>OV884005.1:40457096-43133346 GCA_930367185.1 Myathropa florea | reverse complement strand
TTGTGTTATGAGTTTACTGCATTTTTTCGTGTGGCAAGTGTCATTTTTTCGAAAGTCGATTTTCTTTGTTTTTGGGCTGAGATTTCCACTGAATTGTGTCGGGCTGAGTGTGGAGATGATGAATGAAGTGAATTCAATCGAAAATTTGATTGGACAACTTGGAAATTTTGAGGAAATAGAATTTTTAATTTTTCGTGACGTCGGAGATGAACTCATTAAACACAGGAATTATTGCATGGCTGGCAATGCCGAAGGAATTTGATTGAATTTTTGGTGAATTTGACAGATGGTGTTTGGGGATAAAAGTGTGGTGTTGCCATGCATGGTGTTTTGGTTGTGAAATTATGTTTGTTTTAAGGGGATTTTAAAATGTGTTGAGGAAATGGAAATCATCGAAAATGAGATGAAATTGAATTGATTTTTAAGTTTTAAGACTGTGCTTGAGGATTTTCTTGAACTACGAGGATGTTGTTCATGAATTAAGGAGTTTAGCGAGCGAATTGTATGGATTTTTGAAACACTGCTGGAGCATTTAGACTCAACACTGGTCCATTGTACTGCCAGGTAGCAACCTACTCCAGCGCCGTTAATTTGATCCCAACGACAAATGGTGACTGGACCAGATTCGATTTCACTGGGATTCGAACCTGGAACCCCTCGAACTTGGGGCAGGCCCTTAAACAACTGCGCCATCTAGTCGTGTGATTGTGTGAACTGGGCGCCGTGACGTAGTGGGTAGGTGCGTAGACTCCTACGCTCGAGGTCTAAGGATTCTCGAAAAAACATCCAACATTTTTTCACGGTTCGACCTCTTTCGAGTCACTGACAATGCTCAAAGAGTATAACTGTCTAGAAAAAGTCTTGCTTTCACTCGCGAGAGAACAATAGCACGCACAACACGAGTGATTGTTGAGAAGCTAGGCCCAGGTCCACCTTGGACTGTAGCGCCGCCATTATTATTATTAATTGTGTGAACTGTGAGTCGCAGTGCTTGCTCACCATCATCTACAACTCAAGCCGATGGGAAAATCATGTGAAAACTGAAATCAAATCAATTTTTACGATTTTTACGAGGATTCTCTCCAACTACGACGATATGTCATCTGGTTCAGCTTAGGTGAGGTTAAGTTAGGTGGCTGCTAGTGAATTCAGCAGCACACTTAGACCATGTTGGTCGATTGTGACACCCACAGTCAGACTACTACCACCGATCGACCGCTCCAGTGATAATGCCGTTTATTTGATCCCAACGGCAAATGGTGACTGGACCAGATTTGAAAAACCGGATAAAAGAGTATTAACTTTGCTTTCCCTGGGATTCGAACCTGGGACCCCTCTAACTTAGGCCAGGCACTTAGCCAACTGCCCCATCCAGTCGCTTTGGTTCACCTTAAAAATCTGCCTTTTCTCCTGTAAAAACCACAAAGATTTCATGCCTCTCAGTCCGCGACAATTTTTCACCAGATTTCGTAAGAAATCTGTTTGCCTCCAACGCACGAAGATTTCCACACACAAAAAAACGCCTCTGTCACCATCGTTCTAGTCCGTAGCCACTTGGCCCTCATCCGAAACCGTTTCTCTTTTGATTAATGACGAATTAGCAAGATCATCTACTAACCCCTCTCAGTCATCCCGCAGAACAACTGTCGAGCGCATTCCTTCTCTCGGTGTCTTTTCGAAAAAAAATGCCTGAACACAAATACGAGGCAATCTGT
This sequence comes from Myathropa florea, assembly GCA_930367185.1. Taxonomy (NCBI): domain Eukaryota; kingdom Metazoa; phylum Arthropoda; class Insecta; order Diptera; family Syrphidae; genus Myathropa; species Myathropa florea. The sequence continues at coordinate 43,131,631 of OV884005.1, read as the reverse complement.
CCCTTTGCCTTTGGCACGGATCGCTAGGTGAAGACTGATGGACGCATGTCTTATCCGCTTTGAATTTAATGAATCAATTTACCTTGTCTAGTTTCCCTTTGTCCGTTCGATGCTCTATCGCGAAACATTAATTTTATTACACTTTATCTGCGCCAGTATGCAAATGGCCGCGCTCTGGCCGAACGACCGCCTGAATGGATGGCTGAACACCGCTCAGCGCGACGCGGGGAAGAGGCTAACTTTATTAATAGAAAAAAAAGAAAAGAGAAGAAAAAATCTGTCCGACAGAGGTGAGAATGTTTTCAAGATTAGAAGCCATTAAAATTCGATTTTTCGTCGTCCGCTTGCGGAGTGATTTCCCGCGCGATCTCGGCCGAGGCTCGGGGACATGAGTGAGATGTGACTCCGATTTGAATTTCGAATTTTTTCGTTGGACGCGATTTTTCGGGGCCGCGGAGATTGTCTTGTTAGTATGAATTATTTTGATTGGACTTGTGATTTGTCATTAATTACAATTAATTAATAATTCAGGCAGTGGCTGAGCGGCGAAATTGATTTCGGTGGAAACGAGTCCAGTCCGTGGGGCGATGGCGCAGAGGTGATGGGTTTCGTCAAAACGTTTATGTGCGGAGTTGGTTGTTAATTAATTTCCCCCAAGCGAACGGGGGGGAGCCTCTTGGTGGTGCGGGACAAAGGCTTGAATTTGCTTAAATAGATTAGTGTAAATCAAAGTTCTGACAGGGTGGCATTTTTTGGAATAATTTCGCGACACAGAATGGCGTTAGGGAGAGAGTTCGGTGATTGGCGAGGAGATTAATTTGCAAATTCTGGCGAGTGATCGAGAGCCGTTTGCCTGCTGTGCGTCAGACGTAGGCTTTTGGTGGTGTGACTTTTTTTTTTTGGGAAAGTTGCGTCTTCTGGTGGTCTCTTGAGGCGAGACTCCTTCAGTTTTGAACCTTTTTCTTCAAGTCTCTAGTCAGATTCAGCAGATTCAGAAGCCTGCAGCCTTCAGCAGGCTCAGTCTTGATTAGCCGAGACTCTTGAAGTTTAGAAACTTTTTCTTTAAGCCTCCAGTCCACAACAGGCTCAGCCTTCATCAGCACAGACTCTTGAAGTTTTGAAACTTTTTCTTCCAGCCTCCAGTCAGATTCAACAGATTTAGAAACCTGCAGTCTACAGCAGACTCAGGCTTGATTAGCCGAGACTTCTTGAGCTTTGAATCTTTTTCTTTAAGCCTTCTACTTCTTCTTCTTCTTCTTAGAGCCCTACAGTTTGAGGTGGACCTGGGCCTCACTCAACATGCCTCTCCAGTCAGCACGATCTTTCGCCAGCTGTCTCCAGTTTCGCACACCAAGCCGGCCGAGGTCCCCCTCGACTTGTGTGCACCACCTTGCACCTGGACGTCCTCTGTTACGTTGTCCCACAGGCTCAGAGTCGAAGACTCTTCGGGCCGGGACTAAGTTGTCCATACGCTCTACATGGCCTAGCCATCTTAGGCGTTGGATCCGTAGACGCCTGGCTAGACTCTTGTCGCTCTACAGCCCGTATAGTTCGTGGTTGAACCTTCTCCAAATGCCATCAACGCAAACAGGACAAACAGAAACTTTTCTATCGAAAAGGCCAAGAGGCTGTTCATCCGCTTGGGATATTGTTCATGCCTCTACAGAGTGGGCCAAATACAAGTTTCTTTTTAAAAATGCTATAAAATGGAAAAAAAAATTAAATGCTTTTCCATGTATTGTGGCTTGTAAGAACAAATGTTCCCATTAATGATGAATCACAACTTCGTTCAAGTTACTGCCTCGGCTGGCTTCACAGTACCGCATTTTGTCACCTCAATTTTCCAAGACCTTGTTGATGGTTTCGGGATCACGGATTGCTCACGGATTGCTTGGATGATATTGGCCTTAAGTGCTTGAATCGTTTCCGAATTGTTGGCATAATATCGATCCTTCACGGTTTCCCACAAAAAAAAAAACAAAAAAAAAAAATCGCAGCTCCGATGCGGCCCAGCCAATTGACTTCGCCAAGACGGCTGATGACACGATTTGGGAATTTGGTGCGCAAAAGATCGATTGTGGCATGGGCTGTGTGGTATGGCGCGTCTTCCTGCATGAACCAGAGGTCGTCCAAATCCATGCCTTCAATTTTAGTCAAAAATAAATCGGTTAACATGGCTCTGCAACGCCCACCGTTGATCGAAACGTTGTTCCCAGCCTCAATTTCGAAGAAAAATGGTCCAATGATGCTACCACTCCGCGTTGCGCACCAAACTATCACTCTCTGTGGATCCGACAAAAATACGATCGCCATCCCCAGCACCCGCTGCGTGGCTCGTCTCGTCTCGGCTCTCCTCAGATCCATATCACAGGACACACCGAACTAGTTGCGGTGACCCTAATGGGCTCTCCGCCGCTTTCAATAAAAACGATCCTAAGGCCGTTGCGGCACACACCGCCACACTGTCAACCCGCACCAAACTGTCACCCTCTGTGGATGCATTGGCTTCTCGACAATAACGTGCGGGTTCTGAGCCGAGCCCCAGATGCGGCAATTTTCGAGAGAAAAGTCCACGTACAAGGTGGCGCACACAAGTCGAAGAGGACCTCAGCCGGCTTGGTGTACGAAACTGGACAACTGGCTGGAGAAGTAAATTGGATGAGGCTCAGGTCCACCTCGGACTATAGCGCCCTAAGAAGAAGAAGAAGATGTTTGTTAACGTAGCCGCCGAGATGAAAATGCACCTCGTTAGCGTCAGAAAAGATGATTTTTCACCCAAAATCGTTGTCCAATTCAAGCTGAGCTGCTCTAAGACCAAAATTTTGAAGCGTATGATGGCGCGCCTTCAATTGCTGAGTCAATTGGACCCTGTAAGCGAATAATCCGAGATCTTTGCGCAGAATTCTCCTCAGGCTAGTGCGTGACAGTGTTGAGCTGTTGAGATCGATGGCGAGTTGATGTTCGTGAATTGAGTCTCACTTTCGGCCACATTCTCATCCGTGCGCACCGTACGACGACGGAGACCATGAGTGTTGTCCACTGACATATCAGTCTCACGAACTTTTTGCACAAATTTGCGTTCAGCAGTCGCGATGGGTGCTCCATTTCGAGCAAAACTTATTTTCAAAAAACGCACTGTTTTGGGCTACACAGCACTCACTTTCGAAACAAGTTTTCAATATTTCCCCACGTTGTTCAAGAGTAAAGCGAGTCATTTCGTGCCGCGGAGGTATGATCCTGACTTTCTGTCAAGATTTCGATCGGGTAACAGCTGTCAGTGTCAAAATAACCAATGATTTAAAAAGAAACCACTAGATGGCTCACCCTGTTTCCTTTTTTTTTTGAGATTTTTGAAACACTACTTTGGAGCACTCAGACTCAAAACAGGTTTGTCTGTACTGTCAGATAGCAACCTACTCCAGTGTTCTTAATTTGATCCCAACGGCAAATGGTGACTGGACCAGATTCGATTTCACTGGGATTCGAACCTGGGACCCCTCTAACTTGGCCCTTAACCAACTACGCCATCCAGTTGCCCACCCTGTATATCAAGCATCCATGAGAAATACTCACCAGCTTCCTTCGACTTGCCTCAATAAGATCTCCCACCTTAACCTTCATCTACGTCGCATCATTTTGTCGCCATCGCTACTGGATGTCATCTCCAGACAGGGCGCGGCAGGTTGCCGGTGCAGATAAGGATCACATCACGCCCGCAGCCGCTCAGCCGCGGCACATGTCGTCTTCCGTTGAAGAGCGACTTTATCTCCGTCCAGCTATTACCCGCCACTTAAGCTGACCATTACAACGCATGTATCGTCCACATACGGCTCCGATCCGATATGTCTCTTAAATTAAACTTACCCGCACGCGCACGCGCCTCGAGATAGGACCACGTAAGCACGTCGCTTAAGCATTCAACTTCAAACAATTAAGATAACAAGATTCTTTCTCCTCCTCTCTCTCTCTTTGTTGAGGAGCACAATGGCTATGGATACCAGCAGCTCGGTCATCCCGAAGCGCGGCTCTCCGAACCGAACACAATCGGAACAATTAAGCGCGGCCAACGGAGTTGTGTGCGTTCGTGCGGCAGGAGTACCAAATCAAGTCGTTTTTTTGTGTGTTTATGAGACGGTCGCCTCCTCTGCATCGCCAAACAAACGATCTCATTTGAATATGCGGATGGGGCTGGGGCGTCTTTTGTTTGGCAAGATGTTCCACTCGTCGGGAGGATGCGGCGATGGCCGGACATTGCGGACACCTTGTTTGGTCGAATTTCTCGTTGAATCGCACATAAATTCGCCGCAGTCCGCAGTCCGAGTGACAGATATGAGCCTTAAACTGAGGGGTTTACGAAAGTCGGCTGGGGTTGGACGAGGGTGTGCTCGTGGGTTGATGGGCGCGCTGTTTTATGGAGACTCTGCCGGTGGCTTAGAATTTTATGGAGCACATCATTTTGTACCGACTTCTGCATGATGAGTGGATCCGTGATCTCTGGACGGGGATGCACGTGGCTTTATGGATCGTAAACTCTAGAGAAATGTTCTCTGTGGACGGTGGTTATGGGGAGCTAGGCGAAAACATGGTCATTTGGGAGTAGACTCAGTCCCGTGGTCAAATTTGTCGTCTGGGAGTAGTCTCAGTCGCACGGTCGTCTGGGAGTAGCCTCAGTCGCATGGTCGTCTGGGAGTAGCCTCAGTCGCATGGTCGTCTGGGAGTAGCCTCAGTCGCATGGTCGCCTGGGAGAAGCCTCAGTCCCGTGGTCGTCTGGGAGTAGCCTCAGTCGCATGGTCGTCTGGGAGTAGCCTCAGTCTCGTGGTCGTCTGGGAATAACCTCAGTCCCGTGGTCGTCTGGGAGTAGCCTCAGTCGCATGGCCGTCTGGGAGTAGCCTCAGTCGCATGGTCGCCTGGGAGAAGCCTCAGTCGCATGGTCGTCTGGGAGTAGCCTCAGTCGCATGGTCGTCTGGGAGTAGCCTCAGTCGCATGGTAGTCTGGGAGTAGCCTCAGCCGCATGGTCGTCTGGGAGTAGCCTCAGTCGCATGGTCGTCTGGGAGTAGCCTCAGTCGCATGGTCGTCTGGGAGTAGCCTCAGTCGCATGGTCGTCTGGGAGTAGCCTCAGTCCCGTGGTCGTCTGGGAGTAGCCTCAGTCCCGTGGTCGTCTGGGAGTAGCCTCAGTCCCGTGGTCGTCTGGGAGTAGCCTGAGTCCCGTGGTCAACTTGGTCGTATCCTCAGCCCCGTCTTCCATCTCAGGATCATCGCCAACACCAATTAGCATCCAAAGTCATTATCGAATCCATTCCCTATCGCGGAACTCATTCATCACCGGATTCACTTGTCAGCGGATGCCATGTCCACTTGGCGCCCATCTCACGAGAGAGAGGCCACGAAGCGTCGCGAATTCGCTTTTAATTAGTTCGACATCGTCGCGCCCTTTTGGCGTGATAATCACCTTGTCGTCCAATTTGCAGGTGATGCCTAGGCACGAAGGGCAACGCAAATCTCCTGTCGCCTCCCTGCGTACACATGTTCCCATCAACGCTGGACATTCTGTCCACATCCTCACACCAACGGCGATTGTCCAAACTGTCAGTCGTCGTGGTCGTCGTCGTTGGGTTTTGCGCAAGACGTCGCACAAAAGCGGCTCACAGTCTCCATTCCTCTGCACACGGGCAGACAGTGCACGACAATAAATCGTCCCGCTGTAAGGTGTCAGCTTTTGACAAAATCCAAGGTCGCTGCACAGGGCATGCTCAGGCCGTCACCATCGTTCGTTTGTTGTTTGTCCACTCAGGCGCGTTTGCCATTTTGCCAGCGTGTTTTAGCACCTAGACCCCGGTGCGGCGCAACGCGGCTCGGCAAGCACCTTAAGCCAGCGCGCACACATCTAGACACGATCGCAATTGGCAGTGCATTCATTATAATTGACACCTTTCGCGTTTATTTATTGTTTGACACTGAGTGCGATTCTTGGTAGATTAGGCGACGCTCGGACGACGTCGCCAAGGCAGACGCGCCAACAGCCACCACAGACCAAGTCATTCACATCGACCGAGGCAACTTTTCGGTTTCCCAAGAACCGTCGAAACTATGACGGCGTCAAAAGGGGGAGCAGAAATGAGCATTCCTCTCCCTCTCGAAATCACGATACCCACACTCGGCTTGGCTACCTCGTCCGCGATGGTTTTTCCAGCTCAGCACCGGTGGGCAATCGAATTTTCGTATCTCACATGCGGACTCAGGCGATTTCCATGGAAGCAGTTCTGTGAGCAGGCTTAACCACCATCACGATGCCGGAGTGCTGCTGCTGGTGCTGCTGCTGTTGCTGCTGCTGGTCGTCGTCAGCGTATAAGTCGTGGCCATGGCTGGGGCCGGTGAAGTGAGGTGTGATCGGTTGGGGGTGATTGCAGCGCATACCTTCTCGTCAAACGATTTGCGTTCAAATTCGCTCATGAATTCCTCGCTTCACTCACGTGGAACCCTATTGATGCGAGCCTTGGTGTGACAATAGACCGTTTGGATCTCTAACGACGGAGCCCGCTAACGAGGAGGGGAGCACCCATTGGCTGCGGACTTCGCATAGTAACGCGCGCTAATTTGGTCTCCCGATGAAGCCCGCACTTCCGCAACGCCTTTGCGGAATTATTCGCGCACATTTCAGTTTTTTTTCGTCTTCTTTCGCATGCGACTTTCTTAGGCCTTCTGTCCCCGTGTGTCGCTGCAGTCCGTTGCAGGCAGCGTTTGAAGGTATTTTTATCGCACCTCATTAAATCAATATTTACGCTTATGCTCCGGCAGGCGCTCACTCTGATGATGATGATGGTGGGAGCGGATTGGAGTCCGGCCGTGGCTGTGGTGTGGTATGGTTGCGCAAAAGGGTGATGACGATAATGACGGCGTGTGGTGCTGGTGGTGTATTCCATCTGCACGCCAGCTAGCTACTGTCGTTCCTTCTTCTCCTCCATCTCCGTCTCATTATTGGCCAAGTCAAGGGAGGCCTTCATCATGGATCGTGGCTGGCAGCGTGGTCTTTTTTTTTCGTTCTCCTGTGTTTCGCTCGAAAATCGTGAAGCTCTATGGTTGCGAATTTTTGCCTGACAACGTCCTCGCTCATCGTCTTCGTGGCCTGACGACGATGATGAGGACCAGGACGAGGATGAGAATGAGGATGAGGATGGATGATGATGATGATGACGGCGGTGGTGATGCCGTGGTGTGATGCAAGTGGTAGTCAAGTAATTTTCGGTGTAATTGACAGTTCGGGGCGTTAATGATGCGTTTGGCTTGCCAATGTATGCATTTGTACTCGATTCCGTGTAGGTTTCGTGTGGGATGTAAACACCGTTGGGCAACGCTTAGGGGCGATCTTTCTTCGCTCATCCGCTCAGACAAATGATGCCGACGAGGAGGAAGAGGCTTGGGCAGAGTGGAGGCTTGGGTGTGAGCAAATAAATGGGTGGTTGCGTTTACGTTGGGTAATGCAGAAATTGGCGTGAAGAATTGCGAAACGCATACAACCCTGAGGCAGTCCGAGAGGAGCAGGAATCAGTCGCTTTTCGGAAACTTTTTTCGTGTCGCTTTGAGTGGTGGACCAAACTTAATTCATTGGGCCTCACTGGACTTGTCTACCGCCAGAATTTCGACGTCTCTGAACATCGGACTGAACTTCACTCATCGGGCCTCAAGATGTCCCTTGACTAGACTTGTCTGCCGCCAGAATTTCGAAGTCTCTGAGCATCGGACTAAACTTCACTCATCGGGCCTCAAGATGTCCCTTGACTGGACTTGTCTTCCGCCAGAATTTCGACGTCTCCGAGTATCGGACTAAACTTCACTCATCGGGCCTCAAGATGTCCCTTGACTGGACTTGTCTGCCGCCAGAATTTCGAAGTCTCTGAGCATCGGACTAAACTTCACTCATCGGGCCTCAAGATGTCCCTTGACTGGACTTGTCTTCCGCCAGAATTTCGACGTCTCCGAGTATCGGACTAAACTTCACTCATCGGGCCTCAAGATGTCCCTTGACTGGACTTGTCTGCCGCCAGAATTTCGAAGTCTCTGAGCATCGGACTAAACTTCACTCATCGGGCCTCAAGATGTCCCTTGACTGGACTTGTCTTCCGCCAGAATTTCGACGTCTCTGAGTGTCGGACTAAACTTCACTCATCGGGCCTCAAGATGTCCCTTGACTAGACTTGTCTGCCGCCAGAATTTCGAAGTCTCTGAGCATCGGACTAAACTTCACTCATCGGGCCTCAAGATGTCCCTTGACTGGACTTGTCTGCTGCCAGAATTTCGACGTCTCTGAGTATCGGACTAAACTTCACTCATCGGGCCTCAAGATGTCCCTTGACTGGACTTGTCTGCCGCCAGAATTTCGACGTCTCTGAGCATCGGACTAAACTTCACTCATCGGGCCTCAAGATGTCCCTTGACTGGACTTGTCTTCCGCCAGAATTTCGACGTCTCCGAGTATCAGACTAAACTTCACTCATCGGGCCTCAAGATGTCCCTTGACTGGACTTGTCTGCGGCCAGAATTTCGACGTCCCTGAGTGTCGGACTAAACTTCACTCATCGGGCCTCAAGATGTCCCTTGACTGGACTTGTCTGCCGCTAGAATTTCGACGTCTCTGACGGACTAAGCTTCATTCGAGGACATGTCTACCGCCGACGCCTTTCCGAAGACGCAATGCACTTCCTTCAAAAATCCAGTTTCTCGATACCTGAGCTGTCATCTCCAACGACTCCTTCAAGATGTCAAGTCACTCGAATAATGACGAGGAAAATGGACCGACCGGCAAGTGCCCCCTGAGCCTTTTCCTTTCATTTTCCCCTGTATTTTCTTAGTCCCGATTAAGATGGATTTGAAGCGTCATTACTCACTCCTCTGTCGATCAGGGCATGTAAACGCGTCTCATCCCGTCCCCAGCTCATCTCAGTCGTTCTCCAGAAAGAGTTGTTTACTCAAGCCCTCCTTCAGATCACACAAAAGGCCATCAATCCCTGAGAGTTTCATCCTTAAAACAACAAACCCTTCTCATCGCTCTCATCCCACATCAGCACCGACCTGACCGGAGCCCACTTGAAATGCACTTCATCACCCCGCCGCCGTGGGGAATTAAAAACAAATCACATTCCAGGACGACACATCGCAGCAAGGATTAAGTGCTGCCGCGTCGTTACGTTGTGTGCTCGCGGATTTAATCACGCGAACGATGCTAATTCCCTCCATCTCCGGGCATAAAGATGCTTTATAACCCATAAGCAAGTCGTTAAGGGCGTGTGTGACATTTATGCCGCGGTTTGGCGGGGTAATTATCTGTCATAGCGACCGCGAGGTGACAAATTTCGCGACGCGACTTATGTCATCGTGTCAGGAGCGGGGATTACTTGCGATGAACGGAAAAAAGTGGCTTTATGATGTGGACAGTTTTACTGCTAATTGAGCGATCCTAGGCACCCTGCGGGGGCACGCAGGGGGTCTCGGCACACAGATGTCATCTGTCGCCGAGATACGATTGTGCCTGAGAACCGGAGAGACGACGACGAGAGAGAGAGTGAAAAAAAGGACACATCCACCCACAGGAAGCCTTTTGTTTGCGAGGAAATCCAAGAATTTCACGGCCCAGCACGGCACCGGCTGGTCCCACTGCACCGGGGCGGTGTTGTGTGCGGAGAATGGACATGTTTATAGACTCTGCCATTATAATCCTCAAAATTTACCTAAACACACACCGAGAGGAACACAGGACGCAGGACGCACAGGACAACTGTGTGACACAATGGCAATTCATCAGGGGACCACAGAGCGAGGAGAGGTCGCAGAGAAAGAGGGGATTAGTGGGAAGAAATTGGCAAAAATGGAAAACCACTTTTGGTGGTCCTTACGTGGAATCGAGAGAAAGAACTCGTCACGGTACCTGTTGTGCGGGTACCCAAACAGAAGAAAACAAATCTCTTCTGCTCAATGGATTCCAATGGTTTCTGGGATGCTCCTGCGGGACTCGAGACCCTGGACTCGAGACCCTGGGCCATCTCATCTCATCACAAGAGGAACGCGCAAAATAATTGCGCAGAGAATGAGAGAAATTCCCAATCCCTCCGCTGGCAAGTACCAGGGAGCGTGTGGGTGTTCCGGACTGTGGCTTGGTGTCTTGGAATTAAGCGATGACATGGCAGATTTCATGTCTCATGATATGCATTTCACGGGAAATTGCCTCGACGCGATGGGTGGGTGAGAGAGAGAGAGACCTCGAGGGACACGTGCTCAATTTGATGGGTTAATGAAGCGGAAGCCGGGATGCTGATGGGATGGGATTGGTGAGGCGATGTTTGATGGAAGTTGGTGACGGCTGATGGTTTAATCGTGGTGCTTGATTGCGCGGATGAACAGGCGTTGACATTCGCACACGTGGCAGTGAAATGGTAGTTCGGCGTTTTGACAGAGCATCGATGATTTGGTGGGGGATTTCCGAGGGATTTGCTGACGATGGAAGAGGGTGTCAGTGTCCAGAGAAGATGTCATTAACAATAATTTGGGACGTTGACGGGAAATCCTCTTCGTTGACAGTTGGCTGCATGGTTTAGGGCGGCGCTTGAGCGTGGAGTTTGATGAGTTAATGGAAGAAATAAGGATTTCTTTGCCTGCGTAGTGGATTTCAATCAAATCCCTCATTTCGATGCCAACTAGGGTGCACTCTGCAGCTTTTGTTTGAATGTCATCATCAAACGGTGGCGCTTTTCGTCTGTTTTTTGACTAGCGCCTCTTGTCTATTTTTTGACTAGCGTCGCGAAGATCACTCCATTGGAGCTTCTTGTCTGTCAGTCTTCTGCCTGAAGTCGTGGAGATCAGTCCAGTGGCCCTTTAAACGGCGTCGCGAAGATCACTTCAGCGGCACTTCTTGTCCGTAAGGCTCCCGCTTGCTGTCGTGAAGATCGGTCCAGTGGCGCTTCTCGTCCTCAAGGCTCCCGCCTTCCGTCGTGAAGATCGGTCCAGTGGCGCTTCTCGTCCTCAAGGCTCCCGCCTGCCGTCGTGGAGATCACTCCAGTGGCGCTTCTCGTCCTCAAGGCTCCCGCCTGCCGTCGTAAAGATCGGTCCAATGGCGCTTCTCGTCCTCAAGGCTCCCGCCTGCCGTCGTGAAGATCGGTTCAGTGGCCCTTCTTGTCCGTAAGGCTCCCGCCTGCCGTCAGGAAGATCACTCCAGTGGCCCTTCTTGTCCGTAAGGCTCCCGCCTGCCGTCGTAAAGATCGGTCCAGTGGCGCTTCTCGTCCTCAAGGCTCCCACCTGCCGTCGTGAAGATCGGTCCAGTGGCCCTTCTTGTCCGTAAGGCTCCCGCCTGCCGTCAGGAAGATCAGTCCAGTGGCTTTTTAAACGGTGGCGCTTTTTGTCTATTTTTTTACTAGCGTCGCAAAGTCCACTCCAGTGGCGCTTCTTGCCGTCGTGGAGATCAGTCCAGTGGCGCATGTCGTCCTCAAGGCTGCCGCCTACCGTCGTGAAGATCACTCCAGTGGGCTTTCAAACGGTGGCGCTTTTTGTTGATTTCTTGACTAGCGTCGCGAAGATCCTTACAGTGGCGCTTCTTGTCGTAAGGCTCCCGCCTGCCCTCGTGAAGATCACTCCAGAGGCCCTTTAAACGGCGTCGCGAAGATCACTCCAGAGGCGCTTCTTGTCCAGAAGACTTTCGACTGACGTCGTGAAGATCACTCCATCCACTCGATCTAGATCTCGATCTTTTTCATTTTCAAAGTTATCGAGTGAAGACTGATCTCTAATCTAAAAACATCAGACGACAGTCACATTTGTCTTCAACTCGTCATCGAATGGTCCCATCACACCCCTGCGGACAGCACTGAGATAGTCTTTTGCAGTCGCATCACGCAGAGACGGCCGGCAGCTCCACAGGAGACCGAATTGTCTCGTGCAAATAGAAGTTGGACACGTGTCGAAATCATTGGCAAATCTCTTCTCGTGACGGTTCTCATAATTTACGACTGCAAATAGAGCCTTTCCTCCTGCACTCACGCAGAGCTCAAAACTGAGACAAAAATCCAAGAGCAGCTGACAGATTTCACTCTCTCACGTCGAAAACCCTTGTACTTCTCAGCCTACCACTGTTATCTGAAAGAATCCAAGAGCATTGTTCCCTCAGGACCGCAAAGGGCCCCTCGAAGGATTCCCCCACTCAGTCCCATGTCATCTGAAATTTTCTCGCTCTTTAAGGACAACGCCGAGCGACTTACAATGGCTTAGAGCTCTTTAATTCCCTCACAATGCGAACGAAGAAAACTAATAAAAAACAGCGGCGCGACAAAGGATGTCACGGCGGCACCTTTTTCCTTCGTTTTCCGTGCGATCTCATCCGTCTTAATCGGCCCAATTCGGTAGCCCCCTTCCGTCAGCCGTTTCCAATCGATAAATCGGAATTTCACACAACTCAGACGCGGCCACGTATTTATCGCCATCGAATGTGATTTCAATAATTCCAAAGGACCCTCGTGTTACCCCTGCGCTCTGAGGGAGAGTGAGAGTCTATTGTCACCCATTCGGGGAGAAATTAGCAGCGGCAATTAGATGAGAAGCCAATCGCATGGGAAAATTAATTTTCCGCAGACACACAGAGGATCAATCGATCGATCGACCCTCGACTGGACTCTGTTGTGACATTCCGCATTCAAAACAAGACGGAACGCATTTTCAAAAAGGAACGCGCAGCTGCAGGCGGGCAGGCAGGCAGTCGTGAAACGGGTTCCCAGCATCACCTCGTCGTCCATCTAAATCGTCAAATCGTGTTCCATCTTCGGCTGGGCAGAATCACCATTCCGCCACGAAAAGAAAAGCTCCTCACGCGCTGCGGTGACGACGACGGCGGAGGCAGCGGCAGCGGCAGCGTTGGCTTGGCTGGTTTGTGCTGGTTGGCTGCTTGTTTAGGGTCGCGTCTCAAGAAGCGACCCCCTGCCATTAAGTCCTCGATTATGGTAATTACCTACGGAGTTGTTAAAGATCTGCGAAACGCGAAACGAATTCACAACTTGTTGTTAATATCCAGAGGCGTTCGCCGGTTGCCGCCGCCACAGTCGTTCGGCTGCTCTTGTCCCTTGTTCGTCTTGCTGTTTGGCGATTTAATGGGAGTCACTGGGATGGTATTTTGGACGCATAGCCCCGAGAGCCCAAAGGGAAGCAGCAGCATACCTGGACGGGGTTTTTGTTTTGGTTTGTGTACGTTTTTGGGTGGCATCGTGCCGAACCGAGGGAGTGTAGGACAGAATATGGAGACTAATTGCTCGGGTAATTAGTAGGCGATTCGAGAAGTCGTGTTCCAAGGATTGCAGAGAGGGCGAACTTCTCTAGTTTGCGGAGGCGATCGTTGTGTGGTGATCGTTTTGAGAGATTTCCTGTGGAATCTTTGAAGCAAATTGGACTCTGTCCGGGCGAGTTGAGGGATTCCTTTGAAACAGAAAAAGGGAATGCATGTGGGCATGCGAGGAGGTGCTACCAATTAGCAAGAGTGTTCCTTTCATGATCAGCAGTTTGACTGTGGGCATCTTGTTAACGAGTGACGAGTGATGGAGATTTTTGATGGGTTTGAAATGCTTTGAGAGGCGTTCAGGGGGAGATAGTGTCGAAAGGTATGGAAGGGAAATCTCTCACGAAGCAGAAGCAATTTATGGTGATTTAGGAGCCCTGTCACAAGTGGGATGGATCTTCTGTAGCTCCTGATAACATAGAACATAGAACATAGAATATATAACATAGGATATACAACATAGAACATAGAACATAGAATATAGTAGATAAAATATTGAACATAGGACGTGACTTTCGTGAATTTCAAGTGAATTACTTTCACAGTCTTCTACGTCTTCCACGGTCTTCTACGTTTTAAAGGGACTTTTACGTTTCCCACGGTCTTCTACGTCTTCCACAGTCTTCTGCGATCGTGTGAATTTAGGCCGAAAGGAAAGGAAATCTGTCTTGAGGCTGGAGCAATTTATTGTGATTTAGGAGTCTTACCAGACAAGGGATGGATCCTATGTAGCCCCTTATAACATAGAACATAGAATGAACAACATAAAACATAGGACATAGAACATAGGAGAACATAGAACATAGGACGTGACATTCGCAATTGAATTGGTTCTACGTCTTCCACAGTCTTTTACGACTTCCAATATTTTCTACGCCTTCCACGGTCTTCTACGTCGTCCACAGTCTTCTACGATCGTGTGAAGTTGGCGTTGAAAGGAAAGCGAATCTATCATGAAGCGGAGGCAGTTTATTGTGATTTAGGAGTCTTACCAGATGAGGAACGGATCTTCTGTAGCCCCTAATAACATAGAACATTGAATATAGAACATAGAACATAGGACGTGACTTTCACTTAATTATTACTAATTACGTCTTCCACATTCTTCTGCGTCTTCAACAGTCTTCTACATCCTCCACAGTCTTCTATGTTTTCCAGTCTTCTCGAACCTCCACAGTCTTCTAAGTTTTCCACAGTCTTCTACGATCGTGTGAAGTTGGTGTCGAAAGGAAAGGGAATCTGCCATGAAGCGGAAGCAATTTATTGTGATTTAAGAGTCTTACCAGATGAGGGACGAATTTTCTGTAGCCCCTAATAACATAGAACATTGAACATAGAACATAGGACGTGACTTTCGCAACTGAATTACTTTTACAGTCTTCTGCGTCTTCAACAGTCTTCTACATCCTCCACAGTCTTCTACGTACTCCACGGTCTTCCATGTTTTCCACAGTTTTCTACGTCTTCCACTGTATTCTACGTCCTCCACAGTCTTCTAGGACCTCCACAGTCTTCTACGTCTTCAATAGTTTTCTACGTCTTCCACGTTCTTCTATGTCTTCCACATTCTTCTACGTCTTCCACAGTCTTCTACCCTAATAACTTAGAACGTAGAACATAGAACATAGAACATTGATCATAGAACATAGGACGTGAATTTCGCAACTGAATTACTCTCACAGTCTTCTATGTCTTCGACTACACAGTCGCTGTAGTCTTCTCTGAAGATTTTTAGAATTTAGAGGATGTCCTTTAAGATCAAGTTTTCCTTTAAACTGACGACACATTCGACTGCCTGATGGCCTGCTCAACTCCCCTGATTTTCCCACAATCTCCTGCAACTTCTCATTAAATTCTATGACCACCACTTTCGAGTCGTTTTGGATGATATGCAGTTCACGCTTTTCCCTCCACACTAATTGGCATTCCTCCGAGATTCTCATTCCAAACTGACCTAGATCGTCTCTTTTCTTCTCTCTCTCCTTCACTCTCTTTCCCCCTCTCTCTCCTATAATTATGTCCACCTACTCAATCACCGAATTCGAAAGGACCTCTCGTCACCCTCCTCCCAGCAAAACGCTTGCCTATCTCATCCACCATCGATCGCGCAGACCCCCTACTTAAGTCGCATTATTTATTACCACACTTTTCATCGATTGCTCAGGCCAAGCATTGCGCGGCAGTCCAGTCACTCAGCCAGTGAGCCAGTCAGTCACAAAGGAATTCCATTTTCGGAGCGATTCGTCAGTAATCACAGCTCACCCATCAGCGGTAACGAGGCGAAAACGGTATAGGACAACAAAATCTGTTGTAGAAGACCCGAGAGGAGAACGCTCATAATAACATCGAATGGCATTTGCATCATAGCACGCCACGGATCGTTCCCAGAGTGATTCAGAGTGGTGTGTGTGTGCGGGTGTGGGGGCGACAGCTAAACTCGATCGGCGGGACCTCCTTGGGTTGCTCGCTCTATCCATCTCTCATTTCCCCGTGCCGTGCCGTGCCGTGCCGCCGCAATCGGGTCTATGTGGAACCCCCTTATTAAATTGATTGCCGTGTTATGAGGCTCTAATCATCCGTCTGTGTGCTGGGCGCACAGAGATCAACGAGCCAGAGCCAAAGTCAGACCAACAACAGTCGTTATACATAAAAGTGGCTTGACGATGGTCTGTGTCCGATCGATCAGTCGGTCGCCGCTCGCCGGTCGCAGTTTATCCAGACGTAATTTTTGTTGGTTATTATTATTTAACGTATTTTTTCATGTTTCTGTGTTCTGCTCCCTCTCCTGGTCCCCGATCGTCTTGCTCGTCGGTTGGTTTCAGCTGTTTGCCCTGCATTCCCTTGGCACAATTGATCGGCGGTGATTACGTTGGGATTTTGATTCCTTCTCTGCGCCGCTCTTGGGTCAGGGTTAGGAGCGGACCCTCCTTAAGCAAACTAATAATTTTCTAGGAACGCCCCCTCCCGAAGGAAGGCGGATTAAGGAGAAAAAGGTTCACAAGATGTCCAGTTGGGCTCGTGCAAAAGGGTTCTCTTGGCAATGCACAGTCTGAGCTGCAAGGAGGAGGACGCCAGGGACTTTTGCTACACAGTCGTGGGAGCTAGAGCCTTGGGAAGTTGGTGCTGACATCAAGTTATTACCCAGTTGTCCAGTTGGGCTCCTGCAAAAGGGTTCCCTTGGCAATGCACAGTCTGAGCTGCAAGGAGGAGGACGCCAGGGACTTTTGCTACACAGTCGTGGGAGCTAGAGCCTTGGGAAGTTGGTGCTGACATCAAGTTATTACCCAGTTGTCCAGTTGGGCTCCTGCAAAAGGGTTCCCTTGGCAATGCACAGTCTGAGCTGCAAGGAGGAGGACGCCAGGGACTTTTGCTACACAGTCGTGGGAGCTAGAGCCTTGGGAAGTTGGTGCTGACATCAAGTTATTACCCAGTTGTCCAATTGGGCTCCTGCAAAAGGGTTCCCTTGGCAATGCACAGTCTGAGCTGCAAGGAGGAGGATGCCGGGGACGTTCGATAGACGGTCGTGGGAGCTTGGCTAGAGAGCCATCGAGTGGTTATCGAGTGCACGGTAATTCAGTGAGAAAATGATGTGCTCTAGAGTAGCTTTTCAATCTTTGACCAGACCCAGTTGACATCAACTCATCTGTCAGCCAGACTGTGCGCCATCATAGATCTCCCACTCTCGACCTTCTCTGTGCGACTCTAGCTCATCATCTCGTTATGATTTTCCACGATGAGAGCTGGATTGCCGAAGAGAGGAAATCTTCACCTCACGACGACCACATCACCGTCACCGTCACCGCCGCCGCCGCCGTCATCGTCATCGTCATCGTCATCGTCAACATCATCGTGATCCGCGCTCCAGTCCTCCTGTTGATTGCAACAACTCATTATCTTACCGACGACGACGATGATGCACGGCCAAGAGAGAAGAATTCCCGGTTTCATAACCCCTACCACGAAGCATCAATTTGCCAGCCTGCGCCAGTCCCCCCCCGTTCTGTTGTTTTTGCTGCCGCGCCTCCTCCGCCCCCTGCTGCAGAGTCCGTTTTGGTTGCAGAGTAAACAATGATTTGCTTCAGATATGTAATTTTCTCGGTTATTATTTCAATTTTTGTGTTTCCCTCTTTGAGTTATCCTTCGACGAGTGGGAAACAGGAAAACCTTTCGAGCGTTCAGCCGGTCGGTCCTGGATCGTGCAGCGAAATTCAGTTGTCAGCGACTGCGGCTCGAAATGGCGGTGTGTGTACCTGAGACATTGAATTCCTTGCCGAAGTTATATGTTAACTGCGCCGGCACACGCCCACTTTTTTGTGTCTCTCATTTCAGGTGGACTGATGCCTGTAATTAAAAATCAACTCAACGAGGTTATCACTGACCTGACAAGGCTCCGCCGCCACCACCACCGAGGCGGGGGCAGAGGATGGACAACCGGCAACAGACAGCAGGCGAAAGTATGTAATTTCGGAGCGAATTCCAGGCGAATGAGTGATGGATGACATTTATGAAATGAAAAATGGGCGGTCGAGTGCGCGAATTTTTTGGGCCGAGGTAACAGCCCTGAGTGGAGCCAATCAAAATATCAGTTCGGCGGGGTATCATTCAATCTTCGGAGCTGCAGAGCAGGTGATTGTTGACAGACAAGTTTTCGAGTCGATTCCGAAGAATCGCTGGAGTCTTTGATGGGATTCGTGGGATTTCCAGCGATTCCCATAGGAGTTGAGGGGTCCCGAAAGGATTTTCGATCATTTATCAAGGGGTGCCCCTTTCCCGGCATGAAATCGTCCATCAATCAGTCCTGAGGCGGTCCTTTGTCTAGGCTATTTTTCGATTATCGATCGGGGGTAGGGGAATGTGTGATCGTTTGGAAAGCGTGATCGTTAGATCATCACTAGGGGATGATGGCTTGGGGATAAGGATCTTGACGGTGATTTGAGGGATTTTCACATTTTCGACAAATTGACGTGATCATACGGGCATCAGGGTGATCGATGCGATCGCTGGGGTCATTAATTACGCGTCATGAATGGCATCGCATTGCGTCATTGGCAATATCCCTCTCAAATTTGATAGATTTGAGAAGGGAATCGCAGGAGTTCCCAGCGGGACCTGTGCTGTTTGTGTCCGGAGGGAGGTCTGCCTAAGAATTGAAGTCCGTCAAGAACTCTGAATGATCCCGATCGTCGATCAAAGTCTGAGTTCAGTAGATTTTGGAGGAGAATCGCAGGCGCTTAGACCGGGACCTCTGCTGTTTGTGTCCGGAGGGTGGTTTGTCTAAGAATTTGAGTCCGTCAGGAACTCTGAATGATCGTGAAAATGATCCCGATCGTCGATCGTGGTCTCAGTTCAGTAGATTTCGCTGGAGTTTAGACTGGGACCTCTGCTGTTTGTGTCCGATGGGTGGTCTGTCTAAGAATTTGAGTCTGTCAAGAACTTTGAACGATCGTGAAATGATCTCGATCGCCGATCGTGGTCTCAGTTCAGTAGATTTCGCTGGAGTTTAGACTGGGACCTCTGCTGTTTGTGTCCGATGGGTGGTCAGTCTAAGTATTTGAGTCCGTCAAGATCTATAAATGATCGTGAAATGGTCTCGATCGTTGATCGTGGTCTGGGCACAGTCCATTTGGAAGGAGAATCGCAAGAATTTCCAGCAGACCCTGTTCTGTTTGTGTCCGAAGGGTGGTCTGTCTAAGAATTTGAGTCCGTCAAGAACTCTGAATGATCGTGAAAAAGATCCTGATCGTCGATCGTGGTCTGGGCTCAGTCGACTCGGAAGGAGAATCGCAGGCGCTTTGACCGGGACCTCTGCTGCTTGTGTCCGAAGGGTGGCCTGCCTAAGAATTTGAGTTCGTCAAGATCTCTGAATGATCGTGAAACGGTCTCGATCGTCGATCGTGGTCTGAGTTCAGTAGATTTTGGAGGAGAATCGCAAGCGTTTGGAGCGGGACCTCTGCTATTTCAGTCCGTCAAGAACTCTGAACGATCGTAAAATGATCAATCCTCAGCTATAAAGTGCCAAACCTATTCCTTCAGCGACCTGTTCATCGACTAGTCTACTCCAAGGCCACCAGAACCCACTTAACCACTTCGCAGTGCCACCAGCTAAACCAGTCTGACCCCAACAAGAAGGCGTTTCTGTCGTGCCCGCTGAAATGGTGTACTGATCACCGCACAGACCGGATTGGCACGAGTGTGATTCAAGCCTTCTGGGGGAATTTCAGCCTCTCGACACAAGACAGTCAACGACATGAGCTAAATAGTCACCAGCCCAGGGCACTCATTATACAATCGGCTGACATCAGCAAAAACCCGCAAAAAGTCCACGATCCACGAGCACCTTGCGATCGGAATTATTCACGTCGAAAACAAAGATTAAATTAATAACCAATCAAAGTTCTATGAAGACGCCACCGGTGGTCACGCCCCGAGGCGTAATTTAGATGCAAATTCGCTCGCCAGAGCCCATAATCATTCGCCTCGGTTTGTCCATTCGTCATTTATCAGGGAGCCTGACTAGCCGCTTGCTTTGGCTCGGCGATTGGTCGAGGCGATGACAAATGCCTGGCAGTTGTTTTGCCAACTTTTGGATGAGTTCATTCAGCTTTTGAAAGCAGAGAGCAGATCGGTGAGTTGATCGTGGTCGGGTTTGGCTGCGAAGATGCGATCGCACAGGCGTGGGAGGCGACGTGGTCATGAATTTATATTTTGACAGATCAATTGGCTGCGAGATACATAAATAAATGAATTTATGGGAGATGCAAATGAGGCTGATTTCGGGTGAATTTATCTGGATCTAGATCAAATGAGCCCGTGGCAGGTGATGGCTATAAAATGATGTCGTTAAGTTGCGGCCAGAGAGCCGCTCTGATAAGCGATCTTTTGTCGCACGTGAGGTTTATGGTCGATGATGTTCCATCGTGTTGGACACAAGTGTCGTCTTGTGGGAGCCGGGCTAATTGGGTTACAAATTTTGAGCTGGAATGGGGTTTATGGATGGTGGACAAATTGGAGGTTGTAAGGGGCATTGTTAAGGGACAGTCAGTGACGTCGTTTGGGATTGGGTGCCATGTGGGTCTTGACCGTTGTGTGGATGACTTCTGTTTCTGTCTGGGAATTAGTCGTTGTAGCTGGGGGGATGCGGCATAGAGGGACCTGTGCTGTTTGTGTCCGGAGGGTGGTCTGTCTAGGAACTTGAGTCCATCAAGGAATCAGGACGATCGTGAAATGATCTCGATCGTCGACCGTGGTCTGAGTTCAGTGGATTTGGGAGGAGAATCGCAGGAGTTTAGACCGGGACCTCTGCTGTTTGGGTTCGGAGGGTGGTCTGCCCACGAATTTGAGTCCGTCAAGAACTCTGAACGATCGTGCAACGATCTCGATCGTCGATCGTGGTCTGAGTTCAGTAGATTTAGGAGGAGAGTCGCAGGAGTTCAGACCGGGACCTTTGCTGCTTGTGTCCGGAGGGTGATCTGCCTAAGAATTTGAGTCCGTCAAGGACTCTGAACGATCGTGAAATGATCTCGATCGTCGATCGTGGTCTGAGTTCAGTGGATTTGGGAGGAGAATCGCAGGAGTTTCCAGCGGGTTCTGTGCTGTTTATATCCGGAGGGTGGTCTGCCTAAGAATTTGAGTCAGTCAAGAACTCTGAACGATCATGAAAAGATCCCGATCTTTTGCCATGTTGCCATGTACTCTTGGTCGTTGTTTGGATGATTTCTGTTTCTGTCTGGGAATTAAGTCTCTTTCGATGGGGGGTGGGGCTTTGAGCTATGGGAGGGAATGAGACTGGTAAACTGGAAAATCAGGAAAATTACAAAAATACCTTCCAAAAGAAGGCTATAGCTCGGTTATTCTTAGGGCATCAGAGGGATTGGAGAACTCTCATTTAACAGCAGAGACTCTGCCTGAAAGACTCTCAAAAACTTTGTTTCGGCGACTTGGTCTCAGAATCTCTGTCTCAGGGGATCTGTCTCAAAGACTCTGTCTCAGAGAGTCTGTTTTAAAGACTCTAATTTTCAGCAAATTTTCTTTCAAATACAAAAAAATTAACTAATCGTGGGCTCATCAATCAACTTTGGGGATAATGATCGTGAACGGCTGTACCCCGATCATCCTTAGGCCATCAGAAGGGTTGGATAAATGTCATTTAACAGCAGAGACTCGGTCTCAAGGACTCATCTGTTCTGTTTCCTTATTTTCGAGTACAAAATATCGACCGATCGTGGGCAAGATCATTCAACTTCAGAGATAATGATCGTGAACGGCTATACCCCGGTCACCCTTAGGCCATCAGAAGGGTTGGATAAATCTCATTTAAGAGCTGAAACTCTGTCTCAAAGACCCTTCTTTTCTGTTTCCTTATTTTCGACTACAAAACATCCGACCGATCGTGGGCAAGATCATTCAACTTTGGAGATGATGATCGTGAACGAGATCATTAACTCATCTCCTCGGCGTCTTTTGAATAAAAGTCCCCACTTTTGTTGTCTTATTTCGGATCGAAAATCCATTATTCACCAACAAAAAGCCGAAAGCCTTCACCTTGACTCAACGCCAACAAGTAGTCGACCCAAAAAGACATCCAAACCACAGGCGCATTCTTTTCCCCAAAAGCCGCTCTGTCTTGAGCCCCACCATCACCGCCACCAACCGCTCATCGGCTCGTTTTAATTGACAGTTATTAATTACAACAATATCATATCCAATAAATGTCCCCCCCCCTACCCTCCGTCCTCAGCAGATGACATCTCCATCAAATAAATCCTCTTAATTCGATACCTTTCTCCAGTCGGGAACGTCTTCTTCGTCGTCGTCGGCGTCGCCATCGCCATCGTTGCCTGAGCAGACAACTCCACTTCGATGACATGCCGAAAACTTCACTTTACTTTGCTTTTCACTCCACACTCCACTTCCATCGAATCCCCCCTTCCCCCCATGGCATAGCGACAAACGCAGGAACCCATCACGCTTCCCTGTGGAATGCCGGCTGCCACTCTCGCAAGTGGGCGTTTTCGAAGGTATCTTGCACGTTTACGTACGAGCTTTGCGTAAAACCGTTTCCTAATTTCAGAGTCGGCACACATACACAAACAGAGCTGCCACATACAAGGTGTCTCCTCGTGCCCTCTTCCGCCACTCGCTCCCTCCGCTCAAATCACGAGGAGACTACTTAAGAATGACACCAATCTTCGATACACCACCACCACGCATCGGCAATGGCAAGAGCAAGAGCACAAGCAACAGCAACAGCCCATCAGCAGCTCCTCCACCAGAAGCAACACCGACATCGACAACGACGCAGACGACGACGATGAGAACGACAGCGACGACAACGAAGCACGACGGAAGGAGATGAAACCAATAAAGACGAAGCCGTCCTCCGTCGGAGGAATAATCTAATCTAAAACTGTCAACGTAATTTGACAAAATTTCAATTAAGATATAAGAATAACGCTTGTCTGACTCCCAATCCCGCGTCGATGACACACGCTGGCGGCGACGGCGGTGGCGGCGGGGTAGGACTTGAAGCAGCAGCAAGAAGCTGTCGCGTCGGTAACACATGCGACATCTTCTTCGTTCGCGGGCATGCATGCGCTGCCTTCAATTTATCCAACAGATACACAGATACGAGATGCCCTACAACAACAACAACAAAAAGAAAAAAATCAAAAAACGAGAAAACTATTTAATTCATATTCAGGCGGTGTGCAGTGCGCGGTCTTTTCAGTTCTTTAATGGCTTCCCGCATCCGCATTTCATAAGTTCTGCTCTCTCTCTCGCTGCCACCGTCTCTGGCTCTGGCTCTGGCCATGGTTCTGGTTCTGTTCCTGGTTCCAGTGCGGTGTGGTGTGGTGCGGTTCGGGTTTGAGTTTGGGTTTGGCTTCGGCTATGGGTTCGAGGTTTTTTGGCGAATGACAGCGGTCATGTGTGTGTGCTGCCTTGGTGCCCCGTCCAGGACGAGATAACTCTCTCACTCGGAGTCCTTATGGAAAATCCCTTTAACTTGAACGGAATAGGATTAGTGTCGCAACAGATGATAGAGCTGACAGATATGCAGTGGTTCCGGGGGGATGACGACGGCGGCGGTGGACTGCTGGTGGTTTTGCTGGTGTGGGATGCGTTGTTAGTGTTGTGGCCTGGATGGTGATGGTGTGCTTAAACGTTGCCCAGGACAAAGTGTGTGCTTGATAAGGGACTCGATGTTGGAGGTGACATTTTGGGGTGACCTTGGACGAGGATATTTGGGATTATGGTCGGGCCGGGATTTTGCGATGACTTTCAAGGTTTCATTGGGCGATGATGGCTCTCTGGGTTCGGTTGGGAATGTGCTGATTGGGGAGAGGGAGTTGTGAGAGCTACGGTGTCTTTGGTTTCGGGTTTGTAATGGGAAATCCTTTTAGAGTTGCACTGGGGGAGTGTCGGTTGGTTGGCTTGGAATGTAGGACGAGGTGATGACGCACACAGTTCATCGGTTGTTGCCAACTTTAGGGCTTCTTCAGCTTCTGTTGCCCATCCGCTGTCAGTGAAAGCGCCCTGGACCGACATTCCAGCTCTCTGATGACCCGAAAAGCCTGACATTTCTTCACGCACGTTTGTGGAGGTGTGGGTGAAGCTCTAGAAGCTTTGAAGGACTGCTCAAAACAGTCAAAAGTAAACTGGTAAACTGGCCACTTTTGCTTCCTCTCCCTTTAACTGCTTCCATTCTCGATATCTGGCCAGTCTCCGATACCTGTGACCACCATTTGGCAACGAAAATCCATAAACGACACGATTTCTTCCCACCATCTCTGGTCGGGGTGACAAATATCCCTCGACTCGTGTCATTCAATTCGCCACAAGTGCTTTTTTCTCAAAGCAAATCCCCTGAAATCAACAGCTTTCCTACTCACCAGCAATCTATCGCTCCCGGCGTAGGCTCTCCCCTTCCTCACTCGCACCGTCATCCACTGCCGCAAACATAATGAGTTACATTGTGCGACAGCTTGTCCCGTCATCATAATCTCATATCTTTCACATTCTTGTTCATCGATTTCTCTTCTCTCTCGGCCCTCACCGCCACCCCATCGCGTGTGTGGAGCGTGTTTCTGTTCCCTGGGCGAAACCCATGTCACTGAGGGAAAAGGAAAAAGATCCCCCATTCACTCGAGGGCGAATCTACCGCCTTGATAATCATGTTGAACACCTGTCGGTCGTCTCCTCTGCTGACCCATCTGCTTGTTGCCTTGTATCCATTTTTGTTTTCCGCCTCAGATAACGACGACACATTTCGTTTTGCGTGATGAGCCGTCCAAAGACATGCGATAAGAGGCGAAGCTTGTCAAAGCTTACACATCAAGATGGGCCGACGGCGGTCAGGGTGACAGATACACACTTCGTCTGCCCGAGGGCCTCGCCTATCTTGACATTTTAAAATTCCAATCGTGGGATGCACAGATGCACAGACCCTCAAATTTGACAAGCCACAGTTTCCGAACCAGGCGTCGCCCGGACGTGAAATCGCCATTTCTGGTGTGCTGTTGACCTGAACTTTCGATCCATGTACCTATCAATGGATTCCGATAGCCTTCGATTTTTTCCTCGAAAAAAATCCAAGGCTAACCACTGTAATTTTGATTGAGATTTTACCCCCGACCTCCCAACTTTCACAAGCTACAGTTTCCAAACCAGGCGTCGCCCAGACGTGAAACCGCCATTTCTGGTGTGCTGTTGACCTGAACTTTCGATCCATGTACTTTCTGGCGGATTCCGAGAGCCTTCGATTTTTTCCTCGAAAAAAATCCAAGGCTAACCACTGTAATTTTGATTGAGATTTTAACCCCGACCTCCCAACTTTCACAAGCTACAGTTTCCAAACCAGGCGTCGCCCAGACGTGAAACCGCCATTTCTGGTGTGCTGTTGACCTGAACTTTCGATCCATGTACTTTCTGGCGGATTCCGAGAGCCTTCGATTTTTTCCTCGAAAAAAATCCAAGGCTAACCACTGTCATTTTGATTGAGATTTTAACCCCGACCTCCCAACTTTCACAAGCTACAGTTTCCAAACCAGGCGTCGCCCAGACGTGAAACCGCCATTTCTGGTGTGCTGTTGACCTGAACTTTCGATCCATGTACTTTCTGGCGGATTCCGAGAGCCTTCGATTTTTTCCTCGAAAAAAATCCAAGGCTAACCACTGTAATTTTGATTGAGATTTTAACCCCGACCTCCCAACTTTCACAAGCTACAGTTTCCAAACCAGGCGTCGCCCAGACGTGAAACCGCCATTTCTGGTGTGCTGTTGACCTGAACTTTCGATCCATGTGCATTTTATCGGATTCCGAGAGCCTTCGATTTTTTCCTCGAAAAAAATCCAAGGCTAACCACTGTCATTTTGATTGAGATTTTAACCCCGACCTCCCAACTTTCACAAGCTACAGTTTCCAAACCAGGCGTCGCCCAGACGTGAAACCGCCATTTCTGGTGTGCTGTTGACCTGAACTTTCGATCCATGTACTTTTTGGCGGATTCCGAGAGCGTTCGATTTTTTCCTCGAAAAAAATCCAAGGCTAACCACTGTAATTTTGATTGAGATTTTAACCCCGACCTCCCAACTTTCACAAGCTACAGTTTCCAAACCAGGCGTCGCCCAGACGTGAAACCGCCATTTCTGGTGTGCTGTTGACCTGAACTTTCGATCCATGTACTTTTTGGCGGATTCCGAGAGCCTTCGATTTTTTCCTCGAAAAAAATCCAAGGCTAACCACTGTCATTTTGATTGAGATTTTAACCCCGACCTCCCAACTTTCACAAGCTACAGTTTCCAAACCAGGCGTCGCCCAGACGTGAAACCGCCATTTCTGGTGTGCTGTTGACCTGAACTTTCGATCCATGTGCATTTTATCGGATTCCGAGAGCCTTCGATTTTTTCCTCGAAAAAAATCCAAGGCTAACCACTGTAATTTTGATTGAGATTTTAACCCCGACCTCCCAACTTTCACAAGCTACAGTTTCCAAACCAGGCGTCGCCCAGACGTGAAACCGCCATTTCTGGTGTGCTGTTGACCTGAACTTTCGATCCATGTACTTTCTGGCGGATTCCGAGAGCCTTCGATTTTTTCCTCGAAAAAAATCCAAGGCTAACCACTGTAATTTTGATTGAGATTTTAACCCCGACCTCCCAACTTTCACAAGCTACAGTTTCCAAACCAGGCGTCGCCCAGACGTGAAACCGCCATTTCTGGTGTGCTGTTGACCTGAACTTTCGATCCATGTGCATTTTATCGGATTCCGAGAGCCTTCGATTTTTTCCTCGAAAAAAATCCAAGGCTAACCACTGTCATTTTGATTGAGATTTTAACCCCGACCTCCCAACTTTCACAAGCTACAGTTTCCAAACCAGGCGTCGCCCAGACGTGAAACCGCCATTTCTGGTGTGCTGTTGACCTGAACTTTCGATCCATGTACTTTTTGGCGGATTCCGAGAGCGTTCGATTTTTTCCTCGAAAAAAATCCAAGGCTAACCACTGTAATTTTGATTGAGATTTTAACCCCGACCTCCCAACTTTCACAAGCTACAGTTTCCAAACCAGGCGTCGCCCAGACGTGAAACCGCCATTTCTGGTGTGCTGTTGACCTGAACTTTCGATCCATGTACTTTTTGGCGGATTCCGAGAGCGTTCGATTTTTTCCTCGAAAAAAATCCAAGGCTAACCACTGTCATTTTGATTGAGATTTTAACCCCGACCTCCCAACTTTCACAAGCTACAGTTTCCAAACCAGGCGTCGCCCAGACGTGAAACCGCCATTTCTGGTGTGCTGTTGACCTGAACTTTCGATCCATGTACTTTCTGGCGGATTCCGAGAGCCTTCGATTTTTTCCTCGAAAAAAATCCAAGGCTAACCACTGTCATTTTGATTGAGATTTTAACCCCGACCTCCCAACTTTCACAAGCTACAGTTTCCAAACCAGGCGTCGCCCAGACGTGAAACCGCCATTTCTGGTGTGCTGTTGACCTGAACTTTCGATCCATGTACTTTCTGGCGGATTCCGAGAGCCTTCGATTTTTTCCTCGAAAAAAATCCAAGGCTAACCACTGTCATTTTGATTGAGATTTTAACCCCGACCTCCCAACTTTCACAAGCTACAGTTTCCAAACCAGGCGTCGCCCAGACGTGAAACCGCCATTTCTGGTGTGCTGTTGACCTGAACTTTCGATCCATGTGCATTTTATCGGATTCCGAGAGCCTTCGATTTTTTCCTCGAAAAAAATCCAAGGCTAACCACTGTCATTTTGATTGAGATTTTAACCCCGACCTCCCAACTTTCACAAGCTACAGTTTCCAAACCAGGCGTCGCCCAGACGTGAAACCGCCATTTCTGGTGTGCTGTTGACCTGAACTTTCGATCCATGTGCATTTTATCGGATTCCGAGAGCCTTCGATTTTTTCCTCGAAAAAAATCCAAGGCTAACCACTGTAATTTTGATTGAGATTTTAACCCCGACCTCCCAACTTTCACAAGCTACAGTTTCCAAACCAGGCGTCGCCCAGACGTGAAACCGCCATTTCTGGTGTGCTGTTGACCTGAACTTTCGATCCATGTACTTTCTGGCGGATTCCGAGAGCCTTCGATTTTTTCCTCGAAAAAAATCCAAGGCTAACCACTGTCATTTTGATTGAGATTTTAACCCCGACCTCCCAACTTTCACAAGCTACAGTTTCCAAACCAGGCGTCGCCCAGACGTGAAACCGCCATTTCTGGTGTGCTGTTGACCTGAACTTTCGATCCATGTACTTTTTGGCGGATTCCGAGAGCGTTCGATTTTTTCCTCGAAAAAAATCCAAGGCTAACCACTGTAATTTTGATTGAGATTTTAACCCCGACCTCCCAACTTTCACAAGCTACAGTTTCCAAACCAGGCGTCGCCCAGACGTGAAACCGCCATTTCTGGTGTGCTGTTGACCTGAACTTTC
The DNA here is from genome assembly GCA_930367185.1 of Myathropa florea. Lineage (NCBI taxonomy): Eukaryota > Metazoa > Arthropoda > Insecta > Diptera > Syrphidae > Myathropa > Myathropa florea. The sequence goes on along the minus strand of OV884005.1, from coordinate 43,103,377 downwards.
GATCCATGTACTTTCTGGCGGATTCCGAGAGCCTTCGATTTTTTCCTCGAAAAAAATCCAAGGCTAACCACTGTCATTTTGATTGAGATTTTAACCCCGACCTCCCAACTTTCACAAGCTACAGTTTCCAAACCAGGCGTCGCCCAGACGTGAAACCGCCATTTCTGGTGTGCTGTTGACCTGAACTTTCGATCCATGTACTTTTTGGCGGATTCCGAGAGCGTTCGATTTTTTCCTCGAAAAAAATCCAAGGCTAACCACTGTAATTTTGATTGAGATTTTAACCCCGACCTCCCAACTTTCACAAGCTACAGTTTCCAAACCAGGCGTCGCCCAGACGTGAAACCGCCATTTCTGGTGTGCTGTTGACCTGAACTTTCGATCCATGTGCATTTTATCGGATTCCGAGAGCCTTCGATTTTTTCCTCGAAAAAAATCCAAGGCTAACCACTGTCATTTTGATTGAGATTTTAACCCCGACCTCCCAACTTTCACAAGCTACAGTTTCCAAACCAGGCGTCGCCCAGACGTGAAACCGCCATTTCTGGTGTGCTGTTGACCTGAACTTTCGATCCATGTACTTTTTGGCGGATTCCGAGAGCGTTCGATTTTTTCCTCGAAAAAAATCCAAGGCTAACCACTGTCATTTTGATTGAGATTTTAACCCCGACCTCCCAACTTTCACAAGCTACAGTTTCCAAACCAGGCGTCGCCCAGACGTGAAACCGCCATTTCTGGTGTGCTGTTGACCTGAACTTTCGATCCATGTACTTTTTGGCGGATTCCGAGAGCGTTCGATTTTTTCCTCGAAAAAAATCCAAGGCTAACCACTGTAATTTTGATTGAGATTTTAACCCCGACCTCCCAACTTTCACAAGCTACAGTTTCCAAACCAGGCGTCGCCCAGACGTGAAACCGCCATTTCTGGTGTGCTGTTGACCTGAACTTTCGATCCATGTGCATTTTATCGGATTCTGAGAGCCTTCGATTTTTTCCTCGAAAAAAATCCAAGGCTAACCACTGTCATTTTGATTGAGATTTTAACCCCGACCTCCCAACTTTCACAAGCTACAGTTTCCAAACCAGGCGTCGCCCAGACGTGAAACCGCCATTTCTGGTGTGCTGTTGACCTGAACTTTCGATCCATGTACTTTTTGGCGGATTCCGAGAGCCTTCGATTTTTTCCTCGAAAAAAATCCAAGGCTAACCACTGTAATTTTGATTGAGATTTTAACCCCGACCTCCCAACTTTCACAAGCTACAGTTTCCAAACCAGGCGTCGCCCAGACGTGAAACCGCCATTTCTGGTGTGCTGTTGACCTGAACTTTCGATCCATGTACTTTCTGGCGGATTCCGAGAGCCTTCGATTTTTTCCTCGAAAAAAATCCAAGGCTAACCACTGTCATTTTGATTGAGATTTTAACCCCGACCTCCCAACTTTCACAAGCTACAGTTTCCAAACCAGGCGTCGCCCAGACGTGAAACCGCCATTTCTGGTGTGCTGTTGACCTGAACTTTCGATCCATGTGCATTTTATCGGATTCCGAGAGCCTTCGATTTTTTCCTCGAAAAAAATCCAAGGCTAACCACTGTCATTTTGATTGAGATTTTAACCCCGACCTCCCAACTTTCACAAGCTACAGTTTCCAAACCAGGCATCGCCCAGACGTGAAACCGCCATTTCTGGTGTGCTGTTGACCTGAACTTTCGATCCATGTGCATTTTATCGGATTCCGAGAGCCTTCGATTTTTTCCTCGAAAAAAATCCAAGGCTAACCACTGTCATTTTGATTGAGATTTTAACCCCGACCTCCCAACTTTCACAAGCTACAGTTTCCAAACCAGGCGTCGCCCAGACGTGAAACCGCCATTTCTGGTGTGCTGTTGACCTGAACTTTCGATCCATGTGCATTTTATCGGATTCCGAGAGCCTTCGATTTTTTCCTCGAAAAAAATCCAAGGCTAACCACTGTAATTTTGATTGAGATTTTAACCCCGACCTCCCAACTTTCACAAGCTACAGTTTCCAAACCAGGCGTCGCCCAGACGTGAAACCGCCATTTCTGGTGTGCTGTTGACCTGAACTTTCGATCCATGTACTTTCTGGCGGATTCCGAGAGCCTTCGATTTTTTCCTCGAAAAAAATCCAAGGCTAACCACTGTCATTTTGATTGAGATTTTAACCCCGACCTCCCAACTTTCACAAGCTACAGTTTCCAAACCAGGCGTCGCCCAGACGTGAAACCGCCATTTCTGGTGTGCTGTTGACCTGAACTTTCGATCCATGTACTTTTTGGCGGATTCCGAGAGCGTTCGATTTTTTCCTCGAAAAAAATCCAAGGCTAACCACTGTAATTTTGATTGAGATTTTAACCCCGACCTCCCAACTTTCACAAGCTACAGTTTCCAAACCAGGCGTCGCCCAGACGTGAAACCGCCATTTCTGGTGTGCTGTTGACCTGAACTTTCGATCCATGTACTTTCTGGCGGATTCCGAGAGCCTTCGATTTTTTCCTCGAAAAAAATCCAAGGCTAACCACTGTCATTTTGATTGAGATTTTAACCCCGACCTCCCAACTTTCACAAGCTACAGTTTCCAAACCAGGCGTCGCCCAGACGTGAAACCGCCATTTCTGGTGTGCTGTTGACCTGAACTTTCGATCCATGTACTTTTTGGCGGATTCCGAGAGCGTTCGATTTTTTCCTCGAAAAAAATCCAAGGCTAACCACTGTAATTTTGATTGAGATTTTAACCCCGACCTCCCAACTTTCACAAGCTACAGTTTCCAAACCAGGCGTCGCCCAGACGTGAAACCGCCATTTCTGGTGTGCTGTTGACCTGAACTTTCGATCCATGTGCATTTTATCGGATTCCGAGAGCCTTCGATTTTTTCCTCGAAAAAAATCCAAGGCTAACCACTGTCATTTTGATTGAGATTTTAACCCCGACCTCCCAACTTTCACAAGCTACAGTTTCCAAACCAGGCGTCGCCCAGACGTGAAACCGCCATTTCTGGTGTGCTGTTGACCTGAACTTTCGATCCATGTACTTTTTGGCGGATTCCGAGAGCGTTCGATTTTTTCCTCGAAAAAAATCCAAGGCTAACCACTGTCATTTTGATTGAGATTTTAACCCCGACCTCCCAACTTTCACAAGCTACAGTTTCCAAACCAGGCGTCGCCCAGACGTGAAACCGCCATTTCTGGTGTGCTGTTGACCTGAACTTTCGATCCATGTACTTTTTGGCGGATTCCGAGAGCGTTCGATTTTTTCCTCGAAAAAAATCCAAGGCTAACCACTGTAATTTTGATTGAGATTTTAACCCCGACCTCCCAACTTTCACAAGCTACAGTTTCCAAACCAGGCGTCGCCCAGACGTGAAACCGCCATTTCTGGTGTGCTGTTGACCTGAACTTTCGATCCATGTGCATTTTATCGGATTCCGAGAGCCTTCGATTTTTTCCTCGAAAAAAATCCAAGGCTAACCACTGTCATTTTGATTGAGATTTTAACCCCGACCTCCCAACTTTCACAAGCTACAGTTTCCAAACCAGGCGTCGCCCAGACGTGAAACCGCCATTTCTGGTGTGCTGTTGACCTGAACTTTCGATCCATGTACTTTTTGGCGGATTCCGAGAGCCTTCGATTTTTTCCTCGAAAAAAATCCAAGGCTAACCACTGTAATTTTGATTGAGATTTTAACCCCGACCTCCCAACTTTCACAAGCTACAGTTTCCAAACCAGGCGTCGCCCAGACGTGAAACCGCCATTTCTGGTGTGCTGTTGACCTGAACTTTCGATCCATGTACTTTCTGGCGGATTCCGAGAGCCTTCGATTTTTTCCTCGAAAAAAATCCAAGGCTAACCACTGTCATTTTGATTGAGATTTTAACCCCGACCTCCCAACTTTCACAAGCTACAGTTTCCAAACCAGGCGTCGCCCAGACGTGAAACCGCCATTTCTGGTGTGCTGTTGACCTGAACTTTCGATCCATGTGCATTTTATCGGATTCCGAGAGCCTTCGATTTTTTCCTCGAAAAAAATCCAAGGCTAACCACTGTCATTTTGATTGAGATTTTAACCCCGACCTCCCAACTTTCACAAGCTACAGTTTCCAAACCAGGCATCGCCCAGACGTGAAACCGCCATTTCTGGTGTGCTGTTGACCTGAACTTTCGATCCATGTGCATTTTATCGGATTCCGAGAGCCTTCGATTTTTTCCTCGAAAAAAATCCAAGGCTAACCACTGTCATTTTGATTGAGATTTTAACCCCGACCTCCCAACTTTCACAAGCTACAGTTTCCAAACCAGGCGTCGCCCAGACGTGAAACCGCCATTTCTGGTGTGCTGTTGACCTGAACTTTCGATCCATGTGCATTTTATCGGATTCCGAGAGCCTTGGATTTTTTCCTCGAAAAAAATCCAAGGCTAACCACTGTCATTTTGATTGAGATTTTAACCCCGACCTCCCAACTTTCACAAGCTACAGTTTCCAAACCAGGCGTCGCCCAGACGTGAAACCGCCATTTCTGGTGTGCTGTTGACCTGAACTTTCGATCCATGTGCATTTTATCGGATTCCGAGAGCCTTCGATTTTTTCCTCGAAAAAAATCCAAGGCTAACCACTGTAATTTTGATTGAGATTTTAACCCCGACCTCCCAACTTTCACAAGCTACAGTTTCCAAACCAGGCGTCGCCCAGACGTGAAACCGCCATTTCTGGTGTGCTGTTGACCTGAACTTTCGATCCATGTGCATTTTATCGGATTCCGAGAGCCTTCGATTTTTTCCTCGAAAAAAATCCAAGGCTAACCACTGTCATTTTGATTGAGATTTTAACCCCGACCTCCCAACTTTCACAAGCTACAGTTTCCAAACCAGGCGTCGCCCAGACGTGAAACCGCCATTTCTGGTGTGCTGTTGACCTGAACTTTCGATCCATGTACTTTTTGGCGGATTCCGAGAGCGTTCGATTTTTTCCTCGAAAAAAATCCAAGGCTAACCACTGTAATTTTGATTGAGATTTTAACCCCGACCTCCCAACTTTCACAAGCTACAGTTTCCAAACCAGGCGTCGCCCAGACGTGAAACCGCCATTTCTGGTGTGCTGTTGACCTGAACTTTCGATCCATGTACTTTCTGGCGGATTCCGAGAGCCTTCGATTTTTTCCTCGAAAAAAATCCAAGGCTAACCACTGTCATTTTGATTGAGATTTTAACCCCGACCTCCCAACTTTCACAAGCTACAGTTTCCAAACCAGGCGTCGCCCAGACGTGAAACCGCCATTTCTGGTGTGCTGTTGACCTGAACTTTCGATCCATGTGCATTTTATCGGATTCCGAGAGCCTTCGATTTTTTCCTCGAAAAAAATCCAAGGCTAACCACTGTCATTTTGATTGAGATTTTAACCCCGACCTCCCAACTTTCACAAGCTACAGTTTCCAAACCAGGCGTCGCCCAGACGTGAAACCGCCATTTCTGGTGTGCTGTTGACCTGAACTTTCGATCCATGTACTTTCTGGCGGATTCCGAGAGCCTTCGATTTTTTCCTCGAAAAAAATCCAAGGCTAACCACTGTCATTTTGATTGAGATTTTAACCCCGACCTCCCAACTTTCACAAGCTACAGTTTCCAAACCAGGCGTCGCCCAGACGTGAAACCGCCATTTCTGGTGTGCTGTTGACCTGAACTTTCGATCCATGTACTTTCTGGCGGATTCCGAGAGCCTTCGATTTTTTCCTCGAAAAAAATCCAAGGCTAACCACTGTCATTTTGATTGAGATTTTAACCCCGACCTCCCAACTTTCACAAGCTACAGTTTCCAAACCAGGCGTCGCCCAGACGTGAAACCGCCATTTCTGGTGTGCTGTTGACCTGAACTTTCGATCCATGTACTTTCTGGCGGATTCCGAGAGCCTTCGATTTTTTCCTCGAAAAAAATCCAAGGCTAACCACTGTCATTTTGATTGAGATTTTAACCCCGACCTCCCAACTTTCACAAGCTACAGTTTCCAAACCAGGCGTCGCCCAGACGTGAAACCGCCATTTCTGGTGTGCTGTTGACCTGAACTTTCGATCCATGTGCATTTTATCGGATTCCGAGAGCCTTCGATTTTTTCCTCGAAAAAAATCCAAGGCTAACCACTGTCATTTTGATTGAGATTTTAACCCCGACCTCCCAACTTTCACAAGCTACAGTTTCCAAACCAGGCGTCGCCCAGACGTGAAACCGCCATTTCTGGTGTGCTGTTGACCTGAACTTTCGATCCATGTACTTTTTGGCGGATTCCGAGAGCCTTCGATTTTTTCCTCGAAAAAAATCCAAGGCTAACCACTGTCATTTTGATTGAGATTTTAACCCCGACCTCCCAACTTTCACAAGCTACAGTTTCCAAACCAGGCGTCGCCCAGACGTGAAACCGCCATTTCTGGTGTGCTGTTGACCTGAACTTTCGATCCATGTGCATTTTATCGGATTCCGAGAGCCTTCGATTTTTTCCTCGAAAAAAATCCAAGGCTAACCACTGTCATTTTGATTGAGATTTTAACCCCGACCTCCCAACTTTCACAAGCTACAGTTTCCAAACCAGGCGTCGCCCAGACGTGAAACCGCCATTTCTGGTGTGCTGTTGACCTGAACTTTCGATCCATGTACTTTCTGGCGGATTCCGAGAGCCTTCGATTTTTTCCTCGAAAAAAATCCAAGGCTAACCACTGTCATTTTGATTGAGATTTTAACCCCGACCTCCCAACTTTCACAAGCTACAGTTTCCAAACCAGGCGTCGCCCAGACGTGAAACCGCCATTTCTGGTGTGCTGTTGACCTGAACTTTCGATCCATGTACTTTCTGGCGGATTCCGAGAGCCTTCGATTTTTTCCTCGAAAAAAATCCAAGGCTAACCACTGTCATTTTGATTGAGATTTTAACCCCGACCTCCCAACTTTCACAAGCTACAGTTTCCAAACCAGGCGTCGCCCAGACGTGAAACCGCCATTTCTGGTGTGCTGTTGACCTGAACTTTCGATCCATGTGCATTTTATCGGATTCCGAGAGCCTTCGATTTTTTCCTCGAAAAAAATCCAAGGCTAACCACTGTCATTTTGATTGAGATTTTAACCCCGACCTCCCAACTTTCACAAGCTACAGTTTCCAAACCAGGCGTCGCCCAGACGTGAAACCGCCATTTCTGGTGTGCTGTTGACCTGAACTTTCGATCCATGTACTTTCTGGCGGATTCCGAGAGCCTTCGATTTTTTCCTCGAAAAAAATCCAAGGCTAACCACTGTCATTTTGATTGAGATTTTAACCCCGACCTCCCAACTTTCACAAGCTACAGTTTCCAAACCAGGCGTCGCCCAGACGTGAAACCGCCATTTCTGGTGTGCTGTTGACCTGAACTTTCGATCCATGTACTTTTTGGCGGATTCCGAGAGCGTTCGATTTTTTCCTCGAAAAAAATCCAAGGCTAACCACTGTAATTTTGATTGAGATTTTAACCCCGACCTCCCAACTTTCACAAGCTACAGTTTCCAAACCAGGCGTCGCCCAGACGTGAAACCGCCATTTCTGGTGTGCTGTTGACCTGAACTTTCGATCCATGTACTTTTTGGCGGATTCCGAGAGCGTTCGATTTTTTCCTCGAAAAAAATCCAAGGCTAACCACTGTCATTTTGATTGAGATTTTAACCCCGACCTCCCAACTTTCACAAGCTACAGTTTCCAAACCAGGCGTCGCCCAGACGTGAAACCGCCATTTCTGGTGTGCTGTTGACCTGAACTTTCGATCCATGTACTTTCTGGCGGATTCCGAGAGCCTTCGATTTTTTCCTCGAAAAAAATCCAAGGCTAACCACTGTCATTTTGATTGAGATTTTAACCCCGACCTCCCAACTTTCACAAGCTACAGTTTCCAAACCAGGCGTCGCCCAGACGTGAAACCGCCATTTCTGGTGTGCTGTTGACCTGAACTTTCGATCCATGTACTTTCTGGCGGATTCCGAGAGCCTTCGATTTTTTCCTCGAAAAAAATCCAAGGCTAACCACTGTCATTTTGATTGAGATTTTAACCCCGACCTCCCAACTTTCACAAGCTACAGTTTCCAAACCAGGCGTCGCCCAGACGTGAAACCGCCATTTCTGGTGTGCTGTTGACCTGAACTTTCGATCCATGTGCATTTTATCGGATTCCGAGAGCCTTCGATTTTTTCCTCGAAAAAAATCCAAGGCTAACCACTGTCATTTTGATTGAGATTTTAACCCCGACCTCCCAACTTTCACAAGCTACAGTTTCCAAACCAGGCGTCGCCCAGACGTGAAACAGCCATTTCTGGTGTGCTGTTGACCTGAACTTTCGATCCATGTACTTTTTGGCGGATTCCGAGAGCCTTCGATTTTTTCCTCGAAAAAAATCCAAGGCTAACCACTGTAATTTTGATTGAGATTTTAACCCCGACCTCCCAACTTTCACAAGCTACAGTTTCCAAACCAGGCGTCGCCCAGACGTGAAACCGCCATTTCTGGTGTGCTGTTGACCTGAACTTTCGATCCATGTACTTTCTGGCGGATTCCGAGAGCCTTCGATTTTTTCCTCGAAAAAAATCCAAGGCTAACCACTGTCATTTTGATTGAGATTTTAACCCCGACCTCCCAACTTTCACAAGCTACAGTTTCCAAACCAGGCGTCGCCCAGACGTGAAACCGCCATTTCTGGTGTGCTGTTGACCTGAACTTTCGATCCATGTACTTTCTGGCGGATTCCGAGAGCCTTCGATTTTTTCCTCGAAAAAAATCCAAGGCTAACCACTGTCATTTTGATTGAGATTTTAACCCCGACCTCCCAACTTTCACAAGCTACAGTTTCCAAACCAGGCGTCGCCCAGACGTGAAACCGCCATTTCTGGTGTGCTGTTGACCTGAACTTTCGATCCATGTACTTTCTGGCGGATTCCGAGAGCCTTCGATTTTTTCCTCGAAAAAAATCCAAGGCTAACCACTGTCATTTTGATTGAGATTTTAACCCCGACCTCCCAACTTTCACAAGCTACAGTTTCCAAACCAGGCGTCGCCCAGACGTGAAACCGCCATTTCTGGTGTGCTGTTGACCTGAACTTTCGATCCATGTGCATTTTATCGGATTCCGAGAGCCTTCGATTTTTTCCTCGAAAAAAATCCAAGGCTAACCACTGTCATTTTGATTGAGATTTTAACCCCGACCTCCCAACTTTCACAAGCTACAGTTTCCAAACCAGGCGTCGCCCAGACGTGAAACCGCCATTTCTGGTGTGCTGTTGACCTGAACTTTCGATCCATGTGCATTTTATCGGATTCCGAGAGCCTTCGATTTTTTCCTCGAAAAAAATCCAAGGCTAACCACTGTCATTTTGATTGAGATTTTAACCCCGACCTCCCAACTTTCACAAGCTACAGTTTCCAAACCAGGCGTCGCCCAGACGTGAAACCGCCATTTCTGGTGTGCTGTTGACCTGAACTTTCGATCCATGTACTTTTTGGCGGATTCCGAGAGCGTTCGATTTTTTCCTCGAAAAAAATCCAAGGCTAACCACTGTAATTTTGATTGAGATTTTAACCCCGACCTCCCAACTTTCACAAGCTACAGTTTCCAAACCAGGCGTCGCCCAGACGTGAAACCGCCATTTCTGGTGTGCTGTTGACCTGAACTTTCGATCCATGTGCATTTTATCGGATTCCGAGAGCCTTCGATTTTTTCCTCGAAAAAAATCCAAGGCTAACCACTGTAATTTTGATTGAGATTTTAACCCCGACCTCCCAACTTTCACAAGCTACAGTTTCCAAACCAGGCGTCGCCCAGACGTGAAACCGCCATTTCTGGTGTGCTGTTGACCTGAACTTTCGATCCATGTACTTTCTGGCGGATTCCGAGAGCCTTCGATTTTTTCCTCGAAAAAAATCCAAGGCTAACCACTGTCATTTTGATTGAGATTTTAACCCCGACCTCCCAACTTTCACAAGCTACAGTTTCCAAACCAGGCGTCGCCCAGACGTGAAACCGCCATTTCTGGTGTGCTGTTGACCTGAACTTTCGATCCATGTACTTTTTGGCGGATTCCGAGAGCGTTCGATTTTTTCCTCGAAAAAAATCCAAGGCTAACCACTGTAATTTTGATTGAGATTTTAACCCCGACCTCCCAACTTTCACAAGCTACAGTTTCCAAACCAGGCGTCGCCCAGACGTGAAACCGCCATTTCTGGTGTGCTGTTGACCTGAACTTTCGATCCATGTACTTTCTGGCGGATTCCGAGAGCCTTCGATTTTTTCCTCGAAAAAAATCCAAGGCTAACCACTGTCATTTTGATTGAGATTTTAACCCCGACCTCCCAACTTTCACAAGCTACAGTTTCCAAACCAGGCGTCGCCCAGACGTGAAACCGCCATTTCTGGTGTGCTGTTGACCTGAACTTTCGATCCATGTACTTTTTGGCGGATTCCGAGAGCGTTCGATTTTTTCCTCGAAAAAAATCCAAGGCTAACCACTGTAATTTTGATTGAGATTTTAACCCCGACCTCCCAACTTTCACAAGCTACAGTTTCCAAACCAGGCGTCGCCCAGACGTGAAACCGCCATTTCTGGTGTGCTGTTGACCTGAACTTTCGATCCATGTACTTTCTGGCGGATTCCGAGAGCCTTCGATTTTTTCCTCGAAAAAAATCCAAGGCTAACCACTGTCATTTTGATTGAGATTTTAACCCCGACCTCCCAACTTTCACAAGCTACAGTTTCCAAACCAGGCGTCGCCCAGACGTGAAACCGCCATTTCTGGTGTGCTGTTGACCTGAACTTTCGATCCATGTGCATTTTATCGGATTCCGAGAGCCTTCGATTTTTTCCTCGAAAAAAATCCAAGGCTAACCACTGTCATTTTGATTGAGATTTTAACCCCGACCTCCCAACTTTCACAAGCTACAGTTTCCAAACCAGGCGTCGCCCAGACGTGAAACCGCCATTTCTGGTGTGCTGTTGACCTGAACTTTCGATCCATGTACTTTCTGGCGGATTCCGAGAGCCTTCGATTTTTTCCTCGAAAAAAATCCAAGGCTAACCACTGTCATTTTGATTGAGATTTTAACCCCGACCTCCCAACTTTCACAAGCTACAGTTTCCAAACCAGGCGTCGCCCAGACGTGAAACCGCCATTTCTGGTGTGCTGTTGACCTGAACTTTCGATCCATGTACTTTCTGGCGGATTCCGAGAGCCTTCGATTTTTTCCTCGAAAAAAATCCAAGGCTAACCACTGTCATTTTGATTGAGATTTTAACCCCGACCTCCCAACTTTCACAAGCTACAGTTTCCAAACCAGGCGTCGCCCAGACGTGAAACCGCCATTTCTGGTGTGCTGTTGACCTGAACTTTCGATCCATGTGCATTTTATCGGATTCCGAGAGCCTTCGATTTTTTCCTCGAAAAAAATCCAAGGCTAACCACTGTCATTTTGATTGAGATTTTAACCCCGACCTCCCAACTTTCACAAGCTACAGTTTCCAAACCAGGCGTCGCCCAGACGTGAAACCGCCATTTCTGGTGTGCTGTTGACCTGAACTTTCGATCCATGTGCATTTTATCGGATTCCGAGAGCCTTCGATTTTTTCCTCGAAAAAAATCCAAGGCTAACCACTGTCATTTTGATTGAGATTTTAACCCCGACCTCCCAACTTTCACAAGCTACAGTTTCCAAACCAGGCGTCGCCCAGACGTGAAACCGCCATTTCTGGTGTGCTGTTGACCTGAACTTTCGATCCATGTGCATTTTATCGGATTCCGAGAGCCTTCGATTTTTTCCTCGAAAAAAATCCAAGGCTAACCACTGTCATTTTGATTGAGATTTTAACCCCGACCTCCCAACTTTCACAAGCTACAGTTTCCAAACCAGGCGTCTTTCTGGCAACCAACTGTTGCGATTTTTCACCAAAACTCGAAATACCAGGCCACCAGAATGCCTAAAAAATCAGGAGGTATCCCCAGTGAAACGTCCGCTGCGTATGCAACGAACTCCAGTTTTGCAGGCAATGAAATGCAAAATTATTGCATATATTGAGGTTTCCCTAAACTTGAAGTGGATCTCCTGAAAGAATGTGTCAATTGGAGTTCTGAAAGGGAATTTTTGAATCTGGTCTACTTGGAGGTTGATTGTCGGAGGATGCTGGAAGCTGCTGAGTCAAACAAAACGAATGTTTTCGAAGCGCATCTGAATCGAAAACGTGTCCAAAAGTCATAGGTTGCTGCACCCTTCCATCGAAGACTCCCCGAATCCGCCCGGTTCCTTGGCAATGACTTTCAAAGCACCTTCACCGGCTCCTACTCCCGTGCAATTCCGCCCCAGCTAATCACTCCAAATTGAAATCCGAATCCAAAGCCGAAAGTAAACTCATTTCGTTTTAAGCGAAAGCAAACCAAAGTCACTCCTTCAACAAATCAAGCCCTCCTTGTCGGGGGCTTCCACCTCAGGAGGCCTTCACAAAACAATTACAGAAACCAATTAAACCCGAGTCTTTGAGCCGCGCTGTCGTCGCTCTGTGTTGCCGTTGCGTTTCTGTTTACCCGACTGCGTCTCCCGGTGTATTTGCTCCCTCGGCTGCCTCTTCTTTCACGTATCTGCTCAAATATTTGTGTTTGATTTCAATTTCACTCATTAATTGCTTTCGCCATTAAAAACCCCGAGAAGTGTGTGTAGTCGTCCCTCGGTCCCTCGGCAAGCAGCCGATCGTTGGAGTTGGAAACAAAAGAGGAGAAAAAACGAAAATCGTATCTTTACCACGAAATATCGTTAAACGGCGCATCTATCGGTCTGATGGGGGTGCTGACGGCGGCGGCGTGGCTCCTCCGCACCACCGCGCTGCTGTGGCTCCTGACCGCATGGGTCATTAAAGGAGCACCGCTCCTTATTGGCAGTTAGCTTCGCCTGCTGGTGACAAAGTATAAAATATCTGGGATAACGATATTTTTCGTTCGGCCGAAATGGAGAGACACGGAGGTTTTTATGGCACATCTGCCCATCTGCCAGATTGTGGAATGCGGCGAGGGCGTCCCACCGCCTCCGAGGGTCGATGTGAGCGATGGAAATGAGAATCTCCGACACGACAAACTGTTGTCACATCCAATCGAATGTGCTGTTGTTCGTTGTTCTGTTCGATGTTCGAATGCTGTATCTGTGAGTCGAAGACACGCCATAAAAGTGTATCTGCGCGGGGGTACGACGCGCGCGAGAGCGCTCCAGTGTGTGTTTGTAAATAAAATTAAATTTAAGAGTCTCATTAAAAATGTCAATTTTTTCTGTCGTGTAGCTGCGAACTGGGAGAGATTTGTGATCTAAGGAGATTTTGATTTTTTTTTGTTTTTGGTTTCGGGTCTGCTTAATGACCCTGGCTCTCTGTGGGGGGATGGGAGAGGTGTCGGCGGCGGTGGGCATTTTAATTTGTTTATTCGAGCAAGTTTCTGAACGCCGCATAAAAGAGGTGTTATGGATGCAATAAATGTGTAAATGGGATAAGTTATGGGGTGGCCCGGGGCGTCAGGAGACATGACACCACTCTGACTCTGACTCTGACTCCGACTCCGCTGTGGGTGAGAGTGGTAAACAGTTGAGCGGCTATTAAGTTCAGTTCCGTGCTGTTTTGATTGCTCATTCGGTTTTGGGAACAAACGAGGTTAAGACATCTCATTCGGAAAGTGCCAAGGTGATGAAGCTGGGCGTGGATCATGTGTGGAGGGGTTAGGTACTCTTTGCTTTACAAGCTTCTGCGCAAGGGGAATGCGAAAATGGTCACATTTAGGGCAGCAAATGAGAAATGAAATCAAAAAGGAGACATAAGAAGGGAATTACGAGGGAAAATGGAAAGCAAATGACATCTCGTGAGATTCGAAAGTGGGTTAAGAAGGGTTTCAAGTTGATGACTGAGGTTTGGTCTTAAATTCGACTTCAGAATGAGTCTGGCTTTTCGTGCTCTTTTAGTTTTCAACTTGCGTTTGGTAACCTTCCCGGCGTGTCTCTTCAAACTTTACCAATGGAACGCCTGCTTCAAGGTCTAAAAAGCGTAGTTCTCACTGAATCCAGAGCCATGCACACTCGCAGAACAACGAATGGACTTACTTACTTACTTAGTGGACTCCCAACCCGTGAAGGGTCTCTGCCTGAGACACGGCAGCCTTCCATGCCCTGCGGTCCCAGCACGCTGCTTCCAGGTATCCACACCAAGCGCTCTGGCATCTGCGATAGCTTGGTCCTTGTAACGCAGGTCCTTGAAACGGAGGTCTTGCCTTTCTTCTCTAACCTGTGGGGTCTGATTCAGAAGCATGGACTTTATCAAAACCGGATGAGGTTGCTCTCTTGGCTGGTTTAAGAGGAAAATTCTTCGGGTGATTTTCGGTCCCGTCTGCATAGAAGGTGAGTGGAGGAGAAGATATAACAACGAACTGTACGAGCTGTTCGGCGACATCGACAGAAGGGTGAAGATCCAGCGATTAAGATGGTTAGGTCATGTAGAGCGAACGGAAACCTATGCTCCGGCCCGTAAAGTCTTCGAATCCACCCCAGAGGGACGGCGCAGGAGGAAGACCGGGACTCAGGTGGCGCACGCACAGTTGGTTGAGGTCCCTTTCCACTTGCGTGCGCCACCTGAGTCGCGGTCTGGAAACTAGAGGCAGCTAGCGAAAGATCCAGCTGGCTGGAGACGCTTGTTGGTTGAGGCCCAGGTCCACCCCGGACTGTAGCGCCACATTAAGCATTAAGCAAGTGGGTTGTGATTCAAAGATCCTCTTTTTTTGGAGCACTGGAGCATTCAGACTCAAAAACTGGTCCATTGTACTACCAGGCAGCAACCTACTTTTGCTGAAATTTCATGGTCTTCCGAAGGAAAACCAGCAGGCGCTTCATCATCAGCACCGAATAACTGCCACCTGATCCGAGCAAAGGCGGGACAATGGCAGAGGAAACTCTCTGCAGTGTCATCGTCTTTTCCACAGGCGTCGCAGAGGGTTCCATCGTTTAGGCCAAGCACACTTAGGTGTTTGGCGAAGGTGTAGTGCCCTGTTAGTACGCCGGTAAGTTGTCTGTTAAGAGATAACAAGAAAGCCGCGGATTTCTTACATACGTTGGGGAGCATGCGTTTGGTCTGTCTACATCCTGGAGAGGGAGCACAACCGGAGGTGGAATGACTACTCTCGAGAAGTCGAACCATCGATAGAATCCCTAACCAAGGACGCAGGCAGTCCCAACGTAGGTTCAGGTCCTGGGAATGCCTCATCTGATCCTCGCCTAGCAAGTTCATCAGCGATCACATTTCCTGTGATCCCGTGGTGTCCCGGGACCCAGACAAGTCTTAGCGAATTTAAGCTACCGATTAAATTCCGAGAGAAGACTTGCATTCCTGAACTATTCTGGAAGTGGTTTAAGGATTAAGCAAGGCCTTAAGCAATACGATTGGATGGCGCAGTTGATTAAGTGCCTGCCCCAAGTTAGAGGGGTCCCAGGTTCGAATCCCAGTGAAATCGAATCTGGTCCATTCACCATTTGCCGTTGGGATCAAATTAACGGTACTGGAATAGGTTGCTCCAGTGTAGAGCTTCAAAAATCCTCCGAAAAAAAAACCCTCAGAGTCCCCAGACGCCAACCACTCCGCCTTGCCCTTCGAAAACGGATGCACGCCAGCAAAATTCGCTGAAAAATGAAGCTCTTTTCCAGATCACGTCCGACTCCTCCCCTTCACTGTTCCCATCATCCACTTGGACACCACTTAGCCGGACGAGATGAAAATTAACTTCGCACCTGCGACTAAGCACCCCTCTGACTCGGTCCTAGTCAATTTCCAGAACAAATTTAAAACAATCATCGCACTCCACCCCATCGTCCATCGTCCATGCAAAACTCGTTGGCAGCTAATTTCATCGTGATTCCTCTCGTCCCTCAGCAGCAACTCCCTCCCATTATCCCGATCGTCTTGTAAATTAAATCGTAGCAACTCACTCTGGCCGCACATCCCCCGGGAGAGTGGGAGAGAGGGGCACGAGGTCCTGCCGGAGTGTGAACCACCTTTAGGCCTCATTCCTTGACCTGCCACTTTTGACAAACGAAACGACTGCGATGGTCCAACCGGGCATCATCATCCATCGCATCGGAGTGCAATAAATTGAATGTTGCCCTGAAAACGATGGAAACGCACCACCACTCTCCACACTCTCTCCTCTCTCTCCTCCATCCCTCTGTCTCCTAGCCTCGTGTGTAATTATTGTTTCCTTTGGAAATAAATCTACGGAAGCGGCAGACAGCCAGGTGAAGGTACACACAAAACAAAGACCAATCGCCACAACTTCAAGCTCGGATTATGCCAGCTTCGGCAAGGCAATGGGAGGAGGGGAGTACGGGGGGTGGTAACCGATCATTAAGTTTTCAGCAACACCGTCAGTCTTGGGTCGAGACTCGTTGTCGTTCGCTTGTTCTTGTTCTTGTTCGCGCGCTCACTTATTATTCCGATTCGAACCTTTATCCATCCGTTCGTCGATTCGTGGTGCGTCCGTCCGTCCGTTCGTCCGTGATGTGTACGCCTCAACGCCATCGTTGTCGTGGTTCCGCGGTTTCCAATGGGTTTTTTGTGCGATTCCTTCGGCTTTATTCGCGCATCCTTCTATCGCGTATCGTTCCCAGAGTATTATTTACATATCCTCCCCTCGGTCGCTCCTATTCCCTAGTCTGTGCCTCTGCCAGCCCAGCAGCAGCAGTTCATTTGAATTTTGAGCTTTTTTTTCTTTTGCCTCGTTCTGGTGTTCTTTTGGGAAAAAACCTCGCCTCGATGTCTGGCACACATGGTAACCGATCCTGGCAGTGATCCTCTCATCTACTCACGTCGCGTTTTGGCCACGACAACACGGAGCGATGACAAGACGGAGGAGGGATGGCTACGACGACTGATAGAGACACCAGTGATATCCAGCGGCAACGTCATACACTTCCGATGACTGACAGGCAGCCGAGCAGCAGCCACAGCCACAGCAGCACCATCATCACCAGGAACGGCAGTGCCATGTCAAGTCCTCTTAGAGAGTGTGTAGGCGGCAGCAGCAGCAGCAGCGCGGCATTTTCCTCCTGGCGCGGCATCTCTTTGAGATATGATTCATCCGGTCGAGTACAATTGAAACACCTTCTCCCAAACTCCAGCTCCAACTTCACTTCCATTGTCGCACTTTTCCGTTGGTTTTTTGTGTGTGTGCGCGCGGGCTTCCCCTTTGTTCGCAGGTTATGGATATGCCATTCGGGACTCGGGATTGCATTCTGTTCGAACCCTGTTTACACTTCAATCCCCGACCCGGGATCATTAATTCCATCCTGCCGGGGCATGGGCCAGGCGTGCAAAAAATAACCCACACACAGAACAGCGTTCGCGTGTTGATAATATGGAAATGTTGTGTTGCCTGTCGCCCGTGTCCCGTGTCCCGTGTGCCGGTCCTCCTCTGCGTGTGTTGACATAAAATATTACATTCCCGATGCAAATTAAATGCACGGGATTAATATTCTTCTGGCGGGGAGCACCACCCCCCACATATGTCCTCCGGATGATGAGGCCGGCAATCAGGACGATGATGGTCCTGGAATGATGTAATTAATTCCCCTCCCCCCCTTTTTTTTTTGATTTTCTTTACAGGGTGTGGCAGCGCCATGAATCAAGGGGCAACAGTGTTAATTAATTGCGTTCTACTTATCCCTCTAGAGCCTCTTTCCGAGGGGTGGAGGGGGCGACTCCTTGACTGTGGGTGGAGGGAGGAGAATTATGGCGGCCGGTGTGTCTTACGGTGACCGGCGGCGATAAATCGACGCGAGTTTTCGAAGCTTTCTGGGTAATTTTTCAACGGGGAATGTAATTAACGCTCGACTGAATGTGAATCATTGCGATTGGCGCGATTAATTGAAGTCAAATATCGCGGCAGAGGTGATTGGGCACACATGTGCGCGAGTGTGTGTGTGTGTGTGGGGGGAAGATGAATGACGGTTGCATTCGGATCTGCTGGTCAGTGAGGAGGGAAATTTCGAGCGGGATTTCAGGTTTCATTGAAAATGAATTAACACGATTCCCCCGAGGCAGGTGGAAGGTCATCATCTTCACACACGAGCCAGTCTGATCAAAAGGACCGCAAAACAGGTCACTTGATGTACGACATGAAAGTGCGGTTTTTAAAGCCGGTTTGTGGTTCATTGCACGCGAATTCTACGAGCTGTACCAAGATGTGGATGTAGTTCAAAAAGCCTAAAAAAGACGACTACAGTCAAAAGACTACGACTACACTGGCTCGGTCACATCAAGCGAATGGGCAATAAGACTCCAGCAAAGAGGATCTTTGAATCGCAGCCCACAGGTTCGAGAAGAAAAGGAAGACCGAACCTCTGTTTTAAGGACCAAGCTGTCGCGGGTGCCAGAGCGCTTGATCTGGAGAACTAGAAGCATGCCTGCCAACAACTTAGTGTCCAGTACAGACCGCTATTTTTTTTTTTTTTTCCGGAAAATTTTTAAAACACTCCTGGACCACTCAGACTCAAAACTGGTCCATTGTACTGCCAGGTAGCAACCTACTCCAGTGTCGTTAATTTGATCCCAACGGCAAATGGTGACTGGACCAGATTCGATTTCACTGGGATTCGAACCTGGGACTCCTCTAACTTGGGGCAAGCACTTCGATTTAACTGGGCCTCGAACCTGGGACCTCCCTAACTTGGAGCAGGCACTTCGATTTCACTGGGATTCGAACCTGGGACCTCTCTAACTTGGAGCAGGCACTTCGATTTCAGTGGGATTCGAACCTGAGAGTCCTCCAAACTTGGGGCAGGCACTTAACCAACTGTGCCATCCAGTCGTATTACTCGGAGGTTGCTCTTAGATCGGGATGGAAAGGGTTTTGAGCAGGGATGAGCCGGGGGGAACACGGGGAATGACCTTTGAAACGGTTTTAAGCAATCAAACGCTCGGCAAGGGCTAAGTATGACTTAGAAGGAACATAAAATGAGCTTTAAATTGGTTCTGGGCAACGAAGCAATCAAACGCCTGGCAAGGGCGTGGTTTTAAGCCTAGAAGCAGTGAAACTGCCGGCAAAAGCAGGCCACACGAGCGCCGTCCGCAAGCTTAGCCTCAGTCAGAATGGCCCGGTAAGGGCCAAGGATGGCTCAGAGGGAACATGAAATGAGCTTTGAAATGGTTTTCGACAAACGCCTTGCAAGGGCGCGGTCTTAGGCCTCGAAGCAATGAAACTGCCGGCAAAAGCAGGTCACATGAGCGCCGTCCTCATGCTTAACCTCGTCAGAATGGCCTGAAAGCGTCTGAATGCATACCGGAAACAAATTACCGTCAGCAGGCGTCTCTAGACAGATGTGCCTCTGTCCCCAATGAAGAACACCCGGTTTCATAGCTCTGCCTGCCTCTGACAGATGTTCCTAAGAAACCCCGATGAAGAACAGCCAGTTTTGTGTCTTTGTCTTAGGAAAAGAGCCTCATTTCTCCCTCTCATCTTCCAAATGGAACCGGCTGAAGATCACCAAAAAAGCCCATCAACCACGTCGCACATAGGCCGACCCCGTAAATCACTCTCGTCCCACGAGCGCAGATCCATCTCAACAAATTGGACCACCATAGGCCCACATAGCTCGCCAGGATGACAGCTTTATGTGCGTCGCTCATAAATATTCATCTCCGCCGAGTGAGTGTGCCCTCTGGTCACCCGATCAGCCGATCGCCCAACCGACCTTCGTGCTCGTAGAGCTCCTCATGGATTATGTATGCACCGCATTCCGTTCCAATAATTTGCAACTCACCAATTTCGTAGTTAACAGACACACGTACCGATCCCACAAGAGCCTCGGTTCGTCTTTTTTTTTTTCCGTCGCGCTGTCGCCTGGCCGCCTCGGCGCTGGTTTCTCTTTTGACTCGGCCCAAACATGGAAAATCAATTTTCGGGCGATGTAATATGCAAATATCCCTTCGGCTTCAATCTGTTATTTCCCTGATTCCGTTTGTCCGCGTCGGGCCGGAGCGGCCTTGTGTCTTGTGTGGTGTGTGCGCGCCGCTGCTGCTGCGGGACGATGAAGATGACGTTGTGATGTGTCTTCGGGGTCTCCGTCGCTTTGTGTACCAGAAATGTTTGCTTGTCGCAGCTGACTTGACCATTTGTTATGTGGTATCTGTCCACTGTCCTCTGTCCACAGTCCTCTGTCCTCGCTTTGTCCCTTAGGTCGTCGTCCTGAAGACGCCGGAATTGAGACATGCCCTGGCGATGTTCCTCCCGCCGCATATTTGCGTTGTCGTGTCCGTGGATCTTGATTGCCATCGATGATCCGAAATCCATTGACAACATTTCACGTGTGTGTTGCACCCACTCGGGCCCGATTCGCAAATAAATACATCAGACAACATCGGGTCGCCCCCCCGCTTTGCGCCGCTCTTCAATCAAATCTAATCTCACTCCCTCACGGCAGAGAGTCGGGCCGGGCTGCTCTTGATGGGCAATCTGTCAACCGTGGCCATAGTGAGCGATCTATTACGTGCTAGGCTTCCATATGGAGTTCGCGCTTGCCTGCACGCATGCGCCCTGTGCCCGTGTGCTCCGTCTGGAAAAGGACATGGAAATGCAACCCACTCGAGTCCACCCACACCTACCGTGCGCTCGTCTGCGAGACCGCAGAGGACGACACAATGCGGCGGACGTACGAGTTCTGTTGCCAGGGTGTACATGCTCCACGGGCATGGTAGGCAGATGTAATGACATTGTAACGAGGTTGTTATGGTTTGCGATTCGATTTGAGGCTCTGCCAGGAAACGGCTCGCGGGATTAACACACAGCTGCGGCGGCAGTCTGTTGTCTGTAGTCTCTATTTCGCTGCTTGCTTGGAATTCGATTGTAGTGAGTGGGGCGGAGGAGGAGGCGCACAGCAGTTGGGATTGTTGGCCTTGTGATGGGCTAATGCGGGGGCTCTTCCTATTGCTTCATTGCAGCGGACAATGTGCGAAAGATACAATCGCTTAAATATTGGATTGTGGCGTGTCACTTCTCGGATGGGACTGAGGTGGTGTGGAGGACTGCAATTCAACCCCTCTGCCTCACCGGGGACACTCGTATGTTCCTGTTTGTTGAGCAGAGGTTGGCGGCGAAACAAGGTCTGCAACATCCCGCTGCGGGGTGATCTTCTGCTTAGCCTTTTCGGTTGATCCTGTCTGCCTTACCTCTCTCCCTCCCTAAAATCGACCTATCTGTGGAGGAGGACTGCAATCCATCCCCCTGCCTCACCGGGGGACACTCGTGTGTTCCTGTTTGTTCGTTGGGACAACCTCGCTAAACAAACGCAACCTTGTGAGCAGAGGTTGGCGCCGAAGCAAGGTTTGTATCATCCCGGCGGGGAAATCTTCTTCTTAGCCTTTTCGGATGTTCCTGTCTGCCTTACCTCCCTCCCTCCCTAAAATTTCCCCATCTGTGGAGGAGGAGGACTGCAGAGGACTTGTTAGCAGAGGTTGGCGGTGAAACAAAGTCTACAACATCCCGCTGCGAGGAGATCTTCTGTTTAGCCTTTTCGGTTGTTACTGTCCTCCACCTTCCCCCCCTCACATACAATTGGAGTATAAAACCCATCTCTCTGTGGAGAAGGACTGCACACAGTCACAGAGCTTGAGTTCCCCTGTGAACTCACGCATGACCTCCGTTCCCTGCGTACTTCTGCGTACGCACTTTTGCGTGCAAACGATGGGAATGCGCCCAGTTGTCATCAACTCCACCGTCAACCGTGACAAAACTCTACCTTCCGCATCCAATTCTTCCGCATGACTTCGCCCAATCTGCTCTCGTGGGCCAAAGGGAATTCGCAATGCAGTCGCTATCTAGGCCCGTTCCGGCTAATTGAAGCTGAAGTCTTGCGCACGCACGCGCACCACCAGAAAAGTTCATCTCCACCGTGTATGACCGACGACGTCCCATCGCATCCTTCCATCTGCGGTTCGTGCACAAAACTGCGTGCTCATTGCAGCGCGGCCTGGCTCTCCTCTTGCAGGCCATTACAACTCGCGGGACTATGTTAGCATGCTGCTTGCATTCCACTCCACTGCCGCGCCACTCCCTCCCGGCGTGTTTTGCGAATTTTTATTGGTTGCGTCCCCTCACTTTTCCGCTCAATGAGTGCGGAGTTCGTCCGCTTGGCTTGTTCCTGTTCCTTGGGCACTCTTGTCTCCCGTCTTCCATCACCCGTCTTCTGTCTTCCGTCTCCCGTCGTCGCTCGTCGCTCGGTGGTTCGTGGGGTTTTGGTACTTTTGTTCGTGGCAGCGTCTCTCGTCTCCCGTCTCCCGTCTCCCGTCTCCCGTCTCCCGTCTCCCGTCTCCCGTCTCCCGTCTCCCGTCTCCCGTCTCCCGTCTCCCGTCTCCCGTCTCCCGTCTCCCGTCTCCCGTCTCCCGTCTCCCGTCTCCCGTCTCCCGTCTCCCGTCTCCCGTCTCCCGTCTCCCGTCTCCCGTCTCCCGTCTCCCGTCTTTCGTCTCCCGTCTCCCGTCTCCCGTCTCCCGTCTCCCGTCTTCCGTCTCCCGTCTCCTGTCTCCCGTCTCCCGTCACCCGTCTTCCGTCGCTCGTCGTCGCTCGTCTCTCGGTGGTTCGTGGGGTTTTGGTACTTTTGTTCGTGGCTGCGTCTCCCGCCTCCCGTCTCCCGTCTCCTGTCGTTGCTCGCCCCTCGTTGGTTCGTGGGTTTTTTTTTGTTCTTTTGTTCGTTGCAGCGGCTCCTGCTGCCGATCTCTGCCGTCCAGCGTATTTGGCTTAAACGTCGTCCTCTCCGTGTGCGCAGGAAAGTTTATCCGAGATCATTTAAGGTATAATTTGTAGCTTGTTATGCACATGCCCTTTGATCGCTTTGGGGGCAATTTTTCTCTGTTCCGGGGAGTCGGCGTGGTCCGCCTCTGCGCGCGCGCGTATTTGTGTGTGTCGAGGGTATGTTACAATGGGCTTTATGTAGATTTTATACTCCAATTGTGTGGGGAGAAGGTGGAGGACAGGAACAACCGAAAAGGCTAAGCAGAAGATCTCCCCGCCGCGGGATGTTGCAGGCCTCGTTTCGCCGCCAACCTCTGCTAACAAGGTTGCGTTTTAGCGAGAGGTTGTCCCAACCAACAAACAGGAACACACGAGTGTCCCCGGCGGGGCACGGGGGTTGGATTGCAAACAAGACCGATGGCCGCGGTAGGAAACTAGGAACTTCAATTACAATATCAGATTTTTAACTCACGCATGCGCCTGGGCCTTGGGTTGGCGCGTTTCCTTTTGCCTTATCGCGCAGCGAAACGCTATAGATTCCGCATCATCTCGTGCTGGTCTGGTCTGGGGGGAGGGGGAACGGGGTGCCCGCTTTCGGGGGACTTCTGTTCGGCAGCAGAAGGCAGTTTTGCATACCAATTGCAGTCATGTCCCGGAGATGGGGATCTAGGTGCGCGCAAGCGACGACGCGATGGATGTTATCGAGTGCACGATGGCCGGCCGGTCGGTCGGTCGGTCTGTGGCGGCGTGTCTATCGGTCTCGGATCTGGTTTCCCGTGCGATTTGGAAAGTCACTCAACCTGAGTGATGCTGCTGCGGGCATTCTCGCAGGATGCCAAGTGTGAATTGCCGCCGCCGCCGCCTCTGTGGACCAACAAATTGGCTTTGACACATTCGCGAGGCGCTGCGCCCTGGACTGGTTCGAGGCTCTGGCTCACCTGTTTCGCCTCTCTGACTTTGAATACGTCAATTATCCGAGGTGTTGAGTGTGTCCTGCTGTCCGTGCTACACGATCGACCATCGCCATCTGTCGGCAGAGACGCTGGCGTATTCTAATTGAAAATTGCGCCCAATTATTTCGGGTAAGTGCGTGGCGAAGAAAATTGCCTTACCTCGTGAAGGATTCCTGAAGATTCGGTCAAGGAGACGACAGTAATTGCCTGGCGAGAGTGTGTGTGTGTGTGTAAGTCCCAAAATGTCCTTCGGGTCTGGGGGTTTTTTATGTAAATTCTCCAAACGACCTGCGTCCGAATTGAACGGATAATTGCTGGCCAGAGGGTGTCCTCTCGCCGGCGGTGTTGGATGCGTCACGGATGGAGTGAGTCGTTTTTTTTTTTAGGATTTTTGAGGTGCCCTGTGGTCGGGTAATTGATTAATTGGGTATCGGAGGGAATTTCATCGCATTTGAGGTTGGGTCTGGGGGTTTTTTTGCGCCCGTGGGATGGGCGTGCGTGTGGAAAATTGTGTCCCTAATTAGAAATTACTGTCCCTCTTGGTGCCGACGTGATGGTCAGTTCGAGAGGTTGCTGAGGGAGGGGGGAAGGTCTACGCATGCGGGGAATAATCGAAGGGACGTGTAGATCATTTGGATCTGAGGATTTTACCTCAGGGGAGGACGTCTTTTGTGAAATGTTGCCCTTTTTTGAGTTGAGCTTTAATTCATGGCTAAGTCTGAGTCTGATTTTGACCGTAAAAAGTACAGCCATCTCAAAATATGTTCCTTTGAAAAAAATGTCAACGTTTTCCTAAATCACTGATGCTTCGTATCACATTCCCCTCTGCAAAAATGAGGGAAAAGGAAAGTAATGAAATTGTGACCTCCAACTGAGTCACCTTAGTTGAGTTTTAGTTCATGGCTAAATCTTTGATGATTTTTACCATAAAAAGTACCGCTATCTCAAAAAATTTACCACTGGAATAAATGTCATCGTTTTTCTGAATCACTGATGCTTCGCATCACATTCCCCTCTGCAAAAATGAGGGAAAAAGAAAGTAATGAAATTGTGACCTCCAACTGAATCACCTTAGTTGAGTTTTAATTCATGTCTAAATCTTCGATGATTTTGACCATAAAAAGTACCGTTATCTCAAAACATTTCCCACTGACAAAAATGTCCACATTTTCCTGGATCATTGGTGCTTTGTATCTCATTCCCCTCTGCAAAAATGAGGGAAAAGGAAAGTAATGAAATTGTGACCTCCAACTGAGTCACCTTAGTTGAGTTTTAGTTCATGGCTAAATCTTTGATGATTTTTACCATAAAAAGTACAGCTATCTCAAAAACTTTACCACTGGAATAAATGTCATCATTTTTCTAAATCACTGATGTTTCGTATCACATTCTCTTCTGCAAAAATGAGGGAAGAAGAAAGTAATGAAATTGTGACCTCCAACTGAATCACCTCTCTGATTCATTGCTTCATCTTTCATCGCTCAGCTCGTGTCAGTCGCCAAAGTTCTCCCGATGACCACTCCTCCTTGAAAACGAAGCACAGCCTCCCTCTCCAATTGTCATTGAATCGCCTGTCACGGAATTTCCTCACCCACCCCAAGTGTTCTGCGACGTTGCACAGTCTTGACCTATTTCCTGCCAATTCCCCATGCGATCCCCTGTCCATAGCCACGTCAGCGAATCCCTCAGAGTCTTTAAAATATCGATCTCCTCTTCCGATTGCAAATCAGCACACAATTCCATTTAGCCTCCGCCCCCTCCCCTCCCCCCGCTCCAAACAAATCCAATCCATCGTCGTCGTCGCATCCCAAATGACATGCAAACAGAATTAAAAAGAGTTTCCTTGCATCCTGCGAGGAATCCATTAAGTCACCCCCACCCAGTGCTCGTTCGTTTATCCACCCCCAACCAGATCTGCATCTGCATTCGCTGCGCTCTATACGTTATTATTACAAATGGCAGGTACTCAGCGGTTCGGGAACTTACACCGAACTTGCACAATCTCCCTCTCCCGTTTCGCTGTCGTCATCGTCGTCGTTGGCAGATTGGCATCCATTACCGAAGCGAAATAACTTAATTGAACTCGCCGTGTCCAATGCGTCCACTCTCCATTGTCGACTGCTCCAGCAAATCGTGTGGCATGTGACTTTGAACAGCCCACCCACCCCTGGCTCGTGAAGTTTTCCCCCCCGAAAAAAAAGCAGCCAGCAAACTTTGTCGGCGCATGAGACCACGAGACGACAGACCGAATCCGAATCCGAATCCGAATCCGAGTCCCATATGCATTGTTCTCGGCTCCTCTCGGTGGCTCTATGAAATTCAATTTTCCGTCACGGAATGCTGACTTGAATAATGACGTGGTGGTGGGTGGGGGTTTTTGACAAACCATGCGCCACCACAACCGCAAGAATGCGGTCGCTGCGTGTTTTGTTTGAAAAGACAGACAAAACAACGAGAAAAGGTACACCTTTCCCAAGCCAAGCTCTCTCTCTCTATCTCTCTGTCTCTCTGTTTTTGGCCAAGTTAATGAGTTGGTTTAGTTCTAACAAGACAGAGACTGCAGCACAGAGTCTCATTGCAATCAGAGGGGGGGAGGGCGGGAAGGGGGACATTTCGAGCTGCGGGGCGGGAGGCGGGAGTCGGCATGTAGAGCTGAGGGGCCGGGAAAGCGGCACGTCGGAGGGCGGCAGGTTGGCGTGCTCGTTTGAAACAAAAGCATCCAGGGCCGAGTTTGTGCGTCGATTGTCGTCGACCTGTCGAAATAATTGAATTAAATTAAAAGAATTTATCACGTCGAACTGTCGATGGGGTGGGGGGGGGGGGAGAGGAGGGGACAGTGGGCGTGTGAAGGTGCCTGTGTCGAGAAAAGTTTGTCTTTCTCTGCGTGTCTCTCTTGACGACGGAGTTTGTTCGTCTTTTTTGGACGAATTGGAGCGGCAACTCAAATGACGGAGACGAGGCGTTCTCGAGAAGTGGTAATTAGGTGCGATGGTTGCACCTCTTTGATCAGAGAAGTGCTGATGAGTGCAGGCATTTGGAACACGAACCAGGCGTCTGTAGGTGGCGTGTGAAATTGACTCAAAAGTTTCAAATCTAGTTACCTCCGAATGGGGTCAGCTTTGAGAACTGTGCGATTGGCAAGGTCTTGCGACGAATGACTGTGGGCAGAGGGTGACGGGGCCTATCGCCTTTCGCTGCACTTGTCCTTAGTGACAACTGAACTTCTCCTTAAAAGCAGCTGAAGGTAGTAACGCAGCAAAGATTGTCATCTCAGTTCAAATGACACTCGAAGTGCAGGGATGTGGAGCACCCGATGCAACGATTCTTGTGACCAGAATTGAGCCGCTGAATGAAGTCCTTTGATGGCCCCTTCTCCTGGGCTTCACCCAACATGCCTCATCGCCCGCCACGATCTCTCGCCAGCTGTCTGGTGACCAGAATTATGCCCCCTTCTTCTTCTTCTTCTTCTTCTTCTTTAAGGGCGCTACAATTCGAGGTGGACCTGGGCCTCATCCAACATGCCTCGCCAGCTATCGGGTGACCAGAATTGAGCCACTGACTGCCCTGAAGTCCTTTGATGCCCCCTTCTTCCTCTTCTTAGGGTGCTACAGTCCGAGGTGGTAGGTAGGGTGCCCTTGCGACTGGGTCGTGGCTCACTGAGACCAACAGTTGGGTCCATTGTGCCCCATGTGTGGAGAGGTGTCCCACTGAGACCTACACTATTTCAGGAGGAGCCTCAGCTAATTTTTTTCAGATCCTCCAGCTCCAGTCGAAGAAGTTTTTTTTTCTCGGAGGATTTTTGAAGCACTACTGGAGCACTCAGACTCAAAACTGGTTGGACTGCCAGGCAGCAACCTACTCCAGTGCCGTTAATTTGATCCCAACGGCAAATGGTGACTGGACCAGATTAGAACCTGGGACTGGCCCTTAACCAACTGCGCCATCCAGTCTCCTTCCCCGTGGCGCTGGATAATCGCGTAGCAGGTGGCGGATTCTATTGTCGCTATGGGGGATACCATATGTCCGAGGTGGACCTAGGCCTCACCTAACATGTCTCATCAGCCACCACGATCTCCCGCCAGCTGTCTGGTGACCAGAATTAAGCTGCTGAATGAAGACCTTTGATGCCCACTTGTTCTTCTTAGGGCGCTACAGTCCGACACTCGAAGTGCAGGGACGTGGAGCACCCGATGCAACGATTCTGGTGACCAGAATTGAGCCGCTGATTGCAGTCCTTTAATGGCCTCTTTTCCTGGGCCTCACACAACATGCCTCTACAGACGTCTCCCGTCTCGCACACCAAGCCGCCCCCCTCGATTTGTGGGCACCATCTTGTACGTGGATGTCGCCTGTTGCGAGTCCCGCAGGCTCAGAGTCAAAGACTCTTCTTCCTTTGATGCCCCCATAACTTCTCCTTGTTTCTAGAGATGCAGCTGAAGGCACTTAAGTCAGATTTTTCTCGTTGCATTAGAGTCGCTTCGGAGCTCAAGCCGATTGAGATGTCTTCATCCAGTCATTCCGCAGGCCTGCTAGCCTCTACACCCTCTCCGTCCTCCTTGGAGCTCAAGCCGATTGAGATGTCTTTATCGAGTCACTCCGAGCGCCTGTTAGCCTCCACACCCTCTTCGTCCTCTTCGGAGCTCAAGCCGATTGAGGTGTCTTAAACCAGTTATTCGCCTCCTGGCACCTCTTCGTTACATCATTCTCCACGTCGTCTCCGATAAGCTTCTCACTCAATCTCAACTTCAAGCCTCGAATACCTTTCATTCCGCCCAAGTCTGACCCCTCGGCTCAAGTCGCAACAATGTCTGAGTCCACATTCCCCCCGCTAGACTCGCACCCAAGGCAAGGCATTCTAAATACCAACCAATTAGTGACCTCCTCGTGGGTTATTAAGAAAATTCCACCTCCTCGGCGTTGCTTAATTACGACTAAACAGTCTTCGGCTGACTCAGCGAGGAGTAGAGATTCCATCCCACCTCCGGTCGGGCATTTCGAACCCAATCGCGCGTGTGCGCAAGCGGCATTTGCAAGCGCGATCGGATGACGGCAGTCGAATCCCATCGCGAGAGTACGGCAATTTTCCCATCAAATTGCGCGAGGTCTTCGCGCAAAAATTGATCCATGACGACGAGACGGAGTTTAGCGCTGCGCCCGGCCAGCCAGCGGTTAGATATGGCATCGGTTGACTTGACCGGAGTACACGATTCCGCCTGATTTGCCGCAATTAACTTGGCCGGTGAGATTTGATGATTTCGATCTCTCGCCGCGGCCGCAGTCGAGCACCTCCGTCTCAGAGCTTGTCTCGAGCGGGGATCAGCGTTTCGGGGATCGTCCGTCCGCCGCCGCCGCCGCGATGCAAGCGGGAACAATAATCATAAATTGAAGCACGAACCCGGCTTAAAATGCCTCTTGACTGGCAGTCATGCGATTTTTTTTGCGGCCCACAATCAGATCAATCAGAGAGTTGCGTGCGGGTCCGTTCTGTGCGCCTTGAGGTGCACCGAGGAGGGGTGTCTTTGGCTCGCTAATCAGTGGACCCATTCAAGCGAAGGGTTGAGTCCTGCGACGACGACGACGACGACGGGATGATGATTGTAATTGAATATGACATGAGTTTGCACCTTTCTGCCGCAGTCGGACTGTGCTCGAGGTCCTCCTCTCCGGGGACGTGACACGACGCCCGATGGGAAGCATTTTTGCGTGATCTGATTGGGTGATAATGGCGCGTAATGAATTCCCGGGCTCCTTCGGTCTGTCGGCCTTTGAAGAGTGACTCAGCGGGGAAAGTGGGCTAATTCGACAGAGAATATCGTGTGGTAATGACTTCCTGGTTGTGTGGAGGACCAAGAGCGAGCGGCCGGTCGACTGGGGGTAATTAGCACAGCTGGTGGTGGTGTCCCGATGACGACGGAGCCTGCATCCCAAATGACCTTGCTAAGTCGTTATTAATTGACTCCTACGATGGGATGGATGATGAATTGTCCCGCACCGGCTGTCGGCATGTAATTTCCTGAGTAAAACAAACACGGCGAGGATGACGGGGACAGAGAGAGGGTGAGGGAGAGGCAGAGGGAGAGGAAGAGAGAGGCTGGCTGGCTTGGATTGAAGGGCTCATTAAAATTCGATTAGAATTGTTTGACTTGGTAATGTGCGGTTGAACGTTTCTGGGCGGAGGACGATGTTGTTTCGTGCGACGGTGCGTTGCAAAATGTCCAGCTAGGATGCAGCAGGTGCAGTTGGATGCAGTGGGGAAGGGGGACAAGGAGAGGAAAGGGACAATTAGGTGAACGAATCGAAAGTCGGTGCAATTGGCTGACAGAGAACAGTCGTTTGCGGTTAAGTCATGCAATGCAGTTGATTTCCTTCGTTTTCGAGGAGATTCTCTCCACTGACCACAGTGACCAGTGAATGTCTCGATCGTTTTGTCGGTGGATCGGCTGATATTTGGTCAAGAGGTCCGAGGTCTGTCGTCTGCGAAGGTCTTAGGTGGTACTTGCCACTCAGCGGCCCATTAGGTATATTCCGTGTCTTTGCAGAGCCTTTCCACAGTTTCTTCCGATCGCCGACCGATCCTGTCATGATCTTCAAGTAGGTTTCGAGATCGATTTCGACGCAAAATGAACTCAGAAGACCCTCGAGGCCCATTCTTCATTTGGTGCTTGGTACTGCGTATCGTTAGGATCTGACCACAGTGACCAGGGAATATCGTAGTTCTCGTCTCGATCGTTTTGTCGATGGATTGCCTTCAGGGTCTGTCACCTTCTTCCCATGGTCTTAGGGGGTCCTTCGAGTGGCTTGCCACTCAGAAGTCACGCTCCGTAAAACTTTGTCTTAGCGGATGCTTCTGACAGCTTCTTCCGATCGGCGACTGATCGTGTCATGATCTTCAATTGGGTTTCGAGATCGCTTTCGCCTCAAAACGAGCTCGGAACACCCTCGAGGCTCACTCTTCGATTGGTGCTTGGTACTGTGTGCCCTTAGGATCTGACTGCAGTGACCAGTGAATGTCTCGATCGTTTTGTCGGTGGATCGGCTGATATTTGGTCAAGAGGTCCGAGGTCTGTTGCCCCCTTAGGGGATCTTCAAGTGGCTTGCCACTCAGAGGTCCATTTGGCATACTCCGTGTCCTTGCAGAGCCTTTTCTCTGCTTTTTCCGATCGCAGACCGATCCTGTCATGATCGTCAAGCAGTTTTCGGGATCGATTTCGGCACAAAACGAACTCAGAAGACCCTCGAGGCCCATACTTCATTTGGTGCTTTGTGATGCATGCCCTTAGGATCTGACCACAGTGACCAGTGGATGTCTCGATCGTTTTGTCGGTGGATTGGCTGATATTCGGCCAAGAGCTCCGAAGTCTGTTGCCCCCTTAGGGGGTCCTTCAAGTGACTTGCCGCTGAGAGGCCCATTAGGCATGTTCCGTGAATCTTTGGCTTTACGGACGCTTTTGACAGCTTCTTCCGATCGTAGGCCGATCTTGTCATGATCTTCAACTAAGTTTCGGGATCTATTTCGACGCAAGAGGAACTCGGAACACCCTTGATGTCCATTCTTCGTTTGGCGCTCGGTGATGCGTGCCCTTAGGATCTGACCACAGTGACCAGTGGGTGTCTCGATCGTTTTGTCGGTGAATTGGCTGATATTTGGCCAGTAGTTTCGTTGGCTATTGCCTTCTTGCAAAGATCTTCGGTGCCATTTAGAGCTCCATTAGACATACCCCATGAATCTTGGTCTTTGCGGACCCTTTCCACAGCTTCTTTCGATCGCAGGCCGATCTTGTCATGATCTTCAAGTGAGTTTCGAGATCGATTTCGACTAAAAACGAACTCGGAAGACCCTCGAGGCTCACTCTTCGAGTGGTGCTTGGTGTTGTGTGCCCTCAGGATCAGAGTGACCAATCAATGTCTTGGTTCTCGTCTCGATCGTTTTGTCTGTGGATCGGCTGATATTCGGCCAAGAGCTTCGAGGTCGAGGGTTGCCCCTTTAGAGGGTCCTTCAAGTGACTTGCTACTCAGATGTCCATTAGGCATAACCCGTGTCCTGGCAGAGCCTTTTCGTAGCTTCTTCTGATCGCAGACCGATCCTGTCATGATCTTCAAGTGGGTTTCGAGATCGATTCCGACGTAAAATGAACTTATAAGTCCCTCGAGGCTCACTTTTCGTTTGGTGCTCGGTGATGCGTGCCCTTAGGATCTGACCACAGGGGCCAGTGAATGTCTCGATCGTTCTGTCGGTGGATTGACTGATATTTGGCCAGCAGTTTCTTGCAAAGATCTTCGGTGCCATTCAGAGTTCCATTTGGCATACCCCAGACAAAGATTCAGTCTTTGCGGAGCCTTTCCACAGCTTTTTCCGATCGCAGGCCGATCCTGTCATGATCGTCAACTAAGTTTCGAGATCGATTTCGACGCAAAATGAACTCGGAAGACCTTCGAAGCTCACTATTCGATTGGCGCTTGGTGTTGCGTGCCCTTAGGATCTGACCAGTGAATGTCTTCGTTCTCGTCTCGATCATTTTGTCGATGGATTCCCTTCGGGGCATGTCGCACTCTTGCAAAGGTCTTAGGGGGTCCTTCAAGTGACTTGCCAGTTAGGGATCCCTTAAGCATTCTCACTGAATCTTTGTCGTTGCGAATCCTTTTCACAGCTTTTTCCGATCGCAGGCTGATCCTGTCATGATCTTCAAGTAGTTTTCGAGATCGATTCTGATGGAAAACGAACTCAGAAGTCCCTTGTGACTCACTTTTCGTTTGGAGCTTGGTGATGTGTTCTCTCAGGAGTCCCTCTTCGTCTGGTGCTTGGTGTTGGGTGCCCTTAGGATCTACTTTCTGACGGATAACTTCAGCCTCTACGCAAGGTTTCCTCATGCCCCAGGGATTTATTTTCTGACGGCTAACTTCAGACTCTACTCAGGATTTCCTCATGTAGTTCCGGGAATCCTGCTCCAATCCCCCACCTCGAGCTGCTGCTAACGCGTGCTATTTAACGCGGTCTTTGACGCTCTAATTTTCAGTGAATTGCTAACATTCGACGACTGAAGCCATCTCATGGAGTAGCTGGAGAATGACTGCGGCCGGAGGGTTTGCCGGGCATGCCGCAGCTCGTAGGAGACTCATTTTAAGGCTTCCAACGCATCTAGGGGCCGTGCACCTCGTTTAAGAAGCTGTCTCATACAGCAATGAGTGCCCATGGAGCGTTCGCGGGCCACGCCGCAGCCCTGAAGAGGCTCCTTTCAAGATTTCCAACGCATCTAGTGACCATCCCCCTCGTTTAAGAAGCTGTTTCATACAGTAGTTGAAGTATGAGCGCCGCTGGAGGGCTTGCTAGGCACACTGCCACCCTGAAGAGGCTTCTTTCAAGACTTCCAATGCATCTACTGACCATGCCTCTCGTGCGCCTTAATGTTAAGTGAATTCCCTTTGCTGGCTACCAGCTAATTTCAATTTGCTAAGCCAGAAATTAAAGATAATTCGTGGACGCCTCCGGGTGGGAAAACTCTCTGCGGCTCTCATTGAAGCCTCGGCAGAGCGGTGAGTCCCTTAGTGCCTGGCCCATTACACCACCTGCCCTTCAAAGTACCCCCCTTCTCAATTAAATAGATAATGCCCGCCGATAGCCATGTGAGAATGAATTCCCGGCACAGTGAGCCATTCAGAAGCAGCATCGCCTTGACACATGAATTCCGACGGCTCTCGGCTGCGTTTAAGTACCCGACCAGAAGTACTCGAACCGAAATCAAGGCCCACCACCACCACCGCCGCCGCCACCGTCACACCACTCCGGGCGAAACTTCTCAAGGTGATTATCTACACATCTCCACATGGCATCGCCAGCGATAAATCTCCTCCAGGTCTGTCTTCCCCATCATCTCATCATCCCATCACCATCATCGTCATCGTCATCGTAGTCATCATTGCGCCGAGGAGCGGCGGCGGTCTCCTCTTCTGCGCCTGGACACCAGCACACAGCACAAAAGAATGTTCCGCACATAACTGTCTAATTAGCAAAAATATAAATGACCACGCCACGACCCAAGCGTGGAGGACCCAGCGATGATGTTGATGATGATGGTTCTCGTTAAGATTGCCGACCTCCCCGCCGTCCGCCGTCCGCCGTCCGCCGCCCTTCGTCCAGCACTGCTCAGCACTCTCTGCGTCGCCCGTATGGCCTATGAATAATTGCTCATTTTCCTCTCTAGCGCTGTGGCAGTGGCATGAAATCTTCTTGTCATCTTTTGTTGTGTACTGGCTACATGGTCTGGATGGGCGCGCACGGACGCAGCCGATACCGGCCGGGTTTTGTGGAATTTATAGCCGCTTAAGGTATTCCTTTGGCATGCACTCGTCGAGGTTCTCCCGTTCTCTCGCCACGGTGAGCGGCAACCACCGCGAGGAGCCGGAACCCTTCGTGCTCTGCTTTGTGAACCTCGCTGATCAGATTGTAACACACGGCGGCGGCGGCAGCAGCCGGTGATGGGTCTGGTTGCTTTGCTTCGTTTGTCTGGTTGTGTGCACATTTTTGAAGCGATGACTTACAGCGATTAATCTACGAGCAGCACGAGGCGGCGGCGGTGGCTGCTGCGGTGATAGTGGCTAAGCAGGGGGAGTCCACACTCACGACGATGATGATGAGGATGATGATGAGGTGGATGATGGAATAGTGGACGGACGGACGGACGGACGGATGGACGGACCTTTTAAGACCGTGTGGCCTTCTAAAGTGAAATCATAACAAAACGCGCGAATGGCGGCGTGGAATGGGAGTTGTGCGCTTCGTGCGATGACGAACCTTGGCCGCTCCGGCGAACGATGTACTCCGTCGTCCTGGCCGATGATGATGTTGCGAATGATAAAAAATTAACCACGCCATGCAATGGCATGCTCGACATGGGCTTACAGTCTGTGACTTCGGGTTCGGTTTCTGGTGCTGTGCTCGTATGGCAGATGCAAACGAGTGCGCGCCTGGCCCGCGGAGGGCTGCCCAGTCCAGCGTCTGTGGAGTGGGTCAGGTTATGGAGTGAGAGACACGAGAGAATGCACGATGTGGTGGGAGGGGAAGGAGGGGAAACGGAGGTGCTTCCAGGTAACGTCCTACCGACAAGTGATGCCACTTTTGTTCGAAAGCACTGCACCATTTTCGAGATACAGTGGATTTTTCGAAATTTATTTGCTTTTCGTGACTAAAGCGTGCAAACCCTTAGAACTACAGGCATGAATGTTGGCTTAAAAGTTTCATATTGAACGCCAGCATGAAATCGTAGAGATTTAATGGAAGCGCCAGACCCACCGTTTTCGAGATATGGTGAATTTTTTAAAATGAACTGCCCTTTTCGAACTCTCTGACGGCATCTCATGACTGTACTGTACAGGCCTTACACCTAGGGCCATAGTTATTGCCTTCCAATTTTCGTATTGAACGCCAGCAATGAAAGCGACATTTCCGAGAGACGCACCATTTTCGAGATATTGTGAGTTTTTCAAAATGAATTTGCATTTCGTGACTAAAGCGTGCAAATCTTGTGACCTAGGGCCGTGAATGTTGACTGAAAGTTTTCGTCTTGAACGCATGAATTAGAAAATTTTAATGGAAGCAAAATTGCCGCCAGACGCACCGTTTTCGAGATATGCTGAATTTCTTAAAACGAACTGCCCTTTTCGACCTTTCTGGAGGTATTTCATGGCTATTCCGTGCGAAACGTGCGGCCCACATTTGTTGGCTTGAACGCCAGAGAGACGAGAGATTCGACGCACCGTTTTCGAGATATGATACATTTTTTGAAAACTGTTTTTATCCACCTTTCTGACTGAATTTCATGGACTTTAGGCATAGGACCACAAGTGCTGGCTTAAAAGTTTCATCTTGAACGCCAGCAATGAAGGCAAAATTTCCGAGAGATGCACCGTTTTCGAGATATGATGAGTTTTTCAAAATTAACTTTTTCTGACGCTATTTCATGGCTATAGCGTGCAAGCCTTCAGACCTAGGGCCATGAATGTTGTTGCTTAAAGGTTCTTCTTGGGTACCAACATTAGATCGCAAAATTTAAAAAAATTGTCCTTTCATTCGTCGTTTTCGAGATATGGTGCATTTTTCAAAAACTGCTTTTATCGAACTTTCTGACGGCATTTCGTGGTTATAGCGTGTAAGCCTTTGGACGTAGGACCATAAGTGTTCCCTTAAAAGTTTCGTATTTAACACCAGCATTGAAAACTGAACTTTTGAGAGACGCACCGTTTTCAAGATATGGTGAGGTTTTCAAGATTAACCTTTTCTGCCTGCATTTCATGGTTATAGCGTTATAGCCTTTGAACGTAGGACCATAAGCGTTGGCTTAAACGTTTCTTCGTGAACGCCAGTATTGAAAACGAGATTTCCGAGAGATGCACCGTTTTCGAGATATGGTGGGCTTATCAAAATGATATGGTTTTTTCGGCATTTCATGGAGATGGCCTGAAATTCTTTGGACCTGTAGTCAGAAATGTTAGCTTAGAAGTGTCAGCCTAAGCGCCAGCATGCGAAATTGCCACCAGACGCACAGTTTTCGAGATATGGTGAATTTATGAAAATTAGCTTTTTCAACGTTTCTGACGCCAATTCATGGCGGTATCGTGCAAGCGTTTGGACCTAGGGCCATTCATTTTGTCTGAAAACTTTCCTTTTCAACGCCAGAATCGAACCTCAAATCTTTAAGTTTTGTGGATCCCTTTGATGCTCTAAGCCATCACTTGAAAGAGCTCTGAATGCGACGTCACACTTCTGAAGTAGGTACTGTCGTCGCATGTTTGATAAAAATGCAACGAAAAGAAGTGGCAACTCTTCCTCATCCCAGCCAGCATCACATCATGATGCATTATCGCTCATATGAGCACAACACCGATGGAGGAGTCAGCCTTCCGATGGAGGGAGCCGCTGCCCCGTTGGAGAAGCAAAACGTAGCAACGCTTCGGCTATACCCACATCGCAGGGCCCTGTTATTAACTTGTCGTTTTCGAAAACAAGATGAGAAACGATTAATGCTTGTGGCCAATTCCGCTGCTATAGCGCACCAGCCTCGTCCCGCGTGCAGACCGTGCTGCGGAGAGCATCTATACATCGCGATATGGGTTCGTTTGGCTGCAATTCATGTTAATTCGCTTCCTTCACTCCGTCAAGCCCACATGACGGCGATGAGCTGGCCATATGCGGCCGAGACGGAGGACATGGGTGCATGGGGACGATGAATGGTGGATGGTGGACAAAGGAAGTCACCTCATTCTTCGCGCATTTTTGGGTGAAGATCATCGATTTGACTCAGACTCAGCATCGTCCATCGTTCTCCGTCGTCCTCCGTTGTCCTCCGTCGTCATTGACGACGACGACGCTGGTGCTGGTGCTCGTTATGCCCGTCATGGGGTCCCCAATGTGATTTCCATACACAAGTGCTCCACTCCGTTGTCTCGCTCTCGTTCAGGTAGCCGCATAATTTAGCTGCAATTAAGCAGCGAGATCCATGCTCCGGCACCGGCCGCACCAGACCGCGGCGGAGGATAACTCAAGCCTGCGACCTCGTATGTTATTATTACTGAGCCAATAATTCATTATCAGGTTGTTAAGTCGGTGGGTACTTGTTCCGTGTGTGTCCAGTCGTCGCGGGATTTGGAGAGCGCGCCGCGATCCGATGCGTGCAAGCCCGACAATTGGTTGAGATCTAAATTGTGCTCCAAGGAGACGGACACGGGGCCCCGGCCTCGGATTGTGTGTTGACAAGATAATGATGTGAGTCATCCGGTTTGGGGAGAGATAATTGGTTAACAAATAGGCACCTATCAGCCAGGTGATTTAGCAGTGATCCGTGCGGTCGGTGGCGCGGCGGCGAACGCGCATCTTGTGGGAATGTAATCTTTTGTCTGTATCTGCTGCTGACCACCCTCGGCTAGGGCAGCGTTGAGGATGACTGTCGAAAAACGATGAAACGAAAAAGAAAAGTTTGTAGTCGCCGCGCCGCCAGAGGGCACGGGGAAAAATGTGCCAGGTCATCGCAGGGGTTGGGTCATCCATGGGTTCGGGTTGAATTTTTGAAGAATCATCGAGATGATGTGTTCTGATGAAAG
Organism: Myathropa florea; assembly: GCA_930367185.1. Classification (NCBI taxonomy): domain Eukaryota; kingdom Metazoa; phylum Arthropoda; class Insecta; order Diptera; family Syrphidae; genus Myathropa; species Myathropa florea. The sequence goes on along the minus strand of OV884005.1, from coordinate 43,065,537 downwards.
ACACCCTTCAAGCGGGCATTTGAAAAGGTTCTCTCCGAGAGGATGAGTGTCTCGCTGTGCGGGTGGGGGTTCAGTGGAATGTGGGACTCCAGGGCAGGGGATCAGCGCGATGTTCGATTAGGCGATTCGCGATGCATGAAAGCACTCGAAAGTGTGATGAAGTGATGAGCGATGTTAATGGAAAGTGGACGGATCACAGATAAGGGCTGAGGGTGAGGGTGTCTCTTTTGGCAAGTCATGCCTTCCGTGACCTGCAGATGATCAAAGGGAATGAGAGGTTTGTTGCAAGGCGGCGAACAGGGTCTCATGCGGGAAGATGCGTGTGAGATGGTCGATTTTTCTTTCAATTTCCTCTGCTTTAATGCAAGCAAAATTGGTGCCAGACGCACCGTTTTCGAGATATGGTGAAGTTCTTAAAACGAACGGCCCTTTTCGACCTTTTTGGTGGCATTTCATGGCTATTCCGTGCGAACCGTGCGGTCCATATCTGTTGGCTTGAACGCCAGAGGGACGAGAGTTTCGACGCACCGTTTTCGAGATATGGTGCATTTTTTGAAAACTGTTTTTATCCACCTTTCTGACGGCATTTCACGGACTTTAGGCATAGGACCATAAGTGTTGGCTTAACAGTATCTTCTTTAATGCCAGCGATGAAGGCAACATTTCCGATAGACGCACCGTTTTCGAGATATGATGTGTTTTTCAAAATTAACTTTTCTGACGCTCTTTTATGGCTATAGAGTGTAAGGCTCTAGAGCTAGGGCCGCGAATGTTGGCTTAAAAGTTTCTTCTTGGATACCAACACTAGATCGTAAAATTTGAAAAATGTTCCTTTCATTCGTCGTTTTCGAGATATGATGAATTTTTCAAAATTAACTTTTTCTGCCTGCATTTCATGTTTATTGCGTGTAAGCCTTTGAATGTAGGACCATAAGCGTTGACTTAAAGGTTTCGTCGTTAACTTCAGCAATGAAAGCGAGATTTTCGAGATATGCACCGTTTTCGAGGTATGGTGAGTTTTGCAAAATTAACTTTTTCTGACGCTATTTCATGGCTATGGCGTGCAAGCCTTCAGACCTAGGGCCGCGAATGTTGGCTTAAAAGTTTCTTCTTAGACACAACATTCGATCGTAGAATTTAAAAAATTGCCCTTTTATTCGTCGTTTTCGAGATATGCTGTATTTTTCAAAAACTGCTTTTATCGACCTTTCTGGCGACATTTCGTGATTATTGCGTTTAAGCCTTTGGACGTAGGACCATAAGTGTGTTGACTTAAAGGTTTCATCGTGAACGTCAGCAATGAAAGCGAAATTTCCGAGAGACCGTTTTCGAAATATGGTGAGTTTTTTAAAATTAACTTTTTCTGACGCCATTTCATGGGTGTAACGTGTAAGCCTTTGAACGTAGGACTATAAGCGTTGGCTTAAAGGTTTCTTCGTGAACGCCAGCATTGAAAACGAGATTTTCGAGAGACGAACCGTTTTCGAGATATCGGATTTTTCAAAAACTGCTTTTATCGACCTTCGTGACGGCATTGCGTGGTTATAGCGTGTAAGCCTCAACCAGGGTAAATCCTCAACTACAGCAGGAGGTGTAGGGCTTGTAGGACCTGAGCACCAGTGTAAGCCCGGCTTTGGGGTCCCACACTCCAGTGCACCGGATTGGAGAGTTGAAGCTGAGGTGAAGCTGAGGTGTAGGGACTGGTGTGACTGTAGGACCTGAGCACTGTAAGTCCGACCCAAGGTTTCCAAGGGAACTAGTGTGATTCTAGGAGCTGAGCACACTGTAAGCCCGGCTTAGGGGTCGCACGCCCCACTGCACATCATTCAAGAGGTGAACTCAATGAAAGCTCATAAACCGTCCAATTTGACGACTGCACGTCAGTCTTTCTGGACGGTTTCACAGATCAAATTACCTCCACAAGTCCAACGAACCCACTCTCACAGTCCAATCACAAGCCACGTCTGGTTGACGTGATCCGCATCCAGGTTTCGACACCCGGAATCAGAGCACCGAACAGATGTTTATGCCTCCACGACCATTCATTTCTCAACGTCACTCAGAGGCGCATGCATGTACAACCCCCCCGCACAATCGGGGTGCGTCACTCCGCCACAAGTCATATGCATACCCTCTCAAATCGGTTCGCTCGAACGAACCTACAAGCACTCCTCTCCCTCAGGCCCCATCCCGGGCTCTATGCCAGTCCAAAACAGAAACTATCACTGCAAATCACTTTCAGCTCGAATGCACCTTGAATTCCATTTCACCCGTTTTACAGGCGCTCTTCTTTTTGTATCTCTTTCCAGGTGAGTTAATCCGCCAACAATTCATTTCAACCTAAATCAGCGGTAAGTGCTAAACCTGACATATATTCTCATAATAAAATGTTTCAACATAAACAAGAGCAGCGAGTGGAAGTGCAGGAGGAGGAGGAGGAGGAGGAGGAGGAGGAGGAGGGCTTGGAACAAATCCCCAACCGCATAATTTGCATTGAGCGCTGCCACAGCACCGCGATAATCAACCGTAACCAACGAAATGCACACACAACGGGTGGGGAGACAAACAAAAAGAGGAAACCCCATCAGCCAGGTGAAACAAGATCCGACAGGGCGCACCGACAGACAGCCAGAGAGACAGACAGACAGCCCGGGGAGGCAGGCGGGCACATTCCCCCCAACCACGGCAGACAGGATGAAAATTAGCGAGGAGTCCGCGGCGGAATGGATACGAGTTGACATTCAACAAATCAACTTTATCTCGCTCCCCCAGCACACGTAGATGCAGATAAAGATAGATCTCGCCTTCTGTCTGTCCGAGCGAGGACGGAAAAGAAGAGCGCAACAATCTCAGGCTCCACCCGACGGCGGTGGTGGCTGTGGCACCCATCTCGGCCTGGACGCGATCGCTGCCCATCAGTCTCGTTGTCTGTCGGCCTGTTGCAGCGTTGTATGCAAATCCAGCGGGCGGGAGGGGGTTTGAGTGCGAAAAAAAATTCCAATCCACTGCCGCTGGAGAAGACAATGGATTCGCTTCGCTATCACTTGTTGTAGACTCGTATCTCTGGGTGATACCAGAGCGCTAAGGATAGGAGAGCCTCTTGAATGATGACTATCGGGCGTCCGTGACGGATGCAGAGCGGGACACAGAGTGCGGGTCTGTTGTGTGTGTTGTTGGCCGGGGGAGCGGGAAGAGTGCGGAGCGCTGGGTCTGTTGTGTGTGGTGTTGATCGTGAAGCGGTCTGTTGTGTGTGTTTGGAGCGGGACAAGGATCTTCGCGGAATTTTTTCTCGTTCTCCCTGGACACAGAAGCTCAGCGGCGACCCCAGAGGTTGAGAGGGGGAAGGTTGTGCCGAGACGAGTGCAACCGAGACGAACCTTTTGTCAGAAGCTGAGCGTGGATGGTGGTGAATGTGGAACAGCGCACTGAGACGTGCGCACACAATTGCGGCTTGTACATGGAAGACTGACTTTACCGGGAACAATGTTGTTCAGACGGCGTTGTCTGTGAGAAGATTGCAACCTTGAGGAGGTCTTTGGGTTCGTTGTTGAAAGCAGATCTTGTGGCTTATGGGTGAAGAGGCATCTGGTCTCTTGCCTTCTCGAGTCAAATTGACCTCGACTTCCTGCCTCGCTCTCCCTATCCAGCAAACCACTGCTTCTTGTCGGATTTCAAGGGCAAAACTGTCACTTGTGGGCGTGGGCTCACACGTCTTGAATTTACTGCTCAAATGGGGAGGCTTTCGCTGGCTCCGTGAGACTCAAGAGGGACACAGAAGAGGTTGTCGTCACACTTTTGTGTGACGGCAAATTTTCCTCAACTTCTGTGTGACACTGTTTGACTGTGACAGCGAAGGCCTCCACTCCGTGGCTTTCGGTAGTCTCGTGACTAAAGGGGGACACAGAAGTCGAGTCCAATTTGCCGTCACACAAAAGCGTGACGACAGCCTCCGCCCCGTGGCTTTCAGTAGCCCCGTGGCTTTCGGTAGTCCCGTGACTAAAGGGGGACACAGAAGTCGAGGCCAATTTGCCGGCACACAAAAGCGTGACGACAGCTTCCACCCCGTAGCTTTTGGCAGTCCCGTGACTAAAGGGGGACACAGAAGTCGAGGCCAATTTGCCGTCACACAAAAGCGTGACGACAGCCTCCGCCCCGTGGCTTTCGGTAGCCCCGTGGCTTTCGGTAGTCCCGTGACTAAAGGGGGACACAGAAGTCGAGGCCAATTTGCTGTCACACAAAAGCGTGACGACAGCCTCCACCCCGTGGCTTTTGGCAGTCCCGTGACTAAAGGGGGGCACAGAAGTCGAGGCCAATTCGCCGTCACGCAAAAGTGTGACGGAGACAACGAAAGCCTCCGCCCCGTGGCTTTCGGTTGCCCCGTGACCAATTTGTCGTACGATGACTTTAGACAAGAGGCTAGACCCCTCTTCGCCCATAAGCCACAAGATCTGCTTTCACACAGAAGTCACTGAGCCCCCACGAAACCCCCGCTTTTGATCAGTAAATCCAAGACGTGATTCCCCACCAAACGCTTCGTTGCGCCCCGGCATTGTTTTGACGGATGCTATAACTTTGACGAAACGGCACACAAGCAGACGAAATTCGGGACCAGCAAAAAAATGTATCTCCATCCGACAAAACAAGATCGCGCCGCAAGATCTGGCGCGCATGCAAAACGAATGACATCCACAGCGATGCGGTTGATTAAATTTAAAGAAAAAAACCCTCCCAAGCTAAGACAGCGTCCGGCACAGAGCAGAGGAGGAGGAGGCGAAGCAAACGATGACGAAGAAGATATCAGGCTGTCACTCCGGGGCGAGACGAAGCGAATGTAACTAAGCAATCGGGCAGAACTAATTTGAGTCGGAAACGAGGCCGAGCCGAGCGTCAGTCAGAGCAAATATTTTGACCAAAACTGAAATGCACAGCACGGAGGCTGGCTGGCCGACTGGCCGGCTCGTCATCTATCATCCGGTTGCAGGGCCTGATTGATCCATCGCGTTGCAGGCCCGTTGCAACCACCAGCTCCTAGCCCTCGGCGTCAGGCGGCTCATATTAATTTTGAGACGCTACCAGAGCGGGGATGGAATTCAAAAATCTTTAATTGCATTAAATGTCAATCTGTCAGGCAGTCTGCCCAGAGTGCGCTCCTCGCAGTGCTCGCTGTGAACCGTGGCCAATATGGCGTGGAGAGCCCATTCAGAGCCACTGGGAACGGTGGGACACCGGTTATGGGAGTCCCGTCCGTCCGTCCGTCTGTCCGTGTGTGTGTGTGTGTGGCTGGTGATGATTTATGACGTTTGTCGGATAGTTTTTGTCTAATGCGCGTCGTCTTCATCGAGCGGACAAGTTTCGCCTGGCCGCTGACGGGAAGGGGAGAATCCTCCCGATTGATTGCCAGCGATTAGTTGCTAATCCTGTTTTTGTTTTGATGGATATATTAGCGGATACTTGAGATGGAGATGGATATGGACGACGTCGTCGTCGTGGTGCATGGATGTGAGCTGAGGTTTATTTATGAAGTGGATGTGTGAGGTTTGTTTTTGCTAACGCAATGCAATTTTTTTCCTCGGCGACTCGATTACGGACTGGCTGGTGGGCTCCAAATGGGAGTTTCCACATTGCGGTAAATTACGGATAATATTTTTTAAATGATTCCCTCCTTATTTAGGCAATTACGGCGGCGGCGTCGGCGAGTTGACTGAGAGACTCTCATTAAGGACTTGAGAGTCTTGTCTACGGTTGCCCGCGGGAGGTGGATGTGGGATGCGTAGTCATTTTTAATTCACTTCGGATTCTACTGCGGGGCTGTATTGGCTTTGTGTGCGGTTGGCCTTTCAGAGGCCTGCTGGAAGGGAGGTAGAAATGGAGAAGCATGGAGTTGGGAGCTGAAGCTAAGAGTGTGATGCTTTTGGAACCGATTTTTGTTTTAACTCACATTTTCAGTCGAAGTTGAGCTGCATCCAAAAGAATTCCACGGCCTGCTTACTGCTTCTTCTTCTTCTTCTTAGGGCGCTACAGTCCGAGGTGGACCTGGGCCCCACCCAACATGCCTCTTCAGCCAGCACGATCTTTCGCCAGCTGTCTCCAGTTTCGCACTCCATGCCAACCAAGGTCCCCTTCGACTCGTGGGCGCCACCTTCTACGTGCACGTCCTGTTGCATTGTCCCACAGGCTCAGAATCGCCCCAGCCCTGCTTGCAGCTGCCACCTCAAATAAGACTAAAATCCACTTCAGTTCCACAGCCCAGAACCCAAAACCCTTCCACAGCCCAACCTCAAGAAACTTCTAGTGTGATGGCGTTTAAGTGTTTTCTCGTTTTTCGAAGTCGAGCTGCATCCAAACTGCGACCATAAGAAAGACCAAGGTTCACTTAAGTTCCACAATCCACAACCCAAGGTCCTTCCGCAGCCTAACCTCAAAAAACTTCGAGTGTGATGACTTTTTGAATGAATTTTCGTGTTTCGAAGTCGAGAGGCATCCAAGCAACGAGCTTATGAAAGACCAAAATCCACTTGAGTTCCACAATCCACAACCCAACCTCAACAAACTTCGAGTGAATGGATTTTTGTTTTTCGAAGCCGAGCTGCAGCTAAAATATCTCCACCCGGTTTCTGCTGCTGCGATCTCAGGAAGGACCAAGGTCCACTGGAGTTCCACAGTCCACAAACCAAAACATTTCACAGACCAACATCAAAAAGCTTTGAGTGTAGTTGCTTTTGAACGTATTTCCGTTTTTCGAAGTCGAACTGTATCTAAGCAGGACCTAAGAAGGACCAAGATGCACTGGAGTTCCACAATCCACAAGCTAAAACCCTTCCTGTACTGCGGAAGGATTGAGAACAGAAGAGTGTGATGGCTTTTGTCGAGCGGCATCCAAAAGGGCTCTACCCTCTGGTTGTTGTAGCGGCCCAAAAGCCACTTGAGTTCCACAATCCACAACCCAAAGCCCTTTCGCAGTACAATCTCAAAAGTCTTCGAGTGTGATAGCTTTTGTCGAGCAGCGTCCAAATGAGCTCCACCCTCTGGTAGTTGCTAAGATCTCAAGCAGGCCCACAATCCACTTGAGTTCCACAATCCACAGCCCAACCTCACAAAACTTCGAGTGAATGTATTTTTGTTTTTCGAAGCCGACTTGCATCAAAAACAGCTCCACTTCCTATTTTGGTGCTGCGGTCTCTAGGAAGACTAAAATCCACATGAGTTCCACAACTCAAAACTCTTCCGCAGCTCGAAAAATTACCAGTGTGCTGGCTTGGGTGTATTTTCGTTTTTCGAAGTGGAGGTGCATCCAAGCTGCAAATCTCAAAAAAGCTTGAGTTCCACTTGGGTTCCACAATCCACAACCCAAAACCTTTCTCAAAAGACTTCGAGCGTTATAACTTTTGAATGTATTTTTGTTTTTCGAGGACGAGCTGCATCCAGAAGGGCTTCACTCTCTGGTTGTTGCTGGTTGATCACAAGATCCACTCAAGTTCCAAAATCCACGGCCCAACGTCAAAAACTTCGAGTGAATCTATTTTTGTTTTTTGGAACCGAGCTGCATCAGAAAGAGCTCCAGTCCCTGATTGCTGCTGCGACTTCAAATGAAACCAAAATCCACTTGAGTTCCACAATCCACAGCCCAAAACTCTTCCTCAGCTTAACCTCAAAAAACTTTGAGTGTGATTGCTCTTGTTTTTTGAAGTCTAACTGCATCCAAATGATCACCACTCCCTGCTTGCTGCTACGATCTTAAGTTCCACAATCCACAAGGCTAACCTAACCCAAAGCCCCTTTCCCAGCTCGACCTCAAAAATCGTTCCCATCCACTCAGCCACAGAATTCCGTGAAGCGGATATTCCCATAAACTCCAATTGACCATGTCTAAATCACTATCATCTTGCGTCATAAACCCAATTGAGCATAAACCAATAAACCCCGATCTCGAGAGACGACCAAAACGCGAGAGAATTAAAATTTGCATGAACTTCCCAACGATCCACCGCTCCCCGTTGCCCTCTCTCTGGAGATGATGATGATGGGCAGGCGAATCACGCAAGTGTCCGGAATCGCTTTGATTTCATTTCGTCCATAGCCGCAGCGCTAAAGAATGCCTCAAATCGTGTTGATCGATATCAGAATCACGATCCATTAAAGAAAGACTTCACCGCCACCACCACCGCCGCCGTTGCTGCCAAAAGTGAACTGCCAAACCACCGAAACCACCGACACTGTATCAAATTTCGCCCTCGTCCCATCGTTCCAGCAGCCTCCAGCATCACAAAGGCAAGGGTTCGACGGCGAAACGGAGACACCGACACCGGCACCGGCACCGAGAAGGTATCTCGTCCATCTTTGTGTGTGATTTTTTGGGAGGTTGAAACACTTTCATGGCCAAGAGGCTCGAGCACGAATCATGCGGCAGTCCCTCGTCTCCCCTCGCCTCGCGGCCGTCCGGTGGCTAATTAATTTTCCCACAAGAACCGCCTTAGAGAACCTAACGCGAACACAATCACGGCCGGGCACACATCGCTCAGCAAAACAAATGACAGGTGTCAGTCTGTGGGTTATGCCTCATTTGTTCCCCCCCTCCTCCCGATGGTGGTTTGGACCGATTCGTCGTCCAGTTTCGTTGCACCTTTCGTTGGGCGCCATCTCTTCCCGAATTTTGGGGTCAGCTTCAAGCGAAGATTCCTTATCAGCAGAGTCCCAAATTGACTGCTCCCAGTGACGGGGCAGGGATTCGCGATGTCCAAGCCCCGAACTGCTTGGTCCCAACTGTCGAGGGCTAATGATTTGAATTAATTTCGCTAGTTAAGGGTCCATTCAAGCGGCACATCTCTCGCGCGCTGTCTCTCGAGTGTTCCTGGAAATCGCTGAATCACCGCGACATCCGAGGGCATCCGTTCAGACTTGTGATTAATGCTTCCCCAAGATTTATCGCCTGGGTGATGGGTTTTTTTTTTGGAAATTTTGAGACAAAGTGCTGATACCGTCGCCCATAAATGACTTCGATAAGGCCTCGGCTGTCATTTATGAACTGGCGATGATTTCAGATAGCATCGGACTGCCGTTTCGTTGATATTCACGCGCGCATTTAAATGTCCCGACCGATGAGGTATTTAATTAGAGTTTTGTTGTTGATTTATGAGTTCGTTAACGGATTTACAAAAGAGTCCACGGATCGGGGATGTGCCCGCGAGATCGGAGGTGATAATGGGATGGAGAGGGTCTGTCACATTCCGATGATCGTTTTCCTAGGAATGCCTTGCCTCTCTCTCTCTGAAGTGGGTCAACGGACTGTGGCGTGCCATGGCATGCAATTTTTTCTTCGCCGTGCGATCGCGTTCTGATCGTACTCGGTCACGATCGGATGTGATCGTATGCGGCCGCTATTCATTTTTGCATATTCCTCTGACAGTTTTAGTCCGTCTACCTGCCTCTGATTTGGGCCATGTTCCCTCAGACTTTTGGGGACTCCCGCGTCGGTTGGGATCATCAGACCAAGCGTTTTGTGAAAGGATCCATCATCCTGACCACGCAGCGATCTCTCCATTAATCAGCGCCGTGCCCATTCAATTTGCGAGTATCCCCATCGAATTCCCCATCTAACCTCCACCCAGAACCTGACCAAGTCCTCATTCCAACGCGATTCATTTAACGGCTTCGAAATTGTTCCTAATTCGACGATTAACTGATTTGATAAAACCATTATCACGCCACCGACGGTCGATGCTCGCGCAACCTACTTCTTCCCATGCGATCGCATCCAGCTCGCGGAACGAGATCCACTTGCATCGAACGAACCGGAAGAGTCTTGTTTTCCATTTCTCGCGCGTCACACCAACTCAGGCCCGTATCTTTTCCAATTTTCACCAAACATGCAATAAACAACCGTGCAGAGGGGACTTGCAAATATCCACCACCGCACGGAGCTCCCCGCCTGTTTTGGCCGGGCCCAAAGTAATATCTCATTATGGGGGCGTGGTTCACATAATTTTGTATGTGTACGCGCCGCGTCTGACCATTTTAGACGACCGCGAAGGCGATCTAAGCCGGATGATTGCACGTTAGCATGCAACAACGGCTGATGAATTTCGTTCCGCCGACGACGAGACGGAGAGGGAGGTGGTGGCGGTCTGACCGCAGAGAGATCGCGGCGCGTTCCGCATCGCTTGGCCAATTCATTAAGCTAACAAAGCTGAGGAACGGAGCTTATTTGGCCAATTTTTCTTCGCTCCTTCGGCCGTGGGTTGGAGGGGAATTATTAAATTTAATTAGTTTATGAGAATTTATCGCCGCGTACATCAAATAGGAGGAGCTTGACCGCAGATACGCGTGCATGTGGTTGGGGGAGGGGGGTGGGCAAGGAAGTGAATTTATAGGAGACGATGATGAACATTTCAGGAAGACACACACTCGGTCGGGGATCTGTGCTGAGGGATGTGGCGGAATAAATCATCTTTTTGCCGTGTGCCTCGGAGAGATGATCCATGGGATATCGGGAGCGATCGTCGGCGAAGCGATCCGAAGTGGGGCAGGATCATAAATTTCTCAGCTGCAATTGTTAATTCGAAAATAATACACGACGACGCACAGGGGATCGTGGGGTTTTCTTCCGACTGCCGAGCGTCTCGGGATCTGAGGAGTTGAGTAATGCGTCGCGAGTGGGAGCTTGAGAGAGAGAGAGCGATGGGGAGCAATTTATGCATCCGACAGGTTGCATGGGAGGGCAATTGAAAGTGTCGTGGAGGGTGACTAGGGGAATACTGGTTGTGGGACAGTAGGATGGACAAGAAAGTACCAGGGACTGTCATCTTTCTTTGGTGCCCTTCTTAAGGACCCATCTTTGAGGAGATTTTCAATCCTTTGGAGCAGCCTAGGTTGCTGACTGGATATCCGCCTGAACGCCGATCTAGGGGAAGTCTTCAAAAGACGGTCTTGAGTTTCAAATATCCCCCGCCTGGTAAAAGTTAAATTTTAGGCCCAATCGGAGTGCATTTCCGTGGGCAATTCGGCCGCGAATGAGTCACTCTGTCTATCCCTTAATTTTGGGCCCAATCGGAGTGCATTTCCGTGGGCAATTCGACCGCGAATGAGTCACTCTGTCTATCCCTTAATTTTGGGCCCAATCGGAGTGGATTTCCGTTGGCATTTCGACCACGAATGAGTCACTCTTCCTATCCCAAAATGTTGGGCCCAATCGGAGTCGATTTCCGTTGGCAATTCGACCGCGAATGAGTCACTCTGTCTATCCCTTAATTTTGGGCCCAATCGGAGTGCATTTTCGTGGGCAATTGGCCGCGAATGAGTCACTCTGTCTGTCCCCAAATTTTGGGCCCAATCAGAGTGGATTTCCGTTGAAAATTCGACCGTGAATGAGTCACTCGAACAGGTCCTCAAGCCCACTAAATTTTGGGCCCAATCGGAGTGCATTTCCGTGGGCAATTCGGCCGCGAATGAGTCACTCTGTCTATCCCTTAATTTTGGGCCCAATCGGAGTGGATTTCCGTTGGCAATTCGATCGCGAATGAGCCACTCTGTCTATCCCTTAATTTTGGGTCCAATCGGAGTGCATTTCCGTTGGCAATTGGCCGCGAATGAGTCACTTCCTAAATTTTGGGCCCAATCGGAGTGGATTTCCGTTGGCATTTCGACCACGAATGAGTCACTCTTCCTATCCCAAATTTCGACCACGAATGAGTCACTCTTCCTATCCCAAAATGTTGGGCCCAATCGGACTGGATTTCCGTGGGCAATTCGGTCGCGAATGAGTCACTCTGTCTATCCCTTAATTTTGGGCCCAATCGGAGTGCATTCTCGTGGGCAATTCGACCGCGAATGAGTCACTCTGTCTATCCCTTAATTTTGGGCCCAATCGTGGTTCATTTCTGTCGACAATTCGATCGTGAATGACTCACTCGACCCCAAGCCCACTCTTCCCATCCCCAGTGTAGGTCCCTTCACTTCAGCACCATCCACAGCCGCACCAGCCGTCTGCATCGTTGCTGATTTGATATATGCACTCTCTCAAATTGATGGTCTTCCTCTCGAGAGTCTTTTCGGTCGTCTATCTTCGGTCGTTGCCAATTGACCACCATCGGAGTTATGCACTAGTGCACCAACCGCAGCTACACCAGCAGCAGCACCACACAGCATCTCCCAGACGTTGCATCCAAACAGCAGCGCGGCAGGTATAACATGCCCGGCAACAGGTCCATAACTAATATGAATTCGCCAGGAAGGAACGAAGAAGAAGTCTTGAGACCTCCACCATCAGGAGAACCATCACTTAGCGAGTAATTCCCTTTGAATTTGTGCTGAGGGGAGAGAGAGAGCTCTCCTCTCAATTGGTCGTTTGCATGCTCGCCGCAGTGGTCTGAATCGGTCCCGTTTGGCATGCGCATGCAGACAAAGCAAAGCGCCACGGTTATTCGAATATGACACACGTGCGCTGGGCCACAATGATTATGTGGCAACGATTGGCGCTCCACCGACCGACCGACTGGACTGGTTGTCATTTTTATGATTATTGATGCTCGGCATTCGCTTTTTACGGCCTGCCCTAGAACGGACGCGAGCGAGTCGTCTCTGGGTCAGAGCAGGAGTCTCCCCATGCGGGGTTTATCTTCATTGACGTCTAATGGTGGCCACAGCACTTCGACAAGACGTTTTCGCTAATTAATGAGATTATTTAGTTGGCGACCTCCGTTCTCGGTGTTTCGCGGTTCCTCACGTCTTTGGGTTTCAATTAAGCCGATCGGTCCACTCCGCCCCGGACGATTCGTCTCCGCGAGGGGCCGGTAACAAGGCCCTTCTCGAGAACTACTAATTATTGGCAACATGCACACTCTCTCTCACTCTCTCTGCACACACAGAGGAATAATAACAACCTCGCAGTGTACACTGAAGACGGTGGTCCTCGTCGTGGTGATTTTAATAATAGAGTGGAGCAGTGGAGAAGATGTATAAGCTGCCTCTGGAGGCATGCAGTTGGTTTGTGTTTGCGGGCGAGGGACCGAGTGCGGCCAGGCAAAGCGGCAGAACGGGGAGAACTGCTCGCGAAGTCATTTGTTATGCGTTGCATCGGTGTGTTGGTGTATGGCGGGGTAATTTGTCTTCCCCGGGAGATGGTAGTGAAGAGATTTACTAGAAAGAGGAGGTTTCAGCAAATTCGGTAGACGATGTGTGTTGTGCTGTGATGGTAGTCCTTTGGTTTTAATTGGACTTGCTCTCTAAGGTGGCGCTTTAATTTGCATTTTTTTTGTTTGCTGCAGCGCTGTCGAGCTGTTGCTTGTTTTGGATCTTCCGGTGGAACTTCGGGAATGTTGTTTGCCATGAATTTATGGGTCTTTGGGTGTTCTTGGGAAAGGAAGATGTGCACAATTTGGTTGTGAAGTGAAGGCAAATTGGTTAAGTGGAAGTGAAGTGGTCTTTGAATGCGGTTTAGCATTCATCGAGTGTCGGTCGGAGGGGGTATTCATGGAATTTACTGTATTCAATTTTCAATGGAAACCGGGTTAAGATTGAGGACCGAAAATGGAGATGTTTTTGGTTCAACGACCTCGACAAGACTTCGTCGAAAATTACCGAAAAAGAACTGGACGTTGATAAATTCACAAGGTCGCAGGGTGTCTCTTTGGGCCTGTTTCACAGGTTTCGATGCTCCACTTTCCATACAGATAGAGCTCATCGCTAACAAACTCCATATCGCGGCAGCCGAGGCCCTGTGGTCTAAATTTGACGAATTCACAAGGACACAGGGTCTCTCTTTGGGCCCAACTTTGTGAAAGGCTTCACTGTTCCACTCGGCGTCAAGGTAGAGCTCATGGCTGTCAAACTCCAAATCGAGACAGATGAAGCCCTATGCCCTGACGTTGATGAGCTCACAAGGACGCAGAGTCTCTCTTTGGGCCCAACTGTGCCAAAGGCTTCGAGGGTCCACTCTCCATAGAGGTAGAGCTCATCGCTCTCAAACTCCAAATCAAGGCAGCTGAGGCCCTGTGTCCTGCGCTCGATGAATTCAAAAGGACGCAGGGTCTCTCTTTGGGCCCAACTGTGTCACAGGCTTCGATTCTCCACTCTGCATCAAGATCGAGCTCATCACTGTCAAACTCCAATTCGAGGCAGCTTAGGCCCTGTGTCCTGCGCTCGATGAATTCAAAAGGACGCAGGGTCTCTCTTTGGGCCCAACTGTGTCACAGGCTTCGATTCTCCACTCTGCATCAAGATCGAGCTCATCGCTGTCAAACTCCAATTCGAGGCAGCTTAGGCCCTGTGTCCTGCGCTCGATGAATTCAAAAGGACGCAGGGTCTCTCTTTGGGCCCAACTGTGTCACAGGCTTCGATTCTCCACTCTGCATCAAGATCGAGCTCATCGCTGTCAAACTCCAATTCGAGGCAGCTTAGGCCCTGTGTCCTGCGCTCGATGAATTCAAAAGGACGCAGGGTCTCTCTTTGGGCCCAACTGTGTCACAGGCTTCGATTCTCCACTCTGCATCAAGATCGAGCTCATCGCTGTCAAACTCCAATTCGAGGCAGCTTAGGCCCTGTGTCCTGCGCTCGATGAATTCAAAAGGACGCAGGGTCTCTCTTTGGGCCCAATTGTGTCAACGACTTCCACGCTGCACTCTGCGTCAAGATAGAGCTCATCGCTGTCAAACTCCTAATCGAGACGGATGAAGCTCTATGCCCTGACGTTGATGAGCTCACAAGGACACAGGGTCTCTCTTTGGGCCAAACTCTCCAAATCTTCAAATCGAGGCAGCTGAGGCCCTGTTCCCTTTCATAACCCATTCTCACTCGCTGTACAAAGGAAAGCCTGAAATTACATCTGTTCGAGCTCGTCCATTATCCACTTAGCACCCTTCTTACATTTCGTTCCGAACACGTGTACACCGAGCCGCAGCAAATCCACCTGTTGTCGCACACACAGTACCCCCAGTCTTCCCCCAAAGTATCCAATAACTAAACACTTGGCCACCCATGATCCAATTGTAATCCTTTTCTCCTCGCGCCGAACACTCACTTAACGCGACCGTGCAGAGCAAGACAGACTGCCCCAACCACCACACTCACCACCGCAGCATTTGCTCGCCTCCAAACAAAGACACAACACAGTGGTAAACAGCGACTCCTGTGGCCTTTCACTCACTCCTAATCCCCGCCGGGGAACATTCACACTTCTCCGCCCAAAAGCGCTGAGAATGAGATTCCACACAACCGATTTCCAGCGGTTGGCTTTCTTTTATGCAAAGACGCGACCATCCAAACCCACCGATCCGCGTCTCCGTTGTGTGTGCCCGCGCTGGCTGGACCTGGAAGAAGCTAATCACCGATGTAAACATGTGGCTTTTTGACATTTGCCTGTTAACTCAAGTAACCTCTTCGAATGATACACTCGCTCGGACATGGGTTCATCGGAAGAAAAGAACACGAACGGTGGAGGGGGGGAATCAGTGAACAAGCAAATTAACACCGAAGAGGACAGATAGGAGTAGGAGACCGAGACCGGGACCGGGACACTCAGCCCGAACCTGGCCAATAATTTGTCACTTTTGATGGATTTCCCTTTTTCGGTGTCGTGCGCACGTCGTTTCGTATCTCCGGCGACGGAATGGCACGATCGCATTCCAAATTTGGGTTGAAACCCTAGATTTTTGTTGAAGTAGCAACTCCGGGCTGGGCTGGGTTGGGTTGGGCGAGGCCGCCGCTGCTGCGACATATCCGATTCGTTCGTTTTCGCCGAGGCAACATGATCGATCATTAATCACGCTCAGATCAATCAGGGAACGGAGAGGTTTCGGTGTTTGTTTTCGTTTTTGTCTATTTTCGGTTCCCGAGTTGTCACCTGTCGGGCTGACATGACATGTCGTAGGCAACCGGTCGCTGATATTAATCATGTCCCGGGCGACAGTTGATCATGATCGGTGCGATCAGCGTGATGTTTTGATGTGCGATGTGTTCGCTGATGATGTTGTTCTGTTCGTTTGTTGCGCAACGTGGCATGGGTCGCAGAGAGGAGGACACATGCCAGCAATGACCTCTGACGGTGTCGTAAAGATGTGAATGTAGATCTCCGGCCTAGAGGTTCTTTGTAATTATCACGGGCCGCATGGCATGGCAGCGTGGACGCAGTGACACGCTCGCAGAGGTTACTCGGAGTCGTTAAAAATGATATAAAAGATCGTGAAACTAGTTTTACGTCGCACGGTGTGATGTGATAAATTAATTTCAGAGAGACACGACTTTTGTGTGTTTTTGGGGGGGTTCTAGACAAAGATCTGGACCGTCTGTCACAGTGATGTGACTATGGACCCCTTCGAGGTAATCTGATGTTGACACTCGAAGGGAGTCTGAAATGTGATCGGGACTGGCGAGATCGTGATCTCCACGGGGACTGACCTGCGAATGCTTGGACGACAAGTGTGCGGACAACGCCTTCTGGGGGCTGACAGCCGTTAGAAGCGGACAACGCCCTCTGGGGGCTGACAGCAGTTAGAAGCGGACAACGCCCTCTGGGGGCTGACAGCCGTTAGAAGCGGACAACGCCCTCTGGGGGCTGTCAGCAGTTAGAAGCGGACAACGCCTTCTGGGGGCTGTCAGCAGTTAGAAGCGGCCAACGCTCTCTGGGGGCTGTCAGCAGTTAGAAGCGGACAACGCTCTCTGGGGGCTGTCAGCAGTTAGAAGCGGCCAACGCTCTCTGGGGGCTGTCAGCAGTTAGAAGCGGACAACGCTCTCTGGGGGCTGTCAGCAGTTAGAAGCGGCCAACGCTCTCTGGGAGCTGTCAGCAGTTAGAAGCGGACAACGCTCTTTGGGAGCTGTCAGCAGTTAGAAGCGGACAACGCTCTCTGGGAGCGATCAGCTGTTAGAAGGGGACAACGGCCTCTAGGAGCTGTGAGGCGTTAGAAGCGGACAACGATCTCTGGGGGCTGACAGCCGTTAGAAGCGGACAACGCCTTCTGGGAGCTGTCAGCAGTTAGAAGCGGACAACGCCCTCTGGGGGCTGACAGCCGTTAGAAGCGGACAACGCTCTCTGGGAACGGTCAGCTGTTAGAAGCGGACAACGCTCTCTGACAGCTGTCAGCAGTTAGAAGCGGACAACGCTCTCTGGGAGCTGTCAGCAGTTGGAAACGGACAACGCTCTCTGGGGGCTGCCAGCAGTTAGAAGAAGACAACGCTCTCTGGGAGCTGTCAACGGTTAAAAGCGGAAAACTTTCTCTGGGAGCTGTTAAAAGCGGACAACGCTCTCTAGGAGCTGTCAGTAGTTCGCTGGATTGTCTCTTAAGCGACTTCTGTTTCCAAAATGATGCCACCAACTTCCCCATCCCTTGAATTTCCTTCAGATTGACACGCAGTCCTTCTCAAGGACATCTGCTAAGGCGATCAATCGGATTGTCATCTCACCCTGCGCTCTATTTTCATTTGAATCTTGTTTTGTCCGCCCCGCAAGGCAATCTCTCTCGGAAGCCCCTTGACAAACCTCTCAAGCACTTCGCATAACTTTAAGGGTCCACCACTCGAACACCTTAAAAAATCCTCAACACTCAACAATCGCCTTAAAATCGAAAAGGAACAAAAACGAAAGAGAAACCGCTGACTTCTGCCATAGATACAATTTGCTCTTCCCCACGCGGCGCGGCCGGACGGGGATGCTATTCGATTTCGAGTGTATTTGCCTTGTCGTCCGTTTCAATGTCCTGCGTCCTCTCGAATCGTATTGATCTTCTTGAATACGTCCACACAATGAATGGGGAAAAAAAGATGCTGTCGCCCAATATTTGTCTTGCGTAGGATTGCTTTACATTCCTCGTTACCCCGGCGAGTCCTTAGTTTGCTTTCCTTTCTGCTCCTCATTCTGTGACGGCTTTTCACTTCGCTTGGCCTTCGTTGAAGGCTCTCGTCCTCACTTGTGTGCCCCCCTCTCTCTCTGCCGGCACCCTCCTCGTCCTCGCTTGGCAAATATGTATTTTTAGGACATTTTTCAAGAAGACTGCACATCCTGACAGCCACAATTGGACATAATGAGTCCGGACTGGAATGAATGAAGCAGCGAGAGTGTGGGGAGGGCACCACCGCCGCCTTCGTGCACATTTGCAACATTTAATCTCTGGGTTTCGAGGCAAATTAGTCAATTAAGCCAAATTGCAGTATAACTAGAGCGCAGTTAATTAAATTATGTTTCCGACTGATTTTAGTTGTGTTGGGTGCGCACGTCTTGGCGTTCGGTTGACTGTGACTCTGCTCTGCCCACCTCGGCATCGCTTGCACCTGCACAGGCACTCAGCGGAGGCATCGTGGTCTTGGCTTGGTGGCAGCTTGTGGTCTGGGCCAATTGTGCTGATTGTGCTCTTGGGTTGAGCTTGAAATTGGATTCCTGTAATTTAGGAGTTTAACCGTTCGCATCGTATCCCCCTCCAGGCAGGCATTTGTGGGATGCAATTATGTTTTGAAAGGCGCGCACTTGTTTTTGGGGGTAAGTTGCTCTTGCTCTTGGTGCGGCGGCTGGTGCTGCGCCTGGCCCAGCGACCTTCTGAGACCGAGAGCCGAGCTCCTTCACTCATTGTGAAGCTTGATGATTATGGGTCAAAACAATTACTCGCAGAATGAGCAGTTGACGGGTGAATGGGTTTTATTGGACGGCTTATGATGTCGGTAAATCCGAGTGCTGCGCAGTTTGGGAGGTAGCCTGCATGTGGGCAGCGTGAAGTGATGGCTGAGTGGAGGGCATCCGGGAGTGAATTATGCTCCGTGAGGAATTGTTACGTAAGTGTTCATAAGTGCACGGAGGCGGGTACGGTAGCAGCTACTTGGTTACGTGGCAAGTCGTCACTTGAGGCAGCTCTCTGAAGCAAAAGGAGAAATGCCTTCTTCTTCTGAAGTCCTTCTTCTTCAGTAGTTCTTCTTCTGAAGTTCTTCTTCTTCAGCAGTTCTTCTTCTGAAGTCCTTCTTCTTCAGCAGTTCTTCTTCTGAAGTCCTTCTTCTTCAGCAGTTCTTCTTCTGAAGTCCTTTTTCTTCAGCAGTTCTTCTTCTTCAGCAGTTCTTCTTCTGAAGTCCTTCTTCTTCAGCAGTTCTTCTTCTGAAGTCCTTCTTCTTCAGCAGTTCTTCTTCAGCAGTCCTTCTTCTTCAGCAGTTCTTCTTCTGGAGTCCTTCTTCTTCTGAAGTCCTTCTTCTGAAGTCCTTCTTCTTCTGAAGTCCTTCTTCTTCAGCAGTTCTTCTTCTGAAGTCCTTCTTCTTCAGCAGTTCTTCTTCTGAAGTCCTTTTTCTTCAGCAGTTCTTCTTCTTCAGCAGTTCTTCTTCTGAAGTCCTTCTTCTTCAGCAGTTCTTCTTCTGAAGTCCTTCTTCTTCAGCAGTTCTTCTTCTGAAGTTCTTCTTCTTCAGCAGTTCTTCTTCTGAAGTCCTTCTTCTCCAGCAGTTCTTCTTCTGAAGTTCTTCTTCTTCAGCAGTTCTTCTTCTGGAGTCCTTCTTCTTCAGCAGTTCTTCTTCTGAAGTCCTTCTTCTTCAGCAGTTCTTCTTCTTCAGCAGTTCTTCTTCTGAAGTCCTTCTTCTTCAGCAGTTCTTCTTCTGAAGTCCTTCTTCTTCAGCAGTTCTTCTTCTGAAGTTCTTCTTCTTCAGCAGTTCTTCTTCTGAAGTCCTTCTTCTCCAGCAGTTCTTCTTCTGAAGTCCTTCTTCTTCAGCAGTTCTTCTTCAGCAGTCCTTCTTCTTCAGCAGTTCTTCTTCTGGAGTCCTTCTTCTTCTGAAGTCCTTCTTCTGAAGTCCTTCTTCTTCTGAAGTCCTTCTTCTTCAGCAGTTCTTCTTCTGAAGTCCTTCTTCTTCAGCAGTTCTTCTTCTGAAGTCCTTCTTCTTCAGCAGTTCTTCTTCTGGAGTCCTTCTTCTTCTGAAGTCCTTCTTCTGAAGTCCTTCTTCTTCTGAAGTCCTTCTTCTTCAGCAGTTCTTCTTCAGCAGTCCTTCTTCTTCAGCAGTTCTTCTTCTGGAGTCCTTCTTCTTCTGAAGTCCTTCTTCTGAAGTCCTTCTTCTTCTGAAGTCCTTCTTCTTCAGCAGTTCTTCTTCTGAAGTCCTTCTTCTTCAGCAGTTCTTCTTCAGCAGTCCTTCTTCTTCAGCAGTTCTTCTTCTGGAGTCCTTCTTCTTCTGAAGTCCTTCTTCTGAAGTTCTTCTTCTTCTGCAGTTCTTCTTCTTCTCCTTCCTCTTCTTTTTCTTCTTCCTCTTTTTCCCTTTTTTTTGGCTTTACAGTCCCGAGGTGGACCAGGGCCTCAACCAGCAACCCTCGTCAGCCCCAGCCAATTGGACACACCAAGTTGGTTGAGGTCCCTCTCAACTTCGATGTGCCACCTTAGACGTGTCCGTCCTCCGTTGCGTAGTCTCACTGCTTCAGAGTCGAAGAATCTCCTCAACCGAAGGACTTGCTGTCGACTTCCTACCCATTCGCTCCTTCACCTCGAAATCCTCTCGCCACCACTCACAGTCAACCTCAAACCTCCAGCGCTCGCATTCTTCATATGTCAGCACTTAAGCACATTCCGAAGCCATTAAATCACATCTGATCGCTTGCAATTCATTACCAGTTCGGCTCCCAATGCCTCATCAGTCCATCCGGCTAAACTTTTACCCCCTCGGGCGGGAGGGAGGCATAAAACGATTAGTAGCAAAACCACCAGCCCAGGACGGCGAACAATCGTTTATTCTCAAGCAATTAGAGAAGACCAAAACCACAGAAAACAAAGAGGCAGACCACCTGTGTTACCCCGACACAACAACCGCCGGACTTCGTGTCTCCGGACATTAAGGGGCACACGAGCGTGTGTACGCCAGCCCGACGACGGAGTCCAAAAGAATCCGCAATAAAAAGCCAATAACTAGAATAGTTCTACATTTCTTCAATTAATGAGTAATCAACTTCAACTGATTTATTCTCTCCACGATACCCATCAGTTAGGGGGGCCGCCGGCAGCAGAGCTGGTTGGGCCCCCGAAGGGGCTGAGCAGAAAAGCTCGAGAGAGCGGCTTTTATTTCTTCGAGTCAACCTCTGAACCTGTGCTCTGCCCTTTCGACAGCTGCCCGTCGAAGGCACTCAATAATTGTTCTTCGATATTAATGATACCCTCCCTCCCCCTCGTCTCCCCTCGACGGAGCAGTCATTACACGTGTAAAACAAACACGAGGTGAGCAGCGCAGCGCAGCGCTAGGCAGTAGCAGCGTCGTTTCAGATTTTGTATCCGAGTAATTGCCGTCCATTAATTTTCGTATCTTTTGGCCTCGATGTGGGTCGCCGTGGACGGGTGCGGTGGAGGCACTTATTCTGCGTATTCGATGAATATCTCTTTTACACGAAACTCGAGATAGATTCAGCCGAATGGATTAGATTCACGCAAAGCGTCTGAGATTTGTCTCGCCTGCTGCCTTGGCTTGGCTCTCGCATTGAATTGAATTCAATCCGACGCGCCGGACGTCGTCGACGCTAAGGACCAAAATAAGAAATGAGTTCAATGAAAGCAGAGCGTCTCTGACGCTTGTGCGCCTTGTGTGTGCGTCTTTTTGCTCGCTGCTCGTGCAACTTGGTGGTGGGCTCGTCGTTGTTGCTTATCTGTCGATTCGTCGTCTGCTTGTCCGCCGCCACCACCGCCGCTGCTGCTGCCGTTGGCCTGAAACCGGCTGTAACAAGCTGAATTACATAATTACACGTCACAGCGGCAGATGTGTGCGTCCGCGTCCGCGTGTGTGTGCCTCTGAGTGGTGCAATGTAAAGTTCTTGTTGTCGCTTATGTTCGATTATCAAAAACCAAGATGAACGTCTAGCAGCGTGAGGGCCAGCGGACCAGCGGGCGGGCGGACGTTCGGTTGGCCGGTCAGGCGGTTGTAAGAGTTGCTGCTCAGGTTGCAATTAGCTTCGGTTGCGTTTCAATGTCCATTCGCCTCTCCCCCGGACTGTGGCTGTGTGTTCTGTTGCATGGCAGCGGCATCTTGCCAATTATACCGAACGCAACGCGGAATTTTCTTCAATGAAACCCCGAGTGTCGGCGTGAAAGGGGGACGAGGAGGGCATCTAGGGCGAGCGACACGAACTTTTTCTCCTCCTTTCCTCCTCTCGTCCTCCTGCGGGTGCTGCTTTTCGTATCGCCTTCGGTTGTAATTGCTTACTTTTGTCTCGTTGGTGGCAATTGTTTGTTGACTTAAGGTCGGGGCATTAAGATACACCGTAATTGTGTGTCGTGTATCTCAAGTGAGTCGGTTTCTCGGTGAGATATCAATCAAATTAAGGAAGACATTGTCGGGCGGCAAAGCGAGTGACCGAGAGAGAGAGAGAGAGAGCGGGTGGAGACTGAGGTGGTGGCTTTGTCTAATTGTTCGGGTGATTAATGCGGTTAATGTTGCAACGGATAGGACATGTTATGTGACACCAGATACGACGAAATCGTTTCATTGTCTTTCCTCTCATGACTTTCCTTGGCTTTCGCTTGGCGCAACAGGTCGAAGTGAAGGGAGGATCTGACGCAAGAGGCGGTTGGGTAATGTCAAATGGAATTGTGGGGCCAATTGACACACACGGGTGTCGGATACCTCATCGATTTGCTTCTGAACAGAAGCGAAAGTGGGCTGATGTCTTATCGGGAGTGCTTGAGGCTGCAGGTGGGTAATTCGGAGTGACACAAAAGGGTTCCTGACTCATGCTCGTGTGGCAACATTTTGAGCACGAGGCTGAAGTGGAGAGGATGTCGAAACCGATTCACTTGCAAGGGATCTTGAAATCGGACGGAATTGAGCTTCTGTGGGCAGCTACTGTGAGAGGCTGGGAACTGACTTCAGGAAACTGAACGGTGCAGGCTTTGATTTGAGTTAAAATTGAAACTATCTTTCAGGCGGTCTCTTCTGTTCGTCTGCTGCTGGTTTTAACGGTCTTAAGCTAAGAGTTTACTTCTGAAACTTGATTTTTAGACGTTCTTAAGCCGATTAGGTTAAGTTAGGTTAGTTTAAGGGGCTACTAGTGAATTGACCACCACACTTAGACCATGTTGGTCCGTTGTGATACCCACAGTCAGACTTCTACCATCGATCGACCGCTCCAGTGATAGCGCCATTAATTTGATCCCAACGGCAAATGGTGACTGAACCAGTGATAGTGTCGTTCATTTGATCCCAACGGCAAACGGTGCCTGGACCAGACTTGAAAAACCGGATAAAAGCGTATTAACTTTGCTTTCACTGGGATTTAAACCTGGGACCTCTCTAATTTAGGGCAGGCACTTAACCAACTCCGCCATCCAGTCGTGCTACAATTCATGTCCTCACTCCACTCTGATCGTGGCGTATTTTCCCACAGACCACTTCACTCATCTTCCAAACGATCGTGGATCCGACGCGATCATCGATTGTGATCTCTGACCGATGATCAGAAGGCAATGTCACCATACAAGTGTTTCTGTATATACAACTTTGGAGATGATCATTCTGATGATCGCCGAGGATTCTCACGTCTCAAAGTCGGTCAGTGATCAAACCACACAGTCCGACACTCAACGCGAAACAACGTGCCACAAATCCAATAACGATCGTGGACTAGTGATCACGAGACTAATTGCCCAGCGATCGTGCGACTGATCGATAAGAGATCGTGGAAATGATTGACTGACAAGTTGACACGTTTGACCATTTGATCGTTTGATTGTATCATCGTTTGTCTGGTGAACAAGCTGATAGACCCCAGCTGGAGGAGTGTCAATGACATGATTTTGATCGACGTATGATCGTGTTGGTACCATGATCAAAATTCCTTCACAAATCTCGAACGTTCAAGTGCTTAGTGATCATGATCAAACGATCGTGCTTGCGCCATGATCAAAATCCCTTCATCCTGCTAAGTGATCAGAATCGAATGTTCGTGGAGCTTGTGCGATGATCAAAATTCCCTCACAAATCCCGAATGTTCACGTGCTCAATGATCATGATCAAATGATCGTGAAGCTTGCGCCACGATCAAAATTCCTTCGCATAACCCACGCCCATTTCGTAGGCGGAGATCGACAAAATTTGAATGATCATCTGCCCCATTCGATCGCAAACTTCGGCCACCACACGCACAAAACCCAGTCTGACAGATTTCCCCGAACAGCCACGAATGATTAACTTGAACCGCACAAATTTCGTAGAAATCCAAACAAAACTCATCAGACACACACACGGTCCACTTCTCATCTTTGACCCTTCAACGCTCAATCACCATCTCTCGCAGGCCATTAGCTCTGTCATCTGGGATGATATATCGGACCACCTTAACTCTCTCGCCGATCCTGTAATTTCACTTTAAATTGCTCTACCCTTCGCCTTCGGTTGGTTTTTTTTTTTCAGACAAAATTCCAGACTGACCAACCATTAGCACCCCATCTCGACGGGCCTAACTGATTACCGTCATCGAGTCATCTGCATTCGGTTCAGCCTGATCTGCACCACGCTGCCAGACATAATCGTCTCACGATCTCACAGCAGAGCACA
This sequence comes from Myathropa florea, assembly GCA_930367185.1. Classification (NCBI taxonomy): domain Eukaryota; kingdom Metazoa; phylum Arthropoda; class Insecta; order Diptera; family Syrphidae; genus Myathropa; species Myathropa florea. Next base: position 43,041,072 of record OV884005.1, on the reverse strand, counting down.
CGAAAATACCCAAGGGGAGGGTACGGAGCCGTCGCTCCACCCGTCGATATCGATTTGTTCCGTTCGGACGATGGTGTGGATTTCTGTAGACACTTCCATTGTCGAATTGGTCTCCCTTCGTACGTCCGCCGCCCACCGTGCCACGACGACGGATGCTCCTGCTGCTGCTCCCACACCGGCCCACTGGAGATGCCTGAGTGAGCCCATAGGTGGGTTAATTGTTTAATTGCTTGCGATTAAGCTATTTGTGTGCAAAGTTGTATTTTGCTATCTCATTTGAATGATGATGCTCTGCCCCGGTGCTGCTGCTCGGAGGAGCCCTCAGCCGCCTCCGTGTCGCTCCCGCCAGACAGATAAATAGGTAGATAGTGAATGGGAGAGAGACGGCCTCACTCGGAGCAATTGAATGTATCTGAGATTCCCTGTGCTTGTTTGGCACTCCTGTGGATGGATGGCATGCAGCAAGGAACTGCGGATGCTTCCACTCGCCCTCGCCCTCACCTCCGCCCCTGGCGAGGCAATCTAATGAACAAGATTGGCGGCTAATTATTTCTCAGGTGAGACTGCACACCACCAGCACAAGCGAGGGACTGCTTTGGGCAGCACGTATCTGTGGCATGATTTAGATTTCGTGATTTAATCTGGAATCAGGGGAACAAGGTAGGAATTGAAGATATTCAGCGATTAGATGGACGATATCTGTTGTGCGTGTGTGCTCTGACGCATGCCTACGCACGGCGAGGACTTGCAGCTGGAAGATGAATGCGTTCGGATGCGAACGGTCAGTAATGGATGAGCTTCAGGAGTCACGACTAATCCGTATGACATCGCTGGATTCTGTGGGAAGATGGATTCAGTGACGCGAGGGTGAGGTGTGGCAACAACTCGTGAGAATTTCGAATGAGGGAGAGGTCATCATTGTACACATGACTAGTGATTCATTAGGAGATTACAATTAAAACATGATCAAAAATGGATAAGTCTTTGAAAAGGGCTAAGGATATTTTTTGAGGATATAGCTGAGATGATGACATTTAATATAGAAGAAAGAATTTGGATAAATAAGAAACATTTGGAATTAGATTGCATTCGGAATCGAATGAGAAAGGAGCCAACATCACGCACATGGCTACCGATTCATTAGGAGGTTACAATTTGGAGACGTCCAAAAATAGATAAAACTGCGAAAAAAGATATGAATTCTTTTTTGAGGATAAATCTGAAATGATGACATTTAATATAATAGGATGAAATAGAAACTTTTAACATCAAGTTGCACTTGACATTGAATGAGGAAGAAGCCATCATTATACACATGACTAGTGATTCAGTAGGAGGTTACAATTTGAACATGGTCAAAAATAGATGAATCTGTGAAAAAAGATAAGATTGTTTTTTGAAGGACAAAGCTGGAATGATGACATTTAACATAGAAGAAAGAATTTGGATACATAAGAAACATTTGGAATTAGGTTGCATTCGGAATCGAATAAGAAAGGAGCCATCATTATGCACACAACTGGTGACTCTTTAGGAGGTTACAATTTAGAGACGGTCAGGAATAGATAAATCTTCAAAAAAAGATAAGAATGTTTTCTCAAGGATAGAGATGAGATGATGACATTTGATATAAAAGGATGAATTAGAAACTTTTAACGTCAATTTGCACCCGGCATCGAATGAGAAAGGAGCTATTGTCACGCACATGACTATTGATTCATTAGGAGGCTACAATTTGAAGATGGTCAAAAATAGATAAATCTTTGAGAAAAGTCATGAATGTTTTTTTGATGATATAGCTGAAATGATGACATTTAATATAAAATACAGAATTTGGATAAATAAGAAACATTTAGAATCACGTTGCATTCGGCATCGAATGAGGAAGAAGCCATCATTGTACTCATGACTAGTGATTCATTAGGAGATTACAATTTAAAGACGTTCAAAAATAGATAAATGTTTGAAAAAAGTTAATAATGTTTTCTTGAGGATGAAGCTGAAATGATGACATTTAATATAAAAGACAGAATTTGGAAAAATAAGAAACATTTGGGATTAAGTTGCACTCGGCATCGAATGAGGAAGGTGCCATCATAACGCACATGACTACTGATTCATTGGAAGGTTGCCATTTAACTATGCTCAAAAATGAATATAATTTAAGAAAAATAATGAAAAATATTTTTTCATGATATAGCTGAAATGTTGACATTTAATTAATAAGACTTTTTGGATGAATAAGAAACATTTGGCAACGAATTTTCAATGTCAGTTCCTAACTGTCTGCAGACAAAGTAAGTCTCAACTTTCACTCCCACTTACATCAGATGCAAGCAGAGTGCAGTCAAGCTGCCTCCGCCTTTCTAACTGCATCGTGAAAGTGCATTAAATCGAAGTTCAACAATTGCATGCTCAGGTTGCATACTCGCCTTTCCGATTCCCCTTTGACCTCTCACACAAAACCGTGTTTACTGTGATCTCCTACCAGAGTCATAACACCACCGTCCGTCCGTTCGTCCAGCAGCAGCAATTCAATTCTCCACACCGATTGGCACTGCTGGTCAAGTTCATGTGTACTCCTCTCACCACCATCGTCCAGCAGCCACCATTCTCCCGGCGCGAGGTGGCCGAGTGACGAGAGATGGCAATTTGCTACGGCCACACCATCGCCAGCGAGGTGAAAACACATTCAATTACTTCAACTGAATAATGACCCTGAACACTCGACCGGGCTGCACGCCTCAAACAGCTCCGCCATCACCTATGACGCAGCAGAAAAGGGGGATAGAAGGAGAGCCGATCCTCTAATGGACCGAAGCCGATCATTATTACCGATCGGAGTTGAAAACCGATTCAATGTAAATCACATTCTTTGGCGATGTTGTCTGTGTCCATCGGTGGCGAGCATGTGTCAAATTGATTCATCTCTACCTGGTTATAGATACTTTTATTCATTAACCGCCATCAACGCCAAACGGCAAACCATGCCATCCGCCATGTCGTCGTCATCCACGTCGTCGTCGCCTTCGATTTGTGTGCGCGAGATGATGTCTGGATAGATTTTTGTGCGTTGAATTCTTTATTAATTTCTCAGCCGTCTCAATCTAATGGAATCAAGAGGAGAAGCTTTATCTTGCGCGCACCAGAGTGCCCGCGTCCAGCAACCGATCCGACTGACACGCCAAAGCACGGTCATAATGGAGGGGAGGAAATGATCGATCGAGATAAATGATGACGAACACCTAATCAATGTGTCAGACGGATTGTAATAGATACGACAGTGAAGGTGATTCTGACAAAGATCGATAGATACTTTGTTCCTTCGGATTGATTCCCTTTTCTTTTCGTTTTCGGGGTAACAATAAAAATTCTAATCGACACAGCCCGAGTGGTGCGCGGGGGGCATCGAGTGGAATTCTACTGAAAAGCGGATTCGATTACACACGTGAGAGCGAGTGCGGGGACCGCGAATGAGACACAATGGCATCACGGATACGCACTGGCCGGTGGTGGTGTTTTTTGTCTGGGGGCAGCAGCATTGTCGATGCCATTAAAGGATCGTCAGGTTTTTCCGTCGTCTGTGTTTTTATTGTTTTCCTAGGTAGCCGATAAAATTAATTCGAAAGGATTGACGGAGATTGAGATCGAGATGGGATTTCGGTACAAATTCGAGATTCGAGCGCTCTCTGTGATAAGTGAGACGATTGGCATCTACCGGAAGGGGTTTTGTAGCTTCAATTGAAGAACGTCAGATGAGAGTGGCTCGGCGATTAGGTTACACGCTGCTGATTGGCAGTGTGGCTGCAACAGGAAGCCGGTAAAGGGTTTTTGATGTGTCTCTGTGAGGGGAAATTGGAAGAAGTTCAGGTGGATCTGAGATGAGAAAATGTTGATGCGATTTTGTAAATGTACGAGCATTCATTGACTTTCACTTTTCACATCGAAACGGGAAGAGTTCTTTAGAGCTGATGTGCCAAAAGGGGATGTCGCCATAATTCAGGGCGCTTCACTGCACCGAAATGTCGATGAAATTCTCGCGACAAGATGGACTCCAGCACGACCGAAGTCTCGACTGAATTGAAGCCCAGTTCGCACACGGGGCAAATGTTCAGAATTCCCTTCAAGACAGAACCTAACGATGCCACGAACGACTGAAGTCAGTGGCTTCCAGTTGGAAGCCACTGTGCCCTTTAACTGCGACCAACGACAGCAGATCCCATTGAATCCCCTCAAATATTCCCCAACTAATTGAGCCAAAAACGAAACGAATGGTCCCCAGGATCGCCTATAATAATGATCCCTACGCTGATTTGAATATCAGGTCGACCAGATACAATCAGCGAACACCAAGTTAATTCGCCTGAGAGCTGATCTCCATACAACCGAGCGACACACACTCCCTTTCACGTCATTTCCGCTTGAAAAATCGAAGAAACAGTTCCCCAAAAAAGGGTCTCACCCGCCGTCGCCTCCTAATGGGATGCACATGCAAATTGTAAGCGAAATCTTTTGGATTCTGTCCCAACGCACAAACACACAGGCAGTCACCTTCTGTCAGAAAAGTTAAGTGCTTTCGGCTGCGGCTAATAACAAGCAGCGTGTATCCAGCGGATACACAATCAATTTTCCCCCGTTGCACACGAGTAACACATTCCGTCAGGTACTTTCGCATGGAAATTCATGTGCGAGCTGCTAGAGCACTCCATTCGATATGCATCCCGAAATGCGAGGCGCGACTGAATCTCAGTGGCATCACCTGACAGTCAACCAGATCCACACTTGGGGGGATCCCGCTGCTGGGAGAATTGGTCTTGCACTCTCCTCCAGTCATCTGTCAATATTTCGCGCTTCTAGCTTCCCAATTGGATCCCACAGCACACACTCGAGCCATCTCCCACCGGGAGGTTCGCACATCTTTTGTCTTACGACGGTTCTTGGTTGTCGCTTGGCTGGGTTTGTGCCTTTTTTTCGTGCTTCTGTGGAACATGGCATCGCATTAGCTCGCCTGACATTGAGCCTTCGATCCGATGCGAACGCCGCGATATACATATTCAATTCTAACGGTGGTGGGCACATCACATCGCTGCAACTAGCTTGTTGTTACATAGTTGTGACGACGACGACGGTGGTGCTGGTGATGATGATGATGATGCCGACGACCATGACGATAGTTGATTCAATTTATCCAGCTCCTCCAGTTGCGGTCGTTGCTACCATTCGCTTCCTCGTTTCCATGTACCCCATCGGTGGCATCGTCGTCGCGGGGCTTATGCAAAAGAAAAAGATGCGAAGCGCGCACATTAAATGCATTAGAGACCGACCGACCGATGCGACGACGTGTCCCCGGTGCGCCGTGAGTCGCTTACCTTCAGCGACAGCACACCATCACCGGCTCCAGAGCTCCACCGCCCGCCATTGCCACCGTCGCCACCGTCACCACCTACGAGTACATGAAGGAAGCTGCAGAATTTTCAAATTTTCATCTCAATCTTTGCAGATATCGCGCACTCACACTATCGGCCGTGGAACTAGGAACCCTTTCCAGAGTGCGCGCCGCGCTCTTTGTCCTTCGCGCGGAGGTAAAATAAAATGGTTTTATTGGAGGGGGGAGGATGTTGTTGTTTTTGTTTCGCTGCACGGCTGCTGTATCTTGTTACAATGGCACGACATGGGTCGCGTATACAAGATATCGCTGTTAAGAATCGATGTGCGGTGTTTGATGGTTTTTTTCTGTTTGTCTCGTACCTCGTGGGGACGTGGTGGTGGAGGTTCTCCGCGAGAGTTCTTCGCAAATAGACAAGCAAACGCTGCAAGGGTGTCATAGACGGGGTGGGGCGGGAGTGACGGGGCCGCGTTATATGTAAATCTTTGAAGTCGATCGAGTAGTTTTCTCTGCTATCAGTGGTTATAGTTCAGAAGGCGATGTTTTTTTTTTGGTTCGGCTTTCCTGGTGCCAGTAAGGCACAGTCGGGAGAGGATGCAGAGTGAATGGGCACTTTTTTGCACAGCACGGTGGTCGAGTTGTAGATTGTTGTCTGTGACGGGGTACACTGAAAGAAATTGGGTTCAGAGAGATCAGGGGAACGTTGAAGTGGAGTGGGATCTGGTTGAACGATTGAGAGAGTTCTGTTGACAGTGAACTGGACAAATGAGGCAGAAATTCGCATCATAAAGCAGGACAGTCCAAAAATTTCAGTAAAAATTCTTTAAGATCCTTAAGTAAATGATGACTCAAACCTTTCAAAACGACTTCGCCCTCACGAAGCCCACTGTAATAATAATAATAATGGCGGCGCTACAGTCCGAGGTGGACCTGGGTCTAGCTTCCCAGCAACCACTCGTGTTGTGCGTGCTATTGTTCTTTCACGAGCGGAGGGGACCTACAGTTTAATGCCGACTCCGAACGGCGAGATTGAGAAGCTTTTCCTAGAAAGAGTATAACTCTTTGAGCATCGTCAGTGACTCGAAAGAGGTGGAGCCGTCAAAAAATGTTTGATGTTTTTTCCGAGATTCGAACTGACGACCTCGAGCGTAGCAGTCGACGCACCAACCCACTACGCCACGGCGCCCACTGTGGCACATCAAAAACATGTCCATGAGTCAAGGGTAGCTCTGGTTTGCAAACTGTGGCTTGTTGTGAGTGGGAGGGCTTTAAAAGTGGTTCTTCCTGCGCGACATCTTCGTAGTTCGAGAGAATCTTTAAGGACAACCTCAAAACTTCCGAAGCATTCCTATCACATCTCATTTTCGATGATTTTGAATTCCAAAAGTTTTAAAATCATCTTATTCTATCATTCACTCTCCCTGGGCCGCATGTTCCACTAAAAGGGTCGCGGGGGCAATGAACGCACGCGCTCCATCTCCAGGCTACTCGATCCTCCACCATCGACTCTAACTCATTAGGAGCGGGAGCAATGCACACTCGCGAGATTTCCAGGCCACTCGATCCTCCGCCATGGACATCAGGAGCTCGGCACAAGCGAAACCAGGCGAGTTTTTGGACTTGGTCTAAGCATCTCGTCCTGGGTCTGCCAAGCGGTCGCCTACCTGATGGAATCACATTTAAGACACCCCTCGGAAGTCGTGATGATGAGGACATTCGTGCCACGTGACCGAACCATCAAAGTACAGCCTTTTCCGTTCGAAGAAGCAACTGCCCAACATTGAGTTCCTCGCGCACTGCCGCATTTCTCGCCCTATCCCGGCGAGTAATTCCCACAACAGCACGAAGAAATCTCATCTCGGCAGCTTGTATTCGCGATCTTTCGGTCATTACCCAAATTTCATGACCACAGGCGAGAGTTGGAACTAATACTGCGTTAAAAATCGCTTTGACACCAAGCTCGGCCCTTTTAATTACAGATTGACCACTCCAGAGTTTACCTCGAGAAACTCGGTGGTCGTATAATAAACATAATTTCCCCACAAAAACAACATGCCTGGCAACTCCGTAGTTTCCTACAGACACACCCACTGTCAACTTCACCGAAAAACACTTAAATTGCTTGAGCATTGCCAGCAGTGCAATATTTCCTGAGTTCATCGCCGCTGTCAAGAGAAAAGAAAAATTCGATTTTCTCAAAATTTCCACGTTTTCCAATAAAATTTTGGATTGAATTCACTTAGATTTACCTTTTCACACTCATCCCCAAGCATTTGAGTTGAAATTTCTGTCCAAAAACACAGAAAATCGACTTTTGAAAGAATGACACGTTGCACATGAAAAAATGCAGGAAAGTCATAACACAACTGGGTCGCATTTTTTTCGCTGAAAATGAACGAGTTTTTTTTCGAACTCGATTTGATGATTGCAACGTTTTGTGAAACGAATTTCTTAGGATTTACGGCAAAGTGAAGGACGTGGGGTATCAGAATGGAAAGGAATTTCAATGCAGATGTGAACTAAGATGGGATTTTGCAACGGGAGTGCTGTGGTTGGCCGTTTGTAGGCGAAATTCGTTATAACCTCGGTTTTTGACACATCCGCAGTGGTCTTCGAATACATGATGTTTTCTGAATTGAATTACTCGAGAATTAGAACGAGTTGAAGGATGTGGGATATCACGATGGATAGGAAATTAAATGTAGAAGCGAATTGAGGCAGGATTTTGTAACGCGAGTGCCCGGGTTGGCCGTTTGAAAACGATATTCGTAATAACCTATTTTTCTGGCACAACAGCAATGATCTTCAAGGACCTGGCATATTCTGAAACGATTTTCTCGGTAAATTGGACGAAGTTTAGGCCGACCGTTATCGGAATGGACAGGAAATTGACTGGAGAACCGGAATGAGATAAAATTTTGCAACGGGAATAGCCTGATTGGGTAATTGGAACGAAATTCGTGATAACCTCGGTTTCTGATACATCACCAGTGATTTTCGAAAACATGACATTTTCTGAAAAGAATTTCTCGGGGACTGGGAAGATGTTTAGGCTGAGAGTATCAGAATGGAAAGAAAATAGATTGAAGAAGCGTATTAAGTTGAGATTTTGTGACGGGAACGACTGGGTTGGTTCTGCGGAGTCGACGTTTGTGACATCCTCTTTTGGCACATCAGCCGTAAAAACTGCTTGAGTTTTCATGTGTCTCGCACGACTTTCTTAGGAATGTGGTTAGTATAAGTTCGTCAAATGAAACGAGGGGCCCGGAAGAGTCACCTTCGATATAGACTTCGGCTGAGAGGACGTCTCAGAGGTTTGTCATTTCGATTCCCTTACAATTTCAAGGCTGTCTTGTCATATATCCGCCCAGTAAGTCTAAGACTGTGAGCGCCGTGGCCGTGTGGGTTCCTGCGTCGATCCATTCGACCCATAGACTAAGTCAAGGTTCAAATCCCAGCTCAGACAAAGAATTTTTCAAAAAAAATTGTTCACGGCTCCGCCTCTTTCGAGTCACTGACAATGCTCAAAGAGTAGAATTGTCTAGAAAAAGCTTCTCAATCTCGCCGTTCGGAGTCGGCATTAGACCGTAGGTCCCCTCCACTCGTGAGAGAACAATAGCACGCACAACACGAGTGGTTGCTGAGAAGCTAGGCCCAGGTCCACCTCGGCCTGTAGCGCCGCCATTATTGTTATATAAGTTCATCAAATGAAATAAGGGACTCAGAGCAGTCACCATCGACATAGACAGCGGCTTAGAGGACGAATCCCAGGTTTGTCATTCAGATTCCCTCAGAATTCCAAGCCTGTCGTCTTCTGTATCCGCCTAGTGAGTCTAAGTCTAGGTCTTCCTCAGCTCAAAAATGTAACTTCTAGTTCGAAGAACTCAAGGTTGACGTATGCTACGGAAGGATAAACCTTTTCTTGCGTTTTTTCCATACTTTGAGGCATCAAATCGTGTACAAAAACAGAGCCTTGAGGCATCAAATCGAGTACCAAGGCAGGCGTGCACACAGGAGTCTTTTCCAGCCTTCCTTCAGCACCTCAGACCAAATTTGAAACAAGATCCTCCATTTCATAGAAAAAGGAGTCTATGCCCGAAGCAAATCCCTCATGAAACAGTCTCCTCTGACAGAGAAAGACAGAAACGTGGTCGATGCTCCTTGATGACGAATGCCTAACGAAGTTTAAAATTGCATTCCCTCTCTGAGCCCTTTCTTTAACCACAGCAATCATCGGCAACAGCCAAACACATCCTCTCAGTGCATCGCCTCAAAGTATCTGCTACAATTCATGGTTGTATCTGCTGCCAGTATCCATCGTCATCAGTGGCATTACCCTGGTGCAGTTGTTGAGTTGTTTATTGGGTTTTTTTTTGTCTGTTTCATTTCGTTTCGTTTTCCTCAATTTTCGACTCTCTTGCCAATCTTAGCAAAAAGAACTACGAGTATCTGGTGGTCTAATGCATCTCCCCGCGCAGAGCAGACGAAAAAATGAAAATAACTCGAACAGAACACAGTGCCATGGAGTCGTGATTGGCGATACAGACACTATGGCCCGGCGCGCTGCTCGCTACAACACAATCGATAGATAGATTGCCTCCTTAATGAAACACCATGCTGCTGCTGCTGCTGCTGGCTGCTGGCTGTTGGCTGCTAACTGCCGACTGCCTAGCCTCCCTGCTGCACACTGATGCAATGAAGCACTTTCGGGTGATGGAAGCTTAATGGCTTCGGCAAGGGTGTGAGAACCGCTGGAGGCCTTCGCACGACCCAGCTCCTACGAGCTAAGTGTGAATGTTTAGATGCAACAGAAAAGAGACCAAACAAAAGCCACACCAACTGAACCCGGGGATAATAGGCGACAACATTGTTTTTATTGAACGCCCGCTGATGGGGGGACCGATGATGGGTCAATGTCATGCTCGTGTCTTGTCGCTTGTCGTTTGTGTCCTTGTGGGTGGTGCTTTGGACATTCCGTCATTATTCCAGCGCATCATCCTTCACACGAGCGGTGGCATGCCTCTCAGCTTGAGGTACAAATTCATCTCGCATGCACGGATTTGCATGTCCGCACGACACGACACGTCGCCTGGTCTGCCCCATCGACCATGAAGTTGTTGCCGCCGCTTGTTCGCCGCGGATTGTGTCACATTTTTGGCGTGACATTATTCAAAGTCTATTTTTGGGACGTGTTAGCACGTTGCAAAGGACAACCAAAGGCACCTGAGGATGAACAGAGCCCCAGCGGAGCTGCGCAGCCCCATCGGCATTCAGTATTCAGCTTCGTGTTCAATCATTGCATCTAAGCGAGGTGCGCGTGCGCGCATTTCAGTTGGCCATTTTTGGATCTGGAAACAAAAAGACAGCCAGCCATAGCCTAAGACGACATCACGGGGGCAAATTGCTGGCATTGTTATGCGGAACTATTTTCACGCGGCGGTGGCGGTGATGCCCGGGGGGAGTGGGAGGGCGGGTGGTTCGACAACATCCAAACGCCATTAGTCACTAGTTGGCAATTTATTTCACGGAAGAGAGCGGCGGCGGGCACACGGAGGCTCACATTCATCGCACCTCGACGAGATATTGTTTTAAATTGCAAATTGGAGAAAGTTTGAGAACGACCAGACCCAGCGAGCGAGCCAGGATGGCAGCCTGTCGGGAGAGGTGCTGTCGAGAGAGGTGCTGCCGAGAGAGGAGCTGTCCACAAATGGTGAGGTGGCCATTTGTAATGATTGTTTATGGGAATTGACACTTAAAGCATCCCGGGAATGGAATAGGGGAGCGCTCTGCGTGGAATGCTGATTTTAGGGCTTGGAACGAAGCGTCGAAATGTGACTACTGCCGCGGCTGATAAGGACCAGTAATCGGCGAGGGTGATCCAATTAGTCAGTGTCTCCCGCGGTGGTCAGTGTCTGCCTCGGTGGTCAGTGATTCCATGGGATTTCGCCTGACTCATGGATTGTGCATGGGCACTCGATTGTGGGTCACAGAATGTCGGGGAAAAACTGTCCGCGAGAAAAGAATGTCAGGGAAAAACAGCCCGGGAGCACAGCATGTATTCAGCTGATTGCTTGAGGGCTTCACTTGCAAATGATGAGACATGAGTTGATGAATTTCGTGGAAGTCGAACATGATAAATCGAAGCGCAGCTTGGGGAGGGCACTTTGACGCACTTTGGCACTGGGCAACGACTTCAGCGACGTGTGAGCAACTTTAGAAGACCTTGGACTGTCTCCCAGCGGTTAATGCACTCAGTAGTCATCGAGTTTGTGCCAGCGAACCTGCTTGACAGTAGCTTCTTCAAACACTTTCGTCATCGGACGATCGCTTTGGGAAATTCTAAGCCGCGTTGCGTATCAAAACGGACGTCTTCTTCTTCTTCTTCCTCTTCTTCTTGTTCTTCTTCTTCTTCTTCTTCTTCTTCATCTTCTTCATCTTCTTCTTCTTCTTCTTCTTCTTCTTCTTCTTCTTCTTCTTCTTAGGGCGCTACAGTCCCAGGTGGCCCTGGGTCCCACCCAATGTGCCTCTCCACCCGCACGATCTCTCGTCAGCTGTCTGGTGACTAGAATTGAAGTCCTTTGATGCCTCCTGCTTCTTCTTCTTATGGCGCTACAGGACGACTGGATCGCGCAGTTGATTAAGTGCCTGCCCTAAGTTAGAGGGGTCCCAGGTTCGAATCCCAGTCGAAGCAAAGTTAATAGGCTTTTGTCCGGTTTTTCAAATCTGGTCCAGTCACCACTTGCCGTTTGGTGCGCTATCACTGGAGCGGTCGATCAGTGGTCTGACTGTGGGTATCACAATGGACCAACATGGTCCACGAGTGCTGGTGAATTCACTAGCAGCCCCCTAACCTAATCTAACCTAATGACAGCTGAAGGAAAGATTCCTATCTCAGTTCAAATGCCACTCAAGCTGCAAAGACGCGTGCCCTTCGATGCAACGATTCTGGCGGCCGGAATTGAGCCGCTGAATGAAGTCTTTTGATGCCTCCTTCTTCTTCTTCTTAGGGCGCTACAGTCCGATGCGGTAGGTAGGGTGTCTTTGCGACTGGGTCGCGGCTCACTGAGACCAACAGGTCCATTGTGCCCTATGTGTGGGGAGGTGTACCCCGTGAGACGTACACAATTTCAGGAGGTGCCTCAGCTCTATTTTTTGCAGATCCTCCAGGGCGTTGAAGAAGTTACTGCCAAGTGTTTGCAGTTTCCTTCCCCGTAGGGCTGGACACTCCCATAGCTGGTGGCGGACGGACTCTATTTCCTTTTTCGTCCCTGCAGCTTCTACAATAGTCGCTATGGGGGATACCATAGGCCTGAGGTGGACCTGGGCTTCACACAGCATGCCTCTCCAGCCGCGCGATCTCTTGCCAGCTGTTTGGTGACCAGAACTGAGCCGCTATCTGAAATCCTTTGATGTCCCCTTCTTCTTCTTCTTCTTACGGCCCACACTCCGAGGTGGACCTGGGCCTCATCCAACACGCCTCTCCAGCCGTCTCCAGTCTCGCACACCAACCCGGCCTTGGTCCCTCTCGACTTGAGTGCGCCACCTTGTACGTGGGCGTCCTCCGTTGCGTTATCCCACGGGCTCAGAGTCGAAGGTGTCCACTTGGTGGAGTGTCATCTTATGGATCGCTTCGTTGCGTGCGCCGCCTTGTACGTGGACGTCCTCTGTTGCGCTGTCTACAGGCTCAGAATCGAAAACGAACGCCTGCGTCTTTTAACTCAATCACGACGATCCTCAGCATCTGACCAAAATCCCCTCCATCAGCATCTCCCCTTTTGTCAAATCTCTAAACCCTTCCACATCAATCCTCCGATCACCTCATCATCACTTGACCCTCTCGCCACCCAATGACCCCGGCATGAGCATCCCATTCCATCCCTACCCGTTCTCTGTTTGAAGAGTTTATGCATAATTGATGCGTGAAAATTCTATTAAATAATTAGATTCTAACATTGAATCAATTACTGTGCAATAAACACTTTATAAGCCATCCCCAGTTGGCCCCGGCCAACCCCCCAGCACGACCCTCGGCACCAAACAGCTGCTCAAATTCCACCACCACCACCACCAGCACCACCGCCGCCGTCGTCGTCGTCGTTGCCGCGTCGCTCTGACGGGGGCACAAACGATGGCAACCGCTCACGCTTCCAGCTTCCAGCAGCTTTCACGACTCCCAGCGACTTTAATCGAGAAGAATTGAAAAATTGGGGACGCAACGGCATGGCGCAACCAGAGCAACTGCGGAGCACCGGCAAAGTAATTGTTATTCAATCGAACACCCTCAGCTGTGTGTGCCGGCGCGAGTGAAATTCTATTTTTTCTCCCTCCCCCCCCAGTCTTCGTGCCCCCGTTTCCCTTGATTTATTTTTTTTTCTTTTTCAATTTAACAAGCTCGCTGCGATATTAAATTAATTCAGCAGCAGTGTGTACGGCGGCGCCCCCAGACGAGCGAGTCCTGTCCCCAGGAATCGGACAGAGGCGCGGATGGAGCGGACAAATCACAGCTCCACCCTGGGACTGTGATGAGATGAGACGAGAAAGGCAAGAATGCTCATCAACTTGTGCTGATGCTAACCTCTGGGGGTGGGAGGAAAAAAATGAAGAGAATCCCCTCTCAAATCGGTATCCAATCACTTGGCATTCCACGGTCTCTCGCTGCCACCCCCGCCCATTGTGCAGTGTAGTACAATGCAATTAGGATAGCGCTGCAGCCAACTCGACTCACTCAGTTGCCGTGGCTCGCTGTCGTCGCCGTCATCATCGTCGCTTAGTGTGCCGATCGATGGATCCTTCGCGCGCTCCTCTCGATAGAAAGCCATTTGCATATTTTAATTATAAAATTGTTAAATCAACACAACAACAAGCGCGCAATGGCTGCAGGGGGATGGGGGATGGGGGGTGGTGACTCCATACTCCATAGTTCATTTTTTCCCGAGAAAGTGGGATCTCCGGTGTGTGGGAGGGGGGGGAAGTGGAAAATTGAAAAATTCCAAAACATATCTACAACGTTCGTATGTTGTCCTCCCAACCCCCTTAAAGAGGTCCATCACTGCCCCCCCGAACTAGAGTGAGTTGCGTTGTTTCCTCGGTCTCGTCTTGTTTCCCGTCGTCGTTTTTTTTTGTGTGTTCTTTTGTTAAACAGGATGTTTACTATCCCTGGTACAACAATGTAGGAATATCCTTGAGGGTGTTGTGCTAAAGGACGACGATTAATTTGTGTGTATGTGAGGGGCAATCGCTGGGGTGGGTGCTGCTGGCGCAACGGAGAGAAATTGGTGATTTTATGTTGTTTTGTTGATAGGAAGCTGAACGGGGGGCGATTGCATGCTAAAGTTGAAGCAGCAATTTATCCTCACACCCTCACTCATAAGGAAGCCGAGCAGTCCTCCTTCAGACAAACATCAAGGGCGGGACTGGCGCTGAGGCGTCGCCCTAATGAAGGTGCCAAGTGAATTGGAGTAAATTTTTATGGCGCAAACTTAATTTAAAAGTGAACTCCAGCTCTCTTCATCGTGATCTTTGCCTGGTGCAATGTTGCAGAGGGCGGCGAATTGATTTTGAATCATCAAAGTTTACGGCTTTGTCAGCGTTTGCTAGACAAGATTAATGCCGAATTGCGTTGCGAAGATGCCCATTCAATTGAAAAGGGGTGCTTTGAAGTGGAAACTTGTTGACAGTTTCAAAGTGTCATTTTGCTGCTTATTCGGATGAGAAGACACTGAGCAGTTGTTTGAGGAAGTTTTGTCATCCGGAGAAACTGTCAGTGGGTTGTCTTGATCTTTGTCCAGAGATGAGCGAGAGGGTAGCGATCATTGATAAACTCCCATCGGGTTATCTTCAACCCTGTCCAGAGATGATCGAGGGGAGGAGATCATTGATGAGCTCCCACAGGGATATCTTGATCTTTGTCCAGAGATGATAGAGGGGGAAGAGATCATTGATCAACTTCTTCTTCTTAGAGCGCTACAGTCCGAGGTGGACCTGGGCCTCACCCAAAATGGCTCTCCAGCCAGCACGATCCCTCGCCAGCTGGCTCCAGTTTCGCACACCAAGCTGGTCCAGGTCCCTCTCGACTTGTGTGTGCCACCTTGTACGTGGACGTCCCAACTCCCACTGGGATATCATAATCTCTGTCCAGGGATGATCGAGGGGACAGAGATCATTGATCAACTCCCTCCCCCTCTTATCTTCAATCCTGTCCAGAGATGATCGAGGGGAGGAGATCATTGATGAACTCCTACTGCGATATCTTGATCTTTGTCCAGAGATGATTGAGTAGGCAGCGATCATTGAGCTGTACCAACTTTTACAAAATCATCACCAACTCATGTTGAAACAAACACCTCTTCCTCAATGAGGACGCAGATTCGACCATTTTCAGAGCACTAACCATCGCCTGCCAGTGATCTACCACTCATTCTGCCTCCAACAGTCCAGTTTCCTCCGCAAACCATCTCCAACCGTCTCTTTTCGAAAGTGAACGCGCAATTGATCGTCTCCAAAGTTAGGTTTTGGGGGCTGCTCGTGAATTCCCCAGCACACTCAGACCATGTTGGTCCATTGTGATACCCACAGTCAGACTACCACCACCGATCGACCGCTTCAGCTCCAGATAGCGCCGTTAATTTGATCCCAACGGCAAATGGTGACTGGACCAGATTTGAAAAATCGGATAAAAGCGTATTAACTTTGCTTTCCCTGGGATTCGAACCTGGGACCCCTCTAACTTAGGGCAGGCACTTAACCAACTGCGCCATCTTGTCGGCAATTCGTGTAGACTCTGAGAAATACACGACTTTCCCCAAGGTTGTGTACTTGGGCCAATTGTGCGCGATATACTCTTTCATGTTGTGCTTGCATAGAGACAAAAAATATGCGACCTTCCTCAAGGTTCCGTACTTGGGCCGGTAGTGCTTCCATGTTGTGCCTGCAGAGAGACAAAAATCTGATACGATCGGGAGGAGAAAATCAACTACTGAGCAATATCCTTGATTGATCAAATGTGTCTACTGAGCAATGTCCTTGGCCGAAAGTGCCTTTCGATTTCACACCCTCTGTCAGAAACCATCCGATCTTCGCCGCATGTCTTCCCAGGGCACAATGGACCCAAACTGTTGGTCTAAGTGAGCCACGGCACTAGTCGCTAGAGCACCCTTTGCCCTCTTTTAGCCTCATGCCCTCGTTGTCGGTGTCAATTATTTCATTTAAACTTACTTTCAACCTGAAGACCTTTCAAAAGTCACCTGCTTTCGTTGTCATTCATTTACTTCACTTAAACTGATTTTTCAAAGGTCTTCAGCCTTTCCAAAGTCGCCTGATGAGCATGAGGCCCAGACTGACACATGCATTCCTGAAATTTCATAAGCATCTGCACTCCTGCACCCATCACCAACTCACCTGAAAAGAGAAGAAAGACATTTGTTAAACTCCAAACCGAACAAAACGAGACAAAAGCTTATGATTAAGACCACAGAACGAAGAATGCAACCTTGCGGCAGCCCATCAATTCTCATACGGCACATCTACCGACATGATTTCATTGATCTCAACCACCAAGTGACCTTCTTCTCGCTCAATATTGCTGATCCCATCACAGATCTCCAACGGGTCCCCATGTGATCGCATGAATTCAAAACAAATCATCCCCCTTTATGCGATTTCCCTCAAATAATTCACTCCACACGGCATCCTAGACAAATGACCGCAGCCCATACCAACCATGACGCAAGCATATCGCCTCAACTCCAACTCAGTTGGACTCCAGTTGCGATCGCATTGACCAGCCCGTGCACACGATCACCGATCCGTGTGTGGGTTTCACAAAAGATCTCTCGCGTCTGAAGATCAAGTACATACGATTAGCCACCACCCGTGTTCTCCCCCCCCTCCCCCCTCCCTCCTCCCCCTCCTCAGCAGTTAAGCCGAAACGCGATCTTGAGCCCATTCCTCATCGTCATCGATTGGCTTTCATATTCCGAAGCGAAGAATTAATTGATCCTTTAAGGGCGCGCTGCGGCGCGACTGATTGAGGAGGAGATCGATCGAGAGCGATCCCATAACGAGATATCCAATCGATCCATCGAGGACTGGAGTCCATGGAGGACCTTGCGGTAATCAATTAAAAACGAGATTACCCGGGGCAGGCACAGTGGGCGACGGATCATGCGATCGGATCAATTAAGTCAGCAATTGAGACACGATCGGTCGATGGATGGATGGAGGGAAGAGGGATGTTCCCGGAATCCCTTAAAAGGCTGCCCCAGTCAAAGGGAGAGCTCAATGGAAAGACAAACAAATCCCTCACCTGAACGGGAGGCGGGACACTGTGTGTACACAGTTTTGGCAGCCTCTATGAGAAGGATAACAAATTTGGAATGTAAACATGTTTGCTCTCGGTCCTGGTCCGAATAAAAGGAGTAAACAAACACGACCATCTGTGTGTGCGCCCCAAACAACATCCCACAGGACAATACACAAAAGCACACACACACTGCCGCACACAGGCCCGCACAAAGGACATGATAAAAATTACTTTTCTTTAACTTTTCAGCCCACAGAATGTTTGCAAACACACACAAAACCGAAACAGGAAAAAAGGACTTGAAAGAGAGTTCACCCAGCTTAAGACTGGACGAAATTGAAGAATGATGATGAGGGAACGAAGGACCTTTTCTTTTCTTTGCTCAGCCTCGGCAAATGGACAGCCAGCTGAGTCGATAAAGCCCACAAGGGAATACGGAGAGGGAGAGAGAGGGAACCTTTTGATGGATGAAAGTGAAAAATTGATCCCATTTGTCGGGGGATACAAATCACAATAAGTCCAAGGAAACGATATCCCATTCACAAAAGGTTCCTTCTCCTTTTTTGCACCATTCTATGCGACGTTTCCACAAACAAACAGTCGTCCTAGATTTCGCAAGATACGGCGACACGGCGTTCGTTGCGATACGAGATGACGAGCACTCAGAACGACAAGCCGATCCTTGTACCGATATGGTGTCCTGTGAGAAAGTATCAAATCAAATTCACTTCCCCCTGGTTATTCCCGTGCGCCGCTACCTGGCTGCGGATCCTTGGAGAGGACGAGGGCGAAGACGAAACAATTATTCGATGCAATGGCTGTGTATCCTTTTTTGTCTCCTTACACCATCGTGATGGATTGCATTAAATCTCCTCTCTCTTTACGAGCACCAACATCCTGTTGATTCAAGGCGAAGCAGTGTCCTTCTGTCTCTCGTGTGTGTGTGTGTGGGGATAAATTGGATTTATTCCTCTTCTATTCTTGCAGCCATTCAGCTCGTTCACGTCTAGGTTCGTTTTTTCGTTTGTTTGCCGGTAAAAAATCTAATTTCAGTTAATTTCAGTTGACTTCAGGTGAATGACTGCTGCCGGAGGGACGCGGGGAAACCGTGAACATGTGGTTTCTCTCGCAACAAGGACATGTGGCGTGTAGATGCGGTTTTTGTTCCCAGCTCTCCCTCTCTCTCTGTGTCTGTGTTTCCATCCACGTCCTGTGCTGCGGGAGGAAATGAAATAAGGTAATCGACTGGCATTTGAATAAATTGAACGCGTGGGCGCGTGGGAAATGTGTCAGCGACAGCGATAGCAGCAGAGAGTGTCAGGCGAAACAGACAAATGTCAAATGTATCTGGGTATCCGTTCGTCTGGGCTGGCGTATCTCGTCGCAGTCATTCTGCCGTGATTTATTCAATATGTGCGAGATGTTTCGGTTGGGAATTAATTCGAGCAGAAATTGTATTAATAAAAGGCAAGGATACGCCAGGAAGCGCACGGATGTGCGGTGTGTGACACTGTGGCACTGGGACCGTGGGACCTTGACTGTGATGGCTGCGGCTGCGGGACCAGCGCTGGAGGTGTAGACGATTTATTTTGCGTGGTTAGGCAATTTCGTAATATCCTGTGTATCTGTAGCCCGTTCAGAATGGCATTTTCGTATCTGAGCTGAATATTTGTCGCCTTATCATGTCGCCAAGTGGGTGGGTGGTGCGAATCGGGGTCAATTATCTCGGTTTCGCTCGGTTGAGGTGACGCGCTGTTCGATAGGCAAAGGATCAGGGTGACACATGCTGACAGGGCGGCATTTTTTTCTCTCGCATGTCGACGGACGACATTGGAGTCGTTTGAGGGCTTTAGCCTTCATTTACACGTGTTCGCTGTGACACACTGGAGGCACTGATCCGGGGATTGTTCGTGACAATCTCCTCGAGGAGGACATGCGTCTCGAGGAAGAAGACATCAAGGTCATGCAAGGCGCACCAAAGGCACTGATTCAGGGATCGTTCGTGACAATCTCCACATCAAGGCGAGTGAGTTTGAAATGGGTTCCAAGATGGGCTTGAGTGTTGGGAGGAAAGTCGGCTCCACTTTCTACTCCACTCTCCACTTTCTGCTACATTTTTTGAAAGTAAAGACGACTGGATGCCGCAGTTGAGGCAGTTCTCAGTGACCAGAGCTCAGCTCAGATGCACGTCGACTTTTACACTCACTTAGGGCTATCGGATGTCCAACATCCTTCAAGGTTTCATCCTCAACAATCCGAATAGATCAGGCCCCTGCCAAAACGACTGGATGGCGCAGTTGGCAAAGTGCCTGCCCTAAGTTGGTCCTGGTTAGCAAGGTTCCTTTCTTCGTTCTGTGGTCTTAATCATAAGCTTTTGTCTCGTTTTGTTTGGTTTGGAGTTTGACAAATGTCTTTCTTCTCTTTTCAGGTGAGTTGGTGATGGCTGCAGAAGTGCAGATGCTTATGAAATTTCAGGAATACATGCGTCAGTCTGGGCCTCATGCTCAGCGGGTGAGTTTGGAAAGGCTGAAGACCTTTGAAAAGTCAGTTTAAGTGAAGTAAATGAATGACAACGAATGCAGGTGACTTTTGAAAGGTCTTCAGGTTGAAAGTAAGTTTAAATGAAATAATTGACACCGACAACGAAGGCATGAGGCTAAAAGAGGGCAAAGGGTGCTCTAGCGACTAGTGTCGCGGCTCACTTAGACCAACAGTTTGAGTCCATTGTGTCCGGGGAAGGCATGAGGCGAGGATCGAATGGTTTCTGACAGAGGGAGTGGAATCGAAAGGCACCTTCGGCCAGTCAAGGACTTTGCTCAGTAGACACCTTTGACCAGGCAAGGATATTTCTCAGTAGTCGATTTCCTCCTCCCGATCGTGTCAGATTTTGGTCTTTCTGCAAGCACAACATGGACGCACTATCGGCCCAAGTACGGAGCCTTGAGGAACTCCGCATATTTTTTGTCTCTCTGCAAGCACAACATGAAAGAGTATATCGCGCACAATTGGCCCAAGTACACAACCTTGGGGAAAGTCGTGTGTTTCTCAGAGTCTACACGAATTGACGACTGAATGGCGTAGTTGGTTAAGTGCCTGGTCTGAGTTAGTCCAGGGTCCCAGGTTCGAATCCCAGTAAAAGCAAAGTTAATACGCTTTTATCCGGTTTTTCAAATCTGGTCCAGTCACCATTTGCGGTTGGGACCAAATTAACGACACTATCGCTGGAGCGGCCGATCAGTAGTAGTAGTCTGATTGTGGGTCTCACAATGGACCAACATGGTCTAAGTTTGCTGGTGAACTCGCAGCTCTCTAAACTAACCTAAGGTCGGATGGTTGTTGACAGAGGGTGTGGACTGGAAATGCACCTTCCGTCAGCTAAGCACATTGCTCGGTAGCTGATTTCCTCCTCCCGATCGTGGCAGATTTTGGTCTTTCTGCAAGCACAACATGGAAATATATCGTGCACTATCGAACCTTGAGAAAAGTCGCATATATTTCGTTTCTCTGTCTTTACAACACGAAAGAGTTCTCCCACACTATCGGCCCAAGTACCCAACCTTGAGGAACGTCGCGTATTTCCTACAGAGTCTACATGAATTGGGGCGTGATCTGTTGAAAGGTGATCTCATGAACTCTCACGTTCCATAGACCCACCCACAGCCTCAGGAATTCATCATCAAACAGTCACTGTCAGCAAGCGAAAGGCAACAACTCCAGACCGACTACAAGATTCATCGAAGAGATCAAGTTTCATTTGCATAGCTTCAGCCCTCGCTCACCTTTCCGCTGCTTCTGTGCGAACCACGCAGTGGCGGAATTGATGATACGCCATGCATCGGAGACCCCCTGAGTGTGTGCGTTGCAACCGCAACGCTACTTCGTGGAATTTCCGCCTCTGAGAGGAAACCTCACGACGCACAGTTCAATGGCCATCTAAACAGCGAAAAACAGCAGCAAAACCCACTGCAGTGGGTCTCAAAATGCCATAACGTACGTAAACTTCCCCGCAGACTCGACGCACACTCGACTACGCACACTTCTGCGTGCGATCAATAAAACAGTTCTCTGAAGCTATTAACTCATCCATAAAAATGAAAGAGTTTCCCTTCAGCCGATCAGTCCACCACGCCTCCTCCTCTGTGAGTCTCTCGAGAGACCGAAAATCAAAGAAAAACTAAAACGTCTCAAGAGCCTACCCAAAGGTGAACCGATCCCACTCACCGAGGGCATTCAAGAATTAGACTGGGAGTTCCCGCCTCTCCTCGAGGTAGCCGCCAAGAGGGTTGCTAGCCTCGCACCGCCGTCTCGTTACGATGTTTATTTGTTATTTTTAGAATTTCCCTAAGTGGGTTCAGTTAATCCATCATAAATCAGGCGCATTAACTATTAATTTCTCAGTCCGTCCGCCGAGAGAAGGCCGACGCGGTCCGTCACTGCGCCTAGTCTTGGATAAACAGATACACGTCCCCCGTGAGTGAGGCGTGAGTTTGGAGGATCGACTTCTCTTCATTCAATTAAAAGTGGGGTCCAATGCGAAAAAAAAACAACGTCGAGGCATGGGAGATTCGTCCAGCAGTGGCGACGTCGCCTTGAGCGCCTCCAAATCTGACTCACAAAAAAGCGCTTAATAATAGATTTAACGGATGAAAAACACTCAAGTCCCGGGTGAAGTATGGATATTGAGAGTGAGAAATTCCGGCGAATTGGATTAAGTGGTGCTTAGGCGGGCGAAGAGGCATCTCTCGAATTTGTGGACACTCGGGGCTGTCTCCCTCTGCTCTGCGGTTGAATGTTGTGTGTACCTGCTGGGGAGCAAATTGCAATTAATTTGCAGATTGTTTTGGATAAATAAATACGGGAATCGTTTTAGTATCTTTTTCTTTCTCTCTTTGGTCTGTTATTTTTTTGGTGAATTTTTTGTGAAGTGTAACACCCTTGAGGGGGAGATCTCGTGTGATGAAGACTGTTGGTAGGAAGTGGCTTCTCTTGGGAGTCAAGAGTTAGCCTTGAAGGCGGCAGAACGATCAGGAGGGGGGCGAGCTCACTCAGTGGAGAAGCTCCTCTCAAGTTTGTTCGAGTTCAAGTGTGTATTGTAGTATCTCACGTTCGAGGAGGACGCTTTTGAAATGGATAGATCGTTGAGATCGTTGAGATCGACCACGATGATGAGATGGCGATGATGGGGGTCACTCGTATTTGCGTTTGGTGGCAGTCAGAAATTGGACGAGAGTGGTCCAAATCGAGGTGGTTTTTCCGCACGATCGGTATGCGATCGTGATCGATTTTTGAATCTGTGCCAATTCAGATGGGAATGGATGCTGAAGGGCCTCGTCTTCGAGAGATTAGCTGTCGTTGCTGAAGGACCACGACGAGGCACTCGTGCCACGATTCAGTGCCTCACTTGAGCCTTGTATGCGATCGGTGATCGCGAATCAGACGTTTTGCTTCGCGGTCAAGACGAGGGCTGACTTCGAGCCGGATGTATCCTCAAGCATTCGAAATAGGCCGCGATTGCTTAAGGGAAGATTGATCTTCTATGAGGGCCCCTTCACGGAGAATTACCGCGCGTTCGCCTTCAATTCCCACTAAACCGCTCCAGATCCACCAAACAGCAGCAGAACTCGAACTAGTAGCAAAATGACTTTCGTCTCTCGATCGCATTATCTGATCCAAGCCGAAGGAGGATCAGCTGCTCGGCTGGCAAGTGCAGTGCAGTGCAGTGCACATGACCAGCGATTTGATCGCTTCGATACCGAGAGAGCATGGCACTGAGCCAATGTAGACACACGCACGCACGTTTGCCTAGCGCACATTCAGTCAGCAAGCAGGTCATTCACTCATAACCGACGACGACGACGACGAGGAGGCCCTGAGCGACGGGCAAGAGGCTGGAACTGGAACTCATCTCTTCCCCCCACCCACCATCACTTAGTCTCGAGGATGAATGCTCCGTCCAATGTTCGGATTCAGATTCGCAAAGAAGAACCACAGTCAAAACGGAAAACATAAAACGAGGTAAATCATGGGCGCGATGAGATGCTCTACACGAACTCCTCTGCTCGGAGGGAGATGGTGATGGAAGATGGGAAAGGGACTTCGACTTCGGCTTCGACTTCGAATCAAAATCCGGATCCACACCGCAAAGTGAATGGTGGCGAGAGAGAGAGAGACCGAGGGGCCGACGAAGACGACGAGAAGAAGTTGCCGAGATGGTCTTAGAATATTTTACGATCGACTTTAGTCGCCGCGCGTCTGTTGGTTCCCATATGATGTTGGTTTTTCGGCTGAGCGTCGTACCGCCACAAGTATCGGTACTTTCTAAAACAATGAGTGTACACCTCGGATGTGTGTGCTGTTCAATCAAGTGAAAGCTTCCTGAATTCTATTTGGGCCATTTTCGAATGGCATCACCGCGCGCCATGGTCGCGCTCCCCGTCGTCGACGGCGGTTGAACGAATTGTGTGCGCCTCCATCAGCGGGGAATCCGTGACCCATTGAGTGGCTGTGCCTGTGAAGTGGGACTATGCGCCAATCTATGGCGGGACAAGAGAAGAACACTTGTGACTTTTGCTGGGCATTTCTTGGAAGCCGTTTGAGAACCTTATGGACGCGATCGGTCAGGTTGTCTTCTGTTGTCTTCTGTGGCTGTTGTTGTTGTGAGCATCACTTGTCGTGAGATACTTTCAAGACTTTCAAGAAAGCATTGTGAGTGGGACAGTTTAACTGCGGATGTCACCAAAGGAAGATACAACTTGTCGTGGTTGACCGAAGATGCGAATGGCATCGACTGGAGTTGTTAGCCTCTTGTTCGGGAAAGGGAGAGGTGTATCTGCCGAGGAGAAAGGCTCAGGCGGACGGGTCTCTTGATGCTCCAGTAGTTTTCGACACGAGCCTGAAGGCTTTGAGTGATGTCAACTGAGTCTTAGGCCATGTCGCAGGGTAACCTACGCCTGAACTACAAGACGTCGCTCTCAGATTCGGACGCCAACTACGACACAAGCTGGATTTTTGTGGTCCCAGAGTGATGGCAACTGATTCTTAGGCTTGCAGGATAGCCTGTGCCTGACCTTCGAGACGATTCACTCCGAATTTGGGTCCCCTTCGCATTTCAGTCAAGTTCGACACGAGATGGGTTCTTGTATAGGCCCGGAGACTGAGTCTTAAGCTTGCAGGATAGCCTGTGCCTGAACTACGAGACGCTTCACTCAGAACACACAGAATTTCGACACGAGCTTGGTTCTTGTGTAGGCCCAGAGTGGTGTCAACTGAGTCTTGGGCTTGAATGGCCACGCCGCGGGAAAGACTGTGCCTGAACTAGACGTCGCACTCAGATTCGGACCCCAACTTCAACACGAGCTGGGTTTTTGTGTTCCTAGAGTGATGTCAGAGGAGCCTTAAGCTTGCAGGACAGTCTGTGCCTGAACTACGAGACTCTTCACTCAGAATTTGGGTCCCCTTCGCATTTCAGTCAAGTTCGACACGAGATGGGTTCTTGTGTAGGCCCAGAGACTGAGTCTTAAGCTTGCAGGAGAGCCTGTGCCTGAACTACGAGACGCTTCACTCAGAATTTGGATGCCGCTCGCATTTCGGGCAACTTCGACACGAGCTTGGTCCTTGTGTAGGCCCTGAGTGATGTGAACTGAGTCTTGGGCTTGAATGGCCACGCCGCGGGAAAGCCTGTGCCTGAATTAGACGTCGCACTCAGATTCGGACCCCAACTTCGACACGAGTTGGGTTTTTGTGTTCCCAGAGTGATGTGAACTGAGTCTACAGCTTGCAGGACAGTCTGTGCCTGACCCACGAGACCCTTCACTCAGAACTCAGAACTCAGATATCATCCCCATTTCATTGAAGTTCGACTTAAATTACCCACAAATCCGCTTCAAACTTTCGCATCATCGCAGGCCATTACCGCTCAGATTCAATTGGCAGCCTCCAGTGCACATCCAGTCCATGCCCCCAGTTGATCATTCCCTGCCAATACTATTATGTCAACATTAACCTCTCTCCAAGGGACAATAACGCTCCTCGACATCCCCCATATATCATCGCCCACCGCAGACCCATCGCTCGCCATGCTCCTCCCCCTCCACCCCCTCGTTGCCATTTACATTTGGCATCCGTAACAAATTGAAAGGCAAGCAATCCCAAGGAGGAGCACGGCCACAACAACAGCACCATCAGCATCATCAGAGAAGAGCAGAGAAGAGAAGAGAAAAAAAAAAGGTCTTCTGTTGGGGGCATCGCATAATAAATCTTAGATCCGGTCTCGCATTACCCCCGCGCACAGTCGAACTCAATTATTCACCATTTATAAGAAATAATAATCATAACAATAACATCCCCGAGATTCACCGAGTCGACCGGTCGGTGGGTCGGCGGTCTAACTCGCCGGCACACAATGGCGGATGGCAGGCGAGTTCAAGACCAATTCGTAGGAGCGTTAGCCACTTATGGGACTGCGCTGTGTGTTGTGCCGTGTTGCGGTGTGCGGTGTGCCCACAGAAGGCAAATGGAAGGCCAACAGACGCGCAAGAAGGTGGCTCAATTGAAAAATAAAGTGAAATGCTCTGGTTGTGTGCAGAGTGCAGAAACAGATCAAAATATTTGGCGGTTTTGGAGAATTAATGGAGGCACGGTCGGTCACGAATTCCGCGTGCCTTATCGGGCTGCTCTGTAATGGAGACTGATTAGAATGGGAATTTGGTTTTGCAGAGAGAGAGGGAGAGAGAGATGCCATTCCACAAGTGAGCTGAGTTGGACCTGTTTTGGTTGAAGACTGATTGGAATAGGAATTTGGTTTCACCGAGCGAAAGAGAGAGAGAGAGAAGGAGAGAGAGAGTGAGAGAGGGGGGGGGGGGGGTTGAATTCAGATGGCATTCCACAAGTGAGGTGAGTTGGGCCTGTTCTGGTTAGAGACTGATTAGAATGGGAATTTGGTTTCGCCGAGCGAAAGAAAGAGACACAGAGAGAGAGAGCAAGAGAAGGAGAGAGAGAGAGAGAGAGAGAGGGGGGGAGTTTGAATACAGATGGCATTCCACAAGTGAGCGTATTTGGACCTGTTCTGGTTGTTTTCTGTTCTTCACGACTTTTTGGCATGTCTGTCATCTTGGGAAGCTGCGGGATCTGTTCTTCTCTGTTTTTAAGTCCTTTTTCTGTCAATAACCCGTGTAGCATTTAGGGAAGTCAAGCAGTTTCACGGAACCTAATGGGGCCTCTTATTGTTTCTTCGCATAACCCAAGGCTTTAGTTCGAATAGGGGGCTGCTGGTGAATTCACCAGCCAACTTAGACCATGTTGGTCCACTGATTCACCACCGATCCACCACTGATCTACCGCTCCAGTGATAGTGCCGTTAATATGATCCCAACGGCAAGTCCTGGCTGGACCAGATTTGAAAAACCGGATGAATGCGTATTAACTTTGCTTTTACCGGGATTCGAACCTGGGACCACTCTAACTTAGGGCAGACATTTAACCAACTGCGCCATCCAGTCGTCCTGGTTGAGTTCATGACCCTCATCTGGCGTCGGTGCTGCTTGGGGTTTCCTTTTAAAATACCGCGTCAAAGGGTGTTAGCTCAGCTTTCACTGGGATTCGAACCTGGGACCCCTCTTACTTAGGGCTGCCTGGCTTCACCAACTGCACCATCCCGTCGTTTAAAAAGCGTTGGTCCACTGCCATCCCATTTCTCTCTGTCTGCCCACATCTTAATGAACTGACACAAAGAAATTTTCTCCAGACCCAGAAACCCAAAGCTTCTCTCCTTCCATCGCATCTCCGTCCATCATCACCGCCTGTCAACGCATCGATACTAAAACTCATCGAGCCATCTCCAAATGCATCGATTCCATGCGTAAATTCAATTTTGAATTAGCTTCCGACCAGCCCCGTCGCGTATCTGTGAATCTCTTGCGTTGGACTGAAGCGAAATCTGTCAGATTTTATTTGTTATGAGGCACTCTGCAGATACACATCCCGCAAGTTTGCCAGAGAGCATGTGTTCCTTTTTAAAAATCCCCAGAGACACCCACTACCACCATCGCAGCACACCGCCACAACCAGCCCCAGCCCCAGCTCCAGCACCAGCGCCGTCATCATCATCATCGTCATCATCATCATCTGGTCCCTGCGGCACAGTGCTGTTGTGTCTTTGCCAGCCACTGTCTGCTCGTACCAATCCGGCCAATTTTCAACCCATAATCCTGTGCGGTGGAGATGTCTCTATGGCTGTGGTGAAGAGCAAGAAAGAGAGACGGGGGAGGGAGAAGCAAAAAAAAAAGGAAAATTCGTTCGATCATTTGTATCTGTGCTTTATAGTTCCGATGAAGATGTCAGATATTTTATGATGCTCTTCCGTCAAGATAAAATGCTAATGAGCATCGATCAGTTCTGCGCGAGAGTGTGTGCGTGCGACTGTGGAGCAGGCATCCATCCGCCAGCCAGTCCTCGTCGACGATGGCAACGAATGACGGTGATGATATAATCACTTGGGAGTCATTGGTTATTAGTCGACTTGAGAGGCTGGGCGAAATCGAGAGTTTTGCAAGATTATGTATCTCCTTTGGGTACGAATGCTGCGGCTGTTGCTGTCGGTGTGTGACGACGTGATGGCGTGGTGGTGAGTGCGAAGATGCGTGAAAGAGTTTCGTTTTGTGTATCGTGTTGCGAATTGATTTTATCGGGAAAATGTTGTCATTACTAAATGTTTTTGTTGACATTCCCTATGGGGTTTCAGGAGGACGCTTGAAGAGCGACGGAGGATCTGAGGTGGAATGACTTGGGGCCTCATTTATAGCGATCGCAAAGGGAAGACGAAAAGGAAATTGAAGTCGTTTAAAGTCAAACGACAAGTCATTCAGTTCTGAAGGTGTTTGGATCGTGCGGGTCGAGGAGCCTTTCGCAGGTGGAATCGTCGGGAAGAAAACTGACTGCTGGTGGTGCTGCAGTTCAACAAATAAGCCAAATTTTTGTCCAAGTATGAACTGACCTTAGTGATGTTCAGATCAAGCCTCCCTTTGTGTGTGGACATCCTCGTCCTGTTCTTATCTGACATCTATTGAGACTGATGAGCAAGAGACTTTGAAGAGGCTCGCCCTATATGTCCACTTACGATGACTTCTTCCAAGTATTCTACGAATTCTAAGGATATTTGGTGATGAGACGAGCCAACCAACTTATTTCAATCAATTTTCTAAGATTATCGTATGAAACACATGAAAACTCAAGCAGTTTTTACGGCTGATGTGCTTAAAGACAATGTCACAAACCTGGTCCGCAAATAACCAGCCAAGTCACTTCTCTTACAAAATCTCACCTAATTCCGCTTCTTCAAACAATTTCCTATCCATTCTGCTGTCCCCCATCCTTCAGTTTGTCTTAATTATCGAGGAAAACGTGTCAGAAAACATCATTTCGCACAAGACCATGACTGGGCCCCACTGAGCGGTCGAAATAAACGCATTTAAACCTAACTTTCTTCAATTTTTTCTTCATATTCGTGTTTGCTTAGGACTGTGGAATATTTCGGCTACATTTTCAAGACACTTTACAATAAACTCCTTCCTCTCCAAATGCTCTCGTTCACGGCGGAAACATAGGAACTTACGGACATCGCTTCCATCCACCAAGCAAGACACTCCCCTCCAAAACCACAATCCCAGCAGTCCCGTTACAAAATCTTACCTTATTACGTCCCTCCAATCTATTCCCTATCTATTCTGATATCCCTCAACTCAAACTCCGTTATAGTTCCCGAAAAAATCGTTTCAGAAAACATCATGTCTTCCAAGACCACTGCTTGAAAGAGGACATCCAGAAAGTCGCTTCTAAATAACCACCAAAGTCATTCCCGTTACAAGACCGTACCTTGTACCTCTTCTACATTGATTTTCCTTTCCATTCTGATATCCCGCGCCCTTAATTCGTCCTATTTATCGAGAAAATCGTTTCAGAAAATGTTGTGTCTTCGGAGATTCTTGCTGATGTGCCAAAAAAATTTAGCCTCCACTTTCCGAACCAAGACACTCCTGCTTGATCCGCTTCTACATTAAATTTCCTTTCCATCGTGATATCCCGCGTCCTTCAACTCGTCCTAAGTCCTGAGAAATTCGTTTCACAAAATTTAGTAACCACGTCGACAGAAACACGTTCAATTTCAGCAAAAAAATGCGACCCAGTTGTGTTATGAGTTTACTGCATTTTTTCGTGTGAATCGTCATTTTTGCAAAAGTCGATTTTCCTTGTTATTCAGCAGACATTTTGACTGAAATGCATGGGGCTGAATGTAAATATGGTGGATAAAGTGAATTCAATCGAAAATTTGACTAGAAAACTTGGAAATTTTGAGAAAAATTAGTTTTTCATATTTGATGACGTCAGACTTGGACTCATTGAAATCGTTGAAAGCACAAGAGTAAATGCTCATCTGGCAATGCTTGCTTCGGATGCGAATTGAGTGAAGAGAAGGTTTTCCGTTACTTGACGAGAAAAAATGGTGTTGGATGGGCGTGTGAGTTACTTTTGCATGAAGGAGTGTATTTCCTGGGGAAAACTAAAGAATCTGATTAGTTCTCACTGAGGGTCGGTTGTGGCTGCATAGAACTAGGGAGTTACCATGTCTGGTGTTTTGATGGGCAAAACATTGCCACCTCAGCAACATTTTTCCACCTCTCAGTCTATGGTGATGTAAAGTTTGATTGAGTCGGAGGTTAAAGTTTCCAGAAGTGCGTTAAAATGTCTGCAAAATTGTATCGTGTCAAGTCATCTGACCTGCATGACAATACCATTCCCCACTGACTCATAAATGCCTCCAACTAGGCACGAACGCTTTCTCAATTGAGCTTCAAAAGCCTTCACATCTCTCCATCGCTCTCGCGCTCACACAAGATTCCATCTTTACACCTTTTCTATTTGTCGAGACTTCCCAGAACATCTTCCATCAAAAAACCAGTAGCATTTTTGTAGAACAAAATCCCAAGCATCCGATGTAAATCCGAACAGAGAGAGAAAAGAGAACAAAAAGGTTGTTGGCAATCATCAATTTCATCCGTGAAACACATTTTTCATCGAAAAAAAGAAAGAAACTGCCCCGAATCACAGGAACAAAGCCAAAACCATTTGCCTTTTACCTTTTCGTCACCTTTTCTTCCCGAAAAAAAACGTAGTCCCCCTTCCCGTGGACCTCTTTCGGGTTGCTTCCTCATCGTCTTCGACACGCCATCATTCAGGCGGCTATTCATGCATACAAATCCAAGAGAAACCGGTGGAAGGGAATTCAAACGAATCTCCCGATGCCCGTAAAAGTTAATTTCTGTCGATATTTTATCATTAAAAGGAATACGCGAACCGTTAATTTATCACGGGCCAAACGAGCCGAGCCGAGCAGAAGCCGTTGACGA
The DNA here is from genome assembly GCA_930367185.1 of Myathropa florea. Lineage (NCBI taxonomy): Eukaryota > Metazoa > Arthropoda > Insecta > Diptera > Syrphidae > Myathropa > Myathropa florea. Next base: position 43,009,985 of record OV884005.1, on the reverse strand, counting down.
AAAGAAACGTAAAAAAGGGTCCAAACGAGACCTCGAACGAAGCCTAAACCGCCGTGGCCGTGAAGCGAAATATTAATCAAAACCATCTTGGAAACAGAACGCTGTGAGGACCTGACCAACGCATGAGTGGGTATCTCTTACGAGACGGGGAAATTCAAAAAATGCCATGATCTCTCGAGGATTTGCAGATACCAGAGGTGCGCGCAGCGCATAGCAAGCTGCTAAATTCCTGGATATTGCCAAACGGGAATTGGCAGGCAGAGTTCTGCTGAACTGGGACCGGAGCTGGCCGTGATCGTGACGAGGAGGGCTCTGACTCTGCGCTGATCGACCGATGATGGAGATGAGGAGAGGCTGCTCCTGCTGCTGCTGATGATGATCTTCCGATCGAGATAACTTGACAAACATTAATTAGGTACCTGTGCGTTGGCTTCAACGTCCTCCACGCAGTCAGTCTCTTTCATCGCATCCATCGCGCTCATTCTGCTGATCGCTGATGATCGTACCGATCGCACCGATCGCGCCGATCGCTCTGATCGTTCACATGCCGTCGCACGAGAGTGTATTCGCTGTTTAAGGGACTTAATCGTCCACGGTGGACAGCATAATAATTTTGCATTTCTTCCACTGAGATACATTTTTTCGCGCATACCTCAAGCCCGGCGCAGATAAGATGCGGAGATACAAATTTCTATCTAAACGGAGTTAATGCGCGGTACATGGGAGGACAGAGCTCAGAACTGGTTCTTCCTCATCATCATCGGACGACAGCGATGAGGATGATGAGACGCGATCGCGATGAGAATGTAATCGATACCCGTCGCTGGCCGGTGGACACAGTTTTGTGAACCGTTTGTCCGCAATCAACAGAGAGCGACCGTACACATGGAACGCAAATCTGACGCACGACTTCCATTTGTGAACACATTCCAGATCCGACGACCAAAGGGGACACCCTCCCGCGGTGCGGACCTCCTCGGCCCTCCTCTGCGCTTTCCGTGGAACTTGGACTCGTTTAATCTGCATACAAATTGGAGTATCTTAATTGATTCCTAATTTTTAATTTTCATCAAAATCTGACGTCGCTTACGTATCACTTCACCGACCTCCGTGGAGGAGCCGCGTCGACGACCGAAACTGTGTCAAACCGCGCGTAAATCTCGGCAGAGATGCGATGTCATTGCACGCATTCGGCCCATGGAATGGAGATCAAATGAAAAGATACCCCACACTTTGCGGAAAAAGATACATTTTCATGTTTTCCCGGCAGTAAATCAAAACGAATTTAACCATAGCTACTCGCGCATTTTGAAAGTGAAATTCATTCGAAATTACCTCGGAGAAGATACTCAGCTCTGTGCTCAAATCTGTGCGGATATTTTCGAGGCGTATCCGAGCATTGAACATTCGAGATACGCTCGTCTGTGGTTTCGAGGAGGCCGTGAAATCGCGCACGCGGAATGATGAGGCCGCACAGCGATCGGCGGTCGGTGGTGATCGCGGCCATTAGATGGAAAGTTCGTGAGAGTCTCGATTAGGGAATGAAGCAGAAATCTTCTGTTTGAATTGGGAAAGAACTGTTAGAAGTGAAGAATGGAATTCATTATCGATCGTGGATGGGAGGATGGCTAATTAAATTCTTTGTTGGGCGTTGTTGGTGGTTTTAGATTTTTTTCATTTTCTCATGAAGCGGAGGTACATGTGTGTGCACATGGGAGTAATCGAAAATTGTATCTTTCACCTTTCACTTGAAAGAGCAAGAAAAGAGGAAGATTTCCATGGGAGATTGTGAGAAAATGCGGCGGTAGGAGGTGGAATGTTGGGGTTCCATTTCCTACACTTTTCTGTTGGTATCGATGTAAAATGAAGACTTCCTTTTTCTTCTTCTTCCTAAGACCCTACAGTCCGAGGTGGATCTGGGCTTCACTCAACATGACTCTGCACCCGCACGATCTCTCGCCGGCTGTCTCCAGTTTTGCAAATCAAGCCGGCTGAGGTCCCCCTCGACTTGTGGGCGCCACTCTCGGTATTCTCTAGCTACCTTGACTTGTATGCGGCACCTTGTACATGGACGTCCTCTGCTGCACTGTCCCACAGGTTTAGAGTCGAAGACTCTTCGGGCCGGAGCTGAGTTGTCCATTGCCATCTTAGGCGTTGGATCCGTAGACCCCTGGCTAGACTCATGTCGCTGTACAGTCCATACTGGTTGATCCATCCATGGTTGAACCTTCTCCTCCAAATGCCATCAACTCAAACAGGACCAAAGATCGCTCACAGAACCTATCTCTGGAAAAGACGAAGAGACTCTTCATAAAGCACGACTGGAATTATCAAGGTCTTATACAAAATTAACTTGGTCTTCCGAGAGAAGGCTCTACTACTCAATTGCCTTTTGAGCCCCAAATAAAGCAGCGGTTGGCAAGAGTTATTCAGCGGCTGATCTCGTTACTCGATGTTGTTTGCACTGTTCACCGCGGACCCGAGGTAGAAACAGTGCTTCACTGCCTCGAAGTTATAGCTGCCAATTGTAGTGTTTTGGCCAAGTCGTCGATGTTGTGCGTTCTTTCTGGATGACAGCATATACTTCGTTTTGCCCTTGTCCCATTTTTGACGCCTCCGTTTCAATACCGGCAAACACCTTATTGACAGCTTAGAAATGTCTGCATGACTACTCTTAAATCAGATGACAATCATGAACTTAGCTTATCAGTGCGATGAGTACCTCTAAATCAAAATTGTAACCTCCCATTGAATCACCCTTCTGCTTTGATCTATGCAAGTGCACCCTCTAAGCTGAAATCATTTTTTCGGTTACATAGCCCACACCATCTACTCTGAGTCTAATCGACTTTTCATCTCTGCTCTGCGAACGAATTGGAAGTCCAAGTAGGGTTCCCAACCATCCTCCATTTGAGTTCAACGTCTGACGTCATCAAAACTGAAAAATTCAATTTTCTCAAAATTTGCAGGTTTTCCAATAAAATTTTGGACTGAATTCACTGAATTTATCATTTCCACACTCAGCCCCTTGCATTTCAGTCCAAATTTCAGTCAAAAAACAAAGAAAATTTAGTTTTGAAAAAATGACACGTTTGACACGAAAAAATGCCGTAAACTCATAACACAACTGGGTCGCATTTTTTTTGCTGAAAATGAACGTGTTTCTGTCGACGTGGTTACTAAATTTTGTGAAACGAATTTTTCAGGACTTAGGACGAGTTGAAAGACGCGGTATATCACGATGGAAAGGAAATTTAATGTAGAAGCGGTATAAGGTACGATTTTGTAACGGGAGTGTCTTGGTTCAGAAAGTGGAGGCAAAATTCGTGATAACCTCGGTTTTTGGCACATCAGCAGTGATCTTCGAAAACATGATGTTTTCTGAAACGATTTTCTCGGGAACTATAACGGAGTTTGAGTTGAGGGATATCAGAAGGGATAGGGAATAGATTGGAAAAGTGTATTAAGGTGAGCTTTTGTAGGGGGATTGCCTTGTTTAGTGGATGGAAGCGAATTTCGTGAGTTCCTATGTTGCCGCATGAAAGAGAGGAATTGGACAGGATTTAGGAAGGACTTTACTGTAAAATGTCATGAAAATATGGCCGATATATCCTTTAGTGCTAGGCAAATACAAATATGAAGAAAAAATGTCAGAAAGTTGTGTTTAAATGCCTTTATTTCCACCACTCAGTCGGGCCCATTCATGGTCTTGGGTGAAATTATGTTTTCTGACACGATTTTCTCGATAACTAAGGCGAACTGAAGGATAGGGGATAGCAGAATGGATAGGGAATTGCTTGAAGAGGCGGAATAAGGTGAAATTGTGTAAGAGAAGTGACTTGGTTGGTTATTTGGGGACGAGGTTTGTGACATCATCTTTTGGCACATCAGCAGTAAAAAGTGCTTGAGTTTTCAAATGTTTTGCAAAATATTCTTAGAAATTTAATTGGAGTAAGGTGCTTGACTCATCTCATCACAAAAGCCCCTAGAGTTCGCAATTTACTTGGAAGAAGTCACCGTTTTTTCGACACGCAGAGCAAGCCGTTCAAAGGCGCTTTCTAGAATAAAAATGAAATCAGTCTCAACAGCTGTCAAATGAGACGAGGAATTCCGCACAGAACTACTGACTTACCTACTTAACAGGCCTACGACCCATAGAGGGTCTGAGCCTCGGCTATCGCTGCCTCCCATCGTTGACGGTCCTGGGCACGCTGGTTGCAGTCATCAAGACATCCGCGATGACTTGGTCTTTATACCGGAGGTTTGGTCTTCCTTTCCTTCTCCAACCAGGAGGCTCGGATTCGAAGACCCTCTTAGGTTAGGTCGATGGGTGCCCTTGCTGACATGAAGAACATGTCAACGACTCACTTAGACCACTATGAGTCGAAGACCCTCTTAGCTGGAGCATTGTTGTCCATGCGCTCGATGTAGCCTGGCCAGTGCAGTCGACGAATTTTTGCCTTCTGGACTACATCCACATCCTGGTACAGCTCATAGAGTTCGCGGTTGTGTCTTCTCCTCCATTCGCCTTCCTCGCAGACGGGACCATTTATCCGACGCAGAATTTTTCTTTCGAAGGCACTAAGAATCAGCTCCGCAGTTCTGCTTAGTGTCCAGCTTTCGGCTCCATATAGCAGGACTGCCAGAGAACTGACTGAATATTTCCCTGCGTTGCTTTTGTTCCCGTGAAAATTGGTAACCCCAAGTCCAAATGTATTTCCAGAGTCCATTAGCTCATGCAGACTGCATCCAAAGAGCAGAACGCCCTTAACTACTGAACCTACACGAGCTAATGGAATCCTATGCTTCAGCTATCGAATACTGTCTCGCTGGCCCCATTTCCCTTCGAACATTACTCTCAGCATCGCTCCGACACACTGCAGCGCGGTCCAGTGCTCGAGACGAGGTCTTTCGACACACCCCTCCGCGAGCTAATGCATCCAACACGATTTACGATACCCGAAGAAATGAGAGCGCAGACGAAGAAGATCGCCGATGATGAATTCTAAAATCTACGCCTGATCCATTTGGATTGAAATATGTTCCAGTGCCTTCCCCGCGCCCGTCTCGGCAGTGAGCCCGGGCCCATGTCCATGTTACGCAGAGGCATACAAGCAATAATCGTAATCCATTCTGACCTGCCCCACGGGTAATAACACTCTGATGCAACATATTTTCTAACCAAAAGTGCACCCAGCGGACGCGCACATGGAATGGGAGCGCATCAGAGCGTCGTCGCTGCAGTAAATTCATTTTCAGGCCCCCGAGAAACTTTGAACCGACGACCAGTGCTGGCCTCACTCGACGGATGCAATAATGGAAAAATGCCAGCAAATACCTTCCGCGGCATCGTCATCCTTCCATCATCTTTGCCTTCGAACACCATTCATGAGCTTTCACAGAGATCACCACCAGCAGATACAGATACAGGCACACAGATACAGATGGACTGAAGTGAATCGAATGGCGGAGGCAGAAGACCGCTTCGCCGCACTTAATCATTCGGCGTGTGTACTCAGCGGTGGAGCAGCGAGGAGGAGCGCGCCAAGGGAATCTAGCGCAAACAAAGTGATCCATGATGATCGTGCCTCTTTGTTCCAGCATTTCGTGCGTGGTTTATCATCGTCATGATCATCATGCTCATCGCACGTCATCTGCATCATCATCATCGGCAGCATCGTGTAGTCAGTGGAACATGAACATGAGCGAAGCGACTCTGAGACAAAAGGGCACATCGAAGGCAGTGAGCCGCGTCAATCCTTCTCCTCCTGTGGACATAATTATCATTGCAGCCTGCACGTAATAACATGACGACTTGTTAACACACAAATGAGCGGGGATAAGTGAGAGACGCTGCGCCCCGGTGCCGGAGGCAAGGACCGACCGACCGACCGACCGACCGACATTCTCCAGTTCCCGTCCCGGGCCATATGGGCGCACTCAATTGAATTCAAATGACCATGCCCGGGTGGCTGGTGTGACCGACGACGCTGGTAGCTGACTACTCCGACGATGGTAATGTGTTTACTCAGCGCGATTAAAGCGACGAGAGACGACGAGAAACCACTTCCACTTCTGTTTGACAAGCTCCAGAGTGGTTTGCGTTACGAATCATCTAAAGAATCTCGAATCAATATTGACGCAGGGAAGCTCAGATTGAGAGAGAGTGGGGGTGATGAGGGGGATACCCTTTCAAGTGGCAGATTGTCGTGAATATAGGACACACCTCGACGGTGGTGATGGATATTCCAAAGATCAACAAAACGAACCCGAAATCATCCCGATTTTCGTTTGACAAACAAACATCTCGTGTGTGTGTGGCGTGGTGTGCCTGTGGAATTATGTGCTCGTTAATTTGTTTTCGTATTGACCTCAGAATAACAAATGACACGTTGCGGATGCAAAGAAGTGCTCTCCTGGTCTCCTGGAGGTGGGCTGTGGAGGAGTGCCCGAGTGTGTGTTCGTTAAAGAATGCAACTACACAACCGTTGGCCCAGTCAGAGGGTCAGAAATGCAAGCCAAATTTGAACAGGCTAATGAATTGAGTTGGATGCCATCCGGAGGATTCCATTTTAATGGGATTCAATGCGGAATGAATGGGATGCTTGGAAATCAACTAAATAGCTTATGTTTAATTAATTTCCAAGTGATTCCGAGCTGTTTGCTTTTGTGGAATGTATCTGTGGGCTTAATGGATGCAGCAGAGGGGGAGGGGATTTGTTATTGATTAAATTTTGTGATAATTGAGGACGAGATAGTTGGTATTTTGAATGTAAATAATCTTGAGTCGGATAGGATGCTTCAGTGACACTTTGAAGTGTACTTGAAAATCCTCTTTCGAGAGGAGGGGGTTCAATTCGATACGGATATTCATGAGTTGAGTTGTCGCAGGTGATTTCCCATTTCGGATCCACCTCCAGTACCCTCTGCTGTGACAAACTTTCGAGGGAAGTTGAAGGAAAGACGCCTAATTGAGGAAGTTTGTGCAAATGCAGGGTGAGCCAAGTACAGGTGTCTTTTTAAAAATGGAACAAAATGAACAAGGTTCCATGTATTTCCATGTATTATTGCTTCATTCGCAAGAGCAAACATTCCCATTAATGATGGATAACAACTTCGTTCACGTGCCTGCCTCGGTTGGCTTCGCAGCAGCGCATTCTGCCACCCCAATTTTTCAAGACCTTGTTGATGGTTTCGGGCTGTAGCTCACGGATTGCTTGGATGATATTGGTCCTAAGTACTTGACTCGTTTCCGGATTGTCGGCACAACAGCGGTCCGCACAAAAACCAGTCCAAAGTGGCCAAATCACAGCTCCGAGGCGGCCAATTGACATCGCCAAGACGGCTGATAACACGATTTCGGAATTTGGTGTGCAAAAGATCGACAGTGGCTTGGGCTGTGTGGCATGGCGCGCCATCCTGCTTGTACCAGAGGTCGTCCAAGTCCATGTCTTCAATTTCAGTGGAAAAAGAGTCGGTTAGCATGGCTCTGTAACGCCCACCGTTGACCGAAACGTTGTTCCCAGCCTCGTTTTCGAAGAAAAATGGTCCAATGATGCCACCACTCCACAATCCGCATCAAACTGTCATTCTCTGCGGATCCGACAAAAATACGATCGCCATCCCCAGCACCAGATCTATATCACAGGACACCCCGAACTAGTTGCGGTGACCCTAATGGGCTCTCAGATGAAAATGCGCCTCGTGATGATTTTTCGCTCAAAATCGTTGTCAAGCTGCTCTAAGCTGCCCAAACTGCGAAGCATATGGTGGCGCGTCTTCAATTGCTGAGTCAACTGGACCTTGTAAGCGAATAATCCGAGATCTTTGTGCAGAATTCTCCTCAGACTGGTGCGTAAAGTGCTGAGCTGTTGAGATCGATGGCGAGTTGATGTTCGTGAATTGAGTCTCACTCTCGGCCACATTCTCACCTGTGCGCACCGTACGACGACGGGAATCATGAGTCTTGTCCACTAGCACACCAGCCTTACGAACTTTGTGAACATACTTGCGTAGAGGAGTCGCGGTGGGTGCTTCATTTCGGCCAAAACGTCTTTTCAAAAAACGTACTCTTTGGGCTACACAACACTCACTTTGGAAATAAGTTTTCAATATTTCCGAACATTGTTCAAGCGTAAAGTGACTCATTTCTTTAAGCGGAGGTATGATACTGACTTTCTGTCAAGATTTCGATCGGGAAACAGCTGTCAGTGTCAAAATAACCTATGATTTAAAAGGAAACCACTAAATGGCCCACCCTGTACTTCATCGAATCAGCTCATTTCTGAACTACTTAGAGTCGGCGAGGAGAAGTTATGTCAGTCAGCCTCATCTCACTTTTTCCCATGATTCCCCCCCAGCTCCCACTCCCCCCTCCCCTCAGACCACAACAGATTCCGTGACGAAGTTCCATTCATTTGCTCCCATTTGCTCCGCAGCACCTCAGCAGACTCGGCGTCATCCACAAACCAGATACTCGAACCACTCCATGTATGAATCATCCATAAATCAGTGTTCAAAGTATTCATCTGAACCTGATCAGTGTTTCTCAGAATAACAGTGCTCCACATTCTCGACTTAAAGTGAACCGCATTCGGGCAACTGGTGTGGTCCCGAAACACGATAGACTCTGGTCGTCGTGTCAAAGAACTTGCGCGCGTCTTCTCCTCTTGAGAGCGCTCATAACTTGAAGACATTACCACTCTTCCATCGCCTGTCATGGCTTTCTTTTGCCTTCACGATGCTCTTCCAACGAAAGCGGATGAAAATCAATTAAAACCGAGCCCGAGTGCAAGCGAGAGAGCAGTCGGTCGATGATGCATCTGAGTGACGAGGAGAGGGGGTCGTTGATGCCTTTGTATTCCCACCTAATAAACGCCATTAATAGAAGTGAAAAATTGGTGGAGCCCGTATCTGTGTTCCCCCGTTGGTCTCTGGGCCCTTGACTCGATCGCTTGCTTGTCGATCGCTGCCCTTTGTTGCCCATTCGCACGCGGGTTTTCGTACCAAATTTGGGTGAAATTTATTGATCTCCAGCCAGAGCGGGTTGTGGCATCGATCAGTTGGCGATTTATCGACGATGGCATCGGTTCTAAGGCAGATCCAGTTCTCTGTGGTTTTCACTTTCGGGGCAATAAACGTCGTCGAAGTGAATCAGAGACGCGAATAGTCATCAAAGGCAATGATCGTTTCCGCAAGATGTGGGCTGGGCTCTCTGGCTCTGCGGCTTGTGGCTTTTTGTGGAGCAATTTTAATTGAAATTCACTTTCTATCGAGCGGGCTTCGGAATGACCCCCCATCGGCGTGCGTGCGTATCTATTGATGGATCTTTCGAAGGTATTCCCGTGCGCATTCGTGACCCAGTTTCGGGTGAGATGAGTGTGCGGCTTGCAAACACAGTCCGATAGTCGGCCCTTGACATGTTTAATTTGCTCGTCACTTTCTCCACACGCAATGAAAGGGCCAATTAAGGGCTTCTCCACGCCACATTTGCATCCATCTGACGGGTGATTTGAAGACGATTTGAAGACGATTCGATGGGAAAGCATCAAAACTTTCATCTTTCCCCCGGTTGGGGATACAAATCGGTTCTCAAAGACGCGCCACTAGCGTGAGAGATACAACTCGAAGCGTGATCTACGAAAATTAGGCGCCTTCAGCACGATTTCCCGTGATGTACACGACCATCGCTGAACAATCAGTGATCCGCAGATACAGAGACGAACTTTCTTTCGATTTCGACGCTCCATTCCGCACCCCGTCACCCCGGCCAGCAGTCGTAACTCATTCTGTTCTTTTTCGTGGTCCGCATGGAGCGGGAGCAATGCACGCCCGCGAGATCTCCAGGCCGCTCGATCCTCCGCCATGCACTCTAGCTCATCAGGAGCGGGAGCAATGAACGCACGTGAGGTCTGCAGGCCGCTCGATCCCCCGCCATGGACTCTTACTCATCAGAAGCTGTGCCCAACCGCGCTCCATTCCACACCCCGTTCCCGTCACCCCGGCCAGCAGTCATAACTCATTCTGTTCGCATTTTTCCCCGGCCAGCCACCCAATAAAAGTCAAATAAAACGAACGAATCGAAGAATCATTGTCACCCCAACATGAGTTCGCACTTCTCACCCCAAATCGCTTCCAAAGGCATCATTTGTCAATTCTTCGCACATGCAACCCCGCTGCCTCTCTCTCCCTGCCAGTCGAGCCCAGCAAAGTTCTCCCTCTCCCTCCTCAGACGAAGGCTGCGAAGCGAGAGCCCGCAAAGACCACCGTCATAAAGAATCAATTGGCAGTGCCGCACATCTGTTGCACGACGACGCGGCACCGAGAGCTGGAGGAGCGCTGGAGTGGCTGCGGCAAGAATTATGGCAATAAAAACCGAAAGCGAACATCTTACTGCGCGCCGCATCTTATCTGATAAAAAAGTTGAATTTTATATTCCCTCAGAGCCGAGACGGTGCCTGTGTCTGTGTCTGTGTCTGTGTCCATGCGGCGAGGGTGTCTTCTCGAGGAAGAATCGAATGTAAACCAATTTTCGATGTCCAGCCGCTGCAGGGGCGCCCCGTGAACATTTCAAATCACTGCGACCGCCGCTGCCGCCGCCCACCACAAAGTCGCTGATCGGCCGATGCCGACGAGAGAGAGAGGGTTAAAATGTCAGACCTGACAACGGAGTGCCCTGTAAAAATGCATCTTTCTTTGATTTATGATGCCAGCAAATGGCGTACACAACAACAACATCAACACGAAACGGGCACAATGGCTTGAAACAATTCATCGAAATGCATCGGTGGTGCCGCATGCTGGATGCGTCAGTTGCCACCATCATCAGCAGCAGCAGCAGCGGCGGCGGACGCCCGCGCGCGCCCGTCGAAGGCGCTAATGATTAAGTGATGCTACGCCCGGACCCGATGATAGATGCCAATGCTTTGAGCCGAGCACGTATAAATATTTTCCAAATGTTTTCCGACGCTTTTTTTTTCCACGAGCATTTCAAATATGCTCCACACAATCTGTCGGGGGAATTATTTTCTCGGGTTTTTTTTCGTCCGAGAATTTATGTGGCTCACGCCAGAGCCAGCGTCTCGATTATTAATGGCAAGCTTTTTAGTTTGATTCTCGAACGAATGACCAACGGCAGGCATTTTTTGCCCGATTAGATACATTTCCATCTGTCGGGTGTGCGCACATCTCAATGATATGCAAATGTCTTCACAGTGCGCCCGTGGGCTGTGTGGACTGCGGCAGAAGGAAGGAGATTTTTCATCTCACCCCGAGTGGGGAGAAGTGCATCCAAGAGATTGAGACCTAACCGCCGAGCTGGGCCGCTGGGCAAACCATATCGGAGCTTCGGGGCTTTTGGCGATATATCTTCATTTGGGAAAAGATTGAATTGAAATCGATGTTAATTAGATGAAGAGTGACGATAAGGAATTGATTGAGTGGATTCGAGAGAGGATGGGAGGGGGGATGGCGATGGGTTTCGGATTCAAATGAGCGGCCGGACCGGTGTTGGAGGTGTTTGTTTACGGGGCACAAAACCGCCGATGAGGCGATTAGATAGACATTTGTTTCGATGATTTGTCACCTGCGAGAGAGGGTGTGCACGTGAGTTATGAATTTTCTCATTAGCGACGCGGGAGAACACGAAAAGAAAGTTTTGTGATGGTGCTGAAGCGGCGGTCGAAACTGTAGAGTCGTGGGAAATGTGAGGCTCATTGTGTTGTGACTGTTTGGCGGGTTTTTGTGTCAGCGAGAGATGCAGGTTGTTGCTGCGAGAAGAATGTTCATCCATGGAGATGGGTGAAGGGGGGGCAGGAGGTGGCTTTTGGGGGGTAAATTGATATCATCGACTCGATCGATTCGATTGCAGCTGTCTTGAAGAGAAGCTTAAGCCTGGTCTAGGGAAATGGAGGCCAACGACCTGATGCTCATGGTGTTCTAGAGCGGCTCTGGTTTATCTTCAATCAGTCACTCATTCATTCATTTTCGTGGCCCGCATGTTCTACTAAAGGGATCTCGGAAGTACGCTCGCGTGATCTCCAGGCCGATCGATCCTCCGCCATGGACTCTAACTCATCAGGAGCCATGCCCAAGCGGGTTTTTGGACTTGGAACCATCTCGTCCTGGGTCTGCCAAGCGGTCACTCGTTGACAAAATTTTCTCCCACAGAAACTGAGATCTGTGGTCCCTAGGTTAGGTTAGGTTGGGGGCTGCTGGTGAACCAGCAAAATTAGACCATATTGGTCCATTGAAGTGGGCATCAGCCAGCGATGCTCCGACTCCTTAAACCCGTCTGAAAAATACGTTTTCTGGAGATCTGCAAGGTAGGCCTCCGTGGCGGCGATAACCCCCTTGACTCAAATATCTGCCCGGCGAGTGACTTTTTCAAGTTTTTGAAATAAAAAGAAGTCGCACAGGGCCAAATGTTGATGGGGCAGCAGATCGTAGTCTAATTCGACAGTCTCACGGTTGCGCATGTTGTCTGGAGTGAGAAAACAATGCACCCATCGCGCAGACAGCTCTCTCATGCTCAAAATTTCATGCAGGCTATGACCCACGCGGTCTTTTGAGACGCCTACTGTCTCAGCTATCTCGCGCACCTTCAATCTGTGGTCTGCCAGTACAAGACCGTGTTCAAGTCGACGTGCATCTGAACTGAACTCTAGACACTGAGAACTAACCCAACTGCGCCATCCTTCTTCTTCTTCTTAGGTGGACCTGGGCCTCACCCAACATGCATCTCCAGCCAGCACGATCTTTCGCAAGCTGTCTCCAGTTTCGCACACCAAGCCGGCCGAGGTCGCCCTCGACTTGTGTGCGCGACCTTGTACGTGGCCTTGTCGCGTTGTCCCACAGCTCAGAGTGCGCCATCCAGTCGTCCCTAAAAATCATTCAAAAACCAAAGTTTCTGTCGGGTTGAGCCACAAATGCCATCATTCCGAACCCGGTTGCCTCTATTCATCCGAAGAAACTACCGCTCATGAACCGCGTAGACATCACGTTTTGCCATCCAGAAGCGCGCTGCAAAATCCTCCGTTCGTGAGACCTCAGTCTCCATCACTGTCCAAGTCGATGTGCATCTGAGCTGAGCTCTGGACACTGAGAACTACCTCAACTACCCCATCCAGTCGTCCCTAAAATCGTTCGAAAACCTTAGTGTTTGCGTGGCTGAGCCATAACTGCCCTGTAGCCTCTGTTTAGTTGAAGAAGCTGCCGCTAGACATCACGTTTTGCAGATCCACTCCATCCAGAGACTCGCTGCAAAATCCTTCGTTCGTGGGACCTCAGTCCATCACTCATGCAACCTGCGGCCAGCCCCTGCACCTGTTGCAAGCCGCCACCATCATGGTCTCGATGGGAAAACAATTTCTCCTCAAATACGCCGGAGCCTATTAAAGCCCATTCCATGGGTCATAAGCTTCGGTCTTCAAAATTTACGATCAACCATACACCGGTGCCATCCGTCCGTTTGCTGGCGCGCCCTCCCCCAAGCCCACGTATCGAACCTGGCCGCGCTCCTAATGTAAACAATAAACTCATAAACCACTGACACAATGAACCATTGGCATAAATTCTTTTAATTTTCATAAATGCCGGCAGTAAATGTATTTCTTTTATAGCGCCTCACACCGGCGCATCGCTCACTGCTGCTGGCCCCCGATGCCCTGAACCCCACCGCGCGGCGAAGCCAGCCCTGTCAACGGCAGAGAACAAAGCCGAAATTATGAAATTCGATAGCCATAAAGCCGTCGTCGTCGAGAGGCACGTTTGGGCAATTAAATAATTTTATGTCATATTTTCCCGAATCAGATTTTCGAAAAATAATTCAAAAGGCAGCCCCGGCGGGGGGAGGCGGTCGGCCTCAACCCATTGAGGCGGCCAAACCTGACCGAGGACAACCCCCGGCGCGCGGCTAATATGGTTTCGATAAACTCCTTTGATTGAAATTCCATTTTGGGATCTTCTGGGAGGATGTTCGGGAGCCGGATGTCGGGCTGGTGGGCTGGTGGGGCGCCCACCCACTTAACTGATGAAAAGCAAACTGAAATTCAATCTAATTCCCATTTTAATATTTACATGGATAAACATCAGTGGGGGCGGCCTTGCCGGGTCCTTGGAGTCCATCCGATGGGGGTGAAGTTTTTCACTCGAAATCAATATTTTATTCCCCGCAAAAGCCGCCTAAGCTATGCGGGGTATCCTCAGATGATTTGCGATGAAGATGGATGGGGTTGATTGGTCTGTGACTTTTGGCTCGGCTCAAGCAGTCGGGGGGGTTAACCCCTTTTTTTTGCGAGCGAGCGTTGGATTGGTGTGTGGTCGGACTGCAGCTGGTGAATGATTGAAAATTTGGGCCAAATTGTGCCTAACAACAGTTTCATTCTCTTTCTTTTCCTCGCCCTTTCATCTCATCTGGACAAGAAGACGAGGAAGTTTTCAAAGTTTTGATCGAAATCAACTGAGGGATGCTCCAAAGAAAAGTGGACATACTCTGCAAAGGAAAACGTGGACGAAACTTTTGAGTTGCTGTTCAGTCAATGATTTGGGCAACATTCTTGACCAAACTTTTGCCTCTTTTGAATGAGAATGTCACAAATGTGGTCAAGAAGGATACATTTTTAACATACAGGGTGGGCCAAATACAAGTTTCTTTTTAAAAATGCAATAAAATCAACAAAATTCCATGTATTTCCATGTATTATGGCTTCATTAGTAAGAGCAAACCTTCCCATTAATTATGAATTACAACTTCATTCGAGTGTCTGGCTTCACAGCGCCGCATTCTGTCACCCCAATTTTTCAAGACCTTGTTGATGGTTTCGGGCTGTAGCTCACGGAATGCCTGGATGAAGTGTGTTCTTGGCCTTAATGCTTGAATCGTTTCCGGATTGTTGCCAAAACATCGGCGCCTTCACGGCTCCCCACAAAAAAACAGTCCAAAGAGGTCAAATCGCAGCTCCGAGGCGGCTAATTGACATCGCCAAGACAGCTGATAAGACGATTTGGGAATTTGGTGCACAAAAGATCGATTGTGGCATGGGCTGTGTGGCATGGCGCATCATCCTGCATGAACCAGAGGTCGTCCAAATCCATGTCTTCAATTTCATTCAAAAAAGAGTCGGTTAACATGGTTCTGTAACGCCCACCGTTGACCGAAACGTTGTTCCCAGCCTCATTTTCGAAGAAAAATGGTCCAATGATGCCACCACTCCACAATCTGCACCAAATTGTCACTCTCTGTGGATGCATTGGCTTCTCGACAATAACGTGCGAGATTTCCGAGCTCCAGATGCGGCAGTTTTGTTTGTTAACGTAGCGCCTCGTCAGAAAAGATGATTTTTCGCCCAAAATCGTTGTCCAACTCAAGCTTAGGCCCAAACTGCGAAGCAGATGGTGGCGCGCCTTTAATTGCTGAGTCAATTGGACCTTGTTAGCGAATGCTCCGAGATCTTTGTGCAGAATTCTCCTCAGGCTAGTGCGTGACAGTATTGAGCTATTGAGATCGATGGCGAGTTGATGTTCGTGAATTGAATCTCACACTCTCGGCCACATTCTCATCTGTGCGCACCGTACGACAACGGGGAACATAAGTGTTGTCCACTAGCACACCAGTCTCATGAACTTTTCGCACAAACTTGCGTGCAGCAGTCGCGGTGGGTGCTTCATTTCGGCCAAAACTTATTTTCAAAAAACGCACTGTTTGGGCACTCACAGCACTCACAAGTTTTCAATATTTCCCGACGTTGTTCAGGCCTAAAGCGGTCCATTTCCTTCCTCGGAGGAATGATACTGACTTTCTGTCAAGATGTCGGTCGGGAAACAGCTGTCAGTGTCAAAATATCCTGTGTAAATCACAGCAAAAGCAACCACTAGATGGCTCACCCTTTACAGACTCTGTGTTCGAAAACGACGACTGTTTTGCAGGAAAGCTGAGGTCGAAAGCGGCTTAAATCACTCAAGAACCCCAATTGTCTAGAGGAGCTCTGCTGATTTGTGGAAGCTGTCAGATGAAACACAAGCTGGGAACGACAACTGCTGCTGCCCCCTGTCGTGATAAACTCCATAAATTTAGACTACTTTTTAATGGTCAAGATTTGAATTCGGCTAACGTCCGAACCAAATTTGAAAAACCTGATAAAAGCCTATTAATTTTGCTTTCACTGGGATTCGAACCTGGGACCCCTCTAACTTATGGCAGGCACTTAACCAACTGCACCATCCAGTCGTCCTGGTTGAGTTCATTATCCCCATCTTTCGTCGGTGCTGCTTGGGGTTTCCTTTAAAAAACCGGGTCAAAGCATATTAACTCAGTTTTCACTGCGATTCGAACCTGGGACCTCTCTTACTTACGGCTGTCTGCCCTTACCAACTACGCCATCCAGTCGTTTAAAAAAGTGTTGGCCCACTGCCATCCCATTTCTCTCTGTCTGCGCACATCTTTATGAACTGACACAGAGATATCCTCCGATTCTCCAGACCCAGAGACCCAAAGCTTCTCTCCGCCCATCGCATTTCCGTCCATCATCACCGCCTGTCAACGCATCGATACTAAAACTCAAATGCGCCATCCAGACGGATAACAAATCTGGAATATAAACCGTGATTTTTGGAAGAACTCTATGAATTTATGGCTCTCTGTGATGCCTTGTGGTCTTCTCAGGTCTCAGTTGGACTGCCTGGACATTTTTTTTTTATAATTTGTGCGCGCAAAAGGGGTTACGAATAAGTGTCCAGAGTCAAGACACAGCACGGGCCGAAGGCCTGCCCAGCCTGGACATTTTCGACTCCTCTGTGAATATCCAACAATTTATTTCTTTTGCAGAGTATACATTTCTTTGATGATGATTTTTGGCAGCCTGAAGCAAAACTTATAACCACAAGAAATCAATTTATTAGGTTCCTGCCTCAAATAGACTGACTCCCCATAGTCCGATGCATATGAACCATCACCTCCCTCTCTGTCTCTCCCTCGACCTTTTTGCATCACTAACTCTCTCTTAATTTAATCAAATTATTGATCGGAAATGGTTAAGTCAAGGATAAACCTCAATTCGCCCACCTTCCCCCAGCTCTCTCTCGGATGTATCTCATGGATGCCTTCATCTCAATAATTTACAATCGATTGGGAAATTAATTTTGAAAATTTTCAAATAATTTTCTCCGCAATGGAAATGTTTACATTCGAACATTAATTTATCCCCCATCTCCGTCGGACCGCCCACTTTGTGAAAGATTCCCCCCCTCCCCTCCGATTCGCCGCCTCACCCGATTGCAATGAGAAGGAAATTAATTTAAGCAATTCGAGTGATTTATCGATTCGAGTTGTGTGGTCATTACTCCTCATTATTCCCATTATTTCCCATCAAATCCATTCATCTTGCATGGCGTTGTGGGTGATGGATACGCATTCGCTAGATACACTCCACTCTCTCATTATACAGTTAATAGGGAATGCACACGTTCGACTAAATGTATCTTATTACCAGTCGGTCTCTCCTTCCCCCGTCGGTGTGTGCAAATAAGTATCTTTTGTCTTTCAACAGAAGTACGAGAGTCTATCGAGAGGAGTTCTTGAGTTCTTGAGAAAAATTCATGTTTAAACACAGACACTTGACACCTATTGGCGCTGGGAGACTGGCAAAAGAGTCGCTGTGTGAGTGTGCGTCTGTTTGCCTTTTGATTTGGGAAAGAATAACAAAAATCTCATAGAACTGTCATACAGAAGTAGCATCAGCAGCAGCAGCAGCAGAAGCATCAGCGCCTCATCATCGTCATCTCAGCGACGACGACGGGGATAGACAGAGAGAGACAGGCCTCAAGAGGGCATTTTTCTTCCACCAGAAGTGCCCACTTATGTGTCGCTCCTTGTGCCCGGGCGGGGTGCACAGCACATCACAGCACAGCACAGCCAGCGTCGTGTAGGTAAATACAAATTAATTCCACTTAAACAAAACCAACGACCAAAAGTGGTTACTATTATTATTTCTCATCGTCGCACAGCACCACCGGCCGCAGGAGTGATCTGTGTTTTGTGATAAACCTCCTTCTGTGGCGGTGGCTACCTGATTTCAAGGAATTAGACGTTGACTGGTTAAACAAACCACCACCGGCCACCAACCACTTGGTCCGTTCGATTTGTATCTGTGAAGTCGCTGATTAATGTTTTACAAATTTTTCGTTAAGATATTTCATTTTGTAGGCCCCTCAAGTGGTCACTTAAAGTTGCACCTGTAGGTGAGCCGAGCACACCGAATTCATCCGTCGGGGCCGACGATGATGACGTACATCTGTTGGATCTGTTGAAAGGTGTACAGTGGATGGACAAATCTTGAGTCTTATTTGTTCCGGTTCTCATTTGTAGTGGATTTGAGAGCAGCGCAGTGTGCATGGGCGAAATTAATGGAAAAGTAGGAGATACAGTCGAGAGATTTTCTTCATTCCATTTTCCTTTAATGGGTTTGAGTGGGCCCTATCTTCTGCTGTGGCGACCGAAGTGAATGCGCGTTTGGGGGAAGGACTTTTGGTGATTTACAAAGCGACACACATTCGGTGGAGATCGATATCCAAGGTTGAGGGTGATTTTTTCTTGTAATTGGTAGATACATCAAAGGGAGAGCTGGGAAAATCGATTTTCTATGGAAATGAGGAGTTTGGGGGGAGAGATGGGCTCGGTCTTGAGGTCGTGAAGACCTTGTTAGGCAACTAGTTGGGTATTTATCTCGTCAGTTCACATCATTAGTCTCTTTCCGAGGGCATTTGGAGGGAGCAGGCGATTTGAGTTGAAACAAATTAGGTGCTAGTAGGCTACCTTGTGGAACTCCATGTGTTTTTTTGAGGTTCTAGGTAGTCTTTCTGAGGATCAGTATATTTTTTGACTTTCCAAAGCTTTGAGATACTAAGGCAATTTATCTAAGTCGTGGCAGATAATAATAATAATGACGGCGCTACAGTCCGAGGTGGACCTTTGCCAAACTTCTCAGCAACCACTCGTATTGTGCGTGCTATAGTTCTCTCACGAGTGGAGGGGACCTACTGTTTAATGCCGACTCCGAACGGCGAGATTGAGAAACTTTTTCTAGACAGTTATACAGTGACTCGAAAGAGGTGGAGCCGTGAAAAAATTGTAGGTGTTTTTTTCTGGAATAGAACCGACAACAACGAGCGTAGGAGTCGACGCACCTACCCACTACGCCACGGCGCCTAGTCATGGCAGATACAAACTACAAACTGGCTACGTCGTTACTTCAATTTTTTGAGTATAAAATATAACCTCGAACTCTACTATCCACAAATTTCCAGGGTGGGCCAAGTACAAGTTTCTTTTTAAAAAAGCAACAAAATGAACAAAATTCCATGTATTTCCATGTATCATGGCTTCATTAGTAAGAGCAAACATTCCCATTAATGATGAATCACAATTTCGTTCAAGTGGTTGCCTCGGCTGTCCTCGCAGAAGCGCATTCTGTAACCCCAATTTTTCAAGACCTTGTTGATGGTTTCGGGCTTTAGCTCACGGATTGCTTGGATGATATTGGCCTTAAGTGCTTGAATCGTTTCCGGATTCTTGACACAACATCGGTTCCCCACAAAAAACACTCCAAAGGGGTGTCAAATCGCAGCTCCGAGGCGGCCAATTGACATCACCAAGACGGCTGATAACACGATTTGGGAATTTGGTGCGCAAAAGATCGATTGTGGCCTGGGCTGTGTGGCATGGCGCGCCATCCTGCATGAACCAGAGGTCGTCCAAATTCATGTCCTCAATTTCAGTGAAAAAAGAGTCGGTTAGCATGGCTCTGTAACGCCCACCGTTGACCGAAACGTTGTTCCCAGCCTCGTTTTCGAAGAAAAATGGTCCAATGATGCCACCACTCCACAATCCGCACCAAGCTGTCACTCTCTGTGGATGTATTGGCTTCTCGACAATAACGTGCGGATTCTGAGCCTAGTCCCAGATGCGAGAATTTTGTATGCTGCCGAGATGAAAATGCGCCTCGTCAGAAATGATGATTTTTCGCCAAATTCGTTGTCCAATTCAAGCTAAGGCCCAAACTGCGAAGCGGATGGTTGGGCGCCTTCAATTGCTGAGTCAATTGGACCTTGTAGGGGAATAATCCGAGATCTTTGTGCAGAATTCTCCTCAGGCTAGTGCGTGAAGTGTTGAGCTGTCGAGATCGATGGCGAGTTGATGTTCGTGAGTTGAGTCTCACACTCTCGGCCACATTCTTCTCTGTGCGCACCATACGACGACGGGGACCATGTCCACTGGCGACACTGGAGTGATGTACACTGGCATACCAGTCTCACGAACTTTTTGCACAAACTTGCGTACAGCAGTCGCGGTGGGTGCTTCATTTCGGCCAAAAGATGTTTTCAAAAAACGCCCTGTTTGGACATGCACAGTACTCACTTTGGAAATAAGTTTCCAATATTTCCCAGCATTGTTCAGACATAAAGCGACTAATTTCGTTCCACGGAGGTATGATACTAACTTTCTGTCAAGATTTCGAGCGGGAAACAGCTGTCAGTGCCAAAATAACCTATGATTTAAAAAGATACCACTGGATGGCCCACTCTGTAAGTCTGCTGATCGATTTGAGGGAGAATCAAGCTTCTGACCGACAGAATGACAACGATCCGCACAAAATTACTCGCAAATCAGAAGGCACGTTCCTGGACTCCAGTTGCCAACTTGTTTGACGTCAAATTCTCGCAAAAATGCGTGAGAAATCCGCGAACCGACTGAAGCATTCCTTTCGGGGGCTTTTACCCCATTAACGGTCATGAACCAATAATTAATCCACAACTCAATTCAAAGATGCGTATCTACCGCGAGCACAGATTAACTTGTAGATACCCCTAAGCCCCTTAGGGAACATTTCATTTTTTGCCGATGTTAACACCCATAAAGTATCTGAAGCGGTCGATCTCAACAAATATGAGATGCTCATTAAAACGTCCCGCATCTAATTCAGCTCAGCGTGACACTGGCATATGGAACATTAGTGAAAATTTATGCATACTTAGCCAAATGTATCCACAAATCGCTCGAGCATCATTAGTTCGGTGGAAGGGATGTGTTCACAGGCGATTTATCGATCGACTCGCTTCGAAATAACAAGTTCCCGGCGAATTTCAACCAACCATTCGAGGAAATTTCTTCTCAAGCCACCGACCGACCGACCAAACCCTGATTTGCATAGATACACGATTGCTCATCTGGGGAGCGATCTATCACGGCGATAAAACACCCGCGCCATGTGTCGCGCTGTTGGTGATATAATTTTTCAACGCAGCCTCATAAGCATATGAATTTTTCGGCGATCGCCTGACCATGGAAGGTGACAAAACGGTGAAGACGCCGCCAAAAGCGGCGACACAACTCTTTGTGTGTCCATTCGATACGAAAGCGATCGCGGATCGCGATTAATTCCGCAGCGATCATCATAAACTTTTGTGGCGAATAAATTATGACCTTGACCGATCACAATAGAGACTAGCAATGCCTCAGAAAGCCACTAAACAAATCGTTAAATTCGATCCGTTTTGGGGGAGCGTTTTGACAAAAGACGTTCTTCTTTCGCGTCTCGCGTCTCGTTCATCGATCTTTTGATGAATTCGATCCATTTTCGGGGAGCGTTTTGACAAAGAGTCGCGTCGCGTCGCGTCTCACTCATCGATTTGTTGATTAAAACTTAGTCCTCGACAGATTGTGGGTAGTCCACCGAAGAGAGAGACACAAAAAACCGATTTAAAGTCCGTGCACAGCGCGTACGCACATCTGTGTGGAGATTTTGATTTATGGCTCGAGACCGCCCTCCAATAAATCAGCCATAAATCGATTCGTCTTCACGAAACGAATATTCATTTCGACTCTCTTGTATCTGAGAGGTTTGTTTTGATAATGGCGCGATGTGATGAGAGATGCGAGTGGAATGGTTCCGTTTTTTGTGGCCCCACCACAGGGGCAAGCACACAGAACTTGTTGGCTTTCGTTGTTGTCTTTCCCCCCTCCCCCTCACTCACGCTCTCTCTCATTTTTGGCTGACCTTTCATTTATTCGATCCATCCACAGTTTCATTCGAATTCCATGGAACCCCGTGACGGGATTACTGAGCGTTCCGGTTGTGCTTTGCTTAGCCAACACCTCTTCAATCTTCTCCCCCAGTACTCGACGAGATTCACCGCACAATGAGTGCCCGTTTCGGCGCCTCTACATCTAGCACTCAGGCCGAACGAACGAACGAATATAGACACATCCATGCGGACTTTAATGAGCGAGAGAAAGAGTTCCTCGTCTCATCCATCTCCCATCTCCCCGCTTTCTTTTCGTCGATCGCATGAAGTTCAGTATCTCGTTCGTGTGTGTGTCTGTGAATAAGATCCACGCTGCGTTGAGAACTGTTTGTTTAATTAAATAAATTTTTGTCACTTTATGTACACCCCGCTGCTAGTCCATATTTATAGAATTTATCGTCGAACTAGATATGAATGGGTTTCGTTTATGAGACGATCTTGAGGGGAATTCGTTGGGAGCTGTGTACCGATAGGCAACGAAAAAAAGCTTCATAATGCGGGCATGAGATAGCACGGAGTGAATACAGTTGCCATAGATCAATATATCATCGATACATAATGGGGTGCCACAGGGGAGGCGATTAGGATCGATATTATTAATCACTTTGTTAAATGTTTGGAATTGTTTCTCATGGGATTGTCGGATGGGATGCAAACAGATGGTGCTTTGAAAATGAATCTTCTTCTTTCCAACTGTAAACAGACGGTGCTTGCATGGTTGATGACAACAATCGAATTAATTAGACAATCGAACTGTGCCGTGGGATGTGAGTGGTGAATCGGAGAAAAAGGCGGAACTCTTTTGTTGAAGTTTCCGCCACTCCCAGCGATGGTGCACAGCAAGATGCAGCTGGATGCATTTTGAAGACACCGTATACATGAGCTCCTCGTTCTCTTTCTCCTTCCGGACTAGGCTCACTCATTTTTGTAGCTAGTAGAGTTCATGGTTCATGGTGAGACTCAAAGTAGTTCAGAAATGATCTGATTCGATGAAGTACAGGGCGCGCCATCTAGTGGTTTCTTTTTAAATCATAGGTTATTTTGACACTGACAGCTGTTTTCCGCTCGAAATTTTGACTGAAAGTCAGTATTATACCTCCGCTTAAATGAAATGAGTCGCTTTGCGCCATAACAACCTCGAAAATATTGAAAACTTATTCCCAACGTGAGTGCTGTGTAGCCCAAACAGTGAGGTTTTTGAAAAGAATTTTTGCCCGAAATGAAGCACCCACCGCGACTGCTGTACGCAAGTTTGTGCAAAAAATTCGTGAGACTGATGTGCCAGTGGACAACGTCGTGGTCCCCGTCGTCGTACGATGCGCACAGATGAGAAATTGGTGCGGATTGTGAAGTGGTGGCATCAATGGATCATTTTTCTTCGAAAATGAGGCTGGGAACAACGTTTCGGTGAACGGTGGGCGTTACAGAGCCGCGTTAACCAACTCTTTTTTCTCTGAAATTGAAGACATGGATTTGGACGACCTCTGGTTCATGCAGGACGATGCGCCATGCCACACAGCCCATGTCACAATCGATCTTTTGCGCACCAAATTCCCAAATCGTGTTATCAGCCGTCTTGGCGATGTCAATTGGCCGCCTCGGAGCTGCGATTTGACACCCCTTTGGAGTGTTTTTTGTGGGGAACCGTGAAGGAGCGATGCTATGCCAACAATCCGGAAGCGATTCAAGCACTTGAGGCCAATATCTTCAAAGCAATCCGTGAGCTACATCTCGAAACCATCAACAAGGTCGTGGAAAATTGGGGTGACAGAATGCGGCGCTGTGAAGACAGCCGAGGCAACCACTTGAACGAAATTGTGATTCACCATTAATGGGAATGTTTGCTCTTGCTAATGAAGCCATAATACATGGCAATACATGGAATTTTCTTCAATTTATTGGACTTTTAAAAAGAAACTTGTACTTGGCCCACCCTGTATGTTGAGTCCTCCCTCATTTCTGCCCCAGATACACATCCAGGTCAAGTCCCAGAACCCATTCATGAGCAACTCACTCGGAATGCACTTCCCCATCCAATCCAATCATCAAATGTCCTGTTTAATGTCTAGACACACCCAAATCCATCCATAAAACCACCTCAGATTCATCGAATAAATAGGATTCCTTGCACAGTTTTCCCGAGAAATCCAATTTAAGTACCAACAAGTACCCGCTCAGCTGACCTGCCCTCACAACGATTTTATTGCTCCCCATCCACACACCACCGCACCAGAGACAATACCAGCAATTACTTATCTCATTCGTTAGGCAAACACAACTGAGCGGCACTTAATCTCTCATTCCGCCATCGCCATCATCACCGTCGTCGAAATAAAAACGTTTAAACGTTCCCTCGTCGAATTTTCTAACGAACAGCTCCGTCGAATCGAAGCAGCGAATCGCACCATAAAAGCCCTTAAACCGTAATTGAGTCTAATTTAAATGGTCCTGTCTTCCTGCGGGCCATTGATGGCATCAATATAATTTATTTTGAACAAGAAACCACTGATCCAGTGGTCCACTGGCGACGGCGGTCAAGCGCCCATAAAAGTCGATTTCCCTTCGAATAATTCTTAAATTTTAATTGCTGCATACCCAGAAGCTTCCTTCCAGAGCGATGGCCAGCTCGTCGGTGAGTGTGCATGCACGGGGTTTAATCGAATTTTGAAACCCAGTCTGCGTCCTCTCACGGGAGCGCATTATCTCCGATATCTGTCGGATGATACGGTCCCACAGACGGGGGCCCAGCGGTGGAGGGCACTTATGTAATAAACAAAACTCTCATATTACCTCACGGATGCAGTGCTGCGAACGAGCGCGGTGGACATTTATCGCCATCGATCTCGGAAAAGGTAGTTTACGAGTGGTCTCGCATGTTCGGAGCTCGTATTTTTTGAACCGAAAAAGAGGAGTTCACAATCGAGAGCGTTTTATCGGGGCTGTTCGGCTCGCCGATGCTGCATGCCAATAAATTGGAAAATCACGCCGCAGGTTATTCAGTCTTTTTGGCGTCTTTAAACGGCGGCCAGGCTATCGGATCGGGTCATTACCTGAATGGGCGATCTATTTCACGCGATTTCTCGGAACCTGATGGATGGCTGTGTCGATGAAGGATGGACTAGTGAAGGCAAAGGCGTCTTCCTTCGTGTGACTGGACAGGAAATACGTTTTTTTGAGGTCTGAGGTTCATCGACAGACGATTGTCTCCGGAGGAGTGTTGGAAAATCGTTATCAAAGGGTTCCCTGTTCTTCTCCAAAAAATGTCAACAATTTCTGCGATCTCTCGATGGACTTAAGAACCAAATATTAAGCCGCTCATGAGTTGTCATAGAAGTGCCTTAGGGTATCCCAAAAGTCCCTTCTTTTGCCCTCCAGTGTGACCATAGCATGGATGCCGGGGCTTATGCCTCGTAAGCCGTTCTCCATCCAGCCCCCTGTCAACAGATTTTCCTTAAAGAGCCACAAAAATGGATCAGAGAACCGGAAAATGTTGCCCAGAGGTTTCCTCTTTTCTCCGAAAATTTTTAGATCTCTTGATGGACTTAGGGACCAAAATTTAAGTCGGTCATGGCCTTGAACCGAAGTGGTTAAGGATATCTCAGAACTGACTCCTTTTTGGCATCCATTGTGGCCATGACATGGATGTCGTTGTTTGTCTTTCGTAAGCCGTTCTCCATCGAGTCCTCTGTCAACAGACTTTTTTTTTCGGAGGGTTTTTGAAGCTCTACTGAAGCACTCAGACTCAAAACTGGTCCATTGTACTGCCAGGTAGCAACCTACTCCTCTGCCGTTAATTTGATTCCAACGGCAAATGGTGACTGGACCAGATTCGATTTCGGGCAGGCATTCCACCAGCGCCATCCAGCCGTGTTGTCAACTGTCAACAGGCTCTCCTTAAAAGACTACAAAATGTCTCATTTTTCAGTTTCAAAGCCTGCCTCATCAACCCACAGAACCGACTGTTCCACCAAAAGCTCTCTTGTCACCTCTATCCTCCGAGTCTCGACTTAGTAGCGAACATCTTCGGCGTCATGGACTTGTGTTTTTGGACTCAAAACATTCTCCATACCTCCATCGGGGCTCAAAGCCAAGGAAAGGTATCGACATCGCCTTTAACTTCAACACGCTGCTGCACCTCGTTACGCAAGACTCCAACTGTGACCGCAGCCGACTGTCGACTGGGCCAAGAATTGCTATTGAAACTCTCTTAGGAGAGAACCTACAGCAGCCCATCGTCTTTTTTGAAGGCTTTAGGCAAAGATCTTGAACGAAATGCTTACGCAATGAAAGTCGATGAAATGACTCGTGTTTTTGGACTCAAAACAGTCTACGTACCTCCTTCGAGGCTTAAAGTCGATGAAAGGTATCCACAGCTGGCTTGGCTTCAACATGTTCTTGCACTTCGTTCAGGAAGACTTCAGCAGTCGACTGTTAACTGAGGCAGCAAATGCTGTTGAAACTCCCCTAAGAGAGAACCAGCAGCAGGGCAACTATGGAATAAGCCTTAAGACTGCAATGAAGTCTAAGTCTTTGCAACAAATTTGTGATCCTCTCGGGAAATCTCACTTTTCAAAGCCCAGATCCCAATTCTGTATCCCATTCGACTTCATTTAAGTGCTCCCCGCCTGCAATAAAACAACGCCCGACTTCAAAGACCAACCGCCGCGGCTCCACAGTCACGAACGATGAGAACAGTCGGTAATCTCATGCCACAAACGAGCTTCACCCCTCCAGACATAAACTTCAATCGAAGTCTGATCAGCACTCCAGTTCACACTGCTCTCGAAGCCACTCCATGACATCAAATTTGATTCGATAAGAGCTTCCTTCCCTTTCAGAAAGACGGCGGAAAATGTCTGAGAACCCTCAGAGTCTCCGCTGAGACTGAACAGATTCTTGACCCAATGACCTCACAAAATGCGCCGGAAGATAACTCTCTCCCTCAGTGGCTGACGCCAGATGTGGACAAAACGAAACTCAGAGATAAATCCCAGATGAAAATTTAAGCCCTTAATGGAAACCGATTCAATTGTGATTTCCCTAAGAACCTCACGTACTCCTCCGTCAAATCTCCGAGCTTTACTTCCCCGAGGCGAAAATAAACTTCTGGCATATTTCATACGCTTAGCGCTGTCACGGCACCACGCTTATTTATGATTTTTAATCACTTTGTCAGTCCAGGTTCCACATGAGATGCGTCTGACAGCCTTGAGTAGGTGCATTCCCTGGCGCAGTAAGTGCCTCCTCGGCACTCCACCGAGCCGAGCGCGCACATTAACGCCTAAATTATGAATTCACCGGCTACTTATGAGCGTTCTAAAACCGGCTATCCCCGAATCCGTGCTATTTGTGGATGGTGCCAGGACAACGTCGTCGGCAGCGATTCACGTGAGCCAGCATTTCTCAGATAATTACGACAACCCCAGCGATGGATGGAAGCAGAGCAGCCTTGTCGCCGGAGACAAAAGACAACTCATCTTCAAAGACATTCCAATTCACTTATAAATAATTTTTTTGTTATCTCGATGGAAATTTTAATTCGAAACCCCCTTCAGCGGGAATCCCATTCATTCGTCCGTGCGTCCGTCTGTCTCTCTGTGTGCGCCACGCTGCACGAGAGTATCTATCGCTGGCTGATTGAATGAAATGCGTGCATGCATGCGCGCACTCGAGAGGAGAGCGTCGTACCACCGCCACCGCCGACGACTGCCAACAGCATTATTCACTCCCTTGTCTAAGGCGCACCAAGAAAACGGGCGCAAAAAGAAACCCTGTTTTCTTTCAGGAAAATGTTTTAAAATTAAATTAGTAGACGTAACGAGTGGATTGACGGCTGAGGGGGTTGCCGGTTGGGGAAAAGAGTTCAAGACAAGCGCTGATT
The DNA here is from genome assembly GCA_930367185.1 of Myathropa florea. Classification (NCBI taxonomy): domain Eukaryota; kingdom Metazoa; phylum Arthropoda; class Insecta; order Diptera; family Syrphidae; genus Myathropa; species Myathropa florea. Next base: position 42,982,027 of record OV884005.1, on the reverse strand, counting down.
ATGAGGGCGCTCCGGAGAGCTTGTTAGTCGCATACGCGCTCGATGTTAATGGCGATGGCTGGCAGGCAGCAGCCAGCAGCCAGCAGGCGTTGGTGCTTTTAATTAAACCCACATGCGCGCAAAGATACATGGCCCACTGGACGTGGGATCTGCCAATCGATGGGGAGTGAGGGGTGAGGCGGCGGTAATCTAAATGAATTTGCACACACAAGTTGCAAGCGCCTAATGGACGGGCAGCTGCGTTTCAAGAGAGAGAGGCCGGACACTTTCACTCGACGCGCCATTTAAGTAGCCCCGACGACAACTGCCTCGCACGACAAATAGATGCAGATACACTGGATGCACTTTGTCCGCGACTCGACTGAAGTACAGAGTGTAGCCATTTGGATGTCTGTGGGCTGTTTTGTGTGGCGATTTATGAGTAATGCACTTGAGTGCAGTCTTTTGTGGAGAACGTCGAGTGAGTGGGGGGTGCTTTTATGCAACGACCGCTGGGGTCGACTGCTGATGGGAGGCTGACCAGTGTACTGTGTGAACTGGAGGAGGTTTTTATGAAAGGCAGTCGGCGGTGGTCACAGTTGGAGGGTTTTCGCCGGCGAAGGGGGAAAGCTTACGTAACGAGGTGCTGGATCGTGTTGAAGTTAAAGCCGCTGTCGATACCTTTCGTCGGCTTTAAGCCTCGATGGAGGTACGGAGAATGTTGTGAGTCTGAAAACACAAGTTCTTTCAGCGACTTTCATTGTGTAAGCATTTCAAACAAGATCTAAGCTAAGGCTAAACTGAGGTCTTTAAAAAAGGCGTTGGGTGCAAGATATGTGATGTTGCTAAAAAAAAACATAGAGCTCTTTGCAGTCTTCGTGCCTGTTCCTCTGTTGCCCTTCTGCTGGTTCTCCCGTAAGGGAGTTTCAACAGCAATTCTTGCCCCCGGTTGAATTTTTAAAAAATACATGGTGAGTCATCTAGTGTTTCTTTTTAAATCATAGGTTATTTTGACACTGACAGCCCTTTCCACTCGAAATCTTGACAGAAAGTCTGTATCATACCTCCGCTTAAAGAAGCAGCAGCTTTACCCTCGAACAACGTTAGGAAATATTGAAAACTTAATTCCAAAGTGAGTGCTGTGAGTGCCCAAACTGCGTTTTTTGAAAATAAGTTTTGGCCGAAATGGAGCACCCACCGCGACTGCTGGACGCAAGTTTGTGCAAAAAACTCGTGAGACTGGCATGCTAGTGGACAACACTCACGGTCCCTCTTGTCGTACGGCGCGCACAGATGAGAAATTGGTGCGGATTGTGGAGTGGTGGCATCATTGGACCACTTTCCTTTGAAAATGAGGCTGGGAACTACGTTTCGGTCAACGGTGGGCGTTACTGAGCCATGTTAATCGACTCTTTTTTCACTGAAATTGAGGACATGGATTTGGACGACCTCTGGTTCATGCAGGATGGCGCGCCATGTCACACAGCCCATGCCACAGTCGATCCTTTGCGCACCAAATTCCCAAATCGTGTTATCAGCCGTCTTGGCGATGTCAATTGGACGCCTCGGAGCTGCGATTTGACCTCTTTGGACTCTTTTTTGTGAGGAAACGTGAAGGACCGATGTTATGCCAAGTATCCGGAAACGATTCAAGCACGTAAAGCCAATATCATCCAAACAATCCGTGAACTAGAGGCCGAAACCATGAACAAGGTCTTGGAAAGTTGATATGACAGAGGGCGCTACTGCGAAGGCAACCGAGGCAGCCCCTTGAACGAAGTTCTTATTCATCATTAATGGGAATGTTTGTTCTTACTAATAGAGCCATAATTCATGGAAATACATGGAATTTTGTTCATTTTATTGCATTTTTAAAAAGAAACTTGTATTTGGCCCACCATGTAGTTCCAAAAAGGCGATCGGAACAGACTAAGTGCTTGTTCGAGACGATGTATGGATGAGTTTGGATCTGGTATCCACGACACCGAGACCTTCTTGTCGGTTATTTCGACTCCGGTGGACTGAATTCGCCCCGTTTCCCCGACGATTTATGGATGAGCTTGGTCTGCACGAAACCGAGACCTTCTTTTCGGCAGCTTCGACTTCTGTGGACTGCATCTTGGCTGAAATTCAGGTCGACGTGTGGATGAGCTTGGATCTGGTCTCCACAACGTCGAGATCTTCTTGATTCCGGTGAACTGAATGTTTAGTTGAGTGAATTCGCCCCGTTTTCCCTCCCTTCCCCCTTCAAGCGTCCTTCTCAAGTACGTTCGCAAGGTCAACCTCCTCCGAAGATCGCAATCATTTACCTCCCGCAGCGTGCGCCTGGAATTCGTTTTAATCTCTCGCAAAAACTCATCCTTCCCTCCCAAGCAACCATCCACATCTTAAATCTCCCTCTCCCCCCTCCGTCTGCCCCCCTTAAGACCATTCAATTTATTTAAATCGACACTAACTGCCGGCAATTAATTGTCTCAAAAAACAAAATAAACACCGTTTCCATTTCAGAGAACCAACGAAAGCCTATTAATAATCAATTAACCTGCATTCTCCTACCTCATTCTGCCCCCCACCCCGTGCCTCTGCTGCTCAATATTCAAAAAGGCACCCGATATCAATCGCTTAATTGGCAGATAGAAATCAATAAAAACGAATGCGACGACTCTTTGTGGACATCAGCTGTGTACATCGATCATAAACTTGAGGTTCTTTTTTTTTTTTTTTGTGAAATAAACTCATTTCCCCTCCATGGTCTCGTTTTTTTGTGTGTCGTTTCCCAGATGTGATTGAATTCCAGCGGAGGAAACGTCTTGAATGACATATGAACTAATCAACAGGGTGGACGTTAAGAATTTTAATTAATTTTTTCTGTCCGTCCCCCTGTCGGATTCATCGATGATGACGGTTTTTTCTGGAGTCTTTTTTCCATTTTTGTTTTTATTGCCCTCCCAAAAGTGTCGTCAATTGAAGTTCGGTTACTTTTCCCATTAAGTACGCATTTGTACGACGTTACACTCGTTAATTCCGTATTCAAAATGCAATCGAAGAGCCATCCACGACGATCACAAGTAGGAGAGTGTACCTCAAAGGGAATGCAGGAGTATCCACTGGCATTTTATTGCCCTTTGTGTGCACTGTGCCCAGAGGAAGAGAGTGAGTGTGTGTGCATTTCTTAGAAGCCATTCCACCTCTCTCTCCTCCCAATCAAACTCTCGACGATCTGCTGAAGAACTTCTTCACGGGGAATGTACACGAAGTCGATTGTGTTTCGTACCCCCGCCCGGTGTTTGTGTGGATAAACCTGTAATTAGTGTGATACTTATATCCCGTAATTGATTGCATAAATATTTGTGCCCCACAACCTCATCAGCGCGCTGAAAGAGAGAGACACTCTCAAATGAAAGTCGTTTCGATTTTTCTTGATTTTCTTCGATTTTTTTATTTGATTTCTATCTTTCACCTCGTTTTTGAGTGAAATCCTATAGTAGAATATGTACAGTTTCTTACGAGAGGCTTAAAGTATAGTCAGTCAAGGATACATAAATAAACAAAAAATACAGTAGTCAGTATGGCAAGAGGCGAGATTTAGTTAGTTTTTGCCTCTTCAGACGGTTAAAACGACAAACAAGCGAGCACGCACACAAGAATCTATCTCGCGTGTCTCGCGCCTTTAAGTACTAAGCGAATTTATTATTTACACGATGGATTCCGCAGAGGCACAGTGCTATGTACAAGAAAAGATACACCTAGTGACTTAAGTTAAACTACAAAAAAAATGATTAAAAATAAAAGCGAATACATCTACACAACGTATCATATCACATTTGTTGATTGAAAACATTTTCTCTGCCCGATTGCGGGTCTGAATATTCATGGCGCCCAACGGAAGATGATGGTTGGAGGCTGCTTGACAATAATCCGTGATGGATTTCACAAACTGCTTGGTGGCTGCGACGAGCGCTCTCTCGCGAGTTGTCTTTTGGCTGGATAATGTGGAATGTTTGTTGGGTATGCTAATTCGTGGTCCCCTGTCCATCCACTGATCGTGAGACCGGCAACAGCAGCACGAAACCCTGGTGACCACAGCCGCTGACGACGATGACGACGATGATGATGATGATGTTTGTTGATGATCAGTCTTTGTGTTGGCTCGCTGTGGCAGGAAACCGTGGACTCCTTGGACTCGCGACGATGCTTGCTCGATCATTTGCATATCACTGCTGCTGCTGATTTTTTCCCCTTCTTCTTTCGGAGTCGTGTTGAAAAGCGAACGTGATGCGAATTGACAAACTTACGTTCCACAGACCGATCGTTTGGCCTGATCGTTTGACTTGAGCGCTTGGCCCGATCGTTTGGCTTGATCATATGGCCCGATCGTTTAGCCTGATCGTCTGGCTCGATCGCTTGGCCTGATCGTATGACCTGATCTCTCCAGCTCACCTTATCACGAAAAATTGTGTATCCCATTCCATTCTCTCCGGCTCACAATCCCCGGGCTTACACTCCACACTGATCGCTTGGCGATCCACTCGATCCCATCCCACAGTTCCAATTCCCACTTGAAGCACGAAATTTCAGACACACACACAGGCACTCGTTCACGCAGAGAATTGTTTCTTAGATGTGCACGGCGACAGTTCTCGGTGATGCATTCCTTTGGCATTGGCCGACTGGCATTGCAGCGCCTGGCAGCACTCCCCCAGGTCCACCGGGGCCGCTCCCCGCGTGCGGCATGTGCGGCGATCGCTGCTGCTGATCCTGCTGCTGCTGTTGTTGCTGCTGCTGCTGCTGCTGTTGCTGTTGCTGCTGCACCATCAGCATCTGCTGCTGATTCGAATTATTATTCCGATTGTGATTTTGCCTGGTCGTTCCGGCCATCAAATTATGATGCATATTATTGCCTCTGAAGCTGGAGTGCTGCAAATGATGCGGTTGCGGTTGGAAATGATGCAAATGATGATGGGGGTTGTGATGGTGTGGCGCCATCGGGATGTGAACGCCTGGACAGTGTCCACCATGTGGGCGACGCTGATTGTTGGGCACATCTGGCAGCGCGAACCGCAGCTTCTCCCAGAATAATTTATCGCCCCACTGAAGGTAGGTGTTCGTTTTGAGGTACAATCTGATATCTGGATCGAGATCTTTTTGTGGCACCTCGCCCAGCACGATCACGATCAATCGTCGTCGACGATCGCGCAGCACTTGATGATGAGCGGATTTGAACTCGAATCGACACCATTCGGATTTTATGAAGTTCTCGGAGAGGACCATGATCGTGCGGCGCGAGGAGTCGATGGCCTGCACGATCGTATCGGCGATGTACGCGCCCACCGGGAAATCTCGATGGTGTAGGCAAAGTTTGTAGCGTGTGTCGCCGTTCTCCAGCTCTGGGGCGAGTTCCTCGGCGACAAATGCCTCGTCTTTGGAGCTGTACGAGATGAATGCATCGAAGAGTTTCTCGCGTTCGCCCTTGTCGATGTCTTTGTTCGCGTTGTAGAAGAGCCGGATGCCGAAGCGTGAGTGACACCAGACACGCATCTCCTGTCGGAAGATGAAGACGACCAGGGTGCAGATGATGACGAAGAGGAACCCGGTGAGGATGGCCACGAGGATCGGGATGTAGTCCTGGAACGGTGGCTGGTTGAGGATCATTTTGGTCGAGGTGAGGTTCCCACTGGAGGCCATGCTCTCCGCGTCCGAACTGTTCGCGAGCGAGTTTGATCGATTGTTGATGCCGCAGGCGATGAGCCGGGCTCCGGTGGCCGAGTCGTTGGCGTTGGCGTAGATCGAGAACATCTCGCCGTTGACGGTGGTGGTTGAGTTGGAGCCGACGGTGACTTTGCCGGTGGTGGTGCATTTGATCTTGTTGCGGTCCTGCACGGAGTCGTGACGGTTGATGTAGTCCCTGAATTTGTCGACGAACTCGCATTCGCAGGTCCAGGGGTTGCCGGAGAGGCGCAGCTCGTTGAGGTACGGCGGGAGGAAGTTCCAGATTCCGAACTCCGCGATGGCGTTGTGATCGAGGCGGAGGATCTTCAGGTGGTAGAGGTGGGTGAATGTGAGCGAGTCGATTGAGGCGATGTTGTTGTGTTGCAGGTAGAGCTCTTGGAGGTTGTCCAGTCCCTGGAACTCGTTGCCGTTGAGCTGGTGGAGGTTGTTGTGGTTCAGCTGGAGGACCTCCAGTTCGAGCAGGCCGTAGAATGTTCGGTTCTGGATCGCATCGATGCGGGAGTGGTTCAGGTGGAGCACCCTCAGGCGCTTTCTGCCGATGAACGAGTGGCTGCCCAGCTCCTTGAAGCTGTTCCCGTCCAGGTACAGCTGCGTCGCGTCCATGGGGATGTGCTGGGGCAGTTCGCGGTCGTAGCTGCCGCGGGAGCAGTCAACGACGTTCGAGGTCCAGCTTTGGTCGTGGTAGCAGGAGCAGCGGTCTGGGCACTGCATCTTGCAGTCGCAGGCGTAGTAGTCGCAGCAGTGGCAGAGGGCGAAGCAGTGCGCCTCGTACTTGCAGAGGAACTCGTTGGACTTGGCCTCGATCAGAGGGACGTGTGACTTGCCTCTGACGTAGGAGAGCTTGCAGTAGATCTGGTCCAAGTCCATGAGCTTCGGCTGAGTGCGGGCCTCGGTGTTGATCTTCTGCAGCCAGTCCAGGTTGCAGTCGCACTGGAAGGGGTTGGAGCCGATGAAGAACTCCGGAATCTCCTTGTCCTCGGGGATGGGCGAGAGTCTGAGGGCGTTCGGCTCGAGGGTGGTCAGCTTGTTGCGCACCAAGTCGACCTTGGTGAGGTTCGGCTTCTTGAAGAACGTGTACGGCTGGATCTTCTCGATCAGGTTGTCGTTCAAGTGGAGCACCTCCACGCTGTTGGGGATCGAACTGGCTGTGATCTCGGTCAGCCGGTTGGCGCTGGCGTCGAAGGTGCTCAGCATGAGTTCGGTTTCGATTTCGAAGTAGTTGCCGAGCTGGGTGATCCTGTTGGCGCGCACGTCCAGCCACTGGAGGCCGGTGGGGATGTGGGCGTAGTCGAATTTCTCGAGATGATTGTCGGAGATGTTCAGCCAGACGAGGTTCTGCAGCTCGGTGAAGAGGCCGGTGATGCTTTTCAAGTGGTTACCGTCCAGACGGATGGCTTGGATCTGAATGTTGCGGTGGAATGCGCCGGGTTCGATGCCCTTGATCTTGTTGCCGGAGAGGTTGACTATCTGGAGGGCTGTCATGCGGTCGAAGATGCCGCGGCGGATGTAGTCGATGGAGTTCTCCGTGAGCCGGAGTCCGTAGAGACTCTCCATCACGCTGATGCTGGTGTTCTCGATGGTCGTGATGAGGTTCTCGCCGATGTCCAGGGTTTTCAGGAACGGCACCTGTCCCAGAGCTTCGGGGACGGTGAGGAGTTTGTTGCCGTTCAGGTGGAGGTCTTGGACGCTGGTGCAATTCTTGAAGGCCATCGGATCGACTTTGGAGATGCGGTTGTAGTCCATGGAGAGCACGACGATGTTGTTGAGCCCGCGCAGGGTGTTGGCACCGATCGTGGTAATCCGGTTGTTGGACAGAATCAACGTGTGGAGGTTGGTTAAGTCGGCGAAGGTGTTGTCTGGGATGTGGTCGATGTAGTTCTCCTCGAGGATGAGCTTCTGCAGGCTGCTTAGACTGCGGAAGATGCTCTGCTCGAGTTTGCTGATTTTGTTGGACGACAGGTCGAGCAGGACGAGTCGCTTGAGGCCGACGAATGTCACGGCGTTGATCCACTGCGAGTTCAGCTCGTTGGCAGACAGATCGAGGACCAGAAGGTCCGCCAGTTCGGAGAATAATCCTGGGGCCAGCACGTTGATGCTGTTGTTGCGGAGGTAGATCTTCGTCACGTACTTGGCCTCGGAGAACAGCTCTGGGGGCAGAGATGTGAGCCGGTTCTCGGAGAGGTCGACGACGGACAGTGAGACCAGGCCCTCGAAGGCGCGGTCTGCGATGAAATTCATGCCATTCCGGTCGAGCTTGAGGCTCTTCAGTCTTCCCAGGGCGGAGAAGATTGCTGATGGCAGATTGGCGATCTTGTTGTGGGACAGATCGAGGAAGTTGATGGCGGATCCGCAGATGCGGGACTTCCGCGTGCTCAGCGACGCGCTGAAGTGGAAGTTCCCCAGATCCTGGATCTCGTTGTGGGACATGTTCAGATGACTGAGCGTTTTCAGAGGGCAGATGACGCCGTCTGGGACCAGCCAAATGTTGTTCAAGCTGAGATCCAATCGATCGAGCTGGCGGAAGTCGGTGAACGCGTTCGGGGCGATCGATAGGCTCATCGTGGACCAGTCGGCGTTGTGGGTGCGAATGGTAAGATTCCTCAGTTCCTGGAGCCCGCGAAAGGAGCCCTCGGTGATGTTGCCGAGTTTGCAGAATTCGATGGTCAGCGCGCGTAACTCCACCAGCGAGCGAAAACTGTCGGCACTGAGGCTGCTCTGGTAGAAGAGGCCATCGTTGCACTCCAATCGTAAGCGGATCGTGTTCTGCGGTTGAATGACGCTAAAGTTTGTATTTTCCAGCTCGCTGTTGATCGTGCGAAGCTGACAGACGAGCACAATATCCGATTCGGTGGTCCCGGACCAGCGGCACTCGTCGGGCGCTTGATAGAGGACGGTTTTCGACAACGCGGCGCCCAGGATCGGGATGATGAAGTTGATCATAACCGAGAGGATCGTCTTCGACATGATCGGGGTTCGGGTGCACATTTTCTCTCGCGACAAATTTTCTCTCGATTTTTGTATCTTTTTTTTTTCTTTTTTGTATCTCAACGCACTTTGTTTTGAAAAAATAATCTTTTTTGGCAGATTTTCTTAACTTATTTCGAATTCACAGCATTTTCATGCATTTTGCGTTCACTAGCGGCGGGCAGAGACGTATCCGTATCCGACACAGTGGGCGGGTGTGGGTTTTCGCGTATCTCAAAAATGTATCTAAGTCGATCTCGCAATTTTCGAATATTCCTTTACCGGTGGGGTTTATTTTTTTGTGAAAAAAGAAGTAAATTCTCAGGAGTGTTTGAATATTTGAAATATTTTCCTTCGGTTACAACGTCACGGGGTCGCACGTCCGATCGACTTGAACTCTTCTCATAAACTGATCGGAGAGTCGGTCGTTCTCTGGATATGTTCGGTGTATCTCAGAGATTCTTTTTGGATTTTTTCTTGTCTCCTTTGTGTGTGCTTCGGCTGTTGGGCTGAGAGTTTGAGTTGAATGTTGCGCACAAAAACAACCACCGGTTAGGCAAGTTTTTGTGTGCTGCTCGGCCGATGCACACACGCATAGCCTTGTCTCGTTTGCTCTTGCGTGAGCGCGAGCGGCTGGTTACTTAACACGAACACATCGATGCAGTGGGTTAGGTAGACGAAGACGACGACGGGTGAGTGAAGTTGAATCGAAAGAATGGACAAAGATGTGGATATAAGTGTGTTTTTTTTCTTTTTCGTTTTGTAACGTCTACCTGGGTTATTGTTCTCTTGTTGGGATGGGATTGTGTGTTCTGCGCGTTCATTGAGTCGTGCGTGGTTTGTGTGCGCAAGCTGAGTGGAGTAAGTGAGTAAATCAATTTGAAGAGAGCAAGAGATTGTGATGACTTTGTGTGCTCTGAGAGAAGGCATTGTCCGACTGAAAGACACACTCAATTTCAGTGTGGCCGTAGGTTTTTGTGAGTCGAGAGAGGAAGAGATGACAGATAGGAGCTAAGCTCTCCCATGGAGTTGGGAAATCGACTGAATTGATAACTGTTTCTTCATGCAACTCGATGGATTCTTTAGAAATTCTGGTGCAATCGTTAACCTGTGAGCTTCAGACGGAGAATCGAATGAAATACTGTCTAGGTAGTCACAGGAGAGTTGATTAAACCACTTTAGATACGCGATTTCTGTCTGAGATACTTTATGGTCTCGGCTTCAGATTTTTGATTTCAAGACATCGAAACACCTGTTTGAAAACTGTCCACGTAGTCTCAGTAGAGTTGGTTAAACTACATTAGATACTTGGTTTCGGCTTAAGATACTTTATGGTCTCAATTTCACATTTTTTACTTCAAGACATCTGTTTGGTTTTGAGCTTCAGACAAAGAATCGAATGAGATACTGTCTACGTAGTCACAGGAGAGTTGATTAAACCACTTTAGATACGTGATTTCTGTCTGAGATACTTTATGGCCTTAGCTTCAGATTTTTGATTTCAAGCCAGCGAAACTTCCGTTTGGTTTCAAACCTTGTCTGACCCAAGAAAATTAAGCCAGATACCATTCAACTTCGAAAGTTGAATCTACGTGCCTATAGATACGTATCTAAGTTGTCGTCCTAAGAGATTTCATCAATGTCACTTTTAGTTTGAAGCCCTTGTCCACTTGGCAGTCTCTCATGATATACTCCACCGTACTAGTATCTGCTACTATTTACAGATACAGTATCTGCAATAAAATGGGAACCCTGATCATTGCCCACTCAACTCATTTTCATCGTCAGAGATCTTCTGAGTGGATTCCGATAAGATGCTCGATCCAAGCGCCTTTGTGTACGTGAGAGATACTCTCTCTCTCTCTCTCATCGCCTGACTCTCAGAGAGCTGCATACGTGTGGAAATCTATCCACTCAATGATTAAGGTAATTTTTGTTTTTGTATCTAACTTCAGGTAATCGAAACTTGTTTTGTGCCTTGCTTACCCTTTTCTTTCACAAACTCACACCATAACAATGTATCTAGATGGATTTCTTTGGATATGATGGTTTTTTTTGTGATGTTCTTTTCTTCTTCTTTTCTTTTCACTTCATGGCTGCCTGAAAGAATTTCTTAGCTCATCGCATAACCGACTCAAAGAAGGTTGCAACCAACGATGATGAAGAAAAAAGTATCTCTGTGAGAAAGTAATGCATGCATGCTCACATTTGTGCAGATTTTTTTTTGTGTTCTGTTGCAGTTGCTGCTGGTGTCGTACATGAAATTCAATCTGATTTGAAGGTCCCAGCGATTACGTGAGAAAGAGAGACGGAATGCATTAAATGACAGGTGACCCAATTGCTGGGTAGATGCATCGTTCCCCGGGCCATTGTTGAGCGCACATCCCTTCGTATCAGGTTCGTCTTAGGGTTGGCCAAGGGTGCGATAAACAGGTAAAGACAGCAACTGTGAAATTGCCAATTATTTGGACTCGTATCTGAGCGGTTATTATTCAACATTTGCAACGCAAACAATGTCAGATGAATGGATGAAGTTGGCTAAACATTCTGAGGTTTGATGGCAAACAATCGTGCCCGTTCCGGGGATATCTCATGGATGCAACAACAAAATGACTTATCACTTCCATTCGCTTCATTTCGATTCCTTTGTCCCATCGGGAGCTCGGCAATGAGAATTGATTGCCGTGAGATGGTTGTTAGGAGAAGGCAATTTTTAATCGTGAACACCGTACGGGAGACCCCCGTCCCCCGGTCAGACAGAAAAGAACAAATGAATAGTCATAATCGAATGAAATTAATGCTTGACGCTGCTGAGAGATTCACCGATCCGGGCTTACAAGACTGACGGACGGTCGAACGGGGAGAGAGAGAGAGAAAGGAAGAGGGGTACACAAAGTCACCGAAGTCAGCTGGATACTAATGGATATTTAAATTTTGAATTTTTATCGAGGAAAGAAACAAAAATGATGTTCAACGCGTGTGATTAGAAAAAATGGCAGTGAAATGAAGATGCAGTTAGAATTTGTATCTTTCATGAGACATCGTGTATCTGACACGTTAAATTGTGATCAAATTTCTTTCTTTCTTCTCTCTGTCCCCCCCTCCCCTCCCCCTTTTCCCATCATTCATCACCCTTTCAGGGGGACTGAAGGTGTTTTGAGGTGATAAATCACTCGGGAAGGCAGTTATTAAGATATTGACTCTTTTGAGGACGCTGCGGGTGACAGATGAGCTTGATAGTGACCATCTTGAGCGAGGTTTCGGTTATTAATTGAATGCTAAAGAGGCTAGTTTTCGAATGGGAGATTCTGGCGGCTTTGTAGGTCAGTGTCTTGTGAGAAGTTGTCATCAGCGAGCGAGTTCTTGAATAAATACAGAAATTTTCTAGCAACTCATCAGTGAATGAGGCTCTGAATAGATGCGGAAATCGTCCAGAAAGGGGCTTAGCAACTCATCAGCGAATGAGGCTCTGAATGGATGCAGAAATCGTCTAGAAAGGGGCTTAGCAACTCATCAGCGAATGAGGCTCTGAATGGATGCAGAAATCGTCTAGAAAGGGGCTTAGCAACTCATCAGCGAATGAGGCTCTGAATGGATGCAGAAATCGTCTAGAAAGGGGCTTAGCAACTCATCAGCGAATGAGGCTCTGAATGGATGCAGAAATCGTCTGGAAAGGGGCTTAGCAACTCATCAGCGAATGAGGCTCTGAATGGATGCAGAAATCGTCTAGAAAGGGGCTTAGCAACTCATCAGCGAATGAGGCTCTGAATAGATGCAGAAATCGTCTAGAAAGGGGCTCTGAACAGATGCAGAAATTGTCTAGAAAGGGGCTTAGCAACTCATCAGCGAATGAGGCTCTGAATAGATGCAGAAATCGTCTAGAAAGGGGCTTAGCAACTCATCAGCGAATGAGGCTCTGAATGGATGCAGAAATCGTCTGGAAAGGGGCTTAGCAACTCATCAGCGAATGAGGCTCTGAATGGATGCAGAAATCGTCTAGAAAGGGGCTTAGCAACTCATCAGCGAATGAGGCTCTGAATGGATGCAGAAATCGTCTAGAAAGGGGCTTAGCAACTCATCAGCGAATGAGGCTCTGAACAGATGCAGAAATTGTCTAGAAAGGGGCTTAGCAACTCATCAGCGAATGAGGCTCTGAATAGATGCAGAAATCGTCTAGAAAGGGGCTTAGCAACTCATCAGCGAATGAGGCTCTGAATGGATGCAGAAATCGTCTAGAAAGGGGCTTAGCAACTCATCAGCGAATGAGGCTCTGAACAGATGCAGAAATTGTCTAGAAAGGGGCTTAGCAACTCATCAGCGAATGAGGCTCTGAATAGATGCAGAAATCGTCTAGAAAGGGGCTTAGCAACTCATCAGCGAATGAGGCTCTGAATGGATGCAGAAATCGTCTGGAAAGGGGCTTAGCAACTCATCAGCGAATGAGGCTCTGAATGGATGCAGAAATCGTCTAGAAAGGGGCTTAGCAACTCATCAGCGAATGAGGCTCTGAATGGATGCAGAAATCGTCTAGAAAGGGGCTCTGAACAGATGCAGAAATCGTCTAGAAAGGGGCTCTGAACAGATACAGAAATTGTCTAGAAAGGGGCTTAGCAACTCATCAGCGAATGAGGCTCTGAATGGATGCAGAAATCGTCTAGAAAGGGGCTTGGCAACTCATCAGCGAATGAGGCTCTGAATGGATGCAGAAATCGTCTAGAAAGGGGCTCTGAACAGATGCAGAAATCGTCTAGAAAGGGGCTCTGAACAGATACAGAAATTGTCTAGAAAGGGGCTTAGCAACTCATCAGCGAATGAGGCTCTGAATAGATGCAGCAATCGGGCAACTAGACTTCGATGGACAGGGGAATAGTTGCTCATTCAGCCTTGAACACAAGAAGCATGCCTCTCAACTCTTGTCCCTCATCGCCACTCCACACGCTCGCCCTCAATTCCTCAGTCAGCCTGACATTTCTAATCAGAGAGTCATGAGATACTGCAGTTGGAATGCAAATCCCATAGTCAAACAAGCCTGCGATCGTATTTCCCGTCTTTACCGAGGCACAGCGTAACATTTCGCATTCCACCACAAAAGCTGAGTCACATGAAACCCGACACAAGCACGGGGGGGTCCACATTTGACACGTTGTTTCTTGCTGCAGCAGCATTCAATCTTCTCACGACTCCAATAAGACAGACCAGCTCTCTTCCATCGGCTCCCTCTCTCTCTTAAGTGAGTCAGACTCAAAGAGAGACATTGTGACCAGTTTTGGGAAACAGCTATTATTTCCTAATTAAACCGATAGATATCTTGAAAAACCTGTATCTCCCTCTCTCTCTCGAATGCATTCACCCGATTCCCACTCAAGAGAACGCACTCACTCTCAACCCAAAAAGCACTCGCACTCATTCACTCGAAAGGACCCCGTCTGGTGTAATTTTTATGCAGATTTTATGCACTGCTTCCATCTCATGGCACAGCACTATGAATGGAAAATTGGATTTTCTGCCCCCACCGAGTAAACGGAATACAAAACAAATTACCACTGAATGAGTCATTTGTTCACGTCCATTATGGTCAATAAATTTCATTTGTATTGCGAGAGAGATGAAAATTGATGCTGGTCTTTGTTGCTGCTGCTGCTGATGGATTTCTGCTCTATTCAGCGATAAACTTCACCAAATAATTAATGTCGTTATTAATCGGAGTGAAATTTTGATTAATGCCCGCTCTAAAAATACACACAACCGGGGGTAGCCATCACTGATCCTTGGGAGTTGTGTCTTAAACGAAATGAAATGTCACAATGTGAGGGTGTAATTAATCTGAAGTGATGTACTCTCTCAGTGTACTTCATTGTGTTCAGGCGGTTGTTCTGTACGAGTATGTTCTGTGAAGCAGATGAAGGAGAAGTGACAGCTGTGGGTGTTGTGTGCTCTAAAAATAGACTGAAATTCGGTTTCATTGGGTTCAGTGATCGCGGTCAACGCGATCTTGAGGATGTCAAAGCGTGAAGAGACTGTGCGACTTCCTTTCGTGGTTTAGGCGGCATTTTAAAGTTGCTAAGCTCACCAGAGGCTAGGAGCAGACTTCTAGATTCAGGGAGAATCTAAGAAACTTCTCCAACTGATCACTGATCTTCATCGTGTGGATCGTATCTCCTTTTCATTCTTTTCACGATTGTCTCAGTTTCATTTGGTTAAGTGATCGCGATAAACGCAAATGTACGCCTTCTCAGGGCTGCCAAGGTTTGAAGAGACAGTGCGCCTTCCTTTCATGGTTTAAGAGTCGGTTCAAAGTCGAAAAGCTCGCCAGTGGTTAGGAACAGACTTCTAGATCCAGACGGAGATTAAGAAACTTCTTTAACTGATCACTGATCATATCTCGTTTGCCTTTTCTTCAGATTTGTCCAAGTTTCATTGCGCTTTCTTAGTGCTATCAAAGCATAAAGACGCAGTGTGACTTCAAAGACGTTTCAAAGTCACAAAGCTCACCAGTGGCTAGGAACAGACTTCTAGATTTAGGCAGAGTCTAAGAAACTCCTCCAACAGATCACTGATCTGCTTCGTGTGGATCACATCTACTTTCTTTTCCTCGTCGTCGACGCAAATGTATGCTTTCTTGGAGCTCTCAAGGCATAAAAAGACTGTGCGACTTCCTTACGTGCTTTAAGAGTTGTTTCAAAGCCGCAAAGGTTGCCAGTGGCTAGGAAGAGACTTCGGACAGAGTCTAAAAAATTACAACTTCTCCAACCGATCACTGATCTGCATCGTGTCGATCGTATCTCCTTTCCCTTCTCTGCAGGATTGTCCCATTTTCATTGCGATTTCTTGGGGCGAGAGACGGTGCTTCTGTATACTGTTCTGGCTTCTGGTTCCCTTCATGATTTTAAGGTTTTTTCAAAGGCAGCAGTGGCTACGAACAGACTTCTAGTAGTTGGAATGCCAATTCCAGAGGTGAACAAAATTGCGATCGTATTTCAACGGTTTCTTGGGTCTGTCAAAGCATACAGAGGCTGTGCGATGTCCTTTCATGCTTTAAGAGGTTTCAAACGCGCAAGTTTCTCCAGTGGCTAGGGCTTCTAGATCCAGTCGGAGTCAAAGAAACTTCTCCAACTGATCACTGATCGTATGGATCGTACTTCAGGCTTGTCTCCGTTTCATTGCGCTTTCTTGGGGCTGCCAAACCGTAAAGAGACGATGCTTCTGTACACTCTTATGGCGTCTGGTTCCCTTCATGATTTTAGAGTTTTTTCAAAGGCACCAGTGGCTAGGAATAGACTTCTAGATCCATACGGAGTCCAAGAAACTTCTCAAACTGATCACAGATCTTCATCGTGTGGATCATATCCTCCTTCCGTTCCTTTCACGGTTGTCTTAGTTTCATTGCGTAGGATGATCGCGGTCAATACAAGTGTACGCTTGCTTGGGGCTGTCAAGGCGTAGGGAGGCTGTGCGCCTTCAAAGACGTTTCAAAGTCTCAATCCTCGCCAGCGGCTAGAAACGGACTTCTAGATTCAGAAAGAGTCCACGAAATATCCACTTCTCCGACTGATCACTGATCTTCGTGGTGTGGATCGCATCTCCTTTCTCTTCTCTTCAGAATTGTCTCAGTTTCTGTACACTGTTCAGACCTCTGGTTCCTTTCATGTTTTTAAGGTTTTCTTAGAGGCACCAGAGGCTAGGAACAGACTTCTGGATCCAGACGGTGTCTAAGAAACTTCTCCACCTGATCACTGATCTGCATGATGTAGGTCGTATTTTCTTTCCCTTCCTTTCACGATAGTCTCAGTTTCATTGCATAAAGTGATCGCGGTGGACGCCAAGGCATAAAGGCTTCCTTTCATGGTTTAAGAGACGGTTCAAAGTCGCACAGCGCGCCAATGGCTAGGAACAGACTTCAGACAGACTCTGAAAAATTACAACTTCTCCAACTGATCCCTGATCTACACCGTGTGGATCGTATCTCCTTTCCCTTCTCTTCACGACTGTCTCAGTTTCATTGCGTAAAGTGATCGTTACATCGATGGCGATCAGTCTAGAAATTCATCAACATTCCATAAAGCAACTTAATTCAGACAAAAGCCGAAACGAAGTGAATGCTCTCTCACCCAATCCAATTGTGGATCCAATTCACCATCACAGTGTGACACCTCTGTTCTGAGCAATGATGACTGGTGAGGATCGTTTGCTTGATCGCTTCATGACACTTTCCCTCAGAGCCGAATACACTGCCCTTCCACATGTAAGATGTGTCCATTTCGACTCTCGATCACTGTCAGTCCCTTGGGCAAACAATTGATTGAAATATGACCCTTTTGTTGTGGACCGTCATTCTCTAGCTCGATCACTGTCATTATGTATGCAGATACGTTCTGTCCCGTGATCCACATTGGCCACGTTTCAAAAGCCCACTCCATGTCGACCGACTCGACATCTCAGCAGCTTGTATCGAAATCATCATTTCGATGTAAATTCAAACAAACAAACACCTCTCTCGTCGGTGAATTGTGATAGAAAGTGTATCTGTGAGATACGGAAAATTCCTTCCTCTCGTGTGATTACCGATTCTTGTTCCTCTGTTGCATCATCGGTTCTGGTATCCGTAGGATGCTAAGTTATGAATGTCATAGCTATCTATGCATCTGTCCAATTTATAAAACAAGATTGTTCAACAAGATGAATTCCGGCCAAAGAGACAATACGACAGACACAGCAACAGACACCGGACAGGGAAACAACACAAAAGTCATTCAGTCGATATCTGGCGTGTTTGTGCATCGTATCTATCCCCATTTGCCAGAGAAGGAGAATGCACAAGTGTCATTGTCAGCCTCGCATAGATAAGGGAAACGAAAACAATAGTCAAACATTCGATACTTTTCGAAATACTCCTGGTGTTGGTCCTCTCCGACGATGCCGATGCTTATGCTGGTTGACTGCTCGGCCAGTCGGTATCGCATCGAGGAGAAAATTGCTTTAAACAGGTAGGATTCAGGTTAAGAGACAGCCAAGAGATGGAAACTAATCCTTTTGATAAAAATCTAACCCACTGAACACACACACCCAACCGACCGGCACATTATGCAACGAATCAGTGCGCATTGAGTAGGAATTTTCCGAATGCGTTATTCGACATGCGGCTGCCGGTTTTGTATCCGGAATATTCAAGTGTATCCCTGACCGAATTTGTGCCAATTTGATGGATGGAATATGATGCACTGGGCGGCAGGAAGTAAAGCAGATTTTTTCGAAATTCATTTCAGAATGAATCTCAAATTTCCAGAGAAAATGTTTCATTTTTTCCCTCCCATTCATTCGGCCGAACGACAAATGGGCGGGCGCCTTTCATGGGAGCCTACGCATTTGTATGCCGATGAGGAAGTGAGATTACTGGGCCAATTTCGGATTTTTTTTGATCAGCCAATCAACGTTTATTGGGCGCTTTATTGGTTCGCTCACAGCATGCAGTTCGGGCTTTTCAGTTTAATCGTATCTTTAGCAGTTAAGCGGAGAGATATGATGTGCCAGATAGTCGGGCGTGGGTGTGGATACACTCCGCTGTGTTCGGTTGGCAGTCATTGAGGTAATCATGTCAGATTCG
This sequence comes from Myathropa florea, assembly GCA_930367185.1. Lineage (NCBI taxonomy): Eukaryota > Metazoa > Arthropoda > Insecta > Diptera > Syrphidae > Myathropa > Myathropa florea. The sequence goes on along the minus strand of OV884005.1, from coordinate 42,963,753 downwards.
AGAGTTGACATGGCCACCATTGATGCTTCCTTTTGGTATCGTTTTGTCGGCTTCAAGAACAATTAAAAGCGACGGATGTCCATCTGTGAGGCGCTCTTCGGTCGATACAAATCAGAGACAAAACAGAATTTAATTAGACATCCAACGGAGAGGGGGAAATTCTCTTGTCACTGCTCACAGTGCACACACAAGAGAAGGTGATCGTCATCACGAAAGTTGTCCTTCCAGCGGGAAACTGCTGTACACGCAATCCCCAGTGAGTACATTTTATTCTCTCCTTGTCTCTCATCTCATATTTAGTCCATCCAATATGGTCGGCAGTCGTTGAGACAGTCAATCGATAATCTGTGCGCGCCTCTCGATCGCGCGACGATCGTTGATTAGATTTATGATCCAGCCAGCGGTTGAAGAGGGGATCTCAGTAATTTCATCTTCTTCCCCTTGGTCCGGCGTTGTAGACACACGGGATTGGAGTGGATGGTGGTGGCTTGGATAGTGACGGGCATTAACAAACGTTTAAACTCTTGTCGCCGGATTGGATTTGATGATCAATGATGTTGTGCCGACAGTGGTGTACTGATGATGGTTGACAGGATGGTATAACAAGTCATAAATTTGCTCTCTCTCTAAAGCACTTGTCGGTGGGGAGCGGTGGCGAGGTGAAGATACACACATTTCTCATTGGGGGAATCGATTCGCGGAAAGTGATCTTGTCTGGAAAAGGTCTTATAGCTCCCATATGATTACTTTTTCAAGTGATCGTGCACTAAGGCTGCATTTTTGTGCGGTAAGATACGTGAGAAGCCTTTGAGATACTTTTTTAATTTCTTAAAAATTGATCTGATCTTTTACCCCGTTGCAGATTAGAGACTTTAAAGCAATTTCTGATGTTGAAAATTGTTTGAGATACTTGTATCTTTTTCATAAATTTTTTCCAAAGTTGATTTTCAATGTTGATCGTGGACTTAAGCATCATTTGTGGTGCCGTGGATACAAGGGATATTTTCTAGAAATATATACCTACTGAAAAATAGTTGAGATAGTTGTATCTTTTTCACAAATTTTTACAAAATTCGATTTCCAATGTGCACGATCAACTTTAGAATCGTTTTTGGTGACGTGGATACAGGGAAGGGTCTTGAGATACATCATGCACTGCATTTTAATGCGGTAAAATACGTCAGAAGCCTTTGAGATACTTTTTAATTTCCTGAAAATTTATCGAATCTTGTATCCCTTGACAGATTAGAGACTTCAACGCAATTTCAGGAATAAAAAACAGTTTGAGATACTTGTATCTTTTTCATAATGTGTTGCCAAAGTTGATTTTCTATGTTGTTCGTGGACTTAAGCATCGTTTGTGGTGCCGTGGATATAAAGTAGAGCCTTGGGATATTTTTAGAAATAATACCTACTGAAAAATATTTGAGATACTTGTATCTTTTTCATACATTTTTGCAAAAGTTGATTTCCTATGTTGATCGTGCACTTTCGAATCGTCTTTGTTGTTGTTGGATACAAAATAGAGTCTTGAGATACATCGTGCACTGCATTTTAGTGCGGTAAGTTACGTGAGAAGCCTTTAAGATGCTTTTTAATGCCTTTAACATTTATCGAATCTTTTATCCCTTGACAGATTTGAGACTTTAAAGCATTTTCAAACGTTAAAAACTGTTTGAGATACATGTATCTTTTTCATACATTTTTTCAAAAGCTCGTTTCCAATGTTGATCGTGGACTTAAGCATCGTTTGTGGTGCCGTGGATACAAGGTACAGCCATAGGATATTTCCTAGAAATAGATACCTAATAAAAAATATTTGAGATACTTGTATCTTTTTCATAAATTTTTGCAGAAATTGATTTTCTATGTTGATCGTGGACTTTAGCATCGTTTATGGTGCCGTGGATACAAAAGTAGAATCTTGAGATACTTGTTTTCTCACTGATCTTGCCCAGATTAAAGATGAACTATCTCAAAAATCGCATAAAAACTGTCTCCACGTCTACACCGTATCCACCTACCGTGTCTATCTCATCCACATCTCCTTATTTCGACATGAAAGCGCACCGCATGCCCATGCGTTAATTTCATAAAAATATCTCCACTCTATCGCCATCAAAATCAGCAATTACCACATTTCATTCGAGCAGCATTCTGCACCGAAAGAATTTAAATATCGAGCAGTCCCCCCACCCCAAAAAAAAAAAAGAAGAAGCGCATCTCTCTCCACCGCTGACATTTTTCATAAACATTTCGTCGCCTCAATATCTCCCGCCGATATCCTTAACCCATCGCCCAGCACAAAAATGAACACAAAAACACGCACTCTTTGTGCAAAAATTAACGTAACCAAGTCAACCACCTTCGAAACCATTTAAGTCTGAAGCTATGCCGCCACCACTGCGCTTTAAAATTCCTCTCAAACCATTCTCGGTCGTTGCAAAAACCCACAACGCGCTCCCCATCTGAACTCAAATAAAACACATAAAGTGCGAGAAACGCAAACACACGAAATGCCATCAAATGGGGAGAGATTCTGTTAAAATTTCATCCACGTCGCAGCACAACAGCAGCACAGTAGCCGGTCCCAGCGAATGCTGCCCGTGTGTACAGTGTACACTGATCAGCAGACAACAGCGGAAAAAAAAACCTGAACCATCAATCTACGTTCCATCATCGTCTCCATGCCATGCCGGCCGACTCCTTCTGCTGGCCAAACAGCGGTCGCGGTACACATACATAATTGTTCAGCCCGTCGTCGCCCCTCGGAGGTATGCAGTGGAAAAAGAAAAAACACGTACTTAGCCAAACAGATGTAGATACTCTTCCGAAAATCAACCAAAAACCCCCCTCCCATAAATGCAACCGCGACTCGCAAAGTAATCGTTGTCGCATTGTTGTCATCATTAGACGGCAAATATTTCGGCATACCTCTGCAGTGAAGTTTGAGGCCCGTCTCAAGGCCTCAAACGGTTATGACTTCTCAAACCTTCCGCCCGAGGAATTCTCCACACATTGGGATGGTATAAAATTTAATATCGCGTCGTTTTATTCTGCGACAGCAGAGCAGAGCCTCACCAAACCCGCGACATGTGGATTGTATCCTGCAGACGTGATGTGAGAGAGAGAGAGGGACCAGTAGCTGGAGGGGGGGAGAAATCGAAAGGAAAACCGCAAACGACTGCGACGAGAAGGAAAAGATACTCGTACGACGATAATGATGACGAAGTTGCCTGTACTACAGTACGCGCAGTCAAACATGCGACGGGAACCGCAAGTGCTGAGTATCTGCGGATGCCGCCTAGAGCCTTCAGCGGGGCGTATGGAGAAATGTTATGCATTCTTCGCGAAAGAGAGACATGATGCAACGGTGGAGTGAATTTTGACTTTGTTTTCATTTTTTTATTCGTATCTTTTTGCATTAGATACTGTATCTAGGGGGCAGAGATTATGTTTGATGGAAAAATGGAGTAGTCGCTGCATCCTGCAGCTGAAAACGAAAGTCTGGGTATCAAAAAATCATCTCCACCAAAAGTATCTTTGTATCTAAAGCAATTTCCCGGAGTATCTAATACAAAATTCGAGTATTCTCCGTCGTAGCAGAAGCAATTTACACAGAAATTATCGAAAATCTGTCGATATCTGACAAATCATCGCTTTCCCAACTCACCAGACATACCGTCGTCACTGCCGTTCAGGATAATTCCACACAGACAACACTTAGCAGTCCACCACCACTCAGCGAAAACATCCTGATTCATATCGCCCTGCGGTTGGAACAGACAAAGAAACAACAAAACGAAACGAAACGAATTAAGAATTCCGCCCGCATTCACATGTCCCTCTCTACACCGCTCCCTCCCCTCCCCTCCCCCTACCCCACATCCCACATCACATTCATCGGCAGCAACCTCTTCGTTTATCGCCTTGGAATTTTCCAAAGTCTTAGCACAGCACAAAGCGCATATAATCAGCCCCATCCATGAAGCCACTAAGTCTAGTCTCGTTTCAGTTGTTTCTTGCTTATAACCGACCCGCTGTCCACCGCCCGCCTCACCTCGTGAACGTGCACGAAAGATCAAACAAGGAACCCATTTGAAATCACTGTGAAGCGCGAGAGATTTTGTTTTCTGCTTTTTTTTTTTCGTTTCTCTTGTCGTCTTTTTTTTCGAGTGTTTTCCGATTCTAGATACATTTGGATACATTCTGTGTTTTGGTTTTAATGCGCACACACTGCTCCACAATCGGCACTGTGAAGCAGCGAAGCGCACTACGTGTTATGACCCTTTTTTGGGATTGAAAAATCGCTTGTCTGATTACACACGCACACAAAGTATCTATTGAGTCGCTGAGGTAATTGTGAATGCGTAAGCGTATCCGCATGAGATATCCACTGTTCACCAAGCGCATTGGACATTTTTATGGTAATTAAAATGCACCCAAGAGCTAATGGATGCCATGTATCGTCGATGGCCTGAGCTAAGCCAGCTTTGATGAGCATATAATTTGGTATGCTCTTCATGCTTTTTAATCGCCGAACCAGGGAATGTGTATCTTTCGGTGGTATTTGAATACCAACTGTAATCCACTTTGCTGTTTGACTGCAGTAGATGGCCAAGTATCCGTCTGGTGGATGCGAAATTCATTCAGAAAATTGTTTTCTAATGTATTTCAAAGTATCTCACTGCGCCGGATGAGAATGCCGCTCTCGGTAATAACAATTAAACGGCCATAACAATTAGTTCAATCGGTATTTTCGGTTTTCCGCATATCTTCAGTGGTTTTGAACTGCGGTACGATGTTGTCTCTCCTCCCGGTGGGGTTCGCAATGCACCAGCGGTTGCAGTCGGCGCTCCTTCTCGTTCTTTTCCTCATCCATGTCGTCGTAGTCGACAGTGATAATTAGTAAAATGCGAAAATTCCAGATAAAAAGAGTCTCTTATTCCCCCCTCGATGCGGTCGTTAGGTTGTGTGTATCTTTTGTTTGGTATTTTCCAGTATCTATTACGTGGAAATCATAAAAATTTAGTGTGTGTCAGGTACACAAACTCTTTGGTCTGATGCGCATTCTGCGCGATTGTGTGTTTGTTCAGTGCATTAGGAGGGCATTATGTGCGCTGGACGAAGTTCAGTTTAGACCAGCGAGAATGGGGGGATCGTAAAAATCGTTCAAATGAAGGTCTCTTCTTCTGTGTCAGATAAGGTGATAATAGGTACGATAATTGACATCGCTACTGGTGTGGTGTGAGGAGCGTCCATTGTACTTGGAAAATGCAATCAAATTTAACCCGAAACGGGTGTGTTGTGTGGAATGCGTTCTATTTGAACTTTTGTTTGAGGTTCAACTTAGTTTTTCTCATCGTGGTTGGAATCGTCTCTTCGAAAACGATTGCTTTTTGCCCATTGGTTCAAAACTCATTGAGAATCAGGGAGCAGCTGAAGACGGTGCATTTTCTCAGAGATTTTTGCTCATAAAATCCCCCTCAAGATCCGCACGATCATTTTTTTCCAGATCCCACACCCGATCCTTCTAAAGATCCACACAATCACTTGATCATTTCTTCCAGATCCCACACCCGATCCCCCTCAAGATCCACATGATCACTTGATCATTTTCTCCAGATTCCGCACCCGATCCTTCTAAAGATCCACACGATCACTTGATCATTTCTTCCAGATCCTGCACCAGATCCCCCTCAAGATCCACACGATCACTTGATCATTTCTTCCAGATCCCGCACCCGATCCCCCTCAAGATCCACACGATCACTTGATCATTTTCTCCAGATTCCGCACCCGATCCTTCTAAAGATCCACACGATCACTTGATCATTTCTTCCAGATCCTGCACCAGATCCCCCTCAAGATCCACACGATCACTTGATCATTTCTTCCAGATCCCGCACCCGATCCCCCTCAAGATCCACACGATCACTTGATCATTTTCTCCAGATTCCGCACCCGATCCTTCTAAAGATCCACACGATCACTTGATCATTTTCTCCAGATCCTACAGCCGATCCCCCTCAAGATCCACACGATCACTTGATCATTTCTTCCAGATCCTGCAGCCGATCCCCCTCAAGATCCACACGATCACTTGATCATTTCTTCCAGATCCCACACCCGATCCCCCTCAAGATCCACACGATCACTTGATCATTTCTTCCAGATCCTGCAGCCGATCCCCCTCAAGATCCACACGATCACTTGATCATTTCTTCCAGATCCCACACCCGATCCCCCTCAAGATCCACACGATCACTTGATCATTTCTTCCCGATCCCACACCCGATCCCCCTCAAGATCCACACGATCACTTGATCATTTCTTCCAGATCCCGCACCCGATCCCCCTCAAGATCCACACGATCACTTGATCATTTTCTCCAGATTCCGCACCCGATCCTTCTAAAGATCCACACGATCACTTGATCATTTTCTCCAGATCCTACAGCCGATCCCCCTCAAGATCCACACGATCACTTGATCATTTCTTCCAGATCCCACACCCGATCCCCCTCAAGATCCACACGATCACTTGATCATTTCTTCCAGATCCTGCAGCCGATCCCCCTCAAGATCCACACGATCACTTGATCATTTCTTCCAGATCCCACACCCGATCCCCCTCAAGATCCACACGATCACTTGATCATTTCTTCCCGATCCCACACCCGATCCCCCTCAAGATCCACACGATCACTTGATCATTTCTTCCAGATCCCGCACCCGATCCCCCTCAAGATCCACACGATCACTTGATCATTTTCTCCAGATTCCGCACCCGATCCTTCTAAAGATCCACACGATCACTTGATCATTTTCTCCAGATCCTACAGCCGATCCCCCTCAAGATCCACACGATCACTTGATCATTTCTTCCAGATCCTGCAGCCGATCCCCCTCAAGATCCACACGATCACTTGATCATTTCTTCCAGATCCCACACCCGATCCCCCTCAAGATCCACACGATCACTTGATCATTTCTTCCAGATCCTGCAGCCGATCCCCCTCAAGATCCACACGATCACTTGATCATTTCTTCCAGATCCCACACCCGATCCCCCTCAAGATCCACACGATCACTTGATCATTTCTTCCCGATCCCACACCCGATCCCCCTCAAGATCCACACGATCACTTGATCATTTCTTCCAGATCCCGCACCCGATCCCCCTCAAGATCCACACGATCACTTGATCATTTCTTCCAGATCCTGCACCCGATCCCACTCAAGATCCACACGATCACTTGATCATTTTCTCCAGATCCCACATCCGATCTTTCTGAAGATCCACACCCGATTCTTCTAAAAATCCACACGATCTCCTGATAATTTTTTCGAGTTTTTCTCCAGATCCCGCACCCGATCCCGCACCCGATCCCTCTCAAGATCGTCACGATCTCTTCGATCATTATTTCCAAAAATGTTCTTCACCCACCCACTGATCTCATCAATCCCCTCTCTGATTGTGCACTTGTTCGGAGCCCTTTCAAACGCCCATCGATCCTGAGGCTTCTGTGTACACATCCACCACAGCATACGCTCGATGTTGACCGATTTGCACCTTCTGTTTGCTGTGTCCGATCCCGATCAAAGGACACCGCACGCAACTAGATCATAAACGAATGATTCTCGTGCGTCCACCCCTTCCTCAGCATCCTTCTGCCGCAGCCCTCGACACTCATTTGATGGCTGCCGCAAACTTCTGTCGCTCAGGAGTCCGCCGCCGTGCCGCCGGTCTGTCTCGCCGCGGTGTGAATCCTTTATTTGCCGCGCAGGCATGTTCATTATCCGTCAGCAGACATCGCATTTACGACCCGGTCGGGATGTCTGAACTAGATAACAATTGATGTGATAATTGTGGACTTTTCCTGGGGCAACTAGGTCGCGTCGCGGCAGCTAGTCAGCCTCAGCTAGTGCTCTCATTAGCACCCTGCGTGCGACCCTTCCCAGAAATGTAATTACAATTTCCGAAACTGTGTGCGCTCGTCGGATGCTCATTCGGCCGTCATCCAGTCGTCCGCCGGGTCTCCAATTAGTGAGCGACGGAGATCAGAAACCAGTCAGCGGCAAACGTGTACCGCAACATGCACTCGATGCAGTGCACCGAGCAGTGCTCACCTCGGTCTCAGCCCCGGCAAAGGGTTAATGAATTTGTTGACAGTCAATTTTGACGCCATCGTCACGCGCTGTACCTTCAGCATTCTCTCGTGTGCACTGTGGCCTTTTGCAGTCGACTTTTTTCATGACATTTACCGCTTCCACTTGAGTGCTGCTTCAACGACGATTTTCCCCTGCCCAAGGAGGCGGGCGGCAGACACATCGATCGAAACTCGACTTCATGACCGGCTTAGGGGGTCAATTGCAGCAGCGGAGGTGTCTCATGCCCGTTCGTCTTTTCGGTTCGATTAAAAATTAACACACGACCGAGTGTGCAGTTGATGCCGGCCGTAGGTACATCCCAGATATGAATGTATAATTCGATTATCTGATCTGTCGACTTTGCGCTGGATGCACGAGTTAATGCAATGGCTGCTGACCAAACCGACCGACCGACCGATGCGATGGCGGCTCCCACACGAGAATCCGATCCGACGGAATGACGAGATGTGTTAATTAAGAGGTGGCAGTGCGGAACAGCTGGAACTAAGGTGCTGATATCGATTGCTGCATAAAACAATTACCGGAGAGGGAGCGCTGAGATGGAGAAAAAAGCGTATCGGAGAGACACTAATTGCTGCCGGAATCCGGGGAACTCCGAGAAATTCGTTCGGGTTTTTCTCTCGATGACTGCGGGGGGGATCCGATGGAGAATTTGTTTAAAGAGAAAGTTTGCCAATAGACCTTGAAGATGGGACTGAGTTCGATGGATGCTCGGGTGTGCTGGGAGTTGCAGGGGCTTTTGAATGGTCTGTTGGAACAGAGTTTACATGAACGTGTGTACCTCGGAGCTAACACTGAGTTTTGGGTGGTTCTCTGCGAAATGGGCAGTGTACCGTGCATTGATGTGTGCTTCTGAATGAGGGCGGTTTTCTTTGAACATGTGAGGTGTTCGTTTGGAAAAGACAGTCTTGATTGAAGCCTCAGTCGAAATGCATGTCATTTTTGTGGGTTACTCCCCATTTCGTCAAGAGACTGGCTTGAATTTGCCATCATTTGTAACAGCCTATCTCTCCTTCGCCAAAAATTCCAGCGAGAGTCTAGAATTTATGAGAGAGGTGAGTCTCCCTGCTCCTGACGGGTGGAAGATGTAAGGCATCCTCTGTCACCTCGCTTAGCGATGAATGCTTGCCTGTGTCTAGTCAGCAAGTGACTAGGTTAGGATAGGTTAGGATGTGGTGGCAGAGCCTCACATTCGGGATGTGACAAATACAAGTTTCTTTTTAAAAATGCAATAAAATGAACAAATTTCCATGTATTGCCATGTATTATGGCTTCATTAGCAAGAACAAACATTCCCATTAATGATGAATCACAACTTCGTTCAAGTGGCTGCCTCGGCTGGCATCGCAGTGGCGCATTCTGTCACCCCAATTTTCCAAGACCTTGTTGATGGTTTCGCGCTGTAGCTCACGGATTGCTTGGATGATATTGGCCTTAAGTGCTTGAATCGTTTCCGGATTGTTGCCACAACATCGCTCCTTCACAGTTCCCCACAAAAAAAGTCCACAGGAGACTCGCCTTGCAGCTCCGAGATGTCCAATTGACATCGCCAAGACGGCTAATAACATGATTTGGGAATTTGGTGTGAAAAAGATCGATTGTGGCATGGGCTGTGGGGCATGGCGCGCTATCCTACATCACCCAGAGGTCGTCCAAATCCATGTCTTCAATTTCAGTGCAAAAAGAGTCGGTTAGCATGGCTCTGTGACGCCCACCGTTGACCGAAACGTTGTTCCCAGACTCTTTTTCGAAGAAAAATGGTTCAATGATGCCACCACTCCACGTTGCGCACGAAACTGTCACTCTCTGTGAATGCACTGGCTTCTCGACAATAACGTGCGGGTTGTCCGTTTTCCGAGCCCCAAATGCGGTAATTTTTGAGAGAAAAGTCCGCGTCCACAAGGTGGCGCACACAAGTCGAAGAGGACTTCGGCCGGCTTGGTGTACGAAACTGGAGGCAGCTGGCTGGAGAGGCATGTTGGGTGAGGCCTAGATCCACTTCGGACTGTAGCGCCCTGAGAAGATGAAGAGAAGAAGATGTTTGTTAACGTAGCCACCGAGAAAAGATGATTTTTCGCTCAAAACCGTCGTCCAACTCAAGTTGCTCTAAGGCCCAAACTGCTAAGCGGATGGTGGCGCGCCTTCAATTGCTGAGTCAATTGGACTCTGTAAGCGAATAATCCGAGATCTTTGTGCAGAATTCTCCTCAGGCTAGTGCGTGACAGTGTTGAGCTGTTGAGATCGATGGCGAGTTGATGTTCGTGAATTGAGTCTCACTCTCGGCCACATTCTCATCTGTGCGCACCGTACGACGACGGGGACCATGAGTGTTGTCCACTAGCACACCAGTCTCATGAACTTTTCGCACAAACTTGCGTACAGCAGTCGCAGTGGGTGCTTCATTTTGGCCAAAACGTCTTTTCAAAAAACTCACTGTTTGGGCTACACAGCACTCACTTTGGAAATAAGTTTTCAATATCTTCCGACTTTGTTCAGGCGTAATGTGACCCATTTGGTATGACCGCGAAGGTATGATACTGACTTTCTGTCCAGTTTTGGAGCAGGAAACAGCTGTCAGTCTCAAAATTACCTATGATTTAAAAAACAACCACTAGATGGCACACCCTGTAGAGGAGCTTGGTGCTTTCGCTGATTCTCTGTGATTTAAAAAGAAACCACTAGATGACCCACCCTGTAGACCAATTTTGGTCCATAGTCCAAGTGCCTAAAAAGTCCCTACTACATTAAGTCGAAATTTGTGCTTTCGCTAGACTGGTGGAAGGCTTCGCTCCAAAGGGGAAATTTTCCCTGTTCACAACCAGGAGACTCTTGGTGCTGCACACGTTCGTCTCCAGAAGTTTACAAATCTCAGTGAATAAGCGAAGGCAACAAGCTCAACTATTTCCACTCAAAAAAAAAAAAAAACACGGAAGCAAGCATCTAACCTTGTGACACCACCGTCACTTCATCAAGCAGTCATGGTTAATCTGCAAGTCACTTGAGTGCATCCCCGAGGCATATTTCACAAGTGTTAACGCTCCATCCGACCCAACGAGTATGTCCACAACTTAAGACCACTTATTACCTAATTCCCAGCACTCCGCCATTAGACATCCATTAGGCTGGCTGATGAATGTTCAATTAATCCTTCTCCAGGGGCGGTCATAGAAGCAAACTCCACAGCCGCAGCCACCCATCCCAGTCGCTGTCCCCCGTCCGAAAGTGAAAGGTGACAACGCTTCGAGATGCACGCAAATGCTTGTAGATACACCAGAACTATGCGGATGAGAGGTCTCTTGGAAAAACGCCACCCTCCTCCACCTTGGCCGGGGGGCCTGCAGACGTCGTCGATGTCAGCACTTAGCTGAAAAGAGAAGAAACTCGTTATCGCACCATATTTCAATGGAAAATGACTCTGCCGAGTGGCCGACAGCACCAAACAAGCCACAGTCTGATCCTGAAGCCTGCACACGGTGTCGTTTTCATAATATGAGGTGACGTGCGTGTACTGCTAAACGCCGCTGAAATTACCGATGACAACGGATGACGACGACGTCGATAACGACAGCAGCAGAGATGATGACGACGACGACGATGGTGATGCGAGGATGCGAGGATGCGTTACTGTTGCTGTTGAGACGATCAAACAAGCACCAGGAGGGCGCAGAAAAAGAATGCAGGACCTCAAGGGCTGTCTTCAAAGCAACGCTCCCGACGTTGCTCGGCCAGAAGCGCTTCGCTTCTAATTTATCAATTTCTCCATGGGCGTGGGTATTATATCATTCACCAGAGATGACGTATTGATACGAGATTGACACTGGCCGGTGCTGGTTCTTGGTAGCAATCAGCTCCTGATCGCCTGCGACTCCCGGCTATTGCGGCATGATTATGTGCGTGTACACAACGACGTCCTGCTCAGCACGCCAACCTCACGGGTGTGGTGGAGAAAAGACGGCGTGCCTCAGGGTGCCATTATTGGGCCAGCCCGGACGTGGAAATGGTTGTAATTTTCGGTGAATTTCGCGCACTTCAAAAATGCGACGCATTACGGGACGGGATGCAGGATGCAGTTGATGCAGATGAGATGCAGTAAGTGATCCGAATGAGCCCCGATGAGGAAGAGTCATTAAAGTTTACAAAGGAATTCTTCCGTTTTTGGTGCACACTTTGCATGCAAAAGCAGTGGAAGCAGTGGAGTGCATGTGGGTCGCGTTTGTGGACGCCTTTCCGGGGAGATTGCTTGATACTTCGGTCCGTTTTTAGCGCACTCTTTGCATGCAAAAGCAGTGGAAGCACTGGAATGCATGTGGGTCGTGTTTGTGGACGTCTTTCCGGAGAGACTGACGAGCACTTCGATGGACTGCGTCCAGATCAGAGCATCACTCGAATGACCTCTAACGGAGTTCGAAAAGGTGACCGTGGCACAGGTGGCTGCATGCAAGCGTCTGCATTTTTGTGCGACCCAACCGAGGGAGAGATCAAGATTTGTTCCCTTTCATCGCTCCCCTGTGCGATTGTGCCGCATTTTGCCGCAAGTGGCATTTCGCCGTCAGAATGTCACTCTAGTCTCACTTTGAAGTCATCGCACAGAGCCTACTATAGCCCCGGCAAACTATTTCCGCTGCAGTTTTAACCAAAAAGGAGGCTAATTACCAGTTCAAACTCCCCTGGCATGCAAGTGGTATGCTAAAGAGCCTCTGCACTCGAGATGACTTGCCGCAAGTCTCATACCAGTCCCACATTAGACTGCGAGTTGAATTTCGCAGACCTAATTGGCTTGAATTCTCATTAAATACCGGCGCCTATAAAGCATCAAAATGATTGCCCGCTTGCCTTCGTCACTTCATCGCCGTAGATAGTGAAACTCCTTTTGAGGAATTTCCTTTCGTTTGACTTGCGGGCTTGTATCTATGTATCGGTCTGTCGGTGCCCTCATCGCATCGCATCTCTAATTCGCACGCACGTCGCGCAGAAGATTCACTTTTCATTCTCGCAAAACATGCGCTGCGAGTCGCAGACCGATGAAGAAGTATGACATCGTCGTCGCGAGGGACGATAAAACAACTTGCATCACTGGTAACTACCTTGTTGAGGCCTCTGCCTGCCTGCCTGCCTGCCTGTCTGCCTGACTGCCCGGCCGAGTCTGTCGTTTTATTCCAACTTAATTGCATAAATAAGGAGACAAGTTGCCCGCACTTTAACGTGATGTTTTTGACATGTCCACAATATTAAATTATTTATACGAACGGAAGGAGGCTCTGTGCAGCAGCGTCGACGACGACGACGACGACGACGGCAACGATGACAGGCAACGGGCAAAGCGGACACAACGGCCACAGCGACAGTGATGGCGATTACGATGATGTACGGCAGTTGGGTCGGTTGTAAGATTGCGGTGAGTGAGTGGCTCTATGGGGACTGGGGACTGGGGACTTGCCGTGAGGATGTGGACGACGGTGTTCGTTGCCACTTTGTACGGGTCTATAAAGATCGGTACGATCGGTGAGATTTTCGATTGCGGCCGGTAGAGACGGTGTGGGGAGGATCGCCAATTAGGTGGGAAAAATTGGTGTACTGGACGATTGGGGCTTGCAGTGCTCTCAAGTTTGCAAGACCAGTCCCAGCGGGCAAATTAGAACGTCGACAAACGCCTTGGGAGCGGAGGAGACGGAGTTGAAACCGAGAGTTTTCTAACAGCAATCCACTGCTTCGCTTTGGACGCATGAAGAAATGAAGAAATTTTAAAAAATCGTTGCCAGTTCAAAACTCTCCCAGACAACAACTTTCTCAAGTCACAGTTTCCAAACCAGGCATCTCCCAGACTTGCGGACGGGCTTCCTGGTTCGCTTGTTTCATTAACTTTCAATTGATGTGCGTTTGAAAGAATTCCGACAACCATCGATTTTTTCGTCGAAAAAAATCCTGGACTAACCACTGCAATTTGGATGCGATATTTAAACCTCGACCCCCAACTTTTACAAGCCACAGTTTCTAAACCAGGCGTCTTCCGCACTTAAAAGCGGGCTTTCTGGAGTGCTCTCTTCATGAATTTTCGATTGATGTGCGTTTCAAAGCACTCCGACGACCTTCGAAGAAAATCATGGGCCCCTTCAATTTCCATGTAATTTTTTAACCTCGAACCTCAACTTTCACAAGCCACAGTTTCAAAACCAGGCGTCTCCCAGACTTGCGGTTGGGCTTCCTGGGTTGCGTTTTTCATTAGCTTTCCATTGATGTGCGTTTGAAAGAATTCCGGTAACCACTGCAATTTCGATGCAATTCCAAAGGCCTCACCCTCAACTTTCACAAGCCACAGTGGTTAGAGTCCTCGACACCAAAATGCACATACCACTGATCTCTTGTAACGCATTTGCCACTGTCGGCCCTCAGGATCGTCGCCCTCACCGCAGAGGGTGTGATATTCAAATGCAACCGCCCAAGCGTTTTTATGGCGTTCCCTTGTAGCCTCTTATCTAATTGACATCAATTTCCCGTCGGGCTCTCGCCAAACACTGTCCGACCGACCAATTTCCCACCTCAATCTCCCATAATGCACTGACATGTCTCAATTAGGTCGTCCTGCCATCCATGTAACTGCCGGACGAGTGCCCTAACAAAACAAAAAGAACGCGGACAACGCCCATGTGTCCGTCAACCGCTCATGCGTGGCCGATGGTCATACATATGTCCCATTAAACCCTTGGAACAATGACAGGGTTGCATATGACTTTCGTCCCAAACAAACCCACTGACAGGTGATTGATCATTGGACACGGCCAGATCGGCCTCTGCTCCGCGCGGTAATTGTGCCAGGGTCACACTTTCTGGACTGTGAGCCGGCTCATTATCACAAGAATGGGAAATGGGTCCGATGAAATCGTTGAAAAACGATGAAAACATTAACCGAATTTCACGGCGCACAGGAAAACAATTTCCCAATTCAGTGAAGCCGATCCGCGCATCATGGCATCCCTCCCTGCCCCCGGTCCACACGCAGGCCCCATCAATCGAATCGACCGATTCTCAAGGAGTGATGATGACGTAATAAAGTGAATTTATCGGCGACCCTTGATTTGACAGTCGGTATCGGCCCTCAATTTCAAAAGAAAAGGGTTCGAACGCTCGTAAAAGTGTAAACGAAACCTGCCCGGGCCGTCGACGGAGTGGAATAAAATGGAAAAACGGTTGGAAATCCGCCCAATCATGTCGTGCATGCGCAACGAGTGCCTGCGGATGAGGGTACCTGCGCGCCTCGCGATCCCTCGGCTTACCATTAAATTTCATTGTTATTCCCTCGAAAAAGGAAGCCGGGGCGAGGTAGTGGATCGAAAAAGGATTGTCTTCGTTTTAATTAGTTCCCTCGGTCGTCATCACCCGCCGCCGCTCCGATCGTAGTCACCTGCTTTCCCAGAGTCAGAGTTTTGACGGAACATTATTTCGTTCGTTTTGCGTGCCTCCCTTTGGTTTTCAGTTTACATTTAAATTCATCAGCCACCATGAGTGACATGGACTACGCCTGCCGAATTCGCAACGCGCGCTGCATAATAGACGCTCGTCCGC
Source organism: Myathropa florea (assembly GCA_930367185.1). Taxonomy (NCBI): domain Eukaryota; kingdom Metazoa; phylum Arthropoda; class Insecta; order Diptera; family Syrphidae; genus Myathropa; species Myathropa florea. The sequence goes on along the minus strand of OV884005.1, from coordinate 42,948,019 downwards.
CGATGTTCAAGGCTGCGACATTTCTGCGCTCCACTCAGATGAGGACGGACAATGAGAACTTCAAGCGGATCTTCGGCGAGAACACGAATCTGCTGGAGAAGATCAACAAGATCCAGCGGATTGAGGGGACGGTGAGGTGCTACAACAAGCAGAGGGACATCGGGAAGACCAGGATACCGGACGTCAGAAAGTGGCTGAGGAAGATCGACGAAGAGAACGAGTATCTTGGGAAGAAGTTGCTCTGCATGAAGCCGACGATGAACACGCGGACGGTGGCGAAGGTGACGGCCATTTCCAAGACCCCGCACGAGCAGGAGCAGTACAGACGGGAAATGTGCCGAAAGTACAGGGAAATCATCCCGCTGGATAATCCCCGGTCCATCCCCGTGCTTCTGTGGCCAAAGATCTACTTGGACTTAGGCGTCTTGAATGTTCGCCCACTGGACCGCCTGGTCATTGTGCTCTACACAGAGGCCGCCCCCAATGTGGTCCTGAACTTGGTCAAGATGTGCAAGTCGGACCACAGCAGGGCTCTGTCATTCCATCGGATATATCCGAATCTCTGGATCGAGGGGTCTCTGGAGGTGCCCAATGCAGCCGAGGTGGGAATCACGAACAAGGCAGTCATCGATCATGGCCAGGCAGGCACGTTGGCGTTGTTGGAGCGCAAGGGCAATCCCGGAGTCACACAGTTCAGCATCAGTTTCAAGCCGCTGAAGGTGCTGAATGGCCATCGGGTGGCATTCGGGAAGGTGGTCGAGGGCTTGAAGATTCTCGCCTCGTTGCAGGACTACGGCACGAAGAACGGTAAGACTAAGAAGGAAATTGTTGTCTTGGGATGTGGACTGATTAGGTGAATGTAATTGCAAGGATTTTTTGTGTTTTCACGTGGTTTTGAATAAAGAGCAACTTGCTGAGGTAGAAAGTGACTTTTTTGAGACGTTCCACAAAAGGAAATACGTTCCACGACGAAAATTGAGGCGAAAAGTTCGTATTTCTGCGTCTCATTGAGGTTGAGGTGTAGTCCTTTGACCACCCTTCTGAAATTAGATTCATTAGAGACCTGATTTCATGTTCCACATGTGGAACGTGTTCAGTGTGGATCGAACTATTGATAGTATGCATCGCAAATTCATTCGAGAATGTTGATTTTCATTAGTAATCCCCATAAAATCTTTTTTGATACGTTCCACAACGAGATCCACAGGCAAAATATGAGTTCCACAGAAGAGGAATTCACTCATCGTTGAAAAAAACACTATCCACAGTTCCACAATCTGAGCCAAGCAAAAAAAAATGCGTAGATACAACAGTTTTCTTTTAAAATATTTTATGATACATTCCACAACGAGTTCCACTGGCATCCTGAAGTGGAACGTGTTCAGCGTGGAACGAACCATTGATCTTATGCATCGCAAATTCACCAGAGAATCTCGTTTTTCATTAGTGTTCCTCATAGAATGTTTCATGATAGGTTCCACAACGAGTTCCACTGGCAAAATGAGTGTTCCACAAAAGGGAAATACAGTCATTAAAGAGCAAAAAAATGTTAAAGATATGAAAGCATTCTAAAATATTTTATGATACGTTCCACTATGAGTTCCACTGGCATAATGAAGTGGAACGTATTTAGTATGGAACGAACCACTGATACTATGCAACGCAAGTTCACCCGAGAATGTCGTTTTCACCAGTGTCGCTCCTAGAATATTTCTTGATACGTTCCACAACGAGTTCCACTGGCATAACATGTGTTCCACAAAAACGAAACACACTTATCGTTGGAAAAGAATCGCTATCTACTGTTCCAGAGCCTAAATCGAACAAGAGACATGCCAAAGATACTCAGAGTTGCGCCTATCTTTCGGATTAGCTTTCTGTAGCCTCACATGAGCCTCGCGAAATGTTCCCAAGGCAGCCGGTATTCACATCCCAAAGGTGAGTGCCCTTTCTCGGTGAAATTTCCCAAGAAACGTGAATAAAAATGACAAATCCTCGACTGCTCCAGTTGCCTGTGGCGGTGGTCCACCCCGAATCTGTATCTGCAGAGCAATAAAGGAAATGTTTCATTTCGCTACCTTAATTGCTTCTAAATTTCAATTGTCTCTGGCCATTGTCATCGTTTGTCGTGGACCCTCTCGGTTTCGGCGTGATCCCCTTGCTCGGGGGCACCGCACACACACTCGTTCCCATTACTCATTCCCGATTATTCAATAAATCAACGAGACGTGTTCGCAATAATTTCATTCAAAAATTCATTCATTCCTGCTACAGATTCCACGGATTCAGTGGAAAGGCGCACCAGAAACCAGGGAGGGGAGCGGAAAAAGGGAACAGAAACGAAAAAAAGACCAGACAACAGAGTATCTATTGTACCGAAACCATGCAATAACCCAGTCAACCATTCTCGACATCAGCAGCATCAGCAGCAGCAGCAGCAACAGCATCAGGAAGGAGCAGCATATTGCTTGCTGTTCCTCGGTCGTGATGGAACCGCTACTACCCACTTGACATAGAGAGAGGCACAGATGCATCTACACACAGGGGAACACACAGAGCAGCAGCAGCAGCCGCAGCAAAGCCAAGGCAGAGTTATGTATCTGAACAGATACGCGATTGCAACCGCCATTCGGTCCAGTCGGCCGCGTCACGACTTAATTGTTACGCACTTTAAAAAATGCTGCCGTGGCTAGAGCGAGCCCCAGATGAAAGGCTGTGACTGCACGGGACGAGGATGATCATCATCCTCCGCCATCGTATGGGGTGCATACACACGATACTGTGTGCACTATCAAGCCAACATTGATTTCGACTCACGAAAAGATTGTTGAACACGGTCGCGTCCCGTGCCCGTGCGCCATGGTTGCGAACGCGAACGCGCGCGAGGACGCTTTGGCAGTCTTGGGGATTACAATTTTTTTTTCGTGTTTTCTGCTGCTGGTGTGTGTTCCACGGGGTTGCTGGGTACACATGGAATCAAATAAAACGATTGAACCAGGAAAATAGCATTTTCGTGATTCGGACATTATAGAAAATTTTGTGCGGACGCGCAGATGAATGCAGCCTCAGCCGTGGAGGGATAGCGCACCGGACCAGCGGACGGAGCGGCGGCCGGGAGGCACTGTTCAGGTTCGAGCAGTGTCCTTGTGCGAGGAGGCTGACGCGAAGAAGGCAGGCCGCGAGAGTTCCCGAGTCTTAAACGTTTCTGAGTCTCCCAAGTAATCTGATTTGCAAATCACGTAAATTTATGGAGTTTTTCTGATCAAAATTGTGGATAGACACACGGACATTGTTGCCGAGTGTTGCGTGAGATTCGAGTTGACGTGGAGGAGTACGTGGCCAACGGAATGCCTCTCTCTTCTCTCTCTCTCTTCGGCTACGTGCTTCTGGTCAAACTTCAGTTTTGAGACGGTCGCAGAGGCTGAGACGCTGAGCAGAGGAGTTCCACTTCATCCCCCTCAGCAACCGCGCACCAATTTATGCAAAAGACAAGCAAAAAATCCCCAACCCATCTGTCACTCGTTTGGAAGGGACATTCGTCCAACCCGTGGCCCCAATTTATCCGCGAATTCCAGAGGCATCTCTGCGTCGTGTATCTTTTCGGGCAAAAACACAGCCTCCTTCAATCCGGCAAATGTGTCTAACCAGTACTCCGCACTTGACATTGGTCGTTACGATCGCGAAATTGCCATATTTGGCTGGGACGAGCACACACATGGGTTCCAGTTTCAAAGTCGTCGCTGCCGGGAACATGAAAATCGTTTGGCGCACACACGTACAGCTCGCTCCCCCCCTGCGCCAGGCGATAACGCGCTCGAATCTGTCCCCAGCCATTATAAGCGATCGCAGCCACTCACTGATCGCAGCCACTCACTGATCGCAGCCATTCAAAGACTTGCCGCCTCGAACAATTGCCCGGCCGCCGTCCCCCTTGGCTGTGCGCCTCTGTACGCCTCTGTACGCGCGCCCTTAGGTTATTAAACCAAATCGCCGCCAACTTGTCAAATGTCACAACTCGTCGGGTGAGTGAAAGATCCAGATCTTTTGAAATGTCAACATGTCTACACGACATGACAATATTTGGAGAGCCTACAAAAACAAAAAAAACGTCAGTTCCTGGATGCGATCGCGCACAAGGCAGCCCGCGGATACAGGGAGCCATCGACTGGTGTGAGCCAGCCCATATTCGATGATGATCGGCTGCCTTGGCTGGGATTCCATCTCAGGCCATGTGCCAAGCGCTCTCATATGTGCACCGGATGTGGGAATTGCATATTTATTGCTTGTGGCTATGTGCTCACGTGAGGACTGGGGTGCACACATAATCCAGCAATCGGTGGATTACTGTGAACACCCGAGGGGGGAGCATCTCTTGCGGTTCCCATTGGAACCTTGGAATACGATTAAGCAGCCAAATGAAAGGTCGATTTGAGCATTTAAATGAGTTTTTATTGCGGATGATTGGAGCTGGGATTGGTGGCGTGCATCGAGGCCGCGCTGGTCACCGCTGGTCTAGGTTCTTATGCAAAAATATGCAAAACTGCGAGGCGAAGATGGCAGCGACAAGAAAGACTTGCTGCTCTTGTCTAGGTGGTGAAGGTGTCCTGCACTGCATTCCGGTGGGTTTCACTTGACAGCGAACTGCCTTCTGGACACGAGATGGTGTGCGAAGCTCAAGGAGGACAGGCACTTGAAGGGATTAACGCGAATTTGCATCGAACTTTGTTGCATCCTGACGTCAGTTGCATCAAAATGTCAATCTTGGGATGAGGATTTTTCTCGAATTTGGGGGGGAAATGCGGCCTTCGGCTGTGTCAGTCTTGGGACAAGGATTATTCTCAAATTTGGCTTCGAAACGGCCTTCTGCTGATGACATCTCATGCCTCAGGGAATATGTTCGGAATCGGACTAAAAAATGGTGGAAAAAAGCGTGACGCTAGAATAAGCACAGACTTCATCAACTTCTTCATCCTCTTGTTTCAATTTGACGGTCTTCTAGATGGTGCTTGACGTGACCGCTTGCGTGCTTCGAAAATGCTTACATTTCTCCACCTCCCATCGTCACAGACATTTCATGCCAAGAGGCACACCACGAAATTTAAGGAATACCGATCTAACTCCCTGCTCATTCCGGACTCAAGATCGAAGGAACACCGATCTAACTCCGTGCTCATTCCGGACTCAAAATCGAAGGAACGCCGATCTAACTCCGTGCTCAATCCGGACTCAAGATCGAAGGAACGCCGATCTAACTCCGTGCTCAATCCGGACTCAAGATCGAAGGAACGCCGATCTAACTCCGTGCTCAATCCGGACTCAAGATCGAAGGAACGCCGATCTAACTCCGTGCTCAATCCGGACTCAAGATCGAAGGAACGCCGATCTAACTCCGTGCTCAATCCGGACTCAAGATCGAAGGAACGCCGATCTAACTCCGTGCTCAATCCGGACTCAAGATCGAAGGAACACCGATGTAACTCCGTGCTCATTCCTCCAAATCGACTAACCCCCGAGAGATGAAGACGAAAACTTTGGCAGGAGTCCTCCCCCCATCATCTCATCTCTCTCACAATCGCCCTTTTCTCTTCGCCTGCAATCTGACGCCTATTAGTTGCGTCAATTCGATCCGCTTTAATGTTTACTACCCCGGCATGCCGTAGCCAGCGCCTGCTCTTCCCAAATTGACCAATTGACATCAAACCAAACGGCCCGCGCCATAAGCCGTGACAAAGTGCCTCTAAATTCCGCAACCGTTTCTTATTTACGACATCTACCGAGCAAATTAGTTACAAATGCGAATAAAACCCTCTGCGAAAATCCCAATTTATCGCCACCAAACGAGTCTTCTTCGCCGTCATTTGGGGATGTCTCTTGGCTGCCATTTCTCTCTCCGTCTCTCCCGGTCTCCGGAGCGATCATAGCTCACGGGTTTATTAGAATTTACGAATGTGCAGGGACTTTTAATTGAATACGCTTCAAATTGGCGCACTCTCTGTCGCCGCGCCCGGCCGATGGCTTGACCCAGGTGAGGCCGGTGCAGATCTTGGGGGGTATTTCCATAAAATTCCAATAAAATCTGCCGCTTTACGAGCACACTCTCGGGCAGCCTGTTGGTCCTGCAGAATGCCTATTTGCAGATCTATTGCCGAGCCAAGTTGTCGTCGTTCCTCATGTGAATCGCTCCGAGGAGAAACCAGTTATTAATTCTGTCCAAGCCTTTGCCTCTGCCTCTTGGTCTCCTCGTGGGTCTTCTCTGTTAATTTCATTTCAGGGGCTTGGGAAATAAAAACCTGGACAAGGTGGCATTTTCTTTTTTGTCCCTCATCGCCGCAGCAGAAGAAGAAGACGAGGGAGAGAACTAATGAAGGAATAAAACTGATGACAGCGAACGGGAGTGAGAATGAAATCGAGAACGACGAGGCTGAGGACAGGGAGCGAGCGCACCTGTTACCACCTTTTGGGACTTGGTTTGAGGGGATAATTTAATTAAAAATTAAAGAAACTGCTTTGGAATGGGCACCACCACCACCAGAACCACCACCATCATCAGCAGCAGCGGCGAACAGAAGCAGAAGCAGCTCTGAAGGAGCTGCCAACCTTGAGAAGGGTATACCCCCGCGCACTCTAGGTTTCCATTAATTGGCGAGTTCGTTTCCCCGTCTCTTTTTTAATGTACCATAATTTAGTGCGCTGGCCGCGAAGGGTGGGGGCCATCCGAGGGGTGGCGGTAATTGTAATTTGATTTTTAAATCAATTTGTACTTTATTGCCTGAGTTATGGTCATGGCTAACGAATTTTGCAGTGCGACGCTAATTGTTGAATGAATCCGATGCGACGGGGTGTGGATGGGCGGAGGGTTTTTTTTTGCACCGCAATGGGGGAGTATTAAAATGAGTTTATTCAATTAATTCGGGGAAGACGAACGGGTTGGAGTGAGATACTCTGGGCAAGTGGTTGAGGAGGGCATGGGCCCTCCATCTCCATCAAAATAGTAACGACCAAACAAATCGGTTTCTTCGTTTTTTCTCCTCCTATTTCTTTGTCTTCTTCTTCTTCGTCGTCTTCTTCTTCGTCTTCATCTTCGTCTTCTTCTTCGTCTTCTTCTTCCTCTTCTACTTCTTCTTCTGCATCATCTTCTTCTTCTTCTTTCTCTTCTTCATCATCTTCCTCTTCCACTTCCTCTCCTTCTTCTTCTTCTTGTTCTTCTTCTTCTTCTTGTTCCTCTTCTTATTTTTCTTCTTCTTCTTGTTCTTGTTCTTCTTCTCCTTCCCTTCTTCTTGCTGCGCTACAGTCTGAGGTGGACCTGGGCCTCACCCAACAAATCGTCTTGTTGCTCTGTAGTTCGAGAAATATTTCTGTTTTGGTGGAGGGTATCCTTTGCTTTGCAAAACTTTTGGAAATATTTCCAATTTTTTGGAGAATTTCGCTTAACCTTGCAGAGACTGATTTCATCCTGCTCCTCATTTCTTCTGCTTCCAAAATTGAATTAAATGCTTTCCGTTCCACTCTCGTGTCCACAAAACTGCTTGTGTCGGGCGCCGGACTATCGCATGTCCTGAATCCTGTTCGCATGTCCTTTGATTTATCTCTTTGCACTCCTTGCCTAACCCACATGTATGGGGGTCTTTTCCTGTTGTCCTTGCTGAAATATCCTTGAATTTGCTTCCGTGACCCTAGCACCCTTCTCCTTTCTAGCACTACAGGGTGGGCCAAATACAAGTTTCTTTTTAAAAATGCAATAAAATTAACAAAATTCCATGTATTTCCATGTATTATGGCTTCATTAGTAAGAACAAACATTCCCATTAATGATGAATAAGAATTTCGTTCAAGGGGTTGCCTCGGCTGGCTTCGCAGAAGCGCATCCTGTCACCCCAGTTTTCCAAGACCTTGTTGACGGTTTCGGCCTTTAGCTCACGGATTGGTTGGATGATATTGGACTTAAGTGCTTGATTCGTTTCAGGATTGTTTGGACAACTTCACGGTTCCCCACAAAAACCAGTCCAAATGGATCAAATCACAGCTTCGAGGCGGCCAATTGAAATCGCCAAGACGGCTGATAACAAGATTTAGGAATTTGGTGCGCAAAAGATCGATTGTGGTCTGTGCTGTGTGGAATGGCGCGTCACCCTGCGTGAACTAGAGGTCGTCCAAGTCCATGTTTTCAATTTCAGTGAAAAAAGTCGGTAGACGTGGCTCTGTAACGCCCACGGTTGACCGAAACGTTGTTCCCAGCCTCATTTTCGAAGAAAAATGGTCCAATGATGCCACCACTCCACAAACCGCGCCAAACTGTCACTCTCTGTGGATGCATTGGCTTCTCGACAATAACGTGTGTGTTCTGAGCCGAGCCCCAGATGCAACAATTTTGTTTGCTGCCGAGATGAATATGCGCCTCGTCAGAAAAGAGGTGATTTTTCGCCTAAAATCGTTGTCCAATTCAAGCTGCTCTGCTTTATGGCCCAAACTGCGAGGCGGATGGTGGCGCGCCTTCAATTACTGAGTCAATTGGACCTTTTAAGCGAATAATTTGAGGTCTTTGTGCAGAATTTTCCTCAGGCTAGTGCGTGAAATGCTGAGCTGTTGAGATCGATGGCGAGTGGATGTTCGTGAATTGAGTCTCAGACTCTCGGCCACAGCAGCCACATTCTCATCTGTGCGCACCGTACGACGACGGGGACCATGAATGTTGTCCACTAGCACACGAGTCTCACGAACTTTTTGCAAAAACTTGCGTACAGCAGTCGCGGTAGGTGCTTAATTTCGGTAAAAACTTCTTTTCAAAGAACGCACTGTTTGGGCCACACAGCACTCATTTTGGAAATAAGTTTTCAACATTTCCCGACGTTGTTCAGGCCTAAAGCGGTCCATTTCGTTCCTCGGAGGAATGATACTCACTTTCTGTCAAGATTTCGAGCGGGAAACAGCTGTAAGTGTCAAAATGACCTATGATTTAAAAAACAACCACTAGATGGACCACCCTGTAGTGGATCTCGCTGCTTTCGCTAATTCTCTGTGATTTAAGAAGAAACTGCTAGATAGCCCACATTGTATCAATGTCTTTTCCTCTTGTCCTCATTGGTAGCTGAAATATCCTCAAACTTGCTTCCGTCGCCCTAGCACCCTTCTCCTTTCCAGCAGCAACTTGCGTGTTGTCCTCGGACTTCAATCCAGTTCCTGTGGTGGATATTTTGATCATATTTTGCTTAGACCGTATCCTGCCTCACTAAGCTCCAGGGATTTGTCAAAACTAGCTGCTCGAAGGATTTAAATTTCGAACTAGCAAGCCGCATGTAAATCCTTTCCATGTCAAGACCCGCTAATCGCCGTTTCGGAGAAAAGTTTCTAAGCCTCGAACGTGCCCGCTTAGAGTAATCCCCCTCGATACCCAAAACTTTTCTCCCCCTCCCTCTCCAACCCAAGCCCAGTCGTAAGCATACATCAAACCTAATCCATTCCCCCCCTCCCACATCGCCCGTTTCCGCAACAACCCTTTCCCCAAAAATGTCATTGCCGCGGCATTCGCATAAAAACCATGCCGTTCGGTCGGCGAAACTTCACACGACCGAACTATTTCGCCCGCGCACCAAAACGTTCGCCGAAAATGGAAATCCACTCCAATTTCTGCCCGGCCAATAAATTTCCTGTTACGTAGGGAAAGTTTGTCCACAGGAACTCCATAATAAGTCGCCCTTCACCGCGACCGCGCCAATCTGTATCTATCGAGTCAAACAATTTGCATAGGCACACACGTACGTATGCATGTCAGCGCAACAAAGCGCGTTGATCATCCACTCCACTCCACACACACAGCCCAGGTAGCAAATGACCCCGGCATTCGGTCTCAGACGCCTCCGAGTCCTCCGGCCGACCGGGCCACCCCCCACCGGGGCTGTGTGTGCGACTCCTGCTGAGCCGTGCAAAGTACCGCCGGCCAAATGGCATACACATCCCATCCACGTCGCTGGCCGGTAATTCAACCGAAAAAGGGGCTTAGAACCGAATTATTTTCACGCCGTGGTGTTAAAATAAAAATAAAATTTGCAGCGCACAGAATGCGGTCATAAATAAAACGAACGTGAAGCCATCGGCGACGGGGAACAGGAGCGGGAGATTAAATGGCCCAAAGGCGACCGCTCCGGGACGGTTGCGACATGTCCCAATCTAATGCATGCATGCGAGTCATTTGGAGAGCCGAGCAGCACAGATCTCTCGGAACAATGAGAATGCATCGACGTCCGATGTGCCGCCGCCTTCCAAGAGCGCGCTGCCTTCGCCAAAAGAGGAAGTCAATTTTTAATTGGTCAGCCGCGGTGGACATTAAAGGATGCGCGCGAATGTTTTATGGGAATTCTAGACCACATCGGACGCAACGGGACCAGCAGAAGCAAAAAAAAAACAAAAAAACAGTCGACCAAAAAGAGAGATATCTTGTGTCAGCCGGCAGCCGCTGGGAGTTCACACTCGGCGCGTTTATCGCGCCGTGCTGTTGGAATATTAATTACCGCTGTGCAGTTGATGACAAATTAATGGATTATCGGTAGAGTTATGGTCGACGTGGAGGCGGCGATTGCCACGGAGCGGGGGGGGGCGCGATGGCCTAAAGTCCCGGGTTAGGGTTCATTATCTGATCTGAAAATATTGTGCATTCATTCAGTGCGACATGTGGAGCTGGAGAGAGGACGCATTTCGATGCTCCACCGGTTGCGCTGTGTTCACTTTGTTCACTTGTGGAACGTGAGTGGATGGTGAGGCTGTTTTTAAAGGGGAGCTGCTGGATGGGATGGGTTTTTGGGGTGAGTTTGAGTCGGGAGAGAGGACCGACGATCTATAGGGGATTTATGGGATTTATGAGACACAAGCTTCGGCATAAAGGCAGAGTCATCGTGGACGCAGGACAGCCTGGAAACAGCGTGCCCAGGACCGTCAACGACAGACGGCAGCGATATCTCAGGCTCGGACCCTTCATCGATCGTAGGTCTGTTAATCGTCGACTTTATGGCGCAGTTGGTTAAGTGCTTGCCCCAAGTCTGAGGGGTCCCAGGTTCGAATCCCAGTGAAATCGGAGTGCCTGCCCCAAGTTTGAGGGGTCCCAGGTTCGAATCCCAGTGAAATCGGAGTGCCTGCCCCAAGTTTGAGGGGTCCCAGGTTCGAATCCCAGTGAAATCGAATCTGGTCCAGTCACCATTTGGCGTTGGTATCAAATTAACAGCACTGGAGGACTGGCGCAGTTGGTTAAGTGCCTGCCCCAAGTTTGAGGGGTCCCAGGTTCGAATCCCAGTGAAATCGGAGTGCCTGCCCCAAGTTTGAGGGGTCCCAGGTTCGAATCCCAGTGAAATCGAATCTGGTCCAGTCACCATTTGGCGTTGGTATCAAATTAACGGCACTGGAGGACTGGCGCAGTTGGTTAAGTGCCTGCCCCAAGTTTGAGGGGTCCCAGGTTCGAATCCCAGTGAAATCGAATCTGGTCCAGTCACCATTTGCCGTTGGGATCAAATTAACGGCACTGGGGTAGGTTGCTACCTGGCAGTACAATGGACCAGTTTTGAGTCTGAGTGCTTCAGTAGCGTTTCAAAAATCCTCCAAAAAAAGAAGAGACAAGCTCACATTTTTCTCTCAGCTACCGTCTTCCGCGTCTCCACCCAAGCCGTCGACCGCTCTGAGAGGCGTGTCCACGTCAAGATCTCTATCAGATAACTCGTCACCTTTCGAGGCTAATCCCTCCTCTTTGGCCCGATAAGTGGCGAGTTCCGCATTAAAAAACCCCAAACCGTCACTCATCCGACAAAATACGATCGCCATCCGCAGCACCCGCTGCGTGGCTCGTCTCGTCTCGGCTCTCCTCAGATCCATATCACAGGACACCCCGAACTAGTTGCGGTGACCCTAATGGGCTGTCCGCCGCTTTCAATAAAACCGATCCTAAGACCTCTGCGGCACACACCGCCACACCGGCACACGGGCACACCGTCAAGGTGCCAAAATAATCCGCTTACCGCTTGAAAAGCGTAATCCTCACACCCGTCACTCCGTGGAGGGGCACCGCACGGCCGCCGCACCGCCGCCGACAATTGAATCCGAACAACCTGACGTATTCTCGTAAATGAGCCATTAACAAGGGCGCTTATGGGCTTATTCAAAGTCCCCGCGAGAAATGTCATCAAGTCGGAATTATGATGTTTTTTGATGTACCCCTTCGCAGATGCGACGACGACGACGCGTGAGTGTGGAGAGGGTGCTTGCGAAGCGGAATTCCGTCGCTGAAATGTTAAGGCGCTTACAGCTTTCGGGGTGTCATTGTGTGTGAAATGCCTCAGCTGTGACGTTGATGGGGCCGCTGTTGGCGGCACGAACTCCGCAGCGCTTTGATTGATACAAATTGAAGGCTTACCGGTCGGACTGTGACTCATAAAATCACCGGACGAGGGAAAACACCGGCTAAGACGTCGTTTTCGGCGGTAATTTCGGAGCTTACGTGCATTTTGACTTGTGTTCAGTGGTCGAAGCAGACTTAAGTTCCACAGAATCGATCTGAGCGGAGATTACACGCTGCTTAGCAGGAAACGATGGGGAGGAGGAGTGCCCACTGCTCGGCAGTGTATGCAGATGAGGTCAACCATCGGCCCATGGGGCAATCCAGGCTCTCAATCTATCTCTGCCCCATGCAAACGCCCATCCACTCCGCTGACGAGGATGGAGTGAATTTAGCACTGCGCGAGAACCTTTTAACATCATCCTCCATTAATTGACTCCTCCATCAACACACACACACAGGCCGAGATGGCCTTCCTGACTGCGTTTAAGCCAACAAACTTTGCCATCAGCTACTGTGCATCATCGTGTCCAAACAGAAAAACCGCACAAACCGCAGAAAAAAAAACCACGACTACGACAACAGAGCCTTTATTTATTTATTATTCGCCTCCAACATGCACTTACTGCACGGAACCACCAATAAACACCTCCTCGACGATCTTTAGCGTCCAGCGCGCTGGCAAGTGGCGGCTGGCGGTTGGCGGCTGGCGGCCCCGCGAATTCCTTTACCTAAAAATAGCCCACAGACACATCCATCCGTCCATCTCGCAGACAAAATAAACACTTCACTTCGCCCCACCGGAATGAGACGCAGCACAGTGCAGCACAGCGCAGCGCACACACACTCGAAGCGGGAGAGGAATCACCGTCTTCGTCGTCCTTCAACACGCGAGAACATTGTCGATTAATTTAAAGAGACCCTCAAACTAGCCACAGGAAGACGAGCCGGCCGAGACAGGAAGGACTTCCAGCTCGAAGCGGAGAACCGATGTGCAGCAAAAAAGAACGCAAATATTGTTGCGCGCATCGAGAATATTTTATCACCTCGCGTTCTGTGTGTGAAAAGCCTCTTCTCTCTTCGCGGCGAGAGAGCGCTCGTTCGTCCCCCGGCCGTGGATTTACAAATACGGACGGACCGGCGACGGAGGAACGTCTCCTCCTTTCTTCATTTTCTAGGTAAAAATATGTGCCAATAAATTAACGACGCCACTCGCAGATGCATAGATACCCGCGCGCAAGAGGCCCAAGCAACCTTCGAACCTTTGTGTCGATCATCGCTGGTGTCTGGTGCTTCGACGGATATGGATGGGATCGGTGTTGCGTTTGCGTCCCCACCGATGGGTGGTGTGAGGTAAGCGGTTGTCATCTTGGCGGTTTGGTCACGTTAGCACAATGTTGCAAAGTAACAGCAGCAGCGGGAGCGGGAGCAGCAACCGCGCTGGTGATGTGTGAATTCTTGATGTCTGGAGGGTTTTTATGACCAATTTCTAGAAAATTGTTGTCTCTCGTTTGTGCAAATAACAATGGTGCGGCTCTCGGACGGATGACCCGGTGTTTAGTTGAAGAGTTATGGGCGACAGGGGGTCTTTGTGTCGCCGATTTGAAAGCGGCTAGGCCAGTTGATGGCTGGGATGTGCTGGCATTGTGTGTGTTTTGACACATCACCTTGCAAATTGACGGCTTTGATGGGTTAGGCAATTTCTGGCGAGAGATTCATATGCGAGATTACACTCCGAGATGGACCACAATGTTGCAGGAGCGAATGGCTTGTGAGAAGGCAGTGGAAATGAGTGAACCCTGTGTGCGTTTGACGACTTAAAATGTTTCATCTTCCAGGCGGAACATTCTTCTCCGGTTTCGGCGTTTCAGAAATCATGCGTGAATCTCTGAGCCTTCTGCAACATGTTTGCAAAGATTTTGTTGCTTCAGGGCATCGCAACATGTTGCAAACACAAACATTCTTCTCCAGTTTTGGCGTCTTGGAAGGTTCAGAAGTCACGCGAATGGCAGTGATTTTTTACGCTTTCGTGGATGTTGCTGCATGGATTCTGTTGCTACATGGCATCGCAACATGTTGCAAACACAAACATTCTTCTCCGGTTTCGGCGTCTTGGAGGTTTCAGAAATCACGCGAATGGCAGTGATTCGCTGAACCTTTTCGGTTAGATTTTGTTGCTTCAGGGCATCGCAACATGTTGCAAACACAAACATTCTTCTCCACTTTCGGCGTCTTGGAGGGTTCAAAAATCACGCGAATGGCAGTGATTCGCTGAGCCTTCCCGGTTAGATTTTGTTGCTTCAGGGCTTCGCAACATGTTGCAAACACAAACATTATTCTCCAGTTTCGGCGTCTTGGAGGTTTCACAAATCCCGCGAATGGCAGTGATTTTCTACGCCTTCGTGGATGTTGCTGCATGGATTCTATTGCTACATGGCATCGCAACATGTTGCAAACGCAGAAATTCTTCTCCAGCTTTGGAGTCTTGGAGGTTTCAGAAATCACGCGAATGGCAGTGATTCACTGAGCTTTCTCGATAAGATTTTGTTGCTTCATTGCATCGCAACATGTTGCAAACGCAAAAACTGCCCAAAAATCAATTTTCTCATCGCCTTTTTCCAAATTTTCTGACCTCATGACTCATGTCAAACTCCCAAGGTTCCATCCAATTATCATGGCCATCAACATGTTGCCATCGGCAAAACAAAGAAGCTTCTGGCCTTGGACCGGAACTCGATCCGTGAGCTCGTCGGAGTGATCACAGGACACTGCGCCATCGCAACAATGCTCTGGAAATAAAATGCGATCCCTGCCGGATCTGCGGCGATGAGGAAGAGATCGAGACGGTCCAAAATCTGCTTTGCCACTCCAGCTCTCACAGCTCACAGCTCTCCAGAATCGGCGCCTAACTTCGCTGGGCCAAAGATTCTTCACAGAGACTGCGGGCTTTTCGAGTGCAGATACATCGGATCTTCTGAAATTCATGAAGAGCATGGGGCGGTTTCAGTTACCACGTGAGAGTAGATGTTAACAGAAAGTCTAGTCCACAAATGAAGGGATTCACAATGGGCCCTATGGCTTCCGAGTGGAAGTGATGTTTAACCATCACACTCCCCTTCCTAAACCTAACCCACATTTTGCCATAACTTCTGCCTCGCTGATCAAGTCCATGTCGAAATTATGCCGTCATGCCATCGACAGAGTGAATCCTCTTCAAAATCGACCGATAACTCTGTGACATGTGCTATCATACTGGATGACAGATGGTTTAGTTCGCCTCAAATTGACACAAATGACTTCTTGGAAGGCGCATGTATCGATAAAGTCTCGTCGTCACTCAATTTCCCAGCCGCCCGCTCTCAGGAATGTGCCTACCATCATGAGAACGTCCGCCAACACGCTGGCAAACCACTCCTCGAAAAGCGAATTCCTACTCGAACCGCAGCAGTCTCCTGCGCCCCTAAAAACCCATAACTCAAAACCAGCTGCATAAGAATGCAAATTATCCATTCAAACAAGATCCCCGTGTGTCTGCAGTCGAAAGGACTTCACCACGCATCCACCATCCACCACCGTTCACCGCCAAATTCAGTAGTCTAATTAAGCAAACAAAACAGGTCCCACACGCGAACCAAATGGCACTCCATGTAAATGCCACATTAACTCCCTTGCACTCGAGCCCCGATACAGCTGTATGCATTGTCGCACAAACGACCGAACCATGCACATGATTACGATCACAAATCGTGATGGAAATGTGCCCCATTGTGGCGGTGCATGTCATAAGCCCAGACTGCACTGCGCATTGCCCTGTGTGCACGTTTCAAACAACAGAACACAAGCGCACTCACGCAGGCTGCGGGAGAGAGATACAGTTTCGGTTTTTATTCGTCGATTTGATTTGATTTTATTCGAAAACATCGTGCGATAATTTAATTCACATCAGGTGAGGAGGATGAAGACCTCAAGGAGGGCTGGGTGGGCATCACGTCGGTAGTCGTGATTCGATTCCCTCTCCGGGTTCGCCTCGCAAAGGGATCTCTGCGTGAACCGGGAAACGGTCTTTTTTTGGAGAGTAATTTGTCGTCGCTAGAGCATTTGAATACCTCTCTCTCGTCGGGCGGCTGTCCGTGGGGGGGTGGGGGAGTGTGCTCGCAACCCCGGTTTTCTTTGAGCGAACGTGAATGTATCACTTAATGGCCATTAAATTGTCCCGATTCGATCCGCGCGTATTCATTTTCGTTAAAAAGAAGTAAAACGCTCGCATTAGCACCGCCAATTGGATGCCATTCCTCTTCCCTCGTGTGTGGAGCAGAGCAGCGCCAGTGGCAGCGTCGAAGAGAATAAATTCCACACCCATACCGTACCGCGCTGAGTCGTCTAATTGAAATTCACATCACGTAAGCGATATGAACTGAAATCGTATCCTTGCACTTGGGCTCGCCGCCTCTCAACCACCCCACCCCACCCTCTGGTGAGTGTGTGTGTGCAGGCGAATGTGGAAAAGGTTTTTCCGCTCTTCGAGTTGCTCTCTTGGCTTTTCTTAAGTTGGTCATAAATTTTGGTCCGGCAACTCAGGTGCAGAGCTTCCCCGGCTAGTCGAGGCGAACGTTCATGGGGTGCGCCGTAGTTGTGGATCGGTAAAACACCTCCATTATGGCGAAGGGATTTAATTATTTAAGAGACTTGTACACCGACCTGAGCATACCAATCTGCACCGAGTACACTTCAAGAGTCTCACACTCACCGACTGCCGCGCAAGGAGTTGCCGGCGCTGGAGAGGGGCCACCGAGTGGTCTTGTGGTCTTGGGGTCTTTGGAATTAAATATTCTCGCTCTCCCTCCGAAAAATTCACTTAATTTTATGGCAATAACCATAAATTCCCCCACTCCTTCACTCGCACACAACAGAGAGCCGGAGCGGGAGGAATCGAAGCCGAAGAAAGGAACGACGAAGGAGTTAGAGATTTGAATCGGCGTCGGCGTCGGCGTCGGTGGGTGAAGTCCCCGGAATGACTTTTTTATGAAGAGAAATGACGGGTTGCGATGCGAGCGCGGGGGGAAACCTCTGGGGGCGACTCAATTCGGTCTGTGGCGCACGTATATTAATTTATTAATACAGCCAGCCAAGTAATGTGCCACTAAATGCGTACGCGTACGCATGTTATGGATACGGAATTAGGAGCGGAATCGGTAATCAGTCGGAGGGGTGAGATCTGGGGGAGATATGAGCCATCTGGAGGAGGTGGCTTATCAGCTTGAGAGTGGAACGCGTTGGGGCGTTAATTGGGTCCAGCGGCGTTGCGCTAGCAACAAAATCTTGGTCTTGGCGAGCATATTAGCGACACCGGAAGAACAGGGCGTCACGGTGAAGGTTTGGAATCGAAAACTGAGAAGGGGTTCTTGCTCAGATCGTAAGTGGATCAGGGATACCTTAAGGTTCGTGACTTGGGCCGTAGCTTTTTTCATTGAATTCGACCTCGAGAGTGTGACTTTTCCTAGGGGCTTTCGGTCGGTTGTTATCTTTCGGCCGCAGCTCTTTTTCATTGAATTTGACCCGGAAAGCGTGACTATCCGTAGGGGGGGTTCTGGCCAAGGAAGCAACGAAATGATGACCATCTAAGGTCTTGGCACGAATATCAGCGACACCGGAAAAGCAGGGCGTCGCGGTGAAGCTGTGAAATCGAAAACTAAGGAGGATCTCTTGCTCAGATCTTAAGTGGATTAGGGACATGAAAAGGTTCGTGACTTGGACCGTAGCTCTTTTTTGAAACCTCAAAAGTGTGACTATCCGTAGAAAGCAACGAAATGGTGACCACCTAATTTCTTGGCAAGCATAGCGATACCGGATAAGCAGGGCGTCACGGTGAATCGAAAATTGCCCAGATCGTGAGAGGCCCAGGGACACGATAAGGTTCGTGACTTCGGCCGTAGCTTTTTTCATTGAATTTGACCTCGAGAGTGTGACTTTCCCTAGGGGCTTTCTGGCCAAGTCAAGTCATCTTCTGGTTCTTTTAAGAAACCATTTGCTTTGGTTGGTTGTCACCCTTGGGCCGCAGCTTTTTTTTTATTGAATTTTACCTGGAAAGTGTGACTTCTGGCCAAGTCATCTTCCGAATCTTTTAAGGAAGCAACGAAATTATCACCACGAGATCATAGCGAGCATATCAGCGACACCAAAACAGCAGGGCGTCATGGTGAAGGTTTGGACTCGAAGATTGGGGAGGGGTTCTTGCTCAGATCGTAAGTGGACCAGGGATACCATTAGGTTCGTGACTTGGGCCGTAGCTCTTTTTCAGTGGCCAAGTCATCTCCCAAATCTTTTAAGGAAGCAACGAAATTATGACCACGAGATTTTGGAGAGCATATCAACGACACCGTAAAAGCAGGGCGTCATGATGAAGGTCTGGACTCGAAGATTGCTCAGACCAGGGACACGATAAGGTTCGTGACTTGGGCCGTAGTTGTTTTTCAGTAAATTTGACCTCGAAAGAGCGACTATCTCTAGGCGTTCTGGCCAAGTCATCTTCCGAATCCTTTAAGAAACCACTTGGTCTTCCATTTGTTGTCATCCTTGGGTCGCAGCTTTTTTTCGGTAAATTTGACGCCGAGAGTGTGACTTTCCCTAGGGGCTTTCTGCTCAAGTCATCCTACGATTCTTTTTTGGAGCCATTTGTCCTTCGATTACTTGTCATCTTTGAGACACTAACCCAACAACCGTTGTCCTCTTTGGAGTCAAGTTATGTTGCAGAGGAGTTGGCCTTTAGTGCACGCAGCCGCTTTGAGGAGTTAATCATTTTTGAAAAGGAAAGCTGCCGAGATGGGATTTCTTCGTGTTCTCGTGGGAGCTACTCCCCGGGATAGGGAGAGAAACACGGCAGGAACTCAACGTTGGGCAGCTGCTTCTTCGAACGTAAAGGGCTGTACTTCGATGTTTTGGTCACGCGCCACGAATGTCCTCTGCATTACGACTTCTGAGGCGAATGTCCCCAGCATCACGACTTCCGAGGCGTGCCTTCAATGCGACTCCATCAGGCATGCGACCGCTTGGCACACCCAGGGCGAGATGGTTGGACCAAGTCCAAAAACTTGCATGGTTGCGATTGGGGGTAGCTCCTGATGAGTTTGAGTCGTTGGCGGAGGATCGAGTGGCCTGGAGGTCTCGCGAGCGTGCATTGCTACCGCTCCTAATGAGTTAGAGTCCATGACGCAGGATCGAGCGGCCTGGAGATCTCACGTGCGTCCGTTAATCCGAGATCCCTTTAGAAGAACATGCGGTGATGATGATGATGATGATGATGAAACCTCTTGGTTTACACCCACACACTACACATTTATGTTGCAGAGAAGGTTACCTTTGATGCTGGTAGCTGCTTTGAGGAGACATCATTTTTAAAAGGAAATCCTCTTGGTTTACACGCTTCATTGACGACGACTCTCTCTGCCACGCCATTCGTTCCCCATTTTAGGACGAAATTGCCCCTCCAAACCTCCTCCTCGATGTAAGTCTCCTCCGTCACCTCTGCAAACCCTCCTCCTAGACGTGGGTCTCCTCTGTCACCTCTCCACAAACTCCTCCCAGGCGTAGATCTCCTCTGTCACCCCTCCAAAACCTCCTCCCATACGTAAGTCTCGCACGTCACAAAGCAAATCTTGTCTCGTCCAGCACTCTCGCGAGTCATTCCACCAAACTATTCCATGACTCATTGCTACCGCTTGCCTTCTCTCATTTCCATGTCTGTCCCCGCGCAAAAAGCCACACAAAAGGAGAAAAAATGTCTCTCTGACCCCAATACAACATGTTTCCCGAGCAAGGAACAGCATAGTGGTGTCGAAATCCAAACAAATTGGAATCAGAGACCAACAAGCACACGGGTCAGTGGCGGGCGGAGAGGAGTGAGAAAGGAACCTACCAAAGACTGATTTATTGCTCCTCCACTCACAGGATATTGGTGTTTTGTCTCGAAAGACTCTCGCAAGCTCCCACAGTTACTGGCGGCGGCGTATATGTTAAATTACATCTCATGTACGACGAGTACATGGTAATAGATTGTCTTCGAACGGGCACGCACAACAAAGGAGCCACGGCTTGCCACTAAATGACTGGCATGCCTGCTCTTTTTTTGTCCTTCTGGTTGTGTCCCTCGTTCCTCATGCGGACATTGTCGTCACTCCGCTGAGCGAGAGGTTAAATTAGCCTACACATCGTACAACGGAAATAAATTTTTCCTCTTCGAACCGAAGTTAGAAATGTCTGAGGTGTCTGGGGAGTGGAGAGGTGGCGAGAGAGGGGAGAGCAACTCCGGTGCGCCTTTGTTTTCGGCTGAGGGCTGCGTATGTACGCCAATTGACACCAGGCGATATATTTGTCCGGCAAACACCTCGTTTGTGTTTGTTCCGACGTGCTGCATATGAAGCACAGAGGACCACTCATAGTCTGTCGAGGTGTCTCTCTCTACATGCCGCCGTCGTCGAGATTTGCCTGCGTCGTCGCTTCAGTTCGGTCGGCTCCGGAGGCACTCGTTTGCATTTCTCTGATGTGCTGGCAAGGAATTTGCGTCCCATTTCGGAGTGTTAGCCTAAAAATGGACATTTGTGTGAGACATTTGTTTTATTTGTGTCTCTCGGTCTTCCGTTGGCGATGGGCACTCTTCAAGGCGAAGGGCACCGGCGGTCGGGGGCGAGTGTCGGACGTGTTGGGGAACATAAGTCCAAGTGACAAAAACTGAATTTGAGTTTTGGTGAGACGAGGAACAGTCTTTCGTGCAAGAAAGTCGAAGAATGGGGAAGTTCTTGTGTTTTTTTCTTAACGATTCGTCATTGTTTCTCTATCTATCCGGTTTTGGAAAGTCTCACGATGAAGCTTCAAAAATATTTATTATGTTTCAAGCGATCGCTTAGCAACATGTTGCTGAAGAAAAATGATCTGCAATCAGATTATGCATCGCTGAAGGTCTTTTTTCAGGCGAAATAATGTCTCTTCTTTTTGTTTAGTTCTCTTAGAATTTGTTGAGCAACATGTTGCGTAGGCAGATTCTAAAGCGTAACATGTTGCGCAAGCAGATTTCAAAGTGTTGCCTTTTTTCGAAAGACGATCGTCTCTGAATTCGCAGTTAATTTCATTTCCATCGCTCAGGTCATCTCTCCGCCGCAACATGTTGCCCAAACTGATTTCAAAGCGCAACATGTTGTGAAAGCAGATTCCAAGCCTCTGACATTTTTCGAAAGACGATCGTCTCTGAATTCGCAGATTATCTCATTTTCATCGCCCAGGTCATTAGTCGCAACATGTTGCGCAAGCAGATTCTACGGCGCAGAGGGACTCGGAGGTTTGTGGTGCAAGTAGATTCCGTGGCACCGACTTTCTTCGAAAGGCGATCGTCTTTCGATTCGCAATAAATCTCATTTCCGTCGCCCAGGTCACCTCACCATCGCAACATGTTGCGCAAGCAGATTCTAAGGCGCAACATGTTGCTCAAGTAGATTCCGGGGCACCGACTTTTTTCGAAGGGCGATCGTCTTTGAATTCGTAGTAAATAGCGTTTCCATATCCTAGGTCATCTCTCCGTCGCAACATGTTACGCATGAAGGTTCTAAAGTGCAACATGTTGCGCAAGCAGATTTCAAAGCGTTGCCTTTTTTCGAAAGAAGATCGTCTCTGAATTCACAGATTATATAATTTCCATCGCTCAGGTCATCTCTCCATCGCAACATGCTGTACAAGTAGATTCTAAGGCGCAACATGTTGCTCAAGTAGATTCCGGGGCACCGATTCTTTTTGAAGGGCGATCGTCCTTAAATTCGCAGTAAATCTCATTTCCATCGCTCATCTGATGTTTCCATCTATTTTAAAAATGTTGCTGCAACATGCTGAAATGTTTCAGAGTCTCCCCTATCGATATTTCCAAAATCTTCAATCCCATCACTCACTGATCATCTTCTCTGAACCACACAACATCTTCAATCTCACCACTCGCTGATCACCTTCTCTGAACCACTGCTTCTGCGCCCCACTGTCAGCCTCTGCCATCGGCAAAGCCCTGATCCTTCCATCGTCGTCCCTCCAGGCCTTATAATTGTCGTCAGCGATGTTCTTATTTGCCGCGCACCAACAAATCTCTACATGGTCCCCGTATGTGGACAATTTAATAGCCTCGATCCAGACCAACCAACCCCGCCCCACACAGCCCACAGCACACAGCGCCTGAGTGAGTTCTTGTGTTAGCATCCCATCATCACATGACCCTTTGGTTAGTGCAGCGGACCCCTGTCTGTTGTTGGTCTTGTTTCGCTCTGGTTCGCTCGTTCGCTCTCCTTAACAAGAATTTTATGTTCTTGCTCTTGTTTGTTGTCCTGTTTTTCATTGATTTTTCGCCATCGCGTCCCTTTCCCGCAACGCCACGCCACGCCTTCCGCCGCACAAAAACACACATCTTCCCGATGCCCATCTTGGACTTGTTGCCTGCCCGAGATGCGCCGCCGCGCCGCAGTCACAATCGATTGAGCCGAACCGCGCACGGTGTTTATTCAGATTTATATCGAAGGAGATAATTTGTCCTGCGCGCTGCAACAACAACAGCAACGACACGCTAAACCCCTCTGTGAAATTCAAATTGGCAACTCCTTAGCCGCAGTCCACAGCGCGGCTAACAAGATGTGAGGAGCGTATCCAGAGCGCATGAGATGCAAATTCACGAGGAGGCGAGCATGGAGAGGCAGAGGGAGAGACTTGTCCGGACTGTGGATAGGTGGGGATCGTCCAGAGGTCGTCGCCGCAGCGTAATAGTCCCCCGGTCGAGTTGTCGTTGTCGGTCCAGAACAAGAATTGTTCGCCACGGAATTTATTTTTATTATTATGTGACAATTTTTTATCACTTGCCATCGATTGGATGCAATACGAGGTTTATGACCATGTTCCCGAGATAGCTGCGGGGAGACGACGGGCAATCATCTAATCAGGATCTGGCGAATGGGTGAACACAAAGGAGACGAATGGAAGTGCCCGTGCTTCGGTCTCGAGTGTGTGAGTGTCATTATGGTCTGTCATCTGGGGGAGCGGTTTATGGGTAGAGTCCTCTTGTCAGGTTTATGGTGGTAATTTTTGTCAACGCCAAGAGATTCAGAGATCAGATACGTAGTCACGTGTTTGTTGTCGGGGGGCTTACAATGAAAGGGGCAATCAGAGTGCAGTGCAGTTTAACTGCAATGCAGTGCTGCAACTGTGGGATGCTTTTTGGTCGTGAATTGACGGATGGTGTTGAGGGAGTTTGAGCTGAAGATGATGACTCTGTGACAACAAAGGATGGGGTGGTCCAAAAAATGTGTATAATCCTGCAAATTGTACAGGGTGGGCCAAATACAAGCAAGGAGTCTGGAGAGAAATGGGTAAAGTCATGGCAACCAGAAGCTGGACATACTTTTTTCAAATTTTATCGAGGGTGACCTAACGTTCATCTTCCGATGGCGCTGCAGTCCTGGGTATTCCTGGAACTGCTTAATCCACCACATTCCCAAGAACCCGTCAAACCCCCACTCCACCTTGAAGGCTCCCCCAGCACATGCCGCTCAAAACAGAACTCAAATTCGAATTGAAAAGGTTCACAAACTTCTTCACACAATTGCACATTCATCAGCAATAATTCTGGGCCCTCTATTCGAGCCACCTGTTCCATGGTCATTCAAGACCAGATGTCGCGCCACGGTGCCAGGAGGAAAAAAATAAATACACCCCTCCACCCGCCATTTAACCCAACGCCCACCTAATTCAAATAAATTTGACATTTCAAAAACTCCACCGGAATATAAATTAAATTTTCCCGCACCCATAATCAGCACCCCCGCCCTCCCCATCCCGCCCATCCCGCCCACCGCGACCATGAGCGTTCAAGGAGCAAGACAAAAGCACAAAACCCCCATCCCGCCGCGCCGCCTCTAAGCGCACATACCAACAGTCATTTACACAGTTGCTAGCACCACCGCCGCTGCCTCCGCTGCTGGTTCTGTTGCTGCCGTTCGTTAGGGCCTCTCTGTTGGTGGCCCAATTTTTGACCCTTTCTTTTGCTGAAACATTTGTGCACAGGAAAACTAATTAAATAAATAGGACACAGCGAAGAAGGCAGCAAAACAAAGCGGGCACAGGAAAAACCGACGACTCCCCCAAAACCGCCTCGAAAAGAAAGAATTAAATCAAGTCCTCTTAATAACCAAGGACTAACTACACAAAGGACCAAACGGGTCAAAACGGGAGTGGAAGAAGAAAAAAAAACTGCAAAACCGGAAAGGAAACGCTCCGGTGGAGGGAGTCGAGTCTCCCTCCCCCATCCACCCTCCGAACATGGCCCAAAACGAAAATTTCAATTTCGCCAAAACTATTATAAAAACCATCTGCCGTTGCCATACACCAGCAGCGGCAGCAACAGCGGAGCGAAGCAGGATAACATTCGCCAAGGACACATTGTCCGAGTGGAGAGGATTGCAATAGAAATATAAAAATCTTTCCGTGCCATCGTCGTCGTCGTCGTCGTCGTCGGCGCTGTCGTTGTCGCAGTAGTCCTCCTAGTCGCAGGTCTCTTGTCCTGAATTACCTGAGTATAATTTCTTTTTTAATTAATTGCATTTGTCCTTTCATTATGAAGTCGTCCTTTCCGTGCAAAATGCTGCCGCTGCTTCCACTGCTTGTACTGCTTCAACTGCTTCGACTGCTCCTAGTGCCAGTGGTGATGGTGGGGATAGAAATTAAGCTCCTTTCCGGCAGATATTTCACCAGCCACTACCGCCGTACTGAATGTGTTGCGAGGAGGACACTCGTACCTGCACGGATCCTGATGAGACTTAGCGAGAGATATCGAGTTATTGTGGTTATTTGCTGGCTGCTGCTTGGGCTATTACGACTCCACTCTGCTGTGGGGAAATGGTCACATTTTATGTTTACGGCCAGCCAAGGGGACTGCAATGATACAGAACGGAATGAGTGTGACTCTCTCTGTGTGTGTGTGTGTGAATCCTTAGAGTCACACGAGGGGACAAGCACAAAAAGCGAGTAACGATGTGGATAAAAAGTAACACAAATTTGTTGGATGTTGTGATACTTCGGGGGATAGTTGTTGTGTAACTGCCGCCCCAGAAGGATAACGATAGCGGTCATGGGGCTTTAACTAATGTCGAACTGTGTTGCGGACGGTGTTGCCAGAGCGAGGATATTTCTTCTTTTGAAATTTTGGTTAAAGTTGGGAATGCACACGGGTTCAGTCACTTCAGGGGAAGTCCTTCTCTTTGCTGTGGTGAAGGAGAACATCAGATAATTGGACTCTCTGGGACTCAGTTGACATCTGCACAGCGTGTCATTGGTTGTCACTTTCGGGGACAAAATTTGAAGGAAAACGATCTCAGGAATTTGTTCAAGGGTTGGTTGGCATGACTTTCCATTTCCACCGGATGAAGGTGAGAGTCCTTGCTGTCTTAAGGGCCCTACATCTCAGTAGTGTTTGCTTAGTCAGTCCCTACTTTTTGACAATTTCTGACATTTTTTTGAACGAATTTTTGACATTTTTCAACGACGCGTGCTTCATTTTTGGCGGCGTACAGAGATGAATTAAGGCCTAAATCGACATTTCGATGGAGGTGGCCCTCAAAAACTACCACAATAAATTAGAATACCCTTCAGCTTGAAACTTCATATCAAATTTCGACCTAATTCCTGACATTTTCCAACGACGTTGCCTAAATTTTTGGGGAGTACCCATATGAATTGAGGCTCTAATCAGCATGTCATTGGAGCTAGCTTTCAAAGATAGAATTGCCGCATAAATTAGAACACCCTGTAGCTAATTTTAGAAAAAATTCAAAATTTGGCCCTCAATTCAATTTCTGATATTTTTTAACGATGGGTGCTTCATTTTCACGGCGTACAGAGATGAATTGAGGCCTCAATCGACATTTCGATGGAGTTGGCTCTCAAAGGCAAAACTACCAAACAAAATTAGAACACCCTTTAGCTTGGAACTTCATATCAACTTTCGACTCAATTCCTGAAATTTTTCAACGACGTTGGCTAAATTTTTGCGGAGTACACATACGAATTGAGGCTCTAGTCAGCTTGTCATTGGAGCTCGCTTTTAAAGGTAGAACTGCCGCACAAATTAGAACACCCTGTAGTTCATTTAAAAAAAATTTGGATCAAAATGTTGACTCTTAATTCAATTTCTAACATTTTGCAACGATGTGTGCTTCATTTTTGCGGCGTACGGAGATGAATTAAGGCCTTAATCGACTTGTCGTTGGAGTTAGCTCTCAAAGACAGAACTGCCACATAAATCAGAACACACTTTAGTTCATTTTATAGAACTTCAGTTGAAATTTTGACTCGATTTCTGGCATTTTTCAACGATGTTGCGTACATTTCGGCGGCGTACAGAAATAAATTGATGCTTTAATCCACTCGTCGTTGAAGACACAACTGCAACAGAAAGTTGAACACCCTGTAGCTCATTTTTGAAAAATTTGGACCAAAATTTTGATTCTCAATTAAATTTCTGACATTTTTCAACGAAGTGTGCTACATTTTTGGCAGCACACAGTGACGAATATGGGCCACATAAAGTAACATAAAGCCACATAAAGCAAAACACCCTTTAGATTATTTTAGAGAACTTCAGACTAAGATGTTGATATTTTGACATCAATTTCTGACATTTGTCAACGATGTTTGCTACATTTTGGAGACGCGCAGAGATGAATTTAGGCCTTAAGCGGCTTGTCGTTCAACCGTAGAGCTGCCACATAAATTAGAACACCCTTTGGCTAATTTTAGAGAACTTCAGATCAAATCTGATCAAATTTGACTCAATTTCAGGCGTTTTTCAACGATGTTGCTTACGTTTTTGGCGGCGCGCGAAGATGAATTGGTGCTTTAATCTACTTGCCACTTAAATTGGAACACCCTTTACCTAATTTTAAAGAAGTTCTGACCAAAATTTTGACTTTTAATCAAAAAATCTGACATTTTTCAACGACAATTTGGGCCTTAATCGACTTTCCATTGATGCTGATTTCCAAAGACAGAAATGCCACGTAAGTCAGAACACCCTTTAGCTCACTTTCAAAAACTTCACATCAAAATTTTGCCTCAATTTCAGGCATTTTTCAATGATGTTGCTTACGTTTTGGGGGCTCGCGGAGATGAATTGGGGACTTAACCGACTTGTTGTTCAACCGTAGAAATGCCACATAGATTAGAACACCCTTTGGCTCATTTTCGAAAACTTCAGATCAAAATTTTGCCTCAATTTCTGTCATTTTTGCAACGATGTTAGCTTGAGAACACCTCAATTCGGTGCAGTGTAGACGCTTACCATTCATCAAGTCCAACAGAAGCTAATGCGAGACATCCTTCACTTCGCATTTCATGCGGATAGCGTTCTTCTTTCAAGGATAATTTCCAAATTGCCCATGTTTGACAAAGAGTCCCTCTCTCTCTCTCTCTCTCGCCCACTCCCCCCTCAACATCACAGCACAATTAGAGTTCAAGCAACTTACAGCTGTAAGCCTGCACTCAAACTCCTCTCGCTCGTTTTCAATTTCAAACGGAAAAGTGTCCTTAAGTGACAAGGTACGTACCATCTCATACATAACTTCAGCTAAGCACCACACTTTACTTGATTTTCAACAAAATACCACTCGAACTCCGGCAAAACACAAACTTGTGTGTTCAAGTCCACTTTTGTGTAGTTTGTCCTTAGACCCCCGCCCCCCCCCCCCCCCCCTTTTTCACAAAAAGATGCACAGCAAACCGACGACACAGACGACGAAGGAGAGCAAACAGTCAAACGTTGTCAAAGTTAGAAATGTGACAATCCACCTGGCAATGTCCCTGCCACAACATCGTACCGCATTGAGTAGGTAGGTAGGTATGTCAGCCGGGGTCTCGGTGGAGTTGTTCAGTGTTATACGAGAGTATTTGCTTGATACCCTCACGAAGCTATTTCAAAGAAAACTCCTGTAGTAAAACCTATATTTCGTCCTTTCAAATTAAAACCAACAACAGGCTGCTGGCAGAGGACTACTCCACACACATTGTCTTCCGAAGGACACACAACCGCCGCACGTAAATACAAAGAAGCCCCCTCCCCCCCCAGCCTCACATAAACTAAAACAACAGTGGGTTCCGTACATGCCATACACGGATCCACTCGATTGCACAAAAACAACTCCAGGGGGTGTGGGGGGGAGGGAAATCCTTCAACTCCAGGCCGACCCGGTGCCACCCAGCCAAGGCACTGCTGTTATTCTTCATCCTGTTCCTGCTCCTGTTCCACACGCTGTTTATTTTTTTGCTGCTGTGTGTGTGTCTCACATGAGAGCGTCCTTTTTTATGCTTCTCCTCCCCCCACCCCACGATCACGATGTCCTGCCTAGGTAAACGGGAAAACTTTTATTGCGCTCTTCCGCAACGCAGAAGTAAGGAAGACGTTTGTCTGTCCCTCTAATCGTCTGCCAGTCTGACTGAGTGTCCTGCTGACTGGATGTTTGCTTAGCGAATGAAAATTGTACACATATTATAAGGACACACAAAACAATCGTAACAACATCCTGCGAGTACGTGATTTCATTTAAAAGTTCACTACAATTTGTTGCAAGTTACATGCTGCGGTATGTCCTTACGGTCGTCGTGTGTGTGTGTGTGTGTGTGTGTGTAACAAGGACTCAAGGAGAGAGAGAGAGAGACGCACACACTCTCTCTCAATATAATCCCGACACAAACAAACGAACGACCTCCATTTTTATCGTTATTACATTACATAGCCTCCGCAAAACGAGGCTGGACGGGAGTGGCAACGCCGGCGGGACCGGGAGAGCGAGACCAGATTGAGGCCAAGCCGAGAGGGGAGGATGAAGCTTTGTTGCTTAATTGCAAAACCTGTAATTTGCGCTACGTTTGTTAGATAATTTGTTTTTAGCGTTTCACCATTCCCAGGAAGTGCTTTGCTGTGTCAGTGGGCGTGTGTGTGACTGCCACAACACACATATTTAGGCCAGCGAAAGATTTGCACCACTATTGTCCGGTGGTGGCTGGTCTGGTGATGTTGCCACACTGCAACAGGGCACAGCCGTCCCCCTCGGGGGTGGATGGGGGGGACCCCAGTTAAATCGTAATCATGTTTGGAATTGTTTTGGCGGGTGATTTTATCCAGACACAACCGACAGGACGCGCTGGAATGGTCATGTGCCATTGCTGTCGCTAAGGGATGGACGACGGGGAAGGATTTCTCATTTCGTTTCCGAAATCGTGACGTCGTTTTTCTGTTTCTCGTGGAGTAAGTGGCATTTCCGGTGTCATGAAGGTTCGCTTCAATTAAACTTTTTGACGCAACGGACCAGGGTCTGTGGTGCCGGGAGTCGATTGAACGCAGGTCATCCCTCGAGAGACTAATGAATTGGCAGGAGATCCCCACGGGGTGACTGAAAGCAAGTGATCCATCAATTGTGGCCAGAGTAGAGCTCCTTGGGGTACGTTCAGAAATACAGGGTGGGCCATCTAGTGGTTGTTTTTTAAATCGTAGGTTATTTTGACACTGACAGCTGTTTCCCGCTAGAAATCTTGACAGAAAGTCAGTGTCATACCTTCGCCGAACGAAATGAGTCGCTTTATGCTTGAACAACGTCGGGAAATATTGAAAACTTGTTTCGAAAGTGAGTGCTGTGTGGCCCAAACAGTGCGTTTTTTGAAAATAAGTTTTGGCCGAAATGAAGCACCCACCGCGACTGCTGTACGCAAGTTTGTGCAAAAAGTTCGTGTGGCTGGTGTTCTAGTGGACAACACTCATGTTCCCTGTCGTTTTACGTAGCGCACAGATGAGAATGTGGACGAGAGTGTGAGACTCAATTCACGAACATTAACTAGCCATCGATCTCGACAGCTCAACACTTCACGCACTAGCCTGAGGAGAATTCTGCACAAAGATCTCGGATTATTCGCTTACAAGGTCCAATTGACTCAGCAATTGAAGGCGCGCCACCATCCGTCTCGCAGTTTGGGCCTTAGAGCAGTTCAGCTTGAATTGGACAACAATTTTGGCCGAAAAATCTTTTCTGACGAGGCGGACTTTCTTCTCGGTAGCAAACAGAATTGACGCATGGGCCGAGCCCCTGCCCAGAACCCGCATGTTATTGTCGAGAAGCCAATGCATCCACAGAGAGTGACAGTTTGGTGCGGATTGTGGAGTGGTGGCATCATTGGACCATTTTCCTTCGAAGATGAGGCTGGGAACAACGGTGGGCGTTACAGAGCCATGCTAACCCACTTTTTTCCCTGAAATTGAAGACATGGATTTGGACGATCTCTGGATCTACTTGGCAGGCAGTACAATGAACCAGTTTTGAATCTAAGTGCTCGCAGTATTGTTTCAAAAATCTTCCGAAAAAAAGACAGCTAGCCCAGAACAGACAGAACAGACAGCCCCAAAAACGAAGCACAACAGGGGTTCGCAATCCGAACCCCCTAAGTCTCCCAAAGACTCCCCCATCCTCCATCATTATGACAGCAAACCACTGTCGGATCCTTTTAAGACCCATCTCCAAGCAAACCTTGTCAACATGTCCCCATGTCCCCGTCGATGTCGCCAATCCCCCAAAAAACTGTTCAAATGTCCACTCAGGCCCAACATTCCGCTAATTTTTGTCAATCTGTCAGCGCACACGCAAATGTGTGGAGAAAAAACTGGAACAAGGAAGTAACGTCACCCGTCAACGTGTCCCCGAAAAAGCCCTCGTTGAAGGATGACGCTGATGCTCTCAATTGTGGCTCCCAAATTGGCCTTTCTTCGAGGCGCACATTAACGGAAACCAGGAAGACAACCGGCCGCAACAGAAATCGCCCGTCACAATGGTAATTTTTCTTCTCAACACGTTCTCTCGCACACACACGTGGACAGCGATCTCTGAATCGATCGCGATACGAGGTTCACATGGAGCCGGAGTGAGTCTTGTCCGAGGCCCCCCCCAGGGTGGCAATCGTTTCATTTCCAGGATCGACCCGCGGGCAGGACAAACAGCTCCACTCTATATAAGTCACATAAAAATAATAATGGTAACATATCGGTAATGTTGTGTTGATTGTTGTTTGCCCGAGCCGAGTGAGGGGACAGCCGATCACGACGGAGGAGCATGATGATGGCCAGACCACGACAAACAGCGGCAGCGGCGGCGGCCACGATGATCATGCCGACGTCGGCTGAGGCTGAGGCCCTGCCGGTGGATGATGATGACCACGGCCAACGGTTCGAAATTGATTTGGCATTTTTATGATTGTGAATTTATTTGTTTTCCCGTCGAGCACCGAAGGTGATGTTTGACGAGGAGACGATGATGATGATGGCGGAGCAATTGGCAGTAAACTTCCTGGAATGCATGCCTCGGTGCAGGATTTTGATGGATGCGTTGATTGTGATGGCGAGTGGTGGTTATTTCTGGGTCACGACTGTTCGCCGGCAGCGATAGAGTGCTAAGTTGTTTTGCATTGCGCGCGCGATGCGCGGTGTGATGGTTGGTGATCGAACAGGGATTCATAGACCACCGTGATTGAGGCGGCGGCGAGGAGGTTTTCGGCGGTGAAATGAGTGCGTTGCGATTAATGGGGTCTAAGCAAGGGCACGAACCCACGATTTTCCTGGGAAATCTTAGCCCCCTTTGCGGCCGTCGCTGTGCCGGTGCGCGGGCTATGAAGTGAACTCTATCGTTGCAGCTTCAAGAGTTTTTTCTTCAAAATGTCGCGCGAGTTTCTTTAAGGAGTGTCTTGGAGACAGAGAGAGAGAGAGAGAGAGAGAGCGACAGAGACAGAGACAGAGCCAGAGCTAGAGCTAGAGCCAGAGCCAGAGACAGAGCCAGAGCCAGAGCCAGAGCCAGCGTCAAAACCAGAGCCAGCGTCAGAGCCAGAGCCAGAGCCAGAGCCAGAGCCAGAGCCAGAGCCAGAGCCAGAGCCAGAGCCAGGGCCAGAGTCAGGGCCAGAGCCAGAGGCAGAGCCAGAGCCAGAGCCAGAGTCAGAGGCAGAGCCAGAGCCAGAGCCAGAGTCAGAGGCAGAGCCAGAGCCAGAGTCAGAGCCAGAGCCAGAGCCAGAGTCAGAGGCAGAGCCAGAGCCAGAGCCAGAGTCAGAGGCAGAGCCAGAGCCAGGGCCAGAGTCAGGGCCAGAGCCAGAGTCAGAGGCAGAGCCAGAGCCAGAGCCAGAGTCAGAGGCAGAGCCAGAGCCAGAGCCAGAGCCAGAGCCAGAGCCAGAGCCAGAGTCAGAGCCAGAGCCAGAGCCAGAGCCAGAGTCAGAGGCAGAGCCAGAGTCAGGGCCAGAGCCAGAGTCAGAGTCAGAGCCAGAGCCAGAGCCAGAGCCAGAGCCAGAGCCAGAGCCAGAGCCAGAGCCAGAGCCAGAGCCAGAGTCAGAGGCAGAGCCAGAGCCAGGGCCAGAGTCAGGGCCAGAGCCAGAGTCAGAGGCAGAGCCAGAGCCAGAGCCAGAGTCAGAGGCAGAGCCAGAGCCAGAGCCAGAGTCAGAGCCAGAGCCAGAGCCAGAGCCAGAGTCAGAGGCAGAGCCAGAGTCAGGGCCAGAGCCAGAGGCAGAGCCAGAGTCAGAGGCAGAGCCAGAGCCAGGGCCAGAGTCAGGGCCAGGGCCAGAGCCAGAGCCAGAGCCAGAGCTAGAACTAGAGCCAGCGTCGGAGCTAGAGCCAGAGCCAGAGCCAGAGGCAGAGCCAGAGCCAGAGCCAGAGCCAGCGTCAAAACCAGAGCCAGCGTCAGAGCCAGAGCCAGAGCCAGAGCCAGAGCCAGAGTCAGAGGCAGAGCCAGAGCCAGAGCCAGAGCCAGAGCCAGAGCCAGAGCCAGAGCCAGAGCCAGAGCCAGAGCCAGAGTCAGAGGCAGAGCCAGAGCCAGAGTCAGGGCCAGAGCCAGAGCCAGAGCCAGAGCCAGAGCCAGAGCCAGAGCCAGAGCCAGAGTCAGAGCCAGAGCCAGAGTCAGAGGCAGAGCCAGAGTCAGAGCCAGCGTCAAAACCAGAGCCAGCGTCAGAGCCAGAGCCAGAGTCAGAGCCAGCGTCAGAGCCAGAGCCAGAGCCAGCGTCAAAACCAGAGCCAGCGTCAGAGCCAGAGCCAGAGCCAGAGTCAGAGCCAGCGTCAGAGCCAGAGTCAGAGCCAGAGCCAGAGCCAGAGCCAGAGCCAGAGCCAGAGTCAGAGCCAGAGCCAGAGTCAGAGCCAGAGCCAGCGTCAAAACCAGAGCCAGCGTCAGAGCCAGAGCCAGAGCCAGAGTCAGAGCCAGCGTCAGAGCCAGAGCCAGAGCCAGCGTCAAAACCAGAGCCAGCGTCAGAGCCAGAGCCAGAGCCAGAGTTAGAGCCAGAGTCAGAGCCAGCGTCAGAGCCAGCGTCAGAGCCAGCGTCAGAGCCAGCGTCAGAGCCAGAGCCAGAGTTAGAGCCAGAGCCAGAGCCAGCGTCAGAGCCAGAGCCAGAGCCAGAGCCAGAGCCAGAGCCAGAGTTAGAGCCGGAACTAGAGACAGAGACAGAGACAGAGACAGAGAGACAGGGACAGAGACAGGGACTGGGACTGAGACTGTGACTGAGACAGAGACTGAGGCAGAGGCAGACAGAGGGGGCGAGAGAGAGAGGCTCTGATGCAGCACGATAGTCTTTAATGATGTCACAAAAATTAAGTCGCCTCCATGAAAATGAGTCAATCGCCGTCGCAGCAGCTCTCACTCGACCCACTTTCCCCCAAAAATTCGCACAGAATCACCTGAGCACGCAGTTCATAACCCACACCAGTCCCTCTCCCCCTCCCCCCTCCCCGCCTACTCGCAGTCATTCGCACGACAATGGCATAACAATCCGACCGGTGTTCTCAGAATTTAATTGGACATGACTCTGGCACAATCTTTTACGAGCATCGCTTGATGAGCATTTTTCACATTTCCACAGCTTCGACGCCAAGCAAGCTTCGACTTTATAGACCCAACACACCCGCAATCATTTCGAAACGACGAACAACGAAATGCAGAGGAAGACTCGTAAAAATATTTACGCCGTCTTCAGTTCCCGGGCCACCTTCGGCAGCAGTTCAGTCAGTTCCTTCCGAACAAAGCCGATTTTACGACCCCCACGGCCGATGTAGTCCCGCCTCCAGGAAGAGACTAATTTTCGTCCAGGCCGCACACACAAAAGGAGTCCGTCTTTACGAACTGCCACGTTTGTCAATTAGGCCTTGGACTCCTCGGAGCACATCTCAATTATAACTCCTGACAGCGAGTTGTGTTGGTCATTCGTTAGATAAACAAACAGATGAGGAGTCAAATCACGTGCATCCTGCCGACGCAGGGGGAGGGAGAGATGAGCCCACACGCCAGGGAGCAGATAATTTGAATGTTTTCGGTGGATTCAGTTCGAAGGCAGCAATCAATCAATTATCGTCGGTGGCAGAGATGCACGCTTGCCTACGACTTAGGCTCGAATACGTTTATTCAGCGAAAGCGACTGACAGTCGGTGACTGGCAGACCCGTCGGGGTGTGGCACATCTCGGGGGGCAGGTGAAATTCCAGCGGCTAAGAGCTTCCGATTACTCCTCCGGCATTTTTTGGTCGAGTAGAAATCCCGGCAATTATCCACTTTACGTGGCAATTATTGGTTCCAATGACGCCGTCGACCGTCGAGGCAGACAGATGAATTCCTGGCGTCTGACCTGGATCCCGAGGCCGGAGACTGATTCGGGGCTTTCGCTGGGGAAATTGGTGTAATGATTGGCCTAATGCGTGCGTCGATAGAGCGCCCAAGATTGGTGCTGGATTAAAACGAAGAATGACGGCGGATGGTAATTTAGCGAAGTGAAGGAGATCTGGCCGGCCAAAGGGGCCATCGGTCATTCGGTCATCGTTCAGACGACACGCAACAATCGTGGAAATAGGCGGCCATCGGGCGGGGTTCCTAATGAGGGGATGGAGTCTCGATATAAGTCGATAATTGGATGCAAATTGGGATGAGTTGAGTTAATTGATCCGAGATTATGCCGCTCTAAATGGGTCCCTCGCTCTAGTCCATCCGTCCGTCCGTCCATCTGGGCAGGTATGACGTGAGGGAATTCTTTTCAGTCGACTTAATCACAGGCGAGAAGGTGATTCAGCTTGAAGGAGTTATGTGGGAATGAAATCTGTGGTTGGCGTGAGTGAACGCGGCGCAGAGTGGTTTCATATGCAAATTTTGTCTCTCCGATGGTTGACTGTCTAAATCCGCATTCTCCCGATGGGTCTTCTTGGGTGTCGCGACTGGTTTGGCGACCTACAGTTTGAGGGGACGTCATCCTGTATCGAATTTGATGCTCAGAAATTTCGAAATCTTTCGTTGATGCGTTCAGCAGTCGATATGTCGGTTATGGAGCGTCGTTTTCACTCAAATTTGCTGTCATTTTGGAGAGGAGATCACGAATGGATGGCGCAATTGGTTCAGCGCTTGCACTAAGTTCCCAGGTTCGAATCTTAACGTGGTCGCACGTCGGTTTTTGATGAACCACGCCCAAGATCCCCGAAAACGGCTACTACGGAGGACAAGGTGAAAAAATCCACGGTCTTGTACTGGCAGACGACAGATTGACAGTACGAACTACTGGCCTGTCCATCGTTTTCTCCATATTTGGTCCCGTGCGACTTATTTTTGTTTCCAAAATTTGAAAAAGTCACTCGCCGGGCAGAAATTTTGAGTCGAATGAGGGGGTTATCGCCGCCACAGAGGCCTACCTTGCAGATCTCCAGAAAACGCATTTTTCAGAAGGGTTTAAGAAGTTGGAGCATCGCTGGGTGATACCCACCACAGTGGACTAAGAAAACATGGTCTAAGTTTGCTGGCGAATTCAGTGGCAGCTCCCTAATATAACCTAGGAGAGGAGATCAAGCTGTTTAAGACGAATCCTCGGTTTTTGTCTGACTCCCTCACTTTTCAAGACTCTGGCCCTAAGCATTTGTCTTAAGGTCGTTGCGTTAGTCTCATTGACTGACTTTGATGTCCTCAAAATGTTTTAAAATCATCTTATAACGCACATAATTTCCCCACCAAAACACCATACCTGGCAACGCCATAATTTTCTACAGACACCCCAGCTGTCATCTTCAACGAAAAACCCTCAAATTCCTCCAGCATTGCCAGAAGTGCAACAGTTCTTGTGTTTAATGAGTTCATTTCAGACGTCATGAAGACTGAAAAATTCAATTTTCTCAAAATTTCCACGTTTTCCAACCAAATTTTCGATTGAATTCACTTCATTTACCATTTCCACATTCAGCCCCATCCGTTTGAGGTGAAATTCCTGCTCGAAAATGAAGAAAATCGACTTTTGAAAAAATGGCACGTTTCACACGAAAAAATGCAGTCAAATGACAACACAACTGGGTCGCATTTTTTCGCTGAAAATGAACGAGTTTTTGTCGGAGTCGATTTGATGATTGCAACGTTTTGTGAAACGAATTTCTCGGGATCTAGGACGAGTTGACGGACGCGGGATATCAGGATGGAAAGGAAATTGAATGTAGATGGGGAATAAGGTATGACTTTGTAACGGGAGTGCCTCGTTTGGGCATTTGGAGGCAATAATGGTGATGACCCCTTTTTGTGGCACCTATGCACTGGTCCGCGAGGATATGACGTTTTCTGAAACGATTTACTCGACAATTAGGACGAACTGAAGGATGCGGGATATCGAAATGGAAAGGGCATTGAATGTAGAAGAGAAATAAGGCAGGATTTCTTAACGGGAGTGACTTGGTTGGGTATTTGAAGGCGAAATTCGTGGGAGCTTCTTTCTTGGCAAAATCAGCTGTGATCTTGGACGACATGATGTTTTCTGAAACGATTCTAATTTAATGCACGAGCATTAAGTCCACCTCGCAGAAAGTGTACTTATTGCCCACCTCGCGTGGGCATCAAGGCAACCTCGCAGATCGAAAATTTGGGCGAAGTTTGAGCTGAACGATATCAGAATGTATAGGGAATAGATTGGAGTAGCGTAATAAGGTGAGATTTTGTAAGGTTTGCGCCCTGGATGGTTGTTTGGAGGCGTTGTTTGTGACATCCTCTTTTGGCACATCAGCCGTGAAAATTGCTTGAGTTTCAATGTGATTCAGACGATATTCTTCGAAATGAAGATGAAATAAGTTCCTTCGATTCTGAGCCTGAGGGACAATGCAACAGAGGACGTCCAAGTCTAAGGTGGCGCGCACAATTCGAGGGGGACCTCGGCTGGCTTCGTGTGCGAAACTGATGACTGCTGGCGGGAGATCGTGCCGGCATGTTGGGTGAGGCGTAGGTCCACATCGGACTGTAGCGCCCTAAGAAGAAGAAGAAGAAGTTGCTTAACGACTCATCTCCAAAAGACCTTAGTCCATCTCCGGGTTTGGCACCTTAAAACCCAGCCATCTAGGGACTATGCTGCTACCGTCCACAGTCTTGACATTTTCTCCAACCTCCGCAGCAACCTTTTATGCTTCCCCTTCATTAAATCCCCTGTTGGGCCCTCTGAAGAAGCTCCGTGCCTCTCAGAAGTCAACTGCCTTAGAGCTGAATTTGCATTGCAAATGCCTCTCAAGTCTGTGTTCAGATTTACGAGCCTACTTTGCGATGCAAATATCTCGCCCAGTTCGAGACATGCCCTCGTCAGTCTAGAACCTGTCTGTCAATCACACCAATCTGGGCTAATGGCTCAGAGCTCTTTCCTCTCCCCCCTCCCCCCACCATTCACCACTCATTCAATCATCACGCGGGCTCCCAAATCTCGCAGCGAGCCATTTGTGAAAACGCATCAAGCGACGACTTTATTAGAATTGAATACCCGTCGGGATGTTTACAGCTCTTCACAGTCCATTTCTCATATTCCCCGGCCCCATTTTTGCCATCCCACTCTCCGTCAGGAGGCGGGAGGGGGAGAAAAGTGAAAATATCGAATTGCACCTCGTTAATTGCCACCGATGACGGTGATGGCGACGATAGACGGACGGATGGAAGCTCTAGCCGTTGCTGCGCATTTTATTGTTCGCATCACACTGTGCTCCCGATGCTGGCTGGCATCCGAACACAGCCGAACGCCGAATGCAGACACTTCGCGTAGCCCTCGCGATGTCCATTTGATTTATGGACATGGGAAGGAATTAAATCGATCGTTTACGAGGCGCTAAAAGTGTTTTAATGCCGGGAAACGTGTGTTCTTCAGCGTGGAGTGGAATTTATTCGCACATGTCTCGTAAAAATGAAGTTCTTTCCTAAAAACGACCAACAATTAAGTTTTAGAACAACTATTTGGGTTTTTATTATCATTTGACGGGGCGCGCGAGATAATTTAGTGGAATGCAGTGGCAGGAGGACCAGTTCCCTAGTCAAGCCCCGTGTCAGGTGCTGGCGAGGTGCCGCACCGAGATTGCCAAGTGGACGTACTCGTTGATAGAAGGGTAATGAGACGGGACGCCTCTAAACGTCTGCAATTAGTGTCTTGACACAAGGATCGGGTTGTTGTTGCGAAAGTCCAATCCGAGGAGTTTTACGACGACAGAGGCGCATCGTTCGGACGAGGTAAGAGGTCGTAAACAATTCTCTCGACCACTTGTCGAAATGATATCCCGTCTGATGGCGATATTAACATTAATCCAATGGCTTCTTCTAACGATGCTCTTTCACTCGATACGGCTTGGGCTCGTTTATGGGCGAAGCGGCGAGGTGAGGCCTAGCGTCTATCGCTCGATGTAATGAGCGCGTAAAATTTGATCTTGGAATTACGAGAGAGAGAGAGAGAGGGGAATGCTGTTGATTACAGATGTCGTCAATTCAAGGCAAATGGTCCCTTGCTTTTATTGTCAACGTGGAGCCTCTTCAGGGATGAAGGGGGACGCAAAGTAAAGGTCAGACGACAGGCAATTGCTGTCAATCTCCTCGGGGGTGATCACTCAACGAAGCATCACCGTCAGAATGACATGAAGCCTTGAAGGTCAGAGGACGTTGTCAATCTCCTCAGGAGTGATCATCCAACGGAGCATCATTCCTGGTCACCAGTCCCAGTCTTGAAGGACAGTCCTCCGATCCGAGAGAACAGAGAGACCATCCCAACTCAAGGCCAAAACCCCGAAGGGGAATGGCTTCGAAACGCGCTCAAAGTTACGTAACCCAGTTCGTCTCTGAATTCGCTTCACAATCGCCCCTCATTCACTGCCTCCTTTTGCTGACTCCGAAGTTGCATTGCAGGACAGGAGAAGATCATGTCTGACTGATTATCTAGTGAATTTCTTCATCAAGCCTGAGCCCCTGAGGCCACTCGTGGCCGGTTGGCTCTATCTCTAATTCTTAATCAACTTGCGTCACCTCTCAGTGCAAACGGCATCACCTTCACCAATTAACCCAACCTCGCCTAAAGCTCCACCAGCTCCACTGGCTCCCCTTCAACCGCAGCAACAACAACGGAGATGAGTCGATCTTTTTGTTTGCGTCCCAAAACCGCAGGCCAAAGCCAAGCCAAGCCAAGCCAAGCCAATGATCATAAATTTTCCTCTCAGATCGGACAGTTGAATTGGAATCTGAATCAGAATCGCCGAATGGATCCCGCTCGCGCTTGGCCCTGAAAGACCGGCTAAACAGTGCAATAAAATTCAAAGCACACTCTCGCGCGGACGGTCGCCGCTGAGCTCAGATGAATTTCTGGCGAAAACATGCCTCAAACGGGATGTCCGCCCCTAAGAGCAGAAATAAAGAAATCTTCCCAAGCGATGCCGTGTGTCTGCTTTGGAAGAGGTCACGACGACGAGGAGGAGGAGGACAACGACAGCGGAATCCATTGACAGTCATTTGTGGAATTTCGTTCATTCATGGATGTGAGTGGGGCGGGGAACCTTGAATTTGACACCTCGGCGGCATCGCGGACCACTTCCACTGAATCGCAGCGAAGCACAATCCAATCCCAAGCCGCTCTGACTGACGAGAGATGAAGAGAGGTGCGAGCAAATCGATTTAACGCGAAACGATGTTTACTTTATGTGGCCGTTCGGCGGTTAATCTCTGCGGTCTCAGTCTTAACTGGAACCGTCAAGACAACACCGCATTTGTGGGCGGCGAGGTGCGGATGAGAGCACAGATTCCTATTAAGCTTCGATTTCCGGTGTTGCCGGTCGGCTTGTTAGGTTCGTAATTAATTGTGCGGGACGATGACTGGTGCGGTGGTCGGTGATGGCCGGTGGTGGACGTGGGGGGGGGATGATCAATCGAGTCGAGTGCTTCGGCGTGACTTCGGAGACAGCGACAACTGGTGGTTTAGTTGAACAAATTGTCCCCGGCTACTGGTGTTGAGAGCTTTGAGGAGACTAATGATCTGGCTCGCGTCTCGGTGTAGGCGATCATTAATTGTGACGATCACCTGCTGCAACAGGTCTGGAGAGCGATTATGTCATCGGCGGGGACAGGGATCGGTTGATCAGTCGGCAGTCGGCAGTGAGTCACGATGGAGTCAGTCATTCACGCAGAAATGACGTGGAATGCGGAGAGGCCATGATTCAAAGGCATTTTGGGGAAAATGTGACCACAAATCTTGAGGGCTAGCAAGACGACAAGACTCTTAAGACTTCCAAGGCTCTTCTGTTGTTTGTATGACGCCAACTGCGAAGAGCCTCTGATTTAAAGCAATCCGGGGTGAAAATGTGGTCACAAGTTGAGCCTAGAAAGACGCTTTAATCTTTGAGTCTGTCTCTTTAGACTTCCAAGGCTCTTGCTTGGACGTGGACGTACACTGCGAAGAGCCTACGATTCTGGGCGAAAAAGTGGGCACAAATCTTGAAGGCTAGCAAGACGGCAAGGCTCTTAAGTGTTCCAAGGCTCGATTCTGGGCAAAAAGTGGCCACAAGTTTTGGCTACAAAGACGCATTAGTCTTTGAGACTGCTGCAGGAGGTCTTGAGACCGATTATGTCATTGGTGGGGACAGGGATCGGGTGATCAGTCGGCAGGTGGAATAACTTTCGTCAGTGAGTGACGCTAGAGAGGGACATTCACGCGGAAATGACATGGACTGCGAAGAGGCTAAGGGGAAGACGAAGAGACTTAAGGCATTTTGGGGAAAATGCGACCACAAATCTTGGAGACTAGCAAGGCGACAAGGCTCTAAAGACTTCCAATGCCCTTCTGTTGCTTGTAGGCCGTGCACTGCGCAGAGCCTCTGACTTAAAGGAATCCTGGGTGAAAATGTGGTCACAAGTTGAGACTAGAAAGACGCATTAATCTTGGAGTCTGTCTCTTGCAAGGCTCTAGCTTGTAGGACTTGCTCTGCGAAGAGCCTACGAATCTGGTCGAAAAAGTGGCCACAAATCTTGAAGGCTAGCAAGACGGGAAGGCTCTTAAAATTTCCAAAACTCTTCCGTTGCTCGTATGACATGTGCACTGCGAAGAACCTATGATTCAAGGGAATTCTGTACGAAAAATGGTCATAAGTTGGGACCAAAAAGACGCGTTAATCTTGGAGTCTGTCACTTTAGACTTTTAAGCCGATTTCTTTAGAATTGTGGGCGAAAAAGTGGCCAGAAATCTTGAGGGCTAACAAGGCGACAAGGCTCTTAAGACTTCCAAAGCTCTTATGTTGCTCGTACGACGTGAACTGCGAAGAGCCTATGATAGAAGTTGGGATTAGAAAGACGCATTAAACTTGGAATCTGTCTCCTTAGACGTCCAAGGCTCTAGCTTGTATGGCGTGCACTGCGAAGAGCCTCTGATTTAAAGGAATTTCGGGCGAAAAAGTGACTGTAAAGGCTAGAAAGCCGTCAAGACTTCGCAGGCTCACTGCCCAACGCTCTCCCCATGATTGCGCTCCACCTCTTCTCAAAATCAATTACCTCGACACATCCCCCTTCTGCCAACAAATCTCCTTTCATTGGCATCGACTCTATGAACCGTATGCCTCCGGTCAATAGAACCCTTTGTCCACTTAACATTCCACACCCGATTCACCAGCCCGTCATAACTCCTTCGGCACTTCGCTCGATGCCACCACCCCCGAGGGAGCCCTCGTAAATCAAAGGTAATTTCTCACCCAAAGTCCCTTTTCTCCTTCAAATTAAGAAGACGCACCCCCCGTGGAGTCAAAAGCCATATTCTCCCGTCTCTCGGCAGATACAAATTACCCGAATGAAATATTCGAAGGTCACGAGTGACCCGAATGCAGATGATGATAAATTCTCGAAGGATCCCATTAGACAATTACTCGCAACCATTAAGGGACTCCACACATCCTCGCCGCCGTCCGCCTAGACCAGTCGCACGACGCAGCCCCATGCAT
The DNA here is from genome assembly GCA_930367185.1 of Myathropa florea. NCBI lineage: Eukaryota > Metazoa > Arthropoda > Insecta > Diptera > Syrphidae > Myathropa > Myathropa florea. The sequence continues at coordinate 42,905,418 of OV884005.1, read as the reverse complement.
CCACATGCTCTCCGGCAGCGGCGGCGGGTGTGGAGGCAAGCCAGAGCCAAGCTAATCAGCTGCCTGCATCCAACTCTCAGTCGGATGCAACCATAGATGGTAATGTATCTTAGCACTTTATAAATAATCCCGCCGCCGCGGACTGTCAGGTGTGCACATGCGCACCCATACGCGCCGCGCTCGGCACAGGAGAGTCCATGAAATATGATTTTGTAATAAGTTCCCAACTAATTTCCCGACGCGCAAAGCTGCGTGCAGTTTCGCCGCAGCGGCTGCAAAATGCAATCGGCACAGTGTGGGTCCTAAGTGGGACCTGTGGGGCACTCCATTGGCGGAATATTAACGACTTGCAATCAATTTTATCGACTATCCCCGGACGGGTCTAGGACGCATTAGTCCATTAAACAGCGGATGACTGATGAAACAGCCGTCAGGCGTGTTGGCGCAGGACCGCCCTTGTTTAATTAAAATTTCCACAGCACACATGCAGCACACACCTGATGGAGTTTTTGAAGAACGCTGTCACGTACTGAATCTGGTCTGATGCCTGTTGAGCGAGCATTCAATCCGAGGTCTGATGCACTATCGCCGGCAATTATCAGCGAAGGGCTTGTTTGCCTGCTAATAGCCGGGTGCCGGGACATGTGTGAGGGAATAATTCGCGCTTCCAAATGATAATTGGCCCGGTTGGTTATGTTTGAAGGTACAAATCGTTTCGCAGTAATTGGCGGCAATTGCGAACGACGTGTTCGACGGCGCGCCACCGTCGGACGGCGCTTTTAATTGGGAATAATTTCAGGACTAGACTAATTGGTGGAATTCATTTAATTAGGAAGAGTATAATGATTTCGGTTGACACACCCCGGGTGGGGGTGTGAATCAAATGAAATCAATTGTGAATTGAGGGTGGATTGATGGTGTGATGAGGTGCCATGGTGATTGAAGGTTCCTGTTGAACTTTTGCCACTGCAGGGGAGTTGATCAGTTGGTTGTGCGTCATCATTAGCAGCATGGGAAGGAAAGGAAGGAAATCCGGGTGAAAAGTTGTGAATTGGATGGCAAAATGCAGGTCAGAGTGTTGTGGTGGCTCAGTGGTGGATTTTGAGAAAGTTGTCGATTGATTTTTGAGCAGAACAGAACGAGAACTATTTTAGCAAAATAAAAGCAGTCATTTTCAGCAGAGTTTAAAGCAAATCAAGAGATAAAACCTCCTCCTCCTTTGGGGTGGACAGTCTTCCCTTTAAAGTAATAATTCTTGCGTCCTCTTCTGATTTCGACTGCCCTCCTTTAACTGTAGAAAGTAAATTCTCATTCACCCTTTACCTCCTTATGCTCCTTGCAACCTCAAAAACTCTGTCAAAACTGTTTTATCCTGAAGACGCGTTTGCTGAAATTCCCCAATTCCTGCACGACATCTTTGTAGTTTGAGATAATCCTTAAGCATTGCCTTACAGGTTATAAATCGATCCAGTAAGACCCTATTTTCAATGATTTTGATTGCCACAAAATGTTTTAAAATCATCTTATAACACACATAATTTCCCCAGCAAAACAACATGCCTGGCAACGCCATAGTTTTCTGCAGCCATACCAGCTGTTATTTTCAACGAAAAACTCTCAAATTCCTCCAGCATTGCCAGAAGTGCAACAGTTCTTGTGTTTAATGAGATCATTTCCGACGTCATGAAGACTGAAAAATTCAATTCAATCGATTGAATTCACTTCATTTACCATTTCCACATCCGTTTGAGCTGAAATTCCTGCTCGAAAATGAAGAAAATCGACTTTTGAAAAAATGACACGTTTCACACGAAAAAATGCAGTCAAATGACAACACAACTGGGTCGCATTTTTTCGCTGAAAATGAACGAGTTTTTGTCGGAATCGATTTGATGATTGCAACGTTTTGTGAAACGAATTTCTCGGGATCTAGGACGAGTTGAAGGACGCGGGATATCAGGATGGAAAGGAAATTGGATGTAGATGGGGAATAAGGTATGACTTTGCAACGGGAGTGCCTTGGTTGGGCATTTGGAGGCAGAAATGGTGATGACCTCTTTTTGTGGCACCTTTGCACTGGTCCTCGAGGATATGACGTTTTCTGAAACGATTTACTCGAAAATTGAGTCGAATTGAAGGATGCGGGATATCGGACTGGAAAGGGTATTGAATGTAGAAGCGAAAGAAGGTAGGATTTTTCGTAGAAACCCCCTTTTTGGCAAAATCAGCTGCGATCTTGGACGACATCATGTTTTCCGAAACGATTTTCTCGATAATTCGGACGAATTTTGAGCTGAGAGATATCAGAATGTATAGGGAATAGATTGGAGTAGCGTAATAAGGTGAGATTTTGCAAGGTTTGTGCCCTGGCCGGTTATTTGAGGGCGTCTTTTATGACATCCTCTTTTGGTACTTTAGCCGTGGAAACTGCTTGAGTGTCCATGTGTTTCGCAAGATTCTCTTAGAAATTAATTTGAAATAAGTTGCTTGCCTGTTCTTTATTTGTTATTTATCGTTCGTTTGTGAACCAGTTGTTCAGAAGGCGTCTACGACTAAGGTGGCGCACCCAAGTACAGAGGGACCTCAAACAATTTACGTGTGCAATTGAGGACAGCTAGCAAAAGATCATGCTGGCTGGAGAGGCATGTTGGTTGAGTCCCAGATCCACCATGAACTGTAGCGCCACAAGAAGAAGAAGAAGCAGAAGTTGCTTGCCAACCAAGAGTCCTTAAAACTCAACACTTACTGGGAAGAAGTCGCCATAAGTTGACACACAGAGCAAGCTGCTTACAAACCGGTTGACAGTCAAAATGGAACAAGTCTAATATCAGACTTCAAATGGGAACAGCGCAAGAGAGTCCGCAAACAACGAGAGACTTAGCCTTCGCATGGATGTGGTCATAGACTTGGTAAGTTGGTTAAGCTGTAGCACCAGCAGTTTTCAGTTTTCTTCCCGACTGTTCCAAGTACGAATCAGTATCCAAACTCCCGGAGCTGGATTCTGTTAATGGTCCTTGTCTCCTCCTTCTGTTTTGGTCAATATTGGGAACAAAAGGCACCACAAATGAATGCAACAGGCTTTGGAGTTTAAGGTCTTCCCAGCCTCTGTAGAAAATCGATAGGAAATCCATTGAAAATCAGAGACAACAAGTCATACCCGTCATTAAATCAAAAACAGACACTTTGCCTGGCAACAGACATCAAAAAAACGACTCTCGTCCTGGTCAAGATTTGTGTAATCCATTCCCGAGCAAACCTCTGCTCCTAATCACTCCTCTACAAGTCCAAGTCGATTCCCGTTCAGGTCATTAGCCAGCCTCATGAGCAATTCATGTTTATCAATCACCCACCACTTACATCTATCCCCTAGACCATGATTAATATCTCCTCCGCCTAAAATCACCACCACCGGAGTTGTGCACCGACACGAGGCGCACACCATCGCACCATCACTCTCCGGTGCAGCACTGGACGCTGCAAATTGATTTTGGCCAACTCAACTCAATTTGAGAGGCAACCACCTCCGTATGTGCATTGTGCACATGCATCGGCAACCCGCCGCTAATGGATTAAGTGCACATTACCTCCCCATAGTGTTTAAGGATCATAAATTATAACCAAAGCCGGCGATGGTGCTGGTGCTGGTGCCGGTGCACACAGGACCGACCGTCGAACGTTAATCAACGAGCCTGACAAACAATCCCAGCCGAGGCTACGTAAATTATTGAAAAACACTCGCTCAGCAGAAACCACTTCGCCCTCCGAGCGGGCCCGTCCGTCGGTGTGTGATTAGACGATCCGATTATTAATGCTCCTTCTGGCCGCCGACTCAGGATAACAGGTCCCCAATTCATCTTTTGCATAACAAAGCGCAGCGGCCCATTAGAAATGGAGAACGGAATAGAGACATCTCCGGCCGCGGCCAGCGGGAGGGTGACGCGGTGTGATGGTGGCTGGGTGCGTGGGTGCGTGGGTTCCCACGTCAGCCCGCTCAGAGCAGAGCAGAGATGAACGAACGGACAAGTGCAAGTGCGCGCATTAAATAAATTAATTAGACGCACCGAAGGGCACTGGGGTTCCGAATAAATTCCAGACTCCCCTCGTGATACTATCGGCCGGCTGATCTCCCGGGTTTGACAGTTTCATTCACTGGCCGCCGTGGTTCTGCGTGGCTGAGCGCACGCTGCCGCCCGGCCGGGACCTATTTGCATTTTTGACAAACGGCCACTAGATGCTGCCGCCTGAGCAATAACTTTATTATTTAATTTTGTTTTTATTAATAACTTTTTGTGGGCTTTGTTCTCACGTGTATTTTGACTGACGGGGGTTTTCTTTTCGTTTCAGTTCGGAACGGGTACTCGTGTGTGCCGATTGCGCTGACCGAGGGCCTGGACATCCGTGTGAATACCGCTGTGAAGACGATCAAATATTTCCCGGGCGGTGTCGAGATAACCACCGAGAACCTGAAGACGAACAATTCGACGGTGACGTACAAGGGTGAGTGAGATGACTTTTTTGTTTCCCTTCATTTTTTTGGAAAATATGTGAGAATTAGCAGTTTTTTCGGGTTGGAATACAGAGCGGGGTCGACACTGGGATGGGAAAAGGGTCGGGTGCGTTGCGGAAGGGAGTCAGATCGGGCCTCGAGCTGGAGAGGTGAATGAAGCATCCGTTTTGACATCCAATTGTGCTGAAGCCACTGCTTGTGATGGTGGAGACTGTTTGTCCAGACTTTGCGTTCGAAAACGACGACTGTTTTGCAAGAAATCTCAGGTCGAAAGCCAACAACCAACCAACTATCAAGAGGAGCTTCACAAAGCGACAGTTTCCGACCTTGCTCTCGGTCCTAAGTCGTTGCCTCTTTCTTCTCTGTGCTAATTTACCGATCTCAGGGTTCTCAATACCCTCCACAAATTCATGCTACGAAGCAAATAAAGGAAAGTCTACGAAGAAAGTAGCTTAATTCTTGGGCTTCAGACCAACTTTGGCTATAAAAACCTCGGGGAAAATGTGGTAAACTGTTAGAGGGCCAACGCTAGAACGAAACCCTCGAAAACTGTCGAACAACAGGCGGCAGGAAGCCGCTTTCGAAATGCGTGGCAGACTATAGCAAACGGGCATGTTCTTCGACAGACTCCCTCGAGGACAACGAGGCCTTCAGTCGTACACTTGCTTGGACTCTCATTTTCGGACTGTTTTCGATGAAAGAATACACATACAGGGTGGGCCAAATACAAGTTTCTTTTTAAAAACGCAATAAAATGGACAATATTTCCATTTTTTCCATGTCTTATGGCTTCATTAGCAAGAGCAAACATTCCCATTAATGATGAATCACAACTTCGTTCAAGTGGCTGTCTCAGCTGGCTTCGCAGTGGCGCATTCTGTCACCCCAATTTTCCAAGACCTTGTTGATGGTTTCGGGCTGTAGCTCACGGATTGCTTGGATGATATTGGCCCCAAGTACTTGAATCGTTCCCGGATTGTTGGCATAACATCGGTCCTTCACGGTTCCCCACAAAAACAGTCCAAAGTGGTGTCACATCGCTGCTCCGAGGCGGCCAATTGACATCGCCAAGACGGCTGATAACACGGTTTGGGAATTTGGTGCGCAAAAGATCGACTGTGGCATGGGCTGTGTGGCATGGCGCGCCATTCTGCATGAACCAGAGGTCGTCCAAACCTATGTCTTCAGTTTCAGTGCAAAAAGAGTCGGTTAGCATGGTTCTGTAATGCCCACCGTTGACCGAAACGTGGTTCCCAGCCTCATTTTCGAAGAAAAATAGTTCAATGATGTCACCACTCCACACCCCTCACCAAACTGTCACTCTCTGTGGATGCATTGGCTTCTCGACAATAACGTGCGGGTTTTTCAAGCCCCAGATGCGGCAATTTTTGAGAGAAAATCAGTGTGAGCCTAACTGGTGAAGGAGACTCTTGTGGTATTGAGTTGGTTTCTGAGATTTTCATTCTTCAGCAGCTTAAGACACTTTTTTCAATGGAAACCCTATGGCTCATAAATACAGAGCAAATGCTAATGAATCCTCCTGACGCACATCAAAGATTCAGTTGACTGTGGTTAAGAATATCTGGACGGTACCATAACCAAATTGTAACCTCCAATTGAATCATCCTTCACAGAAATGCCTCTCTGAACGAGGAAATGAAACTGAAGTCGCAGTGATTTTGTCCATTTCTTGATGACATCTGCTGACAATCAATTTGAGAACCTTCACAGACCCAGCGAGGCGCCTCAGAGAGCGTTATGAATGTGGCTTTGGAATCGGCGGTGGTTTCAATTCACCTTCGAGCCTCAGAGAACACCGTTATTCATAGCTTTGATTGGCGTTTCAATTCGCCACAACCACGACGCTAACAAGAATGTCCATTCACCCAGCGATCCTTCCTTTCGCCTTGAGACTGTCTTCACTCAGGCCAACCGAAATTCAGTGCAATATCCCTCTGAGACTGTCAAAATTCCACTTAGCTCAACTCACATGCCAGCAACTCTGTCACCGCCAGACAGTCCGACAGACAAACTCATCGTCCAGTCTCACCCACACACACACGCTGTCTTGGAAAATGAATTAATTTCCCCCGCAACTTCCCACAACTTTATGGGAAAGTTGTTGCCGTTGCAAGCAACAATGGGAACAAGGTAAAGTGCAATGTCTCGGTGCGCATGCGCACACTCGCCTATAAATGGCCATTTCGGGCACCACAGGCAAAATGGAATGCCATTTAGACTTAACGCGCATCGCCTCGCACCGCACAAAAGCAACGCTAAGGAGAATTTATAGTCATCGTTAAGGCAACGTTGCTGGCGACTCGGAAAAGTGTAACGAAATCGCTTCTGGCCAACGGACCACTGACCGACCCGTCCGTGCTGCCGTGGCGCAGACAATTGTGCCGTGTGTCCCCCGAAACGAGGAGTTTAATTCATTTCTCGCTCGCAAGATGCGGAAGATGCAAAAATCCCAAAACACAGCCGCAGACACACGGGAGAGCCACGCACCGGCCAGCTTTTAAGGGAAGCCGCACGTCGGTCGTCGTTAGAGCGCCTTAGGCAGAGAGCACCACCGTTGGTCGCCGGCTTAGGATGAGGTCTGTGTCGTGTTGCCCGTGTCCATCCGGCAGCCAATTTAGCCGCAGTCTTGTGGGGCTGGCCGGCCTGAGAAGCAAATGAACTCGTTACATGGGATTTCATTAGAATCCGAGCGTTGTATGGGAATTCGTTGGCTCCGATCCCACTCCCCGCCTCGGCGGCGGGCACTCAATCAGACGGTAATTGTGTCCCAAAAAAGGGAGCAACCATCGAGATAATTATCTCATCAATCGGACCGTAAGTGCATCGCTCCTAATCGGGCCATAATCGGCTTCCAATGGCCCGGACAATCAATCATCATTTGGGAGGGAGACCGCCACTGACCCGGAAGCGATCGGGGATTGATTCTTTTCTCTCCCGCCCAGCGACATCTGTCAGATTCAATTAGGACTCGGTGCAGCAGTGCGGCCGAATCGATAAGTTGACGCCCAACTCCGTTCACCCAGCGGCGACAACAACGACGACGGCGTATTACTCCGTGGCCACTGGGGAATCTAATCTCCATTCCATTATCCGGCGCAGCGCTGTCATCACCCGGAGCTACCAGGAGTGCATTGGCATTGTTTATTGGCCGGCGGCTAAATGCTGTGTGTGCCAAGGAGATTAAGGTACCCGCTGCACGTATGATGGTCTGGTAATCACCACTCATTCATCCTCGCAACACCTCTGCCTCCGTCGAGGACGGTGTGGTGCGCTCCGGCTGTCTGCCGGGCTTGTTGGCAAAGCATCGACCCACTTCCCCGGCTCTCTGGGTGCATCTAACGTGTGAAAAGTCGTTACAGTAAAGCATTTCTGCGGAGTGAATAATTATTTTATGTGCGACGAGTATTCCGACGGCGGTGATGTGGTGCGCTTTGCTTAGCCTTTTGTCGCTGTCGTCACCGTCGCGTCGTTGCAGTCACCGCCAACGATGTGCAGCAGACTCCTGCACTCGAGCAGCCGTGTTATCAGCTAATTAATTACGCGATAAACCATGATGGAGTGCATAAATTTGTTGCTCCCAGACGCAGGCGACGCGGAGGGTTGCGCCTGGGAGTCAAGTGCTGGTGGCTATGGCTCTCGGAACGGGTTTCTTACGACCGCTCGACATGCTAGGGGGTGACGAATTTGTTTTTATTTATTTCAAAACCCACCGGACGACGGTGGAGGGTGAGAGTCGAGCACCGACACCTGGCTGCCGATGGAATCAGTTTCGCTTGTGGTAATGGCTTGGCCCGAGATAGCTGACGAGTGATCCGAGCTGACCAGGGCATTGTTCGGGCGATAATAACTTAATACGGGGCACCTATCTGCGGTACAGGACGCATTTAGATAGGGAATGGAGACAGTTTATGGGATCGTTTGTGTTGTAGTGAGTGCACAAATGGTAATTCAATTCAATTAGCGTGCGGTGGAGGCGCCGCGGCAAGGGTTAGGGTGTCATTGTGCAGGTGTCGCCGATGGTCGTTAAACTCACCGGGCGATGGGGTGACGAATCAGAGCGGTTGTCAGGGGGATTAGGTGACACCAGGTGGATGGCCTTTTGACTCTGCTGCTGGGCGACTATTGAGAACGTTAAATCAGTGGATTTGAGACGACTTAGCTCTTCGGACTCCTGTGACGCGTGTAGGACTCCCAACAAGGAGGACGTTTGATAAAATCCTCCCAAAAAAAATAGAGGCTCGCAGGACTCTGCGTTTGAATTGAAATTGCCTCTCCAGCCTCTCCCCCTCCCGGTGTAGGTGCCAGCGATAGTCGTTAAACTACGCGGACGCTGCGGTGACAAATCAGAGCGGTTTTAAGGGGACTAGGTGACATCAGGTGGCTGGGCTTTTGACTGCTTGCTTTGACTGCTGCTGCTGAAAACGTTAAGTCATTGGGTTTGGCTTCTGACGTGAGGCGGGGCACACGACTTTGCTCTTTTGCGGGAAAACAGGGAGGACGCTTTGTGAAATTTCCCCAAAAAGAATAGGACAACCCAGAACTCTGCGTTTAAATGGAACTGCCCCCTCAGCTCTTCCCGGTGGAGGTGCCGGGGCAGGTGTCCCGGGCGATGTGGTGGCTGGCCTTTTAACTCTACTCCTGGGCAACTACTGAGAACGTCAAATCAATGGCGTTTAGCTACTGATTTGAGACGACTTAACTCTTTTGGTAGGACTCCCAACAAGAAGGACGCTTTGTAAAATTTCTCCAAAAAGAATAGAGGCTCGCAGGACTCTGCGTTTACTGCCTCCTAAGCCCGCCCGGTGCAGGTGCAGGCGATAGTCGTTAAAACCCGTGGGCGCTTCGCTGCGGTGACAAATCAGAGCGGTTGTCAAGGGGATTAGGTGACACCAGGTGCCTGGTCCTTTGACTCTGCTGCTGCGCTGCTGCTAAAAACGTTAAGTCATCACGTTAGACGCAAATAAGATCCCAACAAGGAGGACGCTTTCTAAATTTCTCCCCAAAGAGGAGGACAAAACTCTTTGTTGGAATGGAACTGCCTTCTCCACCCCTGCTCCTCTACCCCTGCTCCACGAACCCTGATCCTCTACCCCTGCTCCTCCACCCCTGCTCACCCACCTCTGCTTCACCACCCTTGCTCCTCCACCCCTGCTCCTCCACCCCTTCTCCTCCACCCCTGCTCCTCCACCCCTGCTCCTCCACCGCTGCTCCACGACCCCTGACCCTCCATCCCTGCTCCTTCACCCCAGCTCCTCCACCCCTGCTCCTCCGCCATATCTGTTCCTCCAGCCTTGCTCCTCTGTCCAGATCAGTGGACGTCCATCAAAATAGTTCACCCCTTCATCTAGGAATGGAACTGCCTCCTCAGCTCCTCTCGCCTGGACTCAGATCACTGCATTCACCTCAAAATGGCGTGTCACCCCGTCTAGACACCATTTACCGTCCGTCATAATGAGTGAGCCTCACTTTGAAGTGTCATGTCCCATCCACTGCAGAGATCCCCCAGTCACCAGATCACTCTCCTCATCGCCACGCAGACGTTTGTCTTCAATCTGATCGCACCTTTGATTCCTCAGTCTCCAGTGTTGTGACAAAATCCTGTAGCCGTAGGCAGGCACTCGTATTCATTTCAACTTCATTCCGTTTCAAAAGGAATCGTCCGACTCCACAGCCATGGGGAGTCCACTTCCGTCGCGCCCCATCCTTCGTCGTCCAATCGGACAATTATTAATGACTTCGCCTTGATATCACTCCGTTGCGTTGCCGGCGATGATTCCTTTTGATCATGACGATTTAATTATCCCAACTCTGGCGGTGGAAGCGAGCGACTAGAAGAGAGCAGCCCCCGAGGAACTCTCTCAAGGAACACACGTTGACGACGACGGAATTTATGTTATCCACAATGTGAGCTGTCAGGTGATAATTTATTTGCCATTTGCCCAACAATATGGAACGAATGGTGGCGCGGATGCACCGGCAACGCATGCAACGCAACAATGCTAACGAACAACACAACATTACCGCGCGCCGACGTTGCCGTTGCCGTTGCCGTTGGTGTGTGCATAAATTTATCCGTTAGATGCGTTCTTGTCGTCGATTTTGTTCTTGTTTCTTCCTTTTTCTCCTGAATTTGGTATCACTGCTCTTGGGGAGGAATGAGAATTAGACTCGGGCCCGGAAAGGCAGAACAGAAAAGGTCTAGAAATTTCCATTTTTATTGTCCCACGAGTGATGGGGTGGTGGCTCTGACGTCCGATTGAGATAGACCAGGACCGCGCCGCCGCCGGTATCCCACAGGCGCTCTCTTGCGTGAGAGAGAGACTCCCGAAAATTCAGCCATCATCGTCTGTTCGCCTTCAAACGATGATTTAGAGCCCGGCTCGGGAATTTGCATTTCAAATGACTCTGAAACTGGCACAAACAAGTGCTCGGCCGCTCAAGACGCTCGCTTCCCTTCGTAATTAGGCGGGGCATTGTTGTTGCTTTACATATTAGATTAGCAAATGATTACATGGCTCGTTCGGCTCTGTCTCTCTCTCCGGGCCGGTCACAGTTGGCCGATCGGACATTCTAATTAAATTCCAATTAATATGGCCAATGGGTCATTGTTTTTCGGTTTTCGGTTTTCCATTCGACCACTTCACCATTTTCGGTGGTGGTTCGTCCGGGCTTCGTGCGTGAGACGTTATCGTGAGCGTCCAATCACGGAAGATGTGTGCCTGTGTGCGGCTGTCCCTCCGAACGTGACACATTCGGTAGCCGTTGGCCGACACCGACCGAACTTAGAGTGAGAACGTTAATAATACGCGGTTGGACAAACTAGGCTAGTGTCTTGTCGGTTTTGGGAAAATATGGAAATCGGTAGCTCTTTGTTTTCGTGGCTGGAGAAGGGGTGTATGCACGCCTCTCCGGGAGTTTGCTCTTCAAATTTCTGTTTTGATAATTACTGCTGCCGACGACGACACGGACGGGAATTGGCCGTGTTAATTGAATTCTTCTTCCTCTTCTTCGAGTGTTTACGTCAGTTTGGGGTTACAGTTAGAAGACGGACGGTGGTGGGGAGGGTCAGGGTATTTCAAACGCGGCACCGCCAAGGGATCCCCATTCGAGGCGAATGCAGGTGGATGGGTTCGGTATTTTGGCTTAGGGCTGTTCCGGTCAATTTTCGAATTCGGGAGCTGGATCGGGCGTGAAAACTTGTTAATCGCTAGTTGATCTTGGGGTTTTGTGTGTTCTTTCATCGAAAACAGTCCGAAGAAGAGAGCCCATCCAAGTGTACCATTGTGAGTCTCACTGTCCTCGACGGAGACTCTGTCGAAGGATCGGCCGTATGTTCCAATCTGCGGCACATTTTTTTTTCGGAAGATTTTTGAAACGCTTACTGGAGCATTCAGACTCAAAATTGGTCCATTGTACTGTCAACCTACTCCAGTGTCGTTTATTTGATCCCAACGGCAAATGGTGACTGGACCAGAATCGATTTCACTGGGATTCGAATCTGAGACCCCTCTAACTAAGGGCAAGCACTTAACCAACTGCGCCATCCAGTCGTTGTCATAACATAGCCACCTTAGGCATTGGATCTGTAGACGCCTGGCTACACTCATGTCGCTGTACAGCCCATACAATTCGTGCTTGAACCTTCACCTCCAAATGCCATCAACTCAAACAGGACCAAAGATCGCTCGCAGAACCTTTCTCTCGAAAAGACCAAGAGACTTTTCATCCGCTTGGGATATTGCACATGCCTCTGCGCCGTAAAGCAGGACTGGAATGATCAAGGTCTTAAACAGAGTCAAAATGGTCTTCCGAGAGAAGGCTCTCGGATTGTCTCCAATCACCATCAAATCATTCAAAAGATCTAAATTCAACAAAGCAGAAAAGTAAGACTCATTCTCCCTTCTCTGAACAAATCACTTTTGCCTCCCTTCTCTCCCGTTTCTGTACAAATCACTTTACCATTCAAAATGTCATCCCGCTATAATCCCTTCATTCACCCATCTACCTTATGTCGGAAAAGTCTTTTATTCCCCAAGGCAACAGAGTAAGACTCATTCTCCTTTCTCTGTACAAATTTATCTCATCCTTCTCCCATTGATTCATCCCTCAAACAAGCTTCTCTTCACAACCTTCCATCATCTCCGCTGATTTTCCTTCGCTGAAAATGTTTTAAAATCATCTCATAAACAACATAATTTCCCCACCAAAACACCATACCTGGCAATGCCATAGTTTTTTACAGCCACACCAGCTGTCATTTTCAACGAAAAACCCTCAAATTCCTCCAGCATTGCCAGAAGTGCAACAGTTCTTGTGTTTAATGAGTTTATTTCCGACGTAATGAAGACTGAAAAATTCAATTTTCTCAAAATTTCCACGTTTTCCAACCAAATTTTCGATTGAATTCACTTCATTTACCATTTCCACATTCAGCCCCATCCGTTTGAGGTGAAATTGAAGAAAATCGACTTTTGAAAAAATGACACGTTTCACAGGAAAAAATGCAGTAAACTCATAACACAACTGGGTCGCATTTTTTCGCTGAAAATGAACGAGTTTTTGTCGGAGTCGATTTGATGATTGCAACGTTTTGTGAAGCAAATTTCTCGGGATCTAGGACGAGTTGAAGGACACGGGATATCAGAATGGAAAGGAAATTGAATGTAGATGAGGATTAAGGTATGACTTTGGAACGGGAGTGCCTCGTTTGGGCATTTGGAGGCAATAATGGTGATGACCTCTTTTGCACTGGTCCTCGAGGATATGACGTTTTCTGAAACGATTTACTCGACGATTAGGACGAACTGAAGGATGCGGGATATCGAAATGGAAAGGGCATTAAATGTAGAAGAGAAATAAGGCAGGATTTTTTAACGGAAGTGACTTGGTTGGGTATTTGAAGGCGAAATTCGTGAAAGCCTCTTTTTTGGCAAAATCAGCTGTGATCTTGGACAACTTGATGATTTCCGAAACGATTTACTCGATAATTCGGACGAAGTTTGGGTTGAGGGATATCAGAATGGACAGGGAATTGATTGGAGAAGCGGAATGATGTCCGATTTTATCACGGGAGTGATTTGGTTGATTGATAGAAAGCGAAGTTGGTTTGGTCCTAGTTTGTCACATAAAATTGTGGAATTGAAGAGAATTCGGGCAGCATTTGACTACAAAATGTACAGCGATACTTATTAACAAATAAATGAAATGAAAAAAATGTCTTGAAATCATCACAGGAGATAGGCAAACACAAATAAGAGGGAAAAATTTAAGGAAAATGCGCTTAAGTACGTTTATTTCTCTCATTCCACTGACTCAATCTAAACTCTTTCCGTTCACTCAACTCCCTTTAGTTAAAAGAGACTCAATTTCCACAAGGCAACAAAGTAAGACCCTTCTTACAAAATTTATCTCATCCTCTGCACATGACTCATCCCTCACAGACAAGGTCCTTCCATCACACAGCATGACACATTAAATCGAAGCATCCCCGACGAGCGCATCGCTGCATCCAGTGCATTCGAACGAGAGCAACAGCAAATCGTCTCACAAATAAATTTCAATTTTAAATGTCAACACACACTGACGTCGCTAATCATCCCCGACAGATTGATAAATTACCCCAAACTGCCCACAGTGACACACCGAGCCGAGCTGAATTCCAGGCCATTTGGCCTGGCCTCCCGTCCACTTCGCTGACTCCGCGGATTCACTTAATCGCGCATTTATATGCAGATTAGTGCGGAGAGCGTGTGCGAGTGCAAAAACGTCTGGGAGAACACAGCGCAAGGCCTCGACAGGTAACAAGAACACAAAACCTAACCCCAATTACTTCCTCAATAACTTGGCCAAATGGGACGAGCCGACGAGCCACAGAGCAACAGGAGCCCCATCACAGCGACCTGGACAACTGCTACCGTCTGTCCGTCTGTCTGGCTGGCTTCCTGACTGACTCCGAGTGTGTGTGTGTCGGTTTTTTCCCGGGGAACGGGCTTTTAAATAAATCACAGATAGGAATCTTCAATCACTTCGGACAAGATCATTGGCGGTGATATTATGCGTCCACGTCGATGTCGCTGATGGGCTGACGGGCCAGGGCTCGTCGTTCGCCGTCGTTCTCCCTCGTTATTGGCATTCGCCTCCAATCTGGAGCAATTTTGTGCGATTAGTTTTCCATAGCAATTACCCGAGAGCAGGACGCGGCTCAGTGTCATTCGGGAGTACGCGGGCCGGCGATAGAGGGCGTGCGCACATTCGCACACATATTTCGCTGGCAAATAAATCTCCGACCAGCCGCCCACAAACTTATGGGTGTAATAAAACATGAAGTTCATTCTTTCGCCGGTTGATTTACTGCGCTACACTCGTATCTGCGGTGGACTGTCATAAAATAAAAGATACTGCTCCGCCATTGTGGTTGGTTCACAAGGAAGTCTCCTGGGGACGTGCACCGACGGCGAAACAGCACTCACAGCAGCAGCAGCAGGAGCAGCAGGCATCTGATTGCCGGATAACAAAAGTCTGTTGCATAAGCTCGTGCCCCCACCGTTGAGCGGTTGTAATTGGCCGGGCATGTGGGTGTGATGGCGTCGGGTGGGGTGTTCTTTGTGATCAATGACAAACGATTCACAAATCACCCGAGCTCTCTCGATGTCCAAACTTTTATGTAAATTTTGAAAATCCGGCGCGTTGGAATGGGAGGTGTTGGACAGATGGTCGCGCGGGCAAAGTTTCCCTCACGGAATTCGTTTGGCTGCTGCTGTGTCACCATCTCGTTGTGGCTCGTAAACAATCGTGTCAGTGACTCTGTGAGCGTTGTTTGGATGTTAGGCAGTGTGTCCGCGTATTCCGGGCTACAGCTTGTGACTCACGCTCGAGAAAGTTGCGAATGAATTGCTCTCGATTTCGAGTCGAGCATGACGTTCCCACAGTTCTCCTCGCCCCGTTTCCAACCAATTAACCGCGTGAGTTCTAGACCAATTAAAATCCATTCAGTTCATCCTTTCACCGGAGGACAATGCCGCGGTCATAAAAAGAAATCCCTCCCACCCGATCCCATGGCGTTTACGGGTTTCCCTCACACCGACGCCCGCGCGCACAACAAAAAGCAACTTAATGATCCAAAGCACACAACAATTCGATTCAATAAATTTCCACCATCGAATGCATCCCATAAATACCCCCTTGGCACATGAACAAACAAGACTTTTTGACAAGACGTTTTCTCAAACGTCAAGCGAACAAAAGTCGCAACCTCTGCTCCGAAATGGCCATGACCACGGCGGCCGCGGGAGGACCGGAGAGCCACCAGCAACCAGTCCAACAAAGGGAACATAAACATCGTAATAAAGCCTTTTACACCTCCCGGCCGGGGCTCCCTCCCTCTGCGTGGCTGGAAACAGCGTTTTTCTAATACTCGTACGCGCGCGAACGACTGTCATCTCACCTGAAAGTCCAGTTTGACAGATGGAGGAGGCCAGCGACAACCCTTTGCCTTTGGTCCCCTAAAGAGCCGATGGACGATAAAATATCCAAATTATGGATAAAGAATGACAGTGGGTGAGTGAGACAGACATTGACTATGTTGTCAGATGTCATCTTCAATGGGCACTGCCAGTTAATTTACGATCCACTTATTCCCTTTCAGAGCGTATAAATGTCATCGTGATCGTCGGCGTGTGCATCCCTTTTTCGGGGTCACAGCGGAGCGGTCCATTGTGTGCATCGAGGAACGCTGGCGGAACAACGGAGCGGCGGCGGTTGTGGCGACTCCATTGGGTCTGTCATGACCTAGAAAAGTCGTTAAGACACATTCCGACAGGCCGAGTGCGCTGGCCGACTAAATTTACATTTTTATTTGGTCCGCTGTGTGGATGTGGTGGACGGTCGGGGTCCACTGACCACCTAGTGTCATAAATGAACTCTCACACAGTTTCGATGGGGGGGAAGGGGGAACGGGGAGAGAGGGAGAAGGGAGAAGGAGACCTGCGGGTATTTTTATGCTCCTGCTGCTGCTGTTCCCTGCTTATCGAGGGCTGAGATCTTTGCTTATCGCGGTGCTCATTAACTGACATCTCATGGCTAGTCTCCGGCTCGTCGGTGGGGAGTGGAGAGGAGGGGGACACTCCGGCTCTGATGTAATGGCCGCTGTGGCTGTCTAGGTGCCATTTGGTCTGCGATTTCCCGGCCTTCACCGAATGAAGAGATAAACACGTCGTCGGCCGCGCAACAGGTGGACCTCATTTCGAGGCCGCAATGGATTCTCCTGTTTCGCACGCCATTTGACCATTTTTCAGTCCCTTCCTCGTCTGGATCCAGACTAGAGCAACCCAGGAGAGCGTATGTAAATCTTGCCGCCAACCACCAGTTCATTCCGAAGCCAGGTCCCATCTCAAAGCACCCAAAGTGCGGCGTGGCAAAGTCATTAATTCAAAAGGCAAGAGTCATATCTTTCATGCGATGAGTGGTTCCTGCATCCAAGATGATGCCATTCATTCTGCTCTGCATGCCATCCCTCCGAAACCCAGCAAAACCCAGCAACACCACCCATCCGTCACTCCTGCTCCCGGTCCATATGTCTTCCTCTCAAGCACACGCACACACGCCCATCATTCTGCAGCGTTGCATTTGTGTTTCACTCGGTGCATCGTTTTTCCGGGATCACTCGCAAACCCAGACACCCCATGTAAAGACCGAGAGTCGGCATAACCCACCACAAGGTAGCATGGCGTGTTGTTTCCTGCGTTTAAATTGAATTATAGCTTAATTTTGCCCAACTTACAAGGTTATAAATAAACTGCAGGACCATCTCCATGTTCGGCGAGGGCCGATGGGGCACCGGTGTGCATGCACATGCACACGCTGCTGCATCCTCTTGTAATAATTAATCCTTCAACGATCTCATTTATTTTGTTTCTTTCTTTTTTTGATTTTTTTCATTCGCAGCTGATCTGGTTCTGTGCACACTCACACTGGGCGTCCTGAAGGTGGCCACGTCGCCGCTGACAACGAACCAAGCGAACACGGTGAAGTTTGATCCGCCGCTGCCCGAGTGGAAGCAGGCCGCCATTCAGCGGCTGGGCTTTGGAAACCTGAACAAGGTGGTGCTGTGCTTCGATCGGATCTTCTGGGATCCAAACTCGAATTTGTTTGGACATGTTGGCAGCACAACTGCCAGCAGAGGTAAGTGATTGATTTTTGTATTTTTGTTGCCAATGTAAGCCGTTTGATTTGACTGTGGGGCATTGTTCAGGAGTGAGTCAGAGAGACACGACTTCGTTGAGGCACACTCAGAGCTGTGCAAAAGGCGGAAGTCTTTGACAAGAGCTCTTTAGGTACGAGTAATGCAACATGGGGGACTAAAGCACCGGAAAAAGTGCTGGAAAGTGGTCTTTTTTTAGAGAGATCGTTGATGGCCCCCAAAATCTGGTGCCCTTTCTCATATCGCTGACGACTTGTGACGCGCCGGCTGGAGACTTGCACTCAAGGGCAGCTCGATGGACTGGGCGAATTTTCGAATTTTTCGTTCAACGACTGGTGCCGACTAATCTTAGTCCAGACTCAAGTCAAAGAAGAACCCTTCCCTACAGACTTCCCTTCTTCTTCTTCTTCTTTTTGTGGCGCTACAGTCCGGAATGGACGTGGACTTCAACCAACAAACCTCGCCAGCTAGCATAATCTTCTGCTAACTGTCGTCAATTGGGCACATCGAGTGGGTTGAGATCCCTGTCCACTTGGGCTCACTTGGGACCTCAGACGTCGATGTCATCTGTTCCCTTGTCCCGCTGGTTCAGAGTCGAAGACTTCCTTTCAGTCCAACTTGGAAAGCAGTGTTTAAGTCCACATTTGACTCCACTTGAGACTAATCATCCGCTTTAAACTGCCCCTAAATTCTTTAGAAAAACATATCTTGCCTATCATACAACCCTGCGGCACTCCACTTTCCTCGCAGGCCAAGCCAGTTGCGGCCAAGTCAATTGCTGCCAAGCAAATTACGGCCAAGTCAATTGCGGCAAAGCCAATTACGGCCAAGTCAATTGCGGCAACCAAGTTAGTTGAGGTCCCTCTCCTCTTGGGTGCGACTTAGACGTACTCTGATGTCTCTCAGGTTAAGAGAGACAATCTTTTGTGCAGCCCAACTTGGAAAACAGAGTCACATTTCACTCCACTTCGAAGCACAAATTGCCCGAGACTAATGATCCGCCTTAAATTCCCCAGAGGAACTAATAACTTGCCTACCATACAACCCTGCGGCACTCCATTTTCCTCGCAGGATAAGCCACTTGCGGCCAAGCCAATTGCGGCCAAGCCAATTGCAGCTACCAAGTTAGTTGAGGTCCCTGTCCTCTTGGGTGCACAGGTCCACCTCAGACTTGGACGTCCTCTGATGCACCCCAGGTTCAGAGAGACAACATTTTGTGCAGTCCAACTTGGAAAACAGAGTCACATTTCACTCCACTTGAAAGCAAAAATTGCTTGAGACTAATCACCCGTCTTAAACTGCCTCTAAATTCTTCAGAGAAACATATCTTGCCTACCATGCAACCTTGCGGCACTCCATTTTCCTCGCAGGCCAAGCCACTTGCGGCCAAACCAATTGCGGCCAAGGCAATTACAGCCAAGCCGATTGCGGACACCAAGTTAGTTGAGGTCCCTCTCCAAATGGGTGCGCCACCTCAGACGTGGACGTCCTCTGTTGCGTTGTCCCTCTGGTTCAGAGTCGAAGACTCCCTTTTGCTCAGCCCCACTTCAAAAATAGTGCCACATTTTACTCTACTTCGAAGCATAAAACGCTTGATACTAATCATCTGCCTTAAACTGCCCCTAAATTCTTCAGAGAAACATATCTTGCCTACCATGCAACCTTGCGGCAGTCCATTATCCTCGCAGTCCAAGCCAATTGCGGCCAAGCGAATAGCGTCCAAGAGAATTGCGGTGAAGCCAATTGCGGACACCAAGTTATTTGAGGTCCCTTTCCTCTTGGGTGCGCCACCTCAGACTTGGACATCCTTTGCTGTCAATCTAGCTCTGAGCTGAAGACTCCCTTTTATCCAGTCCAACTTGAAAAACAGTGTTTCAGCCCACATTTCACTCCACTTCAAAGCACAAATTGCTTGAGACCAATCACCCGCCTTAAACTGCCCTTAAATCTCTCAGAGAAACATATCTTGCCCACCATACAACCCTGTGGCACTCCACTTTCCTCGCCAGCGAGCACACCTCCAACTCCCGCAGTCGTTTCACTTCCATTCTTGTCGTCATAAACCTTCATTACAGCGCCATCTACCTGAATTTACAGCACTTTTCAGTAGCAAAATGCAAATTTTCTCAAATAACCCCCGCCACCACATCCATTCGGCGTCTTAAATTTCTGTTAATTGTCACAATGCCTGGACATGGCCCGCAGATCCAACAAGTAGTTGGTAGCCTCGACAATTTGCATGCAAATTGAAATAACTTCGCCTGGCAGCCGTGGCCCTTAAGTCAGACCGGAACAAATGGGGCACACAACTCAAACCTCGATTAACGACATCGAATTGAATTTCTGCGGATTGTTGCAAAAACATTTGCCGGAGGTCTCCTGTGCGCGCCTCTTCCCGTCGCTCATTACGAATGCGAAACTCCTCCAGCCGCACAGCCAGAGATCAATTTGCATCGCTGCGGTGTGCGGTGGGGAGAGGAGGGGGGAAAGGGTGGCCTGGGTACTTCTGGAATTTTATGATGTCCAATGGAATGACAAGTCGTAGAAATTAATGGCCTTGTGTGTCATAAAGTGTCGGCGGCAGTGCGTGTGTGTAGCACCGGTGGTGGTTCAGAGGTCTTCAAAGGATTCCCGGTGGTTGCGGGATTGGACCGGACGAGAGATTTATGCGTCAATGGATGCGGAGGGGGAGCTGTGAGGTGACTTATGATTACTTTCGGTTTGAGTCCTGCTATAAAAGTGTCAATGACTACCGTGTCGGACGAATGGATTTGTGTCACATGTGCACTTGACCCGGCCGTTTGTTGCCATCTGGTGGGGCACAACGCTGCATGCGTTACAGTGGTCGTTCGTCAATGTCGGCCTGGCGCTGTGCGCCCAAATTGCGGTCTTCGGTGTCGGGTAATTGAATCTGAAGTTGATGGCGGAAATGAACACGCTTATCGGTGGCGAGATTAAGTGGGCTGTAAATTATGACAGTCCGGCGATAAGTGGAGAGTGTTGTGTGGAGGGTCGACTGTACACATTTGTCCACTTTTCAGACAATTTTGAAGCGCCACAGTGTTCATGGAGACGATTGTGTTGAGGTCTCTGCTGATCTCGACGAACGCCGTCCAGTCAGCCGAGGAAATGGTCTAAAAAAGAGGAAATTGGGTGAAACCTTTATCGTCAAGGATCAGGTCCCTGGATCGTCGTCCGCGTCCACAATTTTTTTAAAATTCTCACCGAAAATCTCGTGAAAATCTGTCGCTTTTCAAAGTCCCTGAGTTCCCGAGGATTTCTGTCGCTCCCCAAACTCCCTGAGTTCCCCAGGACTTCTGTCGCTCCTCAAACTCCCTGAGTTCCCCGGGATTTCTGTCGCTCCCCAAACTTCCTGAGTTCCCCAGGACTTCTGTCGCTCCTCAAACTCCCTGAGTTCCCCGGGATTTCTGTCGCTCCCCAAACTCCCTGAGTTCCCCAGGACTTCTGTCGCTCCCCAGACTCCCTGAGTTCCCCGGGACCTCTGTCGCTTTCCAATTTCCCTGAGTTCCGCAGGATTTCTGTCGCTCCTCAAAGTGCTTGGGCTCCCCTCAATTCCTGTCCAAATTCAAGTCACACGATCGTCCTGAGAAAATGCCACCATCTTCCTTCAGACCACTTCATCTGCATCTCCATCCAATCGATCTCCCCATCTGACGTGTCTCCACAACCACTGTCTCGGCGCGCATCCTGTTTACCTCGCCAAATAACAAATCACCAACCACCCACCTCGCCAAGCACTTGTACTCTCTCTCTCGAAAGAGCATTCCCCCCGCGGTGCTCAGCAGATATTTATGATCACATTCGGCTGGCCGACGGACGCCCCTCCACTGTCCAATGCCCAAACTGAACGTCTAACACCGAACCACCGACCGACGCGCGACTTGAGAAATCGCTGCCACTTAAGAGCCATGAATTCCAATTCGCAATTCGCTGCTCCTCCGCACCACGAGGGTCGGGCCGCATTGTAAATCTCCGGCGAGTACGTGTGAAATTAGGACGACGGGATTAATTGGCTCAGCACTTGCACCATCATCATCACCGTCGTCGTCGTCAGCGCGTCGTGGTCGTGGTCGTGATCGTTGCCATCCGCGTCGTACATGTGTCCATGTCCATTCATGTAGGATGGCAATTTGCGCTCTCAAAGACCTCAAACCTAAAAAGGTATCAAGTTTCAGGTGTCTCTGTCCACGTCGTCGTCGTCGTTGTCGGTGTCGTTGCCGTAGTCACAGTCGTCCCCTCAATCAATAGACCGCACCACCTCCTCACACGGGCGCGCACTGCGGCCATAGACGTAGCGCGCAATTTCGAATTTGAATAAAACGGACATAAATTCTTTCGGATGTGTGTCCTCCTCTTGGCCGGGCCTAGTGTCACGCTTCCATGCGGGGCAATCCATATTACCAGCCAGAGATCGTAGACCTTCTGGCGGTCCCCGCTGTCGGATTCGCTGCGCTTTTCCTTTTAATTTATTTGCCATCAAGCACGAGCGACGCGGGAGTGGGCCGGGGTGGGGGCGGTGGATCGCAGTTGATCGGTTGATCGCATTAAACAACCTCCCCGCCGGTTTTATTAGGTGTTTGTGTTTTGATCAATGTGTCTCATAACGATGTGCACTTTGGTGCCTCGGGCCTCGGCGACACACACTTGAGTGACTCTGTCTCGGGTTTCGTGAGCCGGGCTTGAGTTCTATGATCGGTCGGCCGGTAGGTAGGTGGTGGCATGACATCTACAACATACCGCTGGTGACTGATCACAGCCGGGTCTCGTGTGAGTGTGGAGATCGTTTTGCGGAGGCAGTTATTGCGAGATTTTCGTGATCGTTCCGAACACAAAGTTTGGTCACCCGTTTCGAGGAGAATGCCAATCTCTGTGACTCGTGGAGGTTTCGAAATTTTTCACTGCTGTTCCTCTAGCGAGTCGCAGACATGTGGCATGTTGCAGGCGTGCGACGCGATCAGTTACGATCACGAGAAGGAGATTGTTTGGTATCCAATGTCATCGTGTGGCTCGTGTGATTGTTGGATTCAGTGGATGGCTATGCGGTCGTTGCGGATGGCGGCGGTTCGGTGTGTGGGCGCGATTGTCTTTTCGGTGTGATCAGCGGTTATTTTGCGAGAAGAGAGATCTTCATTTTATAAGAATTACTGCCAATCGAGGATCGGTTGTAGATTTCGCTTTGTTAGCGGAGATTACACGAGATGAGGGACCACGGTAGTGAGCTACTCGTGTTGCTGATGATCGTGGGTGATGATCGTCTTGAGGATGATCGGATCTATGAGCGCGAGGATGACTTAATAGATAAACGGTTGGTGGGGAGATCTTTGCTCCACGGAGAGGGTGCCAGCTCTAGTCTTTTCTGTCACTCCTTCATTTGCCAGACCTTCGAGGTATGTCACGATCGCCAAGTGCTTCAAAAACTCCTTGAAGACTTACCCTACTGTCCCTTACCACGATCGTTTCCCTATTTTTAGACTTCTCTGGGAAAAATAAAGAAAAATGAAGAAACTAAACCACCACCTAACGACTGGATGGCGCAGTTGGTTAAGTGCCTGCCCCAAGTTAGAGGAGTCCCAGGTTCGAGGCTCAGTGAAATTGAATCTGGTCTAGCCGTTGGGATCAAATTAACGGAGTCTCCGTCGAGGAAAACGAGACCTTCAATGGTACTCTCTGTTTGGACTTAACTTAATGAAACTTCCTCGTAAGTTAGCGAAAGTGAACGAACTTAACGAAACTTCCGCGTAAGTAGGCGAAAGTGAACGAACTTAACGAAAGTAAGCAAAGCAGTTGTCACAGTGTGTCACTGTTGTGTATTCGCTCGCAAAACTGAACAAACTTACCGAAACTGAGACGACTGGATGGCCCAGTTGGTTAAGTGCCTGTCTTAAGTTAGAGGGTCCCAGGGTTCGAATCACAGTGAAAGCTAAGTTAATACGCCTTTATCCGGTTTTTTTCAAATCTGGT
The DNA here is from genome assembly GCA_930367185.1 of Myathropa florea. NCBI lineage: Eukaryota > Metazoa > Arthropoda > Insecta > Diptera > Syrphidae > Myathropa > Myathropa florea. Next base: position 42,881,710 of record OV884005.1, on the reverse strand, counting down.
CCAGTCACCATTTGCCGTCCTGATCAAATTAACGACACTATCTGGAGCTGGAGCGGTCGATCACTAGTTGTGGTCTGACTGTGGGTATCACAATGGACCAACATAGTCTAAGTATGCTGGTGAATTCACTAGCATCCCCCTAACCCAACCTTAACCACCACCTGCTCCAGTCTCTTCCCAAAACCCCAGCCATCTGTTAGCGTTCACAGAACTCGTTCAGTGTCCTTCATCATCATCACCTCCCCGAGTGCAGACGCAAATTATTGCCAAACATGAAGCCCCGTCGGGTCAGTGACACGCCATTACAAGACAAAGTTTCACCGGCTCACACCTCAAATCGCAGTCCAGACAAGTTCGCTCTCAGAATTAATTAGAATCTCACCCGAGTCTGGCATAACACACCGCCATTAACCACTCATTCCGGGTGTGGGCCGCTGCCGTCCCCCAGCCCCGACGCCCCGACTCACCGCCACTCTGCCACTGTGCCCCTCCGCCCTGCCACTCAGCCAACAGTCTCTCAGTTGATCAGTGAAAAGAAAATCGACACAATCGACGGATGAATCATGACCGCAGTCGAATAAAATTGTCAAAACGAGGCAAAAACTGCGAATCAGTTCACTCCGGGCGGAGTAATAAAAATGTCACCTTCAACCGCGGAGAATAGAGAGCCCGTCCTGTGTCCGTGTCCATTTGTCACCCTCTCGCGCCGGCAGAGGGGGGAGGCTGCTCATTACTTTGCGGCTTAAGCCGAAGACCGATGATAAATTCTCTCGTGGTCTGGCCGGGGCCCGTGGACTTGGACCCTTGTGTGCTCACTCGGATGTACCTTGTTCGCATCGTTTCACGGGGCCCTGCCCCAAACAATTGTTGACACTAAATTATGTGAAAGGGGCCAATAATCGCTGTCAAAGGTTCGCCGTGACACGAAGACTCCTCCGCTGGCAAATTGGGGCCCCATCGGCTGCTGCCCTCCTCCGGTGTGTCCTCCTGCATTTCTTTAATTAAAGCGAGTGCGTGCGCGTGTGTGTGCGGAACGGTAGTAATAAAAATTCGTACCTATTGACATTGTTCAATTGCGCACCGTGATCCTTTTTTGTGTGTGGGTCTTCTCTGTGGAGAGTGGTCGTTTCGCATTCTCTGGCGAATCTTCGTGGTCCTTTACATCGTCGTCGTCGTCGTCGCCATGACCATCACCTCGTCCGCATCGCCATCACCATCGTCTCGGTGTCGGTGTGTCGTTGGGTAACATCGTCAATTTTCTGGCGATATGTGGTTTTTTGACAGGTAAACGTGGATTATTTATGCTGTGCGGGGTCTAGTGTCAGAGTCAGTGTATTACCAACGACGGGGGGGAGGGGGGGAATCCAATTGGAATGAGATTCACTGAAAGAGAGACAAATATGCGAAGTGTCCTGGCGGCAGGGCCATTCGAAGTGAATTGCCGAAGAATTTATGAGGGTTACACTGAAAGAAATCGCCTGGTGGGTGGTTTGAGGGGGGAGGGGGTTAAGAAGGGTTGTGTTGCGTGACTGAGGAAATCGATTTTCGGAAAGTTTTTGAAAGATTCATGAGGATGTGCGGAAGGACACATCAATTTGGAAATTGGAATTTGCTGATGGGGAGCAGGAACTTCGAAGGATGTTGAGAGAGAGGATGTGGTTGATGAACACACCCGTGGACACAAATCAAAACTGCTGACGTCGGAAAAACAGTCGCGGAGCACAGAGTTTCCGGTGCGTCAGCTGAGATGATTGTCAAGGGTAACTGAAGGACTCCTTATCCACTTCTCAGAGATCTCTTGTCCTTTTACCTCTTGTCCTAAGTCCATCACCCTCCTTCAGGACATCATCTACGACCTCTGAACGCAGTCTAAGTCCAGATCCCTCCTTCAGGACCTCATCTAGGACCATTGGACGCAGTCCAAGTCCAGATCCCTTGTCCTTTTGAGTCCAGATCCCTTGTCCAGTTTGAGTCCAGATCCCTTGTCCAGTTTGAGTCCAGTTTGAGTCCAGATCCCTTGTCCTTTTGAGTCCAGATCCCTTGTCCAGTTTGAGTCCAGATCCCTTGTCCAGTTTGAGTCCAGATCCCTTGTCCAGTTTGAGTCCAGTTTGAGTCCAGATCCCTTGTCCTTTTGAGTCCAGATCCCTTGTCCAGTTTGAGTCCAGATCCCTTGTCCAGTTTGAGTCCAGATCCCTTGTCCTTTTGAGTCTAAATCCCCCGTATAGTTTCAGTCCAGATCCCTTGTCCAGTTTGAGTCCAGATCCCTTGTCCAGTTTGAGTCCAGATCCCTTGCCCAGTTTGAGTCCAGATCCCTTGTCCAGTTTGAGTCCAGATCCCTTGTCCAGTTTGAGTCCAGATCCCTTGTCCAGCTTGAGTCCAGATCCCTTGTCCAGTTTGAGTCCAGATCCCTTGTCCAGTTTGAGTCCAGATCCCTTGTCCTTTTGAGTCCAGATCCCTTGTCCAGTTTGAGTCCAGATCCCTTGTCCAGTTTGAGTCCAGATCCCTTGTCCAGCTTGAGTCCAGATCCCTTGTCCAGTTTGAGTCCAGATCCCTTGTCCAGTTTGAGTCCAGATCCCTTGCCCAGTTTGAGTCCAGATCCCTTGTCCAGTTTGAGTCCAGATCCCTTGTCCAGTTTGAGTCCAGATCCCTTGTCCAGTTTGAGTCCAGATTCCTTGTTCAATTTGAGCCCAGATCTCTTTTCCTTTCACCGTCTCCTTCAGGACATCATGAAAGACCACTGAACGCAGTCTAAGTCCAGATCCCTCCTTCAAGACACCATCTAGGACCACTGAAGTCCAGATCTCTTTTCCTTTCACCGTCTCCTTCAGGACATGATCTAAGACCACCTTACGCCCTAAAAGTCTCTGCTCCCGTTGCCGATTGTTTCCCTCATAAATCGACCAAAATATTCCTCTCAGTGCATGATCAGCAAGAACCCTCATAAAACAAATCACCGTCCACCTTCGGTTCACCGGTGAGAGACTGATCTCAGAAGCGTTAGCGCGTTCGCACCCATGAAATCCATTTCGAAGCCACACAAGCAAATTGCGGTGTCTGCTCCTCGTTTCTCTATCGCAGATGAAGACGGTCGCCCCTTTGCGCCACCCCCATCCGCGACCGGCGCGCATATATCTCCCCGACATGGCATTCCATTCAATTTTTGTGTTCTTTTCTGAAAGTCCCAAGACACGATTATGATTATTGCCTCAGCGGCGGTGAAGTAGTTGTCCATGGACGACGAGCGCTGGAGAGAGAGATACTGTCAGCGCTTACCACCAGCACCGCCACCACCGTCACTCGCTCTGTCGAGAAGATACATTCCAATTGGAATTGGATTTGAATTTGGCCCCGAAGAGCTTGTGCTGGAACTTGGTCCTGAGGTTATTTGTGAGCCCCAATCACAATGCGCCAAAAACCAATCAATAATCGAGAGAAACAACTGCACAGCGACGCGCTGGAAAAGAAGTCAGGCCATGTCGGTCGACGATGAGCGTCGCGGGCTTGAAATTGGCCAAAACGTAACGATCACGCGCGAATTCAGCCAACAAAACAGACAGACGAGGCGCATACTGCCGCAGCTAAGGTCCACCGCGATGTAGTTTATTTGATTGCGGGCCATAAATTACCGTCATGTTAATGGTTTTATTCCGGGACCGGGACCGGTGTGTGTGCGGCGGTGGCGGCGGTGGTGGTGGTGGACGCGTTGTTCTCGTGGTTTTTTGTGGAAATGAATTTTCTTGCTCCCATGCTCGCGCGGTTTTGTTGCGTTTTCGGGCGGGAATTTATGAGCCCGATTAAAATTGAAGGTGACGCTGGTTCTCGTGGTGGTTGTCAGTCCGGGATGTGTGAAAGCTTGTTAGCACTCGTCTAGAGCTTCGCCGATCGGGAGAATGCGTCAGAATGAGGACTCTGGCCCGTCTGGCTGGGAGCTTCGAGCGTCGACGAGCATCTCTGCGACGCCCCCACGCTACATGGCTCCGTGCAGATCGGCCGAGATTGCCTCCGCTATGCAACTCAATTTATTAGCGTATCATCGCGCGGTGGTGTGTGACTGGATGGTCTCTATGTGAGCTCAGCGATTAATTGCAGCGGTGGCTGGGACGGCAGCAGCGGGGTGATAGGTTTATGAAGTGCGAATCCCACACACGCGGCGTCGCCTCGGTCGGATGATGAGGCTTGGCTTTGTCTCGGCTTCTGATCGCGAGATGGCGCGGAATTGGTTTTGAGAAATTGCTAATTGGACTGTCAGACGCTTTTTCATTGGGTGCAGTTGCGTGGATATTTATGTGAAGTGTCAGGCTGCTAATTGGGATTTGTGGACTTTGTTTGCTGCCGTGGGGAGTTGGACGCTGTCTGGCGTAATCTGGGCGAGGCCTGTTACAATGTTGCAAAAAATGCGAAGGAGGTGGAAGTGGCGGAGAGTAATGTGTCTAAGGAGATGGAAGGAACGTCACTTTTCCGAGTTCAATAGTCCGAACGTGGAGTAATGTCTCCAAGGAGTTGCAAGGAACGTCACTTTCTCGGGTTCAGGAATCGGAAGCGTTTAAGAACTGAAGGCGAATACTTCCTTCCCTTCCTTCCCTTCCTTCCCTTCCTTCCCTTCCTTCCCTTCCTTCCCTTCCTTCCCTTCCTTCCCTTCCTTCCCTTCCTTCCCTTCCTTCCCTTCCTTCCCTTCCTTCCCTTCCTTCCCTTCCTTCCCTTCCTTCCCTTCCTTCCCTTCCTTCCCTTCCTTCCCTTCCTTCCCTTCCTTCCCTTCCTTCCCTTCCTTCCCTTCCTTCCCTTCCTTCCCTTCCTTCGCTTCCTTCGCTTCCTTCCTTCGCTTCCTTCCCTTCCTTCCCTTCCTTCCCTTCCTTCCCTTCCTTCCCTTCCTTCCCTTCCTTCCCTTCCTTCCCTTCCTTCCCTTCCTTCCCTTCCTTCCCTTCCTTCCCTTCCTTCCCTTCCTTCCCTTCCTTCCCTTCCTTCCCTTCCTTCCCTTCCTTCCCTTCCTTCCCTTCCTTCCCTTCCTTCCCTTCCTTCCCTTCCTTCCCTTCCTTCCCTTCCTTCCCTTCCTTCCCTTCCTTCCCTTCATTCCCTTCCTTCCCCTTCCTTCCCTTCCTTCCCTTCCTTCCCTTCCTTCCCTTCCTTCCCTTCTTTCCCTTCCTTCCCTTCTTTCCCTTCCTTTCGCCTCATCTCCTCGTGGCCCCATTCCACCCTCTCCTCATCTCACCTCCTCGTGGCACCACCAACACCCACCACCACCCACTCCCCAACTCAAGCACTCACCTATTCATTTATTTCATCCGCATCCCCGCGATTACTCCGAGATAATTACGCCAATTTGCGCAATCACCCCATTCTGGTCATTCCGACGATTCCTGCATCGGCAGCATACGTCACACCTTATTGGGCACACACACGGCCCCTGGTCAGCCGCCGAGATCCCGAGAATCGAGAGTCACCTGTGGCAACGGCGGCGCAGGCTGTCAAATCCATCTCACTCCTCCATCTGTCGTCGGGCGTTGAGAGGACTCTCCGCCACTCTGCACACCGCATAATAATAGACCGATAGACTCTGGCAAGCAAGATTGCAACTCCGATTGCAGGCGCAGCACAGCGCCCATTTGTGGTTGAGGCCTTATTTATGACGCCAAGAACGCCGGCAGCAGCAGCATCTTCCAGCTCGAGGTCCGGGAATCAATCCAAAAGTGGAATTACGTGGAAAATCGCTCGCCACCATTCGTCTGTTTTGTCTGCGGGGATTTTCACAGATTTTCGCCCGTTTTTTCTTCACCTCAGGGGGACAGTGAGAAAGAGAGAGGGAGGGAGAGGGAGAGGGAGGGAGAGGGAGAGGGCGAGAGAGAGAGAGAGATAGAAAAAGATGCTGCAGAGGGACAAGCGGCTCTACCGATCGGGATGATGTGCAAAGGTACACCCGAAGCCTGCAAGTAATTTTCTGTACAAAGATTTATTGAGATGTATCCCAGATGCAGGTACCCAGTGTTCGAACGGTGGGATCGGATCGGACCATGCTCATGAGGGTTGTTCGCCTCGTTGTTGCTGTGTCCAGCGCGGAGAGGTGACAATTTATTTAGATTTATGTGACCGGGATGAATGCGGACGAGGACGTGGAAGGGCACATCGAGCAGGTTTCCCTGCCTGCCTCCGCTCCGTCCATTCACGGCTAAGGGTGCGCACGAGAGATCCCGACCCATCGATAGGTTACCTTGTCATTACGTGAGGCGGTCCGTAAATCTCGTCATTGAGTCACTTGGTGACAGTTGATTTTGAAGATTTCCCGTCGCTGCGCCGATGATCGGCGATGGGGGTTCGATAGGATTTCGTGGAAATGGGTCAATTTATGGGTTTCGAGGTTAGTGGAGGGAACTGGCCGCTGGCGTGGCATTCGAAAGTGTGATTGCTATCGCAACGGATCGCGTTTGTTTACGGCCGAGGAGTGATGGTGACCTTAAAGGGTTCTTGACATTATAAGTCCATTAGCTGACGAGTTGAGGGGAGTTTTTGTGTTTTAATGAGGTCGGGGAATTACCGGCGATGAGGCGCAGAGATAGACATCTAGGCGGGGGTTTTAAGGGCGATTTTGAGGGAAATTTTCTTAGGGACCTCCAACTTGACATATGGTCAAGGTGACTGGCGGGGAAAGTGCTCGAAGGTGGATCGATCTGGGCACTCTCTCTGTCTCAGAAGAATTGCTGAAAGACGAGAAAATGCACGATCAGTTGGCTCAGAAATGTCCAAAGACAAAGGACCCGCAACAATTTTCTTAGGGTCCTCCTGCTTGTCATCTGGTGAAGGTGACTGGCGGCCAAAGTTCTCGAAGGTGGTTCAGATTGTCCCTGTCTCGGATGGTCTACTGAAAGGCGAAGAAACGCACGATCAGTTGAAGGCCATTGTTGCCTCAAAAATGTCTAAAGAAACGTCTATAGAAGTACAGGACCCACAACAATTTTCTTAGGGACCTCCTGCTTGCCATCTGTGGTGGTTCAGATTGTCTCTGTCTCGGATGAACTACTGAAAGATGAGGAGACGCACGATCAGTTGAAGGCCATTGTTGCCTCAGAACTGCCCAAAGAAACGTCTATAGAAGCACAGGACCTGCGACAATTTTCTTAGGGACCTCGTCCTTGCTCGAAGATGGTTCAGATTGTCAAGCTCAGACGAGCACGCTCTCTGTCTCGGAAGAACTGCTGAAAGACGAGAAAATCCACGATCGGTTGAAGGCTTTTGTTGCCTCAGAAACGAAACGTCTATAAAGGCACAGGACCCGCAACAATTTTCTTAGGCACCTCCTGCTTGCCATCTGGTGAAGGTGACTGGCGGGGAAAGTGCTCGAAGGTGGTTCGGTCTGGACAGTCTCTCTGAAAGACGAGGAAAACCACGATCACTCGAAGTGTTGCCTCAGTAGTGTCCAAAGAAACGTCTTTAAAGGCACAGGGCCCGCAACAATTTTCTTGGGGATCTCCTGCTTGCCATCTGGTGAAAGTGACTGGCGAGGAAAGCGGTCGAAGGTGGTTCACATCGAATGAACTACTGAAAGACGAGGAAACGCACGATCAGTTGAAGGCAATGTTTGCCTCAGAAATGTCAGAAGAAACGTCTGTTGAGCCACAGTGCCCACAACAGTCGGCTGCACTGGCTCGGTCACATCGAGCGTATGGACAACAATGCCCCAGCTCAGCTAAGAGGGTCTTCGAATCCGAGTCTCCTGATTCGAGAAGGAGTGGAAGGCCGAACCTCCGGTATAAAGACCAAGTCGTCGCGGACGCAGGACAGCTTGGTCTTGATGACTGGAAGCAGCGTGCCCGGGACCGTCGACGATGGATGGCAGCGATATCTTAGGCTCGGACCCCAAATGGGTCGTAGGCCTGTTAAGTATGCCCACAACGACTGGATGGCGCACTTATTTTAAGTGCCTGCCCCAAGTTCGAGGGGTCCCAGGTTCGAATCGCAGTGAAATCGAATCTGGTACAGTCACCATTTGGCGTTGGGATCAAACTAAAGGCACTGGAGTAGGTTTCTACCTGGCAGTACAATGGACCAGTCTCGAGTCTAAGTACTCCAGAAGAGCTCCAAAAATCCTCCGAAAAAACAAGCCCACAACAGCGGTTTCTCTTCTCTCGCCCCATCCGGTTACCGTTCCCCACAAAAAGCCACACCTCGACTCACTAAATGCCGCCTAAAACCCCAAACAATTACTTGACCAGTATCCCAGCGACCCGATACACCATCCATTTGCCATCACCAGAATTTACTGCTTCCTCGGCCAGACGCCTCAAAGCCCCATCCGCGTCTCTCTCCGAACAAGTTCGCGCCGATAAATTTCCACAACCATCGGTGGCTTCTTGATTTGCCACCGATACCCACCACACCAGCTGGACCCTCTTCAACTTGCCACCATAAATTCCCCAACTTGTCACCAGTGCACATGTTCACCATTAGAGCGGTAGATGCCAGGAGATGCGGAGACGAAAACATCTGCACCTGTATCTCCTAGGGAGTGCCCCACTTTAGATGAACTCCCAAACACCGCGCGATTAGCATAAAAAGACCGACAGACCCACCGCCCGTAGATTCGCCTCGACACAGCCCGGAGAGGGAATGAATGAGAAAAAAAAAACAAAAAATTAAAAATTCTAATCAACTCTAGGACACCTCTCGGTGGCTGCACAATGCGCAGCATTCCAGACGCTTGAACCCATGAATCTTCTCTGCTGCATCCGGGGGGTGGGGGAGGGACCAATTAAAAAATTACAAATCCATCCGTGGACTCTTGGTCTGCCCTCGATTAATTAGTGAAATATTTTCCTTAATTAGTCCGCGTTGCAGCGTCCAGTCCGCCGGCAGGACCGGTCAGCTGAGGTGGGCGAGCCTTGAACCAACACCACGGCATGACGGGCGATACCACCCAGAGGAGGGCATCAGTCTCGGGGCAGGATTGACGAGCACGGAGCACGAAATCGGCGAGTGAATCCGACTGACTGTCAAACTCCCCCTTCCCCAGGCGGGCGTCCGTTGTCGGATTGATTGAAATATTCGTGAACCCGTCGTCTAACAAATTCCTCTCGTTTGTTACAAATTAATTTCGCCATTAAAGTCGTTCGTTGATTTTATGCGTTTTTTACGAGCTCAACTCGGGGCTTGAGACAGGTGAGCTGCCGAACAATCGGGGGGCCGCCTGTGATTGGCTGTCGTAAATTAAAAGGGTCCCCAAAATGGGAAAACAGAAAAAATTATAAATTCATATTGTTTTACGGTGTCGCCGTGGACGGGGACAAATAGGTTTATTATTCCTGAAACGACGGTGGGAATCGCCTGACAAAGGGGAGTTACAGATTGAGGCGTTACTTCTGGCTCTTAATTGATTTTGATTTACGATCCGAATGCGGCCACGCGAGGCCGCCACGGTGACTCGGATGGTTGCTGCGATGACCTCGTTTGGGAAATGGAACGGATTGGCTATGGACATTCAAGAGATCGGTAGGTGTCCCAGGGTCGTAAAAGCTAAGCGCATTTTGGGAATGGCGGCTGTGTCTCAAGCTGTACTGCTGGGGAGTTTAATCGCTGGCCCGACACTGAAGACTGTCTTCACGGTCTCGTCAGTGGAAGGTGCCGGAGAGATGGGCAATGACCCTGATTGCTGAGGCTGGTTGCTCGGTGGAAGTGGATGACCACTTCTAGCGCCAGAGCTGTGCGAAGAGACTGAGGGATTCAGAGGCAGTTGACAACGAGGCACCGATCGATGAGATCCACAAAGTAATTCTAAAAATATGCTTCTGATCTTGAGATTTGATCCAAAAATGACAAGGAAGTCATGATCCATCCTCTTCCTGTGTCGCATTGCTGCTCACCCTCGTCAAGGATCCTTCTTCTTCTTCTCCAGGCTCCTTCAGTCAACACAATTCCCGATAGGGTGACCTTGCGACTGTGTCGCGACTCACAAAGACCAACAGTTGGGTTCCTTGTGCCCTTGGTGTGGGGGACCCGTGAGACCTACACTTGATTAGAACCACCCAGATTGTTGTGCAGGGTGCGCCAAATACAAGTTTCTTTTTAAAAATGCAATAAAATGAACAAAATTCTTTTTTTTTCATAAATTATAGCTTTATGTGAAAGAGCAAACATTCCCATTAATCATGAAACATACCGTCGTTCAAGAGGCTGCCTTGGCTGGCTTCGAGGTAGCGCATTCTGTCACCACAATTTTCCAAGACTTTGTTGATGGCTTCGAGCTGTAGCTCACGGATTGCTTGGATGATATTGGCCTTAAGTGCTTGAATCGCTTCCGGATTCTTGACATAACACCCGTCCTTCACGATTCCCCACAAAAAACAGTCCAAAGAGATGTCAAATCGCAGCTCCGAGGCGCCCAATTGACATCGCCATGTCGCCTGATAACACGATTTGGGAATTCGGTGCGCAAAAAATCGACTGTGGCATGGGCTGTGTGGCATGGCGCGCCATCCTGCATGAACCAGAGGTCGTCCAAATCCATGTCTTCAATTTCAGAGAAAAACGAGTCGGTTAGCATGGCTCTGTAATGCCCACCGTTGACCGAAACGTTGTTCCCAGCCTCATTTTCGAAGGAAAATGGTCCAATGATGCCACCACTTCACAATCCCCTCCAAACTGTCACTATCTGTGGATGCATTGGCATCTCGTGCGGGTTTTCCGGGCTACAGATGCGGCAATTTTTGAGAGAAAAGTCCACGTACAGGGTGGGGAACACAAGTCGAGGAGGTCCTCGGCTGGCTTGGTGTGCGAAACTGGAGACAGCTGGCTGGAGAGGCATGTTGGTTGAAACCCAGGTCCACCTCGGACTGTAGCGCCCTAAGAAGAAGAAGAAGATGCGGCGATTTTTGTTGTTAACGTAGCCGCCGAGATGAAATGCGTCTCGTTAGCGTCAGAAAAGATGATTTTTCCCCCAAAATCGTGGTCCTTGAATTGGACTTAGAGCTGAGCTGCTCTAAGGCCCACCTGCGAAGCAGATGGTGGCGTGCCTTCAATTGTTGAGTCAATTGGACCTTGTAAGCGAATAATCCGAGATCTTTGCGCAGAATTCTCCTCAGGCTAGTGCGTGAAATGATGAGCTGTTGAGATCGATGATGGGTCGATGCTCGTGAATTGAGTCTCACTCTCGGCCACATTCTCATCTGTGCGCACCGCACAACGACGGGGACCACTAGTGTTGTCCACTAGCACACCTGTCTTACGAACTTTTTGCACAAACTTGCGTACAGCAGTCGCGGCGGGTGCTTCATTTTGGACAAAACTTCTTTTCAAAAAACGCACTGTTTGGGCCACACAGCACTCACTTTGGAAATAAGTTTTCAATATTTCCCAACGTTGTTCAGCCGTAATGTGACTCATTTCGTTCCGCGGAGGTATGATACTGACTTTCTGTCAAGATTTCGATCGGGAAACAGCAGTCAGTGTCAAAATAACCTTTGATGTAAAAAACAACCACTAGATGGCCCACCCTGTAGTGGAGCTCGGTGCTTTCCCTGATTCTCTGTGATTTAAAAGGAAACCACCAGATGGCCCACCCCTTACAGACTCTGTGTTCGAAAATGACGACTGTTTTGCAAGAAAACTCACGTCGAAAACGGTCTGACTGAAAAGAAGAGCCCTGAATAGAACAGAGGAAATCAAGCAAGCTCTGAACGGGCTATTTGGGTGGTTCAAATACAAGTTTCTTTTTAAAAACGCAACAAAATGAACTCTGTATTTGAAATCGACGACTGTTTTGCAGGAAAGCTGAGGTCGAAAGCGGCCGAAATGACTTAAGAAGCCCGGCTGTCAAGAGGAGCTCGACAAAGCAACATTTTTCGACCTCGCATCTTTCTCGTCCCTAAGCCGCTGACTCTTTCTTTTCTGTGCTAAATTACCGACCTCAGGGTTCTCAATACCCTCCACAAAATCATGCTTCGGAGTGAATTAAGGAAACTCAACGGAGAAAGTGATCAGTCGCTGGCCTAATTTCTGGGCTTCAGACCGACTTTGCCCACGAAAACCTCAGGGAAAATGTGGTAAACTGTGGACGGGTTATCGATGGAATGAAATGCTCGAAAATTGTCGGACAAGAGACGACAGAAAGCCGCGTTGTAAATGTGCCGCAATTCGACTGGATGACGCAGTTGGTTAAGTGCCTGGCCTGAGTTAGACGGGTCCCAGTTCGAATCCCAGTGAAAGCAACGTTAATACGCTTTTATCCGGTTTTTCAAATGTGGTCCTGTCGCCATTTGCTTTTGGGATTAAATTAACAGCCCACTTGGTTAAGTGCCTCCCTAAGCTAGAGGGGTCCCTGGTTCGAATCCCAATGAAATCGAATCTGGTCCAGTCAGCATTTGTCGTTGGGATCAAATTAACGGCACTGGAGTAGGTTGACAGTACAATGGACCAGTTTTGAGTCTGAGTGCTCCAGTAGTGTTTCAAAAATCATCCGAAAAAAAAAAGAAATGTGCCGCAGATTGGATCATACGGCAGATCCTCCGACAGAGTCTCCGTCGTGGACAACGAGACCGTCAATGGTACACTCATTTGGGCTCTCTTTTTCGGCCTGTTTTCGATGAAAGAACACACAAAACCCCTAAGATCAACTAGCGATTAACAAGTTTTCACGCCCGATCCAGCTGTCGAATTCGATGGCCCACCCTGTACCTCCTTTTGGCGTCGCATTTTTGCTCACCCTCCTCAAGGCTCCATTAGTCGACACAATCCCCGGTAGACTCACATCAAAAGTGACTGCAAATTGAGCCATTATGACCCACTTCCAGTGCTGCCCAGTTGTTGGCTAATTATTAAATCAGTTGAACTCGCTGTCGTTCCGCTGCAACACCCATCGCTCGTCAACAAGGGCGCAAAAAAAAACCTTCAATTTCCCATGCTTATGCATTTTAATGGGAACGCTCATTCCCCGAGGACAACCATCACCATCGGTTTAAACTGCAACAGTCCTACGGGCATCATCAACGCTCCGACACTGTCCTAATTTTCTAAACCCTTCTGCCACGCCATTCACCGCCCAACGGGGATGGGAGCGGAGAAAGCTTTTTATTAAAAATTCCATTTCGAATATAAATGCACGCTTAAGTAGCTGGCAAGCGCCGTCATTCGTCCGATGTCCACGCTGTGTGTCAGAGGACACCGAGAGAGAGAGGAGAGAGTGTCAATCCCCCGAAGACTCAGGGTCCATTGCTGTGCATAAAATTGCATCAATATCAACTTTGCATAAGCTCGAGAGTGCACTTTAACTAATGACCAACATGGACGATGACGACGACGACGATGGACACGGACATGGAGAGCCCTCGCCGGAGAGACTGGAGACTGAAGACTGGAGCAGAACGAATGACAACAACGAGACGGCCAGGATGTCGGGAAGACGCTCTCGAACAAGTGCAGTCGTAATTAATTAAATTAATTAATTTGCATTGGCAGGAGCAGGATGGGCCCGAGTGGAGCTGACCAATGCCGCAGCCGGGCAGCGGACAACAAAAGACTTAATCCGCTGGGAATGCCCGCTCTGGCTGCTTCTCATAGGCCAGCCGGTCAGTTGGGCTCCCCCTGTCAATCGGATCGATGCGATGCGGCAATGGCGGCCACAGGTGCGACACTCTCATTAAGTTGGCCGTCGCATGCGATAATCATATTCGCATAAATATCGGCGCGGTCGCCCTTCGTGCGGGTACCCAATTGGTCCGCGCCGATCGGACCTCTCCGGCTCGCTCCTTGTGTCATATTTTCCTCGCGTTAAATGAAGAAAGTCATTAATGCGGCAGCGCGCGAAATATCGCTGCCGGTGATTGTGTGTGCCTCTGCTGGTGCCATCGGTGGGTCAGGGGGCGCAGAGGGTGGCACACAAAAACCCGACGGAATAAATTTTATTAATCACAATTTATGGGTAAATAAATTCAAAACGAGAGAATGCAGATGAGACCCAGAGCCAGAGAGGCACACCAATCCCGGCTCTCGCTGCGGGGTCGGGCATTACGCATGCACGTTGGGGTCGTAAACGTGTACCGTAAAGGCGTGTATTTTTGAAATTAGTTCTCCGCTGTTGTTCGTCGGATTTTTTCGTTCATTTTGTGAACAAAATTGTGCGGGGGTTCGTAAATCAGGGTTTTATTGAGTCGATCTTGAACGACGATGAGTACATGCGGCCGGGTGCTGTTCGCGAAATTGCCGCCAATAAAGCGGTTGAATGTGCGGAACTTTGAAAAACGGACAAGGTCTCGTCCTGAAATTTGTTAACAGGCCATCAAATGAAGATTTTGTACGGTCCTTTACTGTGCTCGAGTCAATTTGTAGCGAGGTCCTCTGCCGCCCCACGGCAGGTGGCGGGGTAGCGTGCAACAGTGGGTGAGGAGAAGAGATGTTTTATGACGCAGCTCAAGCAGCGGGGAGCGTACTTAACTTCTGCGGAAGGAGAGAGATTCTTTGTGGGATACTTTTGGCGGTGGTGCAGGCACGTAGCTGGGGGAGGATGTATCGGGAGGGGACTCAAAATCAATTTTGTCACGTCTAGCTTCTTTGAAATCGAAATTGTTGCTTTAGGAGAGTTTATGGCTCTTGCATCGTGTCAGGGAGACACAAAGGCACCGGTCTGTCGGCAGTGTCGACAGAACTTCGTCCCCTGATCCAAAGGAGGAACCTTCTGGATCCAAAAGAAGACTGCTGACGTCAAGAGTTCCTCAAAAAGAAGACGAGGGACTGTTCACGACCAAAGCCTCTGGTCTGTGGCCAGTTCTGGTGGCAAAATGAGCGAAAGTTGGGAAGTTCCTGTGAAGGAAGACTGCTCTAAGGGACTGCTTACGACCAAAGCCTTCGGTCTGTCGACAGTTCTGTGCAGGAATGCTGCCTGAAGGTACTGTTCACGGCCAAAGCCACCGATCTGTCGGCAGTTCTCGTGGCAAAAGGAGGATCCATCCCCTCATCCAGAGGAGGAATCTTCTGGATTCCTTAAAAAAAAGTTGAAGAGACTGCTCACTCACGATCGCTTAAATCACTACAAATTCCGGTCTGTCGACATTTCTGGTAGCAAAATGAGCGAATGTCGGAAAGTTCCTGTGAAATCCGTCCCTTGATCCAAAGGAGTAACCTTCTGGATCCAAAAGAAGACTGCTGGCCTCAAGAGTTCCTCAAAAGAAGTCGAAGGGACTGCTCACGACCAAGGCCTCCGGTCTGTCGGCAATCCTGGTGGCAAAATGAGCCAAAATTGGGATGTTCCTGTGAAACCCTCCCCTCGATCCAAAGAATGAGTCTTCTGAGTCCGAAAGAAGACTACTCGAAGAGACTGCTTACTCACGATTACATAAGTCACCACAAATTTGTTGATAATGAATTCCATGAGTTCCCCTGTTGTCCCCTCTAATCCACCGAACCGAGCGACTGTAGAGTCATCCAATCACTTTCAATTACCACCACAGAACGATCTATTTCCATCGCACCCTTTTGCGTTCTCAGGCGTCTAAGAGCGAGTTCAAAAAAAGAATCATCTCTTCAAGGACTTACTCATCAGCTCCGCGTTTTCCCCCGGGGATTTCCATGCAACCACAGACCTTACCACACACCATGTCGCCTGCAATTGCCATCAAAGGAGCACAGGCACACAAACTAACCCCCACCGCCGCCGCACGCAATCAACTGCCGCGTCGTAAGACCCGACGAATTATCATCTACACTTGTTGGCGTCACAATTTATTACTCACATCTTGAGATACACGCTGTGTTCTAGTCAAAGGATGCGCGCACACAAGCACACATACCCTCCCCCCTTTTGTTGTCCAAAAATAGCCAAAAAACTACTCGGCATCCTCTGGCTGTGTGTGCTCAGAGCACATCCCGTGCTCTCACACACATCCCCTGCTCTCGCCCAAGCCACGGCGCGGTGATTAATAAGATTGAGCGTGCGGAGAGAAACCATGCCCGGAAAAGTTCCTCCTGGCAATTGTCACCAGGCGGCCCCCGTTTCCTCCTTCTCCTCATCTTCCACCTCCTTCTTCTTCTCTCTCCTTTTCCTCCTGGTACTCCTTCTCCTGGTCCCCCTTTATCTCCTTCTCCTCCTCCTTCTCCTGGGCGTCCTCCTTCTCCTGATTCTCCTCCTTCTCCTGGTCCTCTTTCTTCTCCTGGTCCTCTTTCTGCTGGTCCTCCTTCTTCTGGTCCTCCTTCTCCTAGTCCTCCTTCTTCTCCTGGTCCTCGACCTTGTCCTGGTTCTCCCTCTTCTCCTGGTCCTCTTCCTTCTCCTGGTCGCCTTCCTTCTCCTGGTCTTTCTCCTTCTCCTGGTTCTCCTCTTTCTCCTGGTCTTCCTCCTTCTCCTAGTCCTCCTTCTTCTCCTGGTCCTCGACCTTGTCCTGGTTCTCCCTCTTCTCCTGGTCCTCTTCCTTCTCCTGGTCGCCTTCCTTCTCCTGGTCTTTCTCCTTCTCCTGGTTCTCCTCTTTCTCCTGGTCTTCCTCCTTCTCCTGGTCCTCCTCCTTCTCCTGGTCCTCGACCTTGTCCTGGTTCTCCCTCTTCTCCTGGTCCTCTTCCTTCTCCTGGTCGCCTTCCTTCTCCTGGTCTTCCTCCTTCTCCTGGTTCTCCTCTTTCTCCTGGTCTTCCTCCTTCTCCTGGTCCTCCTCCTTCTCCTGGTCCTCGACCTTGTCCTGGTCCTCTTCCTTCTCCTGGTCGCCTTCCTTCTCCTGGTCGCCTTCCTTCTCCTGGTCTTCCTCCTTCTCCTGGTCCTCCTCCTTCTCCTGGTCCTCGACCTTGTCCTGGTTCTCCCTCTTCTCCTGGTCCTCTTCCTTCTCCTGGTCGCCTTCCTTCTCCTGGTCGCCTTCCTTCTCCTGGTCTTCCTCCTTCTCCTGGTTCTCCTCTTTCTCCTGGTCCTCCTCTCTCTCCTGATCCTCCTCCTCCTCCTGGTCCTCCTCCTTCTCCGGGTCCTCCTTCATCTCTGGTCCTCTTCCGTCTCTTGGTGCTCCTTCTCCTCCTCCTCCTCCTCCTCCTCCTCCTCCTCCTCCTCCTCCTCCTCCTCCTCCTCCTCCTCCTCCTCCTGGTCTTCCTCCTCCCCTCCAGTGGTGTCGACGGAGGCACGATAGCGGCGGATGAAGTTGTTCTCTTTTTTGTTCGACAAAAAGTTTGACGAAAACACATTTCCATCGCCACGCACTTCATAAGAAGCGACAGCGGCGGCGACTGTCTGTTCTATCGTCTCTGCCTGCAGCGGCAAAAGCCCAAGGCTCCATTTCCCCCCACCAAACAAAAAACTGTCAGCACCAACACACTGCGCCGGATGTTGTTTAGCCCCGAAATTAGATCTCATTATGCTGGGGGACACCCCCGTCGCAACGAGAAAAAAAAACTAATCACAACAAATCGTCTTATGAGTCTGTCGCGTGGGGTGGGACTGGGGGAAATTAATAAATTAAACCAACATTAGGATAGCCGTCAGTGGGAGGGGGGCGTCAGTTCGCACACACAAAAAACAAACACTCCCCAAGCATCGAGCGGAGGATATTTTTTTGGAAAAAATCTCAATTTCGCTCTCAGGCCTTGTGTGCTTGTGTGTGTGTGCATGCGAAATGTGAAACTGTGAAGTGTAATGAGATAGGACTTGGAAGCACTCACAATGACAGTCAACACATGTTCTCCCACGGGACCACTTAGATTCGTTTAACACTTAACTCGCACTGACAGGGTGGAGAGTCCCACACACACACACGCACACACGGAGGGGGTTGCGGATGCATTTCGAATAAACCAAACGGACTGATGACATGCCATGCATTCAGAGCGAGCTGATGTTGAAGGTAATTGTGACACGAGTTGGCAATAAATTTGACGAAATGCCGAGAATGGCCTTCGAATGGGTAGTGAAGGGGTGTCGTTGTGCAGCCCTTAGGCACTTCATAAATTCGATTCGAAAATTGGTCGAGTGGGAAGCAAGCCAAAGTGAGTGGGTGTGGCGAGAGAGATTTTTTTGTCTTTTTCTTTGATTGAAACTAGTCTTTGGGGTGGAGAGTGTTAGTCAGGGAATTTATTGGTCAGGGTTTTTGAGGTGTTTGAGGTGCTTGCAGGGGGTTTTGATTGGATCACATGGTGGAGTGCGGACTTGGAAGGGATCTCTTGATGACGGGAGTAACTTAAAGCGACTGGATGGCGCAGTTGGTTAAGTGCTTGCCCCAAGTTAGAGGGATCCCAGGTTCGAATCCCAGTGAAATCAAATCTGGTCCAGACACTATTTGCCTTTGGAATCAAATGAACGGCACTGGAGTATGTTGATACCTGGCAGTACAAGAAACCAGTTTTGAGTCCGAGTGCTCCAGCAGAGTTTCAAAAACCATCAGAAAAGAAAAAAAAAGACCTTAAGCTTGAAATCGCCTACAGTTTCCGAGACACGAACCCGTCATATTCCAGATTGAGCTGACGAATAGACACTCGCGTGACAATCTGTCATTAAGTAGGTAAAGGTCATCACGTTATGCGGTTCTCCTTTTGCCAGCTAAATTTGGAATTTGATGGGTTCGTGTCTCGGGAACTGTAGATATGCTTCGAAATGACTGTTTCTTTATGAACTTTGTGAACTCTCGTGACAATCCCTCATTAAGCAGGCAAAACTCATCACGTCACGGGAGTCTCCAACTGCCAGCTTAATCTGGAATTTGACGGGTTCGTGTCTTCGGAACTGAAGATATTCTTCGAAGTGACCGTTTTTTTGTGAACTGAATTCAAAGTCTTCGACTTTGCGTCTGTTGGACAACGCGACAGAGAACGCTCAGGTACAAGGTGGCGTGCACAACGAAGCTGTCCACAAGATGACACTCCTCCAAGTGGACACCTTCGACTCTGAGCCTGTGGGACAACGCGAAAGACGACGTCCACGTTCGAGGCGGCGCGCACGGCGAAGCGATCCACAAGATGACACTCCTCCAAGTGGACACCTTTGACTCTGAGCCTGTGGGACAACGCGACAGAGGACCTCCGTCGATGGGAACCTCGGCGGGCTTGGTGCGCGAAACTGGAGACAGCTGGCAAGAGACCGTGCCGGTTGGAGAGGCATGTTGGGTGAGGCCCAGGTCCACCTCGGACTGTAGCGTCCTAAGAAGAGAAGAAGAAGAAGAAGGAGAAGAAGAAGAAGAAGAAGAAGAAGAAGAAGAAGAAGAAGAAGAAGAAGAAGAAGAAGAAGAAGAAGAAGAAGAAGAAGAAGAAGAAGAAGAAGAAGAAGAAGAAGAAGAAGAAGAAGAAGAAAAAGAAACAGAAGAAGAAGAAGAAGACGATCAAGAAGAAGAAGAAGAAGAAGAAGAAGAAGAAGAAGAAGAAAAAAAAGAAGAAGAAGAAGAAGACGATCAAGAAGAAGAAGAAGAATTCAAAGCTGTTCATCCCTTTATCTCCAGTCAAGGAGTCAAACTCAAACAACCCTCTGTACCCGCTGCTTGTGCCTCAGAAGAAGGCTTCAAATGATTCTTTTCCGACGCATGATCTCACTGAATACCTTCTCTTACCTCAGAAACCTGTCGCCTCATCAAATGTCCGTCCCAACGTGTCGCCTTATCTAATATTCATCCCCAATCAACTGGGTCAATCAGAGACATCCAAAGAAAACCCTCATTTCATCGCGCCATGATTTCATTCCAGTGTTCTCCTGTCCCACTTTTGACACTATCGCCACGTCGTGTCTCGTCTCATGGCATCTCCTCACAAAAAGCCATGCAATCCCCTCATCCCAGTGTGCCAACCCCCAAGCCAGCATCTTGCCAAGACCGTACCCCAACCCAAGGCAAAGAAAAAAAACACGAGGAAACTGCATCCTAAGTCGACTTCACTTGACTGCCTCCGAATGTAATTCAACTTCAATAAAGCTCCATAATAATGCACACTAATATGTCCAAAATGATAAAAGTCAACAACTGCAGTAATAACAATAAAACACCAAATAAACAGAGGCACACACTCCATCAGGGGCGCAAAATGAGCGTGGCCAAGGGGGCCGCCATGCATTGCCGTTGCTGTCGTGGCAGCAGCAGCGAAACAGGACACGTTCAAAGGCAACTTTTTTTTCGCCAAAGAATTCCTTCATCCCCTCGACGCGCGTGCACAGAAGCAGAAAGTTGAAGAAGAAGAAGAAGAAGAAGACGACGGAGGAAGGACGAAACACAAGCCAGGGCCGACAGGGTAAGATGTCAGCCAAATGGACTCCATCCGGGTGCGTTCATAAAAATTATCAACCAAGCAAGCGGAGAGAAATGAAAAGAATGTACAAAAGGAACGCTGGAGCGAAATGACAAAACAAAGCGCAAAAAATTTGAAACCGTGGGGACTGCTTCCTCGTTCTGTGGAGAAGTTTTTGGGCACGGTCCAATGGGGGGTTGCTGGTTCTGGCTCCCAGCCGGATGTGTTTAGCGCGACGGACGGAGAGTGGTGGGTCTGTATGTTTTTCGCATATTCCAGCAAGTGGATCATAAAAACTTGCAACAAATGTACTCGAGTGGAAGACAGGGTGTTAAGCCTCGAATGGGGTGGATCTGGGGACACGATGCAATGAGGTGCGGGTCGTGACTATGTCATCTTAGTGGACCAGTGATAGACAGGAAGTGGCTTAGGAGGTTGAGAGAGGGGCGAAGAGAGAGGTGCGATGCAGTCTGGTGGGGTGTGGGAGATCAGCCAGGCTCTGGTGTGGTAAAGGGGATGATAGGAAAGGGGAGAGCATGAAAAACTTCAGAGACCTGTAGCGACTTCTGGGTTATTTTTTTGGAAAATCTGCTGCCGCCTTGATCGTGGCGATCTCACAGGAGTCTTGGGACCAGAACTTGGCAATCTCACTGCAGTCTTGGGTCCAGAACTTGACGATCTCGAGCTTGGGACCAGAATTTGGCAGCTTATCGATGCAGCTCCAGTATTGAAAGGGCTGACTTTGAGAGTTGCTGCAAAAAGAGCGTTGAGCGTGGCTAAGTTTGACTAGAAAGTGCGTCTCCAATCATCTGTAAGGGCTTCTTGACTTCGGGGACCTGAATTCCAGGTCAAACTCGGAGTTCCTCGAGCTACGAGTTCATCGAGCTAGGAGTTCCTCGAGCTAGGAGTTCCTCGAGCTAGGAGTTCTTCGAGCTAGGAGTTCCTCGAGCTAGGAATTCCTCGAGGTTGGAGTTCCTCGAGCTAGGAGTTCCTCGAGCTAGGAGTTCCTCGAGCTAGGAGTTCGTCGAGCTAGAAGTTCCTCGAGCTAGGAGTTCCTCGCGCTGGGAGTTCCTCGAGCTAGGAGTTCCTCGAGCTTCAACTTGAGTGAATTTGCGACAATTTTAGAATATCCTCCATAAAGTCTGAGGATAATTTGACTGGAATTCCCTGCAGACCAAGGAGCCTGGGAGAAGCTACTGATACGACAACGATTTTAACAAAATGGTGGCATAAAATATGGTCAAATTTCCTTTCAAATTTCGAAATAGGGGTTTTTGACCTCATTTCGTTCTCGAAAACGACTTAATACCGAATTTTTCGAACTTGGCGTTATTTCACTTCGCCTTATTTCACCTCACTTTTCAGAATCTTTCGAACTCAATGAAGTTCTAGGAGAGTCTAAGCCCTGCCCCTTCCAAAAGTCTCCCAAAAGTCTCTCAGGGTGCTGTCCATTTGGCTCTGTTTCCCGTGGCAAGTGACTTCTTGGGTTCACATCAAGTCAGTGGCCACGAAGAACAAAGCCAAATGGACAATACCCTGATTGAGTTCCCCACAAATCTCCTTCGCACCTTTGCAACTTGGTTCTCTTTGACATTCCACACTCCATCCGTCCACCTTTTCAAAGGAAGTTCATCTTTAACCGCCCCCTTCAAACCTCCGGGCTATTTGCACCAGAACACCAGAACGGTGCAACAAAAGCCAATTGCTTTGTGCTAACTAAAGGATCAACCGTCGTCGTCGGCGGGTGGAGAGTCATCATCAACTGATTGTCTCTTTGAGCACGTTCATGCATTACTCCGCAACCAGCGCCCCTGCGACATCAGACAAAAGCGCAACAAAAAGAAAAACCCTGGCGACGTGACATCATCCCCCAGGAAAAAAAGAGACGGAGACGAAACGAAATTAATTGCAGTCACTGTTGCTGCAAATGCAAGCAATTTGAAGCTAATTTCAATGTTTAACATTCCGCCCACCGCCGGTGGGTGGGCGGTGGGCGGTGGACAGCGGATGTGCAGCGCACTACTGAAAGCGACCAACAAAAGGTTGAAAGGAATTAGGTTGCAACTATTAATTAGAGAGTTGTCCTCGGCGGAGAGTGAATGAACGCTGTCGCTGGCAGTAGACCAAGTCAGTGGGGTGGGGCATTGCATTGAGTAGTGTGCACGTGCCCGCCGTCATTCGACCCCAGTTATCCGACTGACTATCGAATTATTTATCCTTTTGTCTGTGAGATCGAGGAGGAGACACAAACACACACACACGCCACCCCCTGATGGGAGGATGGCTGATGGAACGAGACAAAAAAAAAAGAAAATTATTCCTCTCATCCTTGCCTTTAATTATTTTCCAACTAAATGGTGAACGGTGCTGGCTGTGATGCCACGGGTGGAGGTGGATAATCATTTTCATTTTTTTCCTTCTTTCTTTCCAATTGAACAACCCTCATGTGTGAGGGACAAATGATAGAGAGAGAGGGGAGAGAGAGGAGGAGAGGGCTGGGAATATGAGATAAAAATAATTGCAAGAATGAAGCGGGTAATTAAACAGGAGTTGCTGTGAGGACGAGCGGGGAGTGAACACCCACTGATCAGATGCGCCGGGTCGATTTGTTTGTTTTCCGTCGACGAACGGCGTCGGGCTTAAATAGGGGTGACGGTAGTTACGGGCTGTTATCTCCGTACAATCAGGGAATAAATTTATTGGCCTTGCAGTCTGTTGTGACATGAAACTGAATCAACAGAGGGCAATGGAAAGTGGGATCAGCACTGTGAACGGAGAACGGAGAAGCCGAGAACTCTCGGTGCGTGTGAAAATGTATCAAGATCCCTGGTGGAACCCGACAGTTTTTGTTTGAGTTTGAAGGAACAGATCGCTTCCTTTTTGATGACAGATCTCCTTAACAGCTCCTGGAGAGAAGCATCACGCTTATATCGAACTTAAGAGCGCAAATGGCAGCCAACTGTGCTCGCGACCGAATGTTAAATTTGAACTTAACAGCCGATTGTTCCCACGGTCGAACCTTAAAACCCAAACGTCTGTCAACTGTGCCATCAAACGAACCTTAAAATGGAAATACTCTGCACTATGCCCACTGCCGCACCTAAGAACGCAAACGTCGGCCAAATGTGTCCACAACTCTGATGCTCAGGCTTCCTGCTCAGAGATTAAGACGAGCTTGAGGTCAATTCCTTCACGGACTTCCCGCTTGAATGTCTGCCTCAACTTGAGTCATGCTCCAGAGCCACGAAAACCAAAAAAACCCTGAAATCTCCTTGCACCATAAATCCTTAACAGTGATGGGGACAGCATCACGCTTGTATCGAACTTAAGAACGCAAGCGTCAGCCAACTGTGCCCGCGATCGAGCCTAAGAACGCAAACCTCAGCCAGCTGTGCCCGCGATCGAGCCTAAGAACGCAAACCTCAGCCAACTGTGCCCGCGATCGAGCCTAAGAACGCAAACCTCAGCCAACTGTGCCTGCGATCGAGCCTAAGAACGCAAACCTCAGCCAACTGTGCCCGCGATCGAGCCTTAGAACGCAAACCTCAGCCAACTGTGCCCGCGATCGAGCCTAAGAACGCCAAGCTCAGCCAACTGTGCCCGCGATCGAGCCTAAGAACGCAAACCTCAGCCCACTGTGCCCGCGATCGAGCCTAAGAACGCCAACCTCAGCCAACTGTGCCCGCGATCGAGCCTAAGAACGCAAACCTCAGCCAACTGTGCCCGCGACCGAGCCTTAGAACGCGAATGTCAGCCGGAATGTGTCCCGGAGCGACCTTAAAAATGCAAGCGTCAGCCAAATGTGTACACAACCCTGATGTTGAAGCCCCAGAGCCACGAAAACCAAGAAAACCCTCAAATCTCTTTCCATCATAAATCCCTAGCGAAGTCACAAACCAATCAGGAAGGGGCTAGTTGCCACCACGGCCCTCTTCTGACATTTATCTCAATTTACCACTCACTCGTCAGATAATCCGAACTCATATTTCCTCGACCGGGATCTCCCTCCCCCTCCACTGCCCCCCTCCTCGTTGAAAGTTTATTGAAACAAATTACCGCCGCCCCCAACCGAATTCGCCGCATCGCCGCGCGGACCTCTGAACAATTAAATTCCATAAAATATCCTCCCCTCATATTAAATGCTCAATTAGATCCTCCTAAGCCGTCCATAAAATTTCCTGCCAAGTGCCAGCAGCAACCACCGCCACGACCACGACGACGACGACGACGACGACGGTCGGCAATGCTTTCAACAGTGGCACGACCTTTTGCGGACATCATTAAGCATTCATTTGCTAGTTTAGCATTTGATGGCTCCTCTCCCATTCAAGGCGAGAGGACCGAGAGCTGACACCGAACTGACGGCGCTTCTTCTTCGATTCGAAATTAATTTCCAACGACTTTATGTGACTTGATTCGGAACCTCGAAGTCGTCATCTCTCCCCCACCCCCCGCCTCGAGCAGTTGTGCACTAAGTTTGTGACTTTATGACACCGTCACAATGGCTCCAATTCCTGCAGCTGCCCACCGAAAACTCCTTCAGACTGCTTCTCGCTCTTCAGCAACGCCCGCAGCCCGGAATTCCCCTCCCTCTGTGCAGCTCATCTTGTGTCTTGTTTCATATCGAATCGAAAGTTATTAAAGGGAAGACGACGACGCAGGAAACTGCATCGATTTCTAATTTCAGATACGGTACCCAGAATCACGGGCAACGTGCAACGAGAGATAGATAAACTGGAACCCGTCAGTAATGTGGGCTTCCCTCACACTCGCGCACACACACACACGTGGGGGAATGTTGTGGCACGGCACGGAGTCATCCTGGGTACGGTTGGAGGTGTCGTTTATTTTTCTTTTTCGTCTTCTGTTCAGCTTTTTAAATAGCCTGGCAGCAAGTGCCACGATAAATTACAATTTTATGGGAATTTTGTCGATAAAAACGCTCTTTCGATGTGGTGAAGGTGGATAACGATGAGCTCGTTGGGTGGAGAATATCATCAGCGGGCCGGGGGGTGGCCGGGGGGAGGAATACCTACTTCAGTGTAAGAGTGTACACACCCTAGAGTGTATATCAATTCAGAAAACAAGAGAATACACGTGACGGCGCTGATGAGATGTGTAGTTTTCCTGAGTCTTTCGCTGAGTCTGACGATGGGGGACTGTGGAGGCGATAAGGGGCACGATGTGATACTGAAACAGAGTCGAAGAGGTGTCCGACTGTTCTGGTGACAGGAGTCAAGGGCACAACGCTTGTCGGGGTAAAAAATTTGTCATATCGAAGTAATTTTAGGCCTTTTCTGTGCGTAGCAAGGAAGCTTTGGAAAACTGCTTGAAATATTCTGTTGACAGAAGCGCCATCTGGCGTTCGCTACATTTTACTTTAAAACCGTTGACACGTTCACTTAAGGCACGCACTTAAGAGTGCTCGTTGGACCATTCTGCCGTCAACAGATCAGATGCACAGCGCTTATATCAGGAGCGCCATCTGGTCTCTGCTGTATTTTGTTGCATCTTGCTGCATCTTGCTGCACCTTGCTGCTATTCTGCGGCAAAAAATCAGATGCAAAGCGGTCGTCTTAGTAAAAAATGTCTATATCGAGGCAAATTTTTGGTCTCTACTGGTCTCGATAAGAAGCTCCGGGAAATTGCCTGAAATATTCTCTTGGCAGATGCGCCATCTGGTGTCTGCTGCATCTCACCTTAGATCCTTTGGCCCGTCCACCACTTAAGGATGTTCGTTGGGCTGTTCTATCGACAACGGATCAGATTCAGAGCGCTCGTCTGAGTAAAAAGGCAACTTTTAGGCCTCTTCTGTTCGCAGTAAGAAATCTTTGGAAAATTTGGTGAAATACTTTGTTGACAAAAGCGCCATCTGGTCTGCTGCATCTTACTTTAGCACCGTTGTCGCTTGAATCACTTACGACTCATTTACGTGGAGTTCCTTGAACTGTTCTACCGGCAACAGATCAGATGCACATGCGCTCATCTCAGGAGCGCCATCTGGTATCTGCTGCATTTTACTTTAGATCCGCTGGCCCGTCGATCCCTTAGGGAGTGAAGTTCGTTGGGCTACTCTAGGGACAACAGAACAGATGCACAGCGCTCGTTAGAGTAAAAAAAAACAAATTTCGAGGCAAATTTTAGGCCATATTGTGTCTGCTGCATCTTGCTCCATCTTGCTGCATCCTGCTGCATCCTGCTGCTGTTCTGCTGGCAACAGATTAGATGCACAGTGCTCGTTAGAGTAAAAAAAAAACAACTTTCGAGGCAAACTTTAGGCCATCTGGTGTCTGCTGCATCTTGCTGCGTCTTCCTGAATCTTGCTGCATCTTGCTACTGTTCTGCTGGCAACAAATCAGATGCAAAGCGGTCGGCTGAGTAAAAAAAAGGCTATATCGAGGCAGATTTTTGGTCTCTCCTGGTCTCAGTAAGCAAGCGTCAGGAAATTGCGTGAAGTTTTCTGTTGATAGAAGCGCCATCTGGTGTCTGCTGCATTTTGCTTTAGCTCCTTTGTCTCATCCTTTACTTAAGGAGTGATGCTCGTTGGGCTGTTCTAGCGATAACAGATCACATGTAGAGCGCTCGTCTCAGGAGTGTCATCTGGTGTCTGCTGCATCTTACTTCAACTGCGTTGTCTCGTGAATTACACGGAGTGAGGTTCCTTGGATTGTTCTGCCGGCAACAGATCAGGCGAAGAGCGCTCGTTAGAGTAAAAAAAAACTTTATCGAGGCAAATTTTAGGCCTGTTCTGGTCTCTGTAAAGAGGGTTATGGAAATTTGCTGCAATATTCTGTTCACAGAACCGTCCTCTGGTGTCTGCTGCATCTTACTTTAGCTTCGTTCTCGTCTTCCGTCACTTACGGAGTGGTGTTCCTTTAGACGGGAGCTACAAGCTCTGAAAGAGACGACTGTACCGGGTAGCTCCTGCTCAGTGGAGTTGCCAACGCCGTAGTCGGCTAATCGAGCATTGATCGGCTTCTGCATCCGCCGAGACCAGGTACACGCCTGGATCCTCTTCATGAGAGAGCAGACCACTGGTGTAGAGACACTTTCCTACCACTAAGGTAGGAAAGCAGATGCTGCCCGAGGATTTGTCTGCTAGAGTGCATGCTTAGAACGGCACGGTTGTTGTCCAGGCTCACCCCAGACTTTGTTGCGATTCAAAAAGACGAGAGAGATATCGTCTTTAAACATCGTCATCGGACATCGTCTTTAAGAAGAGAAGGGCATCGTCTTTAAGAGGACCCCAGAAATTGGACGATCAGCAGGCGCTGTCTGAGCCTCAGTCTGCTTGGTTGCATGCTTAGAACGACACAGTTGTTGTTCAAGCTGAGCTCAGACTGTGTTGCGATCCAAGGACATCGCCATTAAGTAGAAAATAGCTCCTAAAATGGGATGATCAGCAAATCCTGCTCAAGCCTCTGTCTGCTAGGTTGCTGGTCTTAAACGACTAGGTCCAAGCTCAGTCTAGAGTCTGGACTGTATCATAACACAAGACCCCACTGATGAGTCGTAGAAAAGCGATCCGTCTGCAGACTTCGAGAAAACCTGTTCAATCGTGGAAGTCATGGCCAAATCTCACAACTGCATGTTGTCTAGGTGGTGAAGGTGTCCTGCACTGTATTCCGGTGGGTTACCCCTGACAGCGAACTGCCTCCTGGACACGAGATGGTATGCGAATCTCAAGAGGGACTGACTCTGAAGGGCTTCACACGAATTTGCATCAAATTCTGCTGCATATTGACCTTAGTTGCATCAAAATGTCAGTATTGGGATAAGGATTCTTCTCAAAACAGTCTTGAGACGAGGATGTTTCTCAAATTTGGCTGGGATGTGGGATGTGTGAGATGTGGAATGTGGCCTCCTGCTTTGTTAGCCTTGGGACAAGGATTTTTCGCAAATTTGACTGGGAAATGTCTTGGGACAAGAGGAACTTTCTCAAATTTAGCGTTGAAACGGTCTCCTGCTGATGACATCTCATGCCTCAGGGAATATGTTCGAAATTGGAGCAGAAAATGGTGGCCTAGCGCCTTATACGACTCTCCTCAGCCCACTCCCATAACTGTCTGTCTTGTCATCTCAATCGATTCGTTTCCCCGCCACTGATCCACCCCACAGTGGATCACTTAATTTCCATCGAAACCCATCGCGGCTCCATTCACACATCCCCTTCGGGTAATAATCGCTGATAATATTCAAAATAAATTTTAACCGAGAAGACCGTGAGTGCGCGAGCTGTCGCTGAGGTGCGACGATGAGACGCTGGATAAAAGGAGCGGTGCTGGTGCGCGGTGGCCGTAGCAGCAGCAGCAGCAGCAGCCATCGCAGCATCAGCAATCGACGGACAGTAAGCCATGCCAACCCCGTCTGTGTGTGTGTGTGTGTGTGCGCCGTGCGGTAAGATGTACACACTTCGATATCAATTTAAGGTGATTTTTAATTAAATGCCAGCGATAAGGTCCCCCCATAAAGATACGCCAAGCAGCCGGAGAGTGCGTCAGGAAGAGACACCGTGAAGGGAGATATCACCTCGCGTCTCGCGTGTACCTGGTCTCGCGGCGGCGGCGGTGGAACAGGAAACGAGAATAAAGAGACGCTTTTGGCACAGACACCTTCCGTCTGATTGGGGAGCATCTCTCGCTCGCGCGATGTGGGTGCCCTTCACGTTCGATTTATGCTCCGTCGTTACTTTTTGAAAACTCATTTAGCCACAGAGCAGCTCGCTGCTGTTGTGTCCTGATTTCGAGCATCGCCTCCTCCGTCGCGAGACGGGTTGAATTTGAAAATGAATTGCCCACAATTGGGTAATTGATACGTTTGAGATAGGCAGCCAGATAGTGTATGCGGAGTGTGATCGCTACTACTTCAGCTACTTTGTGTGCGCAGTGCGGTGGTGGTGGTGGTGGTGACGATGATGGTGGTGTGGGATGCCGGTGGTGACTGCGGGGTTCCGGTGGCAGTGAGGATGCGCGTGTGTTTGTTAGTTTGATGCCGCTCCTCTAGGGGATGACACGGATATTTCCCGAAGTGGGTGCGCGCGTGTTTGTTTGTTCAGATGATGATGATAATTATGATTAGAAAAATAAACACACTTCAGCAGCGATCTGAGGGGAGGATGTGCACGACGACCGTGTGTGCGTGTGAGTGTGTGCGTGGGAGAGAGTTATTGATGATGATGAGGGTGTGATGTGGCGTTTGTTTATTTTTAAAGACTT
This sequence comes from Myathropa florea, assembly GCA_930367185.1. Lineage (NCBI taxonomy): Eukaryota > Metazoa > Arthropoda > Insecta > Diptera > Syrphidae > Myathropa > Myathropa florea. The sequence continues at coordinate 42,852,359 of OV884005.1, read as the reverse complement.
GGTTGTACAGTTGCTGTCAAATGGTAATTAGAACTGCTTCGAGGTATTTTTATGGCAATCGACTGGAGTAAGGGATGCGAGAGGACATAATTGGATGGTGGGAGGGGGTGGAAAGTGGACTGAAGTGCATCTTGTCTGGTTGTCGGTTGCATTGATGTGATACTGATGGTGTTGAAAGAATTATGCTCGAGATGTATTTGATGACAGGCGACAAGGAATGGGAGTGGCTGAGCAGCAGATGAGGAGGAAGCGACTGGCGAGTATCCTTCGAGACATCAGAAGAGGGCACAAAAAGAAGCCTTAACGCCGTTTCATTTAAGGTTGTGGCTGTTTTTGAGGAATTCATGGTTCCAGTCGAATGAGATGTCGCTCTGTCAAGTCGTGGAGTGAATTATGGAGAAAGAAGAAGCTCAAGGACATGTGGATTTGCGGCAGTTAGGTTATTTTAAGGGACTGCTAGTGAATCCACCAGCGCACTTAGACCTTGTGTTGATCCACTGTGATGCCCACAGTCAGACTTCTACCACTGATCGACGGCTCCAGCTCCAGATAGAGTCCTTAATTTGATCCCAACGACTAATGGTGACTGGAACAGACTTGAAAAAAGTTTTAACTTTGCTTCCACTGGGATTCGAACCTTTGACCCCTCTAACTTGGTGCAGGCACTTAACCAATTGCGCCATCCAGTCGTTTCAGTTTCGTTAAGTTCGCTCACTTTTGCAAAGTTATGTGGAAGTTTCGTTAAATTTGTTCACTTTCGCCTACTTACACGGAAGTTTCGTTAAGTTTGTTCACTTTCGCCTACTTACGCGGAAGTTTCGTTAAGTTTGTTCACTTTCGCCTACTTACGAGGAAGTTTCGTTAAGTTCATTCACTTTCGCCTACTTACAAGGAAGTCTCGTTAAGTTAGTTCACTTTCGCCTACTAACGAGGAAGTCTCGTTAAGTTCGTTCACTTTCGCCTACTGACGCGGAAGTTTCGTTAAGCTTGTTCACTTTTGCTAACTTACGCGGAAGCGAAATGAGTCGCTTTCTACGTACGCAAATTTCAGTTGACAGCAGAACGATGCTTCTGGTTACTGACATAAGCATACGTTTTTGAGCGGCTATTATAGTTGCCCCTTAAGGCCGTTCGAACGTGGCACTCAGCCACAGTGGAAATTGAAACGCATAACACCTCGTTGAATGACAGGCGACTTCCAGTCGTCCACTTGCCGGCAGTTACTTCAGCTAAACTTTTCCCATAGTACACCGTCTGCGAAAGGCACAGACGATGAGTAGAGGCGCCCAATCGGCACTAAACACTGCGCTTACACCATTTTTTGCAGTCGACGAAGTTGAGAATTTTTAGGTGGACCTCGAGGAGTACCAATCTTCCTGCACCGCAGGACGCCACAGAGCTCTTTAGCTCTGACCACAGGCTACAGGATGACACTTCGAAGGCGATTGGTCCCAGTTGCCACAACGACTCCATCGTTGTCCACCCTTGGAAGGCAATCGTCTTCGAAGTGTCATCCTGACAAATGGGCCATTCACTGACCAACCCAATTTGCCATCTCCATCCTCCGCAGCACCACAGAACAGGAGAGAATGTGCACTTGGAGATAAAAAAAAAATTATTTGACACCTTTATCCTTTTTCGGGAGCCCTGCTTGCGCCGCACTCCCCAGCGGGACTCGCTTGGGGTCAAATTAAATTCAGATTCCATGTTCCACTTGAAAATCAATTCGAGAGAACACGAAACGATTTACGAACCAGTCTTGAGCTTGTGTCACTGACACAGAGACTCCCCTGCGCCGTGGTCGTAAAATTGTATCCAATTTCCTGCTCTCTCCGTCCTTCGACTGTCTCGGGCAAGACATCCTCCAGCGGTCATCAGAACTGCTGCGTTTGGCCTGAGCCTCGGTTGCAAGCACTGTGTCGCATCCAATTAATGATCCCCGAGCTGGCTCTTAATTCGTTTAATTAAATTTCGCATTTTGTTCGAAAAGGATAATAAAATTGCCATCCGCAGTGCTCCTTTGACATTCTTTGGCGGAGGCCACTCAGGAGTTCTGCGGGCACGAAGCCGTGTGCAGGTAGTTGCATACCTGGTGCCCTTTGTTTACGAGACTCAGTTCGGATTGCGGTTCACTCGCTCTCGCTCTCTGTCACCGGCACTAATTTGCATTTATTTTATAGTTTGTAATTAAATTTACTAATTTCCGTCGGCGCCCTTGGGGGAGTCCTTTCCTGTGCTTGACGACGTCTCCAAACTCGAGTCCGTCATCATTCATGGGACGGGGTGGGGGTGGGATGAGGGCTTAGTGTCATTCAGCTTATCCTCGGGGAAGACGAAATCGACTGGGAAATCCGTGAATTTTTTCCACAATTTTCGAATTCAAATTCAATTTAGAGATAAACTGGGCGAAAATTAATGATTCCCCTTGGCGGTGGGTGGGGTTGGGGATGGATGAATGTCAATTGACACAAATCCTTATTAATGATGAATTTTTCCTCTTCTTTTTCCCTCCTCTCAATGCATCCTTTTTTTTTGCTTGGTCTCGTTTCAGGCGAACTCTTCCTCTTCTGGAGCATCTCGCAGTCGCCCGTCCTGCTGGCACTGGTGGCAGGACAATCGGCTGCGATTATGGAAAACGTATCGGATGACGTTATTGTGGGACGATGCATTGCCGTTCTGAAGGGGATTTTCGGTAATGGCTCTGTGCCACAACCGAAGGAAACCGTCGTAACTAGGTAAGTGGGTGAATTTAAGTCGCAACGAGAGAGAGAGCGTATTCGATTTGCAGTATATCCTGGATTCGCCAGCGGGGGAGAACGTTGTCCTCTATTGCACGCTGTGTGAGTGGCGTTCGCTTTAAGGAGATTCAGTTTACATCGCGAGATCTCCTTCATGGTAGCCTCCTCCATGGTGGCTGTGTGCTTTCAGTTTAGGGTAGGGTTTCGGAAAATCCTTTGTGAGGAGCAGACTGCGCGATATTCATTTCAAGCGGTTGACGACGAGAAGCAGTTTGTAAGCTGTTCAGCGGATCAAAACGGTTCTGAGAAACCACTGAATTGATACTTTGTGTGCGGCTTAATGATGGAGGAAGTATCGGCTCCCTTTTCAGAGCAGAGTTTCATTTCTCCGCGAGATATTTTTTTTTATTAACGGAGGTTTTTAAAGCGCATTCAGTCAAAAACTGATTCAACCGCGAGATTTTATTTTTTTTTTCTGAGGAATTTTGAAACTCTATTGAAGCACTCAGACTTAAGAACTGATCCATTGTATTGCCAGGTAGCAACCTACTCCAGTGCCGTTAATTTGATCGGCAAATGGTGAGTGGACCAGATTCGATTTCACTGGGTTTCGAACCTGGGGCCCCTGTAACTTGGGGCTGGCACTTAACCAACTGCGCCATCCAGTCGCATCTCAGTTTCGCCTATTTACGCAGAAGTTTCGTTAAGTTCGTTCACTTTCGCCGACTTACGCGGAGGTTTCGTTGAGTTCGTTCAGTTTCGTCTACTTACGAGAAAGTTTCGTTGAGTTCGTTCAGTTTCGTCTACTTACGAGAAAGTTTCGTTGAGTTCGTTCCCTTTCGCAAAGTTACGTGGAAGTTTCGTTAAGTTCGTTCACTTTGGTTAACTTACGCGGAAGTTTCGTTAAGTTTGTTCACTTTCGCCTACATACGCGGAGGTCTCATTAAGTTCGTTCACTTTCGCTAAATTACGCGGAAGTTTCGTTGAGTTCGTTCACTTTAGCCTATTTACGCAAAAGTTTCGTTAAGTTCGTTCACTTTCGCCTACTTACGTGGATGTTTCGTTAAGTTCGTTAACTTTTCATAACTTACGCGGAAGTTTCGTTAAGTTCGTTCACTTTCGCTAACTTACGCGGAAGCGAAATGCCCGCGTACTCTACGTACGCAAATGTCAGTTGACAGCAGAATTCTCCTTAAGTTTTCATAATCTGGCGCTGCTTCTGGTTACTTTTCGTTTGCTTTTGACGATCTCGACTATATCGAGGATGTCTTTAAATTGTGTCGAAATTTCAGCAATTTTCAGCTATTTTCCGCTGCTTTTCAAGGCCTTCCTCATCGCTGTCGCTCTTATTCCACAGCAAAAGCAATGAAATATCGATTACCTCGTTCCGACGGCGGCGTCGTTTCGCTTGAATTCATTAATTTCTCACCGCATCCACTCTCGTCTCGTTTCAGATGGCGTGCAGATCCATGGGCCCGTGGCTCCTACAGCTTCGTCTCAGTTGGCTCATCTGGTTCCGATTATGATCTCCTCGCTGCACCAGTCATACCACCGAATGCTAATGGCACTAGCGCTGATGAAGACACTAAAGAGATGCCACGGCTATTTTTTGCAGGTAAGTTTGGCGAGAGTGAGAGTGCCAGTGGACAGGGGTATCATCATCGACATCATCATCATCAGCAGAGGCAGCAGCAGCAGCAGAAGCAGCATCGTCTGCGTCCTCGTCGTCGTCCTCGTGCTCATCCTCATTCTCATCCTCGTCCTCGTCCTCGTCCTCGTCCTCGTCCTCGTCCTCGTCCTCGTCCTCGTCCTCGTCCTTGTCCCCGTCCTCGTCCTCCTCCTCATCCTCATCCTCGTTGTCGTTCAATCAATCCAAATGTCGAGTATTTAACACCGCTGACAGTTGAAAAATGGAATTGTTAGTGGCCAAGGCAAGCGCACGAGTGGATAATTGATAGCCGTCGATGATATGCAATCGGCGAGGCGGGGGAGGGGGTGTGAGAAACAAAGTGATTTATAGAGTCTGCAATCGATCTGGCAGAAATCATCATCCACGCATCCATCCAGAGACAGCGGGTCTCGCAAATCGATGTGGAACCCATGTCCACTGCCACTATTCATCTCTTTTTTTCTATTGCATACTTTTAGGATCATCAATCTCATCTCTCTCTCTGTTTCAGGTGAACACACGATTCGAAACTATCCAGCGACAGTGCATGGGGCGTTCTTAAGTGGCCTTCGTGAGGCGGGACGCATCGCTGATTACTTCATGGGCTACCCGGAGGGATCCGCAGCCGTGCCAGACGTTAAGCCCGCCGAATAGGCTCTCGCGCTCATCAATTTCAAACCTTCACATCGTTTCATTCATTTTTATTGTATTCTCCTTTTTTATTTTGCAAACAAATAAACGTTTCTTTTCGCACAACGGCAGCGTTTTTTTTATTTCCACGCCGCATCAGGAGATCAGCAAAAGACTCATTGCATACTTTTGGGCGAACTGGGAGGAAATCTCGTAAAGTTTACGATCTCCCCAAAGAAGGAATTACCATTCGTCTTCCATTTGCCATTTCAAATTGAATTAGTAAATCTTTCCGTTAGCCGGGGAAAAGAAGAGGAAAAAATGACTAATTTGGGCGGTAGTCGGCGGCAGAGGGAAGTAGAGTGGCGGCAATGGAAAATCTCGAATAAATGATATTTTGTCATATTTCCCTCATTCAAATTCAATTTGCCACCGCAAGGATGTCCTTTTGGTCGGTCTCTGGCTGGCTGGCTGGCTGAGTGGATGGTTGGCTGGTTGGTTGGTTAGTTGCCTGTGCCTGTGTTTGGCTGTTTGGGGCTAGAACAAAGCGAATTGAGTTATGTTCCATCGCACAAAGGAAGGGCAGGCATCCAATTGGGTATTAATGTCGACAAAGGACCCCAAATCCGAATCGTCCGTTGATTGGGTCAGACGGACGGTCGCGCTGCTACTGCTGCCTGATGGGTAATCATCATCATTTTTTGTTTTCCTTTTGTCTCCACTCTTTTGACTGTCTCCTTGGCCACTTTTTCTCGCTGCTTTGCGCGCCCCAGTGGCAGCAGCGAGAGAGCCTAAGAAACCTCCCGGCCGCGTGAAAAACATAAATTCCATTCCAAGTCACTGAGGTTTCCTGTTTTTGTTTCGCTCTCAAGGATCTGCTCGGCTCCTTTTTGGGGTGTTGTAGCAGCGAACTTCATTTGAATAATTTATGGGCATCCGGGAATAAAAGATTTCCTTCGGTTTTTTTTTTCTCCCATTTCGCCATCATCTCGTCCTTTTGTTGTGTCGCCTTTTGTGTGAGTGTGTTGCTTTGCTGGCAAAACACAGGGTGTTTCATTAAAATTTCATTCGGGAGAGAAGAAGAAGCGAAGCGTCGGTGTTATTCTTGCTGGCATCTTGGTCTGTTTCATCTTCGCGCAACGTCGTCGCTGGCTCTCGAAAAGGAAAATGGCTGAAAACGTTGAAATCCTGTCATCGCATTTCAACGGGAATTATATTTTATGTCATATCCTTTTATTCGTTATTCGCTTTTCCTGTTCCCCCCGCTCCCTGGGGTGTGTGTGTGTGTGAAGAGGATTCCATTTGAAGGATACGCTCGGTGAATAATTTGTCGGGAATGCGGGAAGATTGCTTGTTGTTGTTGTTTCAGCTCATTTTTTGTGCGTTCCTGCATTTGAAGGGAGTGCTGAGGTTCGGTTGGTCTTAACTAACCGCAGGAGCGTAGTCCACGCACAGCTGAATGCTGGCGGCTTTGTTACAACCGGGAGGGAATGCAAATGGGCTTGGCGCGTTGACATCTTGACAGGTGACAGGGTTGTTTGCGTTGAGGTTAAAGTTGATTTTTTATGATGTCTTTTGTTATCCCTTCGTCGAGACAAGAACCATCCCCCCCCCCACACCCGGCAGAAAGGGTGAAGAAAACGGATTTCACTCAAATGGAGAAGGTTCATTGAGATAATTTGATTGCCGTGGCGTTCGGAGGCTGTGCTAGGGTATGCCACTGTCAATGCCACGGCGGAGAGTGAATGTGGTGACGTTGAGGGAATTTGACACGGGCTGAGGAGTGATTGGCGTTCTCGTTATTCAGGACTTTCAAATTTGGTTCGCGTTAGGGAGTCTTCGGGTTGGGCGCCAATCGTGGCAGTGAACTGGAAGAGACTTTTCGTCAAGGACGACGCAACAGAGGCTGTGGACTTGAGTTTTAAGGAACGTCCTTGAGTCTACTTGAAGCAGATACGTTGAAGTTTTAGGTTTTTTTGGGCACAATGGACCACTATGATCTGAGTGAGCCGCTGAAATGTTCTATGTCAGCAAGGGCACCCATTTACCTTACCTAACCTAACGTCCTTGAGTCTGTTTGAGCGAACGTCTATCGAATCATTAGTTCGTTGGAGTCATTTCATGGAAAAGAGGGTGTTTTAGCAGTCTGATGAGCTAGAGATTCTTGGTCGCTTCGAGAGGAAAGTCCGGATCTTTGGAAAGTATTATCTTTGGTCACATATATACTGATGGTGTTTGGAGGAGGGCTGTACAGCGACGTAGATCTGGTCAAAGGAGTTCCAGACTCTCGCCTCAGATGGCTAGGTCATGCAGAGCGAATGGACAGCTTTGCTCCGGCCCAAAAAGTCTTCGACTCTAGCACCGAGGGACAACGCGGTAAAGTTCGAGCACGCCTCTGGTACAAAACCGTGGGAAATCTTTGACTCTTTGAGTTTGAGCTTGACTTTGACTTTGACTTTGACTTTGACTTGGACTTGGACTTGGACTTGGACTTGGACTTGGACTTGGACTTGGACTTGGACTTGGACTTGGACTTGGACTTGGACTTGGACTTGGACTTGGACTTGGACTTGGACTTGGACTTGGACTTGGACTTGGACTTGGACTTGGACTTGGACTTGGACTTGGACTTGGACTTGGACTTGGACTTGGACTTGGACTTGGACTTGGACTTGGACTTGGACTTGGACTTGGACTTGGACTTGGACTTGGACTTGGACTTGGACTTGGACTTGGACTTGGACTTGGACTTGGACTTGGACTCCAACCCCGAGGGACAATGCGGCAGCCTCCGGTGGCTCTCTCACCCACCAGACAATGTCATTGTCAAGGATAGATGCAGATGGGTCTGCTCCGGCCCTAAAAGCCTTGGACTCCAATTCCGATGGACAACGCGGTAAAGGAAGACCACGCCTCCGATGGCGTACGCAACTGGAAAAGGACCTCAATCAGCTGAACGTGCGCAGCTGGAAGCAACTAGCTCAAGATGCGCCATTCTCTGGACCTGAACCTGCGGTAGGACTACCTGCATCCTTGGTTAGGGCTTCCATTGATGGTTGGACCTCTCCAGAGCACAACCGCAGGTGGCATGACTCTGCAGGATGTAGACAGGCCAAACGCATGCTCCTCAAAGTCTATAAGAAATCCGCGGCTTTCTTGTTATCTCTTAACCTCTTCATGTCCGATTTTGCCTATAGGCAACATTTCATAGCGGCTAAGCCAGGATACATAGGAAAGGGCTAACAACTCTTTATCCTTAAAAGGCACGCCCCAATTAATTCGGGCATGAAAGGGTTGACAGAAAAGACTGCAGACAACTTATCTGCGTACTAACGGAGCACTACACCTTCGCCAAACACCCAAGTGTGCTTGGCCCAAGCGATGAAACCCTCTGCGACGCCTGTGGAGAAGACGATGACACTGCAGAGCACTTCCTCTGCGAATGTACAGCCTTTGCTCGGATCAGATGGCAGTTATTCGGTGCTGATGATTGAGAGCTGATGCTGTAAGCAACTCCCTATAGAAGCGCCTGCTGATCTTCCTTCGGAAGACCATGATATTTCAGTAAATATAGGTTGCTACCTGGCAGTAAAATGGATCAGTCCCGGTCCACCCGGAACTGTAGCGCCAGCCAAAGCAGAAGAAGATGAGCTAGAGACGACTTTGAGCATGAGTTTGGAGTACGTTTCTTGGTGATACGACTTCGAACTTGGTCCAAGTTAATGCCCAGTGACTTGTGGACAAATCGAGTGAAACGTCGCACGTAAATCCAGCAGTAAAGCCTCAGAGTATAAGCGACTGGATGGCGTAGTTGGTTAAGAGCCTTCCCCAAGTTAGAGGGGTCCCAGGTTCGAATCCCAGTGAAATCGAATCTAGTCCAGTCACCATTTGCCGTTGGGATCAAACTAACGGCACTGCAGTAGGTTGCTTCCTGGCAGTACAATGGACCAGTTTTGAGTCCGACTGCTCCAGGGTAATGTTTAAAAAAGCACGCCTCAGAATATGCAACGGGTTTCCGGAAACAGTTTGAGAAGATGGGCACCCTGGAAAAAAAGAAGAAGTTTGAGAAGGTGTCCAGAGCATGAGCGAGTTCCACCACCACATCGAACTCATTCCAAGAGATCAGAGGCTTGTTTCACGCGCCTGAAAGTATGCATGAGATGGTCATACGTCACTGAAGCCGATCGTTTGCTGTTCCTCTTTCCTCATGCGCACACTTCAAGGCATAAGTTTGAAATGATTCGAGACAATTCCTGGAAATTCATGAATTTCGAAGTATTTTTTGTCTGCCTATCCAATTGGGGCCATAATTACGTTGGAATTTAATTCAGCATTCGCTCGCCAACTGCCTCCACTGTCCAGCTTCAGACTGATACCACTCCGAAGTCAAAAGCTTCACAGGAACACGTCTCAAGACTGCGAGACGGTTTCATAAGAATTAGTGAAGTATGACGGACGTTTAGAACGATTTCTCTGCGGCCTAAGTGGCGGTGACGGACTATGACTTCTAGGTTGTGGCTGTTTTTAAGGAATTCTTGGTTCCAGTCGATCTGTTAAGGCATGTAGTGAATTATGGAGAAATAAGAAGCCCAAGGACATGTGGGTTTCCCTTCAGTTACTTCAGCTTCAGCTGACGACTAGATGGTGCAGTTGGTAAAGTGCTTGCCCCAAGTTAGAGGAGTCCCAGGTTCGAATCCCAGTGAAAGCAAAGCTAATGCTCGTCTATCCGGTTTTTTAAATCTGGTCCAGTCGCCATTTGCTGTTGGGATCAAATTAACGACACTATCTGGATCTGGAGCGGTCGATCAGCGGCAGAGGTCTGACTGTGGGCATCACAATGGACCAACATGGTCTAGGTGTGCTGGTGACTTCACTAGCAGCCCCTAGCCTAACCTAACCTAGTGATGTCACAGAAGGGCGTTGCTTCAGTGATCTCTTACGGCTCTCACTTGTCTGTGATCGCAGGAAGCGATTTTTAGCCCCTCTCCTGTTAAATCAACAGTCACTTTTGTGTGATTTCAGAAGGTGATGGTCGGCTCCTCTCCTGGCGACACTTCAGAGACGCTGCAAAAAAGAGGAATCCCAACCAAACTTTCTCTGCTATTGTCTCGCCTTTGCTCGGATCAGGTGGCAGTTATTCGGTGCTGATGAGGTGAGAGCTGATAATGTAGGCTCCTCACCACAGAAGCGTTTGCTGGTGTTCCTTCGGAAGACCGTGATATTTCAGTAAAAGTAGGTTGCTACCTGGCAGTACAATGGACCAGTTTTTTAGTCTGAGTGCTTCAGTTTAGTGCTAGATGAAGAGGCATATTGACTCAGGCCCACGTCCATCCGGGACTGTAGCGCCAAACAGGTTAGGTTAGGACCTAAGTGACGATGACATCAAAGCAGTAACTTGACTCTGTTTTCACCGGAATCTGGTTTATTCAGCTCCTTCCTCCTTCAGTTCCATCCTCCTTCGGCTGCTTCCTCTTTTAGCTCCTTCCTCCTTCAGCTCCTTCAGCTCCCTAGTCCTTCAGCACCTTCCTCCTTCAACTTCTTTCTCCTCCAGGTTCTCCTTCCTCCCTCCTGTAGCTCCTCTAGCTCCCTCCTTCTCCTTCGTTCCCAAAATTAACCCCTTCTCACTTTTCCCAAATTTCCATCCATCAGCCAAAATACTCTCCGTTCATTTGATGACAAACCCCTCACAGGAACACTGATGTGATATATCCCAGCAAACACCCAGTCAAAGGTCGTCTTCATAAATTTGCCAACCGACACAACATCCGCTCGCAAAGAAGTGCCCGACATTGCCGTCAGCCACTCTCGTTGGCATGTCTGAGTACCGTCTGAAAAATCAATTCCTCTGCGGACTGCAGAGCTCTCGACATTATCACCACCAGCAGTCACACAAAATGGCAATTTGCAATTAATTTCGTGGCTCGCTCGTTGCTGTACGTCTTCCTGTGTCCTTTCAGCAGTTTTTTTTGGGTCTCTTTTTCTCGTTTCCGGTGTTTCGTCCGAATTTCGAATGCAGCCGAGACGGGAAAACAAAAATATCCGAGTCCCGAGTGAAGTCCTATTTTCTTGGAGCGGTCTAATTAATTTATGGCTTCCTTTTCATTGACATACGGCAGCGGCAGCGGCAGCGGAGTGTGGACAAAACAAGGAGATTTGCTTACCGAAATGCAGACAAAAATGAATCCTTATTGTCCTTGAGAGATGCTTTCAAATGAAAAATCAATCCGTCCTTGGAAAGGAGTGAAAGTCCTGCAACCGGGCAAAGCTCTCCCGCCTCCCAGACAGCGTTCACTGTCAAGGGTAGAGGCAGACGGGTCTGCTCCAATGTCCCGGCAGAGATTGTGGTGCCGTCGGCGGTGGCGGCGGTGGGAGCAGGACCGCCACAGAAATTCTGGATATTAAGCACGACTGCAGGACACGGTAATAAATTAAAAGCACACTCCTCACGATTCGGGTGGTGGCGGGCCCACTCGACGACGACACCACCACCATCACCACGTGGCGTAAACAATGTCTCCGTCGGCATACTTCTGCTGCTACGGTTGCTGGCGCTGGTGCTGGTGCTGGTGCTACTGTTGCTGCGGCATTAAACACATTGCGGGGGTCACAATTTTTAATTAACTTCCCAGGACGCAGAAACCAGGTATCGTCGCACACACACACTCAGTCCTAGCCCAGGATAAAGGCGGCCAAGGTGGAGTTGGAGATTTTTCCATTTTCCGCACCCTCTCTCGTCCTGCCGCGCACTCGCTCGCTCGCACTCGAACATCCTCTCCGGTGTCGTCGGTCGGGTTGAGCCGAAAATTTCCATTGCGGCATACTGCGTGTTTATCTTGCGGTCGACGATTATTTCCCTGTGTCAACACGGATAACAACAAGGATTCACATAAATGAATTACAATTACCTGGGCGCGCGGTGGCCCTGCACCGCTGCCGGGGAGTGTTTGTGCGACGGGCGTGAATAAAATTAATGGCGTCCAGATAGCCACCGGAGTGGGGTTGATCTGGTTTTTTTCGCCGTGCGTCGTCGCTCTGTTTGTGTTTGCAGGACGACTTTTGGCCTTTGAAAGCGATATTTAAACGATTTGCTTGTCTGTCACTTGTGACATGAGAGTGGGGTGGGGTGGGGGTGGGTTGACCATGCCGAATCGGGGGCATCATTCCTTTGAGAAACCGCTCCGCTGAAAGTGTGTCAATTTTAATTTATACCCGTCCACAGGGATGGTCACAAAAACGCAACAAAAAAACGGACAAAAAGACAGGGCCAGCAAATGGAAGCGATAAAAGTGTTTAAAGCAAAATGTGGCAAACGTGAGCAGAAAGCAGAGCCAACAATAAACACAAAAAAACGAGAGAAACGAGAGAAAACGAGAAACCGTCCAATTGTGTCATCCCCTATCGCATGCATTCGTAATGAGGACACGAGAAGTAATTCAGTTTATTTTAGGCTCTGCCACAGGGATGAATAATTCCACGTTTATCGCATACGGAATCGTAAAGCTCCGCTCGGCCGATGGTGCTCCACACACCCTATGAACGAGGGGCGACGACGTTGCTGGATGCTGTGATGAATGCATTCGGGGGGATTATGGGCTTGTTTCTGTGTGAGCGTGTGTGTGTGTGCTTCTTTTTTACGAGTCAGATAGCTCGAGAGTGCTGGAAGGGTGTTGCGGAAAATTCACGAGCTCTTTCCAGGATGGGGCTGGGCGAGGGACCAGGGAACGATGCCGAGTGCAGATTGGGAATTTTTTGAAGACGTAAGCATGCAGATGGAATTCTTGACAGCTTGTCTGTCAAGACCTGTCAAATTGCTTCAAAGAAGCGGGAGAACACAAAAGGATCGGGTGGGATATTCGAGAGGTCAGCTGTTGCTGGAGGGTGAACAGGAAATTCAATTTTTTCAGGCTCGATGAGAAAAGAGGCCGGATTGGGTAGGAGGCCATGTAGGCCTTCGGACGCTTGACTTTACATCACTTTGCTGCTCATGAGAAGTTGATTGTCAGTCTTTTAGGGGAGAGCTCTGCTTCAGGTTCTCTTCAGAGAACGGGGAGACTGTCTCAAGCTGTAGACTGAGTGGAAACTCTTCTTCTTCTTTCGAATGTCCTGCAGTCCGGGTGAATCTGAGTCTCAACCAACAAGCGTCTCCAGCCAGCTCGATCTTTAACAAGCTGCCTCCAGTTTCGGACGCACAGTTGGTTCAGGTCCCTTTCCACTTGGGTGCGCCACCTAAATCACGGTCTACTGCGCCATCCCTCGGGAATGTATTCGAAGAATTTCCGGGCCGGAGCATTGGTTTCCATTCTCTCTACATGACCTAATCATAACCAGGAGGCTGTGTAGGCCTTCGAAAAGGTGGACGCTTGCCTTAACGTCGCTTGGCTGCTGACGAGAAGTTGATTGTCAGTCTCTTACGGGAGTGCTCTGCTCCGGGTTGTCTTCAGAGGAGAGCGGAGACTGTCTCAAGCTTTAGACTGAATGGAGAGTTGATTGCTAGTCTCTTAGGGGAGGGCTCAGCTTCAGCTTTTTTCCAGAGGAGAGGGGAGACTATCTCAAGCTATAGGCTGAGTGGAAATTCTTCGTCTTCTTCTGATGGCGCTACAGTCCGGGGTGGACCTAGGTTAGAGGGCTTCTAGTGAATTCACCAGCACACCTACACCATGTTGGTCCATTGTGATACCCACAGTCAGACCTCTGCCACTGATCGACCGCTCCAGCTTCAGATAGTGTCGTTAATTTGATCCCAACGGCAAATGGTGACTGAACCAGATTCGATTCCACTGGGATTCGAACGTGGGACCTCTCCAACTTGGGGCAACTTAACCAACTGCGCCATCCAGTCGTGCTCCAGTGATAGTGTCGTTGATTTGATCTCAACAGCAGATGCTGACTGGATCAGATTTGAAAAATCGGGTAAAAGCGTATTAACTTTGTTTTCACTGCGATTCGAACCTGGGACTCCTCTAACTTGGGGCAGGCACTTAGCCAACTGCGCCGTCCAGTCGTCTCAGTTTCGGTAAGTTCGTTCAGTTTTGCGAGGGAATACACAACAAATGACATACTTTGACGACTGCTTTGCTTAGTTTCGTTACGTTCGTTCACTTTTGCCTACTGACGCGGCAGTTTCGTTAAGTTCGTGCACTTTCGGAAGTTTCGTTAAGTTTGTTCACTTTCGCCTACTTACGCGGAAGTTTCGTTAAGTTCGTTCACTTTCGCCTACTTACACAGAAGTTTCGTTAAGTTCGTTCACTTCGCCAACTTACGCGGAAGCGAAATAAAACGCTCTCTACGCACGCAAATGTCAGTTGACAGCAGAACGATGCTTCTGGTTACTTTTCGTTTGCTTTTGACATAAGCATACGTTTGTGAACGGCTATTATAGTTGCCCCTTAAGGCAATTGAAGGGATTCACAATGGGCCCCATGGCCTCCGAGTGGAAGTGATGCTTTAACCATCACACTCCCCTTCCAAAACCTAACCTAACGTAAGGCAGTTCGAACCTGGCACTCAGCCGTAGTGGAAATTGAAACGCATAACCAAAGCCTGGTGGGAAGCGATTGTTTACTTCGTCGTCACCTCATTGAATGATGAGCGACATCCAGACGTCCACTTGCCGTCAGTTACTTCAGCTAAACTTTTCCCATATTCACCGCCTGCGAGAGACACAGACGATGAGTAGAGGCGCCTGATCGGCAATAAACAGCGCGCTTACGTCATTTTTTCAGTCGATGGAGTTGAACATCTTTAGGTGGACCTCGAGGAGTACCAATCTTCCTGCACCACAGAGTGCCACAGAGCTCTTGGCTCTGACTACAGGCTACAGGCTAAGTTAGAGGGGTCAACTTACGGCAGGCACTTAACAATCTGCGCCATCCAGTCATTTATCTCAAGCTATTGACTCAGTGGAAGTTCTTCTTCTTCTTCCGATAGTCCTACAGTCCGGGGTGGACCTGAGCCTCAGCCACGTGAAAATGCGTTGAGGAGAAGAGACTCAATCAAACAACTTCATTCAGAGCTCTACTTGAAATCTTCTACAGTTTCCGAGACACGAACCCATCCAATTCAGTTCACAAAAAAACGGTCACTTCGAAGGATATCTACAGTTTCCGGGACACGAACCCGTCAAATTCCAGACTGACAAATAGAGACTCGCGTGACAATCTGGTCTTTAGCAGGCAAAAGTCATCACGTCACGCGAGTCTCCATCTGCCAGGTTAATCTGGAATTTGATTTGTTCGTGTCTTGGGAACTGTAGATATCCTTCGAAGTGACCGTTTTTTTGTGAACTAAATTTAAAGTCTTCGACTCTGAGCCTGTGGGACAACGCAACAGAGGACGTCCATGTACAAGGCGGCGCCCACAAGTCGAGGCGGACCTCGGCCGCCTTGGTGTGCGAAACTGGAGACAGCTGGTGAAAGATCGAGCCGGCTGAAGAGCCATGTTACGTGAGACCCAGGTCCACCTCGGGCTGTAACGCCGGAAGAAGAAGAAAAAGAAGAAGAAGAAGAAGAAGGAGTCACATTTTGAATAAAATCTTGAATGGTATAGAAAGCAGTCTTCGAATCCAAGCCATTCGGACAACGCAACAGAGGACGTCCGCGTTATGACGCACAAAAGTGTAGAAGGACGTCAAGGAGAAGGAATTGCTGGCAGCTAGCGAGAGACCGTGCACCTTGGGCCCCGAAGAAGAAGAAGAAGTGGCCACCGTGAGCAAACTTCAGAACAAATCGCAACGTTCCCTACGCCACCTGACGCGTGTTGCCTCACACAGAACTCACCCCCATCCCTCGTTGACGACGACGCTTTTCAGTTCAAAATTCCGCGCATCACAATTCAGCTTTTCCCTACGCGCCATGCCACGCCGCGCCGCACCGTATGCCCCTGCTGCACGACCCCTTTTGTTATTTAAAGAGCACAAACCCCTGTGGAAATTCGCCGAATAATTTCCATCAAACCCATTAATCCTTTAGCGAGGAGCGAGAGCGAAGTGGACGGGCAATAGCATTCGTGGTGCTATTGATGGCGGTGGCATAGCACAGGACCCTTAGTGATGCTACCAATCAAATGAATTTTTCATGACATCACCTCTCTCCCTTGCATAGCCTTCAAGCGGTGGGCGGTGAGTCGGTGGGTCGGTGGGTCGGTCCATGGGGCGGTGTAGTGAGAACCACTGAAAATGTGTTGTGCACTCAATTTAAAAGAATTTCCACAATAAATTTCTATAAAATATTTATTTCGCTTTTCATTTTCGCTCTGAAATGAAATAATAATGGCCGCACCCCCAGCAGTCCAACCCCCCCCCCATCCATGGGGTTGTGACATCATCAGCAGCACTGGCACTTTAGAGATTCGCAATCGGCATTCGCATCCGGTTGCGACGTTGGTTCGAGAACTAAACGGGCACGACGGCAGCACAGAAACACGGATGAGTGTGGTTTTAGGATGGCGAATCCATCCGCATTCAGATCGCTTTTTTTCCGTGGAACGGGAGGAATGATTGAATGAAATGCATCCCCCCATTACTTGGGGTTGCTCGGGTGAGAATCCCCGAAAAATTGCGCAAAAACACAACGAAAAAATGGAAGGGAGAGAAATAAATAAATTTTCGGGTCGAAACGGGAGCGGGGGAGTGTCGGTGGCACCTTATAAAACATTCATGACGAATTGCGGAGTGTATGTGCTTTAGGGAGACCGTTTTATCCTGCAAATGGATTATCCCATGCAGAAGCGGAAGGAAATGAAGGACACCCAACGATCCACAACACATGCCCCGGTGCTGCTGCTGCTGCTGGTGGGGTGTTCATCTCATCTCCTGCTCTTAGTCTCTGAGTTGGATTTGTTTTATGTCACTGAGGGTGATCAACTAGCTTTTGGATGGTTACTTGGAGAAGATATCGCCGGGATAGAGGAGGATTTTGCTGGCATGTCCACATACTTTTTGGGTGTTTCTTTTTTTCTTCTTGCGTGTGTGCTGATTGCTTCGTTCTATGGCTGGGTGGCATTTATGGCTGTCGAGGATCTTAAATTTCGGGTGTGCGTTACATGCGTGTGTTATTTGCTTTCAATCAGTTGGATGTGCCGTTCTCTTTGGCATTCCGAGCGCAGGAGTTGACAGAGTAATCGGTGGGATTTATGTGGGCGATAAGGTTTCATATTTAAGATGATGGCCGAGGTGGAGGTGGGTCAGTGGACGTGATCATGACCTTGAGAGTGGATTTACTGCGTTCGACACTGACCTTTGGACAAGAGGGTGCAGAGAGAAGTTAGGGTGCTTTGGGCCTTGTCACTTCTCAATTACCCCCTCAGGCTTGCCCGAAGCAGTTTTTTGAGCCTTGTCGCTTGCCAATTACCCCCCGGGCTTGCCCGGAGAATACTCATTTCATGATGAAATTCGACGCAGTCTCTTGAGCCTTGTCACTTGGCAATCACCCCTCAAGCTGGCCTGGAAAACCCTCATTTCATGACGAAATTCAACGCACTTCCTCTTGGAACTGTCCACCCACCAGCTTGTGCGTCATTCCCTTCACCCAAAAACCACCTGAATCTGGGACAATCCCACCCGATGTCCATGAGAATTCCTGTCCCGTGTTGGGCGCCATTCTTGAACACAGTAGCAGCAGCCATTCCAATCATTCGAAGCGATCTCAAGTCACATCCATCCTTCAGAATTGCGTCCCAAATTGATTTCCATGTAAACTCAATCAATTCGAATCGCCCCCCGCCCCCCAAACACTGACTAATCCTCCCTCACGCCCGCTGCCAGACGAACGAACGCTCTGTGCAAACTACGATTCTAATTGCGGAAAACTGTTTTCACTGTGTCAACACACAACTACCAGCTCCTCCGTGTCCACCTTCTTTTTTTTTCCTCCGTTTTCCACTTCCTAGCTCCAGCCACCACCGTCCGTCGAAAACAAACAAACGCCAGCACAACCTCATTACGAGCAACTATCAAGCGATGACAACCGCTATTAACTTCGTCACGGCTGCCAAGCCAAACTAACTGTGCAAACTCTCGGCAGTCCGGTTCGGTCCATCTGGAGGGTTTTGCAAATTTACCAATCGCCCATCATCGACAAGCAATCGCTGGGAAATCACTCAAACAACCCCCCGACCATCGGGGGTCACCCGGCGATATTTTCCCCTCGATGGAGCACTGAATGAGGACACCACTGTGGCTACACGCATTTGCAGTGTGTGTATACACAGTTTCCGGCCAAAGTTCACCATCCGCCCGTCCGCCATATTGACAGATTCCAGGATTCAACATATGCCGTGGACATTCGCTAATTTTTCTGCTCCATCCGCCTCTGCCGGCGACGGCGGATGCCATCAATTACTTAAATATCGCGGGCTTCCGATGCACGGCTCAAGCACGCTTTATCACTGTCACAGCGTTTAAAATAAATAACTCATGTCGGTTCGGCAATCGGCCGAGTGGGCGAGAGGGTGGCGCGCGCGCGCGTCTCTCAAGGTCCATTAGATCCAATCAGTGCCGCATGCGGAGGCTGGTGGCTGCAGGCGCTGCTGGCTGGCAGCGTCATCAACGCAAAGCCTTTTCGCGACGAACAACTCGCCGGATTGGCGGGAGAGCCTCCGAAAGAGCGCCCTCAATTCCTGACATGCACATGCATGTGATTTATGTTTACTTTTGGCTCAAAATAAATATTTTTCCAGGCTTGCATCGAAAGTGGTGATGCTGGCTGGCTGGCTGGCTGGCTGGCGGTGGTTGTGTCCTTTATTTTTGAGGACTAACAAAATATGTGCATAATTTACAAGAGGACCAACTTCGGAAAGAGGATGCAGCACGTCACAAAGGACATGCCAGAGAGCCTACAAAAACACACCGAAAGTCCACTCCAGCCCACTCTACACAGCCCCTGGGCCCTGGGCGAGTGTTTGTCTTCTTTTGGCAATTTCCCCCTTCGGCCCAAATGCATAATCAATGTTGAACAAGTTTGCATACAGATGTCACTTGGGTTCGTTACTGTGACACGGATAAAACAAAAACCCGAACCAAATTGCATCCTTACATCGGGACCTGTGTCCTGTGGAGGGGTACGCTCTGCTTCATTGCTTTCTATTTGTCCTTCATAATATTTCGAGATGGACAAATACACTGGCACGTCCTCAATACATCGCATGGCATGTGCAGGAGTGGATTGAATGTGGTTTTTGCGAAATTCCGATGCAGTTTCCGGGGGCGGAGTACTGTGCGGTCGTCCAGGTCGCCCCTCTTTTGCAACGACAATGACAAAGTTAACGTTGACTACGATGTGGACGAGAGGACGATGAGGACGAGGACTGTGAGGAGGACTAGGACGAGGACGAGGACGAGTACAAGTACGAGTACGAGTAGGAGAATTCAAGTGGCATTTATGCAAACTATGCTGCAGGGTCGTGTCATCGTCGCCCGTTCCTCGCACTCATTTGGTTGCAAGGATGACTCGAATGCTCGGTCGCCCTTAGTTGGGGCATTGGGTCAACACTCACACACTCACCTAGACACACACACACACAACAATACGGTTCAGGGAAAATTTTGCATCACATCGCCCGCCACTCCTCTCGTACGTGACTTGTTGGGCTAAATCACTTCAAGAGAAATTTTAAATTAAGTAAATTGCAATCTAGGCACACGCACGCCTACCCACACGCACGCATCGCACGGAGATCTAAGAGTCATTTACATAAAGGACCTCCTCGTGACGTACGCACTTCGAGCCACAGGACGACGCACTAATGAACGAATGACTGAACGGAGAATAAATAGATGGATGGATGGATGGATGGGATCCTGGCTCTGGATGGATGGGGGACTCCCTCCCGGTGGACAAACATTATGACAAAATTTTGAAATAGGCTTCCTTGTACTTGCACTTCTGTGTGCGGTCGGAGTGCACGGCAGCAGGGTGGCCATGGGACAGGATTTGATGGAATTCATTACGGCAGTAGCAGGTGTGCGATTCGAGTGAAAGGAGATTATGGTCGGGTGCAGTTGAGGAGCCGATGAAAGGTAAGACTTTAGATCTGTCGGTTTGGACAGCAAAGGACGATCGTTTGTTGGCAGGGAGGGTGAGTCCTTTGGAGAGGACTTATGGCGTGTCCTGCTAATCGATCAGGCGGGTGACTCGAATTAATGACTGGAGGACTGGCTTGACATCAAGGAGCAGCACCAGCACCGATCTGAACACACCTTGGGCCGCACTTTTTGACGAATAGCTCGACATCAAGGAGCAGCACCAGCGCCGATCTGAGCACACCTTGGGCCGCACTTTTTTAAGGCTGGAGGACTGACATCAAGGTGCAGCACCAGCACACCTTGGGCCGCACTTTTTAACGACTGGAGGACTGCCTGGACATCAAGCTGCAGCACCAGCACTGATCTGAGCACACCTTGGGCCGCACTTTTTGACGACTGGCTTGACATCTAGGTGCAGCACCAGCACCGGTCTGAGCACACCCTGGGCCGCACTTTTTGACGAATCGCTCGACATCAAGGAGCAGCACCAGCGCCGATCTGAGCACACCTTGGGCCGCACTTTTTTAAGGCTGGAGGACTGACATCAAGGTGCAGCACCAGCACACCTTGGGCCGCACTTTTTAACGACTGGAGGACTGCCTGGACATCAAGCTGCAGCACCAGCACCGGTCTGAGCACACCTTGGGCCGCACTTTTTCCCCCATTCAGTGGATCATCTATGAGATGCATTTCTGTCCTCTGGTGGATTTGCTGCGTCCGATACTGATCTTTGGACAAGCGAGTGCAGAGTGAAGTTGAGGTACTTTGGTCCTTGTCACGAATTTGTGCGTCATTCCTTCTCCAAAAACCACCTGAATCTGGGACAATCACACCCAATTTCCATGAGATCTACTGTCCTGTGTTGGGCGCCATTCTTGAACACAGTAGCAGCAGCCATTCCAATCATTCGAAGCCCTCTAAAGGCATCTATTGGGTGTCATATGTCCCCGTCTGATGTTTTTTTGACTAAGTTCTTTGGGATAATCCATCGAGATGATCAACGACGGGGCCTCTTCACGTATCAGCAGACGTGCCTCCTCCAAAAGCCCTTTTCATTCGCAAAAGGATGCTAAACTTCCAAGCAATCCCATTCAGTGCACATGGCAACCCTAAGCTCGTATAATTCCAACGCTCCCCAGCAATTACTCCTCATCGTGACCTGCGATGATGCATGTCTCAGCAATTCCCGTACGATTTCTTCGACCAAAAGCCAAAGTTAGTTCGGATTGTTTCCCTGGACTGCAACACAGCCGTTGTCAGGCCACCGGCACGGCTCCCCCACCGCCCACTCGTCACTAAATGCAACCAATAGCCAAGGACCATTATTTGACAATGGCCTACTGCTACCGTTTGTTTGCTCTTGTTATCCTTGTAACAGAGCAACGATAGTGGTTGCCTGCAACTACACCAGCACACAGGACATCCAGCCCCCGCCCGATGCGACGACGACAGCACACAAGCACGTCAGTAGTGGTTCGTCGTGTCCTTTAACGTTTTCTGTGCCAGCCAACTGAGGTGTGCACGTGTGCGGAGGGGGCTTCATTTCGTTTGTTTATAAATTCTCCCAAGAGGGCGGCACTGCACGGCACGGCAACTACCAGGAAGGACATGCATGCATGCCAGGCCATTGTGAGGATTGTGGCTTGTAGCTGCCATCGGTCATCATCGGACCGTCACTCATTGTTCCCCTGAAAGGCAAGTGACATGTTTCGTAATAAGCTAAAACCTGATTGACAAGGATCAGTAATATCCAGCCACCCCCTCGCCACAACAGGTCACTTCGGTTCTTTTTTGTCCCGACTTCCGTTTAATTATGGGTCCGACACGAATCGACGGAATGAGCCAGAGCTATTCCGGAAGCCACATGCCCTGGTCTATGGGCCGTTTATAATGAACAGCTATGCGCCAGCCGCCCCCCGCAGGCACTGTTCCGAGGGATGAACGAGGCATTTGCAAATTTCCAAAACCGCAGAAGCAATAATAAAATCCTTTTCACATTGTAACCACGATGAATGGCTTCAGTGGTGGTTAGAGTGCTGAGGGATCTGACGACGGGAGGGGGATGAACGGAGCCAGAGGGCCGGGGAGTCGGAGAAGCCGGCAGGTCCTTTCGGGTTAGGTGACATACTTTGAAGATATTTGGGGTTTTGGAATGTGGAATGTGGACGATGTCGATGGTGAACTGGAGGCGTGTGTAAGTGGCACATTTGAAATGTCTTTCAATTGTTGTTGTTGCTGATTGTGGCGGTGGTGATGCTGGCGGTGTCTGGCAAGGCCAAGTGGAGTCAAAAGAGGCGGCTTTTGATTTACGAGCTATCGAAGGAAGATAACCGCAATGGAAGTGCGCCAGTTTGCGATGAGACTGTGGGTTCGACTTTTGGCAACAAAATTAGTTCCAAATAATCACCATATCAAAATGGTAAGGGGTGTGAGAGAGGTGGACTTAATTCCCATGCGAGCGGGGCAGTAAGTCCACTTTCTGCGAGGTGCCCATGATTTTTTTGGGAGAAAAACTCGAAGTTCGTCGGAATCCGATAAAATGTACATGGATCGAAAGTTCATGAAAAGAGCACACCAGAAATGGCGGTTTTATGCCTGGGAGACGCCTGGTTTGGAAACTGTGGCTTGTCAAAGTCGAGAGGTCGAGGATTCCCATGCGAGATGGGAAATAACTCCACTTTTTGCGAAGTGGACTTGATTCCCAAGCGAGGTGGGAAATAACTCCACTTTTAGCGAAGTGGACTTGATTCCCATGCGAGGTGGGAAATAACTCCACTTTTAGCGAAGTGGACTTAGTTCCCATGCGAGGTGGGAAATAACTCCACTTTTAGCGAAGTGGACTTGATTCCCATGCGAGGTGGGAAATAACTCCACTTTTAGCGAAGTGGACTTGACTCCCAAGCGAGGTGGGAAATAACTCCACTTTTAGCGAAGTGGACTTGATTCCCAAGCGAGGTGGGAAATAACTCCACTTTTAGCGAAGTGGACTTGATTCCCATGCGAGGTGGGAAATAACTCCACTTTTAGCGAAGTGGACTTAGTTCCCATGCGAGGTGGGAAATAACTCCACTTTTAGCGAAGTGGACTTGATTCCCATGCGAGGTGGGAAATAACTCCACTTTTAGCGAAGTGGACTTGATTCCCATGCGAGGTGGGAAATAACTCCACTTTTAGCGAAGTGGACTTGATTCCCATGCGAGGTGGGAAATAACTCCACTTTTAGCGAAGTGGACTTAGTTCCCATGCGAGGTGGGAAATAACTCCACTTTTAGCGAAGTGGACTTGATTCCCATGCGAGGTGGGAAATAACTCCACTTTTTGCGAAGTGGACTTGATTCCCATGCGAGGTGGGAAATAACTCCACTTTTTGCGAAGTGGACTTAGTTCCCATGCGAGGTGGGAAATAACTCCACTTTTAGCGAAGTGGACTTGATTCCCATGCGAGGTGGGAAATAACTCCAGTTTTAGCGAAGTGGACTTGATTCCCATGCGAGGTGGGAAATAACTCCACTTTTTGCGAAGTGGACTTGATTCCCATGCGAGGTGGGAAATAACTCCACTTTTAGCGAAGTGGACTTGATTCCCATGCGAGGTGGGAAATAACTCCACTTTTAGCGAAGTGGACTTGATTCCCATGCGAGGTGGGAAATAACTCCACTTTTAGCGAAGTGGACTTGATTCCCATGCGAGGTGGGAAATAACTCCAGTTTTAGCGAAGTGGACTTGATTCCCATGCGAGGTGGGAAATAACTCCACTTTTTGCGAAGTGGACTTGATTCCCATGCGAGGTGGGAAATAACTCCACTTTTAGCGAAGTGGACTTGATTCCCATGCGAGGTGGGAAATAACTCCACTTTTAGCGAAGTGGACTTGATTCCCATGCGAAGTGGGAAATAACTCCACTTTTTGCGAAGTGGACTTGATTCCCATGCGAGGTGGGCAATAAGTACACTTTCTGCGAGGTGGACTTGATTCCCATGCGAGGTGGGAAATAACTCCACTTTTAGCGAAGTGGACTTGATTCCCATGCGAGGTGGGAAATAACTCCACTTTTAGCGAGGTGGACTTGATTCCCATGCGAGGTGGGAAATAACTCCACTTTTAGCGAAGTGGACTTGATTCCCATGCGAGGTGGGAAATAACTCCACTTTTAGCGAAGTGGACTTGATTCCCATGCGAGGTGGGAAATAACTCCACTTTTTGCGAAGTGGACTTGATTCCCATGCGAGGTGGGCAATAAGTACACTTTCTGCGAGGTGGACTTGATTCCCATGCGAGGTGGGAAATAACTCCACTTTTAGCGAGGTGGACTTGATTCCCATGCGAGGTGGGAAATAACTCCACTTTTAGCGAAGTGGACTTGATTCCCATGCGAGGTGGGAAATAACTCCACTTTTAGCGAAGTGGACTTGATTCCCATGCGAGGTGGGAAATAACTCCACTTTTAGCGAAGTGGACTTAGTTCCCAAGCGAGGTGGGAAATAACTCCACTTTTAGCGAAGTGGACTTGATTCCCATGCGAGGTGGGAAATAACTCCACTTTTAGCGAAGTGGCCTTGATTCCCATGCGAGGTGGGAAATAACTCCACTTTTTGCGAAGTGGACTTGATTCCCATGCGAGGTGGGCAATAAGTACACTTTCTGCGAGGTGGACTTGATTCCCATGCGAGGTGGGAAATAACTCCACTTTTAGCGAAGTGGACTTGATTCCCATGCGAGGTGGGCAATAAGTACACTTTTAGCGAAGTGGACTTGATTCCCATGCGAGGTGGGAAATAACTCCACTTTTAGCGAAGTGGACTTGATTCCCATGCGAGGTGGGAAATAACTCCACTTTTAGCGAAGTGGACTTGATTCCCATGCGAGGTGGGCAATAAGTACACTTTTAGCGAAGTGGACTTGATTCCCATGCGAGGTGGGCAATAAGTACACTTTCTGCGAGGTGGACTTGATTCCCATGCGAGGTGGGAAATAACTCCACTTTTAGCGAAGTGGACTTGATTCCCATGCGAGGTGGGAAATAACTCCACTTTTAGCGAAGTGGACTTGATTCCCATGCGAGGTGGGCAATAAGTACATTTTCTGCGAGGTGGACTTGATTCCCATGCGAGGTGGGAAATAACTCCACTTTTTGCGAAGTGGACTTGATTCCCATGCGAGGTGGGCAATAAGTACACTTTCTGCGAGGTGGACTTGATTCCCATGCGAGGTGGGAAATAACTCCACTTTTAGCGAGGTGGACTTGATTCCCATGCGAGGTGGGAAATAACTCCACTTTTAGCGAAGTGGACTTGATTCCCATGCGAGGTGGGAAATAACTCCACTTCTTGCGAAGTGGACTTGATTCCCATGCGAGGTGGGAAATAACTCCACTTTTTGCGAAGTGGACTTAGTTCCCATGCGAGGTGGGAAATAACTCCACTTTTAGCGAAGTGGACTTGATTCTCATGCGAGGTGGGAAATAACTCCACTTTTAGCGAAGTGGACTTGATTCCCATGCGAGGTGGGCAATAAGTACACTTTTAGCCAAGTGGACTTGATTGCCATGCGAGGTGGGAAATAACTCCACTTTTAGCGAAGTGGACTTGATTCCCATGCGAGGTGGGAAATAACTCCACTTTTAGCGAAGTGGACTTGATTCCCATGCGAGGTGGGAAATAACTCCACTTTTTGCGAAGTGGACTTAGTTCCCATGCGAGGTGGGAAATAACTCCACTTTTTGCGAAGTGGACTTGATTCCCATGCGAGGTGGGAAATAACTCCACTTTTAGCGAAGTGGACTTGATTCCCATGCGAGGTGGGAAATAACTCCACTTTTAGCGAAGTGGACTTGATTCCCATGCGAGGTGGGCAATAAGTACACTTTCAGCCAAGTGGACTTGATTCCCATGCGAGGTGGGCAATAAGTACAATTTCTGCGAGGTGGACTTGATTCCCATGCGAGGTGGGAAATAACTCCCCTTTTTGCGAAGTGGACTTAGTTCCCATGCGAGGTGGGAAATAACTCCACTTTTAGCGAAGTGGACTTGATTCTCATGCGAGGTGGGAAATAACTCCACTTTTAGCGAAGTGGACTTGATTCCCATGCGAGGTGGGAAATAACTCCACTTTTAGCGAAGTGGACTTAGTTCCCATGCGAGGTGGGAAATAACTCCACTTTTAGCGAAGTGGACTTGATTCCCATGCGAGGTGGGAAATAACTCCACTTTTAGCGAAGTGGACTTGATTCCCATGCGAGGTGGGAAATAACTCCACTTTTAGCGAAGTGGACTTGATTCCCATGCGAGGTGGGCAATAAGTACACTTTCAGCCAAGTGGACTTGATTCCCATGCGAGGTGGGCAATAAGTACACTTTCAGCCAAGTGGACTTGATTCCCATGCGAGGTGGGCAATAAGTACAATTTCTGCGAGGTGGACTTGATTCCCATGCGAGGTGGGAAATAACTCCACTTTTTGCGAAGTGGACTTAGTTCCCATGCGAGGTGGGAAATAACTCCACTTTTAGCGAAGTGGACTTGATTCCCATGCGAGGTGGGAAATAACTCCACTTTTAGCGAAGTGGACTTGATTGCCATGCGAGGTGGGAAATAAGTACACTTTCTGCGAGGTGGACTTGATTCCCATGCGAGGTGGGAAATAACTCCACTTTTAGCGAAGTGGACTTGATTGCCATGCGAGGTGGGAAATAACTCCACTTTTAGCGAAGTGGACTTGATTCCCATGCGAGGTGGGAAATAACTCCACTTTTAGCGAAGTGGACTTGATTCCCATGCGAGGTGGGAAATAACTCCACTTTTAGCGAAGTGGACTTGATTCCCATGCGAGGTGGGCAATAAGTACACTTTCAGCCAAGTGGACTTGATTCCCATGCGAGGTGGGCAATAAGTACAATTTCTGCGAGGTGGACTTGATTCCCATGCGAGGTGGGAAATAACTCCACTTTTAGCGAAGTGGACTTGATTCCCATGCGAGGTGGGAAATAACTCCACTTTTAGCGAAGTGGACTTGATTCCCATGCGAGGTGGGAAATAACTCCACTTTTAGCGAAGTGGACTTGATTCTCATGCGAGGTGGGAAATAACTCCACTTTTAGCGAAGTGGACTTGATTCCCATGCGAGGTGGGCAATAAGTACACTTTCTGCGAAGTGGACTTAGTTCCCATGCGAGGTGGGAAATAACTCCACTTTTAGCGAAGTGGACTTGATTCCCATGCGAGGTGGGAAATAACTCCACTTTTAGCCAAGTGGACTTGATTCCCATGCGAGGTGGGAAATAACTCCACTTTTAGCGAAGTGGACTTGATTCCCATGCGAGGTGGGAAATAACTCCACTTTTAGCGAAGTGGACTTGATTCCCATGCGAGGTGGGAAATAACTCCACTTTTAGCGAAGTGGACTTGATTCCCATGCGAGGTGGGAAATAACTCCACTTTTAGCGAAGTGGACTTGATTCCCATGCGAGGTGGGAAATAACTCCACTTTTAGCGAAGTGGACTTGATTCCCATGCGAGGTGGGAAATAACTCCACTTTTAGCGAAGTGGACTTGATTCCCATGCGAGGTGGGAAATAACTCCACTTTTAGCGAAGTGGACTTGATTCCCATGCGAGGTGGGAAATAACTCCACTTTTTGCGAAGTGGACTTGATTCCCATGCGAGGTGGGAAATAACTCCACTTTTAGCGAAGTGGACTTGATTCCCATGCGAGGTGGGAAATAACTCCACTTTTAGCGAAGTGGACTTGATTCCCATGCGAGGTGGGAAATAACTCCACTTTTAGCGAAGTGGACTTGATTCCCATGCGAGGTGGGAAATAACTCCACTTTTAGCGAAGTGGACTTGATTCCCATGCGAGGTGGGAAATAACTCCACTTTTAGCGAAGTGGACTTGATTCCCATGCGAGGTGGGAAATAACTCCACTTTTAGCGAAGTGGACTTGATTCCCATGCGAGGTGGGAAATAACTCCACTTTTAGCGAAGTGGACTTGATTCCCATGCGAGGTGGGAAATAACTCCACTTTTAGCGAAGTGGACTTGATTCCCATGCGAGGTGGGAAATAACTCCACTTTTAGCGAAGTGGACTTGATTCCCATGCGAGGTGGGAAATAACTCCACTTTTTGCGAAGTGGACTTGATTCCCATGCGAGGTGGGAAATAACTCCACTTTTAGCGAAGTGGACTTGATTCCCATGCGAGGTGGGAAATAACTCCACTTTTAGCGAAGTGGACTTGATTCCCATGCGAGGTGGGAAATAACTCCACTTTTAGCGAAGTGGACTTGATTCCCATGCGAGGTGGGAAATAACTCCACTTTTAGCGAAGTGGACTTGATTCCCATGCGAGGTGGGAAATAACTCCACTTTTAGCGAAGTGGACTTGATTCCCATGCGAGGTGGGAAATAACTAAACTTTTAGCGAAGTGGACTTGATTCCCATGCGAGGTGGGAAATAACTCCACTTTTAGCGAAGTGGACTTAATTCCCATGCGAGGTGGGAAATAACTCCACTTTTTGCGAAGCGGACTTGATTCCCATGCGAGGTGGGAAATAACTCCACTTTTTGCGAAGTGGACTTGATTCCCATGCGAGGTGGGAAATAACTCCACTTTTAGCGAAGTGGACTTAGTTCCCATGCGAGGTGGGAAATAACTCCACTTTTAGCGAAGTGGACTTGATTCCCATGCGAGGTGGGAAATAAGTACACTTTCAGCCAAGTGGACTTGATTCCCATGCGAGGTGGGCAATAAGTACAATTTCTGCGAGGTGGACTTGATTCCCATGCGAGGTGGGAAATAACTCCACTTTTAGCGAAGTGGACTTGATTCCCATGCGAGGTGGGAAATAACTCCACTTTTTGCGAAGTGGACTTGATTCCCATGCGAGGTGGGAAATAACTCCACTTTTTGCGAAGTGGACTTGATTCCCATGCGAGGTGGGAAATAACTCCACTTTTAGCGAAGTGGACTTGATTCCCATGCGAGGTGGGCAATAAGTACACTTTCTGCGAGGTGGACTTGATTCCCATGCGAGGTGGGAAATAACTCCACTTTTAGCGAAGTGGACTTGATTCCCATGCGAGGTGGGAAATAACTCCACTTTTAGCGAAGTGGACTTGATTGCCATGCGAGGTGGGAAATAACTCCACTTTTAGCGAAGTGGACTTGATTCCCATGCGAGGTGGGCAATAAGTACACTTTCTGCGAGGTGGACTTGATTCCCATGCGAGGTGGGAAATAACTCCACTTTTAGCGAAGTGGACTTGATTCCCATGCGAGGTGGGAAATAACTCCACTTTTTGCGAAGTGGACTTGATTCCCATGCGAGGTGGGAAATAACTCCACTTTTTGCGAAGTGGACTTGATTCCCATGCGAGGTGGGAAATAACTCCACTTTTAGCGAAGTGGACTTGATTCCCATGCGAGGTGGGAAATAACTCCACTTTTAGCGAAGTGGACTTGATTCCCATGCGAGGTGGGAAATAACTCCACTTTTTGCGAAGTGGACTTGATTCCCATGCGAGGTGGGAAATAACTCCACTTTTAGCGAAGTGGACTTGATTCCCATGCGAGGTGGGAAATAACTCCACTTTTAGCGAAGTGGACTTGATTCCCATGCGAGGTGGGCAATAAGTACACTTTCAGCCAAGTGGACTTGATTCCCATGCGAGGTGGGCAATAAGTACAATTTCTGCGAGGTGGACTTGATTCCCATGCGAGGTGGGAAATAACTCCACTTTTAGCGAAGTGGACTTGATTCCCATGCGAGGTGGGAAATAACTCCACTTTTAGCGAAGTGGACTTGATTCCCATGCGAGGTGGGAAATAACTCCACTTTTAGCGAAGTGGACTTAATTCCCATGCGAGGTGGGAAATAACTCCACTTTTTGCGAAGCGGACTTGATTCCCATGCGAGGTGGGAAATAACTCCACTTTCTGCGAAGTGGACTTGATTCCCATGCGAGGTGGGAAATAACTCCACTTTTAGCGAAGTGGACTTGATTCCCATGCGAGGTGGGAAATAACTCCACTTTTAGCGAAGTGGACTTGATTCCCATGCGAGGTGGGAAATAACTCCACTTTTTGCGAAGCGGACTTGATTCCCATGCGAGGTGGGAAATAACTCCACTTTTTGCGAAGTGGACTTGATTCCCATGCGAGGTGGGAAATAACTCCACTTTTAGCGAAGCGGACTTGATTCCCATGCGAGGTGGGAAATAACTCCACTTTTTGCGAAGTGGACTTGATTCCCATGCGAGGTGGGAAATAACTCCACTTTTAGCGAAGTGGACTTGATTCCCATGCGAGGTGGGAAATAACTCCACTTTTAGCGAAGTGGACTTGATTCCCATGCGAGGTGGGAAATAACTCCACTTTTTGCGAAGCGGACTTGATTCCCATGCGAGGTGGGAAATAACTCCACTTTTTGCGAAGTGGACTTGATTCCCATGCGAGGTGGGAAATAACTCCACTTTTAGCGAAGTGGACTTGATTCCCATGCGAGGTGGGAAATAACTCCACTTTTAGCGAAGTGGACTTGATTCCCATGCGAGGTGGGAAATAACTCCACTTTTTGCGAAGTGGACTTGATTCCCATGCGAGGTGGGAAATAACTCCACTTTTAGCGAAGTGGACTTGATTCCCATGCGAGGTGGGAAATAACTAAACTTTTAGCGAAGTGGACTTGATTCCCATGCGAGGTGGGAAATAACTCCACTTTTAGCGAAGTGGACTTAATTCCCATGCGAGGTGGGAAATAACTCCACTTTTTGCGAAGCGGACTTGATTCCCATGCGAGGTGGGAAATAACTCCACTTTTTGCGAAGTGGACTTGATTCCCATGCGAGGTGGGAAATAACTCCACTTTTAGCGAAGTGGACTTAGTTCCCATGCGAGGTGGGAAATAACTCCACTTTTAGCGAAGTGGACTTGATTCCCATGCGAGGTGGGAAATAAGTACACTTTCAGCCAAGTGGACTTGATTCCCATGCGAGGTGGGCAATAAGTACAATTTCTGCGAGGTGGACTTGATTCCCATGCGAGGTGGGAAATAACTCCACTTTTAGCGAAGTGGACTTGATTCCCATGCGAGGTGGGAAATAACTCCACTTTTTGCGAAGTGGACTTGATTCCCATGCGAGGTGGGAAATAACTCCACTTTTTGCGAAGTGGACTTGATTCCCATGCGAGGTGGGAAATAACTCCACTTTTAGCGAAGTGGACTTGATTCCCATGCGAGGTGGGCAATAAGTACACTTTCTGCGAGGTGGACTTGATTCCCATGCGAGGTGGGAAATAACTCCACTTTTAGCGAAGTGGACTTGATTCCCATGCGAGGTGGGAAATAACTCCACTTTTAGCGAAGTGGACTTGATTGCCATGCGAGGTGGGAAATAACTCCACTTTTAGCGAAGTGGACTTGATTCCCATGCGAGGTGGGCAATAAGTACACTTTCTGCGAGGTGGACTTGATTCCCATGCGAGGTGGGAAATAACTCCACTTTTAGCGAAGTGGACTTGATTCCCATGCGAGGTGGGAAATAACTCCACTTTTAGCGAAGTGGACTTAATTCCCATGCGAGGTGGGAAATAACTCCACTTTTTGCGAAGCGGACTTGATTCCCATGCGAGGTGGGAAATAACTCCACTTTCTGCGAAGTGGACTTGATTCCCATGCGAGGTGGGAAATAACTCCACTTTTAGCGAAGTGGACTTGATTCCCATGCGAGGTGGGAAATAACTCCACTTTTAGCGAAGTGGACTTGATTCCCATGCGAGGTGGGAAATAACTCCACTTTTAGCGAAGTGGACTTGATTCCCATGCGAGGTGGGAAATAACTCCACTTTTAGCGAAGTGGACTTAGTTCCCATGCGAGGTGGGAAATAACTCCACTTTTTGCGAAGTGGACTTGATTCCCATGCGAGGTGGGAAATAACTCCACTTTTAGCGAAGTGGACTTGATTCCCATGCGAGGTGGGAAATAACTCCACTTTTAGCGAAGTGGACTTGATTCCCATGCGAGGTGGGCAATAAGTACACTTTCAGCCAAGTGGACTTGATTCCCATGCGAGGTGGGCAATAAGTACAATTTCTGCGAGGTGGACTTGATTCCCATGCGAGGTGGGAAATAACTCCACTTTTAGCGAAGTGGACTTGATTCCCATGCGAGGTGGGAAATAACTCCACTTTTAGCGAAGTGGACTTGATTCCCATGCGAGGTGGGAAATAACTCCACTTTTAGCGAAGTGGACTTAATTCCCATGCGAGGTGGGAAATAACTCCACTTTTTGCGAAGCGGACTTGATTCCCATGCGAGGTGGGAAATAACTCCACTTTCTGCGAAGTGGACTTGATTCCCATGCGAGGTGGGAAATAACTCCACTTTTAGCGAAGTGGACTTGATTCCCATGCGAGGTGGGAAATAACTCCACTTTTAGCGAAGTGGACTTAGTTCCCATGCGAGGTGGGAAATAACTCCACTTTTTGCGAAGTGGACTTGATTCCCATGCGAGGTGGGAAATAACTCCACTTTTAGCGAAGTGGACTTGATTCCCATGCGAGGTGGGAAATAACTCCACTTTTAGCGAAGTGGACTTGATTCCCATGCGAGGTGGGCAATAAGTACACTTTCAGCCAAGTGGACTTGATTCCCATGCGAGGTGGGCAATAAGTACAATTTCTGCGAGGTGGACTTGATTCCCATGCGAGGTGGGAAATAACTCCACTTTTAGCGAAGTGGACTTGATTCCCATGCGAGGTGGGAAATAACTCCACTTTTAGCGAAGTGGACTTGATTCCCATGCGAGGTGGGAAATAACTCCACTTTTAGCGAAGTGGACTTAATTCCCATGCGAGGTGGGAAATAACTCCACTTTTTGCGAAGCGGACTTGATTCCCATGCGAGGTGGGAAATAACTCCACTTTCTGCGAAGTGGACTTGATTCCCATGCGAGGTGGGAAATAACTCCACTTTTAGCGAAGTGGACTTGATTCCCATGCGAGGTGGGAAATAACTCCACTTTTAGCGAAGTGGACTTGATTCCCATGCGAGGTGGGAAATAACTCCACTTTTAGCGAAGTGGACTTGATTCCCATGCGAGGTGGGAAATAACTCCACTTTTAGCGAAGTGGACTTGATTCCCATGCGAGGTGGGAAATAACTCCACTTTTTGCGAAGTGGACTTGATTCCCATGCGAGGTGGGAAATAACTCCACTTTTAGCGAAGTGGACTTGATTCCCATGCGAGGTGGGAAATAACTCCACTTTTAGCGAAGTGGACTTGATTCCCATGCGAGGTGGGCAATAACTCCACTTTTTGCGAAGTGGACTTGATTCCCATGCGAGGTGGGAAATAACTCCACTTTCAGCGAAGTGGACTTGATTCCCATGCGAGGTGGGAAATAACTCCACTTTTAGCGAAGTGGACTTGATTCCCATGCGAGGTGGGAAATAACTCCACTTTTAGCGAAGTGGACTTAATTCCCATGCGAGGTGGGAAATAACTCCACTTTTTGCGAAGCGGACTTGATTCCCATGCGAGGTGGGAAATAACTCCACTTTCTGCGAAGTGGACTTGATTCCCATGCGAGGTGGGAAATAACTCCACTTTTTGCGAAGTGGACTTGATTCCCATGCGAGGTGGGAAATAACTCCACTTTTAGCGAAGTGGACTTAGTTCCCATGCGAGGTGGGAAATAACTCCACTTTTAGCGAAGTGGACTTGATTCCCATGCGAGGTGGGAAATAACTCCACTTTTAGCGAAGTGGACTTGATTCCCATGCGAGGTGGGCAATAAGTACACTTTCTGCGAGGTGGACTTGATTCCCATGCGAGGTGGGAAATAACTCCACTTTTAGCGAAGTGGACTTGATTCCCATGCGAGGTGGGAAATAACTCCACTTTTAGCGAAGTGGACTTGATTCCCATGCGAGGTGGGCAATAAGTACACTTTTAGCGAAGTGGACTTGATTCCCATGCGAGGTGGGAAATAACTCCACTTTCTGCGAAGTGGACTTGATTCCCATGCGAGGTGGGAAATAACTCCACTTTTTGCGAAGTGGACTTGATTCCCATGCGAGGTGGGAAATAACTCCACTTTTAGCGAAGTGGACTTAGTTCCCATGCGAGGTGGGAAATAACTCCACTTTTAGCGAAGTGGACTTGATTCCCATGCGAGGTGGGAAATAACTCCACTTTTAGCGAAGTGGACTTGATTCCCATGCGAGGTGGGCAATAACTCCACTTTTAGCGAAGTGGACTTGATTCCCATGCGAGGTGGGCAATAAGTACACTTTCAGCCAAGTGGACTTGATTCCCATGCGAGGTGGGAAATAACTCCACTTTTAGCGAAGTGGACTTGATTCCCATGCGAGGTGGGAAATAACTCCACTTTTTGCGAAGTGGACTTGATTCCCATGCGAGGTGGGAAATAACTCCACTTTTAGCGAAGTGGACTTGATTCCCATGCGAGGTGGGAAATAACTCCACTTTTTGCGAAGTGGACTTGATTCCCATGCGAGGTGGGAAATAACTCCACTTTTAGCGAAGTGGACTTGATTCCCATGCGAGGTGGGAAATAACTCCACTTTTTGCGAAGCGGACTTGATTCCCATGCGAGGTGGGAAATAACTCCACTTTTTGCGAAGTGGACTTAGTTCCCATGCGAGGTGGGAAATAACTCCACTTTTTGCGAAGTGGACTTGATTCCCATGCGAGGTGGGAAATAACTCCACTTTTAGCGAAGTGGACTTAGTTCCCATGCGAGGTGGGAAATAACTCCACTTTTAGCGAAGTGGACTTGATTCCCATGCGAGGTGGGAAATAACTCCACTTTTAGCGAAGTGGACTTAGTTCCCATGCGAGGTGGGAAATAACTCCACTTTTTGCGAAGTGGACTTGATTCCCATGCGAGGTGGGAAATAACTCCACTTTTTGCGAAGTGGACTTGATTCCCATGCGAGGTGGGAAATAACTCCACTTTTAGCGAAGTGGACTTGATTCCCATGCGAGGTGGGAAATAACTCCACTTTTAGCGAAGTGGACTTGATTCCCATGCGAGGTGGGCAATAAGTACAATTTCTGCGAGGTGGACTTGATTCCCATGCGAGGTGGGAAATAACTCCACTTTTTGCGAAGTGGACTTGATTCCCATGCGAGGTGGGAAATAACTCCACTTTTTGCGAAGTGGACTTGATTCCCATGCGAGGTGGGAAATAACTCCACTTTTAGCGAAGTGGACTTAGTTCCCCTGCGAGGTGGGAAATAACTCCACTTTTAGCGAAGTGGACTTGATTCCCATGCGAGGTGGGAAATAAGTACACTTTCAGCCAAGTGGACTTGATTCCCATGCGAGGTGGGCAATAAGTACAATTTCTGCGAGGTGGACTTGATTCCCATGCGAGGTGGGAAATAACTCCACTTTTAGCGAAGTGGACTTAGTTCCCATGCGAGGTGGGAAATAACTCCACTTTTTGCGAAGTGGACTTGATTCCCATGCGAGGTGGGAAATAACTCCACTTTTTGCGAAGTGGACTTGATTCCCATGCGAGGTGGGAAATAACTCCACTTTTAGCGAAGTGGACTTAGTTCCCATGCGAGGTGGGAAATAACTCCACTTTTAGCGAAGTGGACTTGATTCCCATGCGAGGTGGGAAATAACTCCACTTTTAGCGAAGTGGACTTGATTCCCATGCGAGGTGGGAAATAACTCCACTTTTGGATTTTTTTTGTGGAAAAAATCGAAGGTCGTCGGAATCCGATAAAATGTACATGGATCGAAAGTTCATGAAAAGAGCACACCAGAAATGGCGGTTTTATGCCTGGGCAACGCCTGGTTTGGAAACTGTGGCCTGTCAAAGTCGAGAGGTCGGGGTTTCAAATCGCATCGAAATTGTCTTGGATTTTTTTTGTGGAAAAAATCGAAGGTCGTCGGAATCCGATAAAATGTACATGGATCGAAAGTTCATGAAAAGAGCACACCAGAAATGGCAGTTTTATGCCTGGGCGACGCCTGGTTTGGAAACTGTGGCCTGTCAAAGTCGAGAGGTCGGGGTTTCAAATCGGATTTTTTGAGGGAAAAAATCGAAGGTCGTCGGAATCCGATAAAATGTACATGGATCGAAAGTTCATGAAAAGAGCACACCAGAAATGGCGGTTTTATACCTGGGCAACGCCTGGTTTGGAAACTGTGGCCTGTCAAAGTCGAGAGGTCGGGGTTTCAAATCGCATCGAAATTGTCTTGGATTTTTTTTGTGGAAAAAATCGAAGGTCGTCGGAATCCGATAAAATGTACATGGATCGAAAGTTCATGAAAAGAGCACACCAGAAATGGCGGTTTTATGCCTGGGCGACGCCTGGTTTGGAAACTGTGGCCTGTCAAAGTCGAGAGGTCGGGGTTTCAAATCGCATCGAAATTGCAGTGGTTAGCCTTGGATTTTTTGAGGGAAAAAATCGAAGGTCGTCGGAATCCGATAAAATGTACATGGATCGAAAGTTCATGAAAAGAGCACACCAGAAATGGCGGTTTTATGCCTGGGCGACGCCTGGTTTGGAAACTGTGGCCTGTCAAAGTCGAGAGGTCGGGGTTTCAAATCGCATCGAAATTGCAGTGGTTAGCCTTGGATTTTTTTGAGGGAAAAAATCGAAGGTCGTCGGAATCCGATAAAATGTACATGGATCGAAAGTTCATGAAAAGAGCACACAGGAAATGGCGGTTTTATGCCTGGGCGACGCCTGGTTTGGAAACTGTGGCCTGTCAAAGTCGAGAGGTCGGGGTTTCAAATCGCATCGAAATTGCAGTGGTTAGCCTTGGATTTTTTGAGGGAAAAAATCGAAGGTCGTCGGAATCCGATAAAATGTACATGGATCGAAAGTTCATGAAAAGAGCACACCAGAAATGGCGGTTTTATGCCTGGGAGACGCCTGGTTTGGAAACTGTGGCCTGTCAAAGTCGAGAGGTCGGGGTTTCAAATCGCATCGAAATTGCAGTGGTTAGCCTTGGATTTTTTTGAGGGAAAAAATCGAAGGTCGTCGGAATCCGATAAAATGTACATGGATCGAAAGTTCATGAAAAGAGCACACAGGAAATGGCGGTTTTATGCCTGGGCGACGCCTGGTTTGGAAACTGTGGCCTGTCAAAGTCGAGAGGTCGGGGTTTCAAATCGGATTTTTTGAGGGAAAAAATCGAAGGTCGTCGGAATCCGATAAAATGTACATGGATCGAAAGTTCATGAAAAGAGCACACCAGAAATGGCGGTTTTATGCCTGGGCGACGCCTGGTTTGGAAACTGTGGCCTGTCAAAGTCGAGAGGTCGGGGTTTCAAATCGGATTTTTTGAGGGAAAGAATCGAAGGTCGTCGGAATCCGATAAAATGTACATGGATCGAAAGTTCATGAAAAGAGCACACCAGAAATGGCGGTTTTATGCCTGGGCGACGCCTGGTTTGGAAACTGTGGCCTGTCAAAGTCGAGAGGTCGGGGTTTCAAATCGCATCGAAATTGCAGTGGTTAGCCTTGGATTTTTTTGAGGGAAAAAATCGAAGGTCGTCGGAATCCGATAAAATGTACATGGATCGAAAGTTCATGAAAAGAGCACACCAGAAATGGCGGTTTTATGCCTGGGCGACGACTGGTTTGGAAACTGTGGCCTGTCAAAGTCGAGAGGTCGGGGTTTCAAATCGCATCGAAATTGCAGTGGTTAGCCTTGGATTTTTTGAGGGAAAAAATCGAAGGTCGTCGGAATCCGATAAAATGTACATGGATCGAAAGTTCATGAAAAGAGCACACCAGAAATGGCGGTTTTATGCCTGGGCGACGCCTGGTTTGGAAACTGTGGCCTGTCAAAGTCGAGAGGTCGGGGTTTCAAATCGCATCGAAATTGCAGTGGTTAGCCTTGGATTTTTTGAGGGAAAAAATCGAAGGTCGTCGGAATCCGATAAAATGTACATGGATCGAAAGTTCATGAAAAGAGCACACCAGAAATGGCGGTTTTATGCCTGGGCGACGCCTGGTTTGGAAACTGTGGCCTGTCAAAGTCGAGAGGTCGGGGTTTCAAATCGCATCGAAATTGCAGTGGTTAGCCTTGGATTTTTTGAGGGAAAAAATCGAAGGTCGTCGGAATCCGATAAAATGTACATGGATCGAAAGTTCATGAAAAGAGCACACCAGAAATAGCGGTTTTATGCCTGGGCGACGCCTGGTTTGGAAACTGTGGCCTGTCAAAGTCGAGAGGTCGGGGTTTCAAATCGCATCGAAATTGCAGTGGTTAGCCTTGGATTTTTTTGAGGGAAAAAATCGAAGGTCGTCGGAATCCGATAAAATGTACATGGATCGAAAGTTCATGAAAAGAGCACACCAGAAATGGCGGTTTTATGCCTGGGCGACGCCTGGTTTGGAAACTGTGGCCTGTCAAAGTCGAGAGGTCGGGGTTTCAAATCGCATCGAAATTGCAGTGGTTAGCCTTGGATTTTTTGAGGGAAAAAATCGAAGGTCGTCGGAATCCGATAAAATGTACATGGATCGAAAGTTCATGAAAAGAGCACACCAGAAATGGCGGTTTTATGCCTGGGCGACGCCTGGTTTGGAAACTGTGGCCTGTCAAATCGAGAGGTCGGGGTTTCAAATCGCATCGAAATTGCAGTGGTTAGCCTTGGATTTTTTGAGGGAAAAAATCGAAGGTCGTCGGAATCCGATAAAATGTACATGGATCGAAAGTTCATGAAAAGAGCACACCAGAAATGGCGGTTTTATGCCTGGGCGAAGCCTGGTTTGGAAACTGTGGCCTGTCAAAGTCGAGAGGTCGGGGTTTCAAATCGCATCGAAATTGCAGTGGTTAGCCTTGGATTTTTTGAGGGAAAAAATCGAAGGTCGTCGGAATCCGATAAAATGTACATGGATCGAAAGTTCATGAAAAGAGCACACCAGAAATGGCGGTTTTATGCCTGGGCGACGCCTGGTTTGGAAACTGTGGCCTGTCAAAGTCGAGAGGTCGGGGTTTCAAATCGCATCGAAATTGCAGTGGTTAGCCTTGGATTTTTTGAGGGAAAAAATCGAAGGTCGTCGGAATCCGATAAAATGTACATGGATCGAAAGTTCATGAAAAGAGCACACCAGAAATGGCGGTTTTATGCCTGGGCGACGCCTGGTTTGGAAACTGTGGCCTGTCAAAGTCGAGAGGTCGGGGTTTCAAATCGCATCGAAATTGCAGTGGTTAGCCTTGGATTTTTTTGAGGGAAAAAATCGAAGGTCGTCGGAATCCGATAAAATGTACATGGATCGAAAGTTCATGAAAAGAGCACACCAGAAATGGCGGTTTTATGCCTGGGCGACGCCTGGTTTGGAAACTGTGGCCTGTCAAAGTCGAGAGGTCGGGGTTTCAAATCGCATCGAAATTGCAGTGGTTAGCCTTGGATTTTTTGAGGGAAAAAATCGAAGGTCGTCGGAATCCGATAAAATGTACATGGATCGAAAGTTCATGAAAAGAGCACACCAGAAATGGCGGTTTTATGCCTGGGCGACGCCTGGTTTGGAAACTGTGGCCTGTCAAAGTCGAGAGGTCGGGGTTTCAAATCGCATCGAAATTGCAGTGGTTAGCCTTGGATTTTTTTGAGGGAAAAAATCGAAGGTCGTCGGAATCCGATAAAATGTACATGGATCGAAAGTTCATGAAAAGAGCACACCAGAAATGGCGGTTTTATGCCTGGGCGACGCCTGGTTTGGAAACTGTGGCCTGTCAAAGTCGAGAGGTCGGGGTTTCAAATCGCATCGAAATTGCAGTGGTTAGCCTTGGATTTTTTTGAGGGAAAAAATCGAAGGTCGTCGGAATCCGATAAAATGTACATGGATCGAAAGTTCATGAAAAGAGCACACCAGAAATGGCGGTTTTATGCCTGGGCGACGCCTGGTTTGGAAACTGTGGCCTGTCAAAGTCGAGAGGTCGGGGTTTCAAATCGCATCGAAATTGCAGTGGTTAGCCTTGGATTTTTTGAGGGAAAAAATCGAAGGTCGTCGGAATCCGATAAAATGTACATGGATCGAAAGTTCATGAAAAGAGCACACCAGAAATGGCGGTTTTATGCCTGGGCGACGCCTGGTTTGGAAACTGTGGCCTGTCAAAGTCGAGAGGTCGGGGTTTCAAATCGCATCGAAATTGCAGTGGTTAGCCTTGGATTTTTTTGAGGGAAAAAATCGAAGGTCGTCGGAATCCGATAAAATGTACATGGATCGAAAGTTCATGAAAAGAGCACACCAGAAATGGCGGTTTTATGCCTGGGCGACGCCTGGTTTGGAAACTGTGGCCTGTCAAAGTCGAGAGGTCGGGGTTTCAAATCGCATCGAAATTGCAGTGGTTAGCCTTGGATTTTTTGAGGGAAAAAATCGAAGGTCGTCGGAATCCGATAAAATGTACATGGATCGAAAGTTCATGAAAAGAGCACACCAGAAATGGCGGTTTTATGCCTGGGCGACGCCTGGTTTGGAAACTGTGGCCTGTCAAAGTCGAGAGGTCGGGGTTTCAAATCGCATCGAAATTGCAGTGGTTAGCCTTGGATTTTTTTGAGGGAAAAAATCGAAGGTCGTCGGAATCCGATAAAATGTACATGGATCGAAAGTTCATGAAAAGAGCACACCAGAAATGGCGGTTTTATGCCTGGGCGACGCCTGGTTTGGAAACTGTGGCCTGTCAAAGTCGAGAGGTCGGGGTTTCAAATCGCATCGAAATTGCAGTGGTTAGCCTTGGATTTTTTTGAGGGAAAAAATCGAAGGTCGTCGGAATCCGATAAAATGTACATGGATCGAAAGTTCATGAAAAGAGCACACCAGAAATGGCGGTTTTATGCCTGGGCGACGCCTGGTTTGGAAACTGTGGCCTGTCAAAGTCGAGAGGTCGGGGTTTCAAATCGCATCGAAATTGCAGTGGTTAGCTTTGGATTTTTTTGAGGGAAAAAATCGAAGGTCGTCGGAATCCGATAAAATGTACATGGATCGAAAGTTCATGAAAAGAGCACACCAGAAATGGCGGTTTTATGCCTGGGCGACGCCTGGTTTGGAAACTGTGGCCTGTCAAAGTCGAGAGGTCGGGGTTTCAAATCGCATCGAAATTGCAGTGGTTAGCCTTGGATTTTTTGAGGGAAAAAATCGAAGGTCGTCGGAATCCGATAAAATGTACATGGATCGAAAGTTCATGAAAAGAGCACACCAGAAATGGCGGTTTTATGCCTGGGCGACGCCTGGTTTGGAAACTGTGGCCTGTCAAAGTCGAGAGGTCGGGGTTTCAAATCGCATCGAAATTGCAGTGGTTAGCCTTGGATTTTTTTGAGGGAAAAAATCGAAGGTCGTCGGAATCCGATAAAATGTACATGGATCGAAAGTTCATGAAAAGAGCACACCAGAAATGGCGGTTTTATGCCTGGGCGACGCCTGGTTTGGAAACTGTGGCCTGTCAAAGTCGAGAGGTCGGGGTTTCAAATCGCATCGAAATTGCAGTGGTTAGCCTTGGATTTTTTTTGTGGAAAAAATCGAAGGTCGTCGGAATCCGATAAAATGTACATGGATCGAAAGTTCATGAAAAGAGCACACCAGAAATGGCGGTTTTATGCCTGGGAGACGCCTGGTTTGGAAACTGTGGCCTGTCAAAGTCGAGAGGTCGGGGTTTCAAATCGCATCGAAATTGCAGTGGTTAGCCTTGGATTTTTTTGAGGGAAAAAATCGAAGGTCGTCGGAATCCGATAAAATGTACATGGATCGAAAGTTCATGAAAAGAGCACACCAGAAATGGCGGTTTTATGCCTGGGCGACGCCTGGTTTGGAAACTGTGGCCTGTCAAAGTCGAGAGGTCGGGGTTTCAAATCGCATCGAAATTGCAGTGGTTAGCCTTGGATTTTTTTGAGGGAAAAAATCGAAGGTCGTCGGAATCCGATAAAATGTACATGGATCGAAAGTTCATGAAAAGAGCACACCAGAAATGGCGGTTTTATGCCTGGGCGACGCCTGGTTTGGAAACTGTGGCCTGTCAAAGTCGAGAGGTCGGGGTTTCAAATCGCATCGAAATTGCAGTGGTTAGCCTTGGATTTTTTGAGGGAAAAAATCGAAGGTCGTCGGAATCCGATAAAATGTACATGGATCGAAAGTTCATGAAAAGAGCACACCAGAAATGGCGGTTTTATGCCTGGGAGACGCCTGGTTTGGAAACTGTGGCCTGTCAAAGTCGAGAGGTCGGGGTTTCAAATCGCATCGAAATTGCAGTGGTTAGCCTTGGATTTTTTTGAGGGAAAAAATCGAAGGTCGTCGGAATCCGATAAAATGTACATGGATCGAAAGTTCATGAAAAGAGCACACCAGAAATGGCGGTTTTATGCCTGGGCGACGCCTGGTTTGGAAACTGTGGCCTGTCAAAGTCGAGAGGTCGGGGTTTCAAATCGCATCGAAATTGCAGTGGTTAGCCTTGGATTTTTTTGAGGGAAAAAATCGAAGGTCGTCGGAATCCGATAAAATGTACATGGATCGAAAGTTCATGAAAAGAGCACACCAGAAATGGCGGTTTTATGCCTGGGCGACGCCTGGTTTGGAAACTGTGGCCTGTCAAAGTCGAGAGGTCGGGGTTTCAAATCGCATCGAAATTGCAGTGGTTAGCCTTGGATTTTTTTGAGGGAAAAAATCGAAGGTCGTCGGAATCCGATAAAATGTACATGGATCGAAAGTTCATGAAAAGAGCACACCAGAAATGGCGGTTTTATGCCTGGGCGACGCCTGGTTTGGAAACTGTGGCCTGTCAAAGTCGAGAGGTCGGGGTTTCAAATCGCATCGAAATTGCAGTGGTTAGCCTTGGATTTTTTGAGGGAAAAAATCGAAGGTCGTCGGAATCCGATAAAATGTACATGGATCGAAAGTTCATGAAAAGAGCACACCAGAAATGGCGGTTTTATGCCTGGGCGACGCCTGGTTTGGAAACTGTGGCCTGTCAAAGTCGAGAGGTCGGGGTTTCAAATCGCATCGAAATTGCAGTGGTTAGCCTTGGATTTTTTGAGGGAAAAAATCGAAGGTCGTCGGAATCCGATAAAATGTACATGGATCGAAAGTTCATGAAAAGAGCACACCAGAAATGGCGGTTTTATGCCTGGGCGACGCCTGGTTTGGAAACTGTGGCCTGTCAAAGTCGAGAGGTCGGGGTTTCAAATCGCATCGAAATTGCAGTGGTTAGCCTTGGATTTTTTGAGGGAAAAAATCGAAGGTCGTCGGAATCCGATAAAATGTACATGGATCGAAAGTTCATGAAAAGAGCACACCAGAAATGGCGGTTTTATGCCTGGGCGACGCCTGGTTTGGAAACTGTGGCCTGTCAAAGTCGAGAGGTCGGGGTTTCAAATCGCATCGAAATTGCAGTGGTTAGCCTTGGATTTTTTTGAG
Organism: Myathropa florea; assembly: GCA_930367185.1. Lineage (NCBI taxonomy): Eukaryota > Metazoa > Arthropoda > Insecta > Diptera > Syrphidae > Myathropa > Myathropa florea. The sequence goes on along the minus strand of OV884005.1, from coordinate 42,808,903 downwards.
GGAAAAAATCGAAGGTCGTCGGAATCCGATAAAATGTACATGGATCGAAAGTTCATGAAAAGAGCACACCAGAAATGGCGGTTTTATGCCTGGGCGACGCCTGGTTTGGAAACTGTGGCCTGTCAAAGTCGAGAGGTCGGGGTTTCAAATCGCATCGAAATTGCAGTGGTTAGCCTTGGATTTTTTTGAGGGAAAAAATCGAAGGTCGTCGGAATCCGATAAAATGTACATGGATCGAAAGTTCATGAAAAGAGCACACCAGAAATGGCGGTTTTATGCCTGGGCGACGCCTGGTTTGGAAACTGTGGCCTGTCAAAGTCGAGAGGTCGGGGTTTCAAATCGCATCGAAATTGCAGTGGTTAGCCTTGGATTTTTTGAGGGAAAAAATCGAAGGTCGTCGGAATCCGATAAAATGTACATGGATCGAAAGTTCATGAAAAGAGCACACCAGAAATGGCGGTTTTATGCCTGGGCGACGCCTGGTTTGGAAACTGTGGCCTGTCAAAGTCGAGAGGTCGGGGTTTCAAATCGCATCGAAATTGCAGTGGTTAGCCTTGGATTTTTTGAGGGAAAAAATCGAAGGTCGTCGGAATCCGATAAAATGTACATGGATCGAAAGTTCATGAAAAGAGCACACCAGAAATGGTGGTTTTATGCCTGGGCGACGCCTGGTTTGGAAACTGTGGCCTGTCAAAGTCGAGAGGTCGGGGTCTCAAATCGCATCGAAATTGCAGTGGTTAGCTTTGGATTTTTTTGAGGGAAAAAATCGAAGGTCGTCGGAATCCGATAAAATGTACATGGATCGAAAGTTCATGAAAAGAGCACACCAGAAATGGCGGTTTTATGCCTGGGCGACGCCTGGTTTGGAAACTGTGGCCTGTCAAAGTCGAGAGGTCGGGGTTTCAAATCGGATTTTTTGAGGGAAAAAATCGAAGGTCGTCGGAATCCGATAAAATGTACATGGATCGAAAGTTCATGAAAAGAGCACACCAGAAATGGCGGTTTTATGCCTGGGCGACGCCTGGTTTGGAAACTGTGGCCTGTCAAAGTCGAGAGGTCGGGGTTTCAAATCGCATCGAAATTGCAGTGGTTAGCCTTGGATTTTTTGAGGGAAAAAATCGAAGGTCGTCGGAATCCGATAAAATGTACATGGATCGAAAGTTCATGAAAAGAGCACACCAGAAATGGCGGTTTTATGCCTGGGCGACGCCTGGTTTGGAAACTGTGGCCTGTCAAAGTCGAGAGGTCGGGGTTTCAAATCGCATCGAAATTGCAGTGGTTAGCCTTGGATTTTTTTTGTGGAAAAAATCGAAGGTCGTCGGAATCCGATAAAATGTACATGGATCGAAAGTTCATGAAAAGAGCACACCAGAAATGGCGGTTTTATGCCTGGGCGACGCCTGGTTTGGAAACTGTGGCCTGTCAAAGTCGAGAGGTCGGGGTTTCAAATCGCATCGAAATTGCAGTGGTTAGCCTTGGATTTTTTTGAGGGAAAAAATCGAAGGTCGTCGGAATCCGATAAAATGTACATGGATCGAAAGTTCGTGAAAAGAGCACACCAGAAATGGCGGTTTTATGCCTGGGCGACGCCTGGTTTGGAAACTGTGGCCTGTCAAAGTCGAGAGGTCGGGGTTTCAAATCGCATCGAAATTGCAGTGGTTAGCCTTGGATTTTTTTGAGGGAAAAAATCGAAGGTCGTCGGAATCCGATAAAATGTACATGGATCGAAAGTTCATGAAAAGAGCACACCAGAAATGGCGGTTTTATGCCTGGGCGACGCCTGGTTTGGAAACTGTGGCCTGTCAAAGTCGAGAGGTCGGGGTTTCAAATCGCATCGAAATTGCAGTGGTTAGCCTTGGATTTTTTTGAGGGAAAAAATCGAAGGTCGTCGGAATCCGATAAAATGTACATGGATCGAAAGTTCATGAAAAGAGCACACCAGAAATGGCGGTTTTATGCCTGGGCGACGCCTGGTTTGGAAACTGTGGCCTGTCAAAGTCGAGAGGTCGGGGTTTCAAATCGCATCGAAATTGCAGTGGTTAGCCTTGGATTTTTTTGAGGGAAAAAATCGAAGGTCGTCGGAATCCGATAAAATGTACATGGATCGAAAGTTCATGAAAAGAGCACACCAGAAATGGCGGTTTTATGCCTGGGCGACGCCTGGTTTGGAAACTGTGGCCTGTCAAAGTCGAGAGGTCGGGGGTTTCAAATCGCATCGAAATTGCAGTGGTTAGCTTTGGATTTTTTTGAGGGAAAAAATCGAAGGTCGTCGGAATCCGATAAAATGTACATGGATCGAAAGTTCATGAAAAGAGCACACCAGAAATGGCGGTTTTATGCCTGGGCGACGCCTGGTTTGGAAACTGTGGCCTGTCAAAGTCGAGAGGTCGGGGTTTCAAATCGCATCGAAATTGCAGTGGTTAGCTTTGGATTTTTTTGAGGGAAAAAATCGAAGGTCGTCGGAATCCGATAAAATGTACATGGATCGAAAGTTCATGAAAAGAGCACACCAGAAATGGCGGTTTTATGCCTGGGCGACGCCTGGTTTGGAAACTGTGGCCTGTCAAAGTCGAGAGGTCGGGGTTTCAAATCGGATTTTTTGAGGGAAAAAATCGAAGGTCGTCGGAATCCGATAAAATGTACATGGATCGAAAGTTCATGAAAAGAGCACACCAGAAATGGCGGTTTTATGCCTGGGCGACGCCTGGTTTGGAAACTGTGGCCTGTCAAAGTCGAGAGGTCGGGGTTTCAAATCGCATCGAAATTGCAGTGGTTAGCCTTGGATTTTTTTTGTGGAAAAAATCGAAGGTCGTCGGAATCCGATAAAATGTACATGGATCGAAAGTTCATGAAAAGAGCACACCAGAAATGGCGGTTTTATGCCTGGGCGACGCCTGGTTTGGAAACTGTGGCCTGTCAAAGTCGAGAGGTCGGGGTTTCAAATCGCATCGAAATTGCAGTGGTTAGCCTTGGATTTTTTTGAGGGAAAAAATCGAAGGTCGTCGGAATCCGATAAAATGTACATGGATCGAAAGTTCATGAAAAGAGCACACCAGAAATGGCGGTTTTATGCCTGGGCGACGCCTGGTTTGGAAACTGTGGCCTGTCAAAGTCGAGAGGTCGGGGTTTCAAATCGCATCGAAATTGCAGTGGTTAGCCTTGGATTTTTTTTGAGGGAAAAAATCGAAGGTCGTCGGAATCCGATAAAATGTACATGGATCGAAAGTTCATGAAAAGAGCACACCAGAAATGGTGGTTTTATGCCTGGGCGACGCCTGGTTTGGAAACTGTGCCTGTCAAAGTCGAGAGGTCGGGGTTTCAAATCGGATTTTTTTTGTGGAAAAAATCGAAGGTCGTCGGAATCCGATAAAATGTACATGGATCGAAAGTTCATGAAAAGAGCACACCAGAAATGGCGGTTTTATGCCTGGGCGACGCCTGGTTTGGAAACTGTGGCCTGTCAAAGTCGAGAGGTCGGGGTTTCAAATCGCATCGAAATTGCAGTGGTTAGCCTTGGATTTTTTTGAGGGAAAAAATCGAAGGTCGTCGGAATCCGATAAAATGTACATGGATCGAAAGTTCATGAAAAGAGCACACCAGAAATGGCGGTTTTATGCCTGGGCGACGCCTGGTTTGGAAACTGTGGCCTGTCAAAGTCGAGAGGTCGGGGTTTCAAATCGCATCGAAATTGCAGTGGTTAGCCTTGGATTTTTTTGAGGGAAAAAATCGAAGGTCGTCGGAATCCGATAAAATGTACATGGATCGAAAGTTCATGAAAAGAGCACACCAGAAATGGCGGTTTTATGCCTGGGCGACGCCTGGTTTGGAAACTGTGCCTGTCAAAGTCGAGAGGTCGGGGTTTCAAATCGCATCGAAATTGCAGTGGTTAGCCTTGGATTTTTTGAGGGAAAAAATCGAAGGTCGTCGGAATCCGATAAAATGTACATGGATCGAAAGTTCATGAAAAGAGCACACCAGAAATGGCGGTTTTATGCCTGGGGCGACGCCTGGTTTGGAAACTGTGGCCTGTCAAAGTCGAGAGGTCGGGGTTTCAAATCGCATCGAAATTGCAGTGGTTAGCCTTGGATTTTTTTGAGGGAAAAAAATCGAAGGTCGTCGGAATCCGATAAAATGTACATGGATCGAAAGTTCATGAAAAGAGCACACCAGAAATGGCGGTTTTATGCCTGGGCGACGCCTGGTTTGGAAACTGTGGCCTGTCAAAGTCGAGAGGTCGGGGTTTCAAATCGCATCGAAATTGCAGTGGTTAGCCTTGGATTTTTTTGAGGGAAAAAATCGAAGGTCGTCGGAATCCGATAAAATGTACATGGATCGAAAGTTCATGAAAAGAGCACACCAGAAATGGCGGTTTTATGCCTGGGCGACGCCTGTTTGGAAACTGTGGCCTGTCAAAGTCGAGAGGTCGGGGTTTCAAATCGCATCGAAATTGCAGTGGTTAGCTTTGGATTTTTTTGAGGGAAAAAATCGAAGGTCGTCGGAATCCGATAAAATGTACATGGATCGAAAGTTCATGAAAAGAGCACACCAGAAATGGTGGTTTTATGCCTGGGCGACGCCTGGTTTGGAAACTGTGGCCTGTCAAAGTCGAGAGGTCGGGGTTTCAATCGCATCGAAATTGCAGTGGTTAGCTTTGGATTTTTTTGAGGGAAAAAATCGAAGGTCGTCGGAATCCGATAAAATGTACATGGATCGAAAGTTCATGAAAAGAGCACACCAGAAATGGTGGTTTTATGCCTGGGCGACGCCTGGTTTGGAAACTGTGGCCTGTCAAAGTCGAGAGGTCGGGGTTTCAAATCGGATTTTTTTTGTGGAAAAAATCGAAGGTCGTCGGAATCCGATAAAATGTACATGGATCGAAAGTTCATGAAAAGAGCACACCAGAAATGGCGGTTTTATGCCTGGGCGACGCCTGGTTTGGAAACTGTGGCCTGTCAAAGTCGAGAGGTCGGGGTTTCAAATCGCATCGAAATTGCAGTGGTTAGCCTTGGATTTTTTTGAGGGAAAAAATCGAAGGTCGTCGGAATCCGATAAAATGTACATGGATCGAAAGTTCATGAAAAGAGCACACCAGAAATGGCGGTTTTATGCCTGGGCGACGCCTGGTTTGGAAACTGTGGCCTGTCAAAGTCGAGAGGTCGGGGTTTCAAATCGCATCGAAATTGCAGTGGTTAGCCTTGGATTTTTTTGAGGGAAAAAATCGAAGGTCGTCGGAATCCGATAAAATGTACATGGATCGAAAGTTCATGAAAAGAGCACACCAGAAATGGCGGTTTTATGCCTGGGCGACGCCTGGTTTGGAAACTGTGGCCTGTCAAAGTCGAGAGGTCGGGGTTTCAAATCGCATCGAAATTGCAGTGGTTAGCCTTGGATTTTTTGAGGGAAAAAATCGAAGGTCGTCGGAATCCGATAAAATGTACATGGATCGAAAGTTCATGAAAAGAGCACACCAGAAATGGCGGTTTTATGCCTGGGCGACGCCTGGTTTGGAAACTGTGGCCTGTCAAAGTCGAGAGGTCGGGGTTTCAAATCGCATCGAAATTGCAGTGGTTAGCCTTGGATTTTTTGAGGGAAAAAATCGAAGGTCGTCGGAATCCGATAAAATGTACATGGATCGAAAGTTCATGAAAAGAGCACACCAGAAATGGCGGTTTTATGCCTGGGCGACGCCTGGTTTGGAAACTGTGGCCTGTCAAAGTCGAGAGGTCGGGGTTTCAAATCGCATCGAAATTGCAGTGGTTAGCCTTGGATTTTTTTGAGGGAAAAAATCGAAGGTCGTCGGAATCCGATAAAATGTACATGGATCGAAAGTTCATGAAAAGAGCACACCAGAAATGGCGGTTTTATGCCTGGGCGACGCCTGGTTTGGAAACTGTGGCCTGTCAAAGTCGAGAGGTCGGGGTTTCAAATCGCATCGAAATTGCAGTGGTTAGCCTTGGATTTTTTTGAGGGAAAAAATCGAAGGTCGTCGGAATCCGATAAAATGTACATGGATCGAAAGTTCATGAAAAGAGCACACCAGAAATGGTGGTTTTATGCCTGGGCGACGCCTGGTTTGGAAACTGTGGCCTGTCAAAGTCGAGAGGTCGGGGTTTCAAATCGCATCGAAATTGCAGTGGTTAGCTTTGGATTTTTTTGAGGGAAAAAATCGAAGGTCGTCGGAATCCGATAAAATGTACATGGATCGAAAGTTCATGAAAAGAGCACACCAGAAATGGTGGTTTTATGCCTGGGCGACGCCTGGTTTGGAAACTGTGGCCTGTCAAAGTCGAGAGGTCGGGGTTTCAAATCGCATCGAAATTGCAGTGGTTAGCCTTGGATTTTTTTGAGGGAAAAAATCGAAGGTCGTCGGAATCCGATAAAATGTACATGGATCGAAAGTTCATGAAAAGAGCACACCAGAAATGGCGGTTTTATGCCTGGGCGACGCCTGGTTTGGAAACTGTGGCCTGTCAAAGTCGAGAGGTCGGGGTTTCAAATCGGATTTTTTGAGGGAAAAAATCGAAGGTCGTCGGAATCCGATAAAATGTACATGGATCGAAAGTTCATGAAAAGAGCACACCAGAAATGGCGGTTTTATGCCTGGGCGACGCCTGGTTTGGAAACTGTGGCCTGTCAAAGTCGAGAGGTCGGGGTTTCAAATCGCATCGAAATTGCAGTGGTTAGCCTTGGATTTTTTGAGGGAAAAAATCGAAGGTCGTCGGAATCCGATAAAATGTACATGGATCGAAAGTTCATGAAAAGAGCACACCAGAAATGGCGGTTTTATGCCTGGGCGACGCCTGGTTTGGAAACTGTGGCCTGTCAAAGTCGAGAGGTCGGGGTTTCAAATCGCATCGAAATTGCAGTGGTTAGCCTTGGATTTTTTTGAGGGAAAAAATCGAAGGTCGTCGGAATCCGATAAAATGTACATGGATCGAAAGTTCATGAAAAGAGCACACCAGAAATGGCGGTTTTATGCCTGGGCGACGCCTGGTTTGGAAACTGTGGCCTGTCAAAGTCGAGAGGTCGGGGTTTCAAATCGCATCGAAATTGCAGTGGTTAGCCTTGGATTTTTTTGAGGGAAAAAATCGAAGGTCGTCGGAATCCGATAAAATGTACATGGATCGAAAGTTCATGAAAAGAGCACACCAGAAATGGCGGTTTTATGCCTGGGCGACGCCTGGTTTGGAAACTGTGGCCTGTCAAAGTCGAGAGGTCGGGGTTTCAAATCGCATCGAAATTGCAGTGGTTAGCCTTGGATTTTTTTGAGGGAAAAAATCGAAGGTCGTCGGAATCCGATAAAATGTACATGGATCGAAAGTTCATGAAAAGAGCACACCAGAAATGGCGGTTTTATGCCTGGGCGACGCCTGGTTTGGAAACTGTGGCCTGTCAAAGTCGAGAGGTCGGGGTTTCAAATCGCATCGAAATTGCAGTGGTTAGCCTTGGATTTTTTTTGTGGAAAATTCGAAGGTCGTCGGAATCCGATAAAATGTACATGGATCGAAAGTTCATGAAAAGAGCACACCAGAAATGGCGGTTTTATGCCTGGGCGACGCCTGGTTTGGAAACTGTGGCCTGTCAAAGTCGAGAGGTCGGGGTTTCAAATCGCATCGAAATTGCAGTGGTTAGCTTTGGATTTTTTTGAGGGAAAAAATCGAAGGTCGTCGGAATCCGATAAAATGTACATGGATCGAAAGTTCATGAAAAGAGCACACCAGAAATGGCGGTTTTATGCCTGGGCGACGCCTGGTTTGGAAACTGTGGCCTGTCAAAGTCGAGAGGTCGGGGTTTCAAATCGCATCGAAATTGCAGTGGTTAGCCTTGGATTTTTTTTGTGGAAAAAATCGAAGGTCGTCGGAATCCGATAAAATGTACATGGATCGAAAGTTCATGAAAAGAGCACACCAGAAATGGCGGTTTTATGCCTGGGCGACGCCTGGTTTGGAAACTGTGGCCTGTCAAAGTCGAGAGGTCGGGGTTTCAAATCGCATCGAAATTGCAGTGGTTAGCCTTGGATTTTTTTGAGGGAAAAAATCGAAGGTCGTCGGAATCCGATAAAATGTACATGGATCGAAAGTTCATGAAAAGAGCACACCAGAAATGACGGTTTTATGCCTGGGCGACGCCTGGTTTGGAAACTGTGGCCTGTCAAAGTCGAGAGGTCGGGGTTTCAAATCGCATCGAAATTGCAGTGGTTAGCCTTGGATTTTTTTGAGGGAAAAAATCGAAGGTCGTCGGAATCCGATAAAATGTACATGGATCGAAAGTTCATGAAAAGAGCACACCAGAAATGGCGGTTTTATGCCTGGGCGACGCCTGGTTTGGAAACTGTGGCCTGTCAAAGTCGAGAGGTCGGGGTTTCAAATCGCATCGAAATTGCAGTGGTTAGCCTTGGATTTTTTTGAGGGAAAAAATCGAAGGTCGTCGGAATCCGATAAAATGTACATGGATCGAAAGTTCATGAAAAGAGCACACCAGAAATGGCGGTTTTATGCCTGGGCGACGCCTGGTTTGGAAACTGTGGCCTGTCAAAGTCGAGAGGTCGGGGTTTCAAATCGGATTTTTTGAGGGAAAAAATCGAAGGTCGTCGGAATCCGATAAAATGTACATGGATCGAAAGTTCATGAAAAGAGCACACCAGAAATGGCGGTTTTATGCCTGGGCGACGCCTGGTTTGGAAACTGTGGCCTGTCAAAGTCGAGAGGTCGGGGTTTCAAATCGCATCGAAATTGCAGTGGTTAGCCTTGGATTTTTTTGAGGGAAAAAATCGAAGGTCGTCGGAATCCGATAAAATGTACATGGATCGAAAGTTCATGAAAAGAGCACACCAGAAATGGCGGTTTTATGCCTGGGCGACGCCTGGTTTGGAAACTGTGGCCTGTCAAAGTCGAGAGGTCGGGGTTTCAAATCGCATCGAAATTGCAGTGGTTAGCCTTGGATTTTTTTGAGGGAAAAAATCGAAGGTCGTCGGAATCCGATAAAATGTACATGGATCGAAAGTTCATGAAAAGAGCACACCAGAAATGGCGGTTTTATGCCTGGGCGACGCCTGGTTTGGAAACTGTGGCCTGTCAAAGTCGAGAGGTCGGGGTTTCAAATCGCATCGAAATTGCAGTGGTTAGCCTTGGATTTTTTTTGTGGAAAAAATCGAAGGTCGTCGGAATCCGATAAAATGTACATGGATCGAAAGTTCATGAAAAGAGCACACCAGAAATGGCGGTTTTATGCCTGGGCGACGCCTGGTTTGGAAACTGTGGCCTGTCAAAGTCGAGAGGTCGGGGTTTCAAATCGCATCGAAATTGCAGTGGTTAGCCTTGGATTTTTTTGAGGGAAAAAATCGAAGGTCGTCGGAATCCGATAAAATGTACATGGATCGAAAGTTCATGAAAAGAGCACACCAGAAATGGCGGTTTCACGTCTGGGCGACGCCTGGTTTGGAAACTGTGGCTTGTCAAAGTCGAGAGGTCGGGGTTTCAAATCGCATCGAAATTGCAGTGGTTAGCTTTGGATTTTTTTGAGGGAAAAAATCGAAGGTCGTCGGAATCCGATAAAATGTACATGGATCGAAAGTTCATGAAAAGAGCACACCAGAAATGGCGGTTTTATGCCTGGGCGACGCCTGGTTTGGAAACTGTGGCCTGTCAAAGTCGAGAGGTCGGGGTTTCAAATCGCATCGAAATTGCAGTGGTTAGCCTTGGATTTTTTGAGGGAAAAAATCGAAGGTCGTTGGAATCCGATAAAATGTACATGGATCGAAAGTTCATGAAAAGAGCACACCAGAAATGGCGGTTTTATGCCTGGGCGACGCCTGGTTTGGAAACTGTGGCCTGTCAAAGTCGAGAGGTCGGGGTTTCAAATCGCATCGAAATTGCAGTGGTTAGCCTTGGATTTTTTTGAGGGAAAAAATCGAAGGTCGTCGGAATCCGATAAAATGTACATGGATCGAAAGTTCATGAAAAGAGCACACCAGAAATGGCGGTTTTATGCCTGGGCGACGCCTGGTTTGGAAACTGTGGCCTGTCAAAGTCGAGAGGTCGGGGTTTCAAATCGCATCGAAATTGCAGTGGTTAGCCTTGGATTTTTTTTGTGGAAAAAATCGAAGGTCGTCGGAATCCGATAAAATGTACATGGATCGAAAGTTCATGAAAAGAGCACACCAGAAATGGCGGTTTTATGCCTGGGCGACGCCTGGTTTGGAAACTGTGGCCTGTCAAAGTCGAGAGGTCGGGGTTTCAAATCGCATCGAAATTGCAGTGGTTAGCCTTGGATTTTTTTGAGGGAAAAAATCGAAGGTCGTCGGAATCCGATAAAATGTACATGGATCGAAAGTTCATGAAAAGAGCACACCAGAAATGGCGGTTTTATGCCTGGGCGACGCCTGGTTTGGAAACTGTGGCCTGTCAAAGTCGAGAGGTCGGGGTTTCAAATCGCATCGAAATTGCAGTGGTTAGCCTTGGATTTTTTTGAGGGAAAAAATCGAAGGTCGTCGGAATCCGATAAAATGTACATGGATCGAAAGTTCATGAAAAGAGCACACCAGAAATGGCGGTTTTATGCCTGGGCGACGCCTGGTTTGGAAACTGTGGCCTGTCAAAGTCGAGAGGTCGGGGTTTCAAATCGCATCGAAATTGCAGTGGTTAGCCTTGGATTTTTTGAGGGAAAAAATCGAAGGTCGTCGGAATCCGATAAAATGTACATGGATCGAAAGTTCATGAAAAGAGCACACCAGAAATGGCGGTTTTATGCCTGGGCGACGCCTGGTTTGGAAACTGTGGCCTGTCAAAGTCGAGAGGTCGGGGTTTCAAATCGCATCGAAATTGCAGTGGTTAGCCTTGGATTTTTTTGAGGGAAAAAATCGAAGGTCGTCGGAATCCGATAAAATGTACATGGATCGAAAGTTCATGAAAAGAGCACACCAGAAATGGCGGTTTTATGTCTGGGCGACGCCTGGTTTGGAAACTGTGGCCTGTCAAAGTCGGGAGGTCGGGGTTTCAAATCGCATCGAAATTGCAGTGGTTAGCCTTGGATTTTTTTTGTGGAAAAAATCGAAGGTCGTCGGAATCCTATAAAATGTACATGGATCGAAAGTTCATGAAAAGAGCACACCAGAAATGGCGGTTTTATGCCTGGGAGACGCCTGGTTTGGAAACTGTGGCTTGTCAAATCGAGAGGTCCCAGCAGTTCGGATTTTTCAACTAAAATCAAAGTACCAGGCCACCAGATTGGCTAAGATAGCAGCAGGTATCTCATGTCAAACATCCCTCGCATATGCAGCAAGTTGCAATTTTGCAGCACATTTTCACAAAATGAATGCATACATCTAGGTTTGACTTTGAGTTGAATCGAGGTTGGCCTCCTGAAAGAAGATGAGATTAATTCCTGAAAAGGACTTTTTGAATGTGATTTACTTGGGGGTTGACTTTGAATGTCGGAGGACACTAGGACCTGCTGAGTCTGACAGATATAGCTGCTGCCCAGCAGATCAACCTCCGGTTAATGTGTTTTGTTATGACTATGACCATGGGTCTCATGGTGAATTGGCTTCAGAAATGTAATAAAATCGTTCTTTTAAGGACGTCAAGTCCATGCGGAGAGAGTGCTTAACTTCAGCTAATTTGCATTAGATGCGCAAGCCACCTGCTGTGAGCGCATCCTTTTTACCTCACATGACTCCATCCCACCACAGGACACAACTATTTGACATTGCAATCCCGCCAATAACTAAAACCCTGGGACAAGCATCCAATCCATCTGGCATCCGCTGTGCCTCTTGTCAGCCCCTCAGTCGTATCGTGAATTTTATTTTCTTCCGTGTCCTTGCGAAAGGATTCCTCACTCGCTGCATCAGCCGCAGCAGCACAGAGACACAGAAGTGTGCATACAATTTGGCGCCAACCACCGACGCGTTTTCGCTGTTTCCCGTCACACAGCTCGCACTCAGTCACTCAGTTGTTCACGGTTACTGACGTCTGATGTCCTTGGAATCGGCTCTCCCGCAAAACCCACAAATAACAGCACACCCAGAGATGCGCGCGTCATGCAGGATCCACTATATTTTCCTTATAACCCAATTTTGTATTCATCTCACAGGATTTGATTGATGTTTGTATGGAATTTCTGACACAGTTAATATGTGGTGCTGTCGTGGGGGGCCGCAGCAGAAGGAGCAAATCCATGTGGAAAACCCAGCCAGAGATAGAGGGAAAGCGAGAGTCCTTGCTGAATGTGTGTGGCTCGGTTCTTTTTTATTGATGATTTCCGTAGCGTTGCGCTTGGAATTTATGAGCGGGAGCAGGTTTTTTTCTCCGCCATCCTCGACGTCGTCCTTTCCACTAACTCTGTTGGGATTTCTGGATGAGTCCTTGTTATTGGTGTGCTGCGAGATGGATGCACACGTGTGTGCCTGTGGATGTTCTCTTCAGTTTTTTCCCTTCTGTTTCACTTGGTTTTCCTTTTTTTAAGTTTGCGGCGTCGTTTGGGCGATTTGAATGATTTAATTTATGACGCCACTGGTAGGTGGTGGTGGAGCAGCAGCCTCATCGGTTCCGCGACACGGCTTAGGAGGGAATATATAAGGATAATGGAGTTATCGCTGAGCTGAATGTGTAATTCTTGCTCGGACGAAGTGGGTGGGTGATCCTGGCGTGGAGCGCAGTGGGTCAGTGATTTAAGATTGTGAAGTGAAAGTGATGGATTGGTTGGCCCGAAAAGTGGGTTACTCCCAGGCATTTGGAGGGATTGAGATCTAAACACTAAATGACGTACGATGGGGTTGAAAGGTTTCTTTCTGGGCCATAAAGTCGAAGGAAAGTCAGAGTTTTCTTTTTTGGGTTTCTTTCTGAAATTGATTTTGTTTGGGGGATGGTCGGAATATATTTTGAAAGGAGTCAGGTTTTGGGGATAGTGTCTTAAAAAACTGACCAAATTCGATCGTGTTCTTGAGTTCTCTGTCAGAAGTGGATGACGAAGGGATTTCAGCGTCTTGCGAGGCATCAACAGGGACAGTCAGTGGAACCGCAAAGGTCAAGGAAGTGAGTTTTTGAAATTTGATGGGGGTTTTTAACTTCAGTAGTTGAAGATACGACGGATTTTCAAAAAGAAAATTCAATTCAACAAAAAATCGCAAGTTTTCGAGGTTTTAATAGAACCGTAAAGGACAAGGAAGTGAGTTTTTGAAATTTGACTGAGGTTTCTAACTTCAATATTTTGAAGAAATGAGGTATTTGGGAAAAGAATATTCAAATTTCAAGTCTTTTTTTAAAAGTTGCATGTTTTTGAGATTTTTATGGAACCGTAAAGGACTAGAAAGTGAATTTTTGAAATTTGACAGGGGTTTCCAACCTCAATATTTTGAAGAAATGAGGGATTTGGGACAAGAGTATTCAATTTTCAATGAACTAGGACAGTTGGTGGAACCTTAAACGACAGAGGAGTGCATTTTTGAAATTTGACAGGGGTTTCTAACCTCAATATCTTGAAGAAATGAGGGATTTTGGAAAGAGCATTCAATTTTCAAGTCTTTTAAAAAAAAATCACAGGTTTTCGAGAGTTTTATGGAACCGTAAAGGACAGAAAAGTGAGTTTTTGAAATTTAGCAGGAGTTTCTTACCCCAATATCTTGAAGAAATGAGGGATTTTGGAAAAGAGTATTCAATTTTCAAGTCTTTTTTCGAAAATCGTATGTTTTTGAGATTTGAATGGAACTGTTAAGGACAAGAAGGTGAGTTTTTGAAATTTGACGGGGGTTTCCAACCTCAATATTTTGAAGAAATGAGGGAAATGAGGTTTTTTTTCAATTCCTTTTTAAATAGTCGCAAGTTTTCGAGATTTTAATGGTGGAAGAGCGTACGGCGTATGTCCGCAGAGTTCTGGCGAAAAACTACAAGGACCTCTCCTCCACCAAAGAACACACTTCCCTCCTCTCAACGAAACAGTGTATCCTCCCGTCAAAGTCTTCGCATAATTGATCGATAACAAACGTCTAAATAGTGCCAACCCGCATCCTTCTAAGATCCTTCAATAATTCAATTTACCACAACATACACACCAGTCCACCAAACTCACCCCCCTCTCACAAACTCCCACACAATGTTCCAACAAAATTCAATCAATATGCAAAAATCCATCCATTCTGCCAGGAAGTCAACACTCCTGCTCAGTTAATCAAAAACCTGTTATCCTTTCAATAGGTCTAACCTAGCCTCAGGCTGCTCTTCTCCTTCTCTCTCTCGCTTCTCAGACACAATGAAATTACGTACACTTAACCCAACTGTGCGCCACCCTCTTCAGTAAACACATGTTACCCCGTGTTCAATGAAAACTTTATCAACACACAGACACGCCCTGCCGCCCATCAACCACCCATTGAAATGGAAACTGAAATAACAACATCATTCACATCATTAAAATTTTAACAACAGCCTGACATATGTACACGTGCGTGTGTGGGAGGAGGTCGGTAGGGGATGTTCATCCCTCTCAAGAAACAACCACAAGGTCTTCAAGAAGGTTCAAGTGGCGGCCACGGCCGTCGGTCAATTGAATATTCAAAACCTCAGCAGGCACACACGCACACACACGTCCGAACTCTGGTTGCGTGTATCCTTTTCGGTTGAGACAAACATGATTCCTGCATTAGTCGAGGCAAACAGAGAGACCAACGGCACGAACCGAAAAATAGTTACGGTCGACGAGGGAAGTTGCGAGGTTCCCTGATTCTGAAAAGGGTTCAAACACACGCACACACACACGCAGGCACACGCACATTCTCTCGTATGAACTGCCCCTGAGGCTGTTGGGTGGAGGAACTCTAACCTCAAGATAATGAAAATCGACCTGATCCCAACCGCCGCCCACCCACTCAGCACTCCCGTCGTTGGCCACAAGACCCCGAGGCCCGTAGGGTCGTCGATTCATCCATCCACTTAACACACAAAGTCAACATAACGGAAATTAATCGAAATTCTGGCAGAAGTTGGAACACACAAAAAAAGACAAAACACAAGCAACCATTGATCCGTCCCCCCAAATCAAAGTTTCGACATCGCCGTCGTCGTTGCCGTCGCAGTCGCCTTTGCTATCGCCGCACATCGACCTCGTCATCGTCAATTATCCATCTTCGTTTCAAATTACATCCACACAGTGGAGAGGGGGAGGGGGAGAAGGAGGAGGGATGTGTTGGGTCTTACTTTCTAATTGGTTGACAAAATTAATTTGCATATTAATTCATGGCAAGAAGGATAACGGGAGAACAAAACCAAAACGCAAACAAATTCCTTCCATCCATCCATCCATCCCCATCCACCCACCGAGCATCGATAATCCCCGCTCCTGTGTGTATCCCTGTGTCGTATTTGTTGATGGGGGTATGCCGGCTCTGTTTGTGTTGGCGCGATTGAAATCGATTTGCTAATTTCGAGAAGATCCTGAAAAAGACAAAAGGATCGATTTAAATTGAATTAGAAAACGCGAAAAGGAAATTAGACCGAAGAATGCAAACGAAAAAAAAAGAACACAGAGGGACTCTCTCGTTCTGTGGCGCACCGACAACGAGAGAGAACAGGTAAATTAGCATGATTCGAGGATACCCCCAGGGATGGATGAATGTCCTTTTTTTCTCCCCTGCGCTGTGGTGTGGAGACTCTCCGTCATTCGCTCGAAGGATGAGCAAACAGAAGGCAACTAGTTTTGTGAGAATGAATTAAAGTGTAATTAGGATAACTCCCGGGAAGTAATCTATGATAGGGTCAACGGACACGACCCCAAAGGGGAGTGCTTTGATTATCCTTTGGGCTTGATTCTGACTCCGGTTTTTGTTGCTATTTTTCTTTCGTTTGTGTTGCCCTTTAAACATTCATGCAGGCTCAGAGAGGGATACTCAATAAATATCTAAATGAAATTCATTATTGTCCCCGGATGGGGTTGTTTGTCTTTTGGATTAGGCTGGCTTTTAGATTAAGTGGAGCAATTGCCACCGTTGCCAAGGGGTTGAATCCTGTGGGATAGAAGTTTTGATTGAGAGACGGAATTTGTGTTGATTTCATGATCTTGAGGGAGGGGCAGTTTTTTGTTATCAGTCTGGAAGCAGTTGGAGGACACTTTTTGGTATATTTTCAATCGTCCTTGTGAGTCAGTAGGGTGATGACAGCTTTAGGAGCTACACCCGGCCATGATTTCCGACTAAGTCAAGCTTGAAATGTTGATCTTCGCGGTCTGATGAGCATCTGGCAGTCGGAGGACAACTTCTGTTAAATTTTTAATAGTCCTTGTGAGTCTTGAAGAACATCAGCTCAGCGATGACAGCTTTTGAAGCTGCACCCAGTCAGGATAAGTGACAAAGTCAGGCTTGAAATGTGCATCTCTAAGGTCTGATGAGCCTCTGGTCAAAGTCTTTGAAGGAATATGGTGTCTCAGCCTCTGGCAAAGGCCTTTGAAAAAAATGTGTGGCTTAGAATCTACAGTTTTTGCTGAGTCCACCATCAGAGTGATTTGCTACAAAAAAATCAAAGGAATTGCCTCTGAAAAGACCTTAAATTTCGCCAAGAAACAAAGCAAAGGCCTTTTCCCGATAAATGACGCTACGGTTTGGGACTAAGTCAAGCTTGAGATATAGACCTCTACGGTCTGATGAGCCTCTGGTCAAAGTCTATGAAGGAAAATGATGTCTCAGCGTCTGGCAAAAATCTGAAAAAGAAAATGGTGTATAAGCCTAGCTTAGAATCGATGGTTTTTCCTTATTCAGCATCAGAGTGATTTGCTATAAGAAAATCAAAGGAATTGGCTCTGAAAAGACTTTAAATTTCGGTATGAAACAAAGCAAAGGCCTTTTGCCGATAAATGAGGCCACGGTTTCGGCCTAAGTCAGGCTTAAGATGTTGACCTCTACGGTCTGATGAGCATCTGGCCAAAGTCCCTGAAGGAATATGCTGTCTCAGCCTCTGGCAAAAATCTGAGAAAGAAAATGGTGTCTAAGCCTGGCTTAGAACTTACGGTTTTTGCCTAAATTTTGCCAGAGTGATTTGCTATAAGAAAATCAAAGGAATTACCCCTGAAAAGACCTTAAATTTCACTAAGAAACAAAGCAAAGGCCTTTTCCCGATAAATGAGGCCACGGTTTCGGCCTAAGTCAGGCTTAAGATGTTGACCTCTACGGTCTGATGAGCCTCTGGTCAAAGTCTATGAAGGAAAATTGTGTGTAAGCCTCTGGCAAAAATCTGAGAAAGAAATTGGTGTCCAAGCCGGGCTTAGAATCTACGATTTTGGCCTAATTCAGCATTAGAGTGATTTTCTAAAAGGAAATTAACAGTATTACCCCTGAAAAGACCTTACATTTCGCTATGAAACAAAGCAAAGGCGTTTTCCCGATAAATGAGGCCACGGCTTGGGACAAAGTCAAGCTTGAGAACTAGACTTCCACTGTCTGATGAGCCTCTTATCAAAGTCTTCAAAGAAAAATGCCGCCAAAGCCTCTGGCAAGGACCTTTAAGTGAAAATTGTGTCCAAGCCTGGCTTAGAATCTAAAATGTTTGCTTAACTCACCATCAGAATGATCTGATGCAAGGAAATCAAAGAAGTTGGCTCTGAGAAGACCTTAAATTTGTGTAACAAACGAAGCCAAGGGCGTTTGCTTGGTGAACGAGCCTAAGTCGAGCTTTGGATTGCCACAAACATGACATTTAATCCTCAGTGCATGTTAGGGTCTCTCATCAACATCTCAGTCTTCTTCGAGGGATCACAGCACAGCTTATGGTCGATGCACTGATCATTCCACTCTTGCTTGAAGCTTGGACATTATCTCTTGTTGCATAATCTGCATCTGGGATTAGTTGCTTTCAGCGCCTACTTTGCTCCGTAAGATGAGTCTTTGCTACGTACAGTAGACGCAGAACTGTGCTATGTAGAGTCAGCCTTTGCTACGTAAAGTAGACGCTGAGTCCAACTAATCCCATCTACAGATTATGCAACAAGAGATTATGTCCAGAAGACTGACTCTAACAACAAAAAAAAACCCCAATCACGGACTAAATTGCAAAAACCCACTTCGAATGCGCTTCAACCACAACCCCTGCCACGACCTTTTGGACAAATTTTAAGGCAACCAGCACAAAAAAAAACCCGGCCCGCCCCGAGAGAAAAAAAAAACTGAAATATATTTAATTAAACGCAAAAAACAATCCCGAAGCACAATCGTCCGCTTCACCGGTTCGCAACCGATTTTCACCCGAAAAGGATATTCGGCCAGTTTTCAATTTTCCAGTCCTCTCTGTCTCTGCGTCCAGCGATTATTATTGTGATTACATCCCTGTAACATTGTTATACCGGACGATCCTTTTTGATTAATTAGCTCACGCATGTAATTCATTCCGACCGCCATCGCCGCCGCTGCTGCTGCTGCTGCTGCTGGTGCCGTCGATGCATGACAATCCTGTGGAGGAGAGCAAAAAATGGGAGAAATAAAATTCCACAACTGTATCCCTTTGCGCATTTCTCATCGATGAGTGACTTCTTTTTTTTGTGCCACAATTAATGCCGTTGTTGTTGTGACAACTGTCATATCCCCGTGACGACAACAACAACGCAATGACAGTCAGCCAATTTGTTATGACATTACAACCGCACGCGGAATTATTCGACCGAGTATCGCGGAGGACAACGCAAAAAACAAGAGGATCCTGGATCGAGGCGAGGGTGGAAAAAAGCCGCCGATGGTCGATGGACTGGACCAACGGAAGGACGACGTTCATAACTGAAAATGGAATTCAGTCAGAATGAGATCTTTGAAACGGTTATGTGTGGAAATGATTTTATATGACCGAAAACTTTGACGCAACCACTTTTGATGGCAAACTCGTCCTGTGAGGGTCCTTCGACTGACTAAGGGAATTTCGTAAAGACAACAACGACTGTTTGGGGGGCGGGGAGGGCTGAATGGGAGAATGTGGAGGTTTTTAACGACGACGAAGACGATGCTCTTTGGTTAATGGCGACGAAGTAATGTGGTACACAGAGAGAGAGAGCGAGGGATTGAAGTTTCACTCACAGATTAACTAAAAGTTGTCAAAAACCATGCAGCGGTACAGAACTTTTTTATGTCGAGGATAATTTTTTCGGCAAAACGGTCATAAGATGTTTTATTCGTTTTCGGGCGACGAATAGGAGATGTGGGCGCGCATAACTTGACAGTGGGTGGGTGGGTGTTTCGTCTGTATTTATGTTTTACAACGAAACTTGTTGGTTAAGCTGGGATTAGATGATCAAAAAGGGGGTGGAGGGGGAAGAGGGGGAGAGATGGTGAGGAATGGGAAGGGATGAGGATGGTTTAATGGGCCGTTGGAGAAAGTTTTGATGGTTCCTTTTTTATGACAAGGTGAAAGTGTTGCGAGATTTGCAGCTTAGTTGTGTCACGATGAGTCATTGACATGTATCGGTGGGGCCATCAAATCGGAGCACATCGAAACTGGGGCATGGAGGAAATTGACTGGAAATTGTCTTAGAAACACCGACTAGCGCTGGAGATTTTTGAGAAGTCCTCGAATGAGAGCGATTGAATAGAGGAAACTGATTGGAAATTGTAGTAGGAATTTGAGGTCTCTGGAGGCATCAACCCGACTGAAGTTGAAGGCTTTTGAGTGGTCTTTCAATGACAACGACTGAGGAAATTGACTACAAATTGCTCTAAAACTTTGAGCCTTCTTGAGGGAAGTTGATGGTTTTTGAGCGTTCTTCGAATGACAGTGATTGATTACAGGAAATTGACTAGAAATTTACCTTCTTGAGGCACAACACTGGGTGAAGCTGAATGTTTTTGAGAAACCATCGAATAAGAGCGATTTATTGGAGGAAATTGACTAGAAATTGCTTTCAAAATTTGAGCCTTCTTGAGGCACGCGGCTGATTGAAGCTGAAGGTTTTTCAGAGGTCTTCGAATGAGAGCGATTGAACAGAGGAAATTGTCTCAGAATTCATTAATTTTCGTGGCCCGCATGTTACACTAAAGGGGTCGCGGAGGCAATGCATGCACGAGGGATCTCCAGGCCACTCGGTCCTCCGCCAACGACTCTAACTGATCAGGAGCTATGCCCAAGCGTAACCAAGCGAGTTTTTGGACTTGGTCCAACCATCTCGTCCTGGGTCTGCCAAGCGGTCGCCTACCTGACGGAATCGCATTCAAGGCACGCCTCGGAAGTCGTGATGATGTCTTCGAAGAGGAAATCTCTGCATCGTCAAGTCTTCAAGATTTCAGTTGCAATTTAATTGAAAAATCTTACAGCGAATCTCAAAATCAAATCTCAAGCCTCTGCTAAACTTTGCAAACTTCCCACTCGTCCTCCTTCGCTTCGGCTTAAGCGTCTTAACCCTAAACCTCTTAGAAACCCGCCAGGAAATCGAAAAAATGATTTCTTGGAAAAGGGAGCCAAAAAACGCGTAGCTTCACTTCCGCCAAGGGATTTTCACCTCACCGCAATTCTGGGAAAAGCAAAAATCAGTCAAAAAGAACGTAGCCCGCCGCCGGGGCAACTGCGTGACTTTTGTGAATCCTTTCTTGTCAAATCCGCTAAACAGCAAAACAAAAGCAAAGCAGCGTCTAATTTATGTCGCTCTATCAGCCTCCACCCCCTCGGAACACTTCTAAGCCCAGCTCCTGACTGTGTCCCATGCATCCTTTCATCTTCTGTGCCGCTAAATGTCCCTTTGTCACAAGCCAGTGTGACTTGTGCTTGACGCCATTTGTTAATGCGAATTATCCCAATTATTCCCATTTGAACTGAGAACGCATGGATTAAGCCGTTCATATCCAAGGTTACCCCCTCTCATTATCCTGATTTAATACACATCCTAAATCAGCTCCTGGCTACGCCAATGAATCTTCACCCAGACCAGCCGTCGCTGTGCCGCAGCCGTCAACGGTAGTGGCAGCGATTCGTTTTTTTTTTTTGCGACTCCCTCAAATCTTCACTTCATATCGAGGCCCGAAGTGGTTGGCACAGCCTGGAAAATGTGTATATCACGCGTCAGTTAATTTACGTTCCGCCATAAAATCATGTTCCAAATGTGCCCCGTCATTTGCGCCCGCCTCTCGCCATCCTCGCCGAAATCCGCCACCACCATCCGGCCGCTCACCCCACCAAACATACGCGCGTATTACGCTAATTTAACTCAAAAGTAATTTTCCCTTAATTTCACTCATAAATTCCACTGAATCACCCTCAACAAGCCGTCCCTCGCCGCACCGCACTGCCCTGCCCGGCCCGCGAGCGGCTTTCTACTCTAAATGTCAAGTCAAATGAATGCCTGATGAGGAGGTGGCTTTCACCTGGGTTACCAATATCAAGGCGCACCCGACAAAAAAAAAACGAACGGCAGCAGCGAAGAAAAACGCCTCCGGCTATGGCTGGGGATGAAGAAAAAGAAATATCCCTTCCATATCCTTATTAGGTCGAACGTGTGCCAAAAGTGATGAAAGTCTCGCGCCCCGATGAAATATTCTTCTCCATTAAGTTGTGCTCCCCACCCTCTGTGGACAGGGGAGGTGGGGGTGGTGGGGGTGCGGGTGAAGGGCGCACATATGCGCCGGTATGCCTCGCGTAGGTCCTCACATATGTCGTCGCAAATCACCCAAAGGAAGAGAGCACAGAAAAAAAACCGAGAAAGCACACAAGCCCATGCGAGAAAAGACGTCAAGGTTTCCGCTGAAAGAAAAAGGACCCCATTCGGAAGCACTTTTTTCTCTGCGCCTGATGAGCCGCTGTTTGGGGGCGAGGAGAAGAAATAATTTTCGTTTATCTTTCGCTGCGCATGTAGTGGTATGATGGTTTTCAGTTTTTTCAACGACAAGGATTTCCGTGCTCTCTGGTAGGTTCATCGGGCTGCGCCGCCGTGTCCTTGGACGCGCGAGTTCGAGGGACGTTTCTGTTTAAGAATTCGCTCGTGGCTCGATTTAGGATGAAAACAGTTGAGGATTGGCGTTTTTCTGTCTTCATTAGCGATTCAATGGCAAGGACGAATGAAAGAATACATTTTCTTTCCTTAAGGACTCCTCGTTTGGCTGATGGGAGGAGGGGGGTGGGGGACTGCTCTGCTTTCGTTCGGGAGCGATATTTGCGTGGGAAAGGCATTGAACTCGATTGTTGGGTTCACAGACTTTGAATTGAGGATGTGGCGCCAAAGAGAGGAGGGGGGGCTAAGGAGGAGAGGAAGTGAATTGAATTTTAATGACGTATGAGTCTAGAATACTTCCGAGTACTTGAATGAAAGACTTCAGGGCAAAGTTTGTTAAGCTTTTTATAGACTTCTTGAAAAATACCCGAAGCGCAGGTTGTTGGAGGTGAGAGAGTCCTGCATTTCGACCTGATTAGGAAGGCGTGTGGAGACCTGCTTCACATGGAGGGCTTGAAATGAGCATAACAATAAGAATGGCGGCGCAACAGTCCGAGGTGGACCTGGACCTAGTTTCTCAGCAACCACTTGTGTTGTGCGTGCTATTGTTCCCTCACGAGTGGCGGGAACTTACTACTCCCTACTACGACCTACTAATCAAGTCGAAATGCAGGACCCTCCTGCCTCAAAAAACCTGCGCTTCAGGAATTTGCCAAAAAGCCTATAGAAAGCTTAACAAACTTTGCTTTAATGCCAACTCCGAACGGCGATTTTGAGAAGCTTCTTCGAGACAGTTATACTCTTTGTCAGTGACTCGAAAGAGGTGAAGCCATGGTTAAAATTTTAGGTGTTTTTTTCGAGATTCGAACCCTAGACCTCGAGTGTAGGAGTAGACGCACCTACCGACTATGCCACGGTGCCCATGACAGGGCTTGATATGAGCAAAGGGAACAAATTTTGTTCAAATTTAGAACTCAATCGGGACGACTGGATGGCGCAGTTGATTAAGTGCCTGCCCCAAGTTCGAGGGATCCCAGGTTAGGTTTTGGAAGGGGAGTGTGATGAGTAAGGCATCACTTCCACTCGGTGGCCATGTGGCCCAATATAAATCCAGAGAGGTCCCAGGTTCGAATCCCAGTGAAAGCAAAGTTAATACGCTTTTATCCGGTTTTTCAAAATCTGGTCCAGTCACCATTTGCTGTTGGAATCAAATTAACGGCACTATCACTGGAGCAGATCAGTGGCAGAAGTCTGACTTTGGGTATCACAATGGACCAACATGGTCTAAGTGTGCCGCTGGTGAATTCACTAGCAGCCCCCTAACCTAACCTAACCCTAGACCTCTCTCCCAGCTCTCCGTCAACTCCTTAGATAGTCCCGAACCCATCATATTTTCATGACTTGATATGCCTTTTCAGATTTGATTGAATCATCAAGGTTCTCCCCTCAAAAAAAGACCCCTAATCCAAGCCAAGTCCTTGCAAATTAAATCCCATCCCACGAGCCCAATCGACTGTGTGCCGTCAGAAACAACAGCAAAACAACAACAGCAAGCACAACAGAAAAAAAGGACACACAACCAACACATATCCCGGCTTGAAGTCCCCGATTATTTGTACCATTTCAACAGCATACTTAAAGGATCATGTTTTCCTTGCGAATATGTATCAAAATAAAATCAATATAATCTATAAAAAGTGACCCATCACCCCCCGTCCCTTTCCACGGCACGGACGACGATTGGCTTGGATGAAAAAAAGCATGTCCTGTTGTGTCCTTGTCCATGGCATGACAAAAATTTATAAATTCTGTTAAATTATGTGTGAAATCTTATATTTCCCTCTTGGGTTCAAGGACATTTGCCCCTTTTTTGCATGACAAACCCTTCCCTTCCCCCACCCCCCCTCGGTCATCGTGGCCACGCACCCCACACAGACCACAGGCTAAGCCGGGCTGAGCTGAGCCCAAAAACTACATGCGGGGGGCACAATGGACAACAAAAGGAGCACCAAAGGCAGAGGCAAAGAAAAACGAACGACAGAAAAAAAAAAGGATTTCCTTCAACTTTCCCTACGTCATCGTGTCGTCGTTGTCATCGTCGTCGTCGTCTTAGTTTTTGTTATCGTCTTTTGGGGTTTCAAGTGGCCCATAAAGTATCAAAAGGACAAGAAACCCCCCGGCTCCGCACGGCGAACTTATGGTTGGTCTTGTACTTCTTCTGCTTGGTTACATCTTGTTTAGTCGGGTGACCTTTGCGGATGGTTTCGAGGACACACTAATAACGGTAATTTGGATTCTTAATTATTTGTGACAGAGAGCCGCACACCACACACAAGAGAGACAGAGCCAAGTGCTAAATGGAACGGAAGACGTTTGAATATTTTATGAAAATTTTGCGGATCAAATCGTTCGGATTGAATGGGTTAGATTGGGTGGGAGGGGGTAGAAGGGGTGGAGGGTGGCAATTGCTTGTATGCTGGACGTCTTATTCGATTGGACATAAGGGATTATCATACGCACGTGCGTGGCAGAGCGGTCGTCAGGTTGTCCTTCGCAGTTAAGTGCCCGGGATGATGAGATCCTTTTAAATGAAACAGAATATTCATTTTGACAGCGTTGCCTAGGCGGTCACACGAAGCCTGGGAAATATGCAATGAGGACGCTTTAGTTGGTTTTAATGAAGCGTGTGGCCGTTAAATTGCCTGCGCGGGTCATCATCTGGTGTGGTCTCGGTCTCTGATTCACGCTCGATTTGATTCCCTAAATATTCTCATAATTATCGAGGTTCCTGTGAAGGACACTCGGTGGAGGGCACATTATTCCTGGCCCGTATCCCACTCGGGAAGGCTTACGTCGTCAAATATTGATTCTTTTGTGCGGCAGTGGCATGAAAGAGTTGCTGGACAGAGGACTGAAGGGATTGAGTCATCAGGCGGTGCTTAGCTGACAGAACTTAGGACATTTAGAACTTGAATAACAGCAACTGCTGGCGTCCTTGGAACGACAACGAAGACTGGGTGCTTGCGGTTGACAAGCACTTGATGGTTGGCATGTAAGGACTTAATGTTGTGGAAGGTTATTGTGGGTGGGCTGGGGGGTGGCATTTGGAAGGTCAAAGAGAATCACATATTCAAATCCAGTATCGATTTCATCTCAGTTTTGGTTTTCGAATGAACAGCAATAAATTTTTGATTTGCTGCCAAGCGATTATGACTCATCTCTCTTATGTCACTGGATTAAGACGGTTTGTGTGTCTCCAATGCTGACTTTTGATGAAACTTTTATGAGCTCTCGACTTCTGATCAATTCTTGGACGGCTGTGGGAAGAAGTTGGAGACATTTATCGACTTCCTCGTGCGACAAGTTCTTCACAAGTTCCTTTTCGATTCTTCTTCTTCTTCTTCTTCTTCTTCTTCTTCTTCTTCTTCTTCTTTTTCTTCTTCTTCTTCTTCTTCTTCTTCTTCTTCTTCTTCTTTTTCTTCTTCCTCTTCTTCTTCTTCCTCGTCTTCTTCCTCTTAGGATGCTACAGTCCGAGGTGGACCTGGGCCTCACTCAACATGACTCTCCAGACAGCACGATCTTTCACCAGCTGTCTCCAGTTTCGTACACCAAGCCGGCCGAGGTTCCTTTCGACTTGGGTGCGCCACCTTGTACGTGGACGTCCTCTGTTGCGTTGTCCCACAGGCTCAGAGTCGAAGACTTGAACTCTGCTAACATGCAGATATTCGAAAGTGACTCTCAAAAACGAAACGAATTCCGATTGAGTCTTAGATTAGGTTAGGGGGCTGCCAGTGGATTCACCAGCGGCACACTTAGACCATGTTGGTCCATTATGATACCCACCGTCAGACTACTAGCACCGATCGACCGCTCCAGTGATAGAGCCGTTGATTTGATCCCAACAGCAAAGGGTGACTGGATCAGATTTTGAAAAATTTAGAAAAATCGGATAAAAACGTATTAACTTTGCTTTCAGTGGGATTCGAACCTGGGACCCCTCTGGTTTCACAATGGGCCCCATGGCCTCCGCGGAGAAGTGATGATTTATTCATCACACTCCCCTTCCAAAACCTAACCTGGGACCCCTCTAACTTGAGGCAGGCACTGGACCAACTGCGCCATCCAGTCGTCCCGATTGAGTTCTAAATTTGAACAAAATTTGTTCCCTCCGCTCCTGTCAAGCCCTGTCATGGGCGCCGTCGCGTAGTGGTTAGGTGCGTTGACTCCTACGCTCGAGGTTTAAGGTTCGAATCTTGAAAAAACACCTAAAATTTTATCCATGACTCCTGCTCTTTTGAGTCACTGATAATGTCTAGAAAAAGCTTCTCAAAATCGCCGTTCGGAGTCGGTATAAAGCCGTAGGTCGCCGCCACTTAAGAGAGAACAATGGAACGCACAACATGAGTGGTTGCTGAGAAACTAGGCCCAAGTCCAACTCGGACTGTTGCGCCGCCATTATTATAACTTTGCTTTCACTGGGACTCGAACCTGGGGCCCCTCTCACTTAGGGCAGGCTATTAACTAACTGCGCCATCCACTCGTCCCGATTGAGCCCTAAATTTGAGCAAAATTTTTTCCCTCTGCTCAATTCAAGGCGTGTAATAGGCGCCGTGGTGTATTGGGTAAGTGCGTTGACTTTTACGCTCGAGGTCTAAGGTTCGAATCTCGAAAAAAAACACCTAAAATGTTATCCATGGCTCCATCTCTTTCGAGTTACTGACGAAAAGTACAAATGTCGCGAAGAAGCTTCTCAAAATCGCCGTTCGGAGTCGGCGTTAAACCGTAGGTCTCCGCCACTCGTGAGAGAACAACAGCACGCACAACACGATTGGTTGCGGAGAAGCTAGGCCCAAGTCTACCTTGAACTGTAGCGCCGCCATTGTTATTATTATTTTATTTTCACTCGGATTCGAACCTGAGACCCCTCTGGAGTGATGCCTTAATCATCACACTCCCTTTCCAAAACCTAACCTGAGACCCCTCGAACTTGGGGCAGGCACTGAACCAACTGCGCCATTCAGTCATCTAAAGAGGGGTCTAAGGCTTGTCTTTGGTTAGGAGGCATTCTCCTTCTCTGACAAGTCGACTGAAGGAAAGGAGGGGAAGGAATTTTGGCTGATTGCCCTTCAGTTCGCATCAGATTTCGGAGGAGCTCAATATGTCTCAGAGGCTTTATGTCAGTGTGGCTCTGAGGGTCGAGGTTCAACACAAGAAAAGGAATCAACGTCTCTCAGACTGAACAAGTTGAAGGACAGTCCTCGCAGGACATCTGAACTCCCTCGAGCAAGCTAAAAACTGTGGGTTCTGTTCGAATTTCTCAGAAAAAAATTCAATAAACTCCGAAATCAATCTCGAATTTCCATGAAGCAGTCGTAATTGAATAGCCATCGACCGCGGTAAACATGTCCACGAGCATGAGCGGGCAAATATCTCACATTTCTTACACTCCGCGGATTCGTGGCAACCTTGAGAGTGGAAGGATCGATATTTTCTTAAAACTTTTTTGCTCAGGCCGTGACACGTAAACAAAAACATTTCAGCCACGTGTTGTTTGTGTTTTGCGGCCACAGTGCCAAGGTCAGTTATTACCCACCCGCAGACCAAAAATATTCACCGAAGAGAATTAGCCAAGCGAAGGATATAACAAAAGCAATTCACCCAAAAACAAGCACATTGTCCTGTTAAGTCATTTTCTCTCACCCGGAAAGAAACACAAACACACACAGGCACAGACAGGAGGGAACAATAGAATCCTCCATTTAACTTTGCGACTTACATCCTCATCACAACAACAGCAACAACGGCAAAAACAACTCAATTAAACGCCGTGAAACAAAGGACACCGCCTCTCTCTAGCCCCCAATCGCCACAAACTTACGCACACACACACACACGCACGCACAGAGGCATCCAGTCACACAATCACATGGAGCTACGGAGAAATAAAAATTAATTTCGGGTAATTCTTTCGCAGCAATAACATTTTATAATCCTCCCCAGGACAAGACAATACAACGCAACACAAGAGCAACCAGCAGAGAAGAGAAAAAAATGACGACGGACAACAACAACAACACATAAATGACCCTACTTTCCACCTAATTTACCCTATTCTCAGGACATTTACATAAATAAACGGCAATCTGACTGAAAAAGCTGCAGAGGGGTGGACGAACGGGGGAAAAAAAGCAGAAAAAAATACAACAAACCTTTCCCGCCATCATTGTCATTGTCCTCATTGATGTCCTGGAAAAATCCTCATAAAGAAATGCATAAAAGGGGGCGAAAGGAAACCAACAAAACAAAACCAAAATGATGGCAAGGATACTCCTCCCCCTCATCCCATTGGCAGGCGGCGAATCCTTTCACTCGTGCCGCGTTCCGTGACGGTCCCGCTCTCGCACAGCACACCTATTAGTCATGCATTGTTCGACCACGAAGATGGGGAATAAAACTTTCCAGTCAACATAGACAAACGATGATCCTTGCCAAGGATATAAATCTTATCGTCCGCCATAGAAATTTGCTGCTAATAATCACCTCATCATGCTGTGCGAAGGCCGTGGCAGAGGCGATGGCGGTGACGGTGGCGGTGGCGGTGGACGGCGGCGACGCCCCGGCAAGTCTGCGGTAGCACGCGTGATAGAAAGTTTCTGTCCCTCCCTGATTCGGGGAAACAGGCAGCAGGCTTTAGAAGTGAGAACTGGTCAAAGTCGCACGTTTGCCAGTAATCAGGTCAAACTTGATTCAAAAGATTCCGTCCCCCCTCCCCTCGCTCCATCCCTGTGTTCCTTCGCCCTTTTGGTCCTTCGACAATAGTCACCCAATTTATGGGGAAAAGAAGATCCCCACAAAGGATAATCATCTCTTGAGAAGAAGAAGAAGAAGAAGGAGAAGGGAAAGAGAAAAGAGTGAAGGAGTGGAGTCGACTCCAGCAGGGATATGGATTAAGGACACCTCTACGGTCGGTGGTCACAAATAAATTTGTTTGTCCTTCAACACGTAACTCATCCAAATTCGATTTCATTCAATCGGAAGGGAAGTAGGACATGGCAGGGGGGGGGGGGGGTGTAGGATGAAGAGAGGAAACAAGGAAATTGATCCGTTGACCACTCGTTTGAGGGTTCACTTCCTTGAGTTCTAATGAAGTGTGTTATCAGAATGAATAAAGAAGGATTTCGCTCTCATCACCCAGATAGGATCCAGATAGGATCCCCCCCTCCCTGAGAGGACAATATCCCGGCCAAACACACAAAAGGGGATATGTGTGTGCGATGCGGTGTAAAATAAGGGTTCTTGGGTGATAAACAAAAATTTACATCACCACACGACACAGGCACACTCACACAGGTGCCGAGACCAAGTGGATTTATAGTGAGCAATTTAAATACCGTTAAATGCATAAATCACTCTTGCCCACACGGGGGATTTTATGAACACGACCGTAAATTTAACGCTGCAAAAGGATAACGCAGGCGACAGGAGCAAAAATGAGTGCAAAAAAAAAGAGAACAGAAAAAAAAACTACACAAAAAATACTCATGTACTCAAACAACGGTGTAAACACAGAGAGAGGCGGGGGGACACTTCCGCTGGGCCTGGCAGGGAATGTGTGTGCTGCTGGTCATGGGCTGTTGTCTCACCTCAATGTCAGCAGGTTGAATTTTAGACGAGCTCGCAACATGAAAAGGTCGAGGAGTGCTGAAGTCGGTGAAAGGAGCTGAAGCGTATGGCCGGTGGACAGTGGTGATCGAGAGTCACTCTCTCTCTGAGGTCATCTGGTGGAGGATGGGCACGCCAACTCTGAGGTCCAAGTAGACATGGGAAAAAATTTTACTTTTGGAGAACCCGAGGAACTCCCTTTATCCTTCGGGCAATTTTGAAGACATCTTTTGGCCACACTGTGGTGTCCAGACGTCTCAGCCGGCTCAGGGATGAATCCGGTCCCATTCGGTCCGTCTGGTGATAGTCTCCATATGGTGCTAGTCTCCGTCTATTGATAGTTTCCGTCTGGTGATAGTCTCCATCTGGTGCTAATCTCCGTCTATTGATAGTTTCCGTCTGGTGACAGTCTCCGTCTGGTGATAGGTCGATGAACAATTTTCGAAGACATTCTTTGGCCACATTGTGGCGTTAAACGTCTCAGCCGGCTCGGGGATGAATCCGGTCACATTCGGTCTTTCACCAGATGAAAGGCCGAAAAAAATCGGTTTTCCCCACCTTTTTTTGTTACGCGTCCTCTGGCTTCGGGAAGGTTGTCCGCGTTGGTTTTCTTTTTTTGTTGTTGGCGTATAAGCGCCCCAGGGTTTGGTCGTCCCCGTCGAAAAACGACGTGGCGCCAAATTTGACGGGAACTTGGAACTTTTTGGATTTTTTGTGTTGGAAAACTTTTGTGCGAGTTTTTGGGGACCCGCCCCAGCTGAGCAGTCGGGTAGGGCGGTCTTTTGGGACCACCACTCCTGCGGCACGCGACATAGTCCCTGTCTGGTGATAGCCTCCGTCTGGTGCTGGTCTCCGTCTGGTGATAGTCTCCGTCTGGTGGTAGTCTCCGTCTGGTGATAGTCTCCGTCTGGTGCTGGTCTCCGCCTGGTGATAGTCTCCGTCTGGTGATAGTCGCCGTCTGGTGATAGCCTCCGTCTGGTGATAGTCTCCGTCTGGTGATAGTCTCCGTCTGGTGGTAGTCTCCGTCTGGTGATAGTCTCCGTCTGGTGCTGGTCTCCGTCTGGTGATAGTCTCCGTCTGGTGGTATTCTCCGTCTGGTGATAGTCTCCGTCTGGTGCTGGTCTCCGTCTGGTGATAGTCTCCGTCTAGTGATAGTCTCCGTCTGGTGATAGTCTCCGTCTGGTGATAGTCTCCGTCTGGTGATAGTCTCCGTCTGGTGCTGGTCTCCGCCTGGTGATAGTCTCCGTCTGGTGATAGTCTCCGTCTGGTGATAGTCTCTTTTTTTTGGCAATTTTGTGGTGCTAAATACCTCAACCGGGTCATTGATGAATCCTGTCACATTCGGTCCGTGCGGTGATAGTCCACAGAGCCACCATCTCGTGCATCTGACACATCACCAGCCACCCCCACTGTACCGCCATTCGGCATAACCAAGTGCCTACACATGTAACCATGTTTGACAATAAAAAACTTCCCCCAGACTCCTCAAAGGACAAACTGAAACAACAACGGGAAAAAAATTAAAAAAGGACGAACAAAAAAAAAACTCCTCCATTTAACGACACTGGTGGCATCTCCAGTCAGCGATGGACGGGAGCGGATGGGATGAAGGACATCTGAATTTTCGCGGCAACTTTGTCAGCATAGCCGCTCTCTGCAGAGAGGAGGAACGAGAACGAGAACGAGTACGAGAACGTCAACCAAACGACCGCCACCACCACCGTCGGGGTAATTGGGTTGGGAGCCATTTAAAACCGAAATTAATTCATTGTGCTGCGACAAAAGGGAGAGAGATAAAGATTACTTGGTCCTTTACCCACCACCATCACACCTCCCCTCCGCCCCGCCGCCACCCGCTCGATATATGTGATTTGCTGTTTGATTGTCGACGCGAGGACTTCGCTGTAAGGACATTCGTGGCGTGTTTAACGGTCGTGACACACAGCAACATCGAGGGGTGTGGGGGGGAGTTCCTTTTATTTATTTTACTAGTCAGCCATCCATCCGCAGACACGACGGAGAGGGAGAGTCAGAGCGACACACACGATTTAAATCTTTTTATGGGCAACCCCCGTCTCACCCCGGCGTTCGTATAATTTGTGGCACAATGTTCCCGAGGTGTCCTTTCCCCAGCAGAGACCGCTGTTCTGTCTCTGTACCTCCGATACATTCATTACAATGTCAACATGACGTAGGTGGCGGTGGTGGGCGCTCGGAGGTCCCGGCCAAGTGGCAACAATAGCGGCAGGCAGCACAAAAAAATGCTGTAATGTCGCTGGGTTTTTATGCCCTCACGAGGCGGTGGAGGGCCATGAGCCAAATTGAGTTTCAGCAGAATTTTTCGGGAAGCCTCCGCAACTTTATCTCTAACATTCCCGCCCCGGACTGGAGTTAGTTGGAATAAATTAACGGCTTGCTACATGGACAACACGAAATCGCTGAGAAGTTATTGTTTTATGGTCATGCCGAGATGTGGGCGGCGAGGGTTAATGTACTGAATTTTGATTTCATGAAATTCATGTGGCGCCATCTACGACCACGCGGGGGTAAGCGGACTCCATTCAGAATCCTTTGAGTGTCCATCGCCGTCTTCTTTCCCTCGTCGTGGAGTTGGAAAAAAAGAGCAGGAATGAACGGGAAAGAGAGCTCAAGGGCATGTCCATTATCTGGTGAGATGGGGTGGCTGCGGAGGTCTCATTGATTCCCCTGCGGTTCCCTCTCTCGATTGGAATGGGTTGACTTTTGGTCGTCTTTCTTTCTTTCTTTCCCCGTGCAAGTGGGAGGGTGGGAGCGAAAGTAATTAACATCCTTCCACCGCATCCAGGACCGACAGCTGGTTGGCTGTCTCGGGGGTTCGTTTTATGCGCGCCAAGGATCTTGACTGGCAATAAAGAAATTAACATGTTTATGGCCATCGCTGCGGACGGGGGGACAACTCACTGGACGTGGGGTTGACCAGTGCGCACTTCACTCGAATCGTACACTTAATTGCAGGACATTACAAAGTTGATAGGGGGATGATCCGCAGGATGTTCAGCTGGCATCCAGATAGTTTCTGTTCCCTTCGAGGGAGATTATGAATTTCAGCAAAACTTCGAAAATTGTTTGGCGAATAAGTTTCTGATAGCAAACGTCAATATTGCGGTGCGGGGTGGGGGGAAACACTTGCAGTGTTTAGCTTGATATCCCAGCGGTAGTTTTGTTGTCCTTGGAAAATGTATTCCATATGCAAATGGCAAGGGCGGGGGGAGGGGAAAACATGATTTTCATAAATTCTTGACGATGGGAGCAAGAGCAAGAGCAAGAACTCGCCCGCTGTGTGAGTGCGCGCCTCAAGAGCCAGGCATCTGCGTCTGGTGTTTGTATCTGAGGTGGTTTTTCAGTGTTTTTCTTTTTATTTTCCCCTGTTAATTTTCCCATTTCAATGTTTTGTCGCTGAGAATGCTCGCGACAAAGGGTGAGGATGGTGATGGTGACGGTGTAGTTGCATTGTTTGCTTTTGTATCCAGAATCAAAGGCTTGCGGCGTCGTCGTCGTCTAATGTGTGCTCAGATGTGAAGGGTAAAGTTTCTAATCGAGTGTGGGATGTCTACCACTAACCGGTTTTCTAATGTGCCGGAGTTGGCAGAGGCATTTGAATGAAGCGGAAGTTGGAGAGAACTCAGTGCATTAGGAATGGCGCCCAACGGAGGTCGTTGTACGATCGACTGAAGGGAGATGTTTGCTTTGGTGATGGTTGGGAGTGGAGTAGATCGAGTGGGGAATTTCATGTCTGAGAGGGTTTTTTTTTTGGATGCCTCAAGGTGACTGCCCTTGAGTTGTGAATTATGATCGATTGGCTCACATTCGGAGCGAGAGATGAGCTTCTGTTTCTGTAAAGTGTTGCGGCTGCTTCGGAAGTGTTCTACGTCCGCGGTTAGGTTAGGTTAGGTTTAGTATCACACTCCCCGTGATCCTTGAGCATCACTTCCACTCGGAGGCCATAGAGGCCATTGTGAATCCCTTCATTTACGGAGTACACATTCTGCTCTCCTATCCTGTCACGTGCTGGCTGAAACCTCCCCGTGATCTTTATGAATTTCTGGAGATCCGATATACAGTCGACTCCCTCTAACTCGAACTAATTTTGATATCCCGTGAGAATTCGACTTGGAAGGAGTCGACCGTATCTGCATTCGCTAGGTCCGCAGTCTCCGTGAAGAATCCTTGGCCCAGCGAAGCTAGACGCCGATTCTGAAGAGTTGGGCAGTGCTAAAGCAGGTGTTGGATCGTCTCGGTCTCTTCCTCATCGCCGCAGCTCCGACAGCGATCGCTGGATTCCGCATTCCATTTCCGGAGCGTTGTTCTGATGGGGCAGCGTCCTGTGATCATTCCGACGAACGCACGGAACAAGTTTCGGTCCAACGCCGGAAGCTTCTTTGTTCCTGTTAAGAGCTGAGAGTGCTTATGAAGTGTTTCACGTCCGCAGTTGGGCCTGTATTTTTGCCCCCGATCGCTTTATAAGAGAACAGTGGTTACAAATTTAAGAGCAAATTCTTAGATTTGAGGTCAAAAGACTTGAGAGGGAGACAAGCTTGAGGGAGCCGAAAGAGGTCTTTAACAGCTCGTCCCCAAAATCCGAGATAATTCAGAGCATTTCCACTCCATCGGGTGCAAAGGACAGACTTTCACTCGGACCACCGCCACTCGAAGAGGTGCAAAGGACAGACTTTCGGTCGAAAAGCAGGGATCACGCGGACCATAGCCACTCCAACGGTTGCAAAGGACAGACTTTCGGTCCAAAAGCAGGGATCACTCGGACCAATGCCACTTTAACGGGTGCAAAGGACAGACTTTCGGTCCAAAAGCAGGGATCACTCCAACGGGGTCAAAGGACAGACTTTCGGTCGAAAAGCAGGGATCACTCGGACCAGTGCCACTTTAACGGGTGCAAAGGACAGACTTTCGGTCCAAAAGCAGGGATCACTCCAACGGGTGCAAAGGACAGACTTTCGGTCGAAAAGCAGGGATCACGCGGACCATAGCCACTCCAACGGTTGCAAAGGACAGACTTTCGGTCCAAAAGCAGGGATCACTCGGACCAATGCCACTTTAACGGGTGCAAAGGACAGACTTTCGGTCCAAAAGCAGGGATCACTCCAACGGGGTCAAAGGACAGACTTTCGGTCGAAAAGCAGGGATCACTCGGACCAGTGCCACTTTAACGGGTGCAAAGGACAGACTTTCGGTCCAAAAGCAGGGATCACTCCAACGGGTGCAAAGGACAGACTTTCGGTCGAAAAGCAGGGATCACGCGGACCATAGCCACTCCAACGGTTGCAAAGGACAGACTTTCGGTCCAAAAGCAGGGATCACTCGGACCAATGCCACTTTAACGGGTGCAAAGGACAGACTTTCGGTCCAAAAGCAGGGATCACTCCAACGGGGTCAAAGGACAGACTTTCGATCGAAAAGCAGGGATCACTCGGACCAGTGCCACTTTAACGGGTGCAAAGGACAGACTTTCGGTCCAAAAGCAGGGATCACTCCAACGGGTGCAAAGGACAGACTTTCGGTCGAAAAGCAGGGATCACGCGGACCATAGCCACTCCAACGGTTGCAAAGGACAGACTTTCGGTCCAAAAGCAGGGATCACTCGGACCAATGCCACTTTAACGGGTGCAAAGGACAGACTTTCGGTCCAAAAGCAGGGATCACTCCAACGGGGTCAAAGGACAGACTTTCGGTCGAAAAGCAGGGATCACTCGGACCAGTGCCACTTTAACGGGTGCAAAGGACAGACTTTCGGTCCAAAAGCAGGGATCACTCCAACGGGTGCAAAGGACAGACTTTCGGTCGAAAAGCAGGGATCACGCGGACCATAGCCACTCCAACGGTTGCAAAGGACAGACTTTCGGTCCAAAAGCAGGGATCACTCGGACCAATGCCACTTTAACGGGTGCAAAGGACAGACTTTCGGTCCAAAAGCAGGGATCACTCCAACGGGGTCAAAGGACAGACTTTCGGTCGAAAAGCAGGGATCACTCGGACCAGTGCCACTTTAACGGGTGCAAAGGACGGACTTTCGGTCCAAAAGCAGGGATCACTCCAACGGGTGCAAAGGACAGACTTTCGGTCGAAAAGCAGGGATCACGCGGACCATAGCCACTCCAACGGTTGCAAAGGACAGACTTTCGGTCCAAAAGCAGGGATCACTCCAACGGGGTCAAAGGACAGACTTTCGGTCGAAAAGCAGGGATCACTCGGACCACCGCCACTCGAACAGGTGAAAAGGACATTCCTCCGGTCACGTCCTCTCAAGCATCGTCTAAGTTTTATGTTTTCTCATCTAAATATAGCCTTTTTATCCGGATTATTTCAATTGATTCCACTACAGGATTCCCCCCATCACTTCAGCCACTAAACCTCCCAGGGGACTCGCTGTACTTAAAAGTGCACAATGTAATCGCATTAAAGACGCCCCGAGGATACACTTCAGCCTCACAAGCGACGACCTTTTCATACTCCACTTCACTACACAATCAATTCTGCATACATATTCCAAAAAAAAAAAAAAAAAACACCCCCCACCAGACGTCCATTGTGTCCCGAGAGGACTCCGAGCCGGCAAATAGAACAACAGACATGCTGCCGAATGATTTTTTCTCAATTTATTTATTTCCATTTGTATCCTTCGGGGAAAATGCCATCACAACTAAAAGTGACGGGCAAACAAACCAAAGGCAACCTAAGCTTCAAGGTTCACCAAAACAGGACAAAAAAAAGCGAAGGGACCAGGAAGCAGGACAACCAGAACGGGAGCGCACAGGCTCAGAGTGAAAGCTGTCAGTAAGTATTCACAGAATACTCATGCAAATGGAATACATAAACAGATGCCCATCTCAAGTGGGGTGGGGGTGATCCTTGGATTTCGAAATCGAAGAGATGACAAAGGGGGAGTCCCCCGTCATCTCCAGCGACGACACAAGGTGATCGGTTGAATTCATTCGTCGCCGCTTTTTTCCCGTGTCCCTGGCATCCTGTGTCTGCCCGAGTGGAGCTCCTGTGCTGTGTCCTTTTTCCAATTAGTTTAGTTTTTCAATTAACACGAACCGAGTGGATACAAGGATAGCTATTCAGTAACCAGCACCGTGGCACACTCACACACTCTCATAAATTACAAAACAATACGCAAACACATTAAGCAACCTTTTCCAGGACATGTCAGGACCATAATGCTGGCGCTGGGATGGGAAATTGAGGTGAAGTGGATAAATTAGTAAACAGCAGACACCTATTTGTGTACCTGAATGACAATCCCGCATTTGCAAGGATAACAATTAACTCAAACGACGTCTACGAGTACGGCGACGAGAACAACGGGAACGACGAGAACGACGGGAACGATGAGTAGAAAGCAATTTGCCAAAATGATTAAAATCACGAAAATTTGAATTCGCCGTGGGTTCGGGGAGGGCGACTGACGCGCGTGAGAACATCCTTTTTCCACCGAGAAGACAATACGAGAGAGAGATTAAGACAGGGCCGTGGAGTGTGAGTGTGACTGCGGCGGGCGGGTGAAAATCCTAGAGAATGGATGCCGTCTAATGGCTTTTTCAATGTCATCAGATATTCCGGAGGCGAATTCGTTTTATTAGGATCCTTAAATTAGTGAAACACGCCGGGGATACGCGAGCGTAGGAGGGCGGGCGAATGGTGAAAGTGAGAGATAATGAGTCGCTGCGCAGCCCCGGAAGACAATAGTTTCCGAAAAGGAAAGAATAGACATTCCGAGCATAAGACTGGAATGCGAGACACAATCAGTGCTGGATGAGGTATGCTTGGGTGGTCCTTTCTTCTGAATCTCACTGAGGAATTCTGTGCACTGTAAGCGCGGATGTGCCTCAGCGGAGGCGGGGAGTGCAACGACCTTAAGTGATGTTGTGTTGGTTGATGGAGGAGCAAATGCGCCCTTAGGGTATGCAGTGGTGTCTGGTGAGGAAATGCACCCTGAAGGTATGCAGTGGAGTCTCATCGTTCGGAGCGAATTTTTGAACTGAAGGATTGACATCAAAATGCCATCTCATCCAGCTCCACATCCTCTACAGTCCAGACAGAGACCTTAGCATATAGACCCGGCATAGACTTGGTTCCTGCTGAGATTGTGGCACATATAGGGTGGGCCAAATGCAAGTTTCTTTTTAAAAATGCAATAAAATGAAGAAAATTCCATATATTTTCATGTATTATGGCTTTATTGGTAAGAAGAAACGTTCCCATTAATTATGAATTACAGCGTCGTTCAAATGGCTGCCTCGGCTGGCTTCGCTGCAGCGCATTCTGTCATCCCGATTTTCCAAGAACTTATTGATGGTTTCGAGCTTTAGCTCATGGATTTCTTGGACGATATTGGCTTGAATCGTTTCCGGCTTGTTGGTATAACATCGGTCTTTCACGGTTCCTCACAAAAAAATATCCAAAGGTGTCAAATCGCAGCTCTGAGGCGGCCAATTGACATCGCCAAGACGGCTGATAGCACGATTTGGGAATTTGGTGCGCAAAAGATCGATTGTGGCATGGGCTGTGTGGCATGGCGCGCCACCCTGCATGAACCAGAGGTCGTCCAAACCCATGTCTTCAGTTTCAGTGAAAAAGGAGTCGGTTGACATGGCTCTGTAACGCCCAACGTTCACCGAAACGTTGTTCCCAGCCACATTTTCGAAGAAAAATGGTCCAATGATCACACCACTCCACAGTCCCGACACAAACTGTCACTCTCTGCGGATCCGACAAAAATACGATCGCCATCCCCAGCACCCGCTGCATGGCTCGTCTCGTCTCGGCTCTCCTCAGATCCATATCACAGGACACCCCGAACTAGTTGCGGTGACCCTAATGGGCTCTCCGCCGCTTTCTATAAAACCGATCCTAAGACCGTTGCGGCACACACCGCCACACCGTCAACCCGCACCAAACTGTCACTCTCTGTGGATGCATTGGCTTCTCGACATTAACGTGCGGGTTCTGAGCCGAGCCCCAGATGCGGGGAGTTTTGAGAGAAAAGTCCACGTACAACGTGGCGCACACAAGTCGAGGCGGACTTCGGCCGGCTTAGTGTGCGAAACTGGAGACAGCTGGCTGGAGAGGCATGTTGGGTGAGGCCCAGGTCCACATCGAACTGTAGCGCACTAAGAAGAAGAAGAGAAGATGAGGCAATTTTGTTTGTTAAGGTAGCCGACGAGATGAAAATGCACCTCGTCAGAAAAGATGATTTTTCGCCCAAAATCGTTGTCCAATTCAAGCTGAGCTGCTCTAAAGCCCAAACTGCGAAGTGGATGGTGGCGCGCCTTCAATTGCTGATTCAATTGGACGTTGTAGGCGAATAATCCGAGATCTTTGTGCAGAATTCTCCTCAGGCTAGTGCGTGAAGTGTTGAGCTGTTGAGATCGATGGCGAGTTGATGTTAATGAACTGAGTCTCACACTCTCGGCTACATTCTCTTCTGTGCGTACCGTATGACGATGGGGACCATGAGTGTTGTCCACTAGCACACGAGTCTCAGGAACTTTTTGCACAAAATTGCGTACAGCAGTCGCAGACGGTGGGTGCTTCATGCCGGTCAAAAGTTCTTCTCAAAATACGCACTGTTTGGGCTTTAAAGCACTCACTTTGGAAATAAGTTTTCAATATTTCCAAATTTTATTCGAGCGTAAAGCGACGTTCCTCGGAGGAATGACACTGACTTTCTGTCAAGATTTTAAGCGGGAAACAACTGTCAGTGTCAAAATAACCTGTGATTTAAAAAGAAACCACTAGATGGCCCACCCTGTACACACCCGGACAATTCATCGCGGGAGTGACTAAAGGGATCATGAGGTGACCACTGATCACTGATCACTCGGACAAAATGTCGTTTAAACTCCAATTAGTAGCACCTCTCCAAATCGTTCGCATCAAAAGATCAAAGTAAACCCAGACGACTCAAAACACACCCACCATCCCCTGTGGACTCTTCCGACCACACATTTTCCGTATTCAAAAGAACACAGCCACTTCCGGGCGTAACCGCTTGTTAAACGAAGAACGCCCTTCCGGTCCCATGTGCTCACCAGCTCACCAGCTCACCATGCCAACACCGATCACAAAGTGACCATTTCGAGAAAGAGTAAAAGTCCTTCGCCGGCATCGCCGTGTACCTCCACATGTAACCCACTTGAGTAAACTTTGACCTAAACGCCCGCCGCCAGGCCATTTCATCCCGGCAACGAACCGACGCCGCCCGACAATTTAACTCGTCATTTCTAATTAACGAAAGGTGGGAATTTTTGGAAAATCCAACTGCAAATGCCAACTGTGTAATTTGCTTAACATCAGCCCCGAACCCCCGCCCCCGCACACACCGCACCGCACCATCGGCCAGTCGCCATTCATTATTGTTGAAGCGAATTGGTTGATGGTAATGACGAGGATGCTCCTGTGCCACCACATCTCCTGCCAATTGCCATGACCATGATGGCTCCGCTGCTGGTCCTGTTCCCGCGTGGCGTTGACGGTGCTGAGCTGCTGATGATGATGATGATGAATAAAACTGTGGAAAAGTTTGTGAAGCGTATACATATTGTAACGGGTTAATTGGCATTAAACGGTATTTCTGTGTGTTTCCAGTTGTGTTTGCCTTTTCAACTAAAAAGCACCCGAAATTGCCACTTGCCGCGCGCACTACACCCCGGCTGACACACCGGCACAGTTGGAGCGGCGGGTGGCAGCGACGGCGGTTGATGTACAGCAATGGCCGATGGGGCGCTGTGTGAGTACATAACCCAGAGTTCAGGAGGGCGACTCCCCAGATATGACAGTTCACGTGATGGCGTGGTGGCCCGCTACTGTGTGCTCTGTGTACCAAATTAGTAAAAAATTACTTTGTATCACAATTACATGAACCCTTCTCTCGGCGAGGGGGTGGATGGATGACTGACGCCGCCGCCGAAGAGACAGACAGAGAGACGGAGCAGGGAGGATGAGTCCTTTGTGAGTTAAATATGCTCCAGAAACTCTCTCGGAAACGGGGTGCGCACGCTAATTAAGGGAAATGTGGGCGAGGCTTCTGTGGCGGACTGCGTGGAGGGGGGTGAGTGAGCTCAACGCGACGGGAAATGGAAATAAAAATTAAGTGAAATTAAAAAGGGAACACACATCCGGCGGGCGATGGAGAAATGGCGAGTGCGTGTGGGCTTTTAATTTCAGTGATGCGGCAGTTCTCGGGGGCGGATGAATGGGCCCTCACAGGTGCACTTAATGAGAGCTGTTTGGCATTGATTTACTCGATTGTGGACTGAGGCGTTAATCGTTCAGACTGTCCAACAAGCTCAAGGAACTCCTGCACTTCGGTCTGTTCCCAGCACATCTGCATGTCCTTGCGAACGTCATTCACTCGCATTTGCCGCTTCGATGAGTGTTGTCATTATTCATTCCCCCGAGATGGTGTATCCCTGTGCTCGTCAGGACCTCCCCCTCGGTTTAGAGTCAAACATCACCATGATCGCACAGCACAGCACAACCTGTGTCCCGTGCGCCAGTTGAGTGGCAGGTTTTCGCTTTCAAGCATCGTAACTCAAGCGTATGTCGCTGAAAGGTTAACTGTCTTGCAGCACAGGGACCACAGAGGAGCAGCACAAAAAACATACAAAACACAAAAAAACGCACACACAGCCGCACAGCAGCAACTCACTTAACTCGAAAGGGTGGCATCAGCAGTGCAACGAGCTGTGCTTGTTAGGATGCTAGCTAACGTGTACATCAAACCACCTGGGCACTTCACAGCTCCCCGCCCACCTCGTGTGTGTAGTCATCCTTGATGCTGTCGCAGCGGTATTAACCTCCGCCATCGCCGGTGACCCTCGAAAACGTGGACACCGCTCATGTCATCGGCGTAGTCATTTCACAAGCACACGTTGCTCCGGACAACCGAGAGGCTAGGTTGTCAAAAAGTTTCTTAAGCCCCTGGACTGGACCGGACTCGAATTTGAAGAGTGCTCGTTGCCCGGTGAAGTGCCGATACAGTTAATTAAGGATTTTGTCCTGAAAAGACCTCACTTTTAATGAAAGTGTAAAGTTGAGATTAAAAGTCACTTCAGCTCGGAGAATTCCTTGACACTCCTGCACTTGCTGTCAGTGTGTGGAGAGTGCTTTCGGACGTGTGTGTGTGTGAGATATTTTTAAAGGACCTCGTAAACAACGGCGCAAAATGATTTCATAATTGCCTCTTGTTGCATTTAATCCTGCTGCATGCATGGAAACTGTGTGTGTGCGGGAGGGGGAGGGGGAGGGGGCGCAACTAAGGAACGAAACGCCGCCCCTTGTGATATGCCATGCGAAAAGTAGGTTTCACATACGTGAAGGGGTTTTGTGTTGAAACTCCTTACATTCTCTGTTGCGGCTCCAGCAAGGATGGAAAAACAATTGTCTAAGTACCGTAAAATTAGCCATGAACTGGTTGAGTTTGATGGGGCGTAGATGGGGGCGTAGACGGGGGAGGAACGCAGTGAGTGAGTGCGCTTTTTTGTGTGCCCCGATGCATGGAATTCTTGATCCTTCTTCAAATGGTGCACTGTTGCGTTGGGTTGGTAGTCGATTGCTGCCTGCTGCCTGCTGGTTGCGATGTGAAGATGCATAATTGACATTGCGCCATGACCTGGAGGAGGATTTTTTCCCTGAATTGGTTGAGTCGTGAGCGGGTTCAAAAACTCTGTCAAATTTGGACTGCTCTGGTTGGTTTTGGTTTGGTTTTGAGGGTCCTCTGTGTGCTCAGGACTTGAAATTCTGGGAAAACATTCATTCACTCAGCGGAGCGCAAGGTTGGAGGCACTTTACGTCTGTCTTTGGGCCACAACTCGGCAGACGTGAACAATCATCAGCCAAGCAAGAGAGCTCTGCTTGTCTCCAGGGGGGTTCGAGCAAAAAATTCATGAAAATGTGAACCCAAACTGAGATCTGAAATAAATTAGGGACCTAAAAACACTGTCGAATTAAAGGACATTGCACCAAAATGAGTGAACGCAACAAAGACGCTCTTCTTTAAGGACACGCAGGCGGTAAAAAACATTCGAGACATTCCAGCAGCGTTTTGGACGTCCAGACGTTCTGAGGCGCTAACAGTGATTTGGATCACTATCTATGTGTAGCCAACGAGGATTTCCCGGATGCGAAATTCACAAAATGCTACGAGGAAGTTTAACGTCGGATGGCTACAATCGCAGGAATTTTTCGATCGAGTTTCCCTTAACCTCTCACCAAATCCTATGCCGCCGACATCAAGTGCTGAAGACTAGTGGCAATATTGCTAAGATGCCATCAGAAAAGCCGCAACTGATGTGCTAGGTTTCACTCCGCGAGCAAGAAGAAACTCCTGGTTCGATGATGAATGTCAGCTTGCACATGCAGCCAAACAGGAGGCATACAAAGCGGCGCTGCAAAGAAGGATGAGGGCTACTCGCGAGCTCTACGATCAAAAAAGAAGGGAAGAGCACCGGCTTCTCCGGAAGAAAAAGATGGTGCATGAGAAGCGCGTGATCGTCGAGATTGAGAGATGTTATTGCAGGAATGATATTTGGAAACTCTACCAACAGGTAAAAAAGACATGCCAAGTTCATAAAAACCGAATGCAAGCTTGCAGGGATAAGAATGGGAACCTAGTTGTGGAATTACAGTCGGTACTGTATAAAGCCCTCTCTCGAGGGACTAAGATATACCTTTCTAAGACCTTGATAGTCTCAGTCTTGCTGTATGGTACAGAAACACTGACACTAACCAAAGCGGACGAGGAGATTCCTGGTCGCTTCGAGAGGAAAGTCCTTCGTATTATTTCTGGCCCCGTATGTACTGATGGTGTTTCAAGGAGGAGACTGTACAGCGACATCGATCTGGTCAAACAAATTCGAATCTCGTCTCAGATGGTTAGGTCATGTAGAGCCAATGGACACCAATGCTCCGGCCCGAGAAGTCCTCGACTCCAAACCCGAGGGGCAACGCTGTAAGGGAAGAATACGCCTCCGGTGACGTACACAGCTGGAAAGAGACCTCAGCCAGCCGAACATGCGTAGCGGGTAGCAACTAGCGCAAGATCGTGCTAGATGGAGAGGCATGTTGACTGAGGCCCAGTTCCATCTGGAACTGTAGCGCCAGTCAAAGAATTCTTTCTTCTTTGACAAAAAACAACGTACCAAACTGTTGACAGAGAACATTAAGTTCTAGGAAGGACCTCTAAGAAGGAATTCGAAAGAAGGACAAAACTTCTCTCACAATATTGAATGGAGAGGCTTCGTACCAAGTGAGCGACATGGCGTAGTGGGTAGGTGCGTCGAATCCTACGCTCGAGGTCGTCGGTTCGAATCTCGAAAAAAACATTAAACATTTTTTCACGGCTCCACCTCTTTCGAGTCACTGACAATGCTCAAAGAGTCAGACTGTCTAGAAAAAGCTTCTCAATTTCGCCGTTCGGGGTCGGCATTAAACTGTAGGTCCCCTCCACTCGTGAGAGAACAATAGCATGCACAACACGAGTGGTTGCTGAGAAGCTAGGCCCAGGTCCACCTCGGACTGTAGCGCTGCTATTATTATTAGTCTTCATAACAAGGAGGCGTTGTCTTCGAAAAGTCGTTCTTCACTAGACCCCTTCATCTGTCACTTCATCTACGAAGTCTTTGCCTCCACCCTTCAGCGATAAAAGAGAAAAAATGGTTAATGGCTTACAACGCTTATTGACAATCTTCTCCTTCGCAATTCCGTGCAAAATTCATAAAATAATCAAGCTCATTCCTTCATCCTCCCCCGGGAGTGACCGCCAGCCAACGCCATCACACTACCGAAGCCACAAATCCTTTCAAAACTTCAAACTTCTTAAATGGATAATTTAAGAAGTTCAGTGCGAACTTTTAAAGGATTACACGGCCGTTGAATCTTAAATCAGCAGTCTCGGTGAGATGGGCCGCTCCTTCTCCTCCTCATCATCCTCGCCCCCTCCCCGCTCATTTGTCGAGTCCCTTTGGAATTTCACTTTGTAAATGTTTATCCCAACGATGTACCCTTGTTGGCTCTCCCGCCTATTACATTCATAATTCCCCACTTCATCATTACCATCCATCTGTCGATACTTTTCTCTCCGGCGGAACAGTGAAAACAGAAGCAACCACCAGAGCCAGAGCGTTAAGAACGAATTCTTAATCCCATCCACTTCATTCACTTAACCCTCCAGTGTCCTTAAGAACTTCAACACACACACAAGCACACACCCGTCGTGTACTGTACTTTTTTTTCGAGTTTCTGCCTGCCTCTCCGTTTTCCAGGATCTTGACTTTTGATCATTAGTGTAAA
The DNA here is from genome assembly GCA_930367185.1 of Myathropa florea. Classification (NCBI taxonomy): domain Eukaryota; kingdom Metazoa; phylum Arthropoda; class Insecta; order Diptera; family Syrphidae; genus Myathropa; species Myathropa florea. The sequence continues at coordinate 42,764,014 of OV884005.1, read as the reverse complement.
TTGCTTATTACTTTTCTCGAAGGACAACATCCCCGACTAATTTTGAATTTCAACCCTTCTCATGGGGGGACACCCCTCCACCCCCCCCACCCCCGCAGCCACTTCATTCAGTCGTCAAAAGATTTAATTTTCTTCTCGAAAAATGAAAAAGCGAAAAAATTAAAAACGAGAGTAAACGTGGGCGACGCCGAAGGACTGCAGGACTACTACACAAACGATATCCCCTCGCACACGATGCCTAGAAGACACACACACACACATTGACGCAAGCCATCGGCGGCGGGAATGTGGGTTTAACAAGCGCGATACGTAACTCAATTATTTTAAAAGGGCTCCAGCCACGCTCTCGATTTCGCTCAAGAGGACCTCTGACTGAACTCCACCGCCAACGGCGCGGCGCCTCAGACAAGCGAGGACCCGCGATAGACAGAGATGCTAACAGCTCTTAGATTTCATAAATATTTCATCCTCCCCCCCCCCCCCGCCCCACACGTCCTGAGGAGGGAAGATCAAAAAAAGAGTGAATGTGTGAACAGGGTCGGAGTGGCCTGTGAAATGTGAGCAGGGATCGTGTGGGAGGATGATGGGAGGGGGGGAGGCAAATGGCATGCAGTTTACCCTTCCCTTCCACCCCTAAGCACACAGACACTCTGAATTTTTCATATGGAAAAAGGGTTCCTGCCCAAAAATTATGTCCTGGCGTAATTTGATTACATCACACACACACATACACACATACAAGCAAAAAAATGAGGAGGAGGAGGAAAAAAAAAAGGACAACCGACTGTGAACGAAATAATTGCAAAGAAACGAAGGGTTGCCAAACACTTTGGAGCACTGCCCCAGAGTGGGAGTGCGGAAAAGTATCCTTTTGATCCTTTCGGCGGAACATCACATCCATCCGATGTTGACTTGTGTTGTTGTCTTGACGTGATGCGATGCCGTTGTGTATGTACATCCTTCAGGACACTTGTCAAAGTTAAATAATTGCCTTCGCCTTTCAAAGGACTCTCGTCCGCACACATGCACACATGGCAGAGCAACCACGAAATGGTCATTAAAAATATATAAATCATGTCCTTTCGCATGTTAAATAGGAACCATTAGCACATAATTATCCTTCAGTCAGAGGGCAGAGGGCTAATCAAAGAACAGCGCACCGCACATGTGGACAGAAATGGAGTTTACGAAAAACCGTCTGAATGAATGCCACCCCTCCTCCGATGTAAGAGACCCCGTCTCGACTGGTGTGTGAGTGGGTTTTGTTTGTCTCCCCTCGCTCCTTGGAGGAACAACCACGATGACGACGCTTGGAATTAATTTCAAATTAAAATTTCCACCACTTGGCGAAAATAGAAAACGAAGGGGACACGAGAGAAAGGCGAATTCGAAGCCAGAGAACGATGGAAGGCCTGCATATAGGATATGCTCGAAGCGGATCCCTTTTCCTCTTCTCGTTTGTTTTGATTTCAAAAGGATATTTCCAGCGTCTGATGGGGACTCCCTCCCTCTCTCAGTCCTTTCATCGGGATGGCCAGTCCGAGAGTAGTTTTTTCGCTTCAACTTGAGTGTGGTCAGGCGGGGAGAGGGTGAAAAAGTCCATTTCGTTCGGCTGAGAGGCTTCAGCGACTGCACGCAAAGTGCAGACATGGTTTTGAATTATCCCTGGTGAATAGGCTTGAAGTGGTGGGCTACGAATGAAAAGAAAATCTCCGAACTCTTTTCATTTCCAGAGCGCGGCGGACATCGCCAGCGGGTGGCTGTATCCTTTCACTCTCGAAAGCCTCGTCCTACTCGTATTCCTTCTTCATCTCCTCGCCTTCTCCTTTTCCTCGCCTTCTCCTTCTCCTCGCCTTCTCCATCTCCTCGCCTTCTCCATCTCCTCTTCATCGTCATCGTCGTCGTCGATTTGGTCGTCGCCATCGTCGTCGTGGTCGTCATCGTGGTCGTTTTCGTCCTCTTCGCAGGCTTTCCGGCTTGGGTCTCTAATTTTTTCGGCTGTGTGGCCATAGGGCGAAAGTCATTACGGGATTTTTGTTGCGAAAATGAAAATTCGTTAGTTAATTGCAGGACATGGGCATTTTTTCCCCTCTCCCATGCTGTACGGAAGTTTTAGCGTTTGTGAGCAGCGTCTACAGTCAACGGATCGGATTGAAAACCACTTTTACGGTTTGGCAACTTTTCCACAGTAACTTGGGCACCAAGGACCAACGATGGCGGAAGTGTGTGTTGGGGGTTTTTGAAAAAAAAAAAAGAATACTCGTAAATGAAACGGATTGCAGGCTTGTGGTCAGTGTATTTAAAATTTATTTAATTACATTTCGGTTGACGGGAGGAATGATAAAAAAATGCCAAAAAAAATGGGAAACAATAAATGCGATGCAATAAAACCAGGATTAGTGGTGAGCGGAGGGGATTTTGGAATTTTTATGAGGATGTTCGAGGTCTGTCTGGGAGTTTGAGCCGCTTGAACAGATTGGAACTGGGATAAATTGTTGTCTGATGGAATTAAACCAAAGTTGGGCGTTTGACAGAAGGACAGGAAAGTGCATCAGGGAACCTTTTAATTTTCAAAGGATTGCTGCCTTCTTCAAAGTGGGACACGAACATCTCTGGATGTCCACTGGGTCGATGGACTTTTACAGAAAATCCTCTTTTGAGCTGATCCTGAGCTCATTTCAATACGAATGCCGCATGACTAAGCCGCCGTGAGTTCTCATGACACTCACCATCATCATCATCATCATCATTTTCAGTGACCCACATGTTCCACTAAAGGGTTCATGGGGGCAATGCATGTACGAGAAATCTCCAGGGAATTCGATCCTCCGCCATCAACTCTAACTTATCAGGAGTGGAAGCAATGCACGCTCGCGAGATCTCCAGGCCGCTCGATCCCCCGCCATGGACTCCAACTCATCAGGAGCGGGAGCAATGCACGCTCGCGAGATCTCTAGGCCGCTCGATCCCCCGCCATGGACTCCAACTCATCAGGAGCTATGCCCAAGGGCAACCAGGCGGGTTTTCGGACCTGGTCCAACCATCTCGTCCTGGGTCTACCAAGCGGTCGCCTACCTGATTGAATCGCATTCAACACTCACTTTGTTAAAGTCAGAAGATGGTGTCCAGTAACCCTCCCGAAAGCTCAGTCTTTTTCATATGAAAAAAAAACCTCGCGCGTATGTGGAACATTTTTTTGTGCTGGGCCAAATACAAGTTTCTTTTTAAAAATGCAATAAAATGAACAAACTTCCATGTATTTCCATATATTGTGACTATTATTAGTAAGAACAAACATTCCCATTAATGATGAATCACAACTTCGTTCAAGTGGCTGCCTCGGTTGACTTCGCAGCAGCGCATTTTGTCACCCCAATTTTCCGAGACCTTTTTGATGGTTTCGGGCATGCTCACGGTTGCATGGCCAATATCAGCCTTAAGTGCTTGAATCATTTCCTGCTTCTTGGCATAACAGTGGTCCTTCACTGTTCCCCACAAAAAAATGTCCAAAGGGTCGCCCCGCAGCTCCGAGGCGGCCAATTGACATCGCCAAGATGGCTGATAACACGTTAACGATAACACGGCGTTTGGTGCGCAAAAGATCGACTATGGCCTGGGCTGTGTGGCATGGCGCGCCATCCTGCATGAACCAGAGGTCGTTCAGGTCCATGTCTTCAATTTCAGAGAGAAAAAAGTCGGTTTGCATGGCTCTGTAACGCCCACCGTTGACTGAAACGTTGTTCCCAGCCTCATTTTCGAAGAAAAATGATCCAATGATCCCACCACTCCACAATCCGCATCAAACTGTCACTCTCTGTGGATCCGACAAAAATACGATCGCCATCCCCAGCACCAGATCCATATCACAGGACACCCCGAACTAGTTGCGGTGACCCTAATGGGCTCTCCGCCGCTTTCAATAAAAACGATCCCAAGACCGTTGCGGCACACACCGCCACACCGTCAACCCGCACCAAACTGTCACTCTCTGTGGATGCATTGGCTTCTCAACATTAACGTGCGGGTTCTGAGCCGAGTTCCAGATACGGCAATTTTTGAGAGAAAAGTCCACGTACAACGTGGCGCACACAAGTCGAGGAGGACCTTGGCCGGCTTGGTGTGCGTAACTGGAGGCAGTTGGCTGGAGAGGCATGTTGGGTGAGGCCCAGGTCCACCTCGTACTGTAGCGCCCTAAGAAGAAGAAGAAGAAGAAGAAGATGCGGCAATTTTCTTTGTTAGCGTAGCGCCTCGTCAGAAAATGTGACTTTTCGTCCAAAATCGTTGTCCAATTCAAGCTGAGCTGCTCTAAGGCCCAAACTGCGCGAAGCGGAGGGAGCAGTCGAATTGATTTGAAACACATTAGGTGCTAGTAGGCTACCTTGTGGAACTCCATGGTTTTTTGTCTGAGACAGAGGCCCTAGACACTCTCAAATAACGTGTGGGTTTTCCGAGCTCCAGATGTGACAATTTTGTTTGCTGCCGAGATGAAAATGCGCCTCGTCAGAAAAGATGATTTTTCGCCCAAAATCGTTGTCCAATTCAAGCTGCTCTAAGGTCAGCCCAAACTGCGGATTCAATTGCTGAGTCAATTGGACTTTGTAAGCGAATAATCCGAGATCTTTGTGCAGAATTCTCCTCCGGCTAGTGCGTGAAGCGTTGAGCTGTTGAGGTCGATGGCGGGTTGATGTTCGTGAATTCACACTCTCGGCCACAGCAGATACATTCTCATCTGTGCGCACCGTACGACGAAGGGGACCATGAGTGTAGTCCACTAGCACACCAGTCTCAGGAAATTTGTGCACAAACTTGCGTACAGCAGTCGCGGTGGGTGCCTCATTTCGGGCACAACTTCTTTTTAAAAAACGCAACGCACTGCTTGGGCTACACAGCACTCACTTTGGACATCAATTTTTAATATTTCACAACGTTGTTCATTTCGATTCGCGGAGGCATGATACTGGGGGCTTTGCTTTGGATGTTTTCTCAGGATTTGCTTTTTGAAAGAATGAAGACTAGAGAGTCTTCCCGCCGCCCTGGTGTGCTTTGGATCAACTCAAAGAATTCCCAATAATCAGGTATGGTACTGACTTTCTGTGAAGATTTGGAGCGGGAAACAGCTGTCAGTGTCAAAATAAGTGATGATTTAAAAAGCAACCACTAGATGGCCCACCCTGTAGATGCTCATGACTTCATGGATAGGTGGTGGATGTCGTCGAGGGCAGAGATTTTTCCAGATTTAGAAAGAGTTTTCGAACTGAAGAGCTGCCTTTCAATTCACCAGCGCCGAAGCCTTCCAAAAACCCCCTGATCCCATAGTCTCCTTCAATCCAAAACGTAGTTAACAACATTTAAACTGCAATCGAAAAACCCCTGCTCGACACTCATTCAGTGCGATTGAATTGAAAACTTTTCCTTTCACTCGAACAATCCAAAAGTTCAATTTGAAGATGTCTAGCAAGCACTGTCGTCTGAGTTCTTCCACAAATCGACTGATATCAATTGGCTCCGGCAAAGTTTACCGCTGAAAAGTGAATGTTGTCCATGTGGCACCGAAAGCCCTCACCGGAGATGGATTGATGTTGAAAAGAAAGAAAAGTTCTCAACTCGCTTGGCAGACACGTAAAAGGACGAAACCTCTTAATGAACTTGAAACTAACTTCCACATCTCAGCACACACACCCACCCATCCGCCCGCCTGCTCCCGCTCTGGTCGTAATCAAATGCAATTAATTTAAAATATTCACCTCCTCGCATCACCTTGGCAAATCAAAACTTCGAATTCCCTAATCAAACCCTCAAATTGATAGTCTCCGCTCGTATAGTGGTGTCCTTGGTCCCACACACCGGTCCCTCGGTGCATATGCTCTGTGAATATTGACACTGAAACCTGATATCCCTCCCTCCCTGCCGTTTGCCGTCCCTGCACAAATAATCACTTTTGGGCTGACATTCCTTTTCACACACACACCCACGCCGCACCGCACCCACCCTTCCCCGGGCGGACAGATGAAAGGAAAACTTTAATAGATTTAGTTTTAAGGAACTCTCCCTCCGTCCCCCGTCCCCCATCCTGGCCGGCGGCGGCCCTTCTAGTCCGAGGGAATTACAAAATGTTTTTCAAGAAAATTTGAATAAACATATGATCCTGCACTCCTCGGCCGTCATTTGCAACCTTTCCTCTTTTGGGAAAGTTCTCCTCTTGAGAGTGTGTGGAAAGATATCCTTCAACTTCATCTCTTCGAGGCTTAAACGTTTATTTTGAACCCTGCCTTGGCCACACTCTCACCCTGACGGTGGTGGTGAGAGGTGAATGCGAGAAACGACTGAAAAAGGATATTTGTTGGTACTTTCACTTGGAATGCCATTCACCACCCGCTGCTGGATGTCGTCTGGAGGTCCTTTCTTTCTGCCAAACGACCATTAAAGCGCCCAGTTGTCTGAGGGGGGGAGGCATGTGGGGGAGGCATGCTGGGAAAGAAAGTTCCTCGTAAACGAAACGAAACGAAACGAAATTTTGTCAGATTTCGTCTGTGTCGTCTGGATTTCACTTGCAGCTATTCCGGTGTTAAAGTTTTTCTCTCCCCTCCCCTCACACACACACACACATGCCCACCGACACAGAGGACTCCGCCGCTGTCATCCTTTTGATGGGATAAGAAACTTTTGCGCCCTGAAAATGAAATATCCTGGGCCACATTCAAAGATGTCTCGATGCGTTTCCATAATGATGGACAACGAGTGAACATATCCTTCCTCTCCATGCCCTCCGCGCCGCCGCCACCGCCGCCGCCGTCACGACCGCCTGCGATGAGAATTACTCGACTCGTTGTGTGCTGCAAATAAGGATGTTGGGTTTAATTTGTATCTCTCAGTGGAATCTTTTCCCTTTTCGTTCTTCCGAATGTCCTTGGGGCGGGTTTAAACTTTTCTTCTTCTCTGTTGCGCTGGTTCTCAGTCGATGGTGTGGTCGGAAGACTTGTGTGTTGATCGGGATCTTTGCAGGGACTTTGAAGACGCCATACACAACGCAACGAGGGGTTTTTTTTTTCGTTTTTTTTTGTTGGATTATTGGTTTAACTTCTGGATGCAGTCAGTTGGAATACAATTTTAAGTTATTTCAGATTTGAGCCCGGGGAATATTGGTTCTTCGTTGGGCCCTTGTTCCATTCGGCTCTGGCTCTGGGGCAGGAATTAATTAATTGCTGTTTGGAAGATGTTCCCCATGGCCGTGGGGTGACGTCTTGTCGAAGGACAACAAACTTCTGGATGGACCTATGTCTCAGTGGAATTTGTTAATCTATCTTTTTTTTCTCCATTTTCTCCTCGTTTGGAACTTTGGGGTCCTTTAAGGAATCCGTTCTTTCTTTTTGCGCTTTAATTTGTCGTGGAGTGGGGAAGGTTAGGAAGTGGGGTTTCATATCGGCAAAGTTATGGTGGGAGTTGCAGCCAAGGGTCCTTGGCATATCCTAACCGTTGTCAGAGATCAGGAACTTCTGTCAGGCGGGGAGACATCATCAACATTGTGAAGTTGACGACAGCAGGGAGTTCGTTGGTATTTCATGGGAAAAGTCGCCCCAATGCCTGGCGGGAAAAGGGTTGAGAGCTCATAACTTTGAGAATTTCGAAATTTGATTATGGAACGATGGGTAATCTCGGAGGATATTCTATCGTTTTTTTTTTTTTTTTGAGAGACCAAATGAAGTCGATGGGAGTTAGTCGAATGAGTTATCATAGACCACAACCCACAGGATTCTCCGTCCCAGAAGTCTGCAATGAAATCTGACATCAGATCAGTTTTAAGTGTTCCCAGCGCCATCTACATTTGTTTAGAGAAAGGAAAAGGATTTTCACTATGGAATTGAATTGAAAATGGGAAAAGTCAGAAGGGTGGGTGAATCAGATGAGGAAAAGTCGAGTGGAAAAATCAGATGAGGAAAAGTCGAGCGGAAAAATCAGGCTTGGGATATTTTTTTTTTTCGAAGGAATGTCAACGTACAGCCAAAATCGGGACTTCAAGGGACTGACGAATCAGGTCGTTGTAAACGATTTATTTTGCCAAAACCTCAGAATGGTAAAAGTGGCGGTGGACATACAGACCCTGTTTTCGCACCCAATTAGCGCCATGAAAGCGCCGTTTTGATACCTATTTTGTGAGATGAGGGTGAAAAAGAGTGTGTATTCACTCAGATTAGCCTAATTTTGAAACCACTTCGTGGAATTTATAAAGGCTAGCAGACTGTGAATGTTTGCTTCTGAGAGATTATTAGGGGTGTTGAAGAAGGCTTTGCCCAGAGTGCGTTGTCTGACTCTAGCTAGAGCCGGACATTTGCACAGAACGTGCTCGAGGGTTTCTGACTCAGTTTCCACCCGGCTTCGAGGTAGTCAAGTTCTTCATTAAATTCGGCTCAGCAGTAAACAGGGCGGACAACACCAGTACCGACAGCAAACGCAGAATTACTCTTGCCAATCGCTGCTTCTTTGGACTTAAGAGGAAATCTCGAAAGACCCAGCAGACGAAGATTCATGAATGCTGTCGTATTCGGCAGGGTCGGAAGACGCACCGGTGTGTGCCGATTATTGCCGTGCAAAACGGCCTAAGACGTTCACACAGTACGCTTGACAGGATCTTGCAGGCGACGTTGAGTAGGGACATATATATCTCTACAAAAAAAAAGGATCGCCTTTTTGGTGGATGGGGCATTTGGAAAGCATTGCTTCATCTTCAAAGATGTCACGAGGATATTCTCACTTCACAACTTTGGTTTCTTTGCAGACAATTTGAAGTGACAAAGCCGGTAAACGTTGTTGTTGGGCGAGGCCCAGGTCCATCTCGGACTGTAGCGCCATAAAAAAAAGAAGAAGAAGAGGAAAAAGAAGAAGAAGAAGAAGAAGAAGAAGAAGAAGAAGAAGAAGAAGAAGAAGAAGAAGAAGATGAAGAAGAAGAAGAAGAAGAAGAAGAAGAAGTAGAAGAAGAAGATGATGCAGAAAAAAAGAAGAAGTGGAAGAAGAAGAAGAAGGAGAAGAAGAAAGCCAGTAAACGATCTTCCAATCAAGCCAACAGCATCATCAGGCAGACAGTCGTCTCAAGTTCAGGCAGACTCTGAAAACCCTAGACTACACCGATCTGACGTAACTGGATGGGATTTAATTTGCAAGGACTTGGCCTGGATTTGGGGTCTTTTTTGAGGGGAGATCCTTGATGATTCAATCAAATCTGAAAAGGCATATCAAGTCATGAAAATATGATGGGTTCGGGACTATCTAAGGAGTTGACGGAGAGCTGGGAGAGAGGTCTAGGGTTAGGTTAGGTTAGGGGGCTGCTAGTGAATTCACCAGCGGCACACTTAGACCATGTTGGTCCATTGTGATGCCCACAGTCAGACTATTACCACTGATCGACCACTCCAGTGATAGTGCCCTTCATTTGATCCCGACGGCAAATGGTGACTGGACCAGATTTAAAAAAAAAACAGATAAAAGCGTATTAACTTTGCTTTCACTGGGATTCGAACCTGGGACCCCTGTACCTATTTTTTTTTCATTTTCGGAGGATTTTTTGAAACACTACTGGAGCACTCAGACTCAAAACTGGTCCATTGTACTGCCAGGTAGCAACCTACTCCAGTAACAGTGCCGTTAATTTGATCCCAACGGCAAATGGTGAGTGGACCAGACTCGATTTCACTGGGATTCGAACCTGGGACCCCTCTACCTTAGGCCAGGCCCTTAACCAACTGCACCATCCAGTCGTCTAACTGGCGACATTTACGGCCATTACCCGATGAGCTCTGAGCTTCAATTTAGATAATCAAACACCACTCATCGCGCGGCAGCTCCTTTGTCTCTCAAAAGCGGTGACAAATAACTGTAATTGATAATTCTGTTAAGCAAAAGAATATCTTCAATCCTCATCAAACAAAAGAAAATTCCCACTTAAAAATCCGCAATCCTTTTGCGATTCCTTTCAAAAGCGACCACCACCACCCGCTCTCTCTCTGGGATTAGTGTTCCAATTCTTTGCACTCCTCTGCTGCATTGCTTTCCCTCTCCTCGTGCCACACTAAAATGCACACTTGGCAGGAGCTTCATAAAGAACCCCAGAATTCTAAAACCAGCAGCAAAACGAGACAAAAAAAACGAAAAAAAAGCGAAAAAAGTACGAAAAAAAAGAAAACAAGAAGGATAATGAACAAAAATTCAAATAGCTCACCGAGACTTCATTGAAACGCAAGCAAAGAAAGGAAAAAAAAACGACCACCACCACCCACCCACCCTAATCCAATCCCACCAATGCACGGACTAAAATGAAAAGCAGCATCGTCAGGACAAGCGAAAGGAAAATAGGAAAAAAAGCGACGGCTAAACTGCAACAGTAGCGCACAGCACAGACGAACTGACACAAGCAAGGCGAGGCGGGCGGCTAACTGAACTCAAAATCAAGTGAAGGCCAATGAAGAGTGGCAAGCACGATGAATGAGAAGACGACGAAAAAGAAGAAGCAGAAGACGATGATGAGAAAGAAAAGAAATCACACCTCTTCCTTGTCTGCGCGTTTTTTTTGAATAACAGGTGGCAGGATGCTGCAGCGACTGAAAGGTGAATGCACAAGAGTGCCTCTGCCAAGCGATTAAGTCGCACCATTCATTTCGTCCCCTTTCTCGAATTGGGTCAATTCTTTTCTCAACGACAATGAGATTCAATTGCAAGGATCTCCTACTCCGAGCCAGGATCAACGAGACGGAAATCAATCGGGAGCGAGAAATCTGAATAATTCCCCGAGTTCCTCGAGTCGAACTACAATTACAATCGGATTAACGTCGACAATGACGAGTCAGTCATTCATCAGGCTGAATGGAAGCGGGAAGGACACGAAAAGGTGAGATAAAGCGGAGGTGACGCCGCTGCTGCAGGGGTGAATGGGAACCGTGTTCCCTTTTATTTGTTTTGATTTAAGGCAGCTACGCGATACAATCGTATCCTTTGTCATCCGATCCGATAACTAGATGAGGTAGGGATAAACACTCACACACACACACAGGGACACAGAGAGGGAGAGGGGCACTTCCATGGAAATCGATAGAAATTCGGCATTCCTATCCAATTACTTGAAGGGATCAAAATATTGTCCCAAAGCTGAACTGACATCAAGAGGTCCTGAAATCCGAGTCCTCACCCAAATTGGAATCAACTGCATTCCCTTTGTGTGCGGGGGTTGTACACGACTTCATGTGGCTGTGTGTGTGTGTGCATGGCTGACTGGAAATCAAAATCCCTGTGAAGAGTCATCATATTCATAATCAATGTCGCCGAGGGGGTGGGGGGTTGAATTTTCGATTTCTTCCCCTTCACAGACGCTCGCTGCTCGGTCTCGGTTCCGGTGAGCAATCCTTCAAGTGGTGTAATGGCTGAGAGAAGCACAAGCAAGAGTGCTTACCGCAGTCGCTGGCGAACGGGGGCGGTGGTGGGGGTGGGGGATTCTCAGGGCAAAAATTATTCAAGAGCTTTTGTTTGAAGATGCTGCATATCCTGTCGGGAAGTGGGCGAAAGTGAGAGTAAGCGATGGTTACGACGACGATGCATGCCAGGACATTTTCTATTTTTTTTTTGCCCGATCCCCTCATCCCCTAGCCATAAAGTGGACAAATAAAAGGTAAACGAAGGAAAAAAAACAGAGGCAAGGAAAGAAAAGATGAAAAAAAAGGCTGATTGGAGGTCCTGGGGAATCGAGTAGTGGATTGAAGGATGTTGACAATGTTGAGTGGATTATGCAAAATTTTTGCACTGAAGAGCGCTTTGAAGGTGTAAAAGGAGGACGCACTTTGAAAATTGAGAAGAGCTCTCTGCGATGGGTCCTTCATGATTTCGAGTGGGTGTGTGCTGAGAAGTGGGTGACTTAAGCTAGTTAGGCGATTAGGCGATCGCTCGGAGGAGGAGGGGGGTGCTTTTTTGAGTTTGAGGCGGTCAGAGAAGGCGAAGGAGATTGGAAAGGTGTCACGTAAGAAGGCGTTTGGAAGATGTGACTGGGGAAGGATCATAGGAAGATAAACAGCTTAGGCTGCCGCACTTGACCTTCAATTCGCCCACACGAGGACGACGATCCTTTGCCAGTCGAATCCAGCAACTCTGACCCTGCTCCGTCCCCTGCCAAGATGTGATTTCGAACGTCCAGACTTGAAATTGAGTGGGAATTGAATCCGCTCCTGACACATCTGCCCAGTGTCCACTCCCAAATCGACAAATTATCGAATCGATTCCATTTCGGCTCCCATTGTGTATCCATCATAGCTCTCGGCCAAGGGGATGTGTCACATCCACTTATCGCCACATTCATCCTGTTCAGCCCCCTCCTCCCCTCTGCACCACACACAAAAGTGAATTATTATTCCATGAACCTTTTCTCTGTGAGCGCACACCAAATAGACTCATCATACATTGTAGTCGTAATAAAGTGCAAAAAAGGACCTCAAATGTGGAGCCTTCTAGTGAATAAATTATCCGCAAGGACAATGCAAAAAGGATTATCACCCTCATCGCTTCGTTTCGTGCTCTCTGTCGTTCTGTTCTCGATCTTAATAATTAATTATCCTCTCAGGACATTCCTGTCCCCCATTTTTTTCCGTTTTTCCTGGTCTGCTCTTGTTTTCTCCTCTTCCCTCGCTCTTCCTCCCTCCCCCATCGCTCTTCCTCCCCCCACGTGTCCCGACATTATTTTGTTATCCTCTGCTCCACATTCCCAATCGAATGTATGGATTAGAGTGACTCCAGTCGCCACCCCCTTCCCCCCCCGGTAGCACTTGATCCTTCCATGGGTATATTATCACCACTTCAGCGAGGACGAGTGCTGAAGAGGCATGCTCGTCGTGTACAGCAAAGGCAGCCGAAGGAGGAGCGAAAAAAAAGCAGACCAAGGATAAGGACATAGGCAGACGACACAGCCTACAAGGCTACAAGACGAATTCTGTATTTTATTGGCACTTGCCATGCGATTACAGGGCACCCAAGCACTCTCCCTCCCCCGGATTGCTTTAAATAAAATTCCCATAAAATGGAATTCCCTGCGTTGTCCTGAAAGGAATTCGAATTCGCATAGATTCCGACTCCTTTTTGCGCGCGATGGCCATCACCGTGTCCTGCCAAGACGCCGCCGCCGTTGACGACGCATTGCGAGTTCATTGTTTGCTTATGATGTCCTTATGGAATTCAAATCGATACCGAAGGCTCTCCCCACGCATTCATAAATTTCCATTCCCCCCCGCCACCCACCGTCTCACCGAGAGTTCTCTTCGAAGTCATCCCCGGCACACCTTTCGTCTGCCTACGGTGTCGGTGTGGTACAGCATAAATCTCAATAACTGTTCCATGCACACACACACACAACGGGGACCAGGAGGGAACTGAGATTTCATCGGAATTGTTTTCCGCCGCCACCACCAGCGCACCTCGCAGCCCGGTGACGAGAGGTGAAAGGATCCAGTTCCATCCATTCTCCTGCTGCCTTTGACTGCCGAACGAGTTGTGGTTTTATAATGATGATGGCATTCTCGGGACATGTACGTGAAGTACCCACAAAAACCCACACACACACACCCATCCACACACGGACACGAGTGTGTGTTGTATGGTGAATTACAAAGTACGGCCACCCAGGGATCGGTGGCGAGAGAACTACCGGTGGCAGGATCTCTCTATAATCGTAAATATCCTTGTGAATTGTTATTTATCCGAGGCGGTGCGGGAGGGGGATGACGATGCGAGTGTGCCTGTGCCTGTGCCAGTGACTGGGTGGAATCTGTGGTTGGTGAGCGAGTGAATGAATCTGTGCACGCGGCTGAGGTATGAATGAATTTCGAAAAATATGTGCCCGAGGCGGGCGGGAGCAAGGGTTACTCTCAAGGATAACGCGGTAATGGCGTTATTATGTGGTGATTATGACGACGATTAGACACGCTGAATGGCACACCGTTGAGATGATGAATGGTAGCGAAGTGTATGGGTGGGGGAAAGTTGTTGCCAGTCGAGGGGGTGCCTTTGAGCATTGACTTGACTCAATGCTGCGGAGCGGTGGAGCGCGGAGGACTCTTCAGCGAATTGGTGGGAGTTATGGATTTTTACACGACTCTCCAACCGCTGAATGATGGTACAAGGAAGTGGGTCAGAGAAAGGAGCGAAAGGAAAGGAAAAGTTGAACGACTTTCTGAGGAAGCCCAGAAGGCACTTCTGAGTCTGAGTCCAAAATGTCAAATTTGGGCCCAAGTGAGGACGAGGTGGATTTCGAGAGCACAAGGATGTCGAAAGGAAGAACCAGGATATAAACTAAGAGACCTGCAGTCGCCAAAGGCGCAGAAATTGACGTGATTGGACGAACACAACGAGCTGTCGCCTTGCTGGTTTGGGCTACATGGCAAATTTGAGTCAAGACACAAACCTAGTGCATGTAACTTCAGCATTCCGCGCCGAATTCTTCTTCTTCTCTTGACAGTCCGGGTGGACCTGGGCCTGAACGCCGGATTCTGGTCCAAATTCTTCTGATGGCGCTACAGTCCGGGGTGGACCTGGGCCTGAACGCCGGATTCTGGTTCAAATCAAGCTCCTAACCCGGGATTTGGTCCAAATTCTTCTGATGGTGCTACAGTCCGGGGTGGACCTGGGCCTGAACGCCGAATTCTTGTTTAAATCAAACTCCTCACCGAGGGGATGCCCCAGAATTTCGTTCAAAGTCCAAGTCAAGAATCTGAATCTGACACGATGTGCCCTTAAGGAACCAGGAAATCACACAGACTTTCATCGCCACACCTCGCTCAGTCGGAGGAAATTCGTTCATTCGCGCAAATGTGACTGATTGCGTCGCCTTCCACAAAACCACTGCTCTCCCAGACCCTCCTCAGTGTCACCACCCCAAGGCTCAATCGCTCCATCTGTCAAGACGTCATGTCGCCCTCCCGCCTGTTCGTGAAATGAAAATCTCATTCGCTCCTTGACTGCCACTTAACCTGAGCAAAAACGCCGGCAGCAAAGAACAGAAGAAAAAACCGGCCAAGAACCCCTCCTGAAGGCGCCTTATCTTCAAAAAGTGGGTCAGTGAAGTCCAGCACTGCTGTCCCCCCCCCTCACATTACCCATTCATCCGTAATGAGGAAAAATTCAAACAGTCCCAAGCCCCAATCGAAATTGAAATGACATAACCAATCGACGGCGGCGAGAGGGAAGACAATAAATTCGAAATGAACGGGCGGACGCAAAGGATTCATTGATTCGGTCCTGTATTTAAGGGCAAACAGACGTTCGCCGACTTCAACTTCATCTTTGCTCTGTATCGTGCCGACGAAGTTGTCGCCGGCTCAACGCTGCCGTTGTCATCATCTTCACCGTCGTCGTCGTCGTCGTCGTTGTCGACGTCGTCATTTCCGTTTCCAATCGAACGGACATGCAAAAATGAAATTTGCCAGAAAATCAAAGGCTCCAGCATCAGTTCACCCTCAACGATGCACAAGACGCCAAGAGGGAGTGAACTGGCGTTCCCTTTGAAGGCATGTACCGGAGGAGAAGAAAAATTCGACAATAAAGCAGTTGAGTGCGTCGTCGTCGTCGTCCTTTTTCATTCCCGATAATATGCATACTTAAAATCATTGTCCTGATTGACTATTTAACTTGTTTCACGATGTCTTCGGATTGTATCTTTGTGTGTGCGTCCCCGGTCGTCCCCGTCGAGCCATCGTAGTTCGCATAGTTCTCCTCCTTTCGTTCGTCCACTCGTCCTCTCGTCGTCGTCTTCATCGTTGCTGCCAGCACGAGGAAATATTGCCGACTCATTGGACATGATTATTTTCAGCTTCCTGGTGTGTATGCGAATGTACTTGATAAAGGAGCCGGAACTGTTAGCCAGCAAGGAGCGAACGCCATTGGGTAAATTGAATTTCACAAATTCGCTGAAGCATGAAACCTGCTTTTGATTTTCCCCTCCTCTCCTCGGACTACCTTGAGGGGGAGATGCACACACACACAGAGACAGAGACAGAGACAGAGAGAGAGAGAGAGAAAAATCAAATCACCCGCAGGACGAATGAATGAACAAAATAATGGAAAACTTGACATCGACAGTGAGCAGTGATTTCGTTGAACTCTCCCAGATGCCTGCCACCACATCCTTATCTCATATACATGCTGCTCCTCCCTCCCCCCAACCACCCCCGGCGAAGGGAAAACGGTTCATAAACGTTTTAGCGCACAGTCATCACACCAGTCGTCAGAGTCACGAACTGTAAGTATTGTGCAAACAGGATCACAATGTAGTCACAGTTCATGGACCCAAACAGGATTTTTGGCCGCATTCGGGACTCTGCCGGTGCGGGCGGTGGTAGTCTGCGAGTCCGAAAACACCGTGAGTTAGCGCATTTTTTGCTCATTCTTGACCTTCTCCTTCTCCTTTCGGAGGGAAGTGGAAGGATACGTGAGTGTTTCGTCGCAGTCATCGTCGAGTGAATGAATTTGCGTGTGTTGGCCGACAGACTGCACGCGGGAGTGGAAGAGGAGAGGGGGTGAGATAGAGAGAGAAGCAGAAGAAGCAACCGGAGTCCTTGCTCTCTGGTCCTACGGTTGAACAAATGCAGATTGGAGCGAAGATGACGTTTGTAATTGAACGCAATTTGAAGTGACGAAGATTAATTGTGTGCGTGGCGTGGCTGGGGGAGACTGCCGGCATGAGTTGGATGGCGGAAGGCGGACGGCGGAGGGCGAACGGCGGACGGTGGAGGGCGGACGGCGGAGGGCGAACGGCGGACGGTGGAGGGCGGACGGCGGAGGGCGAACAGCGGTAATGGGAGCGTGCCGCAAGTCGGAAATGGACTCTGGCGCTGATAAGGAAGAGATGATAAGAGCGATGATGGTGGAAGCCGTGAAATTAATTTATTCATCAGCGAGATGGATTGGAAACGGTGCTGCCACTCGATGGGGGGAAGTTCGGGTGGAATGCTACCTACCCCCCCGCACCCACTTCTTGAATTGAAATTGAATTGAATTGAATGCATGACGGTTCATGAGTTTTAAGGGGAGGAATGGGGTGAGGGGGTGGATTTTTTTCAGGGAGGAAGGGTCGAAGAGTTGTTGGCATGGCCTAAAAAGCATCCAATCCGGTCGGATCGGGTGGCAATGCTGTCAAATTGCCAGAAAAATGAAGAAGTTTATGCAAAAAAAATCCCCACCCAAGCCACCCACCTTATCATCAAACCCCCTTAAATGCAAAATAAACGAGCCAATTGAACGCCATCAATTCATAACCCCATTCAGGGGCACTTAGTCGATCAAAAACCGCAGCGTATGACTTCAATTCATCGAAGCTTCGCATAAATTCAAATTCCCCAAGCAGTTTGCATCGTGATAACCCCATTAAGACAAAAAAAAACAACCCTCTCGTCACAACCAAATCGCATCATTCCTTTGCAATAAACCAGCCTCGCCCTCCCGGGGATGATGCGAAGCAAATGGGAATCGAACGGGAACCCATCGAAGCGCGAGGTTGGGATCTTCTATAAAAGTCAATCGAATTCAATTCAAAATACGACACCCTGCGGGAGTGTTTGACTTCGATTTGCCTTCAAAATCGTGTCACACCCATTCCTCCGCTGCGCGCACAATGGGAACTCAATATCTGCCTCTTCGCGCGACAACAATTTGAAATAAAAAATGAAACGAAGAGCACTCGTATCACAAAAGCAAACGCGGTCCTCCCCCCATCCCCGGGGTTGTGATGATCCCCAAACCGCATCGCTCACAGACTCTCGCACCCCGTGTCGTTGGTTCAAGTGAATACCTGTCAGCCACCTGCAGTAGGGACTGACAAGGCACGGTGCGTTAACAACCGAAAAAACGAAAGAAACCAAACTGCCAGCGCTTAGTCGAGGCGTGAGGGGGTGATGTGGCACAGCAGCCCTCCGGGCGCATATTCCTCTATGAAAAGTGATTAAATTCATTTATAGGATTTACGCGCGAGAGAGAGAGAGAGCACGTCTTTTGTCGTCATTGTTGGCATGGCAGGCGCAAAGCAATGAAATAACATAGCCGCAGGGCTGCAGCTAGGCACTCACAATCCGGCGTAACCCCTACAACCCCTGGTGCATATTACATGATGAATCGCTGTCATACACTTTCGCCGTTTATTTTACCCGCCTCCCATCGGTGACTGGGGCGCGAGCGGTGGGGATAATCACCTTTGATGTCACCTAATTGCGATTTGGCTTCCAGCCCTGTTCCCAAGCTCTCGTCCTACGCCCGTCGTCTGGTGGCAGCGCCGCCACCGCCTCACTGCTGTGCCGTGACGATGACGACGACCCGGAGGGTCGCTATGAATTTGATTATGGCGGCGGCGTCGTCGTGTAGCGGGAACGGCGCTTTTTACTTTTTAATGATCTAATTTTATAAAATGGCGCACATAAGTGCTGGATTGGTAACAGTCGCGCAAATATTCGCGGTTGTTAATGTATTTTATATGAGGTAGAGGGTGGGTGGGGGGTGGGGGGGGATGAATAATGGAATTCGAATGCCAAATGTGGGTGTGATGGCATTAGAAAGGAAAATAAACGCCAGGATAATCGGCAATAAGTGCCAACATGAACAAAACGAAAGTGACTTTGGGTATGGCAATCGGGAATGTGTTCTTGTTAAGCACGGGAGGGGGGTGAAGGATGAAGGGGGTTGGTGAATTTACGACAGACATGCTTTTTGATTTTGACTTCGATTGTGAACAGAACAAAAAAGTCTCCAATTGTGAGTGGGTTGATGCTGCGAGTTTGAGGAGGAGGATGATGTGAACATTTTTTGTTGGTTTCCTTTTGAGGAAACCTTGTCAGAGAGCATGAGTAATCGGCTCTGCAATCTGACGGGGATTAGGGATCGTTTTTTGTTTCGATTGCGGGTGTAAATTGAGTCAGAATTTGGGCCAGACAACAGGAGACGATGAGTGACTCGGTGGGAGATTTGACCCCATTCGATGGCAATGCCTTCTGAGATGGTGAACGAGTCTAGATCTTCATACAGCAACAGTCACGGTCACACCGTTTGTCCCCGTCAGAGCTACATTCAGTCCATAGAGTGTTTGGATGAGAGGGGTTAATCTAACACAACGAGGACTTGTTTTACAAAAGGTCCTTAGCAGCACAGGAATGTCCATATTCTCATCGGTAGCAGACGAAAAAAAGTACGGGTCCAATTGATGAAGGTTCATAGTTTTCGTCTAGAAGACCATCTTCTTCTTCCTCTTCTTCGTCTCCTTCTTTCACTTCTTCATCTTCTAGCTCTGCTCCTTCTTCTTCTTCTTCTTCTTCTTCTTCTTCTTCTTTTTCTTCTTCTTCTTCCTCTTCTGCTTCTTCTTCTGCTTCTTCTTTCTCGTCTTCTTTTTCTTTTTTTCTTCTTTTCCTGCTTCTTCTTGCCTTTCTTATGGGCTACAGTCCAGGATATGGACGGGTCTCAACTAACAAGCCTCTCCAGCTACCAAGATCTATAACCAGCTGCCTCCAACGACGCACGCCAACTTGGCTGAGGTTCCTCTCCACTTATGTGCACCATCGATTTGGTGGGCGTCCTCTACTGGTCTTACAGACCGGCTCGGAGTCGAAGAATCTTCGGGCTGGAGCAGTGTTCTTAGCCATCGTAGGCGTTGAATTCGTAGATGTCTGGCTAGACCCATGTCGGTATACAGCCCATACAGTTCGTGGTGGAATCTCCTTCTCCAAATGCCATCAATGCAAAACAGGATCGAAGCTTGAAAGTAGAACTTTTCTCTCGAAAAGACCAAGAGCTTCTTCATCTGCTCTTGAGATTGTCCTCCTCTCCTCGCCATAGAGCAGAGCAGAGAGTTGTTAGACAGGTTTTTTATGTCGGTATACGACTGCTTGGCCCTAAGTCAAGCGACATGGACAGCCCGTCAACAATATTCTTTGGCTTTAGGCGGATACAAAGGCACTTCTGACCCCAAAATGCTTACCGGGGTGACGATACGACACATGTGGGATCTCAGGAACAGTCTCCTCCACCGCTTCAACCAATTCATTGGAACGTCCTGGGCGTCGATTGCTTGGATGATATTGGCCTTAAGTGCTTGAATCGTTTCCGGATTGTTGGCATAATTTCGTCGCCTTCACGGTTCCCCACAAAAAACAATCCAAACGGATCAAGTCGCAGCTCCGAGGCGGTCAGTTGATATCGCCAAGACGACTGATAACACGATTTGGGAATTTGGTGCGCAAAAGATCGCATGCAGGATGGCATGACGCGCCATCCTGCATGAACCAGAGGTCGTCCAAATCCATGTCTTCAATTTCAGTGAAAAAAACCTCGGTTAACATGGTGTAACGCCCACTGTTGACCGAAACGTTGTTCCCAGCCTCATTTCGAAGATGCCACCACTCCACAATCCGCACCAAACTATCACTCTCTGTGGGTCCGACAAAAATACGATCGCCATCCCCAGCACCAGATCCATATCACAGGACACCTGGAACTAGTTGCGGTGACCCTAATGGGCTCTCCCCCGCTTTCAATAAAAACGATCCTAAAACCGTTGCCGCACGCACCGCTACACCGCCAACCCGCACTAAACTGTCACTCTCTGTGGATGTTTTGGCTTCTGAAAATAACGTGCGAGTTCTGAGCCGAGCCCCAGATGCGGCAGTTTTTGAGAGAAAAGTCCAAGTAGAAGTTGGCGCACACAAGTCGAGGAGGACCCCGGCCGGCTTGGTGTGCGAAACTGGAGACAGGTGGCTGGAGAGGCATGTTGGGTGAGGCACAGATCCACCTCGGACTGTAGCGCCCTAAAAAGAAGAAGAAGAAGATGCGGCTGTTTGTTAACGTAGCCGCCGAGATGAAAATGCGCCTCGCCTCGTCAGAAAAGATGATTTTTCGCCCAAAATCGTTGTCCAATTTTGCTCTGCTGCTCTAAGGTCCAAACTGCAAAGCGATAGCGAAGCGCCTTCAATTGGTGAGTCAATTGGAATTCGTGAGCGAATAATCCGAGATCTTTGTGCAGAATTCTCCTCAGGCTAGTGTATGAAATGTTGAGCTGTTGAGATCGATGGCGAGTTGATGTTCGTGAATTGAGTCTCACACTCTCGACCACAGCAGCCACATTGTCATCTGTGCGCACCGCACGACGACGGGGACCATGAGTGTTGGCCACTAGCACACCAGTCTCACTAACTCTGTGCACAAACTTGCGTACAGCAGTCGCTGTGGCGGTGGGTGCTTCATTTCGGCCAAAACTTCTTCAAAAAACTCACTGTTTTGGGCCACACAGCTCACTTTGGGAATACGTTTTCAATATTTCCCAAAGTTGTTCAAACACAAAGCGGCTCATTTCATTCCGCGGAGGTATGATACTGACGGCGTTGCTTTGACTGTTTACTCAGAATTTGCGTTCTGAAAGAACGGAGACTAGAGAGTCTTCCCGCCGACCTGGTATGCTTTGGGTCAATTCCAAAAAATTGCCCATTGATCAGGGCTTTGATTAATGATTGACTTTCTGTCAAGATTTCGAGCGGGAAACAGCTGTCAGTGTCAAAATAAACGATGATTTAAAAAGCAACCACTAGATGGCCCACCCTATATACTTGGGAGCCGAGGTAGACGAAGTTCATGATGCTGTCGTTCTTGCCAGGTCGTCGATGTTGTGTGTCCCTCCCTGGAGACAACATTTACTTCGTTTAGCTCTTATTCACCACTGAACCCATTTTGCCGCCTCCTATTCAATGCCAGCGAACACTTCATTGAAGCCTCATTGAATCCCGTCAATGTCGTCCGCGTATACCAGCAGATTTACGGAGAGAAAGGACGACTATTCAAAGGCTTTCCTTAATAATTTCTGTAAAAATTGTGACTAAGGATCACCAAAAGAAAGCCTAGGAATCTAAGAAACCGCCCCAATTCCTGGGACTCATCGGAACTTTCGCTCTCTTCAGACCGCGTCTGCACATCATGTCATCCTCCCAAACGTGTGCCAAACGCAACTAACTATCGCAAACCGAAGTTTAAGGCTTCAACTTTCAGCACACCACGAGATGTTTGTTCGAATCCTGTTGACAAACTGTTGCTCCTATGGCCTCTCCCTCCCCCCACTTTCTCTCAGAAAGAGCATACATCCATCCAATTGCATGAACTTCATTTGCTTGTTGTGAACTTCAAGATAACTGTTATCAAATGCAAATACTTAGACGAGAAAAGCACGCAAACAGGATACACCCTCCTCCTCATCCTCTGCCATGAAATTGACAACGACGACGCCAACGACAACGCCGACGAGGACGACGATGTCGACGAGTTAGCAGCAAAAGGATACACAAATAATGGCAAAAAAGTATCTCCACAATCGTATAATGATGTTTCATCATATTTTGTTTTTCCTCCATCTGCCCCCACCCCACCATTGGGGGAGAGGGAGCGTGCGTGGCGCCCCACCCATACGACTGATGCTTAAGTGTCATTTTCATCCACAGAATAAAGAATTTCTCATTTCCAACCCCCTAGGTGAAAACAAATAAACTTTCCCCCCCGCCCCCCTCCCACCGTCACCGCACAGACAACAAATTGGATGAGTTTCGGTGTTCTTTTTGACAATTTTCTGTTTGTTTTCGTGTGTCGGTGCTCTCCTAATCGGAGGAGAGTGGAGCGATTCAGAGGCACGGAGACAAAAGGAGGAGGACTAAAGGATTGACCCGTGTGCACCTCTTTGCTGGTGCGGGGGGCGGGGGGGGGGAGTGGATGAGATGATAGGGGCATTCCCTACTTTGTTCGTGTTTTTCTTTTAACGAATTCATTTTCCACATATTTTCATTTCAAATTTATGCGCATCCTTTGCGTTATCCTTTTCAGTCCCCCCCCCCACCCGCTGGAGGAAAAAAATAATACGATGCGATGGTGTGGTGTGGCGGCGTGTGCACGGGACCCCCTAGATGAGATGTTGATGAGGAGCGTGGGGCACCCGGTTTTGTTTTCCATCGTATTCGCATATAAATTGTATTTTGAGACCGACAGAGAGGGATGAACAATTTTTGAGCAAACAACTCAATTTAACCCCGTTCTTCAGAGAAGCCGGCCCCGGCTCCGGCACAGTGTTCGATTCCCACGGTGTTGTGCCTTCTGCCAAGTCAGACCGGGCTCCCTCTCTCCCCCTGATGGAGTGCACACTCCTGGCGAAAGCAAACAAACACACTCCGAATACGCAGGCACGACTCGAGCAGGATGTGTGTATATCCGCTCTTGTCTTGTGTCGAACTTTTCCTCTTATCACTATCGACGATCTCTGGCGGCGCTACGGGATCGCTTGCAAAAAAACGAAACGAAGCATAAGTGAGGAGGAGAGCTGTTTACGTCCCAAAACGCACTCAAGGATGAGCGAGCGAGCGAGTGAGCGAGGGAAGCAAAACACACATCGGAAGTGTGTGTTGCGTGGGTGCGAGATGGAGGCTTCGTTCTTCGTCTTCGTCCTCTGCAAGCCCTTCGCCTCTGCTATCGCAGGAAATTAGGTTAGTTACAAGTGGGTAACGATTTTCCGGTTCTTTTTTGTTCCACATGAAGTTTTCCTCTCTCGGTTTCGTATTTATTTTTATATTCTTTTCGGTTTTTTCTTTCTCTGCGCTCTACTTGGATACTTTTCCCTATCGAAACTTTGCGCTCATGAATTTTTCATTCATCCCCCCGCCGCCGTTCAGTCGTTGCCGAAACATAGGGAACAACAAAGATGCTTTTTCCTCTGTTTTTCATCCTTTTTGCGGAAAGGATGGAGGGGGGAGAGGGGGGAATCCTCATCAATTTGTTGTTATGAAAGTATTTCTTTAAAGAGTTTCATTGATTTGAAGCCTTTAGTCTGCCTGGCGGGGTGCGAAAATCGTCGAAATGGGGGCTGGTCCCCCCAGAGGGGCACTTATGAGTGGAGGCCTTTTTGCTTGAGATTTGCTGAAGCGATGTGGGTTTGATGAACTCGTTTCGAAACGGGGTTTTGAATTTTGTGTTGGCTGGGGGAGGAGATAGCCCGTGAATGTGGATAATTGGATTGAAGCGCTTGGATGGTGTCAAGAGGTGAGGCGATTAAGTGGTACCACAGGGCGGGTGTTTTTTTGTTTTTTCCGTATTGGCGGCGCTACAGTTTGAGGTGGACCTGGGCCTAGCTTCTCAGCAACCAGGGCGGGTGTTGTTCAGTGTTTACTCAGAATTTGCCTCTTGAGTCGACGAAAACTGAAGAGTCTTCCCGTTGACTTTCTGTGCCTCGAATCGACGAAGACTGGCGAGTGTCCCCGGCGACCTGGTGTGCCTTGAATCGACGAAGACTGGCGAGTCTCCACGGCAACCTGGTGTGCCTTGAATCGACGAAGCCTGGCGAGTCTCCCCGGCGACCTGGTGTGCATTGAATCGACGAAGACTGGCGAGTCTTCCGGGCGACTTGGTGTGCCTTGAACCGACGAAGACTGGCGAGTCTCCCCGGCGACCAGGTGTGCCTTGAATCGACGAAGACTGGCGAGTCTCCCCGGCGACCTGGTGTGCCTTGATCGACGAAGACTGGCGAGTCTCCCCGGCAACCTGGTGTGCCTTGAATCGACGAAGCCTGGCGAGTCTCCCCGGCGATCTGGTGTGCATTGAATCGACGAAGACTGGCGAGTCTTCCGGGCGACTTGGTGTGCCTTGAACCGACGAAGACTGGCGAGTCTCCCCGGCGACCAGGTGTGCCTTGAATCGACGAAGACTGGCGAGTCTCCCCGGCGACCAGGTGTGCCTTGAATCGACGAAGCCTGGCGAGTCTCCCCGGCGACCTGGTGTGCCTTGAATCGACGAAGACTGGCGAGTCTCCCCGGCGACTGAATCGACGAAGACTGGCGAGTCTCCCCGGCGACCTGGTGTGCCTTGAATCGACGAAGACTGGCGGGTCTCCCCGGCGACTTGGTGTGCCTTGAACCGACAAAGACTGGCGAGTCTTCCCGGCGACCTGGTGTGCCTTGGATCACCTCAAAGAATCTCCCATTAATCAGTGAATTTCATTAGAGGCTTAAGATCTCTCATCCCACTCTCATCCTGTCCCCCATCGAGTCTCCTTCCCTCCTTTCAGCCGATTAGCCTCAGCCGGATAACTACAACGCCTTCGCCGATCACCGCTGAGAGAGAAAACCCCACAAATAGCCCATCATTCAGTCCGTTCATCGGCCTGCTCAGGAATCCACATGAAAGCACCCGACATTTGAGCGAGAGTCTGCCGCTGTGAGAAAAAAAACGCCAAAAATAGGTCGTCTTTCAGTAGTTCATTGCCCAGCGATCCCCACAAAAGCACTCGACACTCGAAAGCGAGCGTCTGCCGCGTTGTAGGTGTCATGACCTTTTCACTCCTGATTCTATTCATAGAACCCTGCCCTTTCGTGAGCTGCTCCTGACGGTGAATCCACCGCACATCCTTATCCCGGCAATCAATCGCCTGTCCAATCCGTCATGCTCCATTTCCCGAGCAGCGTCTCCCATTCGCGTGACGTCCCGAAATAGAATTCTGTGTCGGTAATTAAAATCCAAGCTTTTCCTCCGAGAACCGGCTCACGACTGTGACAGTCCCACACTCCAGCCGCTGGTTCCTTATCCCGTGAGCACATCTGTCGAAGGCTTGTCTCCTGCGGAATGATTCGGAACTATAATTAAATTTTATAATCTTCGTGCCGTACCTCGGTTGCGCCGTAACCCTTCCACGGGACTCACCCGGAACACCCATAATCTCCGTCAACCTCTGTCATCGTTGTCGAACTTCCTATCCGCCACCAGGTAGGCATCGATGGCAATCTCTTCCACGAGAAAGAATTAGTTTTACAACGAACTCTGGCTACAGGTACCGAGACGGGCCCGGCACCTCAGTCTCGTCACTCTCTCAGTGTTTTAGTATTCAGATCGGTTTCCGCTGATAACGCGTCGACGTCAGTGTAGACATCGTTACCGAGAGGTTATGGAAGTGCACCCTTTTGTCATATTTTCCCCCCCCCCCCACCCCGTCCTCACCTCACCCGGGAAGCAACAGTGGGACAGCCCTCGCAGTCCTCAGATGTTATCTCGTTCGCTCGCACAGAGACCGAGACGAAAATAAAAGAAAAAGTTTTATGTGTTTGAGCATTTCGTCAGAGCCGTTTTCGGAATTGTTAATGGGGCCCCAGTGCAGCCCATGGCAGGCCTTGAGTGCACACGTACGTGGAGGAGGCTTTGCCTAAGCGGAGGCACGTACGCGCCTGGCGCCCTGCCACGGAATGGGTGCGTTGCGTGTACACAGGGAGTAATTCGAAGGTGTTTCGAAGGCGGGTACACACACACACACACGCAGCCACACACCGAGGGCTGCTGTCGAGGGTTGCTTTAAGGAAAAGTGGTGCAGTTGTTATTTGTCAAACATACAAAATGAATTTTTGTGGGTTCGCCTTTATAAGACGCACGTGACTGAGGTCTTAAGTCGACTTCCTCGGGGAACCGTGTAGTTCGAGTGAGTTAAGCGCGACGCAGTGGAGAATTGAAAACGAAAAGCCAAATTTAACAATTTAGTTAGCTTTGACAGTTATTGTCTGATGGCAGTTGCATTTGAAAGGAGACCACAGTGGTGTAGTGGGGGGGAGGGGGTGCTTGTCAAAGGAATGCCAGTTGGAGTGCGGCTGTCACGTGACTGATGCACGTCAGAGGTGACAGCGAGCTGGAGGATTAGGGAATTCCAGTCAGGTCGGGATGAAACCTGACACAAATCGATTACAGAAACTGTTTCAGAGGAAAACACCAAAAAAATGAAAAAGAAAATCTGTTTCCCCGAGCACGACGTGTGGTGTCTGGGGAGGACACCGCAGCGAGTGCTTTTAGTTTGGGATTCAAGGCTTGTCTTGGAGAAGCGATTGAGCATTTGGAGGAGGAGATTCCTGGAATGCCGACCATTACGCGGGCGGCGTTGGGCGCTGTTGCCTACGATGACGGTGATTTACGCATCGCCAGCCTTCGGTGAGGTCTAATTTCAGGGAACGAGTATATATCCTCCTTTACGATTAAGTCGAAGCGCGTCGGAATGCTTTCAAATGCACCACAAAATTCAGGAAAAAAGCAAATGAAAGCATGCCCATGAGTCTGGGAGACGCTCGGTTTTGAAAAATGGACCATATGTTGAAAACGATGCACTTGACGTCAATTTCGCTTTTGTTAACTTCTCCGGTTCGCGATGTTGATGGAGAGGGATATGTTGACCAATTTTCATGGCCCAGAGTTGCTTGTTGACAAATGTCAATACATTCGTGAAGAAATACAGTAAACGGAGGTTGATCTGCTGGGCAGCAGTCATATTTGTCTGACTCAGCAGGTCCTAGTATCCTCCGACATTCAAAGTCAACCCCCAAGTAAACCACATTCAGAAAGTCCTCTTCAGGAAATATCCTCTTCTTTCAGGAGACCAACTTCACTTTTGTCAAACCAAGATGTATGCAATAATTTAGTGTTTTTTCGCTCATAATGCAAAATTGGTATTCATTGCATACGCACTGGGTGTTTAAGAAAGGATACCTGCTAATTTTTTAGCCACTCTGGTGACCTGGTACTTTGAATTTAGATGAAAAATACGAACTGGTGAGACCCCTCGACTTTGACAAGCCACAGTTTCCAAACCAGGCGTCTCCCAGACATAAAACCGCCATTTCTGGTGTGCTCTTTTCATGAACTTTCGATCCATGTACATTTTATCGGATTCCGACGACCTTCGATTTTTTCCCTCAAAAAAATCCAAGGCTAACCACTGCAATTTCGATGCGATTTGAAACCCCGACCTCTCGACTTTGACAAGCCACAGTTTCCAAACCAGGCGTCTCCCAGACATAAAACCGCCATTTCTGGTGTGCTCTTTTCATGAACTTTCGATCCATGTACATTTTATCGGATTCCGACGACCTTCGATTTCTTCCACAAAAAAAATCCAAGGCTAACCACTGCAATTTCGATGCGTTTTAAAACCCCGACCTCTCGACTTTGACAAGCCACAGTTTCCAAACCAGGCGTCGCCCGGACGTGAAACCGCCATTTCCGGTGTGCTTTTTGCATGAATTTTCTATAAAGATGAATTTTTCTTGAAAACGTGATCCATTTTTGAAGCAATTCCCTGGCCTCGTTTCAAGACAAACAATGGCTTCAAAAAATGCAGAAGTCACTCATAAATCATTTTCTCCGAGGTGCTGGCGAGGAGGACAATGTACGTGCGGTTGCAGACCCTTGCAAGTCTCCCCTGTAAGCGGGGCGACCTTGCATTTGCATCAACCGTATTAAATTCACCACCTGCTGCACTTTCTTTCGCCCTCGTCAAGTCCTCTCCCCATCGCATTCGTCCCATAAAGCCAAACAATAACAGTTCACTTAAAAATATTGAATGACTACTTGCCACCCATCCGGTGCTCTATTTTTTCATGCAAATGCATCCCATTTCTAATCAAATATTCCCTTCATAACCGAGGGCTGAGTGCAGGCGAATCTGCATCTCTGCGTCCATTACCGATATCAATTGTAATAAAAATGCACACACACACACTGGCACGATGAAATAATAAACCCTCTCCCATGTGGCGCCAAAGGACCAGTGCTCGCTCGAACTCCGACCACTAGTCAAACTGTTGCAAATTATCCTAAAGGTGCATCATCGTCCTTTCACCCCACCCACCACCCGTCGTCGTCGTCGACAACAGTTCCTTAATGGCACATTCACTCTCAGATTACATGCATATCGCACCCCAGAGGACAATGGGGGATGGGTTGGCCTGCTGGCTGATGGCTGGTCGGTGAAGGGTGGTGGTGGTGGTGGTGGTGGTGGTAACTTTGGCGAATTATCGCAACGATTTGCTGTGCTAGCTCCACAGTAGCTGCGACGGAGAACTGCAAAAACAAGCACTTTTCCTCAAATTTACCGAACACTGGTGCCTTCAAGGATATGTGAGGATCTCCCTTTCTGCCTGTGTGTGTGTGTGAGAGGGAGAGGGAAGGTTGAATGGGAAAGTTTTTGTTTTCACTCACCTCCCCGGTGCGGTGGAAGCCAAGAATATCTTCTTGCAGGATGCATCGCTGCGGTTCTGTGCGGTATTTTGGCCGCGTTTTTTTTTTCCCTCCCAGAGGAAGCTGCTCAGCTCACGATGATGATTTATGTCCTTGAGGGAGGCACACCCCCTCGCGGAGAACAATCAGAATCCCTAACGCATTATCATGATGGGAGTCGGGAAAGTTTCGCCCTTGCACTCAATCCATAATCGATGCGATACTTCCTTCCGGCCAACGTCGTCCTTGTCGGGCGCCACACTCGCTCAGGATGTCCCGTCGGAGATTCGTCAAAGAATTAGTTTTTAATAAACTGCCGGTCGTAAAAACAGCTCCAGGAGGTCCTTGAAACATCTGCATATCATGTCCACATCCTTATTTTTGTGATTGCGGCGATTTGGTGCGGTTTTTCTCGTTTGTTCGTGTGGGCATCCTGCTCCTTCTGGGCGCAAGGAGAAACTTTGTGTGTGTTTCCATCATTTTCCGTGCTCCTTTCCTTCCCTAATGGCTGCGGAGTTTATTATTTGTAATCAAAGTTCGTTTTCCTTCCGCTGACGTTGGTCGGTTAGGGTTGGGCGAGCGCCGTGGCGCCCCGTGCATAAATTTCCTCCGATTCTAAAACCGAGAGCGAGAGAGGGACGCACCTCAGCGAGGATCAGATGCGAAGGGGATCTGCTGCTTACGCAACATGCAGGCAAAATAAAAAGTGAGGTAAATGAGTTATTGTACCATAAACATTTTTATGGTGCCATAAAATCATAAACTCATAAAAATTGTACCGCTCTCTCGGTGGCGGTGGGATGGAAGGGTAATATTTTTGATTTATGATTGAGAACGAGGCAGAAGCGCCTATCGAGCGATGAGGAGCGCAACAAGCGACCGAATAGGACTCGTAGGCTCTTATCTGCCGGATGCTGAGCAGGAGCCATGGGCGGGGATGGCACGGCACCTATCTGGGAGGTTGGCAACAGCATGAGGCTGCTGCTGCTTAAGTGAGCGGAATTATGAGATCGATGACGAGGGACTGCGGCATTATGCTAGAGGGAGTTTTCGGTCGCTGCTAATAGGGCATGTCCTGAAAATTTGAGGCCTTGGGTAACAAATTTACAATTTGCACTCATGATGCGACGTGATTGGGGTTTATGACAATTCGGTTCATTGAAGAGATTGCTCGTTTGAGATTTGTGAGGGGTGTTTAGGGGGCTCGTGTTGGGATCGTCCTCGGTTTTGAGAGGGTGGCAGGGGTTACTATTGAGAGAGTTTCGTTTTCGAGAGATGAGCTGTGGAAGACAAAGCGCTTTAAGTCGGAGGAGGAGAAGCGGAATTTGCGACGTGACCTGTAGGGTATTTCATTTTTGTCGCCGTACGAGTCTGGAGTCATCCGTCTGGGAAAAGGAGCAACAACAAAGAATCCCTTCTTCGATTTTTTTTTCGGAGGATTTCTTGGACCTCTACTGGAGCACCCAAACTCAAAACTGGTCCATTGCCAGGTAGCAACCTACTCCAGTGCCGTTAATTTGATCCCAACGGCAAATGGTGACTGGACCAGATTCGATTTCACTGGGATTCGAACCTGGAAGCAGTCTAACTTGGGGCAGGCACTTAACCAACTGCGCCATCCATTCATATGACTCTGAGGTTGCTCTCGGATCGGAATGGAAACGGTTTTGAGCAGGGATGTGTCGGGGGTGGAAAAGAAATGTGCTTTTGAAAGGGCTTTAGGCAACGAAGCAATCAAAGGCCTGGCAAGGGCGTGGTTTTAGGCCTCGAAGCAATGAAGCCTTGTCGGAAGGAATAAGATCGCGAATACAAGCTGCCGAGATGAGCTTTCTCCGTGCTGTTGTGGGAATTACTCGCAGGGACAGGGTGAGAAACACGGCAGTGCGCGAGGAACTCAAAGTTGGCCAGCTGCTTCTTCGAACGGAAAGGGCTGTACTTCGATAGTTTGACCACGAGGCACGAATGGTCCCATCATCACGACTTCCGAGGCGTGCCTTGAATGCGATTCCATCAGGAAGGCGACCACTTGGTCAAACCCAGGACGAGATGGTTGTACCAGGTCCAAAAATTCGTCTGGTTGCGCTTGGGCATAGCTTCTGATGAGGTTGAGTCGATGGCGGAGGATCGAATGGCCTGGAGATCTCTCGTGGATAGGTAGGTAGGTATGTGGGTAGACGGGCTTAAGCCACGTCTCACTTAGGTCCTTAGGGACCCATTGTGATGCCCAATTGGAGGATAGTGTCCCCTTCTTTACCCTTGTCGCACTCATGGTCCTTCGTTGCGCCGGAGCCATCCCGATTTCCTTATAAACCTGTAAAGAGATCTAAGAGGTATACTTGAGATTTCATGTAAGTCTTGGAAGAAGAATTCTCCCAGTGTTCTATGACGCAACTGACAAAGACTAGGGCAGTGACAGAGGTAGTGAGGAGTATCCTCACGTTCCTCCTCGTCACCACAACCTCTACAAATATTGTCGTTGGAGAGTCCCATTTTCATGGTATGGTTTCTAAGATGATTATGGCCAGTGAGAGCTCCAACCACCATCGTTAGCAACTCTTTGTCGCACTGAAGGATCTTGTCGGTTTTTGCTCGGTCGTATCTGGGCCATAATGCTTTAGTAGTCCCACATGTAGACAGACTGCGCCATCTACAGTTTGCCATTTCAATGATCATAGTATCCACCTTTTTCCTCAGCTCTGAGAGTGGCGGTTTAATACCCTGAATTGCTTGTGACGCGTCGGTCACTGACCCTGTTCTGGCAAGTTCATCAGCTATCTCATTGCCGGCTATGTCCCTATGTCCTGGGACCCAGCACAGATTAATCGAGTGCTGTGAGCCAAGAGCCTTTAGATCTTCGCGACAGCTTGCGACTAGCTTGGACTTGACTTCTATTGCGGATATAGCTTTCATGGCCGCCTGACTGTCAATGAAAATGGTAATATCAGCTGGTGATATCGCCATCATTAATATCTTTTTGGCCGCTTCTTTGACCGCCAGGACCTCCGCTTGAAACACACTGCCATAATCAGGTAGTCTGATTGAGCAGTGCAAGTTTAGCTCGTTGGAGAAAATGCCCGCGCCTGTGCCTGCTTCCATCTTTGACCCGTCGGTATAAACCTTTATTGACGAGTTGTTGATGGGTTCATTGGACGCCCACTCCTCTCTGGTGGGGTATTGGCATTTGAAGGGTCTCTCGAAGTCGAGGAATGGGAGCCTGTAGTCGCTCTCGACTTCTGATACTGCAAGTTTGTTGAGAATACTTGCATGTCCAGTGGTACCTGAGCGCCAGTTGCAAGATTGACTGATTCTCAGAGCACTTTTAGCGGCGATTGCCTGCATATGAAGGTCAAGCGGTAGCATGTGTAGGATCGTTTCCAGTCCAGCTGTTGGGGTAGAGCTGATTGCGCCAGTAACTCCCATACACGCAAGTCTTTGTATTTTCGTCAATGCCTTAAGATTAATGGCTTTCAATGCTGCCTGCCACCAGACTACGCTGCCATACGTAAGGATGGGTCTGACAATAGCGGTATACATCCATAGGATGGTCTTGGGGCTTGGTCCCCATTTTTTACCGACAATTTTTGCGCAGATATAAAAAGCGCATGTTGCCTTTTTGACCCTTTCAGAGACATTAAGCTTCCAATTTAGTTTCCTGTCAAGAATGATACCTAGGTATCTAGCACTGTCGGATAGCGTCAGTGTGGATCTCTCGATAGATGGTAGCCTAAATTGCGGTATGACTCTTTTGTTGGAGAAGAGAACCAATTCGGTCTTACCTGGGTTGACACCCAGTCCGCAGTTTTTAGCCCATCTAGCTAGTGTGCTTATAGCGCTCTCAAGTACTTCACTTATGGTTGGGAGGAATTTGCCTCTAGCTATCAACACTACGTCGTCTGCATAAGCAACTACTGTCACCCCCGAGTATTTGAGCTTCTCTAAGACTTCGTCGATGACAAGAACCCAGAGCAGGGGTGAAATTACCCCTCCCTGCGGTGTGCCTCTAGAGGCAATGGCTTTTACAAGCCTGTCACCCATGTTCGCGTAGATTGTTCTCTTACTGAGCAGGCTAACAACGGTTGATGTTATTGATTGCTCAATATTGGCCCTCTCGAGGGCTGACTTAATCGCTCTCGTTTCCACATTATTGAAAGCGCCTTCAATATCCAGAAAGGCTGCGAGTGCGTATTCTTTGGCTTTGAGAGAGCTTTCAATTACATTGACCACGCTGTGAAGTGCGGTCTCCACACCTCTGCCTTTAATGTAGGCATGTTGTGCTGTGGACATTGTGTTGGTAGAAAGCTTTCTGCGAATATAAGCATTGATTACCTTCTCAAAGGTTTTGAGAACAAAGGAAGTCAAGCTTATAGGTCGGAAATCTTTTGCAGCTGTGTGGCTAGCTTTACCGGCTTTAGGGATGAAGACAACCTTTACTTCTCTCCAAGTCGACGGTATGTAGCCGTTTATTAAGCTGCATCTATATATCCTACTCAGGACAGGGATTATCATATTCTTAGTCTTTTGCAGCATAATTGGATATATGCCGTCTAAGCCAGGAGACTTATATGGGGCAAATGAGTCAATGGCCCATCCAATTCTATCTTCGTCGACAACGGTTTCCGGAACGTAAAGTTCATTCACCGCGTCGTCGGCTGGCGCCGAGATGTCGCTGCCAAATGTGCAACCCGGGAAGTGAGTGGACACCAGAAGATTGAGTGTTTCCTCTGCAGACTGTGTCCAAACACCGCCGTTATCCTTGAGATACCCTGGGACAGCAGGTTCTTTGGAGAGAAGTTTCCTTAGCCTAGCTGTTTCAGTGGTACTCATTATTTCACTGCAATAGGTACGCCATGTGCATCGCTTAGCAATGGCTACTGCTTTTTTGAAGTCCCTTTGACTAGCCTTGAAAGCTTCCCAGTCTTCGGGTGACCTTGACGCCTTGGCTACATTAAAAAGGGTTCTGGTTCTTTTCCTGATAACCCCAAGGTCTTTATTCCACCATGGGGGGGATTTTTTATTCCTGAAGGTCCGAAGAGGACATGCTTTTATGAAAGCTTTCTCATAGATGTTCTTAATATCTAAAGCAGTCTGCTCAATGTCGCTTATGGAGACCATTGGTCTGACCATTAGATGCCTTGAGCAACTGCTGATTTCTCTGTAGAAGCGACCCCAATTTGTATTTTTGGGGTTCCTGAACCTGTCCTCCTTTACCATCCTACTGTTGACCGTGAAGGTTATTAGCTTGTGGTCCGAAAAGGACGGCGAATCTAACACTCTCCAATTGCTGACCTCCATGGTGGCGGAGTCATTATAGAGAGTTATGTCTAGAACTTCTTCTCTATTTCTGGTGACGAATGTAGGTTCATCACCCAAATTAGCTATTCTTAGATTATATAATAAAATAAAATTAAAAAGTTCTTCACCTCTTACGTTGGAATCCGAGCTTCCCCATAGTGTGTGGTGGGAGTTGGCGTCGCACCCCATGACGAGGTCCCAGTTGTTCTTGCTTGCCGCGTCCACCAGGATCTTCGTACTTTCCTCTGGTGGGCCGAGCACCGCGTCGTAAGGCATGTAGACTGACGCAAGTAGAAGAGGAGGTCTATCTTGCCTTTCGACCTTCACAACCGTCTGATCGCAATCACTGTATTTAGATAGGAGGAAGATATTAGAATTTTTCCTAGCTACTATACAGGATCTATATTTACTTACACCAGAAGTTGCGTGATATGTCACCAACTCCTTATTGTTCAGCCCCAGTATCCTGCCTCGGCAGAGCCAAGGTTCTTGCACCAGGGCGATGTCTACACTCCCTGTTGTAAGGAGGTATACCAGATTTGCGCTGGCCGCTTTACTGTGGTGAAGGTTTATTTGCACCACTTTCATTACGACCAGCGGAATCTGTAGTCCTTTTTCTGCCATTGGCCGCCAGGAGTCTGAGCTTGCAGCGGGTTGTACCCACACGAACTTTGAACTCCTGTTTGCGCAGCAGTGGCAGCGACCTATGGCTTAAGAGAACATCGACCTCCATACCATTGTCAGAATGTTCCCCTACCTTCACCACCTTCCACTCCCGACTGTTCAGCTCCGGATTGAGGTGTTGAAGGTATCGCTCTATCCTTTCCTTCGGGAGGTATGGTCCCTGGATGAGGATGCGGCCTTTAGGCCTGGTAAGCTCTAGAATTTCCCTCTTATCTACAACTTGTAGGTCGGCATTATCCCATGGGGCTACCGTCTTGGCTACGAAGTTCTTCAGCCATTCGAGGGTGCTCAAATTATCGCATTCCATGACCTTGAAGCCCTTGACAGTAGTCAGCTGTCCGAAAAGAGGGATCACTTCGTCCTTCTTCAGGATAGCGTCATTCACACCATCAAGAATGCGCAATTCAATTAGTCTCCATTGATGTTCAGAGAGCCTGCGTTCTGGGTTACCAAGGTCAACAATTGCGACCCGCAGACTCTCCTTCACCTTGTCAGAGAATTTGGCCTTTTTTGCCACAGCTAAGTTAGGGGAGAGCGAAGCATCAAGACGACCCCTCTTGGAAGTTCCTTTCTCCTCAGCAATTCGGGATATGTCCTGTTTCGCTTTGGATAGAAGACGCTTAGCCGCGGTACCAGCTGAGGATAGAGGTTGTCCTCTCCTCCTCGCCGATATCGCATCACCGCTACTTCCTTTCGGGGTCACTACCCTACCCAACCTACCTGCCTTGCCGTTAGAGGAAACCTGCTTGGAGCATCCTGGAACCGGCTCAGGCTCAGTAGCTACTGTTCCCTGGACGGTCGAAGAACCAGAAGCTTTTTCCGCTCTCGGAGAGGAGGAACGAAGACCCTCCTTCTCAGTAGCGGTCAAGCTCTTTGCTCCCTCCTGACCATGTTTCCTCTTCAGGCGACTCTCCCGCCATGCCGCCTGGGTTCTGGCTATTGTAGCATTCGCCCTAGCCAGAGAAACCCTTTCCCTATCCGTTAAGGATTTGGGGTCACGGCGCTTAAGCCTATTGATTAGGCGCCTGGCGTTGGCACGTTGTTTTAGCGGGTCCCTAAGCTCTAGTGACGTCACGGTTCTAATAACCGTCCTAGCACTATCAAGCGTAGAGTTCGCCTCCCCAAATGACTCGCCTAGAAGGGGGGCTTTTCCGGTATTCGGTGAAGGAGGATGCGTCCGACCTATGCCTTCACGGGCTTCAGTCTTAGCATCCTTCTTACCCAACGCACGTTCAGATCTGACGCTGCCAGAGTGTTCATCGGGACATGGCCTAATGTCACACTCGGACGCGTCCATCTGAGGGGTTGCGTTCTGCGGATCACCCTCTGCTACATTCGAATTAGCTGATCCGGTCCCTCCCTGCCCTGACGGGATATGTCCTGTCACAGACAAGGGGGGTCGCATCAGGTCATTCTCACCCCTGACTTTCTCTGGAGCATTCCCTACGAGGGTACTAGCTAATGGCTGGTACTCCTCTGCGGATACCTCTTTGAGGAAGTCAAGAGCTTTGCGCAGCCTTTCCTTCTCCCTAACGTCTAAAACACTCTTGTTCCTAAGCCTGCGAATCGTCTGCCTGCAGTTTTTCAGTACTCCACTGATAGAAGCGGCAGACGATAGTGACAGTTTGGAAGAGCTAGCAACGGAGCAAGTATCGTCATCCGAGTTGGATGATGCGATGTCTTTTGTCACCCTAGCCGCCTCAATTCTACCACCGCTGGCATGCGCATCGGGACATGGCCTAATGTCACATACCGCTGTGGAGGATTGATTAGCAGCATCTGACCGCACCGCTGCTATCCCTCCCCTACTGCCACAAACTACTGACCCGGCTCCCCTTGGCCCCGACGGGATATGTCCTGTCACAGGGAGAGGGGGACGCATCAGTGCTTCAGCACCCTCGACCTCCTTTAGAGCATTCCCTATGAGGGTACTAGCTGATGGCTGGTACTCCTCCGCGGATACCTCTTTGAGGAAGTCAAGAGCTTTTTGAAGCCTTGCTTGTTCCCTGTCATTGAGGATCCTGTCTCTCAACCTACGTATCGTTTGCCTGCAGTTCTTAATCTTACTGCTAATGGAGGTGGCAGACGATACAGAGAATTTGGATGAGCTGGCAATGGAGCAAGAGTCGTCATCTGTGATGAATAATTCAGCCAGATTGACCACCATTGCCTCACTGCCATCCTCACCCGAAGCCTCCTTGCTACCTGGGTTTAGGAGACGGTTCTCCTCCTCATCCGTGATGTCATAATTGGAGCCGGTTTTATGAAGAGTTCTGGTACCCGGCTCCTTTGTACCAGACCTTCCTGAAGATTTTTTGTTTTTATCAATTTTTGGTCCCACGAGTACGGGGGAAAATGAGGTCACGCTGTACTCACCCCCTGTATACAGCGAAGAGGACTTACTATGAAACTGGATTGCCTCAGGTGTCCAGAGTTCACCGTTAGAAGACATACTAACGCAATGCCATTCATTCCTAGGCACGGTTGTATGACACCTGGAATTGCGGGTTTTATCGAGTTGTCCTCTCTAGATCCGCCATATTTAGTAGAAGCAGGGACACCTCGTGCAGGTTGTGACATAGTCACGTATGGACGGTCTTGAGGACTAACCTCCTGGTTAGCTAGAAGTCTAGAGTCTAGAATCTAGAAAAGCCTTGCCCCCATCTCTCGTGGATGCATTGCCCCCCAGTCATAGTAGAACATGCGGGTCACTGAAGATGATGATGATGATGATGAGCCCTCTCGGAAGACAAAGTTGACTCTGTATAAGACCTTGATCATCCCAGTCCTGCTGTACGGTCCAGAGGCATGGACAATATCCCAAGTGGATGAAGTGTCTCTTGGTCTTTTTGAGAGAAAAGTTCTGCGCGCGATCTTTGGTCCTGTTTGCGTTGATGGCATTTGAACGAGAAGGTTCAACTACGAACCTGAGCGACATGAGTCTAGCCAAGCGTCTACGGATCCAACGCCTAAGATGGCTAGGCCATGTAGAGCGTATGGACAAGACAGCTCCGGTCCTAAGTGTTCTCGACATTGAGTCTGTGGTACAACGCAGCAGAGGACGTCCAAGTTCAAGGAGGCGCCCATAATTCGAGGGAGCTAGAGAATGGCGACTCTGAACCTGTGGAACAACGCAGCAGAGGACGTTAACGTACAAGGTGGAGCTCACAAGTCGAGGGGGACCTCGGCCGGCTTTGATTTCGAAACTGGAGACAGTTGGCGAGAGACCGTGCTGGCTGGAGAGGTATGTTGGGGGAGGCCCAGGTCCACTTCGAACTGTAGCGCCATCTGCCGAAAAAGAAGCGACATCGTCTGCCCTGATTTTCTTGTCAAATCCAATCAGTCGACGCTTAAATTAAACCCTGCAAGTAATTCCCTTCTTACTTTGCCTTTGTGGCGCCATCTATTTGTGAGAAATCAATCCGTGCCAACAGGAGGGGATTGTTGCTTGAGGCCCAAGTTCAAAGACTGTAAGCGATCGCTTGTGGAAAGAAGTTGGGCATAGAGGATGCCCTTCAAAACTCTAATTGGACGCTTGTGGAGGAACGGAGGGAACGCAACTAATCTTCGACTCTGAATCAGTGGGACAACGCAAAAGAGGACGTCCAACGAAGCGATCCACAAGATTTCACTCCACCAAGTGGACACCTTCGACTCTGAGCTTGTGGCACAACGCAGCAGATGACGTCCACGTACAAGGTGGCACCCACAAGTCGAGGGAGCTAGAGAATGGCGATTCTGAGCCTGTGGGGCAACGTACAAGGTGGCGCACCGAAGCGATCCACAAGATGGCACTCTACCAAGTGGATACCTTCGACTCTGAGCCTTTGGCAGAACGCAGCAGAAGTCGTTCACGTTGTCCACGTAGGTGGCGCCCACAAATTGAGGGGAACCTCGGCTGGCTTGGAGTGCGAAACTGAAGACAGGTGGCGCGAAATCGTGCCGGCTGGAAATGCATGTTGGGTTACGCCCAGGTTCTCCTCGGACTGTAGCGTGCTAAGAAGAAGAAGACGAAGAAGAAGAAGAAAAAGAAGAGAATGACAGCCAGAGTCTGAAAAATTTCCTGGGATTTTTGTCCTAAATCAGCTCTTGACTTTTGACTGCACACACGGCAACTATTTGGCTTGAGCTTCAGTCAATCAAAAGACTGTCAAAATCACGGCAAATCTAAGTGAATCGTTGACACATCTTTATGTCAGCTAGAGCACCCATCTACCTAACCTAACCTAGGCTCACTTTTCGTCCGAGGAAACCATAATTTCTCTGGTCTCCTTGAATGAAATTTTCCCACATGTCAACAGAAACATGAAATCCCAGTGTCCCTCAACAAAACTCACTTCATTTCAACTTAAATTCAATGAAAACCCCCCATTTACAACCAAACGCCATCTCTACTCCAAATCCAATACTAAATCTTTAAAGCGGTATGAGTATTTGCTTAATCTCTCTCTTAACTCTTCAAAATTAACTGCTCCTATCACAAAATCTTGAGTCCCTTCAAGTAAACGGCTTAAATACATTTAAAAGGATCTTCCCAAACTCAAAGTCCTTTAAGATTTCAATCACATCCTTAACAAAAACTGAAAACTTTCCATTATCCTGTACGATTTCAACGACTTACCACATCATTTGCCAGACGAAGATGGGAAATAATCACAAGGACACTTTCAAGTCCTTCTGCATCAAAATTTACTAGGTACTACAACTCCTCTGTGTGCTTAATCTTCAGACCACCCCCAAGGGGAGTCGCCCACTTTCCACTTAACTGTTTATGGTGAGAAAATTCAATTAAAACCAGAAATGTCTCACAATGTGCGACTAATGGAGCGCACTACAATCTTACAATCGGGCAATTTAGGACAATGGTCAGCTGGCTATTCTCCTTTTGACTTTAAATATCCTTTCCTTCCTGTTCTTCTGTCCTTGTGTTCGTGTTCCTGCTCCTGCCGTGTGCCCAAGTCTGTCAGGATGCCAAGGAAAGGTGGAACATCCTTCGAAGACTGCATTGTGTCTGAGGCTTTGTTGCCACCCCGGTCCGCATGTTCAATATGTTTCACTTCCAAGCCACATTGCATCAGTGCTGCTCTTCATTGGAAAACTATTTCACCATCGAACTCCACCTCCACCCCCCCACCCACTTTCGATATTGTTGCACTGGTCTACCACACAAAAAGGATAATGGTGCATCACATCGGAGGTTTTTCGTCGATATCGCGCACATGTACACACATCTAAGGGCATTCAGCCCAACTCCACGCTCGCTGCAGAATATTACACAAAAGCCATTCATTGAGAATCCAATAAGGACATTCTCCCACAGCCATGGCTGAACATCAGAACAAGCAAAACCATCGTCATTATCGTTGTGATCATCGGGCAGAACAGCGCCGTCCCCGTCCAGGTGCACATTCGCTTCTCGAACTGGATGCAGTTGCGAGCGAAATCCTTTTTGCGGAATGTGGCGAAGGAGAACAACATTTTTCCGAAACGCGCTCAAAGCAATTTGCGGTGCACATTGTGGATCCTTAACGGTTGCTTACCTCTTAATGATGCAAAAAGGAGGATATCGTCTGTAAAAAAAAGGATTTCGGGGATTCGTCCCCTCCTCGTATCCCACAAAGCAGTTGAATGCCTGAGATAATTGTTATTTGCGTACTCAATGCTGTGTGTGCTGTGCTGTGTATCCTTTTGTGTGTGATTTCCTGACCTGCATTCGGAGTCAAAGAAAGGATTAGAAATGCCCAGGCCGGTGGGCAGGATTACGGTGCGGGTTTTCTATTCACTGATTGGATTTCGATGTACGATCATTAAACCTTGAAGTGTAACCGATTGCCTGATCGGCTGGAAGGGAAGTACAAACGAATTGAGAGGGATGTTGATGCTGTGCTCTGAGAGGGGATGAGGTACACGATCGGATTTTGGTAGGCCTGCGACGTGGTAATCTGTTGCGTGAAAGGTGAGCGAATGTGTTTATGAGATTTTAAAAAGAGGGTGCACTGGAAATATTTGATTTTGATTGACTTTAAAATTTTTTTTGTGTATCTACCTTACCGACGGATTGTTTGAGAGCACCTAGACAGAATGTTTATTCCCTGTTAGAGGCAAGCAACCAGAAGTTTGAAAGGGATTGCAGAGGGAAATATGATTTTGATTGACTTAGAACATTTTTCTGTAGATCTACCTTACCGATGGGCGTAGATTTCGTTTGTAGAGGATTACCTAGAATGTTAGTTTACTTTCAGAAACATGCAAACAACGATTTTTGCAACAGTACGCTGTGAAGAAAGTTGATTTTGATAGACTTTTGAACAATTTCGTGTGCATCTACCCTACCGACAGGTGTGCGATTTCTCTGCGGGTGCTTAGCAAGAATGAAATTTCGCTGACAGAGGCATGCAAACAAGGACTTCTGGGAGAGGGCGCATTGGAATAAGGTGATTTTTATTGACTTTAAACATTTTCTTATGAATCTGCGTTACCGACATGTGTGAAATGTGTCTGTTGGCGCCTTGCCAGAACATAAGTTTACCGTCAGAGGTACGCTAACAAAGATTTTTGAAAGAGACTGAAGAGTAAATTGTGATTTTGATTGATTCCCAACAATTTCTTGTGGATCTACCTTACCGAAGGGTGTGGAATTTCTTTGCCTGTGATCACCCAAAATGTTATTTAGTTGACAGAGGTATGCAAACAACGACTTTTGAGAGAGGTTGCAATGGAATAAGGTGATTTTGATTGACTTTTAACAACTTCATGTAAATCTGCCTTACCGATGATGCACAATTTGTTCACTGGCGCTCAGCCAGAAAATTATGTTACTGCCAGAGGCATGCAAACAGAGATTTTTGAAACAGGACGCAGTGTAAATTGTGACTTAAGACTTCTAACGATTCTGTTGGATCTACCTTACCGATGGGTGTGGGATTTCTTTGCAGGTGCTTAGCCAGAATGTTATTCCGCTGTCAGGGGTATGCAAACAAAAACTTTTGAGGGAGGGTGCAGTGGAAAAATGTGCTTTTGACTGACTTTTAACATTTTCTTGTGAATCTGCCTTACCAACGGGTGTGAAATTTGTCTGCTGGTGCGTAGCCAGAACATAAGTTCTCTGTCAGAGGTACGCAAACAAAGATTTGTGAGAGAGCATGAAGTATAAATTGTGATTTTGATTGATTTCCGACAATTTTCTGTTACTCTACTTTGCCGACGGACGTGAAGTTTTTGTGCAGGTCCTTGGTCAAAATGTTATTTCGCTCTCAAGGACATGAAAACAAAGGTTTTTAAAAGAGGGTTGAGTGCAAATTGTGATTTCGATGGACTTCTAACTATTTCTTGTGGTCCTACCATGCCGACGGGTTTGTACTGCTCCGCCAAAATATTATTTCGCTGACAGAGGCGTGCAAACAACGACTTTTGAGAGAGATTGCAGTGGAAAAAAGGTAATTTTTATTGACAGAAAACAATTAATCGATTTCCTACCTTACCGACGACAGAGGAATTCGTTTGTTTAGCTTGGCCAAAGTGTTAGTTTATTGTCAGAGACATGCAAACAGAGCTTTTTGAAAGGAGCGTGAGTGGAAATTGTGATTTTGGCTGATTCCCAACCAGTTTTTTACAACTCTACCTTACCGGCGGGTGATCTATTATTGGGTGGAGGCACGGCAAACATAGAAATCAGATGAGGAAGTCGTTGATCGATGCGAGTGAAACCGAAAAAGATCATGCGACCCACTTGAAGCCCGTTTTACAAGGTCTACTGAGAGTGGATTGGCAAGATCAGTCCTTGAAGGTAATATCCCTACGAACCATACCCTAATCTGACAAGAAAACTCGCCTTCTTCGTCAGAAAAGCCTGTGGAGGCCACAAGCAAAGTGTCACATGCACTTAATTAGCCGAGCGCGGTTTCGACTATCGCCCGCTGACGGCTTGACAGCTCAGCTTCACGGCTTGAAACTTTTCCTACAAGCCGAACTGGCACTCGATTTGAATCGAATTATCGATACAAACTTCATCTAGCTGATACACCAACCAAAAGCTGTCCACCAGCTTAGGTGATCACAAAAAAAACCAAAATCCACAACGAAACGTCAGTTCAGAAGTACCCCCAGTCGTTATGTAAATCACCTTAGTTCAGACCATTGCTGCTGGGAACCACTCATTCATTCGATAGCGCATCGTCTTCACACAGGAAATCCTCCATAAAACCCATATCAAGGTAATTGTCGCCTCCCCCCGCCCCTTAAGCACCACATAACTTCTCAATAGAGTGACTCCCTCGCTCTCATTGTCCTCTGTGCGATTTTCCACACCTCACAGCCATTCGAAAGTCATAAAATCAAATTGCTCCACCGACACGGGAGGACATCCCCATCGCCACAATGCTCATGTGTGACCATGAGAGCGGGAGCGAGCTGGTCGTCTGTTCGTATATCCTTTAAGGTGTGTCATTACATTCCAAGCACCTCATTTTCTGGGATATTAAGGATAACTTCCGTTGCATCCCCTGTCGACCCACATTCGATGCAGAAATGCTACGAGAGTGCGAGTATTTTTCGGCAACCAATGGACAATCCAACTGTGTCACCCAGAGAGAGAGGGAGACGCAGAGAGAGAGAGACGGAAAAGAATAGCTTTTAGAAATACAACCGAAAGTGCATCCCAAGTCTAATTCATCACGTCTGCTTGAGTCGGAACGGAATCTTTTTCCTGGAGTAGACTTCATTGAGGGCCGGAAGCAACAGAAGCTTCAAATACACAGAACAGAGCGAGAATCCTTGAAAAATCATTGCTCCTTGGTTATGACGACGACGAGGACGACGAGGACGACTCCGACGACTCCGATGATCGCCTACACAGAGGGAGAAAGGAGCAGGATATTCTGAAATGGATTGGAATTCGTTATTCTCGGCTTGGATTGAGGTGGATTCTCACACATTGCATGGATTTCCTTGTGCGCCCCGAACAGACTGAACGGAGCAAAACGAAGGAAAAGGATTCACTGTGGAATCAGGATCATCCCAAGCCATTTCGTTTTGATGCCAGTAGTTGGTTGCTTCATACACAACGATTTATACCGTACACAGACCAAACCGAATGTGTATTCGAAACATGAACGATTTCCACAACACCACCACCACCACCACCACCACCCCGCCACAGTCAGAGTCACAGACGACGCCCGCCCATAAACGCCATCGATATGCGGTGGTTGTGGGGGCAATCGCTTTTATCATATCCCTTACACACATTTATATCCTGTGGCAGGAGTGGAGTCTAGGACTCGTGGAATGCTGGAATACAATCTGAATGTCTAAAAGGATGCCCACTAATAGGCACGTAGGAAAAAATATCTTTGAAGTAGAAGATAGTTGCGTGGCTGCACGTGTGCATGTGTCGGTGTTTCCTTGTGAGAGGGGGCAGAGAGAGAGAGAGAGACAGGGAGAGAGAGAAAGACGTGTAAGGAATCACCAAACAGGATGTGCCAGCCATTAAATCCATGGACAAATTGCCCCCGGGTAACCTAGCCCACGGGGGTGAACTACGCACACACACACACACACACACACATGGTCCATCGGTGTCCGTGGTGGTAATAGTCAACGGCTCGTATGTTAATGTGATACGCCAGCTAACAGGATTCATATATGGCTACGTCCAAGAATTCCTATAAGTGTCCTCCTTCCGTTTCCTGTCAGAGTGGATATCAGAGCACGGGCACACGGACACACGTAGCC
Organism: Myathropa florea; assembly: GCA_930367185.1. Lineage (NCBI taxonomy): Eukaryota > Metazoa > Arthropoda > Insecta > Diptera > Syrphidae > Myathropa > Myathropa florea. The sequence continues at coordinate 42,719,266 of OV884005.1, read as the reverse complement.
TTCCAACACTTTTCGTCCTTTTCGTCTTGTGCTTGAAGTGAATTTTTGATTTTCCCTCAGAAGACAGAGACTGCTTGGTGGACGGTTGGTTGGTTGGTTGGTGTCTTCGAGGACATTTAGCATTTCGCTTGGACATCCATCGCCGACGGGGGTAAGTCAGGTCTTCGTGCTTTTTTTGCTTATCTTTCTCCATCGTATCATGCATTTATATTAATCAATGAGGACGATGACGATTCTTTTTGCCAGCAACTAACAGCCCGCTGGCAAACCGGAGACCAATACAGACTCAGAGAGGCACAGAGATAGGGGGAGGATTTGATTTGGGACTGCCTTAGGAACTGGGCAGAGGAGACGTGCCACGAGGTTGGGGTTAAAAATCATTCGATTTAACGTAAATGATGCAAGAGACCATCAATGCGATGCGAAACGTTGATGTTTGGTAATCGAGGGCATTAGCAATCAGCCCCGGCTGATGATGGGCGTGGATGTGGCGGAATGAATGCTGCCGGGAATGTGTCGCTGGCAGGACTGTTTCGGTTAAATGGTTGTCGATTAAACATTGATTACAACGTGATGGGATTACTGGAGTGGTATTGTTTCTTGTTTTTCCGCTTGTTTTTTGGTTGGTTTTTGGAAGAGGTTTGCTAATCCGTCAATCAGGGGAGACAATTCGCTGGTATCTTCTGATGGGGATTGCCTCATTTTGAGAAGGATTTAAACGCAATTTTTGCAGATACTCCTCGTAAGCATTATTGCGTGATTATAGATGGTATTTGCAAACGAGAGATGAAAGAAGATTTCGACTGGGGTGGGGTACCAGAGGGTGGAGTACTTGGACCTGTCCTTGTTTCGATGATTTTTCTGCTGACTGGCATGGGAACAGTGTCTCTATTGCTCTTTTGCTGACACAGTTGAAGAACGAAAAGCTGTCTCATTGGGTTCATACCAGAGGACGCGTTGACCTCCAAGGCGCTCATATAGTTTCCATCTGGACAAAGCAGTCCTTGTTGCACATGAGATGAGGAAGCTTATCGTTGCTCAAGAAGTCCATCGCTTCATCCTGGGGTACCAGAGGATGGACTCGGCTGGAGTACCAGAGGGTGGAATGCTTGGACCTGTGCTTTTTATCGAAAAATGTTTGTTGCTGACTGGGATGGGAACAAGATCTCTATTGCTCTCTTACTGAATACAGTTAAAGAAAGAAAAACTGTCTCATTGGATTCATAGCAGAAGATGCGATGACCTCCTAGGCGGTCATATAGTCTCCATCTGAAAAAAAGCAGTCCTTGTTACACTTAAGATGGAGAAGCTCATCGTTGCTCCGGAAGTCCCTCGCCTCATTCTTTGTACTATTTGCAAACGAGAGATGAAAGGAAATTCCGGTTGGGCTGGGGTACCAGAGGGTGAAGTGCTTGGACCTGTGGTTTTTATCAAAGATTTTTGTTGCTGACTGGCATGGCAACAGAGTCTTTATTGAGCTCTTAATTGTCGTCCGAGAAGATAGTCGACGCCAACCGCGTGGCCTGTGTCTACAACAACCTGACCAGCATCCTGCGCGAGAAGAACGGCACCAAGTGCACCCTGCGGGACGACCTCGGCGTCTACGTGCGGTCAAGTGAAATCGAGAATCTCCTCCCGCTGCTCCTTGCGGCGACATGTGCATTCGTGGGCTTCTTCGGCCTGATCATGGGTCTCTTCTGCTACCGCCACGAACTCAAGATGTGGGAGCACTCCAACTGCTTCCTGACGATGTGCTAAAGGTCACCCGCGTTCATCGACAACTTCGTGGAGAACAAGGACCATCGCCTCTGCGACGCGTACTTCGCCTACAGTCTCCAGGATGAGCACTTCGTCAGCCAGATCCTGGCCCATGCCCTGGAGGCCGACATCGGGTACACACTGAACCTCCACTACCGCGACACAAACCTCAACTCGTACATCGCAGACGCCATCCTCGAGGCCGCAGAGAGCTCCAAGCTGGTGGTCCCCGTCCTCTCCAAGAACAGCGAGTGGTCCCGCTTCGAGTACAAGACCGCCGTCCACGAGATGGTCAAGCGCAGGAAGAGGCTGGTCTTCATTCTCTACGGCAACCTGCCTCAGCGCGACATTGACATGGACATGAGGCACTATCTCCGGACGTCCACCTGCATCGAGTGGGACGACAAGAAATTCTGGCAAAAACTGCGAATGGCACTGCCACACCTGCCCCGCGGAGGAAACAAGCGCCACTGTTCGGGCCCACCCTCGTCGGCGGTGAACATCTACGCCACCGCTCACGACTACGGAGTGGGCACCCTCCCACGACCGGCACCAGATTGCCCGAAACGCTTCGGCGACTGCAACAACTACGCCACCATCAACGACTGCAGCCGGACATACCCGGCAGCGACCGGACCGCCGTGCTGGTATTCGGCCTGATCATGACTTCAAAAGAAGCTTGAAGTTGAATGAGGAGAGTTTTGAAGAATATCCTCCTAAGTTTTTGTGTCAGAAGTGAACACTCCCCAATGCTCATGGGCTACAAACTCCCCTCCAGGGACTTGTCATCAAACTAATTTATAATCGACATCCACACTATCCTCCTCCCAAGCCCAACCACAACCCCCAGTCCATCAAGGGACGTGCTGTTTGTTTTTTTTTTTCAAAAACATTCCCCACTTCACTATAAACTACGAAAAGCAAAAAAGGGAAATTACAATTTAATTCTGTCATAACAACAGAACACTTAAAACCACATCACGCCCCAGATAGATTCATTAAACTAAAGTTTACGATACCATCCCTAACGGTTAAGCGTCAAAATTAAATTTTAACACTCAATTCAGGCGATCAAAACGCTTTACGAACACACCCCCAAATCTCCACTTTGGGACACCGCATAAAATCCGCGTTCACGCGAAAATTAAACTGATTCCCCAGCTCCCTTTTTCCAGAAAATGTGCATTAATCTCAAATTAACTGCTATATCGTCATAAAGTCGTCCTTTTTTTCGGTGAACCTCAATCTTCAATCGACCGCAAAGCGCCTGCAACTTACACTCTGATCTGGGGTGTGTGTGCGAGGGGGACATTCATAATGCAACACGGAGTTGATTAACTTTAGCTGAGTCCTTAATATTTCACGGGCAGAAGCTTCGTTTGATGCAACCGTGCTTTCTTGGCTAATGGAAGAAGCATGTTGAGTGCTCACATCAGACGCCATGCATGAGAAGGATGCAAAACAATCCTCGAATCCAGAGCGTGGACTGGCAGCACTTAAAGCTTCGCTGCTGATTGCCTGCTGGGTGTGAATTAGTGATGCGATTTAATGGATCCTTCGTTGAGTGCAAAAAGGACTCTCCTTTGATCTCCATCCGAGCAACAATTTAGAGTCTTTTTGTGCAGAAATTATGAACTTCCCCGCGCCGGTTATCCGCGAATCCCTTTGCCAGTGCTAGCTGCTTAATGATTCATAACAGTTAAACAGGAAGAAAGCGACAAGCTTTATATTTATGAGGCGCACCTCCTTCTGTCCCTCTGTCGCCTCCCTCAGCGAGGATGGTCCCTATTTCTTAAGTAATTTCCCTGGCAAAGAGCGCTGCTCGCCGATTTAATAAGTATTTATGACCGGGACTCGGCGATGTCCTTGGAGATAGTGTCCTCTGCTCTGGAAGCTCTGGTCCCGGGCAGAAATAATTTAATTTACAATAACGCCGCACACGTGTTTGTTGGATTTTCTGTGCTCCGCGCTTGTTCGTTGGTTAATCCCCTTTCTCGGACAGATCCCCGAGGAAGGTTGCCTCTTGATAAGTATCCTTTTTTTTGTCGACACAAAGCTATCGCGTGTCGCTTACTCGCTTTGCCCGGGAGAAAACAAAAAAGAAACTCACAAGCCGATTTGTGTGCACACTTTCGATGTAAGCACCCACGAAAATTGTTATCCCTCCCCCCCCCCAAACCCAACCCTCTGCACCGCCCGCACATTTGTCCCCAAGGGGATGTAGCCGAGTAGACAAAAGGAATCAATTAATTAAGTTAAATGCGGGAAATCAGTGTGCGTGTTGGTAGTCAATTAAGATCGAGCCAAGTCGTTATAGTCAAGTCGAATTGTTTTGCCGTGTTGTTGTTGCAGGGGGGTATTCCGAGAGGATCTACAATCAGTCGGTGAGTGGAAAAGTTTTCCTTCGTTTTCTTCTTGGTTCTCTTTGGCTCGGTTAGTCTAGACGAATGGGGTGGCTTTATGCGGTTTTCAGTGGCGTGTTATTTTTATTAATGCAAGTATTTTTGTTATGTCAAAGAAAAATCCTTTATCCTTGATCCTTTTCACTTTCAATGGGGAGAGGGAGAGAGCTGGAATTTTTCCTTTATGGCCAGAAGAGGAATTGCTCAAGATGGAGAATGCCGGCTATTAACGGATGAAAGCTAATAAAGTTTACTTCACTCGGGGGGGGGGGGGGGAGGGGTCGTGTCTTGATGTTTAAGTTACACACCTTTTTGGACGGTGAAGTTTTTGTGCTTTTAATGGGATTACCCGACTGTCTCGGTGGTTAATAATTTTCCAAGAAGTTGCCACTTTTCATCAAGACCATCGAAGTGTTTTGCGCTTGTGGGCTGTGGAAATGGCAGACAGAGGGTGTGGCGACCATCAAACTAACCTTCGGGCGATTGCAGGTGAGAGTATTTCAATGGCGGCTGGTGAGGATATTCGAGGACATTTCAGAGATTTTGGGCATTTTCTTTAAAATGCCTCAGACTGTGGGGAGGGTTTTTAAGTTTTTTTTTTTACAGGAAAAGAGAGTCTGTTTAAGGTTTCCTTTGGGTGGGCATTGACCCGAGCGAGTGGAGATGGATAAAGATATTTTGGATTCTCTTTGAGGTCAGGGGACAATCAGTTTTGCTTCAGATTTGATACGAGAGATGGTATTGCATATTTTTGTTGGTTTTCGAAAGAGGTTTGCTAATCCGTCAATCAGGGGAGACAATTGGCTGGCATCTTCTGGTGGGGATTGCCTCATTTTGAGAGGGATTCAAACGCAATTTTTGCAGATAACTGCTCGTAAGCATTATTGCGTGATTTTAAATGGTATTTGCAAACGGGAGCTGAAAGAAGATTTCGCCTGGGGTGGGGTAACAGAGGGTGGAGTGCTTGGACCTCTGCTTTTTATCGAAGATTTTTGTTGCTGACTGGCATGGCAACAAGATCTGGAGTGTGGAGTGCTTAGACCTCTGCTTTTTATCGAAGATTTTTGTTGCTGACTGGCATGGCAACAAGATCTGGAGTGTGGAGTGCTTGGACCTATGCTTTTTATCGATGATTTCTTTTTGCTGACTGGAGTGGCAACAATGTCTCTATTGCTCCCTTGCTGAGGACAGTTAATGAGAGAAAAAAAAGAAATTGTACCTGGTTTTGGTACCAGAGGGTTGAGTGCTTGGACCTGTGCTTTTTCTCAAAAATTTTTATTGCTGACTGGGATGGCAACAAGATCTCTATTGCATTATTACTGCACACAGTTAAAGAAAAAAAAAAAACTGTATCATTGGGTTCCTAGCAGAAGATGCGATGACCTCCTAGGCGCTCATAGAGTCCCCATCTAAACAAAGCAGTCTTTGTTGCACTTGCTCTGGAAGTCAATCATCTCATGGATGGTGCTATTCGCAAACGAGAGACGAAAGGAAATTCCGACTGGGTTGGGGTACCAGAGGGTGGACTGCTTGGACCTATGCTTTTTATCGATGATTTCTGCTGCTGACTGGCGTGGCAACCAGTTCTCTATTGCTCTCTTTTTGAGAACAGTTAAAGAAAGAAAACAAAAGAAACCGTCTCTGGTTGGGGTACCAGAGGGTGGAGTGCTTGGACCAATGCTTTTTATCAAAGATTTTTTTTGCTGACTGTGGTCTCAATTGCTCTCTTGCTAAGCACAGCTAAAGAAAGAAGAACTGTCTCATTGGGTTCATACCAGAAGATACCATGACCCCCTAGGTGTTCACTCATTCTCCATCTGAACAAGGCAATCCTTGTTGCACTTGAGATGGAGAAGCTCGTCGTTGTTCCGGAAGGCCATCGCCTCATCCTTGGCGTGATGCTGTTTGCAAAGAGATGAAAGGAAATTCCGACTGGGGTGCCAGAGGCTGGAGTGGTTGGACCTGTGCTTTTTATCGAAATTTTTTGTTGCTGACTGGCATGGGAACAGAGTCTCTATTGCTCTTTTGCTGAGAATAGTTAAAGGAAAAAAAACTGTCTCATTGGGTTCATATCGGAGGATTCGATGACCTCCTAGGCGCTCACACAGTCTCCATCTAAACAAAGCAGTGCTTGTTGCACTTGAGATGAAGAAGTTCCTCGTTGCTCCGGAAGTCAATCGCCTCATCCTCGTCATGCCATTGACCCTTTGGCTTTGATTACCCTTTCTCAGTCACGTCTGCGTCCAACAAAGTCGTTAACACAACACCACCATGGACCCACTCCAGACCAGCAGGCTTTTGCGAAACTTATCTACCATCTCACCTCAATGGTTCCATAAAACTCATATCCATTGAGCACAACAAAAAAAAGGCCCTAACACCCATCTAAAGATTCTCCACTGCCTGTGTCCGTATGCAAGACTTCGCCTCTGTGCCTGTGTGTATGTGTGTGCGTGTCCACTCGATTCCGTTCGCTACAATGTCCACTTTATATTCATCCAATACGATTCTGATCATCGACTTCTCAAACAAAAGCCTCCTTTGTCTTCGCCTATCCAATATGCACTCTCAACACACTCCATTGAGCAAAAAACAAGGACTTGCCAGCTCTTCCGCTTTATTACCCGGCCATTGTCCACTATCTAAACACCAGGCCGTCAGGCCTTGTTGCAAAAAAGCACCAGAAACGCATAGAAAACTGAACTTTTTTCTGTTCTCCTCTTGCAGTCAATGCATGCATACACACAGCCGCCCCCTTGCCCCCAACAGGAACCTATTCCGCCATTACGTGAAACAGAAGTGGTTGGGGAGGGGAGAAAACGGCAGAAAATAGGAAAAAATGAGAAAATAGAAAATCCTTCTGCCGCATAGATTGCCAATCAAATGAAAGTCGTCACCCTTTGTCTATGCGCTTCAATAGACACCCACACACACACCTACACTCGTCCTTGTCATGAGACGCAAAATCAAAAACCCATTCGCCAGTGGCGCAAAAAAAAACGAAACACAACCCCAACTAAAATGGTTTGTAATGCATCATTGCCTTAACAATACCAATCTAACTCCTGTCAACTCCTTGCACACAGGCACACACGCCGCACAAACACACCCACAGACAGACAGATGTAGATTGATGTGCAGATAGATTGAGTGTCAGCTGAACAGTGTTATCCTTTCATAACCACAGCGTCAATGTCTCTTTGAAAGCGAAGATAGGCGATGTGACTGTCAAGGACTCTTGCGCGAAAGACTAGGTGGAGGAGAAAAAATTGTTTAATTTATCCAGTGAAGGGATTATCGCTCAGCGTAATCCAATTTGATTTTTTGTGGCGGCAATTGATTGGGATTTGAGCAGCAGTGAGCAGGTGTGCACTCATTACGGATGCAGTCGAGGATGATGCACGCTTCAGGTGTGTTCAGGACATAGGATGTAGGGAGCTAATTGGGCGTAAAGGCTTAGGTATGTAAACCAGTGTTGGCACAGCTGGGATCTATCCAATCAATCTTTTTCAGATTTGACGGGGATAGAGGGAAGATGGGCAATTTTTTTGAAGAGCGGCTTGAAGCACAGTGGCTTGAGGGACATGATGGCTCAGTCGAGGCAAAATGTCTTAAGAAACTGCTGGGATTTCAGGTTCCAGTTGGAGAAGGATATCCCGAAAAGGCGGGAGATTGGGGCTCCTTCCACCTTTCTTCAGAGACCTGCAAGCAAAGCTCGGCTTAGAAAAAGCTCAGATTCAACGAAAATCCAATCTCAAAGTGGACCTATGCCAATAAACCGGCACTAAAGTCAGCTCCCCAGTCTGTTTTCGCCTCTCATCCTCCACACCCCCCAAAGCGCCTCTGTTCCGCTTAAGATACTGGCCCAAAGTCCCACCCCTGAGGATGACCAAACAGATTTTCGCCTTCAATCCCCCGTCACTCACTTTCTGCTGAAATATTTTGCAAACTAATCACTAACTCATGACAGGAGATAAAACCACAACATCACCACTACCACCAGCAACAGAACATCATCTAGCCCATCTGGTTGATTGCCTACCAATCTACCCCCGCACCACAACCGTCCACACCTCATTAAAGCCAAATACGCACCATCATCAACCATCGAAGTCATTCTTCAAATTCACTAGTTATCACCTCGGCCAGTTCAAAAACAGAAGCGGCAGCACAAAAACGAAGAAGAAAACTCAAAAATCGACACAAAACACACCACACCCACCTTGGGCAACGGAAACACGTTCGAAAATCTATCATCTAGTCCTTGGAAGCACACCCCCGAACAAAACGAGGCTCATTAATCAATCGGCCGACTCATTTAAAAGAGGAACATCAATAGCAGTTGCTCTCATTATCCTTACCGTTGTTAGCCGTCACTCATCGGCGCACAGGACTCACAGCACTCATCGTGGGACTGTGTGTCCTTGGCGGCGACGACGACGACGACGACGACGCTCTGTTGATGATGATTTCCATTTCACGCCCAGCTAATTCAACGTTTGCGCCCCTGAAACAAAACACAGCGCCAAAGTCAAACAAAGACACCCGACTCTCGGCAACCGTCGAAAATGACAGAAAGGACGAGAAAAAGAAAATTTAATATCAAAAGCTGTCAATCATCATCGAAAACCAATCATTAGACCGTGCAGACAGACGAACCACTGCTGCTGCTGCTTTTCGCCATGCCATCCGCTCACCGCACCACAAACAGCGCGACGGCAGAATGAATCGAAATTACATCGAACAGGAGCTACAGACCACGAACACACACACACACGCAAATAACAACAACAAAAAAAGGAGAAACGACCGTCCAGGACATCCCACAGTTTTCTAATTTACTTGCGCGTCAAATGTTACGCGGTCTGAGCGACTGTGTGCTCTGTGCCGTTGCCGCTGACAACGACGACGACGACGCCGACGATGAGGAGGAGGACGACGTCGACGTCGACGTCGACGTCGACGATGATGATGATGATGACGATGGTGATAGTCCCGATGAGGACGACGAGGACGACCCGACAGCGACTGGTTAGTGGTGTCAGCTGTTCCGTGTGCTAACCTAATTGGGATTTCATGGAATCGAGAGCTAGGGATATTGGGAAACATGTCGACCTCACGGATCAATTAGTTTCGAAAATTTTGCAGAAAGTTTCATTTCCCTGGCTGGTGATGCGAGGACGGAATGCTTGAGCTAAACACGAGTTGAACAAGCGGCAGCGTAAAGGGGATATTCGTCGGCTTTTGGTCAGTCACACTTGCCGGCTAATTGGATCACAAGCGCGCAGGTGAGTGCATTTGAGCAAAGAATTCCGAATGCAGTGCAGCGTATTGAGGGAGATTTTGAAGTCAGAGGACTGATGTGATGATCCAATGATCAGTTAAGGTTGTGGGTGCTTTAGAGCGAAGTGGGTCTGTCAAAACTCGCCGAGGAGGGCTAATTCTTCTTCTTCTTCTTAGGACCCAACGATGGACCCAACTGTTGGTCTCAGTGAGCCGCGACGCGGTCGCAAGGGCACCCTATCACCTACCTACCTAGGGCGCTTAAGTCCAAGTTGGACCTGGGACTCACCCAACATGCCTCTCCAGCCGCCACGATCTGAGGAGGACTTCTGCGACTGAAAAAAGTCTTAACGACAAACTAGCCGTACGAAAGTTAAGCTTATATCGAAACTTAACGAAGAGTTACCAGAAGCATCGCCAAATTTTAAAGAGCCCACAATTGCTTACGGAAGCTTAAGGAGAATGTAGCTGTTAAATGCCATTTGCATGCGCAGAGACGGACTCATTTCGCTCCTGCGTAAGAGGCCAAAAGTGAACGAACTTAACGAAGGTGAGCGTATCAGCAACTATGCATAATTTTTTTGTATACCCTCGGTTGCTTCACTTTTCTCAAGTTTCCGTACGGTCACTATAGTTGGCTTTGGGTACGTAGAAACTCTACGTAGTAGGCAAAAGTAAACGAACTTAATGAAACTGAGAGTTGCTTAATTTCTCTTAGGTTTCTTCACGTCGACTTTAGTGGGCTCTGCATACGTAGAGAGCGATTAATTTCGCCCCTGCATAGCTAAGCAAAAGTGAACGAACTTAACGAAACTAAGCGTAGCTGCCTCTATGGTGACAGTGCATCATTTTTGAGTATTCGCATTGTTGCTTCAGTTCTCTCATGTTTCTGTACGGTCACTATAGTTGGCTTTGTGTACGTAGAGACGCTTCATCGTAAATAGGCAAAAGTGAACGAACTTAACGAAATCTGAGTTTCGTAAGTTTCGTAAGCAACTCTAAGTTTCCTCACGGCCACTATAGTTGGCTTTGCATACGTAAAAACCGATCCATTTCGACCCTGCGTATGTAAGCAAAAGTGAACGAACTTAACGAAACTAAGCTTAGCTGTCACTGTCCATAACTTTTGGGTATTCGCTCGGTTGTTTCAGTCCTCTTAAGTTTCAGTACGGTCATTATAGTTGGCTTTGGGTACGTAGAGACGCTTCAGCGTAAGTAGGCATAACTGAACGAACTTAACGAAACTGAGATTTGCAAAAATCCTCTTCAATTTCCTCACGGCCACTTTAGTTGGCTTTGCATACGCAGAGAACGATTCACTTCGCCTCTGAGTAAGTAAGCAAAAGTGAACGAACTTAACGAAACTAAGCGTAGCTGCCTCTATGGTGACAGTGCATCATTTTTGAGTATTCGCTCGGTTGTTTCAGTTCTCTGAAGTTTCCATACGGTAACTATAGTTGTCTTTGCGTACGTAGAGACTCTTCAGCGTAAGTAGGCAAAACTCAACGACCTTAACGAAACTGAGCGTCTATCATTTTTGAGTATTCGCTCGGCGGTTTCAGTTGTCTTAAGATGTCTTTTAAGGTAGAATATTCGAGAGAACGTCGAGAACGTTAGAGGCGTCATGAGAAAAGCCGTATTTACTCACAAGACAGTTGAGGTGTTTAAGCAGAAGCAAGGCAGTCGAAGGGATTTAAAGAAGAGACTAAGGCCAGAAAACCAGAATGAAGAGTCCAGGGCTTGGGTCGCTGTTGACTAATATCTCTGAAGCTCGACTGGTTGAGGCTGCAATCCCTTCCCCAAGTCCACGATTCTCTCTCCTCTAAAATGTGCTCCATTCTGTTCGCCAGAATCTGCTCGCCTCACACTTGAACTTCAACTCAGTGCCACCCTTCAATCTCCTTGCAGTGACGACACTCCAGCAAAATTGCAACAGACACGACAACACATGTAACATCAAACCAACGACCAACTTGTGGTTGTCTAGGGCAACAATTCAGCACATCTCACCCTTCGACCGAACAATCATCAAAACCCTGTGTACAACCACAAGCCGAAAACATCAAGCACTCGAGATTTATTTACAACAATCGTGGTTCTCCAGTAAATTTCACAAAATCCGCATCCGCAATTAGTATCTAACCTCCAGAGCAGACACACTCTGGGCAGCCGATTACCGGCACCAAGCTGCGGTCACACAATGCACTCGACCGCATCGTAGCCATCATCATGATCATCAACTATGCACCATGCTCCTCTGTCTCCTCCTCCTCACCCCTTTTCATCGCCTGCCGCTGTTGGAAGTTGACCGCGCTCGCAGCCCGGCCCGCCCGTTCGTTCGTTCGCCCGTCGTCGGAGAGCGACACATTATCTTGACATAATCCGAATTAATACTGCACACGAGGTTTTCCAGAAAAGTAAACTCTCCGCCATTCAGCGCGTAATCCGTTTTCAACCTGACACCGCACATCGTACATCCCCACACGGCGGGACAGGAGCGGAAGCAGGACCACCCACTCGTCTCCTTTCACGTATCCATCCGCATTGCATCCCATTAAAACGAATGTGATACCGTTGACGAATAATGTAAACCCGTTATTACAACTGCTAATAGCCTGCTGTAACCCCCAGAAGTTTCGATGGATGGCTGCGTCATACACCCGTACCCGCTCACGAGCGCCACGACCATCGTGGCCCAAAATGAAACCGCGCACGTACTACGTGCATGGGCAGGCACACGTTAGAAGTCCTTATCACGGGACTCCTGCTTATTAAAATATTTTTATTACATCGCAGAGATGGCGGAAGCACCTTCTTGCTCGCAGGACGCCAGCCATGTGTGTAGACGACAGAGCGTTGGCGCGCAGACGGAAGCCAAGGACCGGGTTATTAGCATAATAAATTCTCATTAACGCACACACTCACCCACACACACACGCAGAGGACGCGACTGTCATAGAAGCAGCTCGCTCGTCTCCTTGGTGGTGTCCTGAAGAAAAGGGTTCGCTCGCGGTGTCGCTGGCGTGAGGTATCTTGATTGGATTTTAGTGATTCCGATGGCGTAGTTCCCGGCAGGTCTGCTCCCGCAGATATTCGGATAAAATGTTAATTAGCTGTGTAATGATGAGCTGAGGCGGGGATAACGGTCATAAATTGTGACATTACAACAGCAGCTTGGTGGTGGTCCTTTGTGTCCTTTTCTCCCGTTTTTTTGTGTCACCAGCAGCGACCACCTTGATCTTTGGGATCCTTATTTATGGGATTTATTGGTGCGGCCACCGGAAGAAGAAACTGCATCGGAACCATGGGAAATCGGATTCGAAAGTTGCTGGCGAGTGGATGGACGAAGGGGAAAAAGGAAACGGATTAGAAATGTGTGAAGGTATCCTGGAGGGTTGCAGTCGCTCGGAGAAGGGAAAAAGTGAACTACAATGGTGGTGACGACGGTGAAGATCCTGTGCAACGAATTGAATTGATGATGGTCTTTCCGGCGGGGGGGCATTGTGATTCGTCGTCGAAGGGAGGTCAGGGGATTGACAGATTTTCACCGTGAACAGCAACTGCTTGTTGGGATCTTGAGGATAGGAGACGAGAGCAGATAGAGAGTGGAGTTTGACTAAAGGATGCTCTTTTGCTATCGAATCCCTGTCCGTCCGGGTGAGCCCATCAATCCGAAAGTGTTCTAAAATCCATTCTAAAGACGCCAAGGCAGTCTATGGAGGTCTTCGTGATTGAATCCGGGCTGGACCTGGGCCTTTACCCAACAAATCACTCCCGCTTTTGCTAGCTGACGCCAGATTGGTCGGATTCCCTCTCGACTTGGGTGCACCACCTTAGATGTGAACGCCCTCTGTTGCGTTGTCCCACTGGTTCAGAGTCGAAGAGGCGACCAGGACTGACAAAAGGTTGCTTATCAGACTTCCGACCATCGGAAGATCTGTGCTATTGCCGTCTTCTATCGTTGACGGTCCCCAGTAATCTGCTCCCGGTCATCGAGACCATTGCCGCCTTCCATCGCTGACGATCCCCGGTATGCTGCTTCCAGTCATCAAGACTAAGTTGCCTTGCATCCGCTATGATTTAGGTTTTATATCAAAGGTTCGGTCTTTCTCTCCTTCTTGAACCAAGAGGATCGGATTCGAAGACTCTCTTGTCTGGTGCGTTGGTGCCCATAGGCCCGATGAAGCCAAGCCTGTTCAGTCTACGGATTTATCCCTTCCAATCTTTTGCTAGCTGTCGCAAGTTGACTGAGGTCCCTCTCCACTTGGGTGTGCCATCTTTGACGTGGACATCCTCTGTTCCGTTCTCCCACTGGTTCAGAGGCGAAGACTCTCCGGACCGGAGCCAAGTTACCCATGCGCTCTACATGACCTAGCCATCTTAGGCGTTGGATCCGACGACGCCTGGGATGACTCATGTCACTGTAAAGCCCAGAATCCAATCCGTTCCTCAAAAATTTCCTGGAGCTGGACCTCAACCAACAAGTCTCTCCCGTTAAGACAATATTTTCCTAGCTGACGCCTATTGCTCACCCCAAGTTGGTTGAGGTCCCTTTTCACTTTTGTGCGCCTCCTTAGATATGGACGTCCTCTGTTGCATTGTCCCACTGGCTTAGAGGCGAAGACTCTCCGGGCCGGACCCAAGCTGTCCATGCGCTTTACATGACTTAGGCACCTTAGGCGTTGGATCCATTGACGCCTGGCTAGACTCAAGTCGCTGAACAGCACAGAATCCAATCAATTCCTCAAAAACCTCTCGAGATCCTTAAGGAAGACGTTCGAGGGAGCTGATGAAGACTGGTGAAGTTTGAGAAGATTGGTGGAGTCTAAGAATCTTGGTGAAGCTCGAGAAGAAGCCCATGATGGCCTGAAACTAAGCGAAACTAGTCAAGTCAAGCGTCAGACTAGGCATCTATTCATTTTCGACCTCGTCCATCAGCCATTCGTCTCTCCTTCGTTCCTCGTTCGATCAAAATTCAGGGCCACAGTGTGTCTGACCACATCCGCGCAGGATGCAAGCACGAAACTAGGAGGATAGTGGAGTTCCCATCCATCTCTCTTTTATCTGGTACCGAACGACTCCCGAAGTGGATCTCAGATGCCACGAAAAATAGGCTCAGAGCCCCTATTCCCATGGCAACAGCTCCTCCTTCAGACCGCTGTCATCTTCGTCGAGGCAGCCTCACCTTTTCCCTGCAGAATAACCTCCAATCCACGACTCCCCCAAATTGACTCAAAACAATGAGTCTGACTTGGATCAGTCTGGACACGAGATGATCGCTGCTGTCACATCCACCTCACGTCCACCAGACCCCATCACACGTCTGTCAACGTCACGTTTTTCATAATCTCACGCAAGATTTCATGAAATTTCATCCCACTCTCCGTTCGCACAATCCCCTCCAGAATCAACTCCATTGGATGGTCCCACAGGACGCATCGACCTCATCACAACTTCATTCTCTCTGTCAATCAAAACGATGTCCAATCATTTCATCTTGCAGGTGGTCTTCGCCATCAATTTGTCAACTTTACCAGTGCACACAGCAGCCAACCCCCCGAGGACACTCGCTCACACATTTTAATGGACGAAAAATGAATTTGTCACTCATCCTGACGTTGCATGAATGCCCGCTCACTCGTCCGTTCGCCCGCATCTCCGCACCGTCCGGAAGGAATAATAAACAATTTCATTGCGATTCCTCTCAGCGGGTGCACACAAACACACACACACACGCAGAAGTGTTAAGGTGTGTCCTGCAGCAGCGCATCACACCACCGCCGGGGTGGTCACCCTTGTCAGATGAAGAAGCACCTCGGTGGCATATGAAATCACCTTCCTCCGGGGGTGGTGACTACATCAATCAGGATTCCCCTCGCAAAAGGAACCAAACACAAATCAAATATTTACCTTTAACCAAAGAAAGGATATTAAAAGGAACTCGGAGCAGAAAAAAATGCCAAAAGTAACGAAACGAAAGTGGGATCTCAAAGGATGTAGGGATTTCAATTTCATTTCTTTCGCTTTCAGTGTTCCCGTGTGCCTGGGACTGTTTGTGTGCCCATGTGTGCGTCTGTGCCTTTGGTGAATCCTGCAGAAGACAACAGTTAAGTTGAATTACAAAGAACGGAACTGGCACGCAGAAAGGGACACTCGCAAGCAGCAGGAAAATTGAAATAAAATCAGAAGACAATTTCTTTGGAGAGCAAAATAAAAGAGGACGACCCAAAGAAAGGACTGCAGGACAGGGCACACACTCTCCCGTGTGCAGAGTGGCAGCGCAGAGTCAAAGGACGAGGAGACAGGGAATTATTTAAAACGGAAATACCCGCAACTACTTGGCCTGAATCTAATTCGGAAGTAATTGAAAATGTATTCCTTGTGGGAATGCCTGTCAGGACACTTTGTTCCTCTCTCTCTCTCTTCCGTTCGACCTGCTTTCTGTAAAGGTGTGGTCTCCGCCACCCTTGTCATCGAATTAATTGCCACGGCGACGGGATTTATGTCAGTTTCTGCTCAAAAGACTCTGAATGCAGTTGTTGACTGCGATCGGTGTGCGACAGGACTCGGACGGGACGGGACAGGACAATGGGGCACTCTGCCGAGATTGAGAGAAAATATTGTTTTTCAATCTGGGCGTCCCTTTGAAAACGACACTCGAATGAATTTCTAGCATTCGACGCCATTGTTGCCGTGAAATGATTCAGAAAATTGACGAGTAATTCAATTTCCCAAGGACTCCCCGAGGATGACTCCGATATCTTGCTCCGACTGGGTGTCAATGGCGAGCACCTTGGATGGGTGCATATTTGAGTCGACAGGATAATTGTGTTTTTATTCTCGGCCTATTGTCAATTCTCCTCTGGCCGTGGCCGTGGTGATTTGTCAGTGCTGTCACGGCATGTGTTCCCGATCGATGAATGGTGAGGTGTGTGTGTAGCACACACCCGCCGCCGTAATCCTCTGAGTGATGCGCGGTAAAAATTGAAATTTCCGGCGAGTTGCCTGGCGGAAGAGGAGGAGGCAAGGAAGAGAAGGGACAAATTATTTGAATTGATGGGTCGTTTGTCTGGAAGACAAACGCTAACCATTTGTTCGGGAATTAATTACGACGAGCATGACACTTCGATTAGGAGTGGTTCCTGTGGCAGGATGCAAGCGATCTGTGTTTTGGTAAGTGGAACATGTGGCGTGTGATGTCAGTGAGGTTTTTTAAAGGAATTCCTGTACACTGGCTGGCGTGGGAAGAAGTGATTTGAGAGCTGTGAGAGGGAGGGGCGTGGAGAAACCCCTTTTGGGATGTGAAGTCTGTGGCAGGAAGCATTAATCAAGTTCAGCAGCTTCCAAAGGGGGAGCAGTCTCATCCATGATCTATTCAGGACAAGTGGAGGCTTGCCGAGGGCCAACTGATTCGTCTCCTTTGAGAAAGTTTTCGAAAACAATGGAGTCAGGGGTACACTTCAGTTGCCCAAGGCCACTTCGTTGACGATAACCTTCTGGGTTATCGGGTTGGGTTGACGTTCCATAAAGAGTCCAAATTGTCTTTCATTGGATGGGCCCCAATTTTGGTAACAAACCCCTGGTCTAACCGGAAGGCATAAATCCGTAGACTGAACAGGCTCGGCTTTATAGAGCCTATGGGCACCAACGCTCAAGCCAAGAAAGTCTTCGAATCCGAGTCCCCTGGTTCGAAAAGGAGAGACCGAACCTTTGGTACAAAGACCATGTCATTGCGATGCAAAACAACTGGGTCTTGTGATAACTGGTAGCGTCGTACCGTAGACCTTCAGCGATTGTTTTGATTGACAGAGAGAATGAAGTTGTGATGAGGTCGATGCGTCCTGTGGGACCATCCAATGGAGTTGATTCTGGAGGGGATTGTGCGAACGGAGAGTGGGATGAAATTTCATGAAATCTTGCGTGAGATTATGAAAAACGTGACGTTGACAGACGTGTGATGGGGTCTGGTGGACGTGAGGTGGATGTGACAGCAGCGATCATCTCGTGTCCAGACTGATCCAAGTCAGACTCATTGTTTTGAGTCAATTTGGGGGAGTCGTGGATTGGAGGTTATTCTGCAGGGAAAAGGTGCGGCTGCCTCGACGAAGATGACAGCGGTCTTAAGGAGGAGCTGTTGCCATGGGAATAGGGGATCTAAGTCTGTTTTTCGTGGCATCGGAGATCCGCTTCGGAAGTCGTTTGGGACCGGATAAAAGAGCCGAGGAGGATGGGAACTCCATAATCCCAAGTTTTGTGCTTGCAGGATGCGTGGTTGTGGTGAGAAACACTGCGCCCCTGAATTTTGATTGAACGAGGAACGAAGGAGAGACGAATGGCTGATGGACGGGGTCGAAAATGAATAGATGCCTAGTCTGACGCTTGACTTGACTAGTTTCGCTTAGTTCCAGGCCATCATGGCCTTCTTCTCGAGCTTCAGCAAGATTCTTAAGCTCCAATAATCTTCTCGAGCTCCACCAATCTTCTTAAGCTTCACCAAGATTCTTAAGCTCCACCAATCTTCTCGAGCTCCACCAATCTTCTCAAGCTTCACCAGTCTTCATCAGCTCCCTCGAACGTCATCCTTAAGGATCTCGAGAAGTTTTTGAGGAATGGATTGGATTCTGTGCTGTACAGCGACATGAGTCTAGCCAGGTGTTAACAGATCCAACGAATAAGATGGCTAGGTCATGTAAACCGCATCGATAACTTGGCTCCGGCCCGGAGAGTCTTCGCCTGTAAGCCAGTGTGACAATGCAACAGAGGACGTCCATATCTAAGGAGGCGCACAAAAGTGAAAAGGGACCTCAACCAACTTGGGGTGCGCAATCGGCGTCAGCTAGGAAAAGATCGTCTTAACGGGAGAGACTTGTTGGTTGAGGTCCAGCTCCAGGAAATTTTTGAGGAACGGATTGGATTCTGGGCCATACAGCGACATGAGACATCCCAGGCGTCTTCGGATCCAACGCCTAAGATGGCTAGGTCATGTAAAGCACATGGATAACTTGGCTCCGACCCGGAGAGTCTTCACCTCTGAACCAGTGGGAGAACGGAACAGAGGATGTCCACGTCAAAGATGGCACACCCAAGTGGAGAGGGACCTCAGTCAACTTGCGACAGCTAGCAAAAGATTTGAGGGGATAAATCCGTAGACTGAACAGGCTTGGCTTCATCGGGCCTATGGGCACCAACACACCAGACAAGAGGGTCTTCGCATCCGATCCTCTTGGTTCGAGGAGGAGAGAAAGACCGAACCTTTGATATAAAACCTAAGTCATAGCTGATGCAAGACAAATTGGTCTTGATGACTGGAAGCAGCGTACCGGGGATTGTCAGCGATGGAAGGCGGCAATGGTCTCGATGACCGGGAGCTGCTTACTGGGGACCGTCAACGATAGAAGACGGCAATAGCACAGATCTTCCGATGGTCGGAAGTCTGATAAGCAACCTTTTGTCAGTCCTGGTCGCCTCTTCGACTCTGAACTAGTGGGACAACGCAACAGAGGGCGTTCACATCTAAGGTGGTGCACCAACTTGCGTGCGCAAGTGGCGACATCTAGCAAAAGATCGTGCTGGCTGACGAGGTCTTTTGGTTGAGGCCCAGGTCCACCTCGGACTGTAGCGCCACAAGAAGAAGAAGGTTGCCCATAAATGATCCACAGAACAGATCAACTTCAGTGAAAAATGTCGCAGAGTAGTGAATTTCAAGTGTCAGTGCTCCTGGCACTCAAGACGCTGATTAGCCTCATGCATGATTTAGTCCCTTAAAACCTCGCCCATGACTTGGCAGCAACTTCGTAGATTTCCCTTCAATTTGATGCTGCAATCAGCACCGTCACCCCCTACAGGACCTTCTGCTCGCCTCCGATTGACGTTAAGTGATGGCATGAGGGCCCCTCGGCGCCGACAGTTCCCTCATTTCTATTCCCACAGATCCGCCGAGTTCCCCAAATCATTCCCGGAAACTCATTTCACTTCAATTCGAAAAGTCCTTCGGATCCACTCTCACACGCAGGCTTCCCGGGGCCATATAAAAATTACACGAGTCCTTCTGCCGAATAATTGATTCTTCCTTCGCTGCTGAGGGGGCGGACAAGCCCCCCCGCCCGCCACCACCCCCACCGAGCCGTCACCCGAGCAAGAACAACAATTGAAAAATAAAGTTTTGAGTGGGTCGAAAAACGGAACCTCCTCGGAGGATAGAATTTATTTATTTTCGATTTGATACAGGATACGTCTTTCCCATTCACCTACTCCCGATATTCATCCCCCCGAATGTTTGTGTACAAATTGTTTGCTCGCATTTGACATTTTATACACAAGCATGTCCTTTGGCACATGCCAAACAAGCGTGATGCTGTTTCCGAAGCCACCAGCCCCGCTCCTCGGTCTCCTCGTGAAGCGCACACAAATCAAATATCGTCCGCCTGTCTCGCTGGCTATTGGGACTGAAGGAGCGAAACTCGAAGACGAACGAATCGAACTGTGTGGAGTGGTCCTGTGCAAGGACACATTATACACTCGAATGTTTAACGTAAAACTCCTCAACTGGAATGATGACGATTCAATTGCAGCTAAACTTCTTCCTTCGGCAGCACCGGACTCTTGTGTGCGTTTGCGTGAATGTCTCCGTGTGTGTGTGTGTGTGAATGTTGGGCAACTCCTGTCAATAAGGATGAACTCCAGAATAAATACCAGAACAACAAGCAACGAAAAAATGCGAAAAAACATTCCAAAGGACGTCTGTATCCATACGTTCATTGCCTGTCCTGCGACTCCTCCGCAGTCCGCAGCATATGTACGACGATGTGGCTGCACACGAGCGTGGGAGGAGGTGTCTCCTCCTGGCGGGGGAGAAGCGCGCAACAAATAAAAATTCTTGAATTGAAAGAATAAACAATTGTTACAGCGAACCAGCGGACCAGCCAAGCAAACTAGACCAGCACTTGAAAGCGAAATAAAAATACGGGGGGGACGGGGAGAGTGGGACGAGACAAGAGCAGAACAATTGAACAGGACGACGAATTTCATTTTCAATTTCATGTTAGTTTCCTCTTCCGGCAAAGTTCCCTTGGATCGGTGGTGGTGTGTCGTGGGTCGAGGAGGCTTTTGTTTTCCTTCGCAAACACACGACACAACAAGACTGCAGCCATTTTCTTTTGAAAAAGACAACTAATATCGGTGTGTGGTGGAGGGGGTGGGGTGACGACGAATGGCAGGAGATGAAAAATCCTCGAGGGATCCTCCGATGCTAAGTGGTCAGGAAGTAATTTCTGAAAAGGCATCCATGTAATCGAAGCATGAGGGAGAGGCATTTTCAATGGGAAACAAATAAAATAGGCCTAAGGTCACATATCCATCCGGTGAATGGTGGAATTGATTGTTTCAGACCGCCAAACGAATGTAGGTCATCAGCAGGCGAGGGAGTGAGGGTATTTGTGGGGAGAAGGGGATGCCTGAACAGTCTTGTGATCAACCTTCATCCGAGGGCTGGAATTGAAATGCTCTTTTGGGAGATTCTGGATTCCTCTCGACAGTCACTGCCAGCTGGACTTGAACCAGACCGCTCTGAGGGTAGTTGAGTCGTCGCTGGCATCTTGAGAGGTGACACATTGGACCCGAAGGTGATTTTAGAGTTCTAAGGACTGTAACCTTCTTTTTCTTCTTCTTAGGGCGCTACAGTCCGAGGTGGACCTGGGCCTCATCCAGAAAGTCGCTTAAAAATGGTCAGCCAAGTCACTGAATGTATTCCATTTCAAAAGAGGTCCACTTTTAAGCCAACAGCCACCAGAAATGTCACAAAATATCGTGTGGTTGCTACGGTGAGAGAAAAATCATCTTCCTGGAGTGATTTTCTGCTTCGATTAGCATCCAGATGAAGCTTTCCTCAACGATATCGACTCAACAGCAACCTCCTGTCGGTTCTCGCTCTTCCTTTTCAGACTCAACGTGGCCTCGACTGTGGCTGGACTCAAGGGCAACCTCCTGCCAGCTCTCGTTCGTCCTTTTTAGACTCAACGTGGTCTCGACTGTGGCTGGACTCAAGGGCAACCTCCTGCCAGCTCTCGGTCGTCCTTCGTCGGCCTTGTGATTTCCGCACGCCTTCGTGGGCTACATCTAGTTGTGGACTATACAGAGTGGGCCAAATACAAGTTTCTTTTTAAAAATGCAATAAAATGAACAAAATTAAATTTTTTCCATAATTTATGGGTTTATTGGCAAGAACAAATATTCCCATTAATGAAGAATTACAACTTTGTTCAAGTGGCTGCCTCGACAGGCTTCGCACCCCGCGCCTTCTGTCACCTCAATTTTACAAGACCTTGTTGATGGTTTCGGGATGTTGCTCACGGATTGCTTGGATGATATTGGCTTAAGTGCATAAAGCGTTTCCGGATTGTTGACATGACAACGGTTCGTCCCGGTTCCCTACAAAAAAAAAAGTCCAAACAGGTCAAATCGCAGTTCCGAGGCGGCCAAATGACATCGCAAAGACGGCTGAGAACACGATTTGGGAATTTGGTGCGCAAAAGATCGACTGTGGCAGAAGTTGTACAGTACGGCGCGCCATTCTGCGTGAACCAGAGGTCTTCCAAATCCATGTCTTCAGTTAACATGGTTCTGTAACGCCCACCGTTGACCGAAACGTTGTTCCCAGTCTCATTTTCGAAGAAAAAGGGTCCAATGACGCCACGACTCCACAATCCGCTCCAAACTGTCACTCTCTGTGGATGCATTGGCTTCTCGACAATAACGTGGGGGTTTTCCGAGCACATGTGGCAATTTTTGAGAAAAAAGTCCACGTGTAAGGTTGCGTACACAAGTCGAGGAGGACTTCGGCCGGCTTGGTGTGCGAAACTGGAGACAACTGGCTGGAGAGGCATGTTGGGTGAGGCCCAGGTCCAACTCGGACTGTAGCGCCCTAAGAAGAAGAAGAAGAGGTAGGTCGGTAGGTAAAAATGGCGGTGGACATACAGATCCTGTTTATCGCACCCAATTAGAGCCATGAAAGGGCCGTTTTGATACCACATCCTATGGGATACCTAATTTGTGAGAAGGGGGTGAAAAGGAGAAGAAGAAGATGAGGCAATTTTTGTTGTTAAGGTAGCCACCAAGATGATAAAGCACCTCGTCAGAAAAGATGATTTTTCGCCCAAAATCGTTGTCCAATTCAAGCTGAGCTGCTCTAAGGCCCAAACTGCGAAGCGGATGGTGGCGCGCCTTCAATTGCTGGGTCAACTGGTCCTTGTAAGCGAATAATCCGAGATCTTTGTGCAGAATTCCCCTCAGCCTAGTGCGTGAATTGTTGAGCTGTTGAGATCGATGGCGAGTCGATGTTCGTGAATTGAGTCTCACACTCTCGGCCCCAGCGGCCATATTCTCATCCGTGCGCACCGTACTACGACGGGGACCATGAGTGTTGTCCACTAGCACACCAGTCTGACGAACTAGGAATAAGTTTTCAATATTTCCCAACTTTGTTCAAGCATAAAGCGGCTGATTTCGTTCGGCGGAGGTATGATACTGGTGCGTTGCTTTGACTTTTGCTTTTTGAAAGAACGAAGACTAGAGAGTCTTCTACTGACCATACTGACTTTCTGTCAGGATTTCGAGAGAGAAACAGTTGTTAGTGTCAAAATAACCTGTGATGTAAAAAGAAACCACTAGATGGCCCACAACGTATTCTCAAGAGATGCAGCCTTCGTTCCTGTACTCCCATGGGACCAGTTACAAGTCCAAGGCGTGGAAGATGGCCTTCAAGAGTCAAGACCTTTCACGGTTTCGAGAAAATTGCTGTGACTGACTGCCAAGGATTTGACAAGCAGTAGGTGAGCGATGGTTGCTGAGAAGCTAAGCCCAGGTCCACCTCGGACTGTAGCGCCGCCATTATTATTATTATTATTATTATTAGGTGAGTGACGATACCCTTTCCCGGCTTCTGCCGATAGATGCTTTCCTGTGGAAATGGAAGAGGTTGCCTCTTGGTTGTTTCCATCAAACCACTAGAGGGCCCACCCTGTACAAATATCTCTCCACAATGACTGTTGGTAACTCTGCTAAGGGACGGCTTAATTGCTTGCATTCGCTTAAAGTGTCTTCCCCTCAGTCGAAGACAAGACAAAAATGCACTCCTGGGCCTCCGTTCCCTAGGCCTTGGTCTCCCACTCTCGAATGTGTGTAAATTTGTATTCCCTTTCGTATTGAAATCTCCCAAAGGAACTGCCTCTCTCTTGACAAATTTTAATTCCAGAAAACTATCCAATCAGCCCATGCAAACAATCGCCCGTCGCACCCCCTCTGACAACAACCAGCATTGTTACGAGATACTCGTCGCTCGTCGAAGATAAATTGCCTAAATGCCCGTAAACGATTCAAATTGTCTCCGTTGCTGCCTCCTCCTCGTGTGTGTGTGTGCACATCCCTTTGATGATGCACTTACTCTCGAATATTTACCAGAAAAGGCGTAAGGACGCATTCAAGGATGTAATATGTTCATTTGTTTGCAAAATTATTCACCTCATTTGATCAGGGGGAGGAGGGGCGAATCACAATGGAAACCACATCCTTCCCCCGACAGACTCTGCCACCCTCTCCACAAAAAGAAGGCACAATTCTGCCAAAGGACAAGGGCAGTCACAAAGGAGGACAGAGAGAGGGGGATGGGAAGGAAAAAATCCCATTTTACCTTCAATTCTAAGCATCCTTGCCCCGGAGTCCAGGACGAAATCGCATTAAATAGCAACGAAATCAATTCGAAGGAATCCCTGAGCACACACAGACGAGGCGAATATGTCCCTGAGAGTGGACAGGCTTGTGAAGTATCTATGGCATCGGGACAGATATGCTCTGTCCAGGACTCGGGTCAATATTTAACTTTCAATTGTAAGTGGACACAGGATACTAAATGTTGGCTGCCTCACATTTGAACAGCCACAAGGACATGCATGCATTCAGCAAAACACATTCGACATTCAACTCAAGGGCCTCCGTCATCTTGGGCTGGGCTTCTTAAGGGTCCTGCTGCAATGCACGTTTGATGTAATCCTTGCATATTATTCGACGAGGATATTTGTCAGCAGAAGTTTGCGTCTGAGGTCCTTATGCATTCCCCTTCTTGGCGTATGAGGAAATTTTTTCGATTTTGGATGACGACGGGGGGGGGCGAGGATGTCCTTTTGTGGCTGACAGGGGGGATGAGTGTCTCCTTCAGCCACTTGAAGTGAAACGTCCGTCGGTTTGACTGTTGCTGTCACTGTCAGCAGTTTAATTCAGCAGCAGAGTCCTCCTCGCGATGTACTCGTTTATTTCCCCCTTCCCTCCTCCCCACCGCCACCGCAGGAGACCGACGATAACTGAAAGTGGGTTCAAATATTTGAGTGACTTGACATTTCATATGCACACACAAACACACACAAGGACAAGGGAGAAAATCAAATTTTCCTCACTTCACACAGCGGCCATGGCGACGTGCTCGTGCAGGCACGGCACACCAAAAGCAAGAATCCTTTCTGTCAGTCTGTGTATATTCCATCACACTGGGATTACGAATGTTTCGGAGTGTTTAGAATGAGGACGAGCAGAAGACGTGTCATAATAGCCGTTAGCGTGGGGAACGAAGAAGCATTTTCGTAAATATTTACGCCGAGGTTGAGAATGAAACTTCTGAACGCGAGACGAAACACACCATCGTCCTCCACACAATCGTGACAAGAAGTGCAAACTCACTTAGCCCGTTGCGTCGCAAAGAGGGAGGGGGGGACGTTCAATGGATGTGTTTGTTTGTCTGTTGCTGACGGCGCAAACGGAATTTGCATTCAAAAATGTGTACCATACCACGCCCGTTAAATCATGTTCCATTACAAACAGCCACCATCGCTGGCATTGCGCTCCATTGGGTGCAATGCAGTGCAGAGCGTCTTCTTCACGACTCGAGGGCGAATGGTGAAGCGGAAAGGAGAAAAATAAGAAATACTAAAATGACATCGCACACTTCAAGTTTAATTTAAATTAACGGGCGGAGAGTGTCACGGATGCGAGTGGTGTCAATTATCCTTTCAATTTGCCGGCAAATGGGAATGAGATTCGCAGTCACGATCTGTCCGAAGCAGGAAGTCTGTTTGAATGAAGGATGCAGCTCTGATTGAGTTCTGGGGATCAAATCGAAAGAGGAGATTGTCTATGAGTCCTTCAAGCCAGCGGTCTATTTGACCGTCATTGCCTAGTCGATTCATCGAGCAATTCGTCGGCTGGTCTATCGATCGGATGTGGGTTCTGGGAGGAAGATTCCTCCGATTTTTTGGCTTTTAGTCCACCGTCGAAAAATTCGCTCATCGGTTCATCGGTTCATCGGTTCATCGGTTCATCAGGTCATCGGTTCATCAGTTCATGGGCTCATCGGCCCAATCGTCCGCTGTTCTCTCGATTGGATGTGGATTCCGGGAAGAAGATTCCTTTGATTTTTGGTCCCTTAACCCATCATCGATGAATTGGCTCATGGATTCATTAGTTCATCGACTCATCGGCTCATCGGCTCATTGGTTCATTGGTTCCTCGGCCCAACATTGCATCGGTTCATTTATTAATCGCCTCATTGGCTTATTGTCTCAGCGGCTCATCGGCTCTTCGGATCATCGGCAAATCGGCTCCTTGGTTAATCGGCTCATGGAGTCATCGGCTCATCGACTCATCGGCTCATCGGCTCATTAGCTCATCGCCTCATTGGTTCACTGGCTCACCGGCTCATCGGCTCAATGCCTCATCGGCTCAATGCCTCATCGGCTCATCGGTTCATCGGCTCATTGGATTATGGGCTTATCGCCTCATCGACTCATCGGCTTCTCGACTCATCGGCTCATCGCCTCATCGGCTCATCGGCTCATTGGTTCATTGGTTCATTGCTTCATCGCTTCATCGGTTCATCGGTTCATCGGCCCATTCGTCGGCTGTTCTCTCGAACGGATGTGGATTCTGGGAGGAAGATTCCTTTGATTTTTAGTCCTTTAACCCACCATCGAGGAATTGGCTCATGGATTCCTTAGTTCATCGTCCCATCGGTTCATCGCTCCATTCATTTGTCCACTGATCGGTCATCCTTCCATCCCCTCCCTGTCCCTAGAATCTCTGCCGGAGTTGCGCGTTGCCCATGGAAGCATTCAAGAAGTCGATTATCGCCTTCCCCACCACCCCGCACCCCTTTCACGTCAACCCTCGAACTCCTTAAGATGAAGACATCTCTTTAGCATTTATCCCCAGCCTCACCCTCATCAGCATTCGCCTAATTAAAAGAAACTCCAATTAACAACGTCCTGTGAGCTGTAATTAACATTTCCCACCGAGGAATTAGTTGCTGCTGGCCTCTCCTCATCCAACTCCTCCATCCCCCAGCCGGCTGTGCCAAAGTGGCCAACATAAAAGTCACTAAGCTAATTTAGTCCGCCCCATCGGCTCACCCCGACACCGAGCGACTGTGTCTGCATTAAGCTTCATCCTTCACTCTCATGTCGACGTAGTCGTCGTCGTCGTCGGCGGCGTTGGCGTTGGCGTTGGCGGCGTCGGCCCTTTGAAGCCGCTCCCAATGCCTATGCCCTCTCTCCAACTCGTTACAATAAATATGCCTCCATTCCCCCATCCCCCACCCCCGCCCTCACACAACAGCTGGCTAATTAGGGCACAAAACAGGATCAGCCGCACATACACTCAAGTCAATCCGAGAATTTCATTGCATCCACCCGGTCCGGTGGCCCAGTGGCCTAGTAGTGTGGCGTGTACGTGAGCGGGCATGCTCCACCGGATCCGTGTGTTGTGTGTCGTCATCGGCATCGCCATCCTCTCCGAGTCCTTGCCGTCTTAATTATTGGCAATTTAATTTTATTATTATTGGACCGAGTGTCAAATGGGCTATAAAATTGCAATGCAATGTTACTGTTATTGTTTCACTTTCGGGTGGGGTGTCGGGCCCCCGTCACGGGATGTGTGTGCCTGCTGCTGGTTCTGGTTGCCTGCTTCTTCTCTCTGGCGATCGCTCGCACTCTCTCCCTGTCTCCGGCTTTCACTAGGTGGCCGCCGCTGCTACTGTGGGTCAGGAGTAACGTAGCACATCATATCCTCATGACGTTTAATTAACGTTTATCGCACCGTTTCGAGTAACAGTAAAGGAATTTAGTTTGTGCTCGGTTGATTGGTTGGGTAATTCATTAGAATTTGAGGAAGTTTTTCTCAGGGCGACGCCAGGATGAGAGATGGTAATGAGATCGGTAACTGCAGACGACGGCAGAGGGGGCAGGGGGGAAGGACGTTATGGAAATGTAATGGGTTTCGAATCATGTTCCCATGATTGGGCGATTGTCTATGAAGTCTACTTTGGGGAAATATTTCTGAGGAGGGAGGTGGATGAAGTATGTGTTTGGTCCAGACTTGAATCTGTGAACAGTGCTGGTCGGGGAGGGACGTTTGATTTGCTGCTGTGAACAGGAATAAGGGTAAACAAGGTTGACAGGTCCAAGAGGAGGACACTAAATAAATTTTCATTCAAGAAGGCTCCCTTTAAGGGGCTTGCTCTGTGTGTTAATTTACGTCGGCGACGAGGTTAGGTTAGGGGACTGTTAGTGAATTCACCAGCACACTTAGACTATGTTGGTCCCTTGTGATTTTTTTTTCGGTTTATTTTTAAAACTCTACTGGAGCACTCAGACTCAAAACTTGTCCATTGTACTGCCAGGTAGCAGCCTACTCCAGTGTTCTTAATTTGATCCCAACGACAAATGGTGACTGAACCTGATTCGATTTCAGTGGGATTCGAACCGTCGAACTTGAGCAGGCACTTAACCAACTGCGCCATCCAGTCTTTTGTCGATTGTGATATTCACAGTCAGACTACTACCACTGATCGACCGCTTCAGCTCCAGATAGTGCCGTTAATTTGATCCCAACAGCAGATGGTGACTGGACCAGATTTGAAAATCCGGATAAAAACGTATTAACTTTGCTTTCACTGAGATTCGAACCTGGGGTTCCCTCTAACTTAGGGCAGGCACTTAACCAACTGCGCCTTTCAGTCGTCTTTCATTAAGGTCACTGACTAAGTCCGAGGAAGATCCTGGAGATTTCAAATGATAGGCCCATTAGTCAGAAGATCTATCCTGACAAAGACCTCCAGAGTCAGAGTACAAAACGAAGTCGAAAGGCCAGCGAATTGTCGTTGCAGGCTTCTTCCATTAATTGTAAAGACTTTTGGTGGTAAGGTGAGTCAAACAACTGATTCCAACTTCATTTCTAGGAATGTCGTGCGAATCACATGGAAACTTACACAATTTTTGTTCCTGATATACCAAAGAAGGTATCACAAAAGTCACTCCAAATAATTAACCAAGGACTTCCCGTTGCAAAACCCAACCATAATACATTTCTTCAACAACTTCCCTACTCATTATTGTACCCCGCATCATTCAATTCGTCGTAAGTACTGAAAGGATCATTTCAGACCTTTAGTCTTCCAAGATCACTCCTTATGTAGCAGAAACAGGTCCCTCGAACTTAGTGTCCCACTGCCCAACCGAGCCATTCCCTCTACAAAATCTTGTCTTATTCTGCTTCTACAATTAATTTCCTTTCCATTCTGGTACTCTTCATCCTTCAATTCGTCCTAATTATCGAAAAAATCGTTTCAAAAAACATCCTGTTTTCCAAGATCACCGTTCATGTGCCAAAAGAGGATCACTTGAACTTCGCCTCAAAACGCACAACCATGTCGCAACCGTTACAAAGTCATGCCTTATTACCCTTCTCCACTCAATCTCCTTTCCATCCTGATACCCCGTGTCCTTCAGTTCGTCCTATTTATCAAGAACATCGTTTCAGAATACACGTCGCGTTTACTGCTGATTTGCAAAAAAAGAGGTGATCACGAAATTCGCCTCCAAACTCCCAACCAAGGCACTGCCCTTGCAAAATCTGACCTTATTCCGTTTCTACATTCCATTTCCTTTCCATTCTGATATCTCGCGTCCTTCGATTCGTTCTAATTATCGACAAAATCGTTTCAGAAAAGATAATGTCCTCCAAGATCACTGCTTGAAAGAGGATATCCAAAAAGTCGCTTCAAAAAAACAACCAAGTCACTCCCTTTGCAAAATCTTGCCATATTCCGCTTCTACATTAATTACTCCTTCCATCCTGATATTCCATATCCTTCAGTTTGTCCTAATTGCCGAGAAAATAGTATCAGAAAACGGCATGTCTCCCGAGATCACACTTTTATGTGCCAAAGAGGAGGAGCCTATCCCGAATTTTGTCTCAAAATGACCAACTTTGTCACTCCCGTTACAAAGTTACACCTCATTCCATTTCTGCATTCAAGTTCCTATCCACTCTGGTATCCCACATCCTTGAGCCCGTCCTAATTATCAAGAAAATCGTTTCAGAAAACATCATATCGTCCAAGTTCAGTACTTGAAAGAGGATGTCCAGAAAGTCGCTTCAAATAACCATCAAAGTCAGTCCCGTTGCAAATACATACATTATCCCGCTTCAACATTTAATTTCCTATCCATTCTGATACCCCTCGTCCTTCAATTCTTTCTAATTGTCGAGAAAATTGCTTTAGAAAATGTCGTGTCTTCGAAGATCCCTGCTGATGTCCCAAAAACGAGGCTTTCACGAAATTTTGCCTCCAATTTCTCAACCAAGGCACTTCCGTTTCAAATTCATGCCTTAATCCTCTTCTACGTTTAATTTCCTTTCCATCTTGGCATCCCACGTCCTTCAGTTCATCCTAAATCCTAAGAAATTCGATTCACAAGATTTTGCAATCATCAAAAATCGACAAAAATTCGTTGTTTTTCAGCAAAAAATGCGACCTAGTTGTGTAATGAGTTTACTGCATTTTTTCATGTGAAAAGTGTCGTTTTTTTAAAACTCGATTTTCTTCGTTTTGAGCAGAAATTTGGACTCAAATGTGTAGGGCTGGGTCTGGAGATGATAAATGAAGCGATTTCAATCCAAAATTTGACTGAAAAACCTGGAAATTTTGAAAAAAATCGAATTTTTCAGTTTTCAAATCTTTCGAGTTGAACCCATTAACCACAGGAATTATTGCTCTTCTGGCAATGCTGGACGAATTTGAGTGTTTTTCGTTGAAGTTGAGAGGTGGTTTCTCTGCATAAGACCATGGAGTTGCCATGTGTGATATTTTGTGGAGGAGATTAAGTTCGTTGAGAGGTGACTTCAAAACATTTCCAAACACGAGTTTTAAGGCTGTGCTTCAGGATTCTCTCGAAATGTGGAGGTGTCGTGCATAAGTTAGGGAGGAAATAGTGGCAGGTGAACCACGAAATGAATAGTTGACTAATAATATAATAATGGCGGCGCTACAGTCCGAGGTGAACATGGGCCAAACTTCTCAGCAACCACTCGTGTTGTGCGTCATATTGTTCTCTCACGATTGGAGGGGACCTACAGTTTAATGCCGACTCCGAACGGCGAGATTGAGAAGCTTTTTCTAGACAGCTATACTCTTTGAGTATTATCAGTGACTCGAAAGAGGTGGAGTCGTGAAACAATTTTAGGTGCTTTTTCGGGAATCGAACCGACAACATCGAGCGTAGGAGTCGACGCATTTAGCCACTAAGCCACGTCCCAAGGATATCATTTTTATCCATTGTCCTCCCTGAAGGAGGACGTTTGGAAGTGTCTAGCATGTAGGGTACCCAACCTTCACCTTCTCCGCCTTAGAGACCAAGTTTCCCTCCCTTTTCCCCCTGGAAGAGGGCGGTTAGGAGTATCTAAGACAACCTTCACTTTCTCTGCCTCACAGACTTAGTTCCTCCACTTTAATTACCTCTCCACCTTCACGTTTATCCACCCCCGATCATGAAGTTCAAAAAGAGGACGACCTTACCCGTCCCCCTAAGCAGACTATCCTAACCCAATTTCCCCAGATCCACTTGAGAAGTCTGTCTAAAAGCGAGTGCCATCAGTGTCCCAACTCGACCCCCATTCTTTTGGACGAAAAATTAGGTCATCGAAAGTAAAAGCAAAATGTCGAGTGACGCATCCTTGAGACAATGCCATCACTCCACTCCATTCGACTGACCATGGAGACCCTGGATTACAATAATGCGATTTCCTTGAGATGTCCTTTTCAAATTAGCCTCATCCTGACAAGCTAGTTGTCAACTTAGTAGCTCATCTGCATTTGCCATTCTGTTGGCCGACTAAGGGCCGGGGGAAGTCAGGGGGACGCCAGTGGGGACGTCCATTCATACGTACAACTTGACTGGTATATTGTTAATACCCAAACGGTAATTTGTGTAAGGATATCCACTTTGGAGCGAAGTCCTTTTGACCCAGAAACGTCTCGACTCGTCTCTGCATGCCCACACACACACACAGTGGTTGGTCGTATTTATTTGCATTCCCATTCGACTTCTTCACTCCTGCGGTGGCCAGCTTCGGCTCTATCTCCAGCACCACCACCGAAGCAGCAGCAGCATCATCAGCCATCAGGATCAGGCCCCGAACGAGCGGGGGAGGGATGTTACTTGTGTGCCACAACAGGACTTCGAAAATGGATTATCCTTTAAACACATAACATTCTCGGAATTGATTAAATTTGTCCTGGAGATGGAACACGAATGTCTACTTTGCATAGCCCCTGCGCTGGCGACGGTGGGGATGGCGGTGACGCCGACGAAGGCTCTGCGGCTCTGCGATGACTGTTCTCACTTACACACCCGATGCAGGGGACATATCGGAATTTAATTGGGCGACCGGATTTTCACTCTCGCTTTGTAGGTTGTCCGGTGTGTGATGTGTTGCTCTCACCTGCTGGAGGGGTCAATCGAACATGGCTCTGGCTCTGGCTATGGCTCTGGGTCTGGGTCCTTCTGTCCCAGCACCCAGCCGCCCCTTCCGGTGTGCCACTGATGGAAGGTCGTTTTGATCAGTTTAGGTCCTTGTACCCGCCCCGGGGCTCTCCGTGTACTCTGGGCCGTCGCCGGTGGGGTGGGCGAATGCCATCGAAGGTGGGGATGGATGTAGTCCGGTGAAAAATTGGAATATTTCACAGCACACAGCGTCCGAATGCCAGCAGCAGACACAAAGCATTGTTTTCGGGTTTGTTTTGTTGTCCTGACCGATTTCGTTTTTCCCTCATTCGTTCATTTTTGCGTCCTCGCCTCTCGTATTTCGGGAATTTGTTCGTCTCCTAAATTGGCTCCAGCGGACTGGGAATCGGTCCATATGTCACATGACACACTGGCTCATTCAGTCGCCGTTCGCTGGGCCGGTCCTTCCCGGCGCATAAATCATAAAGCAATCCATCATATTCAAATGAACCGAGGCCTCTGGGCGGACCGAGGAGGCGCTATTGACTTTTTTTTTTGCGCTCTGCTCTGCCCCCGGCGCTGTCGTTTGTCCTCCCTGCGTCCTGCGCCAGCACATACATATGCTCGGTGGCAGTGCGGTTCGGCATATCGAGATTCATCAGGCCACCGTGAGGCGAACCCGGTAGGGGACGGTGGTGATGTGATGTGATGGGCGGACATGACATTCAATTTTGGAGCGATTTAAGCAAATTAATTGAATGTGATCGGGAACGGTGGCCGGTGTTGTGGGAGGGAGGACTACGGAGTGGATATGGATTCGAGGCCGGTGTGCCATCCGAGCCGTCCGGTATCGCAACGAACATGACCGCTGACGTTTTTGTGATTATTTTTGAAAATCGATTGAATTGGCTGTCATTGAATGATGATGAGGCCGATCAGGCGGCCGACGACTGGGGGTGATTGGGGGCGGCTGTGGGAGACTGAGGATGGCTGAGGAGGGCTGGGTACGACTGGGAACGACTGAGGACGACTGAGGACGGCTGAGGACGGCTGGGAACGGCTGGGGGCGGCTGGAGGCGGCTGTGGAACAGCTGGGGGATGTGCCACTCAGTGGGTGTAACATGTCCTGATTTTGATGTTAGGAATTAAGTTGCGGATTTATATTTAAATTGTTTTTTCGGATTAGTCTTCAGTCCACCCCCGAGAAGGGGGTTGACTTTTTTCCCTTTTTTTCGTGACCATTCGTGAATTGATTGATTTGGGATATTGGAGCGAACGCTTTGGACATGTCCTCGGTTTCTCATCGAACTTTAAAGTTGAAACGAGGACGAGAGAGAGAGAGAGAGAGGGAGAGATAGAGAGATGGGTGGCGCCTGAAAATGACATGCAATCGGTTGGCTCTTTTTTGGGCAGGATTTGGAACAGAATTTAATGCAATGCGAGTGGCTTAAGTGGGTTTTGATACCGTATACGGTAATGGACTGATGAATGAGGCATTCTGTGACCCACTTGGACCATCGGCAATCGCTCTTGTTAGGGGGATTCAAACTTCACAGGCTGGAGTGGCGAGTGAGGAATGAGCGAGACGAGAGGTTCATGGTTTCATTTAGTCACAGGGGATTCGATTTTTGGACATTTTTTCCTTTGACATTTCAGTTGGAGAGGTGTTTGGAGAGTTTTTTGGAGAGTTGCCCTCGTTTTTGACTTTGAAGAGGGCAGAAAGTGGAGACAATGACAGGAGTTACATCAAAGGGGACACAGAGGGTGTTGTCGTTCTCAAAAAGTGACATTTGAATCCACGAGAAGTCGAGTGTCTCGATGACAAAGAACAGGGCAAATGTGCAGTTCATTGGATTGGCAAAAAATAACGAAGCCTGGAGTGGAAACATTTGAAACAAGAGCATCAAACGTGAGCCAGAAGCCATCAAACGTGAGCCTGAAGCCATCAAGCGTGAGCCTGAAGCCATCAAGCGTGAGCCTGAAGCCATCAAACGTGGTCCTGAAGCCACCAAACGTGAGCCTGAAGCCATCAAGCGTGAGCCTGAAGCCATCAAGCGTGAGCCTGAAGCCATCAAGCGTGAGCCTGAAGCCATCAAGCGTGAGCCTGAAGCCATCAAACGTGAGCCTGAAGCCATCAAGCGTGAGCCTGAAGCCACCAAACGTGGTCCTGAAGCCACCAAACGTGAGCCTGAAGCCATCAAGCGTGAGCCTGAAGCCATCAAGCGTGAGCCTGAAGCCATCAAGCGTGAGCCTGAAGCCATCAAGCGTGAGCCTGAAGCCATCAAACGTGAGCCTGAAGCCATCAAGCGTGAGCCTGAAGCCACCAAACGTGAGCCTGAAGCCATCAAGCGTGAGCCTCAAGCCATCAAGCGTGAGCCTGAAGCCATCAAGCGTGAGCCTGAAGCCATCAAGCGTGAGGCTGAAGCCATCAAGAGTGAGCCTGAAGCCATCAAACGTGAGCCTGAAGCCATCAAACGTGAGCCTGAAGCCATCAAGCGTGAGCCTCAAGCCATCAAGCGTGAGCCTGAAGCCATCAAACGTGAGCCTGAAGCCATTAAGCGTGAGCCGGAAGAAATCAAGCGTGAGCCTGAAGCCATCAAACGTGAGCCTGACAAAGGGGGAGTGAGCAAGTTTGAGGCATGGGACTGAACAGGATCGAAGCAGATTCAGCAGTCAAGCACTCGTGACAGGATCTAAAGCAAGATAAGATGAAACTTCAAAACTTTTGCATGAAATCGCGTTTTTCCCGAACTTCTTAATAAATCAGCGCGACACCTCCTACCCAGCAGATGTCAAAGCAGTCACTGACAAGTGTCTCGTGTCAGCCATCATCGCAATTCCAGCAGAAGACAAATGACGCGGTCTCTCCGCACTCCTTCACCACCCGCGGGCAAAATCCACTACACTCCCAGTGTCAAGGGAGTCCTGCCAGAGCAGACGAAACAATCATAAATTTCCACTCACCTTCAACGCAATTAAGCCACAGCGGGAGGCCTCAATAGCGACGCGGTAGGCGCCTCCGCCAAGAGCCAAACCACTCTTCCGCCGGCACAGCTCAGCGCTGAACTGACACGTTGACTTTCCATTTGCGATTACAAGCGGGGTGGGGGGGTGGAAAAAAAACAGCGATAATTCGTTAGCTCCAGGAGGTACCACTCCTGTAATGACCGACCGCCCGCCCACCCCCCGCACACGCACTAATGATGAAAATTCCGTTTTCATTTATCTGAAAAGCACTACACAAATGATGGCGGTGGAGGAGGGGGGGGGAAGAGGAAAGGACCTCGCTCCATCGAAATGAACCTCAAACTTTGTCCTGGCATCCTTCCGGCTTGATTGATTTCAATTGAAATTCCATCTTAATTCACCATTAAAAGGGAGAGAAAAGGATAAAAGGATACGCCAGACCCGAAACACCACTCACAAGCTATACGCCGCGCACAGACAAAGTGTATTTCAGGAGGAAAACTTTTCCCGTCAGGATAATGACTCAGAAATTGCAATTGTTGTTCGCCATCATGTATCCCATTTTCTATACCAACATCCCCGTCGTCGTTGTGTTGTTTACGCTGCTGCTGCTGGGCTGGATGAGCGTGTCCTTTGGACCGTCATCTGTGAAGTCTCCCCTCCCTCTCCCATTCACCGACGACGACAGGAACGTCGCCCATTGTGTGACGTTGTTTCTGTTGATTTCCGCTCGGTCGTACGACGACGGCGGCGTTGGGTGCGGTGATACGCAACACTCCTCTCACTCCCTTCCCTCTCTCTCCTCATCAATTCCCGGAGACGGGCTGACTGTGTTGTTTCTCGGTGTTGACAAAACTCATTTTTGACGTTTGACTAAAAGTTGCCTCGGCACAAGGATACACACACACACACATCCCCTGCCGCCGCTGTGTAATTCGAACCAAGCGCCTCCCAGGCTCTGGGCGGAACGAAAGGAGTAAGCGCACAGTGAATGCGTCTAATGACTGTGGAAATATCGAAATTAATATCCTGCCAGCCGTGGGTATGATGGAAGTTTGTCGTCACATACACCCCCCGCCCACACACACAAGCCTCCGCTCGCTCCTGATTCACCTGTGGGTGGTGGTGCGAAGGTTAAGGTCGTACTGCACCCGCACATCCTGAGCTGTGTAGTAAATTTAATTTGTCAGCTGATAAATAAGGGCGATGATATTGCACACCGCTATGCGGGGATTTGTTCTTCTGTTGACTTAGGTGAGCAAATAAGACCGTTATTTGATGGATTAAAGAAGTTTGAACGACGACGAAGGGTGATGTTTAATCAACTCTCTGTTTGAACAACGGAAATCCTTTTAATTTGATTCGCTAGTCATCCTCATCTTCACCCTCCTCGTTTGAGTTGAGCACATCCTGTCCCGGACGGGACTCTAGTTTGAGGTCAGCGACGACGCCGACTGCAGAGTTAATCAATTGCCCGATCGAGAGTGAATGGTGGATTGAGAGAGGTCATCAATTTGCCAGCGGGGGTGGGTGATGTCATTGCGGCTAATAAACAGGCCAGATGGCACCGCCACAACATTAGCTTTGGGGTAGGCTAAGGCTGCGGCTGAGGCTGTGACTGGGGATGGGGCTGAGGCTGGCGCTGAAGCTGTGGCAGGGGCTGACTAATGTGATTAGTTTGCCGTTGACCAGAGCAAGGATATGCGAGGATATTAATGGAAATTTATTTGCTGTCCAATAATTATGCGAATTAACATGAATTCGCAGATGGGGTGGTGGCGATATCGTGGGGTGTGGTTGTAAATTCAAACTTGAGAAGGGTTGGGACTTCGGCGGGTGTTCAATTCGACTTCAGAGTGATGCGCTAGGTCGAGGGAGGAAGTTTAATCCTGCGTCACCAAGAAAAACGGAAGGAATCGAAGCCGTTCCTTACTTAGAAGGAATTTTAAAAAGAATGGGTCCCACTAGTTACGAGCGTCAGGCCAATATCTGCTAGAAATAGAACTCAACATGAATTTGCCGATGGGATGGAGGCGATATCGTGAAGTGTAAATTTACACCTAAGAAGAAAGAGAGAGAGAGAGAGAGAGTTGGGACCAAGGCGGCTGTTCCATTCGACTTCAGCGTGATGCGCTAGGTCGAGGAAGGAAGTTTAATCCTGCGTCACCAAGGAAAACCGAAGGAATCGAGGCCATTTCGAACTTAGGAGAAATTTTAAAAAGAATGGGTACCACAGGTTTCATCATTCAGTCCCAACTTCAGCTGGTATCAAAACGGCGAGCGTCAAGCCACCTCCTGCAAGGAATAGGACTGCGTCACCAAGAAAAACGAAAGGAATCGAAGCCACTTCTAACTTAGAACGGATTTAAAAAAGAACGGGTCCCAATAGTTACAAGTGTCCTTACGTCCTGCAAGGCATAGGACTTAACATGAATTTGCCGATGGGATGGAGGCGATATCGTGGTGTGGGGTTGTAAATTTACACTTGAGAAGAGAGAAAGAGGTTTGGGACCTACGCAGGTGTTCCATTCGACTTCAAAATGATGCCTTGAGTCGAAGGAAGGAGGTAGTCCTGCGTACCCAAGGAAAATGTGTGCAAACACCGATGGGAACGAAAAGAATCGGTGTCACAAGTTGCATCGTTCTAACTTCAGCTAGCACCAAAGTGGCGACTAAACAGAACGGGTCCCACAAGATGCATCACTCAGTCCCAATTTTAGCTGGCATTGAAATGAAGAGCGTCAAGCCACGACATGAAAGGAATAGGACCAAACATGAATTTGCCGATGGAGAGAAGGTAATATCGTGGGGTGCGGTTGTAAATTTACACCTGAGAAGAGAGAGTGAGAGAGTTGGGATCTAGGCGGGTGTTACATTTGACTTCAGCGTGATGCGCTGGGTCGACGGAGGAAGTTTAATCCTGCGTCACCAAGAAAAACCCAAGGAATCGAGGTCATTTCCAACTTAGAAGAGATTTCAAAAAGAATGGGTCCCACAAGTTGCATCATTCAATCCCAATTTCAGCTGGCATCGAAATGACGACCATCAGGCCTCGTCCTGCAAGGAATAGGACTTAGCATGAATATGCCGATGAGGGGAGGCGATATCGTAGGGCGGGTTGTGAAGGAGAGAGAGTTGGAGAGGAAGAGATTTGGGACCTAGGCGCGTGTTCCATTCGACTTCAGAGTGATGCGCTGGGTCGGAGGTAGAAGTTTAGTCCTGCGTCACCAAGGAAAACGGAAGGAATCGAAGTCATTTCCAACTTAGGAGAAATTTTTAAAAAGAATGGTTCCCACAAGTTGCATCATTCAGTCCCAACCTTAGCCAAATGGTGAGCGACAGCCAACATTGTGAGCATTCTGGAAGGAATAGGACCAAAGAATGTCAAAAAATACGCTCCTTTATGCCTTGGATACGCCTACAGTTCAGACACTCATTGGTCCCAAAGCTCAGTTGGCAAATGAAGGCCCTCGGTCACACACTGGATCCTGCGTCACCAAGGAAAACGGAAGCAATCGAAGCCATTTCCAACTTAGGAGGGATTTTAAAAAGAATGGGTCCCACAAGTTGCATCATTCAGTCCCAACTCCATCTAGCGCCAAAATGGGTGGCGTGAGGACACGTCCTGCAAGGAATTGGACCAAATGCCTTTTTGCTTTGGCGTTCAGTTCAGACACTCATTGCTCGTCAAGCTCAGTTGGCAAGTGAAGGCTCTCGGTCACACACTGGATCGTGAAAACGACTGCTTACCTCGAATCCACTCAATACACAGCTCCCTCAGCGTCTGTGTGTGTTCTTTTCACATCAGCCCCTCG
The DNA here is from genome assembly GCA_930367185.1 of Myathropa florea. Taxonomy (NCBI): domain Eukaryota; kingdom Metazoa; phylum Arthropoda; class Insecta; order Diptera; family Syrphidae; genus Myathropa; species Myathropa florea. Next base: position 42,680,221 of record OV884005.1, on the reverse strand, counting down.
TCTCTAACGCACTTGGCTCGGACCATTCATGACCCATTCACAACTGCCAATAGAACATGTTCCCCCCCTCCCACCTCCTACCCCCTCAATGATTCATTGCACCGCATAGCAATTCGTTACCCAAATTCAGATACAATATCGAAACGCAATTTATCAAAAGGGCCCCAAATCCAACTGCAAGTGAACCGTGCACCGAAAAACACATCACACACTCTGATAGAATTACATTCCACTAAGTGCATCGCCGGGCACATGCATCACAGCACATCTGCCAATACCGCTTACCAGAGGTCAAAGGATTACATTACCCCAGCCAGGAGCAGGGAAGAAAAAACGAATCCCACCACCAACTCAACCATTTCCTATCGATTCCATTTACAATATTAAAAAAAACCCACCACAGCGCACTTCCGATAAAATTGGCTCCAAGTACAAATCACCCGCAGCCTCCCTCCCCCGGCGAGTCGTCCTGAATCCACAAACCCAATCCTATTAATTCGTGTGTCATCATATATCACCAAAAATAGTTGCGCCCGGTGAAGGGGGCGCACACCCACCCCGGCACCCAGCCCTCATCCAATTAGCTACACCAAAACAAATTTCTCCAGCTCCGCCGAGAGTATCTCCTTCTTTTCATTTCGTTTCCGCACCAAGGACGAAGGGTGCGCAGTCAACTCAAGTCGCAGACGGAGATGGAGATGGAGTTGAAGTTGGGAAGAGAAAAACTTCATAAATACCAAAGAGCACTAAATTACCAAACGACATGGAGGAACATAAAGAACATCTCGGGCAACATCTATTGCTTCCATCTCTCGGAAGATGTCCCTCGGAGTGATACTGGTCCTCTGTGCTCGGCGATAATAATAATCTAAATGCATCTCCTTTCCTTAGCAGCCATCCCCCGCGCTCTCTCCCTCGTCCACACCCCACGGGAATCGAATTGAGTTTACTGCTTCGGTGATGCTCCTCGAAACCCCCATGGGAACGCGTTCGCCGCAAAGCGATGCCAACAATGTCACGAGGGGACGAGCGAGAGCCGTACTCGTACTTCAACTCCATTTGGACGCGCACCACGCCATCAATCATACACATAAGGGATTCCACTCGGAAAGGACACATGATAGAGATGAAAAAATTAATAGGATACGTCATTGCGATAATTTTTATTGCAGTCATGAGGACAGCGAGATGCTTGCAGTGGCGACGGTGCTTGGGCACAAGTCACAGCTGTCAGGCGGGGCATGAGGATGAGCCAAGAATTCCACTTACTTCATGAATGATTTTTGGGTTCATATTTTCTTCGTGAGGATTCACGTCTTAAGTAGACTGTATGTCAAGAGGAACGTGTATGTTTTTGTGTGTGTGTGAAAGAGGGTTGCCAGGATGACAGGGAGAAGGATTAGTGTCAGCGTTGACTGACTGTCTGAAGGGTGGCTTGGGTGATCTTTGTTCTGATCTGTTCAGTAGAGGAAGAGCACACCTCTGGTGGGGTATGCAGCTGGAAGGGGACCTCAATCCGGTAACTGGCACAAGACCCTGCTGGATGGAGGGAAATGTTGACTGAGGCCCAGGTCCACCACGGACTGTAGCGCCAGATGAAGGAGAAGGAGATCATTCTAGAGGTGGGACTCGTTGTGCCTTTCCTCTCTGAATCATTCCAGTTGTGACTCTTCTTTGCAGCCAGATATCTTGAAGGCCAGGAAGAGTCTCTCATTTCAAGCGCCTAATGCCGGACATGATTTGGTCCCACATGGAGACTGGAATCAACGAAAATTAAGGGCACACTTCGTAATTACCCAGTGTTTACGTGGATGTGGGATGAATGAGGTTCTTCTTTACATCTACGGATCGGGAGGAGCCTAGTGCTGGACTGAGTGTGGCTCCAGACGACTGGATGGCGCAGTTGGTTAAGTGCCTGCCCCAAGAATGAGGGGTCCCAAGTTCGAATCCAAGTGAAATCGAATCTGGTCCAGTCACCATTTGCCGTTGGGATCAAATTAACGGCACTGGAGTAGGTTGCTACCTGGCAGCACAATGGACCAGTTTTGAATCTGAGTGCTCCAGTAGAGTTTCAAAAAATTCTCCGAGAAAAAAAAAAGTGTGGCTCCATATGGATAGTGGAATCGACAAGAGTTTAGCTTGACAAGGGCACGACATGAGTCTAGCCAGGCAACTACGGATCCAACGCCTAAGATGGCTAAGCCATGACCTCAAACCAGAGCCACGTCAAGACCAAACCCGGAACAGGATATGCGCATGGACAACTTGGCTACGGCCCGGAGAGTCTTCAACTCTGAACCAGTAGGAAAAAGCAACAGAGGACGTCTACGTCTAAAGTGGGGCCTCCAAGTGGAGAAGGACCTTAACCATCTTGTCATGTGCAATTGGCGACCGCTCTCAAAAGATCGTGCTATCTGGGGAAGCTTGTTGGTTGAGGTCCAAGTCCACATCGGACTGTAGCCCCACAAGAAGAAGAAGGGGAGCACAGTCCGCAATTGCCTAGTGTTCAAGTTAGCGGAGAAGACGCTGTAGGGACCAGGCGAAGTGAATGACGTTCTCCTTTATTACCAGTCCAGGAAGGACCTAATGTCGGACTTAGTGTGAATCCATATAAACAAAGGAAACCGCGACTGTGTCCTCGTTGACGTAGAAGACGCTGCAATAGGCAGGGGATATGAATGTTTAGCTCACTGGGAAAGACACATAATCCCACTCTCGACTCAGTTTTGACTTCTCTGTGAACAATTTGAGCAGACCATCCAGCGCCTGAGGGCCACCTCAAAGACTTGACTACAAGAGGAAGCCGCTACTAACCTCTAACGTCTGTGGTTTGTATCCAAAGCCCAGCTCAGAAGCATGTCGACCTTGACAATCAGATAAGGAGACCGAAAGTCGAACATCCTTCATGGATTTATCCTAAACAATCCTAATAGAGCAGGCCCCTACCAACCTCTTGCTTATTCCCACCAGGAGGCGATGAAAAATGTTGCCTATCGCAGCAGACGGGGCTCGGTGTCCAGAGCTCAGCTCAGATGCACGTCGACTTCGGCACTCAGTTGAGGATTTCGGAAGTCAAACATCTTTCAAGGATTCATCCTCAACAATCCTAACAGAGCAAGCCGTTAAGTTGAGTGCCGCATGATACCACTTTGGTCTCACACGAATTTGGGCTTGCTGTGCCGCGTGAGACCAGAGTGTAATCGAAGTGTCAATAAAAAAAAATCCGTGGTCTGTTAGGACAGTTTTTCGGATTGTATGGTCGCACTCAACGTACTAAGTCCACCGTGAGGAGTTGAAAAAGAATGTCAGCAGACGGAGCGGCTCTCTGTGCCCAGAACTCAACTCAGACGCACGTCGACCTTCGCGCTCAGTTGAGGAAGCCAAACGTCTAACATTCTTCAAGGATCCATCCCAACGAATCCTAACAGAGCAGGCCAATACCGTCCTCTTGCTAAATTCCATCAGGAAGTGTTGGAAAAGTATGTCTAGCACAGCAGACGAAGTGGTTCATATTACCCTGAGCTCAGCTCAGACGCACGTCAGCCTTCACACTCAGTTGAGAAAGTCGAAAGTCCTCCAGAGTCCATCCATAAGCAACCCTTATAGGGCGGGCCTCTATAAACCTCATCGTAAGTCCACCAGGAGGCGGTTAAAAAGTATGTCTTGTGCAGCAGACGGGTTAGTTCTCTCTGTCTAGAGCCAGGCCCCCATCGACCTGGAAACTCAGTTGAGAAAGCCAAAATACCTACATCCATCAAGGATTCATCCTAAGCAACCCTTATAGAGCAGCTCTCTACCAAACTCTTGCATAAATCGACCAGGAAACGGTGAAAAGGTAAGTCTTCTCCCGCAGACCGTGAGGTTCTCAGTGTCCGTCGATCTGAGAACTCACTTAAGGATTTCGGAAGCCAAACATCCTTCAAGGATACATCTTAAACAATCCCCAAAATAATCAAATTGGCACCCTTTCAGAAATTCCGAACATGTTGACTCGACTTTTTTCGTGAAAAACGAGTCACTTTTTTCAAAATTAATTTTCTTTGAATTTCCACCGGTAGAATGTCTCAAAAGTGAGATGTGGGAAGGGGAAGTGATGATAAAATAGCCGTATGTCAATTATTTCGTCCTTAACACAAGGATATCTCAAAATTCCTTCTCGAGTGGTCCGTCTGATGGCAGTAATCGCAGGGGGAAACTACGAAAAATATGAAGATCCACCCTCATAGTTGACAAGACTGTACAAAAGGGGAAAAATCTCAAAGGATCGTCTTCTTAAAAGCCCATCCTTTCATCCTTTTCCTCACGCTCAGTTCAAAGAGCAATTCGCATCCCTATGCATGGACTACTTTACTCGGTTTATCTGCTCTTTTCTTCAAGTCTCCACATGCAAATGTTCCAGAATTCTTAAACTTTCCAGTCGTGGGTAAAGTTCGAGTAATTTGTCTTGTTGTCTAGTTACTTGACCATTGACGTCAACCCTCCTCAAGACTTTCGAGAAATCTAGTCTCGATGTAGTCCCGACGTCGATCTAACCTCGATCTAGATCTAGTTTCGATCTCGATCTAGTCTCGATCTGAATCTAGTCTCGATTCCGATCTAGTCTCAGTCCCGATCTAGTCTCGGTCCCGATCTAGTCTCGATCCCGATCTAGTCTCGATCACGATCTAGTCTCGACCTGGATCTAGTCTTGATCTAGATCTAGTCTCGATTTCGATCTTGACAGAAGATCCGAGGAAGTGTTTCTTAAATGGTCCAGTATTTGTTCAGCTACGTCGTGGGCCCTTCCTTCTTGTTCTCATTCCTCAATTTTGTCAACCTAAGATGACTTTTACATGAGGGAAAGAAGGCAGAATTATCGGAGAGAGAAAGTTTGGAAGGAGATGGGATGAATCACCAAAAGTACATCCCTTTCCAACCGTTTAGAAAATTATACGCTCTCTTTCCAACATTTCTGCCCTCTTCCGCTCATGTAATCACCGTCTAAGGAAGACTCTTCCAAGTCCTACACCAGCCACTCCGCCAGAGTCTGTCCTTTTAACAGAAGTCGGGGAAAAATCATCGAACCACCGAAACAGGCTAAAACTCATCGAACCATCGTCATGGCAACCCTATTTCCACGCCGCTCAGCCAGACATCGTGACTACCCGTGTCACATTGCACACTCCGAGTGCGTTATTGTGTGCACCACAGAGCCACTGAACATCGTCTCTATCTTCGCCATCTTCTCATCCATCGTCCTCCTCACAGTCCTTGTGTTTTTTTTTTTTGCTTTTCTTGTTTGTCAATAGAACCGCCACCATCGTCACGTACTCGAGCGTAAGTGGCAACTGTCTAATTTCAGGCAACACACACTCTCCGGCAAAAAGGACATTTGAATGAGTGGGGGCTGCGGGGAGCATATGTCTACTTTGGAACAAAAAAGGGAAACCCAAACGAAAGTTAGCACCCGACTAGACAGATGGATCACCCAACACCAAAGCACACCTCTCCCTCTCCCCCGCAGCTATTCACAGAGAGTCTATCCTTTGAAGTGAGCTTGCGCTTCATCAAAAAAGGATCTCAATTTGTTTCGAATTATCCTCTGTTGCTGGAATTCGGTGCTAACAACTCGGTGTCAGACAGAAGAGCTTTTCATTACTATCAACCGTCGGCGGAGTGAGTGGGTGGGTGGGATGTACTTCAGCCTCACAATGAGTTAATTGACATGAACCGACAAGACGAGCACAACCGTTCTGCACACAGTCGTGGCAAGAAGAGCCTTATCCTCTCCCACACACACACACACAGAGACTGAGCTCTGGCGCGGCGGCGGCGGTGCTAATGATTAATTGTTCCTTCTCCGGCGAGCAGCAGAGAAACACCGATGATAAACTGCCAACACAAAGTTTTCTTTCGTTCGCTGGTTTCTCTTCTTCTTTTTTTTTTCATTTTTGTTGATCTGCGAAGAGCCCGGAAGCCCTGCGAAAGTTTGTTGCGTGTTGTTGCTGCTGTTGTGGCACAAAAATTGAGAAACTTACCGTAAATTTGCATTTTTATCAGGTATAACTCTAAAAGTTGCCCCCGCCTGCCACCTCCACCCCCAGCCACGACCGGGCCAGCGTCCATTTGGTTGGTTAAATCCCGGCGAACGTGTAGACATGGTAACAGGATAAATCAAGGATAACAGCGCGCTACTGAGAGGTGTACAAGCGGGGTGAGAGAAAAAAACAAGTTTATCTCTCCGCGTACACTTTCTTACCAGCGGCACCAGGAGCACCACCCTCAAAAGGATGGTAATCATTTGATTCGTTGGCATGAATTGATTTATGTCCTGTAGCCGTCTCTCATCTTTATCCTGCACCCCCACCGGCATCCTTCCGCAGCCGCAGCCCACCGCACACATATTGAGGCCATCTTTCATTGTGCAACGGCGCGCCATAAAATAGGATACTCTCGCGCCAGTGGAGTGTCTTGGTCTCATCGTGGACACTATACACAACCAAAAAGGACATGGACACATGGCCACCATCGAGAATATGGTTATTTTCAGAGAGAGGGAGAGAGAGAAGGGCTGAGGAGGGCTTAGCAAATTTATGCGGCAACATTTTAAAGTTTTATTACTTCGAATAGTTGCGCTGCGAGTTGGTCCTTTGCAGAGGGTCCTTTGTCGCCCCTCCAGAGAGAGAGAATGAGAGAATGAACTTGTGCAACTCGAAAATGTTTAATGTCACCCCACATGGCTGGTGTTGAATTGCATTCGTGCGCAGGCAACGACTTTGCACCCCACGAGTCCTTGACACAGGAGCATTTAACACTCGTTTCAACGATCTCATTACAAATAGTTTGTTGCGGCATACAGACCACCCAAACCCCCTCCCCCCCTCCACCCCTCTCTCAGAGAGGATGTCGTAAAGGAAAGTGGCCGAAAAAATTGATTTAGGAATGGCCCTTCGAGCGGCATTTATTCGACAATAATTCTTGAAACCATAAAACCCGAACCAAAAGACTCATTCTTGTGGTCTAAACGAGGAAAAAATACACCCACACACACACAAGCATGGACCTCACATGAGTGCCGATGGGGGAAGGACGAGGAATAGGAAAAATCCTATAGCCTCACCCCCACATGAGTGACTGAGGCGTTTATGGCTCAGTAAGTTCATGTTAGTTAACCGCCAATTAACAGTAAATCCCCCCCACTAGAGCAGTATCAAAGGACGATGTGACTGGCCTGAGAGTGTGGTGTGACTGGCGAGAGTAATCCCTGCATGAAAGGAGTCAAGTCATGGCGTTATGACATTGTAACATGACTTTGGGTGGCACAAATGAATGTCCTGTTTCGCTGTTCGTTAAGAATGCAGACAAAAAAAAAAACGAAAAAGAGCTCAAAGAGAGACAGAGAGAGTGTGAGACTTTGATTTATGATAAGGACGAAGGAATGAGAGAAAGAAAAGAAAGGAAAATCCTTTAATGTTCCCACTGGGTGCTGTGGGGGGTTGGGGGTTGGAGTAAATCACAGTGCAACTCCCAAATGTGCAATTACCAGGATCTCTCTCATATCACGAGTGTGAGAGAAAACAAAAAAAAAAAAAAAAAAAACAGACAAAAGGAACAGAGAAGCAAAAATTCTGTAATGAAGAGAGAAGGACCTGTGGCGTGATACAGGACATCAAGTGCAAGTGCAGATTCACCGCTACAATTTCATTTTATTTCTGCTTTTTTATCTCTTTTTTTTTCCCCATCCTTGGGTGAGATCCTGCCACTTGGACTGTGAGAGGGATGCGACGAGGGGGGATGGGGTGATGGTGAAGTAATTTTCCAGTCACCACCGATTCAGATTCAGACACAGACGCTGTGAAAGCCAACCAGGGAGATGCAACTAGAATTCCATAAAGGAATCGGGATATTGCTCCTGTTCATGTGACACATGGGGGGACGACCACCTCCCCCCACGTCGTTCGGTCTGACACTATAACGCAATTGTCAAATGACAGTTGGAATTTCATTTTTTCCCCCCCGCCCACCCCCGCACTTCATCCCTCTCGTTGCTGTTGGTGGTGGTTGGTCTTCGAGACAATTTTGCGAGTTACTTAGGATGTCACGAACGACCGATGGGTGGGTGTACATTCCCAGCCACATGCAAGGATATTTATGATTGCACCAGAGACTATGCACAGAGTGTCTTCTCGTGTGCGTATGTGTGTGTGTGTGTTTGGTGCTGTCATGGCAAGGAATCCAAGGATACTCGTTCAGATTCAAAGGGCGGCGGCAACGGCGACGGCAGCAGAGACCTTCTCAGACTCAATCGCTAAGACAATAAAGGATAACAACGGATTCAATTCCTTCTCACCACAGCCCCAGCGAGGGGAGGGCTTGAGTTTTGAATATATTTCACTTGTTGTCATGTCCTAGGCAACGCTTGATTTAATTCTCTGACATTCGCCTTTTTTTCTCGTCTTTTTTTTCAGTTTTTTTTCGTTTTTTTCTTCCTTTCCCGCTCCCTCGTCGTCATTTCTAAGGACTCGGCGGTGGGGGGGTCGGTTGCGAATGGATTGGGGCGGACATCAGCGCAAATAAATTCAGACAGTCCTGTGCTCCTTTGAGTTCTGTAAAATAATATTCCTGATGGAAAACACAGTCACACACCCTCACACACACTCGCCCGCAAACAGACGCTTATCGAAGTTTGGATCAGTCTGTTTGGCATCCCCCCACATTTGCTGTGTTGTCTTGTCTTCCGTCTTGTGTGCGCCTCGGCTAAATTCGAATCAAATTTCATAAAAATTTTATTGGAAAGGGAATACTTTTACAACCTTTTTCTCATTTTCGTCCTTTCCTTTGTCTTTGGCTTTCGATTGATGGTGGGGGGGGAGAGGGGGGCTTGGATCTCTCCGCTCGATACAAAATTGTTTTGACAAATTGTACCTGTTCGGAATCAAGCAGCCAAAGGTAATCCTTACATCGCCAAACATCCAAACACCCACCCAGCAACCCCCACGCTCACATGGCCACAATCGAAATAAAGATCAAATGAAGATACAGTTATGGCGGATGTGGTGCAGGGGGAGTGCGGGAGTATGAGGATGGTTTGAAGGATCCATGTCAAGTGGTTTGAGGCAGCCTGTCAGTGTACCTTTTGACGGAAGGAATTCCGATAGTCGTGTGCGCCTTTGCGTGAGTTGCCTCATGTGTGAACGAGGTCAAATGTTGTTGTAACCGAATTGGTTATCGGGACGTGGTTCTGGTGAGGGGGGGGGGGTATGGGAGTGGGGAGATGTTTATATTGTTCTTCGAAAAAAAAACCCTTTTCCTCCGTATGTGTGTCTCGAGGCGAGAGTAAGCGCAGCACAAAAAAAAAAGGGGTACCACGATGGATCGGAGTTCGATTGATTGTAGGATAAACTGAATTCCCTGGATACGCCTTTGATGGTTTTTTGATTTATTGGCAGTTCGGGAAATTGGAACAGACAAAGTTGATGGATAGGGCGCTTGGTTCTCTTGTGTGTTGGGGTTTTTTTTTTCCTTCTGGTTTGCATGGATGGGGTGTGTGAAGGGGCGGGGGGGTGGTAAAACAATTCTAGGAATTTAATTACGAAATAAACACTTTTCGGGGACGGTCAAGGGAAAAATTGATCACGTTTGAAGATTTGATTACCAAGTGGTGTCCACTCAACCCAGCAAAACGACATGTGATATCGGGGTTGACACTGAAGTGAAGGGAGGGAGGGCGGTTGTGATGTGTTCATAGATGACTACCCTTTTCCTGGTTGAACATGTCATTGGACTTCAGTCAAAACGGATTTGAAGAAAGTGAGTGGTATCAGATTCGGGTTTAGGGAGGGGATGTCGTTTTGATCTGAATATTCTGGGCCTGCCACTCCATGTCCACTTCCATTTGGTCGCTATGAATCGTATAAAATGACAAAAGCAGCCTCAAACTGATCGTTGCTGACCTCTGATCCGGCCTGCCACTCAGTATCCACTTCGATTTTGTCTCAGGGTATGGCACAAAAATGCAAAAGACGCCTCGAACTGATCAAGGGGAGATCTTGACTCCGTGTCCACTTCCACTTTGTCGCAGGGAATGGCACAAAATTACAAAACTGATCGAGAGGAGATCTGGACTCGGTGTCCACTTCCGTTTTGTCGCAGGGAATGGCTCAAAATTACAAAAGACGCTTCGAACTGATCGTTGCTGGCTTTTGGTCGGACCTCCTACTCCGTATCAACTCTCATTCTGTCTCAGGAAATTATACGAAAATACAAACAGACGCATCGAACTGATCGAGAGGAGATCTGGACTCCGAAGCCACTTCCATTTGTCGCAGGGAATGGCACAAAATTACAAAACTGATCGAGAGGAGATCTGGACTCCGTGTTCACTTCCATTTTGTCCCAGGGAATGGCACAAAATTACAAAAGACGCCTCAAACTGCTCGAGAGAAGATCTGGACTCCGTAGCCATTTCCATCTTGTCGCAGGAAAAGGCTCAAAATTACAAAAGACGCCTCAAACTGCTCGAGAGGAGATCGGGACTCCGAAGCCACTTCCATTTGTCGCAGGGAATGGCACAAAATTACAAAACTGATCGAGAGGAGATCTGGACTCCGTGTTCACTTCCATTTTGTCCCAGGGAATGGCACAAAATTACAAAAGACGCCTCAAACTGCTCGAGAGAAGATCTGGACTCCGTAGCCATTTCCATCTTGTCGCAGGAAAAGGCTCAGAATTACAAAAGACGCCTCAAACTGATCGTTGCTGACTTTTTCCGGAGATCCGTGAAAGTTGAAGGACTCTGACTTCTCTGAACTGTTGCCACTTAAAATCCTACAAATGGTTATGAGCTCCTTTCCCTCTGCCGCCACGATCAGTTGATCACCCAGCAGCACGCCACAGCAAAGCCCTAAGCCCATCCGCCCCCGTAAACATCGGTTCCACTCGATTTCCCTTCAGTACGCAAATCGCTTCCTCATCGACTCCGTGACTTGTAATCCCCTCACGACGTCACTTTTTTCCCTCCACCCCCCCGAAATTCCTCCGCACATGTTTCTACGCAAAAAAAAAAGCGAAACAACAACAAAAATTCAATTATTCTTCCGAACAGAGGAATAAATCAGAGGAAGCAACCCAAAAAAAGGACGATTTCAACAAGTAATCCAGATGCTAAGGCGATTAAGTCCCATACCTTCGCAGTCACACGCAACGCAGCAACAACAACAGACCAACAAATTTCACATTTGTACTTGTATGCGTCTTTGTTTAGGTCCTGCTGTGCCCTCCCCGTACTCACTCTAATCCGTACACATGCCGACACACATTTCACCGTCGTCGTCGTCGTTGTTGCTCTCCAATTGACTGCTGTGATGTCCTACTTCTGTCAGCCAACAGGGGGGAGGGGGGAAAGGAAAAGGACCAAACAACAGAAGGAATGTTCATCAAATCCTTAAATCTGTTTAAAAATAGAAAGTGATAAAATTTGGCGACACACGCTCGCTTTGGTCGTGTCTTACCTGGTCGACCTTTTTGGGCTACTGTCGCTGTCGTTGGCCAACTGACGCGAGATTTTGAGGAGATTTCAAAAATCTGTTATCTGCGTCGCTTTGTTCGTTTGAGTCCACTCCAACCGGGAGGACGTGCATTCACTTGACAGCGCTGTGGAGAGAGTCCTCCTCTCTTGTTCTCTCCCAGCAGGTAGTCTTGCACCATATGGGCTGAGGCCTCTTCTGTCGGCAGTTAGTTCGCATAATTTCCCTTTATCCCCTGTCAGCAGGAGTCATCATCTCAAGGGTCGTCTTACGTACCTGTTCCCTCCGTCCGTCATATGCTACTCGTACCAATTAGAGACTTTCTTTCGGCTTGGGCCACTCCAAGGGACAGGCAACACTTGAGCGACAGTGATTTATCACTCCACACACACACGCACAGTGGTCCTGTGCCCATCCCGGCCCAAGTGATTTATCACCCCACCCCCAGTCGGCGCGGTCCTTTGTCACATCGTTCCGTGGACATTTTCAATTTAAATTAATTGGATTAACAAATCACATTACAAATATTGATTACCCAATTTTCACTTCCCCCCACACCGCCACCGCCACCGGCTCCGCCCCACCAGGACGCCGCATCGGTCCGCACACACTAGTGATTACCAATTGCATTCGCTGGATTCAATTGAAGGCCGATTTCACAATTAAAGCCATTCCTGCACGCCCCCTGTGCTTAGCAGGGGATGGTGGGCGGGCGGGCGAGAGGGTGAGGGTGAGTGCACCAGTGGTGATACTGAAATTACCCTCCAGCAGGCAACTCCGTCGGGTCCGGTTTATTAGAATTGATCGTCCTCTGTGCGGTCGTTGAGGGCTGGGATAGGGTGGGGGGTGTTTGACTGCGAAATCAAATTGAAAACTGCCATTATTATTGCATAATATTTGTATACACCCTCTCAGCGGGGGGCGGGCGAATGACAGAAAAGGGTGTTGTTTTTTGTGTGCGATCGATTTCAATAAATTTAAATTTTTCAACGCGCCTCGCCGTGGGGTGCGCTGCGCGATGGACGGTCTAATTCACTTAAGCGGACAATGGAGGCGCTATCACTGCCGGGGGGGACGTGTCGGCAAAAAATACACCCCGCCGCCAGCACTTATGGCATCATTAATTCAGTCGCATGCTATTTTTTGCCGTTCCCTCGGTTCGATTAAAAGTAATGCGAGATGTGTTTGCAGAGACGGGGTTTTTTGTGCGTCTGGACCGGGTTGCGTGGACTTGTGTCAACTAATTGAGGGGACTAATGGGACTTGGCGGTCTGGATACATTTTTTCAAACTCTTTTTCACAGCCAGTCGTTTTGATTTGTTATTCTCAAAGTTTACCGTCTGCGTGGTCCACCCACACAGAAGTTTTTGGTCAGACAAATGGACATCTGTTCACTTTTTTCGTGATGACGGGACTGTGCGTGCAAGCGTTGCTCTGGGTACGCACGCTTCTTTGTGCCCTTTCGTGACCAGACAGTGGTTCGTTTTTATTTTTTTTTTGAGGTTTTTTTGAAGCACTACACTTTGACTCAAAACTGGTCCATTGAACTGGTAGGTAACAACCTCCTCCAGTGCCGTTAATTTGATCCCAACGGCAAATGGTGACTGGACCAGATTCGATTTCACTGGGATTCGAACCTGGGACCCGTCTAACTTGGGGCAGGCACTTAACCAACAGCGCTATCCATTCGTGTCGCGGGAGTCTTTGGTTTAGAGGGTAATGAACTGTATGGAACCTTATTTGAGTTAAAATACAAAGAAAATCGAGCTCTGGTCACCCAGACCACCTCTAAGCACAGCAGTCCATCGTCAGTCTGCTTCCTCTCACAGCAGAGAAGTTCTAGAAGATCCTGTGCAACACCGACCGAGGGACTCCTCATCTCTAGTCGAGTCTTTGTTGCCAACGATGCGAACGAACAGCTTCTAATTGGACTAACGGATGATTTTTAATGAGCAATTTTAAGGTGATTCACGTAGAGGTCACAATTTGAAACCCAGATCATTGTGAATTCCGTAAGAATGACTTCAATATATTTCTCAGCGTTTGCCAAGGGAAAGAACTGCCATTTTCAAAAGTGTATAACACGTCATAGAAAAGTTCGATTTGATGGCTTTTGTGCGTTTGCAAAATCGGACCATTTTCAGCAAATATAATTTTCGGCGAATCTAAAAAATTGAATTTTCTCAAATTTTCACGGATTCTGACTGAAATTTCGGACAGAATCAACTTTATTCATCCTTTCCACACTCAGCCTCGTGCACTTCAGCTGAAATTTGAGTCGAAACACAAAGAAAATCGACTTTCAAAAAAATGGAACATTTCACACGAAAAAATGCAGTAAACTCATAACACAACTGGGTCGCATTTTTTTGCTGAAAATGAACGAATTTCGATCGAGCTCGATTTGATGATTATACAATTTTCTTAAACGAATTTCTCGGGATTTAGGACAAATTCAAGGAAGCTGGATATCAGGATGGAAAGGAAATTAAACATGGAAGCGGACTAAGCCAAGATCTTGTAACGGAAGTGCCTTGGTTCAGAAATTGGAGGCAAAAAACGTGAAAGCCTTTTTTTTGTCACATCAGCAGGGATCTCCGAAGACACGACATTTTCTGAAATGATTTTCTCGATAACTAGGACGAGGTGGAGGACGCGGGATATCAGAATAGAAAGGAAATTGAATGTAGAATCGGAATAAGGTCAGATTTTGCAAAGGGAGTGCCTTGGTTGGGTGTTTGGAGACGAAATTCGTGATAACATCTTTTCTTGGCACATCAACAGTGATCGTGACGTGTATTCTGAAAGGAATTACTTGATAAATGGGACGAACTGAAGGACACGAGGTATCAGAATGGAATGAAGATTGACTGGAGAAGAGTAATAAGGCATGCCCTTGTAACGGCTGCGACATGGTTAAGCGTTTGGAGGCGAAGTTCAGGTGATCCTTTTTTGGCACATGAACAGTGATCTTGGAAGACATGATGTTTTTTGAAACGATTTTGTCGATAATTGGGACAAGTTGAAGGATGCAGGGTACAATTCATTTCAGAAGCAGAGTAAGGCAAGAGTTTGCAGAAGAAATGGCTTGGTTGGGGAGTTGGAGGCGAAGTTCGAGGGACCTGTTTTTGTTACATGATCTTGGAGTGATCTTGGAGGACTAGAGGTTTTCTGAAACGATTCTTTCAGTACTTACGACGAATTGAATGATGGGGGATACAATAATGAGTGAGAAAGTTGTTGAAGAAACGTATTACGACTGCGTTTTGTAACGAGAAGTCCTTGGTCAATTATCTGGAGTGACATTTGTGATATCACTCTTTGGCACATCAGGAGCAAAAATTGTGTGAGTTTCCATGTGTTTCGTAAGACATTTCTAGAAATGAAGTTGAAATCAGTTGCTTGGCTGACCTCACCACCAAAAGTCCTCACACTTAATGGAAGAAACCGGCAACGACATTTTCGCTGGCCGTTCGATTTCGTTTTGCTCTCTGACTCTGGAGGCCTTTGTCAGGACAGATCTTTTGACTAATGGGCCTATCATTTGAATTCTTCAGGATCTCCCTCTGATTTTTTCTGTCGAGGATCTCACTAAAGGTAGCCCTAAACGACCAACATGCTCGCCGAACTTGCTCGTGCTTGCCGCATTTTCATCGTGTATGGGCTGGTTCGTGAGCCACTCGCTGTTGGCGAAAAATTACGACTTTGTCGTGTTCGTTGGTTTTGATGTTCCCCGTGTAGGGCCATGTTCGCAAGCTAACCTCATTTTTGTTGTGAACGTCACCGAGTGCATATCGCGGATTAAGCACAATGTCAACAGTCAGCCACGATTTTATCGTGAAATTCACCACTTGCACTTCCCTATCACTCAAGTTGAGGGTTTGAAGAAACAACACGAAATGAATGTTCGCCAAATGTGTTCGCCGTGTAGGGGATAACGCAAACAAGCAAGTTCGGCGGGCATGTTCATCGTTTATGGCTACCTTAATGAAAGACGACTGGATGGCGCAGTTGGTTAAGTGCCTGCCTTAAGTTAGAGAGGTCCCAGGTTCGAATCCCAGTGAAATCAAAGTTTAAACGCTTTTATTATATTTTTCAAATCTGGTCCCGTCACCATTTGCCGTTGAGATCAAATTAACGGCACTATCATTGGGGCTTTCGATCAATGGTAGTAGTCTGAATGGTATCACAATGGACCAACATGGTTGGTGAATTCACCAGCAGCCCCCAAACCAAATCTGACCCTAATGAAGCCTTACCCAGTCAATCTTTCAAAGCCAAGATGAAGTCCACCACTTCCACAAAAAGTGCTTCATTCCCCCCAAAAAAGTCTCATGAACTCAACGACCACTTCAAAATCAAGTTCAAATTTCCAGATCAAAGCGATCATAGAGCACTCTGACTGACAGAGTTCACCTGAGTGGATTTGTCAAAAAGTCACTCCTCATCCAGTCCCAACTCACAATCAAATTCAATCGTTCGGCCCCATCAGGCACGCGCCTTCCAATCCCCATCGCACCACTTCACCACTCAATTCAATCGATCCCGCCGCCGCCGCCGCCCTCCATCCATCCCCGAATGATAGATTAAACAATATCGACTCTAAATTGCAACCCTATGGCGCTCCATCGTCGATTCCTTGGAACCCAGCCGCACACGGGCACCCTTTGAAGTCGTTCCTGTTTTTTCCTTCTCCAAATTGAAACAATATTCTCTTTAGAATCTCTTAAGCATAAATAAATACCCAGGCAACCCCAAAAGCCCCCACAAAACGATGCAATATGCCAATGTGCCTGCTGTCCCCTTCGTCGTCTTCGGCGGCGAGTGGCCGGGGATGGTGTTGGTGTTGGGTAACAAACGCCAAATAAAATGGCGCAGAAAACGAAACGATTTCCCTGGGGTGATTGCAGCGTTTTCGTTTTCCTTCTCGTTTTCGGTTTCGTTTTGGTGCGTCGTTCTATTTTTTTTTTCTTTGCTCCCATTTTTTTTTTTCGGGGAACATTTTATAGCGTTACCCTTAACTACACAATAGATTAGAGCGGGGGCCCGCCAACGCCAAAGCCAAAGCCAAAGTCGAAGCCGAAGCCGAAGCCTTTTGCGAAATCGTTTTTCACGTTATACGCTGCTCATCGCCCTTTCCCACCTTGATTCAGGACCTAGCTGGAGCCTGGATGCACGGTGGACAGGGGTGGAGGTGGCGAAAGTCGTCGCCCCTAGCATACCGACATTGGATTCGGCTGGATTATTGTGTGCACAGCGCGAAGTGTATAAAATTCAGAATCAGTTCCTAATTCTCTACGGGCACTCGACATGGTAGACTGTCGGAGGGACTCAATGCATACTGTCCTGGCTCCTGGCATGCCGCATGCCGTTCCCGTTGCCATTGCCATTTGTGCGCCCGCTTTACGCGAAACAATCGATTCCAACAATGTGCGCCTTGCCGCCCGCCTGTGTACGTCTGAGAGGTGAGCAAATGTGTATCTGTATACACCGGGGGACCGGTTTCATTTTCACCGATTTCGCCAAAAGGTTCAGCGAAAAAAAACCTGAAAACACGCGAAAAAGACTGCAGCTAGTGAGCCATTTATATCACTTTACGCTGGAGTTTGGAAGGTGCGCCTTTGGCAATTTTCAAAAGGACATAGACCATGATGAGTGGTTGTTGGCGGGGGCGAATCGAGGCGAAGGTCCTTTCGGTGGATGCACAGAATGCACGGGTGGTCGTGAAAGTACATCTCATTCGACAATGACGACGACTGCCTGGATGGCTGGAGAGTGAATTCCGCATGGATTGCCCGTGAAATCGAGTGCCAACTATCAATATGGGAATCAATGGATTTAGAGTCAACAGAGAGAGAGAGCGAGAGAGAGAGGGGGAGGCCGTCCAAAGTCAAAGTGTTTATGAGACCATGCAGGCGAGGTCGATAGCCGGCAGATCTTCGAGCAGAGTTCATTTTTGCAATTTGGGAATTGGGGATTTCAAGGAGATTACTCGCCACTCCTGACGGAACCGACTGAGACCGGACCTAGACGGATTTTGTAATTTAAAATCATTACCAGGGGGTCTTTGTGGCGTGGTTGTGTGTTGTGTCCTGTGTTGCACCGTGGGGAGATGGAGGGATTTTAAAAGCCAAGAGATGTGGCTGTCTGGTGGTTGATTGGTCTTGATTGCTAATAGAACCGGATTCTGATCGGGGGATGGGGATGTAACAAGGAATCGGAACGGAGTTTGTTTTCATCTGCGATTGCTCACGTGATTAATTGAAGGAGTTTATGGAAAGCAAAGCCCCTCATGCATCATTTAGGACAAGTGTCGTGGGCTGAGTAATAGCGGGGGTCATTTCTGAACTTTTAAGATTTGCTTTGTGGGCGATGAAGACAAACATTGTGAACAGAAGGAAGTGGAAAAGTAAACTGAAAGCGCCTCTGAGTGGAATGTGATCGTTTTTCAAGCGATAACCGGGGGGAGGTTCAACGGAAAATAACTCTGAACATCCGCAGCTCCACCAAATTTTTCAAACAACTAAATCCCAAAGCTCTTCTCGAGCTGAAAACATTTTCTCGTAGTAAGTGCTATAGGCCCAATGTCCTACTCTTGTGGCATTCCACAGAAGACTTCATCTCTGCTCCTTCGTACTAAGTTCCATGGGCCCAATGTCCTACTCTTGTGGCATTCCACAGAAGACTTCATCTCTGCTCCTTCGTACTAAGCTCCATGGGCCCAATGTCCTACTCTTGAGGCACTTCACAAAAACCTTCATCTCTGCTCCTTCGTACTAAGTTCCATGGGCCCAATGTCATACTCTTGTGGCATTCCAAGCAAATCTTTGTTTAATGGGGCCAATGTCCTACTCTTGTGGCATTCCACAGAAATCTTTGCCTCTGCTCCTTCGTGATAAGGACCATAGGCCCAATGTCCTACTCTCGCGGTATTCCACGGAAATCTTTGTTCCATGGGCCCAATGTTAGGACATTGTGGCATTCCACGGAAATCGTTGTTCTATGGGCCCAATGTCCTACTCTTGTCGGATTCTTTGGAAATCTTTTCGTCTGCTCCTTTGAACTGAATTTCATGGACCCAATTATTGTGGAAATTATTATCCCCGCCCCTTCCTTTCATCCCAATGCTCTCCCCCTTAAGCCATAGAAAGAGTGACTCAGACAATCATAAAGCAAAGGCCCCTTGAGACACTCCTGTGGCACTCCAATGAATTTGCTCCTTTCACAGCCAAACCGGATCAACTTGATGCCACCACAAGATTCGAATCTCTCTTCCGATTCACACCGCCATTCACAGGACATGAAAGTATCCTTTTTCGTATCGAATGTCACTCAATCGGCCACCAATCAAAACACCCCCGCCCACATTCACACGCGAGTATCTCCAGAAATCATCTCCCAAAAATGTATCACAACAAACGACTAGCAACAGGGTGTCCTAGAAAGGACGAGAAAAAAGAGAGAACCCAAACTATCGCCCCCTTTATCCATGAGAGGCCATCTTCACATGTGCAAGATGGATATGCATCAGGAGGAGGACTTGAGTGTCTGAAAGGCTTTCAAGTGGAGTTTTCAGCTTAGCCTGAGGCAGACGCGGGAGGCCTTTAAAGGATCATCGGGCTGGATCATCGAAGGGCACAAATCTGGTTCCTATTCCGAGATATTAGGGAGAAAATGATAGTAGATCCTTCCTTCAGAATTCAGCGAAAATCGAACTTCAGAATTGTGAGCCCCTGCTGAATCGTAATCAACCATGAATTCAAAATTAATCCGAAATTTTAAGACACTCTACTGAACTACCCCTGACTCGTCCATTAGCTGCGACAGGATGGCCTCCTCAGCCCTTTGAAGCAGAACGAAGCCGGACTCCCTTTAATGGAGGAGTAGCTCAAACGACATCTCGGTTCTCGTGTGGCTTCGCCTCAGAATGCAATTCCCACTTCGAAGGGCTGCCCTGTGACGCCTATCCCAAGAGAATCTTGACGATTGACACTTTCGGTCATCACAACACTGGATGCTGTGCATCATCCCTTAAAGTCTCCGGCCTTAACTCCCACACGCTGCACTTTAATGCGACACCCCCCTCTTGAGTGCGTTCAATCACAAATCCTTAATGCGTTAACGACCTCATTTACTACCATCACACCGGCCCTCTGCGAACATACCGAAGCACCCGTGAAGCGGTTGTGTGTATTCCCCAAGCCCCACAACGTTAACGAGATTCAAATGTCCCATGTCATCAGCAGCTGCCATCAGCAGCACAGACTACAAGCTGAAATGCCTTGTCCAACGGCAGCTGCAGCCAGTGTTGCAACGAGACGCCTCATTCCTTCGTCTGCATCGGACGGAGGACTCGTGCCGACAATCAGTGCGACGATACACCAATCCCAACCACTACAAGTACCCGGCAAGATGACGATGACATTGAAACCCCCACCCCCACCATCCCTCGACCAACCACCAGCCACCAGGCAACATTTTGACAGACACGTCGTTGGTCCTCTTCATCTCAAGCGAAGCACCGGAACGAAAGGACATGCCACACGCACACAGGCACACCCCCACCGCCGAAATAAATCACACTTCCGTCAAAGTAAGCCCACAAAATTGACTCCGCAAGACATTTGCATGGAAAAGACGGCAGCCACCGCCACTAAAGTTCGGATTAAAAGGATAAATGACATTTTTCCCTTTGCGCCCGCAACACGGATTACCGACCAAACGGTGGGGGGACAGGGGGAATGGGGAAAACCTCGAAAAGTGTTTTTAATTACAGCGGGAAGGTCCTTGCGCGCCCCAGCGGGAGGGAAATTAATAAAAATGCGACTTCATTCACTCACTCTGTTTCAATTAGGATCAGGAAAAGGCAGGACAAAAAATAGGGCACACGCCCCCATCCAACCGAACACCCAGGGTGCGTGCCCAAAATATGTTGATGCCCGAGGACGACCTCTCCCGAGGCGCAAATAAGTAAATGTTCTGCGAAATTGACGCGATAAATAGAAGTGAAATCCTTTATTCACTTTTTTCGTTTCCTTGCGGGTGTCCTTTTCTCTCTCTTCTCGACGATGTCTTTGAGATCATTAATCCTAATCGTTGTCGGTCGCCCGAATCACCCCTCCTGGTGGACCTTGGGTAACCTTTTTTTGCGCCCGTTTTCCTGCTTTTCTGTTTTTATTTATGACTTTGGTGTCGCCTCTCAATTTGACTTTCGAAGAATTTGCTTCTTTTTTCATTTTTGGAAGCTTCCCTTCGGCACGGTGTCCTTTTTTCTTGGAAGAGGTAAGCCTCTGAGGGCTGGCAAGCGCCAAAGCAAAAGGGTACAGCCAATCTCTCAGAGGGTCGCTTAATGCGTTTCAGTTTCCATCTCGTGGTATTGGTTGCCCTCAGGCTGGGTCCGTGCGCTCTCCCCAAACAGCCTATCATCGGCTCATTTAGACAAAAAGGTCCCCTGTCCATAGTCCATCATTCCTCGACGACGACAACGACGACGACGAAGACGTCTAGGAGAGTTCGAGAGGAAAAAAATGGGGTATCCTCGCTGGAAGAGAAAATTTTAAATTAATCTTAATTACCAAAAGGTTGAGTTGGCCTCTTTCTTAAGCCTAGTCCTCTCTCTCTCTTTCTCTCTCTCTCTCTCCCCCTCTCTCTCCCTGTCGCCCACTCGAAAGCACGCATTCTTGCGTCTCTGTATGCGCGCAGTGAAGTGATGGATTGCCTTGTTTATAAAATTTGAACTTTTAGGCAACGACTTGGGGCAAGGTAGTCCCTTTCTTTTTCTCATTTTTTTCCGTTCGTCCTTCATTTCTTGACGGGGTTTATTTTTTTCTCGGGGGGGAGGAGAACTTTTATCCTTGCAAATTGAAAAACGCCGCTACAAGCAGCATGCAGGACAGATGGATGATGGGCGGCGAAAGGGGTGACGCAGAGGATGGGGGAGGGGGGGGGGGGATGACTGAGAGGAGGGTGCGAGTGAGGGTAGTGCAAGTGAAAAGTTTCGTACGTAAAGTTAAGGAAACATTGTGAGATTCTTAGATCAGATTTCTGGAAGAAATCAAAACGAGAAAAAGTTTAAGGGGATTGTTCCCTAAGTGGTTCTCCTTCTTGTGCTCCGTGCGGGCGTAAGATTTTCAGGATCTCTTGCTGGTCCATCGTTTTAATCCTAGTGTTCTTCGAGGAGGAGAAATTATTTTTCGTTTTCCTATGAGACCGGGGGTGTACACGCGCGCGTGTGTGTGTGTGTGTGAAAGTCGAAAGCATGTGGGATCGGAATTTTGAAATTGAAAAGAAAAAACCTTTCTGATCCTTGTTAGAGTCAACCCAGTCAATTAGAGAATTAAATTGAGAATGTAATGCCTGTTGGTCATGAAAGTTTGTTCAGAACTTCTGCTCCTGTTTTTGATCCTTCAGCCCGAATGATGTGTGGGCTTCGGGGTTCTTTTGTTCATCCTCCGTAGTCTCTGTTGGCCAGTCTGTGCCTTCAGTTTGGACATGTGTCTCGAGTTGATTGACGGGATGTCGACTTTGATTTCGAAGTCCTTTTCTGAAACCCATCGGGGGAGTGATTTCTCCATTTTCCCCGTCAAATTTAACGGCTCTGCCTGAAAAAATAACTCTTTGAGATTGAATTCCCTTCCCCAGATCACATGCTGATTGTATGCACAACGCCTTCACTCTTCACAGAGCATCATTCAACGACATCCCTTTTCAGAGCTCGACGTGCCTCCAGATCTGCCCTCAGGTAGCAAAAAACCACCTCAATCCCCGAACGACTGCTCCCGCCTTAAGGTCACCATCGCATCGCTTTAAAAGTCTTAAGTTGAACTACCCCTCGAGCAGTGAACTTTCCCCCCACCCCACCACACACACGCTCGAGAGAGGAACAAAAAAATTGATCTCATCATCGTGTGCCAAAAGTACACAAGCATCCAAGCCAAATGCCAGCTCGTCGCTTGAGTGCCTTCATTAGTCACAAAAGAGGGCATCCACCCATCCACCCACCTTTGGCGTGCACCTGTGTGTGTGTGTGTCTCTCCCGATGAATATATTTCTGAGTAGCAAAACCTCAGCCATCCAATGTGATCCATCCTTGTGCTCCTCTTCACAGTCGGAGCTGGGCTATGTGGCGTTCCCTTCGCCGTTCATGCATTCATACATTCATCTCTGCCACCCTCGCTCGCTGCACTCTCACATATGTTGCCGATGCCGAACCACCGCCCAATAATTTTACCTGAATGAACCATAATTTCACTCCGCCGCCGCTGGGTGCAATGACTCCTTGCGGCAGTCGGAGCCCAAAGCCCGGGGGCGAAAACCAACCCACCGCCGCCGCCGCACCGTCAAGGAGGAGCATTTGAATTATTCTCATTCAGGATACTTCTTGCATGAAGCTCAAATGGAGTAAGTTAAGAACCGCAAAACCACTGAAAGGATACAACGGGAAAAAAAAGCAAATTCGGAGAAAGACTGAAAGAAGTCGAGCAAGAAGTCGCAAAGTAAAAGAAGTCGTCGGCGACAAAGGGCGAGGGAGAGGAGCAGGAGAAGGGGGAGGAGGAGGTAGAAGAAACCGAAAAATAAATATTTTTATATCTCACAAGGATAATTGTAATTTATTTGCTTCACGGTAAATTGACTTTTTTTTTCGCTCATGTTCTCCCTGCCAATGCCAAAGGATACCAGGACGACTCCCATTCAATTGCTTATGGCCATTACTTAAGGAGCATTATCCTTTTTACGATGCTCTCTCTCGCATATTCATAGTCTTCAGTGTCCGCTTTGAATGAACGGCAGAAGCAAACGAAAAACGCAAAAAAATTAATTTTATTGGCTTTGGTGTCCTTTCGTTTCGTTTTTCCCCCGTCTGTCCATCACTGAACGAGGATCATTGTCCACTTAAAATGGAAATTTAGGACACACAGGATACACACTCTCCCCGTCGCTTATCAATTGCTCGAGTGAATTTGAATGAACCGCTCGGGAGAGAGAGAGGGAGTGCGCCAGCTATTGATCCTTGTTTGACTGGTGAGCGATTTCCATGAATGCATTGTATCCTCGATTTAACGACTGATCCATCCCCGAACAATTGAGTACACAGAACTGGCCAGAGTTAGCCGCAAAGACGACCCAACGACGGGCCATTCAACGACCTCCACACTTGAGTTTGCAATAAAACATTTTCTTGTATTTTTTTTCCGGCTCGTCCTTGTCCCTTCCCATTCACTTCGTGGTCCTCCGTCATTCCGATTCTCCTTGGATGGCTTTTTAAATAAAATTTAATTGAATTTACAAAACGACGGAGGAGGCGGGGGCCAGCAGAAGCAGAGAGAGAGAGAGAGAAATCCAAAGGATCATCCAGAACAATGAGGGCGAAGGAGTTTCTATTTTACAAATTTCACACACGAGTGCATATCCTTTTATTATTACGCTGTTCTACTTCTTGTTCCCCGATAAGAGACGACGACGACGACGACCAGGACCAGGGGACACAAAAAAAAACGAAATTCGGCGAGGAGCAGAGGCGGAGGGAGAGAAAAAATTATCCCTCTTGTACATTATCAAAGGACTTCTTGTTCGATCTCGTTCGGTTTGTTTCATTCTCATTTTCCACTTAGGAGACTGTACAATGAGTACAATGGGGTCTGGACTCACACACACACAACGAAGAGGACGAAAAATTATTGAAAATGAATTGATTTCGTCGGGAAGTTAAAGGAATAAGGACTCGTCGCTGCATAAATACGAAAATGTTTGCATTGGCATTGTCATTTGAGGACATCTCTCCCTCGCCCGGGTATCCCTGAAATACATTTCAATTCGATTATGTTTATTTTTCATTTCAGTGTGTCCTTTATTTTGTTGTTCAGTGCGGCCGGCGGTATGCGCTGTTGTTCTTGAAAGGACACACACTTGACAGTGAATGGGATTTGCGATTTTTTTTCGTTGTCGTCGTTGTTCTCGTATTCATTGCATTAAACGGTTAGCCTCAGGTAGGAGGACGAAGGACAATGGGAGAGAAATGATGGGCGCTTTTGTGTCCTGGTGCATGTGCAATTTGTCACTCCAGTTGCACATGTCAAGATGGCTTCTCATGGATAAAGGGGGCGATAGTTTGGGTTCTCTCTTTTTTCTCGTCCTTTCTAGGACACCCTGTTGCTGGTCGTTTGTTGTGATACATTTTTGGGAGATGATTTCTGGAGATACTCGCGTGTGAATGTGGGCGGGGGTGTTTTGATTGGTGGCCGATTTAGTGACATTCGATACGAAAAAGGATACTTTCATGTCCTGTGAATGGCGGTGTGAATCGGAAGAGAGATTCGAATCTTGTGGTGGCATCAAGTTGATCCGGTTTCGCTGTGAAAGGAGCAAATTCATTGGGGTGCCACAGGAGTGTCTCAAATGGCCTATGCTTTGTGATTGTCTGAGACACTCTTTCTATGGCTTAAGGCGGAGAGGAAAGGGATGAAAGGAAGGAGGAGGGATAAAAATTTCTGTTGAATGCCACAAGAGTCGGACATTGGGCCCATGGAACAAAGATTTCCGTGGAATGCCACAAGAGCACGACATTGGGCCCATGGAACTTAGTACGAAGGAGCAGAGATGAAGATTTCCGTGGAATGCCACAAGGGTAGGACATTGGGCCCATGAAACAAAGATTTCTGTGGAATGCCACAAGAGTAGGACAATGGGCCCATAGCACTTTTTTTTTTCGGAGGATTTTCGAAGCACTACTGGAGCACTCAGACTCAAAACTGGTCCATTGTACTGCCAAGTAGCAACCTACTCCAGTGCCGTTAATTTGATCCCAACAGCAAATGGTGACTGGACCAGATTCGATTTCACTGGGATTCGAACCTGGGACACCTCGAACTTGGGGCAGGAACTTAACCAACTGCGCCATCCAGTCGCTGCCCATAGCACTTACTACGAGAAATTGTTTTGAGCTCGAGAAGAGCATTTGGGGGTTCCAACTCTCCGCCCACCCTCTCTGAGCAAGTGTGAAACTACTTAAGTTCTTAATTTCCCAAAAAACCACCCTCCGCTTCCGTATCCGTTCCACATAATCCCACCGTGACTTGACGAACAACCGCACAGAAGCTCTCTCACTCCATTCAAGATGGATGAAGCTGTGCCCGGGCGTGTGCGAAGGGAGGTTATGGAAAATTGGAAAACGTCACATAATGCATCCTGCGGTTAACACATGTAACATTCCATCAGCAACATCATCATTACCGTTGGCACTCGTGTTGCGCTTCCAATCCGAACATATGCACATCTCGACACCTCCGCACAACGAAAGGTGTCAACACAATTTCCATTCAATTACTTCATCCAACACCGCCGCCGTGTCGTGATTAACATGTCCTCACACTCTCCCCCGCCCACCGCATCCCATGCACGGATGGAAGTACGTACTAAGATTTCATTATAATCCTTTTCGCGCGTGGGGTGCACCATCATGGGATCGGAGTATCCCTCTGTCTTTCAGAAAACTAATCACACAATCATTTGATTAATTTAAATAGGGTTTTGCGAGCGAGGGGGCTGCGGCACACACCACACACCCCCTGCCTGTGCGCTCAGAGATCACAGTGCATTTGTGCGCGAAGTTAAACTAAATGGAAATGTGAATCCTTGTGATTCACTTTCATCAACCATCCAACCAACCAATCATACACACACCCCCTCTCCGCACACACGATGACGAAGAGCGACGATGACACCCTGTGCTTACACTCGACGAATGCGAATAAATATTCAATCAGGACATGCAGATGGAATACGAGATTTCCACAGACAACGGCGCGATGTTGGCGGCAGCGCGCGCTTGGCGGTGGGGATTGAGAGCGAAAAAAAAAACAAGAAACGCGATGTGATGTGATGAAGATGAAAGGGATGTTAGGGATGTAATCGAGGACCTTGTCATTTGTCTCTTCTACACATATCACCGTGTTGTCGTCTATCAAATTCAATTAAATCCAGAGAATCCTGGTTTTTTTTTTCTTCCTCTCGTCACTCTTCTTCTTGAACCCGTTTCTTTCTTCGTCGACCACCCAACCCCCCCGCCGGCAGTTGATCCTGTTTTTATTCATAAAATTGTAAAATTGGGTGCGAAGAGTGGGGACGGGGATTGATTTTAATTAAACGTGCATTGTCTACCGCCTGCCGAACAAATAACAAACAAGCATGTGATTTACATACGGGGGATCCGTGTCCTGTGCGCACAAAACACCACAGAAAAACGTTGCAAATTGGAATAGATACGATATTTCAAGGATCCTTGTGGCACAAGTGTCTGTGGGGGGGGGGGGAGGCGTGCGATTGTCCCTGTGTCTCCCCATCGATCGGTCCTGATTTAATCATCAGCACGACGGCTTTAAACTGGAGTTTCAGACTTTCTCTCCAATTTTTGTTATCCCTTCCCATCCAGCATCCGTCCACTTATTGATTATCCCACACACACACACCCTGTGTCAAAATGAAAATCGAATGACACAAAAACACCTCTTGAGCTACGATGACAGCTGCACTTTGCCTCGTACTCCTTGGAAAATTAGCTCCTTTTCAGTTTTCATTCCCTGGTGGTGTGTACAGTTTTTTGTGGAGAATCCCTTCATTTTTTTGTTGTTGTTGCTGCTGCTGCTGCTCATCCTGTCGCATTGTTAAGGATAATGAAATGAAAAGAAAAGGTCCTCCGGTGAACAAAAGATGAGATAATGGTGCACAAATTGCAAAAGCGGATGACAACTCTGGGCAGAATGTGATGGAATGGACTCCGTCTTGTCCTAAGGATACGCGTGCATACCTTCCTTTCGTCTTCTTCTCCGTTTTTTTGTGCTCCTTGTCGTGTTAATCTTGTGCACAGCAGGAGGGTGCAGATATGCTATATCCTTTTAACGAGAAAATTAAAATAATAACAGTAATCCGTGTTGTGTTGAAAGGACATACTTGTACTTGCGAACAAAAACACGGGGAGGGAGTGGTTAATGTAAAACTGTGACATTAGGTAAGTGAATGTGAAGATTCTATGGCTTTTGTTGTGAAAGGTGGAGACGTACTTAGAGTCCTTCTTGTGGATGGGTCGAGTGAGTTTCAAGAGTGAGGGGCACAATGGACTCAACTGTTGGTGCGACACAGTCGCAAGGGCACCCTATCAACCAGCGATGTCCATGAGGTTTCAAAACGGGCGTGCGACTCGTTAAAAGAAACGCTTCATGTGTAGGTGAGGGACGTTTAGGTAATTGACACTGAATGTCACCTAGGATCGAAGGAGATTTGAAGATGTCCTCATTAAGTGCTTAAGAGCGATGATTTTCTTGGTCTTTTCAGGTAAGGAGGGTGCGCAAAAGGAAAAGAATGATTGGCGGTGTTGCAGTTCAGCCAAGGAGCCAAACTGTTGACCACGTGAATGGGCGAGCTGATCTTAGTGATGTTCCGGCCAAGTCTCCACGATTTACTCATCCTGTTCTCATTTATCTTCGACTCTGAGACTGTGGGGCAACGCAACAGAGGACGTGCTCCAGTAATGTTTCAAAAAACATCCGAAAAAAGGAAAAAAGGAAATTGGCTGTACAGCCAGGCGTCTATGGATCCAACGCCTAAGATGGCTAGGCCATGGACAACACAGCTCCGAGCAGTCTTCGACTCTGAACGTGGGGGATAACGGAACAGAGGACATCCAACGAAACGATCCACAAGATGACACTCCACCAAGTGGACACCTTCGACTCTGAGCCTGTGGGAGAACGCAATAGAGGACGTCCACGTAGAAGGTGGCGTACACAAGTCGAGGGGGACCTCGGCCGGCTTTTTTTTTTTTTTTTTTTGGAGGATTTTAGAAACTCTACTGGAGCACTCAGACTCAATACTGGTCCATTGTACTGCCAAGTAGCAACCTACTCCAGTGCCGTTAATTCCCAACGGCAAATGGTGACTGGACCGATTTCGGAATCGAACCTGGGACCCCTCGAACTTGGGGCAGGCACCTAACCAACTGCGCCATCCAGTCGTTTCTCGGCCGGCTTGGTATGCGAAACTGGAGACAGTTGGCGAGAGACCGTTCTGGCTGGAGAGGCTTGTTGGGTGAGGACCAGGTCCACCTAAGACTGTAGCGCCCTAAGCAAAAGAAGAAGAGGGGTGGAGGAGAAGGGACGAGGGTTGCTTTCTTGGAGGGAGATGAGGTTGGGGTCTTCTTGAGTTGGACTGGGGTTTGGAGTAATTTTTGCTTCTTCAACTGAGAACGACTTCTTTATTGAGACCCTGAGACCCTAAGGCCTTGAGACAGTTTTACCCTAAAATTCTGAGATCCAGAGACACTGTTGCCCTAAGACCCTGAGACCTGAGGCACTGAAACGGTGTGAATTTGAGACCATGAGACCATGAGACCCGAGTCCTTGAGACACTGCGATCCTGAGACCCTGAGACCTGAGACTCTGAGACCTGTGACAGTGAGATCCTGAGACCCTGAGACGTGAGGCTTTGAGACGGTGAGACCTTGAGACCCTGAGACCCTGAGACCTGAGTTCCTGAGACCCTATGTCCCTAAGGCGCTGAGACCTGAGACCCTATGTCCCTAAGGCGCTGAGACCTGAGACCCTAAAACCGTGATCCTGAGACCCTGAGACCGTGATCCTGAGACCCTAAGGCCCTAAGACCATGATCCTGAGACCCTGAGACCTTAAGACCTTGATCCTGAGACCCTGAGACCTGAGTTTCTGAGACCCTTATTTATCCTCTACTAAGACTGCTAGAATGATCGCAGTCATTCTAGCAAGAGTCTCATAAACGGCCTGCTCTGTGTGTCGACGTATGCCGACTTCTTCCAAGTATACCATGAGTTCTAAGGACTTTCGGTGCTGAAGTGAGTCAAACAACTGATTCAAACTTGATTTCTAAGAATATCGTGTGTTCGCTGAAGCGCACTAGAGACTTACACTGGAGACTCAAACAGAGTCAAACACGGTTTTCACGGCTGATGTGGCAAAAAGGAGATCACTAATGTCGCCCCCAAACAATCAACCAGAGCACTCCCGCTTCAAAATCTCATCTCAATACTCTTCTCCAATGAAATTCCTATTCATTCTGGTATCTTCTAACCTAAACTTCCCCCTTATTGTCGAGAAATTCCATTCAGAAAAAATTATGTCGTCCAAGATCACTGTTTCTGTGCCAAAAGAGGATTCCTCGGACTTTTCTTCCATCTCCCCAACCAAGGCACTCCCGTTGCAAAATCATGCCTTATTTCGCTCCTATATTTAATTTCCTATTCATTCTAATACTCCACGTCCTTCAATTCGCCCTAAATCCCGAGAAATTCGTTTCAGAAAACATCAAGGCTTCCAAGATCACTGCATGAAAGATGATATCACAAAAGACGCTTCTCAATGGTCAACCGCGGCAATTCCGTTACAAAATCATACCTTATTCCGCTTTTACATTTAATGTCCTAACCACTCCTATATCCCACATCCTTCAACTCATCCTGGTTATCAAGAAAATCGTTTCAGAAAATGTCGTGTCTTCGGAGATCCCAGCTGATGTGCCAAAAAAGACGCATTCACGAATTTTGTCTGAAATCTCTCAACCAATGCACTCTGCCTTTAAAATCTTGACTTAGTCCGCTTCTACATTTAATTTCCTTTCCACCCTGATATCTCACGTCCTTCAGTTCGTCCTAAATCCTGAGAAATTCGTTTCACAAAACTTTGTAACTATCAAATCGGCTTCGACAAAAACTCGTTCATTTTCAGCAAAAAAATGCGACCCAGTTGTGTTATGAGTCTACCGCATTTTTTCGTGTGAAAATTGTCATTTTTTTAAAAGTAGATTTTATTAGTTTTTGAGCAGAAATTTCAACTCAAATGTGTTGGGCTGGGTGTGGAGATGATGAATGGAGTGAATTCAGTCAAAAATTTGATTGGAAAACGTGGACATTTTTAAAAAATCGAGTTTTTCTGGTTTCGTGGTGTCTGGCGTTGAGTTCATTAAGGTCGCGGGTGAGCACAGGAATTATTGCTCATCTGGCAACGCCAGCTTTGATCGCGAATTGAGATTGAGTTTCTTTTGAGCCTCGGAGGCAGACGACGCTTGGCAGCAGTCTTAACCCAGTCCAAAGGGGAAGACTCTCCCCAGACATCAACCTTCAAAAATGAGACTCCCAGAAATCGAAGAGAAACCTTTGCCATCAAAGGGTCCTTGTTGAAATCTGAAACCGTGCCATATGTCCTTGGCAGCCCCCATTTCAAGGTTACCCCTTATCCACAATCGTCTTCCTCCAGCCACGCCATCGTCACCACAAAGACCCAATGACAGAACCATTCCAAGTCACACCTGCACCGAGTGAAACCGAACAGAAACTATTACAAAATGACAACTAACCTAATCGCTTGTGACACATGTCAGATGTCAGTCGTTAAATTTTCATTTGCCACACCACAGTAATTAATCATTTAACCACTGGCCCCGGCCAAGGGCAGGCCGTCTCCTCGCCGCCGCCTTGAGGGCCCCACGAGGGCTGCGAGGCGAATGAATTATTTTATCTGAAATTAACATCGAACTTAAATGTCAGTCAATCCAGGCCAACGACACCACGTGACACAGCCCAGTTGACACTTCTTGCCGCCGTCGTCGATGGTGTGTTTGGGGAACTTGTCAATCATCACTGGCACTGGCAGTGGCGGTGGCAGTGGCAGTGCCATTGGCCTCCGCAATCCAAGGGGCCATCTGTTTTTGGCCTGCCAAGGGTGGCCAGAGTGGGGCCCCCCTCAACATGGAATTCCATGGGCCGGCGATGGTTTTTCCTTTCCACATCGGAGCCAAAGATAAATGGCCGGTCCCCCCTGAGGAATGTTGTGGCCGCGGGGATGTCAAGAAGTCGATTAATTGACAAAACCGGGCTGCTGGATGGACGCATGAATAAATTATGACTGAGGTTGCCCGAGTAGCGTCGTCTGCCAATAAATCTGACACGAATGGGGACGTCAGAGGACACGAGTGTCCAGTGTCACCCGAAAGGACTACATTCCTTGATGGGTTCCAGAGAACACTTGGGCATATCTTAACAGGCGCTAAACAAATGGCGCTTCACGGCCGTGCTCCTTAATTGATTAAAGTCCTTGAGACCGGAGAGGCCCTCCCGCATGTGTTTACTCTAGAATTTCAACTTGAGTGCTCCTCGTTCTCTGCGTCTCTGACTGTCATGCGATACTTTTCCATGTTATCCTTGACAGTTGACATAGGATCGGAGCGCAATGATGATGATCATGGCCCGCACTTAACATCTCCAAGAAGGACCACTTAAGGGCCAACATGTCGAATATGACACCGTTCCTTTGCGTGGATCCAAAACTCGTTCTCGACTATCTGGAGCGATCGTGTTCGATGTTGGGAAACATTGAGACGGGAAATCGCTGCGATCTAGGACTGTGATCGATGCCAACTGTTGTCCGTCTCTCTAACGATCGTCGTCTACCTGTGTGCGGCGGGTCTCTCGGGAAAGGGGTCCCGAAGATTTATTTCATTCGCTTCGGACCCAAAACATGATCAGCATTTTTTTGTTCGGCTCTGCTCCGTGTTCGTTTAATTTTTATTGGTTTCTTCTGTTTCTCTTCGGTCGATCTTCTGCGCCGGGTCTCGGTTAAATGGGTAAAAAATTAGTTTTCCCTTTTTTGTGCTGCACCGGGGATCCACGCCTCTCTCTCGCTCGGGTAGCATATGGCGATCGGTTAGGGTAGGTCGTCGTCGGCATATGGTGGCGGCGGCAGTGTTCCCTAGTTATTATCCTATTGGAATGGTATTAGATGCGAGGATACCCTATCACCGGAGGTGCCTTGTTAAGCACGTTAACGAGTTTTTCTTCGGCTCTTGTCTTGACATTCCATCGATCTTCGGCGATCTCTGGAGAGAAGCGGAGTCTATTTTTGAAATCCGGGGAATGTCTTGGAGCGCAGAGGGATGTTCTCGGTATTCGTCGTTACGGTGTGGCCGTAATTTGCTTCATCCTCGATATATCACAGTAAGCGATGCGTGTAGAATGTGTCTGTGCTGTCGCTCCCTCTGTGTCGGTTCACCCTTCGATGTCAGGCGATGTTTAGGGATTAATCGTGTTTGAATAAAATATTTCCAATAAGCCTCTGGCTCACAAACAGAACACACGTTTGTGCATTGCTCGTACGACAAAAGCCCCGGGGGGAGGGGTGCTGTTCCAGTTTATCCCTGCAATTATGTTGATATCGGCGATTAAAGGGTTCATAGCGTGCGATGAGAAGGGAAAGATTACGTGCTGAGGTCGCAATCAGTGGGAAATTTTCAGGATGAGCAAGTTTCCGAACCGGTCCGTGGACTGATCGAAAGGGAGACGAGGAAAAAAACTGTTTTGCAGACGAAGAGGTGTGTAAATAGAGTGATCTTGTTCGCCCCTGGCCAGGTGGTGAGCGCGCAGATTAATATCCGCTATCTCCTTTTGTTTGGAAAGATAATTGGGGATTTATTAAGCGGTCCCTCTGCGCAAGGGGTCGTCTAGTGGTGGGTTATGAATAAATTTACACCAGTTCGGATGAGATGAGAGAGAGAGCGGGTTTTTGGATGAAGTCATTATCGGATTATCGTCGAAGTTTTGAGATAAAAAACTGTAATTCATCAATCTCCGCGTGCAGAGACCCTCGATTTTGGAAACTTTCACACAATCGAGTGGTGAACTGAGGGCGTGTCCTAAATCTTTTTCGAAGCAGATGCGAGGTCATTACTGAAGAACAACGAACTTTGTGAGAGAAATCGACTTTGTCCGGTCTTCGAGTTCACCCAGATGCTTGAAGGATCTTCAGAAAGATGATCGAAACCAAGCCAAGGCTGATATTCCTCAAGATCGCCTGTAAATCAGTTCCTATGTTCAACTGCGGGGCAGAGTGCGTGTGAATCCGGCGACAAACTTCGAACAAAATCTCCGACAAAAGCGAATTCTCTGCTACAGCCAATTCGAAGGACATCCTGTGTCCTTCACCGAGGTGAAAAATTTCGAACGAAAGATGAAGCAGAATCAGGTGCAGAACATGCGAATTCACTGAGATAGCCGATTCGAGGAGATCCTGTCTTTGGACGGGACATTCAATGTGTTGTGCCCAGGCCTGTAAGAAGGTATGTCTTGAATTTAGGGTAATCCCCACAGACCCTAAGCTAGAAGGACTTGTCTACTTCCTGAATTTTGAAGTGGTCTCAGGGTCTCAGGATCACGGTCTCAGGGTCTCAGAGTCTCAGGGTCGCAGGGCCTTAGGGCCATAGGGTCTCAGGAACTCCGGTCTTAGGGTCTCAGGGTCTCAAGGTCTCACAGTCTCAGGTCTCAGGGTTTTAGGGTCTCAGGGTCTCAGGATCGCAGGGTTTCAGGGAGTCAGGTCTCAGGGTCTCAAGGTCTCAGGTCTCAAGATTTCAGGGCCCTAGGGCCATAGGGTCTCAGGAACTCAGGCCTTAGGGTCTCAGGGTCTCACAGTTTCAGTTCCTCAGGTGTCAGGATCGCAGGTTCTCAGGGCTCAGGTCTCAGGTCTCAGGTCTCAGGGTGTCAGGGTCTCGGGGCCTTAGGGCCATAGGGTCTCAAGGTCTCAGGTCTCAGGGTCTCAGGGTCTTAAGGTCTAAGGGTCTCAGGGTCTCAAGGTCTCAGGTCTCAGGGTCTCAGGGTCTTAAGGTCTCACCGTCTCAGGGCCTCAGTTCTCAGGTCTCAGGGTCTCAGGGTCTTAGAGCAACAGTATCTCAGGAACTCAGGATCTCAGAATTTTAAGGTAAAACTGTCTCAAGGCCGCAGGGTCTCAGGGTCTCAATAAAGAAGTCGTTCTCAGTTGAAGAAGCAAAAATTACTCCAAACCACACTTCAACTCAAGAAGACCCCAACCTCATCTCCCTCCAAGAAAGCATCACTCGTCCCTTCTCCTTCATTCCTCTTCTCTTCTTCTTCTTTTTCTCCTTAGGGCGCTATAGTACGAGGTGGACTTGGCTAGCCAGCACGATGTCTCGCCAGCTTTCTCCAGTTTCGCACACAAAAACCGAGGTCTCCCTCGACTTGTGTGCGCCACCTTTTACGTGGACGTCCTCTGTTGCGTTGTCCCACAGGCTCCGAGTCGAATGCTCCTCCTCCACCTCACGCCAACCTCAAACCCCCCCCTCGCCAATGATTAGTTGTCCATTTTGTAATCGAAAACACCAGCCCGCTGTTTAATTAAATATCGCATATCCTGCGAGTCCTTTTGCGCAAAGAATTATCCACTTCGATTTCCGCTAACCCAACTCTCAAGCCCAAGTTTCTGGCGAGCGGGGGCTCTTTAATTGAAAATTAACTTATTCATTGCCGAATGAACCCTTCCGAAGTGCACCCTCAACGCCTTCTGTCGGAACTGCTAAGCACCCCCTTAACGACATCGAGCCCCCGATTCGCAAAAACGATTTCCGATTCGAAAACCGAGAGCGAAAAAAAAAACGACGCAAGGAATTAAGAGGAAATCCATCGATTTTCCCATTTTAAGCCCGTCACCCCCTGCCACCCCCCCAAGGATATTCAGTCGAAGCCATCGATGCCAGAAAGCCATTTAAAAACTGTTTACTTGTTTATTGTTTCGGAATAAGAAAGGCAGCGCACAGCCCCCGAAAATTGTCAGGAACCGACGGGACGGCACAGAGAGGCGCGGGGAGAACTTTAGGCGAAAATTAATTTCTTCCCCCGAAAATAAATTGAAGGAGTCTGTGCGAAATGGCACAAGGCAAGCACCGGTGGTAGTGGTGGCGGTGTCGGTTGTTCCGAGATTAAGGCTCGAGGCTGAAGGACTGAGGACTCTTATTTTTTGGCGATCCGAATAGACGACCGAGGTGGGCTGTCAACTGTAATTCCCCGGCTGGAAATGAAAATGTGAATTATTAAGCGATGCACCCCGGACCTGGGCGAAGACGAAGACGATCACGCGTCGAATGTGCTTTTAATTGATTTCGGTGTCCTGGTGCCTGATGGGCGAGGCAATCAAAAAGTCCAGTCTGCTGACAGCAGTCAACGCACGGAGCCAGAGAGCCGGGGGCTGCTGTGGGCCTTCGGGGTGATCGATTGACGGCAGTCCCTCCTGTCTGTCTATTATCCGTCGGCAGGATGTCCCTAGCGCCCGTTTACTCACATCGGCCCCAGGACGAGATAGACCGATGGAAATATTAAAATGCGATGCCCACAGCTGGGGGGTGGAGTGCAAATCAATCAAACACCGCCGGAGTGGCAGGACATGTGTGCGAGGCCCCCGGCCAGTCGGGGTGTTGATTTATTTTTTTTAATTTATCAAACAAATTGTCAAATAATGATGAACCTGTGACCCCCCGGCACACACACACGCCACCACCACACGCCGGAGTCGTCGGCGTTCACCTCGGTGCATTATTGATTTGCAAGGACCATGCCAACTGTCTGCTGGATGGATGCATCCGCAGGGATTGTGATTTATATGCGATCCCGAGTCCTCTCCCGGGAGGCTCACACCCAAACGCGGCGGCGAGGACGATGATAACTGGTCGTGGCGGTGGCGAGGATGGTGTCGGTGCCGCAGTCGCAGCAATATGCGCCGAGGGAAGGTCAATCGATTATCCGAATGGAATGATGAACGTCCTGGGAGCGAGGAACGCCGGCAAAAAAAAGGACATCTGAGACATTTAATTTCAAAACAAAAAGTTCCTCGAGTGCGGGCGAGCAGGGGAGACGATGAGGGGGAAGGAAATGAAAATTCCGAAATGAAATCTTCGTCGGCGGGACTCGAGTGGGGAGGGCTCCTTCAGATCTGGGTCATGTGGTGTGTAGTTATGACAGGACGAGGTGTGCGGGCGGTGTGCGGTGGCTGGAGTCTATTTTTATTGGCACCAGCTTGGTCGGCTGTGTGCATGGGGTGCCATTGGAGCACGAGTGGGAAACTTGCTGCTGCCGAAGGGAGCAGTGGAATCCTTTTGGTTCGACGATCGATTTGTGTATCGTTCTTCCGGAGGAGCGGGCGGGGGCGGCTGGTTGATAAACTCCCAACGGAGCGGGTGAATATCCTCCTGGGATGAAAGTTGCAGAGGTATGCAACGAGAATGCAGTTTCCTGGAATGTCGGCTGAATAATGCGGTTGTGGTCTCATCATGAACGGGGAGGCTGGTGCTCATCGACAGACTTGTCGGCCGGCAGACAACGAGGCGATATGCGATGGATTTGTAGGGGTTTTTGTGCGATTTTACGGCTGCGACTGTTTTAATCCGCGAACGAGAGCATGACAAGGATTAGGAGCTGATGACGGCAGACATGCCACTTCCATGACAGAGTGAGGGATTATTGATTTCAAAACGGGAGTAGGGGAAGGGATGGTGGGGGAATTTTGTGAAGTTGGTGACATATCTGAACAGGGATTTCATCAAGAGCATGACAGACACAGGCAACTCCAGAGACCAATGACTTCAGGGGTCTTTTCTAACAGCCTTGCTTTAGATCTAGATTTTTCTTTGGATTAGAATTGAACACAAAGAAGATGGAGGGTCTGACTTCAAGGCGATTTTCGGAGCTAAGCCAAGGGCGGACTTCTGAAACGCCCGTTGGCATATTTTCCCACATCGGTGCTGTTGCTGGAAGGAACGAGACATTTTCAATTTATGCTGCTGAAACGATCATCGTTCAGAGCCAACAACAGATAGGTGATCTTGTCTGAATCCGCTTGGGATTTTCCAAGCCTTCGCGGGAGCCGAAAATCGCTGTGTGAACCTACGAAACGTTTCACATCTTCGTAATTTCAAGAATCTTTAAGCACACCCTTTAAAGTTGTAGATCAACTCAAGTACATCTCATTTCCAATAACTTTGGTTGCCTCAAAATGTTTTAGAATCATCTTATAACGCACACAATTTCCACATCAAAACATTCACACCTGGCAACTCCCTATCATTCTACAGAACAACCGACCGTCATTTTCAATGGAAAACAATCAAATTCTTTAGTTTTCCCACAGAAAATCCACAAAATATACGTAAAAATAACTCAAGAAATCACTAAACATCAAACATTTTCTTACAAAATTCACTCAATTCACATCCACAACAAGCATTGCCAGAAGAGAAATAATTCTTACTTTACTGAGTCCATCTCCGACGTAATTTTTCTTTCGATTTTCTGAAAATGTCCACGTTTTCCAGTCAAATTTTGGACTGAATTCACTCCAATCGTCATCTCCACACCC
Organism: Myathropa florea; assembly: GCA_930367185.1. NCBI lineage: Eukaryota > Metazoa > Arthropoda > Insecta > Diptera > Syrphidae > Myathropa > Myathropa florea. The sequence goes on along the minus strand of OV884005.1, from coordinate 42,642,510 downwards.
AGCCCCATGAATTTGATTCGAAATATCTGCTCAAAAACAAAGAAAATCGACTTTTGGAAAAATGGCACATTTCACACGAAAAAATGCAGTGAAGTCATAACACAATTGAGTCGCATTTTTTTGCTGAAAATGAACGAACTTTGGTCGAAGTCGATTTGATGGTTGCAGAATTTTGTGAAACGAATTTCTCAGGATTTAGGACGAATTGAAAGACGTGGGATATTAGGATGGGAAGGAAATTAAAAGGAGAAGCGGATTAAGCCAAGATTTTGAAAGATCTCCAAAGACACGACATTTTCTGAATCGATTTTCTCGATAACCAGGACGAGTTGAAGGACATGGGTTATCAGAATGAAAAGGAAATTTGATGTAGAAGGGGTATGGGATAAGATTTTGCAACGGAAGTGACTTGGTTGATAATTTACCAGCAACTTTCTGAATATGCTAATTGAAGCAGTTTCTGAACAACGTGATGCTTTCTGAAACAATTTTTTCGATAAATCGGACGAAGTTAAGGTCGTGGGATGCCAGAAAGGATAGGAAACAAAACAGAGAAGCGAAATAAGCTGAGGTCTTGAAAAGGGAGCCCCTTGGTTGGGCATTTAGAGGCGAAGTTGTGGGGATCCTCTTTTGACACACAAGCCGTGAAAACTGTTTGAGTTTCCTTGTGTTTCGCCCGACATTCTTAGAAATTCTATTTCTTGGAAGCTGAACTTACGCTGCTGGCAAGCGTTGTCTGCTTTCCCATCAGCAGTATGCTTCAGAAATCCGACTGTTTCCGGCTAAGCCTGTTGGCTACGACTGGATGGCGCAGTTGGTTTAGTGCCTGCCCCAAGTTAGAGGGGTTCCAGGTTCGAATCCCAGTGAAAGCAAAGTTAATACGCTTCCGCGTGAGTAGGCGAAAGTAAACGAACCTAACGAAACTTCAGCGTAAGTTAGCGAAAGTAAACGAACTTAACGAAAATAAGCTAAGCAGTTGTCACAGTGTCATTGTTGTGTATTCGCTCGCAAAACTGAACGAACTTACCGAAACTGAGGCGACTGGATGGCGCAGTTGGTTTAATGAATGCCCCAAGTTCGCGAGGTCCTAGGTTCGAATCCCAGTAAAATCGAATCTGGTCCAGTCACCATTTGCCGTTGAGATCAAATTAACGGCGCTGGAGTGGGTTGCTACCTGGCAGTACAATGGACCAGTTTTGAGTCTGAGTGCTCCAGTAGTGTGTCAAAAAAAAATTCATCCGAAAAAGAAAAACCTTGTGGCACTTTGACGGCACTCAGGCTCTGCCTCTCTTCGCCTGTAAGCCTCGCAACACTCTTCCTATTCCGAACTTCCGGTACAAAGAACTCTATGAGCTGTACCAGGATGTGGATGGTCTGGAAGGCAAAAATCCGTCGAGTGCACTGACTCGGCCACGTCGAGCGCATGGACAACATCGATCCAGCTAAGAGGGTCTTCGAATCCGAGCCTCCTGGTTCGAGAAGGAGAGGAACACCGAACCTCCGGTATAAAGACCAAGTCATCGCGGACGCAAGACAGCTTGGTCTTGACAAGTGGAAGCAGCGTGCCCACACCCAGGGCACGCCCAGGACCGTCAACGACTGAAGACAGCCATAGCTCATGCTCATACCCTCCATGGGTCGTAGGCCGGTTAAGTAAGTTCTGCACCACTTCAGCCTGAAACAGAAAAGAACAAGGATCTGACTTCCTTTGGCTCCATTTCTCCAGTCCACACATGTAAACTTGCAACCTTGAGGCGCTCCATTAACCGAGCTCACAGGGACTCCTTGCATTCTGTCGCATTCTGTAAACGACATAAATTTCGATACTTCACCATCAACCTCACCTCTCTCCGTCCCTCTGACAAAACCAGGTCAAGAGGGCCATAAACACGGTATGTATTCGCAAGCCTAACCACTCCATAATGAGGCAATCATTCATTCCCCACGTCAGCCGCTCCGACCGACCGTGTCACCGGCAGTGCAGCAATTAAAGTGACTTATGTACATCCCGCAACAAAAACGCTCTCAAGGACACCGTCTTACGTCGAGCAGCTCTCAAAGGATCCCAATTCTGCGGCACTCGGCAATCCGAAGGCAGCCTTCAGACTATGCATCCTTCCAGAATCGCTCGCATGGCAATTTTCGGTGGCACAAAGGTGATAAATAGCGCACACAATTCGAAGGAGACCTGTTGGGTGTGGCAGTGCAGTTCAAGGACACGCCACACATCTCTCCGTTGAAGCGGGGATTTCAGATGAAAACGAGGATCTCTCTCCCAAGGAACGATTCCGAGATTTATTGTCGTCCTCGGCGTCATAGGTTGCCGCAGTGAATGTAGGACAACACAGAACGGAAGTTCTGTCACAGTCGAATCACGCGAAAAAAGAAACAGAAGAAACAGAATCAAACAAGGACCGTGGATGGGAGAGGGAAACAAAAACGGAAACGAAAAGCCATTAAGAATCCTTTCGTATCCGCCGCAGCCTGCTCTGTGTCGGGCGAAGTGAAGAAGGATACTCTTCGTGTGGCTGTCAGGATGAGAAATAGTCGAGATTATGACAAGGTCATGACCCCATTCGGCGATGCCAATACAATTGGACTTCGGACTCCAAGCCCACACAACGCCTTCGGTCTTTTTTGCGAATGAAAGCGAGGAGGGCCGATGGCTAGGAGCGGCTTTTGCACGTCCTGCAGTTAGCCTCCTTGCTGGAGAGCGTGTGAGCGTCCTCAAGACACTTTTGACTTTTCAACCGATTTGACAGTTTTTCGCCTTTTGGCGTCGCTCTGTTCTGAATCCAGTCGGCAGCGTGTTAGTGTGTCGCACTTTGACGAGCATCTGGCAGGACCAGAGTATCCATGTCAAAGTTGAGTGTGAATGGAGACAGTAAAGTCTTCACCCAGGGCACTGCTGTCTCTCCCCCCTCGCTTGCACCGTCATGATTGTGTCAAGCCCTCGAGTCCTTAAAGTGTCCTCTTCGCACAGCCCGAGATGAATTGAGGAGCGGAATGTGTTTAATTTACGGAGCAATCATAGTCTCTCTGGAAAGAGCGTCCTCTCACATGAAAGAGAAAATTTCCCACATTTTCGGAGTCATTTTCGGAGTGAAAGAGATCCGAGGTGAGCAGGCGCACTGTCGGCCACTCTCTGCACACAGCATCCCATCCCCCGCGAGGAGGGCGGACTGGAAGGCAAGAAAACACAATTCAGGATGTGAAATGTCAATAGGGAGTCAACAGAGCATCACCGCATAAACAAAAGGGCGTATGGGAACAATGGGAAATTTGTTCGTGATTTTTTTCCGTGAAAAATTCCTTCACTCTCTCGGTGCCTGTGCCCTCGCTCAGCGGAGATGATTCGTTATCCTTTTGCGTGCGGACGACTCACTCTGAGACGGAGCACACTTCGCACACTTCGCAGACCTCCAGCGGTTCAAATTGCATCAATAGGTAGCAGCATGGGGCACGCCGGCATCGGCCTGCTGTTCGGTCTGCGAGTGAGTCGTCTGGAGGTGTCAAAGACGCAAAACAGGAGGCAAAAAAAAACACCCGAGGACGACGTCCCGCCAGGACGAGCGACACTTTAAATAGGACGGGTCGCTTCCTTCCTTCGAAGTCGCCTTTGAAATGCGACACACACCAGTGTGCTGGGCTCTGATTCAGCACGGTTCGGAGTGTCTAATTAAGGACTGCTGCCGGTGGAAGTCATGCAACTCCACGTTGCCACTGATTTCCTTGACAAATCGCATTAGTTTGCCGAGTCAATGGGACGCATTTGGAAGCTCATTGCATTGTCATTATTGTTTAGGGCACAGATTATTGAGGTGCCACTGCGGGGACCGGAGATGCTAACTTGATTACACGCTCCACTTGAGGACCTATTCGATGCCAGCCGATGATGGTGTGATGATGGAGGACGGGGGCTGATTGGATAGAGTGTCCTGCTGCATGTGTGTGTGCGGTGGCGGGAAATTTGAGATTTGTTGCGCTGCTGCTGGTGCATTCAATTCGTCCCGTAATTGGACTCGCATTATTGCGGTCGTAAGGAGTACGACTGAAGGGATGTGCTGGTCTTTGTGATGGAATGCAACTGTCAGGCGGTTATCCTCTCTGCAGATGCGAGGCACTGATTGCGAAATCGGAAGTGCCTGACCGATGGTGAGCGTCAAATCACCTTCGAACGACCGCACAGAAGTTCTCAAGGACTTCCTTGGGAGATGGCGTACATTTGGAGGAACTTCTGTGTAATCGTCTAAATATAACAACGGACCAAATTCACGCCATCCCTCCTTGCGGTGCCATCTCAGGTGTACCGTTCAATTGAGTCCGATATCAAATATCATGGCCCCACGTGTGACTTTTCGCACGACCCCGACGACAACTGGGAGATGGCAAGCAGAGGAACGTACAAAAATAAAGGTCCTTTAATTGAAACGAGGAGAGGGTGAGGGAGAGAGCGGAGGCGATGAGAAGCTATTTTTGTGTTCCATTTAATTGCTGGCTGCGGTGGATGGTGGCAATTTATTTTTGATTGTTTCAATGGCAGGCAACTGGAGAGAAGCTGAAGATGATCACTCCAGAAACTCAGGGGATGTTGATGAGGCAGGCAACTGGAGAGGAGCTGGAAATGATCGCCTGCTCCAGAATATGACGGGATGTTAGTGAGGCAAGCAACTGGAGAGGAGCTCGAAATAATTGCCTGCTCCAGAATGTGACGGGATGTGGGTTGGGCAGGCAATTGGAGAGGAGCTGGAAAGCCTGCTCCAGAATCTGGCGGGATGGTGGTGAGAGGAATGCTAAGCCACTGAAGCAACAGCAAGTAGGAGTAGGCTATCGAAACGACTCCATGGGTCTCCTTGGCAATGAGCAGCTATTTCTAGGCTCGAGTGGTTTGGAACAAAACGCGGGAGATGATGCTGGCTTGAGTCACGTTTAGTGAGTTTCCATGGGAAATCGCATCGAATTTCACATGAGCCTTCCTTGCGAATGGGGAGGAGATTGTGGCCATGTGCGAGGACGGATTTTGGCACTCAACTAAAGCAGCAAAAGGTGATGAAAGTGAGAGGCTATGCAACGTGACTGATGGCTCGATGGCATCGCTTGGAAAGGGGCAAGGAGTCCTTTTGGACTTCCAATGGGTCGCAGAAATCTTTTGAATTCTGTTTGAATATCCTCTTAAGAAGGCTCCTTGTGCAGAGGCCAGTCTCTTGAGGAACTCTTGTGGTCTCTAAGGACAAAATCAGGAACAGCCATTTTGGCGAAACCTTGAAGGGTCTTGACTCTTCCTTTTTGGCCTTCTTTCACTTTTCATAGGTGTACAGAAACGATGGCTGCATTTCTTGAGAATAAATGCAGGCCTTGGTGCAGGTCCTTTCTGATGTCAAAAGCTGTGGCTTCCACGCCTTGGTCTTGTAGACGGTCCCATGGGAGTACAGGACCGAGGGCTGCATCTTTTGAGAATACAGGAGGGCCATCTAGTGGTTTCTTTTTAAATCATGGGTAAGTTTGACACTGACAGCTGTTTCCCGCTCGAAATCTTGACAGAAAGTCAGTACCATACCTCCGAGGAAAGAAATGAGTCGCTCTACGCTTGAAAAATGTCGGGAAATATTGAAAACTTGTTTCCAAAGTGAGTGCTGTGAAGCCCAAAACAGAACGTTTTTTGAAAAAAAAATGTTGGTCGAAATGAAGCACCCACCGCGACTGCTGTACGCTAGTTTGTGCAAAAAGTTTGTGAGACTGGTGTGTTAGTGGACAACACTCGTGGTCTCCGACGTCGTACGGTGCGCACAAATGAGAAATTGGTGCGGATTCATCATTGGACCATTTTTCTTCGAAAATGAGGCTGGGAACAACGTTTCGGTCAACGGTGAGCGTTACAGAGCCATGTAGCTCTGAAATTGAAGACATGGATTTGGACGACCTCTGGTTCATACAGGAAGGCGCCCCATGCCGCATAGCCCATGCCACAATCGATCCTTTGCGCACTAAATTCCCAAATCCTGTTATCAGCCGACTTGGCGATTTCAATTGGTCGCCTCGGAGCTACGATTTGACCCCTTTGGCCTTTTTTTTGTGGGGAACCGTGGCGGACCGATGTTATGCCAACAATCCGGAAACGATTCAAGCACTTAAGGCCAATATCATCCAAGCAATCCGTGAGCTACAGCCCGAAACCATCAACAGGATGTTGAAAAATTGGGGTGACAGAAGTCGCTACCGCGAAGTCAGCCGTGGCAGCCACTTGAACGGCGTTCTATTTCAAATTTAATGGGAATGTGCATTCTTACTAATGGAGTCACAATATTTGGAAATACATGGAATTTTGCTCATTTTATTGCATTTGTAAAAAGAAACTTGTATTTGGCCCACCCTGTACATGCAGGTCTTGGTGCCTGTCCTTTCTGATATCAAAAGCTGTGGCTTCCGCGCCTTGGACTTGTAAACGGTCCCAACGGAGTACAGAAACGATGGCTGCATCTCCTGAGAATGCATTCAGGCCTTGGTGCAGGTCCTCTCTGACGTCAAAAGCTGTAGCTTCAAACGAAGATCCTTTCTTCCTCCAGCTGTTGTAGGTCTTCATGAAGATGGTCTCGTCTCCTTGTCTGTCCTTGCTCAGATAGGCCAGGAGCACAAAGACCTACCCGCTAGAGCTTCAGCCCTCCATGAAACCACATCACCTCCAGCCCCCCCTCAGCTCAAAATAGAATAGTTGTCGAAACTGCACCACCTCCAGCCCACTCACAGTCCATCACCGAGTCGTCTGCTCGTCAAATAGCCCGACCCATGGCCAAAAACTAAATCCTCTCCAGTTTTGCCAACATCTTGCTCGCTTCGCTTTGTTTCCAGGATTAGTTCTCGAAAATTTCAGAAAAGGAACACTTCTCTCCTTTAACGAACCGCAATTGTTCGAATTTCTCAGACTCCCATTGGCACTTCCCTCCCCTCGCCCCGCACTCCGATGCAACAAAAACATTTCAACGATGCTAAGGATATTCATTGAACCAAATTAACTCCCATCAGTGTGCAGTTGCTTGGAATCAAACATTTTCCATATCGTTCTTAATTTTTCATCTCTCCCCGAGTGCTCGACCTCTGCCCCCTATTCCCAGCCCCTCGACTGGCTCTAGGAACAATGTAAGTCACCAGGACTTTGATGCACACACTTTCGTTTCCCTTTGATATGCCTTCACTCTCCCTCTCTCTCTGGCTCGGTATTGATTTCTTATTTCATTACTCAGACTCAAACTCAAACTCAGACTCCTTTCTAATGAAGTCCTTTTGTCCTCTCCTGCTCTGCTGCCTGCTCTGCTGCCTCAGTGTCTTGCCATCTCTCCCCATCGACTGAGGGTATTGATTGATTTTATTGAATCAGTGTCCTGTTCGCCTCGTATTCTCCGCCATGAAAGGGAACACAACACGAACAAAGTCAAACTTTTAATTGTTATTTCATTTTTGCTACGTTAATGGTTTTATATTGTTGTTCTCGTGTTTTATTGTTCCTCGCTTCGTCATGGAGCCGTGGTGGTGGGGGGCCAACGACTAAGACTGTGATGAAGTCATCTTTGATGCGTCTTTGTGTTTGTTGACTGCGCTTCAGTGGCTTAGTTTTATGGCGATGGCGAGGATAAATCTCCTCCGTCCGCCGCCGTCACGATGGAAGGATGTCAATCATATTTTATGGGAAAAAATAATAATTAATCACGACCGGGGGGGCGGGGGTTGTTTTGTTTTGTTAGAATTGTGCCTAGGCTGTTGTTTGATTGTTGCGGTGGATCTTTGTTGGGCTTGGCCATTGTCTTTTGCTTGAGTTGATGTTGTTGCTACAGTGGGCTGGTTTTATGCTGCTGCCCATGGAAAAGGAAGAGGCTCTCGGTGGGAGGAAACAGAAAAAAGGATTCATCAGAACAGTGACTTGGCAGATTGTCCCACAGAATGGAGTGCTGGAGTCGTCGATTTAAGTGAGTCAGCAGTTCAGAGACAAGTCGAGCGAAGGTTTCTTCGCCATGCAAGTGGTCCTTCGGCAGCAGAGGAACCTTCAGAATAGAACCCAGTGCACCGGATGATGACGGAAATCGAATGGATGATTTTCAGTTCGAATTTTTGGAGGATTTTTGAAGGCCTACTCTGGAGCACTCAAACTTAAAACTGGTCCATTGTTCTGCCAGGCAGAAACCTACTCCAGTGCCGTTAATTTGATCCCAACGGCAAATGGTGACTGGACCAGATTCGATTTCACTGGGATTCGAACCTGGGACCCCTCTAACTTGGGACAGGCACTTAACGAACTGCGCCATCCAGTCGTATCAGTTTGAAAATACTGATCTGGCTGAATGAGCAACTGTCTTATGATTGCCATCGGAGATGTTGCATGGGCATCGGAGAATCCTATCCCTCCTAGAAATGCTTCGAGAATATTAAGCAGCAAAAGCAAGTGACCAGGTCCACCTCGGACTTTAGCGCCCTAAGAATAAGAGAAAAAGAAAAGAAAGTGACGACTTAGCCAGAAAGGTGAAGGTCCAGCGATTGAGATGGTTAGGTCACGTAGAGCGCCATCAGCGCACCATCAGAAGAAGACGAAGAATTTCCACTCAGCCTATAGCTTGAGCTAGTCTCCCCTCTCCTCTGAAGAGAACCTGAAGCTGAGCACTCCCCTAAGAGACTGACAATCAACACTTCGTGAGCAGTAAAGCGACGTAAAGGCACGCGTCCAACTTTTCGAAGGCCTACACGGCCTCCTGGTTATGGTTAGGTCATGTGGAGAGAATGGTAACGTATGCTCCGGCCCGGAAAGTCTTCGAATCCATCTCCGAGGGACAGCGCAGTAGAGGAAGACCGCGACTCAGGTGGCGCACGCAAGTGGAATGGGACCTCAACCAACTATGCGTGCGAAACTGAAGGCAGCTAGCTAAAGATCGATCGAAGATCGATTGTTGGTTGAGGCCCAGGTCCACCCCGGACTGTAGCGCCACTTTAAGCAAGTAAGAAAAAGAAAGTGACTGCACTGGAAGCAGCGTGCCCGGGTCCGCAGGGCATGGAAGGCTGCCGTGTCTCAGGCAGAGACCCTTCACGGATCGGAAGCCCGCTAAGTAAGTTAGTAAGTGACTGAAAATTGGCCCAGAATCAAGACGAACTTTGTTGATGCATCGCTTTGATTCGCAAGATCACTAAATTGTTCCCTTGGAGGGATCTTAGACGAAATTGTGTGCTGATCGTGGGCTGGAAAGAATATGTTCAATCAGTAGCGGGTGATCCTTAAGCTTGTGGTCGGAGAATCATGGGGGTTTTGAGGCCAGATCAAGAGTTGTGAGTCATGGGGGTTTTGAACCCAGATGGGGAGTGGTAGGTCCTGTCAATCGAAAGCATTTTTGAAGTAGTTCAGTCTCTGAAATGTTGACTGCTTTCATTTGCATTCTAGCAAGCGCCTGTGTGTTCTCCTACGTCGACTCCTTGCAAGCACACCATGAGTTCTAAGGACCTTTGGTGATGTGATGAGTCAAGCAACTGATTTTAACTTCATTCATCTAAGAATATCTTAGGAAACACATAGAAACTTAAACAGCTTCCCCAGCCGATGTACCCAAAGAGGATCCCCCGAACTTCGCCTCCAAGTGACCAACTATAAGTCTCGCGTTACAAAATCCTAAATTATTCCTCTTCTACGTTTTATTTCCTATCCATCCTGGTATTCTACATGCTTCAATTCGCCCTAATTGTCGAGGAAATCGTTTCAGAAAACACCATGTCTGCCAAGATCACTGCATGAAAGAGGCTGTCTAGCTTCTAAACGAACAACCAAGTCTCTCTCGGTACAAAATCATGCCTTTCCTTTCCTCTCCATTCTGATATTCCTTGTTTTTGAATTCGTCCTTAATCCTGAGAAGTTCGTTTCGAAAGACACCATGTCGTTCACGATCAGTGCTTGAAAGGGGATGTCCGGAAAGTCGCTTCTAAATCCCAACCAAGTCACTCCCGTTGCAAAATTTTGACTCGCTACGCTTCTACACTTAGTTTGCTTTCCATCCTGATACCCCGTATCCTTCAATTCGTCCTAATTATCGAGAAATTCCTTTCAGAAAATATCATGACTTTCAACATCACTGCATGACAGAGGACATCCAGAAAGTCGCTCCAATCAAGTCAACCAAGGCACTCTCGTTGCTAAGTCGAGCCTTATTCCGCTTCTACATTCATTTTGGTATCCCGCGTCCTTTAACTCGTCATAGTTTTCGAGAAAAGCGTTTCAGAAAATGTCGTGTCTTCGGAGATCCCTGCTGATTTGTCAAAAACGAGGCTTTCACGAATTTTGCCTCTAATTTTTCAACCAAGGCTTTCTTGTCACAAAATCTTTGCTTATTCCGCTTCTACGTTTAATTTCCTTTCCATCCCGATATCCCGCATCTTTCAATTCGTCCTAAATCCTGAGAAATTCGTTTTACAAAACTCTGCAACCATCAAATCAACTTCGAAAAAAATTCGTTAATTTTCAGCAGAAAAATGCGACCCAGTTGTGTTAAGAGTTTACTGCATTTTTTCGTGGGAAATCGATTTTCTGTGTTTTTGGGCAAAAATTTGGACTGAAATGTGTGAGGCTGAGTGTGGAGATGATGATTGGAGTGAATTCAGTCAAATTTGACTGGAAAGCCTGGAAATTTTGAGAAAATTGAATTTTTTAATTTTCATGACGTCGGCAATGAACTCGGCAATGCTTGCTTGCGTGGATGCAAATTAAGTGAATTTTTAAAGGCCATTTCTGTCCGAAGATGTATCGCCAAAAATTTGATAGGACGGATCAGGACCACGACCAGGTGGGACAAAGTAGACGACAGATTTTGTGTGCAGCTCTGAAGACTGAAGATAGCAAACGATCGTGCTAGAGATCAACCAGAATCCGTAGCTGAGAAAGCAGCTATTAAGACCGTCTAAGTCGGCTAAGTGAGAGGGGTCCCAGGTTCGAATCCCAGTGACATCGAATCTGACCCAGTCACCATTTGCCGTTGGGATCAAATTAACGGCACTGGAGGAGGTTACTAACTGGCAGCAAAATGGACCAATTTTGAGTCTGAGTACTTCAGTAGAGTTTCAAAAATCATCCGAACTTATCAAAGCGATTTGTCTTTACTGAACTTAAAGGTGCAGTTGACTCCCTCTGAGTCGAACTTCCTCTAACTCTAACTAAATTTGATATCCCGTGAAAATTTGACTTACAGAGAGGAGACTGTACTTCCACTAGCATCTCCTGTATGAAAATTGACTCACCTCTTGATGATTTCCGTCAGCCTGCAACATCTCCTCCAGCAGATCCATCAAACTTCTTCCCGCGAAGCCATTGACACTTAGCCATCTTTCCACTTTCACAGTCAATCTTTCAGCGCTCCTCCATTAAGACCAAGTCCTTATTGACTCGACGCTGAGTGACTGCAGGAGTATCCTTGCAAATCATTAAATCTCCTCTCAGTTGCATTTCAATCTACTTAACCTAATCAGCTCCCGTTTAAGTAACAACCTCCATTGACTATCGCTGCGAATGAGAATGAATTCGATTAGTGCTCCATATCGACCCCCTCTCACACTCTCGCGCTCTCGCTCTGTGTCAGAGTGTGTGTGTGTGTTTCTCTCACGCAGCATGCCTCCTCTCAGCAAGGATCCTAATGATTTCAACATTTTTCCTTATTTTTCCCTTCAAAAACCAGAGGAAAAAAATTGAAAACCCAGCTGACCAGCAAAGGATATCCCACTGTGCGATGCAGAAAGGAAAAAATAGAAAATGCCTCATGCCGAGAGCGAGAGAGGGATCTCACAAAACTCACCACCACTCCGAAACTGATGAAAATTCCCTCACATTTCCCAGCAGTAACGTTGGCCGAAGAGAAAAAAAGAAGAAAAACCATGAATTTCCTCCACACACACCCACACACACACACACACACACACGAAGAGAGAGAGGCTTACTTTGTTGAGGCACTGTACTGCAGCAATGTACCAGAGGAATATCCACCAGGCACACACGCTCTCACTCTCTCGTCGTGAAATTCCCATCATCCCGATTGAACTACTCTATAAAAGCCATCCCCTGTGCTCTTTCTAATTCAGTCTCAGCTACGAATCGAACGAAGTAAGGACGCTCACTGCAGTCAAACGCGAACGGTCTTAAGAACGGATAAAAAATTCACCACCGCCACCCAGTCCCCTCTTCGAAGAAAGAACAAAAAAAATCAACAAACAGATCCTTCCAAGTGAATCCTTGATTTTTTGAAAACAAACAACAAATTCGAAGTGATCGCAAAACTTTTCAGTTTCGCTCGCAAAATCTCACGCTCAAAACGGTGTTGTGACTGTGCAGTGTTCCTATGATAAAGAAGAAGAAGAAAAAAATCAGTATTTAAGTGAAATATCCTTGCCATTGAAAATATCCTTAAAGAGAGCGGAGAAAATTGTTCTGCTTCGCCAGAAGAAAAAAAAAATTGTTTAAGGCAAGGAAGTGAAACACAAGCACGCAAAAAAAACGAAAAAAAAAAAAAGAAAAAAAATTGTATAGAGGAAAACGAAGAAGAATACTCGGACTGCGCGAACTCACGCACAAAATTTTTTGCTCGTCGTTCGTCTTCTCGTAATTTGGTGGTATCCTTCGTCCTTTCTCTGCCCCCCAACTCTGCTGTGTGTTTTTCTGTGCGTTTCTGTGTGTTATCTGTTTTCGTTTTTTTTTTTTTTTGTTGCGTTTTTTTTCTGTTTGAAAAGTGATTTCGCTTGAAAACGAGAGCGAATTATGTGCAATTTTTCGCTCAGTTGCTAGAACTTTGTAATTTGCCACAAACGAGCGGCTCCGAAGCTATGGATACGTTCACAGGACTCTGACGAACTGAGTGGCAGCGAAAAATCTGAGAGAGAAAATCACAATTCAGTGCTTTTACGGTTAATTGGATAATTGAAACTCAGCGAAAAAAAAAGCAAAAACCGAGTGAAAACATGGATTTTACCACAAACTTCGTACTTTTGATCCTGCTGACCACACTGACGGCGTCGGCGGATCAGCAGCAGCAGCAGTACGCTGCCAATCAGAATATGATGGTCGACACCACACAGCAGCACCTGAACGCGGCGATGGATATGGATGCGGGAGCGGCACAGTCGCGATACGACGCACCAGACGATTGTCATTTTATGCTGGCCGAGCCAGGAGTGTCTGATGATGTGTCGCTGACATGCAATCTGCGGACGGTGAATAGTGAATTTGATACGACGAACTTTAGCGTGATTCCGTCAGAGAACACGGTCGCCCTGCATGTCCTCTGCAACGACGAGATCATGGCACGCAGCTCGCTGGAGCCGCGATCGTTTGTGCATCTCACACGACTGCGGGAGCTCTCGATCGAGTACTGCAAGATTGCGAAGTTCAATCGGGAGGTGCTCGAAGGCTTGTCTGACCTGAGGAATCTCACGATAAGGACGCACAACATCAACTGGCCGACGTTGAACTTTGACATCGAATCGGAGGCCTTTGGGTCGACGAAGAACCTCGAGAGGCTGGACCTGAGCCAGAACAACATCTGGTCTTTGCCGGAGAACCTCTTCTGCCACCTCACAGGACTGGCCTCGCTGAACATGAGCGAGAACCGCCTGCAGGACGTGAACGAGCTGGGCTTCCGTGAGAAGTCCAAGGACGCTGAGTCCGCCACCAGCACTCAGAGCAGTCAAGAGGCCGTGGCCTCAGGAAGGAAGGTCGGCAGCTCCATCCCGTGTTCGCTGGACCTGGAAGTCCTGGACGTTTCGTTCAACCACTTCGTGCTGCTGCCCGCCAACGGCTTCGGCAACCTGAGACGCCTTAAGTTCCTGCAAGTGAACAACAACGAAATCTCAATGGTGGCCGACAAGGCCCTGAGCGGGCTGAAGAATCTGCAGATTCTGAACCTCAGCTCGAACAAAATCGTCGCACTGCCATCGGAGCTGTTCTCCGAGCAATCCCAGTCAATTCAAGAGGTCTACCTGCAGAACAACTCCATCAGCGTGCTGTCGCCCAAGCTGTTCTCGAACCTGGAGCAGCTCCAGGCCCTGGACCTGTCCTTCAACCAGATCACATCGACCTGGATCGACCGCGCCACTTTCACCGGTCTGATCCGCCTGGTCCTCCTGAACCTGTCGCACAACAAGCTCACGAAGCTGGAGCCAGAGATATTCGGAGACCTCTACACCCTTCAGATCCTGAATCTGCGCCACAACCAGCTGGAGAACATCGCCGCGGACACCTTCGCCCCCATGAACAACCTGCACACGCTCCTGCTGTCGCACAACAAGCTGAAGTACCTCGACGCCTACGCCCTGAACGGCCTCTACGTTCTGTCGCTGCTGTCGCTGGACAACAACGCACTGATTGGCATCCACCCGGAGGCGTTCCGCAACTGCAGCTCGCTGCAGGACCTCAACTTGAACGGCAACCAACTGAAGACCGTCCCACTGGCCCTGCGAAACATGCGGCTGCTGAGAACCGTCGACTTGGGTGAGAACATGATAACCGTCCTCGAGGAGGCCGCCTTCAAGGGCCTGGGTAACCTCTACGGCCTCCGTCTGATCGGCAACTACCTCGAGAACATCACAATGAACTCCTTCAAGGACCTGCCCAGCCTCCAGATCCTCAATCTGGCACGAAACCGCATCCAAGTCATCGAGCCCGGCGCATTCGAGATGACCTCCAGCATCCAAGCGATTCGTCTAGACGGCAACGAGCTCACCGAGATCAACGGGCTCTTCAGCAACATGCCCTCCCTGCTGTGGCTGAACATCTCCGACAACCGCCTGGAGCACTTCGACTACGCTCACGTGCCCAGCACCCTCCAGTGGCTGGACCTACACAAGAACCGCCTCACAGAGCTCTCGAATCGGTTCAACCTCGACTCCCAGCTGCGCCTGCAGACGCTCGACGCCAGCTTCAACCAGCTGAACAAAGTCACCCCCAACTCAATCCCCAACAGCATCGAACTCCTGTTCCTCAACGACAACCTCATCGGCTACGTCGAGCCGCACTCGTTCCTCCACAAGAGCAACCTCACGCGAGTCGACCTCTACGCCAACCAGGTCACCACACTGGACGTGAAGAGCCTCAGAATCCTCCCGGTTCCCGAGCACCGCCAGCTGCCGGAGTTCTACATCGGCGGCAACCCGTTCCTCTGCGACTGCAACATCGACTGGCTGCAGAAGATCAACCACATGACGTCGCGCCAGTACCCCCGCATCATGGACCTCGAGACCATCTACTGCAAGCTGCTGCACACCCGCGAACGGGCCTACATCCCGCTCATGGAGGCCGAGGCCAAGCACTTCCTCTGCACCTACAAGAACCACTGCTTCGCCGTGTGCCACTGCTGCGCCTCCGAGTCCTGCGACTGCGACATGACATGCCCCAACAACTGCACCTGTTTCCACGACCAGACCTGGTCCACGAACATCGTCGAGTGCTCCGGAGCCGGCTACGCCGAGATGCCAAAGAAAATCCCCATGGACACCACCGAGCTGTACATCGACGGCAGCAACTTCCCCGAGCTGGCCGCCAACACCTTCGTCGGCAGGAAGAACCTCATCGTCCTCTACGTGAACAACTCCAACATCCACACGCTCTACAACACCACCTTCGTGGGCCTGAAGAAGCTGAGCATCCTCCACCTCGAGGAGAACCACATGCAGAGCTTGCAGGGCGACGAGTTCTCGATGCTCGAGAGCCTGCGGGAGCTGTACCTGCACAACAACAAGATCTCCTTCATCGGCAACGGCACCTTCCACGGAATGCGAAAGCTCGAGGTGCTCCGACTCGACGGCAACCGTCTGATCCACTTCGAGGTCTGGCAGCTGGCGCTGAATCCGTACCTCGTCGAGATAAGCCTCGCCGAGAACCCGTGGTCCTGCGAGTGCAGCTACCTGAGCAAGTTCAGGGCGTACCTGGGCCAGTCGTCCGAGAAGATAGTCGACGCCAACCGCGTGGCCTGTGTCTACAACAACCTGACCAGCATCCTGCGCGAGAAGAACGGCACCAAGTGCACGCTGCGAGACGACCTCGGCGCCTACGTGCGGTCAAGTGAAATCGAGAATCTCCTGCCGCTGCTCCTTGCGGCGACATGTGCATTCGTGGGCTTCTTCGGCCTGATCATGGGACTCTTCTGCTACCGCCACGAACTCAAGATGTGGGCGCACTCTAACTGCTTCCTGACGATGTGCTACAGGTCGCCTGCGTTCATCGACAACTTCGTGGAGAACAAGGACCATCGCCTCTGCGACGCGTACTTCGCCTACAGTCTCCAGGACGAGCACTTCGTCAGCCAGATCCTGGCCCACGCCCTGGAGGCCGACATCGGATACAGACTGAACCTCCACTACCGCGACACAAACCTCAACTCGTACATCGCAGACGCCATCCTCGAGGCCGCCGAGAGCTCCAAGCTGGTGGTCCTCGTCCTCTCCAAGAACTTCCTCTACAACGAGTGGTCCCGCTTCGAGTACAAGAGCGCCGTCCACGAGATGGTCAAGCGCAGGAAGCGACTGGTCTTCATTCTCTACGGCGACCTGCCTCAGCGCGACATCGACATGGACATGAGGCACTATCTCCGGACGTCCACCTGCATCGAGTGGGACGACAAGAAATTCTGGCAAAAACTGCGAATGGCACTGCCACACCTGCCCCGCGGAGGAAACAAGCGCCACTGCTCGGGCCCACCCTCGTCGGCGGTGAACATCTACGCCACCGCTCACGACTACGGAGTGGGCACCCTCCCACGGCCGGCACCAGATTGCCCGAAACGCTTCGGCGACTGCAACAACTACGCCACCATCAACGACTGCAGCCGGACATACCCGGCAGCGACCGGACCGCCGTGCAAATTCAACTCAATGAACGAGAAGGCAACCACCGATCGCCAGCACGAGTACGCGGTGCCATCCCACTACGCCACAACCCCATCCACGGGTGAGTACGAACGCGAAAAGAGCTGCGAGTGCGGCAAGAAAACCGCCTCCTCCTCGTCACCCCAATCGGGCACCACAGCGACGGTGAATTCAGCGGCTGGCAGCATAAACGCCAGCTTCTCCACGAACTTCACCAATCCACCGCCCCCGGCGCTCCCCACACCATCCGCCACCAATACCTTCCACAGCTTCAACTGCAAGAAAACCTGCAGTTGTAGCACCAACGGCGGCACCCTCCGGCACCAGCATCCCACGGCGCCTCACTCAAATCTCTACGAGTCCAATCTCTCCCTCAACGACATCAGCAACAGCCTCGACAGTCGGCCGCCATCCAACAAGGACATCTGGGCGTAAGGTAAACCCCCCCAAAAAAGAAATCACAAACACGAGTGTATCCTTTCAAAGAGATAAGAAGAAATTTAACGAAACCACAACAGACTGAACGAAAACTAGTTAATTTTTAATTTGTTTACCGTTGGTGTACAGGGATACGATATCCTTTTCATTTTTTTGTTTGCTCTTCTTTTGTCTTGTGTTGTATTGTGCGCGTGTGTGTGTGTGTGTGTGTTTATCGATTCGACAGAACTCAAAAAACAGAGAAAATTGATCCAGGATTCAATTTAAAATTATCCTTTTGTGAGTTGGTTTATGTTTCCCGCAGAGCGAGGGAGGGGGATTAATCCACTCCCACTCTGGCATTCGCTTGCTCATGCACTCATATCAGTCGTGCAATCAATCCGCAATTAAATTCCGAGACATACTCTCACCCGCGCGCCCTTTCGTTGAGTTTTTTTGTTTTTAACTTAATTCAGTCAGACACACACGCACGCAGAGACGCCAAAAAGGGCATTCCTCTCCGAGGATGACGCGGCAAGCAAGGACACCAATGTACACACCAAACAAACAAACAACTCTTATATTCAACTATTTCCATTATAATTACTAAATTTAAATACTAAATAAAAACAAAAACCTAAGAAAAACTAACTAAATTTATATAAGAAAAAAAAAACAAAAAAAATTATGGAAGAATGAACGAATTTATTAATTTAAAAATAAAAAGAGAACACAAATTCTAACTACTAAACCAGAAAACGATAAGAAACCAAAAAACCACTTATACTTGTAAAATAATTTGACAAAAAACCACTCCCCCCTCCCCACACACACATCCCCCAAGAGATATTGTATAGAACACAATTATTGCATTTAAAGAAAAAAATGAAATATTCAAAGAAAAACCAAAAAAAAAAAAAATACAAAAACCTAACCTAACTTGTATTCCACAATTTATTACCCTCCACGGAGGACATGAGACACGACGCCAAGTGAATACCGATAGATATTAAATTAAAAAAAACCCCAAAAAGATGAGGTTCCAAAAAAACACAAAAAAAATTGTTATTTATTTGTTTATAGTTTTGTGTATAATTTGTACAAAAAAATAAGATGCAAAATCGCCTAAAATGTAGTCTGTTTTTATTTGTAAATGAGTTTAGTTTTACGTTTGGTATTTATATAGTTTTAGTTTTTCGTTGTAAGATACTGTCACGAGATGAATTTGTTTACCCCTTAAGGCGCAATGGTCGGCAGTTTATTTTGTAAATATTTATTACTACTATTAATGAACAACTACTGTACTATAGGGATAGTATTAAAAGAAAAAGATGATGAAACGAGGAGGAAGCAAAGAGAAAGTTACCTAATAAATTAAAACAAAAAAGATTTAAAATATAAACAAAAAATACAAAAGAAGTTTTTGGCTTTTCATTTCTTTTCTCATTTACCAACGGAGGGGAAGTCTTCTTCTAATCACCTAGTGGGGCATCAGGCTTGTTGTGAGGACGGGACTGAGAGTCCAAGGTAAGCCATTACTCTTTCGAACACGACTGGATGGCGGAGGTGGTTAAGTGCCTGCCCCAAGTTCGAGGGGTCCCAGGTTCGATTCCGAAATCGATCCAGTCACCATTTGCCTTTGGGATCAAATTAACGGCACTGGAGTAGTTTGCTACCTGGCAGTACAATGGACCAGTTTTGAGTCTGAGTGCTCCAGTAGTGTTTCTAAGATCCTCCAAAAAAAGAAAAAAAAAAAAAAGCCATTGAATGCGTGAAGAGGTTCCTTAAGGTTCCAGCTTAGGGAAGAATCTGTTTTGTGAGAGAGGAAAATGACAGGAATTTGTTATTCCTTTAGTAGACACGTCTGCATCACCACCAGACTCCTTTACTAGCGGGGGAAGTGCCTTCTTCTAGGTGTTTGTGAGGCATCCGCCTTGGATTGGACTGAGCTGGGAATTTTACTCAGAGCTCATGGGATTTGTGGCAACTTATAAAATTTGATGATTAATTTTGCACCGCCTTGTACTTTGCTAAGTTCCATTTGAATGCATCAAGAGGTTCTTTAAAGTTCCATCTTGTGCAACAATCTGTTCTTCGAAAGGGGCTAATATTTTGACAGAGTGGACAACGCCGTGGTTTTTGTCACTTCATCACTAGACACGTCTGCATCACATCACCAGACATCATGGGCAATGACGATGTATCCCATGATGGATCCTTCAAACTGTTTGACCGACTTCGTATCGACAAAAACTGACGTTTTTTAAGTACCCGGAATCAAAGCACAGCATGGGCCGAAGGTATAGAGAGAGAAATGAAGAAGAGGTACATGTGCACATTGGTCTTAAATGCCTGTGGATTGTAGTGAGTGGGAAATGTCGGGCTAGAAAGAGCATTCCATATTCGTGCAGAGCGGCCAAAAAACGAGTCTCTAAACTTAACTCTAAGTCCTAAAGCAGGCTTAAATGTGAATTGATGAGCATTCCTGGCGAGACGAGTATTGCGGGTGAATTCATGGAGGGGAGGAATGCAATTGGGTAGCTCACGTGAGCATCGTTTGTAAAAATAGCGACAAAACAGAGACAAGGAAGTGTGTGTCTTCTGTTTGTGATGGCACGTAGCTGGACGTTGATCGCTAGAACCATTTCCCAGTGTTTGCAGATCTGCTCAGTGGTATCCGTCAGAGACAAGGAAGACACATTACGCCGGTGTTCGAGCGAGTCTATTGACTTCGCGATGTTCCTGTCTCAAGCTTGTAGAAGAATCCGTTCTTTAAGAGAGGACAATGCCGGGAAGTTTTCACTTCATTCCTAGGCACATCTGCATCATCACCAGACATCGTGGGCAACAACGATTTTGAGGAACCCGGCAACAACAGCACTCCTTTCAAATTGGTTTTTGGTCTGGTCTGGGAGCGATGATGTGGATTATTCTGTGGGCAGTTACCACGACGAGATGGAGACGCGAGCGGAATAATGTGCGCCGCGACGTGGGAGTTTGACAACCGCTGCATCACTTCCATTCGGAGGCCTTAGGGCCCATTGTGAAGACTACTTTCAAATAGATGGCGCTTTTAGTCAACAATTGTGAACTGACCTTTTTTTTCGGAGGATTTTTGAAACACTACTGGAGCACTCTGACTCAAAACTTGTCCATTGTACTGCCAGGTAACCTACTCCAGTGCCGTTAATTTGATCCCAACGGCAAATGGTGACTGGACCAGATTCGATTTCACTGGGATTCGAACCTTGGACCTCTCAAACTAGAAGCAGGCACTTAACCAACTGCGCCATCCAGTCGGTTACTTACTAACTTACTTAACAGACCTACGATCCACGGAGGGTCCGAGCCTGAGATATCGCTGCCTTCCATCGTTGACGGTCCTGGGCACACTGCTTCCAGTCATCAAAACCACGCTGTCCTGAATCCGCAATAATGCATGTATTTAATGAGATGACGTCATGAAAAATTAAAAATTCAATTTTCTCAAAATTTCCACGTTTTTCAGTCAAATTTTGGAATGAATTCACTCCATTCATCATCTCCACACCCAGCCCCACAGATTTCAGTCGAAATTTCTGCTCAAAAACTCATAAAATCGACTTTAGAAAAAATGACGCATTTCACACGGAAAAATGCAGTGAACTCATAACACAACTGGGTCGCATTTTTTTTGCTAAAAATTAACGAGTTTTTGTCGAAGGCGATTTGATGGTTGCAGAGTTTTGTGAAACGGATTTCTCAGGACTTACGACGAAATGAAGGACGCGAGATATCAGAATGGAAAGGAAATTCAACGTAGAAGCGGAACAAGCCAAGATTTTGTAACGGAAGTGGCTTGGTTGGCTATTTGGAGGCGAATTTTGGGATAGCCTCTGTTTTTGTACATAAAAATGTAATCTCGAAAGACACATTTTCCGAAACGATTTTCTCGATAACTAGGACGAGTTCAAGGATGAACGATATCAGAATGTAAAGGAAATTAAATGCAGAAGCGATATAAGGTATGGTTTTTTAACGGGAGTGCCTTGGTTGAGAAATCGGAGGCAAAATTCGAGATAGCCTCTTTTTTGACACAAAAAAGTATAATCCCGGAAGACATGAACTTTTCAGAAACGATTTTCTTGATAAATAGGATGAACTGAAGGACGTGCGATACCAGGATGGATAGGAAATTAAATGTAGAGACGGAATAAGACATGGTTTTGTAACGGGAGTTACTTGGTTGAGTAGTTAGAAGCGATTTTCTGGACATCCTTTATCGAGCTATGAGCTTGGAAAACATGATGTTTTCTGAAACGAAAATTTGAAAGAATTGGAGGACGTGGGATATCAGAATGGATAGGAAATTTATTGGAGAACCGACGGAAGGTAAGTTTTGGAACGGCCGAGACCTGGTTGGCTATTTGGAGGCGGCCTTTCTGATACCATCATTTGGCACATAAGCTGAAAAACTGTTGCAGTCTCCCTGTGTTTCGTGTCATTTTCCTTGAAATCGAATTGAAATAAGTTGCTTGACTCATCTCATCACCAAACGTCCTTTGAACTCATGGAGACTCCATCGCCTCAGGGGGTCTAGGAAGAAGCTCCATGGATATGATGCTGAGTCGTCCCCTAAGTGGATTGTTATGCACTGCATCTCAGGTTAATACTCGAGAGACTGGCCCATCACCAACTTCACGGTCTCTCATTAAAAGTCGACCACAAAGTCAATAAAAACCCCATCAGCATCAAATATCTCACGTCCCTTCCTTCGTTCCACTATCATATCCTTGCCTGCAGCTTATCAGATGCCCGCCTCATCAAAGCCAGTTCACTCTCAAACCCTTATCAGATGTCCAAGTATCACTCAAGCCATGTATCACTCATTCGGCTGCACCGTATCACATAAAACCTCACGCGCGAGATATGACCCCGGTCCGGTCTTGTTTAGGGGGCCACGGCAACACCTTCTTCTCCCGAGCGAGCGATCATAAAACTTTTGATTGCCGCTGAATTGTTATTTCCTGCTCCACAAACGCAACAAGACTCAACTCCAAAAGGTTGCACATAAATTCTCCTTCACGACATCAACCGAATGCACACAGCCCCCGTCCAAAGACAGGGTGTGATGTGCACCTAATCGGCTGACAACCATTCGCCTCTCCCTGGAACACACGCACACACCCACTCGTGTCGTGTAAATTTAAATTTTTATTTTATTGCCCACAAATTACCCGGGAAAACACCCCGCCACACCGTCCTCCGACGACGGCATGTCGACCTTAAATGGAAAACTCTCCAAATTAATCTACCGCCTCAATTGTTTTCCCATCGAATTTTATAGCATCTCGGGGAACGGGGGAGAACAAACCGAGGCACAATAAAACTCCTAATCACACACACGCAACGGAGGTCACAGCCCAGACCACCGGCATTCGGCAGAGGCGACCTATTGAAATCCATAACGAATTACCGAGTTCGATTCCTTGGCCCTAACCTGACACATTTGCTCACCTTGAGAGACGCCGCCGCCGCTGCCGCGAAATTTATGAGCCACAAATTATTACCAAACCAACCGTGGGAGGTCGGCCAGAGGAGGAGGAGAGGACAACGACGACGTCGACGGAATCCCGATGACGGCACCGCACAGCACAGCAACGCACAGGTGGATGCGGTAACAAGTGTTTGCCGGGCTGTGTGTGTGAACAAATTAGTCGACCACCAGAACTGGTTGCTGGATGGGTCGACGACAATGACAGCCGTTTGACAGTTTTATGGGTGAACCCTGAATGGGCATCGACTCGGAAGGGGGTGGGGTGGCGTACAATACGGTCCAGCCAGAGTGTCTCGTCGCAGGCATTGTGGAGCGTCGTCGTCGATTTGAATTCAATCGAGTGTTATGCCGACGACGAACGACGACGGTTTGGTAATTAGGTTGGGTTTTGGTGGTGATTGCGAGCGTGAACTTAAGGACTTCCTTCTTAGGCGCGCTGGAGGCATCGGTAATGCGGTGGCTAGTCGAGTGGAATTATTACAAAAGCCCCCCCCGGAGCGGTTAAGGATTTTGGTCTGGTCTGGGAGCGATGATGTGGATTATTCTGTGGACAGGTACCACGACGAGATGGAGACGCGAGCGGAATAATGTGCACCGCGACGTGGGAGTTTGACAACCGCTGCATTGTGCATGTGACCGGCTTGTGGTTGGAGAATGGGAGAGGGGGCACAGCCCCTCTCCACTCGGCTTCATCCGCAGCAAAAACAATTTTTTCTCAAAAGGAAGACCCACTCCAGCCATAAGCCTCGCGTTATATGGTCTCCTAATCTGCCTAGAGCCATCGGCGGAACAGTGAACGGAGCAATTTTGAGCAGACAAACAAACGCCCCTGCGGATGTGTCTGCCCTGCCTGAGCCTTGTCTTCCCATCTCCTCCCCTCTTGTCCTAGCAACGCCCCTTCAAACTTTCCTCTCATTTACGCATTAAATTCCGTTCCACGAAATGCTCATCAATGATTCGCGTTCCTTCAATCGGTTGCCAAGGCTCGCACTCTCACAATAAACATCCACTGCTGCCTCGGCTTCCTCTGCATCCTCTGCCGCTGCTCTTCCTGTTCCCGTTCAAAGGCCGTTCGCCTTAAATTAGAAATCAAAAAGAACGCGCTACCCTGGCAACCTTTTGTGCAGAAATTGCCGACTTAGAATGTCAGCGGCCATCTGAAAGGAAGCACTTCCTTCCCTTTCATGCGAACCTACATATTTCGCCGATGGATCTGTGGACGACTTCGCAAGCATCCCCACGCACAACAGAAAGGCCAGGGCTCGACGAATGCAATCAATCATTAATCAAAATCTAAATATTCCGTTGATACCCTCATGACAAAAGTATCCATTTGGTGTGTTGTTTTGGTCCTTCCATCGCTCGGCGGGAAACCCTTTATTTGTTTCCAAAAATGGAAAATCCTTTCATCCTTTCATGCCTCCGATCGGCGACAAGCACCCCTCTGAGAGCCCGAGCACACTGCGCCCGACACAATTCATTAGGGGACCGAGTGGACGGACAACAAAGCCGAGCCGAGCCGAGTCGAACACAGGAATAGCCATTATCGCCGCCACCACCATCATCACCGCCGCCGCCGCCGCCACCATCACCATCGCCATCATCAACATCATTGTCGTCGTCGGAGATATTAATTCTGAAAGATTTCATTTCGTGTGACAAAGTGCCGAGGGACGGTGCGGGCCAACCCTTTCCCCCTGGGAGAGAGGGATGCTCGTATATGGGCGAGCAATTAGCAATCGATGGCGAGGCGATGGAGAGATTCTATTTCTTTCATCGAACGGATTTGGGAGTTGCGCTGGTGACAGCTCGCGCTGGTGTGAGGGGCGATTATGAGCGGTGGGGGCTGCGGCGCAGCGGGATGACGGTCGTAATTGGTGTTTGACAGTGGATTCAATTGTGATTAAGGCGAATGGGTTCAGCTGAACAAATAGTTGCCACGTATGGTTGGGCCGTGGTGCTGTCAGTCTCACACGCGAAAGGAGGGAGGGGAGACTCGGCTGAACTAGGGAGGGTGTTGTGAAAGGGAGCGAGGAAATTCTTTGAGTGACACATTTATTCAACTGCGCGATCTGAAGCACACACTGGATGGATAAATCCAATTTGAAGCATGTGTCGTCAGCTTAAGGACTACAGATGGTCATTTACTCTTTTCCTGAACTTTCCCTGATTCGGGCTCCGAACAGCTGCTTTGTGATACGAGACATTTGGCAACAATTTCCCTCCGAAATATCGCTTCGATTCCTGGTAACAATTCACTGGCTGTTGAAAGGACCTCAAATTGATCTGAAAATCAGGGATAAAGTCATTGGATGACGTAAATGCGACGGAGTTTGGAGAAAGGTTGTCTCTTTGAGCAGCTTTTCCAAGAAATTCGTGTGATCTTCTGCAGGAAAAAGGCTTAAGACTGTCTGAGACGCGTATTCGCAGCTGTGCAAGTCGCTGACATTGTGAGGAGAGAGAGGTCGTCATCCCTCGACCACTGACCTTCATCTGAGGAGAGTGAGTGAGAGGGATAATCTCATGCAACTCAGAGGAAGACTCAGATTAACTCACATGCAAGTCCTTGTGCAGGCATCGATGCAGATTGAGGCTCGGCAAGTCGTGGTGAGTGGTGGATGACTGTCAGCTAAACTTTCGAGTTTCCAGTCAAGCTTCTTAAGTACATTTTTCAATGGAATGGAACAGAAGATGACTGTCTCCTTAAACTTCGCCTGCAGAAAAAAGTAAAGCCTAAGGCTCAATCAATAAGCCCCTCGAACTTGTCCTAACTTGTCTCTCTCTAGCTGTCTTCAAACTCTTATACCAAGGTTTTTGAGGTCCCCTTCAACTCTGGCCGGTTCTCTGTTGCGGTGTTCCACTACTAAGCCAGCGGCAGGTTTTTGAGCTATCGTTCAACTCTGGCTCGTTCTCTGTTAAGCCAGCAGCAGGTTTTGAAGTCCCCTTCAACTCTGGCTCGTTCTCTGTTAAGCCAGCAGCAGGTTTTTGAGATTCCTTTCAACTCTGCCTCATTCTCTGCTGCGTCGTGCCACAATGTCAGGATTCGTTTATTCTAAGCTGTGTTCTTAGCTGCCACTGGCTTTGGCGCCTCACTGGACTCATGCCTCTGTAAAAGCCCTACAGTTCGTGTGCGACCTCCTTCTCCCATTGTAATCAACACAAACAGCAGCAAAGATCGCAGGCATTCGCCTGATGAACCGAGGCTTCCTTCAACCGATTGTCCGTCTCTTTGTGTCAAGGACGATGAGGGCCTCCTATTCGCAGGCAACTTGGACTGCCTGGAGGCCAACGAAGAATGCTACTTTGATCGCACACGTGAATGATGCTGTCAGAGCCAGTATCTCATCGGACGTTTAGCGACAGGTACTTACCTCTGCTTGGCAAGGAACCGTAGGCGTTGATAGAGGCAGTCGTTGACCCTGTGGCTTGGTGGCTTTTTTTTTTCTTTTTTTTTTCTGAGAATTTTTGAAACAACACTGGAGCACTCAGACTCAAGACTGGTCCATTGTACTGCCAGATAGCAACCTACTCCAGTACCGTTAATTTGATCCCAACGGCAAATGGTGGTCAGATTCGATTTCACTGGGATTCGAACCTGGAACCCCTCTGACTTGGGGCAGGTACTTAACCAACTGCGCCATCCTGTTGTTTGGCTTGGTGGCATAGTCTGCCTTCAACAAACCGAGGCTCTAACAATTCTCGGCCAATGATTGTCGCCTCAGTGGAGGACTCTGAACAGAGAAATACTGAAGCCTATCTGAAGCAACTAGGTCCCTGTCATCCGACTCAAAAGTCAAGGCGAGGCTGTCGATGGCTCGTTTCATCGTCTCGTTGAGGCAAAGTCCTTGAGGGACTGCTTTGGTAGAGGCTTTGGGTTTAGAGCCGTCGAATCCCAGTCAAGGACGTCTTCTCGGCTTCGTCTGGACGTGTGAACTTGTGGAGGATCCATTGCTTCAGAGCTAGATAAAATCACCGGACAGACGCGAGAAGCATCAAGAACTTGTAAGGGTATTAGACGACTGGACGCCACAGTTGGTTAAGTGTCTGCTCTAAGTTAACTTAACCTAACCTAAGGGTATTAGGCTTTCTTCTCTTTTTCACCTCTTTCTATCCTTTCTTAGCTATGCACGATTTTATACGGTGGCATACGAGTGGGAGGACAAGAACTGCCCCATTCGACGAGCTAAGCCGTACAACCGCAAGCGTGCTGTCCTCCTAGGTTAGGTTACGTTAGGGGGCTGAAGTGAATTCATCAGCACACTTAGACCATGTTGGCTCAAAATGATACTCACAATCAGACTAATACCCCTGATCTACCGCTCCAGTGTAAATGTCGTTCATTTGATCCCAACGGCAGATGGTGACTGAACCAGATTTGAAAAACCGGATAAAAGCGTATTAACTTTGCTTTCACTGGGATTTGAACGTGAGACCACTCTAACTTAGGACAGGCACTTGAGCATCTGCGCCATTCAGTGTCGTCCTACTCACCGTCAACTGGGCCCAGTCAAGCCTTCTGCAACAAACTTTTAAGCAAAATCTCGGCAGATGACTAAGAACAATCTCCTCAGCGACTCTGTAAACAGATCTGGGCGCCATTTCGTGTTTGGTATCGCTGGAGGGACGGCAAAATCAACGACAATGCAAAAAATGTTCACTCATCTCCACAGAAGGACTAAGGCCGCTTTCAAGCTCAAAAAAGCGGTCAAATTCCAACCCCATCCCGGACACAGGCTGCAATCTCCTCCCATCCACTCGTTCATTGTCATTCAGTGAATTTCGAGCGCAATCCCTTCGCCATTCGAAGCCTGAGCCACTTTGACTATCAGCCCATAAGCCAGCTCCATTCCCCCGGTCCCTCTTCACACAAAAAATGGCAAATAGTTCGCAAAGGTTTGCCCTTCACGGGTTTTCCATCAAGCAAATAGATACATTTTGTATTTATTAATTGAGTTTCTTTTTTTTTTCCTCTCTCGCATTTGGTTACAATTGCCGCTGAGCAAGGGTTTACCTTTGTCCCGGCAGTCCTCGGTGGTCAATTAAAATCAAACACACACCACCACCGCCAGCGCCACGCATCCATGCGGTCATAATCAATATTTAATCCAATTTCTCCGGCAAAGGGGTGCAAGGATACACTCGTAAATGAGTTTATTCAGTTATTTATTTGTTTACTCATTTTGATTTAATTTTGACATAATTTCACTCTCTCTCTCCTCTCTCTCTCTCGCTCTCCGTGCCGCCGACTGAGTGCCCGCCCGCGTGCTTGTGTCAATTCCGCTGTTGTCTTGTTAATGACTTTGACTGCATGCATGCGGTCAGGCCGGGAGAGAATGCGAGGACTTACCGTCCAGCAAAAACGGAAAACAAACAAACTCAACAAAAAAAACCCAACCGATTGGT
The DNA here is from genome assembly GCA_930367185.1 of Myathropa florea. Taxonomy (NCBI): domain Eukaryota; kingdom Metazoa; phylum Arthropoda; class Insecta; order Diptera; family Syrphidae; genus Myathropa; species Myathropa florea. Next base: position 42,614,291 of record OV884005.1, on the reverse strand, counting down.
AATTAATTGGCACATTAATAGGATATTGATTTGGGCTTTGTGTTTGTGTGTAAAAAATAATTAATTTCCCCTTTGAATACATTATCCGACCCGGGCGCGCGTGTGTGGGTGCGTGTTGCGTTAACCGTTGACCGGGGTGCATATCTGTTGAACCTGTCCAGTTAGAAGCGATGCAGAGGGCAGCCCGCTCTGCCGAGTTGATTGGATTTTAAATTATATTCTGCTTGACATGGGTGTTTGATCCTTTTGACGATCATTGATTAAGTTTTAATGAAAACCCAAACACACTGGGCTCTGAATGGGTTTTGTTGGCTTTTGTAATTAAGTGATTTTTGGGTTTGGTTACCCGTTAATGGGGTCAAAGGCAAAGCGAGCTCCTCTGGGGTGGGGAGCATTTGATGACCACTTGGCCCTCCTCAGCCCAGGTGTTGGCCATGACGGGGGGGAAAACGACAAAAAAATTTCAAACTATTTGAACTTAATTTCACGCATCTCCGCACCGATTAATATTCCACATAACCCCGTGTTCATTGTCAAAGGAAACCGGTTTCATTCGCAAGCGCGCGGGCAAAAAAACTGTCCAAACCCACCTGCATGCTTATCGACTGCACGGCCCGAGGGTGTTTTGGTGGGGTTGCGTGTGTCCAACTCCGACAGCCGTCGGGAAATGATGAAATTTTAATTTTATTTGTTTTAAATCGCGTTAAACACGGAATTGTTGTCAAACATTGACGGAAGTCGCCGTTCGAAAACAATGCGAGCGACGCGACGCGGGGGGATGATGCGTATTTGGGGCGCTCAAACAACAAATGGCGGAGTTTAATTATTTTTTAAATTTTGTTTGCCCCCGGACGGCGTGTCTTGGGGGTGGCAAGGGATTTAGTTTGAGCCGGGCAAACACTGACGTTGGTCAACATGGCGTTTGAACACAAATAGTTGCTCATTGAATCGGTGGGTGGGTAGTACATGTAACAGACCTGAGGAGTGAGTGGTTCGAGGAAGGGCATTCACCTCGGAAATTTTGGGAAATTACACATTCTTCCTGGTTGAGTCCCTGTTTTGCAGAAGATCTTTATTCGAAGCCGTCTATCGCCTTGAACTGTGTGGACGAGAGAAACTTCTTTCGGCGACCGATTGTGTTTTCTTCTAAGGCCACATAGAGGCATGCAGCTTCTTTCATCTGTACGCAAGCTCAAAACAAAGGAGAAAACCTCATCATTGGAGAGGGAATCAATCAAAAAATATTCAAAAGGATCCTACTTACAGGAGAAGTTATGGCAAAATGGGATATGAGCCTCTACAGTGAGACAAACTGTGGGCAAAGCAGGTTCAAGATGGACGCAGAGAGACCACAGGAAACGCACAGTCGACAAAGCAAACTTCAGGCCACAAGAGAAGTCACTTCTTTGACGAAGACAGCGATGCTATGTTGGGCTATTGAAGCACTCAAACCACGGGCAGTGTCGTGGGGTCTTGAAAACAAAGTTTCAGTGGAGATGAACAAGATTTTTGTTAGAGTTCAGTTGAAGGAAGAGAATGCCTCACTCAGAATCAGGAGTTGAAGGGGAGAGACACTCTGTGGCTAGAGTTTCCTGGATGATGTAAAGGTTTACATGAGCGGTCTTGAATGGCGGTCCACTTGTAAAGCTTCGAATGATGATTAAAATGAAACAAGAAAACGAGAAATCCGACACATGCCAGAAAGGAAGACTGAACCATTGGTCTTGTTGGTGAACGAGAGAGACTTGACCCATGAAGTGACTTGTCCCGGGAACTTTGCAGCCAGACTATGTTAGACTTTGATTTTTTCTATTCCGCTCAAGAACATATGCCTTTTCCTTATATTCCTTCTGATCTGAATTTCATTGGATCGTTCTGGCGGAGGAGGCCTGCATAGGTCGTAATCGCGGACGTCTTCGTCTTCGGGTAGTCCACTGTTGGTCCTGCATTTCAACCAATGAATCAATGACCACGTCAATGTGTGAGCTGACTTTAGAGAAGTTCAGGCCAAGTCTACCCTTGTGTGAGGTATTCCTCGTCCTGCTCCCAATTACCATCAATTTAGACTGATTTCATTTTTATTCTATGATAGGAAGTGCCCTTCAAATGACCAGCTCCGTGCGTCCACTTACGGGAAGTTCTTCCAAGTATAACATGCATGAGTCTTAAAGACTCCCAGAGAGATGAGCCAAGCAACTGATTTCAGTTTCATTTCCAAAACTTTAGTGCGAAAAACACATGGGAACTCAAACACATTCCATAGCTTATGTATCAAAGGAGGACGTCACAAATGTCACCTCCAAATAGCGAACCAAGTCACCGCTGCTGCAAAATCTTACCGTAATCCGCTTCTCCAATTAATTTTCTATCCATTCTGTTCATCGTAGTCATCAGGAACATTGTTTCAGAAACCATCATGAAGCCCAAGACCATTCATTTCTAATGTCCAGGAAGTCGCTTCTAATGATCAAGTCACTATCGTTACAAGATCATGCCTTATTTCGCTTCTCTGTTTAATTTCCAATCTATTCTGATATCCCACATCCTTGAATTCGTCCCAGTTACAGAAAAACTCGTTTCAGAAAACATCATGTTTTTCAAGATCACTGCCTGAGAAAGGATGTCCAGAAAATCGCCTCTAACTACCCAATCAAATCATTCCCGTTACAAAATCATGCCTGATTCCGCTTCTACATTTGATTTCCTATACGTCTTGATTTCCCACATCCTTCAATTCGTCCCAAGTCGCGATAAAATCGCTTCAGAAAACATGATGACGTCCAAGATCACTGCTTAAAAGAGGTTATCCAGAAAGTCGTTTCTAAATTGCCAACCATGCAACTCTCGTTAGAAAAACTTACATTATTCCGTTTCTAGAGTTGATTTCCTATCCATCCTGATGTCCCACATCCTTCAGCTCGTAATTATTGTCGAGAAAAACGTTTTAGAAAACATCATGTGGTTCAAGAACGCTGTTTGAAAGGAGAAGTTCAGAAAGAAGGTCCTAAAAGACCAACCAAGCCATTCCCGTTACAAAATCTTACCTCAATTCGATTCTGCATTCAATTTCCTTTCCATTCTGATATCCCTCGTCCTTCAACTCGTCATAGTTATCGAGAAAATCGTTTCAGAAAATGTCGTGTCTTCGAAAATTCCTGCTGATGTACCAAAAACTAGGCTTTCACGAATTTTGCCTCCAATTTTTCAACCAAGTCACTCCCGTTACAAAATCTTGACTTAATCCACATCTACATTTGATATCCTTTCCATCCTTATATCTCATGTCCTTCAATTCGTCCTAGATCCTAAGAAATTCGTTTCACAAAACTCAGCAGCCATCAAATCGACTTCGACAAAAATTCGTTCGTTTTCAGCAAAAAATGCGACCCAGTTGTGTTATGAATTGACTGCATTTTTTCGTGTGAAATGTGTCATTTTCTCAAAAGTTGATTTTCTTTGTTTTTGAGCAGAAATTTCGACTCAAATGTGTTGGGCTGGGTGCGGAGATGATAAATGAAGTGAATTCAGTCGAAAATTTGACTGGAAAACTTGGAAATTTTGAGAAAATCGAAGTTTTCTGTTTTCATGATGTCAGTGGGGAACTCATTAAACACAAGAATTATTGCGCATCTGGCAATGCTGGCTGTCCATGGAAATTGAGTAAATTACGTAACAAGGAAGAAGGGGTTTTTGAGTTGCTTTGGGATGTATTCAGTGGATTTTCTGGGGGGGAAACTAAAGAATTTGAGTGTTTTTCGTTGAAGTTGACAGTCGATAGTCTCTGTTGAAATGTAGGGAGTTGCCATGCAGGGTGTTTTGATGGAAAAATGTGGTGTGTTTTAAAGAAATTTTCTTTTATATCTTAAAGAATAAGAATGTTTTAAATTCTAAGCAAACCAAAGTCATCAAAAATGAGATACTGTTGGATTCTGCTTAAGGCCACCCAATCTATGAAAATGTCATGCACAAGCCCACACATTTGTCCCCACCACAAGGCCGAGTGACACTGAATGACAGTCTCAAAAGCGAACTTGTTCGAACAGAGCCATCCTTCCAAAAAGGTCAATCACCTCCCCAACAAGGCCGCCCAAATCGAAAAGCACTCAACTTCAGAGAGCACTCAGGCAAGCTATTCAAATCCACATCTCCGCACAGCTCAAGTCGACTAATGAGACTGTAAGCCTTGAGCGAAGATAAACAAAAACAAAAGCAAAGAAAAAGAAAAAAAATCCACAATCATTTGCAACAACAAGTCCATCCGCAACTAAAGTATCTCACAAATCCACTTATGTCTCTTCAACTGTCGACTTTGCGCCCTCAGCCTCGGTCAGTAATCATTTTCCGACGAAACGTGTTCCCCCCCGAGTGACATCTCGCTCGCTCCCAGACCACAGCCAGATACACTCTCAATCTCGCATTTACTTGTCATTTATCCTTCCTTAATTGGACAGCGACAAACAGTTTCGGTGGGGGCTATTAAATTTGCACCAGGACCAGAGTCCTGCTCCGCCCCACTCGCCACGTAAGTCCCTGCTCGCCTAGCTCTAATGACTGCGTTCATGTATTAAAACCATGACATAAGCGGATTTGGTCGTAGAATTGTCCAAAAACCCAACAAGCCACTGGCCAGCGCCATGCACAGCGAAAGAGGACCACCAGGACACGAGGAAGCGACGGCGAAGGAGAGGAATGGGGGAAGAAAAAAAAACAAAAATCCATTCCATTCCATAAATCAAACACTCATAAGCCACTTTATTTATCAGCGAATATCGAATTTCGCCACAGCGAGCATCCCTTTGAGCGGACCTTAATGAGGTCGGCAGGGCGGCCGCAGGATCGGCGGAGGAGATGGCGGTGGAATAAGCCGCGCCACCGCCACTCCACTGCGGCCGGCTTTAAGTAATTGGACAGCATCTTGAGTTTTTTTTTTTTTTGCGGGACATCGAGGACCTCTGGAGGGATCTGGCAAATCGCAGGCCGACGACGACGACGTCGATGACGCTGAGGAGAGGACGGAATTAACTCTGCTCAGAGTTTGCCGACGGTGGGATCTGTGTCGTTGTCGCTGGAGGAGGATCTGCAAATAAGTGGCTCTCTCGTTCGCCGAGGACGGTTGCTAGCATCACCTTTGTGCAGCAGACGGAATAAATTCGAATCAAATTTGAAAGTAAACGCAAAAGGAGAAGGATGATGGGTGCCATTCTCGTCGTCGTCGTCCTCATCGTCGTCGGTGGTGTTTGCCAAGAAGTCACAAATTCCTTTCATCTGCCCGAGAGAGGGGGGAGGCTGCCAGTGTAAGGACACATGTTGACATTCGGGATTGACCACGACAATAACTACCAACTGCCAGCGCCCGACTCGGGGGACGGGGAGTCTTGTATCTCCTTGAAGCCTGTGACGCACAAGGATATGAAGAAAATCCCATTATTTTGCCATCGATGGTGGCGGTGGTGGTACGCCGCCACCCGCCCTAAGGACTATCTGGCATATCGGCTGACCGCCTCATAATAATTATTATTTTCCGCATGAAGGAGGCTACAAAGGACATCCACACACACACACACGCACACGCACAAGTGCGCCCGCAGCCGAGTGAAGACTCGTCGGTAATGAAAGCCACCTGTCATTTAACCCGAACAAAAGGGCCGCCGCACACTCACTCAGCATGTCTGCACGCGTGTGTGTGTGTGTGTGTGTCCTTATCAATTGTGCATGCGAATACAAAGCAATATTGATCCCGTTCCGCTATTTTCTCCATTTTTCTCCGTTCCCCCCAACTCCGGCGGTTAGTAGGGATCCGTCAGGCATCGACAAATCAACAACAGCAACGACGGCGGCGGTGGCCGTCATTGACAAGGGTGTTCGATGAAGGGCGGCGGAGTGTGTGACACGCCCCATCGTCGGCGTAAGGATTTTGTTGTTTCTGATGTCCTGGAAACAATTATCACTTAAACAGCGACTATGGTGGTCGCAAGGGAGGACAAAAAAATGAACGCTCAGCGGGAAGTCTTTTCCATTTGAGTTCGTTTCTCTTTTCTGGCGAACGCCTTCATTCGCTAGCCGCCACCAACCACCGCCCTCCGAAGGTCCTTTCGAACGCCTAGCCAAGCCGACCACTGCCGCCACCGCCGCTGCCGCCCTCTGAAGGTCCTTTTTGAACGTTTATTGAGATAAATGTGAATGAAAACAGATTTTCGTTGTTTTTTTCGTGGATTTACTGACGGTGTATGCATGTGTGCACAATTAGGAGAGAGAAATCAAAATCACACAAAGCTCGTGTGGGTGTGGGCGACGACTGGATGTGACCCAGTTTGGTAGTTGTTCGACTTTTGGATCTTCTTCTCTCGTGGGTGGATCTGACAGACCGCCGTCGGTGTTGCGGGTGGAGGCGGTTGGCGGCGGCTGGAGAGCATGAAGACTTTGCTGTCGCCGTCGGTTGTCGTCGCTGTTGTGAAGACGATGAATAAGAAGAAGGATGATAGTTTTATAAGCTTCGTCTGTGAATACACTGAAAGAAATTATTTGGGGATTTTAAGGGCATTCTTGACTGAAAGGCGACTTTGAGACCCATATCACTTTGAGGTCTCGTAGCGGTATGGCCTATCATTCCTAAAAAGTACGGGACCAATTCTAGGGAATTCTAGGTCGATGGGGTCCAACTCTGTCTTGCCTGGAAGACGACTGTGAGACTCAGTTCACTTTGGGGTCTCGAAAGTCTCGCCTTAGGGTTTGTGACGGCATAGCCTGTCATTCCTAAAAAGTACGGGACCATTTTGGGAATTCCAGTTCGATGGGGTCCAACTCTGTCTTCCATGGAAGACGACTTTGAGACAAGTCTTGTCTTTGGGCTTGCGACGGTATGGGCTTTCATTCCTAAAAAGTATGGGACCATTTTGGGAATTCCAGTTCCATGGGGTCCAACTCTGTCTTCCGCGGGAGACGACTTTCAGGATCACTTCACTTCGGAGTCTCGAAAGTCTTGTCATTGGGCTTGTGGCGGCATGGCCTGTCATTCCCAAAAAAGTACGGGACCATTTTGGGAATTACAGTTCAATGGGGTCCAACTCTGACAACGACTTTGAGACGCATTTCACTTTGGGGTCTTGAGACTTTTGTTTGGCCTGTGGCGGCACGGCCTGTCATTCCTAAAAAGTAGGGGACCGTTTTGGGAATTCCAGTTCGATGGGGTCTAACTCTGTCTTCTCTGGAAGACGACTTTGAGGCTCACTTCACTTTAGGGTCTCGAAAGTCTTGTCTTTGGGCCTGTGGCGGCATGGCCTGTTATTTCTAAAAAGTATGGACCAACTCTATCTTTCCTGGAAGACGATTTTAAAACAACTTCACTTGGATGTCCTGAAAATCTTGCCTTTGAACTTGTGGCGGCATGGCCTGTCACTCCTAAAAAGTACGGGACCATTTTTGGAATTTCATCTCGATGGGGACCAACTCTGTCTTCCCTGGACGACGACTTTGAGACCCACTTCACTTTGGGGTGTCGAAAGTATTGTCCTTGGGCTTGTGGCGGCATGGCCTGTCATTCCTAAAAAGTACGCGACCATTTTGGGAGTTCCATCTCGATGAGATCCAACTCTGTCTTCTCCGGGAGATAACTTTGAGGCTCACTTAACTTTGGGGTCTCGACAGTCTTGTCTTTGGGCTTGTGGCGTCATGGCAAGTAGGGGACCGTTTTAAGAATTCTAGCTGGATGAGATCGAACTCTGTACGTCATTCTGTGGCCGATCTTGAGCTTCTGTTGCTTAATTCGTCGGGGAAAACCCGATCCATCGCTCACAAAGAAGTCAAAAGCCACCTAAGGACATTGCAGTCGTCGCACGACCACGTCAACGTCATGAACATCGAACCATCGACCATCACTTGAGCGCCTTGAACCTTCACAGAGCCCCTTTTGAATGTCAACTGTCCATCTCTTTCCACGAACATCTTCAAAATCTGACTAACTTTCTCTTTCCGTGTATCACTCCGACCCAGACATCATCCAGTCATCGTCCCCGACGTCAGCAGGGGAGCAAGTCCAACCCCAAAAAAACACACACAATAGACAAGACAAACTGCTGTGCGACTAACAAACCAGCTCCAGTTCCAGATAGGTCATCCATTCATCCTCGGGACATACATGATTTACCACACATGTCCGTCTCGGGATACCCCCCATATGTGGCAGTTGTTTGTAAGGTCGTCCGTGCGCGCGTGTGTGTGTGTGCGAGCGCCTATGGAAGGTGTCTGTGACTGTGTGGAAGAGCAGTGAAGAGAGGAGGAAAAATAAAACCTAAAATTGTTTACGTTCCTTAATTTCATTTTATTATTGGCACAGATTTCGATTTCCTTCTTATCCTCCCACTCTGTCTAAGTGACGCCAGTTCTAGTTCTAGTTCGTCCTTTCACTCAACCCGTCTGCACACCGTGGGGATAAAGCCGTGTGTGTGTGTGCCTGAGTTTGTGGAGGGACGAGAGGGGGTGAGGGATAATTTATGAATTTATGTAACACACCAGCGTACAGACAGACACATTCGCCATCTCTCAATAGGCCACCATGCCACCATGCCACCATGCCACGACGACAAACAATAGAGAGACAAAACAGACACACAACAGTGCCGAGGCGAACAGGATCCACAGCAGCTCACCAGTGAACCACATCACAACGAAAACAACAACAGCCGACAAGGATATCACAAATAAATAAATGAGAGAAGGAAAAAGTACAAAAAGTGGTGGGGTTTGGGGACCGCCAGCCGGAAGGGAAGAAGAAAAGATGGATACGCAGCAGCCCCAGCCTCAGCACAAGCGGAAGCAGGACGAGGACGAGGAAGAGGAGGATGAGGGGGAAAGGGAAAAAGAAACCATTGAGACCGGAAATAAAACTGTTTCCAAAGACAACAAAAGGATATTAAAGATTAAGATAAAGAGTTGACTAACAAGGATTCCTTGCCTCATTCCGAGTTGTCCTGGGGGTGAGCGAGTACGCGTGTGTGTGTGTGTTTGATTGTGCGTGCTGGTGTGACGCTGACAACGTGTGCGGTGTTTTGTGAAAATGTGTGTCCTGCCTTCAAGGAGGATGGCATTTTTATTCGCTTCTAATTAACAAGCTCCATGACGGAGACCCTGGATGGAGAGGAGGCGGTGGCGGCAGGAATCAATTGACATCTGCACCAGCAGAGGGAGGGTGTGACTGGGTGTGAGTGTGTGTGGGGGGGGAGAGATCTTATTTTGGTGAAATGAATCCTTGGGGCAGGCCGGAAGAAGGATGTTTTCTGATGCGAAAAACATGTCCATCAGAGGAGAAGCATGCTGCTTAAGGGGGCCGCAGGCACACTGGCATACAGATCAAGTTGAGTTCAGAGAACTGGAGGAAGGTCAAATGTTTGTCACTCTTTTTTGCACACTCCCCCCCCTACCAGGATGGAGTGTGAATTGTTGGTTCAAAACGCGATGAATTTGAGTGACTAGGGGATCTAGCGCGTTAGAGTATTTTCTATCTCCCTCACTCTATATCTCTCCGTCTCCCTCGCTATGTCTCCCTCCATCTCTGTCTCCCCCCCCCTCTGTCTCCCTCTATCTTTGTCTCACTCCCTCTGTCTCCCTTTCTCACTGTTTCCCCCTCTCTCCCCCCTCAAAACTCTGTCCTTTTCTATCTCTGTCCTCCTCTCTCTCGGCCTCTCTCTTTCTCTGTATCCCTCTCTCTGTCTCCCTTTCCCTCTGTCTCCCTCTATCTTTGTCTTCCTCTATCTCGGTCTTCCTCTCTCTATCTCCATCTCTCTCTTCCCACCTCACTGATCACCTCTCTCTTTCTTTCCTTATTTTTTGCCCTTCTTTCTCACTCTCCCTTTCCCTCTCTGTCTCCCTTTCCCCCTCTACCTCTATCTCCCTCTCTCTCTCTCCCCCTCTTTCTCTCTCCCCCCTCACTGATCACCTCTCTCTCTTTCTTACCTTATTTTTTGCCTTCTTCTCTATCTCCCTCTCTCTCTGTCGCCGCCTTTCTCTGTTTCTGTCTGCCTTTCTGTCGCTGTCTCCCTCTTTCTGCCCCTTCTCACTCATCGCTTCTCTCTTCCCTTCTTTATTTTTGTCTTTCTTTCTCTCTCTTTCCGCCCTCTCTCTCTCTGTCTCCCTCTGTCTTTCTCTGTCTCCCTTTCTCTCGCTGCCTCCCCTCCACTCAACCCCTCTCACTCTGGCTATCTTTCCTTCTTTTTTTTCTTTCTTATTTCTCTCTCTCTCCATCTCTCCCTCTCTCCCTCTCTCAGCCACTTAACCCAAAAAATTTCTCAATTGAATGCCCATCGCCTCGAAAGATCTCACAGCCGTTCTCCGTCAGCACCACCTCGAGGGCATCACTCAAACGCCCTCTCTCTCTCTCAATCGCCTCCCTGTGGCCCATCTGAAGTCCTCCCTCATCCGAGAGCACTTGAAAGTTTTTGCCCAAAACAACCGCCTCCTCAATCTGATCACTTTCGGCGTGATACATCACCGGCAGACAAATGAATTAATTAAGAGAACAAAGGGACTCCAGTTCCTCTGGTTCATTAGTTCACGCAACGAGCGGGAGAATGTGATTCCGCACCGCAGCCCGCAGGGATGTCGTGTCGACTTCCAAGTGGCGGCACGAAGGACATGCCTTACTGAGCAGGAATCAGCAAAATCCAAATCGCCCACCGCCCGTTCCGTCGCTCAAATTTCGGGCTCACCCAACAGTTCTCACGTCCTCGTACTGATTGATGGCCTTAGCGAGTTTTGTCAAAGTTCAAGCGACGCATCCTTCAGCTTAGCACTCAAGTCCACTTAGCCCACATATCCGCCCTCCGCTGAACACATGCACTTGCACTTGGCCGCCCTCTGACTCGAAGATCACCCTCCCCATCGCACAGGTGCAGCGGTGGCGCCGGAGTGGGAGCAAGTTGTTCCGCTTCTCCGAAAAGTTTCTCCTTCGCCGGAATTTCAATGTTCGACAATCCGAGCACAGTAGCCGCCTCTGAATCAAAATCCATCGCCCCCGTCCTGCCCCGGGACCCGACGAACGAGCAGGAAGTCGCTGACGCTCGGATGCTGACGCTGCTTCTGCTTCTGCTCCTGCTGCTGCTGATGATGATGATGATGCAAGTTGATTTGTTTGCGCTGAATTCACGTGAAATTGAAACATTAACTTCATTAGCTTGCAGGCTGGCAGTCAGAAATGTTGACGATGATATCGTCGGGGGGATGCTGCGGGGCTGCGGGGCTGATTGACGGTTCGGGGAGGATGGGCGACAGAGAGTCGTCTGCGAGGAGATTTCGTTTTTATGTGGGCTTTTAGTCAAATTGGCGGAACAAATTCGACAGAAGTGAAACAGACAGAGTTCAACGAATCAACTTCGTCCTTCCCCGCCCACTGATTGCACGCGTGAGTGTGTGTGTGTGGACATTCTTTGGTTTCCTCTGTAATTGAGTCACTGTGTCTGTCAGAGACACCCACCGGAGGGGAGGGCCAGCGCCCTGCCATCTGGGGGCTACCATGGCGAAACAAAATCCATTATGCAGGGAGACCTTGAGTGTCTTGCCGTGTGTTCATGTTAGTTTGTCGGTGATTTTGACTGCCATTGTTGTGGCTCACGGTGAGACACGGAAGGAGGTGTCATACTGCGGCGGAACTAGTCACATGATAAAGTTTTTGACAGGACCTTACGGGGATATGCCATGGTGTAGTAGGGTGTGGAGGTACAAGATGAACTAGAAGGGAAGTGAGTGTCGGGAAGGGGGTGAGTGTCGGGAGGGGGGTGAGTGACGAGAGGGAAGGGAGCGTCGAGAGGAGAGTGAGCGTAGGCAGGTAAGTGAGCGTAGGCAGGGAAGTGAGAGTAGGCACGGAAGGGAGATGCGGCCCTTCATGTTCTCGGTCCTGGAAATTGATGTTTCTATAAGAATCTGTTCAAAAATAGACCCTGTCCCTGGAACTGAGGTGAATGTATGACGTGGACTGAGGGAGGACGAGCCGTAAGTGTGACGTTCGACAAGGCGTGAGTCGTTCAGTAGGTCACTAGGACGTCACTTGAAATGTGGGCATTAAGCGGACTTGTTGTTTGACGGGCCGTTTGGTTTCTGATACCCAACGTAAACCAAGGCGCCTGCAGCTTAAGAGGAGAGTTATTAGCCTCCAAGGATATTGGGGGTTTGGGTCACAACTCCATCAAATCGAACTGATCCTTGTTGGATCTCGTGGACTTTGTCGTGCCAATCGGCCACGATCGACGACAAGATCGCTCTTCTTCTGACTTCTCCTTTGGAAAATGTTGGTTTCTCTGACATCCTTTGCCCTTTTGTGGCAAAAAAAACTGTCAAAAAATCACAATTTCAGCCACAAAGCGATCTGCAGTCGCGATTGGAGTTGATTTCCCATCTTTAACGGAAAGAAGGACCACAGGAGGCCCATCAGCCTCGAAGGACATTCCGGATTTGGGTCACAACTCCAACAAACCGAACTGATCCTTGTTGGATCTCGTGGACTTTGTCGTGCCAATCGGCCACCATCGACGACAAGATCGCTCTTCTTCTGACTTCTCCCTACGAAAATGTTGGTTTCTCTTACATCCGTTGCTCTTTTGTGGCAAAAAACTGTCAAAAGATCAGAATTGCGATCACAAAGCGATCTTAAGTCGCGATCGGAAGTGGTTTCCCTTCGCCAACAGAAACCAGGGTGGTTACAGCTTGAGAGCAGTCTCATTAGCCTCTAAGGGCATTGTAGATTTGGGTCGCTACTCGATCGTTTTGAACTGATCTTTGTTGCTGATCCGTCTTCTGCAGCTGATCCCGTGGACTTCTTCGTTTCGTCTATGATCGTCCATTATTCTGAGCTCTCCTCAAGAATATTTTGGTTTCTCCGCCATTTTGTGTCCAGAATCATTCTTCGGACCTCTCCCTAGGGACATTTTGATTCCTCTATCATCCGTTGCCATTTTGCGGCGAATAATTAGCAAAAAATCCGAAATTCAGCCACCAAGCGATCTGCAGTCGCCATCGGAAACCAAAGTCAGAGGAGTTTCCCATCAGCCTCTAAGGACATTGCGAGTTTGGGTCGAAACCCAATTGAATCGAACTGATCGTTGTTTCATTCTGCGGCAGGATCTTATGTCGCGATCGATGAACAGATCACTCATTCTTCTGACGTTTCCCTACGACCATTTTGATTTCTCTGCCATACGTTGCCCTTTGGTGTCAAAAAAGTGTCAAAAAAATAAAGAAATTCAGTCACAAAACGATCTGCAGCCATGATCGATCAAAGGTATCAGCAGGAGGAGTAAGAAATCCTGAGACCCCCAAAGAATGCCGCAAAAAGGACCCTCCTTCAGTGCTTCCCTTGGAACTATCGCACTTAGAGTCCGAATCCTGTTCTAAAACTCCATTGCGTTTAGTTGAATCCTTTTTACGCTGGTGGACAATCAGATCAACTGCACATGGGGGCCGTCGAGAATCGACGCCCATCCTCTGGTCCACCAAATCACCTCTTTATCCACTCATCGGCAACACAGCCAACCGAATGAAGGAATCAAATCTAAATTCCCCACTATCCTTTTTCTCTTTGTAACCCTCAATCGCGCTGTCCCCCACCCCCCGCCACTCCCCATCGACTGACAACATTTTTAATGCTTTCCAATTCGATTCAGGAATGCTTTCAATGAAAATTGTTTTTTCGCGAGCGCACACCAAGCGTGAGTCCTTTTACACTCGACCATCCTACAAAGCGGTACATTTTTCCTTTCTTTTTGTGTATATGTGTGTGGGTGGGGAGGGGGGGAGGAGAATGGTGTTTTTTATTTGCCAGAAAAAAAGAGATTCCAATCAACACATTCGCGCGCAATTAAATCTCCAAATGTGCTTCAAAAAAGCGCCCTCCCTTCAAAAACATGACGAAACCATTAGAAACCCGCCGCCGTCGCCGGCCCTTGATTTGACCATGTGAGCGCGAGAATTGCAGGACGAACACACACACAAAAAAAATGGCGAGCAGAAAATAGAAATGTAGAGGAACAACCAACAAACTGCTGCCAGGATCTCCATTAGATGTGTCGATTAGGTGGCCCCCTATTTCGCTGACAGCCCCCCACCCCCCCCTCCCGCACCCGTGCAGCAGAGGCAAAACAGTGAAAAGGACGAAAAACTGTGAAAACGAAATAAATTGAATATCAAAGTCCAACAATGGGCCTCAAAGTCAATCGCGAAGGGTGGGGAGGGGGTGGAATTTTTCATTCACACATTTCCATCGGAAAGGGGTGATTCAACGCAACCACCCTCGTCCCTCTGGGAATTTGCGATAAATCGTTACAAATTGTGAAAATATTTTCCTTGCCCTGCCCTCCGCCCAACCGCCCGACTTCATTTTCCCTTGCCCCGCCCCTCGCTCAACCCTCAGACTTCGTCAGCGACGCACTTGTGCGGCTGTGGGTGGGCCGTCAATGGATGTGGAACGTATTTTATGAATTTCCAGTGAATACTGTCGAATATTAAGCAAATTCACAGCTCCTTTGAAATTTGATCCTGCGCTGGATCGGGGCAGAGACACAGACGGGGGAGCAGTTCATTCTCTGCTCAAACAAATTCTATTTCAGGGTTAACTTGGAGTGGGGGAGATGAGAGGGGGGGCCCACGACCACGACACGGAAATCCATCAGGTTCGGGGGGGCGGCCAAAAAATGTGATTTCAGGGTTTGTTTAGGCGGTTGTGTGGTGGCAGTGGCGGCGGCGGCGAACGGTGATAGGTGTGGGGGGATGGTTTGTTGAGGTTTGCTGAACAGGTATTCGGTGGTCAGTGGCCTGCTGGCTTTTCTATTATTTTCCTGTTCACCTCACACCATCGCCCCCGTCACCACGTGGACCACTTGAATCGCAAAAATACTTTCAAAAGCGGGTCCTGTGCAGTGCCGCTCGTGTAATGGCGCTGACCAGACCCCCTCTGCTGGTTTGATTCGTGCGGTTTTTTCTGCAGAGAAACGAGTATTTTTTGTCGTTCTTTCTTCCTCTCTCTCGGTAGCAAACCACTCACGGTTTTAATTACAAACGTGCGGGATCGGCTTTGTCCTTAGAACCTTTACGGTCGAGCACAGTGGGGGGGACGACAGCGGAATCCTTTCGCCTGCCGACAATTAAATGGAATTAAGTTCCATCCCGCACACACACACACTTCGTCCTTCGTCGCATGGTCCTTGCCGGTGTAATTCGCTTCATTATGGTAATACGCCACTAATTCCCGAGACTTTTTCTTGTAGTCCCCGTAGTCCAGCAAGGGAGGGGGGGGGGGTCGACGGTCCCCGGTGACATATGTAAGCCCGTATGGGATGCATGTAAATCATGAACGGGTAATTTGTGCTACGGTCACCCAGGGCGTTATGGAGTGTAAAATTTAATTGTCCCAAGGACATGGGGATCCTCCTTGTCTTCACATCTCTCTCGGTCTCCCTGTGTCCCTCTGTGGGTGCGATTACATGCAAAGTGGAGCCATCAGTGAAGCGTGCGTCTTTTATGCGTTCACCGCAGTCGATGGTGGCTACCAAGATGTGGAGGTGCCAAAGCATTTCCCTCTCACCACTCGGGCTCTTTGTGAAGGAGTTTCCATCCAGCGACAAAGGAAGAAAGTCCTTTTGTGAGGGGAAAAAAATGGAATGTGCGGTGGCGTGGGGTGTGGTCTTTTTTCTCCTCGTCCAGTGTGAAAAGGTAATAATTCTTTGTAGCGTGTATTTGGAGCGTGAGAGTCAACCGAAGGGAATGGATGTCTTTGTTCGAAGGCGAGGAAGGGAAATGCAATTTTAATTACACGGGAACAGGACTGCCGGGGACTGGGGGGGGGGGGCTGTTGGATGCCGGGAGATGAGGGCGCAGTGAACAAAGGACGTCCAGAGGTGCGCGCAGTGGTGTTGGATCACGGTTTTAGAGCGACTCCTCTCGAGTGTGGAATGGATTCATGGGCAAAGTGCCCTCGAGGGGTCCTGAGTGTTTTCAGTCCAGCCTCTAGACAGACCAGCCGATCGATGGAGGGGTCATCCTCTTGAGCGTGGAACAGATTCATGGGCAACGCCCCCTTGAGTGGTCTGTTGATGAAGCTGAGCCTGTTCAATCTAGCCTCCAGACCGTCCAGCCGATTGATGGAGGCGTCAGCCGGCTAGCCACCTTGAGTCTATTCAGTCCAGCCTCCAGACCGTCCAGCCTCCAGACCGTCCAGCCTCCAGACCGTCCAGCCTCCAGACCGTCCAGCCTCCAGACCGTCCAGCCTCCAGACCGTCCAGCCTCCAGACAGTCCAGCCTCCAGACCGTCCAGTCTCCACACAGTCCAGCCGATCGACTGAGGGTCATCCGAATGGTCACTTCGAGTTTGTTGATGGAGCTGAACCTGTTCAGTCCAGCCTTCAGACCGTCCAGCCTCCAAACCGTCCAGCCTCCAGACAGTCCAGCCGATCGATGGAGTGATCATCTTCTTGAGTGCGGATCGGATTTATGGGCAAAGTTCCCTCGAGTGGTCTGTTGATGAAGCTGAGCCTGTTCAATCTAGCCTCCAGACCGTTCAGCCGATTGATGGAGGCGTCATCCGGATGGTCACCTCGAGTCTCTTGATGGAGCTGACCCTGTTCAGTTCAGCCTCCAGACCGACCAGCCGAGAAATAGAGGCGCCATCTGGGTAGTCACCTCCCTCTAGTCCGTCCTCAGTAAATGAAGCCTTGAACTTGACTTCTCCACATTCCCACATACACCCATCCCCTCAAATCGATCCCCTTCCTCCCTTTGCACCACTCTGTTGACTAAAATTCCCTTAAAACCGTCGTTGCTGTTGACATTTCAAACGAACCCCCGTCTTGATCAACCGCACACCTGTCAAATCGTATCGACATCCCGAAACCAGTTGAGACTTCAAAAGACCACCTGTTCTCGATTTCAAAACTCTCTCGCAAAATCTCATTTTTCAAATTCTCAGAAAACCCAGGGAGCGCCCACCGACACCGTCGACTTCTGACAGCCGTTCAAAGTGTCAGAAAATAGTCTGACAACAGCTTCCGAGTGTCGCCGTAGCCAAGCGAGAGTTCGCCTCACCTTCAAGTCGTCACTTCAGAAATGTGTTCTCCAACTTATCCTTGAACTGGTTCGTTTCCTCTTTTTCCAATTCCCATCCCCCGCCCCCGCCTCATCGGAGGGCAAGAGCAAGAGCATCACGCAAAGTGGGTGCATGACCCGAAGAACATTTATTTCAGTAACAGCGGTTACAGGCAACGCGTGTCAGCTTCCGTAAAGCGAAATACGAGGGAATAAACAGGCACCACCACAGCCACCGCCCCATGATGTGACACCTGCATAAATAGAGGAAAAGTCACAGTCGAAAAGTCGCTCTAAACTGTTTTTTGTTGTTGCTCGGTACACGCTGCTGCACACACAATTTGCGCCGCCCCGTACCTGTCGGGCATGTGTCCCTTTTTAACCCCCCGCCAGGGAGGAAGCCATGGAAACATTCCCGCAAACAGTGGCACTAGTGGCACTCAAAAATTCAGAGAATCTGCAGAGGAAATAACAAAAAAGGACGCAACCGAACGAGCGATGAGGAGGCGAGCAAAAAAATGAGAGAGAGAAGAAAAAAAAACACGAAACGGGTTAAGTAGTTGTGAACTATGTCCTGCGGGCCCACCCCGACACCAACATCATCACCGTCAGGTCTTCTTTGACAATGACGATGTGTGCGCCAGTGCCGGGGGGGCAGAGGTGGATGGAGCGATGGAGGGGCGTGCATGTGGTGTGAAGAATGTGTGTCTTCGCTGTGTTTTCCCTTTTTTTTTCGGGGGTTTTCACTTTATTGCCGGTGTGCCCGTACTGCGACACGGTGGGGGAGGGCAAACTCATATAACGCGACAAAAGGATAAACAAATTGACACAAAGTGCAGACCCTGCCCGGGAGGACAAAGTTTGAACGTCCTCATCAAAGGATGTCCATTGTGTTTGAACTAAGGTATGCGGACGGTGAAGTCTTAATGGCCGGCGTTGTTGGTCTTATGGGCTGGAGTGTGTGTTATCGTGCCTGTACATGCCTCCCGTGTGTGCAAAGAGACAACCAATTTCATTTCAATGGACGTGTGCTGCGTCAGGATTGAGTAAATCAGAGAGGCCTTCAATTTTCATTCAATTTTCATTCAATTTTCAGTCTTCAGTCTTCGGTCGTCAGTCTTCGGTCGTCAGTCTTCAGTCTTCAGTCTTCGGTCGTCAGTCTTCAGTCTTCAGTCTTCAGTCTTCAGTCTTCAGTCTTCAGTCTTCAGTCTTCAGTCTTCAGTCTTCAGTCTTCAGTCTTCAGTCTTCAGTCTTCAGTCTTCAGTCTTCAGTCTTCAGTCTTCAGTCTTCAGTCTTCAGTCTTCAGTCTTCAGTCTTCAGTCTTCAGTCTTCAGTCTTCAGTCTTCAGTCTTCAGTCTTCAGTCTTCAGTCTTCAGTCTTCAGTCTTCAGACTTCAGTCCGCAGTCCTCAGTCTTCAGTCCTCAGTCTTCAGTCTTCAGTCTTCAGTCTTCAGTCTTCAGTCTTCAGTCTTCAGTCTTCATCCATCAGTCTTCAGTCTTCAGTCTTCAGTCTTCGGTCGTCAGTCTTCAGTCTTCAGTCTTCAGTCTTCAGTCTTCATCCTTCAGTTTTCAGTCTTCAGTCTTCAGTCTTCAGTCTTCAGTCTTCAGTCTTCAGTCTTCAGTCTTCTGTCTTCAGTCTTCAGTCTTCAGTCTTCAGTCTTCAGTCTTCAGTCTTCAGTCTCCAGTCTTCAGTCTTCAGTGTTCAGTCTTCAGTCTTCAGTCTTCAGTCTTCAGTCTTCTGTCTTCAGTCTTCAGTCTTCAGTCTTCTGTCTTCAGTCTTCAGTCTTCAGTCTTCAGTCTTCAGTCTTCAGTCTTCAGTCTTCAGTCTTCAGTCTTCAGTCTTCAGTCTTCAGTCTTCAGTCTTCAGTCTTCAGTCTTCAGTCTTCAGTCTTCAGTCTTCAGTCTTCAGTCTTCAGTCTTCAGTCTTCAGTCTTCAGTCTTCAGTCTTCAGTCTTCAGTCTTCAGTCTTCAGTCTTCAGTCTTCAGTCTTCAGTCTTCAGACTTCAGTCCGCAGTCCTCAGTCTTCAGTCCTCAGTCTTCAGTCTTCAGTCTTCAGTCTTCAGTCTTCAGTCTTCAGTCTTCAGTCTTCATCCATCAGTCTTCAGTCTTCAGTCTTCAGTCTTCGGTCGTCAGTCTTCAGTCTTCAGTCTTCAGTCTTCAGTCTTCATCCTTCAGTCTTCAGTCTTCAGTCTTCAGTCTTCAGTCTTCAGTCTTCAGTCTTCAGTCTTCAGTCTTCAGTCTTCAGTCTTCAGTCTTCATCCTTCAGTCTTCAGTCTTCAGTCTTCAGTCTTCAGTCTTCAGTCTTCAGTCTTCAGTCTTCAGTCTTCAGTCTTCAGTTCTTCAGCTCCTGTTCCTGCTCCTGTTTGCTTTGCATGAAGAATGGAGTTAATGGAATAAGACTCTTGTCGCTAACTTTAGCCAAGACAGGTATCATTGACTAGCAGCTGACAAAAGATGGCGCTGTTCGCCAACTTTTTTCCTTCCCTACTTTGGTGTCTTAGAATGATTACCCACCGATTCTTTGGCATCCCTTCACAAAATGGACACCCTAAAGTAGCTTCACCATCACAGGCCCATCCGTCATCACTCTCAGTCCTCAGAATAAACTGCAATACCGGCCATTTGTCACTCACCACTTCACTTGCCGTCACATTCATCTGAGCGCCGCCTCCGTCGTCCATCTGTCAGGTCCCGACATGAGGAAGCAAGAGTCCCCACCTAGCCACCGATCACCAAAATATTTCCATTAAACTGGATGAATAGACGGACGGCAAACTACTCCCACCCACGCTCGTCCGCTGTTTGCCGTTTGTCGTTTGTCGTTTGTCGCTCACTGAACACACGTCAGCTACAAAAGCAGAGTGCTTTGCGGTACGAAACACGAGGCGTACACCAACCAGCAGTTCCCTTGAACATGGCCGCCACTTAGTTTAATTAAAATGCCACCACGACACTCGCCACCCCAACACAGCGGCACCTCGTCCCGCATCCGTGTGCGCCCCCAGGGACATCCCTCTGCTCTGGAGTTAAATCCTTTAAGCATCTTATTCACTGTTATCGCTGCAAATTATTAAGGCAAAAAAAACTGCACAGGAATGCAGCCCAACGCCACCCACTGCACCTCGCCTCAGTCCTTCAGTTAACCTCTGGTGGCGTAATTATGCAACTTGCAAGTACTTTGCCGTTGTGTGCGGATGAGGGTAGTTCTCGTCGTGTATTAAAATCCGGAAAAGCAGCTGAATGGAGGCCTCCGCTGCTCGGCTGCTCGGCTGCTCGACTGTTCGCCCACCCGGGCATCCACTGCTTAGGCATTCAGCAACTTTAGCAAAGCAGGAGCAGCTAACAGGAGAGCCTATATGTACAAGTTATTACGTCGAGTGGGTCCTTCTCGTTTACCTTCGTGATGAATGTGTGTCATCGCTGGAGAGGCTGAGTTGCTGTACACACGGCAAACACGAGTGTGCTTGTCGGCGGGGGGGACTTGGAATTCTCGTGCGACGGAAGTGGAGAGAGAGGGAGAGATGAAGGATCGGAATGTGCCGAAGGACACATATTTCAAGTCTAAAAGGTTGCGGGTGCAATGCAGAAAAGTGAACAACTATTTGACAGAAAATATGTCTCCTAACCCGGGCGCTGGCGCCATCCTGAGCTCATCCTAATCCACGTACCACGTACCCCCAGTGGATGGGGCACATACCGGGGGTGGCTGTCTGTGCTGCGGTTCGGGTATGCCATTGATGTACTTCTGAGGAATGTTTTGATTTTTTGTTGCCCTCTAATGAAGACGTATGTGGGTAAAGGTTGAGGATTTGGATAGAGAGCTGGTGAGCGAGTGAAGAGGAGGGACGGGGTTTGAAAGAGTCTATTCCGCAAAGGGTCAATTTCTGCGGCAAACGACGGAACCTGTGGCGAATCCTTGGCTTAGAACAGGAAAGTGCTGGAGCGTCCTAGCAACGGCAAGTCTTGCGATAAGTGAAGGTGGGAAGCAGAGGGCTCCACTTAGTCGACGCTGTTCATTGATTTGAGCTTCGTTTTGTTTCAAATCTTTGATAGGGTGTTTCTTTGACGTCCCAATGGTACAGTGGACAGGGAAACAGTCGTCAGTTCACTTGTTGGACTGAGGAATTGTATGAAAGGAGGTTTAATAAGAGTGTCTCTTAATTTTTCCCTGAATCATGCTCCCGCTCCTGCTCCTGCTCCTGCTCCTGCTCCTGCTCCTGCTCCTGCTCCTGCTCCTGCTCCTGCTCCTGCTCCTGCTCCTGCTCCTGCTCCTGCTCCTGCTCCTGCTCCTGCTCCTGCTCCTGCTCCTGCTCCTGCTCCTGCTCCTGCTCCTGCTCCTGCTCCTGCTCCTGCTCCTGCTCCTGCTCCTGCTCCTGCTCCTGCTCCTGCTCCTGCTCCTGCTCCTGCTCCTGCTCCTGCTCCTGCTCCTGCTCCTGCTCCTGCTCCTGCTCCTGCTCCTGCTCCTGCTCCTGCTCCTGCTCCTGCTCCTGCTCCTGCTCCTGCTCCTGCTCCTGCTCCTGCTCCTGCTCCTGCTCCTGCTCCTGCTCCTGCTCCTGCTCCTGCTCCTGCTCCTGCTCCTGCTCCTGCTCCTGCTCCTGCTCCTGCTCCTGCTCCTGCTCCTGCTCCTGCTCCTGCTCCTGCTCCTGCTCCTGCTCCTGCTCCTGCTCCTGCTCTTGCTCCTGCTCCTCCTCCACCTCCTCCTCCTCTTCTACTTCCTCCTCCTCCACCACCTCCTCCTTCTCCTTCTCCTCCTTCTCCTCGTCGTCCTCCTCATCCTTCGATCCTCAAAATCAGGCAACAGACTTGTCGTCAAACTCTACACGTCTTCCTGATGAAATCGTCATGCGCTTCCGTCTCAATAGAAACCTCATCAGGAACTTAATCTCATTCTCCCGGCTCTTGTGGGACCAATTCAAATTTAAACTCAAATGACTCGCCTGACTGACTGTTCCACCCCAGAACCCAGCACCCAGCACCCAGCACCCAGCACCCATTACCCACCACCCACCACCCAGATGGACGTGGACGGTAACAAAGGACTGCAGCCAGAAGCAAGCGATACGGACGCCCACATGCACGAGACCTTTCCTCCCTCCCCCATCCGATGGGGAATGTAAAATATTTAATCATCTTGAAAATGACTATCAAAGCGTATCGCTTGCAACTGGGCGCGCCCCCGATGGTATGCCAATAATTCGAAACCTTTTATTGAGAGCGGCATTGGCATGGATTTGTGATTGTGCCTCGAAAGGGATACTGCACATTGCAGGGCGCTGCTCCTTCTCCTGCTGCCGCTGGCACGGGCACAATGCAAAGTCCATCATCAATTGATGATGATGTCGACGACGACGACGATGATGATGATGATGATGATGCATGCATGCGCTGCTTCTATTTCAGATGCAACTGCTGCTGCTGCCTGTTTGCTGTTTGCCAATATACTTGAATAAATTGTTTACTGTCTGGATTTGGAATGACTCAGTTGACTGGCGGTTCGACTGCCGGCAGGACTTGCCGACCAGGGGAGGGGGGACTGACTGTTTAGTTGCCGTAATTAACGCAGTGATTGCATTGTAAATAAATGCCATTTCAATGGAAGAGTGCAATTTCGTGGAAATCGTTTGTTTCTGACTTCAAAAGGGGCGGCGGCGGGGGGACATAAACCCAGGGAGGGTTGAAACCATTCAGGATATGAACGCACAGATGTTTTGGTATTGTTCTGTCGGAACGGCAAATGTGTGGGGAGCTCAAGAGCACTTGAGCGTGTGCACAAACTTGACATGAAGGATACCTCCTTAGCGGCTTAGGGGAGGTAGGCAGGCGGCTTAAGGACTCGCGGAGTTGGGTGAGAAATATGACGGGGAATCTTAAATTAACCAAGTAATGAAGTTAAGGCCGATGAGCTGGGGGGAATATGGCATCAATTTTGACTTTAACTTACACCGCGGTGGTTTGGAGAGGAGTCACAATAGGATCCACACCGTGAAGCCACATGTTCTAGTACTTTCTTTGAATGCAAATTTCGAGAGCAGGTTGAGGGTGTTTCTTAGCTCGCATTCCAAAATTAGTCAAAAATTTTCCTCTGCAAGACCAGGAGCCGTATAAATAGCAGTAGGTTCTACAACTCCTCCTCGGTCACAGAGAAGGCTCTGAGGGATAAAATGGAGTGAAGCGCACAAAAGGGAAGACAGGCTACAAATGCTTTCAAAGACTCCGAAGATTATGTACCGCGGGACTGGGGTGTAGTTCCGAAATTGTCCTGGAGTCGTATGAGAAGCAATAAGATCCACAAAACCTCTTCGATCATAGAGAAGACTCTGAGAGAGAACATTGAGTGATGCATACAAAAGGGAAGATAGGGGGCAAATGCTTTAAAGGACTCTGAAGATTTCGTACTAAGGGACTGAGTTGTAGTCCTGTCCTTGGGCCTATCCTTTGTTCCTTGAATTCGACAACTTTCTCTGACTGGTGGAATTTAGGGGAGAAACCACGAGACAGGCTTTAGATTCATCCTAGACCACGAGACGCTAAAGTATGCCTCAGATTCGTCGTAGATAGTGACTGAGGCTGTGTCTGACAGCGTTTGACAGTGGGCCTGACAGTGTCTGTTACCGTTATCTGCGACTGCGACGGGAAGAATCCTTCCTTCAATTCGCCTCAAACCACCATCCCAGTGGACCGTCTTTAACTGGAACCTCATCACGATTCAGCGGCTACTCCACTCCCCCGTTCAATTTTCCATGCAACCTTGGTTTTCGATGAATGGAAAACATCGTACCCACCGCCGCTGCCGCCGCCGCCGTCGCCACACACGTATCGACCTCACAGCCGCTCTTTCGCTTGATTGAACCACAAACACCGATTAATTCAATTGCCCGCATTCGATTGATATCTCGTTCGCTGGATATTCCCGAAACCATCCATCCACAATGCACCACAAAATGGATCCGCCACTTGCCTCTCCCCACCATCCCCCTCAGCCGTCAGGTGCGCTGAATGAAGCATAATTGAATCCTGTCGGTGGGAGAGAATGCATGCGAAAAAAAGGCAAAAACCTTGAAGTTGACGTCCAACCATCGACCGCGCCCCTTTTATCGATCGACCGCTGACAGAACGAGTTGAGGATTAAAAAGCGAATGACCGCGAAACAACTTCAGCTGTCACATCCGTCAGAGACGCGGCGCTTTAAGTCGCGAGTTAAAGTCCCCGAAACGAAGCGCACACCTGATGCGGCATGGCCGGATGCAAAGGACCGAAGACGAAGCAGCAGCAAAAAAAAGAAGGAAACTTCTCTCAGTTCTATTTCCTCCTTGAAATTCCGGGAAAAGACAGAAAAACGAAAGAATAGATGACACTACTGACTGACAGGACGAATCAGCACAACTCCAGGTGCTGACGGATAAGCAGGAGAACCAGCAGCAGCAGCAGCAGCAGAAGCTTCGGGGCTTTTTGTCTCCCGGTGAAATTAAAATGTTGGAATGCACTTAAAGCCAGCACGGGAAATAAATTCCACGGGTAATTAGTTTCCAAATCTCTCCCTCTCCCTCCCTCTCCCTCTCTCTCTTCCCACGCTCCGAACCAGATCTTAATGAATTTCCATTTAGGATGTGCACATTCATTCTCCGGCGCTCCGACGCTCCCTTTCGTTCAATTCGTGTGTCTTTGGGCAAAATAAAAACTTTTTATTAAGCGAACGTGATTGCGCATGCAGAGGCACCATGGAAAATATTGCCACAACCTCCCCTCACCCCCCGGACGAGACTGTGGGCGGTGTAGCACCTAATGGCTGACACGCTTCCCCCACTCGCCGAGGAAAAGGTGTCATTCCAGTGAAACGAGGAAGAAATTAGACGGGCTAACGAATTAATATATCAGCTCTCCCGTTTTGGGATCCTGAAATATATATTGATGTCCCGAGAGGCGCTCCTCGCCGCCTCGCCGGGGTCCTGGTCTCGCATCAATTCATGTCAATTACTTTACGATCTTCACCCGTAATGTAATTAAAAAGTTTTTCACCAGGTGACGCTTCTGCTACGTTTCCTGATTCCGCTCCTTCTGCCTGCGTGTCGCCCTCGTCAAGTATTCTTGTTATGCGCTTGTCTTTTGGTTTGCTCCTCTCCTCCGTGTGCCACTGGTGATACTTAAAAGTTGTTGTCGTTGTCAAGGTTCCATCAGATACGAGGGCGGCAACACAGTGGGGGAGGTTGAGCGAAGGCAGATGGATGGATGCAGGGGTTGACGGACCAGATGGATCCTATGAGAGATTGGGAAATATGCTGGAGTTTGCTTTTGACCGGAAAAAGGATCGAAATGTGAGGACGATGCGAGATATTCTCCGTTCGACTGGTTTAGGGGTGAGATGTGGTGCCTGGAGGCGGTTAAAGAATGTTGTCTTTTTCGACTTTAGCTCACCCTGGTCCTCAGCTCAATCTGGTCTGCAGCCCAAGCTGGTCCTCAGCTCAACCTGGTCCTCAGCTCAATCTGATTTGCAGCTCAACCTGGTCTCCAGCTCAACCTGGTCTCCAGCTCAACCTGGTCTTCAGCTCAACCTGGTCTCCAGCTCAACCTGGTCTCCAGCTCAACCTGGTCTCCAGCTCAACCCGGTCTCCAGCTCAACCTGGTCTCCAGCTCAACCTGGTCTTCAGCTCAACCTGGTCTCCAGCTCAACCTGGTCTCCAGCTCAACCTGGTCTCCAGCTCAACCTGGTCTCCAGCTCAACCTGGTCTCCAGCTCAACCTGGTCTCCAGCTCAACCTGGTCTCCAGCTCAACCTGGTCTCCAGCTCAACCTGGCCTCCAGCTCAACCTGGTCTCCAGCTCAACCTGGTCTCCAGCTCAACCTGGCCTCCAGCTCAACCCGGTCTCCAGCTCAACCTGGTCTCCAGCTCAACTTGGTCTTCAGCTCAACCTGGTCTCCAGCTCAACCTGGCCTCCAGCTCAACCCGGTCTCCAGCTCAACCTGGTCTCCAGCTCAACCTGGTCTCCAGCTCAACCTGGTCTCCAGCTCAACCTGGCCTCCAGCTCAACCCGGTCTCCAGCTCAACCTGGTCTCCAGCTCAACTTGGTCTCCAGCTCAACCTGGTCTCCAGCTCAACCTGGTCTCCAGCTCAACCTGGTCTTCAGCTCAACCTGGTCTCCAGCTCAACCTGGTCTCCAGCTCAACCTGGTCTCCAGCTCAACCTGGTCTCCAGCTCAACCTGGTCTCCAGCTCAACCTGGTCTCCAGCTCAACCTGGTCTCCAGCTCAACCTGGTCTCCAGCTCAACCTGGCCTCCAGCTCAACCTGGTCTCCAGCTCAACCTGGTCTCCAGCTCAACCTGGTCTCCAGCTCAACTTGGCCTCCAGCTCAACCCGGTCTCCAGCTCAACCTGGTCTCCAGCTCAACCTGGCCTCCAGCTCAACCCGGTCTCCAGCTCAACCTGGTCTCCAGCTCAACTTGGTCTTCAGCTCAACCTGGTCTCCAGCTCAACCTGGCCTCCAGCTCAACCCGGTCTCCAGCTCAACCTGGTCTCCAGCTCAACCTGGTCTCCAGCTCAACCTGGTCTCCAGCTCAACCTGGCCTCCAGCTCAACCCGGTCTCCAGCTCAACCTGGTCTCCAGCTCAACTTGGTCTCCAGCTCAACCTGGTCTCCAGCTCAACCTGGTCTCCAGCTCAACTTGGTCTTGAGCTCAAACTGGTCTGCAGCTCAAGCTGGTCTTAGAGAGCGGTGTCAGTTCACGTCAGGAACCCTCTCAATTCCTTGTCCTTTTAAGCCTGGCTTCGCGACAAGTTCTTCTGGAGAAGAGCATCCTCCATTTGAAGCTGCGACACTCAAGCAGACTCAAGATCAAGGTTCCCATTCCACACTCCAAGCCGAGCTGAGGTCATGAGCTCTTCAAAATCCCATCGCTCCTGCCTACAGAGCCATCAACCTTCCCACGAGAAAACTCTGAAGATCAGATTCCACGCCATCCTCTGATCCACTCCACAGTCCTCGAAACTGTTACAAAGTCTTCCTCTTAACTGCCCTCCAGACAGTGCTCTGGAACTCTGGATTGTATGCCTGTCATTCAATGCAACCGCAAAACTGCAACAAACCAACACTAAAGTGGTTACGACCTTGTGCACGCTGCAGCCCCCCCTCCACATCCTCCAGCACTCCGAAGAAGTTGAAGTTTCCCACTCAAAGGATTACACCACAGTTACCACTGCCGTCGACCACCAAAGGCGAAGAGTTTCATTGCCGCCTCCGGCAGCCTCTCTCGAACGAACGCCAAAACCCCGAACCTGGATGTTCATACGCTGCACTTCGGTGAGTTAGAACTTTGAACTTGCCACCGAGCGACGAACTCCTTGCAAGTGAAACAACGTGAGTGGCTACGCCTTCTCTCTGTCTGCTTGGGTGTGTGTGTGTGTGTTCGCTGTGGAGTTGTAAACTTCTTCTGGAACAACTTTGAGACCATATTCTCGCAACGCACGAGGATGCAGCGTGCAGGATGCAGCGGATGGGGAAAAGTTTCACGCCTAGAACGGGAGAGACACGAAGACACGAAGACAAAGGCAAGAGCCGCACCGCACAACTGGCTCGAAAAGTTTCCTTTTTCGGTTACAGATTGCGGTCTGAGTGGGGAGCGGGAGAGCGGGAGAGAGAGCGCGTACGAGGATCCGCCAGATTCACCAGATTCACCTCTACTCTGCTGGAGGAGACTTCCTCTACGTGGATCCTCTTCAATTCACGCCAGCTAACCGGTGGAGTGCCTTATAACAGGTTTAAAGTCGTCTCCCGTCGGTGTGTCGCGTTCGTGCTTATTTTTCGCCATCACCCCGTGCCCCTGTGCTGCTTAATGTGCACGGTTGACACATTTAAGTTGACACACTTGAACGATTGTCTATCCCTTTTGGCGGGTGAAAGTTTCCACCTCGTTCCGTCTGAACAATGCCCTACACCGGTACATTGTCAGCTGGAGTGGTTTGGGGGTTGGGGGGTTGATGAGGTGGAGCGAGTGAGAGCGAGTGGGAGCGAGGGAGAGCGAGGGAGTTTTCCAGGTAATTGAAGTGTTAAATTTTGTGGGAAGAATCGAAAGATTAAAATTTATTGGATTCCAAATGGTAACGGTGTCATGAAACGTAAAGCACGTTGCCGTTATTGGTGATCAATTTACACGGAGCAAGACGCCAGACGGTGGGTGTCGTTGGGAATGAGGAAAGTTTTCGGTTGCCCGTGGTGGGTAGGGAAGTTATCCTTCGGCAATCGAAGATTGTGGTGCGCTTCGCTTGTGCAGCTTTCGATCGCATAAATATCTCTCGGAAATGGGTCGTGATTTGAGTGTTGAGTTAGAAGTTTTGAAGGTGAAGGGCACTTGTGTGGAGCAGGAGCACTCTGTGTTGGGCTGAATGGTTGAATGGTTTTTTGTTGCCAAATAGTTAGTGAGGGAGTGGACTATCGTACGGCGTTTTGGTTTCAACGAGCTCTGATTTATGTATTTTCGTTCCACAAGAATCGAGCGGAAAGTTGATCTGAATTTAAAGGAAGGAACGGGAGGGGGCTTCAGATTTTGGTGTGGTTAATGCAATGAATGATGTTTTTTTGTTAAGGTCGTTAATTTTGCAGGGTTTTAAAATTTGGTTAGTCAGATAGGCTCCATAAATCGCATTATTACCGATTTTCTCATGCAAGAAACATATGAACGGGAACAAAGGGATGGCCGTTTCAAACATTTTTTGGTTAGGATTTCATCCAGTTCATATGAGATTAAAAACGTGTCTAAAATTATTCATCTGCTTGCAACCCTTGTGTAAGAAAACACGTGAACGGGAACATAAGGGTGGCCATTTCGAAAATGTTTTGAAAGAGATTGCATCTACTTCGTATGGTGTCAACAGTGCAATTAAAGTTGTTGATCCAAATGCAACCGTTATGGGGAAAACACGTGAACGGGAACAAAAAGGTTGCCTTTTCGAACAATTTTGTAACAAGAATTCGTCCACTTCATACGCTATCAGCAATGCGACAAAAATTGTTGACCTTAATGGAACTCTTATGCAAAAAAACGCATGAACAGGAACAAAAAGATCACCTTTGCGAAAATTTTTGGAATAGAATTTTATTTATCTCATACGACCTCAAAAACGTGATTAAAATTCTTTATCCAAATGAAACATGTGAGCGGGAACAAAAAAAACATACGTGCTTAACAACGTGTCTAAAATTGTTCATCTGCTTGCAACCATTATTGGAAAAACACGTGAACGGGAACAAAAAGATCGCCATTTCGAACATTTTTTGAATAGGATTGCGTTCACTTCATACGGTCTCAACAACGCGACTAAAATTGTTCATCTAAATGCAAGCCTTGTGCAAAAAAACATATGAACGGGAACAAAAATTAAGTGTTTTTCAAGAAATTTTTATGAGGATCTCATCCTCTAGCAATTCTAAAGAAAAACGATGGGTGACAAATACAATCACCATTCGATTTCTAAAAGAAAACATATGAACGGGAACGTAAAATTAGGCTCTCAAAGAATATATTGACGCAGAATTCATGCTTGGTCAACCTTAATGACAAATTCGCTTTGAAAAGTGGTCATGTCATTGAAAGTCTCTGAGAAAACGCATGAATAGAAGAAGAATACTTAATTTCCAAGAAAACAATCGAAGAAAATTGAATAGTCTCTGCATGTTTTGGGTGAGTTCACTTTCAAAACGCCAATTATTCGCAGAAAACATACGAAACGGAGACACAAAAGATGCATTCCTTGAAATTTTGTCTGTAAAGACAAGAATTTGACGTCAATCAATTGGAAAACATGCAGACGCCAACGAACGTTTGAGTCGATGGGAGAATTTGAAGCAAGTTACTTTCAGACAAATGCAGAGGGCACCTTAGATCATGTCATGCCTTGTGAATCGGTTACCTTCCAAGACCTCGCCCACCTCGAATTGTCTCGCACAGCAGACGAATCTCCATCTCCAGCTCCTTGTCTCAAGTATGCCTTTCATTTCTATTTTTAACCGAGCAAACATTAAATTCCCGTTACTCAAGCAAAGTGAACCCGTCTCGAAGCCAAGTCAAACACTCCGCGCACATACGCAGCCGGAAAAGGAGCAGAAACAGGCCTCCTCCTTCGCCAAGTAATTATGATTAATGTTGGTTCATGTCACCGCTGTCATTGACAATTATTCAAACCCCACTCGAGGAGGGCGCCGCCGCCGCCGCCGCCGCCCACACGTCCTCCCCCTCCGCACAGAAGAGCACTGAAATATTGAAATCCTCGAATAAAATCGACAGGAGCAAAAAAAACAGAATCCAACGAGGACCTCTGCCACCGACCGCCTCCACTCCAGACGGTGTCTTAACCAGGAGCAAATATAATTTATAAATTATATGTACTCTGGCAGGATGTGCTGGGATGACAAGGCGGAGTCCTGACAGAGCCCGGAACACTGGTGCATATGTCAACCTAATATCGATGGAGTGCGCTGCAGATGAGGCGGACAAGGAGGAGTATCCTTCTTTGCACAGGACCAACTCATCAAAAATGTGACAAAAGTCCTGCGCCGGGAACAATGCAAGATGGAGGAATAATTGCGATGACACACAAGGATGACATAGTCCCGCATAGTTGCACAGTGTGTGCCATTAATTAGGCGGCTCCTTCGGGCCATATTGGCCCGGCCCGAAGTTTGAAGGACCTAATTTGGTTTTATTCCCCCACAAAGGACATTCACAGATTCTTTTATTTCTTAACCCAGTTTGAGTGCCGACTTTGATGGCAAACTTTCGTCCCGAATTGTCCTGTAAATCATAAATTAAACATACAGGACATGAAACGATGACACACACACACGCGGAGAGGGGCGGCTTCATTAGGCCATTATATTGTGTCCTTTCGTTGAAATATGAAATGGACGGGTCACACTCACACTCGCACTCGGGGAGTTGACAAAACGGCGGACATAAATTAGGATAATTAAGGACAATATATTCATAACCATGAAACGGGATACTGGGGGAGAGTGAGTGTGTTATGAGTAAATGAGAGTGCTGTGGAACATGATTTGAATTTTTCAGGACATACGTGATGGATGCAGGCGTTTGATGATGTTTTCGTTGCGGTGGGGTGGGGGGTGTCCGAGACAACAGGCTCATATGCTGAACGGACACAATGGAAAGTGACCCTAATTTGATGAGGCAGCGTGTGTATGGGGGCGGAAACTGTTGAATCGGGGGGAGGAAGAGGGCTGAAGGAATGGTGTCCATTTCTTGTGAAGAGTGTTGGAAAGGGAAACGGTCGTGGCATTGGATTGATGAGGTGGTCAGGGTGGACGATGAGGTGGTTCGGAAGGAGAAGCTTGAAGGTGGCTAAGTGAGAAGCTTCAAGCTTTGTCAAGTCTCGGAGGACGCTGAAGTGGTTCAGGATAAGAAGTCTCCGAGGACAATGAGGTGGTTCAGGGCAAGAAGCTTAAAGGTGGTCGAGGGAGGAGTCGAAGACGG
Organism: Myathropa florea; assembly: GCA_930367185.1. Lineage (NCBI taxonomy): Eukaryota > Metazoa > Arthropoda > Insecta > Diptera > Syrphidae > Myathropa > Myathropa florea. Next base: position 42,582,759 of record OV884005.1, on the reverse strand, counting down.
GCAAAGGCGTGGTGCAACCGCCTACAAGATGGTCGCCAAGGACGCTGGAGTGGTTCGGAAAAGGAAGCTTGAAGGTGCCCGAGTGAGAACCTTCAAGCCTCTTAGCCTGAACCACCTCATCGTCCTCGGAGACTTCTTATCCTGAACCATTTCAGCGTCCTCCGGGACTTGACGACGGGCATTTTTGCAATCGAAGGCGTGCTGCAGCGGCTTACGAGATGGTCTCCGAGGACGCTGAGGTATTTCGGAACAAGAAGATTGAAGGTGGCCACTTCCACTTCGTCTCCACTCCGTGTCCACTTCGTCTCCACTCCGTGTCCATTTCGTCTCCACTCCGTGTCCACTTTGTCTCCACTTCGTATCTACATCGTTTCCACTTCGTCTCCACTTCGTCTCCACTTCGTCTCCATTTCGTCTCCACGTCGTCTCCACCACGTCTCCACTTTGTCTTCACTTCGTCTCCACTTCGCCTCCACTTCATCTCCACTTCATCTCCACTGCGGCTTCACTTCGTCTCCACTTCGTCTCCACTTCGTCTCCACTTCGTCTCCACTCCGTGTCCACTTCGTCTCCACTCCGTGTCCACTTCGTCTCCACTCCGTGTCCATTTCGTCTCCACTCCGTGTCCACTTTGTCTCCACTTCGTATCCACATCGTTTCCACTTCGTCTCCACTTCGTCTCCACTTCGTTTCCACTTCATCTCCACTTCGTCTCTACTTTGTCTGCACTTCATCTCCACTTCCCAAGTTTTTTTCCCAGAATATCTCGCGGGAAGGAGGGCGTAAGGAATGGATTCCATTTCTTGTGAAGAGTGTTGGAAAGGGAAATGATGGTGGCATTGGATTGGAAGTCTCGCATGACGATGAGGTGGTTCGGAACAAGAAGCTTGAAGGGAGTTCTCTAGTGGCTGAGGGAGAACCGAAGACCAATGCAGTCGACGACGCGCTTCGTTACAGTCAAAGGCGTCGTGGAACTGCTTAGGAGATGGCCGTACGATAGTTGAGTTAGGGCATGCTCCAGCTACGTTTTAAACTAAGAACTGGATGATGGACGAGGCTCACTCTTGGAGGCACTCGTCAGCCATTCCTTGTCCTTCTCGATTCAAATTTTCATTGAGCAACATCTGGAGTCCATCAAAGTCCACCGAAGATGTTCCCTCCCTCACCATTCACGGGCAATTGGCACTCACCACCAGATCCCTTCAAAAATGATCACTCCCGGCTGGAGGTCGTTCGGAAGAAGAAGTTTGAAGGTGGCTGAGTAGAGGACGCTGAAGTGGTTCAGGACAAGAAGCTGGAAGGTGGCTGAGCCCGTCGACAACGCGCTTTGTTACAGTCGAAGTCGTGGTGCAACGCTTAAGAGATGCCCGAACGGTAGCTGAATGAGGAGCATGCTCTGAAGGACGAGGCTCACCCTAGGGATTGCACATCAAGCCATTCCAAGTCCTTCTCGACTGAAATTTTCATCGAGCAACATCTGGAGTCCATCAAAGTCCACCGAAGATATTCCCTCACCACTCACGGGCAATTTGCACCCACCACCAGATCACCCTCAAAGATGATCACTCCCGTCAAGGTTTGACCAACAGACGAGTGTTCTCAGCTAATTACTTCCATTCCCCGTACAACAGCATATGCGCCTCCATCGCCCCTCTCTCTCTCTGGTGTCGTGTCAGAGGCCAGTCAACTCAGCGTCGAACCCCCTCGAACCGTCGGCTTAGAGGCAATCATCTGCGTCGAACCCCCTCGGCTAAGCGGCAACACCATGCGCATACCCACGCGCTGGCTTAATCGAAACGAATAAAGACCGGCGAGCAATAAATTTTTAATTAGGCACACCTCTCCGCATTCGCTCCGAAAACAATTTTCCTCCGCCTGAGCGTACGATGCGCGCATCCCTTATGATGGCCAATGATAAGCACATGTTCTGATTGCCATGGGAATGCTGCGCGTTCTCATGAAGAAAGGTCTCTGCTTGCCTCCGATCGTCCGCTTCCATTTCCTCCGTCCTCCGTCCTCCGTCTAGGCCCACCAATCGACCGGAGAAATGATTTTTTATTATTTCAAATTTATTGCGTCGATAACATCCTGCATTTCAATCCGACGCCTTGGTCGCGGGGCAACTGCACACACATCCTCTAATTGAATTCCCCCCGCCCCGTCCGTCGCCCGAAGGTCTAACACGAACGATACGAGCCGAGGTCACTGCGTGCATAACAAACAGGGACCCTTTTTCGGGAGTCCTTCGAGTGACCACGACTGCTGCTGTTGCTACCGTGCGTCGCCGCCACAACGGCGATTTGTTAAGTAACAGTGAATTGCTCATAATTTCTCCTCCATTACGAAAAGGACGTTTTTCTCTCCTCCTCCCCCTCCACCTCCTCATCCTCCTCATCCTCCTCCCACCAAAGCACGCACTCGTTGTCCTGCGAGAGGCGTAAAAATTGCGAAATAAAAACAAAACAGCTGGGGACTCATAATTGTTTCAACGAATCCTTGCCGATCCTTGGCGGGTATCTCGAGTGTGGAGGGAGCGCCCGGAAGTTATCCTGTGCGTGCGTGTGTCTCAGTGTTTTCCTTTTTGGTTTGAAAATAAGGACAAGAATATAAAATATGAAAAAGGACACTCTCTCTCTCGAGCAGCTCATTAATTTCCATTCGTCGCTCGTCACTGGCCACCGCCACCGCCACCGCCGGTTTGGGGGTTGCCTCTCGCATCTCCCGACCGAACTGGTGCTGATGATGGAAACTGCTGGCAACCTGCCTTATCCTGATTGCGTGTTCATATCACGTTCACGTCATGTAATCCTTTTTGAGTGCGCGCGTACGTTCATACGTATACAAGAGTGTACACCTCATCCTCATCCTCCTCCTCCCCCTCCTCCTCCTCATGGTTGTGGCCTTTTCGTCTTTTCCTGATGATCTTGTGTGTGTGAGAGAGGTTCTTTTTTTTGTTGTTGTTGGCTCATTTTCGTGGTTAAGGAAGAAATTGTCGCTTGAGCAGAGGTTACTGTTGCCCCAGTAACCACGCAAAGGAGCCGTTTCGTGTGCAGGATGTGTGGTCTGACATGGATGCGATAGCATAAAATCTGACTTTATGAACGTATTGAGTGCTCGTAAATGTTTTCTCGATGTGAACGTAGTAACCGCCAACGATTGGTGGGGGATGGAGGGTGAAAGAGGTTCGAGTAGGAGTGCGTAGGGAACAGGGTTGCCAAGGTTGTGGAGGAGATTCGCTCTTGCGACGAGAATGGGACAAGCAGAGCGTCCAAAGAAGTTGCCAGGCTTTGGGGAGGAGATCTTCTCTTGTAACGAGAATAGGACACGTAAAGCGTCCAGAGGAGTACACGATTGAGCAGTAGTTTCCTGAGGCAGAACCCCCTTAGCACAGCTCGACCATCTGCTTGCGAAACAGGCTTGATTTTTGGGTTGAAATTCAGACCTTTTTGGAGTTCTTTGGATAAAACAGGCGTCGAAAAAAGTGCTTCGACGCTGTTGAGACCCCAGAAGCCAACCCTCTAAATTCGCCAGACGGTATTCTATCGACTTCGTCTCCACGTCGTCTCCACATCGTCTCCACTTCGTTTCCACGTCGTTTTTACTTCATTTCCACTTCATCTCCACTTCGTTTCCACTTCATCTCCACTTCGTCTCCACTTCGACTTATCTTCGTCTTCACTTCGACTCAACTTCATCTCCACTTCGTCTCCACTTCGTCTCCACTTCGTCTTCACTTCGTCTCCATTTCCCCTCCACTTCATCTCCACTTCGTCTTCACTTCATCTCCACTTCGTTTCCTCGTCGTCTCCACTTCGTCTCCACTTCGTTTCAACGTCGGCTCCACTTCGTCTCCACTTCGTTTCCGCGTCGTTTTTACTTCATTTCCACTTCATCTCCACTTAGTTTCCACTTCATCTCCACTTCGTTTCCTCGTCGTGTCCACTTCGTCTCCACTTCGTCTCCACTTCATCTCCACCTAGTCTCTAATTTGACTCCACTTCGTCTCCACTTCGACTTATCTTCGTCTTCACTTCGACTCAACTTCATCTCCACTTCGTCTCCATTTCGACTCAACTTCGACGCTTCGACGCTGTTGAGACCCCAGAAGCCAACCCTCTAAATTCGCCAGACGGTATTCTATCGACTTCGTCTCCACGTCGTCTCCACTTCGTCTCCACGTCGTCTCTACTTCATTTCCACTTCATCTCCACTTCGTTTCCTCGTCGTCTCCACTTCGTCTCCACTTCGTTTCCCCGTCGTCCCCACTTCGGCTCCATTTCGTCTACACTTCGTCTCAACGTCGTCCCCACTTCGTCTCCATTTCGTCTTCACGTCGTTTCTTCTTCACGTAACAAGTGGAGATTGTTACGTTTTTGCCAGAAAATCTCTCATTTTTTGCTTCCCCTGGCAACCCTGTCGCACACGTGATACCCACGAAACTGTCATCAAGGATTGTATCCCAACAAAAAGTGGTTACGGGAGTGCAATGCATAAAATGATATCGAACCACCATGCCCCGTAATCGGCTCCTTTAACCTCGATATGGACTATAAAACCAAAAATGATGCGAATTATTCCGTAAAACCCGACAGAGACAGAGAGAGAGAGACAAAATGGAGAACGGGAAATGGCTGAAATGCGCGTAGATAGTTTCAAAAGAATCCCCTTTTCGACGCAAAACCCCTTTGCTCCATGTAAGTCGCTAAAGTTTACTACCCCCTTTCTGGGTCATCTCGTAAATGAAAGGCTCTTCGCGCGGACATTTCTGAATACTAATCGCGAGCACTACTTCCGCGCCACCCACCACGTGATGCGTATGGACTTGAACAAGGATAATCTCAAACTTTTATGCGCTACAACGCGCTTAATTAAACTTTACAAACAATAACCATCCCCCTCCTCCCCCTCCTTTGTGACAGACGCATGAGGAGAGGAGGCAGGAGGACTCACGCACTGACAAATGTGCGTAAACAAAATTTACCGGTATCCGCGAGCATACAAGTGAAGCGAAGCCTCTCAACTGTCACAGCTATGTCAACAATTTGTAAGGGAAGACTCTTGACAATACCCGCAACAATGATCCTGAATCCTGAATCTAGAATCCAGAGAATCCTGAATTCAATGAATAGGACTGACTGACTGGTATTTGCACAGCCACGAGACGAGTCCTTGTCTGCTGCTGGTGGTTGATTGGTTGGTTGGTTGGTTGCGTTCTTCTGAAGAGATGCGATGCGTTGTGTCGCTGTCGTTCGGTGGAGGGGGATGATGGGGGGGGATGAAACGAATGAGTGCCTCCACTTAAAGGATTCTACATAATTGAATGGAATTTATGATTCACACACACACACACACCACCACCAGCTCTCCTTGAGAGTAGTTTGAACAGGATCCGTCTCCACCTCGGTCTCACCCTTCGATGATTAGTGCAACCCACGCACACAGGAAACCAAACTCACACTCGCACACATCATCCACGTCCGCATCCAGGGCCAGTTGAAGTTTGGGTTGATGATTATACAGGAGCATGGCGTAATTTACATCATTAATAGCTGAAGGAGAAGAGGGACCAGTCGGCCCGACGACAGGACGAACTGGGAATTTCGCAATACGAGAGTTTTGTGCAAACAGTGACTGCAGTGTAGCCCATAGTTGACGTTGTCGGTGGTGTGTCGACGTCGTCCCCCGGCGTCTCCTCGTGAGCACGGCAGCAAACACATTATCCTTTAGCGGGAATTTGCTTACTTCTCGTTTGAATTGTGAGCCAGTGTGTGGCCCACACCGCACTCCATGGACACATATAATTTGAAATATCTTTTGGGTTAAATTTGATTTATGATCCTTCGCAGATACGGATACACATCCTTCTGGAGGACTCTGAAACCAAAGCGCTCGTATGTAAATACAATTAAACTTGTGAAGAGGCGTGTGCCTTGGGGGGTGGCTTTGCGCTCACATATTCCCTTTGAATTGGAGAGTGGAAAATTTTCTCCTTGGAAGGAGCTCATCTTGAGGTCCTCGGTGTGGTGGGGGGGGGACTGAAAGGGTTTGAGCTTTGCTTTTTTTCCCTCCCCCTCCCCCCGTGGCAATGATTTATGGTTACGTATTGCGGTGGTTAATTTGACACTAAGGGGATAAGCCGGCCGGCTATCTCTTCCAAGAAGTGAGAAATTATCCCTTTCGAGGTTGTGTTCGGCTTGTAAATGACAGACGCCTGCGGAGGTGGCTTGCAATTGTTTCGTAGGCAATCACAAGTTTTCTTCCTGGAATCTGTGAGAGAGGATTGTGAAGTTCTTGGTTTATCGGCTCATCGGACTGTGATAATGTGCGGGTGTGGGCCGAGTTTCCGAGTGGACTCTGTCGAATCTCTCATCGGGCTATGGTTTGTTCGTGAGAATGGGCATTTATCATCTCTCTCTCTTCTGGGCACAGACATTCATGGGTTCTTGGAAGCATTCGCTTTAAAGTGTTTATCTAGTGAATGTCGGAAGATAAATGTCCATTTCGAGGAACAAACGATGGTCTGAGAGCTCATTGTTTACTAACATTTGAGAGCTCCAGTTGGCTCAGTTGGAGAGGATTCTGTTTAAATTCTTCCGTTAAATAAGAATCAAGTGCATTCAGGGCAACCTGTTCTGTCTTTTCGAGGTGCTCCTTAAGTACTCGAAGCTTTAAATAGTCGCTCTTAAGGAAGTCTTCAGATGCAACTCCAATGGAAGAACTAACAATCCACACTTTGCCGCTTTAACCGATTGCCAAGCATTATCTCCTTTTATTTTGTAGGTTAGACGGGCACGTGTAGGCTTTTTAGAAAAGCTGTATAAATATCTTAAAGAAATCAGCAAATTTAAATTTACATCAATTGAACAACTTACGATCCACACTTCACTTCACTTCCGCGATCGCGGAGAATGAATTCCTTTCATCTTCTATGTCAAATGGACATGCTTAAGCTTTTCAAAAAAGCTCCACTTTCAAAAAATATCTTAAGGAACTCAGTCTCTTTTGCAACTTCAAAATCAAGCCAACAACTTACAACTTACAATCCACACTTCTCCGTTTTCACCGATCGCCAACCATGAACTCCTTTTTTTCTTGTATGTCAAACGGACATCTATAAGCTTTTCAGAAAAGCAACAATATCAACAATATCACAAAGAAATCAAGCTCTGTTGCAAATTTAAACCACTCGAACGTTTTACGATCCACACTTTGCCGCTTTAACCGATCGCCAAGCATCAACTCCATTTATCATGTAGGTTAAACGGGCACGTGTAAGCTTTTTAAAAAAGCTCTGCAAATATTTTAAAGAATTCAGTATCTGTTGCAAATTAAAATTTATATCAATTGAAGAACTTACAATCCACTCTCTGTAGAATTAACTCCTCTTATTTTAGATGTCAAATGGACATGTATAAGCTTTTCAGAAAAGCACCACCTTCAAAAATATCTCAAAGGAATCAGACTACGTAGCAAATTTAAATTGAAACCACTGAAACGTCTTACGATCCACACTTTTTCGTTATCACCGATCGCAGAAAATGAACATATTTGTCTTGTATGTCAAATGGGCACGTATAAGCATTTTAGAAAAGCTTCACTTTCAAAAATATTTTGAAAAATTCTAGCTCTGTGGGAAATTTAAAAGGAAGCTTATGGAACAACTAACGATCCACACTTCTCCGTTGTTAGCGATCGCAGAGAATGAACTCTTTTCATCTTCTATGTCAAATGGACATGCATATGCTTTTCAAAAAAGCTCCAACTTCAAAAATAACTCAAAGGAATGAGACTCTGTAGCAAATTTAAAATGAAACCAATGAAACAACTTACGATCCACCCTTCTCCATTGTCAAAAAGTGAAGAGTGCGTATTAATTTTATCTCATATGTAAAATGGACCTATATAAGCTTTTCAAAAAAGCTCTACCTTCAAGAATATCATAAGGTCTTCAGCCTCTGTTGCAAACTTAAAATGAAACCACTTGAACAACATACGATCCACACATCTCCATAATCAACAATTGCATAGTGTGAAAAAAATGCATGTTGTATGAAAAATGGACATTCTTAAACTTTTCAAAAAAGCTCCAATCTCAAAAATATCTTAAAGAATTCAAGCTCTGTTGCAAATTTTAAAATGAAACCATCCAATGACTCACTCATTATCGCATGTCCCACTGCACATGAACCACATACGATGCAGCGCGTCCTTATTGCAGTTTTCCTTTCGTCATCCCTCATTGACATTCCCAAGGACGAAGCACATCCATCTTGCAAGGACTCTACAATGCAAATCAATTCAATGAGCTCTTCCACTAGCAATTCCCTTGCAACCGCCACCTTGAATGGCAAATCAGAGAGAAAGGAGATCCTTTCTGCTTCGCAGGCGAGCATAAATTTTGAGCAAAAAAATAAGAAGAACTGAGGATAACTATGAATTTTCACTTGACGCCAGTGATGTGTGAGATAAATCGCGAATTTTATTCACTTTCCCTAGCCACGGGCGCGCGAGAGAGAGAGAGAGAAAGAGAGGAGCAAATGGATTCCTTTTGCCAGGACGGCACCGTCTACAACCGCTCTAGTGCCTGCATTAACGTACAACTACGCTCTAGTACATAATACGTCGTAAAATAATGATAATTCAGTCGTTCGCTTACATAATTAGAAAGGCGCTTTTACTTTTCGTCCTTTCTGGAGCAGTTTCGGTGGGTCGGCGTGCTGGTGGGTTAGTGGGTGTGGCGCTGCCGGCTCTCCGCTCATATTTCTGTTTGTGTCGTCTACTCTGCAGCATCTCCCGCTTAAGGACACCACCTGACATGGGTGTATTCTCGAGAGCAGATTGCGTAAAATATCACCAAGGTGGATGAAGCAATTTTTTTGCCCTCCACACCGGCAGACTTGAGGCGCACACAGCGAGGACCAAAGCGCACCGAAGAGGGAGTGGAAAAAAGAAAAAGGATTGCAAATTAAAATATTACGTCCTTATGTAGTCCCGAATGGATGGTAATTAACATCATCAAGGATATTCAAAGGAACGAAACTGTTTCGCCTGCTCTCTCCCTCCGTCCCGGTGTGATGCAACAGCCAGCAACGTCTTGGATCTGGATCACCGCCGCAGAAGGGCTTCTTTGAGACACCATCTTGATTTAAGGACATTCCCTGGGTAAGATATAATTATCGCAGACGGGATGAATGTTTATGTTTATGTGCTTGTTGTTTAATTTTTAATTAATGCCGCTGGATGGATGAAACTCTGTGATTCGCTGCTGTGCAACATCACGGGCGCTTGGAAAACCAACTGGAGGGGATATCGGTGTTCGTTCCCTCAGAATGGTGTGTTTAATAACGAAGGGGATTGCACTCCTGATGGACGAAATGGGGAACACATGTTGTGTCATGTGTTACCCCCGAGGGTGGTTGCTGCTGGTGTTGCGTGTGATCATGCTTAACAACATCTTGGCGGTGTTCTTCTGCTGGATTCTTGTGCCGCGAGTCAAATGGAACTTTTTATGAACTTAGCGTTGAGAGGAAGTCGAGGAAAGAACCGCGACTGTGCTTTGAGATGGATAACTTCGGGCTTCTGGATCTTGTGGACACATTTCGAGAGAGGGAAACAGCAGGACCTCCTCATCTTATTCTTATGGCGCTACAGTCCGGGACGGACCAGGGCCTTAACCAACAAGCTTCCCCAGTTGCCATGATCTTTAGCCTGCTGCGGCCAATTATGCACAAGTTGGCTGAGGTCCTTTTCCACTTGTGTCCGCCATCGTTTTTCCCTTACAGAGCTTCAAATTTCTGGGCTATAACTCGGAAAATATTTGACCCAGGGTTGTTTTTGGGTTGGAGTCCTTGCTGATCGAAGTGATCTCTGATCTGCTTTGCCGCTGTCTCCGATGTCCCTTCCACCTCCTGTCCATTTTTGCCCACCCAATTCCACAGATTTTCACCCCCTTCAAAGGAGATCACAAAAAGGTCGAGACAATTTCAAAGCCCTGCTGACATGCGAGGCCATAACTCACGTACGTGCCAGACAGCCGCCTCGCAACAACATCATCAGCGCGACCCTTTCTCAGGCGCCAAATTATGAATACCTTCGGCCAATCCATAGCTCCAGTCAACCTAATCCTTTCGTTTTTTTCTTCTCCGTTAAAAGGATACACAATTTGGCCGCCCCACTCCAGCGCCACATTCACCATCCGCCTCAACGACGTCTCATTGAAAGGATATTTTCCTTCGTGCCTCTTTTTTGCGACCTCATAAAATGCCTATTTGAATATATTTACCCCCACCCAGTCGCGCTGGTGGCCTAAACTCCCCCTCCATCCATCGCCGCCGTCGCCGCCCTCCGACGGGGATATAAAATGTTATCACCAAAAAAGGAAAATGAAAAGTTTTTCAATGTTTTTCATTCATTTTCCCCGAAAAAGCAAAAAAAAAAAAGAAGAAATGAAATGCTTTTTCCTTCCTTCGGCAATTTCATTCTTTTGCGGTGCGCGCTTTTCCCGTCGCGGCATCGCCCTCAAAGTCCTCCCAACAGACTGACAGACATCCTCGAGCGACATTTGATGCGGGTCCTAAAGAGCCCCGCGCTGCTGTGTGCGGGGATCACATATTAGAATGATAACATCAAATGAATAGGGGGGAGGAGGAGGGAATCGCCGACGGAAATGTATCGGAATGGGTTACACGTAACGAGGCCGAAGGATACACGGGCGTAATGCCTGATCTTTCATGTGAAAGCATCTTTTTCTTCCTCCTCTCCGTGGCTAAGTGGCGTATTCCGCGGAAATTAAAAGACCGCGTGCCAAGGATTCCGGGACATTTTTATGTTCGCGCGTTGGCGTTGGGTGGGCGGCGGAGTGTGAGACAATACATCGGGTGGGACGTAATAAGCGTCAATTAAGCCTGAGACATTCGCTGTCAGCCGCTGTTTCGTGCGCCTTCCGCGTGGGTGAGGGCCCCACTTTGAAGGTGTATTACGGTTACAATGGCTGCGGATATTGAGTTGCTTAATGTACGAGCACATCCAAAGACCTGTTAACGAATGAGCGCAATAAAGTGGAATATCCCCGTGTGGCGGATGGTATTTCATTTTTGGGAGCTTTCTCAAAAATTATTTGATCATCACTTGTGCGGGGTTTACCGCCGTACGTGAGAGTCTCGGGGTTTATGTGTGCAACCGGGGATATTCGCAACATGTGCAAGGGTTTAGCGAGCACTGAGCGCTGAATGAGTTACTGGAGCTCGCTGGAAACATCCTTGAACATCCCATCGTGGCGTAGATCCCCCCTCAGGCGACAAACTGTCCCGCTTCATTCGCCAACCAAATGGACATCGAAATTGGTCCCGATTTCATGCAAAAAAATTCAACTGCCTCGCTTTAATTCCACCCCCCCGGCCGTCAGCTGTCAGCCAGGCACGGACCACCACCACGGGAAAACCTTAAGGAACCGTTGAAACTTTATCATGAAAGCCCGCGTTTCCTTCTTCATCTTCCGTCCCGAACTTTTCCGTCAAGATTCCCGGGGAAATCCATCTCATTCTTCTTGCATTTAGCGCCCCGTTTAATCCTTGGCATTCCACTTGAAACAACATCCACCCTCTGTGCGAGGAGCACTGAGCATCTTGCAACTTGCAGCGAATATTATTTTGTGGCATATCCTGCCACAAAAGCATTAAAAATTTGTATCGCTACGTTCAGCGCCCGCCGAAGGATCCTGGTGACGACAGCGTCGTCGACGAGGACGACAGCAACGATGATGGCGTTTGTGGTGGCGTTGATGGTGACGACGACGCTGGCACGGTGGTTGGTGGAAGCACGAGGAAAAATTAACAAAACGATGGAAAAATCACGTTTGAAGAATTTTCCAGCCAAAATGGCTGCCACAGCTCGGCGCCCGTAAAAATGCCGGCTTTCGTATCGTTGGCTGTAGTTTTTCTTTTTCTTTCTTTTCGAGGCCCCTCTCGGTGAGAGATTGTCTCCTCTATTCAGTCCTGCCACTTGAATATCGAAAGGATGGCTTCTCTGTTCGGGATGCGATCCCCAATGGTATCCGCCAACCACCGGGAGAACCCGGAAAAGAAAACCGAAAAACCCCTAAACTATGAGGGAGATTCTCAGATGGAACAACGGAGCGAAGGACGGTGGAGGGAGAGAGGTTAAGAGATCCTACAAACCACCCCCACCCTCACCACCTCTACACTTTTGTGATTATTTTGTCGTGTCGTGCGCGCCTTAACCGCAAATCGCGCAACGTGAGCGTGCATAATGCCGCAACAGTCACTGTGGTGTGAAATTAAACATGCCACGCCATATTATGTATTCATGTATACGGCGCTCGCTAACGCCACGAATTTTGGCTTCGGCTTCGGCTTCGGCTGCGAACGAAAAGGTGCTGAATGTGGCCGAGACCGCATCTCGTTCGCTCTCTCCTTCCGTTCTGGTGATTCCCAAAGGGATGCAGGCGAAATCAAAGACCCGAACAATACGGTAAGGATATGAGAAGGAAATGGATATTTTCTTCTTCTTCTTCTTCTTTTTTTCGACTTTTTTGTTGCTGTTGTTGTTGGATTTCCTTTTTTGTCGTGTGGCATTGTTTCTTATTTTAGAGACGCGCGTGCTATAAATAAGGAATCCTTGCAACGAACACACCGGCAAACCGAAAAAAAGGACAGACATTCTTATTGGATTAAGCAGTGGGGTGGGGGTGGAGCGGGGGGCAGGGGCTGAAGCAAGTCGAGGAAGACAAAGCAAAGGACATGTCATTTGAAAGATGAAGAGAATAAATATTTATGGAATTCCTTAGTGCGTGGTCTTGTACGCATTTCGTGGGTGTGAAAGCCAAAGGTGAACGCAGAAGACGCTGCTGTTCGGGGGAGGGGAGGGGGGGACTAGCTTAGGAGAGTTTATTAAAGTGAATAAAATGTTTAAAGGGGATTTTCAGTTCCGCCGAGGGAATGGCAGATGAGGGCATCAATATGCAACGGATTTTGACTTAGAGACAAGTTCGTTAAGCCGTAATCGGGGCTTATCCTCGCGCAGATTGAGTCTTATGCTGAGTGACAGTTGCGATGCTGTTTCTGTTTCTGGATGCCTTCAGAATTGTGCCGAATAATCGCAAATAATTGGCATCGTTTGAGGTAAAGGACGATTGTGGTGGTTTAGTTTCACTGTTGTTGGTGTGTGTTGATGGCATTTGGAGAAGGATAGTCCAACACGAACTGTATGGGCCCGTAAAGCTACATGAGTCTACTCAGGAGTCTACGGATTTGACGCCTAAGACAGCGAGGACATGTAGAACGCACGGACAACACTGCTGCTGATAGACGCAGTAGAGGACTCCTATGGTAAAAATTATCCAAATTCACGCTTTCAATACGAACATTTTGAGCCATAATTTGTGGTCCAAGGTCTAATGGTTTGGACGCTATAGTCATAAATTGGCAACATGAGGAGGTTATGCACTTTTTCGTGTAAATTTCTGGACGTCAACTAACAAAAATGTACGAGGAAACCTTGGCGTGGGTCCCTGTCCAGATCAAGACTGTTACCATTTTCGTATTCCCCTCGAGGTATGCAATAATTTCTGCTCTCGGTTGATGTCATTGGATGCCAGGGCCAACAGAAGATCAGGAAACGCCCTTCACCTTCCATTTGTACAACAAAACATCGGTCAAATTCAGCCTGATTTATGTACCAGAGTCCTAGAAAATGACATGATATTTCGATTGCACGCCACCCAAACAAGGCACGGCAGACATTTGAACGATTTTATATTCTATACACAATGGCATCGATAGGCTTTTCAAATGAATAATCAGTTTTAATGATACCTCACACATATTTTGGTTTATTTAAATTTGAAGATAGGAAGCGCTTAATGAACTACTGGAGTGTGGCGGAATGGAACCGGTTGCCAAAGACCTATGCAGCACCGTAGACACAAACCCCAGAGATAATATTGAGCAATTATACCCGCAGACGTCTGGCATGAATATTTGTTCTTGGAAGTGCTTTTTTTACTCACTGAGCGAGACCCTTGGAGGGTCTGAGCTGGAGCGAGAACCACAAGGCAAATAAGAACGTCGTTTCTGCTACGATCTTGTCAGCTTATTCCACCGCCATTTCCCCTCATCATTCAGTCGCAATTATAACTCATTAAGGCCATCATCAAGTCAGCTTCTGTGGCACTTAAGTCACTGAGTGCGCATTACATCACTCCACCACCACCGCCGCCGCCGCCGCTGTCAGTGGATGAGCGTCACTTCGATGATATTAATTCTCATTTCAATGTGTTGTCACTTCTGTCAATTTTTTGACATTCAAAATGTTTCACAATTTTTTATGACTTCCGTTGATCATCCCCCCCCCCACACACACACATGTGTTGAAATCAGCAGAAAAAATGGGCCAACAAAGTTGAAAACTGGAAACAGAACATTACCATCGGTTTTATTGCATCAAAAATGCATTCAAACAGCAATAAATCCCGGCCAAAGGGCAACACACACCAGGGGAAAAAAAACCCTCTCAACAACGACAACGAATCCTGGCTCTTATTGTGTGCGAATACGACATAAGCATCGCATTAAATCAACTGTCCGAAAATTAACGACCAAATAAAAGCCAAAAAAAAGGAGTGTATCCACGAACCTGGCATAATGCGCTGCAGAATGATAAATCAATTGGCCCGGCCATGGCCAGGGGAAGGCACTTAGTTTGGCGCACTCCCCCTCCCCCTCTTCCCCCCGTGCAGTGCTAAGTACGACTTGTGAGTGTGATTCCAGGATGATGACTACAAATGCAATTTGCCAGAGTTATGAAAATGCGACATAACACTCGGGAGGCAGCAAAAAAAAAGAAGCGGCCCAAACGCGGCCTCATTCGAAAACACACGAGAATAACGTTAATTGCTCGAAAATTACCCCAAAAAATGTTTTGGATACACTGCCAACCAGTGGACTGGTGGACTGGTGGAGTGGTGGGCTGGTGGACTGGTGGGCTGATGGTAGCGTGCTCGGGCACCGGGGGCCATCATCAGTGAGTGGGTTTTAATGTTTCAACAATAAAACTGAACCGACACATAGAATGACGCTTAAACGGCTCCGTTAATGGGTATTCGTATGCCCGCGTGTGCTAGTTTATGGGTTGACAGAGTTGGGCTGGTGGCGGTGGACTGGCTCTCATCCACCTGCGCCGGGGCGAGTAGTTTTTGGGGGAGCGGCTGGTCATTGCGGAATGTGCAACAGACGTTTGAATTAATGGTGTCCTGAGTTATGAACCGCGTGTCTGGGTGAGATATGCTGAGTGAGCTCGTGTCGCTTGGATAAGAGGTCACTCGAGGCTTCATTAAAGAGAGAGAGAGATAGGGTGCCCCTGCGTGACCAGGAGAAGAGGGTTTGACTGCTGGGGAGCTGGAGGTCGGAGGTCTTCAGTCGTGTCCGAATGACACACATTTTGATGTGTGCGAGGCAGCGAATGCGACTCTGGATGAAACTGCTGTTCGTGGCAAGTCTTGAACGCACCCCGAGGCAGCTAGGCATGAGATCTCGGGAGAAAAAGGAGACATCAGCTCAGAAACTCTATCCAACAAGCCGCCAACATGCCTTCCAGATAAAATTCTTACGTAACTACAACCGTAAGTTCATCCAAAATCCAGTGCTAACCGACTAAACACCGTTAAAGTCGCTGTGGGCCCAAGAAAGTCACCATTTCCCTGTATCCCCGCAGGGTATGCAACAATTTCTGTCCCGGCAAACGACATGAATGCTCTTGCTTGATGTCATCAGATCCCAGTGCCAACAGAAGATCAGGAAACCTTCCATTTATACGGCGAAACCTTGGCGTGGACAGTCCAGATCAAGACTGTCACCATTTCCATATTCCCCTCGAGGTATGCAACAATTTCTGCTCTCAGTTGCTGTCATCAGATCCCAGTGCCAACGGAAGATCAGGAAACTCCCTTCACCTTCCATTCGCACCAGGAAACCTTGGCGTGAGCTCTTGTCCAAATCAAGACCGTTACCATTTCTCTATCCCCCTCGAGGTATGCAACAATCTCTGTCCTGACAAACGACAAGAGTCCTTTCGCTTG
The DNA here is from genome assembly GCA_930367185.1 of Myathropa florea. NCBI lineage: Eukaryota > Metazoa > Arthropoda > Insecta > Diptera > Syrphidae > Myathropa > Myathropa florea. The sequence continues at coordinate 42,566,666 of OV884005.1, read as the reverse complement.
ATGCCACCAGATCACTGTTGCAACGGAAGGCCAAGAAGTCTTACATTTGTTAGAGGAAACCTTGGCGTGGGTCTTGTCCAAATCAAGGCTGGCACCATTTCCCTATCCCCCTCAAGGTATGCAACATTTTCTGACAAACGACAAGAACCCCCGCGCTTAGTGTCTCCAAATCACTGTGCCATCGGAAAGTCAGGAAACCTTCCATTTGTATGAGGAAACCTTGGCGTAAGTCCCTGTCCAGATCAAGACTGTTTCCCTATTCCCCTCGAGGTATGCAACAATCTCTGCTCTCGGTTGATGTCATTCGGAAGGTCAGGAAACTACATCCACCTTCCATTTGTACGACAAAACCTTTGACTGCTCCACTCCCCCGCTGATTCCCTCTAAACGCAGGTCAGCCTGGTGTCACCCCATCCACAAACCACCTTCCGGCAGATACCCGTTGACACATCTAACCCTTAATAGCACTTCTCCGGCTCGAAATAAAAACGAAATAAAAAAGAAAACACTAAATCCCCGCAGCCGTCACACGCAGTCCCCGAAGGACGAACCACACCGTTGTCCCCCGCTGTCCCCCTTTGTCCCCCGCTGTCAGCACGACGAAGACAACTAAGGAAAGAATTGCTTCTCCCTTTCGTTTGTGGCTTTATGAAGTGACACCGTCACGCGAAACTATCCCCTTTCCATGCAAATCACCGCCCATAAGCCCAGCACCCACACAAATAAACACAAAGGCCCGAAACAAATGAATCTCATCACTCGCAGTGCCAACCGCCGAGTGACCACCGAGTGACTACCGAGTGACTAGGCAGAGCGGGATTTTTGTTTCGCCCCAAAACACCTCTCACATCATCGCAGCCATCATTACCAGCCTCCCCCCCCCCCCCCCCCTCGCCACTCTCCACGTTCAGGTGGCAATGAAGCATTCACTTGCGAGTTATTACTTCGACTATGCAGTCGTGATCGTTAGATGAGGCGAGAGAGGGAGCACTAAATTTATGCAAAGCCCCCCCCCACCGTCATTTTCCAAATCCAAGCTCGAACCTACCCCATCGAGGACCCTCCATGCACACGAGGGTGAGTGATGAGTGTGCGTGCCACGGACCAGTCTGTGGCGGTACTCATGTTTTGTGGCACGTTTGCGTGCGCGTTCGAGAGCTTGTTAGCAATTGTTATGGAGCCCCAGAGCCTGGTGACGAGCGGCGGTGGCGCTGCGCTGCCGGTGGGAGAGGTGCAAAATATTTATTTTAATTCACACATAAATAAAATTGGGGTTAATGCGTGCGGTGTGCGGCATTAAACTCTCACCTGATAGCCGCGCGAGGCGCATCCCACCCACGAGCACCTCCCCCGTGAGCTGCGGCCCAGCCCCCGATCGGGATTGGGGCTTTTTTTTGCGCCACGTCCTCGGTTTTGTTATGACGCCGTGAATTTGTTATTCAATTTTGCATTAATTTATTGTTCGGGATTTTTTTTTCTCGAGCCGGCGAGTGTGAGGGACTCAATATGAATGGCCACCAGGCAGGGACGACCGAGAGAGAGGGAGAGGGAGCGGTGGGTATGCAAATTACATGCATAGTCGCACGGGGGGAACGATGTACTCGTGTGAGTTGGTGTGTGCGTGTATCTTTGGCGGAGTTTTGTGGAAATTTCACGGGGATTTACAGAAATTAATTTAAATCGGGGATTTAGTGTTACGAGAATGAATGGCACTGCGATTGCATTAATTTTAAAGGTGTCACTGGCGGTGTGACTGGAGGGGGGTTTAGGTGTTTGTTTAAAGAGCGGGCAGGATCAATGGGAGCACTTAAGCCAATTGCTGGGGAATTTCATTTTGAATTGAATGCTCTCGGCTGGCAGTTAGGCCGGCAGCGGACAGGACACAGCTCGATGCCTTGGAGTAGATGTCCGCTTTTAGGCAGCGACAGGGCACCCAAGCTGTGTGTGTGAGTGTGTGTGTGGGGGGAGGAGGGGGTGTTTGAGGGATTAGAGTGTAAGCCGAGGATGAGGACTGCGCCGCACAGTCGGGAGAAGTGGCAATTATTTATGGGAAATGGCTTTAAATGGCGTTTAAATGGTAAGCCAAGGGCAAGGCAAATTGAGGTGATTTTGTTTTTGTCTTAAATTAACTTCGGGGGATGTTTGGGAAATGGAACAGGGATAGAAGCCACGAACAGACGTCCTCTTTGGGATCTGACGCTTCCTTCAGTCGATAAATGCTTTCCACATGAACGGTCGTCTTGTATTTCTTTTCTCAGACACAGTTCCAAATTCAAGGGGACGTTTTGGAAACGAAACATTGGGATCCGACGCTGATTTAACTCAGGAGAAGGTGCTCCATGCGACGAATGGGTTCCACAGGAACAGACAGAGACCCAAGGTCAAGCAGGTTTCTCTTGAGGACGTTTGGGAAACGGAACAGAGATGGACGCCACCAGCAGACGTCCTCTTTGGAATCCGATGCTGACTTTAGTCGAAAAATGGGATCCACGTGAACCGTCATCTTGGGGTTTTCTTCTCAGACAGAGTTCCAAAGTCAAGCAGTCTCCTGAGGACATTTGGAAAACGGAACAGACATGAACGCGAAGAGCAGATGTCCTCTTTGAGATGCGACGCTGATTTCACTCAGGAGAAGAGCCTCTAGTCGAAAAATGGGTTCCACATGAACCCAGAGTTCCAAGGTCCAGCAGGCATCTCTTGGGGACGCTTGGGAAACGGAACAGGTGTGGACGCCAGGAGCAGACCTTTGGGATACGACGCTCACTCACTCACAGGAGAAGGGGCTCCATGTGACGAACGGGTTCCACAGAGTTCCAAGGTTAAACAGTCTTCTCTTGGAGACATTTGGGAAACGGAACAGAGTTGGACGCCGCGAGCAGACCTTCTCCTCGGGATCCGACGGTGATTTCACTCAGGAGAAGCGGCTCCATGCGACGAATGGGTTCCACAGGAACCCAGAGTTCCAAGGTCCAGAAGGCTTCTCTTCGGAAATGGAACAGCGATGGATTCAACGAGTAGACGTCCTCTTTGGGATTCGATGCTGATTTCACTCGGGAGACGGGCCTCCAGTCGATAAATGGGTTCCACATGAACTGTCTCAGACAGAGTTCGAAGGTTAAGGGGACGTTTTGGAAACGGAACAGCGATGGGCGCCAGGAGCAGACTTTACTCGGGAGAAGGGCTCCATGCGACGAATGGGTTCCTCAGAGTTCCAAGGTCAAACAGTCTTCTCTTGGAGACGTTTGGGAAACGGAACAGAGTTGGACGCCGCAAGCAGACCTTCTCTTTGGGATCCGATGCTGATTTCATACAGTAGAAGGGCTCCATGCGACGAATGGGTTCCACATGAACTGTCATCTTCTCGGACAGACTCCAAAGATCACATGTGTTCCATTTCCCACCGGATATAGGCTTTCCACCGAAGATGGCTCTTTGATTTCCAGGTTTATCTGAAGAAATGACCGCCATCTTACCCCCTTAACCGCTAGACCATCAAATTCTTATCACCAACTCCGTCTGTCAGACGCCATAAACCTCACGGGCCACTGTTTATGAGACGCCCTCACCATTCGGCTCCTTCCAATCCGTTCCGGTCACCGAAGAGCACATATTGCAAAAGTTTACCCCCTGCCCTCACCTCCACCCCATCTCCATATCTGTCTCTCTCTAGTCTCGTTCAAGTCAAGCAACCTTCGGATCAAGCACTCACACTCCAAATCCTAGATTTGTGCCTTCCCTCCTCCGTTCTAGGACCTTCCGACAGCTTTGTCGTCATCCATTCTCAATGTCCGCTCATGTATCCTGCGGAATTTAATCCAAAAATTGTGAAAATTAAGAAAGTTTTCATCCCTTGCGTTCCCCACCGCCGCCCACCGCTGTGTTATTAACTCCGGCAATGGGACAGGCCGTCCGTCCGTATGCGGATAAGTCCTTGCATGCTTCCACAGACGACGGGCCAAGGATACAAGCACAAAACTCAACTTTCATCCGATTAAGTTTTTCAATCCTTCCCCCCCCCCCCCTCCGCCACTGCTGCCGGTGGGGCTTTACGAGAAGAAAAATATCTTCAAAAGGATTTCATATCCTTACGATGGCCGAAAAACCCGACGAGAGGAGTTCTGCTGTGGCTCCAGTGAAGTACTCTCCCATCCTTGACAGATGTTTACACCACCATCACCGCCACCATCATCATCCCCGGCAGCCGAAGGAGTGAACCAACATCCGGTGAACAAGTTCTCATCTTGCTTAGTGGTCAGTTGGTGGTCGGCTTCTTCTGTTCTTCCGGAATAGTTTCACTCGCTCGCACTCGCACTCGCCCTCTCCCGTCTCCACTCCACATCTCCTGCGCTCGCTGCTGGTGTTTTCTTTGGCTTTCCGTTTTACAAATAGTCGGTCGGGGCATGCACACAGGAAGGGGGCTGTCGATGTTGCCCGGCCAAAGGGTTGAAATATGGACATCATCATGCCCTATGTTGTGGCTTGTGAATTGCGGTCTCATGCTAAGGCTCTCTGGTGTTTTAAGGAGTTTTCCCTCGTTTTTTACGATTGAAATTAATTGTTCGGCTTTGTCGTCGTAACCGATGTTGTTGATGCCGGCCTTGAGGCTCGAGGATTCTCTATTCTTTTTGGGCAGGGGATGATGACGTGATGAAACGACGGACCGAGAGGCTCTCCCGTCCGGAGGCCTTTTCATTTAAAACAATAAACTTGAACTCCTTCTCTCCATCATCCCCTGCTGTGCTGTGCAATCTCGGTGGATTGCTTGGGTGCCGGTGAGGAGTGCCCGGGGGGTGAGAGTGAAGGTTGGGGATGGATTAAGTGCATATTTTTAATCCTTCTTTAATTTTCCCCAGACCACTCTGGGACACACTTCCAATGTCCGATCTGATGGCAGATTTGGGGAAAAACGGAGATCCTTGCTGAGATTAATGCCCGGAGGGCATGGTCCTTGCATCGAGACGGTTTCGATGTCGGTGTCTGTTTTTGAGGGTGACACTTCGGCCAGCTGCTGGAAGAGTGTTGTCGAATGACAACTTTGGGACATGCATTCTTAATTGAATTGGCTTTCAAGGTGATGGAGATTTGTCACCTCTCAACATGGTTACGTGTCGTTGGCTGAGAGCTGAGAGCTGAGATATGAGGGGATGCAAGGATGCAGTGCAGGGACATTAGGCTACCAAACTCATGCACAAAGTTTTGGGAGCGGCGCTTGCCCTTTGCAACCAGAAAGGGATACGAAGTTATTTTGGGTGTTCAATGGGATTTTCAAATCTTCGCCCTGGAATGACTGGAACGACTGGAGTGACTGGAATGACTGGAATCACTGGAATGACTGGAATAACTGGAGCGACAGGAGTGACTGGATTGACTGGAGTCACTGAAGTGAGTGGAGTGACTGGAGTGACTAAAATCACTTGAGTGACTGGAGTTACTGGAGTGACTGGAATGACTGGAACGACTAGAATGACGGGAGTGACTGGAAGGACTGGAGTGATTGGAATAACTGGAGTGACTGGAATGACTGGAACGACTGGAGTGACTGAAGTGACTAGAGTTACTGGGGTGACTGGAGTGACTGGAGTGACTGGAGTTACTGGAGTGACTGAAATTACTGGAACGACTGGAATGACTGGAGTAACTTGAATGACTGGAGTGACTGGAACGACTAGAATGACGGGAGTGACTGGAAGGACTGGAGTGACTGGAGTGACTGGCGAGAGTGGCACGACTGGAGTGACTGGAATCACTGGAACGAATGGAATGAATAGAATGACTGGAGCGACTGGAGAGACTGGAATGATTGGAATAACTAGAAAGACTGGAATGTCTTGAATGACACTATAAAAACACATCAAAAGCCATCGCCAAAATTGAACAAGATGCCTGCATAGGGTCTCCTAAAATGATCTTCTCGTTGCCGAAGACGTCAGCTGTGAAGTTGTGGTCGTCAATTGTGGGCATTGAATGCCGTTTTCACCGATTTTTTGTGGATTTTTACAAAAAGTCGAAAAAAGGGGAATTGTCTTCTTCCACAAGTCTTAGAGGGATGACGCACTCAAGTGGAGAAGGACGTCTGCCAACTTGGAGTGCGTAATTGGAGGCAGGTGGCTGAAGATAGTGCCAGCTGGAGAGGATTTTTTGTTGAGGCCTGGACTAAAGCTCCATCAGGAGCTCATCCATTCAAGGAATTCGTTCAACTTAAGTCCTTGACTCACTTAAAATTCTGATCCAACCTCCCACCAGCAATGAATTTCAATCGATTTCAGTTTGCATTTCGTCTCCGTCCTAGGCTCATGAATGTCGCCCCGAAATGCATTGAATATTCTCCCATTCGATTGAAGAATGGACATGTCTCCACACAATTGTGTGCTCCCTTGTCACGTCGAGGAACTTCACAATGTCCTTCTCAAAGTGACGTTCTGAAGAAAAGTACAAGACGAAGTACTCCACCCTCTGGCACTCCACTCTATTCCCAACTCTCTTTTGAAGTGTTCAACTCCCTCTCTGTGGAAATTCCAAAAATAAACTTCCAAGACCTCCCTTTTGTTTAATCTTCGACTTCGACAGATAAACATATTTTCGAATCCACAAATATTTCATCATTCAAGCGACATGTTCGCATTCACAACTCAATCCTGAGCAGGGAGGGGAGCGGGCAGCTCTCTGAAATATAAAGAAACACATGAAATTGTTCAGAAATTCTAAACTTCAGCATTCTTACTTTGACACAGGAAATGAAATACACCATCATAACTTCACAAAATACGAATATTTCCTTCTTCAATTGCTTTGAATATCCTTTCTGCGAAGTGTGCATGCATGCGGAAGTCTCTCCGTCCGCCCTCCCGATCGCCAATCTCTTTCGTTTGAAATATTCACAGATATTTTCACATAATTTACACCCGCAATAAAATATTTGAAACTATGTGTGCCAGCCAGCCGCCCACACGCCCCAACCCGCTCATGCAGAGCACCCGACTAACCCCGAAAAAGGATAATTCAATTGAGTCACACACAGATTTCAGATCGATGTTGCCACCCAGACCCCCGCAGTGACAGTCACAGACCCAGTTCGGGGGGAAATAAAATTTGTATCCTCGCAAACTACTCAAACAAGATTGGCCCCACTCCTTCTCCTTGGCGTCGTCGCTGTCTGTGGGCACAAAACTTTCCGTTCCAATGCGTGCTCCGAGACGAGAGTATGGATGACACATAAAAACGAATATAATTCGTGCGATAGGATGCGTTCGTTTTTTTGCCCTCGCCAAGCTCTTTCCGTTTTGGGGGGAGTTTTTTCCCCACTCGTTGCTTAGATGAATTTTGTTCTTCAACTGCCGCAGGACATGAGTGAGGCAACAACGACGGCAGAGCAGCTGGGAAGAGGAAGCTGCTTTTTTTGTCGGCGTTTTCCGACACCGAAAAATATGAAAAACAAACGCATGTCAGTGGCGCGATGGACTTGTCCGGAACATCTCGTCCTCGTCCTTATTTCGATCCTTTGACACGCAATGGATCCCTCATAAAACACACACAGAGACAGGCGCGCCGAAACAAAAAAAAACAGCCGAGGAGATACAAAAAAAAATTCGGGAAAACTTTTCCACTTTTCTGCTCCTCGCTCCGGATAGCTGAAGCTCGTCCCTTTTTTTATGAGGCCACGTCTTCGTAGCAGTTTTCGATGCTGAATGGAAATTCGTCACACACATATTTCGCAGTCGGAAGACACGTACCACACACATACTCCGGGCGTCGTATGCATGCGTGTCCTTTATGATGCGCGACCTCCTGCCACTGTCATTAGAATTTTGGGACAAGGCAGTGGGAGGCAAGGCAACAAATTTAAATCACCTTCCCAACGATGAGACAGATGAGCCACAGCGAAGGATGTTGAGATCGTAAATCCCTCTCCTAAAACTAGGCAACGAAAGAGGAAAAAAAATGAACGCCATAAGAAAAAGGTCGGGTGTGGGGCGACGTTTTTCCCATTTTCCCCCTTGTCCCGGGACAGATAATTGTCTGAGAAAGATGTTCCTTGGGGAAATGTTTAATCTATGGAACCTACCACCCACTCATCCACTCATTCAATTTCAATCTGATTCGGAGTCGTTTCCCTTTGGCGGAAACGTAAATAAGCAACTTTTGCGGTCACGCACCTTGGTGCTCGTAAAAACCGTTGCTTACACCTACATTCCATTGCTCGCGTCGTTCCCTTATTCACGTGTAAACGACGTGCTTCCATCAGAGTCATTCAAACGTTCACTTTGATCCTTTTATTGGCTCTTTCCCGTCGACGTCAGCGTGAGACCTTCTGCCGCCCCCCGGCCTAACGGCGAACCACTTAATAACACTATTTCGCTGGTCGTTATATGTTAATTTCACTTTACGCGTTGTAATAAAAATTCCTCATCCCCCACACCCACTCAATTATCCGCCCGCTCTCTCTCTCTCAAATGCCAACTCATACGTCGTCCTCGTCGGGGTGTATGCAAAAACTACCGCACTTGTGCACGCGAAACGACTCCTCATTTCAGCTGCGCCCCCAACTGCCGTTGACTTAATTAAAACCCCACCGCTGCCACCATCAACACCAGCCTTAGCTAGCGCTCGATGGGACGAGGTGGAGGGGGAGAGGGAGAAAAAAAATTACTTCCATTTCGTCCTTGCAAATGGAGAGAGACATACGAACGACGTACATATCCACAGAATTGCGCCAATAATCATGCCAATAACGGGTTTCATATTATGCAAATTGCATTCCATACGAGTCCTTAATAAATGTGCAAGCATTCAGCGAAGAAAAAGCCGAAGGAGACGCAGCAAATGCTGAAGAATAAAGTTAAGCAATAGAGCTAAACGAGGCTCCGCAAACCGGATGCGGCTGCGGGAACGAAGTCAAATGCAATCGACGTGGGATATTACCATTCCCAGCACCCCCCTCCCCACATATCCCCACTCGGGGAGGGGGGAATAAGCCATCTAGGACAAAGTTAGAGAAAACTGTTGCTGAAAAAGTGCTCTTTTTTAGCGTCCTTGCCACAGAGTGTGGGAAAAAATGGAGCGCGGAAAAGTTGAGAATAATAAAAATTTACCACTACATGAAGGGTCTGTTTCTTTTTAGAATTCCCCCCCCCCCCCCCCCCCCCCCGCTCTGCACGCCCTCCCACCCATGCAAAGTGAAAAGTTTCAGAATGTCCTTTTTTTCTGCTGTGGTGTCGTGTGCTATGCAGTTATGAGCCAAGACACACTTAGTGGACTGAGTGAATCCTGTCATAGCATTCGACGCTGCCACCTGGTTTCACATTAAATGACGCGAGCAGAGAGCCCCCCCTCCCCCCTCTCACTTACATGCAGAAACTCAGCGGGGACGAGGCATAAAGAGCGGACTTTTGTTCGCCCATTTCGAGATGACCTTAGTGTGGGAAAAGCAAAAAAAAATGTTGGCCAGAGTGGACCATAAAGAAACGAGGACGCAATTGCCCCCAAGGGGGTTGCTTGGTTGACTGACTGGTTGGCTGTTTAGAGCGGGCGGTCGGACGGTGCGGAGAGCGCCTTACAACGACCATGGGTGGCGAGAGAAGTTTCAATTACAACTTTTGTAAGGATATCTTTCGGTCGGTGCAGCTACTTTGTGATTTCCATACCGTAAAAACGGGATAAGTTTTGCAAAAGTTTTGTTTTTTCAGTGCCATTCACTCACACCCCTTCCCATGGTGGTGTTGTCCGTTTTGTTGGGTACACTTTTGCGTGAAATTTTTATCTATTTTCGAATTTTCTTCGTGTTTTTTTTGTGCCGCAAAAAGACAGAAGGTCTTCACTTTTCTGGTTCGGATGTGGGTATTCTTGTGAGGGTTAGGGATAATTTTGAACGCATCAGCAACATTAGGAGCGACGGATATCTTTTTTATGATCCTTCGAGGCATTTATTCACTTGTATTGGAACGAAGTTATGTTGCGGAATGGAAATGAAAAAACTGCTGTCGTCTTCAATTTCGTTTAGAGACCAAAAAAAGGAGGAAATTCAATGAAGCCCGTGGAACTTGAGGCGTGGGAAAAGGCGAAAAAGTTTGGAAAGGTTGGGTCATCTGCGCCGTGGGGATATTAGACCGCACATCCCTTCCTTCAAACAGAGGGTCATAGACGATTTGAGCGTTTTTTGGAAGACCATCAGAGCCTCTTCACTTCACGAAGCAACAGTCAAGGAAATTTTGAATTTTTGCATCGTCAAGCAATAGGTCCCACTGAGTCCAGGAAACGTCCTGCGAGACGTCTCGTCTGCGCGTCTTTTTGGAAGTCCCCCAGAGCCTCTACACTCCACGAAACAACAGTCAAAGAAATGTTCAATATTTGCATCATCAAGCAATAAGTTCCACAGAGTCCTGGAATTGTCCTGTGAGACGTTTCGTCTGCGCGTTTCTTTTGGAAGTTCACCAGAGCGCCTCTACACTCCACGAAACAACAGTCACGGAAAATTTGAATACTTGCACGGTCAAGAAATAGGTTCCACAGAGTCCTGGAAACATCCTGCGAGAGGTCTCCAGTTGTAAAGCGATTCTTTTGGATTCAAAGATCACCCTCTGTGCCTGGTGGAAGCCTCATTCGCCTTCTTCCACCTTTTCCATGAAGGAAAATTCGATTAAATTCCACTTACGTTCCACAACTGTTCCTATGGCTTTTGCTTGAAATTCCGACCGAAAATAAAATCAAATCAACACTCAACGAAGTAACAGTCGGGGGAATTGCGAATTCTTGCACCGTCAAGCAATGGGTTCCACAGAGTCCTGGAAAAGTCCTGCGAGACGTCTCCAATTGTTAAGTCGATTTTTTGCTCTCAAAGTCCATCCTCTGTGCCTGTTGGAATCCTTATTTCTCATCTTGCTCCTCTAAGGTCGACACAAAGGAAAATTCGATTAAGTTCCACTTAGATTCCACAAATGTTCCTGTGATTTTTTCTTCAAATTCCGACGGAATTCTATTTTGAATACACACTCCACGAAGCAACAGTCAAATCAATTATGAATTCTTACATGGTCAAGCAATAGGTTCCACAGAGTCCTGTTAACATCCTGCGAGACGTCCCAAATTGCGAAACGATCTTTTGGTCTCAAAGAGATCACCCGCTGTGTCTATTGGAATCCTCATTCGCCTTTTTCCACTTTCAAGGTCGACATAAAGAAAAATTCAATTGAATTCCACTTACATTCCACAAGTGTTCCTGTGACTTTTTCTCGAAATTTTGACCGAAAACAAAATCGAATCCATATCGGATTCGCATATCGAAGATCACCTTCTGTGCCTGGTGGAAATCGACGCATAGCTTAATGCAATTGAATTCCACTTACGTTCCACAAATACTTTTACCTGAAATTTCGACCACGAAAGCACGAAAAACAGATTTGAATCCAGATTGTATTCGCATATCGAAGACCACCTTCCATACCCGAGAGAAGTTGGCATAAAGGAGAATTCGCTTAAACTCCACTTACGTTCCACTATGATTTATTCTCAAAATTCCAACGGGAAACAAAATCGAATCCATGTCGGATTTGCATATCAAAGACCCTCCTCTGTAATTGGTGGCATTTGACACAAATCAAAAATCGATTTAAATCGACTCACGTTCCACAAGTGTTCCCCTGACTTCTGCCTGAAACTCCCACCAAAAACGCACGACCATATTGTATTCCCTTATCGAAAGATAAGAACCAGATTATCCCATTCAAAAATAAATCAAAAGGAATTACGCTCACGTTTTTGCAAATGAAACTCACTCATAACCGTATCCACTTACCACATTCAGCTCACAGATGAATGCTTGAAAATTCACTGAAAACATCTCTTAATCCTTGCGATTCATTTCATAATCCTTGATCTGCTTAACCGCCGCTTAAATTGATCCTGGATTAAGTGCTGCAGCAGCCGCTACAGCCACTGACGCCACCAGACCACCGCCACTACCGCCCGTCTGACCGATTCGAAAATAGAAATAAAAATATGAACCGCCCACCCCTTCAGCCAATTGTGGAACACAATTCACTGTAATTAAAGTCCCCTTACCAATTATCCTTTTTTATCGCCGCCGTGACTGTGTGCGCAAATTACCGCATTTGTAAATGAGCAACAATGAAAAAAGAGGCGAATTACAAATAAAAACGCCAAATGAGGCGAGCTTGTGGCTATGGATACACGCGCGTGCATTTAATTACACCTCACTTGCAGCATCAATGCAGATCGCCCGCCCCTCGCATGTGCATAAGCAGCGAGACAGTCTTCGACATGGGATCTCGAATGGCGCCCAACGTGCGAACGGCTTCGAGTTAAATTACTTCAAATAATGTGAAAATATGCTCAGACAGAGCCCGCCAGGGGTCATCGGATGGGGGGGGGGGCTAATAAACCAGACAAAGCCCTGCCTCGTAAAGGTGATGATGACGAGGATGAGGCTGTAACAAGGACATTTGGTCAGAGCTAGCCCCGAGGTGGCTGGACGGTATAATTCCGTTATTGCCTCCACTTAACTTTTGTTTTTTCGCTTTTTCCGTGCTCGCTTCACAAACAGGGATTCGGTGTTGAAAAGTTTTTTAAAACATTTTTACTCTCACCACCGTGGCCGAGCGACGCTCGTGTTGTTCGCGAAACGAAAACAAAATGCAAATAAACAAAAGGCCCGTTCGCGTCTCCGTCTGTTTGGGTGGCAGGATGCGAGTCGGAGCTCGGGTGCACAACGAGCGATAGGCGAATGAATTGTACTTAATTCAGTTTTCCATCTGTCTGAGTGGGTAATAAAGAGGTTTCCAATGCTGCCCCAGCCGGTGTTGTGTGTCAGCGGCATCCCCACCCACCTGGGCCCCACTCATCTCCGGAGGAGTGGCTCTCAGTCCTTTTTTATGCCAATTAAATTCGTTTAATTTAATTGATGGCGGTGTTATTATTTTATATGTGCACTGTCTGAGGGTGTTTAAAAGCAATTATTGAAGCCGGCCCGGGCCCGCTGCTGGCCGGACTCAATTCGCGGCTGATCAAGGACATTTTTCACGGATATCCCACGTGGATATGTGTGTTTTTCGATTCAGTTTTTTCATCTTTTTTGCTGATAATTGTTTGCGGTGTGTTTATGAGTGATTTTCATTTATGAAACTCTGGATTCATTGGCGGTCCTGTGAAGTGCAGTTGGCTGAGAGGGCGACGATTGTAGTGCTCTTTGAAATAATTGTCGATGTTTGTGTGCCCGGGTGCCTATTAATTAATTAGTGTGCAGAGAGTTGATTTGTTTTCAGGGTCGGCGCGACGATTTTGCTGACACGCATGACAGGGCGGTGTGTGTAGCTTTGCAAATGTGTCTGGGCGCTTGAACCTCATTTGTGATGCTTCACTGACCGTTGGCAGATTGGAAGGCAGATAGCGAGGGACTAGAGATTTGCGTTCGAGTCGAGTACGTGAATTATTCGCACGTTTCAAGTGACTTTTTGTGGCCGGCTGATGGGTCGGTGGGATAAAGTTTTGATCCTCGTCGAGAGAGTGCCTCAATGGTCTTGTCTAGAGATCTGATCTATAAATGGATCATGTTTCTCCATTGGAAGCCTTTTTTGAAGATAACATCTCGCAGACAGAAGAGATTCCATCTAACAGACAGCACCTGATGGCGAGACTACTCTAAACTCACTCCTCCTTCTGGATCATCCCTGTCAAGGAGCCTGCCTGGTGAACGTAGACTGAAAAAACTGAAATCACTGAGTGCCTCTCGTTGGGCGCCAGATTTTGTTGCCGACTGATGCCGACGGGCAACTATCAAGGAGACCTGCTCAGGAAAAATCTGAAATCACTCAGTGCCTCTGGTTGGGCGACTGTTACTGACCGACAACTGTCAAGGAGACCCGTAGGACCCTGCCTAGTGAGCGAAGACTGCGAAGGAATAACCTGAAATCACTCACAGCCTCTGGTTGGGTGCCACCTTTTGCTGTCGACTGATACCAACTGGCAACTGTAAAGGAGACCTGCTCAGGAAAAAACTGAAATCCATCGCTGCCCCTGGTCGGGCGCCACATTTTGCTGCCGAGCGATACCGACTGGCAAACTGTGAAGGAGCCTGCCCAGTGAGCGTTGACTGCTCAGACAAAAGCTGAAATCACTCGCTGCCTCTGGTTGGGCGCCGCCTTTTGCTGTCGACTGTTACAGACTGGCGACTGTCAAGGAGACCCGTAGGAGACTGCCTAGCGTAGACTGCTCAGGAAAAAGCTGAAATCACTCAGCGCATCTGGTCGGGAGCCTCTTTCTGCTGCCGATTGATACCGACTGGCAACTGTCAAGGAGACCCATAGGAGCCTGCCTAGTGGGCGTAGACTGCTCAGAAAAAAGCTGAAATCACTGACTGCTTCTCGTTGAGCACACATTTTGCTGTCGACTAGGAGGAGCCTGCTTAGTGAGCGAAGACTGCTCAGGGAAAACCTGAAATCGCTCAGGTATTCTCTGCGAAGTCTCCTTCATCTTCTTCTTCTTTTGCTACTTCTTCTTCTTCTCTTCTTTTTCTTCTTCTTCTTCTCTTTTGCTTCTTCTTCTTCTTTTCTTTTGCTTCTTCTTCTCTTTTGCTTACTCCTTCATCTTCTTCTTCCGCTACTCCTCCTTCTTCTTCTTCTCCTTCTTGTGGCGCTACAGTCTGGCGTAGATCTGGGCCTCAACAAACCCCGCCGATCTTTTGCTTTTGCGCTGCGAACTCAGTTCTCGAAAAGGACGGAGTTTAATGAAAATCTCAAGATTCCCTTCATCGGAACGTCGGAAGAGTTGTCCAATTGTCCTTTCGTCTACACCCAAAAAGAAGCAAATTCCAGTACATATCTGTTTCCCCATGACAACTCCAATCCACATTCCTTAACCAAAAGCCCTTCTCAACTTTCTCTCCCTCTCTCGTTTTAATGAAGGCCCCCGGACAGTTCAAAAAAATCCCTCAAACGTCGTGTCTCTAGACATAACTTCCCCCTCGGTTGACATAACGACTGCCTATCAGTAGTTCGAATCCGAGTCAGATTTGCGTGACTAACAAGAATCTCCCGAAGCGCATACTGGCACAGTCGGCCACCTCTCGCTCGGATAGGAATCACTCATTAATCCAGCCGACTTCAGTTTTCCTGCACACTCTCCGGTGACGTTGTCACTAGCTACCACTGGCTACTCACTTCGAAATGCCAGACATCTCCCGCATTCACCTTTCATTCATTCCCGCCCCGCCATCACCACGACCATCATCGTCGTCGGGTACCGCATCTGCTGGTGGTCGATCGTTAAAACCAAGAATTGGTCATTTTTAAGCTCACCCCATGGCCGGTGGTAATATTTTTGTCGAGGAAAACCAACGAAACGGCAGTCGGGAACCTAAAAATGGAATCGACTAAGAGTTAGAGAAGGAGCCAGAGGAGGAGACAGAGCAGGAGCCAGAGCAAGAGCAAGAGCAAGTGTAAGAGCGCCGGCGAAACGAGAAAACTTTAAAAAAGTAATTTTTGAACGAACGACAGACGGCGGGAGTGGGGGAATGAGAGACGGGGCTTTAGGGTGCACTAAACCAACACGGACTCGGACGGACAGAAGGAGGCTGGCGACGACGGTGAACCTGTGGGATGTGGATTTTATTGTTATTGTCCCCGTCAGACGGGGGGACGGTGGAAAAACACACGAGATAAAGGAAAACGAATGAAAGCCATACCAAGAGCCCCTCTCTAAACTCTGCCCACCCCCTGTCCCACCGTCCACCCTCGGCGGACCCAGAGAGTGGCGTCGCGACAAACCCTCGTTTAGACGGACCATGCAGAGACAAAGTGAAGGCGACACCGCAACTGGAAGAGCGCACAAAAAAAGACGAAAAAAACAGCAAAAATATGTATAAAAATGGGAGAAAATTGGTTTTCCACTCGGCACATCCAGACACACTCCCTCTTCGCGCTAAAACCAAAGGACACTTAAATAAAATTCATTTACAGTTATGCTTTAGCATACCATCTGCCGAATGAGCTGCTCCATAGTTGCTGCTGCAACAGTCCGTGGCGGCGACGGCGGGGAGGAAAGGAAAAACAAAAAATTCCCCGGGAAACCGTCAAACTCCAAATGGTTTGTCATAAAAAAATGTTTTATGCTGAAAGCATCATCCACGATATTCATAGTTAAACAGCAGCGAAGGAGGAGGGACTTAAAACCCGACCTATCGTCGTGTGTGAAGGCGGGCGGCATTTTAGTGCTCCAGTTCGTCCGAATTTCCTTCCCCCACTCCGACGACTCAACTGCCGAGGGTTTTCACTCCTAATTGGCAGTGGTTTCATCAGCGTCCTCGCGTCGGCGGCAGTGCGAAGTGGAAGGTGTGGAACGCAGGATAAGATCGAATTCATGACTGCAGTGTTTTCAATTTAAAATCCCATCCAGGGCGAGCCAGTCGGTTGGCAGTTGGTTGCCAGTCACCCAGTCACCCGTTCGAGCCATCCGAGCCATCCGAGCCATTCGAGTCGTTCGAGCCATTCAAACAGTCAAGGATTCATTGTCCTGAGTCAGCTAATCTGTGAAATGCTAGCAATTAACCGTTATTTATTGTGTCTGGCTGAAAACTGTCGCACACACATTGACTGCCACCATCGTCTCGATCAGATAAACTGCTCCGTGTGTTGCCCTGCGACGGGAGAGTGAAAAAAAAACCCGTGCAAAGTTGAGAATGTCAATTGGTTTTCGTTTTCTCTCCCTGCGTCGTTCATTCGCCGTTCGTCGTGTTTAGCTCCGCCACATCGCATGAGTCACACTGGCGAATATGGACTGCCTCGTGGAGTCAATTTCCGTGCGGAAAACTCGAATCCGCAAGTTCATTTGCGGCCCACCCCGCCCGCGGCACAGGTGATGACGTTTATAAATTAGGGAGAATTAATTGGCCGTGAGCCGAGTGACATGCAACCGAGAAACTGGATTTGCATTAACCCTTCGCCCATTTTTCCTCCGTCCTGTCGGCGTTCGTGTGTTCTTCTGTCGATTCCAGGTCTTGGCGGAGCTAATGAAAGCGCCTGGGAATCGTGGGGCTGTGCTCACACATCCCCCACTCCACCACTCCGAGGAACGTGATAGATCGCCGCGAAGGCACAAGTGGGTGAGGTGAAACAAAGTGCTTATTGTTGTGCGGGATAATTAATAATCCCCCAAGTAACTGGGCGTTTTCGACCACCTGTGGGCGAGGAGTCAGCCTGGTGCCTGACCAAACCTTGATTTCTAACAAAATTTTCAGCGGCTTCTTCCCCCAGGGGGTCAGTGTGAAAACCAGTTCAAGCCCGTGGTGAACTATAAATGGATTTTCGTGTTACTAGTGACGTTGACATAGTTTGGCCTGGAGGCTC
Source organism: Myathropa florea (assembly GCA_930367185.1). Lineage (NCBI taxonomy): Eukaryota > Metazoa > Arthropoda > Insecta > Diptera > Syrphidae > Myathropa > Myathropa florea. The sequence continues at coordinate 42,549,315 of OV884005.1, read as the reverse complement.
ACATTTGCTGTCGGTGGAATCCTTTGAAACTCACATCATCGAAAAATCAGGTCATAACCACACCAGAAATGGCGCATTTATGTCTGGGCGACGCCTGGTTTGGAAACTGTGGCTTGTCAAAGTTGGGGGGTCAGCGCTTTGAAATCGCATCGAAATTGCAGTGGTTAGCCTTGGATTTTTTCGGGGGGAAAAATCGAAGGTCGTCGGAATATGATAAAATGTACATTGTTGGAAAATTCAGGTCCTAAGCACACCAGAAATGGCGCGTTTATGTCTGGGCGACGCCTGGTTTGGAAACTGGCTTGTCAAAGTTGGGGGGTCAGCGCTTTGAAATCGCATCGAAATTGCAGTGGTTAGCCTTGGATTTTTTCGGGGGGAAAAATCGAAGGTCGTCGGAATATGATAAAATGTACATTGTTGGAAAATTCAGGTCTTAAGCACACCAGAAATGGCGCATTTATGTCTGGGCGACGCCTGGTTTGGAAACTGTGGCTTGTCAAAGTTGGGGGGTCAGCGCTTTGAAATCGCATCGAAATTGCCTTGGATTTTTTCGGGGGGAAAAATCGAAGGTCGTCGGAATATGATAAAATGTACATTGTTGGAAAATTCAGGTCCTAAGCACACCAGAAATGGCGCGTTTATGTCTGGGCGACGCCTGGTTTGGAAACTGGCTTGTCAAAGTTGGGGGGTCAGCGCTTTGAAATCGCATCGAAATTGCAGTGGTTAGCCTTGGATTTTTTCGGGGGGAAAAATCGAAGGTCGTCGGAATATGATAAAATGTACATTGTTGGAAAATTCAGGTCCTAAGCACACCAGAAATGGCGCGTTTATGTCTGGGCGACGCCTGGTTTGGAAACTGGCTTGTCAAAGTTGGGGGGTCAGCGCTTTGAAATCGCATCGAAATTGCAGTGGTTAGCCTTGGATTTTTTCGGGGGGAAAAATCGAAGGTCGTCGGAATATGATAAAATGTACATTGTTGGAAAATTCAGGTCTTAAGCACACCAGAAATGGCGCATTTATGTCTGGGCGACGCCTGGTTTGGAAACTGTGGCTTGTCAAAGTTGGGGGGTCAGCGCTTTGAAATCGCATCGAAATTGCAGTGGTTAGCCTTGGATTTTTTCGGGGGGAAAAATCGAAGGTCGTCGGAATATGATAAAATGTACATTGTTGGAAAATTCAGGTCTTAAGCACACCAGAAATGGCGCGTTTATGTCTGGGCGACGCCTGGTTTGGAAACTGTGGCTTGTCAAAGTTGGGGGGTCAGCGCTTTGAAATCGCATCGAAATTGCAGTGGTTAGCCTTGGATTTTTTCGGGGGGAAAAATCGAAGGTCGTCGGAATATGATAAAATGTACATTGTTGGAAAATTCAGGTCTTAAGCACACCAGAAATGGCGCGTTTATGTCTGGGCGACGCCTGGTTTGGAAACTGTGGCTTGTCAAAGTTGGGGGGTCAGCGCTTTGAAATCGCATCGAAATTGCAGTGGTTAGCCTTGGATTTTTTCGGGGGGAAAAATCGAAGGTCGTCGGAATATGATAAAATGTACATTGTTGGAAAATTCAGGTCTTAAGCACACCAGAAATGGCGCGTTTATGTCTGGGCGACGCCTGGTTTGGAAACTGTGGCTTGTCAAAGTTGGGGGGTCAGCGCTTTGAAATCGCATCGAAATTGCAGTGGTTAGCCTTGGATTTTTTCGGGGGGAAAAATCGAAGGTCGTCGGAATATGATAAAATGTACATTGTTGGAAAATTCAGGTCTTAAGCACACCAGAAATGGCGCGTTTATGTCTGGGCGACGCCTGGTTTGGAAACTGTGGCTTGTCAAAGTTGGGGGGTCAGCGCTTTGAAATCGCATCGAAATTGCAGTGGTTAGCCTTGGATTTTTTCGGGGGGAAAAATCGAAGGTCGTCGGAATATGATAAAATGTACATTGTTGGAAAATGCAGGTCTTAAGCACACCAGAAATGGCGCATTTATGTGCGGGCGACGCCTGGTTTGGAAACTGTGGCTTGTCAAAGTTGGGGGGTCAGCGCTTTGAAATCGCATCGAAATTGCAGTGGTTAGCCTTGGATTTTTTCGGGGGGAAAAATCGAAGGTCGTCGGAATATGATAAAATGTACATTGTTGGAAAATTCAGGTCTTAAGCACACCAGAAATGGCGCATTTATGTGCGGGCGACGCCTGGTTTGGAAACTGTGGCTTGTCAAAGTTGGGGGGTCAGCGCTTTGAAATCGCATCGAAATTGCAGTGGTTAGCCTTGGATTTTTTCGGGGGGAAAAATCGAAGGTCGTCGGAATATGATAAAATGTACATTGTTGGAAAATTCAGGTCTTAAGCACACCAGAAATGGCGCATTTATGTCTGGGCGCCGCCTGGTTTGGAAACTGTGGCTTGTCAAAGTTGGGGGGTCAGCGCTTTGAAATCGCATCGAAATTGCAGTGGTTAGCCTTGGATTTTTTCGGGGGGAAAAATCGAAGGTCGTCGGAATATGATAAAATGTACATTGTTGGAAAATTCAGGTCTTAAGCACACCAGAAATGGCGCGTTTATGTCTGGGCGACGCCTGGTTTGGAAACTGTGGCTTGTCAAAGTTGGGGGGTCAGCGCTTTGAAATCGCATCGAAATTGCAGTGGTTAGCCTTGGATTTTTTCGGGGGGAAAAATCGAAGGTCGTCGGAATATGATAAAATGTACATTGTTGGAAAATTCAGGTCTTAAGCACATTAGAAATGGCGCATTTATGTGCGGGCGACGCCTGGTTTGGAAACTGTGGCTTGTCAAAGTTGGGGGGTCAGCGCTTTGAAATCGCATCGAAATTGCAGTGGTTAGCCTTGGATTTTTTCGGGGGGAAAAATCGAAGGTCGTCGGAATATGATAAAATGTACATTGTTGGAAAATTCAGGTCTTAAGCACACCAGAAATGGCGCATTTATGTGCGGGCGACGCCTGGTTTGGAAACTGTGGCTTGTCAAAGTTGGGGGGTCAGCGCTTTGAAATCGCATCGAAATTGCAGTGGTTAGCCTTGGATTTTTTCGGGGGGAAAAATCGAAGGTCGTCGGAATATGATAAAATGTACATTGTTGGAAAATTCAGGTCTTAAGCACACCAGAAATGGCGCATTTATGTCTGGGCGACGCCTGGTTTGGAAACTGTGGCTTGTCAAAGTTGGGGGGTCAGCGCTTTGAAATCGCATCGAAATTGCAGTGGTTAGCCTTGGATTTTTTCGGGGGGAAAAATCGAAGGTCGTCGGAATATGATAAAATGTACATTGTTGGAAAATTCAGGTCTTAAGCACACCAGAAATGGCGCATTTATGTCTGGGCGACGCCTGGTTTGGAAACTGTGGCTTGTCAAAGTTGGGGGGTCAGCGCTTTGAAATCGCATCGAAATTGCAGTGGTTAGCCTTGGATTTTTTCGGGGGGAAAAATCGAAGGTCGTCGGAATATGATAAAATGTACATTGTTGGAAAATTCAGGTCTTAAGCACACCAGAAATGGCGCATTTATGTGCGGGCGACGCCTGGTTTGGAAACTGTGGCTTGTCAAAGTTGGGGGGTCAGCGCTTTGAAATCGCATCGAAATTGCAGTGGTTAGCCTTGGATTTTTTCGGGGGGAAAAATCGAAGGTCGTCGGAATATGATAAAATGTACATTGTTGGAAAATTCAGGTCTTAAGCACACCAGAAATGGCGCATTTATGTGCGGGCGACGCCTGGTTTGGAAACTGTGGCTTGTCAAAGTTGGGGGGTCAGCGCTTTGAAATCGCATCGAAATTGCAGTGGTTAGCCTTGGATTTTTTCGGGGGGAAAAATCGAAGGTCGTCGGAATATGATAAAATGTACATTGTTGGAAAATTCAGGTCTTAAGCACACCAGAAATGGCGCATTTATGTTTGGGCGACGCCTGGTTTGGAAACTGTGGCTTGTCAAAGTTGGGGGGTCAGCGCTTTGAAATCGCATCGAAATTACAGTGGTTAGCCTTGGATTTTTTCGGGGGGAAAAATCGAAGGTCGTCGGAATATGATAAAATGTACATTGTTGGAAAATTCAGGTCTTAAGCACACCAGAAATGGCGCATTTATGTTTGGGCGACGCCTGGTTTGGAAACTGTGGCTTGTCAAAGTTGGGGGGTCAGCGCTTTGAAATCGCATCGAAATTGCAGTGGTTAGCCTTGGATTTTTTCGGGGGGAAAAATCGAAGGTCGTCGGAATATGATAAAATGTACATTGTTGGAAAATTCAGGTCTTAAGCACACCAGAAATGGCGCATTTATGTCTGGGCGACGCCTGGTTTGGAAACTGTGGCTTGTCAAAGTTGGGGGGTCAGCGCTTTGAAATCGCATCGAAATTGCAGTGGTTAGCCTTGGATTTTTTCGGGGGGAAAAATCGAAGGTCGTCGGAATATGATAAAATGTACATTGTTGGAAAATTCAGGTCTTAAGCACACCAGAAATGGCGCATTTATGTGCGGGCGACGCCTGGTTTGGAAACTGTGGCTTGTCAAAGTTGGGGGGTCAGCGCTTTGAAATCGCATCGAAATTGCAGTGGTTAGCCTTGGATTTTTTCGGGGGGAAAAATCGAAGGTCGTCGGAATATGATAAAATGTACATTGTTGGAAAATTCAGGTCTTAAGCACACCAGAAATGGCGCATTTATGTGCGGGCGACGCCTGGTTTGGAAACTGTGGCTTGTCAAAGTTGGGGGGTCAGCGCTTTGAAATCGCATCGAAATTGCAGTGGTTAGCCTTGGATTTTTTCGGGGGGAAAAATCGAAGGTCGTCGGAATATGATAAAATGTACATTGTTGGAAAATTCAGGTCTTAAGCACACCAGAAATGGCGCATTTATGTTTGGGCGACGCCTGGTTTGGAAACTGTGGCTTGTCAAAGTTGGGGGGTCAGCGCTTTGAAATCGCATCGAAATTACAGTGGTTAGCCTTGGATTTTTTCGGGGGGAAAAATCGAAGGTCGTCGGAATATGATAAAATGTACATTGTTGGAAAATTCAGGTCTTAAGCACACCAGAAATGGCGCATTTATGTCTGGGCGACGCCTGGTTTGGAAACTGTGGCTTGTCAAAGTTGGGGGGTCAGCGCTTTGAAATCGCATCGAAATTGCAGTGGTTAGCCTTGGATTTTTTCGGGGGGAAAAATCGAAGGTCGTCGGAATATGATAAAATGTACATTGTTGGAAAATTCAGGTCTTAAGCACACCAGAAATGGCGCATTTATGTCTGGGCGACGCCTGGTTTGGAAACTGTGGCTTGTCAAAGTTGGGGGGTCAGCGCTTTGAAATCGCATCGAAATTGCAGTGGTTAGCCTTGGATTTTTTCGGGGGGAAAAATCGAAGGTCGTCGGAATATGATAAAATGTACATTGTTGGAAAATTCAGGTCTTAAGCACACCAGAAATGGCGCATTTATGTCTGGGCGACGCCTGGTTTGGAAACTGTGGCTTGTCAAAGTTGGGGGGTCAGCGCTTTGAAATCGCATCGAAATTGCAGTGGTTAGCCTTGGATTTTTTCGGGGGGAAAAATCGAAGGTCGTCGGAATATGATAAAATGTACATTGTTGGAAAATTCAGGTCTTAAGCACACCAGAAATGGCGCATTTATGTTTGGGCGACGCCTGGTTTGGAAACTGTGGCTTGTCAAAGTTGGGGGGTCAGCGCTTTGAAATCGCATCGAAATTACAGTGGTTAGCCTTGGATTTTTTCGGGGGGAAAAATCGAAGGTCGTCGGAATATGATAAAATGTACATTGTTGGAAAATTCAGGTCTTAAGCACACCAGAAATGGCGCATTTATGTCTGGGCGACGCCTGGTTTGGAAACTGTGGCTTGTCAAAGTTGGGGGGTCAGCGCTTTGAAATCGCATCGAAATTGCAGTGGTTAGCCTTGGATTTTTTCGGGGGGAAAAATCGAAGGTCGTCGGAATATGATAAAATGTACATTGTTGGAAAATTCAGGTCTTAAGCACACCAGAAATGGCGCATTTATGTCTGGGCGACGCCTGGTTTGGAAACTGTGGCTTGTCAAAGTTGGGGGGTCAGCGCTTTGAAATCGCATCGAAATTGCAGTGGTTAGCCTTGGATTTTTTCGGGGGGAAAAATCGAAGGTCGTCGGAATATGATAAAATGTACATTGTTGGAAAATTCAGGTCTTAAGCACACCAGAAATGGCGCATTTATGTGCGGGCGACGCCTGGTTTGGAAACTGTGGCTTGTCAAAGTTGGGGGGTCAGCGCTTTGAAATCGCATCGAAATTGCAGTGGTTAGCCTTGGATTTTTTCGGGGGGAAAAATCGAAGGTCGTCGGAATATGATAAAATGTACATTGTTGGAAAATTCAGGTCTTAAGCACACCAGAAATGGCGCATTTATGTGCGGGCGACGCCTGGTTTGGAAACTGTGGCTTGTCAAAGTTGGGGGGTCAGCGCTTTGAAATCGCATCGAAATTGCAGTGGTTAGCCTTGGATTTTTTCGGGGGGAAAAATCGAAGGTCGTCGGAATATGATAAAATGTACATTGTTGGAAAATTCAGGTCTTAAGCACACCAGAAATGGCGCATTTATGTTTGGGCGACGCCTGGTTTGGAAACTGTGGCTTGTCAAAGTTGGGGGGTCAGCGCTTTGAAATCGCATCGAAATTACAGTGGTTAGCCTTGGATTTTTTCGGGGGGAAAAATCGAAGGTCGTCGGAATATGATAAAATGTACATTGTTGGAAAATTCAGGTCTTAAGCACACCAGAAATGGCGCATTTATGTGCGGGCGACGCCTGGTTTGGAAACTGTGGCTTGTCAAAGTTGGGGGGTCAGCGCTTTGAAATCGCATCGAAATTGCAGTGGTTAGCCTTGGATTTTTTCGGGGGGAAAAATCGAAGGTCGTCGGAATATGATAAAATGTACATTGTTGGAAAATTCAGGTCTTAAGCACACCAGAAATGGCGCATTTATGTCTGGGCGACGCCTGGTTTGGAAACTGTGGCTTGTCAAAGTTGGGGGGTCAGCGCTTTGAAATCGCATCGAAATTGCAGTGGTTAGCCTTGGATTTTTTCGGGGGGAAAAATCGAAGGTCGTCGGAATATGATAAAATGTACATTGTTGGAAAAATCAGGTCTTAAGCACACCAGAAATGGCGCATTTATGTTTGGGCGACGCCTGGTTTGGAAACTGTGGCTTGTCAAAGTTGGGGGGTCAGCGCTTTGAAATCGCATCGAAATTACAGTGGTTAGCCTTGGATTTTTTCGGGGGGAAAAATCGAAGGTCGTCGGAATATGATAAAATGTACATTGTTGGAAAATTCAGGTCTTAAGCACACCAGAAATGGCGCATTTATGTGCGGGCGACGCCTGGTTTGGAAACTGTGGCTTGTCAAAGTTGGGGGGTCAGCGCTTTGAAATCGCATCGAAATTGCAGTGGTTAGCCTTGGATTTTTTCGGGGGGAAAAATCGAAGGTCGTCGGAATATGATAAAATGTACATTGTTGAAAAATTCAGGTCTTAAGCACACCAGAAATGGCGCATTTATGTGCGGGCGACGCCTGGTTTGGAAACTGTGGCTTGTCAAAGTTGGGGGGTCAGCGCTTTGAAATCGCATCGAAATTGCCTTGGATTTTTTCGGGGGGAAAAATCGAAGGTCGTCGGAATATGATAAAATGTACATTGTTGGAAAATTCAGGTCTTAAGCACACCAGAAATGGCGCATTTATGTGCGGGCGACGCCTGGTTTGGAAACTGTGGCTTGTCAAAGTTGGGGGGTCAGCGCTTTGAAATCGCATCGAAATTGCAGTGGTTAGCCTTGGATTTTTTCGGGGGGAAAAATCGAAGGTCGTCGGAATATGATAAAATGTACATTGTTGGAAAATTCAGGTCTTAAGCACACCAGAAATGGCGCATTTATGTCTGGGCGACGCCTGGTTTGGAAACTGTGGCTTGTCAAAGTTGGGGGGTCAGCGCTTTGAAATCGCATCGAAATTGCAGTGGTTAGCCTTGGATTTTTTCGGGGGGAAAAATCGAAGGTCGTCGGAATATGATAAAATGTACATTGTTGGAAAATTCAGGTCTTAAGCACACCAGAAATGGCGCATTTATGTCTGGGCGACGCCTGGTTTGGAAACTGTGGCTTGTCAAAGTTGGGGGGTCAGCGCTTTGAAATCGCATCGAAATTGCAGTGGTTAGCCTTGGATTTTTTCGGGGGGAAAAATCGAAGGTCGTCGGAATATGATAAAATGTACATTGTTGGAAAATTCAGGTCTTAAGCACACCAGAAATGGCGCATTTATGTGCGGGCGACGCCTGGTTTGGAAACTGTGGCTTGTCAAAGTTGGGGGGTCAGCGCTTTGAAATCGCATCGAAATTGCAGTGGTTAGCCTTGGATTTTTTCGGGGGGAAAAATCGAAGGTCGTCGGAATATGATAAAATGTACATTGTTGGAAAATTCAGGTCTTAAGCACACCAGAAATGGCGCATTTATGTCTGGGCGACGCCTGGTTTGGAAACTGTGGCTTGTCAAAGTTGGGGGGTCAGCGCTTTGAAATCGCATCGAAATTGCAGTGGTTAGCCTTGGATTTTTTCGGGGGGAAAAATCGAAGGTCGTCGGAATATGATAAAATGTACATTGTTGGAAAATTCAGGTCTTAAGCACACCAGAAATGGCGCATTTATGTGCGGGCGACGCCTGGTTTGGAAACTGTGGCTTGTCAAAGTTGGGGGGTCAGCGCTTTGAAATCGCATCGAAATTGCAGTGGTTAGCCTTGGATTTTTTCGGGGGGAAAAATCGAAGGTCGTCGGAATATGATAAAATGTACATTGTTGGAAAATTCAGGTCTTAAGCACACCAGAAATGGCGCATTTATGTCTGGGCGACGCCTGGTTTGGAAACTGTGGCTTGTCAAAGTTGGGGGGTCAGCGCTTTGAAATCGCATCGAAATTGCAGTGGTTAGCCTTGGATTTTTTCGGGGGGAAAAATCGAAGGTCGTCGGAATATGATAAAATGTACATTGTTGGAAAATTCAGGTCTTAAGCACACCAGAAATGGCGCATTTATGTCTGGGCGACGCCTGGTTTGGAAACTGTGGCTTGTCAAAGTTGGGGGGTCAGCGCTTTGAAATCGCATCGAAATTGCAGTGGTTAGCCTTGGATTTTTTCGGGGGGAAAAATCGAAGGTCGTCGGAATATGATAAAATGTACATTGTTGGAAAATTCAGGTCTTAAGCACACCAGAAATGGCGCATTTATGTGCGGGCGACGCCTGGTTTGGAAACTGTGGCTTGTCAAAGTTGGGGGGTCAGCGCTTTGAAATCGCATCGAAATTGCAGTGGTTAGCCTTGGATTTTTTCGGGGGGAAAAATCGAAGGTCGTCGGAATATGATAAAATGTACATTGTTGGAAAATTCAGGTCTTAAGCACACCAGAAATGGCGCATTTATGTCTGGGCGACGCCTGGTTTGGAAACTGTGGCTTGTCAAAGTTGGGGGGTCAGCGCTTTGAAATCGCATCGAAATTGCAGTGGTTAGCCTTGGATTTTTTCGGGGGGAAAAATCGAAGGTCGTCGGAATATGATAAAATGTACATTGTTGGAAAATTCAGGTCTTAAGCACACCAGAAATGGCGCATTTATGTCTGGGCGACGCCTGGTTTGGAAACTGTGGCTTGTCAAAGTTGGGGGGTCAGCGCTTTGAAATCGCATCGAAATTGCAGTGGTTAGCCTTGGATTTTTTCGGGGGGAAAAATCGAAGGTCGTCGGAATATGATAAAATGTACATTGTTGGAAAATTCAGGTCTTAAGCACACCAGAAATGGCGCATTTATGTGCGGGCGACGCCTGGTTTGGAAACTGTGGCTTGTCAAAGTTGGGGGGTCAGCGCTTTGAAATCGCATCGAAATTGCAGTGGTTAGCCTTGGATTTTTTCGGGGGGAAAAATCGAAGGTCGTCGGAATATGATAAAATGTACATTGTTGGAAAATTCAGGTCTTAAGCACACCAGAAATGGCGCATTTATGTGCGGGCGACGCCTGGTTTGGAAACTGTGGCTTGTCAAAGTTGGGGGGTCAGCGCTTTGAAATCGCATCGAAATTGCAGTGGTTAGCCTTGGATTTTTTCGGGGGGAAAAATCGAAGGTCGTCGGAATATGATAAAATGTACATTGTTGGAAAATTCAGGTCTTAAGCACACCAGAAATGGCGCATTTATGTCTGGGCGACGCCTGGTTTGGAAACTGTGGCTTGTCAAAGTTGGGGGGTCAGCGCTTTGAAATCGCATCGAAATTGCAGTGGTTAGCCTTGGATTTTTTCGGGGGGAAAAATCGAAGGTCGTCGGAATATGATAAAATGTACATTGTTGGAAAATTCAGGTCTTAAGCACACCAGAAATGGCGCATTTATGTCTGGGCGACGCCTGGTTTGGAAACTGTGGCTTGTCAAAGTTGGGGGGTCAGCGCTTTGAAATCGCATCGAAATTGCAGTGGTTAGCCTTGGATTTTTTCGGGGGGAAAAATCGAAGGTCGTCGGAATATGATAAAATGTACATTGTTGGAAAATTCAGGTCTTAAGCACACCAGAAATGGCGCATTTATGTGCGGGCGACGCCTGGTTTGGAAACTGTGGCTTGTCAAAGTTGGGGGGTCAGCGCTTTGAAATCGCATCGAAATTGCAGTGGTTAGCCTTGGATTTTTTCGGGGGGAAAAATCGAAGGTCGTCGGAATATGATAAAATGTACATTGTTGGAAAATTCAGGTCTTAAGCACACCAGAAATGGCGCATTTATGTCTGGGCGACGCCTGGTTTGGAAACTGTGGCTTGTCAAAGTTGGGGGGTCAGCGCTTTGAAATCGCATCGAAATTGCAGTGGTTAGCCTTGGATTTTTTCGGGGGGAAAAATCGAAGGTCGTCGGAATATGATAAAATGTACATTGTTGGAAAATTCAGGTCTTAAGCACACCAGAAATGGCGCATTTATGTCTGGGCGACGCCTGGTTTGGAAACTGTGGCTTGTCAAAGTTGGGGGGTCAGCGCTTTGAAATTGCAGTGGTTAGCCTTGGATTTTTTCGGGGGGAAAAATCGAAGGTCGTCGGAATATGATAAAATGTACATTGTTGGAAAATTCAGGTCTTAAGCACACCAGAAATGGCGCATTTATGTCTGGGCGACGCCTGGTTTGGAAACTGTGGCTTGTCAAAGTTGGGGGGTCAGCGCTTTGAAATTGCAGTGGTTAGCCTTGGATTTTTTCGGGGGGAAAAATCGAAGGTCGTCGGAATATGATAAAATGTACATTGTTGGAAAATTCAGGTCTTAAGCACACCAGAAATGGCGCATTTATGTCTGGGCGACGCCTGGTTTGGAAACTGTGGCTTGTCAAAGTTGGGGGGTCAGCGCTTTGAAATCGCATCGAAATTGCAGTGGTTAGCCTTGGATTTTTTCGGGGGGAAAAATCGAAGGTCGTCGGAATATGATAAAATGTACATTGTTGGAAAATTCAGGTCTTAAGCACACCAGAAATGGCGCATTTATGTGTGGGCGACGCCTGGTTTGGAAACTGTGGCTTGTCAAAGTTGGGGGGTCAGCGCTTTGAAATCGCATCGAAATTGCAGTGGTTAGCCTTGGATTTTTTCGGGGGGAAAAATCGAAGGTCGTCGGAATATGATAAAATGTACATTGTTGGAAAATTCAGGTCTTAAGCACACCAGAAATGGCGCATTTATGTCTGGGCGACGCCTGGTTTGGAAACTGTGGCTTGTCAAAGTTGGGGGGTCAGCGCTTTGAAATCGCATCGAAATTGCAGTGGTTAGCCTTGGATTTTTTCGGGGGGAAAAATCGAAGGTCGTCGGAATATGATAAAATGTACATTGTTGGAAAATTCAGGTCTTAAGCACACCAGAAATGGCGCATTTATGTCTGGGCGACGCCTGGTTTGGAAACTGTGGCTTGTCAAAGTTGGGGGGTCAGCGCTTTGAAATCGCATCGAAATTGCAGTGGTTAGCCTTGGATTTTTTCGGGGGGAAAAATCGAAGGTCGTCGGAATATGATAAAATGTACATTGTTGGAAAATTCAGGTCTTAAGCACACCAGAAATGGCGCATTTATGTCTGAGCGACGCCTGGTTTGGAAACTGTGGCTTGTCAAAGTTGGGGGGTCAGCGCTTTGAAATCGCATCGAAATTGCAGTGGTTAGCCTTGGATTTTTTCGGGGGGAAAAATCGAAGGTCGTCGGAATATGATAAAATGTACATTGTTGGAAAATTCAGGTCTTAAGCACACCAGAAATGGCGCATTTATGTCTGGGCGACGCCTGGTTTGGAAACTGTGGCTTGTCAAAGTTGGGGGGTCAGCGCTTTGAAATCGCATCGAAATTGCAGTGGTTAGCCTTGGATTTTTTGGGGGGGAAAAATCGAAGGTCGTCGGAATATGATAAAATGTACATTGTTGGAAAATTCAGGTCTTAAGCACACCAGAAATGGCGCATTTATGTCTGGGCGACGCCTGGTTTGGAAACTGTGGCTTGTCAAAGTTGGGGGGTCAGCGCTTTGAAATCGCATCGAAATTGCAGTGGTTAGCCTTGGATTTTTTGGGGGGGAAAAATCGAAGGTCGTCGGAATATGATAAAATGTACATTGTTGGAAAATTCAGGTCTTAAGCACACCAGAAATGGCGCATTTATGTCTGGGCGACGCCTGGTTTGGAAACTGTGGCTTGTCAAAGTTGGGGGGTCAGCGCTTTGAAATCGCATCGAAATTGCAGTGGTTAGCCTTGGATTTTTTCGGGGGGAAAAATCGAAGGTCGTCGGAATATGATAAAATGTACATTGTTGGAAAATTCAGGTCTTAAGCACACCAGAAATGGCGCATTTATGTCTGGGCGACGCCTGGTTTGGAAACTGTGGCTTGTCAAAGTTGGGGGGTCAGCGCTTTGAAATCGCATCGAAATTGCAGTGGTTAGCCTTGGATTTTTTCGGGGGGAAAAATCGAAGGTCGTCGGAATATGATAAAATGTACATTGTTGGAAAATTCAGGTCTTAAGCACACCAGAAATGGCGCATTTATGTGCGGGCGACGCCTGGTTTGGAAACTGTGGCTTGTCAAAGTTGGGGGGTCAGCGCTTTGAAATCGCATCGAAATTGCAGTGGTTAGCCTTGGATTTTTTCGGGGGGAAAAATCGAAGGTCGTCGGAATATGATAAAATGTACATTGTTGGAAAATTCAGGTCTTAAGCACACCAGAAATGGCGCATTTATGTCTGGGCGACGCCTGGTTTGGAAACTGTGGCTTGTCAAAGTTGGGGGGTCAGCGCTTTGAAATCGCATCGAAATTGCAGTGGTTAGCCTTGGATTTTTTCGGGGGGAAAAATCGAAGGTCGTCGGAATATGATAAAATGTACATTGTTGGAAAATTCAGGTCTTAAGCACACCAGAAATGGCGCATTTATGTCTGGGCGACGCCTGGTTTGGAAACTGTGGCTTGTCAAAGTTGGGGGGTCAGCGCTTTGAAATCGCATCGAAATTGCAGTGGTTAGCCTTGGATTTTTTCGGGGGGAAAAATCGAAGGTCGTCGGAATATGATAAAATGTACATTGTTGGAAAATTCAGGTCTTAAGCACACCAGAAATGGCGCATTTATGTCTGGGCGACGCCTGGTTTGGAAACTGTGGCTTGTCAAAGTTGGGGGGTCAGCGCTTTGAAATCGCATCGAAATTGCAGTGGTTAGCCTTGGATTTTTTCGGGGGGAAAAATCGAAGGTCGTCGGAATATGATAAAATGTACATTGTTGGAAAATTCAGGTCTTAAGCACACCAGAAATGGCGCATTTATGTCTGGGCGACGCCTGGTTTGGAAACTGTGGCTTGTCAAAGTTGGGGGGTCAGCGCTTTGAAATCGCATCGAAATTGCAGTGGTTAGCCTTGGATTTTTTCGGGGGGAAAAATCGAAGGTCGTCGGAATATGATAAAATGTACATTGTTGGAAAATTCAGGTCTTAAGCACACCAGAAATGGCGCATTTATGTCTGGGCGACGCCTGGTTTGGAAACTGTGGCTTGTCAAAGTTGGGGGGTCAGCGCTTTGAAATCGCATCGAAATTGCAGTGGTTAGCCTTGGATTTTTTCGGGGGGAAAAATCGAAGGTCGTCGGAATATGATAAAATGTACATTGTTGGAAAATTCAGGTCTTAAGCACACCAGAAATGGCGCATTTATGTCTGGGCGACGCCTGGTTTGGAAACTGTGGCTTGTCAAAGTTGGGGGGTCAGCGCTTTGAAATCGCATCGAAATTGCAGTGGTTAGCCTTGGATTTTTTCGGGGGGAAAAATCGAAGGTCGTCGGAATATGATAAAATGTACATTGTTGGAAAATTCAGGTCTTAAGCACACCAGAAATGGCGCATTTATGTCTGGGCGACGCCTGGTTTGGAAACTGTGGCTTGTCAAAGTTGGGGGGTCAGCGCTTTGAAATCGCATCGAAATTGCAGTGGTTAGCCTTGGATTTTTTCGGGGGGAAAAATCGAAGGTCGTCGGAATATGATAAAATGTACATTGTTGGAAAATTCAGGTCTTAAGCACACCAGAAATGGCGCATTTATGTCTGGGCGACGCCTGGTTTGGAAACTGTGGCTTGTCAAAGTTGGGGGGTCAGCGCTTTGAAATCGCATCGAAATTGCAGTGGTTAGCCTTGGATTTTTTCGGGGGGAAAAATCGAAGGTCGTCGGAATATGATAAAATGTACATTGTTGGAAAATTCAGGTCTTAAGCACACCAGAAATGGCGCATTTATGTCTGGGCGACGCCTGGTTTGGAAACTGTGGCTTGTCAAAGTTGGGGGGTCAGCGCTTTGAAATCGCATCGAAATTGCAGTGGTTAGCCTTGGATTTTTTCGGGGGGAAAAATCGAAGGTCGTCGGAATATGATAAAATGTACATTGTTGGAAAATTCAGGTCTTAAGCACACCAGAAATGGCGCATTTATGTCTGGGCGACGCCTGGTTTGGAAACTGTGGCTTGTCAAAGTTGGGGGGTCAGCGCTTTGAAATCGCATCGAAATTGCAGTGGTTAGCCTTGGATTTTTTCGGGGGGAAAAATCGAAGGTCGTCGGAATATGATAAAATGTACATTGTTGGAAAATTCAGGTCTTAAGCACACCAGAAATGGCCCATTTATGTCTGGGCGACGCCTGGTTTGGAAACTGTGGCTTGTCAAAGTTGGGGGGTCAGCGCTTTGAAATCGCATCGAAATTGCAGTGGTTAGCCTTGGATTTTTTCGGGGGGAAAAATCGAAGGTCGTCGAAATATGATAAAATGTACATTGTTGGAAAATTCAGGTCTTAAGCACACCAGAAATGGCGCATTTATGTGCGGGCGACGCCTGGTTTGGAAACTGTGGCTTGTCAAAGTTGGGGGGTCAGCGCTTTGAAATCGCATCGAAATTGCAGTGGTTAGCCTTGGATTTTTTCGGGGGGAAAAATCGAAGGTCGTCGGAATATGATAAAATGTACATTGTTGGAAAATTCAGGTCTTAAGCACACCAGAAATGGCGCATTTATGTGCGGGCGACGCCTGGTTTGGAAACTGTGGCTTGTCAAAGTTGGGGGTCAGCGCTTTGAAATCGCATCGAAATTGCAGTGGTTAGCCTTGGATTTTTTCGGGGGGAAAAATCGAAGGTCGTCGGAATATGATAAAATGTACATTGTTGGAAAATTCAGGTCTTAAGCACACCAGAAATGGCGCGTTTATGTCTGGGCGACGCCTGGTTTGGAAACTGTGGCTTGTCAAAGTTGGGGGGTCAGCGCTTTGAAATCGCATCGAAATTGCAGTGGTTAGCCTTGGATTTTTTCGGGGGGAAAAATCGAAGGTCGTCGGAATATGATAAAATGTACATTGTTGGAAAATTCAGGTCTTAAGCACACCAGAAATGGCGCATTTATGTCTGGGCGACGCCTGGTTTGGAAACTGTGGCTTGTCAAAGTTGGGGGGTCAGCGCTTTGAAATCGCATCGAAATTGCAGTGGTTAGCCTTGGATTTTTTCGGGGGGAAAAATCGAAGGTCGTCGGAATATGATAAAATGTACATTGTTGGAAAATTCAGGTCTTAAGCACACCAGAAATGGCGCATTTATGTCTGGGCGACGCCTGGTTTGGAAACTGTGGCTTGTCAAAGTTGGGGGGTCAGCGCTTTGAAATCGCATCGAAATTGCAGTGGTTAGCCTTGGATTTTTTCGGGGGGAAAAATCGAAGGTCGTCGGAATATGATAAAATGTACATTGTTGGAAAATTCAGGTCTTAAGCACACCAGAAATGGCGCATTTATGTGCGGGCGACGCCTGGTTTGGAAACTGTGGCTTGTCAAAGTTGGGGGGTCAGCGCTTTGAAATCGCATCGAAATTGCAGTGGTTAGCCTTGGATTTTTTCGGGGGGAAAAATCGAAGGTCGTCGGAATATGATAAAATGTACATTGTTGGAAAATTCAGGTCTTAAGCACACCAGAAATGGCGCATTTATGTGCGGGCGACGCCTGGTTTGGAAACTGTGGCTTGTCAAAGTTGGGGGTCAGCGCTTTGAAATCGCATCGAAATTGCAGTGGTTAGCCTTGGATTTTTTCGGGGGGAAAAATCGAAGGTCGTCGGAATATGATAAAATGTACATTGTTGGAAAATTCAGGTCTTAAGCACACCAGAAATGGCGCGTTTATGTCTGGGCGACGCCTGGTTTGGAAACTGTGGCTTGTCAAAGTTGGGGGGTCAGCGCTTTGAAATCGCATCGAAATTGCAGTGGTTAGCCTTGGATTTTTTCGGGGGGAAAAATCGAAGGTCGTCGGAATATGATAAAATGTACATTGTTGGAAAATTCAGGTCTTAAGCACACCAGAAATGGCGCATTTATGTCTGGGCGACGCCTGGTTTGGAAACTGTGGCTTGTCAAAGTTGGGGGGTCAGCGCTTTGAAATCGCATCGAAATTGCAGTGGTTAGCCTTGGATTTTTTCGGGGGGAAAAATCGAAGGTCGTCGGAATATGATAAAATGTACATTGTTGGAAAATTCAGGTCTTAAGCACACCAGAAATGGCGCATTTATGTCTGGGCGACGCCTGGTTTGGAAACTGTGGCTTGTCAAAGTTGGGGGGTCAGCGCTTTGAAATCGCATCGAAATTGCAGTGGTTAGCCTTGGATTTTTTCGGGGGGAAAAATCGAAGGTCGTCGGAATATGATAAAATGTACATTGTTGGAAAATTCAGGTCTTAAGCACACCAGAAATGGCGCATTTATGTCTGGGCGACGCCTGGTTTGGAAACTGTGGCTTGTCAAAGTTGGGGGGTCAGCGCTTTGAAATCGCATCGAAATTGCAGTGGTTAGCCTTGGATTTTTTCGGGGGGAAAAATCGAAGGTCGTCGGAATATGATAAAATGTACATTGTTGGAAAATTCAGGTCTTAAGCACACCAGAAATGGCGCATTTATGTCTGGGCGACGCCTGGTTTGGAAACTGTGGCTTGTCAAAGTTGGGGGGTCAGCGCTTTGAAATCGCATCGAAATTGCAGTGGTTAGCCTTGGATTTTTTCGGGGGGAAAAATCGAAGGTCGTCGGAATATGATAAAATGTACATTGTTGGAAAATTCAGGTCTTAAGCACACCAGAAATGGCGCATTTATGTCTGGGCGACGCCTGGTTTGGAAACTGTGGCTTGTCAAAGTTGGGGGGTCAGCGCTTTGAAATCGCATCGAAATTGCAGTGGTTAGCCTTGGATTTTTTCGGGGGGAAAAATCGAAGGTCGTCGGAATATGATAAAATGTACATTGTTGGAAAATTCAGGTCTTAAGCACACCAGAAATGGCGCATTTATGTCTGGGCGACGCCTGGTTTGGAAACTGTGGCTTGTCAAAGTTGGGGGGTCAGCGCTTTGAAATCGCATCGAAATTGCAGTGGTTAGCCTTGGATTTTTTCGGGGGGAAAAATCGAAGGTCGTCGGAATATGATAAAATGTACATTGTTGGAAAATTCAGGTCTTAAGCACACCAGAAATGGCGCATTTATGTCTGGGCGACGCCTGGTTTGGAAACTGTGGCTTGTCAAAGTTGGGGGGTCAGCGCTTTGAAATCGCATCGAAATTGCAGTGGTTAGCCTTGGATTTTTTCGGGGGGAAAAATCGAAGGTCGTCGGAATATGATAAAATGTACATTGTTGGAAAATTCAGGTCTTAAGCACACCAGAAATGGCGCATTTATGTGCGGGCGACGCCTGGTTTGGAAACTGTGGCTTGTCAAAGTTGGGGGGTCAGCGCTTTGAAATCGCATCGAAATTGCAGTGGTTAGCCTTGGATTTTTTGGGGGGGAAAAATCGAAGGTCGTCGGAATATGATAAAATGTACATTGTTGGAAAATTCAGGTCTTAAGCACACCAGAAATGGCGCATTTATGTCTGGGCGACGCCTGGTTTGGAAACTGTGGCTTGTCAAAGTTGGGGGGTCAGCGCTTTGAAATCGCATCGAAATTGCAGTGGTTAGCCTTGGATTTTTTCGGGGGGAAAAATCGAAGGTCGTCGGAATATGATAAAATGTACATTGTTGGAAAATTCAGGTCTTAAGCACACCAGAAATGGCGCATTTATGTCTGGGCGACGCCTGGTTTGGAAACTGTGGCTTGTCAAAGTTGGGGGGTCAGCGCTTTGAAATCGCATCGAAATTGCAGTGGTTAGCCTTGGATTTTTTCGGGGGGAAAAATCGAAGGTCGTCGGAATCCTTTAAAACGCCACTTGCCAGTTTTTCGTCTAAATTCGAAGTATCGGGCTACCAGAATCCCTCAAAGATCAGTTTGCAAGATTAATTCCATATTTATTGCATACATCCAGGTGGCAGTGAGGAGATATGCAACAAATTCGAATCGTGCATTATGAAGGAAACTGTTGTCTACCTCTGAGGAGTGATGTTTTTTTATACCTACTGCTTCTGCTGGGATTGCGATCGGCTGGTGTTTCAGAAGAAATTCGCACGGAAGTCGACGTGATTGGGTAGAATTTTTGTTGGACTTTGTTGCTGTCTGGTCTGACGTCATGTTTTCTGAGATACTTGCTGGGTTTCATCATGGCGACTAGGGAAAAATTGAATTTGGTCTGCTGAAAGAAGAAGAGATCAATTGGAGTCCTGAAAAGGACTCATTAAGTGCGGTTTACTTGGGGGTTGACTTTGGATGTTGGAGGGGACTAGAACCTGCTAAGTCAGACAGATGTAACTGCTGCCCAGCAGATCAAACTCCGGTTAATGTAGTTTTCTGAAATCACGAGTGCACAGAAATCTGTCAAAAAGCAGGTCATTCTAAGGAAGCACCATATTTCGAAGCAGTGCTCCATTCCGATTCGCCGTTGCCCTAATCAAGAGTCCGGCGAATGAATGAAATGAATCCTCGCGCATTCAGGCTAAAACCACGAACACCAACTCGATTGTCATGTCATGTGCGTCCCCACTCGAGTTGTACATCATGTTTTCATTCACCCACTTACACTCTTCACCCCCTGTGCGCACACACAACACAAACACCCTCCATAGCGACACAACTCGTAATCCTCCGTAAATCTCTTTACCTGGCCCTTAAATTACTGAAAGAGATTTCCCATTCAGTTCGGTAGGAGATTAAGTTAAAAGGACACATGCTGCATCACATTTAGCATTATCCCCCGAGTCCACACACACCCGCGCACAAAGAAGGAGAAAAAAGGACTGGAGCGAAATTGCCGGTCCCCGAATAGAATAGAGAGAGACTCCTGGAGACGATTGATGACGGCAATGGCGGTGGGCACACCTACAATAACCCGGAGATGTCGGAGATGACGATGCGGTGTCCTTCAGACACTCACACACAGCGGAACCCATTGAAATTGATGTAAAAGGATAAAAGCAAATAATGTCCAAATATTAAGTTGACATTCATTTTTTTTGCCTCCTTCAGCTCCAACCTCAGCCATCTGCCTTCCTGCAGCGATATGTGGTCGAAGGATGATGGGTGGGTGGTCTGGGGGGTGTGTGTGAGGGGGATCCTTCAATGGACGGTGTTTTTGTCATGTGCTTGCATTATAGTTGCCGAGGATTTGTCCTCTGCTGCTGATCCCGTCGTCCATGTCGAGGATGATGAGAGAAAAATGAAACGACCTGTGTGTAGATGTGTCGGTGTGTGTGTGTGGGGGGGGGGGAGGGGAAGAGTTGTGGTGCGAGATGAATGTTTTCTATAGCCACTGTGCTCGAAGTCCTTTTGTCCACATGGCCGAGCTGAATGGAAGGTAGTTATACGCTCGGTCACTTGGGTATAGAAAAATGAGTGCGGAATTGGGACACAATACAATCCGTATGCTGGCGACTCTTCTGGCCATCGTCCGGCTAGCGGAGAGTTAATCCGATGACTTTCGCACAGGACACACGGGCCATATGCTTGTGGGGTGGTGGCGGCTGCTGCGGTCGGGTCTTGGCCTGGGTGTGCGTGTGTGCGGCGATGGAATGTTGCCGTTCCTTGAGGTGGATCAAATTTGACGTTTTAATATGTTTTGAGCAAACAATACGAAGGCTGACAATTATTTGGATCAAATTGAGTATTGAGCCTTGGGCGGTGGCGTATCCAAAAAATGTTCGATGCGGAGGCCTCGGACCGAGAGCGATTAGATTTGCGGATGAATTTGTTTGCAGCTCGTGGACATGTTGACATTTTTTCCATTTTTTTTCGAAATTGTGTGCCCAGAGAGAGAGACGAGGGTCATGTCTTGGATGGACGCTATGGTGGGTGGGGTGGACAGTGTTGGGGGGTGGGGAAATAATAGATTCTGAAGTGTGATTTGGATTAGTTTGATCGATGGGTTCCTTCGAGTGTTTTGCAGCAGCTCGTGGTGGTGGATAATGGGAAAGGATGCTCTTTTCGAGACGGGGAGGGTATCAAGTTTCAGGTTGGGGCAGGAGTTTGTCAATCAGTGGCGACGGTGGCGTCATCTTTGCAAGTCGTTGATGGATTTTGAGGTCTGTCAAGTGGATTTCGGGTGGACGTTGGGAGGAGTCCTTCAATTTTCTTTAAGTTTCTATTCACCACGCTAAAGACCTAAATGATGCTCAACTTCTTTTCAGTCCGACACTTATTTTCAAACAAATTTAGCCTCGATTCTCCAAAGTTGCGACCTTGCGCCTGAGGGATATGCAACAGAGGATGCCCACCAAACCGATGTGGACAAGGACTTTGAGATCCGAAGTGCGATGCTTCCGATGACTCTTTCGTTAGGCTGACAGGGTTTCTGGCTCCGCGGCGCCTGTGAGACAACGCAATCAAGGACGCCCAGGAAACCGATGGCACACATATGTACGTGCAGAAGGACCGCTGCCAACTTGGCGTGGGTAATTGGAGGCGGCTGGCTAAAGATCGTGGCAACTGGAGGGGCTTGTTGGATGGGGCCCAGTTCCACCCCGGACTGTAGCACCACAAGAAGAAAAAGAAACGTCTGTCCTGATTTTGAAGGGATTTAGCAGAGGCTACTATGAACAAAGCTGGATCGTGAGACCTCTCTTGTCAAATCCAATCAGTCGATGCTTAAATTGAACCTTGTAAGTGATTCCCCTTTCCCTTTGCGCTTGTGGCGCCATCTATTTGTGAGAAATGAATCCATGCCAATTGGAAGGGCTTGTTGGTTGAGGCCCAGGTCCACCCAGGACTGTAGTGCCATCAGAAGAAGCGACTTCGCCTCGTGATTTTCAATGGATTTTGCAGAGATCACTCTGGAGCCTGCAGGAGGTGAAGATCTTCAGTAGTTCCATCAGACGAAAAATAAGCGACGTAGTCTGGCCTGATTTTCAAGGGACTTAGCAGAGACCACTACGGAGGCCGCAGGAGTGAGAGCACTCCCCTTTCCTTGTCAAATCCAATCAGTCGACGCTTAAATTAAACCCTGCAAGTAATTCCCTTCTCGCTTTGCTTTTGTGGCGCCATCTATTTGAGAGAAATCAATCCGAGCCAACAGAAGAGGATTGTTGGTTGAGGCCCAGGGTCAAAGTCTGTAAGCGGTCGCTTGTGGAAGAATGAAGTCTTTGTTGCGAAAAGTGGCTGGGCATGGAGCGCTGGGATCCTTCAAAACTCTAAGTGATCGCTTGTGGAAGAAGTTGTGGAGGAACAGGGGGAACCCAACAAATCTTCGACGCTGAATCAGTGGGACAACGTAACAGAGGATGTCGGCGTCTTAGGTGGTGCACCCAAGTCGAGAGGGACCTCAATCAACTTGGCGTCATAATTGAAGGCTATGCTTGCTGGTTAAGTCCTAGATCCAACCTGGACTGTAGCGCCACAAAAAGAAGAAAAATAGACGTAGTCTGCCCTGATTTGGAAATGATTTCGCAGAGACCACTATGGACCCTGCAGGAGGGGAAGTGCTTCAGTAGTGCCATCAGTCGAAAAAAAAGCGACGACGTAGTCTGGCCTGATTTTCAAGGAAGACCTTCCTCTTACTTGTCAAATCCAATCAGTCGACGCTTAAATTAAACCCTGCAAGTAATTCCCTTCTCGCTTTGCTTTTGTGGCGCCATCTATTTGTGAGAAATCAATCCGCTCTGATTCACATAATTCGTTGGCTCTGACTTAGCTTAGGAACAATAAGACCTTAAACCGCATGAATGCATGCAATCATTCCCACCGTAAATCCCCGCCGCCTACAAAGCCCCAAGGCCTGTCCTTTAAAGCTGATCTAACAAGTTAATGCGATTATCCCCCCTCTCTCTCTCTCACCCTCTCTCTAGCACTCGCAGTGAGTATCCAATTTCCAATACAAACGAAATTTCATTTGACTATCGTTGCACAGAACGAATTTCAAACACAATTCACTTTCACTCTTTGTCCCTCTGTCCCCCCCACCTAATTGATGGATCACCATCACCCTTTCCCCCTCTCACCATCCCCCGCCCATAGGGGAACGCAAGGATTTTATCTGAATAGCAACCAATAAGCACAAAAGAATGGCACGGAACGGCAAAAAGATGAGCAAAAAAAAGCAGAAAATAGCAGAAAAAGGCAACAGAAAAGGAAACGATGTCAAACAACTGCAACTAACCATTACCGAACCACAAGGACATTCACAAGCTGCAATCAATGAATAAAACGAATGACTGAACCCAGCCAACAGGATCTATTCCATGTCCTTTTTTGTGCTTTGCCTCGCTTGTGTTCTTCTTCCTTTCATTCATTCAAATGCAAGGCACTAGGCCACCAAGCCACCCCCACATCCTCAAGAGTGCGGGCATTTAAATCACCTAAGGACATCTGTGCACACACACACACACACAGAGAGGCAACCAAAGAAAGGATTCGATTCGAATTTAATCGGCAAACTCACTCTCTCTCGCTCTCACAAAGTCCACACAGACACAGACTAGGGACGAGACTCATTTCGGGGGTATTCCGAAACGGCATTTAGTAGTTATCCTGTTTCACTGGTTAGTCGCAAGGAAGCGCGCGCAAAACATGAGCTCGCACCCAAAGTTTTCCAATAAACTTGAAATACTTTTAATGTCGTCCTCGTGAGATGAATTTCCTCGGGGGGGCGGGGGATGGACTGACTCCTGAGAGTGTAAAAGGACACCTCCCCCCCCACCTCGTCGTCCTCAGCCTGTGTCTGTGTGTGTGTGAGTCTGGTGAAGTTGATTAGTTCGGTAGGCATTAGAGCAGAACTTTAAAGTCGAAAACTTTTCCACTCTCCACTTTCTCCCCGTTCGCCTTTTCAAGTGAGGTGCGGTTAATTAATATCGGTTCCTTGTTTGCAAATAAATTACCCGAGCTGGCCCACTGGAGGTATGCGAGACAAACTGAACTCGCAACGACTTTCGACAGAGCTCGCAAGGACGACGACGACTTTTTGCCATTATCTGTGTCACGGGTGGGGTTTGGAGACCACGACGACGACGACGACGACGGGTGGGAAAATTAATGACTCGTGGGATGACAAACACAGGATTAGCAGTCGCACATCACCTCCCCTCCCCCCCCCTCTGTCACCCCGGCTAACTATGCCTGCTGGGTTAGTGATAATTTTGAATCACCAAAGTCCTCTCGCAGCACAGGACACACCCTTGGACGGAGTTGTTAACGCGTCCGAATGGTGTGCCTGTGCCCCTGTCGTCGGGCGCCCAATCAGGTTATCATCAAATTACACAAGACCGGCCGGAAAAAAAGGAGGCGTCGGACCTTTTTTTGTCCCGGTCACCGAGAGGGGGTGGATTGTGCCGGTCACCATCCACATCCCACGAGAGGGTCCGCTCGCTCGCTCTCTTATCATTGTTTTGTCGTCACGGTAATCGTCGCCGCTGCGTATGACAACTGGAGGCGATTTGCCGTATGCACGGGACCCAGGCAACTAAAAAAAGGGACCCCAAATATCCTTTTTTTTGCCTTCGTTTTTGGTGACAAGCTGACCACACCACCGAGCCAGTGAGTCTTAGCCCAAGAGAGAGAGAGAGCGGCGGGGGAGGCGAAAAATGGCGTTAACGAGGCGAATAATTTTATGGCCAAGTGTTTTTCTACTTCATTAACATACACAGACTGCGCCCGCGATCCTGAGAGATATCCTTGCCGCTTGCTGCTTGCTGCCGACCCAAATGGGGGTCTGTGTGTGTCCCTTTAGCGGATTTTTAAGGGATTTTCTCACCTTTTGTCGTTGTCTAGGCAACGCACGATGGGCCTGTCCCCTCCCTCGCTCATCTGCATAACAGGTGTGGGTGGGAGGGGGTGGTGGCTGGGTGAGGTAAGGAAAAATGAAATCCTATTATCGGCTCAGGATTACAGTTTCTGATTTTTTTCTTTTCCCGCTTTCACTTCGTTCGTAGTGGGAGTTGTTGTTGTTGTTGTTGTATATGAAATCATGGTTATTACCGTTATCGGCGTCATTCCAACCCCGACTCAGTTTCATCATCTTCTCGTCATCATCGCAGTCGGCCCGAAACGGCAGGCATTTTTTTTGTGTTCGGTTGTTGTTGGTTTTCCTTTATGTCCCTGCGATAGTGGCGACGGCGGCGGCGGCGGTGGAGATGTGAATGGGTCCTTATTACAGCACCCAAGTCCCCCCTGCATCCCCGAATATCCTTTTTCTTGGAGGTTATAACATTTATGAGTAATGAGCCATGGGTAAGTCCTTTATGACTCTGCATATTAATATCCTTTTGATGAGATGGTGTTGGTGTAGGTGTAGGTGAAGGTGAGTTGTGGATGATGGCTTCACGCTTCGAGTGGTGGCCCCTTGGATGACGCTCGCTCTGCCGACGACGAGGTGGCGAGGTGGGGAGGTGGCGAGGTGGAGTGATTAAATTGACTTCGGGGCACACCTTAATGGTGCGTTGACGGTGATGCTTACATTTTTGATCCTTGACAGTGTCGAGGTTTTTTTCTCTCTCCTTAGCCGGATAGTCATGTTCGGATAATGGATAGATAAGCTATCGGTGTAGGGAAGTCGTTACGGGGATACAAATTCGTTTTTTTTCTGCTTGCCTCCCGTGGGTGGGGGTGAATGGTTGTCTGTGCGTGCGTGTGTGCGGTCGTGGGCTCTAGTTCTTTCAATTTGGTTAATTGAAATGTTGTGTTTGAGTTGATAGGAACTTAATTATCGCTAATTACGATAACACGGGTGATTAAGAGGTAAACTAATTGGACAATGCACCACGGTGTGAGGGCGATCGGTATCGTGCGAGAATCAAGGAGCTCCTGGCTGAGGTTTGAAGCGATTTTTGCACGAAATGTCCTGTTGTCACGACAATTATAACTCGATGATCTGTCTTCGACTCTGAGACTGTCGGACAACGTATGTGGACTGATTCAGAGTCGAAGATTTGTTGGGTTTCCTCCGTCCCTCCACAACATTCTTGCACAAGCGATCACTTAGAGTTTTGAAGGATCCCAGCTCTCCATGCCCAGCCACTTTTCGCAGCAAAGACTTCATTCTTCCACAAGCGACCGCTTACAGACTTTGACCCTGGGCCTCAACCAACAATCTTCTTCTGTTGGCTCGGATTGATTTCTCACAAATAGATGGCGCTACAAAAGCAAAGCAGATGGAAATTCCTTGCAGGGTTTAATTTAAGCGTCGACTGATTGGATTTGACAAGGAAAGGGGAGTGCTCTCACTCCTGCGGCCTCCGTAGTGGTCCCTGCTAAGTCCCTTGAAAATCAGGCCAGACTAAGTCGCTTCTTTTTCGTCTGATGGCACTACTGAAGATCTTCACCTCTTGCAGGCTCCAGAGTGATCTCTGCAAAATCCATTGAAAATCACGAGACGACTTCGCTTCTTCTTCTACTTGTGGCGCTACAGTCCGGGGTGGACCTGGGCCTCACTCAACATGCCTCTCCAGCCAGCACGGTCTCACGCCAGCTGTCTCCAGTTTCGCACACAAGGCCGACCGAAGCCCCCCTCCAGTTGGGTGCGTCACCTTAGACGTCGACTTTCTCGGTTGCGTACAAGGTGGCGCACACAAGTCGAGGGGGACCTCGGTCGGGTTGCTGTGCGAAACTGGACACAGCTGGCGAGAGATCGAGCTGGAGATGTAGGTTGGGTGAGGCCCAGGTCCATCTCGGACTGTAGCGCCCTAGGAAGAGGAGGAAGATGATGCGGCTATTTTGGTTGTTAACGCAGCCGCCGAGATGAAAATGCGCCCAAAATCGTTGTCCAATTCAAGCTGAGCTGCTCTAAGGCCCAAACTGCGAGGCGGATGTTGGAGCGCCTTCATTTGCTGAGTCAATTGGACCTTGTAAGCGAACAATCCGAGATCTTTGTGCAGAATTCTCCTCAGGCTAGTGCGTGAAATGCTGAGCTGTTGAGATCGATGGCGAGTTGATGTTCGTGAATTGAGTCTCACACTCTCGGCCACAGCAGCGACTTTCTCATCTGTGCGCATTGAATGACGACGGGGAGCATAAGTGTTGTCCTCTAGCACACCAGTCCCACGAACTTTTTGCACAAACTTGCGTACAGCAGTCGCGGTGGGTGCTTCGTTTCGGCCAAAACTTCTTTTCAAAAAACGCACTGTTTGGACGTGCACAGCACTCACTTTGGAAATGAGTTTTTAATATTTCCCATCGTTGTTCAAGCATAAAACTTCTCATTTCGTTCCGCGGAGGTATGATACTGACTTTCTGTCAAGATTTCGATCGGGAAACAGCTGTCAGTGTCAAAATAACGAATGATTTAAAAAAAACACCACTAGATGGCCCACCCTGTAGTCTTAACTCGCCATTGATCCTCCTCTACGATAACTGGCTTCTCACTCCGAAGAGCATACCCTCCGGCGAAACAATGAAAAGGACACGCTCATCTCCCGCTTGGCTTTTCCTAATAGATTTTTCTAATTTGCCATCTTCACATCCCCGAACCAATCGTCCTGTCAACTGTATTTCAGACCCCCACCCCCGAGCAGGTCCTGGCCACCACCACCACCGCCGGGCAGAGATTGAATTGATATCCATAAAAAAGGATGCTGCCAGGATGCTTGCCACTGGTCCTCAATAAAAAAGAAATCTTAATCTCTTAATGGATGACAATACACGCCAGGACCAGAGCGTCCTGATGTGGGTGGGATGGCCTGGGCCGGGGCTAAGTGAAATACATGCACACCCATGGGTGCGGTCGAAGAAAAGGATTCCAGACAAAAATCAAAAACCAATCCCGAGCGAGCAGCGCACTGAAGGAGGCGATACGATCAGCATGGAGTGTCACACTTCGAGGACATTCAACGACAAACGACCAGGGCTCACAATAACAGCGCATATCTCTGTGAATCTTCATCCCTCAGTGGAGGACGTATTTTTCGTTTTTTCTGTTGTCACCCGTGCGTGTGTGAATGGGTTTAAGGCTTGTTTGGCGCACACACCTTGGAATTGGCTCCTTGAGAGATGCGAGATGAGAAATGATGAAAGGATTCAACACGCCGTATCAATCAGTTCACGGCGTCCCTTTCTCGAGTGGTTATCCAATTTACTTGGAAAAAGGAATTCTACCATCAGCGCCGCACTTGCAAACGAATTATGTCTAGGATTTCTGGGAAATATCCTTATCAGGAGCAGCTCCTCCGCCATTCACACTTCATTTTGCTGAAATGAAAGGGAATCCTGCGAGTCCTTGAATTGTCTTACTGGCTAGACACAAATGGTTGTAAACGAGGCGCCACAACGGCCTCTCCCCCATCGCCTCCCCCCCAAAGCACACACACATGCGGGCCAAAGTACATGGCACATCTCGTTGAGAGGATCAAAACTAGTGTACTAGAAGCAATCAACGCAAGGAGTCAGCCGCTGGGTGGCTTGAGGTGGGGGAATCTTGACAACATCACAACAAAAAGTGAAAGTAATAAAAATCCATCCCGACTCCCGCCGACGGAGGCTGAGGGGGTGGCGAATAGATAAATTTTCTCACACACATCGGCCGAGGGGGCGGTCGACAGCAAACACCACCCACCCACAGAGGGAGGAAAAAAAATCGATTGCCATAGTTTTTTGGCCACGGCTTGTGTTGTTTGTTTGTTTACGGCCATTATCCTTGCTTTATCGTCGGTTGTTGTTCGGTGCTCCTTAGTCTCTCCTTCTGTGTGCTCTGTGTCTGTTCGGTTTCCTGCTCCATCTCTGTGTGCTTGTGTGTGCGGTGAAATTAATAAAATATTCGGAACACTAAAATCCTCGTTGGTAGCAAGGACAAAAATGGTAATAATCCCATTCACACGGCGGCATGAGACGGTGGGGGGCAACGAGTGAAAGGGAGCACAAAGCTAGTGTTCTTGTCGGAAACGTGCTCGGACATAAATGATTCTGGTCAACATCGTTGCGACAAACGATACTCTGGCTGGGCTGCTGGGCAATCCTCTTCGCCGCTTCGAGCTTGACCTTTGGTGCAGTCTCGAAGCAACTGTGTGGAATGAAGGATGTGGCAGGAAATTGGACTGCCGGTGGGACAGGGATGGGGATAAATAGTCACTGAAATGAATCAGAAGTTGGAAAATGGACAGAAAGGGGACAGGAAATGACTGCTAGATTTACGTTCCACAAAAGGTTTTTCAATCATTTTGGTCCCTCCACAATGCCCTCTTCGACTGTGCCTAGAATTGAAAAGTTGATCGTCCTCTGATGGGAGCAAATCATTATTTAAAGGGAAAATCCAAGATATGGAAGGTAAGTGATTTTTTGAGCGGAAAAAGTTAATTTCTTCGGCAATCTCTACCAACGATGAAATTGATTGGTCAGGATATCCGTCTAGTAGTCCAAGGTCTCCCAGAACTTTTGAGTTACTCCGAGTGGCATCCAAACTTAAGTTCCACAAAATGTTTTCGAATATTTCTCAGGAATTTCAAGTCCCTGCAGAAGAATGACAATGTCCCTCTTCGCCACGGATCAAATGGAAGAGATTTTGGTCCTCTGATGGGATTAAACTATCGTTTCAAAGGGAAATCCGAGATGTGAAACGTAAGTCGGTTGAGTGTGTGCTAACTGCTTCGGTAATCTCTGCCAACAATGCAATTAAGTGGCCAGAATGCTTGTTTTCACGTAGTCAAAGGTCTACCAGAACGTTGGAGTCAACCTGAATGACATTTAAACTTACGTTCCACAAAAGGTTCATCATTTTGAAATATTTCTCAGGGATCTTAAATTCTCCCAGGAGAGTGACTTTGTCCTTTTCGACCGTGCCTCGAATTAAAAAGACTTTCGTCCTCCGACGAGGGTAAACAATCGTTTAAAAGAGAAATCCGAGATGTGGAACGTAAGTCGGTTGAGTGATTTTTGAGTGCAAAAAGGTAATTTCTTCGGGAATCCCTGCCAACGACGCATGTAATTGGCCAGGATACTTGTCTTCATTTAGCGCAGAGTCTACCAGAACGTTGGAGTCAACCTGAATAACATCTAAACGACTCCAGATCCCTGAGGGGATGTCTAAATCGAATGAGCAATCGACCCATGTCCTCGTCCTGTCTGTACTCATGTTTAAATACCACAAGTACATCACAAGTACATCACGCCCTTGAAAAGTCAAACTCCTGTCACAACCCAGCCCTCGCCAAGCTCCTGCCCCACACCAGCCCTCACCAATCTCCTGCCACTAGCTCTCGCCAAGCTCCTGCCTCTAGCCCTCGCCAGTCACGCTCCAACGCACTAGATTGCCCACCTCCCTCCACTCCAAAGATGAATTCAAGTTCAAGCAAACCTTTGATCTTCGTCGGCAGACATGTATCCTTGTCCCCCGAGGGCTGCAAGTTACACCCCAATAAATGCTGACCACTCCCTACCCGCAGTCGGACGTACGGTGTTTTTTGTAGCGCGCCGATACAAGAAGGTAATCAAAGAACATGACCAAACTACAAGTGCACCCATCCTCCCATCGACTGACCGTCGGACTTTCACTACGAAATTCATTGTCTCAGGGAGCTTCCTCAAATAAACAATTGCAGACACAAACAGTCTATGCCCCACTGTAACGCAGATCTTCCCTGCATTTTCAGAAAACACCGCCTGGCACTGGATCGCCCGACAGAAGCTAGACGAAGTACACTCCTCCTTCGGAGGCAGGCAGTGTCTCGAGCGAGACGGTACACACAGTTGTTGGCAATTTTAAAAGTCACTGCCGCCGCCGGCTGGGGTCATTGCAAACAATTTTTGGTGGTCATGTCCGTGATATCCTTCCGACAGGTCCCCCCCAGACGAAGACCGAAGGACCAACTCTGAGGACTCCCAAAAACATAGAATAAACAAAACCCAAGCGAGTATGTGTGTGTGTCTGTGCTCCTTCCTTCCATTGGATTGTGGCAAGTTTGTTGCGAGAGCACACCAACACACCCGTTTGCAGATGCACGCCTCATGCACGGAATACGTAAGTGGAGAGCGAGCAAGTCACGTGACTTAATGGAGGTACATGGGCTGGCGCGGAACCAGAAAAAATGAGACAACCAGCCCCCGATTCCTTAGCACAGGATAATTGAAAAGGAACAGGAGTACCTAGTCCACACACACGACCCGAGCATATTGTGTGTCTCCTAATCCAGCGTCTGAATAAAACAAAACCGACGACACGGCGGAACGTCG
Organism: Myathropa florea; assembly: GCA_930367185.1. Lineage (NCBI taxonomy): Eukaryota > Metazoa > Arthropoda > Insecta > Diptera > Syrphidae > Myathropa > Myathropa florea. The sequence goes on along the minus strand of OV884005.1, from coordinate 42,518,311 downwards.
GAATGATGGAAGGATTGAAGCGCAGGAGTGATTGCGAACGTCAAAGGATCGTTCATAATAAATAAGGAGTTTTCGTGGAGGGGGGGAGGGCAAATCTCTAACAACAACAGCGGCGACAAGGATAAAAAGCAGTAAGACGAGTAAATATTTGATAGACTTACATGCACCAGGAAGGATACTTTGTGTACTACTTCACCTCAATTCGGTATGCAAATCGAATCTAGTCACATCCTCCTACGTCGTCGTCGTCCTGTTCCTGGGTGTGAAGATGTGAAGACGCCCCGCCCACCCACACACGAAGGTACGTGAATGTTGCTGAATTGATGGCATCACCGCCACTGTCATCCGTGGATCGGTGAGGCGTTGAATCGTCGAATCGGTGAATCGGAGAGAAAGGATCCACTGCAGGGACTCGCGCTCTCGAGCTTGGATTATATTGTTAGAAAATTCGCAGCTCTTAAAAGTGTTCACATGTCGCCGATGCTAGATGATGCAGCGATGGTGGTGCGCGGGTGGTGCGGGGAGATGGCAAAGGTGGCGGAGCATCGAGAAATCCTTTGTCATCCAACACCACTGTTGTGGGACACGGTTAGTTGGATGCACTCCGTTCGGTGACATGGAAAAGAAACTTTTTTCTTCCCAGGCACCACGTATCCTCGCCGCTTAGTCCTTACTTCTCTGGCTCTCTGCATATCCTTACAATTTTCACTGTTGCACAAAACACCGTTAGGAGATTAGCTTTATTCTTTCTTCTTTTGAATTTTTTTTTGTATTCTTTCGGCTCGACCTCCTCCCCCCCGTCCGCCCTTTTGGGTGCTCTCATTTCGTAGTCGTTGTCGTCCTTTCAATCCGCTTTCAGTGTTTGCCTGAAAGGACATAACACGGAAATGCACCCTCATTCGAGTGTCACACTCACTCCCTCGCTCGCTCCCTCACTCTCCCACTCTCCGTCTCTCTGTGTGTGTCGATCTAATAGAGGAGGCGGATTGTGTGTGTGTGCACTTACCAAATGGGAATCCACTTATGTCAGCTGTGAAGTTTCTTTGAAGTATTTTATTCACTGCACGCCGTAGATATACGGTATGTACATTGGGCTCGCAATGAATCCTAAGCTGTGAGTGAGTGAGGGGCGAGTGGGGTGAGTGTACCGTTGTTGTTGATCTCATTTTCGGATGTTGAGATATGACGATGATGTAGAACATACCAGAACGCGCCACCCTCCATCCGAACAAATGACACAGACAACACGCCACCATCCACACCACCAGCACCCTCACCACCACCATCACCAGCAACCGCTACCATTCCATGTAAAGTGTGAAAATTGCATTAGTGTGTTGGCTTTGAAGTTCGGGTCGGTTTTCATTCTCCTTCTTTTTTTGTTCGTCTTTCAATTGTCTGGGCTGTGGGCTCGTATGTGCGGAAGGATGACAAGGACTAAGGTGTTGAAATATCGTATCGTAGGCGTGTTTGGGTAATTTGTGGAATTTTATTACCGGTAATGGCTGGCGAAAGAATGCACTTTCGCACGAGGGTCGTCTCGCATTTTTGATATTTTAAGCTAGTCAAAGGATCCATTTGCTGGGCGTAGTTAACTAATTTCAAAGGCGTGGCGTTTTATGCTGAGCACGTGCGATGGTATGGAAATACGTTTTTGGGAAGAAGTGGACGGTTTTTGAAGGTTGGAAACGTTAGCTTTTGAAAAAACAACCTACCCTCGACAAATGGCAGACGTTCAAATTCTGCTGTGTTTTCAAACGAAATTCAGAACTTATCTGTGTGCGACTTTGATGAGGTTGAAAATTATTTTTGGAATATATTTTTTCTTACAAATTTTGAGATTTTCTGAAATTTTTTGAAACAGATTGCAGGCTACTACACTAAAAATAGAAAGACTGAAGTCAGGAGTCGGTTTTTGAATGATTGTGAAGGATTTTTTAACGTATGAAACAGTTGTTTTCGAAAGCATTGACCTCACAAAAAGTTATTTCGAAAGACTTTTGGTTAAAAGGAGGTTGATTGCTGGGCGTAGTTGATTAATTTTAAAGGCTTTATGTTGATCACGTGCGATGGTATAGAAGAACGTCTTTGGAAGGAAGTGGCCGGTTTTTGAAGGTTGGAAACGTCAGCTTTAAAAAGAAAAACGCCATTGTCTCCGACGTACAATTTGTGCTGTGCTTTGAAACGGAATTCAGAACAAATCTATGTGCGAGTTTTATGAGGTTTTCAAATTTTGAAAATATTTTTCTGACATATTGTGAAAAAGTCTGCAAACTACTACTCTGACAAAGAAATACCAAATTCAGAAATCGATTTTTTAAAGATTGTAGAGGATTTTTAAACGTCGGAAACAGTCGTTTTTAAAAGCATTGATCTCACAAAAAGTGGTCTAAAGAAATAGGAAAGACCTGTGGTTGAAAGGAGGTTGATTTGCAAGGTTTTGAAATAGCGTGATGTGTCGTTAAGTCTTAATCCCATGCCATGAAGTTGAAAACTAGTTTTGGAAAATATTTTTTCTAACAAATTTTGAGAAATTCTGAAATTTTTTGAAATAGTTTACAAGCTACTATCCTGCAAATAGAAATACTGAACTCAGAAATCGTTTTTTTAACGATTGTGTAGGATTTTTTAGCGTCGGAAACAGTCGTTTTCGAAAGCTTTGATCTTACAAAAAGTTGTTTCGAAAGATCTGTCGTTGAAAAGAGTTGGATTTATACGGTTTTGAGAGAGAATGAAGTATCGTTAAGCCTATTTTCATGCCACTAGCTAGCTTAGGTGACAAAAATGAATCCAATCTTACATTCATCGAAATTATGGAAAAAATTTCAGTGAGAGAGCTAAAAATTACAAGGAACTTGCATTCAATTTAAATATTGACTCTCCAAATGATTCCAATTCTTGAAGCTCCAGGAAAAATCCTTCATTCCAATGGAGATCCCAAGAAACACCACTCGAGTCCCATAAATATCCGCCACCTCCAGTGCCAGTGACTCCCCCTCCCCTATCCACACACCTTCCGCCACGAAAAAAAAGGCATTCAATTCCGCTGACTTTGTCAGACGACTTCACAACCATTTCGCCATTATATCCACAAGGACCCTGTCTCAATGACGCCATCATGTATCCCACTTTCACCGTCCACACAGTCCACAGCTATTTCGCCCAAAAAAAAACCTCCATCACCGATATGAAAGTGTATGTAATGGAAATTTCAATCTCTCCATCGCCATAAAAGTGATCGAGACGTCTGTTGTGCCTTAAAATTTCAAACCGTCCCCCAGCTCCCAATCGACCTCCATCCACATTAGCGTCGTCCGCCCACCCATCAAGGGTCCTTTACGATGGTTTTATTGTCTATTCCAAAGCTGATACTTGAAATTGAATATTAAGAACGCCAACACAGAGCACGATTCAGAGAGAGCGCGAGAGAGAGTGTGAGTGGGGGGGGGGGGGCGGAGGAAGAGGAAACCAAATCTCTTTAATAGTTCATCCCTAGCGTCGACGAAGAAGAAGAAACGCTCCATAAAACATATCACAAAAGACCGAAGGAGCCACTTCAAATAGCCTATCATACCGCCCTTCTCCTCGCGACACCACTCCACCACCGTCCATTTGTGCACGACGATAAGCTGTAAATTTTGCACTTTTCAATCGACGATATCAGTTTTATTGTCCACCCCTCTCGCCCGCATTGAAAAGTACTTAAAAAGCATAAAAGTTGGTCCACAAAATATCCGAGGCAGTACATCCTAATCCCCGAGTCCGGACGACAGTCAAGCGAATGACACACACACCCCCCGCCACACACACACAGAGACAGCGGATAGGAAAAAGAAAAACACTCTAAGGAAACGAAATACTTTATATATCGAGCAATTTAAAAAGGACGACAAGCGGGCCAGGACAAGTGAAAAAATTCATCTCTTTGACCTCCTTCAATGCAAATACCCCCCCCCCACGCGGAGGAGGGGCGGTGGAGCACCCTTGTTGCAGCATCAGAGCATATATCACCCACTTAATGGTAGCGAAAGGATAATGGTAGACGACGAGATGGGAAGGAGACCGAGACAAGGCTGAGAAAAAATTCTCCACTCTTCTCAAAGGACATACGATGTTGTCGACGCTCGTTACTCTCAGATTAGGTGGCAACCGGCAACCGACAACCGACAGCCAACAGCCAACAGCCAGCAACTGGCAACTGGCAAGTCCGTAAAAATTGAAACGACCGAATCGAGAGAGAGAGAGGGAGAGAGAGAGAGAGAGGGAAGGATATGCAAACATATTTTAGCCTCAAAATCTGATTACGAATTTTATATGACACATTTGGATGATAAATGAGCAGGAGAAGGACGCTGGCCCTTTACAAGTGTTATCCTCAGAAGAAGAAGCGAAAGAAGTCTCCTCCGTGCAAGCGTAAGGACATTAATGTCCTCCGTTGGTCATAAAATTGTTGGGCAATCATAATGGGGTTTCGGCTCGTGGCACATTCACCTTCACCACACACACACGGAGGGAAGGACACCGAGTGAACACAAAAGACCGAACGACCGAGAGAGAGAGAGGGAGGAATGGAATGGAATTTCCCCACCGCCACATGTGTGTATCCTGAGTGCGTAAATCACACTTCATTTCATGGCCCCGAGAGCAGGATATGCGACTGCTGAACAGAACAGTGAATAGGAATTCTATTTCGAAACAAAAGGACTGTGGGTCGACATCCTGATACAGACCATTATGCAAGTTCAAAAGTTTTCATTCATGTTCCACACAAGTTCCACACACGTGTGTGTACACATCTCAAAAACCGGAATGGCAATAGAATATGTCGGGGTCTACGACATGCGGCACAGGATGCCACATGCCACTACATGCCCTTGTGCACTGTTTAACTCATGTCCCATCCCCAACCCCACAGCAGCCCATCCGAGCGGAGAATGTGCATTCGATGTGTGGAGCGGCCGTCCCTCTCTGGGTACGGTTATAGAGATTAATTTAACCGGAATTTCTGCTCCGGATGATGACGCAAATAATTATCGTGGGGGTGGTTCGGGTTCGATTTAAATATAGGACACTGCACAGGGGACACCCGGAAGTGTGCGCATCGGTCGTCATCTTCACTTCCGCTCCCTGGACCCAAGTCAGCGCATACACTTCCTTCCGCTGGATGACTTTAACTTCGAGAGCCTTGACATTGCCCGCCAAACCCCTCGCACAATTTAAAGCCGAAATTCCCGCACAACCGCCTGACTCCTGTCAGTTTGGAGCTAGGATTTGCACACTTAACGTGTATTTCGATGAATGAAGCCAATCGAATGTCTCGGCGGCGGCGGGTGCAGGGGATTCATGTGAAAATTCTTTCATTTGATTGTGTGTGGAGTGTCGGAGGGTTAGGCAGGGAGCCTAGGTAACGTTTGTCGTTTTTAGTCCGCTCTCGTCCTGTGACACAATTATTTTTGGATTTTCCCCAGCGTTGTCGTCGTCATAATCCCAATTACTGGAAGGATTTACTTCATTCTCTGCTGCTATTGCTGCCGTAAGTCGATTTCGTTTGAATCCGCTGTGAGGTTGGGCCCTTAAGGGGGACGTTTGACGTCTACACAAAAGTCACTTTAAGCGGTTTAAGACAAAAAATGGGAACACTCCTGACAACATGTGTTGAGTCAGTCTATTCTTATCGATTCCATGAGGGGGATTGAAATCTTTTTTCTCTTGCTCTTCGGTTAATAGGTTATTGGCCCTAATTGTGGAACGTGTTTGAAAACAACTCGAGATATCGATGTTTTTGGTGGTGGCACGGGGATTTTTTCATGTGGAACGTATTGCTCGGCAACTAGTTGTGATTGTTCAAAAGTTTGGTGCCCCCAACACCTTCACCAGATGAGCGGTCGGGGGTGGATCGTATTGCTGGGATACAGTCCACTAGTCATCTGAGTTGAAGAGTCCACAGCACCCTTCACCACATTAACGGTCGAATGTGGATCGTATTGCCGGTGTATCCACTAGCCGTCTGAGTTTGATGCCCACATCAGCAGCTCTTCGTCAAATGTGGATCGTATTGCCGGTGTATAGTCAACAACTCGTCTAAGTCTGGTGCTTCCATCAACTAGTCGTCATTGTTCAAAAGTCTGGTGCCCACAACACCTTCACCAGGTGAACGATCGAATGTGGATCGTATTGTTGAAATATAGTCCACTAGTCGCCTGAATTGAAAAGTCTGCTGCACCCATCACCAGATGAACGGTCGTATAGCCAACTAGTCATTTGAGTCTGGGGTACCCATCAGCAATCCTTCGTCGAAAGTGGATTGTATTGCCGCCACTAGTCATCGAAAGTCTGCTGCCCCCATCAGCAACCCTTCACCACATGAACGGTCAAAACATTTACCCGCAAAAATCTCCTCTCAACTTTCACCGCAAAACATCCTGTCAGGACAATCAAGCCTCCACCTCCGTTGCCTCGCTCCCCTCCCACAGCACGCCATGCTGCAGCACCTTTAATCAGGCGGAATAAAAACATACCCGCCCACACCCGCGTCCATCCATCACAACACGCCGCAGTAACCCATGCAACTGCCTCGCTGCTCGTCTGCAGTAATATCTAAACGCTTGATTTGATCCCCATTACCTCCGCCCCCAACAACACCGTTTAATGCAGCAGCAAAAATTAATTCGTTCGGTTGTGCAGCCGCACAGGTTCGTTGCAATCAATCCTCGCCCGCACTGCAGGACAGACAATGTGCGCGAGAAGAATGCTCGTGTTCGACCGCGGCAAAAGCCGTCGCCATCAGTGTTTGTCGTATATGATGTTCCACGCGCTGGCGAAGCGGTATAATCTACGTCCTATTTCGATGCATGCAGCAAAAAAAAAAAACAGTGCACTCGCACTCAATCGTCGGCCGGGGATTCCCCAGTCGGTGGTGGTGCAAAAGAAAAATTACCGAGCAACGATTCGGTGGCCAAATTACAGTTCGAACAGCATCGACCGCAGGACATGGCGGCCGAAGCGATTGTTGCTGCCCAAACCAGGCCGTAGCCGGGCCCGGCTACAACGTACGAATTAGTTTCAATTATGTGCGAGTGATTAATTATTCCGGGGAACGGTCCCTGTAGCCTTTTGGGGCGTTAGCACTGCATCGCGGTACATGATTGATTTGATTTTACTCGGATTCGGTTTCCTCTGCGAGTCGCTTTGTATTCGAATTGGGACGTGCCTGCCGGGGGAAGCAGCCACAGCCACGTAGGCATCTCGTCGTCGGATCTCAAGGCCTCCGGGGCGCTGGTTTTTACGAGAAATTCGATTCGATTCTGAATTTTTGTGACATCTCGGTTCGTGTTTAGAGCGACCATGCTCCAGCCGCCCTGGCGACACGGTCCAACACATCCTGTGTGTGATTTTTTTTTTTTTTTGAGAAAACGCTCCTGCCTGCCGCATGAACAGGATGCGAGAGGAACACACGCGGCCGGCCCACATCCCTCGCCGCAACGACATGCTCGAGCGTCTGTGAGTCATTCCTGTGACACAATCCCACTGGAGAAGGATGGGCAGGAAATCCTTCCTGTAACATACAAAAATTTGAAACTTCATCCTCTGTGCGGCACAGATGGGTGGTCGGCGGCGGAGGCGCGGCGTCGAACGGGTGCCAGAGAAAATTCCGACTTTAGTCTGAGGAAAGTGTTTGCGCCGCGTACTTGTGGCCACCTAACCGCACTCTCACGTTCCATCAAATGACGGCAGGATACATGTGCCTTGGACGTGTGTATGTTTGTGTGTGTGTGTGTTGACTGGTGCAGGTGCTGCGGACGATATGGTGTTAAAAAGTTGAGCTGTGATTCAATAAAAAGGAATTTAAGTGCTCTTTTCTGTTGTCTCCGCCGAGATGAATGACTATGTATGCGTGGCAGCGGGCGTGTGTGCGTTTTGTGGGGAAAGTGGCTTATTTTATGAGCCGGCAAGGATACGCGTGTGAAAAGTTAAGTTTTTAAGGACGAAATTGATAATAAAATTTATGGTGAAAGGAAGTTTGTTTTTCCAAATTGCAAGGATATGACATGAAAAAGGGATTTCGGGGTTATATCCTGTTAGATGAGGGTGGGGGAGGGAAGCGAAGAACAGCTGGGTAGTGGGATGCGTTTATTTGACACTCCCAGGCGCTATTTGAACGGCTAAGTTGACTCATAAAATTTATTCTTTTGAAAAGATCAATAAATTCATCATCATTTCGAGAAGGTGATTCAGTAGGAGGTCACAATTTGAATTTGAAACAAATGGTCTTATTTTGTAGCAATTTTCAGAATCTTTGAAACGGTTATAATGTGCATTCAGGGACATTAAAGAAAAAATTGATTTTGAAAGAGTCATCGAAGAAATAAACTTCAACTGCTCTCATTATCTGTATGGTCTCATCACTTCAAGAAGGTGATTCAATGGAAGGTCACAATGTTAACTTGAAACAAGTGGTCTTAATTTGTTGCAATTTTCAGAATTCTTGATTTGGTTGTAATGTGCGAATACTGACATTGAATATGAACTTACTTTTAAAAAGTCATCGAAGAAATAATCCTGAGCTACTCTCATTAACTGCATAATCTCAGCCATTTCGAGAAGGTGATTCGATGGAAAGTAACATTTTTAACTTGACAGAAATGGCCTTATTTTGTAGCAATTTTCAGAAATCTTGACTTGGTTGTAGTGTGTCTTTCCTGACATTAAAGAAAAAGTTACTTTTAAAAAAAACTGATTGAAGAAATAATCATGAGCTGCTCTCATTGTCTGTATAATATCATCACTTCGAAAAGGTGATTCAATAGAAGGTTGCAATTTAAACTTGAAATAAATGGTCTTAATTTGTGAGAGTTTTCAGAATACTTGACTTAGTTGTAATGAGCATTCACTGACATTAAACAGAAAGTCACCTTTGAAGAGTTCGTGAAAGAAATAATCCTGAGTTGCTCTCTGTCTGCATAATTTCATCCTTTCAAGAAGGTGATTCAATGGGAGGTTGCAATTTTAACTTGAAATAAATGGCCTAATTTCTGAACAGTTTTCAAAATACTTGACTTGGTTGTAATGTATATGAACAATCATTAAACGAAACGTTGCTTTTGGAAAAGTCATCAAAGAAATAGTTGTAAGCTGCTCTATGATCTGAATAAATTTATAATTTCGAGGAAATGATTCAATTAGGGGTTACAATTTGAACTTGAAACAAAAAGTCTTATTTTGTAGCAATTTTCAGAATTCTTGACTTGGTTGCAATTTGCATATTCTGACGTTTAATAAAGAGTTACTTTTGAAAAAGTCATCGAAGAAATAGTCCTAAGCTGCTCCCATTATCTGTATAATCTTATCCTTTCAAGAAGGTGATTCAATGAAAGGTTACAATCTTAACTTGAAACTAGTCGTCTTAATTTGCACCAATTTTCAGAATTCTTGACTTGGTTGCAGTATGCATCCACTGACATTAAACAAAAAGTTTTTTTTAAGAAACTCGTCGAAGAAACAATCATGAGCTGCCTTCATTATTTGAATAATCTCATCACTTTGAGAAGGTAATTCAGTAGGAGGTTTCAATTTTAAATTAAAATAAAAGGTCTTAGTTTGTAGCAAACTTAAGAATCCTTAACTTCGTTGTAAAGTGCATTCATTTACATTAAAGAAAAAGTTACCCCTGATAAGGTGATTGAAGATATAATCCTGAGCTGCTCTCATTATCTGTACAATCTCATCATTTCGAGAAGGTGATTCAGTACGAGGTTACAATTTCAACTTCAAGCAAATGGTCTTAATTTGCACCAATTTTCAGAATTCTTGACTTGGTTGTAAAGTGCATTCACTGACATTAAAGAAAACGTTAATTTTGAAAAAGTCATCGAAGAAATAATCCTGAGCTGCTTTCTTTATCAGAAGCCTTTGATCTTTCTCTTCTTAGGATACATTTTGCACTGGACCTTGATTGTAAACCTCGTTCAACTGGATGGTCTTCAAAAAAGTCTAGAGGGGAAGTCCGCTCCCCCTTCACACGCATCTGTCACCATTCTTTACAACCAATGTCCACTGAAATTGAAAAAAGGAACACCCCTCCCAAATTGACCCACATTCTCTCAAACCCCCGTCGTCCTTATTCAGTGCAATTGTTCACAAAAAATATCTCGCCCGTCCCCTCTGAAAATCCCAAACAATTCATAAATTTAAAGGAAAAGAAAACACCCCCAACCCCCTTCATCACCCTCTGCCACTCCTTAGAGTATGTCCGCAACAAAATTGTTGACAAATCAAATTAATTGAACCTTTCGACGCACACACTCTCTCCATCTCTCTCGTGTCGCATGTTCGATAAGGAATCCTTAAAATAATTGGTTTCCCGACAAAGAAATCCTGCCAATGGAATCCCCTTTCGCATTCGGGAGCCGCTGCTGCTGTCGGACGACCACCACCATGTGCGTGACTCGAAAGGACAACAGACTTGATCCCCCCGCTAGGTTCCAGCACAGACCACATAAAAAAATAACACGTATTAACTTTTAAAAGAATGTGTGATAGAAAATTAGATTTCCGACACTAGGTGTCGCATATAAATCCCGAACGGATGTGGTGCCGGTGCTGGTGCTGGTGCTGGTGCTGGTGCTGGTGCTGCGTACCCAATAATTGCCATCCATTGTGATTTGTCATCGCCGGACCCGCAAAACAAATGGTGGACCAATGGAGATATTTTCGCAGAGGCGTCGTTGCGGTTTCAAGCTCCGGATTTCGTTACCAGCCACTCAGACTCCCCTTGCATCGATTTCGAAGGGAATGAGTGTGTCCCCGACTCCAGGATAACCGCAAGAATTGAAGTCATCCTCGTTGTCGTTGTCGTTGTCGTCGTCGCATGCTATGGCCCATCCTTGTGGTTTCAGAAGCAATAAGCAATAAAACGGATATCCAGCTGGGTACTGGCTGGCTGGATGGCTGACTGGATGGCTTGGATAGCTGCATCTCGTTTCGGCAATCTTGTTGGTTTTTCTCTCATTTTCGGTTGCAGGATCTGTCATCGGAGAGATTAACTTCCCGCAGTTGTAAAACTCCCCTCGATTTGATGCCGAAGGAGACACCATCCGAGCATAACGCGAAATGGACGCCACGATACAAGCATTCTCGTGCGTTTTTTTGACTTTATTTTCACTTGTTTTATTTATTTTCGACTCACGACCATCCGTTTTGGGTTCCAATATCCTTCTGTCGATTCCGACACACACACACACGTGTCCACAGAGAGAGAGAGAGTGAGAGGAGGAGGAAAAGCCAAGTGAACTTCTGTGAAGGATACTTAGACGGCGACGAGCACAGTTGCGGTGACTGCGGCTGGTGGTTGGTTGCGCCCTCGGTAAGAAGTAACTCGGAAACTATTACTTATCCGCGCGGCAAGGGTGCTTGCGAGCGAGACTCACTCGCAGCACTCGTACATAGACGCTGGAGCTAAGCATAACCACGTCCTTAATCATCAGACGTGATCGTGGCGGGAACGTGTGTATTACATTTCCTTGGCAGAGTTCAGTTCACCACCACCACTCTCACCCGTCGTCTTTTGCTGAGTGCATTTCTTTCCTTAGGGGTTGCGCCGAGCGATGCGGTTAAAGGGATGGAAAATGCCACTTCCCACCATCCACCATCCACGAACGAAACGGATTGAAGAAATTTCTGAGGGCAATCAATAGGATATAACGGGTAGCAAATGAAGTCGGTAACGTTACAGACTGATGCTGGTTTAGTGATGGAGCTTCGCGTCTGGTGGGGGGTGGCTGGGGGGGGTGTAAGTGTTTGCTTTTGGGTGTTGACTTGAATGGTGTGTGGCGAGGTGTGGTGACGCGAAATGGATGAGTGATGAACGAGAACGATTCGCTTATAGTTTTTCGGGGTACATTACGTGGTTTGTCAGGTGGAACTGTGGGCGGTTGGCGATGGAGAAGGGGGGGCTGAGGGAGAGGGAGGGGACGAAGTTTTGCGGCAACATATTCAGTGGCAGTGAAACGTATTTAGCTGTCAACTGTGTCAACAGGATTGTGTCGACATTCGATTGAGATAAGTGGTTCAGATGACAGTCCGCTTTTGAGAGTGAATTCGCGGAGAGAATTTGTGGACCAACTTTGTAATCTTTTGGAATTGAAACTTAGTGGCGGATAGGAGAGGAGAATGTTGCTGATAAATACTTGGGATGTTTGTTTATGCCCGCATGGGAGTCGGTCTTCGGTTTAAAGTCACTTAAGCCGGGTTGCAGTTGTGTGGAACGAAAGATTCAATTGGAGGTGACAATTTGGTACGGACGTCAGTTGGAGTTTTTTGAAGGAAAACACCTGACATTTGACATGAGTGTAAAGCAGTGACAAGGACATTTTATATTCTGGTTCGTAGTTTTACACAGAGTGTCCAACGAGTCATTCATTTTGAGGGTCAAGATTAGTGGCGAGCGAAAATCGGCAATAGCATCCACACTCCTCAAGCGAAGTGAGTTGATCATTGGATTGCAAGGAAATACGACAAAAAGACACTGCATATCCCCCCAAGCTAAGCATATGCAAATTTATTAGATCACAAGTTATCTGAGGCATAAATGCGGAGATTCCGCGGATTTATCCTTAAAAGGAAAAAGGATGGAGGCCTTTAGAAAATGTGAGTGGTTCAAATTTATTCCTTCGAAGACTTCTTCAAAATTAACTTCTTCTTAAACGTCAGTGAATGTCCATTACAATCGCGTCAAAAATTCTGAAAATTGCACATCCAGGTACGGCTCCTAAAAGTGGGCAACAATTTTTTTTCTCACTGGTGACATGCGTGTGGAGAGGGGAACTCTTTTCCAGAATGTTTGGAAATTCATCCAGTTGATCGTGTTTTCAAAGGCAGGGTGATCAATTTCTGATTCCCCTGCAGATTCATGTCTGGCTCCTAAGAGTAGGCTACAATTTTCTCCTCACTGTTGACAGATGCGTGTGGAGGGCGACTCCTTTTTAGACTTTCTGAAGATCATCCAGCTGGAACGAGGTTTACAAGAGAGGAAGATCAAGGTCCAGTTCATATCCATGCATATCCATGTACAGCTCCTAAATGTAGGCAACAATTTTGCACGTGGAAGCGGTAATTTTCCGAACTTTTTGAAGATCCTCCAGCTGAACGAAGTTTACGAGAGACGGCAGTCAAGTTCGGGTTCAAGATCTCCTGTAGATTCATGTGAAGCTCCTAAAAGTAGGCCACAATTTCCTTCTCACTGATGACAGATGCATGTGGAGATGGGAAACTTCAAGATTTTTTGAAGGTCATGTAGTTGAACGAGGTTTACGAGAAAGGACGATCACGTTCCAATTCCCATGCATATCCATGTGCAGCTCCTAAAAGTAGGCAGTACTTTCTTCTTAATGGTGACAGATGCCTGTGGAAGGTGGAATTTTCTAGAATTTCTTGGAGATCATCGAGTTGAACAAGAAAAGGTGATCTATGATTTCTAGTTCGCTTGCATAATCATGTGTAGCTCCTTAAAGAAGGCCGTGATTTTCTCTTCAAAACCGTCGTGGAGATCTCCTCTAAGGCACTCACGTCAGATGGCAACCTTTTCCATCATCTCCCGTCTCATACTCATGACATAATCGGATGACTCCCAGTAATTGAAAAATGTCCCCCTTGAAGGATCAAGAAGACATTACCACCCCCGCTACCCCCCTCCCCTCACCATCTCATCCATTCGGCGTCCTTCTCAAAATATGCTTACATCAATGTTCCACAAACGGAACGACAGAAAAAGAAAAAAACCCTCCCAGGACACAGTTGTTCCTCTCCAAAAAAAAAAAAAAAGAAAAAAAATGACAACACATACGCCTACATGCTCACATACACTTGCAACAATGGAATGTGTACACCCCGGGGAAATAAAAATAATAAAGCATGCTTAACGGTATTTGCTACCCCTCCCCTCCCCCCTCCTTCGTCCTCCCACAGACCACCGAACATCCGCTCATTTTGTGCGATGAAACAGGAGACAACAGGAAAAAAAATGTTGCCAAGGATAAGCCGATGGCCTCGAATAAAGTATGCATGTGTACTGTTCAAATTAAATTCAACACATCCCCCCACCCCCCCTCGCCGATCGCGGTGGACTGCTAGAAGAAGGGGGTGGGGGAGGGGGGGTGTGTACTCCTAAAGGACTAAAAGCCCAACACTAACCGTTTTCGAGAGTGCAGCCGCACCATGTGTGTGTGGGTGTGAATGTCTGCCTTCTTTTTTCGCAACCTAAATATCCTTTTATGTAAATTTCCACATTGTTCACGAAAAAACAACAACAACAAACCGTTACAGCTGAGTGTAAAAAGCACTTTTGGGTAGTTTTTGCTGGTCCTGTGCATCAGGCACTCTTCTGCTGGATACGAGAGACACTGAGTATGGAGAGGATGCAACGAAGGATATTATTGCAATTTTCCTATAACGAAACAGATTGCATCTGAAACAAAACAGAAAACGACCTCCAAACACCCTGCACCAGCACCAGCAGGAGCGGTGAAACATTAAAAAGGATAAAAGCACCAAAACCAAACTGTAAAGGATTCACGAGTGATGTTGCATGCTTTTATGAGCGTATCCTTGCACGTGTTTTTTTTTTCTTGTTTTTTGAAACAACAATTTTACACCAAAACACTATGTTACAGGACACTCAAGTGCAGCCGTGATGTGGGCAGACGAAGGAGGGAGGAGATGGCTGCAGACACACCAAAACGAACATCCTCAGATATGGCGCCCAACGTCTGATGTATGCGCCAATAATACTGATTTATGGATGCCCGCCCCTCGAATGGCTTCTTCATCCACTCTCTGCTCAAGCTGAACTCTGCTCTGTTGCTTCTTCATCAGTAACCACCGAGAGACGTGCGAGGGGATGGCACATCAGCACCACCCGCCAACGTTCTGGCGCATTTTGACCTCTATTCGAGTCGCTGGGCGTCGAGGATCTCCAACAACGCTCGTCGTTGCTGGAGAACTTTTCGCGTGCTTCATAAAATTTCATTATGTTCTTAATTTCTACAAGGCTACAAAGACGCCCAGCGTCCTTGTCATGGGTGTCATGGAATCGCACACCTTCGAGGGGGTATGAGCCGAAAAAAAAATGCCAAAGTTTTCAACCGAAACTTTTGCGCGTTCACTTTTTTGTTTTTTGCTGCCGTTCCCTCAGCAGTTTCCTGTCCACAGCTAAGCTATCCAATCGTCCTTGCGATATGAAAATATTAGACAGATAAAAATTAATTAACTGTATAATTCCTTGGCCAATAAACAAGAGAGGGTGCCTGTGCGGGAAGCCGTGGAAAAACAAAAATCCTCAAGGATTACCTTCAAAAGTCATACAGTTTCCTCGCTCCTGACTGAAATCATGTCTCTCCTCTGACTCCACCATCCTCTCCTCACCCTGCCCCACCCCCTCCCCCGTCACTGACTGGTGGAGTCCGGCGAACTTATTCACAATTCGGAATTAATATCCTGGATAGCCATTTTTATACTCCTAACGTCGGTGTTATACGACTTAATAAACAACAATTCGCTCGCCCCTGCCTCTCTCGTTGAGAGTGAGTGAGAGAGGGGGTGCGGGTGTTGCTGAGCCAGGTACCCAGGTGGACGAGGACGATGCGACGCGGTGAACGTTGCGCCCTGGTGGCTGTGCCGTTATTAGGTTTAATTTTAAGGATGATATCCGAGGTATGCGGAATACACGCAACGCGCCAGGTATTATGGCGTTCATAAAAGGACGATAAAGAGGAATATTCACAAATTGGTAGTCTTGCCTCTAACTCTCGTCCCCCACCACACCACCTTTCGACTCACTTCGTTTCCGGTTCATTGCGGGTATTTGCTGTTGTTCTTTTTTTTTTCCCTCACATTTTGGTCCTATACTCTTCTCGAGCGCTTAGGCAGTTCGTCCGCAAGCAGGCCGGCAGCGAGCGAGAGAGAGAGAGAGAGAGCGGGTTTTGCTTGCAACCACTTGAAACTTTTTAATGATGTCGATGTAGAGAGAGTCCTTTTTTTTCGGCGGCAGGGGGAGGATGCTGTCTGAATGTGTTGGTGGGCGTCGACGTCGGTTTTTTTCTTCTGTGGCTTGCATTTTTGAGATTTTATTTACATGTATCACCTGAAGGGAGCTAAGAGGACCGTTACGGGGAATTATTGTGTGAAGTCTGGAATAACTTTTGACTCGAGAGCGGTGTGGAGAGTTGTTCCACTCGAGGATTAAATGATTCGCGGTACTTTGAGTTGAATTGAGATGGAAAAGAGGGAATTGTTGGCGAATAATTGGGCAAAGTGTACTTCAAATGTGATCAGAATTAAGTGGTGGGAGAGGGAGGAATGCTTTTGAGAACGAGGAAATGTTTTTCTGCAGGGGAATTTGTGTGTCGCATGTGGAGCTTGACAAAGGACGGGGTTGTGCTTCGAATAGACACTCAAAACTAGTTGACTGATGGCTCAAAACCCATAAAATCGAAATGAATTCATGCAGATCCTTCGAGGTGAAGTCTTGGTTACTGGCTTCTTGCGCATCAGCTGCTGTCTCTACGGAGCGACCGATTAGGCATCAGTTTCTGTCTCTGGACTGAGAAAGGCTGACGGACAGGTCGCGGCCGATTCGACATCAGCTACCGTCTCTAGTCCCTGGGTGCGCCACCTTAGACGTCGATGTCTTCTGTTGCGTTGTCACACTGATTCAGAGTCGAAGATTTGTTGGGTTCTCTCCGTTCCTTCACAACTCCACAAAAGGAGCTCCTCCATGCCCAGCTCTTTTCAGCTCCTTTTGGCAACAAAGTCTTCATTCTTCCACAAGCGACCGCTTACAGTCTCTGAACCTGGGCCTCAACCAACAATCCCCTCAAATTGGCTCGGATTGATTTCTCACAAATAGATGGCGCCACAAACACAAAGTGAGAAGAGAATTACTTTCGGGGTTTAATTTAAGCGTCGACTGATTGGATTTGACAAGGAAAAGGAGCGTCTTCCTCTCCTACAGTGACCTCAGTGTCCTGCAGTGGTCTCTGCTTAATTCCTTGAAAATCAGGGCAGTAGACGTACCTTCTTCTTCTTTTGATGGCGCTACAGTCCGGGGTGGGCCTGGGCCTCAACCAAGAAACTCTCCAGTTGGCACGATCTTTAGCCAACCGCCTCGAGTTCCCCACGCCAAGTTGGCTAAGGTCCGTCTGAACTTGTGTGCATCATCGATTTCGTGGGCGTCCTCGATCGCGTTGTCTCACAGGCGCAGAGGAGTTAGAGACCCTGTCAGCCTAACGAAAGAGTCACCGGAAGCATCGCACTTCGAACCTTAAAGGCCTTCTGCACGTCGATTTCGTGGGCGACCCACGGGTGCGGAGTCGAAGACCTTAGAAGGTCAGCATAAATTTGAGTTGGAAACGATCAATGTCCTGAAAACCTTAGGGTCCCAGGTTCGAATCCCAGTTAAAGTAAAGTTAATACGCTTTTATTCGGTTTTTCAAATCTGGTCCTGCCACCATTTGCCGTTGGGATCAAATTAACGGCGCTATCACTGGAGCTCCAGCTAAGAGAGTCTTCGAATCCGAGCCTCCCGGTTCGAGAAGAAGAGGAAGACCGAACCTCCGGTAAAAAGACCAAGTCATCGCGGATGTAAGACAGCTTGGTCTTGATGAGTGAAAGCGGAGTGCCGAGGACCGTCAACGATGAAAGGCGAGTGATATCTCAGACTCGGACCCTCAGTAGGCCTGTTAAGTAAGTAAATAAGTATCTCTGGAGCGGTCAATCTGTGGTCGTAGTCTGACTGACGGTGGGTATCGCAATGGATCTACATGGTCTAAGTGTGCTGGTGAATTCACTAGCAGCCCCCTAAACAAACCTAGAGCTCTTGATGCCCGGATACACGGGCTATCGCCCGGGTACTCAAGTGACTACTTGGGCTCTGAGTCTAACTAAGTCGAGTCATAATTTGAATATTTGTCCTCTTCACTCCTCGTCACTCCTTCAGCATCTAAACGCAACCAAAAGTGTGTTCAATTGGAGCTTACACCTCATGAAGTGTAACTGATCACGTCCGCCGCTTGTCAACAAGTCCCTCAGCAATCTCCAGCCCACACCCTGACACCTTCAATCTGCCCCTCAAAGTCCTCGTTTTCCCTCCCCCTCCCCGCACAAATCCGATGAGTCTCCCAATAATTCTAATTTACACCAAACCGCTGCGGATAATCTCTGAGCATTTTTCACAGAGCAGCGCAAAAAAAAAAAGGAAAGCCACTACACCCCGCTAAGCGCTTTGTTGGCTGAACTTCCCTCACAGCAGCGCGGCCCACCACACGTCTGATAGTGACCGGACCACTCGTGCACCCCCCCGCTGAAGTATTTAATTTAATTTACCATTTTTTTTTCGGCTGCCCACTCTGGTGTGGAACCTATTGTTCATCGAAATGAAACTTGCTTTTTGCATCTCCTCCGCAGGAAGTGGGCGGGTTCAACGCTCGCAAGCAGAGATACAATTTGTAACAAGGATAACCCACCCAAATAGGCACTTGAGTAAATTAAATGAAAATTGTTTAATTTTTGAAATGAATGTAATTGAATTAATGGCGCCCTCCTGGATGAGTTTTTGGGTGGCGGGGGGGCGATGGCCAGAGGGTAAGGCGCGGGGAACAAAAGATTACTTGACGTGGATTCTGCGTGCGTTGCTGCACAGGCCGTGGCGCTGATGGGCTGTGTGATGGTTTGCCTGGTGAGTTGTGAAATCTCCTTCGCTCCCAAAAAGGGGCTCACACTAGAGCTCGAGCGGTTTGGTGAGTGTATGGCTTCTCGTGCAGGGTGTGTGCTCTGCGTTGTAAGCCGGTTTGGTATGTGTAAACACTGGCGAGTAATCGATTTAATTTCGAGCCTCTTAGAGGGTATTTGGTGCAGTTTATTTGCTTTGGATTGTCTGTGGATGATGATGGTGTGGGTGGGGGGCGATCAGAGAGTGCGTGGCGATGGGAGAGTGTGGGGGCGATGAGGGAGGGATGAAGACTGTGCTGGAGTAAGGGGGCGCTGGATTTAATTTAAATCGAATAAAAGGACGTGTGTTGAGAGGGGTTGAGAGCGAGATTCGACGACGACGAGTGGATTTAAATTCATTAAAGCGTTTGAAACGTAGTTCTGAGTCAAGGGGAAAGGGGAATTTTTAAAGAAAGTGAGGCAGGTTGGGTGATGTCCAGATCCACCTCGGAATGTAGCGCCCTAAGAAGAAGAAGAAGAAGATGCGGCAATTTTTGTTGTTAACGTAGCCGCCGAGATGAAAATGCGCCGCCTAGTCAGAAAAGATGATTTTTCGCACAAAATTGTTGTCCAATTCTGCTCTGCTGCTCTAAGCCCAAACTGCGAAACGAATGGTGGCGCGCCTACAATTGCTGAGTCAGCAAGGACCTTGTCAGCGAACAATCCGAGATCTTTGTGGAGAATTCTTCTAAGGCTAGTGCGTGAAATGCTGAGCTGTTGAGATCGATGGCGAATCGATGTTCCTGAATTGAGTCTCACACTCTTGGCCACAGCAGCCACATCCGCATCTGTGTGCACCGTACGACGACTGGGAGTTGTCCACTAGCACACCAGTCCCACGAAATGTTTGCACAAACTTGCGTACAGCAGTCGCGGTGGATGCTTCATTTCGGCCAAAAGTTCTTTTCAAAAAATCCACTGTTTGGGCTACACTGCACTCACTTTGGAAATGAGTTTTCAATATTTCCCAACGTTGTTCAGACATAAAACTTCTCATTTCATTCCGCGGATGTATGATACTGACTTTCTATCAATTTCCAGCGGGAAACAGCTGTCAGTGTCAAAATAACGAATGATTTAAAAAGAAACCAGTAGATGGCCCACCCAACCTGAATTGGGCGACGATGTCGTACAAGATCGCTGAGGAAAGGCTCATCTGGATGCCAGACGAGGCAGAAAATCACTCCAGGAAGCTGATTCCTCTCACACCGTAGTACCCACACGTTATTTTGTGTCATTTCTGTTGGCTGCGGACCTCTAGAGCGACAATGCTTGAGACTCCCTTATCACTTGAGGCCAGACGTGGTAGCACGCAATTCTCTTTCAAATGGATCATGACAGAAGTCGCTGAGAAAGGCTGGATCCTTTTCTCAACAGTCCTTTGGTTTCTACACAGAATCTCTGGGCGAATTCACTGCTCTCTTCACACCCTCAGCTCCTCCTTAGCCATTACGTGGATTGAATTTGAAATGTCTAGAGTTCTGCCAGTCGATGACTCCACCTCACCCACCATTCTGCACGAGAGAATCTTCATAAATCCTTGACAAATCGGTCGCTCCCTGTCCATCAGCTTTATCTGCCACCGTCCAGGGACAGCAGCTGATGCGCAAGAAGCCACCAACCAGGACTTCGCCTCCAAGGACCTGCATCAATTCATCTCGAATTAATAAAATCCACTGCCATCCAGATAAAAGTCACATGTCACGTTCCCATTATGTACTGTCACCCGTACCGCATACGCCCCCCGCCTGCATGCCTTGAGGTGAACGCTTGATGTATCTCGGCGGCGGTACTGGTCCGAGAGTCCAGAAATGAATCACAGGACCAACAGCTGTTCCCACACGCGACCCTCCCCGGCCGATGGCATTCACAATGCGATGCACAAAAAACGGGGAACAGCATCTCGCCCCCTAGAGCGAGTGTAAACATCGCCACCCCTGAAATATTTCATTTAATTTTCGAATCGAACGAGTGTCCCCCATCGTGGTGGCGGCGGCGTCCAGCTGCGGTCCTCTGACATGGAGAAGTCGTGTACTTTCCATTTGACCCCGCCCCCTCCCCCATCCCCTCAATCTGAAGCAAATAAATTAATTTTTTCGTGTCCTGCGATGCAAATCCGTGGAATAAATTCTGAAAGGTGCATTAAGGACGTTTCTCGGGTGCACTCTCCGTGTGCGGACACGATGGGTCAACCGATGGCCGCTAGCAGGTCGAAGTGCCTGCCACGCTGCAATGGATAATTCATGACATCGTCGTTGATGGGGAATGAGAAGGGGGGCGGGGGGAAGGGGGATGCACTTGCCCCCCCGCAGAAGTGAAATATTAATTTGCTTTTAAGGCTCACGTCGTCATCAATTTCTTATTAATTCAGGATACGGCAGAATGCAAAACCAATGATGGCACCGGCACACGGACTCGGACTGGGAAAGGAGCAAGGCCAGAAAAAATTACCAACCCCCCTCCCCGTCGGCCCCCGGTCCCCTGCCACTGCTGTGTGTCCTTTTGTTGTTTTAATCGTTAATCTACAAATGAAGGGGACACACACACACACACACACACCCTTTTCGGAGAACAGATGTTGCCGCTACCGCTACCGTCGTGGCTGGTGCTTCAACTGCAGCTACTGCCGCTGCTGTTGCCTCAGATCCTGCGGCACTCCCTTGAGAGTATAAATTATTAAACAATAAAGCTCATTAATTTTATGCGGGTCAACTGATTCCTTTCTTCGTTTGGTCCTTTGGCTCCCGTTCCCTCTCTCTCGCTCTCTCGCGCGCTGCCATCTCAGAGACGGCAATCATTTGTCGTCTCCCCGTGCAGCGGTGGCAGCATAAGGATCGCCATCAGCGTGGCGGACGGGACAAAAGGGAATTTTTGAGTGGCGTATTTTTAATACGCGAACAAAACAACGCAACGGCACAAAAAAAAAGAAAGGAGAAGAAATAAATAAGAGGATGAGGAACGAAACAAAACGGGACATGAGATAAAAATCCTTTTAATCTTTGCGAGGACTTTTTCGTTTAATGAGGTTATAATTTGAGTGTCAGGGATTATATCGGAATTAATTCACTTTCTTTGGTGTCGCTGTCGTCGTCGTCCTCCTCCGAGGCGTCCTTTTCATTTCTCACTTATTTATGTCGGGACTGTGCGTTGGATCCTTTTGCCACTTCATTTGCTTTTTGTCTCGAATGGACCAGATGCAATCGGGGGCAGTTTTGGTTAATTAATGAGAAAACGGACTGCTTTGAGTGGGTGTCCTTAAGATGATGATGACATTTGAGTGGTGAATACATCAGAAGGTCGAATGGGAAAGGGAGGAGGGGGAAATGAAATGGAGATGGTTACTCTCTTTCATTGAATTCAACTGGAATTCTTTTGCGTTTCTTTCATCTCGAATTCCGTGTGGTCCTTGATTGGTCTTTGGGGGTAGCGCGGAAATTGGAAATCAAAGGCGGAGCCTTCTAGCAACAGGCAGGTCGGCAAGTTAGTGTCAGGACTGCTCGTTGGACACCGGGCGAGGCAACGTTCATGTTTTGCCAGGAGATCGTCCCTCACATCAAGGAGACTCATTAGCTCCTGAAGCACCGCTGATTTTATGTGCTTTGGCCATCAGTCAATTGGTTTTCTTTGGGGACTTAGTCGTGACAAGGTTAGGTAAGAGGACCGCTAGTGAAGCAGCCCACTTAGACCATGTTGATCCATTATGATACCCACCGTCAGACTACGACCACTGATCGACCGCTGCAGTGATTCTTACTTACTTACTTAACACGCCTACGACCCACGGAGGGTCCGAGCCTGAGATATCGCTCCCTTCCATCGTTCACGGTCCTCGGCACTCCGCTTTCACTCATCAAGACCAAGCTGTCTTACATCCGCGATGACTTGGTCTTTGTACCGGAGGTTCGGTTTTCCTCTTCTTCTCGAATCGGGAGGCTCGGATTCGAAGACCCTCTTAGCTGGAGCTCCAGTGATAGCGCCGTTAATTTGATCCCAACGGCAAATGGTGGCAGGACCAGATTTGAAAAACCGAATAAAAGCGTATTAACTTTGCTTTCACTGGGTTTCCTCCGTTCTTCCACAACATTCTTCGACAAGCGCCCACTCAGAGTTTTGAAGGACCTCCTCCATGCCCAGCAACAAAGACTTCATTCTTCCACAAGCGACCGTTTACAGACTTTGACCCTGGGCCTCAACCAACAATCCCCTCCAGTTGGCACGGATTGATTTCTCACAAATAGATGGCACCACAAACGCAAAGTGAGAAGAGAATTACTTTCAGGGTTTTAGTTAAGCGTCAACTGATTGGATTTGACAAGGAAGGGGGAGTGCTCTCACTCCTGTAGCCTCCATATTGGTCTCTCCTAAGTCCCTTGAAAATCAGAGCAGACGACGTAGCTTCTGAAGGTCTGAAGGTCTTCCCCTCCTGCAGGATCCATAGTTGTCTCTGCAAAACCCCTTACAAATTAGGGGAGACGACGTCGCTTCCTATTCTTTTGATGGCTCTTCAGTTTGGAGTGGTCCTGGTCCTCACCGAAGATGCCTCTCCATCCAGCAGTCTCCAGTTTCTCACACCAAGCCGGCCGAAGTCTCTCTCGACTTGTGTGCGCCGCCTTGTACGTGGTCGTCCTCTGTTTCGTTTTCCCACAGGCTCAAAGTCGAAGCCCAACTCAATCACGTCAAATAGGATCCACACGGAATTTCCATCACATCTCCACCAGGATCACCTGCAAATCCCCCGGCATATGTCCCTTTCAATCACCCTCTCTCTCACAGTGACACAAGTCCACACGCCTCCCTCGAGCGAAACGCGCGGTGTAAAAGCAAAATCCTTTTAGACCGCAGATCTCGTATCTCAAGCACTTCCGAGACAAGTCTAGTCACCTTCATTTCCTCTGCCAGCGAGTCCCCCCCTCACAAATAGGCCATGACTCAGTCAACATCAAATCCCCCAAACAGATTACCCACCCGCCACAAAAGTCAAGGCTCATGTACCGTGCGGTTGCCGGCACACAAAAGGCATCCACAAATCGAAATCCATTTTTCTTCATCCGCTTCAACAATGCATTCCCATTCCCCAGTCCCGAGTGAGTTCTGTGCAACATTTATCCCTCTCAGGGTATCACAACAGCGTCCTCCTCGTGCTTAGAGGGCAAGGATATCCATCGCCTTGGTGTGGAGAAAGTAATCAAACGACATCCGATTCGTCTTCAGTCTTCAAATCATCAACGAACATCTGAGAAATGGAATATCTTCATCCACACGGCTTGTTGTATCTATTATGCGCGGGGACAATGCAACAAGGCACTCTGCCACACTGTCTTCCCGCCAATCCATCTCTTGATCTCATCAATTTTTCCCAGCGAGTCTAATGTGAGCGAAGGAGTGCCGGGGAATGGAATCAATAAGGACCCCAACGAGGGGGTTGTGGGCGAGTTTCGAACTTCGGCTGAGTTGGAATGAATGTTGATTTATTGAATACACGACCCCTTGACGGGGAATTTGATTTTCTTCCCTCGCCCGCTTCACTCTCCCATCGGGTAGGAAATTGCAAGTGCGATAAGTTCCACAGGCCACCCTCGAGAAGGACATAAAAACGAATCTATCTCTCTCCGTGTGTTTGCTCTGAAATTCAATGGGACGATAAATAATTGACTAGGGCGGCGGTGGATGGTGGTGGGGTTGATTTGAACCACCCCCCATCCACTGCAGCGATTTTTTGTTTCCACCCTCGTTGCCACCCAACTCAAGCGAGCAAATTTGATGGCCAGCCGAACCGAATCGGCCGAGAGTCAGTCCAGAGACCTCTCCCACTCCTTCTTGAACATGCCCTTCGTATTCCGGTTTGATAATAAAAATAGAGGAGGCATCAAGAAATCACCCCCACCCACCGCCGCCCGTTCGGCGAAATAAGTAATAGGATATGTCAAGATCTCACCCTTGGTCAGCACTGACGAGGGGGCTCAGGCTAACAACCTTATCTGCTCGCTCCCGGCAGGAAGACCAACCCAGAGTCATAAACGCCCTCCCCCCCGTCCGCCCACCACCTCTCGGCCAGCAGCTCTCTGGTGTGATTGCAATCTTTATGGACTCGGTCGAACTCATTTGTGGAAGCTAATTTAAAATGCTGCACACTCGTTAGATTGGCGTGGCAGCGGAGCACTGCTGCCGGTTGTGATGGTTTTATCTCCAATTATGAGCCGAGGGGTGGCGAACGGATGGCGAATGACGCAAGTTCGGAAAATTGAATCACGGTTCTTGTTCCACAACCGATTCGTCCAACAACAGCAGCACAGCAGCACAGCGTCACCTTGCGCTTCGCCAGCGACCCAGCGTCTCGGAGTTGAATCGGCAATTAGATGAAGGAGCTGGCAAAAACTAATTCCCACTGGACAGGAAGTCGGCAGCGTCGCATTTGTGGATGGCTTTGTCTGTCTGTGTGTGTGTGTGGGGTATTTGTAATTAGAGCTCGTATTCAAGGATGCGTGCTTGAAGGGAGTCGTCTTCGAAGGCAGGGCTCAGGTGGAAGATGTCAGAAGGACCTGTGTTGCACAATCGTGATTATCTTTCATTTTGTTGCACGTAACCTCCCCCCATCCCTCGGTGGGATGAGGCACAGTTGAAGGAGGTCGCGCAATTATGGGTTAATTGTTACGTTGCTCTGGGTAACGCGGATGACACAGATCCTTGCAAGGTCTTGCCTTCTTTTAGTTTTGTCATCACCTCTCTCTGCAGTTGGGGCGGGAATTCGTTTCGTGGAAACGACGAAAAATGGGAACGTAATTCTTTGCTGCTCATCAGAAATTTTTTTGGAACGTGGCTTCTGGGGAATCGAGTGGAGGT
Organism: Myathropa florea; assembly: GCA_930367185.1. Classification (NCBI taxonomy): domain Eukaryota; kingdom Metazoa; phylum Arthropoda; class Insecta; order Diptera; family Syrphidae; genus Myathropa; species Myathropa florea. The sequence continues at coordinate 42,492,712 of OV884005.1, read as the reverse complement.
AATCATCAGGGAATACTAGTTTCTGTTTGAATGTGGAGGGTCACACAATGCCCGTGAGGGTTAAGAGAGAGGAAATTCTCCTGCATTTTCTGTAGGAGAGGTAGAAATTCTCCTGCATTTTCTGGGTTTTTTCTTTGAAAATTACGATCCACATTGATCCACATGAGAGATGAAAGTATCTCGACGATTTTTCGATGCAATTCCCTGGAGATTGGATCATTCCTTCCCATTTAATCACAGTTCATTGAATCCACAAAGTCAGTGGATGACAGTTTTTTTGTGTGGAATGTATTTTGTTCCATTTCGAATGGCATTTCGTTTTCGAACTTGACGATGGAGCATATGTATCGAATTTCAAGGAAAATCTGTATGCCAAGAAGACATAACAATCCGCGTCCTTTGGAATACGTTCCACAAATCACTTAGGCTGTCTGATCTTCTCGGAAAACGTGTGAAATGTTTGTTATTTTCTCTGTAGTAGTTTTGAAGTCCAAGACCAAGTGTGATTCTGACCCTTTTAACTTAAACTTACATTCCACAATATGTCCCTCTGGACATTTTTCTATAAAAATCTGTGGAATGCATGTTATTTACTCTGAGATCAACTTCAGGTCCAAGACAGAGAGTGATGCTGACCCTTTAAACTGAAACTTATATTCCACAATATGCAATACCGACTCGTTTAACTTAAACTTACGTTCAACAATATGTTCCACAGAACATTTTTCTATAAAAATATGTGGAATGAATGCCATTTTCTCCGAAATAACTTCAAGTCCAAGACAGAGGGATGCTGACCCATCTAACTGAAACTTTCAGTCCACAATATGCAATTCCGACCCGTTTAACTTAAGCTTACGTTCCACAATATGTTCCACTAAACATTTTTCTATGAAAATCTGTGGAATGAATGGCATTTTCCCTTTAATCAATTTCAAGTCAAAAACAGAAAGTGATGCTGGCCCTTTCAACAAAAACTTACGTTCCACAATATGTTTCATGGAACATTTTAGTGAGTTTCTTGGACCATCTCGGGCCAGAATGCAGTAAGTACCACTTCAGTTCAAATTCGACTTCCAAAATGCATAACAATCCCATCCTTTGACATAAAGGACATTTCAAGTCTCACCCAGCCAACCACCCATCATCAATTCATCGTCCAAGCAATTCATTCGATAACCATTCGATGACACTTTCTGAACCTAAATGTGCACACCCAATCCATCGATGAGAGCTATCGGATGCACTACAGCACCTTGTCCCCATCCACTTCACTCACCAAGAACCTCCTCCTCCACAATCTCCCTTCGAATTCACTCCAAAATGTGCATTACTTAAACAAACTCTTCGATTTGCTTAAGAGCCACTGAACCACATCACGTGCAGTCCCTCTCACAAACAATTCCATCGAGTGGATCCTTGAAGGGGATTTCCAAAATTTGTTCTATGAGCAACAACCACACACTCGCTCGCTGCTCACTCCTCCGCCTTGTGTGTCCAGATAAATTCCATCCCCTCGACCGGCCACAATCAATACTCATTGTTTCGACAGAACCCACTGAAAAATCGCTCAATGAAATCCCGCCGCAGCAGCGCACACACAATTTCGTGTATTAATTGCTGTAATTTTGTTGCACTTAGCCAACGCAATCTCATCTCTTCCTCCCATTCACACACAGCCGCACTCCTCCTCCCCCGCTGATTGAAGCCAACTACTGCCAGTTGCCATCATCCTAAGCACTGTCCGACCTGACAGATGTTACCAAACACAGCCAGCCGTTGTTTTTGTTGCTACCAGGAGCATAACTTGCGCTCTCATGTGAGCCCGGGCTATAATTGGAAACTTTGCTTAATTACATCATTAGCAGAGTCAATAGATTTTCGCTTCGTTAAGCAATAAACAATACCCGCCATAATACAAGCGAGTCCTCCCACCCTCTTTTCGATGCGCCCCACGATACACAGCACACAGCATAAATCTGTTCCCAGCAGCAGCAGCGGCAGTGGCAGCATCGAACGCCAGCCAAAACCATCCACACCATCATCTTCATGCTTTTCACTTATTTTCGCATTTGGCTTTTCCTTCCATTTCAACGGAGACTGCCTTTATCCTTTCGCCCTGTTTTTGGGGGGGGACAGACGAAAAACCAAAGAGGTGGTCAGACGGAGCGGGGCGAACACACCCCGGGAATGCTTTGCTATTTCATGGTTACCTCTCCATCTTCATTATCATTATCATCATCGACACACAGAGAGCACAGAGGATGTCGGCGCTGCCGTCCGAATACGCTGCATCCATCGGTGGACCGCGCAATGATGCTCCAACTATGAAGGAGTATTTATTTACTTTTATGTCTCGAATACTTTTACTTCCGCCCGAGCTAACAGGGCATTATTCTGGCTCTTGAAATTCATTGGCACCTAAAGCCGCAAAATAATTTATTTTTATGACAGAGCGAGAGGCGGGGGGAGGGGATTGCACTTGTATTCTCACTCTTGAACTGATTTGAATATGGGGCAGATGAATGTGGGTGGAAGTTCCCAGATGTGAGGGGTACTTTACACTTACGATCCACATAGGTTCCACACCGAATAACTGCGGAATGGGTGGGTGGATTTTTGAAAATATTCACTTGATCTGTAGGGGAGAGTTTAGAGAACGAGTTTGAGAGACAAAAACATTCCTCCCTGTCCTCAAATTGAAGAGAATCTCGAAACTCTGCGAGAGGACACGATATTCTGTAGGAAAAAACGAACTATGTCATGACCATACAACCGCAGGAAAAAGGAGATAAATGAGAAATTGTGAATCATAAACAATTCCCAGGCAACATTCAAGATTTCAATTAACTCGCCCACAATCCACATGCGAACTGCAAGGAATCTCTCTCAAACAATAGCCGATTTCTCGACTACCTTCCTGGTAACATCATCCAGTTCGGATGCCCCCGTATGTATACCTCTGGCGGGCAGAGGCAAAACCATCATCCATTTGAATGCCTAAATGATTTTTCTTCTATGCTTTTCCTTTGTTTTCCCTTTTTTTTTTCCTTTTCCCTTGGTTTCACTTTGTTTTGGTCGTTCTCTCTCTCGTTCACCATGCAAACATCCAAGGAAATTTCATTCATTGTTTGCCCTCTATGCTGGGAATCTTCACACACACACCCACTCACCTACGACAGGACAATGCCAACAGTACACTCGAGAAGAATTTGAAAAGAAAAAAAAGCCCAGGCCCAATGCGAGCGAGCAAGCGAGACCGGAGACACAGTGATGATTGAAGAGAAACGGGAAAAGAAAAAGAGAAAGAAAAACATTTTTATTGACGCAATTTGCATAAATTTTGCTCCCTTAACTGCCAATAAACCAAACAATCTGGCATTTCCTGTGAATGAACACACACACACAGAGCCCCGCAGAAGCTGAATGGGTAACGAACGAAAAAATAGAAAGTAGGACAATGCTCGCTAACGGTAAATAGGATAACCTCTCATAAGTGAGTGAGACAGACAGTGGCAGACATTTCGTTCGTCCTTGCTAAACCGCAAAATGCCTTTCGGTTGGCGTCTTCAGTGGGCTGCCTCATCTTCCCCGTGCTCAGCCTTGCGCCAGTCATTTTTAGGCGGTCCTAGCCGACCTAGTCGTTGTCGCAGTCGTTTCGTCAATTTAAAGTTCGTTAACTATTAATGACTTCCGTGGAAAAACTCATTTAACGGTACCCAACTTTATACACTCTCTGTCCCTGTCCCTCTCAATTTTGGGGCGCAAAAGACAAATGACTGCGATGGGGTGCCACCGCTAATAACAATACAGTGGCGGCCAGGAGGCACTAGAAGACCCTCTACCCCCACCGCCCCTCAATCCACCGCCTCAGCAGCCGCAGCAAGAAGAAGAAGAAGGCAGTGAATCAAAGCTAAGGCAAAAGTTTTTATTACCCACCAATTCGTGGTATTGCAAGGTCCTTCGAGCCGGGTACTAAGTTTAATATGCTTTAACGGCATGTGGAGGACCTCCCCAGTGCCCTAGTGCGGCCCCGCATACTCGCTCGCGTTGCATATGAATAGTTCATACCGAATGGAGGATTGTTTTTGCCGCACCGCGCTACTGCCACACCGAAGGATATGAGGAAAGAAATGCATAGTCTGCCGCATGTGGTGCACAATGGTCTCTCAACTCGACTCTCTGTCCCACTCTCCCCACACTCCCCACATTTATCCCGTATAAGGATAAAGTTTTTCCCAACGAATTGGCCCCTCATTCTCTAGGGAATTTTCAATTGTTTGCTCTCTCTCTCTCGCTCTCACTCTCCAGTGCGGCCCGTGTCATTCCCTATTCCCATTCACCAGAGATGCATACAATTCAACTGGCATTTGGTGCAACTGTGAGACGCTCACACATATCGTCCGTAAGTGTGGCATAATTTCCGGAAGAGAAAGAGAGCCACTGTATGTTTACAGTGTGTCGATACCCTAGTGCCAATGTTGATGCCATTCGGTCCTCATCCACCTCACGTCACCCCCCCCCCCCCCCCGCACACACACACGGAGTGCAGCACTGTGAGTCTGCTTGGGGGGATTCTCGTTTTGCGGTATTTCATTTTTAGGAAGATATGCCAGTTGGAAGAAGGCAATCATTCGTTTTGGGATGATTTGTGTATCCTGAGTGCTTCTGTTCCTTTTGGTTTTGTTCGGTTCTGTTGCCCTGCTCATGGGTGTACCGTGGTGCCATCTGTTGAGTGTTCTGCGGATGTCTTCTGTTGTTTTTTTTTTCGGGGAAATTTATGTTTGTTTTCCTGTCGAGAGAAGTATTTCTTTTGACTGGGAAATGAATGGGTCCATTGAAGACGCTTTTGTCTTCCCGACAAGGTTTGGCCTTGACGGGCCTTAGCATTTTCCTTTCTCATGGAAAAAGAATGGGGTCCGTTGACGGCGGCTTTGTCTTCCTGGTTAGGTTTACCCTTGACGGGCCTTGGCATTTTTTTTGGCAAGGCTTGGCCTCTATGTAGGTCCTTGACGGGCCATAGCATTTTTCCTTTCTCATGGAAAAAAATGAGGTCCGCTGACGGCGCCTTTGCCTTCCCGGCAAGGATTGGCCTTAATGGAGGTCCTTGACGGGACTTAGTATTTTTCCTTTCTCATGGAAAAGACTGGGGTCCGTTAACGTCGCCTTTGTCTTCCTGGCAAGGTTTAGCCGTGACGGGCCTTAGCTTTTTTCCTTTCTCATGGAAAAGAATGGTGTCCGTTGACAGCGCCTTTGTCTTCCTGGCAAGGTTTAGCCTTGACGGGCCTTAGCACTTTTCCCTTTCTCATGGAAAAGAATGGTGTCCGTTGTCGGCCCCTTTGTCTTCCTGGCAAGGTTTGACCTCTATGAAGGTCCTTGACGGGCCTTAGCATTTTTTCCTTTCTCATGGAAAAGAATGGCGTCCACTGACGGCGCTTTTGTCTTCCTGGCAAGGTTTAGCCGTGACGGGCCTTAGCATTTTTCCTTTCTCATGGAAAAGAATGGGGTCCGTTGTCTTCCTAGCAAGGTTTAGCCTTGACGGGCCCTAGCATTTTTCCCTTTCTCATGGAAAAGAATGGGGTCCCTTGACGGCGCCTTTGTCTTCCCGGTAAGGTTTAGCCTTGACGGGCCTTAGCACTTTTCCTTTCTCATGCAAAAGAATGCGGTCCGTTGACGGCACCTTTGTCTTCGTGGCAAGGTTTGGCCTTTATGGAGGTCCTTGGCGGGCCTTTTTTTGGACTTTTCTCGTGGACTTCTCCCAGAGGTATGCAGTTCCCTGCCTCCTCAGTTTGGGTCTCAAGTTTTCTTTCACTCTACGACCGCCTTCGTTCATTCTTAGCGAAGATTCAAACCATTCAGGCTTCAAGCAGCTCTGGAGTCCCTCCACTGGCTCCTTCGACGCAGAACCCCTTTCGATCGTCAAGAGTCGGGACCAGTGGTGCAAGAAAATTGATTTAGGCTCGAACTTCCCACCTCTAAGCAGTTGGGTGGGCGATAGGGTGCTCTTGCGTCTATGTCGCAGTTCACTGAGACCAACAGTTGGGTCCAATGTGCCCCGGCAATTAAAGCAGTTAAAGCCCCACAATCCTCCATCTTTGACAGGACCCCATAAATTGCCTATCCACCCCATCACCGGGACCGTCTTCCTTCAAGCAATCCAGCCGCTCTCCCTTTTTGTAATTATGAAAGTCAATTCGTCTGTCTGGCCGAGTCGGTGGTCATTATCGTTATCTGTCAAGTCGGTCTGCGGCGCTCGGGATGCGACGCTCTGACTGCGGTTGCCATTAGCCGAGGCGAGGCTCTATCCGCTCTCCACAAAGAATCCATCATTCGGGACCAAATGTCACACGGTGACGACTGCCAGAAGGACGGGAAGAAAAATCACTTAAGTCGCCCGCCCACCGATGCGGCAGTCATTACTGGAAATTCGCTTTACTACGACTCTACTCTACTCGCATCCACCAACCCCGCAGTCGTAGTTAATCACTGGTTCGAAACGAAACGGAACAGCGTCTCACATGATACGCCTGCAGTTCGAACGCCAGCTCCAAATGGTGCGTAATTACCGCTCGAAGGACGACAAATGATGCCACAAAACCCAAACAGGACCGGAGAGAGTGTAACACCGCCACCACCACCACCGGCACCACCAGCACCACCAGCCAGCCAGCCAGTAGTTTGGATATGCAGTTCCGCCGGAGTGATGATGATAACGCTGTGGTGCCCGCTGCTCTGCTCTGGAATATCCTGCTGCATCCTTGCCACCGTCGAGATGTGGGAATTTCTCAAAACATTTCGAAAATGAAATTTTCGAATTGGACCCCCATCGAGAGCGAGAGAGAGTGCGCCTCCTTGGTTGAGAGATTTTCCGCCTGCAGGCGCTGTCCTCAGTGTCGCCCTGTGCATCACTGGCATGCGGAGTGGTTGAGCCTGGACTCCTGAGCCGTGGAGGGTGCCGGTTTTGGGAAGGGGGGAAGACAATCAATAAATTCTCCGTGCTCTAGGGTTGGCCCCCCTCGGCCTACATATGCACGTATGTGTGGCTTTGAATTTATGTCCCTTCGCCTGGGTGGAGTGTCCTTTAAATGGGCACATCGCCCCAGTGAGCCGGCCTGGGCTGGGGTGTACTGTAAAATTGTGTTTTATGACCAGAGATAATGGAACAGTGTAGCAATGGAAATGCTTTGTTCTCCATATCCAATGGACACTCCAGGACTACTCTCTCTGCTTCCTAGATAAAGTGGCCGACTGCGATACCGACTGCTACAAGATGACGATGAAGAACTGTGCCTGCGGAGGGGGACACAAGGAGGCTATTTTCTATGTTTTTCCTTTTTTTGGGGCCAATGGCAATGGAACTTCTGGTCATTAAGGTGCAGCAAAGTGAAACGAAGAGCAGCAGAGTCCATAAATACTCTGCAGAGATACAATGCAACATGGAGAGGGAAAAAGATTGAAATGAAATGAACTTCGAGGAGGATCCTGTGGCAGTGAAAGACGATATTCTGCTGCAAGATGTCACTGTGGGTCGAGGGAATGCTTTATTTCAGTCAAATATGCTCCGAGATATCCTGAGTGGATGCGGGATTTGTTTGGGACGTGATTATGGGGATGCGTGTTCGGTTGATGCAGTGCCATCTGTTAGGCTGCGATGGCAGCTTGTGATTGGTGTCTTTGATAAAGTTTCATTATTGTTTTGGGGTTTTTTTTTAGGGGGAAAGGGACTGTAAACTGACATCAGAGAGAAGGCAGCTCCTTTCTGCTTGAATTGGGGAAATGAAGATGAAGGCGATTCTAGGGACTGATGGATTAATGCGGCTTTTCTTCGCAGCCATGAAATTGATGCCCTTGTGGCTACAGACTGCGCTAGTGGACGAAAGATCGGGTTATAGTACAATCGACTCCCTCTAAGTCGAATTTTCACGGGATATCAAAATTAGTTCGAGTTAGAGGAAGTTCGACTTAGACGATGGTTTTTGTATGGAAAATGAGGGTAATGCAAAAATAAATATGGCGAAAAAATTCGAGTTAGAGGAAAATTCGACTTAGAGGGAGTCGACTGTAATAATAATAATGACGGCGCTACAGTCCGAGGTGGACTTGGGCCTAGCTTCTCAGCAATAACTCGCGTTGTGCGTGCTATTGTTCTCTCAAGAGTGCAAGGAACCTCCAGTTTAATGTCGACTCCGAACGGCAAGTTTGAGAAGCTATTTCCAGACAGTTACACTCTTTGAGCATTGTCAGTGATTCGAAAGAGGTGGAGCCGTGAAAAAATGTTAGTCGTTTTTCCGAGATTTGAACCTTAGACCTCTAGTGCAGAAGTTGGCGCACCTACCCACTATGCTACGGCGCCGGTCGACTTATAAAAAAAAACATAATTTCGCCCATCAAAACACCATACCTGGTAACAGCCTAGCTTTCAACAGATCAACCGACTGCCAAATGCATCGAAAAGCACTCAAATTCTTCTGTTTTTTCAGAGAAAATTCACTGAAATCGCATAAAAATCCCTCAAGCACTCTCTCAACACACTTAATTCACTCCTAAGCAGCTCGCTCAATTCCCACGCAATGCTAGCATTGCCAGATAAGAAAGAATTCCTGTGTTCAATAAGTCCGTCTCTGAAGTCAGAAGAAATGAAAAATTCCCTTCTTTTAATTTCAAGGTTTTCCAGTCAAATTTTGGACTGAATTCACTTCATTTGTCGTTTTCAACCTCAGCCCCACGCATTTGAGTCGCAATTTCTGTTCAAAACCCAAGAAAATCGACTTTCGAAAAAATGACACATTTCAAACGAAAAAATGCAGAAAAATGTGAACACGACTGGGTCGCATTTTTCGTCGAAAATGAACGAATTTTTCGAGCAGTCGAATTGATGATTGGAAAGTTTTGTGAATCGAATTTCTAAGGAATTCGGACGAGTTCAAGGACAATGGATACCAGGATGGAAAGGAAATTAAACGTAGAAGCGGATTGAGGTAAGATTTTGTAACGGGAGTGCCGCAGTTGGGCAGATAGAGACGAAGTTCGATGGATCCTCTTTTTCGGCACATAAACGGTGAGCTTGAAAAACATCATGCTTTCTAAACGACTTTCTCAATAATTAGGACGAAGTGAAGGACATGGGGTATCAGGATGGAAAGGAAATTGAGTGTAGAACCAGAACAAGGCATGACTTTGTAACGGGTTTGCCTTGGTTCGTTATTTTGAGACAAAATTCGTGAGAGTCTCTATTTTTGCACATAAGACTGTGATCTTGGACGACATGATGTGTTCTGAAACGATTTTCTCGACGATCAGGATGAGCTCAAGAACGTGGGATTTCAAAATGAATAGGAAATAGAATGAAGAAGCGGAATAAGGTTCGATTTTGCATCGAGAGTGACTTGGTTGATCATTTAGAGGCGACTTTCTGGATATTCTCTTGCAAGCACTGATCACGTACCACACGGTGTTTTCTGAATCGATTTTTTCTGAAATTAGGACGATTTAAAGGATGAGGGATATCAGAATAGATTGGAAATTAAATGTAAAAAATGAATAAGGTGTGATTTTGCACCGGAAGCGAACTGGTTGAGTATTTAGAGGCGATTCTGTTGTTGACCTCTATCAAGCAGTGATCTTGGAATACGTGATGATTTCTGAAACCATTTTTTCGATAATTCGGACGAGGTTTAGGGCAAAGGAAGGAAATTGAATTTAGAAGAGGAATAAGATAAGATTTTGTATTGGGAGTGACTTTGGCGGCCCTTTAGAAGCGACTTTCTACTCGTACATATCCTCTTTCCAGCAGTGATCGTGGAGGACGTGATGTTTTCTGAAACCACTTTCTCGATAATTCTGACGAAGTTTAGGTTGAGGGATATGAATGGATAGGAAATGAAGCATAGAAGCGTAATAATTTCAGATTTTTTAAAAGGAGTACTCGTACTGTACTGGTTCGTTAATTGGAGACGACATTTGTTGTGTCCCCTTCTGTCACATCAGCTGTGCTTTTGCAGGATGTTCTTGAAAATCATGTTGGAATATGCTCATCTCATCACCAAAAGTTCTTGCATTTCATAGCATTCTTGGAGGAAGTCGTCGTAAGTGGACCCCCAGACCTGAAACGAATGAATTTTCAGTCAATTTCCGACCCCAACTGCAACCCACTCTCCGCACCGACACACCACTGCTTCCCCCTACCACCAAGGTCATCTGCACTCCATAGGCCCTCTCAACAGCGGAAACAAAGTCAACCCCTTCAAGCCAAGTTTAGGACACACAACCCCCTTCCCATCCCCTCCCTCCTCTTCCCACAGACTCCCTAATGACCTGAAACTCATTAAACCGAACAATATCCCCCGCAATATGCTCATTTAAGGCTTAGCAGCCTTACTAGCTTCACCTCTTAAGTCGTAAAAAAAATGTGTGTGTGTGTGTTTGTGTGCGCAGTCCTCCTCGTCTTCGGGGCAACTTTTTCCACGTGAAGCGAGTGATGAATCCTTATGGCAACCACTGAACCCTGGAACTTTTTTAATTAAGCCCCAGCTTGGATGCCATTAAAAAACCTTGCGTCTCATCCCACTTGCACTTGAAACCCTCTCCCTCTTCCCCTGCCCCAGACACACACACGCGCGCAAAGGGGATGGGGTCAGAATGAGACATTGTTGTGTAATACTCGCCGAAAATATTGCCGGCAACACCAGAGAGTATTGCAACAAATAAATTGCAATCATAATGTTCTGCCACCGAAGCACACACCAGCAGCAGAAGCACACAAGAAACAGGATCAGAGGAACAACTCCACCAGCACCAGCACCAGCAGCAGCAGCAGCAGCAGGCAGCGTGTAGGGCTATTCCTCTTCTTCTTCTTCTTGGTCTCCGTCTGTGTGGCAAGGACATATGGGCCTCCATTACCATTCGAGAAATGGGCATGCCATGCATTCATTTCCATGTGCATGCGGTTGCATCACCATCATCGTTCGCCTAAAAATGAGACTACAAGCCGGGTGCAGACGCTACTGCCGCCGCCGCCAGTCTCCCTTCGGTGTGGGGGGGACTAGTGGTGAGGCTGTGCCAAATAATCATTATGGCATATGCTGAAGTGAAGTCCTGCAGTTCAAGCCCCCACCCACCCCCCAGCCGGCCTCGTTATCATCATCATTTAGGAATGAAAATTATTGGTACTTCTGGCAGCGTCAGAGTTTAAATATTTTCCCCCAACAAGGACGTCCGAGGGGGGGGGAAAAGCGAAGGGCAACCGGCAGAGGAAGAGAGCTATAGACTGAGAGGGACTTAATGAAAATTTTCAATTGTGAGCATAAATTTTTGAGTCGGACTGCAACAAGGATGAACAAGAAGATGAAGAAGACGAGGAATTTAACCCCATCCCCGACTGGGAGGGCGGCGGCAGCGGCGGAAGCAGGGACAAATAGATAAAACGGACAAACGGACAAACGGACAAGCGGACAAACTCAGCCCATGTGGTGTGCAGTTGCAGCAAGAATTTCGGAAAACATTTCAAGGCAGAGAGCATAAAATCCATGATGGAATGCCATCGCCAAAGGATTCACAATTTTGAGTTCAAGTTTTGCTCCTCCGTCTCGTTCTGGTGTGAGATACGATGCTCTGGGAGGTCTGTTAGCATCGCAATGTCTGCCGGATGTGTAATTGGGGGCGCATACGTTGCTGGTGGTTGGTCATTGATGCTGCTGGAACACAGGCAGACCATGTCCTCTGGCATGTGAGTGAAGTTGAAGAACGGACCGAGGAGGCGGACGACTGCTGTTCGGAATGGACTTCCTTTCAGGAATGGAATCGATCTTGATTTGTGAATGGATCGGAGGGGACCAAGTTGTCACCTGGGACCTGTCCGGTGACGGATTTCGGCGACATTCATGACCGAGTTGAGTTTATGACGGGGCCACTGTTATGAGGCGCATTAAGTGGACGTCCGAAGCGAGGGATTTTCGATTTTGAAACTTTGAATACAGATTTGATGGGAGCTGGCGACTAATGGGTGCCCTTGCCGGTGGGCATTGAGTCCTTTGGCACGTATGCCCGACCAGAAGCGACTAATTCTGTGTAATCCGACCAAGGAATTGCGGAATGAAGAGGATGTTGCAAGTGCCTCTGGTAATCCTTCGAGTAGTTGTGACGGGCATGAATTTGAGGGAAATGTCGAGGTCCTTTTGTGTCCCACTTGATAGCAAGTGGGAATTTGTCTCGAGGACTTTGGAAACATAAGAAATTTGTACCGGATTTTGGCGAGGACGTGCAAAGTCGTGGGACTTTTTTAATCTGATGATGAAGTCCTCCTCTAAGCAACGCTAGGAATGACTGTGCGTCCCTCAAAAAGACCAAGGCACGATCGGTATACACGCAGAATGACTTTTTTGTCGCATAATCCAAGACAGCAACCAATCTTCTTAGAAAGTACGATCTCAGACTTTTTTTCTTCTTATCCAAGACCACTAACAATCTTCTTAGAAGGCGCGATCAGTACACTCCCTCACTGATGTCCTTGAGCCCTTATCCAAGACCACCACCATAATTTTCCAACGGCATGATCGGTACACTCTCAGGCCGACTTTTTTTGTCATTTCATCCAAGACCACCACCAGCTATCTTAAAAGGCATGATCAGTACGCTCTCGTATTGGTCTTCTTATCCGGGACCACCTCCAGACTTCTTAGAAGGTACGATCAGTACGATTTCCCACTGAAATTTTTGTCTTATTGTCCAAGATCATCAACAAGCTCCTCAGACGTCACGATCGGTTCACTTTCAGACTGGGATTTCTTGTCCAAGACTCCCACCAGTTTCATCAAACCACATGATCGGTGCACCCTCAAACCGACATTTTTGTCGCCTTGTCCAAGAAAATCACCGCCTTTCCCAGAAGACACGATCTGTCCCTCTTCCTCTCTCTATCTCTATCTCTATCTCTATCTCTATCTCTATCTCTATCTCTATCTCTATCTCTATCTCTATCTCTATCTCTATCTCTATCTCTATCTCTATCTCTATCTCTATCTCTATCTCTATCTCTATCTCTATCTCTATCTCTATCTCTATCTCTATCTCTATCTCTATCTCTATCTCTATCTCTATCTCTATCTCTATCTCTATCTCTATCTCTATCTCTATCTCTATCTCTATCTCTATCTCTATCTCTATCTCTATCTCTATCTCTATCTCTATCTCTATCTCTATCTCTATCTCTATCTCTATCTCTATCTCTATCTCTATCTCTCTCTCTATCTCTCTCTCTCTCTCTCTCCCCAAGATCACTAACGATCTCATCAGACGGGACGATCTGTTCATTCATATTGACATTTTCGCCATCTAATCCCATCTCTCCTTCTCTCTCTCTGTCTCTCCCTCTCTCTCTCTCGCGCGCTCTCTCTCTCTCTTTCTCTTCTTATCCTAGATAACAACCTCAGACAGCACGATCCCTTTTAGACTGACTTTTTTGTCGCCTAATCCAAGACAACCAGCAACCTTCTCAGAAGGCGCGATTGGAAATCTCCCTTTCTCTTTTCTTCCCCACTCTCTCTCTCTCTCTCTCTTCTTATCCAAGATCGGCACATTTTGAGACTGAGATTTCAGTCTTCTTATCCAAGACCACCACCGTCAAAGTTTTGCTCCTTCGGCGACGTTCAATGCCAACAATTTGCCAAGTCCCATGACGTCTTACACTCTCCCAGCGTCCCTCACAGTCTAACCAAAGTCCCTCGAGGCCATTTAGCAACCAAGCGAGTACAACTTCACTTCACGATTAATTTCGTTAAAATCCCGTCGCTTCGAAATACCTGTGGTCGCCTAAAACCCCCTCAACAAACTAGAGTCAGCGCAGCTCTCCCACCAGACCGCCGACCAGGCCGCAGGCCAACTTCCTTATCCACCGCCCCAACGAGCGATCTTCGAAACTTTGATTGAAATACAAAATTCCTGCAGCCCCCCCGGGCCAGCCAGCAAACCGTGGCTGTTCTCGAATAATTATCTCAGATCCGCGCAACCACATAATCTGTGAGATTTTTTTTCCTGTTTTTCTCCGAATCCAACCCCCTTCGCATCTGTTCAAACATTTATCGAAGCTCCGCAACTGCAGAGTAAACGCCCGCGAAGCACAGCGAGTGGGCCACACGGGAACGACGCCGAATACCCTGGCACCCAAATGGACGCACAACTCAACTCAACTTCGATATCTTGCTCTCAATTTACTCTCCACAAAGTAATTTGCATGAAAAATAACCCAACAGATATTTACACCGCCCCACCAGCCCGCCACACACACCGTGGTGCCCGTTCGGCACTTCTGCTCAAGCGATTCCCAAAGGAATTCGCCCACCAAATGACAGCAACAACAACACCCGGCCCGTAATCTGCCATCTTTGAAATTAACTGCAGTTTGTTGCTACACGGTGGGCGGTCGACGAGGGGCGTGGGTGGTGGGGGTGGAAAGATAAGAGATCATGAAACATAAGACGCCCGCTCCCTCCGCCGGCCGCTTTTGGAAAAATGCATCCGTCAATTCGTCTTCGGCGTGGAACTTCCTCGTCGTCGTCGTCGACGACCCGCTTTCACAGCATCAAATGGCAAACAATCACAGCGGGCCGCGGTGGGATGAGAAACTTGCCGCGTGAGTTCTGGTTTCGTATTCCACTCTGGGGGTGGCGGGGAGGGCTGGGGGTGAGTAGAGACACTCTTGTGGGTAGTTGGTATCTGTTTATAAATTCAAACAAAAACTTTTGAATGTTTTTAACAATTTCTCCCCTCCCCCCCTAGCCCACAAGCACCACAAGCAGATAAGGAGTTCGTCTTCTTCGAGGACGATGACTACAAGGACTTGGTCGCTGCCTTTGTCTATGTATCTTGCGTTGAACAGAATGAAGTCGTTGTTTCGTGCACATCTCTCAGAGATTCATCACCATCCTCCGCAGCAGTCAGAGCAGCGAACAGCGAACCGCCGCCGCCGCTGCCATTTCGATGGTGGAACGTAAAACTTTTTACCAAAACATTGCAAATTTCTAATGTAAACTTATTGCCGAGGAATTTTCCCTCCCCTCCGCAGGCGCCACCCTCTCCGCCAACTACTGAATTGAGATGGAAAAACCCTAAACTACCGTTAAGTCCACAACTACCACTCATCAAGTTGCCATTTATCAAAACAGCCGCCTTCTGTTGGCCTCTCCGCAGGCGATGCGCCGGTTGTTGGTCGGCGGTGGGGGGCTGATGGGGGGCTGATGGTTTTGTCGATCGGCCTCTTCATAAATTCGAAAATCGAAGGACGAAAGCTGTAATCCACTGGCGCTCACCCGCTGCGGTGGGAATGGAAACTTTAATGAGTGCACTCTTGCGAGAATGTGTGTGTGTGGTGGGTGGGGAGAGGGGGGGATGGGGGGATATTCGCGAAATGAGCGATAACGAAACTTTTGCGCTATTGTCGAAGTTGGTCGTCGCGTGGTTTGCCAGTTCTCCCACCAGATGATGGTCCTAGTGGGGTGCCTCAGACTCAGTGTCGAACTCCGTCGTTGGTCCTTGTGTCTTTACGAGAGTTCCCTACGTAAGTCTTTGTTCGCTGAGATCGATTTGTTGAATGTCTCTTCGGAGAGTATCTCTCTCTCTCGCGCAAAAGTTTATCTATTTGTCGGGACTGCATGTTGGTCTGACGTAAGCTGGGGATTAGGTCTGAGCGAGTGGATATGATGGGGGATAAATGACCAGAGTTTTGAGTCTAGTCGTGTGTAAATACGATAAGACTCGGGGAATGTGAGATGATCTGTGATGTGGTCGTTAGGGGAGACAGTTGGAACTGGGAAATGGGGATCAAACTTTTGGAGTGAATGACTCAGTTTATCTGACAGGCAACTGATGGGTTCAAAGGCAATCCACTTGGAGTCAGAGGTTCAATTGTTTGCAGTTCTTTGTGGCGGCTCAGTCTGAATTCAATTGATTTCAGGTTGAAATCCTAGCTTAGCTGAGTCTCCTTTGAACCCAGCTTCAGTTCCAAATTCAAGCTTAAGCTGGATCCAACTTCAGTTCGATTGCCTCCGACATCAGCCCGATCAGTCTGAGTCCAGCTTCAGTTTTAAACTCAAGCTTAAACTGAATCCAGCTTCAGATTGATCTTCAGCTTCAGCTTCAAAGATCGTAAGAGGAGCAACTTTGCGAAGTGATCATATGATCCCGCTGCCACCTGACTGATCGGGCTGATGTCGAAGGCCTATGAAACCTCAAATTCAATCTTGAGCTGAGTCCAGCTTCAGTTTAATTGCCTCCGACATCAGCCCGATCAGTCTGCATGGCGCGATCATCTGATCGGCCCAAAAACTGTTGCTCACCCTGTCGTCTGTGGGCTTACTCAGGAAATGAGAGCGTATCAGTCGGAGTTTTCTGAGAAAGGGCTCAAACCACAACTCAAGTCTGATGCAGATGTTCATCGTCTAGCGCAACATGTCCAACAACCAGTCCATTTCATCTCAAATCCCTTGTTTTCCGTCTGCTCGTCACTTACCGCCTGCTCGTCACCTACCGCCTGCTCGTCATCTACCGCCTGCTCGTCATCTACCGCCTGGTCGTTACCTACTGCCTGCTCGTCTCCTACTGCCTACTCGTCACTTACCACCTGCTCGTCACTTACCGCCTGCTCGTTACTGCTCGTTGCCTATCACCTGCTCGTCACTTACCGACTACTTGTTACCTACCGCCCGCTCGTTACTTACCGCCTGGTCGATACCTATCGCCTGCTCGTTGCTTATCGCCTGCTCGTCGCCTGCCGCCTGCTCGTTACATACCGCCTGCTCGTTACCTACCGCCCGTTCGTCACTTATCGCCTGCTCGTTACCTATTGACTGCTTTTTACCTACCGCCTGCTCGTCGCTCACCACCTGCTCGTTACCTACCGACTGCTCGTTACCTACCGCCTGCTCGTCACTCACCACCTGCTCGTTACCTACCGCCTGCTCGATACTTACCGTCTGCTTGTCACTTACCGCCTGCTCGTTACTTATCGCCTCCTCGTAGAATATCGCAAGCTCGGAACCTACCGCCCGCTCGTTACCTACCACCCGCCGGCTCCTTGAAACGTAATCTCTGCTCCTTACCCTCGTCCTCGATCTCTGATTCAGCATCAAGAGCAACTGCCACTTGCGCTTGAAATCTAAGATATCCGGTCAAGTAGAACTTCCTCTGACCACTTACCTGACAAGCGTTGACAGCTGATTACTATTCACCCCCCGCTCCGCCCCCTCACCCATTTGAGCACACCCGTATTCCATTTCGCGTTAGATTTCTAGACAACAGCCAGGACGGGAGAGAGAGAGCATCGAATGCGTTGAAGAGTAACCCGATCTTTTCGCAAGGATGCACAAGTAAATTGGAAAATTCCTCGTCAACACCAAGGGCCCCACTCCTCCCGCCTCTCGGCCGAGGGAGGCGAGGGGTGGGTATGTGTGTGTATGGGGATGTGTGCGCCCGGTTCCCATTAAACGTGAATGAAGTGCTGCTCTGCTCCTGTTGTTCTTGTTGTTGTTGTTGCTGTTTTATTGTGATGTTACACCTCTAGGTTCGGATGATGGTTACAGCGACGATAATAATAGCGAAACGGTGACGACAAACGACAGCGATGATGACGGTGAACTGGTGTCCCGGCTTTTGGGGACGAAACCGTGTCGTAATGTCGACCCTAGCTCCCACACACGGATGCCTTTTCAAAGCATTGCGCTTCGGGTTCGGGTGGGGTTTTTCCAGCTCAACCTGGTTTCATTTGTGGCTCCGTGTGGGCAGGGAGCCACCTCTGCCGGTGTTGGTTCCTTCACCCCTCGAGTTGTTTAATTAAAGTAATGGCTGCCTGTTTCTATTCCATGTGACAGAATCCTTTTCTGTTTTAGTTTTCCATTAAAAATATTTTTGTCTCTCTTGTTTTACTCCATTTTTTTTTGCAGCCTTCCGGGTGTGCCCCACCCCGACACGAACACACACAGTGTCTAACGGAATGGAAAGATAATATTTTCGAGTTTCCCAGATTGAGGAAGGACCTGTCAGTGGCAGCCAATTACGGGTATTGTTTCGTTGTCGGGGGGTACCTGTGCACGGCCTGTGGTGCCCCCCAACCTCACGCCACCGCCACTCAGACAGCACCGCGAGGATGGGGAGAATTGAGGTTAGGACGGTATGCAGAGGCCCAGCATTTGGCAACGATACAGGATTCCCGTCCAAGAAAGTCCTGCACCACCGGCTTCGATTAGGGTTACGAGATAGGGGGCCAGCGATACCGCTGCCGGTTTCAGGTCACCACGATGAACTCGACGGCGATAAGGCACGCCGCAAGGAGCCAAGTCAAATTTCGAAAGTCTGGGGTGAACGGCTGCCAAGGATCCCCGCTGACGTCAAGACAAACGATGGCCTCATCAATTTCACCGCAGATTACGGGGCGATACGCATTTACACCATCCCCCACCCGCTCAGTGGCTCGTCTCGCACCACATTCGATGGAGGCTGTAAGCACTTCCGGTGTAGCAGCTAATTTGTAACCCCAGCCGAATAAACATCCCCTCGCATGGAATCCACCCCCTTTCAGCCACCCCCTCCACCGTCCAGGAATCGTCTGAAAGATCTCTTCCGAATCAGGGAAATGAAGGATATATATTTAAATGACAGGACCTTTCAATCTTGGGGGCTCCAGACACAGCTCCGGGGACCAGAACGAACGGAAATCACTGGGGGGGCGACTGCTGCCACACAGTGAATGTGAAAATTTGCCACTCACATATTAGTTTCATCCCCGCCCCCTCCCTCCGCAAGCGATGACTCGAAGATTGAGCTAAGAAATCGTCTGTCATTTGTTAGCATCCCCCCCCACTCTGTCGTCCTTTTTTGTGTTATCCTTTTTCCTTGAATGCGTGGCAATGCAAATAGACTTCATTTCCACTGCGGTTTGTGGTCTCCTCTCTCTGTCTTCGTCTTCTCATGCTCGCCTGCTCGCCTCTGTCCTGCTGCCAGCCCCACGGATCCCTGCTCAAAGTGTGAAGTGGGTTCGCCCCCACAAAAAGGGATACACTCGCTCGCCTTTCTTCACTCGCCTTGATCTGATTTGATATTCATGAGATTTCGGTCCAGAGAGTGGTTACAAGTTACAAGTGTATTATTACGGCTGCCTCCTGCAGTGTACTCCTCCGTCGGCAGGAGGACTGATGATGAATACCCGCACCAATAATTTTTTGAATTTTTCATTCACCCCCCCCCCCCCCCCCCCCCCCACACACACACAATGGCATTGCGCTCGCTCTTCCTGATGAGGTTTCGCCCATAAATCCTTCGGGGTCCTGCTCTTGGCCGCAAGCAACGCCCGAGCTGGTTCGAATCCAAATCACGGCGAAAAACATTGGAAAATGGTAAACATTCGACGTGAAATAGTTTGCAACTTCCTTCCCATATGCTGCCCCTGTACGCGCCACACTCCATCCGTATGCTGGCACTTTTTTCCCTGCGTATCCTTTTTTTTGCTGATAGATGGCATGCTGCTTTATCGCCCACGTCCGCATGTGTGAGTGGGCAAGGACGCGGAGAAGGAATAAAAATTTGAAACAAATTTTATTTGGTTGTTATGCCAGGGGGTGGTGGTGGTGGTCCGATCCGATCCATCCCGGGCTGTCCTGTCCCGTCCCCGCTCACTCCGGCCTGACGTTTTGATTAATGTCGGTGTTCGGTGGCGCGGCTGATAGGTTATTTGGGTTACTGGAATAATAATAAATATTTTCATTCGCGTACTTTTTTTGCGACGCTCTCATATTTTCGAACGCGACTATGATGATGGCGGGCGATAATAATTTTGTTACACGCCTCTGCGGTAATCCTGCTCGACGGCGGCGCTTCTCGGGACGTTTTTTTGATCGGGTTTTGTTCGTTTTTCGGGCTCTTTTCGACTCAGCAGCGGCAGCAAGTGGTCGCGGCGGTTTCGCGTGGAAATTGGTGGCAAATATATCGGATGACAGGCTATTGGCGGGGGTTTATGGACGGGATGATGGTATCTCAGGTGCTATTACATGGCTTGAGCTTTATCCGGAGTCGTGGCGCGGCATTAAACTGGCTTTTGCGGGAGTTTAATCGCCTGCGATGGCTGTTACGTTTAATGACTTTTTTGGACACCATTCTGGAGAGGCGTGGTTGAGTTATTATTCAACAGGGCACGGGAAATGGATGGTTGGGGGAGGGTTTCTACTTTTGAATTTTCACAGGGGTGAATAGAGGATTTCATTGAAAATATAGTTCTGAAGGTCATAGGATCGTGTTGGATGAGGGGACCTTTTTCGGAGGATTTTTGAAACAGTGCTGGAGCATTCAGACTCAAAACTGGTCCATTGTACTGCCAGGTAGCAACCTACTCCAGTGCTGTTAATTTGCTCCCAAAGTCCCGGCAAATGGTGACTGGACCAGATTCGATTTCACTGGGATTCGAACCTGGGACCCCTCGAACTTGGGGCAGGCACTTAACCAACTGCGCCCTTAATTTGATCTCAACGGCAAATGGTGACTGGGACTGATTTGAAAAACCGGATAAAAGCGTGTTAAGTTTGCTTTGACTGGGATTCGAACCTGGAACCCCTCTAACTTGGCGCAGGCCCTAACCAACTGCATCATCCAGTCGTCTTTAGCAAACGAATCTTGAGGATGAAATGGTTTTGAAAGGCTTGGGTGGTGTGAGATGTGATTTGGGACGCTGTGATTTGTTTAAAAAAAAAGTGTATTGAGGCGCATCTGCCAACTTTCCCTCATAAACCCACCGCATCAAGGGGGAAAAATGTTTTTCTAAAACTTTGGGGTAACAAAGATGGATTTTTTAAGCGGTTTTTGTTAAGTAGCGGAAGACCCTTAGCTTGATTGTCTTCCTCTGCCTTTCCTAACCAAAAAATCGCTTAAAAAATCCATCTTTGTTAACCACAATCTTTTGGAACAACATTTTTTCCCCCTCATTAGGCCCTTTCATCCGCGTGTCACTGCTTCTAGCTCCTGCGCCCTTTCCGTCCAATTATGCAACACTTAAGGACGATTCATCACACTTCCACGGCGTTAATTACAATAATTGCCTTCATCTTGATAAATTCATTGAAAGCAACTCTACCCCGATGCCGCTCATAAATTCCCCTAGCATCCTTAATTGCACATAAAATTTCAACACCATATCCTGTCGCCCCAAACAAAGCTCAACAAAAGTCGAAACCAAAAAAATCGAAGCAAAAAAAAAGAGAAACAAAAAAAAACATTTGCTCACCCCAAAGGAATCCTTTTTCCATCCGAAATCGTAATTAAGCCTCATTCATTACGCTCCTGTCCATCGCTATTAATTAAGGCTTCGGCTTTGTCCTGAGGGACTTCAAATGCACTCCCCTCTGCCGGAGGACACAGACAACAGTCATAAAACGGCGGCGTTAAGTGCCACAGTCGCCGTCGTCCTTCCGTCAAATTAACAACAAATTACCTCGAAGAGCAGAGAACAATTGCAACCGCTAAAATCAATCCAGAAAAGGGTTTCTCTCCTTCCCCCGAGTTTAGTCCCCTGCCTCGTGTCCTGGCGCTTTCGGCAAATGGGCGACATGGTGATTCCGGGCCGGCCGGGCGAAAGGAAACAAGTTAATCTCGCATCCATTATCCCCGCCAGCCGCATGCCCTAATCTCAGATAAATCAATGTGGCCACTCCCGAAAAAAGCAAGGATCTCTTCCCAGGACAATAAAACCCCTTTAGCGACGGGCAACAAAACCACCATCGCAGCATCGTCGCCGCCGCCGTGAGATCAACACTCTCAATGGCCTTGCTGCAGCAATTAAAGCGACATTAATTGCCCGTCGCCCCGAACTGGGTGTGTGTGCGTCCTTAGGGGGGACGACAGACAAAGCCGCCTTAAAAGGACATCAATTCGAATTCAAATTTACTTCAAACGGAGAGTGGGGGGGAGAGAGCACAGGGATTAGCTTAACTTCTTATCGCTGAAAACATACTCGACAGAGAACAAACCCACCCGCCGCCGCCGCCGTCGTCAAAGACCAGGCAAAAGCCAAAGGGGAAGACGCAGGATCAAGTCAAGCAGTCGACTGTACGCCTGTTAAGTTGCTCAGGATTCGGATATTCCTCCTCCTGCTCATCAGCAGCAGCAAAATGCGCGACAAAGGCAGATAAGAAATGAAAGGATATACAAGTTTACCCCCAAGTCCTCACCCCCCCATCCTCTCCTCCTCCTCCTCCAGCCACCATTGCCGCTGGCGTAAGCATATCCTTTTTGCAGTGTGTGGCAATAATTGTCAAACAATTTGACAAGTTGTAAGCCAATTGCTTAACAAAGTTTTTTCTTCTGCTGCTCCCCTCCGCCCTCCGCCCTTCGTTCTGCCTCGCATTTGACTCATTGTTGTGGAGTGGATGTCTGCGTGGGCATGTGGGAGAGAAAGAGAGGCAGGCACTTAAAACAGGACGAAAACGTCAACAGAAAACGGGGTAATAAACGGTAACAAGATAGTCAACATCGCAGCCATTAACTTTGATTTACAAAAAAAAACCGAAGCAGCAACAAACGACGACGACGAATAATAGTCCTTCAAGGATCTTCACTCACCCAAAAATCACATAAAACTAGACGCAGCACAGAGCCACAGTCAGAGCCAGTGTCGGAGTCAAAGTCGGAGACAGATACCGAACGGGAACACTCCTTCAAACGTAATCTGATGTAATAAAGTCGCAAGACGACAATTTCCTCCCCAATGTCCTTTAGTCAGTCTGACTGACTGACTGACTGACTGACTCACCACCACATGAGGCTCCCTCACCCGCCGGACCACCTACGACTCCCCCTTTCGCTTCTTCGGGCTCTCCTTCATCTCCTCATCGCATTTCTTTCATCGTCAAGGAGTCAATTTTGAATTACAGCACAGCATATCCTTTTGCATTCACCGAAGGATTTTGCTGAAGTAAGCGCTCCGCCACCGCCACTCTGCTGGCGGTGCTCAGGTGGGCTCTGGGTTTTTCGGTTGTCGCGCCCGATTTTATTGGCGATACGTGCTCTCTTTGGCACAAGTTCTCTCCTTCGCGAAGAGCAGTCCCCTCCTCCAGGAGCGACCTCCATTGGGTTCAATTTCGCTTAATTCTTTTTCGTGGTCTTGTTACGGGCTTGAGCGAGCAGCACATGACTCTCACACGGTTTCATCGTCTTCTGTTGAATGAACAAAGGACAACGACGCTGAGGGGACGAGGACGAAGACGCTGAGGGGACGAGGACGAAGACTCTGAGGGGACGAGGACGAAAACACTGAGGGGACGAGGATGAAGATGCTGAGGGGACGAGGAAGAAGCTGAGGGGACGAGGACCACGGTGAGGCGACGAGGACGACGTTAAGGGAACGAGGATAAAGCTGACGGGACGAGGATGAGGGTGAGGCGACTAGAGCGACGGTAAGGAGACGAGGACCACGCTGAGGAGCCGGGGACAGCGGCAGCTCATAAAATTCTGTGAAGTTTCCTGCGAAGTCTCTCCTGCGAAGTCTCTCCTGTGAAGTCTTCCATGGAGTCTTCTGTGGAGTCGTTTGGCTGCGGCATATCGGTTTGTGAACAAGTCCGACTCCTAGGCGAATGGAAATGAATGTCCTTTGAGCGAGAAAGTGGATTTGAATTCACTTTTTTGTGGTAGAACATCATGCATGCATGCTGCGCTGCCTCTATCGACGGGGTGACAATGTCTTTTTTATGCACCTGCCTTGGAGCTCTGAGGTGGGAGCGAATTATGCAACGGTTTCCGGGAATTGGTGGAACGTGATTGTTGCGGTTTTCTCTAAGGACCAAGGAACACGAGAAGACGACTGGATAGCGCAGTTGGTTAAGTGCCTGCCCCAAGTTCGAGGGGTCCCAGGTTCGAATCCCAGTGAAATCGAATCTGGTCCAGTCACCATTTGCCGTTGGGATCAAATTAACGGCACTGGAGTAGGTTGCTACCTGCCGATACAATGGACCAGTTTTGAGTCTCCAGAAGAGTTTCGAAAATCCTCCGAAAAAAAAGGGACACGACGCGACGATCGATTGGGAAATTCCTTTGATCGGTGTATCGTCAGTGGTCAGAGGAGGGTCCTGGATATGGCCAAAATGCGATTGAGGCGACTCCAGGAGGTTTTTGAAACACTCCACTGGAGCACTCAGACTCAAAAACTGGTCCATTGCACAGGAGGCGACTACAACTCACAGATGACAATCAATTTGCGACAGAAACAGGCTCGAGACGGCTCCCCTCCTTCCAAAATCCTTCCATTTCCTGGCCTTCGAGGCCCTCTGAATCGTGTCCCCTTCCAAAATCCTCCCATTTCCTGCCCTCCAACCCTCTGTACCGTGTTCCCCTTCCAAATCCTCCCACTTCCTGCTCTCCAGCCCTCTGAATCCTGTTCACTTGCAATCGCCTCTCACCAGTCCCTACAGCACATCTCCCGATTGCAGGAAGGACCTCAGGGGGAGAGCGTGTAAACTTTTTTAATTAATTTCAAAACCTCCACCTCGGCCGCCTCAAGTGTGCTTAGATCTCTGGCGGAACGCACTTAAAAACGTCAGCAGAAAAAGCCAAGAACCCTCGGGCTGGCTTTACAACAGCACCCTCCACACACACGCCTAGGCACACCCTGGCATCGCGCCAAAGCGTCCTCCTCTTTCACCCACAGTCACACACGGCAGACACCAGACTAATAGTGTATCGCGCGAAAATGGTGGCCTTTTCTGAATTATAAATGCGTTCCACTAATTGCATCCGTCACCTTTGGGAGTATACACACCGCACGGTGGCTGGTTGGCTGGCTCAGGTTCTCCGTCTGTCTGTGAACAGCAACGGGCCACCCCCTCAGGCGGACAGCGACTACAAATAGCTGGCTATCCATTCCGCTCGGCTGTGCTCTGTGTACATTTGCAAGGGTAATTTGAATATTAATAACCCGACAATTAATCGTGACGTAGCCGGAGTGTAGTCGGCGAGAGTTGTGCAGTGGCAAGCCGACTTCGGTCCACGGTGACTCTGCGACTCTGCGACTCGCAGACTCTCAGGGTCAAGTGGGGGTGAGATGCGGCAGACAGGAGAAAGTGGCAACACCTGTATGCCGTCGTCGTTGTCGACATCGTCGACTAGACGCAGCACCGGATGCTGAATTTGTACACAAAGTCCGCAAGGTTAGGGTCGCCACCCAGTTCCGATTCGAATATCCTGCGAAAATGGCTTTTGAAGCCTTTGATCTCGTGTGCACGGCTGTGGACGACAACGATGTTCGGTGTTCAGCCATTCCCTCGCCCACGCCCATGCCCATGCCCATGCCTACGCCTACGCCCACGAGTACACTTGCAAACTAGATAACGACTTGCAAAAGAATTAGAATGCAAATTCCCTCGTGTATCCCAGAGTCGATCTGGGACCAGCAGCCGGGGAGGACTTCGTTCCCCTCCCCCCGGAAGGAAGACAGTCTGAGGTTCCGATTACCTAATGTCGCACTTAATTACATCACACAGACGCACACACGTCACGCCCACAACTACTGTGGCGCGGTGAAGTTTTTCCACTTTGCCGCCCACCGACGGGGATGGGGCTGCCCTCTGATGGATTCTTTCACCCCCTCAACCAGACAGAGAGTGGAATGCGCCCCTTAATCTGCATGCAGAGGAATATAATTATTTCAATGATGACGTTGATGATGGACTGTGGATATCCTTTGGGACTCGCCGAACCCCAGACCTGTCTGGCAGGCCTGTCCAAATTGACTCTCTGTTTAAACAGATTAAAGGCAGCAGACGCACTGCTGTCGGGGATTGATGATGAATTTTTTGTTCCACCGTCTCGCACTCGTCATCCGTCTGTCTCTCACTCTCTCACTCTCCCTCTCTCTCTGCTGTGCTGCTCCTGTCCACCAAAGGATCGGACGTTATTTGAATATTTAATCAAATTTTGATGCGTACCGTGGTGTGTGTCTGTTGTTTCTGTGAATTTGACAATCTGTCCAAATAAATGGAATTCTTGGCACTGCCAGGATTTCATGTTGTCCTTAACTAGCTCCAGGGGTGAGTTGTGATTCAGGCTTTTTCCACATTTTTCGAAGGGTCGCACATCGTCGTCGGATGGCGTGTTGCATTTAATTGGGAGCTCTATTATTTACGAACTTGTGATTATCGCGCATGCATGCATGTGACGCAATGGGGGTGGATGGTGGCGGTGGCTTGTTACTTGGGCGTGGTGATCCTCGAGAGCGGTGGGGGCTGCCTTTGTATGGTTTCAGCGCCTTAATTGCATCCAGCTGTCAGTTTAGTTGTGATAGATACGAGTTATGAAGTGCAATTACCGCGGGTCTGGCGTGTAATTTGTGCTGGGCGCGCTGGTGCGTTGTTTTTCTTTGACGGTGTGTGAGCGCGCGCCCGGCAGGTGTGGCCTTTTCACGCCCCGGGGGTTAGGCAATTTGTTCACAGTAACGAGGTACATCTTTATGAGGAATTGGAGGGGTGGGAGTAAGCGTCAATAACTCAGTTTGGAAAATTGTCGACAGTATCTGTGCTTCGTCATCGGAAATGGATTAGAATTTCGATACAAACAGAGATCGTCCGCACTTTTTTTCTGCTGCACATCATTTTTCTGCTGCGCATCATTTTTCCGATGCAACAGAGATTTTGTCCTTTTCTTCTGCTGCGCGTCATTTTTCTGATGCAACAGAGATTTCTTCATTTTTTTCTGCTGCAGCAGAGATTTCCTGTTTTTTTTTCTGCTGCGCATCTGATGCAACAGAGATTCTGTCCTTTTCTTCTGATGGAAACAGAGATTTTGTCTATTTTTCTGATGAAAACAGAGATTTCGTCCCTTTTTCTGCTGCGCATCATTTTTCTGATGCAACAGAGATTTTGTCCTTTTCTTCTGCAGCGCATCATTTTTCTGATGCAAAAGAGATTTCGTCCCTTTTTCTGCTGCGCATCATTTTTCTGATGCAACAGAGATTTTGTCCTTTTCTTCTCCTGCGCATAATTTTCCTGATGCAACAGAGATTTCTTCATTTTTTTCTGCTGCAGCAGAGATTTCGTCCTTTTTTTCTGCTGCACATCAGATGCAACAGAGATTTTGTCCTTTTCTTCTGCTGCGCATCATTTTTCTGATGCAACAGGGATTTTATCCTTTTTTTGCTGCGCATCATTTTTCTGATGCAACAGAGATTTTGTCCTTTTTTCTGCTGCGCATCATTTTTCTAATACAACAAAGATTTTGTTCTTTTTTCTGCTGCGCATCATTTTTCTGATGCAACAGAAATGTTTGCTTTTTTTCTGCTGCGAGTCAGTTTTTTGATGAAAACAGAGATTGTCCGCCATTTTTTGCCATTTAATTCCGTTTTCTTTGTACGACTGTCAAACTTGACAGTTGTTTGCCGCCTGAAATCATTGAAACCCCTCTGTGAAGTCAGACTTCTTGTCCTAAATTGACACAAGGTGCTGTCACGATCCTTTCAGCAGATCCAAGTCCACATCAATAAACTCCCATCATCGCCTCTGGTTCTGTCATTCAATCAAGGCTCACAGTGGAGCCCCACTCAACCCCAGCTCACAGTCCACACGTGGTCCAAAGTCACACCCACTCATCACAAGCCATTGTGTCCCTGGCTCAGGGGAAACGTCCTCCTCCGAGGACACTTGTGTAAATCTGTGTCAGCCCACCAAACACCCACACAATGCAGTCCCACGGCTTCCGTCCCCATAGCCCTCCCCCCCTCCCCCCCTCCACCGCATTCCATCGCTTGTCAATCAAATCAAACAAATAATTTCCCGTTGACACACACACA
Organism: Myathropa florea; assembly: GCA_930367185.1. Taxonomy (NCBI): domain Eukaryota; kingdom Metazoa; phylum Arthropoda; class Insecta; order Diptera; family Syrphidae; genus Myathropa; species Myathropa florea. The sequence goes on along the minus strand of OV884005.1, from coordinate 42,464,910 downwards.
CAGAGGCGAACAAACAAATTCTCACGTTCGATAACAATTGAGTCCTGAAAAGTCCCAAAGCACCAGCAAACAGTGTCGAGGATGATGGTGATGCCACACACAAAGCGTTCCACTCCAGACGGGCGCTCTTTCTCTCTCTCTCTCACTCTCCATGTTCCCCCATAGCCGCACACTCTCGTCATCATCGTTTACACGTTAAGGATAAATTAAGAACGACCAAGACCAGGAAGGAAGGAAACACTTGTGCTCCTTCTTTTCAGGTGAACCACCGGCACAGAGTCCTTCTTCCACTCTCCCGCGCTGAAGTATGCGACGAAACATCCTTCGACGTATACCTTCTCGTTCTCATTTCAATTTTGGGCTCCGTTCTTTTTTTTCTGCTTTTCACTCTCGTTCCGTTATGCAAAGCTTTGGGGAGATAAGCACCTTAACTACCCTTGGCATCACACCATCAAGTCAGCGAGTCCCTTTCATTCCGCGAGTCGCCGCCGCCATCTTCATCCGCCTTTAGCCGGCAACAGGAACAAACGATTTTGACACTGGAATTGAAAACAGCTTTATGCGGCGGTGTTACACAAAGAAATCCAGGACGGGGCGGGGACACCGTCCCATCGATGGAGCCCGTCGAAGGTGCGGAGATATTTTGCTTTTTATTTTATTAGCCCAACCGGGAGGAGGGCGCGGGAGATCCTGAGAATCGAACCGTGTGCCATGTAAAATTGGATTTTGAAAAATTACCACGTTCAATGAATTTTTAAAAGACCCTCAGAGGGCGCGGAGATGCCATAACGACTGATTGTAAAACAAAAGCGAGAGAGAATTGCCATAAAAACCGAACGGAAGCGCAGGCAAACACGCGAACAGTAACAAAGACCAATGGGGGGATAACTCAAGTCAGGATCGTCTGAGAGAGAAGTGAAGTGAATGTTAAGTGGCAATTGGCGCGCATATTTTATTATTATTCCTTGAGTGTGGATCCGAATTCGAGTCGGCCGGGCTCCTTGGGTGTCCTTTTTTCGTGTTGCCTTCGTTGGCAGCAAGTGTCCTCGCGCGAAGAATGTGCCTAATCACATTTAATTATGAATCCATCTGTTGATTTATGTCACGGGGGAAAGGACTTCGGGGATCCGTTTGGTTTTTATTTCGATTTTATTTGGTCGTGTCCTTTTTCGCTGTTTGGCGCTTTTTATGGCCGGGGTGTGGCGCACAGTGGCTCACAGTGGCCTCCCAACAACAGCAACAGCAACAGTGAAACGGTGATCCGGTGATTCGGTGATTCCGAGACTCGGTGATTTGGTGAAATTGTAAAGTCCTTAGTTGCATCTGTTTTTGAAACGGCTGATTCGTCGTTGTATTCGTTTCTTGGGTAGTTTGAGCGACGCAAGGAATAGTGGTTAGCGGTGACGGTCTTGATGGTTCCTTAAGGACCCACCGGAGGACCCCGGCATCCGTTCGGCATTATCGCGCGTTCGCTTTATATGTGAGACCGTAAATGTTTTAGGACACAGGCAAAATCGTGGGGTTTTTATCGTAAAATTGAATGCGATTTAGTCCCGAGATGACGGTAGGGTGCTTCGGTTTGATTGAAATCGAGAAAATCCCAAGATCGACGCAAGAGGGGCATTTAATTCCACTAAAGCGGTCTTAAAAAAGTTTCCCTCGAATTTCCGGACCCAACTGCGCAGGGGGAAATTGGTAATTGAATGCTTGAAGGCTAGGCGGCTGAACTTTGAAAGCGGTTTTTCGGATGTTTAGGCAGTTTGCTAGTTTGGATATGAAATCGAAATGGACACGGGAATGGCGGCCCCCAACTTATGTGGGTCCTTGGGTGAGCGAGGCGAAGCCGAATGAGTTCAATTCGCTAAGTGGATGTGTGGTTAGTTGGTGTAAATTTAACGAGCCCGCCAACGCTGGCTTTTACTTTCGCATGACGCTCATAAATCTATCCTTTCGTTTGATGGGGTTGATTCGCTGACTAAGCGGGGGCTGTAAATCGGGAAATGGGACTATTTAGACATCAAAGGGTGGGGTGAAGGGATGTGTGGGTTTATTTTGAGAAATTGGAAAAGAAATGTTCGTAAGACCGTGTAAAATGAGGCTTGACGGTGGATTAGACCACAAATTCAACATGTGTTCAGATTGGCATCCTTGAGAGTTTGATATTCGGGGAAATTGTGGTGTTTTTGAGATTTTTAGGGGCCCAGGCTCATCCTCGAACAGATGAAGGGGATTTGTTCAGATTCAAGCAGTAAAAGGTCGTGTTTTGAATGACTGATGATAGACTCAAGTCCTCTGGGCAAATTTAAGGTTGATCTCTCTCATCTCATCTCATTTTCGTTTCACTAAAGGAGTCGCGGGGGCAATGCGCTCCATCTTCAGTCCACTCGATCCACCGCCATCGACTCTAACTCATCAGGAGCTATGCCCAAGCGCAACCAGACGAGTTTTTGGACTCGGTCCAACCATCTCGTCCTGGGTCTGACCAAGTGGTCGCCTTCTTGATGGAATCGCATTCAAGGCACCTCGCCTCGTCGTGATGATGGAGACATTCGTGCCATCTGGCCATGTGACAGCCCTTTCCGTTTGAAGAAGCAGCTCTGCCCAACATAGAGTTTGACGTTGATGCCGTCTTAAAATCCTGAGTTTGAAGTTCCTGAAGCTCCTTGCAAACTTTGCGGCACCTGACGTCAATCATTTGCTGAGATGCTGAAGCCGATTGAAGGATGTCTCCGTTTGTGAACACAAGAGGCTTGATATCCATATCGAAGGACTTCGAATCAAAGAGCTAATCTAACGTGAACTGAACAAGGAAAGTCGTGTCGAAATGCTTGCCTGTTCGCCTTCTTCACTATGAGATCAAGTAATAATCCCGTCCTGGTCATTGGCACTGATGAGCTATCTGTTGCTTCAGACCATCAAAGACGTCGTGGCCACTTGAACCAAGTGGACTATGAATTCCAAGGACTTTTGGTGATGAGATGAGTCGGGCAACTGATTCCAGCTTCACTTTTCAAAGCTGATTGGGACAAAAGAGGACATCACATCACATTACATCACATAAGCACCAACCAGGGCGCTACCCTTACAAAATCGGATCTTTATACGCTTTCAAATTTAAAATCCTACTCATTCTGACAACCCACGGCCTTCAACTCGTCTTAATTGCCGAGAAAATCATTTCAGAAAACATCATGAGGATCATGAGGATCACCAGCAATTCGACTCCAACCGACCGACAAAGTCACTCCCTTTCCAATGACTTGCTTTATTCTGCTTCTCCATTCAATTTCCTATTCATTCCGATATCTAACATTCTTCAGTTCTTCCTTTTTGTTAGGAAAATCGTTTCAGAAGACATGGTGTCTTCCAAGATCACTGCTTGAAAGGTGATATCCAGAAAGTCGTCTCTAACTGACCGACCAAGTCACTCCCGTTGCAAAACCTTACCTTATTCCACTTCGTCATTCTATTTCCCATTCATTCTGATATCCCACGTCCTTTAGCTCGTCCTAGTTGTCACGAAAATCGTTTCGGAAAATATCATGCGTTTCAAGTTCACTGCTTAACAGAGGATATCCAGAAAATTGATTCTAACTGACCGACCAAGTCACTCCCGGTACAAAATCACTCCTTATTCCTCTTCAACATTGAATTTCCTATCCATCCTGATATCCATCATCCTTCAATTCGTCCTAGTTGTCAAGAAAATCGTTTTAGAAAGTACCAATTGTCTCAAGACCACGGCTTGAAAGAGGATATCCAGAAAGTCGCTTCTAAATGATCAAGCAAGTCACTTCCGATATAAAATCTTACCTCAATCCGCTTCTTCATTCTATTTCCTTTCCGTACTGATATCCCGTGTCCTTCAACTCGGCCCAGTTGTCGCGAAAATCGTTTCAGAAAATATCATGTCGTTCAAGATCACATTTTTATGCGCAAAACCAGAGGTTGTCACGAATTTCGTTTCAAAATAACGAACCAAGGCACTCCCGTTACAAACTCTTGTCTCAATTCGCTTCTACACTTAATTTCCTTTCCATCGTGATATCCTTCATCTTTCAATTCGTCCTAGATCCCGGGAAAATCGTTTCACAACATTTTGTAATCATCAAATCGACTGCGCGAAAAACTCGTTCATTTTCAGCAAAAAAATGCGACCCAGTTGTGTTATGACTTCACTGCATGTTTTCGTGTGAAACGTGTCATTTTGTCGAAAATCGATTTTCGTGGTTTTTGAGCAGGATTTTGACCTCAAATGTGTGGGCCTGAGTGTGGAAATGACAAATGAATTGAATTCAGTCCAGAATTTGATTGGAAAACGCGGAAATTTTGAGAAAATTGAATTTTTTATTTTTAATGACGTCGGTGATGAAATCATTAAACACAAAAATTGTTGCTCTGCTGGCAATGCTTGAAGAATTTGAGTGGTTTTTCATTGAAAGTGACAGTTGGTTGGTCTGTGGAAAGCGTGGGAGTTGCCAGGTATGGTGTTTTGATGGGGGAAATTAAGTGTGCTAAATGATTTTAAAACGTTACAAGAAAATTAAAATTATGAAAAATGGGATGGAATTGAATGGATTTTTAAACTTTAACTATTTATTTAAAAAAATATGCAAAATTAACAAATGGTTTTTATTTTTCCTCGTGTCGTCCGACCAGCTTCAGCGTCTGTCAAAGAAGAAGAGAATGAAAAGAAAGGGTTGAAGAAGCCTGAACTATTGAGGATCTGCCGAAGTTGGTTGCGATCTCCGATCGTCCAGTTCATTTAATTGAGTGAGACACAGAGGGCGCTCACTCGGGTGCGTTCAGCCAATTACTAATAGCTTACAGATTTATAAATTTTAAGGGTTTGCTTATGGGTTCCTGGAAACTACGAAGATGACATGCATGAATTACAGTCAAAATCGGTTATAACGACCTTCAAGGGACTGACGAATTTGGCCGTTGTAAGCGACATGTCTTTGTAAACGATTTGTTACGCTGTTGGATTACATATAACGGAGCTTAGACGGGACCTAAGAAATTTCTCGTTATAACCGATGTTGTTGTAAGTGATTTTGACTGTAATAGCTTTTAGTAAACGCTTCTTGTGGGTGCCGTGGCGTAGTGGATAGGTGTGTCGACTCCTACGCTCGATATTGTCGGTTCGATTCCCGCAAAAACACCTACAATTTTTTCACAGCTCCACCTCTTTCGAGTCACTGACAATGCTCAAAGAGTATAACTGTCTAGAAAACGCGCCTCAATCTCGCTGTTCGGAGTCGGCATTAAACTGTAGGCCCCCTCCACTCGTGAGAGAACAATAGTTAGGCCCAAGTCCACCTCGGACTGTAGCGCCGCCATTATTGTTATATGGTTTGAACGACTGTGTGAGGTGTGAGCTGAAATGGTAACGGAGGACTGTCCTCTAGAAGGAGGAGGTGCTCGAGGCTCAAATTCAGGAGTCCCGAGTTGAAAGAGCAGCCAGACAAAAGAATCGCAGTGAAAGCAGCTTCCGCTCTCGTGTAAAGCCATCAAAACTTAGCCTTCAACCACTTCATGACCATATTTAGTCCACATTAACTGACTGATGCTTCCCACCAGCGTCAAGGGAGCTTCAACTTTCACACCTCCTTCGAAGCATCAAATGTAAACCAGACTCTTGCAGCAACTTTCTTCACATCCATTCACACTTCACAGGCTGCCATCGAACAGCATTTTCTGAAATGAATCTCTCATAAATTCCACACCACGAAGCCCGTGTGTGCGCGCCTCAGTCGACTGTAAGAGCGCGTATCCCCTTTTGCGATAGTTTCACTTCACTTCCGCTCCCCCCGTTTCAGAGGTCGTTTGGAAACGATAGTTTCACTTCGCTTCCGCTCTCCCCGTTTCAAAGGTCGTTTCGAAACTGATTAAAGCGAAACTACTAGTTTCCAATCTCAATGACTTTGATTCGATTAGCCTCGCAGCCTTCGTGCCTAGGTACTTTGGGAAACTTTTCAAAACTTTCTCACTCCGTTCTGTGCTAGAAACTGAAATCCTTTCTCTCACACAGTCTCTCTCTCTCTCTCTCACTCAGTCTCAGTCTCCTCTCATCGACATAGTCACGGTTGCTGTCACTTTTAGTCGATTTGACACATTGATTGATCCGCTTCCTTATATGCAATCCGTTATTTATTCCCCTACACTCCGCTACCGCTAAAGTCAGTCTTAAACTGTGTACGTGTGTGTGTGTGTGTGTGTGTATGAAAGCTGATAGTGGCACAAGGAAATCGTGTGGAAATAATCGGCAATTTTCCTTTCAAGCTTCACTCACCACGGTCACGAAGGAGCGTGTGAGGGAGAGGGAGAGAGGGAGAGAGAGAGAGAGACAGAGAGGGAGAGCGGGATGCCACACTCGGAAAGGATCGAAAAGGATTTTTCGCGAGTGAAAATTTTAAACGAAGTATTGTGTACGCTGTCAAATTAACTGTGAAAAATATTTAGACAGACGGATTAGTCGTCGTTTCTTCCAATTCCGAGGCGAACAACAGGGAGTGCTGTGTGAAAGGACCCTCCTCCCCCATCGTCACAGCGATTAGCGGCGAAGACGACGAAGATCGAAGAGCTGTGTGTAAGCCGAGCGAAGCAACAAGGAGTCACACAGGATTAAGTGAGAGATGCAAGTGCAAGCGAGCAAATTAATCGAAGGGGGAGTTGGAGACGATGTGCCGGGACTTTGCTTTTCAATTTCGACGGAGTCTCCTTCTGTCTGTTCCTGCAGATAATGGGACGCGATTCATCATTCTTCGTGGATTTTGGAATTTAATTTGTCACGGTTTCTGGAAAACGGATGAGGCGACGTCGGACTGTGCCACAGTGAAGGTGATGAAGAGGACATAAGTTCGTTAAATGGATTGCGGAATTGGAAGTGGTGCAATGAAATGAAGTGAAATTGTTTTGCTGGAGGAGATAATGTGGTCGGTTCGAGATGCGTGGAGTTGAATGGGGCGTGGGAGGCGGTGATGGATGCAAATTAAAGATCTCTCTATCGGCGATGGATGAAGTCATTTGAAGGGACTTTGCTTCGGAGATAGATTTGAGGGCGTTTTCCGGTCCGAAAATCAAAGAGGGATTTGATGGGAGGAAATTGAAAGGGGGTCTCCTGGGAAATTTGTTCAAAATTTCCTTGTTTTCAAAGGTATTCTCTGCTGGAGAGCTGTCTTCGACTCTGAATCAGTTGGGCAACCTAACAGAGGGCGTCTACGTTTAAGGTGGCGCCCTCAAGAGGAGAGGGAGCTCAACCAACTTGGTATGCGCAAGTGGCGACAGCCAGCAAAAGATGACGAAGTTTGTTGGCTGAGGCTCAGGTCCACCTCGGGCTGTAGCGCCACAAGAAGAAGAAGAGCGCAGACATGTCGTTGGTCTACTGGAGAGCCCATTAGATCCCCGTAGGACCCAATGAGAGTTCAAAACGTTCTTAAAAAAAGACTCGTAGGGTATCCAAAATCGCCCCTTAAGGAGGTCCTCCGATGTCCTGCAATCTGCTTAAAAGGACACAACAGCTTCTCAAAGAAGGGGGCTCGTAGGGTACCCATGATCGCCCCTTAAGGAGGTCCTCCGATGTCCTGCAGTCCGCCAAAAAAGAAGGGGATTCGTAGGGTACCCAAGATCGCCCCTTAAGGAGGTCCTCCGATGTCCTGCAATCCAAAAAAAAAAAGCCTGCACCCACAAAAGACTGCAAAAAAATCAAGCAGTCCATCAGGCCCCGTCCAAAGTGCCCCTCAACCAGCAGCCGTTTATTCAAAATTTATTCGAAAGCAGGAAGCAAACAACAAATTTCCAATCCTTAAGTCCTTCAATCCGTTAAACTCTTGAGCACACCCCAGTACACCACAAAAATGGTCAAAGCGCGGCGGTCTCTCTTCTCCTAAAAGCCCATAAATTGATCCTCCTGCCATTTGGCAGCTCACCGACGAGAGCTCGGACTAAATATGTTCCACGCCGTCAAAGAGAGAGAGAGAGTGTAAAAAAAGGGACTTCTCAACGATTCCTAATTAAAAACCATTCTCATCCACTCAGCAATTCACCGTCGTCCTTGCCACCTCCTGTGATGCTGCCACTTTCGTTCTTTGCTGCGCAACACCGTCGCCGTTGCCGTCGTCGACGACCGCTGCCGCCGCCCACTTCATTCTGATCCAGCGCTTCGTTTAATGACGGTGAGCAGCGGACATCAAGGATCGTCCGAGGACCCGCAGTTAGCAGTTTCTCTTTTTGTTTTGTTCCCCTCTTGCATCCTTTTTTTTGTTGGTTCCACTTTCCCTTCCTGATCCAATCATCAATTAGCAGGATTAAAAGGCATTTATGTTGTACCTGTGTGCGTGTGTGTGTGTGTGATGTTTTCCCTTTTCATTAACACCCCCTCCTCCTCCCAATCGACTCCCCCAGCGGGAGGTTCGCGATGAGTGGTGGGGGCTCAGTTCAATTGAGATTCATCCACAGAATGGGTTAACATCCCTCAATTGCACTCGAACGCTCCCAGGTACCGTGCAATGCGACTCGTGTTCACATAAATACTCGTGTTTCCAGTGCTTGAACATAAGTAAAGCTCACGTATGAGCAGCCTCCCAACCAACCCCCCATCTGAGTGCAGCAGCATCGACCGGGGATGCCAGGGAGACGACGGGGGGGGGGGGGGGGGAGCGGCAGGAACGAGAGGTAAGTGCATCTCGCATCTGCTGGATTCTTAACCAAAGTTCTAATTAACTTGATATTTTAAACTTTCGCAGAGGTTTCTGCGCCAAAGGACTATTCAGCTGTGAATTTGATTTGCCCTTAGTGTGCACTGCAAGTGGGGGGGGGGGATGTGATGCCTGTGATGTGGATGTGGTGGTGGATCTGAATGTGTGGGGGAATCCTCGCATCGATTGCCATACGCTGCTGACACAGAAGTAATCATGCGTTGGGTTAAAGGATTATGCTTGGGAAGAGTTCATTGGATCGGTGAACTGAATTGGGGCCACATAGCCGCTCAGTGGGATGTGTCTGTGTGGGGGGGGGGAGTGTGGGAGTGAGTGTGGAACGTGTGCACTTGAGCGCCACTGCATGCGGTACGGATGAAATTGTGGAATGCAAGGGTTTTCCATTCAGTTTATTTATGAAACTGATTCAAACGCGCGATTGATTCTCAGACGATGACTGTGTGGTGTCTTTTGGAGGGGAAGCGACTTTGGAGGGTCGTGTTTGGTGGGAGCGACTTTGGAGGGGACGACATCGGAGGCGACGACTTTGGACGCGGCGACTTAGGAACGGGCGACTTAGGAGGCGGCGGCTTTGGAGGCTGCGGCTTTGGAGGCGGCGACTTAGGAGCGGGCGACTTAGGAGCGGACGACTTAGGAGCGGGCGACTTAGGATCGGGCGACTTAGGAGCTGACGACTTAGGAGCGGGCGACTTAGGAGCGGGCGACTTAGGAGCGGACGACTTAGGAGCGGGCGACTTAGGAGCGGGCGACTTAGGAGCTGGCGACTTAGGAGCTGGCGTCTTAGGATCGGGCGACTTAGGAGCGGGCGACTTAGGAGCGGGCGACTTAGGAGCGGACGACTTAGGAGCGGGCGACTTAGGAGCGGGCGACTTAGGAGCTGGCGACTTAGGAGCTGGCGACTTAGGAGCTGGCGACTTAGGAGCTGGCGTCTTAGGAGCGGGCGACTTAGGAGCGGGCGACTTAGGAGCTGGCGACTTAGGAGCTGGCGTCTTAGGATCGGGCGACTTAGGAGCGGGCGACTTAGGAGCGGGCGACTTAGGAGCGGACGACTTAGGAGCGGGCGACTTAGGAGCGGGCGACTTAGGAGCTGGCGACTTAGGAGCTGGCGACTTAGGAGCTGGCGACTTAGGAGCTGGCGTCTTAGGATCGGGCGACTTAGGAGCTGGCGACTTAGGAGCTGGCGACTTAGGAGCTGGCGACTTAGGAGCTGGCGTCTTAGGATCGGGCGACTTAGGAGCTGGCGACTTAGGAGCGGGCGACTTAGGAGCGGGCGACTTAGGAGCGGGCGACTTAGGAGCGGGCGACTTAGGAGCGGGCGACTTAGGAGCGGGCGACTTAGGAGCGGACGACTTAGGAGCGGGCGACTTAGGAGCTGGCGACTTAGGAGCGGACGACTTAGGAGCGGGCGACTTAGGAGCGGGCGACTTAGGAGCTGGCGACTTAGGAGCTGGCGTCTTAGGATCGGGCGACTTAGGAGCTGGCGACTTAGGAGCGGGCGACTTAGGAGTGGACGACTTAGGATCGGGCGACTTAGGAGCTGACGACTTAGGAGCGGGCGACTTAGGAGCGGGCGACTTAGGAGCGGGCGACTTAGGAGCGGGCGACTTAGGAGCGGGCGACTTAGGAGCGGGCGACTTAGGAGCGGGCGACTTAGGAGCGGGCGACTTAGGAGCTGACGACTTAGGAGCGGGCGACTTAGGAGCGGGCGACTTAGGAGCGGGCGACTTAGGAGCGGGCGACTTAGGAGCGGGCGACTTAGGAGCGGACGACTTAGGAGCGGGCGACTTAGGAGCTGGCGACTTAGGAGCGGACGACTTAGGAGCGGGCGACTTAGGAGCGGGCGACTTAGGAGCTGGCGACTTAGGAGCTGGCGTCTTAGGATCGGGCGACTTAGGAGCTGGCGACTTAGGAGCGGGCGACTTAGGAGTGGACGACTTAGGATCGGGCGACTTAGGAGCTGACGACTTAGGAGCGGGCGACTTAGGAGCGGGCGACTTAGGAGCGGGCGACTTAGGAGTGGGCGACTTAGGAGCGGACGACTTAGGATCGGGCGACTTAGGAGCTGACGACTTAGGAGCGGGCGACTTAGGAGCGAGCGACTTAGGAGCTGGCGACTTAGGAGCTGGCGACTTAGGAGCTGGCGACTTAGGAGCTGGCGACTTAGGAGCTGGCGACTTAGGAGCTGGCGACTTAGGAGCTGGCGACTTAGGAGCTGGCGACTTAGGAGCTGGCGACTTAGGAGCTGGCGACTTAGGAGCTGGCGACTTAGGAGCTGGCGACTTAGGAGCTGGCGACTTAGGAGCTGGCGACTTAGGAGCTGGCGACTTAGGAGCTGGCGACTTAGGAGCTGGCGAATTTGAAGGCTGCGACTTTGAAAGCGGCGACTTTGGAGGCGGCGACTTTGGAGGCGACTTTGAAGAGGGCGTCTTTGATGGGGGCGACTTTGGAGACGACGACTTTGGACTTTGGAGACGGGGAGGATCGTGTGGTGGTGATCTAGGGTTGATTTTCCTGAGGGAAATGGCTGACATTCATAAAACCCCGTCCAGAAGCGTCGTTTGACGGTGATCTGTTGCTGAATATCCCCTGAGGCACACTCCCATCTCGGCACCACGTCAACCCCCAATCGAAGCAAACACAAAGCTCTCTCTCTAAGTACAGGTGGATGGCGCACTTGGTTAAGTGCTTGCCCCAAGTTCGAGGGGTCCCAGGTTCGAATCCCAGTGAAATCCAGTCACGATTTGCCGTTGGGATCAAATTGACGGCACTGGAGTAGCTTGACACCTGGCAGCTCAAAGGACCAGTTTTGAGTCTGAGTGCTCCAGTGTGGAGTATCGAAAAATCCTCAAAAAAATTCCCCTGAGGCACCCTCCCATCTCGGCACCACCTCAACCTCCAAAGCAAAGACAAGGCTCGCCCTCCCCCCACTCTCGATCCTCTCGACAAGCGGATTCTATCAAAGAATCCAAAACAACAAGAGATACACATGCAATGGCCACATAATCAAAGCAAAACCGTCCTAATTGACTGACACACAGCACACAATACACTCGGTAAGCCTCTCCCTACAGCAAATCCAAATCTCGCCCCTTTCTGCATTCATGACCATCGCTTCTCTGCGTTCATCGCCTGCCACGGCCAAGCCCCGGCTTTCAACAGAAAAGCCCATTAATCATCTCAAAATGACACGTATGCCGAGTATCCCACACCTGCTTTCCTTCCTTTCCGCAATTATTCTCATTTTTCCACCACGAAACACATATTTTGTCCATCCTTCACCCCCCGTTGGGTAGGGAGCTAAACCACTTCATAGAAACAAATCCTCATTACTCACCAGTCGCCAGTCGCCAGTGTGGAGGGGGAAGGGAAGACGATGGTCTAACCAACCATCTCTTCAGCAGAGATTACCACGTATGTCCACGTTCCACACTCAAGCGCTCACCCGCCCACACACACATGTGCACACTCAGAGACATCTCAACCAATCAAATTAAACAGCAACAACAAATAAACAAACAACACAAGCATGAGCCAAGGAGGAGCACACCCAAAAACACGGAAAAAAACCAGAGAAAGAAGCAGAAAAAGAAAAACTATCTGCACGGAGGAAAAGTTAATAAGGAAAACAAACCGTAACGTGCCTGGTAGAGTTTTCGTGATTTTACCCTCGGATTTCTTCCGATCCCCCCGGAGGGGGGAGAGTGAGGCACGGTGGTGGTGGGAAGCTTATTTGTCCAAAGGTGGTAATTGCTTTTTTTCCCCTTCGCCCAAGTGAAAATAGATGAGAAAAATCTTTCGAAAATCTTTCGCAGCACAGCAGCAACACCCTGTAAGTCCGATGTTTATTCATCCACCCCACCGCCCGTCGTGTCTGTCTGTCTTCTTTTAATTTGTTCGGTGAAAAGAGACGAGAATGTGATTAGACGATGGGAAAACTTTGTTAGCGGAATTAATTACTTACACTAAACCGAACTGGTTGTTCGAAGATTAGATAACGGTATATAACTAATTTATGTAATTTGTTTTTGTTTTGTCGTGTCAGATTCAACGTGCACCGCCACCGTCACCGCCGCTCAGTCCTAAATTCGCTGACGTACGATTGTTGGTGCGGTAGGTTAAGAATGGGACAATCGAAGAGCGAGAGAGAGAGAGGGAGAGAGAGCGATTGGTTCGTTTGACAGATAAAAGTTGACAGGTGACGTCTTCGTTAAGTCATCCAGAGGGATAAAGGGACGAAGCTGTCAGTGGTAATCTTAGTTTCAAGTTTAGAAGGACATTCAGGCGACTGGTAGAGTTCGGGTGGGATGGTGGAGTGGATTTCAGAAGAAAATTGTCCATTCTGGAGGGAGGATGAGGGGGAGGGGGGAATGTCATTCAATTGAGTGACAGCAGACGTCAGTGGTGGAGGTTTTGAGGGGGCATCTGATTAGGGATGCGATGGTTTTCCAATCAATGACTTCAACTCTCGAAGCTGATGACAGTGAGCCTGTCAAAGTGACATTCAATGTCATTGCAACATCGTTTGAGGCGCCGAATGGTGGCTTTTTTTCACGGATTTTTGAAAATATTTGAGTTGACGCCTGGAACGATGGCTTTTCTCACTAATTTTTGAAAATATTTGAGTTCTTGGCTTTGTTAGAAAGGGACTTCCACGAACTCATGGCGGAAGATGGTGCAGATGAAAGGAATCCGGTGGATTTCAGGCAATGGCTTGTCGGCTGAGAGCGTCTTGCTCTCCAACAAACCGATTGGAGGGTGATTGGAAGTTAATTTTGAACCCCGTGAAGAAGATTCATCAACAAGTTGACTAAAAATGATTGCGAGCGAGTAGCCCAAATTGGCGCTAATTTTCGAGTGGATGTAACGCAGATTGTGACGGAAGATGGTCTTGCGGTACTCGTTAAACTAATTAGATATTCCTTCTAAAGGGACATTTACTGAGTAAGCCCTTATGGCACAACCTAAGATGATGGCACTTCAGTCTGGGATGAACTTGGTCCTCAACCAACAAGCACTTCTAGTGGGCGACGCACAGAACAGTAGGGTTTCTGTGTTCGTTCTCTCCATTGCAAAGGGCACCGGTGTTTTTGCATTTTGGCAGATCAGGTGTTCAGGATCTAGACACTACAGCACACTCTGCTCTTTAGTTTTAATTAATTCTTGAGTTGGAAAAAATAATTTCAGAAGAACCTCAGTCAAATTTGCTTGCTAAAGCACCTGGCTAAAGATCGTAGGTAGCTGCTTCAGCAAGCAAATTTGACTGAGGCTCTTCTCCACTTTGTGCCGTGCGTGCCCGGGACCACAGGGCATGAAAGGCTGCCCTATCTCAGGCAGAAACCCTTCACAGGTCGGGAGCCCGCTAAGTAAGTAGGTAAGTAAGTAAGTCTTCTCCACTTCTGTCAGTAGTCGGTTTTGTGGTCATTCTCTATTGAGTTGTCCCACGAGCGCGGATTCGAAGACTCTTCGGGATGAAGCGTTGTTCATAAGCGTCGAATCCGTAAACGCATGGCTAGACTCATGTCGCTGAACAGCCCATACAGTTCGTGGTTGAATCTCCTTCTCCAAATGCCATCAGCTCGACTAGGACCACAGATACTTATGTTTGCCCAATAATGGCACATATTTCTGTTATATTTTCAAGGAATTTCATGGTGAAATACATCATAACCCTCGCCAAGTCAATGAGCCAAGTCAGACTATGACGAAGTTTGCTTCCAATCAGCCAACCAGGGCAGTTCCGTCAGAAAATCATACTTTACCTTATCATACCATACCTTCCACTTCTTTATTTAATTTCCTATTCATTCTGATATCCCTCAAGCTAAATTCCATCCTAATTATCAAGAAAATCGTTTCAGAAAACACCATGTCTTCCAAGATCACTGCTTGAGAGAGGATAACCAAAAAGTCACTTCTAACCGACCACTCTCGTTGCAAAATCTTATCTTTTTCCACTTCTTCATTCTATTTCCTATTCATTCTGATATCCCACGTCCTTTAGTTCGTCCTGATCGTCGAGCAAACCGTTTCAGAAGACATGGTGTTTTCCAAGATCATTGCAGGAAAGGGGATATCCAGAATGTCACTTTTCAATAACCAACCAAGTCGCTCCCGGTACAAAATTTCACCTCATTTCGCTTCTACATTCAATATCCTTTCTATTCTGATATTCCCTGTCCTTTAACTCGTCCTATTTATCGAGAAAAACTTTTGAGAAAACACCATGTCGTCCAAAATCACATTTTTATATCTTAAAGCAGAGGTCATAACGGATTTCACCTCGAAATACCCAACCAGAGCACTCCCGTTACAAAATCTTTATTCAAGCCGCTTCTACATTCAATCTCCTTTCCATCCTGGTATCCCTCATTCTTCAACTCGTCCTAGATCCCGAAAAATTCGTTTCACAAAATTTTGCAATCAACAAATCGACTGCGCGAAAAACTCGTTCATTTTTAGTAAAAAAATGCGACCCAGTTGTGTTATGAGTTTACTGCATTTTTTCGTGTGAAACGTGTCATTTTGTCGAAAGTCGATTTTCGTGGTTTTTGAGCAGGATTTTCACCTCAAATGTGTGGGCCTGAGTGTGGAAATGACAAATGGAGTGAATTCAGTCCAGAATTTGATTGGAAAACTTGGAAATTTTGAGAAAATTGAATTTTTTATTTTTAATGACGTCGGTGATGAAATCATTAAACACAAAAATTGTTGCTCTGCTGGCAATGCTTGAAGAATTTGAGTGGTTTTTCATTGAAAGTGACAGTTGGTTGGTCTGTGGAAAGCGTGGGAGTTGCCAGGTATGATGTTTTGATGGGGGAAATTAAGTGTGCTAAATGATTTTAAAACGTTACAAGAAAATTAAAATTATGAAAAATGGGATGGAATTGAATTATTTAAAAAAATATGCAAAATTAACAAATGGTTTTTATTTTTCCTCGTGTCGTCCGACCAGCTTCAGCGTCTGTCAAAGAAGAAGAGAATGAAAAGAAAGGGTTGAAAAAGACTGGACTATTGAGGATCTGCCGAAGTTGGCTGCGATCTCCGATCGTCCAGTTCATTTAATTGAGTGAGACACAGAGGGCGCTCACTCGGGTGCGTTCAGCCAATTACTAATAGCTTACAGATTTCTAAATTTTAAGGGTTTGCTTATGGGTTCCTGGAAACTACGAAGATGACGTGCATGAATTACAGTCAAAATCGGTTATAACGACCTTCAAGGGACTGACGAATTTGGTAGTTGTAAGCGATATGTCGTTGTAAACGATTTGTTACGTTGTTGGATTACATATAACGGAGCTTAGACGGGACCTAAGAAATTTCTCGTTATAACCGATGTTGTTGTAAGTGATTTTGACTGTAATAGCTTTTAGTAAACGCTTCTTGTGGGTGCCGGTGCGTAGTGGGTAGGTGAGTCGATTCCTACGCTCGATGTTGTCGGTTCGATTCCCGCAAAAACACCTAACATTTTTTCACGGCTCCACCTCTTTCGAGTCACGGACAATGCTCAAAGAGTATAACCGTCTAGAAAAAGCTTCTCAATCTCGCCGTTCGGAGTCGGCATTAAACTGTAGGCCCCCTCCACTCGTGAGAGAACAATATCACGCCCAATACGAGTGGTTCCTGAGAAGCTAGGCCCAAGTCCACCTCGGACTGTAGCGCCGCCATTTTTATTATTTTTATCACAAGGTCGTGCTTATGGACTCGCGCAAACTTTGACGTGGGGTTGGCTTGATTTTCAACCATGAAGGCAGTAATTTAGGGATTATCTCAAACATACATACTCGTAATTACGAAGTTAATTTTCTGCGAAAACAAGTACATAACCAAAGTTCCTTGAGACAGAGTTCATTCATGTCAAAATCCCAGAAGTAACTCCCAGTGACACGTGCAGTCGTTGACAGAAGTTCTCCTCATGCAACATCTCATTTCCAGCACAACCTCCACATAACAAAACGTCAACTCCCAACAGTGACAGTGACATCTCCTCAGCTGTGATGAATTGAACTCACTCTCACTCGCCCCTGTGTCACTTTCGCTGCTGTCAAAAATTCCCAAAACTACTTGAACCCGTTTTGGAAACTTTCACCGATTCTCCAGCCAAAAGCTCATAGTGCTTCCACAAAACTGTCATCGCTAACAACCTCGGGTAATACATATTAATTACTCTCTAGTCACTTACAGACTCTCCACGCCCCGTCCTCCGCCCGTCCTCAGCCAAAGCAACAACCACTTCTGACTTAAATTGCTTTAATCTAATTTCAGCTGTCAAATATGACAGCGATGATGGATTATTGTCAAATTAATGAAGGTACCACAACTCTGGGCGTGGGAGCACACTCCTACTTGGTTAGGAAAATGAATTTCCACTCCGTTTCGCCGTTCCGTCTGACGGAGTGGCGGAGGAGGGGAATTTATCATCGAAAGTAATACGGCAAACAAACAGCAACAAAGGAAGAGCCAAACAAGAAACCGAAACACAACGAGACCGAGAAGAAAAACATCGACGGTGGCGATTCGAGTCGGGGCGGGGGGAGCAGGGATAACTGATGATAGAATTAATTTTCCGCATTCGAACAAACAACCGGAAGAGCCAAAAGGCAGAAGGGAAGTTGGGAGCGCAAAAAAAATCCGAAAGAACGGAAAAAATGTGAAATGACGAACGAACACAGTGAATGGGCGACGATGGGACTGAGGTGGTGGCGGTTATGGTGTCCAGCGAGGAGGGTAAGTGTGTTTCGAAGGACGGAAGCATCACTTTCCCTTGTCCTCGCCAATGAAAGTCGATCTCTATTGTCAGTCGGAGACGATTTTTCATTCGAGTCGAACGACTGTATCGTCTGGGCGGGGAGTATATGAGATCTGTTGTCTAATTTGGGGCTTTAAGGTAAGACTAATGGTCGTTGGAACGTGCCCTTTGAGGGAGAAGGCACGGACATGTCTTCTTTCACCTTTAATGGACTTCATACAAATGAGGGGAGGGCAGTGGCCTTGTCGTGTCTAATTATGTGAAAGGAATGTCCTTTTTGTGGAAAACAATGTTCTGTACACAGCCGAGGATGTCCTGGTTGTTTAACTCAAGGCTTCATGGCGTGAGGCAGTCTCAGCTCTTACGCGTGTAAGACTCATGGTCACTTCATCATGCGCGTCCTTCACTTGGAGTTGCCCGGGGATTCTTTTCTGCCAATAGGCATGCAGTCTTCAAGATCGATGAGGTCGGATGGATTCCTAGTCACCACCAACCGCCAGCGAGTCGAAAACAAGGCGTGGGTACTCCTGAACCCGAGTTGCCCCCTCAAACAACTTCTTCATTAGCTTTGTCCTTTGGTCCTGCTTATAGTTGCCCGGGGATTCTTTTGTGCCAAAGGGGATGCAGTCGACGAGCTAGGATGGAGTCCTAGTCACCAGCAAACGCCAGCGAGCCGCAAACGAGGCGTGGGTACTCCTGTACCCCTACAAGGGGCTTAAAGTTGGCTCAACTGTGTCCCTCGGTCTCGCTTTGAGTTGCCGGGGACTCTTTTGTGCCAAAGGGGATGCAGTCGACGAGCTAGGATGGAGTCCTAGTCACCAGCAAACGCCAGCGAGCCGCAAACGGGGCGTGGGTACTCCTGTACCCCTAAAAGGGGCTTAAAGTGGGCTTGGCTGCGTCCCCCGATCTCGCTTTGAGTGGCTCGGGGATTCTTTTATGCCAAAGGGGATGCTGTCGTCTTGCTAGAATGGAGTCCCAGTCACGACCACTCCTCAGCGAGCCCTCAAAGAGTCATGGGTACTTCTGTACCCCTATAAAGTTGCCCCCTAAAACAACATTTCAGTGCCGAACTGCTTACCTCAGGAGATGCCGAAACTCCTCGAGCTACACCTCCCGATCGTGGTGGCTACAGAAAAATGATGAATTCCCCCACAGCAGGCCACGAAATCCTTTCAAAATTTCCCAGAATCCGATCACAAAAGAAAATTCCTTCACCACGCTGTCCTTTCAGCGCGCAAAAAAATTCAGCAAAAATTCAGCATTCAATACGAACGCCGTGGGTGGCTGAAATTTCGCAGATAACAGCTGCAATATTTTTTTTGGCAACAAAAGGACCCCCTACCCAATCCACTCTCCCGCATTCCGTCAGTGGATTCCTGACAAGCGAAAAACCCTCTCTCCACCCCCCCTGGCCGAACATTTGAAAATTCATTACACATCCGATCAAGTTGACCACTGGACACCATCATCGCGCATCATTCCATCGGAGGAATTCCTCAAATCCTCTCTCGCATCCGTGCCAACCCATCGGCCACCTGAAAAACAGGAGGTCCCGCAGCACCCGCTCCGCGCACCATATTTCGAATTTTCCAGACGAGTGGCGAGGTGATTCCAGAAATGCGAAAACCGAACGCCGACTAGCCCTCGTGCCTGACCATTTTTCACAAAACGAGCACAGAACTGCGGCCAGAGCCCCTCTCGACATTCACTGCGCCATTTGAGGGCCACGGTGTCTGTGTTTTATTTTGAAAATTTATTTCAGAAATTTTCGGGATAACACTCGAATGGAGGGGCCGCTCTGCATACCACGGGAGCGGCTGATGGGAGGGGGACTGATGTTCGAGAGCGAGATGCGTTTGTGTGCATTTTTCTATCACTTTTGGTTCCGCCATCGGCACCGACGCCGCCGCCGCTGATGTTGCGGTCCCGTCCGCCTGGTGAGCTGCCTCTTAACTGATGGAATGTGAAATTAATTACAAATCGCCAACCGCATTATATGGGGTGCAGCCGCCAGCGTTAACCGCACTCACTTGACCAATTAGTGGAGGGAGCCGCAGCAGCTCTGAGAGGCGCGTCGCGCAAAAGGTCCTTGCGGGCGTGTGAGAGCCGCCTCGTCTCGCTATTGTTCGATTACTGCGGCCTGGCGCCCGTTGTAGACGCTTAATTTGCGCGAAAAGTGGTCATGCCCAGCTGGCTGCACAGAGCAGGCATATTTGACTATCACCGGGACAGCGGAAAGGTTTAATTTTTAATTATTTGACGAGCGCAGGATGATTGGAACGAATTACTGATTCAATTGTCCGCCACGTTTCGCATGCATCCGCGAGTCCACGTGGCCGTTCATCAATCGGGCGTCATTACCGCAGCGATGAATGCTGGCATGGAACCGAAGCCGGAGCTGGAGTTTAGAGCTGCCAATTGTGGTGCTGATGCTGCTAATTGGGTGCATCAACCGGAAGTGGACATTCATGGCGGTGGTGGTGGTGGTGGCCAAGGGCTGTCATTGTGTTTGGCGAGAGTCGGGAGTACCTGGGAATGATTTGATGTCATTTTTGGGTCACGACTGACTAATGATCCAGAGGGGTGCCCGTAGTCAGACTTAGAAGTGAATTGGAAGCAACTGAGTAGCCTTAATTCGCTCGAGAGTGCTTAAAATCAAGAGAGCCTTGCATTTGTCTGGTGATTCAATAGGAGGTTACAAAGTTACATCAAGGGGAAGTTTGAAATTTTTCAAATTTCTCCGAGTTTTTACTTAATTTTCTTTAGAAAATTCAGGCATTTTATCTGATGGCCAGCTTTAGTCAAAATAGTTTCGAAATAGCTTCTGAATGCTCAAAACTAAGAGAGCTTTGCACCTGCCTAGTGATTCAATAGGAGGTTACAAAGTTACATCAAGGGGAAGTTTGCAATTTTTTAAGGAAATTTTTCAAGTTTTTTGCTTTATTTTCTTTAGAAGATTCAGACATTTCATCTAATGTCCAAATTTAGTGAAATGAGTTTCGAAATAGCCTCCAAATGCTTAAAATTAAATTAGCTTTGCATCTTGCATCAAGAGGAACTTTGAATTTTTTTAAGAAAATTTCACAAGCTTTTATTTAATTTTTTCTTAGAAGATTCAAGCATTTTATCTGGTGTTAAAATTTTGTCAAAAAAGTTTCGAATTAGCCTCCGAATCCTCAAAGTTAAGGATGCTTTGCAACTGCCTGGTGATTCAATAGGAGGTCACAAAGTTGCATCAAGGGGAAGATTAAAATTTTTTAAAAAAATTTCTCAGGGTTTTTATCCCATATTCTTTAGAAGATACTGGCATTTTATCTCATGTCCAAATTTAGCCAAAAAAGATTACGAAATAGCTTCCGAATGCTCAAAATTAAGAGAGCTTTGCATCTGCCTGGTGACTCAATCGGAAGTTACAAAGTCACTTCCAGGTGATGTTTGAAATTTTTTAAGAAATATTTTCAGACTTTTCACTTAATTTTATTTTTTATTAATTTTATCTGATGTTCAAATGTAGTCAAAAAAGTTTCGAAATAGCCGAATGCTCCAAATGCTCAATTAAGGGAGCTTTGCACCTGCCTGGTGATTCAATAGAAGGTTACAAAGTTACATCAAGGTGAAGTTTAAAATTTTTTAAGAAACATTTTCAGGCTTTTTACTTTATTTCCTTAAGAAGATTTAGACATTACCTGATGTCCAAATTTTGCCAAATAGGTTTCGAAATAGCCTCGAAATGCCCTCTTCTCTTCCTCATCAATTTTCTTTCCGTTTTCTTACATTGCCTCCACACACTAAACCGCGCCACTCAAAGTGAATGCAAATCCCCCCTCGTTACAAATCCCTGAGAAGCCTGTCTTTCTCTGACAAATCTGCATCATGTTCCAGGATCTCGCAACCACTCGTCAGAACCGAATCCCTCTCAAGAGAGTCGCCATAGCGAATCTCGAAAGCTCTCAAGTCATGTTCTTTGCTTTCCTCTCCCCCACCCACTCCCAATCCCAGTTGGTCGTTAACAGGAAAATTCAATTAAAACACACCCCCTCCCTCACCAGAGAAGCACTCCCAACAACTCCGTACAGCACCGCAAATGTCTTACGACCCAAAATCCATCGAAAATCCACGAAAACCGCCCGGCGTACAAGCCTTTCAGCGGAGTCTCAAGGCTGCGGCCGCCGTTAATGTCTACCACAAAACTAAAACGGGATGAAATATTAATATGGCCTAATGACAGAGTTGGAGGGGGGGCTGATCCTTTCCCACCATTCCTTTGAAGCAGCGGAAGGTTTTCCGCAACGGAATGGAAATGCATTCAAAGTTGTTGTGTGTGGTTTCTCGAAGATGGTATGGCAAAGCGGGGCCACCTCAAGATTTCAAAGCAATTCGCCCGTTGGTTTAGTGCGGGGAGGCGGGGGTGGACGTTGGTGAAATTAATTTCAAGTGAATTCTGTCGCAATGGGAACGGATGTGTACTGGCACGCATATTGTGCGGCAATTTAACGAGGGATTATGTCTGAGAACCACTTTTGCGGTGCATTGCGTCATAAATCGCATGGCAGCGTGTAAGTAACACAGTTACGAGTGCGGTTTTCCCTTTTGGATCGGATGCAGAGTAGGTGGTGGATAATGGGGCACTGAGAGTCATAAAATACTGCAGCGATGGAGGAGACCTAGTTAAAGACGCGTGAAGGAGCTTAACAATCACCTCGACAAGAACTGTTGGGGAGAGAAAGAATTGTGAGAGTGACAAGAAGGGACTCAGGGGAAGCTAAAGGATATGAACAGAAGTCGAAAAGTGGTCAAGAAGCTTGGAACTTTTTTCGAACAATTTTCTTCGAACAATTGGGAAGGATCAACGATCGAGGAATTTCCAACGATCGTCAGTGAAGATCAGTCAGTGACTGGCGGTGATTATCAGTGCCTCTGCGGCGGTGATCTTCAGTGCCTCTGCGGCGGTGATCATCAGTGCCTCTGTGACGGTGATCTTCAGTGCCTCTGCGGCGGTGATCATCAGTGCCTCTGTGACGGTGATCTTCAGTGCCTCTGTGACGGTGATCATCAGTGCCTCTGTGACGGTGATCTTCAGTGCCTCTGCGGCGGTGATCTTCAGAGCCTCTGCGGCGGTGATCATCAGTGCCTCTGTGACGGTGATCTTCAGTGCCTCTGCGGCGGTGATCTTCAGAGCCTCTGCGGCGGTGATCATCAGTGCCTCTGTGACGGTGATCTTCAGTGCCTCTGTGACGGTGATCTTCAGTGTCTCTGTGGCGATGATAATCCCTCCCGTGGCGGTGATCATCAGTCCGCCTTTGGCAAAGATAGTTGTGGTCTACCCGGTGGATATTCAAAGCCTCTTTCGCGGTGAGGTTCAGCATTTCTCTGTCGGCGATCATTCATGTCTCCCTGACGGTAGTCTGACGCCTCTCAGATGTTCACGATCACCTTCGACTGGTGGTGACAATCAGTATTAACCCTTGGTGACGATCTGTGTCAACTTGAGGCCGTCGACAGTCTTCACTTGCGGCCTTGATCAATGCCCATCGCCCAAGATCGGTGTCAAATTTGGACCACGATCAGTTTCCACTTGTGACCATGAGCAATGCCCTTCGGTGACCATGATCAGTATCAAGCTTGGCCACGATCAGCTGCCACTTGTTGTCGTGAGCACTTCCCATCGGTGGCCACGATCGGTGTCAAATTTGGACCACGATCAGTTGCCACTATTGATCACGATCGATGCCCATCGGTGGCCATGATCAATGTCAAGTTTGAGCCATGATCAGTTTCTGACTGTTGGCATGATCAATACCCATCGATAGATGTAGTCTGTGTCAATTTGGTTACCATGATCTGTGCTTTTAGCTTTGAAGCATCCCCAAAATCAGACTCCTAGCACCTCAAAAAATGCAGCTACAGTGACGGTCACTTCCTACTTTGCTTCCAAATATCCCCCATTTCACCTAACGCCACCCATTCCCATCATCCCCAGCTAACTGCTCCCATTTATCTCACCCAAATCACACCCTTCCCGTATCAGTCACTCTCTCATTTACTGGATCAACAGCCACCCAATGTCCAAATGACCAGCAAACACATATCCAACCATTAGCACTGCAAAACTGTCCAACTTCCCAAGTCATACATCGATTCCGCTTGAAGAAATCTTCGCCGAAACTCCGTCCAAAGTTATTTACTCCCCGCATCCGCACTCCCGTCAAGCTTTTGTTGTGGAGCAAAGTTCCCCAAGAAGATGACAAATTTCTTCCTGCCCCTCCCCCTCTCATCATTCACGGCAAGCCGAAAACAATCCAAACAACTTTTCCTTCCTGTTACTTACTCATGTACGAATTATCCGACTTTTATCCGCAAGTTTAAGTTCCTTAAGGACTCGAGAGCGACTACCCCCTGCCGATGGCATTGTGTGTCCGTCTCTCGATACCAAGACCACACTGGGATCACCACAAAGATGAGCAGGATTCCTCTGTGCAGCTCATAAAAGGAGCACGAAATGTGCTGAGTAATTACCCAACCGTGTGTACAAGTGGATATCATCGGATGGTACAAAGATGCGGATTGAATCGGGTTCCCTGCACCAGACACAGACACACACACACACACACACCTCGATCTGAGTTGTAAACAAAAGTTTTCTTCGGTCTCCTTTGATTCCTCGTGCCTCCTGCAAGGCGCTCCGTTTCCCTCGATGGTGCGGCATTAAGTTCATTACATCCTTTTTGTAGTTTTAATTTCAAAGCGGCTGAGGAGGGAGGGGGGGGGGTGTCCTCCCTCCGTCTCTGCACCCCTCACTGATGGAGCTCGAGCTGTGCCGGATAATATAGATGATTTCTCCGGCTGCTGGTGCACACATCCTGGCATTGTCATGTGAGTTCAGGACTCCGTAGCTGTACGTGGAATCCATTATCCTTTATTATTGGGTTTGTCTCTCACACTCACACTCTCTCTCTCGCTCTTGTGCACTCTCTGGGACCCGTCGCTGCCGCCGCCGTCGTCGTTAGTGTATCCATCTGAGGTTTTCCTCGTTTGTTTGTCCGGAAAATATAAATTTAATAACCTTCCAGGATCCAGAGTCCTGTGCGAGCGAGAGGATCTTTCTAGTAGTTCTCTGCCAGACGCAGGGTCTCACACACACCCACCCACGGACACTCGAACGCACTCCGTCTGGTGGCTCCTTGGGATCTATCTTCTCGAACTCGCCGCCCACCCACACACACGCTGTCTTTGTTTATGCCTGACTAATTAATATTCAGCCATATTGAGGGGAGGTCCTTTCCCCCCGCGGCAGATTCCCCCCCTCCCTCCCCACCCACACACGGCGTGGGTAGAATAACAAATGAAAAATTATGGATTAGTTATTGTTTGTGTTTGGCGAGAGCAAACTCACACACACACGGCACAGGACGAAGGGATATTTGTAACAATTATATCCTTGGGGCTGCTCGGAGCCTATGCAAAGCAGGGGAGCGGTTTTTGCAATCAAGCCGCCGCCGCCACCGCCGCCGGCAACAATCGAAGGCGGCGAAGTAGCTAATGAATTTACAATTGGCCATTGCGCTCGTGTTCGTTCGCCCGGCTGAGGGGAGGTCCTTCGCAAATGGGGTATAAATTATTTTAGTTTTAATTAATCTCAGCGAAAGATGGTGTTGATTTGCAACTACGGATGTGAGGTACACACGTTGTGGCTGGTCCGCCTTGAGAATAAATTCATTAGTGTTCACGCTGTTGCTTGTTGGCTGGCTTTTGTGTGGGCGCGTGTGTGTGTGCGGGGGCAGACAATCCTGAGGAGTGAGAGAGGACGCGTGGATCGGTCGTTTGGAATTAATGAGAACTTGGAGTCGTTTATAATAATTTTCCATGGCACCGCATGAATTCTCATTTGAACGGGCGATCTGGTGGATTGCCTGTGGAAAGTATCGCTGATGAGGGTAGAGCTCGTGAAAAAATTGGATAAGGGACACATCCTCAAACAGACGGAGTCTTGTGGGGGGAAGATGATGCTTCGTCTGGAAGGGACAGTTTTCAGTTGCGGGTGAGTGGTCAGACCGGAGAATGACCAGCTTCAGAATGTCTTCCTTCAGAATATCCTTCTTTAGAATGTCTTGCTTCAGAATGCCCTTCTCCAGAATGTTCTTCTTCAGATTGTCTTCCTCCAGAATGTCCTTTAGAATGTCCTTTCCCCATTCGTTGTGGAAATTCCTTGCAAATTCCTTGACGAACCCATTTCCGGCGTCCATTGTGCCCTTCCCTCGACTTTGGCTGAGGCCAGGTGACCAACTTCAAGAATTCCCACCGCCATGCCTGCTTTCCCGTCTCTTCCAGCTCCCTGGACCTTGCCTGCTCCCCATATCTCTTCCAAATCCCACCGCTCTGCCTACTCTCCTATCGCCAGCAACTCCCTGCGCCCTGCTTACTCCTCCCTCTCCCGTCCAACTTTTTGCGCGTTGCCCACTCCCCCCCCTCTCTTCCAACTCCCTTCGCCATCAGCTTTAAGTTCCATTAACCTCAGCATTCCCCGGCATCTCGACTGTGTAACCACAACTGCCCCGTCAACCGTAAAATGTAACTCCCCAAAGGAGAAACCATCTTAATTGTCACCCAAATCTATAAATCTTCCGTCAGTCTGCCGCACAAAAAGTCATCCACCCCCGCCACCCCCACCGGTGGTGGCTTGACATTAACGCCATAACTCAATCACTCACCCTTGCAAGTGAACAGGTTTTTTTTTTGCTCCTCTTCACTTCTTCGTCCATGCAGAAGAGAGAGAGAGGGAGTTACCCCCCCAAGCAGATTGCTTATTACTTTCCAACTCCCCCAAGTCACTGTGCGACACCTTTGGCCGACCTCGGGACTGGGGATGTAGCACGAACCACCCTCTCAGTCGTCGTCGCTCGCCAAATTGTGTGCCACAACCAATTCCATGACAATTCACTGACGTGGAAACAAAGAAAGATGTCCTTGCCACCACCCAGCTCCTGTGTTGCGTTTGATTTTTGGTCGAGGACGACAGCACCTGCAACAAGGGAGTCCCCCTCCCCCCCTCACCACCACGTCACAGGACGCTCATGCTCATTACACGGCAGAACGTAATTTTATGCCAATAAAACAGATTAAGCTGCAGCAACAACAACAAGGACGAAGCGCGGTTCCGCTTCTTACACATATTTTCTCGAAGAGCAGCGCCCGCCCTCGAAAACAAAAATAATTATCCTGCCCCCGCTGCCGGCAAGTGCAACACAAAGGAGACAGAAAGCTGCACACCCGCCAACGACGCTGACGACGACGACAACGACGACGGCAATGTTAAGACGAAAAGAAGGAAAAGAATATCCTTGCTGTCGCTTCGAATCTAGCCAAGCAGCAGATTCGCCACCGAGAACATCTTCGTCGTCGGCGGCGGTGAGACAGTGGTGGCGTCTTCCTTATGTCTGATGATTCACTCCTTACGCGCGCGCCACACTCGTACATCCACCACCACCACTTCCCGGAGTAGGGCACTGGGAAGCCAACCAACGTCCTGAATCTTCGGGACGGGAGATGTATGTCCCAGTTAACTAGACGTGATAGGAAACAGTGTTGCGTTCCCCCACCCTGCCCACACCAACAAAAAACCAGAGAAAAAAAAATTAATGGCAACCAGTTAGGCATTATTCCAGGAAAAATGTACCAGAGCCGAACAAAGCGAGGGAGAGCGCGCAAAAAAGAAACCGAATCTTGAAAGGATATTCCGCAGGATACACTCCGCCGGGAGGGAGCGGTGAATGAGTGGAGTCAGCAACATGCACATGGAACAAGAAACCTTGGCTTTTGTTTCCTTCTTGGCATTTCCTGGTTTTCATCTTCGTCTTCTTCTCCGAGCCGGAGTGTGTGTGCTGGGGGGGGGGGGCTGTGTGTCAGTCCATGCGGCCTCAATCCAGCCAAGGATAACGACAGCAGAGCAGCGAGACCGGTGGGAGGATGAATTAATCCGGGAGAATCTTAAATTGGAACAAAGTTGATTCGGCATCGTTAGAGGAGACTCTAATGGCTTCTAACTGACTGCCGGGGTGTGGGCGGGTCGGGTGATGAGTGCCGGGTGCAGAGTGTGTGTGCTCCACCCGCAGGGCGTACAGGGGGCATTGTTAGAATTTCCATTTGCAGACAATTATTGTGACAGATGGGAATTGGATTTGATTTCAGGCAGATGCGGTTGCTGCTCCAGCAGAAGTGCCCTTGTTCTGGTGTCTTGTCGTGTGCAGATTGCTGCGGATGGTGGAGGTGTGGGGGGGGGGGGAGGGGAGTGAATTAGTGTCTATGGAAATTAATTGATCTAAATAATGGCTTCTCACCAGGCAGGCTACACCCCATCCGTGCGATGAGATGGGCATCATCATCCACGGCGAGGCAATAATTCAATAGCCTATCACTTTTGATTTGACGCGATATGTTATCACGGCGAGAAGGGGCTGTTGATGAATGAGCAGGAGACGTCGAGGTCATAGACCGGCGGAATTCATTTTAAAGCGTGTTCAAGGAGGACTAACGAGTGGATGAAGGAGGTGTCTGCCGCATGACGTTGAATTCGATGTCTGCTCGATGAATGATTGATGGTTTTTGATGGGGGCTTGAAGTTGAAGGCAACAATCGGGATGACAACAAGAGACTCGAGGCGTACTTGGCGTCAGGTAACCTCTCCTTCAGAGACGAAGTTTTCATGAAAATGTTTGTTTGTTCAAAAACGTTAAACTCCAACAGTTGTCCACCGAATACCCGAGATAATCCTTAAGCAACGATCGTCAAAATTACATTAAAGGGGTCCCAGGTTCGAATCCCAGTGAAAGCAAAGTTAACACGCTTTTATCCGGTTTTTCAAATCTGGTCCAGTCACTATTTGCCGTTGAAATCAAATTGACGGCGCTATCACTGGATCTCCAGCTACGAGTAGGAGGGTCTTCGAATCAGAGCCTTCTGGTTCGAGAAGGAGAGGAAGACCGAACCTCCGGTACAAAGACCAAGTCATCGCGGACGTAAGACACCTTGGTCTTGATGAGTGGAAGCAGCGTGCCCAGGACCGTCAACGATGGAAGGCACCGATACTCAGGCTCGAACCCTCCATGGGTCGTAGGCCTGTTAAGTAAGTAAGTATCACTGGAGCGGTCGATCAGTGGTCGAAGTCAGACTGTGGGCATCACAATGGATCAACATGGTCTAAGTATGCTAGTGAATTTACTAGCAGCTTCCTAACCTAACATAACCCAGCCTCATGCTTTCGTTGTCAGTCATTTACTTCATTTAAACTTACTTCCAACCTGAAGACCTTGCGAAAGTCACCTGCTGAACACGAGGTTTAGACTAACGCATGCATTCCTGAAATTTCATAAGCATCTGCAATCCTGCACCCATCAGCAACTCTCCTGAAAAGCAAAAGAAATACATTTGTTAAACCTTAAACCGAACAAAAAGAGGCAAAAGCTCATGATTAAGATCACAGAACAAAGAATGGAACCTTGCGGCAGCCCATCAATTCCCATAACGCACGTCTACCAACATGATTTCATTGATCTCAACCAACAAATGACCTTCTCAATATTGCTGATCCCATCACAGATCTCCAACAGATCACCATGTGATCGCATAAATTCAAAACAAATCATCCCCCTTTCATGCGATTGGCCTCAAATTCACTCCACACGCGTCCACAATTCGATCCTTCGTTTGCTAAATCTCATCAATTCATGCACGACATCTTCGAAGTTTGCGCGAATCCCTAAGCGCAACCTTAAAATGTGCAAATTCACCAAATTCCATTCCATTTTGATGACATTGATTTCCCCAAAATGTTTTAAAATCATCTTAAAACAAACATAATTTCCCCCATCAAAACCCCATACCTGGCAACTCCCTACATTTCCACAGACCAACCAACTGTCACTTTCAACGAAAAAACACTAAAATTCTTCCAGCATTGCCAGAAGTGCAACAATTCTTGTTTTAAATCAGTTCATCTCCGACGTCAAGAAAAATAAAGAATTCAATTTTCTCAAAATTTCCAAGTTTTCCAATCAAATTCTGGACTGAATTCACTCCATTTGTCATTTCCACACTCAGGCCCGCACATTTGAGGTGAAAATCCTGCTCAAAAACCACGAAAATCGACTTTCGACAAAATGACACGTTTCACACGAAAAAATGCAGTAAATTCATAACACAACCGGGTCGCATTTTTTTGCTGAAAATTAACGAGTTTTTGTCGATGTCGATTTGATGATTAGAAAATTTTGTGAAACGAATTTCTCGGGATCTGGGACGAATTGAAGGACGTGGGATACCAGGATGGAAAGGAAATTGAATGTAGAAGCGGATTTAGGTAAGATTTTGTAACGGGAACGCCTTGGTTTGTTATTTTGAGGCGAAATTCGTGACAGTCTCTGGTTTTGCACATAAAAATGTGATTTTGAACGACATGATGTTTTCTGAAACGATTTGCTCGACAAATAGGACGAATTGATCGACAGTGGGTATCAGAATAGAGAGGAAATCGAATGAAGAAGCGGATTGAGGTAAGATTTTATACCGAGAGTGACTTGGTTGATCATTCAGAAGCGACTTGCTGGATATTCTCTTTCAAGCAGTGATCCTGGAGGACATTATGTTTTCAGAAACAATTTACTCGACAATTAGGACGAACTGAAGGATGTGGGGTATCAGAATGGAAAGGAAATGACACGTAGATGCGGATTAAGGCATGATTTTGCAACGGGAATGCCTTGGTTCGATATTTCGAGGCGAAAAGCGTGACGGGCTCTCTTTTGGCTCCTAAATGTGTGATCTTGGAAGACTTGGTGTTTTCAGAAACGATTTTCTCGACATTTAGGACGGAGTTTAGCTCGAAGGATATCAGAATGAATAGGAAATTAAATATAGAAGCTGAATTAGGTGAGATTTTGTACCGACAGCGACGTGGTTGGGTATTTAAAAGCGATTTTCTGAATGTCCCCTTTCCAGCAGTGATCTTGAACGACATGATATTTTCTGAAACGATTTTCTCGACGATCAGGACGAGCTGAAAGATGTGAGATATTAGAATGAATAGGAAATAGAAAGAAGAAGGGGAATAAGGAAAGTTTTTGCAACGGGAGTGACTTTGTTGGTCATTTAGAAGCGACTTTCTGGATATCACCTTTCCAGCAGTGATCTTGGACCACATGGTACTTCTGAAACGTTTTTCACAATAAATAGGACGAATTGAAGGATGTAAGATATCAGAATGAATATGAAATTGAATGTAGAAGCAGAATAAAGCAAGTCATTGGAAGAAAAGTGACTTGGTCGGTCGGTTGGAGTCGAATTTCTGGTGATCCTCTTCCAGCAGTGATCTTGGCCCTAATAATGATTTCTGAAATGATTTTCTAAGCAATTGAAGCGAGTTGAAGGCCGTGGGTTATCAGAGGGAGTAGGATTTAAGATTTGGAAGCGTATAAAGATCAGATTTTGTAAGGGGAGCGCCCTGATTGGTGCTGAGGTGATGAAATGTGATGTGATGTCCTCTTTGATCCCACCAGCTGTGAAAACTGTTTGAGTTTCCATGTGTTTCTCAGGATATTTTCAAAAGCGAAGTTGGAATATGTTGCCTGGCTTATTTCATCACCAAAAGTCCTTGGAATTCATAGTCCACTTGGTCCACGTGGCCGTGACGTATTTGATGGTCTTTCCTTGGAAGAAGTCGCCGTCAGTGGACACAGAGAGAAAGCTGTTTAAGGGGCGCTTGCTAGAGTGGGAATGAAATCTATCCAAATCGATGGTAAATGAGAACAGGACGAGGAAGTCCTCGCACAACGGAAGACTTGGTCTAAACATCACTCACTAATCTCATCAAAATCAAAACTGCTTCAACGAAGAAGAGGGGATCTCTGATGATAGGAAGCCCTTGCGACTGGGTAACAGCTCACTAAGACCAACAGTTGGGTCCATCGTGCCCAAAAAAAGAGAATCTCCAACAGACTTGAAGTTGCAGTCTCCCTGTTCCCGCAAAAATGGCCCCACAAGCAATCTGTCCCAGAAAAAAAGACTTGAATCAAGCCCAGTATCCTTCTAATCCATCCCCTCCCCCCCCCACACCCACACCAACGATCATCAGACACATTTCAACCGAATGAATCCCACCACACTCTCAGATGGTGTCCCAATTTCCGTACAATCAATTTCACTTGATTTCCAGCAGGATGCCTTAATCATGAGCATCCTGTCAAGTGCTCAACTCATTTCAGTATCCTGTGCCTGTGACCATAAGTGCATCGTGCAGACCACATCAATAATTCACCTTAACATATGATAATTACAGTAATTTGGGGCATAACCAATTTTTATGATCATCTTCCACTTGGCAGGACCTGCCAGGATGCCATCGCACCTGCCACACACTGTAAATCCCATCAGAAACCACCACCGGCCACCCCGCTTCCATGACCGATTCCAAGTCATTTGATCTCGATTCCCGCATGTTTGACATGCCAACTTAATCCGACCTGTCAACAGAGTTACTGTCGGAATTAACGTTCCATTTGGAGCCGACTCACCCCAGCGGCTGCCTCCTCCTTGATGGGGTTTAAAGCGTGTGCGCGTCCTTGTCCACCAATTATAGTTGTCATTAATATTGGCAAAGATTGTGGGTGGTGGCTGGGAGGCGGCTGGACATGCTATCGATATCCCCCTCGACATCAAATGAGAATTTACGCCCGAAAGATGAAAGCATTCGCCACTTAAAGGGCTGCACGCCCATCCCCCCGCCCATGGTCACCCCGACAGCACCACCCCTCCGATGACACATCGTTGGCATGCATTTGTTGCAATAATAAATGGTTAACCATTAAGTTGCAATTAAACGCTGCACATCCGACTGCTGCCTTGCAATCGCATATTTCACAATTAATTGGGAATGCATTACACTGGGAGTGTGTGTATGTGTGTGTGTGTGAGTGGAAGGACACTGTCTGTGATAAACAAATTATTTCGTACACTAAAAGCTTTCGGTAATTAACATCTGAAGCTGCCTCTGCTCTGTTCTGCTCTGCTCCGATCTGGTCCGAGACTTGATCTGATCAGGGGATGGGCGGCGGGGTGCCAAGGCTGAGGAGAAGGCCAATCAAACAGTTACACCTTGCAGGACATGCCATGTTAGGCACAAATTTGTTTTAATTAAACTCACTCACTCTCTCTCTCTCTGTCTGATTGCAGCTCGCCCGATGTCCAGTTGGGGGGATTGGTGGCAATAAAAAGGACGCCATAAATCCTTTCGGCCGAAGCGAGTCGGAGCTCCCGAAGGGACGATATATCATCAGATTCCAATTAACAAATATCTAACAAATATTCCCCCATTAATGTCAAGGATAAAATGATGGAGTGCGTAGAGCTTTGGTGTGTGTTGTGTGGTGTCGTCCTCATCGCCGTCGTCGTCGTGTGTCCTGGAGTCTATCGTAGGCGTAGGTGAGAGGGAATTTATGGCGAAGGCTACAGGTAGGTAGCCACCCACTCCCTCTCTGTGCTCTTTGAAGGATTTGCTGAGGAACTTTTCGGCAGCAAGTTCATTAAGCAAACGAGAGTCTCTTTGTGGTCACACTCGGCGAGAAGGTGAGAAGGAAAGTTTCTCCTCTCGAGCGAGTGGCCTAGCTCCTGACGGACAGGTTGTACAGCAAAGATTTAGGCACTTGGATGCGAACAAATTATGTATTTATTGGAACACGGCCGTGAAAGGCTTTGCTTGTCTCCCGGGGAGGGTGGGATAGTGAGCTACGGAGGAGATGCTGGGGAAGTTTCGGTAAGCCCTTGTCATTTGGGAGTTATTTGCGGAAACTAATGAAAGGTTTGACATCACACACGTGTGCAGCAGAGCTTTTATCGTTGAGCGAGATGTTGTCTATGGGAAGAAAGGGAAGTGGAGGAAACGTTGAGGAACTGTGTCAAGGATGTAGTTTGAGACGTTCTTTTCTCGAGCATAGCATGACACGGGGACTTAGGACTTGGCAGAGCCTTTCATTGGAGTAAGTTTGAGGCACAGGGACTGCAACCTCTTCCATTTCCACGAGGAAGCGTCCATCAAGAGAAGCCGGGAAAAGGTATCGTCGCTCTCTTAGTGCTTATCAACTCTTTGACAGGGCCTTGCATTGAAATAAGCTTAAAGCTCTGGAGTAAAACGAAAAAATCATGTCCAAAGGATCTCCCTCCCACAGCCTCTAAGTCCTCCCTCAATCCCGTCTCCATTTACAAGGCAATTGTGTCCTACGTCAACACGTCTTCCACACGTGGCGCTCACTAAGTAGCAATTGAAATGCAATTCCAGCCGAGCGTTCCTCGGAAAAAACATTTTCCCCGAACAACAAGATGTTTGCGTCGCTCGTCCTTGTCAGTGCACTCACCTCTTTCCGATGTCTCTGGAAAATAATCATCCCCACGTCGCCTTCTCAGAAGGATTTCCCCCCATGCTCGTGAGCGAAATGCCACGCTCCAAGTCACTCGAAGGATTTCCGAGAATCGTTTTCCGAACTAGAAGCTTCCCAATCCCCACGCAACAAAAAGGATCAACGAAAAAAAAACCCAAACCCTTATCACTGCGCCCCCCACCCCTATCCACTGCCGCAGTCTATTCTGCAAAATGTCAATCAAAATCATTTGATTCGTCCGCTCGGACAGTGCTGCCAACGCCACGGCACGGAATGGCACAAAAAGTTCATTTAAATCCCCACAATGGTAACCCTTCTCACTTAATTACGCCGCTCTTTTGTCATCTTTGTCATCAGTTGTTCCGTTCGGCGAATTTCCCATTCGAGCAGTGTGTCCCCTCGGCCGCGGAAAGCAATTTACGCCGGCCAGCTGTGCACGCTATCTCCGCCTCGGCCCGCACGACGCGACGCGTGTGTGCATCGTTCTACGCAGCAATCAAAGTCCCGATTCTGTACTGAAAATCGCTTTATTTAACAATACGGGTCCTTGTCGTTAATTAAAAATTGATGCCTTTAGTTCGGCATCGATTTAGCGGGCAGCACTGGCTGGCTGGCTGGCATGATCTCCTCGGCAAATTAATTGCATATTTGATGGCGCATATGTGCGTGACGCGCTGTGCCTGAGTTGTAGGCCGCGATTTGAATGCACTGAAGGACAATCGAATCGCCGCTGAAAGGGGTCACAGATGAGGCCGATAATTGACTTTGTGCCTGGACACTGAGACGAATGAATGGAATCGCCTGTTTTGAGGAGTAATTTATGGAAAACCCAGTGGGCGCGCGGACTTTGCTGTGCGGACTCTTCTCCATCATTACCGGAGCAGCGCACAAAATTAATCATTTTCCATTTGGCATTGGCATTGCACACCAATCTCCCCCGCACCTTCGCGGGGATCTGCTTGGGTTGCCGGGTCGTGCACCCCAATCCCTCCTCTCTCGGGGATCTGCTGGGCGGTTCGACGGTTTGATTTGCACCAAGCAACTGAAACCGCGCGGTTCCTGTTTGCCTGTTTGGCTGTTTGCCTACGTGCCCGTGTGTAATTAGTTTGTCCCGACAAATATTCACCTGGACCCCAAAAGTTATATCGCACTGATATCGCGGAGGCACAGAGGTACAGTCGGGGGTGTATGGATGCATGAGACTTCAGAGAAGTGTGCGTCCCCCTTTTTTGGCTGGAAATTGTTTGCATTCGTAATTCAATTACGTCCTTTAAATGGCAGCGTTACGTGGTCGCAGTCCTGGCAAGCCCCAGGAAGGACTGCAGCAGGAGCAGCCGGAGAAAAACACAAGGAAAAGGGAGAACAAAAAAAGTCCTTGTTCTGCGATCTATACGTAGTCTCTTCCTGAAGAGGAAGACGGAAATGCAGAAACATGTGTGTGCCGCATGCACACAGGGACTACGAGTGGCGGGTATTCACTTTTATTTCGTGAGTAATCTTTCGGTCCTCCACCCCGGGACACATCCGCCATCCGCAACACACAACACACACTGAACTGAGCTGGGCCACTGGGAAGCGACAAGGATGACGACAAAGTCCCCTGGGTTATGTGAAGTGGCTCGAATTTGAAGTCGCATTGCAGTGCGAGGACACGGAGGGTTGGTTGCTTGGTTGGTTGCTTGGTTGATGATGAATATGTGCATGATAAGGAAGGAGTTTAATTTCCATACAAAAGATGATATCCTTAGGCAGACAATGAATATATGTATGAGTGGGTCATGGGGGTGCGTGTGTGTGTGTGTGTGTGCACTGAACTGGGGCCACGTTGATTAAATAAAACTCAACTGCAGCCAAGGGTTGGCTTGGTAGGCCTTTAAAAACGGTGGGCGGAGGTTATTGCATTCGAGATGGGATGTTGGGGGGATGAGAGGAAGGAGGGGTGGGGAGAGAAAGGGAGAGAGAGAGAGAGAGAGGGAGAGAAAGAGAGAGAGAGAGAGAGAAAGAAATAGAGAGAGCGAGAGAGAGAGATAGAGATAGGAGAGAGATCCTTTTCGCTTTCTGAGAAAACAGTATGACGCAGGGTGACGTTTTAGGACCGACGCTTTTTTTGAACGACAAACCTTTACTGGAGCCTTGTGTATGACATCGTTTGTTGGTCAAGCCTTTTCAGTTTCTAAGAAACAATATGACTCAGGGTGACGTTTTTGGACCCACACTTTTTCTGAATGGGGAATTTGTGCTGGAGCCATGCGGATGGCATCTTTTGTCAGTCAACCCTTCTCAGTTTAGTCCTAAGAAGTAATGTCGTATGACGCAGGGTGATGTTTTAGGACCGCCCGCTTTTTCTAAAGGCCAGACTGCCGGAGTCTTGTAGACGGCATCTTCTTTTCTTTCGTCAATCCTCTTCAGTTTCGTTTTTGGACCCACACCTTTTCTGAATGGGAAATTTGTGCTGGAGCCATGCGGTTGGTATTTTTTGGTGGTCAAGCCTTTTCAAGAAGCAATTTCATATGACGCACGGTGGCGTTGTAGGGCCGACATTTTTTCTGCATGGCAAACTTGAACTGGGGCCACGTAGATGGCATCTTTTGTTAGTCAACCCTTGTCACTTTTCTCCTAAGGTCCAATTTCGTATGACGCAGGGTGACATTATTGGACCGCCGCTTTTTCTGAATGACAAACTTTTGCTGGAGCCTTGTGGACGGCATTTTTTTTGGTCAAGCCTTTTCAAGAAGCAATTATATATGACGCAGATTGACGTTTTAGGACCTACGCTTTTTCTGAAGGACAAACTTCTGCTGGAGCCTTGTGGACGAACATCTTTTGTTGGTCAAGATTTATCAAGGAGCAATTTTATAGAAGGCAGAGAGAGAAATAAAGGGAGAGCGAGACAGATAGATAGAGATAGGAGGGGGAGGCAAGAGGGAAGAAACACTCAAACCGACTCAAGCCGTAATTTGCTCAAAATCTGCAGGAAATCCTTTACCGAAGGATTTGGGAAGGAGATGGTTGGACCAAGTCCAAAAACTCGCCCGGTTGCATGGTGTAAACCCTCTCCCACCCCCGAAGTGGCTCACGAGGACACTGCGGGGTTGCTCGCAACTGTTTAGGGCTGAGCCCGACCGGCTGCCGAGCGGGACAGGCCTGCCACCAGACGCTTGCATACTGCCACCATTCAGGCCTGGCTCCGAATGGGGCCCTAGCACACCAGGGTAGGTGGTATCTGAGGCTATTCTTGATCTCTTTGTCATGAGAAGGGGTTGCGCTTCGTTTGTCAGGCTTGTGGCGTACAATGCGATTCCAGCAGTTTAAAAACTCTCCTGGTTGCGTTTGGGCATAGCTCCTGATGAGTTAGAGTCGATGGCGGAGGGTCGAGTGGCATGGAAATCTCTCGTGCATGCCTTGCCCCCGCGACGCCTTTAGTGGAACATGCGGGTCCCTGAAAATGAGATGAGATGAGACAATTTCCCTCTCTGTTTGCTGATCAGTGCTTCCTTCTTCCAGTTCTCTCTCCACCACGAGATGCTCCTGATGTCTGTTTCCCTCCTCCTTCTGCCCTCTCATTCCCTCCTCCTTCTCGCCCTCTCGTCTCCTGATCTCATTCAAATTTCTCTCCCCTCTTTCTCGTCCAATTCATCCCCTGATCTCACTCAAATGTTCCCTGTCCTCTTTTAGCCTGTGAGTTAATCACTCTTCACAGGACCCCATACGTTTTCTCCGACTGCCTCTTCTTCCAGACTCAGTTAACCCTCTCCGTGTCCACAGACTCCCTTCAGACGCTGTAAGTAATAAACTCCCTGTACCCTAGTCAACCACCCACTCACGGATGACTTGACCTTTCTTCTTGTCATTCGCATATTTTCTCCTTAAGCTCTCCCACTCTCTCCCTTCCCCCCACCCCACTTGACCATCACTCCCACCCGATGCCATCTGTTCCCCACTCACGCTGTGTCCGTGTCCCCTCGATAAGATACAATCTAAGGAATGGTCTAACTTCTTGAAGTGCATAAAGTTAATTGCTTCCCATTCCTCCGCAGGAGTGAAGGACATGTCCCCCCCTCCACATCCGCCCACTCGTAGTTTGCTTATCAGAAACTGAAACTACTCTATATGCATCGTGGCCACTGTAGACATTGTGTCTGTACCTTTTTACTGGATTATTTCAGTCTTCTTCTCGTTGAGCCGGACTGGTTATGCTAAATAGCCGCAGGATATGCTGATAAGTTGAGGCGACTTAACCTTAAATGAACCTCAATCCTTAACCAACTTACACAAGCCGACTTTGCAGCGGCCGCGCGGGCGGGTCAGGACATACACTCGTACAATCCACGACCGATACAAAGAGCCACCGAAAGAGGATGAGAGAAAGGAAAAAATTCCCATAAAGGGCTTTCGGATAAGGAAACTCCTTTTCTTTTGCAATTTTTTCCCGCCCTCCATCACCGACGCTTCCCCTGCCGCCGCCTTCATCCTCGTCGTCGCCATCATCGTCCCTGGCAGAGACGGGTTTTTGCCCCAGCCCTCCTCCCCCGTCTTTGCCGGGCTGGGTCCGTGCCTTTCTTTGGCATTTTTATGTAAATTAAGCTCATGACTTCGACAAACACATGCCTCCGCCTTTATCGTCTCGTCTCTCGACGACGACGACGACGACGACGACGGAAAGAAGTGGGTTTTCTTTGTGTGCTGTGCTGGGTTTTTCTTTCGTTATTTTTCTTCCTTCTGCTGCTTGTATCCTCGCTGATATCCTCCTTATAATTCATCGTGTAGAAGCTAAGGCAACACACCATCAGCACCAGCACCAGCACCAGAACCACCAGCAGCAGCAGCAGCAGCAGCACCATCGCATCAGAGATGAAGGAGCGCGCAACCAAAATGAGAACCATAACGAATGAGGATATGCATACGGTTAAGTGTTTTGCAGCCCTCAGTCTCCCCATTCGCCTCTTCTTTCCCTTTTCAATTTCATGCCATCGCCTCAGAGGAGGCTCTCAGGGGTTAGCCTTTTCGACATATCAAACGTACCTTCGTAGCCTCTTAACGCTGGATATCATAAACCAATTTCCTTTGGGAGCATGGCATGACGACGAGCGACGCTGTGAGGAGGGGGGGGGGATGTTTATGCCACCATCGTCATCAGCATCATCATCCTCTCCACTGGCAGGACTTCTTAAGGCAAATTGAAATTATCCCCTTTTGAGCGTGCCTTCATCTGCCGGAGACGACGTCATTCCATCAAATCATCTAGCGCGACCTTGTGTTGTGCCTCCAAGTCAGTCAGCTTGTAAGTCTCGCAATTCCGGAAAGGAGTGAGAGAGAGAGACAGAGAGAGGGAGAGAGAGAGAGAGAGAGAGAGAGAAAGAAAAGGGAGCGGGTGGTGTAGGGGATAAGCGGCAGTTAGCGAATAAACCGAATATCAAATGAGTTTTGGAAAAAAAAACGCTCACGAGTGCAGAGCACACGATAGCACTGGGGTAAGGTGGGCTTTACGGGTTGAGTACGCTATGAACGAAAGAGGGTTCCGCTGAAGATAAGACCTGTACTGCGTCCAGGTCTCGGAAGGAAGTAATTTCATGTGACACAGGGTTGAGTGTTTGGACCGAAGTTTTTTTGTGAACGAAAAAACTTTTGCTAGTGTGTGTAGGATGGCATCTTTTGTCTGTCAACGCTTCTCAGTTTACTAAGAAGCAATTTCATAGGACGCAGGGTTATGTTTTAGGACCCACACTTTTTCTGAATGGCAAACTTGTACTGGAGCCATGTGAATGGCATCGATTGTTAGTCAATCCTTTTCATTTTCTGAGAAAACAGTATGACGCAGGGTGACGTTTTAGGACCGACGTTTTTTTTAACGACAAACCTTTACTGGTGCCTTGTGGATGACATCGTTTGTTGGTCAAGCCTTTTTAGTTTCTAAGAAACAATATAACGCAGGGTGACATTTTTGAACCCACACTTTTTCTGAATGGGGAATTTGTGCTGGAGCCATGCGGATGGCATCTTTTGTCAGTCAACCCTTCTCAGTTTAGTCCTAAGAAGTAATGTCGTATGACGGAGGGTGATGTTTTAGGACCGCCCGCTTTTTCTAAAGGCCAGACTGCTGGAGTCTTGTAGACGGCATCTTCTTTTCTTTCGTCAATCCTCTTCAGTTTCGTTTTTGGACCCACACCTTTTCTGAATGGGGAATTTGTGCTGGAGCCATGCGGATGGCATCTCTTTTCAATCAACCCTTCTCACTTTAGTTCTAAGATCCAATTTCATATGACGCAGTGTGACATTTTTGGACCGCCGCTTTTTTTGAATGACAAACTTTTGCTGGAGTCTTGTAGACAGCATCTTTTGTTCGTCAATCCTTTTCAGTCTCGTTTTGGACCCACAATTTTTCTGAATGGGAAATTTGTGCTGGAGCCATGCTGATGGCATCTTTTGTTGGTCAAGCCCTTTCAAGAAACAATTTTATATGACGCACGGTGGCGTTGTAGGGTCGATATTTTTTCTGCATGGCAAACTTGAACTGGAGCCACGTGAACGGCATCTTTTGCCAACCCTTCTCAGTTTAGTCCTAAGAAGTAATGTCGTATGACGCAGGGTAACGTTTTTGGACCCACTTCTTCGCTGATTGGCAAACTTGTGCTAGAGCTATGTCGAGGGCATCGTTTGTTGGTCAA
The DNA here is from genome assembly GCA_930367185.1 of Myathropa florea. NCBI lineage: Eukaryota > Metazoa > Arthropoda > Insecta > Diptera > Syrphidae > Myathropa > Myathropa florea. The sequence goes on along the minus strand of OV884005.1, from coordinate 42,424,358 downwards.
TCCTTTTCAGTTTCTAAGAAACAAAATGACGCAGGGTGACGTTTTTGGAATCACACTTTTTCTGAGTAGGAAATTTGTGCTGGAGCTTTGTCCAGTCCAGTCTCAGTCCTTTCAGTTTAGCCGTACGGTACAATTTCGTATAACTCAGGGCGACGTTTTCGGACTCACAGTTTTTCTGAATGTGGATGGCATCTTTTGTCAACTTTAGTCAACTCTTTCACAGGACGCAGGGTGACCTTTCAGGACCCGCTTTTTTTTCTGAATGGGAAACTTATCCTGGAGCCTTGCGGATAAGTTGGTCAATCCCTTTCAGTTCAGTCCCAAGATGCAATTTTATATGACGCAGAGTTGCGTTGTAGGACCGACGCTTTTTCTGAATGACAAACTTGTGCTGGAGGCTTGCGGACGTCGTCTTTTGTTAGTAATTTTTAGTTAGATTTCAAGTAAGTCAATTTCGTCCAATTTCGTGTGACGCAGGGTCGAGTATTTGGACCCACATTTTTTTCTGAATGAAAAACTTGTGGTGGATGTCATCTTTTGTCTCTGTGACTGAAGCGCTTAAGGCACAGCTAAGAATTAGCCTTGACCAGCTTGAGGACAACTAGTTTGACTGTAGCACTGGCCCCACCCTCAACCATGCGCGTTGCCTCAAAAATCCCTCAGCTCCTCTGACCCATCCCTCAACTCAAGCTTTCAACGCTCATTTTGCCAAGACGGCAATAATCGTAAATTCATCCCTCCCATGTCAAACCATCCAAACACCCTTCACCGCACTCTACTCGTCCGCAAATTGACAAACAAAGAACCGCAACGAGCCTCCCTCCCTCCGCCCACTCAACAAGGCTACACATGAAATTGTTCCTAATACGATTCTCATGCATCAAAAAATATATTGTGTGTAAGGAATATAATAATCCTTCGCTCCGCAAAGCATCCTCCACCTTTCCCGCTGAAAAAATGACAACACACACACACACACACACATCCACGATGATGTTTCCACCCAACGACGCCATCACGAGACGACGAGAAGACTGAATAAAGAAGCAAACGCCAAAGATGCACGAACCGAGATACCGCAAAACTCATTTCACAAAAAAACGAAAGAAATGGTTGCCTCATCCAGCCAAACGATGACAGGATATGCGAATTCCAGCACACCGAGCACCGAAGCCATCCGAGCCAAACGAGAAACTGGAGCAGCCCCACCGGCAGAAGCCACCGGAATCCACCAGAAGCCACCACTGGAACACATTAACTTTTAAGAAGTGTTTATAGTCATTAAAATTTATCCTTAGAACTACACAGTTGACTTTCGGTTGACTAACTGCCCACGAGGGAGACTTACCGAAGGATATACGAGTACGGTGGGTATCCACCGCCACCGCCGCCGTCGACGAACAAGGACGAGCGGATGGCAATGGCGATGGCGAAGGCGATGCTGGTGATGAAGGTGATTTGTTTTCCTCGTTGGCGGAGAGTCATAAAAAGGAGCAGCCGCATGCTCGTCCTTTCTGCATTTTATTCATTTTATTGCGCGAGAGCCGGGCCCACACCCAGGACCCAGGATGAACTTTGTGCCCATTAAAAAATCGGTAAAGTTTTGCCGCTAGAAAAGTTCAACCAGGTGCTGGTGCCCGTCCTCAGCCGGCGAACGTTCGAAGAGTTCGGCGCCACTTAGCTCCACGACGGCGACGTGCGGCAAATGTCCTCCCCCCACCCCCCTCATGCCATGGCAGACGATATTAGCGCGCAAAGTGTGTAATCTCTGGCAGGGAACAACGATGCACAAGAGGTCCTGTTGTGCTGAGGCAAGATGCGCACAACAAATGGACAGGAAACGACTGCACACAAGGGTGAAGTTTTATAATTTAGTTGGACGTGGATATGCCGGTGAGTGGGCCAGATAACAGAGGGCCGAGGACAACAAAGTCACGCATAACATAATAACCGCTAAGCAGGTCCTGCTTTTGTTAGCCGGCGCAAGGACACAATCCCCTACAGTTGGCGGTGCACCCTTTGTCCGTGTTCGGTCCTTGGGTTTTATTAATTAACACGGATTATGCGCTTTTAGGTGGACGATCCTGTTCACTGTCCAGTCTCAGGATTACGCAATTAGTCCCAACTGTAATTACGTTCTTTTCAATTTGCAAATGAACCCCTTCCGATGATGGTCTGCTTGTGTGTGCGTGTGAGGGCGGGTGGGGGGAAGGTGGTCAAATCCTTGCAAGAGGCATAATCGCTTACAATCGATTTCCTCAATTATTGCCTACAGTCGTCGTCCTGGTGGGTGGCCATGCCTGCCTGACTTAAGCCACAAAATATCCGTCTTCATACGACACGAGGGGAGGGGGGGAGAGGATGGAAAGAAAAAGGCATAAGACCCGATTAAGGCAATTCTCTTTGAATGCTAGATACGATTGTACAATTATACAATCCTTTCTACCCTCAGTCACAAGGACATCCTTCGGCCGCACACACAATTGCTGCCAGAATGCATTCCTGCTTGATGAAGCCTAAAATGTTGGAAAATATTTTCTATACCACATCAGTCCAGTCTCTTCCCCACTCCCCCACTCCAGTGGAGTGTCCCTTTTCGTCCTTGGTCCTGTTTTGTTGTGTGTAAGTGCATAACGATTACAATTTACAAGGATATCGAATGAGGGGATGAATTGAAATCGATTCAGGCGGAGGTAGGCCACGACGGGGGATGATATTTTCGTAAAGGGAAAACCTGATTTCTTGGATGTGGTCGAGGAGGTGAATTCGAGAAGTCTCGTTACGAGGGCTGAATGGATGTGAGTCGTTATTCAGTGATTTTGGGAATGGCTTCTGTTTTTGGTTACCAGCAATTAGACTGATTGCTTTCGGGAAATTAGATTGAAGCACTTCCAGTCTCAGTGGTCAACTGGAACGCACTTAGGGGAGGGGGTAGTCTTGCAGAGCCTCAAGGGCTTCTTTGGGAGGCAGTGTCCAACTGTGGAGAGGGCAAGTCAAGGTTCGAGACTTGCGACGAGAGAAAAGCGACGATTCTCTTGTTAAGGCAAGAAGTCCTCTTCCTCCATCTGCCTTTGCCAGGCAAAGAAGCCTCTTCCTTCCTCTGTCTTGGCCAGGCAAGGAAGCCCCTTCCTCGCTTTGCCTTGGCACTCATTAGATAATGCCCTTCCCCTAGACAGATCCAAGCAGAGAGTCCTTTTCGTCACTGGTAACGAGCATCTCTGGCTAGCTGTCCCCATGCTCTCGCTTTAAAGTCCCCTTTCGACTTCTATTTGCCACCTTAATCGAAGCACTCCTCTGTTGCCTTGTCCTCGGAGTCAAGGACTTCTCTCGGACTGGAGCTGTATTGTCCAGACGCTCGCCTTCGCAGTCATCCGCGACGTCGCCTTCGCCGTCGTCCTCGAAGTCGCCTTCGCCGTCGTCCTCGAAGTCGCCTTCGCCGTCGTCCTCGAAGTCGCCTTCGTCGTCATCCTCGAAGTCGCCTTCGCCGTCATCCTCGAAGTCGCCTTCGCCGTCATCCTCGACGTCGCCTTCGCCGTCATCCTCGACGTCGTCTTCGCCGTCATCCTCGAAGTCGCCTTCGCCGTCGTCGTCGTCCTCGAAGTCGCCTTCGTCGTCGTCCTCGAAGTCGCCTTCGCCGTCGTCCTCGAAGTCGCCTTCGCCGTCGTCCTCGAAGTCGCCTTCGCCGTCGTCCTCGAAGTCGCCTTCGCCGTCGTCGTCGTCCTCGAAGTCGCCTTCGCCGTCGTCCTCGAAGTCGCCTTCGCCGTCATCCTCGAAGTCGCCTTCGCCGTCGTCCTCGAAGTCGCCTTCGCCGTCGTCCTCGAAGTCGCCTTCGCCGTCGTCGTCGTCCTCGAAGTCGCCTTCGCCGTCGTCCTCGAAGTCGCCTTCGCCGTCATCCTCGAAGTCGCCTTCGCCGTCGTCCTCGAAGTCGCCTTCGCCGTCGTCCTCGAAGTCGCCTTCGCCGTCGTCGTCGTCCTCGAAGTCGCCTTCGCCGTCGTCCTCGAAGTCGCCTTCGCCGTCATCCTCGAAGTCGCCTTCGCCGTCGTCCTCGAAGTCGCCTTCGCCGTCGTCCTCGAAGTCGCCTTCGTCGTCATCCTCGAAGTCGCCTTCGCCGTCATCCTCGAAGTCGCCTTCGCCGTCATCCTCGACGTCGCCTTCGCCGTCATCCTCGACGTCGTCTTCGCCGTCATCCTCGAAGTCGCCTTCGCCGTCGTCGTCGTCCTCGAAGTCGCCTTCGTCGTCGTCCTCGAAGTCGCCTTCGCCGTCGTCCTCGAAGTCGCCTTCGCCGTCGTCCTCGAAGTCGCCTTCGCCGTCGTCCTCGAAGTCGCCTTCGCCGTCGTCGTCGTCCTCGAAGTCGCCTTCGCCGTCGTCCTCGAAGTCGCCTTCGCCGTCATCCTCGAAGTCGCCTTCGCCGTCGTCCTCGAAGTCGCCTTCGCCGTCGTCCTCGAAGTCGCCTTCGCCGTCGTCGTCGTCCTCGAAGTCGCCTTCGCCGTCGTCCTCGAAGTCGCCTTCGCCGTCATCCTCGAAGTCGCCTTCGTCGTCGTCCTCGAAGTCGCCTTCGCCGTCGTCCTCGAAGTCGCCTTCGCCGTCGTCCTCGAAGTCGCCTTCGCCGTCGTCCTCGAAGTCGCCTTCGCCGTCGTCCTCGAAGTCGCCTTCGCCGTCATCCTTGAAGTCGCCTTCGCCGTCATCCTCGAAGTCGCCTTCGCCGTCGTCGTCGTCCTCGAAGTCGCCTTCGCCGTCGTCCTCGAAGTCGCCTTCGCCGTCGTCCTCGAAGTCGCCTTCGCCGTCGTTGTTGTCCTCGAAGTCGCCTTCGTCGTCGTCCTTGAAGTCGCCTTCGCCGTCATCCTCGAAGTCGCCTTCGCCGTCGTCGTCGTCCTCGAAGACGCCTTCGCCGTCGTCCTCGAAGTCGCCTTCGTCGTCATCCTCGAAGTCGCCTTCGCCGTCATCCTCGAAGTCGCCTTCGTCGACCTCCTCGAGGTCGCCTTCGCCGTCATTCTCGAAGTCGCCTTCGCCGTCATCCTCGACGTCGCCTTCGCCGACATCCCCGACGTCGCCTTCGTCGTCGTCTTCGTCCCCGACGTCGCCATCATGGTCCCTCCTAGAGACTGAGGTTGCTTGCCTTTGCCCGCACTGAGGAAGCCAGAGACTCCCCATCAGATGTTAAAAATGTTCACCTCTCGGGCAAAATGAATGAAGCTGGTAACAACTTCCAGCTCGAGAATTTGGCCCTCTTCAGTCTCGCAGTCCTACAGTCCCTCGCTTCGACTGGTGAACATCTGGCCGAATTCCTCAACCGAAGCCACTGCGCTGACAGTGCTTACATCATCGATACCATCGACATCATCCATCCAATTACGCACAAGCGCTCGCCCTCCGAAGATGGGCTGGCCACTGACTGGTAATCTCCTTTTCTCGATCTCTCCCATAAGCCACCTCGACACGCAACAAATCCCCGATGCATCGCCCGGAGAGACACACAGTTTCTCTGTCAAGCAAACAAACCCCGGCTCATGCTCATGGTTCACCGTGCTGCGGCACATCCACATCGGATGCAAATCGGATTACATCATCATCGTCATCGTCGTCGTCATCGTCGTCGTCGGCGTCATTGTCGAAGGGGTTGTGTGCTGGTTGTTGGACGCATCCCAGGTATCAACATCAAGCAGAATACTTCACAGAATGTAAATTTATTTACTCGCTCCCCATAAGCCATCGGCTGGGAGGGGGTCCTTGCACACAAGCACAAGGCGGTCACGTGGTGGTGCATCACTGCTCCTGCATGCTCCGAAGGCGCATGGACTCTACGCATTCAAGCATCACTTAGCCCGACAGCAGCCAGGACGGCAGGAGTCTAATTCCCAAAACACAAGAAGCCAGCTGCAGCTAGTGGGCGCCCATCAGGCACGGAGCGCAGGACCTCCGAAGAAGTGGGTCGGAGTGGAATCAGGTGAACTAGACTCTCTGTTGTAAGTAATTTTCTCGATGAGTTCGTTTATGATCCCACTGCATCCGGCCCAAATGTGTGCATCCAGGTTTGAGCATCCTTTATCCTTGCGCCTGCTGTTGTGCAAAACTTTTCTCAAAGTTCCTGCCTCAGCGCAGCCCGACTAGCATTGTGCCCCTAATGAAGTGAATGCATGCACCGAGCGACGACGACGGCAGTTCATTATCATAACAAGGACTTTGATACTCACTGCTGCAAATCGAATTGCGTCGCACACAGGTGCCGGGGACGGGGTAGCAAAGTTAATCCGGAGCGGAGCAAGGATTCGCCTTTGGAAAGAGCCGTTTGAGTTAAATCAGGCGAGAGGACACTCGACACGTGATTGCCTGACGAAAGAATTCATCCATTTGATGAGTAATTGCATCCTGATCTGGGGTTCCGGGTGAAGTTGAGTGGAAGGACGGTGATTGCAGGCGATTGTGAGCTTTTTTGAGCTTTTTTTTTTTGGAAAGATGGCTTCAAGGTGAGGCCTAGGAAGGCATCCATCAGCAGACGAACCAGGAGATCGGAGGCATTCAACTTCGTCTCAACAGCAACCTCATGCCGGCTCTCGCTCTTCCTTTTCTTCCTTTTTCCTCAAGAGCAACCTCGTCGTCGTCCTCGACGTCGCCTTTGCCGTCATCCTCGACGTCGCCTTCGTCGCTGTCCTCGAAGTCGCCTTCGCCGTCATCCTCGACGTCGCCTTCGTCGCTGTCCTCGAAGTCGCCTTCGCCGTCGTCCTCGACGTCGCCTTCGCCGTCATCCTCGACGTCGCCTTCGTCGTCATCCTCGACGTCGCCTTCGCCGTCATCCTCGACGTCGCCTTCGCCGTCGTCCTCGAAGTCGCCTTCGCCGTCGTCCTCGAAGTCGCCTTCGCCGTCATCCTCGAATTCGCCTTCGTCGTCATCCTCGACGTCGCCTTCGCCGTCATCCTCGACGTCGCCTTCGCCGTCGTCCTCGAAGTCGCCTTCGCCGTCATCCTCGACGTCGCCTTCGCCGTCATCCTCGAATTCGCCTTCGTCGTCATCCTCGAAGTCGCCTTCGCCGTCATCCTCGAATTCGCCTTCGTCGTCATCCTCGACGTCGCTTTCGCCGTCATCCTCGACGTCGCCTTCGCCGTCATCCTCGAAGTCGCCGTTCTCGAAGTCGCCTTCGCCGTCATCCTCGACGTCGCCTTCGCCGTCATCCTCGACGTCGCCTTCGCCGTAATTCTCGACGTCGCCTTCGCCGTCATCCTCGACGTCGTCTTCGCCGTCATCCTCGACGTCGTCTTCGCCGTCATCTTCGACGTCGCCTTCGCCGTCATCCTCGACGTCGCCTTCGCCGTCATCCTCGACGTCGCCTTCGCCGTCATCCTCAAAGTCGCCTTCGTCGTCGTCCTCGAAGTCACGTTCGCCGTCGATGCCGGCTCGCGCTCGTCCTTTTCAGACTCAACGTGGTCTCGATTGTGGCTACACTTAACTTCCTACCAGCGCTCGCTCGCCCTCTATCAATCGAGGGGTATTCTCGCATTTCTTTAATTTATCTCGGTTCTCCTGTTCCCGACAGAGGAACAGAGAAGCCCTCCAGCAGTTGACTGATTTTTCCATTCCAACTCCTCCACTATCTCCGAACGGACACTGCCAGTCGATGGGGCTTCGACATCGTCCCCTTCACTTCCCTTCCCCCTCCCCCCAAGCAGGCACCTCAAGTCTCTGAGTCCTTCTCTCGAACTGCTGACACAACGTTGAACATGGCTTCTCGTCGGCCAACCGAGACCCCACCCCCGGTGCCTCACCGCACGAGTTACGACTTTCAAAAACTGGTCAATTGATTTATAAACTTTCGCAATTCAATTCCCTTTGTGTGCGCTGCCCACTGGCCCCACCTCCGCCGCACACGCTCGCACAAACCCCTGCTGAGTTACAGCCACTTTGTTGTGGGCTCCCATTTTACGCCATCGGGTTCGAGGTTTTTCGGTCAATTGTTGGAGGTGATAGTTTCGCTGGATTGGATTTTCCGTGTGATGTAACCGAGCTTTTTGACGAGTTTTCAATTTGATCCTTCCCCCAGCCCGGCACACACGTGAGCTAGAGTTGTGGTGGTCGTCCGGAGGGGGGGATGGTTGTTTCATTGTGATAAGGATTATTGAAATTAGACCGAATGGCCTTCGGGCTACGAACACAACACCAGCATCGGTGGCACCGGGACTAGTCGGTGTTATGCTTCACTGAACCTGTGCGGGTTTGCATGGTTGTCGGCAGGACGCCGAGCGCTATTCGATTCGATGGGGGGGATTCGAGAGGGAGGGTTGCACCCGAATGGGGTGCTTATTGCGTGCGGATGCCAATTTCGATGCCAGTGCGGATTTTCCGCATTCGCTAGCACAGACATAAAATTAAATTAAATTTCATAAATGAATGATTGAGGGCTAAACTGCGGGCACGTCCTCATCCGCCCCGAGCCCCCGAGAGCCGCCTGCAGCCGCCGCAGCAGCCCCGATGATTTGGCACTTTGCGTTCTGTTTGATGTGCAGCAGACGGGAAAATCAATGGGGCTCACTGTGCTTTTGTAATTTAGTAATTGAATCGATATGCACCCGTCCCCTCCTCCCCTCCGTCAGGTGGGTCGGGTGATTTTTGACTATCGGAGGTGTCACGTGGCGCGGCTACCGAACTGGGTCAGTGTTAGACCCTCGGGGGCTTGCGATCAGTTGCTGGTGGTGGTGGTGGTGGTTAATTGCAAAAGGATGTGCCACACCGCGGGTTGCGTCCTTCTGACCGCGGATCGCTGCTGCTAATTCGCCAACTCCATCGCCGAATGGCACAATGGTCAAATCATCCTTTGACTGGGAATTCAAAGGCGGGGGGGGGGAGTCCAAAAAAGAACTGAGGACTTGGGTCGTTAGCAGAAATATGCGAGAGATTGGATTTACAGGCGATTGGGGGTGGAGCGGGCTTGCAAAGCCCCTGCGATGGGATAACGAAGGAAGAATTCGAGTTCGTTCAGTTTTTTGTCGGGCGCCAGGGCATCCGTTGGTCAGCAGTCATCAGTTTGAACTTTTCCCGTCTGTTCGAAGCGAAAATATCCTTTCATCTCTCAAAAAGCCACCGCACCATGCATGGGGCTGTGCGTGTGTGTGTTTGTGTGTGGAATCCAATTGAATTTCAGGATACGGATTTTATCGGTTTTGAACCCTTTTTTTGTGTGCGCTCGCTGCGATGGGCAAGGAGAAAAACACATTTTTGATCAATGCGATGCTGGTTTTCTAGCTTCAATCGGAATCCGTTTTGCTCCCAAAAGGATGTGCAGTGCTCCGTCAGAGGATTTACTTTTCGGCACGGCTGATGGTGGAGGAGATAGTCTCAGACACTGGGCATTGGTGAGAGGTAACTACGGGTTTGAGCAAAATGTAATGAGGATTGTCTGCAGTCAGGAAGGGAGTCTTTGCTGATTGGCGGCTGGAGATGGATGTGGTGCAGGTGTACTGCGTCACTGCGGCGAGGATTTACTGAACAAACGAGCTCCATAGCCAATGTCTGCAACCGCCCAATTGAATGAGGATCCTTTTCACTCGAACTTAAATGTGGTCATCTGCTTCGGCAGCATCCCCTGGACACTCAGGAGTTCTCTGCAAAGAGTCTCATTTCTCTCCTCTGTTTCGTAGCCCAAAGGAGACCCAATCCGCGACCACGATCCTTTGAAGATCAGTGATCACCAGAGCCTCTAAGTCCCAAGACGGACTCCCGGTTCATGAATTGAAGCCAGACTAAGGGACAGTCTGCAAAAGAAGACCTTGAACTGCGAGATCGGAAAAGATGGGCAGTCAGCGACCACGATCCCTTGAAGATCAGTGATCGCCAGTGCTTCTGAGTCCCAAGAGGGTCTCGCGGTTCATGAATTGAAGCCAGACTAAGGGACAGTTTGCAAAAGAAGACCTTGAACTGCGAGATCGGAAAAGATGGGCAGTCAGCGACCACGATCCTTTGAAGATCAGTGATCGCCAGAGCCTCTAAGTCCCAAGACGGACTCCCGGTTCGTGAATTGAAGCCAGACTAAGGGACAGTCTGCAAAAGAAGACCTTGAACTGCGAGATCGGAAAAGATGGGCAGTCAGCGACCAAGATCCTTTGAAGATCAGTGATCGCCAGAGCCTCTAAGTCCCAAGACGGACTCCCGGTTCGTGAATTGAAGCCAGACTAAGGGACAGTCTGCAAAAGAAGACCTTGAACTGCGAGATCGGAAAAGATGGGCAATCAGCGACCACGATCCCTTGAAGATCAGTGATCGCCAGAGCTTCTGAGTCCCAAGACGGACTCCCGGTTCGTGAATTGAAGCCAGACTAAGGGACAGTCTGCAAAAGAAGACCTTGAACTGCGAGATCGGAAAAGATGGGCAATCAGCGACCACGATCCTCTGAAGATCAGTGATCGCCAGAGCCTCTAAGTCCCAAGACGGACTCCCGGTTCGTGAATTGAAGCCAGACTAAGGGACAGTCTGCAAAAGAAGACCTTGAACTGCGAGATCGGAAAAGATGGGCAATCAGCGACCACGATCCTCTGAAGATCAGTGATCGCCAGAGCCTCTAAGTCCCAAGACGGACTCCCGGTTCGTGAATTGAGACAGACTAAGGGACAGTCTGCAAAAGAAGACCTTGAACTGCGAGATCGGAAAAGATGGGCAGTCAGCGACCACGATCCTTTGAAGATCAGTGATCGCCAGAGCCTCTAAGTCCCAAGACGGACTCCCGGTTCGTGAATTGAAGCCAGACTAAGGGACAGTTTGCAAAAGAAGACCATAAACTATGAGGTCACAAAGGACAGGCAATCAGCGACCAAGATCGTTTGAAGATCAGTGATCGCAAGAGCAAGTGAAAGGACTTTCACGGAGTGACCATTATACGAAGGGAATCTTTCGAAAAGCAGTCCACCAACCCTGAGATAGCAGCAGATAAGGACAAAGGTTGATCATAGAGAGGAAATGTCGGAGAAAAGCCCCAGTGCATTGCATTCCAAAGAAGTTTCTCCAAAAATAGAAAACACCTCCTCGAAGGAATACTTTGAATTCCCTTGGAAAGGTTAAAGGCGTCCTCCGCTTCAAAGTCTACAGACAGCATGTATCTCTTCCTCCTTGTGACCTTTTCGATTTCCAGAATAGAACACAATCCCCCTCGAAGGACTTTTTAAACACCATCACAAGGCAATGACAGCCATGGCAGCTCCCATCTCCAATCTCCCACGTCAATAACTGAACTTTCCCATCACACCACATCTGTCAAAATGTGTGGGTGCGGAAGGACATCCCTTTCTCTGTTTTAAAATTTATGCAATCCACGCAGCGGATCATAAAATGTCCTCCGCCCGAAAAAAAGCCGACCTCCCATTCAGTGACTGGTCCTCTAAACACCACCAGGACCAGCAGTGGCAGGACCAAACTCACATCCGGTTTGAACTTTTTAGCCTGCTGAACGGTATTTTTATTTATTATGACTGGCATGTGTACAGTTATTTGTGTAATGGTATTCCGAATCGTTCCCCAAGAGATTGGAAAAATGCTTCCACCGGGAGGGGTGGACTAGGTGATTGGTCAGCACTATCGATGGAGTATCATGTGTACGGTGAATCGCAGCGGAATGAGGAAGGATATGATTTTTGTATTTGTTTCATTTATTTTTTCCATCATTTTTTTTTTTTTGCAATTTCCCAGATTGGATCGAAACTGGTGGTGGTGTCGTGTTTTCCGCATTTATACTGAAAAAGTCACAATTGTTTGCTTCTTTTTGCGATTTATTTGTGCCCAGCCAATGGGAGAAAGTGAAGGACGAGGAGGGGGGCATCGAAAAGAAATGAAATAAAACACAACTTCACTGGGAGAGTTGACTTTCTCTCATTTAAATGAAAACATGACAAAAAGAAAGACGAACAAAAATCCATTCAACCACGATACGCGATATAATTGTATCCATCCATTGAATTGAGTGTGTGGGAGGTGGATGGGGTACAGTCTGGGCAACAAGAAGACTTTCACGCACCCCATCATCCTAAGTCGAAGCAGCTTGTCCAGCATTTGGACTCTTATCAAGGTTTCCATCGTCCTCATTCGACGCATCTTGTCGGAAACACCTAATTGAGACGTGATACAGTGTGGCTAACAAGAAAACTCTCAGTCTTATTCCCAGCTGTGGACAAACCTACTGGACTCGCGATCGCGCGAAGACAACTTAGTCGTGACGTGATACAGTGTGGCCAACAAGAAGACTTTCAGAGCTGAGCTGCGACCAAGCCTCCCATCATCCTTAGTTAAAGCTGCTTGTCCAGATGCTGGACTCCGATCACGCTTTCCATCGTCTTCATTCGACGCACCTTGGCCGGAAGCACCTAATTGAGACGTGATACAGTGTGGCCAACAAGAAAACTCTCAGTTTTTTGCGCAGCTAAGATCTGGCCGCACATCCCATCGTCTACATTCGAGCTGCTTATCTGGAGTCACCTAAATAGTGATGAGATACAGTGTGGCTAACAAGAAGACCTTCAGTCTTTTACGCAGCTATTGGCAAACCTGCTGGATCTCGATTGCACATCCCATCGTCTTCATTTGAAGCAGGTTGTTCGGGGATACCTTAGTCGTGACCGAATACAGTGTGGGCAACAAGAAAACTTTCAGCCTTTTTAGCAGCTATTGTAAAACCTGCTAGACTCCGTCGTCCTCATTCGAAACAGCTTGTCTTGAACTGTGAGGTCAAAAAAGATAGGCAATCTGCGACCACGATCCTTTGAAGATCAGTGATCGCCAGAGCTCCCAAGACTTCTCTCAGACTCTCAGGACTTCTCTGTTAAGAGCCACATTTCCCTTCTCTGTGGCTCGTGATTACAGCCTAAAGGACAGTCGATCAGCGACCACGATCGTTTGAAGATCATTGATCGCCAAAGCTTCTAAGTCCCAAGAAGGACTCTCGGTCCATGAATTGAAGCCAGACTGAGGGTCGTTTTACAAAGGAAACCCATAAAGTGTGAGTTTTTTGTGCAGCTGAGCTCCGACCACGCAGCCCGTCATCCTTAGTCGAAGCAGCTTGTCTGGATGCACCTTAATCGTGACGTGATACAGTGTGGCCAACAAGAAGACGTTCAGACTTTTACGCAGCTGTTGACAAACCTTCTGGACTCCAATCACTCATCCCATCGTCGTCGTCATTCGAAGCAGCTTGTCCAGGGGTACCTCAACCGTGACCGAATACAGTGTTGCCAACAAGAAGACATTCAGTCTTTTATGCAGCTGTTGACAAATCTGCTGCGCTCCGATCGCGCATCCCATCGTCCTCATTTGACGCATCTTGTCCGAAGGTAGCTTAATCCTGAAGGGATACAGTGTGGCTAACAAGAAAACTTTCAGTCTTTTTCGCTGCTGTTGACAAACCTTCTCAACTCCGATCATGCAGCACCTCGTCCTCATTCGAAGCAGCTTGGCTGGAAGGATACAGTGTGGCTAACAAGGCAACTTTCCGTCTTTTGACAATTCAGCTGAACTTCGACCACGCACTTCGTCGTCCTCATTCGGCGCAGATTGTCCGTATGCCTCCTCATCGTTTCATCTCGTCTCATCTTCAGTGACCCGCAAGCTCCACTAAAGGGGTCGCGGGGGCAACGCACGCACAAGAGATCTCCAGGCCACTTGATCCTCCGCCATCGACTCTAACTCAACAGGAGCTATGTCCAAGCGCAAACAGGCAAGTTTTTGGACTTGGTCCAACCATCTTGTCCTGGGTCTGCCAAGTGGTCGCCTACCTGGTGGAATCACATTCAAGGCGCGCTTCGGAAGTCGTCATGATCGGAAAATTCGAAGTACAGCCCTTTGAGTTCCTCGAGCACTGCCGTGTTTCTCACCCTCATCCCGTCTCCTTAAAATTCCCCCGCCACCTGTAGGAAAACTTCCCCCACCGACTGTTGCCCTCAGAACTTCCTCTGTCAGAAAAAAGAAAACCACACAACATCACTGAGGAGTCCCTTATTTTTCCTTTTTTTTTCAGCTGAACCAAAATTTCGCGCTGATAAATGCAAATTCCTTGCCATAATATTATGATATTATTTGTTGCTGCTGCTGCTGCTGCTTCGCCCGGCTGTCGCTCTGTTTGTTTGCCATTTTATGCATGACAGGACGAAAGGGAATCCAAAAAAAAAAGGAAGAAGAGAAACCCCCGCGCACCACTAGCTCACCGGCCAAAATAAAATGGCTCGGCCACGACCACCGTGTGCTCGTTGATCGAAGGTTCACCCAAGCAGCCCCTAATGCCAGACTCCTCCTCCTCCCGCCTCAGACTGACTCTGAGTTCGCCTCTGATCTGGGGGAGAGGAGGTTTCTGTCAATTTTTTGAATATTTTTACAGTTTTCCACGATATCTCTGATGGGCATAACGGATTTTGTGCACATTTACTTACCGTTATGCGGGATGGCCTCTGGGTGAGAGACTCATAGTTAAACTTTTGTGTAAATTCAAAACGAAATGAAATCAAAACAAAACCGTCATCCTCCGCCGATGGGTATGCGCGGGCGGACGACAAAACGTGCGCAGGCGGGGGGTGGAGGGGCAACAGAAAAATAAATATTTTGATTGAGTTAAACTCGCTCCCGTTTTCGCTGTCATTTGCCACCCACGCGGAGTGTACGCCTATCCTGTCAGGATACGAATCGCAGAAGTAATGGTTGTCAATATTTTATTGTTCCCGCTGAGAGTGTGTTTTGATTGTTCATTTTTTTGTTCTGTTCTGGCGTGACGTGGAGTTGGTTGACATTTGAAATTTTAATTTTTTTTTTCATTTTTTTTTCAACATCGAACTCGAATTTATATTTTAACTTCTGTCAATCAGTCAGGAGGACACTCCATTTTGCTGCTGTTTGGCGTTTTTGTTTTGTGGTGATGGAGGGAGAGGGAGGAGGGGAAGGATTTGTTTTCCGTTAAATGGGAATGAGCGATGTCATATTGCGGCGCACAATGCGGATGAGCGTTGTTTGTATTGATTTGACGAGAGATCCTTGCGCGGAGATAGGCGAATTTATATTTCTGCATATCCGCCTGTCGGAGGGGGGTGAGAGGGTGGGGGGGGATGGAATTTCGGAGGGCAATTTTATTTGCTCATGACTAATGTGTTGTGGATTGGATTTGCCGGTTTTACATATGCTCCCAAGTGCACACATGCTTGATGCTCAACTGACGGAGGGTTTTGTCACACATGAGTGATCTTTGAATATGACCAACGGCTCTTTGCGGGCAGCTGGAGTAGCTGCGATTGCGAGGAAGCTATTCATCGAGGGGGCTGATTGCTCAGTGACCGTGGAACAGATGGTGAGCTGGGTGTGGTTCACGATCTGTAGATGGACACAGTCTTTGAACCTGGGCCTCAACCAGTTGGCAACCCCTCCAGTTGGCACGGACTGATTTCTCACAAATAGATGGCGCCACAAACGCAAAGCGAGAAGGGAATTACTTGCAGGGTTTCATTTAAGCATCGACTGATTGAATTTGACAAGAAAACGGGTTGCCTTCCTGAAAAATCAGGGCAGACGATGTCGCTTCTCTTTCGGGCGATGGCGCTGCAGTTCGAGGTGAATCTGGGACTCGCCCAACATGTCTCTCCAGCCGGCACAGTCTCTGGCCAACTGTCTCCAGTTTCGGCCGAGGTTCCCCTCGACTTGTGTGCGCCGCCTTGTACGTGGACGTTCTCTGCTGCATTGTGCCACAGGCTCAGATGCGAAGGTGTCCACTTGGTGGAGTGTCATCTTGTGAATCGCTTCGTTGGACGCCCTCCGTTGCGTTGTCCCACAGGCTCAGAGTCGTTATCCAAAAACGGGAAAAAGAAAACCCCCTCCAAGTCTTTGTCATCAACAAAAAAATCTCCTTGACCATCCTCACCATCCATCAAATCGCAAAAATCCCCAAGCCTCCTCATCTCACTCTCCACAGAATCTCAACCGAAGAACAGAGGGGAAAAAAACGAAGGATCTCTCCCACTCCACCCCGTCTAATTTCCATTTCCGGGACTTCATTCAACTAATTCAAATTTAACAAGTCCTCATCCACTGTGGCAGAGAGACAAAGGACCGGGAGGAAGGACAAAAAAAGATCCTTGCCGCGTGAATTTGTCAAACATCCTGTCAAAAATTCAATTCCCCTTGCGAATTTGTTCACCACCTCTCTCCACCCTCTCTCCACCTCTCATTCTCGCGAGGGCAAACTCTCTGTCAGGACAGTCAGTGTATCACTTCGACGCCCCCAAGGCGTCAGGAGGAAAAGTCACGCAAAAAACCCGAGGAACGAATTCCGTAACTTTTCCTAATTTTCCTTAAGCGAAACTTTTCCCCTTCCCCCTTCCCCCCGCCCATTGCGCGCCACGTCCTGGTCAGGAGTAGGACCAAAATTAAATGTTAATGCTCGAGTCCTGTAACGTATTCGGTTCTTTGGCACGGTGTGCGGTCGGTCGCAGTGTAAACACACTCCCAGGGCAGTGTCGCACTGGACTGGAACTGACTTTGCGAAAATCTTCAAGGATTGGGTGGAGGAGCTGGCGCACGGCTCCCGGCTCCTGACTGTTGTGAGCATCATTTACGGCTCACGGATGAATTTATTTGTCGAAATTTTAATTAAATCCACCGTTTTTATTGCGAAACTTTGTCCTGTCGTGTCGGGATGTTTGGAGAGTTTCTTTTTCTCGCCCCGCCTCGCCTCCACCAACGGGCCACCATACGACTGGTAGTCCAGGGAGGCAGAGCACCACCGGGCCACCATCCCACCGAGAGACTGGCAGTCCAAAGGAGGCACAAGGACACGAACACGATGAGATACAAAGAAATATCCGAAAATGAAAGTTTTTGAACACTGTTACAATTGTTATTATCCTGTGCTGGCTTGTGACGTCACGCCGACGGGTCTGCATGTGAGATGAGAGCTCAAAAGGGACACTCACCACTCGGAGAGAGAGAAAAAAAAACTTTTCTAATTGTACACAAGCAACGGGTGGTGATGACAGGGCGAGGCGGCGGCATGCGAGACGGCAAGAGGGCAGCACTGGCGCTAGACGCCCCAAGTTGGCTTGGTTTATGCCACGCCAATACTGCGGTTGTGGTGTGGAAAAAGTTTCGGAATTAAAAAATGCCACTTGCACCATCACCCCCCCACCCCCCTCCCCGGAGTAATTTGTTCAAATTTTCACAGACGACGCCGCCGCGCCGCCATCATCACATCGCACAGTTGTCAACAACCGCGGCTGTAGTTGTTGGCGTGTGTCTTGGTCGACGACCCAGTCAGGCGCTGCATGCGGTCCGCGTTCCAGTCAGTCTGAGCAGAGGTCTGGGAAGACGGAGATGATTCACATTCTGCTCAGGGATTCATCCCAAAATGGACGCAAGGTCAATGTTTCTGACACACAGACGCATGCTGTGAGATGCAAAACGTTTTTTTTTTTTCCTTTCCTCCACCAGAGTGGATATGAGACATGGCTTTTGGAGTCGAGCGTTGGATGGAATTCAAATTGGGTTTCATGGATTTCCTGGGGGAGGGGGGGGCTGGCTGAGAGGGTGGAAGGGGAATGACTTTGAGAGGAATTTCTTGGCTTGGGGTCGGTTTGCTTTGGTTACGTTGAAATTTAAGGAGATTTTTGGGGTGGATTTTGGTTGAGATTTAGTGGAAAATGGGAAGGAAAGGGGAGGGATTGTGAATCTGGGGGAATTTTGAATGGATACCTAACTGATCGCCTTCCTCCGACAGACAGACGCACAACGAAAAGGACAACGACTGAGTCGTAGAACAGGCTTCAACCACTTGTCTCAAGAAATAGACAGACGCGCCACGAGAAGGACAACGACTGAGCCATCGACCAGGCTTCAACCACTTGTCTCGAGAAATAGACAGACGCGCCATGAGAGGGACAACGACTGAGCCATCGACCAGGCTTCAACGACTCCTCTCAAGAAATGGATGATGGCCACCCCAGTCAGACGCACCGCGAGAGGGACAACGACTGAGCCATCGACCAGGCTTCAACGACTGCTCTCAAGAAATGGATGATGGCCACCCCAGTCAGACGCACCGCGAAAGGGACAACGACTGAGCCATCGACCAGACTTCAACCCCTTGTCTCAAGAAATAGACAGACGCGCCATGAGAAGGACAACGACTGAGCCATCGACCAGGCTTCAACGACTGCTCTCAAGAAATAGATGATGGCCACCCCAGTCAGACGCACCATGAGAGGGACAACGACTGAGCCGTCGACCAGGCTTCAACCACTTGTCTCAAGAAATAGACAGACGCGCCACGAGAAGGACAACGACTGAGCCATCGACCAGGCTTCAACCACTTGTCTCGAGAAATAGACAGACGCGCCATGAGAAGGACAACGACTGAGCCATCGACGAGGCTTCAACGACTGCTCTCAAGAAATGGATGATGGCCACCCCAGTCAGACGTACCGCGAAAGGGACAACGACTGAGCCATCGACCAGGCTTCAATCACTAGTCTCGAGAAATAGACAGACGCGCCATGAGAGGGACAACGACTGAGCCATCGACCAGGCTTCAACGACTCCTCTCAAGAAATGGATGATGGCCACCCCAGTCAGACGCACCGCGAGAGGGACAACGACTGAGCCATCGACCAGGCTTCAACGACTGCTCTCAAGAAATGGATGATGGCCACCCCAGTCAGACGCACCGCGAAAGGGACAACGACTGAGCCATCGACCAGGCTTCAACGACTCCTCTCAAGAAATGGATGATGGCCACCCCAGTCAGACGCACCGCGAGAGGGACAACGACTGAGCCATCGACCAGGCTTCAACGACTGCTCTCAAGAAATGGATGATGGCCACCCCAGTCAGACGCACCGCGAAAGGGACAACGACTGAGCCATCGACCAGGCTTCAACGACTCCTCTCAAGAAATAGATGATGGCCACCCCAGTCAAACGCACTATGAGACGGACAACGACTGAGCCATCGACCAGGCTTCAACCACTTGTCTCGAGAAATAGACAGACGCCCTCTGCGAGGGACAACGACTGAGCCATCGACCAGGCTTCAACCACTTGTCTCAAGAAATAGATGATGGCCACCTCATCCGACTCATTTAAGGTCCTTCACGCCGTTCCTCTATTCCAACTGAAGGTCTGTGACACTTCCGAAGAAGGATACCCCTTAAGTCCTTAAGAATCTCCTTCAAAATCTTAGATGTCCCCATCCATCAGTCCCTTCCTTCACCTGCTTCTCTCAAGCGTAAATCCCTTTCCCGGACACAGACACAAAGTCCTTGTCCATTTCAAAACATTTAACATTCAAACATCCTCGCCCCCCGCCCTCACTCAGTTGCCCGAATCGCATTTCATTTCATTTACCGTTCCGGTCATTTAATCAAGACAACCGCTCAAGTCCATGGAACTCACTCGAGCACCGACTTCAAAACGTGTCCCAGTCATTTCCTGTCTCAACAGTTTACTTCCTGTCCTCAGACGCAGACACAGAGCAGCCGCCACTTAAAATTAATTCCTTGACATCCTGTGCACAGGGAGACACTGAAAATTATCACAATCAAGGAGTCTGCTAAATAATGTCCTCCAGGACACATACACTCACTGGACACAATCTGACACTCAACAGAAAAAAAACCGAGCAAACAACAAGGACAACACTCGACGAGAGCATATTTCCTTCTCACGAGCACCTCAGAGTATGCTTCAGCAAATTAAACACTTAAAATTCCTCATTTACACGCAACCTCAAGCAGAGGGCGGCACTGGCACATCGGAATAGAATCATCATCATTTTCCCACCACGTACACTTCGCACACGATGACAATAAAACACCCGAGGGGACATCCCGGTGGAGTTTTATATCCTGTCCGCAGTCTCTGCAGTCAGCACATTATAATTTCCTGAAATAAATTAGCAATGCGAATGGAAATGAAAAGAAAACGAGAGAGCCGGGACGAGGACGAGGACGAGGACGAGGACGAGGACAAGGACGAGAGACGAAAGACGCTGTGTGAGTGTCCTGCGGGCCAGCGACATTTCTTTTGTTTGCCCAAACTGCCGACTTGTCCTCTAAAAATGTCCCTTCAATTCCATCCGCAGTCATTTGCAGCAGCACCAGCAGGAGCGCACTAATTCCTTCAGCCTGCGACAGTCCTCCGCCTCGGTCTTATGATAATTTCCACAGGACCCTTATCTTGATGTGTCGCCATTAATAAAATGGCGCGCAACAGAGCCAAGCGGCGTGGAAGCGCCTCTGTCTGAGGATGCAACAGTGAGCAGCACTATGCGGGCGTTTGCGTTTGCTGGACAAATGTATGTGTCCACACGCTGGAGAGGGGCACAATCGCCTCTGCCGCACACAGACGCACCACGAGAGGTGAGAAGCGATACAAATTATGCAGAAGCTAAGAGCACCAGCCAGACGACGACACCAAGCGTTTATGCTCATTAATCTTCCTCCAGCAGTGCTCAGCACCGAAGTGCACACTGCATTTGAGGTTCCAACCGATGCGATGACGGCGTTCATTGCTCCGCGCGCCCGCGAACGCTTTGTGTGTGCGTGGCTTCACATGGGCGTGTGTGCAGAGGGGAGCTGTTCCTCATGGTTGTTCTGGGTTCATAGTCCTAAACCTCAGGAGTGTGTGGGTGGGTCGGGAGGGGGGGGGTTGCGTTTTTGAAAATTGCCAGACACTCTGGCAGACATCAAGGCCAAAGGAATGCCGACTCCCTTGCACAGGATCCTTTCGCAGGAACATATGCATGAGCAAGAGACCAGCCAGACGCTGGTGGTCGACGGAGTGGGGGTGGGGGCGCTGTGAGGTTGAAACATGAGTTGCTACATGACTGCTGACTGTTTGATCATACGCCATGTGAAGAGGGTTGCATTCAGTGTTTTTTTTTTGTTTCCTCCTCTGTTCTGCCAGTCCTTTCTACTGATTCGAGTGTCTACTGGTGGGGGAGGCCTTGAGCAGTGGCGGCGCCAAGCTCGTGGACAATGGGAGCCCATTTTGGACTCATCGGATGGTTTGTTGGAAGGATTTTGGTTGGATTTTCTTAGAGAATGGACAGGGACAGGTTTTTGAAAAACCTTTTCTAAGCTTGTTCCTAGAGACAATTCGAGAGTCCTGGGTCCTTGAGAGTCTTGAGTGACGGCACCAGATAAGGACACAATGGGAGTGCCCATTTTTGACTCATCCGATGGTTTTTTGGAACGATTTTGGCTGGATTTTCTTAGAGACTAGTTTTTGAAAAATCGTTTTTAAGCTTGTCCGTAGAGACAAATCGACATTTTTGGGATGCAGCTCATTGACGGGAGATGGCTTTAGGTCTGCGGAAATGCGGCCTGAATCTGGTGATTTGTAGTGAGGATTTTGGTTGGATTTTTGAAAAATCGTTTCTAACCTTGTCCTAAGAAACAAGTCGAGAGTACTGAGTCCTTGAGAATCTTGAGTCCTTGAACAGTTGTAGCACCAGATAGAGACACAGTGGGAGAGTCCATTTTGAGTCATCCGATTGTTTTTAGGAACGATTTTGGCTGGATTTTCTGTGAGACAAATTTTTGAAAAACCGTTTCTAAGCTCGTCCTAAGGAACAAGTCGGCAGTATTGGGTCCTTTGGAGCCCTGAGTCCTTGAACAGTGGTAGTAGCAGATAAGGACACAATGTAAGTGTCCATTTTGGACCCATCTGCTGGTTTATTGGGAGGGTTGTGACTGAAATTTCTTAGAGACTAGTTTTTGAAAAACTTTTACTACGCTTGTATTTGGAGGCAAGTCAAGATTTTTGGGATCCAGCTCGTAAATGGAAGATGGTTTTAGGACTGATGACGTGGGGTCTGAATCTGATGATTTATTGGGAGGATTTTAGTCTGATTTTCGTAGAGACTGGGTAAGGGCAAGTTTTTTAAAAACCATTTCTAAGCTTGTCCTAAGACACAAGTCGAGAGTATTGGGTCCTTGAGAGTCTTGAGTAACGGCACAGTGGGAGTGTACATTTTGAACTCATCTTATGGTTTGTTGGAAGGATTTTGGTTGGACTGTCTTAGAGACTAGTTTTTGAAAAACAATTTCCAAGCTCGTCCTTAGAGGCAAGTCGTGAGTCTTGGGATGCAGCTCATGGGCGGGAGAAGTCTTTAAGTCTGCAGAAGTGTGCCATGAACCTGATGATTTGTCGGAAGGATTTTGACAGGATTTTCTAAGAGACTGGAGAGGGACTAGTTTTTGAAAAACCGTTTCTAAGCTTGTTCTAAGAAACAAGTCGAAAATCTTGGGTCTTTGAGAGTCTTGAGTCCTTGAACGGTGCTGGCACCAGATAAGGACACAATGGGAGTGTCCATTTTGGACTCATCTGGTGATTTGTTAGAAGGATTTTGGCTAGATTTTCGTAGAGAGTAAACGAGGATAGGTTTTCGAAAAACCGTTTCTAAGCTTGTCTTTAGAGACAAGTCGAGGATCTTAGGATGCAGCTTATAGGCGAATGAAAGTCTGCTAAAGTATGGCCTAAATCTGCTTCAGTGAGACAACCCGGCAGAGGGATGACCTCCTCTTGAAGTGAAAGATTCGTCCTTCCAAAGCTCCCTCTACAAAAGGCATGGCCCCCGTCTTCCAAAAAAAAATTCCCAAATCTACCGCGAGAAAACCAAAGTCATCGCGATAATTTCCCAAGTCCTGTCGAATCGGATCACCCCACACAGAGCCTCTCTCTCTCGTCGAATCATAAAGTCCTTGCGACTCAATTAAGATGACCCCTGAAGTTGACACTTCACCTTGACTCCTTTGTGAGTATAAATCACGCGCTCCCTCGGGTTTCCTTTGCTATCTCGCAATCCCCTACCTACGCCACTGCATCTCTACGAGCAAATTGGATTTTTTTCCATTTTCCCTCTCCCGCCCTACCCCTCCTCACCGCCCATGCCTGCAGCCGCTTCAACTTCAACTTCATTCTCTTTGCACATTCTTGCGACTTTTGTCTGCCATTTGGCTTCGACTGTCCCTTATCTTCAGTGCCCTTCCCCCCCTCTGTTTTGCTGTGTCTTCTGTCTAGTTCCATTAAGGATTCCTTCTTCGTCCTTTTTAATTTTGTTTACCGAGGTGGCTGTTTGGAATGTTTACTCACACAGAATGTACATTTCTTCGTTCGGCCCACCTCCGTGTGCGGTTCCACTGAGTATGCAACTCGCAGCATTTATGGTTTATTCGTTCCCCCATCCCCCCCACCCCTCGACTGTGTGTGTGTTTTTTCCACTTTGCGTACCCCATCCACCGGCGAGTCCTGTTCAAAGGATGAATTTATGGATGCATTAATATAAATAGGCACAGAGATTTCATTATCCTTGCTGGCCGGGCAAACACTTGCGACGGGGTGGGGGCGGGTGGGCGGTGGGTAAACAAAATTTGTTGCATATGACACAGCTGTCAGCAGGGCTGGCCAGAGAGCATCGTGTGTGTGTGTGGGGCTCTTTCAAATGCGAGAGGGTTGCTCTTGAAATGGATCCCAAGAGGTGAGTGCCTTATTTGATTATTCTAATCTCCGTGCCGTCTGCCGACATCCTTGCATGTGTGCAGGGAGGGGGGGGCGGCGAGCTGTAGCCGGCTCGGTGAGGTGAATATTTAATGGCGCCTCATTGATGTTTTCCAGCGTGTGACATAATGAGAGTAAATTAAGACGAATTACCTGTGTGTAGTCTCGAGCACTCAGGCACTCTACTCAAGCTGGAGCGGCGCGTTGGAGTCGGGGGCTGTTTGCTTTGGCTGGAGATCCACTTGAAGCGCTGTTGCCTAGTTGCCTTTGGTCTCTGAGTGCTGCTGAGGGGACGCAGTTTGTGTTTGGTTTTGTGAATGTGAAGTAGTCATTTCACGGTAAAGTTGCACAGTGCACCATGGAGTGGGGGACATTGTTTGGCTCTCGGCAAGTGGTCTTAGCTGAGCTGTTGGCAGAGTCTTCGTGTGTCATCCTGGTGGCGGAATCTGTGTCATCCTGTTTGCTGAGAGGTTCTTCAGGAGCACTCAGGAGGAAGTTGGTGAGGCAACAAGGATCGTTTGCCCTCTTCGTCTTCTTCTGACGATGGAGTTGGGCCTCAACCAACAAGCCTCTCCTGGTGGCACCATCTTTAGCCAACTGCCTCCAATTACACACGCCAAATTGGCTGAGGTCCTTCTCCACCCGTGGGCGCCATCGGTTTCGTAGAAGTCCTCTATTGCGTTGACCCACGGAGGTGAAGTCGAAGAGCAGACTTCTTTGACTCTCCATTTAGTCCCGATTTTTTTCCAGATTTTGTCCTGTTTTCAAGCGAGGTGGGCAATAAGTACACTTTCTGCGAGGTGGCCTTGATGAGAGACGAGACTCTCTTGCGGGTGTCCTGTCGTTCAAAAAAATGGCCGGAGTTCCTTAATGCTAAGCGGTCAAAAGCCAACGGCTCCTGTTTCCCATTTAGTCCCGATTTTTTTCCATATTTTGTCCTGTTTTCTAGCCAAATCGACGAGACTCTCTTCCGGGTGTTCTGTCCTTTGAAATAATGGCCACTGATCCTTAATGTAAAACGATCAGTTGGTAAAAACCGTTCAAAAGCCCACGACTGATGTCTCCTCTCGCTCTATCCAAGTCACGAACCACTCAAAACACTTTCCACTCAATAGATGGCGGTGACACGCAAACAAATCGTTTCTCATTCGAATTCCAGCACGTCAACAATTTCCCGTTGCTTGATGGATTCTTTTGTTTCCTCGCCTCCACCACCACCTCCACCATCATCATCGCCTCGTCGTCAGTCTTCATTAAACCAAAACCAGAACGAGACGTCAGCTATGATCACGCATGACAAACTTGCGTCAATGCACACACACACACAACTCCTTCATGCAACTGTCGCTCAAGCCTTTTGTCCCAAACCCTGAATCTGGGGCACATGCAAGAATGACTGCCTTTAGCGCCCTTCATCTTTATCTCCCCGCCGCATTTGGTGCGTCGTTATGCATGTAAACCGAACCCCAAATGGAATTCCCTCTACGCATTTACATCAAAATGGTTGCTCAGATGGTGTTAGGGTAACATTTATGACTTCCTCATCGTCCTCGTGTGCCTAACCATCGACTCATTCATTCCGAAAATGGTCGTTCCCAGTGAGAGAGAGTTTGTATGAGCGAATCGTCCTCGTCGGTGGCAGATGAAGATGGGGGGTGCAGGCACGAAATGAAAAGGAACTGCATACGATTTCCTGGAGCCCATTATGCCTGCATTGCAGTTTTCCTGATGAATAACTATTAAATTACTCCTTGCGCTGTGGGCCACGAATAATGGGCGAGAGCCAGACCGAGGAAAATTGGGAAATTCCATGTGTGAGTGCGCACCTATGCATTCATCCGTGAGTGCATTTTCAGCCGAGTGTGTGTGTGCGGGTGAGTCCCAGCATCCCATTCAGAGTGTGCATCGCATAAAGTCACACTCCAGTGGGAGTGCAGAGGAAAGGATAACATATCCCTAAGGTTGTCGTAGGAAATTTTCCTATTTCTTTCGTCGCCACCGCGCCATCGCCCACTGCACGAAGGAAACACTAAGGACTCACGGAAGACGAAACACCACCACCACCATCGCAATCCCCACCATCGGCATTCAGCTTCGGAGAGGCTCCTCTGCCACCGAGCCACCGAGCCACCAGCAGCAGCAGCCTTTCGGTGTAATTAAAACTGCCAGACGCTCTCATAAACAGGCGTTTTGCTGGTGTTTACTGTTTATGTCGTTTGCTGGCTCTTTTTTTCTCCTCACCCCACACATCCCGGTGAGCCCTGTCGTCATGGCAGCAACATCATCCCCTGCTGCTGCTGCTGCTGCTGTCACCAATAGTTTTCTGCAAAATTTTACGAAACAGTAAAACTTAACTCAAACCAAGGATATTGTGTGCAAAATGTGAACAAAATTGAAATTAGTTTCCCTTCGTGATGTAATTAATTTTTTTTCCACCCCATCCCCTCATCCCCCCGGTGGGGAGTGAGCCTGAAAGGGCCTTTTGATGTTAACTTGGGCGGGTGCTTGAAGCAGGGCGAAGTTTGGTTTAGTTCGATTGTTCGAAGCTTAAAGTGAAAGTTGTGACTGCGGTTGACTTTGGCCATGGTTCACTTGAGGAGACCTGGCTAACCTGGTCTTTTGTGTGGACGAGATGGATGCATGGCCTTGCATGCATAGTTGGCGCAGTTGGAGCAGCTGTGGGCATGGAAATGTTAAGTGGCGCCCAACGTTGGCGCGATTGTTGAGGCAATTAATGCGATGTCCTTGAAAGCTGCAACGATGCCGTCACTTAAAGCGTTCGTTCATAAAAACGAGCTGCCTCGAGATGGTAATTAGAGCGTTCGGGAAATATGTTGTGTACGAAGCGTGGAGTAGTTTGGCCTAACCTTGGGCGGGATAAATGGATTGACAACAACTATCGGTGTCGTAGAATGGAAGGTTGACATCTGCGTAGAGGACTTCAAATGTCGGGCGGGTGTTTAGGTAACGATGGTGAGTTTAAGGTTCACAGGTGGCGGCTCAAATTTGACTCGGAATTACCGCTAAGTAGGCAGTTGGAAGTGGACCAGGGGAGAGTTCTCCTTCTTCTTCTGATGGCACTTCAGTCCGGAGTGACGGAATCTGTGTCATCCTGTTTGCTGAAAGGTTCTTCAGGAGCACTTAAGAGAAAGCTGATGAGGTGACAAGGATCATTTGCCTTCTTCGTCTTCTTCTGACGGTGAATTAGGCCCTTGACCAACAAGCCTCTTCAGTTGGCACGATCTTTAGCCGCCTGCCTCCAATTACTTGACGGATTTCAAACCTCATTTTTCAACATCTCAAGGCATCAAAGATGAAGTCGCCCTCTTCCCTTTTTTGTCCCTTCAAGATTCACTGGTTTCATCTTCTTCTTCTTAGGGCGTTACAGTCCGATGTGGTCCTGGGCCTCACCCAATGGAGTTGAAATTCCCTTCTTTTACTCCAGCAACTTCCTCAGCTTCCCATCAGCTACACGAGCTTAAACATCAACGTCCTCCCAGTCAATTCCAGGACGTATCCAAAGACTACGATGAAGTGCGTCATAGACGGATAACCAGAGGGAGAGTCAATTAATGGAAAGAAACATAAACACAGGAAGTTGAGGATAAAGTTGATTTCCTCCGTTCGTAGAAACTCAAATTTTGATTTTTAATGATATATTCATTTTCATTTGCTTCGTGGAAGTTGTTTCCTGTCAGCAGATCAAAGCCTCGACAGCACATGAAAAGAATGGGGTAAGAGGTTTATGGTTTCTCCAACCACTCAACAGCGTAGATACATCCGATTTGGGGTGGATTTTCGACAAGAGTTATCTTCTTAATTAAAACCGAAATTTCAAAATCAGACAAAGACCAAGAGCCAACTATAACATTCCCACGAAAACTTAAGCTTGTGTCAAAAGCCAGCGAAAAATAAGCAGAACCATCGTTAAATTTCAGAGACTTGAGGAGAACTCAGCTCTCAACTGACATGTGCATACGTAGAGAGTGAGTTATTTCGCTTGCGCGTAAGAAGGAATGAAAAGAACAAACTTAACGAAACTGAAGGAACTTAACGAAACTCAACAAAGCCATTTTTATAGTCAAAGTCTATCATTTTTGTGAGTATTCATTCGGTTGCTTTAGTTTTCTTAAATGAACGAACTGAACGAACTTAACGAAACTGAACGAAGCGATTATTACAGTCACAGTGTATCATTTTTGTGTGTATTCGACCGATTGCTTCAGTTTTCTTAAGTGAACAAACTTACTGAAACCTAACGAACTTAACGAAACTGAACGAAGGGATTATTTTAGTCACAGTCTATCATTTTTGTGTGTATTCATTTGGTTTCTTCAATTCTCTTAAGTGAACGAACTTAACGAAACTGAACGAAGCGTTAATTATGGTCACAGTGTATCATTTTTGTGTAGTCGTTCGGTTGCTTCAGTTCCGTTGAGTTTCCGTACGAGCTTTCGACCTTAAAATCTGTTTCTTTTCAAAAATGATTACCATTTGTCTATTCTTTCCACCGTGGTGACACGCATTAGATGCGAAGCTGCCACGACATTTGCTTCTAGCTCTTTCGGAGACTCTGAAGAATAAGCATCGGTGCTGCCATAAGCTGAGCTGTGGCCCTAGGCCTTAAAATCTGATCCCTTTCCTCAAATTCACAATCATTCATTTACAGTGTCCATCGTGGTCATACGTACTAGCGTTGTTGCTGCGACTTCTTTCGGAGACTCCTAAGAACCAGCACCGGTGCTGCCACAATCTGTGCCGCGACCTCTTTCGAAGACTCTCAAGAATAAGCATCGTTGCTGCCATAAGCTGTGCCGCGACTTCTTTCAGAGACTCTCAAGAATAAGCATCGGTGCTGCCATAAGCTGTGCTGTAGCCCTAGACCTTAAAATCGGATCCCTTTCCTCAAATTCATTGTCATTCGTTTACAGCCTCCACTGTGGTTACACGCACTAGCGTCGTTGCTGCGACCTCTTTCAGAGACTCTCAAGAATCATCATCGGTGCTGCCATAATCTGTGTTGCGAGCCTAAACCTTAAAATCTCATCATTTCTATCAAATTGATTGCCAATCGTCTACAGTCTTCATCGTGGCCACATGCACTAGCGTCGGTGCTGCCACGATCAGCGCTGCGACCCCTTTCGGAAACTCTCAAAAATCCCAATTTTTCGTCAAAACCCAGATCAAAAATCATGACCTATCATGATCATAACATTCACGATGTGTACACCGTTATCGAAATCCAAAATCATCCCACAAAAACAATTTCCATCAATTAAAACGCCCAATTTGCACTCAACCGCAGACACAAACCAAAACTCCCCCTCGACCACAACTAGATGACACCACCAACAAAACCAATTCGCCAATCGCCCGCCGGATAACGCAAATCAATTAAAAGTGACAAAATCCTCAAAACTGCACCCGAAATGACATCGAAACCGCCCCCAAAAGCAAATGTCATTGTGTCAAAATGAACGGTAAATACTGCCTGCAAAGTCACCCGAAAAAAATATGACACCTCAGCACAATGGCGAAACCTGACGGGCACAGAGCGCACAGGAATCGTCCGCATCGAAGCACAACCAATTGATTAGCATATTGACGCGCGCAATTTATTCCACACCCCGGCTAATGCATGTACACACATAGAGGCGTATTAATTCATATTTAATCCAGAGCCACAACCGGGTTGAATCACAACGCCGCCAACCAACGCCGACGAACGAACATTTTTGGGAACACCAACTGCTGACTAACTATTTGCTAATTAATCGCCCCCCCACCCCACCAATCCCCACCCACATTCCCACTTGCGGCAGAGTGATGAAAGAGGAAAAACTAATGTTTACACACATCAGCGGAAAAGTTTTGCGTCGATCCCTTCTCCCTCTCGAGTAAACGAGTGCTCGTCAGATTTTCCAGGGGGAGGCACACGCGATGATGGCGTGAGTTCGAAGGGCGAATGGGGTTAATTTTCATATTCCACTTGAAAACCCCTCTTCGGTATCATCATCATCAAACGACACTTAATATGCGGGACACCCGAACCGCGAGAGAGGTAAAGATGGCGGCGGCATCGTCGGCGACATTACAAACACCAGCGATGAGCTATAGATGCGAAACTAATGACTCGTTACTTTCCCTGCCATTAACTACATTAATTAAGAACTATCAACTTGACATCCTTGTAATTATGTTCCAGCGCTGCTGCTGCTGCTGATGCTTGGCGGGATCTTTATTTGTCTGCGTGTTGCCGCAGAATGAGCGCCGTGTAACCCGTCACCTCAGCGCCTGGCATCAATCAGCGCCATCTATCTCGAGCGATGATGTGAATTGGTTACAGGAATGTTCAACCCCCTCCTCCTCCTCCTCCAATCCCATGTGACAAGGATGTTAATGATGGCAGGATAATGAAACGTCAAAACATTAGTTACCCCAAAGACACCATTAGCGCGGAGTTACAGCGGCTTCGTGGCCTTCAGACGCGCTTAGCAGAGCCTCGTGTGCTGCAAGCTCAAGGCTCGATTAACATGTTGCTGCGGGGGCGATAAAAATCTAAGCTCCCTCACCCGCAATCTGCATCAGAGGCGTCTGCACAAGCCGCAGACGAGTTCGGGTTAGAAGCCAAGAGTGCACCAGCTCCAGGGATGTTTTATTTCTCCTCCACAAGGAGCGCACGGCTCTCCTGCGCTCCTGTCGTGCTTGTGAAATATATTTGTCTTACTTACCGGTTGCATTTAAAATGGAATTCACAAATGCAAAGACGAGGGATGAGCGGAGGATGGGGGCGGAGGATGGAGGCGGATGGGATTAGATGGAGGAAGGATGCAGATAAGGAGTTGAAGTTTAAATGTTGTTTGTTGAAGGACCTCTTATCGTTTGGGGGTTGTGTTTACATTTTCAGCAAAACAACACGGGGTTTGAGGTTTGAGTTTCGCTTAAAAGGTGAATTTTAAGTTAACTACTTAAGTGCCTGGGCGGAGGGGTAGCGAAGATGAGGCGGCGCTGCAGACGGCGGAGATAGAGACTGCTGCGGCGAAGGCCGTCTGCCGACATCTCGTTGGGGTATCCGTGGAATAGCAGAGCGTACTTTTAATTAAAGTTTAATTATGTGTTGACGGACTGAAAGATATTTATTGCTCTGCTCTGGTTGGCCCCGGTGGATGGGGAATGAATGGTGAAAGGTCGGCTAGACGGGTCGTTGTTTGGGGGCAAAGGGAATGTTTAATGTTTGAAAGTGCAGTCAAGTGGATTAAGACTTTAAGAGTCAAATGGAGATGGGAATTGCAAAAGTATCAAGGATTCATTCACCTCAGCTGGTGCAGGGAGTAGGGGGGAGAGTTCGGCTGCGACTGAAAGGAATGGGGACCAGGCATCGACTCGATTTCCCAAGACGAGCCTCCAACACTGTCCAAAGAAGTGCACAAGAAACTTAACGAAACTGAACGAACTTTACGAAAGTGCAGGAAGTGATTATTTTAGTCGCAGTGTATCATTTGTGTGTGTATTCGTTAGGTTGCTTCAGTTCTCATACGGGAACGAACTTAACGAAACTGAACGAAGCGGTTATTACAGTCGCAGTGTATCATTTTTACATGGACTCGTTCGGCTGCTTCAGTTCTCATAAGGGAACGAACTTGGCGAAACTGAACGAACTTAACGAAACTGAACGAACTTAACGAAACTGAACGAAGCAATTATTAAAGTCGCAGTGTATCATTTTTGTGTGTATTCGATCGGGTGCTTCAGTTCTCTTAAATGAACGAACTTAACGAAACTGAACGAAGTGATTATTTTAGTCACAGTGTATTATTTTTAAACAAATTCGTTCGATTGCTTCAGTTTTCATAAGGGAACGAACTTGACGAAACTGAACGAACTTAACGAAACTGAACGAAGTGGTTAGTACTGTCGCATTGTGTCATTTTTATGTGTATTCGTTCGTTTGCTTCTATTCTCTTAAGTTTTAAACCTTAAAATCTGATCCTTTCCATCAAATTGATTGCCATTCGTCTACTGTCTCCACCGTGGTAACGCTCATTAGATGCGGTGCTGCCACAATCTATGCAACGAGTGCACAAGAAACGTGTTTTCTCTCGGCTTTTGGAACCAACCAAATTCGAAGTCCACTCTCGAGCCTCCACCTCTGTCTGAAGAAGTGCACGCCAAACATGCCCCCTTTCAGTTTTTGGAGCCTGTGCCCTAGGCCTCTCTCCTCCTTCTCCAAAGTCAGCGCTACAGAGAGGGAAACTCTCCTCAAAAAAAAAACCTTCACTTGGTTCATCAACTTCACGCCTCCGCTGTCATCTGCCCACATTTGTCCGTCTTTCACTCATAATTCAGAGAGACTTCCCCAACAGATTCCCGCTTGACTAGGGCACTGAGTCCTCCTCCTCCTCCTCTCATCAAACACCACAAGGTCAAGGCGGCCATGGACAAGGATCAGGCATTTTGGGCGCAAAACAGGTCAGAGCACATCTTTTGTTTGCCGAACACAATCAGGAACACACGCCAGTCTTCGCACGCACACACATCCCCGATCACTCCGTCACGGTGAACTACAATAATACGCCACTAACGAACCTCCAACGTCACCGTTATTTATTTTTCATCGAAACAAATTTGCAGAGATTACGTATACGCCACCACTGCCGCCATCGTCACACCGTAACGAGCGTAACAGTCGTCATTGTCCTCGTCGTTGGCCTATGGCCTGCGCATTTGGCCGAAGCTGGACGCCCACTTTCTAACAAGTGATTCCATTACTCGTGTCCATTTGAATATTTCATTAAGCGTGTGCCCGTGTGTGTGTGTGGGGGAATGTGGGGAGGATATGGATTCGAAACCTCTGCGAAGGACATCAAACGCTGAGAGCAAATTCGTTTGGTAAA
The DNA here is from genome assembly GCA_930367185.1 of Myathropa florea. Taxonomy (NCBI): domain Eukaryota; kingdom Metazoa; phylum Arthropoda; class Insecta; order Diptera; family Syrphidae; genus Myathropa; species Myathropa florea. The sequence continues at coordinate 42,391,972 of OV884005.1, read as the reverse complement.
TAGGATGAATTTGGTAAGTGGATGTATGACATTCGTTCATTTGATTACGATTCCCATTGATGTTGGTCCTCGGTCCTCGGTCCTCGTGTTGCTTTCGTTCGTCCTTTTTTCGTCTGTTTCTTTGCTTTTGCGGTGTGCCTGTGCCTGTTATTGTCGAGGCATATGGGGATAAGGTGGATGAAGGCACACCCAACATCTGAAGAGTTAGAGATCGATGAAGCGTGCCCACACGAAAAAAAGGTGGGACCAGGTGATGCCCTTACATCGTTTCGAAATCGAATTTTTAAACGAATTTAATGAATTCCTCTGAGGTCGAGGACACACGATGGAGATACAGAGTGACACAGTCATGAGAGGATTGTGTTTTTTTTCACTCTCGAGGAAATGACGTCGAAGGGAGGGGATCTGAGGTAGGATTGAAAAGGACATTGGCACTTAGCGAAGTTCGAGGAACCAGAGCTTAGGTTGGGTTTGGTTAGGGGGTTGCTAGTGAATTCATCAGCGCACTTAGACCATGTTGGTCCATTGTGACCTCCACAGTCAGGCTACTGCCACTCATCGAACGCTCCAGGCCTACGACCCACTAAGGGTCCGAGCCCAAGATATCGGTGCCTTCCTTTCGTTGACGGTCCTGGGCACGCTTCTTCCACTCATCAAGACCAAGCTGTCTTACGTCCAAGATGACTTGGTCTTCATACCGAAGATTCAGTCTTCCTCTCCTTCTCGAACCAGGAGGCTCAAATTCGAAGACCCTCTTAGCTGGAGTTGCAGTTATAGCGCCGTTAATTTGATCCCAACGGCAAGTGGTGACTGGACCAGATTTGAAAAACCGGATAAAAGCGTGTTAACTTTGCTTTCACTGGGATTCGAACCTGGGACCCCTCGAACTTGGGATAGGCACTCAGCCAACTGCGCCATCCAGTCGTCCTGGTTGAGTACATGATCCTCGTCTTCTGTCGGTGCTGCTTGGGGTTTCCTTTGAAAAACCGGATAAAAGCGTACTAACTTTGCTTTCGCTGGGAGTCGAACCTGGGACCGTCTAACTCAGGGCAGGCACTTAACCAACTGCGCCGTTAATTTGATCCCAACGGCAAGTGGTGACTGGATCATACTTGAAAAACTGGATAAAAGCGTGTTGACTTTACTTTCACTGGGATTCGAACCCGGGACCCCCCTCCTTAGTCGTTTCGAAGAACCATAAATGACTTGTCCGTTTCGAGAAATGTCTTCAGTTTTCCATCAGCCTACGTGACTCCTTGGGAGATAACCCCCTTCAGGCCATATTTTGTCTCAAACAAAGCCGTTGACCAAGGAACCTTGAAAAGGACTTGAAGGAGCAGTGAATTCCCCTTTGTTCACACGCCGCAAATTAAAGGCCGCACAAGTTACTACCTCAGTCTAGACTTGACCACCAAGAGAATCATAAAGTGTGCTGAGCTCCATCCACCCTCCCCCCCTCCTCCCTCTTTCAGTCAGAAAATCCTTTCACATCACTTATCCCCTCCTCATACGAGATCCAATCCAAAAACTCGCAACAGCAACAGTGAACCCCCCAGAAAATAATTATGTCTGTACAATACAACCACCAGCCACTGGGGCAAACACACATTTTTAATGGCCAATGAGAGGGACTTAACCCTAAGAGGACAACTGTGTTACCATCCACTTAACTGCCTGCCGCACTGATCCTCCTCCTCCTCCTCCTCCTCCTCTGGCTCTGGTAGCTCCTCAAGATGAACATCACGGAATGGCCATTAAAAATTTCCTGCCAACTCAGACATGACTACACACGAAGACGCTTAAGCCTGAGACTCATCCTGATATCTTTGGGATATACGAGTATCCATCCAAATCCAATGGCATTTCCATGTCCTTCTTCAGTCGGTGCGGGTGGGTAGGGGATTCTCCTCTCCGTCAGAGTGTGAGGTCCTCCTCCCTCTCCCTCTCCCCGAGTGTGAGGTCCTCCTCCATTCTCTCTTAGCAGCAGCAACAAACATCCGTTCCTAATAAATACGAGGAAATAAAATCACCATTTTTATGAGGCACACAGTGGATTTCCATTTGGAACCTAGCTTTCAACCACACCACCACCACCAGCACCAGCACCACCCACTGTAGCCAGTCGACAGGACGCCTGGCACCTTTGGCAACAACTAATTCCCTTAAATTGAAGTCCATTAGGTGCGAACATGATGCTGAACTTAGGGCGGGATGGGGTCTCTGCTCCTCCTGCTGCTTAGACGTCGGCTTCCTCTGGATGTCTTGCTCTTCATTAAGTCATGCATTTTAATTACCACCCCCAAAGGGTTTGCGCCTTGGGTTCGATACACATCCACTCCACACTGTTTGGCCAGGGGGCCGTCGGGAGTTTTGTGAACATTTCCGAAAAAAGGCGCGGCACTGTGCTCCATCTCTCTCAAAGGGCCCTTCACACAGCAATTGACCTCGATTGGCAAGAGACTTTAGCGATGTTGCTGCTTCTCCTGCCGCTGCTTCTTCCGCTGGTGCTTCTCCTGCTGCTGCGTGTCCTGCTTTTGCCTCTCCTGCTCTTGCTTGTCCTGCTGCCAATGGTGATGGTGGTTGGTTGTGGAGGAGGAGGGCGGCTGCGAATCCTTTATCCAGGTGGAAGAGCAAGAGGACATTCCACTTCTAGTCTCACCTTCGGATTCACTTTAAACGGGCGCCTCCTAGTCGAGCGTTCTACTTCATTGAAGGATCGCCTCCCCGGATGAATAATAAATTGTGACAAGCAGAATACCACCGCTCAGTCTGTATGTCTCTGTGCCTTTGTCCCTGTCAAAGAATATAGCGTACAACCACCAGAGGACAAAGAATCCACGAGAATGATGACAACTGCGATTCGCTGCAGATGACGATGATGATGATGATGATGGTGGTGGCGGGCGACGACAAAAGACACGCCGACGAACGAGATTCCACCTCAATAACCGGGACAAAGGTAGGAATCTGACGAAAAATTTTGTGTCTGTTTCCCTGTCTGCGTGCTCCTTTGAGTCCTGCTTCCGGAACGCAGAACGCTGAATGGGAGAGGACAGCAGACATTACCTTGGGAATTCATCAGCATTGTCGTTTGGGTATCAACAAATTTTCAATTAGCACAAGTCGCCGCCTGGCGCCCGCCCCCGTGGATCCCTGCCGCACCGGGCGGCCACTTGGCGTGGTAATTAAGGACACAATCTTGCCTGGGCAGGGAAAAATTCTTAACGCGCTAATGATTTGCTAAAAGTATGTCATCGGAATTAAGTGATTTCGAACGGGGCGAAAGTTCGGTGACGGCTTTTGGGCGGTGTGCTGGTGGGTGGGCGTGTGCTGGTGGGTGGGAGTGATTATCACTTGGCGGTCGATTTGGGGAAGGGAATGAGATTGTGGCTGGGACGCTGACGTGGGTGGAGGGGATTAGGCCACTCAACTATCGGGAGCGCACAAAGCAACCCTAGACAGAAACCCTCTGACAGTTTGCTCAGTCGACTGTCACGTCGTTTTTTTGTTTTGCAACAACTTTTTTGTATCCTGTCAACAATAAGCACGCTGATTAGCTTTTCCGCGTTTTTTTTACCTTCGAATTCATCGCAGAGTCACCTCAACAGACGCCAGGATCCCTCAGCCGAATGAGAAAGTGAAGGATGTCATCCAGAGTGAGGGCTAACTTAAGGGCTTCAGCACTCGCACGCAAAACTGAACCCGCATTCGCAACCGCGCCCGTATTCGCAACTGCGCCTGCACCTGCTCCTGCACCCGCACCTGCCGCTGCACCCGCACGCACAACCGCACCAGCATTCGCAACTGCAACCACAACTGTATCCTCACCCATATTCGCAACCGCAACCGCATCCGGATTCGCAAGCGCTCCCGTATTCGCAACCGCTCCTGCACCTACACCCGCACCCGCACCCACACCAGCACCCGCACGCTCACCCTCACCACCACCCGCACCCTCACCCCCACCCGCACCTTCACCCACACCCGCACCTTTACCCGCACCCGCACCCGCACTCACACCCGCACCCACAACCGCACCCGCATTTGCGACTGCAACCACATCCGCATTCGCAACCGCACCCACACCTGCACCCGCACTCACACCCTCACCCCCACCCGCACCCTCACCCGCTCCACGACCCGCACCCACACCCTCAACAACATCCATCTCCTCCACTCCATCGCAACGCATAATAATTGAAGACATTCACTCAACAATAACCGAACTTGAGCTTTGCCTCATGGAGCAGCATCACACCGAAGTGGGACTACGAAGCAGTCTGCAAGCCCAGACGGAGCAACTGCATGACCTGGAGACGTCATTGGAAGTGGAACGTAATCGCAATCAACGCTTGGCCAAGTTAATTCGTCGCGTGGACTCATCAACATCTGGCTCGGAGTCTTCCGACTCGATGGAGATCACCCGTTGGCAGAATTCAAGGACCTCAATGGATGCCTTTGAGTCCATAAGTCCACTTCTGATGCAGCACAGGTTCGTAGCGCATCCTTCACCACATCCACACACGTCCCCCCATCGCACATCTCGCTCTCGATAGATTCCAGGAGCTATCCATGTCATACCAACGATGCCGGCGGCAACTGTCGAAGAAGGACACCAGGCTAAGGGAGACGCAGTGCGAGCTGGAGATGCTTCAGGGCAAGTACGACAATTTGCTGAATGAATACAAGAGCACTCAGCGACGTGTCGAAGAGTTGTGCTGCAAGTATTTGCGGCTGCATGCGAACAAGAATCGAGAAGTAAGTGGTCACAAGGAGACGGAGAGAGAGAGTGAGAGAGAGAGTGCGTCAGTCTGTGTCTTTGCAGCTCTTCAAGATGAAGGAGGCCCTTGGGTACGCAACGCGATGCATTATGACCGAACCGACCTACGACGAGGATGAGAAGGAAGTCTTTAGACGAAATTTGCAGTTATTCATTAGAGCACTGAAAGCGAGTGTACACGAGGAGAATAGACGTTTCATGAAGGACGTGTGAGGAGATTGGGGCTTTTTTTCCTTTTTTTTTGGACATTTTTGGAGGTTTAAGGAACTGCGCCAGCAGAGCCAAAGGCGCAGACAGGAGACAGGAGACAGGAGACAGGAGACAGGAGACAGGAGACAGGAGACAGGAGACAGGAGACAGGAGACAGGAGACAGGAGACAGGAGACAGGAGACAGGAGACAGGAGACAGGAGACAGGAGACAGGAGACAGGAGACAGGAGACAGGAGACAGGAGACAGGAGACAGGAGACAGGAGACAGGAGACAGGAGACAGGAGACAGGGACTGAGACAGAGCCCCGTCATTAAAAGACAGAGACAGAGACATTTTTTCTGTATTTCCTTGGCCACACATCCTCACCGCAGAAGGAAGGAGATTTGCCTTCAAAACACTTGAGATAATCACCATCAAAGTTTGAAGAGTCCTCGTTGAATCACCACAAAATCGGTGCCGGGACACTCAGGACAACAATAAACGAGATTTGGGGTTTTTCAAGAGCCTGCTTTGGCTGTTAATGGCCCTCTTCAGCAAAGGAGCACCGATAAACACGAGGGATTGACTCGTTAAAGGATCTATAAGGGACGTGATTACAAGAGGGACTGTGTTATGGATGGGCTTTGATTGCCTCGTCGTCAGTTGCGGACGTCGAAAGTGATTTAGGCGCAGTTCGTGCAGGCCTGATTGGCGAGTCTTCAGTCGCGGACATCAAACCGATTTGGGCATAGTTCTTGCAGGCCAATCATGTGCAGGGAATGCTCATTTCCACTCTAGCAAGAGTCCCTTAAACAGTTTGCTCCGTGTGTCCACTGAAAGCGACTTCTTTCAAGCATCTTTTTTTTCGGAGGATTTTTGAAGCACTACTGAAGCACTCAGACTCAAAACTGGTCCATTGTACTGCCAGGTAGCAACCTACTCCAGTACCGTTAATTTGATCCCAACGGTAAATTGAGACTGCATAAGGTTCGATTTCACTGGGATTCGAACCTGGGACCCCTCGAACTTGGGGCAGGCACTTAACCAACTGCGCCATCCACTCGTGTGCAGAGAATGCTTACTCCGCTCTGAGGATATTCAAGGCTTGGGGCTTCAAAGAAAAGATGTTTGTCCACACTGACAGCGGTTGCTTTGCTAAGAAATGCCATGACAAAGTCCTTCCCCTGTCCAAGTGATACAAAATGCATCGGGAAACGAAACTCTTAACAAGAAGTTCCACTCGCAAGCATCTTGCATGTCCCAGAAAAATGCCACCATCCCCGTCAAGAAAAACCCATCTCGTTGCAGTTCTTGCGTGCCTGTCACTCGGTGACTTCCAAGAAGTTAACCACCTCCCGTCCAAACCTCAGATCACTTTCTGACCGCAGCAGCATGCAATTCTCCGTCCGCCTCCTTGCGATCCTTGTTGCATCCACAAAAAAAAGAGAGAAACACCATCAAAGTTGCCACTGACTCACTGACACTAAAGTCTCATTCTGCGGCGAATAGTGCACATCACCAGGAGACAAAGAGAAAAAAAAGAAAATGTCACAGGAAAACCTCCAGACGACATCCTTAAGTATCCTGCGGTGTAACTTTATCGCACACCGCACGTCGAAACAAAGCGAACATTTTTCAGCGAAACTTTTCGAATTCCACCGCACCACCGTTCCCATCCCGATGGGCGTTGGATGTGAAGCCAAATTGAGGTACAATGCTGCTCAGTTTCAAGGATACACCCTAGATCCCCCCCCCCCCCGCTCTCACTGATACAAGATTATTCTTGTGTCAATTGCTTCGTTAATTTTTCGCTCAGATTTGCACCAACACTTCCTGGAAGGAAGTGGCGGGAAGGCCGCCGCTGAGCCGTCGATTCATCTGAAGTTGCGGCGAGTCAAGCCGAAAGGATGTGAACGTTGTAAGTGGTAAGGTAGTAGTCAACCGTTGTCGTCAATAGCAACCGAGTTCCTTTGATCCTTGCGGGGTTGAAACTTTGTTCTCCCTCTCCCTCTCTCTCGATTCATAGTGAAAGTTCGTCCTCTCAAATGAAACAGGCGACACGGAGCAAAGGCACGGGGCACTTTGAATCAGAGATAAGTTTCCTTCCTTGCATATCCTTATCTGTTCTTCTGTGAATTCGGTTTCGTCCTCGCCTCGTCGTCTTCATTTTTTCTCTGGATTCCTTTAATCCTTGCATCGTGTGCGAATGTGTGTCATAGGCTTGTGGATAGGCACACACACACACCCCCACCCCTCAGTCGATTCCCCCCGGTCTGGTGATAATTATTCTATCAAAAAGTTTTCCTTTCGCTACCACTTCCTGTAGCCCCCCCCCACTCTGTTTCATCCCCCAAGTAGCGTCGCAGCAGACGAGCACCGCAACGAGCTGCTCCTTCTGTCTCACACTAAACTGATTATCAAAGGAATTTCGTGGATGATGACGATGAGGATAATGAGGAGCTGTATATGCAGTATGCTCGGCGGGGGGGGGGGGCTTGCAAGGACAAAAAAGACGACACACAAGAAGCTCCTTCAAACGGATGAAAGGATATACACGCGGAGCTGCTAAGGAGTCCCTCTTTTTTTCTCTGTTTTCTTGATGCCATCAGAGCGCGCTACCTTAAGCTTAACGTAATCGAGTTCAATTATGCATGACTCAGAGCCGGAGCCGGAGTATCCCCCCCCACATCACCCACTTACCGTCGTGGGTTTCCACGACAGGGTTTGCTTCGTTTATTCTTTGTTTTTGTTCACCAAAGGATAACGTGCTGATGAGCAGAGACAAGGAGTAGATCGAAACTAATAAAACTTTATCGAGTCTTATGCCATCCAGGCCCCTCCCCCACCTGCCGCCACCCCTGAGGAATATCTTATAATAATTCAAGACGAAAAAGGGAAGCATATTGTCCTCCTTGGAAACTTTCGTCTTAGATGGTGGGATGAACGGAGCGCCACCTGTTCCACCTGCCAGCGCTGTGTGTGCGTGGGGGAGGGATGGAGCCTGTTGCAGGATGCACCAGATGTCTGTGGCGATGGTGGAATTTTCCCTTAGACACAATTGAATTAGGGAAAAGAAATGGTAACTAATGACATAACGACAATAGTTTTTCTTTTACGAATTAAAGTGTCAACAGAGGACTGGAAAATGGAGTCAAACAATGGCGACGGAGCAGGGGGAGGGGTCTAGGAACGATGCAAATAATGCACTTTGCCAAGGAGTGCCTGGGAGAAAAGTTGAAATAATAATATCCTCCTCGTCTTCTCTCATTTCTGAGGGAGGTTTTTAATTTTGTTTGTTAATTGAATTAAATTTCAAGGAAAACTCGAGAAAAGAACTCACATTTCTCTGTGGGAGGGAGGTGTTGCAACTGGCAAAGGGCCGAACAAAGTTAGTAACTTGCGGTTGATGGCTGAAAAGTGTCAGTTATAACGAGCTACTCAGTGTGAACTTTATTCAGAAATGCTCGTTGATCTGTGTGTGTTGGTGTGTGTGTCGCTGACTAATGGACATGCCTGGAAGTTCATTATTTTGAAGGAGAAATGGCGTGGAACTGTCAAGTCCATTGTGACATCTTTTTTCGGGGAGATTTTTGATGATGCCAAGGGGGTGGCTAAGTGATGGGGAATTTTCTTCTGAGGTTGCTTCGCACCAAGAGTCAAGGTGGTTGAGATCCCTGTTCACTTGGGGTGAGTTTTGACATTTTCAGAAATCCACTGATGGCAGCCATTAGGAGAGATGTCATGGCAGTCTTGCAGAAAATGGCTTTCTTTTGGTGAACCTCCTGCTGGGGTGTAGACAGGTGGTGTCATTTGAATGCCAAGGCGGTGTAAACTCAGCTTAAGACTGGAGACTGACTCAGCGTCGGAGTTTTTGAAGGAAAGGGAATAAAAAGGGAAATGGAACACGGCTCAAATCTGGAATCTGACTTAAAACCGATTCACAAACGTTCTTTCGGGAAAAGCTATCTTTTTTTTTCAGATCTCAACGCTGTTCGAAGGTCGTCGGAATCCTTCGAAAAGCACCTCAATCGAAAATTCAGGCAAAAGGACATCAGAAAGGGCATCCTCAAGTCTGGGAGACGTCTGGCTTAGAAACTGTGGCTTGTCAAAGTTGAGGGACCATTGCTTTAAAATCGCATCGAAATTGCAGTGGTCCATAATTTTTTCGAGGAAAAAATGTTTTTGTTTCCAACAGTGAGACGAGAGGACTCGAAGACGAGAGGACTCAAAGACGAGAGGACTTTAAGACGAGAGGACACGACGATGAGAGGACTTGAAGACAAGAGGACTTAAAGACGAGAGGACTCGAAGACGAGAGGACTCGAGGGCGAGAGGACTCGAAGACGAGAGGAGTCGGAGACGAGACGACTCGAAGACGAGAGGACTCGAAGACGAGAGGACTCGAAGACGAGAGGACTCGAAGACGAGAGGACTCAAAGGCAAGAGAACTCGAAGGCGAAACGACTCGAAGACGAGAGGACTCGAATACGAGAGGACCCGAAGACGAGAGGACTCGAAGACGAGAGGACTCGAAGACGAGAGGACTCGAAGACGAGAGGACTCGACGACGAGAGGAGTCGAAGACGAGAGGAGTCGAAGACGGGAGGACTCGACGACGAGAGGACTCGAAGACGAGAGGTCTCGACGACGAGAGGTTTCGACGACGAGAGGACTCGAAGACGAGAGGTCTCGACGACGAGAGGACTCGACGACGAGAGGACTCGACGACGAGAGGACTCGACGACGAGAGGACTCGAAGACGAGAGGACTTGAAGACAAGAACTCGAAGACGAGAGGACTCAAAGGCAAGAGAACTCGAAGACGAGAGGACTCGAAGACAAGGGCTTGAAGATGAAAAGACTTAAAGACAAAAAGACCTAAAGACCGTTTAATTCAATCGGGTGTCAAAATCGTAGTAGATTTTCCTCGATTTCACTCGAATTTGACGTGACTGTGGATACTTCGAGTTAGTTGATGATGCATCCAGTCTTAGCTTAAATCAAGATCTTTTTCTTTGATGCTCCGACTCATATTTCGACATGCTTCGACGCCGCATTTCAAGTTCCTTTGGATCTCCGTCCACTTCCATCCACGCTACCTTTGAGTTTAGTTGTCTTTTGCTTCGACTCTTAAAAGCGTCACATTCGCAAACATCGTTCAACTCGAAAACGTCACAAATCTACAAGCTCCAACGAACGAACTGAATTCCAACAAAACACTAGTCCGTCTTCTTGAATAAAACCCGCCTGAGACTCGTAAACAAGCTCCCAATCATCCCAATCACCCTGTGCATCTGCTTCCCAACGAACACTCACACCTCATCGGTTTTTTTCAAACACAAAACTTCCACCCTCATGCTGTCATGCATGATTACCCGGAAAAGCCGACTAAGCAGCAGATATTCTCCGAACCAATTTGAGTCTCACTCCCCCCTCCCCCGCCCTCAACCGGCAACATTTCTATCATCTCACGCTGACTAGCAAATCAGTGTCAAAGTTATTTTCTCTTTGAAAAGCTTCTCTATGGAAAGCTTTCTCCAGTCATTCACTCTCTCACAACACAAGTTCAATGAGGCACCACTGACATAACACCCGACACCGGCCTCTGTTAGTTCACATAATTTGTCCGTGGGCAAGCAGCAATCAGAACGAGCAAAAAAGCAAACCTTGACGCCTGCTGTCACTTTCTCCCGTCAAACGTCAGTGTGGTCTCTACCTTGGTGTTGGAAAGTTCATAGCCGCGAGTGTGTGTCTGCCCAGTGTCGCGGTGTCCATCTGTCAAAAACATGTCAAGAATCTTCGCCGCCGCCCGCACAGCTTTTCGACGGTATCCCTTCGCAACGAACAGTGCCATCTATTGCAGCCTCTATGTGGGTGCGGAGTACTCTCAGCAACTTCTGACCAAACGGGTCCTGGTGGTAAAGTGATTCCATTCGCATGGGGGTCTCTCTCTGCTCGAGATTCCTGTGACGAAAATTACATGTGACACCAACTCATTCACAGAGTACTCACGTGTGTCCTTTTGCAGGCGAAAGACCAGCGCAAGGATATTGATTATCCAACGATAGGTCGGTATGCTGCGATGGGAGCATTTGTGTACTCGCCAGTACTCTTCTTCTGGTTTGTTTTTTTGTGTTTTTTGGTTTTTTTTCTTTCTCTTTTGGTTTTGGTTTTTGGTTTGTGAAGAGCTTTAAGTTTGGTTTTGGACGCACCTTGCACCGATGCACCATTTAATCACAATGCACCAGTGATTCTGTCATAAACGATGGTTTGCCTAGCTCTAGAGACGGTGGAGAGACAGTGTGTGTGTGTGTGACGGGTGACCGTGGCAGAGACTGTGTATGAGAGAGAAAGAGTGAGTTATGCGGAAATCATAAACGAAAAGCTCTCGTAGATAACAATTTGAAACCTCGTGCGACGGAGCACAGACCAAGGGGGCGCGTGTGTAGTAGATTGCTGCTGATGGACGAGTCGGAGGTGGATTGCTGATTAATTGAAGTCAATTGGACGCATGTCCTACGTTGTAGAGGTGCTTTGATGATGGCGGCAACAATTTGTGGGCAATTGACATTGACGCTGAGTTAACAGGCGCAATTCTGATCACACGTGCTGATGTTTGAATGGTTGTTGATAGTTTAAGGGCCTCTCTGTATCTTATCATGGATTTACAGACGTCAATTTGTGACGAAATAGTTAGATTTGGTGTAGATTTGGCTCATGGGGAGGCATGAGACTGGTGAGAGAGTCTTGATAGAGCTTGAAAAGTGCTGAATGTCTGTGGGACTCGGGTGAATCTAGAAAAACAAAGCAGGCTGTGGCTTAAAATTCATCTCCATCTCATCCTCATGCATGTCAGACTTAAGGATTCTCACAACTCCATCAATTTCCTACTCAATCTGGGTTCTTTTTCTAATTTTCCGTACTTTCTTTTGCACACCGCACACAACACAAACAGCAAGCTTCACGGAATGCCATAGCCTAAGTATCCAACCCTTCCATTCACTCTCTAACCACATTCTTCTTCCCTCTCACCCTCTGTCAGGTACAAATGGCTGGACAAGACCTTCCCCGGAACCGCGACGAAGATCATCGCCAAAAAGCTGCTGGTCGATCAATGTGTCCTGACTCCGGTGCTGCTCACCATTTTCTTCACAGGTACGTACCGAATTCCCCCTTCCTCCTCCTGACTCCTGACTCCTGAATTCCCAAATTCGAATCCCTTCCATAAATCACGAAGAACTTGGCAACGAAATCAATGAGTGGGTGGTCAAAACACACCGTTGATTCAGTCTTTTTTCTTGTTTGCTCTTCGAACTTAATCTGTGTTCCCCCCCAACGTTTTGTTCGGTTCTGTCTCTTGCAGGGATGTCCGTAATGGAGAATGCTGATGACATATTCAACGAATGGCGAGAGAAAATCGTGCCAACATTCGTGACTTCATGCTACTTCTGGCTGCCGGCACAGACGGCCAACTTCATCCTGATACCGCCTAGATTTCGAATGCTCTACATGGGCATGTGTGGCTTCATGTGGGTGAACATCCTGTGCTATCTGAAGCGGCAACCTGTAACGATGGAGCGGACGCAACCAGCGCTGGAGGGTGGAAGTGATTAAATTGTATTACCACCACCAAACCAATTGTCCTTCTAATCCTTTGTTTGTGTGTGTGTGTATTTGCAGATGAGAAGGTGGCGCAGTGATGGAGGCTAGGGGAGGGACAGGGGCCAAGATGAATCGATGTTGATGGCCCATTGAACAATGGACAAAGGATTTGGCTCGCTAAAGGACTAAAGAGAGTTATACTCTCCACTCTCTCTCTCTGTTTTTGCTAAGGATATGTATATTTCTTTTTCCTGTTTAAGGATTACGTGTTGTTCATTCTTGTTGTTGTTGTTTTTTTTTGTTCATCTTTCGTTGCCATCGTCCGGCAGGGAAGGAGGTGAATTATTGTAACCAGTCCTTGTTATGCAAGGACATTTTATTTTTATTTTGTAATCTACTTCCATTCGAGAGCTAGAGCTTGTCGTAGGTTAGGAACGTAACGAATAAATTTTAGAGATATAAGCGAAGGATGTTGTGCTTTTTTTTTTGCTCGGAGGGGATGGGGGAGTGGAGCAATTTGATTGAGTGCGAAATGGGTCATTGTTGAACTTAAGGGGTCAGGGATTTTGCAACAACTTCTTCTGATGGGGCTACAGGACGGAGAGGAACTGGGCCTCAACCTCAAAAGTCAGTCAACTGCTTCCTGAAAAGTGATCTTCTTCTGGACCTGGGCCTCAACCTCAGAAGTCAGTCAACTGCTTCCTGAAAAGTGATCTTCTTCCGCTGATGGCGCTACAGACCGGGGAGGACCTGGGCCTCAACCTCAAATATAAGCCAACTGCTGTCTGAAAAGTGATCTTCTTCTTCTGGACCTGGGCCTCAACCTCAAGTGTAAGTCAGTTGCTCCCTGAAAAGTGATCTTCTTCTTCTGATGGGGCAACAGTCCGGGGAGGACCTGGGCTTAACCCCAAATGTAAGCCAGTTGCTTCCTGAAAAGTGATCTTCTTCTGATGGCGCTACAGTCCGGGGAGGACCTGGGCCTCAACCTCAAATGTAAGCCAGTTGCTTCCAGAAAAGTGACCCCTTCCATCGCTTCGACGGCTTGCTGTGTCCTACTTTTCATTATAACCGCACAAATTCACTCGAAAACTGATCAAAAACCGACTGAAGGTCTTCGAAAATCAGTTTGATTGCCTCCCCACAGACGTTAACCAAGTCAATCCCTCAACACACGCTTCGAAACCCCTCTGAACTTCTTCACAATTTTCTTCCTTCTCTCTCTCTCTCTCTCAACTCTCTAACGAAAATGAAAAACCCTAATCTCCCTTGTGAACACTCAAAACCGCCCTTGAACAGATGAACGGCCTGAATAACTGCCAGATACTTGGATGGAAATTCATTTCAAAGCCGACCCTCTTTAATTTGTGAGAACACAACCTCTGTGCTATGCTTGACCCCCTTTTCTGCTCGAAGCCACCATCTCCTGCACTCCGCTCTCCGCACTCAACTCAACTCGCTGCCCAACTCAACTCAACCCCGGCAAAGGGCGTTTTGTGTGGAAAATTAAGTTTTGCAGCTCCTCATACGTGCGCACGGATCTAGCGATAGTTTGGTACAATTATAATTGCCACCCCTCCTCGCACACATGCGAGGATACAAAACGCATAACGTATGGATAGGGATTTTCAATTTGGAACAATCTTCCGCATGAAGTGAACTTGAAAGAGAACTACTTCTTCCATTCGAAACTAAGGCATCTAGAGAAGGTCCTCAGCCCCGTACATTTGTTGCGGTACACACTCGTGGAGATGGCCATCCTTGCCCACCAACCAACCATCCGACCGACCGACTGACGAAACAGGGAAGAATTCAGTCCTACGGCTTGAGGGTGCACTTCCGTATTCAAGCACACACAGCCATTCCTCGTTGGGGCGAAGGGAGAGGACGGCCAAAAACCAGGCCAAGATGCCGCACCGAAACTGTGGATTCTTTATGCATCAAGTGCTCCGAAATCTTGCACAGTTGCGGCAGGAGTGCATCCAATCGAGTTCACGGTGAGTCCTTAGCTTAGGACCGGATGACTGTGGCAAACGGCAATTATTCTAAATGGTAATTCGATGTTTTATTCAATGTCCTATGCGATGTTTCATGCTTGAGCTTATGACTGGCCACAAGGACGACGAGATGAACCAACAGCATTGACCGACTAGCTGCGCTCCGATTGCCAGCGAGTGCCCCCGAGGAAGGTCCACTTGGATAGAGGGCACCGGGAAACACAAAAACAGAAAAAAAAAAACGCAAAAACAAACATCGTGTGGATCCTTGAATGCCCAACGAGCAGGATAATTACGACGATGAAGGGACGATGATATGAAAGTGTTTTCGTCTCTGATTGGTTAAATGGAGAGCAGCGGCACGAGGGCCGCCTGGTGATGATGATGGATGTGGGAGATAAACGATTTGTGGCTTCTTCCCGCAAGCTCGATGCTCAAGGACACGAAATGAAACTGAAACCGAGAGAGAATGGATGCACACAAGTGAAGGGAAATTCAGATATGCAATCAAATGGAGGCAGAGAAAGTGTTCAGTGTTCCACATGTCCTGACATGAATAACAGGGGGGGGGGAATCTTTTTTTGGAGAATCTTTTGGTACAATTGGAGAGGGGTTTCTAATGTGTGAAGGTGAAGGGGGGGAGACGCTTTCAAGGCTTAAAATGATCAGTTGTGAAAGGGGAGTTGTTTTTCAGATGGAAAACATTTGCGAATGAGTGGAAACCCTCAAAAATGCCGAGTGGAGACTAAGGTCTACACCTGCCAGAACAGCTCTGAAACGTCAAAATTTGTGTGGTAAAGTGTCAAAACTGAAGGAACATCAGTGGAACTTGATGAACGGAGTAATGGACAAGATGAGTGTCTTGTCAAAACACGTACGGAGGCAAACTCTTGTCGAAACTAAAGGAACACCAGTGGAGCTGGACGGATGAGAAAATTGACTAACTTCTGTCGAGTCAAAACTTCTGTCAAAAACATGCAGAGGTAATTGAATTTTTGACCAAACGTCACGCGCTGGGGAACGTTTGGAAATTTGTGGAACAAACGCCGTGTGGAGACAAAAGTCTACACCTTCAAGAAAGGCTCTAAAGTGACATTTTGCCACACTTTTGTCAAAACTGATGGAACGTCAGTGGAAGTTGACGGATGATGGAATCGACTAGATGAGTGAAAAGACCTCGTGTCAAAACTTCTGTCAAAAACGTGCAGAGTTTGTTGAATTTTTGACTAAACGTCGCGGGCGTTGGGAAACGCTTGGGAATTTGTCAAGGCTATTTATTTTGGAATGATACAGAATTTGCCGTCAGCCTCAATAGTCTACACCTCTTTTTGGATGAAATTTTGAACCGAAGCTGGATAAATTTAGGAAAAAATGGCGTCTGACAGAGGAATCATATTTTTTTCAGATTCCTCAAGAGATGGGGAATGTTTTGGGAATTTGTGCAACAACGGCTCTGGAGGGACAGGGGACAGATTAGAACATTGCTGTCGGAACTAAAGGAACGTCAGTGGAACTTGATGGATGAAGAAATTGACTAACAGCATAGAGTCTTCTGTCAAAAACATGCAGAGCTAGTTGTATTTTTGACTAAACGTCGCGAACGTTGAAACGTTTGGGAATTTGTGGAACTGACAGCGTGTGGAGACAAAAGTCTACACCTTCAAAAACGCCCCTGAAAGAACATTTTACCAACCTGCTGTTAAAACAAATGGAACGTCAATGGAGTTTGACGGATGATGTCATCGACTAGATGCGTGAAAAGACTCTATGTCAAAACTTCTGAAACGTCAAAACTTGTGTGGTAAAGTGTCAAAACTGAAGGAACATCCTGGAACCTGGAACTTGATGGATGGAACAATGATGAGTGTCTTGTCAAAATGTCTGTCAGAACATGTGCGGAGGCAAACTCTTGTCGAAACTGAAGGAAAACCAGTTGAATTTGACGAATGAAAAAATTTACTAACGTCATCGATTTAAAACTTCTGTCAAAAAACGTCCAGAGGCTGTTGAATATTTGACCAAACGTCGCACGCTTTAATGCCTGCTTACGAGCATCTCAGATATGTCCGACAAAATGATGAATCCCCTTCCAATCATTGGCTTCTTCTCAAGGCTCGTGCTCACAGAATCACACAAAATTTGCTGTCAGTTGCAATAGTCAATAACGACACCTCTTCTTGGATGAAATTTTGAACCAAATCACGATAAGGCTTTCAAAGAATTCCGTCTCAGAACTCTCTTTATCCCTTCATGCTATGCCGCACGTTACAGACCATCACCAGTCGAAAGGATTTACAACCCAATTAACCACAACAAAGGGACTCCCTCTCACAACGTAAACACGACCAATAAACGTCTTCCCAATCAACTCGAACAGCTGCTCAGTGAAGGGGGGAGGGGGAGAGGATCGTCATACACTTTTGACAACAATGACATTTCCTGTCAAAGTGGAAATTATTGAATTCCTCAGATCCAAACAAAAGCGACGATGAGTAAACATCTCTTAGGAATGCAATCACATGAATAAATATGTGCACTCCTGCACTCGGCTGCTCCCAGAAGAGGGCCCCATCGCCACCCCGCCCAGCACAAAATTTACAAGTGTTCAATTAAATTTAACTTAAACACAAGCCTTTCAAATGGAATTGATGACTTCCCCATTCGAGTGCATTGAAGAAGGGAATTTCGAATGAAGTGCATTCCTAGGCCGAGTTGTGTCTCTTTGTTGGGCGACTTAACTTCAGACAATTACCAAACAATTGTTTTGGGCAATTTATTTATCCAGACAAAGGACATGCATGCGGGTGCAGTCCGATGCAACGGATGGTGGGGTAATTGCTGCTGAGGCATAGGCACGGCACAGGCTGCTCTGGGAGACAAAAGAATCGCATAATTATTGGACAAGATACTGCTAGTGAATGCAATTATGTGGACCAAGATTGACTGTATTGACATGAGATTGTTTTTGTTTTGCTGGTGGGGGGAGGGGGTTGGAATTATCTGAGAAGTCTCTGTGTGCAGGGAGAGAGTTGTGATGTGATAGGATTGCAAATTGGATTCTTCATGGTATCCTTTTGGGAGCATCAATTTTGCAATTGAACAAGGGAATTTTTTTGAGATAGCGGAGAGAAGGGGTGGTGCAGGGAAGGATGTGGATTGAAGGGATTTTCGTAACTAACCATGGGCAAGTCGACAATTTTAGACAATCTCCGAACAGAAGCCACAAGAAGAATGATTCAGAGTGACTACCGGAAAGACCACCACCACTTTTTGTTGCTACAATGCTCTAGTAACTTCGCCTGAAATGTACTTGATTATGGTTCAAGTTCGACTTAAGGCTTTGGGACTGCATCTGAGACAGATCCTGAGACATCCTGCATCGAGAGACCCTCACAAACACCGTGTGGACACAAAAGTCTACACCTTCAAGATCCCCTCTGAAACGTCAAAACTTGTGGAGTAAAGTGTCAAAACTGAAAAAACATCAGTATAGCTTGACGGATGAAGCAATGGATAAGATGACTAGAGTGTTGTTTAAGTTACTCTATTCCAGTCGAGCTCTTATGTCAACATTTCTGTAACGAACCGCGCGATCAGAACTCGCTAACAAAATTTACGCGTCTCGTGTCAAAACTTCTTTCAAAAACGTGCAGAGTTAGTTGAATTTTTGACTAAATGTCGTGCGCGATGGAGAACGTTTGGGAATTTGTGGAACAAACGCCGTGTGGAGACAAAAGTCTACACCTTCAAGAACGGCTCTGAAGTGACACTTTGTCACACTTTTGTCAGAACTGAAGAAACGTCAGTGGAACTTGACGAATGATGCCATCGACTGAATGAGTGAAAAGACCTCGTATCAAAACTTTTGTCAGAAGCGTGCAGGGGTAGCTGAATTTTTGACCAAACGTTGCTCACTTCAAAGCTCGACAAAATGCCTCAAATTACACCTCTTCTTGGATGGAATTTAAGACAGATCCTGAGGCATCCTGCATGCTTTAGCGCAAACAATCTGAGCTGGATGGTTGAAGGCCAGGTCCACCTCGGACTGTGGCGCCACCGGAAAAAGAAGATCACTTTTCAGGAAGCAACTGGCTTACATTTGAGGTTGAGGCCCAGATCCTCCCCGGAAATCTGAACTGAATCTTCGCGTCTGCTTTCGTCAGAACTGGCCTGAGATACCAGGACAAAAACACGAGGAGTTTGTTCTCGGGATCTCAACTTTTGGATGGTGTTCACTTTCTATTTCCTCTATTCAGTTGAATTTGAAAATGTTTACCAGATGTAGCCTCACTGTCATCCTCCATTTTGAAGCTGATTAAGAAAGGCCCCTCTAAAACATCGAATCGCTGAGAGTCTTTTTCAACGAGACGTCAGTAATGGTAGCAGAGATTCCCCAATTTACGCCTTCAGTATGCACCTGAATCTCTGCTCCAAATTGAGAAAGACTCTGATCAACAGATTCTCAAACCTGACACAAAATTTCGTTTATTTTGCACCTGGGCTATCCTTAAAGGCCACGCGTCCCTGCTGCCAAATTCTCTAAGTGGTTCCTATCAACAGATTCTCAAATCTGACACAAAAATTCGTTTATTTTTGACCCAGGCTATCCTTAAAGGTCACACGACTGGATGGCGCAGTTGGTTAAGTGCCTGCCCCAAGTTCGAGGGGTCCCAGGTTCGAATCCCAGTGAAATTGAACCTGGTCCAGTCACCATTTGCCGTTGGTATCAAATTGACGGCACTGGAGTAGGTTGCTACCTGGCAGTACAATGGACCAGTTTTGAGTCTGAGTGCTCCAGTAGCGTCTCAAAAATCCTCAGACAAAAACAAAATCCTTAAAGGTCACTTGTCCCTGCTGCCACATTCTGAAACTCAATCTCTCCCTCGTTTACCACCATTCACCATCTTTTTAATTATTTCCTCAATATTTTCCCGTCACCAGTTGCTGCTCGAAAGTGTCAATAAAAATAACCCCCACGCCCGTGAAAACCTTCAACAAAAGAATAAGGAAAAGAACCTGTTAAAAGCATTCCAAAAACCATAGATCCCCCGGGGCAATAAACAATCACCACCTCCTGTCTCTTCAAAAATTTGTCAAGACCCATAAACAGACACGCTCAGAAGTCCAAAATTTTTAACTGTCTGTTGACTTTCAACCAACCAACCAACCAACCAACCAACCGACCAACCCTCGCCCATTCGTCTCTAGCGTTTATTAACTAATTAAGTATCCTTATCCCCCCCGGGGTTGGCTACTTACCAGCAATCAAAAGGACATTTCAACGCTTTACACGACAAATCTTCACAAAGAAGTGTTTACATCTTTTTCCTCTTGTTGCAACCATTCTTTATCGCCCCTCTCTCTGTCTCTGTGTGTCTGTCCTTTGTCCTTCTCCAAGGAGACAACAAATGAACAGAACTTTTTAATCACTTTTCTTGCAGGACAATTAAAAATTAACTGTTACACATCAAAGGATCATAAATTTCATCTTTACCCACTTCATTCAGTCTCCCATTCTCATCCGCATCCACGTCCACGCCTCCCATTCCAACCAGAGTAACACGTTTTTCATTTTCACAAAATTGCAACGTTCCACAACGTTTCCCATTCAGTCTTGTTTTTTTTTTTTAACAACTTTCCACTTTATCTCCTTTTCCCCACTCCATCGTTCACTCCCTTCGGTTCCTTTTCAAAGTGAATAAACAAGAGTTTACGATACACCTACTCAAACTCCTCAAGGAAGGACAATAGATGAACACAATAATCCCCGATCCTTATTGCCGTTGTCCACTGATGTGCGCTAATCACTCTGAGCGACAACAAATTGCAACACAAATTCAAAATGAAACAGGACTCCTTTTCATGCTTCACTTACATAGCTTTTCATTTATTTATTTTTTAATTATTTCTTTTAGTTTTTTTTTTTTTTGTTCTAGATTTTTAGTACTAAAGCTTTGTTTTGTTATTTTGACGATTGTTTTGACACTAGTTTTGAATATTTTAAGCTTTTATTTGTAGAAAAATCGACAGAGGAACAGACATTTGCTGATAAACTCAAATTGAAATTGTATCTAGGTATGTTTAACTTTGTTGTATAGCGGTAATCCTATCTAGGTTAGCCTACGTAGAACGGAGCTGCTTAGTCTGTTTGCTGCTGCTGCTGTTCGTGTCAAATTGGCGTTGTATTCTTAATATTTACTTTCTAAAGCCTAAATTTTGATAAGAACTTTGTTTTTTGTTTACTTTTATTTTAGCTGCTGTGGATGTATGTATGTTTGTATGTACGAGTATAGTTGCCATTTTGAAAGAGGTTAGGAGATTGTTCTATTTTTTTTGTGACGTTTTTTTCCTTTTTGGTTGTAGAATGAGATCGCGAAGAGATGTAGAGCTGATGTGAGAGTGAAAAACTTTACGTTTACAGATACAGTGACGTTTACAGTCCAAGATGGATGGCTTTCAAATGATCAGTCAGGCATTTTGAGATTTTAGTACACTTTTCTGGAAAAATAAAGTATTCCATTGGTGACAGAAAGCGCAGCAAAATCTCTGATTGTATTCTTTGAAGGATATCAAATGATCAATCAGCCATTTTGAGATTTTAGTACACTTTTAGTACACTTTTCTGGAAAAGTGGAAGTTTTCATTGGTGGCAGAGAGCGCAGCAAATCTCTGATTGTGTTCTTTGAAGGCTATCAAATGATCAGTTAGCCATTTTGAGAATTTAGTACACTTTTAGTACACTTTTCTGGAAAAATGAAAGATTCCTTCGGTGACAGAAAGCGCAGCAAGTCTCTGATTGTGTTCTTGAACTTGTGTAGACTGTTTTTTTAGGGAAATGCTAATTGTGCTAAAAAAGTGCTGCCAAATCAAGCAACAAACAAGTTAACCTGTCACTGGAGGCAATGAATGAAAGGGTTTACTTCATAAAATCCACATCTTCTCGCTCACTCTTCTCACACACGAACTGAATCCTAAAGATAAATTGGAAGAACTAGACTAGCTTTCATCTATCACATCCTTAAACTAGTAAATCTCATTGGAGATTTTTAAAAATTTTGAAGTCTATTCGGGACATAATCTAAACTTGTTCCACAGGCGTACGTTTCTTCAGTTTATTTGCATACTCTACCACTCCTAGTTATCCTTTCTCTTTCTCCCCCTCCTTTTGAACTTTTGACTTTCATCTGGTGTTCTATCTTTCTCCGGTTTTCTTTTTTCTCTCATACATATACATATTTTGACTTTTTGTTTTCCTTTTTATACTTAAACACTAAAAACAGAATGTTGCTTCCACTTATTTTCTTCTTCTCTTCGTCCTCGTTGACGTTTACTTCTTCGTGCAATCGATGACTTAACGATGATTTGACGATGACTTGACTATGATTTGACGATGATCCATGAGATATCGATGATTATGACGGTAATGATGGCGGCGTTTAGGTCTAAAAATGAATTCGTTTCTTTTCTCTTCTCTACGGTATTTGTTTTTTGTTTTTTGTTGTTTTTCTTCGTTTCAGTTTGAAGGCATTCACAGACTTTTGGTGATGTTCTGGAAGAGACGTCTTCCCCACCAAGACTCCAGATCGAATGGCTTGAAGTCGCTCAAAACTGGACTGGGTGGCTCGACACAATAGACCGGCGCAGGCGACGACGGCGCTAGAGGTGATGTCGACGCTGACGATGCCACAGACGAAGACGCAGATGATGCGGCTGCAAAAGACAAAAGACTCCCTAAATGAGGACACCCATCAAACACAAGAAAAAAGACTCTCAAGACTCACCAGAGTTATTGTTCGATTCCGTGGAGCTAGTGTCATATGGGTTGTGCGCTACAATAATGTTATTCCACGCTGCAAATAGACAAAAAAGAAGTTTGAAAAAAACGACGAAGAAAATCTTCACATTCATTCATTTTTAATTTAATCCACCGAGAAGCGTATGAGTGCAACGTGTGTGCTCCTCGAACACACCCCGGCGCGCCGGGAATCCTCTTATGAGATTCTCGTGTTCCCTCCCCCCCAAGACAGTTTTTTGCCAAATGTCCTGTTTAAAAATTGAAAAGGTTTTCATTTTCACATGCACAAGCTTTGTTTGAAATCTAGCTCTGTAACCAGAGATTCCAAGGGAATCCTTATTTAAGTGCTCTCTACACTCAAACTGAAGCGATAAGTGTGTGGAACCGAGCAGAAGAAGTGAAAGAAAAACTAAATGAAATCTCTCCCAGTGTGATGTTGTCGATGGTGTGTGTGCGTGGCACTTAACGGACAGAGACCAGTGGCACTTGGACAGGATGTGTGGAAATCTGAAACATGTGGAAGGAATCAAGTGGCTGGATAGGAGAGAGGAGAAAAAAACCCGAATTGGAAAAGGAAATATTCGAAGGGATAGAGATGCGGAAGGATTCGCTAACTGCACAAACATTTAGACGATAGTGGGAACAGTGTTTTTTTGATTGTGGATTGGGTTGCACAATGCAATTGTCTTTTTCTCACTGACAGTGTTAACGAGTGGGGAAAATTGGTAGTGGGAGAGGCTACATTCCTTGGTACTGAGAACCAGGAAAGGTAGCGACCATGGAACAACAAGCTTTTTGAGTACTAAACTGAGTAAGAATCTTTCTAAAGGGTCCCGTTTAGAACCAGTGTTTTTATCCCACTTAAAATGCTGCTGTTTTTGTTTGGAATTGATAGCTTAGGGGGCTGCTAGTGAATTCACCAGAACACTTAGACCATGTTGGTCCCTTATGGTAGTCAGACTACTACCACTGATCGACCGCTCCAGTGATAGAGCCGTAAATTTGATCCCAACGACAAATGGTGACTGGATCAGATTTGAAACACCGGATAAACTTACTTACTTACTTATGTCCTATATCCCCTTGTGGGTCCTAGGGCCTCTACTATGCCTACGCGCCATCGAGTGTGGTTTCTGGAAATGTGCCTCAGCTCTCCCCAACTTTTTCCCAGTTGGGGTATTAACTTTGCTTTCACTGGGATTCGAACCTCGGACCCTTCTAACTTAGGGCAGGCACTTAACCAACTGCGCCATCCAGTCATCCTGGTTGAGTACATGATCATTATCTTCCGTCGGTGCTGCTTGGGGTTTCCTTTGAAAAACCGGATAAAATCGTATTTACTTTGCTTCCACTGGGATTCGAACCCGGAACCCCCCTAACTTCGGGCAGGCACTTAACCAACTGCGCCGTTAATTTGATTCCAACGGCAACCGGTGCCTGGACCAGATTTGAAAACCCGGATAAAAGTGTATTAATTTTTCTTTCACTGGGATTTGAACCTGGAACCCCTCTAACTTCGGGCAGGCACTTAACCAACTGCGCCATACAGTCATCTCAAGAGGAGTCTAAGGCTTGTCTTTATTTAGGAGGCATTCTTCTTTTCTGAGCGAAAGGATTGCCTGATTGCCCTTCAGTTCGCATCAGATTTGGGAGAAGCTTAAGATGTCTAAGTGTCTCAGAGGCTTTGTGTTAGCGTGGCGGTTCGAGATTCAATACAAGAAGTGGAGACAACGTCTCTCAGACTGAACAAGTTGAAGGACATCAGGAACCACTGACGTAAGCCGAGAAAGGGAAAAACTGCGGGATCTGTTCTTTGAATTGCTAAGCCCGAAGTCTTGTTCTTATTGGATAATCAAAAGTGTGTCGTAGACAACTTCGTGTGAACAGGCGATGCCTCTTTTTTAACGTTTCAATTCAGGACAGTGGCTGAATCATAAGCGGATCCTGTACTGGTCCAGAATACGTTTCCCTGAAACTTGGGATTTAGCAATTTCAAAGCAAAGTTTTAGGGGGGATAAAACACACTGGATGAGGCCCAGGTCCACCTCGGACTGTAGGGCCTTAAGAAGAAAGAAGAAGAAGAAGAAGAAGATGAAGAAGAAGAAGAAGAAGATGAAGAAGATGAAGAAGGAGAAGAAAAAGAAGAAAAGGAAGAAAGTGCACAGAAAGCTTGTTGTTCCATTCCCACTTGACAATGCCCTTGCAAAAGAAAAACTCTGTCCAGACACTAATTGCCCCAAGGAGCGAAATTTTGCAAAGAAACCCCACTCCTAATACTGTTATTCATCGCTGTTCGCCCTAAAAACAACAAATCTCGAAGAAATTTGAAAGAAAATTAAGGAAATCTACTCAAAAAAGCGCAGTCCTCTTCTTCTTCTTAGAGCGCTACAGTCTGAGGTGGACCTGGGCCTGCCTCTCTACAGTCATTGTTCAGTTTTTTGAGCACCACTACCATTCAGTCCCATTATTGAACACATCCCTCACTGGCATTCGGAGAAAATCAAATCCCTTCCCAAGGACAACAAAAAAAACTCTCACTTAAAATCCAAGACGGAAGTGGAAAAACCTTTTTTCGTCCGCAAAATACCAGAAAAAAAGGCGAAAAACTCACAGGACTCAACCCACACTCTTCAACTTGTGCCCTTTTGTTTTTGTTCGAAGACAAAGCGCGTATGAAAGCATTTTTGGGAACTCCAACAGATGTTCACTAAAAGTAAGCACCGAGGCACACTGCAAAGGCATTAATGCTCGCACACACACTCCCCCAGCCATTCAGCCATCCATTCATGCCGCGCCCAGTCGTGCTTTTTCATTGGTATCGTCGTGTCAACTTGCAGGAAATTGCATGATTGCAAGGACCAAGGCGAATGGCACGACAACGGATGCCACTGTGTTCGTCAGTAAGTTGATAATGGAAAAGTATTAAAACTGCAATAAAAGCACAGCCGTTTCGAAGCCATCTCTTCAATTATGGAGGGTGAACACAAAAAAAAAAAAAAAAATACCCACCAAATGTGTGAGAATGGGCGACGGGTGGGGGGAGGGGGATGATATGAAGATTCACATGTGTTGCCATTGTAGCAAAACATACGTTAATAAAGCTTAAAAACTTTGTGAACACATCGCCCGTCCACGGCACTTGCACCAGCACACACCATCACACACCATCACCACCATCATCATCATCATCATCGTCGTCAACCCTGTCAAACCGTCTAAAAGCGGATTAGCTCTTGTCGTTTACTGAATCGCTTCCAAGTGAACAAATTTCCATCAGATTCCAGCTTCAGTTTTGTTTGTCATTCACATCCTTTCTCATCTCTCAGCCACCCTCTCTCGTGCTTCCGTTTTTTGACCACCAAATGGGTTAAGATTCTCGGATTAAATCTTTTACTTCGTCGTGAACTTTTTCGTCTTTGAGCAGCGCACACACAATGGAACGCAGCAAAAAAGCAAGACGAGGGGGAGTTAAAAAGAGTTTCTCACAATCAAAGGTTACTAAGATTTTAAATTCTCATTTAGAAAGAAATCTGGTTCTTCTGTTGGAACAAGCGACGACGACGACGAAATGATTCGCGTCCTGCTGCTTCGAGTCTCTCTCCTCCCACGGGGGGGCGAAATATAATTACAATTTTAATAATTTTAATCTCTTTAGCTGAGGGTCTGGATATAGATCTGGTCTGGGTCTGAGTACCGAGTCCGGAGTACCGAGTCCTTGGTCCTTAGTCCTTGGTCCTTAGTCTGAGTTTGAGCTTTAGTTTGAGTAGCATTTCCGAACCCCCAACGCGCGCGCCAATGTGCATCCGAGTATAGGAAATATTTTTTAATTTATTTGCTTAACGGTATCGCGTTGCTTGGTTTTTACCCATTTTCTTTCGTTCTTTTCGTTTTTTGTGCTCCTTTACTTTTATTATCCTCATTCCGGGAACACAAAGAAGGAATTTTTATTACAAAAGATGTGAAGATGTGTGAGCCGTCGCTGCTGGTGGTGGCCATTTTGAGGCACTCACTTGGAAGTCCCTTAATAAGAACAAAAGATGGCGAGCGTAGTCTTGCCGTTTTGACTGGTAGTAACGACCTCGGTTATGCGATAGTGTAGGGCTATTGTTTAGTCCATTCCATTCATGGTAAAGGACTTCAAAAGCTTCACATACGCATCAGGTCTTCAGTTTTTTTCTTTTTTTTGCTTGTGTCTTGTTTTACTTCCTGGATGATGCACATTTTTTTTTTGTATCCGTCTGTTTGTCCAAGGACAAAGGATGATTATGGTGATGGGACAAGCACAAGATACAGAAGAGAAAATAATTTTAAAATATCCTTCCACATGATGCAATGCACAAAACGAGACGATACGAGACGACGGTCGAGATGGTGGTGGTGGCAACGGCGATGGCGAGGAATTTTTATGCAATTAACTTGTGAAGTATGGAATTCTCAATCTCATGGATTATTCAATCCCCTTTTGACCAGCAAGGGTGTTCGATGGGGGGAAGTGTTACAAAACTTAACATCACCTAAGGCGATGCGGAGTTTGCTCTTTGGTATTTCACAACACGTTACACATCATCAGAGATGCAGTCTGCAGTGGGTTACAACGTGGGCACTCAACGTCTGATTACATTCTATGAAGTCTTTTGATTAGCGGTAACGAGGAAGCAGACATTTCCCGGTCTCCAACTCAAAAATATGAGTTTTTTTTGTATTTGATGCCACGTCTCTTACTTTTTAAAGACTTTTGCTTGAAGTTAACAGAGTCCCTTGAATCTTTCAGCTCAGTCCAACTGGTTTCCGGTGCTCAAGAACGATGTTAAAAAAATGACAGCGAGTCGCATTGTCTAAAACCTTTTTTGACACTTGACATTTTGTTGAGTATTCACCGATGTCATCTTACCCTTCACCCTTCTGTCGAGCAGCTAGGCCCATCTCTAACTGTCGCGCCACCATAGTACGAGTTCATCCTTCAAAAATTATTCAACAAAACAGTTGCAGTTATCAAGTCTCTCTCTTACCATCAATTCCAATTTCACCACATCTCTGACGTATTTCCCCATCTACCAAGCCCCCATGCATTGCTGATCCATAAATCATGCAAATCCCCACTGATTAGCGTACCAATTAGTGAGTGAAGGGGAAACGAGAACCAATTAAAGCCCGCTGAAACGTCAATTAACCCAGAACGGTTATTTTTTGTTCACACCTCGGTGTTTCCACCTTCTCCGCCATACCTGTCACTGTCTGCTGTCATAGAAAATCCACCTTCTCCTTATCGCTGTCTAAATATAACCATCACCACCCCACCGCGGGCCAAGGATGTAATCAATTAAAAACTAAAACCCCCAAAAAGATAAGCTAACCATTGGCAACAATGGCATCCATTGATTCAGTCAGCTAATCTGTCATGTTTATCTCTACAATCGAGCTGCATACAACCAACGAACACAGCTCGCTCGATGAAGAGTGCTGCCGAAGTGGTGTCCTCATCAAGTTTTCAAGCGAACAGTCTTAAGCCGAAAAGAGGAGAGGTAAACAACTTGAGTCGATTTATCTTATCTCACAGGTGATTGTAGACTCTCCCCCCTAAATCGTGCTGCAGGTTTTATTATCTCTCATATCCCGGCATTAAACGAACACGCTTCGGGTTTTTTCTTTTTTTTCGAAAAACAACAGAGTCAACAAAAATTTATTTTTAATCTCGAAAAAAAACAGACCAAAGTGCGGAGGCACTGCATGAAAACACATTCATAACGAATTAAAGAAAAACAGATTCAGAAATTTATTAGAATCTGTCGCCGCCTGAGGTGGTCGCTGGTGGCGTCGGTGAAATGCGTGAATTCATGCGCTGCCACGTACCGCTGCTTCAAGGTCGCTCTTAAGAGCACTCTCTTCAATGATTCTGCCCCTGTCAAATTGTTACGCAAATGTGACGTTTGACAAGCAGATATCGGATGATGTGAATATCTTGACAAGGACGAATGCTTTTTTTTTGATGCCAGGTGGTCTAATCTTCAGTTGCGACGCTTTTTCTTCCTTTTCTGATGGCTCTACAGTCCGGGATGGCTGGCACGATCTTTAGACAGCTGCCTACGAATACAATTAGTTGTGACGTGATCAGACAGCTGATTCGCTGGAGCACGCGACGTATCAGTTTTGCCTCCAATACACGGAGCGAGCAAAGTTCATGAGGCTGACGATGATGAAGATATCTTTCCGTTGGCAGCGCTAATTGATTTCACTCACGAACTAACTGTTTACAATCAGTTCCAAAGGGCCGTAGGTGATCTTGACGTTGATTTTGCGATACGACGATGACGATGCCAGGTAAAAATCAAGATCTCATCGACAACATCAGTCGGGTTCAACTGCCGGCCGTAGCAGGCCAAGGTCTCAGGAAATTCATTCAAATTTAGGCTGAAAAGAGACTCGTCCCTGAAGGGGCTACTTCTTCCGCCTCTCCTGTCAACTGTCAAAAACTTAAGGAAGTCTGTTTGTCCTGACATTTGGCGTAGACTTGAGTTATCTTCTGTTGTCTGTTAAACAAAAAAAGATGGGCCTTAGCACTCAAAAAGATGTTCCCGACATAGACTTGAATTGACCAAAAAAGAATGGGCTCCAGTACTCAAAAAGATGTCCCTAACCTATACTTGAGTTGACCAAAAAAGAATGGGTCCCAGGACTCAAAAAGATGTTCCTGACATAGACTTGAGTTGGCCAAAAAAGAATGGGTCCCAGGACTCAAAAAGATATTCCTGACATAGGCTTGAGTTGACCAAAAAGAATGGGCCTGAGCACACTGTTTCCCAAAACCAGCCCGTTGCTAGCCAGCAATCTTCTAAAATCAAAACCACTACAGAATACCTGTTGACGTCCTTGAAATTCCACTCATACTCATGCTTCTGACGCGTCTAGAAATCCCATATCGTAATCATATCTACACATCATCGTCTTAATCACCGCGTCAAACCAGTTCCAGGCCCGCAAAATCATATGACTCCGTCGCATTGTCACAGCATTGTTTACCAAGCAGCATACTCTACCCCCATCAAGCACCACTCACCACCCAAACCACTTCTCAACCTGTCGCGTGTGATTGATTGCTTGCAGCATGACATATCTTGGCTACCTGAACACATCCCCTCTCCTCGCAGCAGCAATAAATCTCAATTACGAAACAATTCCGTCATAATTCCCGTACTGATTTATGAAACATCGAGTTGAATGAATGTGTGCACAGTCAGATTGACAGCCGCACGGTGACAATTGCAGTTGGCCGCACCAGCAGCAGCAGCAGCAACTGATTCGCGTTCATTTACATTCATTAGCCAGCAAACGAGACGACCGAATGCAAGCTAAATGCTCGGATGGTTTCCATGAATAGACATCTAAACTGAATGCACGACAAGAATTGCTGCTCAATTAAAAAGCAATCAAGAAAACACACAATTCGCTGACAGGTCGAGGTGACAGCAGCGAAATAAAAGTCGAAATCTGCAGAGAATCTGCTCGTTCTTCTCTCGTGGTATGGCGTCGATATATTCATGAATCTGAATCTGAATCTGCCGCCTTCTCTACTTTGTGCTGAATTCCAAAAGGTCGCTGATAAGCGGTGACAGGCAGAGGGAAACACAAAAACAAACGCAAGAGCTATCATGTGATCTGCTGGGGGCACGACGACAAGACCCAATTTACGACAAACTACTATACAACGCCACGATGGAAACCGAATTTGATGGCCAAAACAATTATTTTATCTCACGCTACAGCGAGCAGTGTGAACAGGGCGAGCGAGTGAGTGAACAGAACGAGCAAGCGGGTGAGTGAACAGAGCCCATACGTCATTTAATTTTTGAACGTGATTTCTGCGTTTTTTTGAATATTCGACGGATTGGCGGAGACGGAGGAGAGGAAAATTGGAATGCACATCGCAAATTGAGGATTTATTTTGAGGCAAGAAGATGCAGTTGCTTTCATTTCGTCTTCACAGGGGCATCGTACCAATGACACGGGACGAGATGACATTTCAGCTTTCCTCTCTCTCTCGCTCTCTCTCACTAGTTTCGTACTGATCTGTGAATCTACTTACATTCATTTATGTACTTGATGATCTCTTCGTGCTGCGGGGTTAGGACTTCCTCTTCTGTGGGCTTCACGCTATGCAGGTTTGATTTCTTTGACGTTTGAAACACCGGTTTGGGCACACTGAAATGACAAAAGCAAACATTTATCAGTCACGCTGCCAGATCAGGGCGTGTGATTTTTATGTTAACACATTTAACTGGAGGGTGATGTGTTGCCATGCTTGCAACAGATAACACACACACACACATTTCGTCGACTCCTGTCAATGGGTCAGGGGTCTAATCGAAATCTCTCCCCCTCTCTGTCTTTCTAAACGTCATTGCTACAAATCGAGGGCCTATCGTTTTTTTTGAAATTTTTCCATCAATCATTCCACTTCGAAATGCCCTCTCGTCTGTTGTCTACTGATAATCCCCGACCACAGACATTTCGAAAACATTACACACTCACAGTGAAGTGCCATGAACTGTCACCTCGTGTGTGTTGAAGATTTAATGTGGTTTTTGTTGTTATTCTCGTCTGAACAAAAAAAAACATTCCTTCCCATGTGCCAACAAAATGAAAGGTGTCAATAGCGCGGTTGGGGTTGTTCAATAGAATTCATGATTATTTTTAGGACTCTTTTTAAATGCATTGTCATTTGAGAAAACATATGACAGCACATGACAAATCATTTGGAATTTCGACAGGCACCCCCTGTGGTTGGAGTTTCGTTGTAAACTCGGCGAGGAGGGGGTATTTTTAACGCGACACGACAACTTATGGTTTGCATAATTGACAAAGTGTCAGCGTGATGAATAGAAGGTGACAGAAGGCGGAAGTCAGTGACTCTCGGTGGGAGAGTTTTTTTTTTTGGAGACCTCACGCGGATTCGACTGGAACTTTTCAAAATGGTTTACAGAACTGCTCACTGTTCCGTACGACGTGTGAGAGGCCAGGATTGGGAATCCTTTGAAAGGATTGGTTCGAACATTCGCTAACTGTGGTGAATTTTTTCCAAAAAGGGGTAAGGGCCCTTCAAACGTCACCCTCAGTGGATGCATACTCCTCTGGGGCTTACGTAAAAAGCACACATTCCGTTGACGTCAGAGATTATACAAGATTCTGGACGCATCCCAAAAATGTGCTTGTTCGGAATGGGAGGTGTGTCATAACAGATGATAGGCAAGGAACATTGTATTTCCTCTCGTAAGCGTTTTACGACGATTTTATGGCGACATTTAACTGCTTGCTCCCAAGATCATTGCCTCGCTGAAGCGCGACACCAGAACACACAGGCCCTCCTCTATCAACTTGTTGATTGCACAGCGCTTCATAAACATCTCACACCGTAATTGAGTTGTTTTTTAGTCTCGTTGTTTTTTTTATATCGCCTCTGTCGTTCTGGTTGCCCATCGCTTCTGTTGCTCGCTACTGTCGCTCTGTCTGCGCGTCGCTTCTGTCGCTCTGCTTGTCCATTGCCTCTGTCGCTCCGCTTGCCCATCGCCTCTGTCGCTCTGCTTGCCCATCGCCTCTGTCGCTCCGCTTGCGCGTCGCTTCTGTCGCTCCGCTTGCCCATCGCCTCTGTCGCTCTGCTTGCCCACCGCCCCTGTCACTCCGTTGCCCACCGCTTCTGTCGCTCCCCATCCCCATCGCCTCTCGCCCCTCAAACAGTCTCAAATTTATGCTCTATTCAGGTCATTCTGATTCTATGAAATAAATTAACGAGCAGAACTTTCAGACGGCACATCTCACCGACCTCTCGTCGGCAGCGTCGCAACTTGCAAGGCCAGTGAAAGAAAGTACACAGTAGCGGGCATAAATTAATTGTCCCTCCCTGATGTATCACTTTGAATGCATTTATCGAACAGAACTGTCTGTGAGCACAGTTGAAGGCCGGCCATCGGAGAACGTTCGATTCGAGCCAATTTCTTTTTTTTTTGTGTACCGCATGCGTTATCGATCGATCGTGTTGGGAGGGGAACAACTCGAAATTCAATCAATTTCGTAGATCGATGCTAATTGTATGCTGAACTTAACGGTATATAAATATTTACGATATTCGAGATCGTAGTCTTATCGGTTGTGGGTGATGATGTTGGGGGTTTTGTTTAACGACAAAGCCACGTTGCAAATCGGCGACTTATCGACTTGTTTTCAGCGCCATCAAATCAAAGACTCGATTGGATCATAACAACTCTCACGACGAAAGAAAGGGGGGTTCTCATTAAAAGTGTGTGTTAATGGATGCTCGTAAAGTTGGTCGAATAGCTGTTAGTCAGCTCAAATCTAAATTGGATCAGAGCAGTTGGTTTTGAACGTAGTTTTCAGGTACATTTAAGTACTCGTAAAGCGAAGGTGCTTTGGGTTGTCTAAGGTGCACAAGTGTCTTAGGTGAGAGGGTACCCTTGCGACGGGTGTCGCGGCTCACTCACTTAGAGACCAACAGTTGGGTCCATTGTGCCATAATTGTCTTACGCAACGGCCTACTGAACTTTTGATCTGTTTCCGGAATCATTACGGGAGAGTTTATGAGCCTTGACTTTGGGGCTGACGTGCTTTTGGAGTGAGAGAGGTCTCAGACTTTCAGGTCTCAGTATCTCAAGGTCTCAGAATATCAGGGTCTCAGGACGTTGAATGAAGTGCTTTTGGAGCGGAGTGAGAGAAGTCTCAGGATCTCAAGGTCTTAGAATCTCGGGGTCTCAGGGTGCTGACGTTGAATGGAATGCTTTTGGAAGAGATATTCAATGGAGGAGAAATTTGACAAAAGATGGGAGGGATTTAAGGTGAACATGCTTGTTAGACGCCCATGGCATCGAGAGACTTGAAAGAAAGTGAATGTTTGGGCACACAGGGACGCTACGGATAGGTTAGGTTAGAGGGCTGCTAGTGAATACACCAGCACACTTAGACCTTGGTTGGTCCACTGTGATATCCACAGTCAGACTTCTACCTCTTATCGACAGCTCCAGTGATAGTGCCGTTAATTTGATCCCAACGGCAAATGGTGACTGGACCAGATTTGAAAAACCGGATAAAAGCGTATTAACTTTGCTTTCACTGGGATTCGAACCTGGGACCCCTCTAACTTCGGGCAGGCACTTAACCAACTGCGACATCCAGTCTTCTTACGTCACGTATAAACAAATCTCAGGCAACCAGACTTCAAAACCACGAGTAGACAGAATAGTCCTTCACTCTAGAGTTTTTTTTTCATCGGAATTTGCTGAATCGTGAGATTGGGCAGTGGCAAGGGGCGCTTCCTGATAATTTCTCCTTCTGCTGATGGCTCTACAGTCCGGGACGGACAAGCTTCTTCAGTTGGCACGATCTTTAGCCAGCTGCCTCCAATCGCGCACTTCAAGTTGACTGAGGTCCTTTCGCACTCGATACACTTGATGGCGCGTAGTCATAGTAGAGGCCCTAGGACCCACAAGGGGATACAGGACATAAGTAAGTTCTGCATTCGTGTGCGCTCTCGGGCGTCCCTTATTGTCCTTGTCCCACAGACGAAGCCTTTTTATTTTCTGAGGATTTTTGTAACACTACAAGAGCACTCAGACTCAAAACTGGTCCATTGTACTGCCAGGTAGCAACTTACTCTAGTGCCGTTAATTTGATCCCAACGGCAAATGGTGACTGGACCAGATTCGATTTCACTGGGATTCGAACCTGGGATCCCCTGAACTTGAAGCAGGCACTTAACCAATTGCGCCATCCAGTCGTATGGACTTACTGATCAATTGGTCGAAAACATTGTAGAGCTTTTCAATCTCAATTTAATGTTTGATCACATCTTTCTCTGGGAATGTCCCTTCTTCGAATTTCTTCATGAACAGTACGATCTCCCTGCCTGAATGTATCATCTGTCGATTAATGGAGGACAGGATTCATACATCTGCCTGAGAATAACTTCTTGAATAGGCAGAGAGAAGACATGCGCTGAACAGATCCTTGACCGTGCAGAAGGACGACTGGCCCTCCTCCAAATGTATACGTGGAAATTCAAAAATTTCATCCTCTAACCACAAGAGAATCAGATTTTAACCATCTGTTGAAATTTTCTTATGAATTTCTTCAAAAATGTGGACGATCAGGTTTCCAGGGAATCTTCAAAAAGAAACCAGTCGTTCAGCTTCGCCCTAAATCATTTTTTTCTTCTTCGTGGATCCTTGAACCCCTTGAATCCTTAATCTTTGACTTCCTTTCGTGTAAAAAACCCTTCAAATTGAAGAATCTACAAGAAATAGGCTGTAAATTGGCGGATTAAATTCAGAAATTTACGACGCCAATAAAAAAAAAAAAGAGCGGAAAAACCCACCAACAGTCATAGACAATGTCGACCTTTAGAATTTCAAAAACTTTCCTCATCCTCAATATCATTTCGTTATCTCCCCGATAAGGAATTACCTCAAAAACCTCCTCTGCTCAAATGAAACGGATTAACCGACAACAGCGGCGTAATCACCTCCATCTCCAACTCAAGGTTTCTCCCTCTCTCTCTGACTTTGGTGACTTTGACTTCATGGTGAAGAACTCCGCTAAAAGGGCAAACTTCAATTGTGAACGGGTCAAGGTTTCGCCATTCCACCCCCAGCACCAGATACTTGCACTTTTTGGCTACGAAACTCTTGCAGAACACCAACTCACCACAGATTAATGGGAACGACTTTGATAACGATATTCACCACAAATTTTCAACTCTCAGACACAAACACACATAACTCGACCCACTGTCAAGGGAAGAAGTGGGTTTCTGAGGTGTGATGTTTTAACATTCACCAGGACTGGCTTAACAGGTAAACAGACCACCACCACCCCTCCCCCCATGGCATGCACACACACACACCAGACGTGTCCGAGTTGTTGGAGTATTTACTCTTCATAAATAAAACTCAGCCGGCTTTGTGGCTGAGCAAATGTTAGCTCACTCAAGACGGAATACCAGCCTAGCCCGCGATTGTGATTCAAATGAATTCACGTTCCGCTTATCAATTAACACCCTACCCAGTCACAGACCAGATACCGAAATGCGTGTCGAAAGTGGAACAAATCTCCGGCAAGACCCTGCTGAGAGATGGATGGCATTTCCCTCCCCCTCATCATTGATTGATTAATCAATTTAGATCCACGGCGAGACATTTTCTCCTTCTCTCCTTTTTTGTGTTGTTACGAAAGAACCCCCATGTCCTAACCCCAAAAATCTCGAACCGGGTAACAGACAGGAAGCACCACACGACACCACAGCACATCATACAGCACATCACGGCACAGCAGGGAAGGTGGTGCCGTATCTATGCGATAACAAAAGAGCGATACTTACTAGGCTTCCGGGTTCTGTAGGTCCGAGGTCTTCTTGCTGCTCTCCTTGATGGTCTCGAACTTTTCATAGTTTTGCGCCAAACCTGCCAAAAGAGAGACCAAGATCCAGCCCGGAACGGGCCATCGGTTGAATTTAATTAGTGCCTCAGAAAGTGCATTCTACATGGCATTTTCCGCTGTGACATAACATCGATGCCCCCACCCCTCATCGACGGTGAGAGCACACAGCCACAGAGGGTGAAAACGGAAAACGGGGCAACAAAAAAAAACTCACCTCGTCGTGTTTTTGCAACGATTTTACTTGGCCCCTTCGACACTGTATACATTTTCGACTTCAACAACGAATTTTCTCACTTTAATCCGAACCGATAGACCGATAGATTGATTGATAGTACGCTCGCACACTCAATGGACACACACAACCGACACAATGAATCGCCGACAGTTTCTTGTGATATCCCCTGTCTCGAAAGTCTTAAGTAACAATACCGCTGGTGTGTGCAACCGATTTTCCTGCGCTCACAAAACTATCGTGCGTCCGTTGGAAAATTGGTGCAATGACATTTGATAAGAATACAGCGAAGAGAATGCCAAAGAGAGCCACTGTATGCGGGAGAGTGTGCGAAGGGGAGCAGGAAAAGTCTCGTGGGGAGTAGAAAATTTTCCAAAAAGAACCTGAACGAACGGCAATAAGGCAACAACGGCGGACAACGACAACGACGACGAACTGCAGGTCGACTTGACTTTCAACGAACGAAACGAAACGAATGAAGTGAAAAGATGAAGAATTTCATGAATTCGAGAATATTTTCGACTTGTGTGGTGTGGTGGTGGTGAATTCAGTAGAGTGGGGTGGTGGTAAATGACGGTGAGAGAGAAAGAGCATCCGAAAGCACGAGGTTGTTACGAAAGACCATCCATCGGTGAATGGGTGTGCGGGTGAATTTTGCTACATTGCGGGGGGGGGGGGAGGAGAGAAGAGAATGCAGAAATGATGAATGAAGTCCAAGTGACATTTTCCATACCGACATCAGCTGATTGTTGTCACAAATTGTAGCTCAATTTGGATGAGAGATGCCAATGTGGGGCACAACTGATAACAGCTTGTCCACTCACCAATCAACGATGGATTGGAGGGGTTGGTTTGTGACCTAGCTACGAATTAATGGAGACGTTACATTGTTTTTGTGTTAAAATTCTTTTTATTTTCATAAATATATCTTTTTTTTAAATCAA
The DNA here is from genome assembly GCA_930367185.1 of Myathropa florea. NCBI lineage: Eukaryota > Metazoa > Arthropoda > Insecta > Diptera > Syrphidae > Myathropa > Myathropa florea. Next base: position 42,354,998 of record OV884005.1, on the reverse strand, counting down.
TCAACGATCATTAAGAAGCAACAAAAAAAAACCCGGGTGATATGCTTAGAACTTTAGACTTTTCCTGGCGTTTACCCACATGGTGGTTCGATGTGTCCTATAGCGTTTTTTCTTCACCTTCATCTCCAAGACATAGGGTGATTTTTCCGGGGTTGATGTGCACGTGGGATTGAAGACACTCTCAATTGCTTCGGGTTCCATTATTCGGAGTTTATTCAGCGCATCAAGCAATTCATTTGGACCCACGTTCACATCAATACCTTTCTCGGCCACTTCCATTTCATTCGCAGACATCTCAGACCAGCTGGTGATTAATGAATTTGTATCTTAAGTCGTGTGGATGTAGTTGAAGTGCGGGGAAGAGCTATAAATACGTGCCTTTTTATAGGCGTGACAGGTAGAAAAGTTTCAAATCAGGATTATTTAAGGTTAAAAAACGGTAAAAAAAATAAATCTTGGAACGGAAATTAGCCAATAAATGATTTCGCAATTCCAAGAATCAAATTTCATGGCAATTAAGAAGATTTTTCTCATGTGTTTCCCGTCATAAAAGAAATTACATTGTGTTACCACCTTTAAATTAAATTTCTGTGTAGCCTCAACTGTCACATTGTGATTGACAACAAATTGAATTTCATCTCCAAAATAAACAGATTTCTGTGTTTTTACATAAATTTCCACGAAAACCATGGAAAATCAATTGCAAATTGATGAAAACTCCACATCACAGGATCCCCCAGCAGATGATTCACAGCCATCCCCCGAGTTTCTTCAGAGGAAGCTGTATTTTCTCGTTGATCAGCTAAAGCAAATGCATTCGTCGTTACCAGAGCAAGTGGAAATTCGTAAAATTCATGGAAATTAACACAAATTTAATCATTTAGACAATTTCAGATACGAATATCATACGAGCTATTGACAGAACTAGCAAATTCCCTTCTGAACGACACAATATTTGAGATAGTTAAGGGATTAATGGACATACAGCATGTGACAGAGAAGCACTTGGAGAATCTGCGAAATCAGGTTGAGAATGAATATCAGATCGAGGTGCAAGAGTGGGCATCGAAAATATCAGATCCTGAAGAGTTGCAGCATATCCTGGCGCTGATGAAGATCAAACACACGAAGAAATTGAGGGAGACTGACATGAAGTTGATTGCTCATCTGGATCAGAAGGTGGGTCATTCAGAAATCGATTGAGATTTCAGTTGAAAATACATCTTTTTTTGTTGTTGCAACAGGTGAGGGATCAACAGTCGATATTGGAGAAGGCTGGAGTGGCCGGTTTCTATGTGACGGAGAATCCGAAGGAGATTAAAATTCAAATGTTCCTGCTGGACTTTATTTTGAGACTGAGTAGGGTTAAGTTTGAACAAAAATAAATAAAGACGTTCTTGATTATGACGATGTATTCGATGTGAATTGTTTGATTTCCCCAGAATTTGCTACTTGTCGTCGAAGAATGAACAAGAAACCATTTGAAATCGGATTAAATTACCCCCCCTTTCATTGGATTTGAAGCATAATTTGCGCTCTCACACCATCAATGCCCCCATACACATTTGAAACGTAAAAGCTCCACTTAGGGGATGGTGCTCGCATTTAATAGTTCTTTTTTTTTGCTCATTCATTTCTGGGGGGCATCGTTTCTAACTGATTAGCGGCAGGCTGCTGCTGCTGTTTGGTATAAATTGAGAGGCACCACAACTCGCCGGTTTAGTTTCGCAATCCAACTGACAACTTGAACATCAAGTGAATTTGAAAAATAAATCAAATATTCACCAAAGACTCTTAATCTGAATTCATAAGTGAAAATGTCTGTCGTATCAGTTCTACCCGAGAGACCACCGACCTCATATCCTAGCCTCAAGGATAAGGTAAGCAATCAATAGTCTTAATAGCTCACAACACGTGCAAAACGTTGCTCTACATTCGAAGCTTTTTTGCGAATCGTTTGATTGCCAAACAAATGAGCTCCCCACGCCGTACCCTCTCCACTGGATCACAGAAACTTTTGCTCAATCATTTTGCGATTTCTATTTTGTGTGTAGTGCTAGTCGAACGTTTGCTGTGTGTAGTTCGTTGCGTCGTTATGTCGAAGATTTTTCAACGATTTTTTCGTAGCTTTCAGGTAATTTTTGTCGCTCATTAGTTTCCATCGTGTCTGGTGGGTGGGAGTTGGTTGAGAGTGTTTTTCGCTAAGGAATGTGGAGTGACCTAGAGTCTTTATTGAAGAAAATCATTTTCGCAAACGACCTCGACTTTGAGGTAAGCGTTACGCAGCGATTTCTAGTGGGATTTGAAAGTGATATTCATTTCATAACTCATAGCCGTAGGTTCACCTGGTTTGTTGTGGCGTAATGATTTGCGCTCTTCGTTTGTTGCTCTTTGTTTTCATGCCCAATGGAGTGCTTGACCTTGATTACTCAGCGTGCAGTGTTGCTGTGGCAGAATTCGTTGCTCCTTTCATACGAGAGAGTGTGTATCATTTAGTTTCCTTTTTCGGATTTTTCCTTGACTCGTCGTTAGTGTCTCAAAGCACAGAACGGTTCGTGAAATTCCCTTTTTTTTCTCCAAGACATCTCGAAAATCACTCGTGTCGCTTTTGATAAAAAAAAAAGGATTTTGGATGCATTCGATTTCGGGCACAAAGGATTTTCCTTTTTATCAAAACAGAAACACCCACGCAAAGTGACATTTGCCACTCGACTTGTCAACAAAAATCGTTTTTAACCACAAAATCGAACGCAAATTTCAGAACTATCCTCCTACACCCTATCTGACTGGTCGATTGTTTTTATTTTGATTGCTCCCAATCACCTTCTCTTCTCTTCTGCACGTTCTGTTTCCAAATTCTCTATCCACATCGCGCATGTATTTGCACACTGCTTCGCCTGCTTGCGAGTGCCATGCCAAGGCGAGCATGAAAACTCCATCAACGCGTTGATGATGACTCGTCTTGTGTTTGGTTACTGGCTGATGTGACGCAATGCACATATGTGGGATATATTACCGGCAAATATGAGCAACGTCACTGAGTCAGTATTCCGCCGAATACATGTCAGTTGTTAGAGTCGTTTCCTCCAGGAAAGAACAGCGCTCCTCGCTTGCAAAATAATTCATCTCCTACGTGGCAATGTTACCAATAGCCCCGGTTATGGCGTTAATCGCCTGCAATTTCATGTCAACTCTTTGCTTCATGGGCGGTGCGAATTCAACAAATAAACTCTCCTCCCTGTTCACCCGCGATCAGACGTGCTATTGTCCCGTAAAGTGAAGTGTGTTTTGTGTTGCCTCCAGATTTGATGTGAGCTTGATTTTCTCCTTCCAGAGTATCATTAAAAATGAGCAGAAGGAGCTGAACATCACCCCAGTGCACAAGTTGAACATTCCAATTGAGACGGCGACATTTGGCATGGGATGCTTCTGGGGAGCCGAATCGTTGTACGGGGGAACCAAGGGAATTGTGCGCACAACAGTTGGCTACTCTGGTGGAACCAAGGAAGCTCCAAAGTATAGGGATTTGTGAGTCGGAGAAGTCAGTTGACAATGAAAAGCTATGATGACCTTCATTTCTCATTCACAGAGGCGATCACACTGAAGTATTACAAATCGACTATGACCCCAAGGTCATCTCGTACAAAGACCTCTTGCACCTTTTCTGGAACAACCACGAGTATGGTCTCTGCACGCCGATTAAGAGGCAGTACATGTCTCTGATTCTGTATCACAGCGACGAGCAGAAGAAGATCGCTGAGGAGTCGAAGATTTCCGAGCAGAAGAAGCGCTGCCCGGAAGTGATTTACACCGAGATCTCGCCGGCAAAGGAATTCTGGCCAGCTGAAGAGTAAGTTCCAAGAGACATGGCTTTGAAAGCACTTTATCATTCGATTTATCTTTCACAGCTATCACCAGAAGTACCGTCTACAGGGACACAAGGATCTCTGCCAATCGCTTGGCATCAACTCAACGGAACTCTTGCAGAGCTCGTATGTGGCAACCAAGTTGAATGGCTACCTCGTTGGAGTCGGCGGGGTGAAGCAGTTCCTCGAGGAGGCCGACACATTCGGCTTGACACCATCCCAAAGGGAGTATATTCGGCACTACGTCGAGGAGAACGAGGGACGTGGCCTGTACTGCTGACGGAGTGGAGGCCGATCGAAGTGTGATAACGTTAAATTTAAAACCTATACGAATAATTAGGATAAGGGGAAATCTGTTCTGTACCTACAAAGAAAGTGAATGCGTTGAGCTGCAAAACAAAATGTTGTCTGAACTATTTTTTTAGATGTGAACCACTGCATAGTTGAAAATATACACACAAAGCTTGAGGCGATTTTATTTTTAATCGGAGATCTGATTTTCATTTCATTGCGCGCTTCCGCTTGTCCGTCGAACGAAGACGAAGGAGGAGGCTGCTTGCTGGCGGAAGTAGTTTGTGTCGATCTGTCCACTTCAAGTGGACTTTGAGCGGCGGGTTGTTGGACTTTTTGCAAATTTTTTGCACATCTGTCGTCGCCTTGGCACACCATCTGTTCTCCCTCTCATTGCCTTGTAATATTCGATTTTGTGATCAGCAGAGCCACTCGCCAAAAAGCAGATATGATCGACTGTGGGTTTTTGCCTCGTCACTCAACTGAAACTATTTTTAAACGTCGTCAAACGCCAAGTGTCATCAGCCGAAATCATACATTCCTAAGGCCAGGCGGTTGGGCGGAGTTTTTTTTTTTTGGTTTTATTGTTCGAAGACAACCTTGAACGGCTAAATTTGTTTCATGCGATTAGCGTAGCATTAATGATTAGATGGTGGGAGTGATTGCAATTTTTTGCGAGAAACTTCACGGAAACGGCTTGAAGATTTCGGCAGCGCTGGTCTCCTGCACTCAGAGTTATCGGAATACAATCTGAAGTGGGTTTTGGTGAAGAACACGTATGTGGCAACCAAGAACACACCTTGATTAGGTTCACAAGTGTCAAAGTTGACAGTTTCTTATTTTGACACGAATATAGACCTTCTTGGCGTGACGCTACAATCCGAGGTGGACCTGGGCTTCAAAAAGCAAGCCGCTCCAGCTGGAGCGACGTTTTGCTAGCTGTCGCCAAGTTGGTTGAATCTCCTTTCCGCTTAGTTCTACTGACATTGACGTGGACGAACTCTGTTGCGTTGTGAATGAAATGAGAGACCTCCTCTCAGCTGCCCCCAAGTGCACACGCCAAGTTGTTTGAGACTCCTTTCCCTTTGGAAGTGCCTCTTTAGACGTGGACGTCCCCTGTTGCGTTGTGGATGAAGTGAGAGATCTCCCTCTTGTTGCGCTACAGTCCGGAGTGAACCTGGGCCTCAAACAACAGGCAGCTCCAACTGGAGCGACGTTTTGCTAGCCATCGCCAAGTTGGTTGAGGCGATGGCGATGGTCCTCTCCCTTTGGAAGTGCCTCCTCTGTTGCGTTGTGGGTGAAATGGAAGATCTTGTGGTGCTACAGTCCGGAGTGAACCTGCGCCTCAACTAACAAGCCTTCCATCCGGCGTGATCAATTGCTAGCTGCGCACACCGCGCAGGCTCCTCTACCTTTGGGTGTACTTCCTTAGACATGGACGTCCTCTGTTGCGTTGTGAATGAACTTCTTCTTCTAATTCTTGTGGCGCTGAAGTCCGGAGTGTACTCCTCAACCGACAAGCCTCTCCAGCCCGCGTGATCCTTTGCTAGCTGTCGCCAATTGCGCACAGCAAGTTGTTTGATGTGTCCACTTGGGTGTGCCACCCTATACGTCCTCTGCTGCGTCGTCCCACTGGTTCAGAGACCTTCTGAATATTCTTATCCTCCTCCCTTTTCACTTGCATCTTGGGAAATGTTTGCAATTGACATTGTTTCAGTTCAATGACTTGTCAAACCAGTACGCCGGAATGAAAGCTGAGATCTTTATCACACCGACAGATAGCTCCGTACACACACTTGCTTTCTAAGACTCATGTTTGCCATTTAATTGTTTTTTCGCTTACCCCCCTTTCTTCTCCAGAAACAGCTTTAATTTCAAGCGAATACACATGCACACCAGCCCATCATCAAAGCAGTCGAGTTAAGTACTTTTATCACCTCCCAATTTTGACGGCCACTCAATCGCTGTCATTGTTTGCATCATTCTCAACCTTCTTTCCCTTGCCCGCTTGTGAATCACTCTCCTAACCTGTTTCACAAATGTGAACCCAAATTTGTACGCACCGCCACATATCCCGCATTCAAAGTGTGTTATCATTTCTGTTTAATAACAAAGGCTACGCCACGCCACGCCACGCACAATCTCATCTACAACACGTTTCCACGAGCGGAGAGACTGTGAATTATCTCTCATCCAATGCGGTCCCGTGCCCATCCGAGAAAAAGAGAAAACTTTTCGCCACAAAATAATTCATAACTCCCGATCCACTGCCCAGAATCGCCGGAAACTTGGCACACGGATGGATCTTGGCCGACGCCATGACCATGCGGAGTTTGAGTGAATTATCCTTCCGGGTATCCTTGCAAAAGGGACATTTCTGTAGCTCCCACAGTTCTTGCCCGATTTTCAAATTTCCAAAAGAATTAGATAGCTGACAGCAGAATGCACCCATCCGCTTAGGGTCATCCAATTCAGGACACGCTTAGGGGGCGAAATGAATTTTTGAAAATCATTTTAAATCGTCGTCAGCGTCGCCGCTATCACATGTGTGTCTTTCTGCTGCAAAAGCGATTTCATTCAACTTGATCATGAGCGTCGGGCACGTTTATTTTTGATTTACATTTTGTTGCTTGCATTCGTCACAAAAGTTGTCTCTGTTGCTGCTGCTGCTGCTGTCGACGCATTAGCGCTGATGAATACCGAGTTTAAGGGGATGAGGCCAATTTGAGTGCACATTTCTTTTGAAAAACAAATTGCAAGTGGATTGGATTGGATTGGATTTCAGATTTATTAGAAGCAACAAAGTGATACATTGTATCACAGAGACTGGAATCTGAGGCGTGCATTTAAGTGTTAAGGGCGCTTGATGGATGGACAGGTGGCATGTTCAATCGGTTTTGTAATCTGTCCACGTCATCTTATGCAATTTGCTGCAATCATTCTCACCTACAGCCGCAAATTGGATAAATACATGACAGAGGCAAATTGAGGCAAACTCAGAGTGATAGCTTTTGTTTCCAAAGACCTGTCGGTGTGGGGGTATTTTTAGGACACAATCGCGAGAAATGCAAGCCGATTAGAGCCAACTTGCGGCAGTCTCGGTTGTATAACGTCTATTTTAAGAATCGCATGAGTTTGCAGGCAAGAAACACTTTCCTTGTTCTCTAATGCCGATGAATACTATTCAGGGAGGGAATTCATTGAACTTTGTTGAGCACAAATGTACGAGGGTGCACAGTAAACCATTTCCTCGTGGTGTTCCGTCGATTCTTTACATTTTTGGAGATCTCTTGGAAGTCATTTCATGCAGTTCAGCTTCTTCTTCTTCTTGTTCTAGCGCTACACTCCAGCGTGAGCTTGGTCCTCAACCAAAAAGCCTCTTCAGCCAGTAAGATCCCTTGCGTCTTCATCTTCTTCTTCTTGTGACGCTACAGTCTGAGGTGGACGTGGGCCTCAAGGAACAAGTGTCTCCAGTCCGCACGATCCTTTGCCAATTGCGTAGTTGCCAAGTTGGCAAGTTGATTGAGGCTCTTCTCCACTCGGGTGCGCCACATTAAATGTGAACGTCCTCTGTTGCGTTGTGAGTGAAATGAGGGACCTCCTTTTTTTTTTTGTGACGCTACAGTCCGGGGTGCACCTGGGCCTCAACTAACAAGCCTCTCCATCCTTGCCAGCTGTCGCCAATTGCGCACCACAAGGCGGTTGGGGTCCCTCTCCACTTGAGTGCGCCTTCTTGGACGTGGATATCCTCTGTTGCGTTGTGGATGAACTTCTCCTTCTTCTAATTCTTGTGGCGCTACAATCCGTGGTGGACCTGGGCCTCAACTAACAATACCCTCCAGCTAAAGCGGTATTTAGCTAACTGGCTCCAATTAGGCACGCCAAGTTGGTTAAGGCTTCTCTCCTCTCGGATGTACCGCCTTAGACGTGGACGCCCTCTGTTCCATTGCCCCACAGGTTCAGAGTCAAGGATTCTCCGGGCCGGAGACAAGTTGTCCATTGCCTAGCCATCTTAGGCGTTGAATCCGTAGACAGACACACTCGTTGTGAAGCCCACACAGTTCGTGGCTGAATCTTCTCCTTCAAATGCCATCAAATTCAGTTCAACAAGCGACTTGTCCATATGCTTTCATGGCCTAACCAGTTTAGGCTTTTGATCCGTGGAAGCCTGTCTAGATGCATGTCGCTGTACATCCCTTACAGTCTGTGGTTGAATCTTCAGCTACAGTCAGGGGTGGACCTGCGCCTCAGTCAACATCTCTCTCCATCCAGCGAGTCTAGCGACACACGTCCAGCTGTGTACGCCACCGGAGACGTAGTCTTCGTTTACCGCGTTGTCACTTAGGGTTCGAGTCGAAGCGCTAGTGTCCATTCACTCCACATAACCTAGCAGGAGACAGGTTGAATCTCCTTCTTCAAATGCCATCAAATTTATTTCAACAACGACTTGTCCAACCTCTCTGCATGGCGTAGCCAGAGTTAAATCGGTAGAAGCCTGTCTAGACACCTGTCGCTGCAATGCCCATACAAATCGCGGTTTAATCTTCATTCCTCTCCATCCGGCACGGGCTTGTACTCGTTGCCTCCAGCGACGCACGTACAGCTCATTGAGGTCTGTTTTCTTGCTGCATACGCGACCGGAGGAGTGGTCTTCCTTTACCGCGTTGTCCCTTGGGGTTGGAGTCGAGGACTTTCCAGTCCGGAGCGTTGGAGTCGAAGACTTTCCGGGCCGGATCGTTGGTGTCCATTCGTTCTACATAACCTAGTCACCTGAGACGAAAGACTCGGACTCGTTTGACCAGATCGATGTCGCTGTACAGACCTCGTGGTTAAATCTTCTTCTCCAAATGCCATCAAATTGACTTCAGCTAGCGACTTGTCCATGCACTCTACGTAGCCTAGCTATCCTAGGCTTTCGATCCGTAGACGCCTGGCTAGACACACCTTGCTGTGAAGTCCATTCAGTTTTTGGTTGAATTTTCTTCCCCAAAATGCCAACAAATTCAGTTCAGCTGCCATCTGTGCTTGTGGAGGTCGCACTGAGGTGGAAAAAATCCACAGAACTCCCTAAAACTCACTTGTTGCAGTTCACACAACCCCGACATTCAACAGATGGCCCATAACTTATTGGAGCCGCTATCATCTCTCAGCGAACTACTCCCAGGATGATGTCTTGGATGAGAATGGTAACAGATACCGACAGACGATGCAACAACCCAGTCAGCAGAAGTCACAACCACACCGTCTTCTCATGGCGGCTTTCAACCACGAATCAAATGAAGTTCTCCAAGAGGATTTCTCCTTCACACTTCATTCTCTTCTTCAAAAAAATGCAAATATCCTCTCTGAATACAATTCAATTCATAAATTCGATCCTGAACCGTATTTTTATAACTAAGTCGTCGTGGTATTCAAATTCAACTGTGATTCGTTTCATTTTCCCACGTTCATCATGGTGTTCCTCTCCCATTTCATTCTCTCGCCCATGTCTCATCCAGTTCGCAAGAGACCTCAGCCAACTCGCCTGACATCATCCACCATTCATCGCCTCGTGATGTCACTGTGTGCCTTATCTTCTCCCAGTGCAACAGAGATAAAGGCAATCGCTCCGTCTGCTTCATCACACTGTCTTGTCTCTCGGAGTGACGTCACATGATTCCCTTGTCATTTCCCTTCAATTTAAACCACTTTCCATCGCATTCCCATCTGTGACGACGCCAAATTAATTCAGATTCGTTCAGAAACGCACAGTGCCACGGTCCCGAGCTCCACACAGCTCCACAGTCGTTTCAGTTGTTTTGCTTTGTTCAGTTGTTTTGAGTCCAACGCACCCACTTGCTCCTCGAAAACAAACCTTGAAAAGGTAAACTAATCCGAAGACAACCCAGAGAATTGTTGCAAATCACTCAATCAAAATGTGCAAATGCCTAAGTGAAAGCGTCGTCTGCTGGTAAGTGAAATTGATTAGATGAAATTTAAGTAATCACTTCCCCACAAGATGGAAGTACGTTTTATTCAGGTTTCGCTTGCATTTTGTGCGAGTTCGGCTTCGCGATAGATTGGATGCTGTTCTATTGTTTTGCGGTCGTCTGTTGAAAAGGGTGTTTCCAATCGTCATCTCCTGGCTCCAGTATGTCGGGGTCCGTCCGATTAATAATCCTCCCCCCCCCCCCCTTTTTGATCTCCATGGCAGCACCCTAAATGTTTTCATATTTATAGTACGCGCCACCATTCCCACCCACCAACGTTACACCACATCGTGTGGATACTTCCTGATGTCTGTACATGGATTCGACGGATTCCATGGATTCCATGACATCATCACTGTTTACCATAAGATTTAGTCTACGAGAGTCTCCTCACTGTGCACAATTTGTTTTTGGGTCAGATGTGTGTACACATAGAAGTGTTGTTGAAATGGGAGCACGCCCTTATAGACATAATCCACATTGCTGAACATTCGTCATTCCGACTACCCCCATCGTAGTCATAGCACCCCCTTCCGCATACCATGCCTCATGCGAAGATCTAGTTTGCTTTGAGAATTTAGGGGAATATAAATTGTTTGCTGGTGGAGTGGCCATTTTTTTAGGCTTCTATGACTAAACTCCCTAAAGTGGATGTTTTTTTTTCGTGTGCCTTTCACTTGCCGCTCGAGACTGTCCATGAATTCCCCCGTGGAGCGTGCTGCAGCTAAGTGGCGGAGGTGTGTGAGAGACAGCGATACTCATCGGAATTGATAAAGTTCTCCGCTTCTGTTTGCTTGCTGAATGGGAGAGGGTGTAATTTAATTCAAACCTGACATGCTAATCCTCGAACATGCACCAAGTGTGCGGTAATCTATTTTTCTCCGCTGTTTGTTTAGAGAAATTAAAGCATTAATTGAGAGGAGAATGGGAGTTGCCTGCGCGCCCTTGTAGATTTCAGCGATGAATTACTTTGCAGACGCACATTTCTGTTCACATGGAGATATCGCCCCATCTTCTGACGTCATGCGGCGGATGCTACGGATTATGTGGAGTGGGGCAGTACGTGTCTAAATCCTAATAGCGCCCATTCAATAAAATTGCACCATTAAAACGCAATTCAAGAGAACAATATTCTCTGGCTTTACGGGGAATGTTGGACATGGAAGATAAGGAAGCTTGTCTGAGGGCAGACAGGATTTAATCGCTCTGAAGTTCAGTGACATGATTTCGATAGAATCTTAATTTGATCATAAAACCCTTCAATTGTGTGGATTGATGGTGTTTTTGTGAAGCGGTCTGTCTGGGAAGTTATGTCAGTCAACTGCACTGCTTCGTTTCTCGTGAGTGAAACGTAGAAAAACCCGTGCCTTCTAATTGTGATAATTCCCTCTGTCAATGCCTATTAGTCTCTGGTGAACACAAGTTCTCACCAGACGTGACTCATGCGTTAGTAGGTGTCTCTTTCCTTTCCACAGCCGTTGGTGACAATCTGATAGCCGTCCGTGTGAACTTTCTGATACAATTTCTTGAATAGCAAAGTTGCTTGTAAACATAATCATTATTTTGACAGTTGCTGCAAGTGTGCACTCAGCGTTCTGCTGTCGATAATTTGCTCATCCCTGGTGCTTCTCATCCTAATCGGTGGAGCTGTGTACTACTTCTACTACTACGAGAAGGACGATGATCATGCAAAAGAACTCGAGAAGGGTGTAAACAATGCCGTCGACAACATCAGGGACTACGTCAAGTCAATCAAGGGATCATAAGTCACTCATACAACGTAAGCTACACCAAACTCCCCAAGAAAACATAACCTAACCTAAACTTTTTTCCAGATCAAAGATTGTAACTGAAGCCTTTCTGGAGCTCAGCCCACCTCCAAGAATCTCCAAAGTTTTGAACAACAATAATGTATTTTTAGACATAAGAATCTACTTTTTATATCGACAGCATTTCCACGCTCCCACCTGGACCCGACCAAAACCAAACTCGGCATTTACTGTACAGCTTCACACTTTGTGACAATAAAATAACCTAACAGGTGCATGTACCTTTTTTAACATAACAAGTGCATGTGCCTGTTTTTACACTCCTGCATATGCACGGCATTTAAAACTAAAGAGCCTTTTGCGGTTGCAAATCGTTGACGTTGATATTGAATAGAATTTTTACGAACTGTTGAATCTCTCATGACCCACATGCATCACCAGGATAAGACTTAACCAACACCACTCTCAACACAAACCTACAGTTATTCGGTGGGAATAACAAACATGTGTCATGTTTTAATATTTTTCTTTGCGATATTTTGTAAGCTTTATCCTTCGAAAGGATTTTCCTTTAACCAAACGTACCACTCTTATATTGTATACACGGTTTTTTAATCGCTTTTTGATATTTCTTTATGTAACAGTGTAGTAAACTGAAAATGAATTGAAAATAAAAAATCTTGTTGTGAATCTCTAAACCGTTTGTTTGATTTGCGGGCGGACTGAGCCCTCAACTTTGACAAGCCACAGTTTCTAAACCAGGTGTCGCCCGGACATAAAACCGCCATTTCTGGTGTGCTGTTGACCTGAATTTTCGATCCATGTGCAGTTTATTGGATTCCGACGACCTTCGATTTTTTCCCTCAAAAAAATCCAAGGCTAACCACTGCAATTTCGATGCGATTTCAAAGCGCTGACCCCCCAACTTTGACAAGCCACAGTTTCTAAACCAGGCGTCGCCCGGACATAAAACCGCCATTTCTGGTGTGCTGTTGACCTGAATTTTCGATCCATGTGCAGTTTATTGGATTCCGACGACCTTCGATTTTTTCCCTCAAAAAAATCCAAGGCTAACCACTGCAATTTCGATGCGATTTCAAAGCGCTGACCCCCCAACTTTGACAAGCCACAGTTTCTAAACCAGGCGTCGCCCGGACATAAAACCGCCATTTCTGGTGTGCTGTTGACCTGAATTTTCGATCCATGTGCAGTTTATTGGATTCCGACGACCTTCGATTTTTTCCCTCAAAAAAATCCAAGGCTAACCACTGCAATTTCGATGCGATTTCAAAGCGCTGACCCCCCAACTTTGACAAGCCACAGTTTCTAAACCAGGCGTCGCCCGGACATAAAACCGCCATTTCTGGTGTGCTGTTGACCTGAATTTTCGATCCATGTGCATTTTATTGGATTCCGACGACCTTCGATTTTTTCCCTCAAAAAAATCCAAGGCTAACCACTGCAATTTCGATGTGATTTCAAAGCGCTGACCCCCCAACTTTGACAAGCCACAGTTTCTAAACCAGGCGTCGCCCGGACATAAAACCGCCATTTCTGGTGTGCTGTTGACCTGAATTTTCGATCCATGTGCATTTTATTGGATTCCGACGACCTTCGATTTTTTCCCTCAAAAAAATCCAAGGCTAACCACTGCAATTTCGATGCGATTTCAAAGCGCTGACACCCCAACTTTGACAAGCCACAGTTTCTAAACCAGGCGTCGCCCGGACATAAAACCGCCATTTCTGGTGTGCTGTTGACCTGAATTTTCGATCCATGTGCATTTTATTGGATTCCGACGACCTTCGATTTTTTCCCTCAAAAAAATCCAAGGCTAACCACTGCAATTTCGATGCGATTTCAAAGCGCTGACCCCCCAACTTTGACAAGCCACAGTTTCTAAACCAGGCGTCGCCCGGACATAAAACCGCCATTTCTGGTGTGCTGTTGACCTGAATTTTCGATCCATGTGCATTTTATTGGATTCCGACGACCTTCGATTTTTTCCCTCAAAAAAATCCAAGGCTAACCACTGCAATTTCGATGCGATTTCAAAGCGCTGACCCCCCAACTTTGACAAGCCACAGTTTCTAAACCAGGCGTCGCCCGGACATAAAACCGCCATTTCTGGTGTGCTGTTGACCTGAATTTTCGATCCATGTGCATTTTATTGGATTCCGACGACCTTCGATTTTTTCCCTAAAAAAAATCCAAGGCTAACCACTGCAATTTCGATGCGATTTCAAAGCGCTGACCCCCCAACTTTGACAAGCCACAGTTTCTAAACCAGGCGTCGCCCGGACATAAAACCGCCATTTCTGGTGTGCTGTTGACCTGAATTTTCGATCCATGTGCATTTTATTGGATTCCGACGACCTTCGATTTTTTCCCTCAAAAAAATCCAAGGCTAACCACTGCAATTTCGATGCGATTTCAAAGCGCTGACCCCCCAGCTTTGACAAGCCACAGTTTCTAAACCAGGCGTCGCCCGGACATAAAACCGCCATTTCTGGTGTGCTGTTGACCTGAATTTTCGATCCATGTGCATTTTATTGGATTCCGACGACCTTCGATTTTTTCCCTCAAAAAAATCCAAGGCTAACCACTGCAATTTCGATGCGATTTCAAAGCGCTGACCCCCCAACTTTGACAAGCCACAGTTTCTAAACCAGGCGTCGCCCGGACATAAAACCGCCATTTCTGGTGTGCTGTTGACCTGAATTTTCGATCCATGTGCAGTTTATTGGATTCCGACGACCTTCGATTTTTTCCCTCAAAAAAATCCAAGGCTAACCACTGCAATTTCGATGCGATTTCAAAGCGCTGACCCCCCAACTTTGACAAGCCACAGTTTCTAAACCAGGCGTCGCCCGGACATAAAACCGCCATTTCTGGTGTGCTGTTGACCTGAATTTTCGATCCATGTGCAGTTTATTGGATTCCGACGACCTTCGATTTTTTCCCTCAAAAAAATCCAAGGCTAACCACTGCAATTTCGATGTGATTTCAAAGCGCTGACCCCCCAACTTTGACAAGCCACAGTTTCTAAACCAGGCGTCGCCCGGACATAAAACCGCCATTTCTGGTGTGCTGTTGACCTGAATTTTCGATCCATGTGCATTTTATTGGATTCCGACGACCTTCGATTTTTTCCCTCAAAAAAATCCAAGGCTAACCACTGCAATTTCGATGCGATTTCAAAGCGCTGACCCCCCAACTTTGACAAGCCACAGTTTCTAAACCAGGCGTCGCCCGGACATAAAACCGCCATTTCTGGTGTGCTGTTGACCTGAATTTTCGATCCATGTGCATTTTATTGGATTCCGACGACCTTAGATTTTTTCCCTCAAAAAAATCCAAGGCTAACCACTGCAATTTCGATGCGATTTCAAAGCGCTGACCCCCCAACTTTGACAAGCCACAGTTTCTAAACCAGGCGTCGCCCGGACATAAAACCGCCATTTCTGGTGTGCTGTTGACCTGAATTTTCGATCCATGTGCATTTTATTGGATTCCGACGACCTTAGATTTTTTCCCTCAAAAAAATCCAAGGCTAACCACTGCAATTTCGATGCGATTTCAAAGCGCTGACCCCCCAACTTTGACAAGCCACAGTTTCTAAACCAGGCGTCGCCCGGACATAAAACCGCCATTTCTGGTGTGCTGTTGACCTGAATTTTCGATCCATGTGCATTTTATTGGATTCCGACGACCTTCGATTTTTTCCCTCAAAAAAATCCAAGGCTAACCACTGCAATTTCGATGCGATTTCAAAGCGCTGACCCCCCAACTTTGACAAGCCACAGTTTCTAAACCAGGCGTCGCCTGGACATAAAACCGCCATTTCTGGTGTGCTGTTGACCTGAATTTTCGATCCATGTGCATTTTATTGGATTCCGACGACCTTCGATTTTTTCCCTCAAAAAAATCCAAGGCTAACCACTGCAATTTCGATGCGATTTCAAAGCGCTGACCCCCCAACTTTGACAAGCCACAGTTTCTAAACCAGGCGTCGCCCGGACATAAAACCGCCATTTCTGGTGTGCTGTTGACCTGAATTTTCGATCCATGTGCATTTTATTGGATTCCGACGACCTTCGATTTTTTCCCTCAAAAAAATCCAAGGCTAACCACTGCAATTTCGATGCGATTTCAAAGCGCTGACCCCCCAACTTTGACAAGCCACAGTTTCTAAACCAGGCGTCGCCCGGACATAAAACCGCCATTTCTGGTGTGCTGTTGACCTGAATTTTCGATCCATGTGCATTTTATTGGATTCCGACGACCTTCGATTTTTTCCCTCAAAAAAATCCAAGGCTAACCACTGCAATTTCGATGCGATTTCAAAGCGCTGACCCCCCAACTTTGACAAGCCACAGTTTCTAAACCAGGCGTCGCCTGGACATAAAACCGCCATTTCTGGTGTGCTGTTGACCTGAATTTTCGATCCATGTGCATTTTATTGGATTCCGACGACCTTCGATTTTTTCCCTCAAAAAAATCCAAGGCTAACCACTGCAATTTCGATGCGATTTCAAAGCGCTGACCCCCCAACTTTGACAAGCCACAGTTTCTAAACCAGGCGTCGCCCGGACATAAAACCGCCATTTCTGGTGTGCTGTTGACCTGAATTTTCGATCCATGTGCATTTTATTGGATTCCGACGACCTTCGATTTTTTCCCTCAAAAAAATCCAAGGCTAACCACTGCAATTTCGATGCGATTTCAAAGCGCTGACCCCCCAACTTTGACAAGCCACAGTTTCTAAACCAGGCGTCGCCCGGACATAAAACCGCCATTTCTGGTGTGCTGTTGACCTGAATTTTCGATCCATGTGCATTTTATTGGATTCCGACGACCTTCGATTTTTTCCCTCAAAAAAATCCAAGGCTAACCACTGCAATTTCGATGCGATTTCAAAGCGCTGACCCCCCAACTTTGACAAGCCACAGTTTCTAAACCAGGCGTCGCCCGGACATAAAACCGCCATTTCTGGTGTGCTGTTGACCTGAATTTTCGATCCATGTGCAGTTTATTGGATTCCGACGACCTTCGATTTTTTCCCTCAAAAAAATCCAAGGCTAACCACTGCAATTTCGATGCGATTTCAAAGCGCTGACCCCCCAACTTTGACAAGCCACAGTTTCTAAACCAGGCGTCGCCCGGACATAAAACCGCCATTTCTGGTGTGCTGTTGACCTGAATTTTCGATCCATGTGCATTTTATTGGATTCCGACGACCTTCGATTTTTTCCCTCAAAAAAATCCAAGGCTAACCACTGCAATTTCGATGCGATTTCAAAGCGCTGACCCCCCAACTTTGACAAGCCACAGTTTCTAAACCAGGCGTCGCCCGGACATAAAACCGCCATTTCTGGTGTGCTGTTGACCTGAATTTTCGATCCATGTGCATTTTATTGGATTCCGACGACCTTCGATTTTTTCCCTCAAAAAAATCCAAGGCTAACCACTGCAATTTCGATGCGATTTCAAAGCGCTGACCCCCCAACTTTGACAAGCCACAGTTTCTAAACCAGGCGTCGCCCGGACATAAAACAGCCATTTCTGGTGTGCTGTTGACCTGAATTTTCGATCCATGTGCATTTTATTGGATTCCGACGACCTTCGATTTTTTCCCTCAAAAAAATCCAAGGCTAACCACTGCAATTTCGATGCGATTTCAAAGCGCTGACCCCCCAACTTTGACAAGCCACAGTTTCTAAACCAGGCGTCGCCCGGACATAAAACCGCCATTTCTGGTGTGCTGTTGACCTGAATTTTCGATCCATGTGCATTTTATTGGATTCCGACGACCTTCGATTTTTTCCCTCAAAAAAATCCAAGGCTAACCACTGCAATTTCGATGTGATTTCAAAGCGCTGACCCCCCAACTTTGACAAGCCACAGTTTCTAAACCAGGCGTCGCCCGGACATAAAACCGCCATTTCTGGTGTGCTGTTGACCTGAATTTTCGATCCATGTGCATTTTATTGGATTCCGACGACCTTCGATTTTTTCCCTCAAAAAAATCCAAGGCTAACCACTGCAATTTCGATGCGATTTCAAAGCGCTGACACCCCAACTTTGACAAGCCACAGTTTCTAAACCAGGCGTCGCCCGGACATAAAACCGCCATTTCTGGTGTGCTGTTGACCTGAATTTTCGATCCATGTGCATTTTATTGGATTCCGACGACCTTCGATTTTTTCCCTCAAAAAAATCCAAGGCTAACCACTGCAATTTCGATGCGATTTCAAAGCGCTGACCCCCCAACTTTGACAAGCCACAGTTTCTAAACCAGGCGTCGCCCGGACATAAAACCGCCATTTCTGGTGTGCTGTTGACCTGAATTTTCGATCCATGTGCATTTTATTGGATTCCGACGACCTTCGATTTTTTCCCTCAAAAAAATCCAAGGCTAACCACTGCAATTTCGATGCGATTTCAAAGCGCTGACCCCCCAACTTTGACAAGCCACAGTTTCTAAACCAGGCGTCGCCCGGACATAAAACCGCCATTTCTGGTGTGCTGTTGACCTGAATTTTCGATCCATGTGCATTTTATTGGATTCCGACGACCTTCGATTTTTTCCCTCAAAAAAATCCAAGGCTAACCACTGCAATTTCGATGCGATTTCAAAGCGCTGACCCCCCAACTTTGACAAGCCACAGTTTCTAAACCAGGCGTCGCCCGGACATAAAACCGCCATTTCTGGTGTGCTGTTGACCTGAATTTTCGATCCATGTGCATTTTATTGGATTCCGACGACCTTCGATTTTTTCCCTCAAAAAAATCCAAGGCTAACCACTGCAATTTCGATGCGATTTCAAAGCGCTGACCCCCCAACTTTGACAAGCCACAGTTTCTAAACCAGGCGTCGCCCGGACATAAAACCGCCATTTCTGGTGTGCTGTTGACCTGAATTTTCGATCCATGTGCATTTTATTGGATTCCGACGACCTTCGATTTTTTCCCTAAAAAAAATCCAAGGCTAACCACTGCAATTTCGATGCGATTTCAAAGCGCTGACCCCCCAACTTTGACAAGCCACAGTTTCTAAACCAGGCGTCGCCCGGACATAAAACCGCCATTTCTGGTGTGCTGTTGACCTGAATTTTCGATCCATGTGCATTTTATTGGATTCCGACGACCTTCGATTTTTTCCCTCAAAAAAATCCAAGGCTAACCACTGCAATTTCGATGCGATTTCAAAGCGCTGACCCCCCAGCTTTGACAAGCCACAGTTTCTAAACCAGGCGTCGCCCGGACATAAAACCGCCATTTCTGGTGTGCTGTTGACCTGAATTTTCGATCCATGTGCATTTTATTGGATTCCGACGACCTTCGATTTTTTCCCTCAAAAAAATCCAAGGCTAACCACTGCAATTTCGATGCGATTTCAAAGCGCTGACCCCCCAACTTTGACAAGCCACAGTTTCTAAACCAGGCGTCGCCCGGACATAAAACCGCCATTTCTGGTGTGCTGTTGACCTGAATTTTCGATCCATGTGCAGTTTATTGGATTCCGACGACCTTCGATTTTTTCCCTCAAAAAAATCCAAGGCTAACCACTGCAATTTCGATGCGATTTCAAAGCGCTGACCCCCCAACTTTGACAAGCCACAGTTTCTAAACCAGGCGTCGCCCGGACATAAAACCGCCATTTCTGGTGTGCTGTTGACCTGAATTTTCGATCCATGTGCAGTTTATTGGATTCCGACGACCTTCGATTTTTTCCCTCAAAAAAATCCAAGGCTAACCACTGCAATTTCGATGTGATTTCAAAGCGCTGACCCCCCAACTTTGACAAGCCACAGTTTCTAAACCAGGCGTCGCCCGGACATAAAACCGCCATTTCTGGTGTGCTGTTGACCTGAATTTTCGATCCATGTGCATTTTATTGGATTCCGACGACCTTCGATTTTTTCCCTCAAAAAAATCCAAGGCTAACCACTGCAATTTCGATGCGATTTCAAAGCGCTGACCCCCCAACTTTGACAAGCCACAGTTTCTAAACCAGGCGTCGCCCGGACATAAAACCGCCATTTCTGGTGTGCTGTTGACCTGAATTTTCGATCCATGTGCATTTTATTGGATTCCGACGACCTTCGATTTTTTCCCTCAAAAAAATCCAAGGCTAACCACTGCAATTTCGATGCGATTTCAAAGCGCTGACCCCCCAACTTTGACAAGCCACAGTTTCTAAACCAGGCGTCGCCCGGACATAAAACAGCCATTTCTGGTGTGCTGTTGACCTGAATTTTCGATCCATGTGCATTTTATTGGATTCCGACGACCTTCGATTTTTTCCCTCAAAAAAATCCAAGGCTAACCACTGCAATTTCGATGCGATTTCAAAGCGCTGACCCCCCAACTTTGACAAGCCACAGTTTCTAAACCAGGCGTCGCCCGGACATAAAACAGCCATTTCTGGTGTGCTGTTGACCTGAATTTTCGATCCATGTGCATTTTATTGGATTCCGACGACCTTCGATTTTTTCCCTCAAAAAAATCCACTGCAATTTCGATGCGATTTCAAAGCGCTGACCCCCCAACTTTGACAAGCCACAGTTTCTAAACCAGGCGTCGCCCGGACATAAAACCGCCATTTCTGGTGTGCTGTTGACCTGAATTTTCGATCCATGTGCATTTTATTGGATTCCGACGACCTTCGATTTTTTCCCTCAAAAAAATCCAAGGCTAACCACTGCAATTTCGATGCGATTTCAAAGCGCTGACCCCCCAACTTTGACAAGCCACAGTTTCTAAACCAGGCGTCGCCTGGACATAAAACCGCCATTTCTGGTGTGCTGTTGACCTGAATTTTCGATCCATGTGCATTTTATTGGATTCCGACGACCTTCGATTTTTTCCCTCAAAAAAATCCAAGGCTAACCACTGCAATTTCGATGCGATTTCAAAGCGCTGACCCCCCAACTTTGACAAGCCACAGTTTCTAAACCAGGCGTCGCCCGGACATAAAACCGCCATTTCTGGTGTGCTGTTGACCTGAATTTTCGATCCATGTGCATTTTATTGGATTCCGACGACCTTCGATTTTTTCCCTCAAAAAAATCCAAGGCTAACCACTGCAATTTCGATGCGATTTCAAAGCGCTGACCCCCCAACTTTGACAAGCCACAGTTTCTAAACCAGGCGTCGCCTGGACATAAAACCGCCATTTCTGGTGTGCTGTTGACCTGAATTTTCGATCCATGTGCATTTTATTGGATTCCGACGACCTTCGATTTTTTCCCTCAAAAAAATCCAAGGCTAACCACTGCAATTTCGATGCGATTTCAAAGCGCTGACCCCCCAACTTTGACAAGCCACAGTTTCTAAACCAGGCGTCGCCCGGACATAAAACCGCCATTTCTGGTGTGCTGTTGACCTGAATTTTCGATCCATGTGCATTTTATTGGATTCCGACGACCTTCGATTTTTTCCCTCAAAAAAATCCAAGGCTAACCACTGCAATTTCGATGCGATTTCAAAGCGCTGACCCCCCAACTTTGACAAGCCACAGTTTCTAAACCAGGCGTCGCCCGGACATAAAACCGCCATTTCTGGTGTGCTGTTGACCTGAATTTTCGATCCATGTGCAGTTTATTGGATTCCGACGACCTTCGATTTTTTCCCTCAAAAAAATCCAAGGCTAACCACTGCAATTTCGATGCGATTTCAAAGCGCTGACCCCCCAACTTTGACAAGCCACAGTTTCTAAACCAGGCGTCGCCCGGACATAAAACCGCCATTTCTGGTGTGCTGTTGACCTGAATTTTCGATCCATGTGCATTTTATTGGATTCCGACGACCTTCGATTTTTTCCCTCAAAAAAATCCAAGGCTAACCACTGCAATTTCGATGCGATTTCAAAGCGCTGACCCCCCAACTTTGACAAGCCACAGTTTCTAAACCAGGCGTCGCCCGGACATAAAACCGCCATTTCTGGTGTGCTGTTGACCTGAATTTTCGATCCATGTGCATTTTATTGGATTCCGACGACCTTCGATTTTTTCCCTCAAAAAAATCCAAGGCTAACCACTGCAATTTCGATGCGATTTCAAAGCGCTGACCCCCCAACTTTGACAAGCCACAGTTTCTAAACCAGGCGTCGCCCGGACATAAAACCGCCATTTCTGGTGTGCTGTTGACCTGAATTTTCGATCCATGTGCATTTTATTGGATTCCGACGACCTTCGATTTTTTCCCTAAAAAAAATCCAAGGCTAACCACTGCAATTTCGATGCGATTTCAAAGCGCTGACCCCCCAACTTTGACAAGCCACAGTTTCTAAACCAGGCGTCGCCCGGACATAAAACCGCCATTTCTGGTGTGCTGTTGACCTGAATTTTCGATCCATGTGCATTTTATTGGATTCCGACGACCTTCGATTTTTTCCCTCAAAAAAATCCAAGGCTAACCACTGCAATTTCGATGCGATTTCAAAGCGCTGACCCCCCAGCTTTGACAAGCCACAGTTTCTAAACCAGGCGTCGCCCGGACATAAAACCGCCATTTCTGGTGTGCTGTTGACCTGAATTTTCGATCCATGTGCATTTTATTGGATTCCGACGACCTTCGATTTTTTCCCTCAAAAAAATCCAAGGCTAACCACTGCAATTTCGATGCGATTTCAAAGCGCTGACCCCCCAACTTTGACAAGCCACAGTTTCTAAACCAGGCGTCGCCCGGACATAAAACCGCCATTTCTGGTGTGCTGTTGACCTGAATTTTCGATCCATGTGCAGTTTATTGGATTCCGACGACCTTCGATTTTTTCCCTCAAAAAAATCCAAGGCTAACCACTGCAATTTCGATGCGATTTCAAAGCGCTGACCCCCCAACTTTGACAAGCCACAGTTTCTAAACCAGGCGTCGCCCGGACATAAAACCGCCATTTCTGGTGTGCTGTTGACCTGAATTTTCGATCCATGTGCAGTTTATTGGATTCCGACGACCTTCGATTTTTTCCCTCAAAAAAATCCAAGGCTAACCACTGCAATTTCGATGTGATTTCAAAGCGCTGACCCCCCAACTTTGACAAGCCACAGTTTCTAAACCAGGCGTCGCCCGGACATAAAACCGCCATTTCTGGTGTGCTGTTGACCTGAATTTTCGATCCATGTGCATTTTATTGGATTCCGACGACCTTCGATTTTTTCCCTCAAAAAAATCCAAGGCTAACCACTGCAATTTCGATGCGATTTCAAAGCGCTGACCCCCCAACTTTGACAAGCCACAGTTTCTAAACCAGGCGTCGCCCGGACATAAAACCGCCATTTCTGGTGTGCTGTTGACCTGAATTTTCGATCCATGTGCATTTTATTGGATTCCGACGACCTTCGATTTTTTCCCTCAAAAAAATCCAAGGCTAACCACTGCAATTTCGATGCGATTTCAAAGCGCTGACCCCCCAACTTTGACAAGCCACAGTTTCTAAACCAGGCGTCGCCCGGACATAAAACAGCCATTTCTGGTGTGCTGTTGACCTGAATTTTCGATCCATGTGCATTTTATTGGATTCCGACGACCTTCGATTTTTTCCCTCAAAAAAATCCAAGGCTAACCACTGCAATTTCGATGCGATTTCAAAGCGCTGACCCCCCAACTTTGACAAGCCACAGTTTCTAAACCAGGCGTCGCCCGGACATAAAACAGCCATTTCTGGTGTGCTGTTGACCTGAATTTTCGATCCATGTGCATTTTATTGGATTCCGACGACCTTCGATTTTTTCCCTCAAAAAAATCCACTGCAATTTCGATGCGATTTCAAAGCGCTGACCCCCCAACTTTGACAAGCCACAGTTTCTAAACCAGGCGTCGCCCGGACATAAAACCGCCATTTCTGGTGTGCTGTTGACCTGAATTTTCGATCCATGTGCATTTTATTGGATTCCGACGACCTTCGATTTTTTCCCTCAAAAAAATCCAAGGCTAACCACTGCAATTTCGATGCGATTTCAAAGCGCTGACCCCCCAACTTTGACAAGCCACAGTTTCTAAACCAGGCGTCGCCTGGACATAAAACCGCCATTTCTGGTGTGCTGTTGACCTGAATTTTCGATCCATGTGCATTTTATTGGATTCCGACGACCTTCGATTTTTTCCCTCAAAAAAATCCAAGGCTAACCACTGCAATTTCGATGCGATTTCAAAGCGCTGACCCCCCAACTTTGACAAGCCACAGTTTCTAAACCAGGCGTCGCCCGGACATAAAACCGCCATTTCTGGTGTGCTGTTGACCTGAATTTTCGATCCATGTGCATTTTATTGGATTCCGACGACCTTCGATTTTTTCCCTCAAAAAAATCCAAGGCTAACCACTGCAATTTCGATGCGATTTCAAAGCGCTGACCCCCCAACTTTGACAAGCCACAGTTTCTAAACCAGGCGTCGCCTGGACATAAAACCGCCATTTCTGGTGTGCTGTTGACCTGAATTTTCGATCCATGTGCATTTTATTGGATTCCGACGACCTTCGATTTTTTCCCTCAAAAAAATCCAAGGCTAACCACTGCAATTTCGATGCGATTTCAAAGCGCTGACCCCCCAACTTTGACAAGCCACAGTTTCTAAACCAGGCGTCGCCCGGACATAAAACCGCCATTTCTGGTGTGCTGTTGACCTGAATTTTCGATCCATGTGCATTTTATTGGATTCCGACGACCTTCGATTTTTTCCCTCAAAAAAATCCAAGGCTAACCACTGCAATTTCGATGCGATTTCAAAGCGCTGACCCCCCAACTTTGACAAGCCACAGTTTCTAAACCAGGCGTCGCCCGGACATAAAACCGCCATTTCTGGTGTGCTGTTGACCTGAATTTTCGATCCATGTGCAGTTTATTGGATTCCGACGACCTTCGATTTTTTCCCTCAAAAAAATCCAAGGCTAACCACTGCAATTTCGATGCGATTTCAAAGCGCTGACCCCCCAACTTTGACAAGCCACAGTTTCTAAACCAGGCGTCGCCCGGACATAAAACCGCCATTTCTGGTGTGCTGTTGACCTGAATTTTCGATCCATGTGCATTTTATTGGATTCCGACGACCTTCGATTTTTTCCCTCAAAAAAATCCAAGGCTAACCACTGCAATTTCGATGCGATTTCAAAGCGCTGACCCCCCAACTTTGACAAGCCACAGTTTCTAAACCAGGCGTCGCCCGGACATAAAACCGCCATTTCTGGTGTGCTGTTGACCTGAATTTTCGATCCATGTGCATTTTATTGGATTCCGACGACCTTCGATTTTTTCCCTCAAAAAAATCCACTGCAATTTCGATGCGATTTCAAAGCGCTGACCCCCCAACTTTGACAAGCCACAGTTTCTAAACCAGGCGTCGCCCGGACATAAAACCGCCATTTCTGGTGTGCTGTTGACCTGAATTTTCGATCCATGTGCATTTTATTGGATTCCGACGACCTTCGATTTTTTCCCTCAAAAAAATCCAAGGCTAACCACTGCAATTTCGATGCGATTTCAAAGCGCTGACCCCCCAACTTTGACAAGCCACAGTTTCTAAACCAGGCGTCGCCCGGACATAAAACCGCCATTTCTGGTGTGCTGTTGACCTGAATTTTCGATCCATGTGCATTTTATTGGATTCCGACGACCTTCGATTTTTTCCCTCAAAAAAATCCACTGCAATTTCGATGCGATTTCAAAGCGCTGACCCCCCAACTTTGACAAGCCACAGTTTCTAAACCAGG
The DNA here is from genome assembly GCA_930367185.1 of Myathropa florea. Taxonomy (NCBI): domain Eukaryota; kingdom Metazoa; phylum Arthropoda; class Insecta; order Diptera; family Syrphidae; genus Myathropa; species Myathropa florea. The sequence goes on along the minus strand of OV884005.1, from coordinate 42,329,392 downwards.
CGTCGCCCGGACATAAAACCGCCATTTCTGGTGTGCTGTTGACCTGAATTTTCGATCCATGTGCATTTTATTGGATTCCGACGACCTTCGATTTTTTCCCTCAAAAAAATCCAAGGCTAACCACTGCAATTTCGATGCGATTTCAAAGCGCTGACCCCCCAACTTTGACAAGCCACAGTTTCTAAACCAGGCGTCGCCCGGACATAAAACCGCCATTTCTGGTGTGCTGTTGACCTGAATTTTCGATCCATGTGCATTTTATTGGATTCCGACGACCTTCGATTTTTTCCCTCAAAAAAATCCACTGCAATTTCGATGCGATGTCAAAGCGCTGACCCCCCAACTTTGACAAGCCACAGTTTCTAAACCAGGCGTCGCCCGGACATAAAACCGCCATTTCTGGTGTGCTGTTGACCTGAATTTTCGATCCATGTGCATTTTATTGGATTCCGACGACCTTCGATTTTTTCCCTCAAAAAAATCCAAGGCTAACCACTGCAATTTCGATGCGATTTCAAAGCGCTGACCCCCCAACTTTGACAAGCCACAGTTTCTAAACCAGGCGTCGCCCGGACATAAAACCGCCACTTCTGGTGTGCTGTTGACCTGAACTTTCGATCCATGTGCATTTTATTGAATTCCGACGACCTTCGATTTTTTCCCTCAAAAAAATCCAAGGCTAACCACTGCAATTTCGATGCGATTTCAAAGCGCTGACCCCCCAACTTTGACAAGCCACAGTTTCTAAACCAGGCGTCGCCCGGACATAAAACCGCCACTTCTGGTGTGCTGTTGACCTGAACTTTCGATCCATGTGCATTTTATTGAATTCCGACGACCTTCGATTTTTTCCCTCAAAAAAATCCAAGGCTAACCACTGCAATTTCGATGCGATTTCAAAGCGCTGACCCCCCAACTTTGACAAGCCACAGTTTCTAAACCAGGCGTCGCCCGGACATAAAACCGCCATTTCTGGTGTGCTGTTGACCTGAATTTTCGATCCATGTGCATTTTATTGGATTCCGACGACCTTCGATTTTTTCCCTCAAAAAAATCGAAGGCTAACCACTGCAATTTCGATGCGATTTCAAAGCGCTGACCCCCCAACTTTGACAAGCCACAGTTTCTAAACCAGTCGTCGCCCGGACACAAAACAGCCACTTCTGGTGTGCTGTTGACCTGAACTTTCGATCCATGTGCATTTTATTGAATTCCGACGACCTTCGATTTTTTCCCTCAAAAAAATCCAAGGCTAACCACTGCAATTTCGATGCGATTTCAAAGCGCTGACCCCCCAACTTTGACAAGCCACAGTTTCTAAACCAGGCGTCGCCCGGACATAAAACCGCCATTTCTGGTGTGCTGTTGACCTGAATTTTCGATCCATGTGCATTTTATTGGATTCCGACGACCTTCGATTTTTTCCCTCAAAAAAATCCAAGGCTAACCACTGCAATTTCGATGCGATTTCAAAGCGCTGACCCCCCAACTTTGACAAGCCACAGTTTCTAAACCAGGCGTCGCCCGGACATAAAACCGCCATTTCTGGTGTGCTTTTACTGCAATTTCGATGCGATTTCAAAGCGCTGACCCCCCAACTTTGACAAGCCACAGTTTCTAAACCAGGCGTCGCCCGGACATAAAACCGCCATTTCTGGTGTGCTGTTGACCTGAATTTTCGATCCATGTGCAGTTTATTGGATTCCGACGACCTTCGATTTTTTCCCTCAAAAAAATCCAAGGCTAACCACTGCAATTTCGATGCGATTTCAAAGCGCTGACCCCCCAACTTTGACAAGCCACAGTTTCTAAACCAGGCGTCGCCCGGACATAAAACCGCCACTTCTGGTGTGCTGTTGACCTGAACTTTCGATCCATGTGCATTTTATTGAATTCCGACGACCTTCGATTTTTTCCCTCAAAAAAATCCACTGCAATTTCGATGCGATTTCAAAGCGCTGACCCCCCAACTTTGACAAGCCACAGTTTCTAAACCAGGCGTCGCCCGGACATAAAACCGCCATTTCTGGTGTGCTGTTGACCTGAATTTTCGATCCATGTGCATTTTATTGGATTCCGACGACCTTCGATTTTTTCCCTCAAAAAAATCCAAGGCTAACCACTGCAATTTCGATGCGATTTCAAAGCGCTGACCCCCCAACTTTGACAAGCCACAGTTTCTAAACCAGGCGTCGCCCGGACATAAAACCGCCATTTCTGGTGTGCTGTTGACCTGAATTTTCGATCCATGTGCATTTTATTGGATTCCGACGACCTTCGATTTTTTCCCTCAAAAAAATCCAAGGCTAACCACTGCAATTTCGATGCGATTTCAAAGCGCTGACCCCCCAACTTTGACAAGCCACAGTTTCTAAACCAGGCGTCGCCCGGACATAAAACCGCCATTTCTGGTGTGCTGTTGACCTGAATTTTCGATCCATGTGCATTTTATTGGATTCCGACGACCTTCGATTTTTTCCCTCAAAAAAATCCAAGGCTAACCACTGCAATTTCGATGCGATTTCAAAGCGCTGACCCCCCAACTTTGACAAGCCACAGTTTCTAAACCAGGCGTCGCCCGGACATAAAACCGCCATTTCTGGTGTGCTGTTGACCTGAATTTTCGATCCATGTGCAGTTTATTGGATTCCGACGACCTTCGATTTTTTCCCTCAAAAAAATCCAAGGCTAACCACTGCAATTTCGATGCGATTTCAAAGCGCTGACCCCCCAACTTTGACAAGCCACAGTTTCTAAACCAGGCGTCGCCCGGACATAAAACCGCCATTTCTGGTGTGCTGTTGACCTGAATTTTCGATCCATGTGCATTTTATTGAATTCCGACGACCTTCGATTTTTTCCCTCAAAAAAATCCAAGGCTAACCACTGCAATTTCGATGCGATTTCAAAGCGCTGACCCCCCAACTTTGACAAGCCACAGTTTCTAAACCAGGCGTCGCCCGGACATAAAACCGCCATTTCTGGTGTGCTGTTGACCTGAATTTTCGATCCATGTGCAGTTTATTGGATTCCGACGACCTTCGATTTTTTCCCTCAAAAAAATCCAAGGCTAACCACTGCAATTTCGATGCGATTTCAAAGCGCTGACCCCCCAACTTTGACAAGCCACAGTTTCTAAACCAGGCGTCGCCCGGACATAAAACCGCCACTTCTGGTGTGCTGTTGACCTGAACTTTCGATCCATGTGCATTTTATTGAATTCCGACGACCTTCGATTTTTTCCCTCAAAAAAATCCAAGGCTAACCACTGCAATTTCGATGCGATTTCAAAGCGCTGACCCCCCAACTTTGACAAGCCACAGTTTCTAAACCAGGCGTCGCCCGGACATAAAACCGCCATTTCTGGTGTGCTGTTGACCTGAATTTTCGATCCATGTGCATTTTATTGGATTCCGACGACCTTCGATTTTTTCCCTCAAAAAAATCCACTGCAATTTCGATGCGATTTCAAAGCGCTGACCCCCCAACTTTGACAAGCCACAGTTTCTAAACCAGGCGTCGCCCGGACATAAAACCGCCATTTCTGGTGTGCTGTTGACCTGAATTTTCGATCCATGTGCATTTTATTGGATTCCGACGACCTTCGATTTTTTCCCTCAAAAAAATCCAAGGCTAACCACTGCAATTTCGATGCGATTTCAAAGCGCTGACCCCCCAACTTTGACAAGCCACAGTTTCTAAACCAGGCGTCGCCCGGACATAAAACCGCCATTTCTGGTGTGCTGTTGACCTGAATTTTCGATCCATGTGCATTTTATTGGATTCCGACGACCTTCTATTTTTTCCCTCAAAAAAATCCAAGGCTAACCACTGCAATTTCGATGCGATTTCAAAGCGCTGACCCCCCAACTTTGACAAGCCACAGTTTCTAAACCAGGCGTCGCCCGGACATAAAACCGCCATTTCTGGTGTGCTGTTGACCTGAATTTTCGATCCATGTGCATTTTATTGGATTCCGACGACCTTCGATTTTTTCCCTCAAAAAAATCCAAGGCTAACCACTGCAATTTCGATGCGATTTCAAAGCGCTGACCCCCCAACTTTGACAAGCCACAGTTTCTAAACCAGGCGTCGCCCGGACATAAAACCGCCATTTCTGGTGTGCTGTTGACCTGAATTTTCGATCCATGTGCATTTTATTGGATTCCGACGACCTTCGATTTTTTCCCTCAAAAAAATCCAAGGCTAACCACTGCAATTTCGATGCGATTTCAAAGCGCTGACCCCCCAACTTTGACAAGCCACAGTTTCTAAACCAGGCGTCGCCCGGACATAAAACCGCCATTTCTGGTGTGCTGTTGACCTGAATTTTCGATCCATGTGCATTTTATTGAATTCCGACGACCTTCGATTTTTTCCCTCAAAAAAATCCAAGGCTAACCACTGCAATTTCGATGCGATTTCAAAGCGCTGACCCCCCAACTTTGACAAGCCACAGTTTCTAAACCAGGCGTCGCCCGGACATAAAACCGCCATTTCTGGTGTGCTGTTGACCTGAATTTTCGATCCATGTGCATTTTATTGGATTCCGACGACCTTCGATTTTTTCCCTCAAAAAAATCCAAGGCTAACCACTGCAATTTCGATGCGATTTCAAAGCGCTGACCCCCCAACTTTGACAAGCCACAGTTTCTAAACCAGGCGTCGCCCGGACATAAAACCGCCACTTCTGGTGTGCTGTTGACCTGAACTTTCGATCCATGTGCATTTTATTGAATTCCGACGACCTTCGATTTTTTCCCTCAAAAAAATCCAAGGCTAACCACTGCAATTTCGATGCGATTTCAAAGCGCTGACCCCCCAACTTTGACAAGCCACAGTTTCTAAACCAGGCGTCGCCCGGACATAAAACCGCCATTTCTGGTGTGCTGTTGACCTGAATTTTCGATCCATGTGCATTTTATTGGATTCCGACGACCTTCGATTTTTTCCCTCAAAAAAATCCAAGGCTAACCACTGCAATTTCGATGCGATTTCAAAGCGCTGACCCCCCAACTTTGACAAGCCACAGTTTCTAAACCAGGCGTCGCCCGGACATAAAACCGCCACTTCTGGTGTGCTGTTGACCTGAACTTTCGATCCATGTGCATTTTATTGAATTCCGACGACCTTCGATTTTTTCCCTCAAAAAAATCCAAGGCTAACCACTGCAATTTCGATGCGATTTCAAAGCGCTGACCCCCCAACTTTGACAAGCCACAGTTTCTAAACCAGGCGTCGCCCGGACATAAAACCGCCATTTCTGGTGTGCTGTTGACCTGAATTTTCGATCCATGTGCATTTTATTGGATTCCGACGACCTTCGATTTTTTCCCTCAAAAAAATCCAAGGCTAACCACTGCAATTTCGATGCGATTTCAAAGCGCTGACCCCCCAACTTTGACAAGCCACAGTTTCTAAACCAGGCGTCGCCCGGACATAAAACCGCCATTTCTGGTGTGCTGTTGACCTGAATTTTCGATCCATGTGCATTTTATTGGATTCCGACGACCTTCGATTTTTTCCCTCAAAAAAATCCACTGCAATTTCGATGCGATTTCAAAGCGCTGACCCCCCAACTTTGACAAGCCACAGTTTCTAAACCAGGCGTCGCCCGGACATAAAACCGCCATTTCTGGTGTGCTGTTGACCTGAATTTTCGATCCATGTGCATTTTATTGGATTCCGACGACCTTCGATTTTTTCCCTCAAAAAAATCCAAGGCTAACCACTGCAATTTCGATGCGATTTCAAAGCGCTGACCCCCCAACTTTGACAAGCCACAGTTTCTAAACCAGGCGTCGCCCGGACATAAAACCGCCATTTCTGGTGTGCTGTTGACCTGAATTTTCGATCCATGTGCATTTTATTGGATTCCGACGACCTTCGATTTTTTCCCTCAAAAAAATCCAAGGCTAACCACTGCAATTTCGATGCGATTTCAAAGCGCTGAGCCCCCAACTTTGACAAGCCACAGTTTCTAAACCAGGCGTCGCCCGGACATAAAACCGCCATTTCTGGTGTGCTGTTGACCTGAATTTTCGATCCATGTGCATTTTATTGGATTCCGACGACCTTCGATTTTTTCCCTCAAAAAAATCCAAGGCTAACCACTGCAATTTCGATGCGATTTCAAAGCGCTGACCCCCCAACTTTGACAAGCCACAGTTTCTAAACCAGGCGTCGCCCGGACATAAAACCGCCATTTCTGGTGTGCTGTTGACCTGAATTTTCGATCCATGTGCATTTTATTGGATTCCGACGACCTTCGATTTTTTCCCTCAAAAAAATCCACTGCAATTTCGATGCGATTTCAAAGCGCTGACCCCCCAACTTTGACAAGCCACAGTTTCTAAACCAGGCGTCGCCCGGACATAAAACCGCCATTTCTGGTGTGCTGTTGACCTGAATTTTCGATCCATGTGCAGTTTATTGGATTCCGACGACCTTCGATTTTTTCCCTCAAAAAAATCCAAGGCTAACCACTGCAATTTCGATGCGATTTCAAAGCGCTGACCCCCCAACTTTGACAAGCCACAGTTTCTAAACCAGGCGTCGCCCGGACATAAAACCGCCATTTCTGGTGTGCTGTTGACCTGAATTTTCGATCCATGTGCAGTTTATTGGATTCCGACGACCTTCGATTTTTTCCCTCAAAAAAATCCAAGGCTAACCACTGCAATTTCGATGCGATTTCAAAGCGCTGACCCCCCAACTTTGACAAGCCACAGTTTCTAAACCAGGCGTCGCCCGGACATAAAACCGCCATTTCTGGTGTGCTGTTGACCTGAATTTTCGATCCATGTGCATTTTATTGGATTCCGACGACCTTCGATTTTTTCCCTCAAAAAAATCCACTGCAATTTCGATGCGATTTCAAAGCGCTGACCCCCCAACTTTGACAAGCCACAGTTTCTAAACCAGGCGTCGCCCGGACATAAAACCGCCATTTCTGGTGTGCTGTTGACCTGAATTTTCGATCCATGTGCATTTTATTGGATTCCGACGACCTTCGATTTTTTCCCTCAAAAAAATCCAAGGCTAACCACTGCAATTTCGATGCGATTTCAAAGCGCTGACCCCCCAACTTTGACAAGCCACAGTTTCTAAACCAGGCGTCGCCCGGACATAAAACCGCCATTTCTGGTGTGCTGTTGACCTGAATTTTCGATCCATGTGCAGTTTATTGGATTCCGACGACCTTCGATTTTTTCCCTCAAAAAAAATCCAAGGCTAACCACTGCAATTTCGATGCGATTTCAAAGCGCTGACCCCCCAACTTTGACAAGCCACAGTTTCTAAACCAGGCGTCGCCCGGACATAAAACCGCCATTTCTGGTGTGCTGTTGACCTGAATTTTCGATCCATGTGCAGTTTATTGGATTCCGACGACCTTCGATTTTTTCCCTCAAAAAAAATCCAAGGCTAACCACTGCAATTTCGATGCGATTTCAAAGCGCTGACCCCCCAACTTTGACAAGCCACAGTTTCTAAACCAGGCGTCGCCCGGACATAAAACCGCCATTTCTGGTGTGCTGTTGACCTGAATTTTCGATCCATGTGCAGTTTATTGGATTCCGACGACCTTCGATTTTTTCCCTCAAAAAAAATCCAAGGCTAACCACTGCAATTTCGATGCGATTTCAAAGCGCTGACCCCCCAACTTTGACAAGCCACAGTTTCTAAACCAGGCGTCGCCCGGACATAAAACCGCCATTTCTGGTGTGCTGTTGACCTGAATTTTCGATCCATGTGCATTTTATTGGATTCCGACGACCTTCGATTTTTTCCCTCAAAAAAATCCACTGCAATTTCGATGCGATTTCAAAGCGCTGACCCCCCAACTTTGACAAGCCACAGTTTCTAAACCAGGCGTCGCCCGGACATAAAACCGCCATTTCTGGTGTGCTGTTGACCTGAATTTTCGATCCATGTGCAGTTTATTGGATTCCGACGACCTTCGATTTTTTCCCTCAAAAAAAATCCAAGGCTAACCACTGCAATTTCGATGCGATTTCAAAGCGCTGACCCCCCAACTTTGACAAGCCACAGTTTCTAAACCAGGCGTCGCCCGGACATAAAACCGCCATTTCTGGTGTGCTGTTGACCTGAATTTTCGATCCATGTGCATTTTATTGGATTCCGACGACCTTCGATTTTTTCCCTCAAAAAAAATCCAAGGCTAACCACTGCAATTTCGATGCGATTTCAAAGCGCTGACCCCCCAACTTTGACAAGCCACAGTTTCTAAACCAGGCGTCGCCCGGACATAAAACCGCCATTTCTGGTGTGCTGTTGACCTGAATTTTCGATCCATGTGCATTTTATTGGATTCCGACGACCTTCGAATTTTTCCCTCAAAAAAATCCACTGCAATTTCGATGCGATTTCAAAGCGCTGACCCCCCAACTTTGACAAGCCACAGTTTCTAAACCAGGCGTCGCCCGGACATAAAACCGCCATTTCTGGTGTGCTGTTGACCTGAATTTTCGATCCATGTGCAGTTTATTGGATTCCGACGACCTTCGATTTTTTCCCTCAAAAAAAATCCAAGGCTAACCACTGCAATTTCGATGCGATTTCAAAGCGCTGACCCCCCAACTTTGACAAGCCACAGTTTCTAAACCAGGCGTCGCCCGGACATAAAACCGCCATTTCTGGTGTGCTGTTGACCTGAATTTTCGATCCATGTGCATTTTATTGGATTCCGACGACCTTCGATTTTTTCCCTCAAAAAAATCCACTGCAATTTCGATGCGATTTCAAAGCGCTGACCCCCCAACTTTGACAAGCCACAGTTTCTAAACCAGGCGTCGCCCGGACATAAAACCGCCATTTCTGGTGTGCTGTTGACCTGAATTTTCGATCCATGTGCATTTTATTGGATTCCGACGACCTTCGATTTTTTCCCTCAAAAAAATCCAAGGCTAACCACTGCAATTTCGATGCGATTTCAAAGCGCTGACCCCCCAACTTTGACAAGCCACAGTTTCTAAACCAGGCGTCGCCCGGACATAAAACCGCCATTTCTGGTGTGCTGTTGACCTGAATTTTCGATCCATGTGCATTTTATTGGATTCCGACGACCTTCGATTTTTTCCCTCAAAAAAATCCACTGCAATTTCGATGCGATTTCAAAGCGCTGACCCCCCAACTTTGACAAGCCACAGTTTCTAAACCAGGCGTCGCCCGGACATAAAACCGCCATTTCTGGTGTGCTGTTGACCTGAATTTTCGATCCATGTGCATTTTATTGGATTCCGACGACCTTCGATTTTTTCCCTCAAAAAAATCCACTGCAATTTCGATGCGATTTCAAAGCGCTGACCCCCCAACTTTGACAAGCCACAGTTTCTAAACCAGGCGTCGCCCGGACATAAAACCGCCATTTCTGGTGTGCTGTTGACCTGAATTTTCGATCCATGTGCAGTTTATTGGATTCCGACGACCTTCGATTTTTTCCCTCAAAAAAATCCAAGGCTAACCACTGCAATTTCGATGCGATTTCAAAGCGCTGACCCCCCAACTTTGACAAGCCACAGTTTCTAAACCAGGCGTCGCCCGGACATAAAACCGCCATTTCTGGTGTGCTGTTGACCTGAATTTTCGATCCATGTGCATTTTATTGGATTCCGACGACCTTCGATTTTTTCCCTCAAAAAAATCCACTGCAATTTCGATGCGATTTCAAAGCGCTGACCCCCCAACTTTGACAAGCCACAGTTTCTAAACCAGGCGTCGCCCGGACATAAAACCGCCATTTCTGGTGTGCTGTTGACCTGAATTTTCGATCCATGTGCAGTTTATTGGATTCCGACGACCTTCGATTTTTTCCCTCAAAAAAAATCCAAGGCTAACCACTGCAATTTCGATGCGATTTCAAAGCGCTGACCCCCCAACTTTGACAAGCCACAGTTTCTAAACCAGGCGTCGCCCGGACATAAAACCGCCATTTCTGGTGTGCTGTTGACCTGAATTTTCGATCCATGTGCATTTTATTGGATTCCGACGACCTTCGATTTTTTCCCTCAAAAAAATCCACTGCAATTTCGATGCGATTTCAAAGCGCTGACCCCCCAACTTTGACAAGCCACAGTTTCTAAACCAGGCGTCGCCCGGACATAAAACCGCCATTTCTGGTGTGCTGTTGACCTGAATTTTCGATCCATGTGCAGTTTATTGGATTCCGACGACCTTCGATTTTTTCCCTCAAAAAAATCCAAGGCTAACCACTGCAATTTCGATGCGATTTCAAAGCGCTGACCCCCCAACTTTGACAAGCCACAGTTTCTAAACCAGGCGTCGCCCGGACATAAAACCGCCATTTCTGGTGTGCTGTTGACCTGAATTTTCGATCCATGTGCATTTTATTGGATTCCGACGACCTTCGATTTTTTCCCTCAAAAAAATCCACTGCAATTTCGATGCGATTTCAAAGCGCTGACCCCCCAACTTTGACAAGCCACAGTTTCTAAACCAGGCGTCGCCCGGACATAAAACCGCCATTTCTGGTGTGCTGTTGACCTGAATTTTCGATCCATGTGCATTTTATTGGATTCCGACGACCTTCGATTTTTTCCCTCAAAAAAATCCACTGCAATTTCGATGCGATTTCAAAGCGCTGACCCCCCAACTTTGACAAGCCACAGTTTCTAAACCAGGCGTCGCCCGGACATAAAACCGCCATTTCTGGTGTGCTGTTGACCTGAATTTTCGATCCATGTGCAGTTTATTGGATTCCGACGACCTTCGATTTTTTCCCTCAAAAAAATCCAAGGCTAACCACTGCAATTTCGATGCGATTTCAAAGCGCTGACCCCCCAACTTTGACAAGCCACAGTTTCTAAACCAGGCGTCGCCCGGACATAAAACCGCCATTTCTGGTGTGCTGTTGACCTGAATTTTCGATCCATGTGCATTTTATTGGATTCCGACGACCTTCGATTTTTTCCCTCAAAAAAATCCAAGGCTAACCACTGCAATTTCGATGCGATTTCAAAGCGCTGACCCCCCAACTTTGACAAGCCACAGTTTCTAAACCAGGCGTCGCCCGGACATAAAACCGCCATTTCTGGTGTGCTGTTGACCTGAATTTTCGATCCATGTGCATTTTATTGGATTCCGACGACCTTCGATTTTTTCCCTCAAAAAAATCCACTGCAATTTCGATGCGATTTCAAAGCGCTGACCCCCCAACTTTGACAAGCCACAGTTTCTAAACCAGGCGTCGCCCGGACATAAAACCGCCATTTCTGGTGTGCTGTTGACCTGAATTTTCGATCCATGTGCATTTTATTGGATTCCGACGACCTTCGATTTTTTCCCTCAAAAAAATCCAAGGCTAACCACTGCAATTTCGATGCGATTTCAAAGCGCTGACCCCCCAACTTTGACAAGCCACAGTTTCTAAACCAGGCGTCGCCCGGACATAAAACCGCCATTTCTGGTGTGCTGTTGACCTGAATTTTCGATCCATGTGCAGTTTATTGGATTCCGACGACCTTCGATTTTTTCCCTCAAAAAAAATCCAAGGCTAACCACTGCAATTTCGATGCGATTTCAAAGCGCTGACCCCCCAACTTTGACAAGCCACAGTTTCTAAACCAGGCGTCGCCCGGACATAAAACCGCCATTTCTGGTGTGCTGTTGACCTGAATTTTCGATCCATGTGCAGTTTATTGGATTCCGACGACCTTCGATTTTTTCCCTCAAAAAAATCCAAGGCTAACCACTGCAATTTCGATGCGATTTCAAAGCGCTGACCCCCCAACTTTGACAAGCCACAGTTTCTAAACCAGGCGTCGCCCGGACATAAAACCGCCATTTCTGGTGTGCTGTTGACCTGAATTTTCGATCCATGTGCATTTTATTGGATTCCGACGACCTTCGATTTTTTCCCTCAAAAAAATCCACTGCAATTTCATTGCGATTTCAAAGCGCTGACCCCCCAACTTTGACAAGCCACAGTTTCTAAACCAGGCGTCGCCCGGACATAAAACCGCCATTTCTGGTGTGCTGTTGACCTGAATTTTCGATCCATGTGCATTTTATTGGATTCCGACGACCTTCGATTTTTTCCCTCAAAAAAATCCAAGGCTAACCACTGCAATTTCGATGCGATTTCAAAGCGCTGACCCCCCAACTTTGACAAGCCACAGTTTCTAAACCAGGCGTCGCCCGGACATAAAACCGCCATTTCTGGTGTGCTGTTGACCTGAATTTTCGATCCATGTGCATTTTATTGGATTCCGACGACCTTCGATTTTTTCCCTCAAAAAAATCCACTGCAATTTCGATGCGATTTCAAAGCGCTGACCCCCCAACTTTGACAAGCCACAGTTTCTAAACCAGGCGTCGCCCGGACATAAAACCGCCATTTCTGGTGTGCTGTTGACCTGAATTTTCGATCCATGTGCATTTTATTGGATTCCGACGACCTTCGATTTTTTCCCTCAAAAAAATCCACTGCAATTTCGATGCGATTTCAAAGCGCTGACCCCCCAACTTTGACAAGCCACAGTTTCTAAACCAGGCGTCGCCCGGACATAAAACCGCCATTTCTGGTGTGCTGTTGACCTGAATTTTCGATCCATGTGCATTTTATTGGATTCCGACGACCTTCGATTTTTTCCCTCAAAAAAATCCAAGGCTAACCACTGCAATTTCGATGCGATTTCAAAGCGCTGACCCCCCAACTTTGACAAGCCACAGTTTCTAAACCAGGCGTCGCCCGGACATAAAACCGCCATTTCTGGTGTGCTGTTGACCTGAATTTTCGATCCATGTGCAGTTTATTGGATTCCGACGACCTTCGATTTTTTCCCTCAAAAAAAATCCAAGGCTAACCACTGCAATTTCGATGCGATTTCAAAGCGCTGACCCCCCAACTTTGACAAGCCACAGTTTCTAAACCAGGCGTCGCCCGGACATAAAACCGCCATTTCTGGTGTGCTGTTGACCTGAATTTTCGATCCATGTGCATTTTATTGGATTCCGACGACCTTCGATTTTTTCCCTCAAAAAAATCCACTGCAATTTCGATGCGATTTCAAAGCGCTGACCCCCCAACTTTGACAAGCCACAGTTTCTAAACCAGGCGTCGCCCGGACATAAAACCGCCATTTCTGGTGTGCTGTTGACCTGAATTTTCGATCCATGTGCATTTTATTGGATTCCGACGACCTTCGATTTTTTCCCTCAAAAAAATCCACTGCAATTTCATTGCGATTTCAAAGCGCTGACCCCCCAACTTTGACAAGCCACAGTTTCTAAACCAGGCGTCGCCCGGACATAAAACCGCCATTTCTGGTGTGCTGTTGACCTGAATTTTCGATCCATGTGCAGTTTATTGGATTCCGACGACCTTCGATTTTTTCCCTCAAAAAAAATCCAAGGCTAACCACTGCAATTTCGATGCGATTTCAAAGCGCTGACCCCCCAACTTTGACAAGCCACAGTTTCTAAACCAGGCGTCGCCCGGACATAAAACCGCCATTTCTGGTGTGCTGTTGACCTGAATTTTCGATCCATGTGCATTTTATTGGATTCCGACGACCTTCGATTTTTTCCCTCAAAAAAATCCAAGGCTAACCACTGCAATTTCGATGTGATTTCAAAGCGCTGACCCCCCAACTTTGACAAGCCACAGTTTCTAAACCAGGCGTCGCCCGGACATAAAACCGCCATTTCTGGTGTGCTGTTGACCTGAATTTTCGATCCATGTGCATTTTATTGGATTCCGACGACCTTCGATTTTTTCCCTCAAAAAAATCCAAGGCTAACCACTGCAATTTCGATGCGATTTCAAAGCGCTGACACCCCAACTTTGACAAGCCACAGTTTCTAAACCAGGCGTCGCCCGGACATAAAACCGCCATTTCTGGTGTGCTGTTGACCTGAATTTTCGATCCATGTGCATTTTATTGGATTCCGACGACCTTCGATTTTTTCCCTCAAAAAAATCCACTGCAATTTCGATGCGATTTCAAAGCGCTGACCCCCCAACTTTGACAAGCCACAGTTTCTAAACCAGGCGTCGCCCGGACATAAAACCGCCATTTCTGGTGTGCTGTTGACCTGAATTTTCGATCCATGTGCAGTTTATTGGATTCCGACGACCTTCGATTTTTTCCCTCAAAAAAAATCCAAGGCTAACCACTGCAATTTCGATGCGATTTCAAAGCGCTGACCCCCCAACTTTGACAAGCCACAGTTTCTAAACCAGGCGTCGCCCGGACATAAAACCGCCATTTCTGGTGTGCTGTTGACCTGAATTTTCGATCCATGTGCATTTTATTGGATTCCGACGACCTTCGATTTTTTCCCTCAAAAAAATCCACTGCAATTTCATTGCGATTTCAAAGCGCTGACCCCCCAACTTTGACAAGCCACAGTTTCTAAACCAGGCGTCGCCCGGACATAAAACCGCCATTTCTGGTGTGCTGTTGACCTGAATTTTCGATCCATGTGCATTTTATTGGATTCCGACGACCTTCGATTTTTTCCCTCAAAAAAAATCCACTGCAATTTCGATGCGATTTCAAAGCGCTGACCCCCCAACTTTGACAAGCCACAGTTTCTAAACCAGGCGTCGCCCGGACATAAAACCGCCATTTCTGGTGTGCTGTTGACCTGAATTTTCGATCCATGTGCAGTTTATTGGATTCCGACGACCTTCGATTTTTTCCCTCAAAAAAAATCCAAGGCTAACCACTGCAATTTCGATGCGATTTCAAAGCGCTGACCCCCCAACTTTGACAAGCCACAGTTTCTAAACCAGGCGTCGCCCGGACATAAAACCGCCATTTCTGGTGTGCTGTTGACCTGAATTTTCGATCCATGTGCATTTTATTGGATTCCGACGACCTTCGATTTTTTCCCTCAAAAAAATCCACTGCAATTTCGATGCGATTTCAAAGCGCTGACCCCCCAACTTTGACAAGCCACAGTTTCTAAACCAGGCGTCGCCCGGACATAAAACCGCCATTTCTGGTGTGCTGTTGACCTGAATTTTCGATCCATGTGCATTTTATTGGATTCCGACGACCTTCGATTTTTTCCCTCAAAAAAATCCACTGCAATTTCGATGCGATTTCAAAGCGCTGACCCCCCAACTTTGACAAGCCACAGTTTCTAAACCAGGCGTCGCCCGGACATAAAACCGCCATTTCTGGTGTGCTGTTGACCTGAATTTTCGATCCATGTGCAGTTTATTGGATTCCGACGACCTTCGATTTTTTCCCTCAAAAAAAATCCAAGGCTAACCACTGCAATTTCGATGCGATTTCAAAGCGCTGACCCCCCAACTTTGACAAGCCACAGTTTCTAAACCAGGCGTCGCCCGGACATAAAACCGCCATTTCTGGTGTGCTGTTGACCTGAATTTTCGATCCATGTGCATTTTATTGGATTCCGACGACCTTCGATTTTTTCCCTCAAAAAAATCCAAGGCTAACCACTGCAATTTCGATGCGATTTCAAAGCGCTGACCCCCCAACTTTGACAAGCCACAGTTTCTAAAATTCAGGGGAAAAAGTAACCTACTGTTGTGATTTCTCAGCAAAACTCAAAATACCAGGCCACCAGAATGCTGAAAAAATCAGTAGGTATCCTTTTGAAAACACCCACTGCGTATGCAACAAATTCGCATTATGAGCAGAAATGGAAAAGTATTGCATATATCTAGGTTTAACTAAGTTTGAAGTGGATCTCCTGAAAGAAGAGGTCAGTTGCAGTCCTGAAAAGGACTTTTTGAATATGGTTTACTTGGGGGTTGACCTTGAATGTTGGAGGGCACTAGGACCTGCTGAGTCAGACAGATATAACTGCTGCCCAACAGATCAACCTCCTTTAATGTATTTTTTTACCTCACAAATGTATAGACATTTGTCAAGATGTAACTCTGGGACCATAGAAAAGGGGTCAAAAGTTTCCTTTTCAACAAAAACTTCGCGAACCGGCCAAGTTAACAAGACAATTTGACAATTGACAATTGAAAAAGAGCGAAATTGACGCCAGGTGCGCCGTTTTCGACATGGTTCATGGTTTTTTAAGTTAATTGCTCTTTTCTGCGCTTTGATGCGAGAAACGTCATCGAAATCGCATCGGATCCGCAAAGAGGGGGGTTTTTAGATCCCAAACATCTTGAATTGATTTTTGAGCAGAATGTTGTCACCAACCCAAGAGTGGAGTTATTTGCTTTGTTTCGAAATTAACGCCAATTATCAAATTCGATCGAATCTTGTGAATTGGATAAAGCGTGGAATGAAGAGGAATCCACTTGGGATTTGAATCAAGATCGACAATTTGCTGATTGAAAATGAAACTTTGATTAGACGACTTGGAGACGTTAATCATTTAAGGCAATTAATCCATTCTCGTCATCAGAACAGAATGAGGTTTTCAACATGTTCGCTCCTCTCTTTCGGCTTTTTTTTTTCGGAGGATTATTAAAACTATTGGAGCACTCAGACTCAAAACGGGTTCATTGTACTGCCAGGTAGCAACCTAATCCAGTGCCGTTAATTTGATCCCAACGGCAAATGGTGACTGGACCAGATTCGATTTCACTAGGATTTGAACCTGGCCACTTAACCAACTGCGCCATCCAGTCTTTCGGCTTAAATAACAAGACAAATCAAAGACATTCATCTACACTGTTCCCTACCAAAGAATGAATGAAAGTTTCCTAAAAACATGGAAAAAGGACGAAAATTCTCTGAGCAAGAGAATCGGGTTGTTGTTGAAGGATTTGTGCCTTGACTAGGAAGATGAACACTTCTTAATACGAAGGAAATCAGTTGCTCCGCCGGAAATCACTTAACCACCTCGTAAGCAACGCACATACTCGATGTGTCGCACCTCGTCGAATGGCCCTCACAATTATACGTGCTCTGCATCAATCACAAAACGATGAATGGAACGCGGAAATATTAACACCCTCCTGTCATATTTTAATCAATTCCACGAAAGCCGTAAATTTTAATTTTGAATTCAACACCCAACACACGATTACCATTTCAGTACTAATTCTGGTACAAAAAACTACGAGCCATTGGCAATACTAAGCCACACCCAGCTGCGATAACACAGAGAGAACACAGAAGAGGCGACGAATAAAAGAACCCCATTTGCCATCAGAAGGAAAACACGAAAAAACGATTGAATTTCTCTTTGTAAAGTAAATATATTGATCTTGACTGACTAAATTCTAAGTAAAGCACATTTGTTTGAACTTAAAAATCTAACAATTCACTCGAAACTCGAACATCGGGTTTCCGTATCACTCGTTCGCATTGCACACTTGGGAGCTCATAACCTCATCGACATTCTCTGCGTGACATTTGTGGTGGGTTTCTTGATTTTCTGCTCCTTCTCCAGAATGGCATCTCGAATCATTTTCGACCATGGCGTCAGAACAACCGGCGGGAGCTTGGGCAACGGCGATACCAGCACCTTCGGCACGGCCAATCTTGCAACCTCCTCTGGCGTCTTCGATGGCAACGTAGAGACGCTGAAGTCGGCGGCGTCGTTACAATGCAAAATCCGTTTTCGCAGGAATCTCTGATACGGTCTCTTCGGCGTCGAACACGATAATCCATCGCTGTGACAATCGAGGAAATTCTTGAAACTGGGCAAGGCTTCAAAGGAATCCTTTTCCTCTTCACTGTGAGACACTTCCAAGTCGTCGAAGATGTTCGACAATGCGGTCACAAACTCCTCACTATTGTTTCCTTCGATGAATGCCATTTTGTTTTTTCAATCTTTTGAAGATCTTATCTTACAAGCGAGGACGAGCCTTTAGAAGGACTTTGTTGTAGTTGAATGCACTGCTGAGACGAGAATGAAGAGAAGACTGAAGTGCGTTGCAGACGAGAGAGCAGGTCGATACATTGTGTGATTGACGGAGTACCTGATCGTGCACACGCACACAACTGAACACATTTGCTATGGATGCAGCTGTTTATGGTATGCCCGCACGAACACATTCTCAGAAGTCATTAGCCGCGAGGAATGTTTGTATGACTTTGTACTCTCACCGCAGGTATTCGATAAGCAACCCCTATTTTTTTTACGACAGGCGACCATATGACTTTTTGAGGGACATGTTTGCTTAGGCTGTGGTGGTGTTGGTGTAAGGGTCAGAGATTTTAGGGTTCTTCGACTGCAATTAGGGCTGGAAAATCACATGAATTTATTTTTGGTTCCCAAGAAATGCAAAAAGCAATTACGAGAGGAGAGAGAGAGAGAGTGTTGAGTGTTTTGGAGGGGAAATATTTTACGAGATTAGCCACGATCTGGAGCAATAACCTTGAAAGCGGATTTTGATTCAAATGATTCTTTGTATAATCGGAAGCGTGTAAATTCTGCATAAATCATTAGTTAGGTTAGGTTAGGTAAGGCTGCTGCCAGCACACTTAAGCCATGTCATCATTAGCTAAATCGCAAGAGTCTTCAAGCTTTCACAAGGCTAGGTAGGGTGCCCTTGCAAACGTAGCTTAGGCTAGATTTTTCTGGAGGTGTGGCCCGTTGTGCCTCTCATCCATCTATTGTTTGTTTTTTGAGTTGCCTCCTCTCGTAGCAACAGGAGACATACCTACAGGCGCTTTAATGGTCCAATGGTCGTTTAATAGATCAACTCTGGACAATCTGCGCTGGGACTGCCCGCATCCTTGGTTAGGGCTTCCGTCGATGCTTGGACCTCTCGACAGCACAACCACAGGTGGCATGAATCTCCAGGATGTAGACAGACCAAGCGCATGCTCCTCACCGTCTGTAAGAAATCCGCGGGTTTTTATTTTATCTCTTAACAGAATAGACTGCAGACAACTTACCGGTGTACTAACAGGTCACTACATCTTCGCCAAACACCTAAGTGTGCTTGGCCTAAGCGACGAAACTCCCTGCGACGCCTGTGAGGTGAGAGATAAGGTGAGAGCTGATGATGTAGGCTCCTCATCACTGAAGCGCCTGCTGCTGGAAGGCCATGAAATTGCATTTAAAGTAGGTTGCTACCTGGTAGTACAATGTACTAGTTTTTGAGCCTGAATGCCCCGGTGTAGAGTCTCCAAACCTCCGACAAAAAAAAACTGTGGCCGACACAATAGATCTCTCTAAGTCGCAGTGTCTGTCTTAACGGCTGAGTTGTACAAGAGGACAAATCAAAAACTCTGATCTAAGTGCACTTCAAAGACACTTTAACTTAAAAAATTACCCTTTTCTACGAATTTTCGGAGTCATTGCCCCTCTGTCTCCAAGAAGACAAGATCTTCATTGTATTCTCCAACGTATGAATGTTTACTTCTGCTCAAATTCTAGGCCGTGACTCAGACCACTGTTCAACAAGGAAGTGACATCAATGGCCAACAACTAATTGCCACCAAATTGATTCTCCCAAAAATAAAAACAATTCAATAATGAATCATCTATCCATGGATAAACGAGCGCACTCCACCACCATTTACGATTGACAAGAACCACGGAATACCAGAGATAAGCAAGTTATATGAACTTGTTGGAGGACTGCTTATCAGACCGAAGCCTATCTCGGCCGCCCCATCGTTTCTGAAGGAAAAAAAAATCCCCCACAGTATTTCAAGCACTCTTTTCAGATTTCTATCGTGAACGGTAGGCATAACTACCCCCACTCCCCAGAGCGAACAACAGACTCCCTTGACTGATTAATACAAAATTCAAAGATTTCCACAAAAACAAACATTTCAATTGGGAACTATCGTTTCATAAATTTTCAGGTTCGGTGTTCGCGTATCGCTTCCGATTAAGGGTGAAGTGGTTTAACCCCGATAACAGACAAGAATTGGTTCGATATCTTATCACAGAAGTAATAGAGAGAAAAAAAAAAAAATAAAAATACGAATAAAAGCTTCCAACGGACTAATTAGTGCCGAAGTGACACCACACCGCCGGCCGGGAGTGCAAACGTAACGTGAAATACATAAGGTGTGACTTTCTGTACTCGAATCTCGTTAGTAATTGAGTTACTCTCGAACGAAGCAGTTTTGCGGTGAAAGAAAGGATTAACCCAGCAGAGCACCGAAAGCAAATTGAAGTGGAAGAACAGTTGGAACGTGTGATCTGAGATTTGAGAGAAAGGAAAAGACAAGACAAAATGGGAGCCTGTTGGGAATGCATCAAATGCCCGGGAAAGGTTGTGTGCTGGTGAGTAGAGTGGGGCTGTGGTCTTTTTTTTCGAGGGAATAAAGTGCGATGAAGGATAGGCTTTCATGCGTAGTTTTTTGGGAAGAGTGATATAGCTTCTTAGCCTTATGGCTAAAATCAGATTGTAAAGGAAAGAGTGCTATGGCGGGTTTTACACGAGGGATTCTTGAGCAATTCGGTTACTCGAATTTTATGCATTTGCTCTCTTCTAATCGTGGGGAAGAGTGAGACAGAAACAATAAAATGAAAAATGAAGGCAATCGCATAAGAGAATGACCGAAAGTTTAATGCTCGTGCAAAACCCGCCACAGGCTTTCATCTACGGTTTTTTGGAAAGAGGCTACGGCGGGTTTTACACGAGAAATTCTCGGATGTAATGCATTTCCTTTCTTCTAATTGCGCTGAAGTGTGAGATAGAAACAGAAAAGATTGAAAAAATGGAGCCAACCTCAAAAGAAAGTGAACAATTGTTGAAGCAACCGAGAGGCTCTGTCATGGTCCCGCCTTTGGTCGTATCAGGTGTCAATTATTCGGTGCTGATGATGCAGGCTCCTCATCACAGAAGCGCCTGCTGGTCTTCTTCCGCCTGCTGAAATTTCAGTAAAAGTTGGTTGCTACCTGGCAGTACAATGAAACAGTTTTTGAGCCTGAGCGCTCCAGTGTAGCGTTTCAAAAACCTCTGGAATAAAAAAACGAGAGGCTCGTTTAAAACCTACTATAAGCTTTCATCTATGGTTTCTTCGAGAGAGTGCTGTACCGAGTTTTACACGAGAATTTCTATTAGCAACTCGGTTGCACCGATGTCATGCATTTGCTCTCTTCTAATCTTGCGGAAAAGTGAGATGGAAACAGATAAAATTAGAAAAATGGAGACAACTCCAAATGAGAATGACCGATGAAGCAACTGACAGGCTCGTGTAAAACCTGTCACAGGTAGTGATGGGCAACTTTTTTTACCCATCCAGTAGGTATTTATGAGAGAGTAAATACCGGGTATTTGCCAATCACTAGTCACAGACTTTCGTCTGTGGTTTTTGAGAAGAGTGCTTTCGATCGTTGCAAAATGGACGAGTCAAATTTTTGTCGGTGCTACTAAATACGACGGACGAGTGCATTTTGTTCGATACTTCCAAAAATGGGCCAGCATTCTTGTTCAGCATTCATGGATATTCCAAGGAATGCAATGGTCCTCAGAAGACATGGACTCTTCTTCTTCAAGTTCCTTTCCGCTTCGGAGGTTGGAAATCATCATCAAGTATTAGCTCGTTTGTCTCTTACTCCTCATAGATTGACATACTCGTGGATAGAGTTTCTCAAGCTCAAAAAGCTCGAAAGCTCTTAACTGAATCAAGAATAACAACTTAGCCAAGGTCATAAGACATTTCTAATTAAAACCAGTTGACATTGTAGGCAACGCTGAGAAAACAAACCAAAATATGCCACGGATACACTCCAAATTTTTCACAGAGTCCAAAATGTTTGAATAGCT
This sequence comes from Myathropa florea, assembly GCA_930367185.1. Lineage (NCBI taxonomy): Eukaryota > Metazoa > Arthropoda > Insecta > Diptera > Syrphidae > Myathropa > Myathropa florea. The sequence continues at coordinate 42,307,725 of OV884005.1, read as the reverse complement.
TTCTCAGCTAGCCACATATTCACTCTCTGCGATAAGATAAGACTGCATTTTTGATTAAAAAAAAGCGAAATGCGAGTGACACATTCTCCAACCGTCGGGACCCCTCCCATGTCCACCTGCAACCTTGACTAGTTCTCCAAAATCATGTAAAGCTCTATCATATTAATCAAAATGAACACTTGTTAATGTTTCCTGCTTCAAAAAACAATTTCAAGTACCTGATTTATTTATCTTCAACAAGTTCCCTCTGCGAATTCACACAAGTTCACGATAATGCTTATCATATCTGAAGATTAATTGTGTTTGTCCACCGATAGCTTGCCAAACCCAAAGAAGATAATTAAAAATTATAAACAATAAATTTTTTTATTCCCCACGGAAATTATTGGTGCAATTGGGTACGTGGGTTATTGTGTCATAAAAAAGCTCTAGACACTCTTGAAACTACAAAGCGATGACACAATTTTGTGACAAGTTCGTTTGCATGTTTCCAACCCTGAGCTGGGTACGTGCGGTGTACGCGTTTGCAGTTGTGCCCTTTAATGAGCGATCGAATGAGTAATGTCACAGACTGACTAATGAGGTTGCCTGATTAATTGGATTTTCAGATTCGGACATATGTCAGAGATTTCGCGCACAATCGACGACATAACAGTTTTATCTAATCAAGTTTTTGGGCTTGATGGGATATCTGGAATCACGTTCGATTTGCAAGAGAAGTAGATTAGGACGGGGTTTCTTGTTAAATTCATATCTATTTTCAAGATCAATGGATTTGCGGGTGATAGGCCTAAAAACCTGGAGCTCTGGCTGGGAGAATCTTTGACTCTGAACCAGTGGGACAATGCAACTTCCTCGTCTAAAATGACGCATCCAAATTGGGAGATACATCAAATAACTTGGTGTGCAAAATTGGAGACAGAGCTAGAAAAAAATCGTGCCAAATTGCTAGGCTTGTTGGTTGAGACCCTGGGCCACTTCAGATTCTAGCGCCACAAGAAGAAAGAGGCCGGATAACCCAAAGGGTACTTGGCTTGTTCTTAAGCCAGCCTTTATCTTCAACTTCAGCTCACTGAGTCAAGATTTAATATTTTTCGATCCCATGGATTTTCCAACTGTTTCAAGTGGGCGCTGTGGCCTAGTGGGTATGTGCGTCGAGCCCAACGCACTAGAGTTTCAGTTCAGGCTCAATTCACAGTACAGAAAAAAATGTCCAATTTTTACGGCTCGACCTCTTTCGAATCAATGAATCATGACAAAGACTGTCTAGAAAAAGCTTATTAAACTCACCGTTCGGAGTCAGCTTCAAGAACTATAGGTCCCCTCCACTTGTGAGAGAACAATAGCAAGAGTGGTTGCCGTAAAATCTAGGCCCAAATGCGCCTCAGACTGTAGCGCCACAATTATTAAACCTTAACAGTGTTTGAAGTTTGTGTCTTTATAAAAATTCTCTAGCAAAAAACTTAAAACAGAAACTACAGTCTGACCGAACATTCGGCTTCGGCTTCGCCCGAAGGTGATCAAAAACTGGCCTTCTGTCGGACTCTACCAGAAACACTGCAAGATGAACCACCAGGACACCAGTAATACTGTCAAAATCGCTTACAACGACATCGGCTATAACGACGTATCGCTTATAACGACAAAATTCTTTGGTCCCGCCTGAACTCCATCCGCAAAAAGTCGTTTACAACGACTTATCGCTTCTTCTTCTTCGTCTTCTTAGGACGCTACAGTCCGAGTTGGACCCTATCGCTTACAACGACTAAATTCGTCAGTCCCTTGAAGGACCGGTTTTGACTGTAGTACTTTCAAGAGTTACTAGTCCTTGGCTAACGAGGAACCGGTGTTACATATACCGGACAGTGACAGCTTAATGAATCCAACTCGGATCTAAGTGTGTCAACACTGATCCTTGCTGTGGCACTCCCACCAACTTAACCTAACCTAGGTTAGGAGGACTTTATGCTGTTGCCAGCAATTACACCCAGACCACAGCCTCTGGGTCCATTGTCCATTGTGTATAACCAAACCTAACTTAAGCTGCATCTTATAAATCAAACAACATCACTAATCAAATTTAAACTAATTTCAGTTGTTGCAAATGTGCCTGCAACATGTTGATGGGTATCATTTGCTCCGCCATCGTGTTGCTGATCATCATTGGAATCATTGTCTACTTCACTGTGTTCTTCCACAAAAATAACGGATCGACTGACGAGACGACTGTTAAGTCCCTGCTGGCCGTGACACCTGCGAATTTTAGAGATTTCTTCCCAAAAGTGCAGTAGAGAGCAGTCACTGGCAGACAACGACAACGCGATGGGTCCAAAGAATAGACTTAGTTAATTGATCTAGATTAAGAGAGAATATTTATACGAAAAACAAGGAAAAAGAGAAAAAAGAATAATCTTAAGATAAACTGGAAGGGTTTTTGTTTTAGTTGTTGTGTAGAATGGAAGTGTGAATGATGTGAAGAGTGATTTTTGGAGATAGCCCAGGAGGCGCTTTAGTGTTAAGGCCCTTTTTACTCGAGGTGATTTTTTGGCAATTCTGAAGAAGAAACGTGTACTGTGTTGGCAAGCGGGACGAAAAGTGCGGAAGGTAGCCCGAGTTTCCCATGCAGATGAGACCTTCAAGATAGCCGCAAAGGCGCTTCAGTGTGAAGTTGCTTTTACTGGAAGCGATTCTCTGGCAATTCTGAAGTAGAAACTGGAGGGCAGCCTAAGTTAGCCGTGCAGATGAGACCTTCGAGACAGCCGCGAAGTCGCTTTAGTGTTTATTTTTTATATCCATCACAGAGTTCATAGAACACTAGGTTCTCTAAGTGTTAACTCTCAGTATCGCTTTACACAGCAGATGTTTGCTGCACGACTAAGAATCATCCAGTGTTAAGACCCTTCTTCTTCGAGGCGATTCTCTGGCAATTTTGAAGTAGAAACTGGGTTGCCCGAGTTGCCCGTGCAAATAAGACCTTCGAGATAGCTGTAATGGCGCTTCGGTGCTGAGGCCTTTTTTTACTCGTGGCGATTCTTTGGCACCAACTCGCGATGTTTAGGCAAGCGTGTTGAAGAGCGTGGGTGGTAGTACGAGTTGGCCATGCGGATGAGTTGCTAGCAGTACTGTGCACCTGCTCCCTTCGAATCGTGTGAAAGAGTGAAATGGAAACCTGAAAACTGCTTGTGAATTGAAGTGTCATGGATGAAAGCGAAAGGCAACCACAAAAGAGCATTTTCGCAATTCAAGCACACTTGCATACTTACTTTAAGATCGGACATATGTCTTATCAGGCCTGCGACTCCTGGAGGGTCTGTGCTTGAGCTATTGCTGCCTTCCATCGCTGACGGGTACGCTGCTTCCAGTCATCAACCAACTCAGGCGTGGTCGTGCAAAAGCCGCCTAAGGGAGGTGTGAGTTTTAACACAACTATGCAATCGTGGGGATATGTTCCACTGACTTCACAGACGGGACAAATTAGCGGCTGCTCGTTAAGAGAAATACAAGGAATGTCGTGTCTTTTTGTCGATTTTAGTTCAAATGAACGTAGTCTGCCTGGAACTGGCACAATCACGCTAAGAGTATCGATGGCAAAAGTGGAATCTACTTGCAAATGGAATTGAGGACAGTTCAGATTGAAATGCAGGCACAGCGTGGATGCAGCGTTGCGCTAAAAAAAAACAGTTGAATATGGACAGTTTCAGCTTTGGAAACCTTCTTGGTGGTTTGGGAATTTGCTGAGTTGTAGAAGGTAGGCTCGTAGGTTTGTGGAGACCCGGCTTCTGCTTAAATCCTTGCAGACCCATTTTTTTTTTTTTTTTTTTTTTTTTTTGTCGTAGGTTTTTGTCACACTACACTGGAGCACTCAGACTCAAAACTGGTCCATTGTACTACCAGGCAGCAACCTACTTTTACTGAAATTTCCTGGTCTTCCGAAGGAAGACCAGCAGGCGCTTCTGTGATGAGGAGCCTACATCATCAGCTCTCACCTCATCAGCGCCGAATAACTGCCACCTGATCCGAGCAAAGGCGGGACAATGGCAGAGGAAGTGCTCTGCAGTGTCATCGTCTTCTCCACAGGCGTCACAGAGGGTTTCGTCACTTAGGCCAAGCACACTTAGGTGTTTGGCGAAAGTGTAGTGCCCCGTTAGTACGCCAATAAGTTGTCTGCAGTCTTTTCTGTTAAGAGATAACAAGAAAGCCGCGGATTTCTTACAGACGTTGGGGAGCATGCGCTTGGTCTGTCTACATCCTGGAGAGTCATGCCACCTGCGGTTGTGCTCTCGAAAAGTCCAACCATCGATGGAAGCCCTAACCGAGGACGCGGGCAGTCCCAGCGTAGGTTCAGGTCCTGAGAAAGCCTCATCTGATCCTCGCCTAGCAAGTTCATCAGCGATCTCATTTCCCGTGATCCCGTGGTGCCCGGGAACCCAGACAAGTCTTACCGAATTCAATCTACCGATCAAATTCAGAGAAGACTTGCATTCCTGAACTATTCTGGAAGTGGTTAAAGGGTTGAGCAAGGCCTTAAGCACAGCTTGGCTGTCGCTGCAGACACAAATACTTCGCCCCTTCCACCTATTCTTCACAATATAGCTCGTAGCCATTAGGATCGCATAGGTTTCCGCTTGGAAAACCGACGCGAATTTGCCTAACGAGGTGTGCAGTCTAAAGTTGTCGCTCTCCACGAAGGCACCAGCACCAGATCCTTCACTGGTCTTGGAGCCGTCCGTGAAAATTCGACTACATTCCTTTCCTGGCTCAGATTCTGGCCAGAGCCAGTCCTGAGTACACGGAAAGTCGACTTTGTATGTTCGTCGCAGCAGGAGTACTGGTGTCCGTGCGTCAGACGGCATATCCATAAGACTGGGGTCAAAGGAGATGCGGTGCGCAAGATCATCAAAACTCCAGTGCGAGTTGTACCAATAACCACTTCTTTTTAAACGGAAGATGGCCTTGAGAGTGCACCCCATGATATGAACATCTAGGGGGGGGAGATTCAGCAGGGCATCAAGAGCAGAGCCAGGCGTGCTAGGGAAGGCCCCCATGCAGCCGAGACAGACCGTTCTTTGAAGCTTGGTGAGAGCAGCAGTTACGTATTTACGCGAAAGCTTATTCCACCAAACGACCGATGCATAGGAGAGAAGGGGTCTAATCATAGCCGTGTAGATCCAAACGGATCTTTTTGGTGATAGACCCCAGGTTTTGCCGAAAATTCCTTTACACTGCCAGAAAACTGACAGTGCCTTCGCAATTTTCGTTTCAATGTGTTTTTTCCACAGAAGCTTCCTATCTAGAATGACACCCAGATACTTAGCTTCATCGGAAAAGCGGATAGTGACACCTTTTAGTACCAGTTGAGTCAAACCAGTCAATTTCCTCCTCCTCGTAAAGAGGACAACCTCGGTTTTAAGAGGGTTGACTGAAAGCCCATTTCTGGTACACCAATCGTCGATCACGTCTAGAGCTGCCTGCCCTTTTGAACACACATCCGCTAGGCATGATCCGACAGACAGAACAGCTACATCATCCGCATAGGCCTGGGCGTAGATGTTGGAACTATTAAGAGCATCGAGCAGAGAGTCAACCAGCATGCACCATAGCAGAGGAGACAAGACACCACCCTGCGGGCAGCCCCTGTTTACCCCCGCCATAACATACTGGCCACAGTCCGCGTCCGCAATAATAGTTCTGTTCATCAGCATTGCTTTAATCCAAAGCACTAATGATTCATCTACACCGTGTTCTCTGGCCGAGTTGCACATGCCATCAAAAGTCGCATTGTCAAAAGCACCCTCTATATCAATGAAAATGCCCAGCGCGTACTCTTTCCTGTCGAGTGCACATTCAATTCTGCCAACGAGATTTTGAAGCGCAGTCTCGCAAGATTTTCCGCGCTGATAGGCATGTTGCATTTGAGACAGAGGATGAAGTCGCAACGCGGTTTTGCGCACATGAAGCTCAACCAGCCTTTCCATGCTTTTCAGCAGGAAAGAGGTTAGACTGATAGGTCTAAAGTTCTTGGCGAGTGAGTAGTCCCCCTTACCGATCTTTGGTATGAAGGCTACCCTAACTGTACGCCAAGGGGTCGGGATATAGGCGAGTGCCAGGCTGGCTGTGAAGATTCTTTTCAGAACCGGCAGCAACTTGTCTATACCTTTTTGCAACAAGGCTGGATATATGCCATCGGTACCAGGCGACTTGAAACCATCGAAGGACGCGACTGCGTATTTGATAGCTTCATCTGTCACCACGAGCGATGAAACAAACCAGCATCGTCGTGTTACATTTATCAGCTCATCCTCACTTCCAGGGATAGGAAATGGTTTTGAGCCGGTTGTAATCCGGTTACCTGGAAAATGAGTCTCTAGCATGAGACTAAGCGTTTCAGCTTTTGACTCAGTGTAGGTACCGTCTGGTCTTCTGAGTGTTTCCAGCTTGGTTGGTTTGTCCCTTTTAAGAACTTTAACCAGTCTGCTGGTTTCACCGAGTGTTTCGATCTTTCCACAAAAATCCCTATAGGAGGCACTTTTCGATATCCGAATTAACCTCTTATATTCTTTTTGTTTTGATCGGTACAGGTTCCAGTCCTCTTCCAAGTCGGTCTTGAGAGATCTGTTTAGAAGTTTCCTGGTTTCCTTGCGAATTGTCTGCAGTTCTGCGTTCCACCATGGAACAGGTGATCTGCAGGGGGTATTTCTAGCTGGACACGTCAGTTCAAAACATTTGGTTAGAGTGTTGTTCAAGTCTAGAACGGCTTTCTCTACCTTCTGTCTCGTTCTGAGCTTAGGGAGAGGTTCAATACGATTATTGATTGCAGACCCATTGTGATGACCGATTGGGGATTCGTATCATTTCTTTCTTGTGGAAGATGTAGTGATCTATTTTTCAACTGACACAGAATAGGTGCCAGTGGCTGAAGTAGTGAGGAGTATCCTCTTGTTCCTCTTCATCCTCACAGCCTCTGTATACATATGTTGTCACTTGTGAGTCCCATTTTCATGGCAAAGTTCTTTAGACCGGCGAGAACTCCAATTACCATCCCTTTTTCGCACCGAATGAGTTTGTTGGTTCTAGATCGATCATATTCAGGATATGGTGTCCGAGCTATCTCCAGGGGGTTATTAGGGACCGCCATCTTCTATTTGCTGACTCAAGGATCCTATTGTGTACTTTTTTTTTTAACTCGGAGGGGGGCGGTTCGATTCAATGAATTGTATGTAACAGGTTCAGTCTCAGACAAGTTCATCTGCTTTCTCATTGCCAGCTGCATAGATTTAACGAGTGCATTGACCAAAGAATCTTCAGTACTTCGCGACCGTCTTCTGCTATAGTTAGAAAAGAGTTATAAGTTCTTCGTGACACCATGCAACTAGCTGTAGTAAATTGTGGCTCGCATTTAATGGACCACCATGATGTCTCCAATTGGATTGACAGATCTTTTCTTAGAAGCACACCTGCTTTTGAACATTTTTCACAGATTTGTCAGCACTATTCAACACTAGGGCCACTCACCTTTATCCTTCGATACCAACAGGTCTGCGATACAAATTGGAACGATGATGAGGTTACGTATTCACCACACAACACGATCTTCACATCTTACATGTCTCCAATAAATTCTTTAGCTGTCTGCAAACCTGTACTGTCTAATTTTTCAGCGGTTTATCCTGCCTGTCAACCCTGCTACTCCCGCTTATCTGCTCCGGCATTGGATTGCTGGTCATCGCTGGTCTTGTCGTTTACTATTATTGGCGTAAAGAAATTGACGAATTGAAGTGAATCAGAAACCTTCAACTTTGCAAGAATCTCAACAAAATTTTTTTGTGAAAATCGCATATTTTTTGCTTTTGCTTGTATCAAATAAAGAACATTTGGGAATGAAATTTGGAGTTTTATTTCTTATCTAAAGGAGGCTTATTTTTCTTCTGATGGCCTTACAGATGGACGTGGGGATTAAGCAAGTCTCTGCAGCTTGCACGATTTTTAGCCAGTGGCACAACCACAAGACGAGGAAAGTGGCAGTGGATTGGTCACACTCTCCGAAAGAGTGACAGGTCCATAGCTAACCAAGCAATGGATGCAATGGAACCCACTTACTCAGGATGACAGGATGCGCGGCGGACCTAGGAGTACGTGGCGCAAAACAGTTGAAAAGGAAGCACAGCAACTGGGAAAAAAGTTGGGGAGAGCTTAGGCACATTTCCAGAAATCGCACTCGATGGCACCCTAGGACCCACAAGGGGATACAGGACATAAGTAAAGAAAATGTATTGCGAAGACTCATCAAGCTCGAACAGTGTTGTCCATGCCGCCATCTTTGCCGATGGCATCCGCTAGAAGAAAATACCTTTTCTCCACCGAATGCCAGGAGTGGATACAGTAACCTCTGAGACGTTCTGATGTGTTCCATCTACAGTCTCTAGGCACGTTGATAGAAACCCTTTTTGATGACGCACTTTTTGAGCTGACGTGAATGAAGCAGCTGGCTAAAGATCGTGCCAGTTGGAGACCTCCATCTCAGACTGTACCACAATCAAGAGAAGAAGAACAAATGAAAACACCGTTCACATGATTACGTATAGGTTAGAATGAACTCATTTTATTGACACCATCCACTCTTTAAACATATAAAACAATATACGAAACAAAATGTGAAAAGATCTTAAGATACAAACGAAAACATCGAAGTCGTGTATTCTCCTTACGCGTAGGATAAAGTTAATTAAAAAAAAAATGAATAGAAAGCAATGAAAAAATACTTAGAAAGAAAAATCTCAACCAATGTCTTTTCTCAATCGATGCACATCCTCCATTCGATTGAGTCCCCACACAAACTGTGTCCCACACGGACGTGACAAAGCAGACAGACACTGTGCGACGGGAGTGATGAGATAGAGAAAGTATTTATTAAACGACAAAACAAAAAATTCGGCGCAGCTGGAATTGCATTCAACAAAGATGAAGATGAGGGAAAGGCGCATTGCTTTTGGGTTTAGAAAAGTAGAATACGCTTCTCAACAGTCTTTCGGCAAATTGGGCATCCGTCGATCTGGTCGCCGCACATCTGACAAGTTCCGTGGCCGCAGAGGAACACCATGTTCTTGATGCGATCGAAGCACACTGGGCACATGGTCTGCGAAGGAAACAAGCGGTTAGAATGGGATGTCGTTCGGGGGATGCACAAGGCATTGCTTACCTGCTCCTTGATGTCCTGCAGTTGTTGCTTCAATTTCTGCACATCGTCGATTTGGAAGTTGTTCACGTTTGTGTTTGGCGAATTGACGTTGTTGCTGATTTGACTGCTTCCGATCGGTGTACTGACTGGTTGTACGGTGTTGTTCATGGCAATTTCGTGGCCAGACTTATTTATGCCGACAATGAGAGGATTGTTATCTTTTGGCTTTTCCTCGGCGGTAGCTATTACCTGATGAAGAAGAACATCGCTCTTATAAGAGGTTTTCACGGAGAAATCTTCTTTGCAAACCTTTTCGACGGTTCCACCGCCACCGCAACACAATGAGAATGGAACCATCTCATCGATTGCGGTGCGACAGAGGACGCATTTTTTCATTAAACTTGAGCAATGCTCACACGCGACCATGTGACCGCATGGCTTAAAGAATACGGAAGCGCGACGATCTGAACACACGAGGCATTCGTCGACTTTCTCACGGGAAGACACCGTCTCGCGACAGACGAGACATTTTTTGACACGTGGAGCGCATGTTTCACAGCAGCAAACATGACCACAGGGCTGAAAAGAGAGAATACCCATGAAGTTGGAGGGAGGATTTTGGAGTTATTCGCATTTACCTTGAAGACTGTGTCCCTCTTTGCGTCCGAACACACCAAGCACTCGTCGTATGGAATGGATCGGCCCATGTCGGCAGTTGGGTTTTCGTTAATTGTTAACGCCATGTCTGTGGTCATTCCGTGCAGTCCAGTTCCATGGGAGTAGCTCATTATCGGCGGCGCATTGCAGCTCACTCCAGCAGCTATTGAGTTCACTCCTGCCGCAGGGACCTGTGAAGACCTGGCCCGCGCATTGCTGCTTGTTCCGGCGACATTTCCCGGCAGATCAGCGTCGTCCGTCTTCCTCTCGTTGTAGCACTTCAGCAGTGTCTTGCAGAGGTTCGGATCTGGGCACAGGTCCAGGGGCGTTTGCAGCTTCCTGTTCTTCAGAGTGAGATCAGCGCCGTTTGCTGCCAAGAAGCAGGCGATTGATGCTGATGCTTTCTTGTCGTTGGCGTTGCGGAGACCCATCAGGAGCTTGCCGAATCCCTCGACGTCTTGCAGTTGCTTGAGCTGTGACAGCGTGTGGTGGCGCAGAGCCTCGTGCAGTGGCGTGTCACCGTCCTTGTCGGGAATGTTTAGATTGGCGCCCTCCTGGACCAACAGCTTGACTATTTGCACGTGTTGCCTCTCCACTGCCAGATGGAGGGCGGTCTGGAGATTCACATTCTGGCGGTCCATGTTTGCCTTGCCCATGTGCACGAGGAGTTCTGCGATTTCGACGTGATTATTGAGTGCCGCCAGGTGGAGAGCTGTATACCCGTCGTCCTTCTTCTCCTCGACAATCCACGGGCGATTGGTCTTGGTGAGGAGGATCTTCATTGCGCTCGGAATGCCTTTGAGGGCGGCGTGATGTAGGACGTTGAATCCGCTGTTGTTGGTGAGTGTGATGTCTGCTCCGAAGTCGAGCAGCAGAGAGAGCATTTCGTCGTGTTCCTTGGATATAGCATCGTGCAGTGGGGTGTCGCCCTCGGAGTCCTGGAGACTGGGATGGCACCCGAGTGAAAGAAGTGTCTTCACAACGTTCAAGTGGCTCTTGTTGACTGCGATGTGGAGGGCTGTTTGGCGTCTTTTGTTGCGGGCATTCAGATCGGCCCCGGCTTTGGAGAGGATATCGATCACAGCCGGCTCGTCGCCGAAGGCTGCGTGATGTACTGCTCGGTCACCGTCCTTGTCTTCGATTTCCACGTCAGCGTTGTGCCGCAGCAGGACCTGGATCACTTCCATATGTCCATTCTGGCTGGCCGCCTGAAGTGCTGTGTGACCTGCGAACACTCCGTTCACGTCGGCCAATGTGCTGGCAGAGGTTGCCGGAGACGCTCCTGTGAGGTATTCTTCGCAACGTGCCTGCAAGAGATGTGATGTCAGAGAGGGTGTAACCATTGGATTTGTTATGCTTACCGCGTAACCATTGGCGGCTGCCTTGACGAACTCCTCAGTTGCATCGCCAGAGACGTTGGGCTCAAAGAGCTTCTTGAGGATGGCCGACAGACGCTCGCCGTTTGTGGTAACCGGCACACAGTTGCCGTCTGCTGTTGATGACGCCTGGAAGAAATGGATTCTTGCACTGCGATGCATTTGAAAGCATTGCAATCTACTTACCACTTTAGTCACAGCCAGGGGATTGTAGGTCCACGAGGTATTCCCAACTTCCACCTTCAAATCATTGTCATGGTACACTTGCTGCACACGTCCGACCTTCCCGAGAGTCTATGGAGTACAGGATTTTGAATTAGTTCATCCACTGGGGGAGAAGAAGAAAACAACTCACCAACTGCATGGCATCAGCCCACTCGCCATGGCCCCTCTGCAGCAACTTGATGTTCTCGACGTCCGAGCAGATCTTGACAATGTCGCCGACGGCGAACTCGGGGACACTCGTAGTGGGCGAGGAGACCTTCGTCAGCACCGCTGGATTGAACGTCCATCGATTTCCGCTGTTGTAAGCCACCACAATGTCATGATCCTCGTCGATTCCCACCACCAATCCGGCGTTGTTCAAACACTCAAACATTCCATCCGTCCACCCGCCATGGCCGTGCTGCAACGACTGGACAATCTCCAGCTCCAGGTCCACAGTGACCTTGTCTCCAATCTGGAACCCATGTGGTCCCTTTCCGGGCCCATTCTCGCCCAGCAGTGGCAAGTGATCCCTGTACACAGTGTTTCCCTTCGCATCGTTCACCACCTTCAGGTCGGCCATGCCCTCAAATCCAACTCGGTACAGATTTTTCGCCCCGTTATCCCACACGACGTATGCAGCCGATCTGGGTGACGCCGACGACCAGTCTTGGATTTCATTCACTTTCCCACGTCGACCAACGCCGCCATCTTGATCCTCCCACTGCCAGTCGACTCCCCGCACGACTCTGGCTCCGGGGAAGATTCCCCTCATTGCCACTTTCTTGCACTTCCTGCGTGGTTCGAGCATGATGCGATCTCCCCCCGGCGTGGCAATTCTGTAGAACCGATGTCGCAAGTGATGTTTGTCGCCGTGATAGCAGATCGAACACAAGTCGTAGTTGTTGCACTCCGCGCACTTCCAGCGGATGCCGAAGATTGGCTGTTGACGGCATGTGTCGCACATGGTCCCATCGTGCTTGATCCCGGTGGGCGCACTGTCTAAGATGCGTAAATCGTATGCGCCAGCGCATCGGTAATTGGCCGCAGTTCCATTGTCCCAAACGACGACCACTTCCTCGGATGATTCGAAATTTCTTACAGTGCCCACGTGTCCTTCACCGCCGTCCTAAAGGGAGAAGCAAAATGTCAATTAAATCGAGACAACAATGAGGAATTCAATAAAAGAACGACCAGCAGACGGTGTGATAAGAGATGTAACCTAACCTGAAAGGCCACTCTACACGCAATGCCGAACGAAGGAGAAATGGAGGAGAAACCAGACTCAAGTGAGTTTGATAAAAAGCCATATCAGCCGGGAAACGCGCTGGTCATGAGCATGTATCGTGCGCACAGTCGTGATAACAATTTGAAACTGGTTAGATGGTGGCGGAGAGGCAATGTCCGCGTTCACGATCTGCGCTGGATATCAGAGCGGAGCGGCCACTCCCATATTCCAAGCAAAGTTCAGAGGAACAACGACAGCAGACAAACATCAATCCCAAGACAGTCTATAAATAATTAAGCAAATATTTTCCGCAATCGCGACCGCGGCGGAGTATCAAATGGCTGTCCGCAAAATCCAAATTTAAAACGTTGACGTATAAGCAGAAGACGAATCAACAGACTAAACTACAAACAACCATTACGGGGTCAGCGCAATAATAAGATTTGCCAAAATACGACACGGTCATTATCTCTCTCCGCAAGAATTTGACATTGGCTTTGACACACAGACCTACGACAAAGGTATCAACAGACGCGCAGTTGTGTTAAGTCTGGATTTGCACTGCTCAGCGGCTATTTCGCAACAGTCTCAGTCAGACCTTCAAACGAAAGCCGCAATGTCAAGAGATAGTTTTGACTGATTGCAACTATTACCCAACTTTCCTGTGAACTCACAAATTCTCCGGCATTCTCCACTAATTAGCTGGCTGCCGCTTGCCAGCTTGTAACCAAATCACAGCACGAATAAACAAACAAAAAGCAAAAAAATCAATCGAATCTGCTGATAAGAGCGAATCCGGAACAACACGCTCTCCCCACACACAGACGCCGCTCCAGGCGCAAACAAAAAGTGAAAAAAAGGCTAGGAAAAGTAAACCCCTTAATGCACACACTCACCAACATCACACGGTAACAATAGTTTCGCATTTTATTCTCCAGCACCACACGCACTTGTTTGATTGAGCAAACAAATTTCTGATTTCCTTCTTATTTTTCTGTTTGCTAAGCTCCAGTGAGACGAAAGAAAACCAAGAGAGAGTACTGCACAGATTGAACTGTGCAAAGCCGACATGTAATGATTGCCCGGCACGCTATACACTGCTGCGGACTCTGGGGAGCACACACACTCTCCACCACATGCATGATCACAGAGAGAAAAAAAAAAAACAAAACCAAACCGAAACCGAAACCGAAACCCCCCTCAGCCGTTTGGTGATACTTTCGAGATTAAAGTGACAAAAACAAAAGTAATGAAGTAGATCTTTAGTGGTGTGATTAGCGGATACACATACGCTCTTCTGCCGACACCAGACAGACAACAACTTGCAGTTGGGGTGATAAGCGATGGAGCAGGGATTTGATATAAAAAAACATTTTATGGAATATTGTTTTTTCTGAATTTTATGTGACTCAAATGACGCTCGTTTAAGATAACGGTGCTCTCTGTCAGCTGGCCTCTGGGGGGTGTGTTCGACGGTTCGACGAAGGCATGTGCATGTGAGTGAAAGAAGGAGGGCAACAGTTGGTGAGGAGAGAGACGAGTTTTTTTTCTTTCGAAAGAAGGTGCACACGGGAGGTCACTTGACGACGAAGTCTGAATGCAAATTCGTGGGCTGTTTTTGGACAAAAATATTCCCTTTTTGGATTGAAAATGGCTTGGTTGGGTCGGTCAAAGAGATGTCGGTGTGTGAGTGCAAATTCGGGGGCTGTTCTCATCTCTCTCTCATCTCATCTCATTTCAATGACCACTAAAGGGGTCGCGGAGGCAATGCACGCACGAGAGAACTCCAGACCACCCGATCCTCCGTCATTGTCTCTAACTCATCAGGAGCTATGCCCAAGCGCAACCAGGCGAGTTTTTGGACTTGGTCCAACCATTTCGTCTCCTTGGTCTGTCAAGCGGTCGCCTATCTGATGGAATCGCATTCAAGGCACGCCTCGGAAGTCGTGATGATGGGGACATTCGTGCCAAGTGAACAAACCAACGAAGTACAGCGCTTTCCGTTTGAAGAAGCAGCTGCCCAACATTGGGTTGCTCGCGCACTGCCGTATTTTCCGACAGCACGAAGAAATCTCATCTCGGCAGCTTGTTCTTTCGGTCATTACCCATTCATGACCATTGGTGGGAGTTGGAACAAATGCTGCGCTAACTTGGCTTTGATACCAAGCTCGGCCTTCCTGTTTTGGGCAAAAATATCTCCTTTTGGATCGCTTTACGGCGCAGAGGCATGGACAATATCCCAAGCGGATGAAGAGTCTCTTGATCTTTTCGAGAGAGAACTTCTGCGTACTTCGATCACAATACAGTCGAGGTTAAGCTCCAAATTTCGAGGTTAAACGCAGAATAACTCTTGGCAATCGCTGTTGTCTGGCGACAGTTCATGCCGGCTGGAGAGGCATGTTGGATGAGGCGCAGGTCCACCTTGGACTGTAGCGCCCTAAGAAGCCTTCTTCTTCGAAAATGGTTTCATTGAGTCGCAAATGGCTATTGAAGTGATTGAGGCACTATTGTAGACACCTGCTGCATGAACCACGTTACCCTTCTTGGAGACAGGCTGTCAGCAGGAGACATGCAGTCAACAGGAGACATGGGGTCAGCACCGGCGGCGAGTTAGAATTAATAATCTCTGCCTCTCACCCAAAATGTTATTTTGAAGTGATTTCCACTGAATTTGTGGGGAAAAATGAAGTTGAATGCTCTGTAAACACCCTCAATTATGACTTGTGGCGATCACGAAGGTAATTAACGCCGCGACACCTTTTCAAACTGTCCCCGCATATTTCGCGTGTGTTTTGAGAATTATTCTTGTCTCGGGAAATCGCTCACATGCTGTCAGAATCGCAAACAAATTTTCAAACAGCCCCCAGCAAGTACGCGCGTGTGTTTTGAGAAACATTCTCGCCCCCGAGAACCGCTCACATTCTCCCAGAAGTGCAAAATGTGAAAAGCAAATAAAACATTTTCTCCACAACTGACACTGGCGTGTCTGTCAAAAAAGGTCAGAATTGCGATTCTTTGAACCCCCCATCAACAAGCAAACTTGCTCATGGCCACACCGCGAGCGATGTCAGGCCTTGGCCTTTACCACAGAACTCAGCCATCGGACTGCACAATTCTCAGCTGCAAGCGAAAGGGTTAAGCCTCCAAAAACAGCTTTCCACAAACATGCTTGCGTAACTGATGGTCAACAGTCATCGGGGAGGGAGAAAAGCAAACAATGAGGTAACTCCGGCGGGCGTTGCGGATTATACCGAACAAAAGATCTCATGAGTCACCTCAAATCAAAAGAAGATAACAATTTCACCAGTTCGATAACAAAGTGATGATTTACCGATACACTCTGTATACCCCATCGAATGGGTGGCGATTCCCCTACAAGCGAGTACAACAAACCGCACCTGATAGGCATTTATGTAACGTGAGTCTAAGTGAAACGCTTTTATTTCGCTGACTGTGTGGAAAAAAAAAAAACAAAACAGCGCTCAATGCCATAGAAACTTTATTGAAATCATTGAACCAAATCAAACGAGCGCACGACAAACGTTTGCTCCCGTTGATACTGCTAATCATTTTCAAATAAGATTCGTCTCACCTAGATCATGCCCAGGGGACCAAAACAAAACGTAACATGTCAAAGAACTCTCGGCCGGAATGACTCACATCCGTTAGGTTCGCTTGTACTGCACTCCGCCTCGATGAGAGAAAAATAAAAATTCTATTAAATTGAATTCGAAACACATACGACCGACCTTAAATGGTTCAAGGTTCTTTTCGTTAATAAAAAAGTCATTTCAATTGAGTTTCGATGACACCACACGCAGCTGCGTCTAGAAATTTCTCTTCTCTCATCGGCGCTTTCATCGAGACGCGAGTTGCACAATAGTTCTTCAAATCGAGCACACAAACATCAAACATCAAACAAACAAGAAAATGAGTTGAAAATGGATTGATATTCACCTGCTTGCCCCATTTCCAATCTGGACCACGGATAACTCTCGCACCAACACCTTCCATAGCGAATCTTGTCTGACGATTGACGACATTTGCTGCACTACCGGCAGGTGCTCCAACCACAGCTGATGATCCTCCTGCAGCAGTGGCACCTCCATTTGTACTTCCTGCTGCAGTGGCACCCCCTCCCCCACCACCGCCAACTGATCCACTACCATTTCCACCGCTACTACTGGTTGTTGATGGTGCTATTGATGCATTACCAGCACCACTACTACCACCACCACCACCACCGCCACTGCCATTTGTGGTCGCTGATGTAGTTTCTTTGGTAGCAGCCGAAACTGCACAGGCCATGTTGACAAAAATTCCGCAACTATTTTCAATTTATTTATCAATTTTCTTTAACTTTACAACTTTTTTTCGATTTTTCACTCGTTTTTATGCCAATTTTTTCCCAATTTTCTTATAATTTTTCAGAATATTTACAAGAACCCCTTTTTGGATGGAACTTTTCTTTCACTCTTGTCACACACAAATGCAAATCAATTCAAATTCAGCACACACTCTCATCCAAAATGAGGCCTTTTCGTATACGTACAATGAATATTTTGTATATTTGACATTTCGATTGTTGAGAAAGTCGAATGAAGTTGGAGCTGGTTGGGTTTGTTTGATGACTTAAGGCAGTGATGGTATTTTTTCCTTTGAGTTTCGAATCATTTTCATGCATTAGGCTGGGAACACATGCGATTTTCACTTTTTTCTTTTACAAAATTCTCACAATAAAACGCTAAATTCGTCCAACTGTTAAACGTGTCAGGAGAGTGAAGAATGTTCGCATCCAATTAGAACACTCGACATCATTTTGTGACATTTTCAGTTGGATATCGGACGCATTCAGTCAATTAAGACAGAATCTCTGTGCATTAGGCTGGGAACACATGCGATTTTTAATTTTTTCTTTTACAAAATCCTCACAATAAAACGCTAAATTCGCACAACTGTTAAACGTGTCGAGAGTGTAAGGAAATGTCACATTCAACTAGAGTACTCGACATCTTTTTGTGACATTTTCAGTAGAATATCGGACGCATTCAGCAAAATTAAGACAGAAATTCTGTGGCTGTTGCTTCACTCGCTCGACACAATAAAAAATGCGTCCACACCTAATAACAGTTGGAGTACCACAGCAAAAACTCACATGACATCTGACGTTTTCATTCCATCTCCTTTTGGTATTGGTGCCACAATTCCCCCTCGAGTTTCTTCAACATTGTGTTTGCTTTTGGATTTGTGAGCGCACTCGTAGATTTAAGTTATTCCATTCGATAACCAAAATCTACCTGGTCTTCACTGAGCTCATTTAAATTCAAGTATCAAAATTAACGTAACCGTTGATATCAATATGTCAGACAGTAATACGGACACCGGGGACACAGTGATATCGAACAAAACTGAAATCAATACAAGCTCAACGATAGCACCCCGCGAATCTTTGGTAAGTGCTGCTACATACACACGAAAACATTTCTCAGTCTCATTCCTTCGGATACGACTTATTAATTGTTTTGTTATTCAGATAACTACAGCTGTGAATTTTTTACAAAATGCTAAAGTTCGCCATACGACGCTCATGCAAAAGCAGCAGTTCCTCCGGTCCAAAGGTCTATCGGCCGAGGAGATACAAATCGCTTGCGAACGAGCTGGTGTCTTTACGCAAGATCCAAATAGCACAGTCATTAATATGGGAATAACCACTGGCAGCGGTGGACACTCTGGTTACCTAAATCATCAGCAAATCGTCGAGCATACCAGTCCATTTGGCCGGATCAAAGATGTCTTGCAGTCGATGGCGCTGATCAGTGGACTTGCATACGCTGTCTATGTTTTCTATAAGGTATACCCAAGGTTTATGCGTAGAAGGCGAATGAACACATGAACACATGCATTCACTAGTTTTACCAAATCCGAATTTCGTCATCACATGAGACTCTCAGGCACACAATTAGATTTTAAGTTGAAACGTACACACTTTCGTCTGTGAATTGGAGAAAGATTGTGAACTCAATAAACCTACCTACCTCCGCCCCTCATGTTTCTCACTTTTATTTCTCATCACACATCAGTCCAGTTAGATCCATCCACACCATCTCATCGTTGGCCCACTTGTTTGACTACTGAACACTTTTATTCACAGAAATTCATAGAACCATTCCTTTTCGGGAAGAAGAAGAAGAAGCCAGTGGAGGAGTCCATCACCGAGTTAGATCGTAAGGTAGAGACACAAATGCGCGATGTGAACCGCGAGTTGAGCCAAATCAAAGAGCAGCTTACCCAGAACAATGCCACACAGAGCTCGATGATCAATCGAGAGTTTAACAATTTTAAGAGCGATCTAGAAGCAATCAAAGGACTCCTGTTAAACAGGTAAGAACTTACACCTTACACCCCCTCTTGACTCTCTCTAACTTGATCATTTGCAGAAAACAATTTGCCAATCCCATACCCACAGTTCCGCCATCGATTCCAGCGTGGCAACTAACCTCACATCGCTTGAGTCAAAGCGACAATGAAAAGAACGATGATGCTGGATCGGGTTCGGGTTCATCAGAGACTGAAGTTGTCACCAAAAACAGTGACAGCAGCTTAGAGATTATGTGAAACGAACACCACACACTCGTTTCTTTGTATCGTCGCACTTTATCTTTTTCATTTTTGTATTATGTACCAGTAGAGTGAGAAGACATAAACTGAATCCCGAGGAACGATAAGATTAGGTTTATATTGTGACCGTATAAAGAGCAAATACAATTAACTGACGCGATAAACCTCGGCTCGGTGGGTTCCTTGTTTCATTGATTTTTATTGAAATGAAGACAGAGCGGATGCGATTAGCAATTTTATTTGTTGTCTTTCTAGTTCATAGTTTTGTAAGGTTAGCAATTGTTCGTGTGTGAGTTTGTGCAGGAAGGCAAGGGTGAGGGTTTTTCTTTCTTTTTTTTTTGTGTGTACTTTTCTTGGATTTGTAAATAGAATAAATTCAAAATTTGATCTGATACACTCTGGTGTGTAGCGTAGGATAGGCTCAGTGAAATGAAATGTATTTGAGTTCGAAGGCGGGTAGAGTAAGGGGTGAGGGAGAAAGCAGACGTCACGAAAGAAAGTGGAGCCTCTGCATACACAAGTTGAGGTGTATTTCTTAGTCAGAAGCGGATGGATTGTATTTCTTCCAGTAAACGGGTTTTATGATGCTTGTAACTTGTCGCAGAGAGTGTGACAGCGAGAGTCTTATGAATTATTTACAGAATTGTATAGTCAAGTGTTTTTGAAATAAATTGTCTTGCATCCAGAAATGTGTAGTCATTAATATGGGCTTATGCTTGGGAGGGTTTGTGGAGATTTTGGGGAACTGATTGAAATGGGGTTTGTATCGACAGAGGTACACAAGATTTTTGGTGGAAGTGTAACTCAAGTGAACGAGTTTTTTTTTTGAAGTAACGACTATTCGAGGAATCATCAGCAACAGAAGTTTTGAATCTCGGGAGTTCGCAGTGAGGAAGTAGTTACTTTCTTTACAAAAATCATCCGGAGTGTCTCATTCAAGCACTGCGCTTGAGATATTGGGAAAACCTTTTTTTTAGGTTACATCAGTCATTTGGAGCTCAAATACTTTCTATTGGGCCGTCCATTGGAAGATTGTGCCTGATGTTTTTGCAAACTATTTAGTGTTTTTTGTGTTCTACGAATTTCGACATGTCGAGCTTAGCTTAGAGCAATGTGCCTGATATTTTGTTTCCAACAAAATGCCGAGCGCAGAAGACTCAACAATGTCGAAAACACAAGCGTACGAGTGTTACAGAGTTAAACAGGACTTCTCGGACGAGGTTAGGATAGGTTGAGGTGGCTGGAGTATACACTTAGACCGGTGTTGATCCATTATGCTGCCTCACGGATTAACTGTGGTCAATTCAATTGATTATATGCGGGAAACGAAGTAGCCCCCCAGATATTGGCGTCGAAAGGACGAACAGGAGCAGATGAGATGTGAAACGCTCTCCACTTCCTATTCGTCTAGGCAGCTTCTGCAGAAATCATTAGCCGGAGTTCCTAGTCTTCTGGCGTCATCTCCGACGAGAAAAAACCCAAAAAAAAACCGCCATGGTCGATCAAAAATTAAGGTTTCGTTTACGATTTTCTTTGATTGGCGTGGTGTGGTCCACTGCGAATTTCTTCCGCCAGTCCAGGCTGTAAATAAAATACTCCTTATTACATGAGGGTATTCAAGTGTTTGGGACAAAACAAAATTGTGTAGAAATAACTCGTGGTTTCTTATGTTTATTTATGATCACTCTCCACAAGAAATTTTCATGTTTCCATCTCACCCATAGCACATAACTGCTAGCAACTCATCTGCACGGACAGCTTGGTCTACCCTCTGCACTTTTCATACCGATTGCGTGTTTATTGCGAGTTTCAGAGTTGCCCCAAGCGTCCATAGCGACGGAGAATTTACAACTGTTTCTATGGGGGATCGGCATCAACCGGCAGAGTCCATGGATGATGACTTGAATACATTTGGCGGGTTTTGCACAACGATGCCTGATTTGGAAGAATTCCCTGCAATTCTCTTTTGTGTTTGGCTCTTGCTTTATTCATGACAATTACCCTACAGGATTAGGAGGCAGATGCACTAAATCGCTAGCAACTCATCTGCACGGGCAACTCGGTTAACCTCCACCATTCATCGTGCCGTTTGCCCACACGTTGCAAGTTCTGCGTTCTTCTTCGTAGGGCACTACAGGAACTGGGCCTCACCCAACATGCCTGCCCAGCCAGCACGATCTCTCGCCAGCTGTCTCCAGTTTCGCATATCAAGCCGGTTAAGGTCTCCCTCGATTTGTGTGCGGCACCTTGTGCGTGGACGTCCTCTGTTGCGTTGTCCCACAGGCTCAGTGTCGAAGACTCTTCGCGCCGGAGCTAAGTTCTCCATACACTCTACGTGTCCTAGCTCTTAGGCGTTGGATCCGTAGATGCTTGGCTCGAATCATGTCGCTGTACAGCCCATACAGTTCGTGGTTGAACCCTCTCCTCCTTTTCTCTCGAAAAGACCAAGAGACCCTTCATCCGCTTGGGATATTTTCCATGCCTCTGCGCCGTAAAGCAGGACTGGGATGATCAAAGTCATATACAAAGTCAACTTGGTCTCCCGAGAGAGGGCTCTATTACTCAATTGCCTTTTGAGCCCAACAGCGGCTTGTATGCGTTTGATCTCGGTGCTGATGCTACCACGGACCCGAGGTAAACGAAGTCCTTCAACACCTCAAAGGTGCAAGTTGCTGCTTCAGAATTGTCCCGAGTCCATAGAGACGATGAAGTTTCAACAGTTTCTCGGCTGAATTCAAATAGCAGACTCCATGGATGACTTGAGGATCTCTTCGAAGACCAGACACCTGCTGGACCATCATGCAAATGAATAGACAAGTTTTCTTTTAGAATAATTATTTTATTAACCTTACTCTCTCATTTTAACAAGATTATTCTTAACCGTCTACGTACATTAAAACATTTAAAAGAAATATTCTTTTGTTAAATTAATCATATATCACTATTCAAAAACTTTAGTATTCCTTAGTGATTCGAAGGGGGTCCGCAAACCTCCCGCGAAACCACCGTTCAACTTGTTTATTCCTCTATAGCTAGTGTTGTGCTCAAAAAAGGGGGGAAGGTCTACAAAATTTGTTGATCTCCTGTCTTTCTGTTAAGGGTGTGTTGATTGAAAAAAAGGATAATCTACTGGGTTATATATTTGTGTGTGTGTCCTGCAACCGAGTGGTCACCGATCGAAGTCGATGCTCACCCGATCGGTATCAAAAGGAGAGTGCCCAAGAAAAAAAAAAACCGTCTTATGCTTAGATTAGAAAAATAAACAAATTGAGAGAAAAAAAAAGAGTAAAGATCGTATGTAAATTGTGTCGCGCGGCGAGGTGGCTCAAGTGTGAGATGGATGCGTCACCCGCGTGGAAGGTGTGTGTTCTTTTCTTTCATAAATAAACTGTTTATATGAATATACATGCGGTGTGTATATATATTTTGATTTTGCTTTGTTTTCCTCTTATAAATATATAAATTTGTTTCTTTATTTTTATAATATATGCGTGTGTGTGTGTATATATACTATCGTCTCTTAAAAATTAATCTCAAGATTGCCACAGAATAAGTTTTTCTTCACTTTTTTTTTTTTCGTTTTTACGTGATTTTCTTCTTTTGTTTTTCTTTTTTTACACCAATTATTGGTTGTCCCTCTTTGTTTTTGGGGTTTCTCTTTTCTACTTACATCTAGAATTATTCTTGTTCTTCTTCTATTTACAATCATTACGTTTGTTTGTTTGTTTATTTTGATTGGTTGGGGATGAGTTCGTGTGGTGGAAGGGGACAAAATTGTAACGGTATTGCGCTGGAAGGAACAATGAGGCACGCAATAGGGGCGATTGGAGCGATGCCAAATCTGGTGTCGAATCGGTAAATGATATAAATTCGTGAAGGATTCAATCGCTTTTTGTGAGTGGTGACATCGCAAGCTCTTGCTCCTAACCTCTCCTAGAGTTCGTATGTCAGAGGCACTTTTGTACTGCAAGTCCATTTGCCAGTCCCGACGGACATTCACTCACATCCTCAAGCACCTGCCTAATCCAATGAAAACCTCACTTGCACCTCTGTGCACTCGACAAAGAATCCCTAAAACAACTCTCAACGTTAGTAGTTTAACCTTACCGTCAACTGAAAAGTTACATATATTAAATTGAACGACTTTATCACTTACTCCTACGCAGATATCTTATCCTAGACCGAACCGGCGTCCTTGCTCTCATTGTCGGCTTCCAATTCATTGCTTTGCCCGTACATTAACATCTCATTCATTCGTTTCTTATCATTTATCGTGGTTGATGTGGTTGAGGGTGTCACCAGGACCGAGGTTGTTGTGGCGATCGTGTTTGAAGTGGTTGCACCAGCTCCTCCGAGACTGCTCACAGATGGTCCGTTATCAATGTTGTTGGTGCCAACCGTCGATGTGGTGGATGTGATTGACGGCTGACTGGTGGTGGTGGTGGTTGCTGGGGATTGCTGTTGTGCTGTGGTGGTGGTGGTTGCTGTTGCTGCAGATGCTGCAGCGGCTGCTGCTGCTGCTGCCGCTTTTTCACGTTCTTTGTCGCGCTGCGGTCTGAATGCCTCACGTAGGGCGTCTACCCGCGATTCGTTTGGTCCCCAGCGGGAGTGGCCTGCGCTGTTTTGCAGCCAAACTACAGTGGTGCCTTGCATGCACTTTACGTTCACATCGGACCTGAAACAAAGACCCATTCTAGACCAGTCTTCTGAAAAAAAAAAAAATCACTCAACTCACTTTGGAATGATGTGCTGATATCCGTGACGATATTCGTGGGCCATTCCAAGGACCACCATCGAGCGGCGCTTGTAAATGTTCTCCTCCAGCTTCGCTATGCTCTTCCACTCGGGCAGGAAAATTATGAAACTAACAAAAAACCCTCCTCAGAATGGAACTCTTTGAAAATCTCGACTGAACTTACCTCAGTGCCTCCATTGAGTCCGTGAGCAACTTGTCAATGTGTGCTAAGGCGGCATCAATCAGCTCTTCACTGTGTGGAGGATTCACTTGGAACGAGCCTGAAACCGGTTTGAAGTCCAAGAAGGGTCTAGAAACACACAAATTCCCTAAATGCGGACTCGATTCACTTTGCAGTCACTCGCAAAACTCACCCCCTTGATCCAAAGTAGGCATCCGTGTCGGCGAAGGCTGAGCAGTACTGCCGAAAGTATGAATTGAATGGTGAGGCAAAGCACTCGAATGTGACTCCAAAGTGCCGATGAAGACACTCGAATACCGGCACCGGTAATGACGCCTGCGTCAATTCTGCCTCCTGCGACGAGTTGAGAGCATTTCCCAAGAACGTCTGATAACGCTTCAGCAAGCACCACACTCGACCGATGAATAAGTCGTACTTCTTGTCATCGAAACAATTGATTCGGTACAGCTGCTCCAGTTTTTGGAGGTGGGTCAAGTTTATGTACTGCGCGTCGGGCTGATTCAGTGTGCTCGGTGTGTACTTGATGATCATGTGATCGCGGTCCTGTAGATACTCAATGGCTGGCATTCTGGGCGAGGGCACAGCGAACTGAATCGGGTAGCACCAGACCTTCTTCAAGTGTGGCGGTGGAACTGGGGGTGTCGGCTCGGCGATTCCGTGTTCCTTGAGAAGGATCATGTGACGCTCGCGGATCTTCTTCGCGTGCTCTGCGGAGAGATGATAGATTTTTGTGCAGAGTGCTTCAACGCTCCCCTTGACCGTCTCCACCAAATGTGGCTCGCACTGTCGCTTTAGGTGCTGCAAACGGTCTTGAAAATCTTCGTAGCTAGCACCGACTGTTCGTCGCAGCCACTGAAATGTGTCCTCCACGTTCCACTTGACGACCTTTTTGCTCTCTGCCGGAGCGGACCGACTCTCGATGATGTGCTTTGCCGCCTCGGCGTATCGAGAGAGTTGCTTCCGCGCGTCACCTGTGAACTTCGGCTTCACAATCTTGATGGGGATGTCATTCATGATCTCTCGATACATTGCCGGCGAGACCTCGGGGCTGCAGTAGCTCGGAAGAAGTGGATCATAGCCACGGTCGATGACTTTGCGTTCAATCAGCCAGCGATTGAACGAGTCTTTCGGTGCTTTTATGCTCTCGCGTCGCATACAAAGATCTTCGTATGTCTTCACCAGTTTCATGGTGTAAGCTGCACGTAAGGCCTCTATTTCGGGGTGTGGATGGGGCAACAGTGTGGGCGGTCTCTCGACAATCACTGCGTTTGTGAAGATCTCCAAGTCCCAGGGTCCAGCGAGCACGAACTTCTTCAGCGGGGGAGCCATTGCGTTGTGCATGTCCTCAGATGGTCGCCTCTTCAGGTTCGGACCGTTCGGCTGAGCTCCGGGATGACATATGCCCAGTGGATCGGTGAGTGGGTCGAACGGCCTCTGTCCGGGCATTTCCCACAGCGATTCACCCGTGATTTTGTTCCAGTAATACGGTCGATTTTCTCTTTTCGACCAGAACTTTCGCCACCCTTGGTTGACAAGCTCTGGCGTGAGTTCCTCCCCGTAGACTGGACCGTGAGATGTTGGTGGTCCTTGCGGGGTGTGTGCGGTCAGCTCAGGAGGCGGGCCTAGCTTGACGGGTGTCGACGGGGAGCTACAACTGGGTGATGCCGCTCCGGACAGGGGTGGGCTCATGATGAGCATTGTGTTGTTTGCTGCTGCCGCATCGTTTTGATTTTGGGGAGCTGTCAGTTGGTCCCAAGCTGATTGTGCACTGGCTGCGGCCGCGGCAGCTGCTGCTGCTGCTGCAGCTGATGTCTGTGGGTCAACATTGTTCGCTGCTGATGTACTGGCTGCCATCTCTTTCTCGTCCACGCTTGCAGTGTCTACACGCTAATTGGCACCAATGGTGATCGGGTTGTGTTTGAATTTTCTTTTTCTTGATCCTCTCTTGTTGTCTAGGCGATGGCGGCGTCTCGTTGAAGTAGTAAAATGGTTCTGGAAAAGAGAATTAGTAAGTAAATGAACAACCGTTGCGTCTCACAATTAATTTAAGACCAGGAGACATTCATAAATGCACTCACATGCGGAGGAAGCATCTTAAAAATAATACTCGACAGAACTCTGCGACCACTGACTGACAAAATCAACCCCAACTCAAAAGCAGATAGCTTCTAACGCGCACAGCTACGCCACAACATCAATCCTTCAACAGCTGACGAGCACTGTTCCACGACATCGCAGTCGATGTTGAAAACGAATGCACATAACCTGCTTCCCTTGCGAACAGCTGATTATAGAAAATCCCCAACCATTGGCCGTGTGCGAAACTATACCTCACAAGAGATCAAGAAACGAAATAAAAACAAAAATTCATTTCGCTACTCGCCGATGAGAGCGAGAGCAGTCCAGGGGCACAGCACAGCTCAACCACGTGAAAATTCTCATTTGTCACAGACCGTCCGTAGCCAAGTCGGAAAAAAAACCATTTCACTCTGCATCACACAATCAGCAACACACTTGACTTCCAGGAGGATATTATCCCCCACCTAGGATCCCCAAGTGGATGATTGCTGTTGCAATCGAGACAACGGCCGGCTGACAACTGCTCAACGACCAAGATTTACGAAGGGTTCTCCCCCAAAAAGAAACAAACGCAATCCACACACAAGTGGAAGCACACGAAAATACAGGCGGAAAGCAGAAGTTAAAAAAACACACAAT
Organism: Myathropa florea; assembly: GCA_930367185.1. NCBI lineage: Eukaryota > Metazoa > Arthropoda > Insecta > Diptera > Syrphidae > Myathropa > Myathropa florea. The sequence goes on along the minus strand of OV884005.1, from coordinate 42,280,812 downwards.
TGTTCGCGTTTTAATATCTTTTCGGTGGTGGTGCTCGGAAGAAATCAAATAAAATTGAACAATTTCCATGATAAACACTCAGTTGAGTGCTATAAGTTGGAGCAGCAACTACACATGCGATCCACACGGGCGCCGCTGTTTGGTACGCAGGTGGATTTGAGTGGATGTGTGGAACTCAGGCGTGTACACGTCACTCAACGACGGGTCAAACATAATAAATACTCTCCCTCGCTCCCAAAGCAAAGATGGTGGAATAGAAAATTAAATGCCGTTTGAGTTTCTTGGAAAATCAAAGAAAAAAATCTAACTAGAGACAGGTCAGGAGACAAACAACAACCGAAGCAGGTGGAACCTAAGTTGGAACTAGTTCTCCTCATCATGAACGGTGTATGTGCCCATCTCCCTGCTGGCTTTGCTGGCCTGTGTAGTGGATTTTCACTATTTTTTCGCTCCCCTCTCCCATTCGAGTTCTTGCATTTTGTTTCAGAAATAAATATTAAAACTGCGGAATCACAACAAAAATCAAATCAGACTGCTTTGCGATGTCCATACGGCAGGGAGTCGTGTCGTGCGCTCTCTCTCCCGTTGTTGCTGTCGTCGTCATCGTCATCGACAACACCAGCAGCAGCAGCAGCAGCAGCCAATGCCAATCCCGCCACAACGCAAAAATCTCAAATCGAATCGAAAACACCGCTGCCTCCTGCCCACTGCGGGGCCAAATTACGGTGGCATCTGATGAACAAGTGTACAGCACGATTCGAGAGAAAAAAATCGGATTTTTCTGTCCACTCCAAAAGGGCGGTAAAGTGAAAATTTCTAAAAATCAAAAAAAAAAAAAAAAAAACTCATGTTCATGGATCAACTCAAAATTCTGTCACAATTTTCACAAAATTTCACATTTCATTCGATCGCCAGGAGAAAAATCCAAGTCTCCGGCCGAAAAAAATTTTCCCGCAAAAAATCTACGTACGTCCATCGTCGACGTTTTCACTTCGCAATGGGGACCAGCACCGAGGAGAAAAAAAAAAAACTTTTCAGATTGAGAACATTTGGTCTGAAAAATTTTCAATTTAACCATTTCCGCGAGAACTCACCAGATATTCATGGAAATTTCAATTTACATTTATCACTGGCGAGTTGCGATTCAACAATTTGTTTTGTTTTCGAGCGAAAACATTACGATCAGCATGGAAATTACGATTTTTCACCAAACGAAATGAATTCAACCTCCGACACGAATGTTCGCCATTTGCAATATTTTTCCATTCTGTGTGCTCTGTGTGTTCTGTGTTGTTCGTTGGATTTTCTTCGGTCGGTCGGTCGCTTTGCCTCTGTGTACGCTCTTCGGTTGAGTTTCGTGGTGTGCGTGATGTGTTGTGTTGTGTTTTCTCTCTGCTATTGGTATTTTCGTTGAGTCGAAGCGAGATGGAATGGACAACAATGTGCATTTGATGCAGTCGCACTCGTTGGGGATTTATGTGAATGTCAGGAGGAAGGGAAATCTGATGGTAGATATAGTCCACAGTGCGTTGCGTTGCCAAGTGGAGTGAAGAATTTCGAAAGAACAAGTGCAGGCATCAGTCGTAGACAAGGTGGCTTGTTTTGCAGACGAATTGAAGAACTCCTCCATTCCTGCTTTGATTTGTTCAGTTATCTGAACCCGTTGAGTGGAGACTTTCGAAGGAACTAGTGCAGACAGCAGTCGTAGACCGGGTGACTCGTTTTGCAGACAAGGCATCTCTTGTCAGAGGCGAAGAACTCCCTCCATTTCTGCTTCGATCTGGTCAGTCAGCAGCACGGTACAGATAATAATTCAGCTGAACCCGTAGAGTGGAGAAAGAACAATTGCAGGCATCAGTCGTAGACAAGGTGGCTCGTTTTGTAGACGAAGCATCTATCCGAAGCGAGGAACTCCCTCCATTTCTGCTTCGATCTGGTCAGTTATCAGAACCCATGAGGTGGAGAATTAGGAAAGAACAAGTGCAGACAGCAGTCGCAGACAAAGTGGCTCGTTTTGCAGACGAAGCGAAGAACTCCTCCATTCCTGCTTTGGTCTGGTCAGTTATCAGAACACGTGGAGTAGACAAGGTCGCTCGTTTTGCAGACGCAGCATCCATCAGAAACGAAGAGCTCCATTCCTGCTTTGATCTACTCAGTTATCGGAAGCCGTTGGTATAGAAAGAGCTGAATCATTCATCTTCTACCTCGGACATCAGTCATCAACATTCGTGTGTTTAGAGCTAAATCATTCATCCTCCACCTCGGGCATCAGCTGGTGCTGAGCCGTGTGTTTCGAGCTAAATCATACCTTAGCGATGTTTAGCGGGTGAACCCTGGATTTTGGATGAACTTTTGGTCGTAGCTTTGTAAGAATGTTATGCGGAAGGCATGTCGACGGCTTGTTGGGTGGAGTTTCCGGGCTGCTGTCTTCATTTTCTCGCAAGATCTCGTGCCTAGCTGCTCCGTGGTGCGTCCAAGGCTCCGTCTGGACAGCCCGTGCACCGCAGGCTACTCAAGTGGAACCTAATTCTGTTGGATCCATGCATCGCGGGCAATTGCACTCAAAGTATTTTCTAATCTTGAGTAACTGACGACGTTCATCCACATTTCCACTCGCTGCCACGTTCACATCGAAATTTGCGTTAAAATGGGACTGAAGAGAGATTTCAAAACGAACCATCGAACTACCTCAAGGCCCAGCAGTCAAACCCTCTTCTCCAGGTCACGCCGGGGCATCCGTCACTTCTTCTTCTTCTTCTTAGGGCGCTACAGACCGAGGTAGACCTGGGCCTCACTCAAAATGCCTCTGTCTCCAGTTCCAGCCAGCTGTCTCCAGTTCCGCACACCAAGCCGACGACGTCCCCTTCGACTTGTGTGCCCCACCTTGTTCGCGGACATCCTCTGTTCGTCCCACAGGCATCTGTCACTTTGCTTCTTTAAAACCATCGAACTACCTCGAGGCCCAGCAGTCAAACCCTCTTCTCCATATCACGCTGGGGCATCTGTCACTTCGCTTCTTTAAAACCATCGAACTACCTCGAAGCCCAGCAGTCAAATCCTCTTCTCCAGGCCACTCTGGGGCATCTTTCGCTTAGCCTCTTTAAAACATAACCGATTCAAAGAATAAAACAGCTTAACATTGAAAACATATATTTCACAGAGATACGACACGTTCACAAGTTCACCCCTTAAGGTCCCTGGAGCTTCAAACAGAACTCTAGGCTTATGTTCAGATCAGGCTTGAACTTGTTCACCAGCCGCAGCAGATTCAGCTTCTTGTTCGCAGAGTTGTATGACTCCAGCTCGTAGAGAGTGGACAGGTTAACAAGGAGGCTCTCGTTCAACGACTTCTGTGGATTCAGATTGATTGCACGCTCAAACAAATTGATGGCGTCTTTTAGCTTCCCGCCATACAGCAGGCACACGCCCATGTTGTTCAAAATCATCGTGTTGCCAGACTCCAGCTGAAGGGCTTTCTGAAAGAAGAGGAACGCCTCTTGGAAGTCGTTCTTTGCGACGCCTATGAGTCCTTTGTCCACATAGTCTCGCAGATCTGGTTGAGAGTTCCTGGAACAAGAGAATGTTTATGCAAACTTCCCGAAATGTACGTGACAAGCCTTACATATCCTTTAATCGTCTAGCTTCTGAGAACTTCTGTTCAGCTCCAAACATGTCGCCAATTTGCAGATAAATCCGTCCCCAGGCTGAAAAGAGTGACCGGCGTTCCTCCTTCGTCAGTGTGGCCTTCTCAAGAATCATTCCTCGAATGATGTCATCGATTAAGTTGAACTTTCGCATCTGAAACCATAGTCATCAAGAGAAACTGAAAGAAATACAGGGGCGCCTCATACCATGATAGCACAGTTCACGATCGAATGAAGCACTCGAATTTCACGTCGTCTCCAGAGTTCACACGCATTGGCGTCATCGCCGAAGTACTTCTTGATCTCGCTGCATATCGCGTACAGCTCTGAGAGTTTGTCCAGCGCTGTCTGGGCGTTGCCAAAGTAAATGGGAAGCTCAGCCAGGAGAAGACGGAATGAGAAGCATGCCATGGAACCTTTCTTGCCGTTGTGCATGTCGGGGTGAAACTATCAGAAAGATATCCTCCATTAAACCATGAAAGCATGAAGCAATCGAGTGAGTTACCTCGTAGTAGATATCAGGACGAGTGAGATGATCGAATGGTTCAGCTTCTGACTGAAGCAGCTCATACTGTCCCAACTTGGCCAGCAGTGCCAGTCTCGTGAACCACAGCTGCAGGGAATGAGGGGTGTGCTTTGCAGGCTGTCCAGCTCTTCCGTAGCCTGGGAGAAGGAAAATGAGTGAATACATCAAATGATGAGGTGTGTCTTCTTCTTTGGACGCTGCAGTCCGACCTGTGCCTCACCGAACATGCATGAAAGTGTCCCTTACCTTGCCCATAAATAGTCAACAGACGTCCAGTCAAGTTGACAGCTGAACGATAGCAACCAGCAATAATCAGATTCCTCAATCCTCGCTCGTCTTGAGTGACATCGTTCACACCTAAGATCTTCCTCTGGGCCAACTCTGCTTCCCCCAAATGAACAAGAACAGCTTCTCTTATTGGATCAGTCTAAAAAAAACAAATCATGTTCACAGGAAAAAAAACTCACTGACGGCCTCACCAAATCATTGGGCGTCATAACACCAGGCATTGTTAGGTGCGGTGGAATGCCAGGCTCAGTGTATGGAGGTTCCCAAAAATTCCTCACATCATCGGACACCTTGAGATCATCATCGTACTCGGAAACTTCCACATATTCTGGTGGCTTGAACGATCCACTGAATGTCGATGACATTAGCGATGCACTTTCTGCAAAACACAAAACAACAGTCAGTTTGAGAGTGAAGTTGAGAGTGAGTGATTTTTACCATTTTTCTGTGCTTTATCTTTTGCTGCTAATTCATCGAAGAAACTCGGTGGATCGTTGGCGAAATACTGACTGAGACTGGGTCCAGATCCGGCTGCTGAACTTTGATTTTCCATTTAGATTACTGATTGCTTAGAAAAGAGAACTGAGTTGAGGAGGAAATTGTGTTTTTGGATTTGTTTTTCTCTTCTTGACGTTTCCACTGTTGACATTGTGAATGTTGTAGTAGATTATTCGAGCAGAGAGGGCAAAATTCAGTACTGAAGAGGGTTGCAAGTCTCAGCTAGATGGTGGTGCTCTCAAATTTGAAATTCAGTTTGAATAGAGTGGGAAATCTTTTACCACCGTTTGGCTTCGTTTGAGTCTATGTAGGGAGAAAGAAGTCGAATGATTAAAGCCACTCAATATGAAGGGAAACTCCTGTCTTACAGAAGAATCCTGGTGATCACCATCGAAGCAGTGATTCAACTCGAAGATCTTCATTTTCACTTCTTCTTTCCGCCTTATCCTCTGTCCTTGAAAGTTTGAGTGGATTGACTTAGCGGGATTTACACGTGGATGTCTGCTTCTTAAACTATCGGTCGTATCATCTTTTGCGGTTGCTTCCATTTTTCCAAGTTTTCCTGTTTCGATCTTACTCTTCCCCACGATTAGAAGACAGCAAGTGCAAAAATGCGAGCAACCGAATTGCTGGTGTAAAACCTGCCTTTGGCTTCCATTAAACATGATATCTGTAGACACAACTCTACATCCTCAGGCGATCTAGCTTGTCTTCCACTAGCCAGAAGAAGCCCGTAACATGCAGGCATCGAGAAACCATGAAGTCAGACAGATCCTAACGTTTGCGTTGCTCGATCATGTATGCAAACTTGTACCACAACACAGTCGAGGTTAAGCTCCGAAGCAAAGATTAACGGTCTGGGTTTGGTTACTGAGGTGCTATCATTTCGTTTAAACGACCTCAGCATTGATGCTTTCAATTTGATGAAGAAGCTGAGACAGCAACCAGTCTACTTGGTACGAAATGATAAAATTTAATTTCTGTCAAGCTTTCTAGTCAATGTCTAGTTCCAGAAATCAAATACTTTAGTAAATTTGGGAAGTATAAACTCTAATTGACCATAAGTCACACAACGTCTACCAAAGACCTGACCATCAACAGCAACTGCAACAACTTCACATCTTTCCTGTTGGAGGTGTATATATACAATAATACGGAGGACTCCCTTTGTCCGCTGTCCTTGCATTCGATTCTTCGTGTGCCCATGAACTTCTTTGAAGGTTGCAGACAACGTTGCTCGTCTGATATCCCTACAGTCCGGGATGGCCCCAGGTCTCAATCAACAAGCCTTTTCAGCTGCTCCTCAGCGCTCTCCAAACTAGATAAGCTGCCTTCCATTACGCACGCCAAGTTGGTTAAGGTCTTTCTTCACTTGTGTGGGCCGTCGGTTTCGTTGGAGTCGTCAATTGCGTTTTTCAACGGGCTTGGAGTCGTGGTTAAATCTTCTTCTTCAAATGCCATCAAAGACATTTATTGGAGGTTTTTCGCGACGATGAGGACACCCAGAAACAGGAACGTAACTGCCACTTAGTACAAGATTCAATTTGCATGGACCAGAACGCAGAACTTTTCTCCAGCAAAGACCAAGGACCTCCCCATCTGCTGTTGAGATTGTCCATGTCTCTGCGCCATAGAGCAGGACAGGGATGATCAGCTTTGTTGCTCGAGAGGGCACTCTACTTCTCAATCGCCTTTTCCTTCTTCTCAATCGACTCTTGAGGCCAAAGAAACAGCGATTTTTCTTCTCAAGGCCCTACTGTCCGAGGTGAACCTGGGTCTCGCCCAACATGCGTCTCCAGTCGGCATGATCTCTCGCCAGACAACAACGATTGGCAAGAGTTATTCTGTTTTTACCCTCGAAACTCGGAGCTTGACCTCGACTGTGTTGTGGTCCAAGTACATAAACATAAGGGATTGAGCAACGTAAACTTCGACATTATGACCTGTCTGACTGTCTGACTCCATGGATTTTTGATGCTTCTATGTTACGAGCAAGTATTTCCATTCTCTGGATAGAGAAAGACAAGCTTGTGAGCCGAGCTAAACGAAGTCCTTGACTAACACGAAAGTACATCCGCCTACGGTGACGTTGCTCATCTTTCTTTTCTTCTTCGTCTTCTTTGGGCGCTACAGTCCGAGGTGAACCTGGGCCTCACCCAACATGCGTCTCCAGCCGGCACGATCTTTCGCCAGCTGTCTCCAGTTTCACATCAAGCCGGCCGAGGTGCCCCTCTACTTGTGTGCGCCACCTTGTACGTGGACGACCTATTTTGCGTTGTCCCACAGGCTCACAGACACTCTTCGGGCCGGAGCTAAGTTTTCTATATGCTCTACATGGCCTAGCCAAAGTAGGGGGTGGATCCGTAGACCCCTGGCCAGACTCATGTCGTGCTCATGGCGTTACCCATCAGTTCTAGAAAATGTTGAGCCTTTGAAAACCTTCCAACACAAGTCATTCCGAAAATTTGAAACTTAGTTCGTCGATACGAAGAAATCAGGTATCAAATAGCAACGGTACTGAAGCAGACTCCTTCCTTCTGCGGAATAAGTTAAAGTGACTGTCACCGCTGTATCAGCCGCGACCAGTGCTGCCAGTATTTTCTAGTGGAATTTCCCACACACTGGGGAAGAAAAACTTACCACATTGCTCAAAATTTACCTCTTCCATAAAAACTGTTATGGGCAAATAAAAGTGTTTCATTATTTCAGTTTTTTTTTGCAAAAAATGCAGTTACACCCGCTTTGCAGTTCGTTTTTTTGTTGTCCTTTTCACCGACTTCCGTCAGCCATTCAACTAAGGGTATTCCATCCATAGAATTATTAAATACCACAACCAAATTGAAGGACATTTTTTTAGAAAGAAATTCCCTTTTTTCGTACAAAAATACCTTTTTGCCAGATGTGTGGAATGTGAGTTGAAATTTCCTCCAAAATGGTAAATTTCCCACGACCTGGCAGCACTGCTTGGACCCCGAATGGATCCTCTCCGCTGTAGAATAAATGAAGACACAACGGTATTAAGTTTTTCATAGTTTTTTTTTATTTAAAACATTTTCTTTGTTTTTGTATTTGTTGGTTTGTTTTGTTTTTCGTTTTCCTATTACAAATATTAACATTACTTATTTACGTCGAATTGGTGCTTTGCTCTTTCGCTCTCTCATTACACAATAAAAAGAGAGGATATCACTTATCTTTCAAGAGAAACAACAAACAGGAGGAGCTGAGCTGAGCGATAGCCGAAGAACGAACAAAAGAATGGGGGCGTTTCGAGAGAGGTGCTAAGGGGACAGTTGGTAGATGAAATTTTATAAAAATTGAACACTACCACAAAAGAAGTACAAACAAAATCATAAAACAAAATAATAAAAAAAAAGGATAAGAGGAGAAATTAAAAAATATTTAGATCAGACTCTCGGTGGAACAACTACGCAGTCGAAAAGGGACTTTAGACTGAGAAGCCATCACCAGTTGGATCCAGAATCCAGGGGTAGTTGGGGGGGCACTCGATGCAGGTGAACAGGCGGAGGGTTTCGCCGGGCAGCTCCCTGGTGGTGAGTGGGCAGGCGTTTGGCAGCGAGCAGAAGGGCTGTCCCTTGACGTCGCACTTCTCCTTCCATTCCTGGAAGTCCCTGAGTGAGTTCAGCTCGGTGGGGTTCTGCATCCATTGGATGACCTGCATGTTGGTGACGAAGAAGACGTCGTTGCGTCCCAGCATCTCTTCGATGAACTTGATCAGCTCCTCGCGGTATTCCTTCTTTGATTTCAACCATGAAGCGTGGAAGTGGAGACCCAGAGGGGCACGGTTGCTATTGTAGTGACGGTTGAAGTTGTGACGGAGGAGACGTCCGAATTGCTCGCCGGAGGCGATGTTTGAGCACGAATCGACCATGTGACAACCGGGCAGGGACTCATCGAAGGTTGGGTCATCACGACGATCCAGTTCGTTCATCACCATTTCCCAGACGGCGTGGCTACGGGACGGGCAGTTGTGGGCGTTGCCGTTGCACTTGTGTGGCATGCGGTAGTAGAGGGTGTATGGCCAGATTGGAACGCGTCCCAGGGAGGCGGTGATGGAGGCATCGTACACGAAGAATTGATCGGCCATCATTTCGAATTGCTTGTTGCCACCGACACGGAGGTATGGGGCACGGACACCGATGATGGTTCCGTCGGTGATGTTGGCGAAGCGTTCAAGGATCAAGCGGCCACCGGCCATTTCAGCGAGCCAATCGTCGTAGGTACCGTGGGTCCAGTAGTTTGGATCGTCCTTGTGGGTGAGCGAGAAGACGGAGATTTCGTGACCGCGACGATGCAAGTCCTGCACAGCCGAGTAGTTGGTGTACTTGTGGGACACGAAGAATGTACCCTTGATGGAGCAACCGTTTGGATTTTGACGTTGACCGTTGAAGATGTCCTCGTACAAGTCGATGTTGTCGATGTTGACGGCACCGTTGAAGGTGATCGTGATCATCTGAGGTACCTGTTGGGGTTCAATGGCGCCGGGGATACGTGTACCGTCAGCAGAGCAGAAGCACTCGGGCAGGACGCACTGAGTGGTGTCACATTCTGGGGCGCGGTTTGGATCGTCATCGACAGCTAAAGATGGAGACGTTAGAAAATCGGCTTAAAGAGGATGGGGGGTTTTTCAAACTTACAGCAAGCATTCTCGTCGGACTCGTCCTTGCAGTCGGGCTTTCCGTTACAGAAAAGATCCTTTGACAAGCACTCACCGTCTCCGCAGGACAGTTTACCATCTGGGCAGATGGGCTCGTCGGTCTTGAAGATTGGAAGAGCTTTACGGGGCTCTAGATAGGAGAGGGTGAGAGGTTAATAATGCGATTTACGGTGGAGTCTCTGAGTGAAGACAGTAAGATGGATGAGGCAAGCAATGTGACAGTTCAACCATGAAAACCATGTACCCACCAAAAGCATGCATTCGAGTCTCGTTTTCACGACCAAAGTTAAGCTGAAGGGAGCTAAATTTCTCTTAGTTTTGAAGCCTAGAGCTTGTTAATTGAGAAAAACTAAAAACCACTACCAAAAACTTTCCCCGTTGTTAGGAAATCACGTGTGGAATGTAAATTTGTAACTTACGTTCCACACGTGACTTCTGAGTATTAAGAGAATGGAAAAATAAATTCATCATGTCACTTGTGGAATGCAAGTTTAAAACTCACGTTTAAATTTTGTTGTGTGGAATGTAGGTTTGTAACTTACGTTCCACACGTGAATTTTGTTAGTTTTAAGAGAAAGGAAAAAAGAAATTCATCGTGTCACGTGTGGAATGCAAGTTTGAAACTTAGGTTCATTTTTTTGTGTGGAATGTGAGTTTGTAGCTTACGTGAAAGTTTCAAACTTACGTTCCACAAGTGGATCTTGTTAGTATTAAGAGAATGGAAATAAATGGAAAAGGGGTTAATTTGAAAAGCGTTCTATTTAAAGGGGATGCATAAGTAACAAGGTCTACAACTCTACAAATAGGGTGTCTCAACTGGGGTGGGCGGGGTGTAAAAAAAAAAGATGGAGGCTTGATCAATCTTGCAGGCGGGTTCTACGAATTTTCTACGGTTTAAGGCGTTTTCGATCTGCAATAAGTTCTCTACATTATTTGGCGTCAAGTTTTTTTTTAATTTTTGCTGTTTGATCTGTGGCGCAGTGTAAGCGTGAAGTAGGGCGTTTACACGTGCCATGAAAAAAATAACAAATATACGAGTATATACAAATTGTGTTCAATCCCAAACCAATTGAATTTTTTTTTGTTTAAGGCGGTTGCTTGATTTTGTTTTTTTTTGTTGGCTCTGGTAAATGGATCTAATTTTTCTACTTCATTAATTTTTTGTGATTTTCAGTTTTTCGTCGTGAGGTTTTTGGTTTTTTTTTTTTGCAGAGTTTTTGGTTTGAGACTTACTTTCTTTTTCATCGCAGTTCGTTACTTTAGCCTTCCAGTCACAGGTCTGTTTAATTATATCGAAGGCTAGGCCAGATGGGCATGTGATTTGTTTCAGTCCAGATCTTGTACATCTATATTTTTTGATTTATTGTTTTTTTAGTTGAATTTCTTTCTTATTTTGTAAAAACAAAAACAAATTTAGACATAAAGAGATATATTTGAGTTAAGCATAAAGATTTGACCTGTCCTAAACATTTTTGCTGTCTGTCCTAAAGGCTAATTTCGAGAGAAGATCAAAAATATCATTGCCAGACCCAGTTTTCTTATTTTTTTTTTTGTAGTTATGGTTAGTCACACATTAGAAGAGAGTATGTATATAAATAAATATGTAGAGTATAACTGTATTCTGTTTGATAAAATGCATTCCATAGAGAAGATAAATAAAATATAAAAAAGTGTAGGCATAGCAAGACAAGAAATAGGATATCATAGGATGATCTGAATCATACAGAGTTGATGTTTTGTATTTTTTTTTTATTTTTTTGTTGGCATGCCGAAAATAATAGACTTACTTTCAAGTTTATCACAGTTTTTGACATTTGTCTTCCAGTCACATGTCTGACGCAAAATATCGAAACCTAAACCGGCTGGGCATCGTACAGATGCAAGTCGGGTAATGCCATTTTCACCGGCATTGTCGCATCTATGTGATTATTGTGTGATTTGTATTTTATTTTTTGTTTTGTATTTTATTTGAAATTGAAATTGTATCTTGTGTGTGAATGTGTGAATCAATAATAATTTTGTCTTTTCTTTCAAAAATTTTGTAACAAAAAATATATATATTTTTTTTATAAGAAAATAAAGAAAAATGTGGTGTGATGTTGTGTGTGAGGGAAATGCTTGTACATACCTTACGACATCACGGCAATCGCCATCGGTTGACAAACGGAAGTATTCATCTCCAGGCCTGTCCTGGCATAGTTCTTCGATTTGATTGTCATCCAACTTGTCGTCATTTTGTCTTTTCACACGTTCAGCTGATGAAACTGTAAAAGAGGGGAAAATATTCATGAGCTTGGAAGTCTACTACAAATTACATTGAATCTAGGTTAGGTTAGGTAGATGCTTTCCCTTGCTGTCATGAAGAACATGTCAACAGGTGACTTAGACCACTATTAGTCCATTGTGCCCATCATTAAATCTAAGAGTTGTCATTCCTTAACAGAGAAGCGCGATGGAAAATTGCAAAAACTTGAGCTGCAGTTGAAAGATGGAGTTTAAAAATCGGTTAAATTGTCCAAAAGTTGCTCAAAAAACTTGCCAATTTCTGGAAAGACATCGTAGACAGAACTAGAGAGCGTTCAAGATCTTCGGAGATGCTCAGATGAAACCCTCAAGGAGGAATAATGCTTGAGTCAGAAGTGCATTGAAATGCTTGCAGTAAAATAAAAGAGCATGGCTTTATGTGCTTAAAACAGACTTAATGCACGTCTGTTTCCGATATTAACTCTAACTTTTCACAATTACAGACAAACGAATGCGACGAGATATCAAAATTTGCTGCACATCAGTTTTGTTCTGCATTATTGCATGCATCAATGCATGCATATGATTGTGAAGAGATGTTAAAATTTACTGCACATCTGTTGCGTTGTGCATTACTCCACGCATCAATGTATGCAAACGAATGCGACGAGATGTCAACATTTACTGCACATTTGCTTCCTTGTGCATTGATGCATGCAGTTTTGCTGCACATCTGTTCCAGGCCCAAGTCTATCCTCTTCTGCGTTTAAAAACTGTATCCTATGGGATCTAGAATATTCGAGGTTCAACGCAAGAAACGGTTTAAAAGGCCTCCTTATGACAGCTCTAGAATATTCGAAATTCAACGCAAGAAACTGTGTCATATTCTTCCTTTGCACACCTCACGCCAGCTCTCATCTTTTATTGAAATAAAAAAAATCTCATTCCCTCCCTTGTTTTGAATGGTTTCACTCCCAAAACAAGGTAATCATCAAAGATGAAGCCGGTTTTGATGAAAGATTACCATCAGCATCTTCGTTTTTTTGTGTCACCGATTGATTTCAATTTCCGCATCTTTTATTTATTTTCTTCACGAATCCCCATTTGCATTCGACATAGAATATCCATCGTTGCCGAGGCCAGTTTTCCCTTTCAGCGGATCAAGTGAAACAAGTTACTTAATCCCTCATTGCATATTCAAATGAAAGCGAAAGTCTTCACACGAAAAACAGAAAAACAGAAAAAACAAATCTACGAAAGACCTGTTTGCCTACACCCCGTTGTCGGATCTCATCTCAACAAAACGGATTCGATTTTCATCTTTATCTGACCATGCTAACCCACTTTCGAGCCCAATAAACTTCACGCTTCGTTGACAAGTCGTGAAGTAGAAGAAATCGATTCGGAGGGGAGGACCCCTCCTCGCGTATGGACCGGTAGAGGCGTCGCGACACGTTGAATCCATTTGTAACCATGCCATCACGGAATTTACATAATTCATCAACTCTCATCTTCTTCTTCTTCTTCTTTTGTGATCGTGTAAAGATTCAAGAGGCAAGGCGTCTCGGAAGCGTTTTGCGAAAACTGTCCACACACACAAGCGGTGCCCAAAAAAAAGAGGCCTTAAGCTGAACACAAAAAACCCGTAAATTCGGTCTTGCGTAAGACTGACTCTCTTTGAGACTGGGGAGCCTTTTATTTTTGGAGTTTTATGGGCTTGAAAATGCGGATGTCGTCGTCGTCGCGTAATGAGCCGCGCTTCAAGTGACAGACCAGCGGCTTGTGAATAGGAGTTTACACACGCATTCAAACACGTTTCTGTTGGCATTTGGTGTAAGCTTGTTAATTTGAGAGATAGTGCTCGGGCCAAATGTGTGAATGAATGCCGAAAGGGAAACTGTGTGATATAAGCTGGAGTTTTTGGCTGGGGTTTAAGTCACTGCAAGGAGATGCAAACTAAGAATTACGTGAGTTGCATCCACGAGCGATATTGAGTCATACCTTTGAGATCAGCTTGCATGACAAAGGGGTGAACTTGGGGAGAGACTGAAGCCCTAATTGACGAGGTTTTGCAATTCAAGACAGGCTTTGAGAGATCATGTGCACATGAGTCGTGCTTGAAAGGGGGAAAACTGCAAAAAAAGCCGACATTTGCTTCAGAGCTGCGGGTGCTGTCTTGCATTTTTGATTCAGGATTACTTGACACAAGCAACGGTTAGAGCTCTGATTAATTGTCTCCAAGATTCGATGACTGGAATCTAGGTCAAGTAAGACGTGCCTGCACGGAAGAAAGTTTGAGCAAGAAAAGCTTGTCTTGAGCCTTGAAGCAGAAAAGGGCTTTCGTTGAGTAGGCTTAGTTGAGGGTTCAAATCTCACAATACCTGCCTTCGTTGCAGGGATTCAAGCGTTAAACAACTTTGGGGGCAACTTCTTTCAAGGAACGATTAGGCTTTAGTTACACTTTGAACAAGAAAAGCTGGATTTGAGCCTTGAAGTGTCTTAAAGCAGAAAAGGCCTTTCGTTGAGTTTACTTGGTTGAGACTTAAAATCTCAATACCTGCCTTTCTTTGCAAGGATTCAGGTGTAAGGGATCTTCGGGGGCCACTTCTTTCAAGAAAGGATTAGGCTCTAGTTACACTTTGAGCAAGAAAAGCTAGTCTTGAGCCTTGCAGAGTCTTAAAGCAGAAAAAACCTTTCGTTGAATATGCTTAGCTGAGGGTTCAAATCTCAATACCTGCCTTTCTTTACAAGGATTTAAGTGTAAACAATGATCGGGGGTGAGTTCTTTCAAGGAAGAATTAGGCTTAAGTTACACTTTCGAAAAGACAAGAGCTTAAGAAGCCTAAGAAGTCTGAAAAATGTGCGCGCCAAAGTCTGCGTGCATCTGTCAAGACATCAAATGAAACCTAACGACCTTGAGTTCTTGATTGGGCCCAATTGTTTAGCTAGCTTTTCTCTTTTCTTTTAAAATGTCGACGAGAACTCAAATCTCAAAAGAAACAACAGGTACTTCTCTTCGTTGCAAGGATCGAAGGCGGAGGCGATTTATTTCAAAGAAGGATTAGGCTTAAGCTACACTTTCGAAAAGACAAGGGCCTAAGAAGTTTCAATTTTCTTTTAAAATGTCAACGAGAGTCCAAATCTCAAAGAAAATCACAGGCTCTTCTCTTCGTTCCAAGGATCGAAGTGTAAACAGTGAATAGAGGGAAGGACAAGGCTTAAGCTCCTCTTTCAAGAGCCTAGAGCTTCAATCTTCTTCCCAAAATGTCCACAATCCATAAACAACCAATCAATTTCGATGCCACATGGCAGCATACAAGCGTGTCTGATTCTCAAAAAAGAGTTTAAGGTCAAGGATTATCGCCCACAAAGATCAAATTAAAATTCTGATGACACCTCAAACCATCTCCCACGTCGCAGACTTATCCACCGCTCGCTCGCTAGCAAAACCGAGGTACAGTCGTCCACAACCAGCACAGGCACGAGTATTCTCAAAAAAAACCTGTTACCACCAATTACGTAGAACAAGAACCATTCCGAACCGCAGGCACCGAGCAATCGAAGATCGTGCTATTGCCATTAAACAGTCGAGTACGAGCGTCATAAAAATCTCTTAATCGATGGAATGGCTGGCCAACAGGTCTAGTGACCTTATGCGCAATATCAGCCGAAGAGCACGCAGACACAGAGGGAGGCTTTGTCTCGCTCCTCAGCAAACCCCGCCTGCATTCGAATGAAAAGTGAATGTTGTCTTGTGGCAAAAATAAATTGCTGCTTATTCTTAAACGTGTTTCATACTCGCTCAGCGCCTGTGTGCGCTGAATTAATTGACTGAAGATGTCGAAGAAAACCTTGAATTGCTAATTCATTTGATGTATTGCACTTCTTGCGGCTGTGTTCGCTGATCGCTGATCGCACGAGCACGAGAACTTGAACCAGTTCACACTAGGAATGGAAGGATTGAGAAGCCACCCGTACAAATGCACAAATGCACACACGAATGTGCCCCGTGAGGTGGGTGAGTGAGGAATATGTAATGAAACGAATTGCATTTGTATTGTGTATCCACCCAAAATGGCCACGTAGTCACTGATATCGCATCTGACGGTAGCTCTTGATGTCTGATTGCGGTTTTTATGCCGTTTTTTTGCACCCACTTCTCACACACAGCCACCGAAGGCGGTGAAACCACTCGTTTAAACTCTTGTGTGTCTGCACGAAGATACTGCGAGAGTGAGAGCAAATCTTTGCGTACGAATATCCGCAACAACAATTATGCAACGAATTCGGTGCAACTTTCCAACCAGTTTTTGTTTATTTAACCGTTTTTTTCCTTCTTTCGGAGAGATGATCAAAAAGAGGAAAAATGTCTTTTCTCCGTTTTCAACTGCACCGGCAGCTGTCACATCATCTGACACAAAATTTTTGAACACTTGTCACTTGAACTTTGAAAACTACACTTTGGAACTTTGGAAAATGTTGTTGTTTTTGTTTATTTTTTTTGATTTACTTACCAAGTGCTACACAGACTAAAAACACACTTAACAGCGGCAACACACGCGCCATCTTGCGTATGTGCGATGAACTATCTGTTGAAATTGAAAAAAAAAAAACAGAAAAACAGAAAAATCAGATTTTTTCTTAAAAATGTTTTGTTGTTGTTTTCTTTACATTTCAAAAACAATTGAAGTAAAATTCAGAAAAAGAAACAGCGTCGTCCTAAATTGTGTTATCCGTGTAAAACTGTAAACGAGACGGCTGTAGTTGCTCAATACACAGCCACGCTTGTACTAGGTGTTGGCTAGTAGGATGAAGTTCTATTTATTAAGACCTACATAACCCAAGTGGGGACCTGACCATTAAAAGTCTCCCACTCGAGGCTTTGCATACCAAATTTAACTTACCTGCGAACGGAGTAGGGATTATTGTTATTGCGGCTTATTGTGTGACTGTGTGGTGGATTTCGTGGCAGCGTATAAGATCTTCAAGAAAGTTCCCCTACCTTTTTGGGTTTGATTTCTCCTCCGCCACATCGATGAGGCCGGTTTTTTTTTTGTTTTTTTGTTTCTGTGGAACGTATGTCTATTCCATCGTCGCTACAGGTAGATCACCATCGTCTGTGTGTGTGGTGTGGTGTGTGGAGTGGTTCAACTTTGATATTATACCACGAATTCCGAAAGACAAACACCAAACAAGGAAGAAAAACAAGAAAAACTCAAGAAAGACCGAGAATGCACGAGAGGAACTTTGTCGTGCAAACAAAAGAATGATGTTTGTGTGTGCGTGTGGTTCGTGTGGTAAATAGGTGTGGTGTGTGGTGTGGTGAAATTTTGTAAATTTCTTTTAAATTGACATTTAATGTCTGATTTGACTTTTGATTGTCCACCCTCGCAAGAGTCTCGTAAAATGTTAAATGAATCTCTGTATCGATCGGTCTCTGGAAGGAGGAGGAAGAAGAAAAGGCATTCGTGCGGCATTCAGAGTAATCTGTCACGACGTTTCGATGAAAATTGCCAATTTGTAGGGATAAAATAATATTCAGCAGCCAATTTGTTGATTGAATTTTTGCCTGAATTTCCTCTCTTCTGGAAAATTTGTTTTCAATTTCTTCTCGACATTTTGGACTTCAATTGAGCCATGCAATCGATTCTAAATTCCTTCCTCTTATTGAAGCATCAACATCGTTGCTTAAGCTCATTGTGTTGCAACTGAAGTTAAGTGGTTATTGCCGCCAGCTTTTGTATTCTGTGCAAGGCAAGGCAGAGTGATTGGATTTTCTCACGCATCCACTCCACACCTTTGTCGAGGCTAGT
Organism: Myathropa florea; assembly: GCA_930367185.1. Taxonomy (NCBI): domain Eukaryota; kingdom Metazoa; phylum Arthropoda; class Insecta; order Diptera; family Syrphidae; genus Myathropa; species Myathropa florea. Next base: position 42,263,124 of record OV884005.1, on the reverse strand, counting down.
GATCCGAGACCATACTTGTTTCTTGCAAAAACAAAAAACATTTGCATACTCACACGTCTGGAGGAGCTTCTCACGTTGTTCGCAATGTGATCAAGAAGGTTGCTGCTGTTGCTGGTAAATTGGCGAATGTTAGACACACTCCATGGAGTGTACGTTTAAAGGACATAGAAACCGTGTCAAGGCATGGTTTTAATTGCGGGGCTTAATTGGTTCTTGAAAGAAGAAGCATGGGGAGTTGTAAGGAAAATGGGTAAACAGCGGAAAGGTTGGAGAATGGAGCATGGTTTCGATTGTTCAAATTTGAAGCGCAACGTTGTTGAGTGTGTTCAGTAGTTAATAAATGCACGAAAAGCAATTTGAGTGCCCTTCTGAACACTCTCTGAACACAATGCTCAAGAGAGGCTCGAAATAAGATTCAAACAGCAGAAAAGGTAAGCAAGTGAAGTTCAGGACTTAAACTGGAGACCTGCTGAGCAGAAAACCTTAAGTTTCTCGGCATCAAAACTCTTTTGCCGGGCATGCATCCTCATCCAGGAATGATTCATCTCCCGTCTGAAATTGTTAGCAAATCTATTCCTCTTCTGATGATCATTCCCTCAGCTAAGTCATTTGCGAACGCCAAGTTGATTGAGGTCCCTCTCCACTTGGGGGCGCCACCTTGTACGTGGACGTCGTCTGTTGCGTTGCCCCACTGGTTCAGAGTTGAAGAGTGATCGATTTCCTCTCTGAAATGGTTCTATTCCTCTTCTTATGAAGAATGACTGGATGACGCAGTTGTTTAAGTGCCTGTCCTAAGTTAGAGGCGTCCCAGATTCGAATCCCAGTGAAAGCAAAGTTAATACGCTTTCATCCGGTTTTTCAAATCTGGTTCAGTCACCATTTGCCGTTGGGATCAAATGAATGACACTGCCACTGGAGCGGTCCATCAGTGGGTATCACAAGGGACTAACATGGTCTAAGTGTGCTGGTGAATTCACTAGCAACACCCTAACCTAACCTATGGTCCATGAAAAGCGACAACTAGAGGACAAATAGATAACAATAGGCATCTCCAAAGGCCTCCAAAGGTCTCCATCGATCTCCTCCCAGTCAGCGACGCACCTTAGGTAGATGGGCGCCCTTGCTGACATGAAGAACATGTCAACGCCTCACTTGTACCACTATGAGTCCATTGTGCCCGACGCACCTTAAAACCACACACTCAACGCGCAGCCTTTCGATGGACCACAGATTATCCCAAACGATGATTGATTTCTTCTTGACACGCAATCATTGGCATTTGCCTACAGAGCCTTCAAACCTGACATTTGAAGTGATATACAACATCCCTCCTTTCAGACAGAACAGCACTTAATGTCAAATCCTATCCGTCACGGCACTTAGGTGCATCTTATGAGGTTCCCGCCGAGACGACATCGCTGACATTTGCAATTTGTCAAGGGAGTCCAGCAATTTTCAGTCAACTTCAAATGTCACTTCCTTCCCCCAGTGGCAGCTGTCCTCCTTTGCAGCTCCAAACTCCAGGAGACTGCCTGCCAACCATTCATCTCTGGAGCTTGTTGTATAACGAAAACCCGCGACAGGGATGCAAAACGCTGAACCCGCAGAAAATCTCTGAATCTCCATCATTTGAGACCTCATTCAGATGCAAATTGTAATTTGAACGAAGATTTACATAAGATTATCCGCTTGTCACATCTCAGTGTGCCTCGCGGTGCTGCTGAGGTTGTTTGTTGCTGACCTTCTTGACCCCCGTGATTAAGACCAAAGAGCAGGGCGAGTTCATACACTTGGGCTACGATGGAAACAGTCATTAAATCTGCCTGTCAAATCAGACAAGCACATAAAACCGAACGGCTGTGTGTTGCATTTGCAGGTTGACAGCGGTAACTTGGTCGGGGCAGAGTCATTAAACGATGGACAAAAAAAACCACACAAAAACTGTGGCGGATTACCCACAAGATGGTGATTTAATGCGCGACCGTGATATGGTAATGACGGGTAGAGAGGAACACCTTCACTTGATGCTTTCACAAGAGTCTGTGTTGGCCGTAGGCTTTCTCTCGCAATCGGAGAGGATTCCCTTCTCGCGGAAATCGGTATCAAAATCTGACGGCAGTCCGCATCGAATACAAATGTCAGTCGGACTTTGATGGCACCGGCCATCTGTCAACGAGATGTCCTTCAAACACTCCCCCAGATAAGGCTGGCCAAACAAAGAAGAGCCACGAAATTTGGCTCCACTTGAAATTCGCTGCACGAAGCGAAAAGCCTAACCTCTATTCACCATCCTCCCGGTTGGCATTATCGCGATCACACCATCCGAGCGTCCACCTGGTACGACTGTTTGCTCATGTGAAATCTGCGGACGGCAATCTCGGTGGCAATTGCCTCTAAAGTTGCACCTTAATGCTCACAAAGAGCAACAGCATCATCGTCGTTGGGCCAATCCCATTCCTGCCACGTTGAGTCCATCCAATTATGCAAGATTCTTATCCGGATCACATAATGATATTTCACGAGGTTGTGTGTGTGTGTTGGTTGGTGTCGTCTTTTGCCATTTGCGCTGTCACTTGGCGTTAAGCCACCCGCAGCCGCAGGAAGGGTTATCTCAAATGCCTCTGCCAACCGCACCACCTGGCGAATTGAACTTCTCCCACCCTCCGCGGCAACCTGACAGATATTGTTTACGGGTGTGATTTAATTAAATGCTGTCAGAGCTGGTTGCATGACTAACTAGAATTTAATTCAGAAAACTAAGCGCCCCGAGGCGATGGCCTGATGCTGGAGTCTTTCTTTTGTGACGCAAAGCACTTGGGCACGAGGCGATGCAGGAAGCGAAGAAACAACTGTGTGCTTAACCTTGTCTGTGCGGGGGGTTCTTTGTGACGAGTTTAGACTTCTGATTTCCCCGGTGCCAACTGAGGGGTGTGACTGGAGATGTGCAAATGAGATTTTCCCTCCATCGGATTGCTGCAGCAACAGCATACGAGAGCACTGAAGGTCACGGTGAAGATGTGAGATTTTTTCTCCTTTGAGCAATCGATCGTGAGTGTGGCAACGAAGTTCAAAAGCTTTGACATTTGAGAATGTCATTTCGAAGGCATTTGTCAGGGAAAAGGTTAGGACTATCGGTGAGAAAGAGATTCTTTGAGAATTAAGGTGGAGGAGGTGGAAAGGCCAAGAGTTCTGAAAAGGAATCGGCAGCAGAATGCGTTTCCTCACAACTTGACCCACCCTCATTAACCACTCTCCGATCATTGCTGACGTGCCAAGCATTTCCTGCCGTCATTTAATGACTTACTGAACGCCGCCATTGTATTCACAAAAAATGCCCACAAAAGAACACTGACCACCAATCAAAGCACCACCGATCGCGCCGCTTTGCGGTCACTAAGAGGAAATCACATTTTAATGACCCTCTGTGGCTAGACCACATCAAAAAGTGCCACAAATTAAGTGCCTTGTCATAAGAAAATAAAAACAACAATTCACCTGTCATCTGTCAAAATGCAAATTTATGTCATTACCATGGCATGTCTTGATTAGATACAAGTTTTCACCTCACCTCACCGGACAAGAGTAAAATGGTGATTACCCATCGAACTTCAATTTCACATTATTCCCCCGATGAAATCAAAACTATCTTTATGCATCCAATCTGTAGATGGACGCAGGCAAACATAGTTAACACAAAAAAAAGTGAAAGATACTGCACACTTTCATTTTTATTATTCGCATCCAGTCGATGCAAGACGAAAACGAATCGAATGGCATCGCAGCTGATGGAGATGAAGATGTTTCTTGGAAGTTTTTGAGCATTTTGACGTAAGATGAAAGACCACATCGGATTTTATTTGCTCCTTTTGTTTACTCTTTTTGGTTTTGAAATGGCCAGGCAACTTTAAGGGTCGTCGGTTTATGTCATTTTTGCAAACTTTCCACTGCTGGTTGGTTATGTCTTTTTGCATAATTCACACAATCCGCAAATTGAAGCTTTCAAATCTGAGACGGTTACTTGGCATCACTTGAGAAGGGGGACAAAATGAAGTTTAGAATGGTGGTGACATCTGACAGAGTTTCCCTTAAGAGTATTTTGCATAATTTCCAGACTCCACAAAGAGAAGCTGTAAAAAAGGAGATTTATATGGATGATTTGGCATCACTGGAGGAGAGTTAAAAAATGAAGTCTAGAATGAAAGTGAAATTAGACAGAGGGTATTCAGTCATAATCCATAAATTTCAGGTGTAAAAATTGAGACGTTTATGATCACCTTGGCATCACTGAAGAAGAGATAGAACATTGGGTTTAGAGTGAAGACATGCGACAGAGTTTCCCTTAAGGGTCTTTTGTATAATTCCCACAATCCGTAAATAGAAACTGTCAAAATAGTGACGTTTTGCGATCGCCTTGGCATCACTGGAGAGGAGGTATAAAATTACGTTTTGAATGAAGGTGACATCTGACTGACTTTTCCTAAAGAGTCTTCGGTTAACGTCATTTCTGCAAACATAGCTGGTTGGTTCTTTAAATTGTCACTGAAACCTTTATGATAGCATTGGCATCACTTGAGAAGAAGTGAAGTTGACATCTGACAGAGTTTTCCTTAAGAGTTTATGCCATTTCCACAAACAGTTTGCTGCTTACGTCTCATAACCCATAAATTTCAGCTATCAAAAGCCGTTTATGATCGCCTTGGCATCACTTGGGATAAAGTATGAAATGACGTTTAAAATGAAGTCGAAGGAGGGTCCTTAAAGGATCCTCGGTTTATGTGGTTAGTTGGTTAAATCTTTTGCATAAACCACAAATTCAAGCTGTCAAAATGGAGACCTCGAGGCGATCAGCCTTGGCATCACTTAAGAAGAGACATGAAATGATGTTTACAATGAAGATGCTGTCTGACAGAGTTTTCTAAAAACGTATTCGGCTTATATCATTTTCGCAAACACGGTTGGTTGCATCAATTGTAGCTGTCAAAATGAAGACGTTTCTGATCACCTTGGCATCACTGATGATCTGAATGAACTTGACACCTGACAGAATGTCCCAACTCAAGTGTTCATAATCAAATCCATCACAGTGTATCACAAATCATCCGCTAATCATCGGCTAATGTGATGCCACAAGTTACACAAAAAAGCGAATCTGTCAAAAATTAACACAAAACTAACTTATGTCACACAGTTTGCCAATTACTTACGTGATCACCCTGAAACAATGCCACAAGTATTCATTCGATCGATGACTGGGTATTTCGACACCAAAATCGATTGCATTGCGTCGGTCACACTTGACAGAAGTAAGTCAGCGGAGCCTTAATGACAGGTCAGTCAAAAACGAACGAAAAGAAAAAAAAAGCAGAACGTGTTTGTCTCACGATTGACATTTTCGAATACCGTGCAAAATACACCGTGTATAACTGGGGAGTGTATCTGCATACGATATGTGATATTTGAATATTTTGGCGATTGAAAGTGTCCAAAAATAGACGCACAACCTGCCCTGTCTCCTATTGCAGGCAAAAAGGCGAAAAAAAACAAAACAGCACACAAACAGCAACGACAGTTTACCGGTTTTTTGGCGCATAAAAGTTAGGAATTTCGTGTGCCAACGGCTACGTGGAGCTACTATGAAATATAGGTAGCAGGTAGTAGGTCCACGACTGGTATTTCACTTGCTCTTAATCGTATTTCAATTGCAAACAAGTTTGCTGGTCGCAAAAGTAAGACAAACAATTCGGATGTGGCGCATGCTTCTGAATGAATACGCCGCCGTCGCCGCCGACATTGTGGACAAAATGAATAGCGTGTAGTAGCGAATGTCAACATAATTGAGAGAAAATCATTTCGAACGGTTAATGGGGTTTTAATTGCCGCTCTAGAAAACAGAAAAACAGAAAAACAGCCCCTTAGCCTCCAGTTAATTGATTTGTTTCACCTAAACGCTGCTCTGGCTGGCTGCGTAATCGCGTTTCGAGTTTCAAGAGATCTGAACTGAAATCTCGAATGGAGTGACCTTAATTTTTGTTAATGATATGCCCTCTAAGACAATTGATTGTAAATTAAGCTGTCCAATAAAACAAAAAAAACCGAAGCCAGGTGCGAGGAGCGAGAGTCTATGCAAGAGGGTGCCAGATTTCTTGCGACCCCGCCTGTCTGCAGCGGATTTGTGGATTCTAATCGAATGCACGTTTCGACTTCGTTCAATTTCCTGGTTTGATATGGTTGATTGAATGTCGCGAGACACTTAGCGGTGATTTTGATGAGATTTCTGGTTTGCAACGAGTTTGATTTGAGAATTTGAATTAGACATGGAATTTCAAAATGAGTTGATGGAAACGCTTAAAACCATGTGGCCTGAAGTGGGAGACTGAGAAAATATGCGGCTGTCTTCGAAGGAGTGAGTGACACAGAGAAACATCTGTTTTGGCATGAGTAGCTGAAGGAGGCTTGGTTTCAGGCAAGAATTTATCACTTTCCGAATATTCTTAAGACCAAACGAGCTTCGGAAGTGGAAGAGGAGGTAGACAGCATTCCTTTTTGAGGTCTTGTATCACGTGGTGTGATCAAACTGGTTAAACTCTTTTTTTATAGACCGTTAAATGCAAAGACAGAGCACGAGGCACGGTACGAGGTACAGTTGATGGCGAACAGAAGCTGGTGGTGTGCATAGTTGCTCCCTCTCTGTGGGTTATTCTGGAAATGAATACAAGGTCTCATTGCTTTCAACAAGCGCAGACTTTGGTGTCCTTGAAAACTGTCCTGGGATCTTCTGCCCAGGCAAGAACGGTGCCTCCAAGTATGGTCCTAATGAAATGCAAACAATTGGAGACAAATCAAAGATGATTTTAGACATCAGCAAAGAAAATCTAGGCGCATCGCAGGATCTATGGCAGCTTTGAAGACGTGCCTATGCAGCAAAACGTTGTTGTTGCAGATCTTTGGGCGAAAAACTTAGCTGAGAGAATGATCGTGAGAAGAGGAATAGGTTTTTGAACAATTTCAGAGAAGTAATCAATTACTCTTCGACTCTAATCCAGTGGGACAATCCAACAGAGGACGTCCGCGTGCAACGTTGCGCCTCCAAGTGTAGAAGGACCTCAATCAACTTGGCGTCGGTAATTGGAGGCAGCTGGCTGGAGAGGCTTGTTGTTTGAGGCCCAGGTATACCTCGGACTGTAGCGCCACAGGAATTGGAAGAAGAAGGACGTCTCTCATTTCATTCACAACGCAACAGAGGACTCCCAGCTGTAGCGCACTCATGTGGAGAGAGACCTCAACCAACTTGGCATTCGCAATTGACGACAGCTTGTTGGTTAGGTTTAGGGGGCTGCTAGTGAATTCAATAGCACACTTAGACCATGTTGGTGGGTCTGTGATAACTACAGTCAAACTACTACCACTGATCGACCGCTCCAGTGATAGCGCCGTTAATTTGATCCCAACGGCAAATGGTGACTGGACCAGATTTGAAAAACCGGATAAAGGCGTACTAACTTTGCTTTCGCTAGGGTTCGAACCTAGGATCCCTCCAACTTAGGGCAGGCACTTAACCAACTGCGCCATCCAGTCGTCAAATCAAGGACCACAAGATCCAGTTCATCGTCGAAACTTCCTTTGAACGTCAAACGTTTCCCGCAACTGTCATTTGACACATTTCACATTTTCCCCCTCGAAATATCTGGAACAGCCTTTCTGGCTAGACTTCCATTTCAAGAAACCCATTTAAAGACTCCACCACCGATGAGCTTATTGTAATTTAAAGTGCGCACAAAGTTAGAAGCCACACAGGAGAACACAGAGAGAGAGAGGACAAGGAAAGACAAACAAAAAAAAAAAACGACCAAGAGTTTACTGACCCCACTGACAGAAGTATAGACTGTTCCTACGGCTTCTGCTGGAGACTGCTTACTGCCGATGGCGGTACATCGTTGTGCATATTAAACAGCCTCCTCTTCTGTCCGCGGTGGCGGAGGAGAAAAGAAGTTGAACACAAAAAAAAAATAAATGAAATGTATTTAAACTCAACTGGTATCTGGAGACGTGTGCGCATTGGTTTGTGGCCGATGGGGACGTGATTGAAATTGCAAGAAGGGGGCGACACATGAAACAACCGAAGATGTATGGCATATCTTGACGTCGCCTTTGAAGTTGATGTCCGCGATCGTATTTATTTTTTTTGAAGAGGTTTGTTTGTTTTCTGAACAAAAAAGCGTTTCCTTTCTACACAAAAATGGGCTACACTCCTCGACTGGGGACTGGCTTTGAGAGACGAATGGATGTAGAGTGTGTTGTCGGCTATTTTGGGAAAGAATGACCGTTTTTTTTTCTAAACGGCTGACAGTTGTTGAATGGCGAGAATTGGAAATCAAATGGATTATTGTGTCAAATTTTAATCGATTACTTTGAGTGAATCACGGGGAAATGTCTTTTGAAAACATGAGAATCAACAAGGAGGGTGCTAATTTCATTCAGAGTGTTGACGAGCATTTTTAAGTGCATTTCTTTGAAAGGGATGGACATCAGCTGCGTGCGACGGCAATGATCTGTCAATTACAGCTCAGGCAAGGGTTTTAGTCCCCTCCTCCCCCTCCTGGTGCAAATAAGCACAAGATCCGTCAGAGATTTTTGTTCTTTTTGTGGAAATAAGAACAAGGAGCACCAATTTCTTGCTCTTATTTCCACAGCCTTCCATCGCTGAGATACCTGAGCACGTTGCTCCCAAGTCCGCCAATACTTGGTTCTGTTACTGGAGATTCAGTGCTCCTCTTCTTCTCTAATCTACTATTACTTAGGGCGCTACAGTCCGAGGTGGACCTGGGCCTCACTCAACATGCCTCTCCAGCCAGCACGATCTTTCGCCAGCTGTCTCCAGTTTCGCACACCAAGCCGGCAGAGGTCCCCCTCGACTTGTGTGCGCCACCTTGTTCGTGGACGTCCTCTGTTGCGTTGTCCCACAGGCTCAGAGTCGAAGACTCTTCGGGCCGGAGCTAAGTTGTCCATACGCTCTACATGGGCTCGCCATCTTTGGCGTTGGATCCGCAGACGTCTGGCTAGACTCATGTCGCTGTACAGCCCATACAGTTCGTGGTTGAACCTTCTCTTCCAAAAGCCATCAACGCAAACAGGACCAAAGATCGCGCGCAGAACTTTTCTCTCGAAAAGACCAAGAGACTGTTCATCCGCTTGGGATATTGTCCATGCCTCTGCACCGTAAAGCAGGACTGGGATGATCAAGGTCTTATACAAAGTTAACTTGGTATTCCGAGAGAGGGCTCTACTACTCAATTGCCTTTTGAGCCCATAAAAACAGCGGTTGGCAAGAGTTATTCTGCGTTTGATCTCGGTACTGATGTTGTTTGTACTGTTTACCGCGGAGCCAAGGTAGACGGAGTCCTTAACTACCTCAAAGTTATAGACGTTCTAGCCAAGTTGTCGATGTTGTGCGTCCTTTCTCGATGACAGCATATACTTTCTTTTGCCCTTGTTTACCGCCAGACCCATTTTAGCCGCTTCCGTTTCAATGCCAGCAAACGCATCATTGACGGCTAGCTGTGTTCGCCCGATCACGTCAATGTCATCCGCGTAAGCTAGCAGTTGAACGGACTTTTGGAAGATTGTGCCTCTTGTGTTGGGCAGTGAGTTTTGCACGATCTTCTCAAGAATGATAAAGAAATCACATGACAGCGCGTCGCCTAAAAACTTTTTTGACATTGAAGGTCTCGGTGATTTCGTTACCGACCTTGATGGAGCAGCGAGAGTTCTCCATCGTCATCCTGCTCAGTTTGACGAGTTTGGCAGGAATGTCAAAACTAGACATGGCGCTGTATAGCTCGTCTCTATACACTCCTTCTCTAATCAGGAGGCTCGTATTCGAAGACATTTTAGTTGGCGTTCACTTGATGTAGACGTCAGTTTAGTCTACGGATTGACGACAACGCTCCGACGCGGAAAGTCTTCTCATCCAACCCGGGGGGACAACACGTAAAGGAAGACCACGTCTCCGGTGGCGTACACAGCTGAATGTTCGTAGATGGAAACAACAACAACTGCAGACTTTTGTTCTCCTTGTGGAAATAAGACTAAGGAGCACAAATTCAACAGAATCAACAGAAGAGATGTGACCGCACTAATTCGCCTCAAAGGGTAGGTAGGGTAGGTAAAAGTGGCGGTGGACATACAGATCCTGTTTTCGCACCCAATTAGCGCCTCAAAGGGAGTTTCGTTTCCTTTCACGAACAAGATCCGTCCGTTGGGCATCGGCGGAGGAGGGAAATAAAACCCTGCCCTCCATGACAAGAAGCACAAATTCCTAGGAGGAGTTGTCCACAAGGAGAACAAAAATTTCTGAAGGATCTTGTTCGTATTTACAGCAGGAGGGGAAGAGGGGATTTCCCCAGCAAGGAATTTATGCTCCTTGTTCTTGTTTCCAAAAATCTCTGAAGGATCTCGTTCATATTTACAGCAGGAGACCAATGCCCAACGTATTCGATCTCCGGTCCTCAAACGACTAATGCAAACCCCATCGACGAGGATAACTCTTCAGAAGTCACTGTCCCACCAGTCACACTCTGACGGATAAGGATGTGATCAGTCACACGGCATCAAGCCGTTCCAGAAGCCGTCAAACGTCACAAAATCAAGGCTAACTCCAAGGTGATGTCACCATTCGGGGCGGAAACCATATGCAAGCAGTTCGTTCACGTTAGCAACTCTGAAACAGGTCTGCATTGCAATTTCGTTCCGGAAGCAGGGTCTAAGCTGAATTCCCCTACCTCATGCAATGCAGTCAAGTCGTTGCCATTGTCTCCAAGTGTAAGCGTGGTCGTACACCCCGCAGGCGCCTGTCACTGAATGGCACAACTACCATGCAATGCGTCATAGCCATCAGTTTAAACTTGTTTATCCCCAGTAATGTTCTCTGCCAGCCATTCTATGTGGAACAAATTATCACCTCTTAGGCTCTGAATACAGAATTCATGACAGACAATCGTATTCCGCGAGTGCGTATCTTCGATCTGGAATCCCAATGCCAGTGGAGGGCTATCAAATTAAAAGTGAAGATACATAATTCTTTGGGTAAACAGCAGCTTAGCTGCCCGAGAGTGGGGCGAATAAAAGTGAAACCAGCTCAAAACCGAAAAGACAGGTAGCCGCGAGGTAATGCCTTCTTTTCATCGTTGTCGTGCGTCGTCGTCATCGTCGTTGTCGTTTCATTTTAATCCATTTACTACTCTCTTATCCAATCTGAAGAAGATTGTCTCTGCTGAGTATGCTCATCGCATAGTTTCCTTTCGAGTGTCTTCGCTTTTTAGCGATCCATGGAATTTTTCAACTGTGCTCCGGGGAAGGGAACCGATTTGTTTGTGTAATCCTATAGAGCATCTCATCATCCGCAGAGGCAATGTGTAATCGATAAATTTTGTAGGTACCCCACTGAAAAGCGGTTTCACTTTCACTCGCACAAGTCAGCGGCACCGTCGTGACGCGGCGAGACGCCGTTCATGTGCCGCGCCAGGGAGACGCGTAGCTGGTATCCAAAAGAGATGCAAACGTATGCATGCACGAGGCTCTGGATGTGTAAGGAAATTCCGTGTGAAGATCCCCGGTATTTCTGGAAAATTGTCCTCCTCCTTTTTGGATACCAGTACCTGTTGGCACGGTCCACGGGACCAGTTTGGACGTTTTTTCTGAAACGATCAGCCAGTGTGGTGGCTTTTTTCTTTTTTTGATTGTTCGCATCTGATCGCAGGTTTGTGCTTTAATCCCCACGAAATGCGAGAGAAAAGAAGAAGGAGTTGTGCGGAGGAATGCGCAAACATTAGTTACCGCGTGAAATTGCATAAGACATGCGATTTTGAAAGAAGTCATCTGCGTTGTCGTGGGTAAAGAGTGCGCGCAGGTGACGCATCCGTCTGCTGCTCATTGCCGCTTGTGGCGCACCCAGATAATTGAAGTTCTTTTGGGCGGTTAATTAAGCGAAGAGTTACAGCACCAACGCGATTGAGTCATTTCGCGCTTTGGTTACCTTGTGACTTAAGTATCGCGGAAGAGATTTGATTGAGGTTGAATTTCTGAGAAGAAGCTTTGTTTTGCAGAAGACACTTAAACCTTCCCTCTTAACGGCTTCTGAAGGAGGCTGTCAGCAGTTAAGGGTCACAGAGGCGATTGACTTCTTGAAGTGTTTCTCGGGAAACGAGATCATTTCCGACCGATCGTTTGAGAGAAGATCATTTCCGATCGATCCTTTCCGACCGATCCTTTGAGAGAAGATCATTTCCGACCGATCCTTCGAGAGATCATTTCCGACCGATCCTTCGAGAGAAGATCATTTCCGACCGATCCTTTGAGAGAAGATCATTTCCGACCGATCATTTCCGACTGAGCCTTTGAGAGAAGATCATTTCCGACCGATCCTTTGAGAGAAAATCATTTCCGACCGATCATTTCCGACTGAGCCTTTGAGAGAAGATCATTTCCACCCGATCCTTTGAGAGAAGATCATTTCCGAGCGATCATTTCCGACCGATCCTCTGGGAGAAGATCATTTCCGACCGATCCTTCGAGAGAAGATCATTTCCGATCGATTCTTCGAGAGAAGATCATTTCCGATCGATCCTTTGAGAGAAGATCATTTCCGCCCGATCCTTTGAGAGAAGATCATTTCCGAGCGATCATTTCCGACCGATCCTCTGGGAGAAGATCATTTCCGACCGATCCTTTGAGAGAAGATCATTTTCGACCGATCCTTTGAGAGAAGATCATTTCCCACCGATCATTTCCGACCGATCCTGTGAGAGAAGAAACATGAGCAACGCATTAAATGCTCAAAATTTAACGAAACCAAGACGACATCTTAATTCATTCCAACGTCGCTTCCTTAAGCGGTTCAAGGCGAGCACGTGTAAAAGAAGAAGCCAAACAAAAAACTACTCATACGTAAGCCTTCGAACGCCTTGCGACATGACATTCCTGAGATACCACATAAGAATGCCCGCATTTACATTTTTGACTGTATAATCTCAGTTCCTGAACGCAGTCCCAGAAACTGTGCCTAATCCGATGAGGTATTTGCTGACGGCACTACCCGAGGTGACGTCCAAAGTCAAGGCCATCAAATTTGCGCAAAAAATTTCCTAGAACTACCTGATCACTAATTCATCCAATGACGCATGCCTCATCAGCATCAATTTCGCCAGCAAATCGACCACATCGCCATTCAGCAAAATTCAGCAACACTTAGCGTTGTCTCGCTGTGGCCTGGCCTTAATTAAACAAATTCCATCAATAATTCATCTTGAATTCATCTCGAATTCATTGTTGTTAAGGCACTCGATGCATGCATTCTTGCGTAAAGTTGACATTTAGCTTTGCTTGCGATTTTGGTCCCTCCCCGTGTTTGGTTGCCAGCTGAATTCGCTGTCCTCACCACCACATCTCCCTCGATACACGGCACAGTACAGCACAACAGGTATTCATCACTAGGGTGCAACTTGTTTGGATAAATATTTATGATTTGGGGAGACGCTTTTGGTTACATAATGAATGTGTTAAGGCGGTCTGCTCGTGGGTTGTTGTTGGGTTGTTGTTGGTCCTCGTCTTCGACTGGGGAGCCGTCCATCATCATCATCATCGTCATTTGCTTCTGATTGGATGGGTGTCAAGTGTTGCCAAAAAATATTCAAACGTTTTTGAATAATAACCGTTCGCTGTGGTTGTCGAAAGTGTGACTCTCGAAAAACAACGCTTGGGTGCCTGTCACAGTGTCACAGTGACATACTGGCTTATGAAACAAGATTTCGAGTGGTTCTCGCCCGGATTAAGGAAGTCGACAAGCGCTTTGTTCACGGTGCTCTCATGCATAACGGTCTAAATAATGAATCCCAGCCAATGTGGTGACAAAATTTATTAAACGAACGAATATTCGTTTAATTACATTGACATTTAGGGGATTACGAAGAAGACAATCTGGTTATTCGCGCCGCAAATAGAACGACTTGTGGCAGGTTTTATCAAGCACTGCAGACGAGATTAACACCGGCCACAGGTTTGTCACGTGTTACCGGTGCTTAAAAATCGATCTTTGGACGGACGTCTTCGCCTGGAGCTAGAGACTCCCAGCCAGCAGAACTATCAAAAGACACTAGTGGGAGTGATGATTTGGAGTCTTTCGCCGCGAACTGGTTGGGGGCAAAACCATGTGTTTTGACGTACTCGTCCATGTGGACACACGTCAAGAATTGATTTATGTTCGCCACTGAGAACATAGGGATTAGTATTTTTGGACTGACTGCGATGCGGATGTAGGTGAAGAATTCCAGTTGTCGCGTGGATAATTCGCTGACAAGTTTTGGCTTTGAATGTGGCGTTTGATGAACTGCCAATGACGTTGACGTTTGGTCAAAAGTGAGTGAGTGGGCAGAGATGTCCCCGCATGATTGTAAGTTAGCGTAACCCGAAACGAGTTCGTTGGCATTTTGATGGAGTCTTTTTTTGGAAAATGTCAATTAACACGATGGTGTGACGATGACATAGAGTCAACCGTCACGGTTTTGAGATAAGGTTTGTTATTTGCGAAAAAAGTAATGCCAAATCAAGTCAAAGACTTGGTTTTGATGAGCTTATCTTTGGCATTGTCTTTGACATAATGAAGCGCGAAATATTCGCCATATAAGTCCAAAAAAGTGATGCCAAATTAGTGCTGAGACTTTCATCAAAAATAAGTCCAAAAAGTGATGCCAAATAGGGGTTAAGTCTTAATTTTGATGAGCTAGTCCTTAGCATGCTTCTTGACATAATAAATCGCGAAATATTCCCGAAACGTACTACCAAATCAATGTTAAGACTTAGGGTTCTTATCGTAAGCATTTTCCTTGACATATTTTCCGGGAAATATTTGCTTTGTAAGTCGACAAAAGTGATACCAAATTAAAGCTGAGACTTGGTTTTAATGAAATGTTCGCGATGTATGTCAAAAAAGTGATACCAAATCGAGAATAGGACTTAATTTTGATTAGCTAATCCTTAGCATTTTCCTTGACATAATAAATCGCGAAATATTCGACAGAAGTGATGCCAAATCAAGGCCTGTTTTGATGAGCTAATCTTTGGCAATTTCCTTGACTTACTATTCGCGGAAAAAGTGATGCCAAATCAAGGTTAAGACTTGGTTTTAACAAACTAATCCTCAGCATTTTCCTTGAAATGCGATGTAAGTCGAAAAAAGTGATCCCAAATCAAGGATAAGGTTTGGTTTTGATAAGATAATCTACTAACTCCATTGCGAAACATACTCTATTGCGAAAAATTTGCAGTGAATGTCAAAAAAGTGTTGCCAAACTAAGGCGAAAAATTTGTTTTTATGAGCTAATGATTAGCAGTTTCCTTGGTATCAACTTTCTTTCTGCTGTGGGTTCTCTTGCGTGGAACAGTTTTGCACTAGAAATGCATTGAAAGTTGATGGACATATCCGGCTCCTGGAGCAATCAGATCTAGCGCAAGAATCTCTGCTGTGAGATCTTCACAAAGCTCTTAGTTTTTATCGCTTTCTCATGAATGACGAGGGAAAATTTGACGAAGAAAACAGTTTGGAGGCTCCAGCAATCGTCTCTGATTACCCTCTACCCCACGGGTGTGTTCAAAAACTCCTCATCTCTGTCGAAAAAGATGAACACTTCTCCTTATCAAGATAAAATCATAGTTTAATGACGCTAAACACGACATCCGTCACCTCGAAAACTAAGGCGTGACGCAAAGCCCCACGATGACAAGAAGAAAAAAAGAAGCAAAACTTGACAAGAAGATAATTTATGACGGCGCCACAATCGTTGATCACAAATTTTAACGATCAATTCGGCGCCATCAACCGTTCACTGCGGACAACTGAAATTTCAATTTGCCTGCCCTTCTCTTCGGCCAAAGCATCGTTGGTCGATGACATTTCTTGTCACACTCTCTTCCTGCACTCGATCGAAAGTGATTGACATATGACAGCCCATTCACAAAAAAATTCTATTCACATCGTCTTCTAGGAACTTGAGGTACTTTCATAAATCGATCGTGCCCGTCGAAAGAATGACAAATTTGACAGAACAGGGGATCCACATTTCGAACTTCATTCACATTCTGCACACCGAACAGAAGCAAAAAACAAGAAATCCAACATGAAAAATTAAGAGCCGAAGAAATTGAAAATGTCAAGGTGATCCCCACGTCGACAGCGATAGAGAATCGATTCGAATCGAAGGCGTCCAAATAGATCCACTTCTTCGAAAAAAGACGTCAACTGGTTTATTTAACATATTTTTGGATTCTTTGGGTCGCTATTAGCCGCTTTAATTAGTTAAAAAACATTCAGCTTATAAATCGAAAATTAATTTCCATCGAAAATCAAATCAAAACCTCATCCTCTTGCCGCCGCAATCGGTGCGGTCTGGGGACCGGTTTGACGCGCCAATTTGAATCGAATTTGATTGCTTGCGTGTCAAACGTGCTGATTTGCATTTCTTTGAATTTTATTTTTATGTGTCTTCGCATCGCATCACCATTGACTTAGATTGAGACCGATAGACCAGCAGCACCAGGTACGGTCCATTCGCGGAGAGATGCAAATTAAGGCGAATAGGGAGCACAGATGCAACCGATTCGGCGAACGAGTGAAATCTATGATGTCTGTCTACCCTTATGTGGTCTTGAAATGGAAATGAGACGTCGTGTCAGCGGGCGGACGTTCTGTCGTCAAATGCCTTTAAATGGCTGACGTGCATCTTTTGAAGTGTGCTTCAGTTGGTGCGGCGCGACGTTGGATCAGGTGGGATTTGCGGTGGTGTGGCGGTGAGACCTTGTCTTCAGTGGCTGACCTAGTTGAGGTTCATTGAACATTGCGTCGATCTCATTTCAGTTGGAAGCTTTTGTTTTCCATTTCGGAGTGAAGGCTGGTGTGGGGGGAATGGGTTTCCTTGGGGTTACGCTGGTGTCTGAATGAGTGAAGGCGAACTGCCAAAACTCAATGGAATCTCCTCTTCAACTCGGCATTGAGCAGATTTGAAGTGAATTAGCAAAATCTATAGGAAATCAACTGACATCTTCGAGAACTTCGTACTTGGAGCGTTAAATCTGTGATCTGTGATGTCATGGGACTGAATACAAAGTATTTCTCAAAGAGGCACAGTTCCGCCGGAGGCAGTTAATGGCTAGTAACCTAAATCTGACTCTTTGCAGTCCTGACACGCTGCCTCTAGATCGTGATCGAATTCCCAAGATCTTTGATAGCTTCGCCCTTGAGTCGGAATTTCAGTCTTACACTTCCTGTTGAAACAGCTGGACGGAATTCGAATTCGAAAATGATCCAAATTTGATCCGTTTGATCTTGTCAGAGTTTTGAACTTCTGAACATTCTCTTCTTTTCTTGATTTCTCATTAAAACTTGAGACGGAATTCAAAAATTCAAAAATATGATCCAAAAACGATCCAAAAATGATTCAAAAATGGTCCAAATTTGACCGGTTTTGATCCTCGGCAGATTTTTGAACTTCTGAACATTCGCTCCTTTTCTTGATTTCTCGTTAAGTCTTGAGACGGAGTTCAAAAATTCAAGAAAATAATACAAAAATGATCCAAATTTGATCGGTTTCGATCGTGTAGGATTTTTGAGCTTCTGAACATTCCCTCCTTTTCTTAATTTCTCATTAAAACTTGAGACGGAGTTCAAAAATTCGAGAAAATAATCCAAAAATGATCAAACCTTGATCGGTTTTGACATTTTCAGAGTTCTTGAACTTCTTATCATTTCCTCCTTTTTTTGATTTCTCGTTAAATTTTGAGACGGAGTTCAAAAATTCAACAAAATGATCCAAAAATGAGTCAAAAATGATCAAAATTTGACCGGTTCCGATCTTCGTCAGATTTTTGAACTTCTGAACATTCCCTCCGTTTCTTGATTTCTCCTTAAATCTCGAAGCGCTTTGTAAGTCTGTAAAGAAAGTCGTATTGGCTTCCCGCATTCATGCAGTTTTGGCCCAAAAATAGTCCAAAATCTGATCACTCCTCTTTTAAGGCTGATCACTCGACTTGTTCTGCTGACTCCTGTCTGTCCCAAACTCTCTTGGATTTTCCGGACCGCACTCCTGACTTCTGTCTGTCCGAAAATTGCCTTGATTTCGCAGATGGCACTCCTGATTCTTGTCTCACCAAAATTCATCTCCATTTCCAAGAGGCCACGCCCATTTTGAATCCCTTCACCTTTTGTTCACCTTCTATGGATCAAATTTGCCATCGCGTCTAAAATTTTGACCTCAACCATCACACGCCTGACTCCTATCTGTCCCAAATTCTCTTGGATATTCTAGACCGGTCTCCCGATTCCTGTCTCATCCAAATTCCTCTCGATTTCCAAGAAGCCACGCC
The DNA here is from genome assembly GCA_930367185.1 of Myathropa florea. NCBI lineage: Eukaryota > Metazoa > Arthropoda > Insecta > Diptera > Syrphidae > Myathropa > Myathropa florea. The sequence goes on along the minus strand of OV884005.1, from coordinate 42,244,716 downwards.
CATTTTGAACCCCTTCACTTTTAGCCCACATAAAGATAAACTGTCTGCGGATCAGAATTTGCGATCGCGTCGAAAATTTTGACCTCACCCATCACCACTGCTTGATCTCCTTCTGATGGGATCATCTGTGAGAATATAAAAGTGCCAAAAGCACTTAGTTCGCAAATCAAAATTCTGATTAGACTGAAGGTTAGCCCGACACCTCACCGATCAGATCATCATCGCACCCGAATCTTCGTTTTGTTTTTGCAGAAAATAACCACAAACTTGCGACGCAGAAGACTAGATCGTTAAGAGGAGGAGTTCACAATTCCGTCGCATTGTCTATCTGAGGTCAACAATCTGGATGGGTCTTAATTAAGAACCGCATACCGCATGGCTCCTGCCCACAGCGTAGTTAAAAAACAGCCCTCACCTCTGCCATCATTTGTATTCTCTCCAGCCATCCCAAGAACATCTAATTAGCATAAGCCAAAGTCAAGCAGCAGTCCCCCCCCCCAAGCAACCGGCAGCCCTCTGTCTTTCTGAAACGGATAAACAACTGAATTGGCCTTAGTTCAATAATAAGACAACAAAAATCTTTACGATTCTCGAAGTTTCCCCGCATCAAACGTGTTTCAAAAAGCAAAACAAAACGAAAAAAAGACTCAAAATAAAGCCCACAAAAAACAGAGAAAAAGTAACGAGTGCCGGAGTGGCGCAATTGTGCGCGACGGTAGCGACGGCAGTGGTCTTTGCGGGAGCGAACATATTTCATTCGAGTTCTCTTGTTATTTTTTTGCTTTGTTTTCGAAAATAAATTGCGCGTCCTGCTTATGAAACCCTACACAGTCATCGCGCGCAGGCGCAACAGCTCGTAGAAACTGTCATCACCTGACAACTGGAGTGTACAGCGGCTCATGAGTCATTTTCACTCGATAACAGCACAAAATCGTACTTGTTACAGAGAAGTGACGCCAATTACAATGGAATGCGTCGGTTCTCCGCTCCCATGGTGCTGAAAGTGGTGCTCTTGTACCAGTTGCCTGGTTTTCTAACATCTAATCCGCCAACCCCGCCAATGAACCAATTGTCCATAAGACTCAATTGTTATCCATTTTGATGGTTGGATGGTTGGATGGTGGCAGCGGTAGAGACTTGAATGCGAGGTGACGGCATCAGGAGCGTGGCCCGATTCAATCTCAAGTCTTCCAGCTGGAGTGGTCTTGGCTTTTACTTTTGTTTTCTTTCTCGTGCGCCTGCCTGCCCCATTGTTCCACTTCAGCAGCGGCAGCGGATAGCTTTGTCAAGACACGGTAAAAGTGTCAATTATTCATAGAAATGAAAGTTACATAAAGAAGTCGAGTGTGTTTTGGTGCGTGCGCGAGGGGTGGCTAAAGGCTGAACGGGATTAAGGCCTTATTAACCAGCTATTTGCCATGTTGATGGTGTGTTGTCTGGCTTTTGGTTTTGTAGCACGGTCTCTGTGGCTGGCTGAGGAGGAAGTAGAGTGGATTGTGGTTTAGGTTGTAATTGGTTTTCGATTATTGCGATCTGTGAAGGCCTTTCTGGTGAGAATGAGAAGGTTAGAGTGGTGCTGCACGGAAGTACATGTGGTGGTCGGTTGCACCTTGAGCGGGTGACGTCTGAGAGCTCAGGGTTCCTCACTGATCACCTCTAGAGGATCAGGCTGAATTCATCTTCCGAAGTCTATCTTTAACTCCAGACGTCTTTAACTCCGAGAGGTGGACGTCGAGAATGAGAAGCTTAGAGAGTGGTCCGTTGCACCTTGAGCGGGTGACGTTTGAGAGCTCATAATTTTCCCTTGTCCCAGGGTTCCTCGCTGATTACCTCTAGAGGATCAACCCGAATTCATCTTCCGAAGCCTGTCCTTAATTCCAGACGTGTCTTCCAGGTGGACGTCGAGAAAGGGAAGTTTGGAAAGGAACGGTGTTGCACGGAAGTCCATGAGGGGATTCATGATCACCTCTAGAGGATCAGGCCGAATTCATCTTCCGAAGCCTGTCTTTAACTCCAGAAGAGCCTTCCAGGTGGACGTCGAGAATGAGAAGCTTAGAGAGTGGTCCTGGCACCTTGAGCGGGTGACGTTTGAGAGCTCATAATTTTCCCCTTGTCCCAGGGTTCCTCGCTGATCACCTCTAGAGGATCAACCCGAATTCATCTACCGAAGCCTGTCTTTAACTCCAGACGAGCCTTCCAGGCGGGTGTCGAGAATGGGAAGTTTGGAGAGGATGGTGTTGCACGGAAGTCCCTGTCTTTGCTGATGACTTTCCTTCGATCTTGCACTGATCGTCAGCTAGTGGATCTGGAGCAGAAGACAGGCTAGTCCCTGCCTGTCTTCTGCTCCAGGCTAGTCCCTGCCTGTCTTCTGCTCCAGACGAGTCTTTCAAGTGGATGTCGTCTCACTTTTTTGTAATTGACTGTCTCTAGAGGGTCAAGTCGAGCTCATCTTCGTGAACTTGTCTAAGGGATCGTCGGTTCTCAGTTCAGCAGGAGTCTGCTAGATCACTTGTGATCATGTTGTGGCTGGTTCCAGGCGAGCCTTTAACTCAAATTCTGTTTAATCCGTCTCAGCAGTTGGCGACAAACAGAAGCCCTTCAAAAAATGTCTTCCCTCGGTTGCACAAAAACGAAGAAAAATAAAAAAATGTTACGTATACGCCCCAAAACCCTCCTCAAAACCACTTCAACAGCATGAAATAAATTCACCATCTCGAAAGAATCAACGGAAATTCCTTCAAGATTTCCCTCAGAGATATCACCGCGTCACCTCCTCCGCCATGGAAGCCACTTCAGCTGCCTCTCGGCCAGTTGCACCTACAATCCGATCAGAAGTTGCATTCTCAGAATAATTACCCGCCACACACTCACACACAGTGGCACTCAAGATGAAATGTCAACATGTCAGAGGTATGCAGATGCAAGTCCCCCTTGCCAGCAGCCACAGACAGGGGCACCGCACCGCACCGCCGACGACCGATGCGGTTCGGGTGAAAACTGACGAAATGGCATTCGAGAATTCCCCTTAACCACGGTGTGCCAGCCAGCACTGGCTGCTGAGCGGCAGCGACTCCCCCAAGGTAAACTTGTGTGCCAGCAGCAATCGGGCGTCAAACTGCATTGCTATCGCCACTGCGTCGTCGTCGTCGTCGTCGTCGTCGTCGCGACGTCTTTGTGTGTCCCTCCATGCCACACTGCCACCGGCTCAGCCAGTCCGAAGTGCAGTCCACATGAATGTGGACCAACAACTTTTCTATGGCACGGTGGCGCGAGGAAAAATGTAAAAGTTGAATGCTGCTTGATGTCCGAGGGAGGGGACAACCATCGACTGCGACTGGCAAGCGAACGAGGTGAGAGAGAAGGAGTCAGAGTCGATGTCGATGTCGAAGTCGAAGTCGAAGTCAGAGCTCGGCCCGAAGCGAGGGGCGTCTGCCCCCCACAGGGACAGATGGAGGAATTTTGTGTTCTTGAGGCGTGTTACGTGCACTTTAGGCTTCCTGCTCAAATTGCATCATGACTCTCGAGTGAATACGCTCGGCTCTGCATTGTCATTTGATTCGGCTGGGACTCTGGTCAAAACGAAGAAATAACACAAAGAATTGAAATTACCACCGGTGATGGGGCTCCGATTGTGTGGAGGCCTTTGAAAATAGAGAAATTGCCTGGGCTTGGCTTGTGTCGCCGCTCGCTTCGTCTTGTGCTCTGCTGTGCTGTGCTGTGCTGTGCCGTGATGTATTATGCATTCAGGCGAAGTAATGAGACACAGAGGTAAATACGATTCTTTAATGGATACGGTGTGACATTTAAATCAAGTGCTGGCTGTTGTTAGAGGTGGACTTAGACGGCGACAACGACAGCTACAGCGACAGAGACAACAACGAAGATGATGACGGAGACGACGAAGACGACGAAGACGACGAAGACGACGAAGACGACGAAGACGAAGGGGACGACGACGAAGGCGACGACGGCGAAGACGCCGACGACGACGACTTAGACGACGACAATGCTAAAGATGATGATGATAATGATGATGGCGATGGGGGCTTAGAGTGTTAAGAAACACTTTGCATTCGACAGGCGAAACCCGCCTCCAGGGACCACAAGTGTTGTTACGTAAACGACCAGGTTATCAGACAGGCGATCGGACAAAAGCCAAGCTTACACCTGGACGCCTCAAATGCCTCAGAATAGTCCCATCGTCAGGGCAATCTGTCAGAAAGTCTCAACCGCTGTGTGAATAGGAGAAAGTAGTAAATCATGATGAGTCCCTTCCGTTTCGACCTCTCCAGATGGCCTTCCTGATCGAATGCACTTCCCTCTTTCAATGACAGACGAGATCGTGAAAGTACGTGAGGTATGGGCAGGCGATTTGCTGTGCTTCACATGCGTATCCGGAAGTTAAAATCTAGTCTGTGATCCAGGAAGTTGATCATGCACGTCCATGAATGTATCGCGATGTCTTTTGCGATTTATCTAGATCGTGGTTTGACTGGTTTTTTTTTGTTGATACATGCTTCGCAGGCGCAGGTGTGGTGTAGTGGGTGAAGAAACCGGGGAATTATTCAGCAAGGGACCATGTGTCTTTGAGGAAGGTGTAGTCCATATGGCGATCTTCAGAAATTTCTCGAGGTTAGACACAAAACATCAGGACAGGATCTTTACGAGGACCCTGTTAGGCAACTTAAGTCGATCAAGAATATGTGTCTTTATAGCTGTAGCCTGGCTGAACCAAGAACCGGCGTTTTCTGCTCCAGGGATCTTCAATCCATTTCTTGTCTGTCTTCTCTCAGTCCTCCTATCGAATGTCCAACGATTGCGACCGAAAACTTGTGTCGATCGGCTGTTCAAGAAAATGTATCTTTGTAGCTGTCGCCTGGCTGAGCCAGGAATCGACGTTTTCTGCTCCAGGGATCTTCAATCCATTTCTTGTCTGTCATCTCTCAGTCCTCCTATCCAATGTCCAACGATCGCGTTCGAAAACTTGTGTCGATCGGCGGTTCAAGAAAATGTATCTTTGTAGCTGTCGCCTGGCTGAACCAAGAATCGACGTTTTCTGCTCCAGGGACCTTAGTCCCATCTCTTGTTTGTCTTCTCTCGGGTTTCCTTTCAAATGTCCAACGATCGCGATCGAAAACTTGTGTCGATCGGCTGTTCAATAACTTTGTATCTTTGTAGTTGTCGCCTGGCTGGACCAAAAACCGACAGTTTCTGCTCCAGGGATCTTCAGCCCACTCCCTGTCTGTCTTCCTCCAGTTCTCCTATCGAATGCCCAACGATCGCGTTCGAAAACTTGTGTCGATCTGCTGTTCAAGAAAATGTATCTTTGTAGCTGTCGCCTGTCTGAACCATGAATCGACGATCGCTTAGTTTTCTCCTCCAAGAAACATTACCTCATTTCTTGTCTGTCATCTCTCAGTCTCCCTATCAATTGTTCAACGATCACGATCGCTACCATTTCCCAACCGATGACAACTTGCATCTTTGAAGCGACACACAATTGTCAACCGAAAGCGACAAGTTTCCAAAGAAAAAACAAAAAATGTGACACCATGTCGTTCTCCTTGACAGTTAGCGCCCTCTCATTTGACCAACTTATCACACTTGCGCAATTCCAAATGTCAAAGGCAACCGAAAAAATCAAATCAACATCCTTCAGCAACCCAAGCCACACAACATATCTCATGACTCAAGCGTCAATCGAAGGCCATCACTCAAAGCCAATTTGTGGCGCATTGATTCGCAGAAAAAAAAGCCACGCACACACTCGCGCCGTGGTCAAGTGGTAACAAAATGTCACCTCTCCAGAATAAACAAATGAATCACCCCGTGCCAGCCTTGAAGAGCCGCACAAAGCCGCTGCTTTGTCTTCTCCGCTCCATCCGCCTCGCGCGTCCTTACGTCTGTTCGATTCGTTTGAAATAATTAATGAACTCTGCCAACACCAGGCGTGCTGCATCCATTAATAAGCAATTAAACAATAGCCCGGCTTTACTTGAAGCCTGCGGTGCGCTACAATCCGCTCGGTAATGAATCAAGCTACATCCGGCACGGTAAGCGTCCATTAATCCTGCCGCCGCCGCCACCGACCATCCAATTGCATTTCGGGGTGCGTGCAGCGAGCCGTAATTATATGTCGATTACATTTCGGCATGGCTAATCAGCAAAACGTTGCGCATCTGTTTGCCATCAGTGCGGTTGTTGCTCAATTCAAACGCGAACCATCGAAGGAAACACACAGAAAAACTCGTATCTCCTCACATTTGACATTCGATTAGAGCACATTTACATTGATTACGGGATGATGCCTTGGCTGTGGCGAAAGATGCGGTATTTACCATCCGAATGGCCCCCAACCAACGGCTGCAAAATAAATCGCCAGCGAAAAGAATGCATAATTGGAAATTATGAGCGTGGTGTCGTTTGTCATTTTGTTTGGCTCTCGAGCGGTGTTTGAATTGACGTCACTGAGGCTGGGGCGCTTGCGTGGATCGATGAGTTGAGCGGTGATTTGATGTCATAGATGCTAGGCGTGTGGCTATTAATGGCGTTCCTTGACGTCAGGTCAGCGAATCTGTCGTAGGCGATCTAATTGACATACAAACGTTTTGAACTCGAGGCCGTCTACCTTTGTTTGCGTAAGACGATGGGGAAGGTGATTGCCACCGAAGAGGTGCTTCAGTGAAAGCAGTTTTGTCGCGTAACCGGCGAGCCATTTGGTGGCATCTCGAGTGATATAATGCAAGAGGTGGCGTGGTTAGGAAAGTGATTAGGCAAAGGAGGAGATCAGGGAGTCCACAATCCTTGAGAGGAAAGTGTCAGGAATTGGGGGTGGATCATTTTGGCCATCATTTTGGCCATCGAATGGGTGTATAAGGGTTAGTGGCACCAGCATCGAGTAGAGAAAAGACCATACCCAACGACTGACTTTAAGCCTAACAGCTCTGTTAACTGGGCGTTGGTCACTCTCACTTTTAAAGACGACAGACTCGTAGCCGAAAATGGAGACAGCTGGCAAGAGATCGTGCTGGCTGGAGAGGCATGTTGGGTGAGGCCCAAGTTCACCTCAGACTATAGCGCCCTTGGAAGAAGAAGACGACTCGTAGCCTGTCGCCCCTGATCGCCCTGGCATTGGTCTTTCAAAAACGACTGGCTCCTAGACCTTCCTCTCGAATCATCCGGACGTTGGCCACTCTCACTTTCAAAGACAACAGACTCGTACCTGTTGTCTTTGGACGCCACTAAGTCTTTCAAAGACAGCTGACTCCCAGCATTTCCCCTCCGATTACCCGAGCGTTGGTCACTTTCACTTTCAAAGACGACAGACTCGTAGGCTGTCGCCCCTGATCACCCGGGCGTTGATCACTCTGTCTTTGAAGGACGACTGACTCCTAGCCCTTCCTCTCGGATCACCTGGACGATGGCCACTCTCACTTTCAAAGACAATAGACTCGTGCCTGTCGTCTTTGATCACCCGGGCGTTGGCCACTAAGTCTTTCAAAGACGACTTGACTCCTAACCTTTCCTCTCCGATTACCCGGGCGTTGGCCACTCCCACTTTCAGTCAAGAGGGTAGTTCCTGTTGCCATTGAGTCGATTGAGGGAAGGGACAGTTTCTATTCCTTGGGCAATATTACTTATTCTTTGACACTGAGCCAGCAGGACAGCGCAAAAGAAGATGTCCACATCTCAAGGACCAACTATAATAGACGTCCGCAAACGTAAGCTTAGGTCAAAACCAAACGATAAGTAACCAGAAACATCGTCAAATTGTAAAGTGTCCAGGAGAATTATCCTGTCAACTGACAATTGCATACGTTGAGAGCGATTCATTTCAATCCAGCGCAAGCGAAGAGGTTACTACGGTCATAATGCTTTGGTTTTGTGTGTTCGCTCGGCTGTTTCAGTTCTCTTAAGTTTCCGTACGGGCATTACACTTGCCCTTTGAGTTGGCGCACCCAACCGGAGAGGGACCTCAAACAACGTGGCGCCCGCAATTGGCGACAACTAGCAAAATATCGTGCTAGCCGGAGAGATTTGTTGGTTGAGGCCCAGTTCCATCAAGGGCTATAGGGTCACAAGAAGAAGAAGAAGAAGAATATTGCTCAAGAATATTGGAAAATTGAAAACTTTTCGAAGGTACGCCTGTTGGGGATCCGATCGTAGGCAACTGGTAGCAAATTTTTGACGAAGTGGACGAAAGTCGAACGAAAGACATTCAGCTTTGAGTGGACGAAGAACATTCGGGAACACGCTTTAAGTGGACGAAAGTTGAACGTACGTCTGTTGGGGATCCGATCGTTGGCAACTGGCAGCAAATCTTTGACGAAGTAGACGAAAGTCAAACAAAAGACTTTTTCGATCACGCTTCGTGGACGTGGACGTGGACGAAAGTGGGATGAAGACATTCGGGAGCACGCTTCAACTGAACAAAAATCGAATGAAAGACTTTCTGGAGCAGGCTTCAAGTGGACGAAAGTTGAACGAAAGACATGCGGGAGCTAACTTCAAATTAACGAAAGTCGAACGAAGACATTCTCGAGCACGCTTCAAGTTGACGAAAGTCGAACGAACGTCTGTTGGGGATCCGATCGTGGGCAACTGGCAGCAAATCTTTGACGAAGTGGAGGAAAGTCAAACGAAAGACTTTCTCGACCAAGCTTCTTCTTCTTCTTCTTCTTCTGCTCCTTACAAAGGAGCAGAGCAAGCATGAGTTAGGAGACCACTGTTGATTTCTAAATCTGCTGATGCGAGCCAGTAATGCCTTCAGATCTGTTGTCAAAAGTGTTGATCATGGAACAGGCTTGACAACGACGATAAGAAAAGGGCAAGGAATATGGACGAATGGCGATTGGTTTTGATTTTCTGCTCCACACGATCTATGAACAAATGAAAGTCTAGCTGGAGGATAACGCAAATGGTCGAGTGTTGACTACCCTTCTTTCGGCTAGACTCAATCTGTTATATTTCCCAGTTCCCAAGAAGTCAGAAATTTGTGATTTTGGAATAGATGCCAAGGAACTAGAGCAATTTCATGGGCTGTAGCCTTAGACAACTTGCTGACAAGCTAGGCTCAGGTCCACCTCGGACTGTAGGTGGTTATTATTATTATTAGCCTCAGACAACTGAAGAGTTCTATTGCGAGGTGAGTGGCATTGATGTTGAGTGGGACAAGTTGGGTTATACCCAGGCTCTATGGAACTTCTCGGACTTTGCAAGCTGAACAGGCTTGGAAAAGGAAGCAGAGAAGAAGTTCACAAAACGATGAAAAATAAAGAACTGATTAGCGCTGTCAAGTCGTCTATGAGATCACATGCGCTTCGTAGGTGTTTCTCCAAGGGTTTGGCCGACTTCGTTAGGATTAACTTAGGCCCATGGGTTGGGTCAGGTTAGGCGGCTGCTAGTGAATTCACCAGCACACTTAGACCATGTTGGTCCATTGTGATACCCACTGTCAGACTGCTGCCACTGATCGACCGCTCCAGTGATAGCGCCGTTGATCCCAACGATAAACGGTGGCTGGACGAGATTCGAAAAACTGGATGAAAGCGTATTGACTTTGTTTTCACTGGAATGCGAACCTGGGACCTCTAACTTAGGGCGGGCACTTAACCAAGTGCGCCATCCAGCGATGACTTAGGCCCATACCTCATTTCTAGGGCCCAGAGTTTTCTTTTTCTGTCCATCAACTGTGTGGACTCAAAACTTCATGATCTTCCTCAAGGGCGATTGTAGTCATTTTGCAAGTCGTAGTTTATCTACATTTTGTGTTCCCTTTTCATTCACAATCTGTCTAAATTTTGCGTTCTTTTCTGAATAAACTCTCGAAACCATGAAGCTAAAGCTGCGGCTATAGCGAACCACTTTTTTTTTTGTCGGAAGTTTTTTGAAGCTCTACACTGGAGCACTCAGGCTCAAAAACTGATCCATTGCCAGGTAGCAACCTACTCCAGTGCCGTTAATTTGATTCGAACGACAAATGGTGACTGGACCAGATTCGATTTCACTGGGATTCGAACCTGGGACCCCTCTAACTGAGGGCAGGCACTGAATCAACCCCGCCATCCAGTCGTCTAGCGACCCACTTGCTGCCTCATCGAGACTCAAACGCAGTACGATGTCTGAAACACCCTCCCCCACACAATTCCAAAAGAAAATACCACAGAATATTTTTTTCCTCGTATTTTATTTACTGATTTTTTTTATAATTAAAAAAATTAATTAAAATAGGTACAAATAATATTTTTTTTGTTGTTGTTTTTGTTTTTCACTTTTATTCTCATAAACGCTATTTTATTTCCTCTTTCTAACATTTTTTGTCTTTTTCGGTTTTCTTCAATTTCTTTTTTTCTTGTTTACATTTCATTTTCATTTTTCTTCTTTAACTTAAACACAGCTTGACTTTGTCTGCGAATTCAAAGTCAGTCAAAGTCTTCTAAAAAACAATCATAATTATATAAGATTTAATAAAAATCCATTTTCTTCTTGCAGTGAGAGAGACTCAGAGATGCATAGAGTGATAGTGTGACAGAGAAGGAAGGAGGAGGAGGAGGACATGAAGACATAAAAGGAAAATTTAAAATTCGACAGATTCGATGACACTTTTGATGATTCGACATTGAGAACTGTCATGAGTCAGCACTTTCTTCTCTTTCGGTTTTTCTGTTTTCTTCTGTTTTCTGTTTTCCTGGCTTTAAGTTAACACATACAACTATATACATTGAATTGAGTGAATAGAGGGATCAGGGGTGACAGATTTGACAGTTTTTGAGTTAATCAAGGAGGAGGAGGCGGAGGAGGAAGAATGGGAAAAGGAGGAGTGTTACAAATGGCAATCAATCGAGAGTGAGTACCAAAAAAAAAGTAGAAATAGATCACTTCCTCGGTAATTTTCGTCTTCAATTCTCTTGTTCAGTTAGAATTTCTTTCTTTTTCTCGCTCGGGGTTCAAACACAAAATTAAAAAAAAATTAAAAAATAATTATAAAAAAAAAAAATAATAAGCTCATAACAAATAAACTCTCAACGACTTGACTTAGTAGAAACCATCACCGGTGGGATCGTTGATCCATGGATAGTTGTTGGGACACCTGACGCAGGTCTGCAGGTTGATGGTCTCGCCGGGGACCTCCTTGGAGGTGAGCTTGCAGGAGCTGGGCACCCAGCAGGCTGGTCTGCCTTCGACGACGCACTTCTCCCTCCATGGCTCGAAGTTCTTGGCTTCGCTGATTGTCTTTGGATTCTGCATCCACTGAATGACTTGTGTCATTGTGACGAAATAGACGTCATTGTGATTGGCCAACACCTCGTCGATCCAGTAGAGGAATGCGTCCAAGAATTCGGGGTTGTTCTTCAACCACGCGGCGTGGAAGTACAAGCCCAATGGGGCACGATTCTGATCGTAATGCCGGTCAAAGTTGTGATTCAAGAAGTTGTAGAACTGATCACCGGTCAGGATGTTGGAGCACGAGTCGACCATGGCGCAGCCGGGCAAGTATTCGTCGTTGGATGGATCCTCCCTGCGGTCGAGTTCGTTCATCACCATTTCCCAGACGGCGTGCGAGCGGGTGGGGCAGCTCTGCAGGTTGCCGTGGCAGCGATGTGGCATGCGGAAGTACATGGTGTATGGCCATAGTGGGGGATTGGACAGGGGCGCAGTGATGGTGGAGTCGTACAGGAAGGCTTGCTCTTCCATCATGGTGAACTGGTTGTTGCCACCGACACGCAGGTATGGGGCGCGCACACCGACCACCGAGTTGTCGGTGATGTTGGCGTACTTCTCAATGATGATCCTCATGCCGGCCATCTCCTTGGCCCAGTCGTCAACGGTGGCGTTCGACCAGAAGCGCTCTTCGTCATTGTGGCTGTGCGGGAGAGAGAAAAGACAAAATGGGCGATGTTATTTGAGCGTTACTTCAAGTGATTCAACCAACCTTCCTTTTCTTAAATTATTAACAAATTAGGGCATCTCGAATTAGTCATCAACTATAATTTAACAAGCATATAATGCGGAGGAGTATGACTTACGTGATTGAATGGACTGCGATCTCGTGACCCTTGCGGGAGGTTTCCTGCACCGCTGAGTAGTTGGTGTACTTGTGCGAGACGAAGTAGGTGGCCTTGATGTCGCATCCGTTGGGGTTCTTGCGCCCCTTGAAGATCTCCTTGTACAGTTCGATGTTGTTGTTGTTGATGGCATCGTCGAAGGTGATCGTGATCATCATTGGCACATCCTTGGCTGGCAAGTCACCGGGAATCGCTGTACCGTCCTCGGAACAGAAACAGTCCGGCAAGACGCACACAGTTGGGTCACATGGTGGGGCACGATTTGGATCGTTGTCAATATCTGAGCAGAGACGGAAGAGAAAGAGCACGGTTGAGACAAAAGTTCATCGTCCGAATAATGCCCATCCGTTAGATGGGCCTAAAGACCGGCCTGTCTTCATTTAAATTCCACCGACAGAGGGTATATGGGAGGGAGGGGGGGACAACCGCTAACGCAACGACGACTGAGGCGGTCGTGGATCCGTTCACCAAATGAAGAAAGTCGACAGCAGCGCCTACATTCGTTCGTGACTTGAATTGACAAAAGAAATCAAAATCACTCAACGTGGGGGACCGATCACGACTCTCGAGACTCGAATGGCAAATAGAAAATCAAAGAAAAACGCCAGCCGTGTACTGTTTGTTCATCTTCTTGCACTTGAGGAGGAAAATCAAAAGAACTTTCAAAATCAATTAGCTGCAAGCTAATTTGTCAGTTTCATTTAAAATGTCACAACACACACACACACACCGTTATGCCCGGCCAATGCCAATTTTCATTGTGTGCTCCCCTTAAGCGGATTAAGTGGGCGGCGGCGGCCACAAAATTGAAAGTCGGAAGGAGGCGAAAATTGTGTCTTTGGATTTCCATCGTTAATTGCAAGTGCATGCGAAATTGGATGCAATTAGTGAGGAAATACTGCGTCGAGGCGAGGTGTGGTTGACACAATTTCGACGAGCTTGTGTTGAGGGAGCTCAAGTGGGGCGGATGTTGAATGCCTTTGATTTTGATGCAATGCTTGAGAATTGATTTGAGGCAAACGGGAGGAATATATCTGACAGCTGTCAGTTTGACAGCACGATGAAATGGGGTAAAGCATGGCTGGCGTCGCTGGTTGAGAAGCAACTCTCGGCTTCTTTTTGTCCACTTCTCAATGTTTGAGAATTGCGTTGGGTAAACGGAAGCGATTTACGTCAAAATGTGACAGCTGTTAATTTGACAACATGATGGAATGGGGTAAAGTATGGCTAGCGTCTCTGGTTGAAAAGAAACTCTCGGCTACTTTTTGTCCACTTCTCAATGCTTGAGAATTGATTTGAGACAAACGGGAGTGATTTACGTGAAAATGTGACAGCTATCAGTTTGACAGCGCGATGCAAGGGGATATACCAGGGTTGGTGTTGCTGGTTAAGAAGCAACTCTCGTTTCACAGTGCTTCCTTCTCACTTCTCAATGTTTAAGAATTGATTTGAGGCAAACAGAAGTAATTTGCGTGAAAATGTGACAGCTGTCAGTTTGACAGCACGATGGAATGGGGTAAAGCATGGTTGGCGTCGCTGATTTCGAAGCAACTCTCGGCTTCTTTTTGTTCACTTCTCAATGCTTGAGAATTGATTTGCGGCAAACGGAAGCAATTAACGTGATAATGTGACAGCTGTTAGTTTGAAAGCGCTGCTCAATGAGGTAAGCCAGGGTTGGGATTTCTGGTTGAAAAGAAACTATCGGCTTCTTTTTGTTTACTCCTCAATGAAACGACATGCCATGTGCAGACTTAGATGCAATGTTTGAGATTTTAGGTGAAAATGTGACAGCTGTCAGTTTGATAGCACGACGAAATGGGGTAAACCACGGATGATGTCGCTGGTTAAGAAGCAACTCTCGGTCCACTCTGCTTCCTTTTGTTCACTTCTCAATGTTCGAGAATTGATTGGGCAAACGGGAGCAATCTCGAGCGAAAATGTGACAGCTGTCAGCCTGACAGCACGATGAAATGGGGTAAAGCAAGGCTGACATCTCTATCTCTGTCCACTTCTCAATGAAATAACTCAAAAAACATGCCACGTGCAAATCGATTAAAATAAAAGCCCACACAGCGTCGCATAAAATGTCAAAAATCCCCGCAATTAACACCGCCAACTGTCGCTGGTTATTCTCGCGAGAACTAGTTTCTGACAGGATTTTACAATAACCACAAGAGAACAACAAGCGAAACAACAAAAACAATCACGTCACACGAAACCACCTGACCTTGTCCGAAATTCCTCAACATCAGGTTAAGACAATATCTTTGGCCAACTTTTGTAAACCCAACTTCACCCTTCGGAGCTGTTGTCAGCCAACGAAATGGAAGAATGTACGTGTATCTGAATCCATCTGATATCAGACACCGAACACATTGGCCACCGCACCTCCGCACCGTTTAGGCCACGCATGCATGCGGAGTTTGAGTGGCTGCAGCGAAAGACCCAAAAGACCGGTTGTTTTTTTCCCTCCAATCGGTGACATAACAAAAAGCTGTTAAAATGAAATTAAACTTATCTCACGAGTGCGCAGAGGGGAGGGTGTTGTGGAAGGCTGCTAACCTACTTCTCGTGCCACCGACACCATACAGTCGCTGCCAAAGTTTCAATTTCATGTGCAGGCTATGTTCGCAGATCGGAGACATTTAATCATACATCATCGGAGGTTGACTTTAAATTACAGGGTGTGCGTGCGTGCCTGCGGCCGATGCGGATGCTACTCAAGTGTACGACGGGATTGGCCTTTTATTGGAATCTCTTCTGTCTTTTGTGCTGTCTTCGCGTTTGCAAGACCCTCTGCGGGCTTAAATATCACAGACGCAGTCTGAAGAGCCGGGCGGTTTTGGTGCAGGCGGTTATGGCATACCCGCTTACCTGCTCAAACGGGTACGGGTATGGTGATTACTTAAGATTTCAGTTAAAATGAGTGTTTTTTTGCCTCCGCTTTGTTTTTTCGCCTCGCTCGTCACTTCATCCGAAACGGCGAGTGGAGGGAATTTTCGGACGAACTACATTTTGCTGATGAAATTCGCTGAAGCGTCTGGTTTTTTGTTTTGCTTATTTTTGTTTTCGGCGGTTTTCGAGGAGTGCAAAAAGTCAGTCAAAAAACAAAAACCGGCACTGGAGAGAGACGTTGGCTTATGTAATTAGCGGTGTACGGCTAATGAAGAGAACGGGTCGGTCGCTCGGCATGACACTGACGCTGATGTGGGGGTGATCGAGTGACGATTAATCATAACTTTGGATCGTGCTCGGCAATCTGATGCGCCGAATGTGCGGCTGTCAATGATCAGATGAATGGCACTTTGGAAACACGGATGTGGTTCGAGTGAAGAGTGAAAGGAAGGTCATGCAAGTGATCTTCGGTGTGTTCAAATGATCGTTGATCGTATCGATCATATCCACTCAGGGGGAGGATTAGACATCGAGTGCGTCGTGACTTGGTAGTTAAGATGGAAGTATCTTTTATCTTTTTTTTCATCCATCCATTCGTGTGAAATGCGATTATGATGTCAGTGAATAAGGTGATTGGGGATCACGATGCAGACGGGGCTTAAGACGTGATCAATTTGCCGCAACGGCTTAAGAATTTTTCTGGAGATCGCTGTGGGAGAGGGAGTTGATTGGGAGATCGACTTTTTTGTGCCTATCCTGGGTCAGACCCAGGTCCACCTCAGACTATAGCGCCCTAAGAAGAAGAGGAAGAAGAGGAAGGAGAAGAAGTAAAAGAAGAAGAAGAAGAAGAAGAAGAGGAAGAAGAAGAAAAGGAAAAAGAAGAAGAAGAAGAAGAAGAAGAAGAAGAAAAAGAAGAAGAAAAAGAAGAAAAAGAAGAAGAAGATGAAGAAAAGGAGAAGAAGAAGATGAAGAAGAAGAGGAACAGAAAAAGCAAGAAGAAGAAGAATTAGAAGAGGAAGAGAAAGAGCAAGAAGAAGAAGAAGAAAAAGAAGAAAAGAAGAAAAAGAAGAAGAAGAGAAGAAGAGGAGGAAGAGGAGGAAGAAGAAGAAGAAGAAGAAGAAGAAGACTATCCAACAAGCAGGCAATTAGTGCAAAAAGATGTGTTCTCTGGCAGTTTGAACAAATCTACACGTTCCCCATCAAAGGGCAATGCCAAGCTCACACAAGCCTTGCATCTCTTCAAAGACTCGTAGGATGGCTCTGTAAAGCACTCAACTCGTGGTCAATAGCTCCAAACTCATTTTCACCATTTTTTTGAAACATTACGCTGGAGCACTCAGGCTCAAAAACTGGTCCGGTTGGCAGGTCGAACCTACTCCAGTGCCCTTGATTTGATCCCAACTGCAAATGGTGACTGGACCAGATTCAATTTCACTGGGATTCGAACCCGGGACTCTTCGTACTTGGGACAGGCACTTAACAACGGTCCATTGTACTGCTAGGCAGCAACCTACTACAGTGCCGTTAATTTGGTCCCAAATGGTGACTGGATCAGGTTCGATTTCACTGGGATTCGAACCTGGGACCCCTCTAACTTGGGGCAGGCACTTAACCAACTGTGCCATCTCGTCGTCCACGTTCCTCATTCTCTCACATTTAGTAGCAAATTTAATGACTGGATGCCACATATGGTTAAGTTCCGGGCCAAGTTAGAGGGGTCCCAGGTTCGAATCCCAGTGAAGTTAATACGCTTTTATCCGGTTTTTCAAGTCTGGTCCAGTCACCATTTGCTGTTGGGATCAAATTAACGGCTCTATCACTGGAGCAGTCGATCAGTGGGTATCACAATGGACCAACATGGTCTAAGTGTGCTGGAGAATTCACTAGCAGCCCCCTAACCTAGTAGCAAATTCCTTACGCCATCAACCATCTCAGACCGAGAAACCGCAGCAACAATCCAATCAAAAAATACGCCATTCCGCAACCGCATTCTTCGAGAAATTGCCTTTCGCATATCCCCCCACAAAACTGAGAAATTATTCAATCTCGCGATTCGCAAACACGCTCCTCGTTGGCTCGAGGTGTGCCATAATTGCATTCATCCAAATGTCACATTAAAAGGACACACTCTCAGTCATCATGTAACCGCTGATAAATGTCATTAATCCCCCACTACATTGCCGACGGAACCGGGAAAAAAATAGTGGGGAATTCCCAAAAGATATCCCACAAATACCATCGCCACCACCGCCATCATCATCATCATCATCATCATCCGCAGCAGAAAGCAACAGCAGAAGCGAAACCGAAAACTTTATCACCTACGGCTGAAATAATCGTGCACTTTCAATTTCATTTTCGCGTAGATACACACAGCCATAGAAACCAAACAAACAAGATACACATAATCAACTCTGCTCCGCTCAGATACCCAGCCTCAGATGAACGTATCTCCGTAGCGTAAGAGGCGAAATCTTGGGGGCAAAACAACAACAAAAACACGAAACGAAACCGAACGATGAAAAGGAAACAATGTGAGTGAGTGAGTGAGGGGGTGAGGGGGGAAAAAGTAAAATCGAGAAATCAATCTATGCGAGGCCTTATAACAACTTTTTCCACTTGAAGTTTTGTTGTTTCTCTTGTGCTCGCGTCGCTTGCCTTCACGTCGTCGTCTTCTCGGTGTGTTTTCTGGGTTTGCATGGCATACATATCCATCCAGTCCATGGCTCTAGGGTGTATCTGCATCTCGTACACAAAACATATGTATCCACACATTTATCGACTATCTGTTGATTGAACTTTTGCTTTCAAAAAAAGACACAGGTCCCCCTCTCCCCATTGGGTTCGTTTCACTTTCTCACTCTCTAGAGGATATCTCGAGTCTTATCTCGAATCAAGATCAATCCAATCCACGACACGAACGCAATCAATTGATGAAAACAACAAAAAGAAAGGTTAAAGATACCACACCGAGATCTTCTTCAGGTGTGGCGTGGCGTGGCGCGACTACGATTTGGGAATAGTAATTATGTATCTGTCAACCGATGGGCAAGTGGGCGTGTGTTTCTGTTTTTTTTGCATATTTATCGCGAAATCGAAAGTTCAGTTGGAAGTGAGTGTGGAGGAGAAATTTGTCAAGATAGAAAGTGTCATCAAAAAAAAACTCACCACAAGTGTTTTCATCGGAACCATCGCTGCAGTCCTTTTCGCCGTTACAGAAGAGGCCACGTTCGATACAATTACCATCACCGCAAGCCAGGAAGCCATCTTGACACAGTGGCTCGTCGGTATGCAGCAGAGGTTTGACCTTGCGCTCCTTGTTCTTCAATTTGCAGTTCTTCACCGCATCCTTCCAATCGCAGGTCTGCTTCTCGATGTCGAAGAACAGACCAGCTGGACAACGGATCGCTTGGAGACCCTTTAGAGGATGACAAGAGAAGAGGAAAACATATTTTATATCTTAAGTGTGCGCTTAATATTTAATGGGCGATGGATTATACAGCGATTATGGAAAACTGATGATAAAAATGACCGAAGAGCATGATAATTAATTGCCACTCTTAACAAATGTTCGCATGGTTGTTAACTTTATGGGTCTGCATAATTTTTTCTTCTTCTTTTTTTGATAGCTTCAGACGTTACGCAATCGTTGCGAAACAGACCTGTTGGTTGAATTTCTGGCGAACATGCGTGAAGTGCCATAAAATAAGAGGATGCCACGTCTGTGAGGGTTGTCGAAATGGAATTTTATGACATTCTGAGGGGTGTGTTCAAATGGGTTCCCTCTCTTTGTGAAAATTTTGTTTTGTTTTTGGTGAAAACTGTCACTACTTGTCTTGTAGTTCTTGTTATTGTCAGTACTTAAAATGTCGTATTCACCTGCCTGTCAAAAGTGACAGATGTCAGATTTGAAAGAGCCAACCAGAAGGCCAACAGTTCTCGAAGTTGCCATGACAGGGGATGCTACGTCTGTCAGGATTGTCGAAATGGAATCTTAAGACATTCTGAGGGGTGTGTTCGCATCTGTTCCTTCTCCTGTCAAAATGGTGTTCTGTTTCTGGTGAAAACTGTCAGTGGGTACTTGTCTTGACTCGTTTCTTTAAATTTGACAGGTCTAGTTCGTTGCAGTACTTAAATGTTCGTAATCACTTACTTGTCAAAAGTGACAGATGTCAAATGTAAAAGAAAAAAAAAAGAAAAATTAACAGGTACCTGTCATTCTTCTGAAAACAGTTTGTGGCTCCTTGTCTTGTAACTTTTCTTTAAATCTGACGGTTCTAGTTCTTGTCAGTGCTTAAAAATTCTTGCTTGTCGAAAGTGACAGCTGTCAGATGTCAAAGAGTCAACCAGAAAGCCAACAGTTCTCGAAATTGCCATGAAAGAGGATGCCACGTCTCTCAGGATTGTCGAAATGGAATTTTAAGATAAGCGTCTGTTCCTTCTTCTGTCAAAATGTTGTTCTTTTTCTTCTGAAAACTGTCAGTTGTCACTTGTCTTGTCTCTTTTCTTTAAATTTAGCAGCTGTAGTTCTTGTCAGTGCTTGAACTTCATATTCACTTGCTTTTCAAAAGTCACAGATGACAAATGTCTTGTCAGTACTTAAAATTTCGTATTACCTTGTCTAAAGTGACAGCTGTCAGATGTCAAAGAGTCAACCAGAAAGTCAAGAGTTCTCGAAGTTACCATGAATGAGGATGCCACGTCTGTGAGGATTATCGAAATGGAATTTTTTTACATTCTGAGGGGTGTGTTCGCATCAGTTCCTCCTTCAGTCAAAATGTTCTTCTATTTTTTTCAGAAAACTGTCAGTGGCTACTTGTCTTGTCATTTTTCTTAGAATCTGACTGTTCTAGTTTTTGTCAGTTCGCTTGCTTGTCAAAAGTGACAGATGTCAAATGTCAAAAGAACCAAGAAAAAATCAGCAGAAGTTGTGGTTCATATTTCATGTGGTGAAGCAATTAATTTTCAATGTGATCACGTCTTACAATCAATCAACAAAATTAAAAAGAAAAACGAAACTTACGGATGAAGTACACTGAATGACATCACGGCAATTATCACCTTCACCGGCTACCAGACGGAACCATTCACCGGCATCCTTGTCTTTACAGAGTTCCTGTTCGAAGGACTCCTCCTTCTTGGGCTCATCAGTTGTCTGTCGCTTAACTCTCTCAGCAGCGGCTGAAGCTGAAAAGAAAGAAGAAAAAGAAAATAAATCAAATGTCACAAAAAAGACCCTGAATGCTGCCAAAAATGTACGCCCCTCTAAAGACCTCAAGAAACAACTAAAAAGCAGCGACATCTAGTTCACACTCAATTCGAAACCTTGTAGAACCTTATTGACCACAAATCATCATCACCGATGACCTTCTTGACAGACATTATCGACCAGCAAAAGAGGAAGTAAAATGTGGAAAAGAAATAAATCACCTTAACACCGCTAACTTCCGTGCTGTCATCAACAACTCAGATATCAATCCAAAGCCACCACGTGATGGTCTAACGCAAATTCAATTTGCTCATATTGAAGCGAAGCTGAAAGCCATTAAAGACATTCAAAGCACCTGTTGGCCATTTGTTCGATCGAAAAGTCATGGCATACCGAATGGGTGCATTCCAAGACAAGTCCATTAACTCGTTTGCCCGGCGAGGCGGTGGATGCTGCCTGGTCGGGGACCCGTTTGTGGCTGTTGCTAAGTTCTAGAACATTGTAACCCGTTTCCATTTGGCGTGACCTTCTGTTTCGCGCTGCTTATGCATATTTTACGAGTATAATTTTTTCTGCTTGATAAAAGTCAAAGTTTGCCGTGCCGCCAGTCTCATCTGGCTGGACCGGGGTCTCATCTGGCGCGGGAGGGTGTGTGAAGCAACAAAGGTTTCCACATGGGTGCACGAAAGAACTTGCACTTTTCACACGATCCAACCCACGGGGGGAGTCTGTGCGCCTGTGGCCCACATATATCCGGTTGTTTGGAGACGAGTGTGTTTTCCGTTGTCTCCTCGCGGCACCCAAGCCGACTGCAGTTGGCTGCACAAAGAAATACCAAGCATTGAACCGCTCCAACTGGTATTGTCTACGGGCATTCATTCAATTGGGTACAAGACACGGCACGCACACACCAGAGCCAACCGCCCACTTGAGGTACACCTGTCTCAGTGAGTTGGTGTAATTAAATACTAATTAGAAAATTACTGAGCACACTTTATCGGGGTACGACGGTGCAGATGGGCCGCAAGAGGTAGATCGAAGGTGATGGCTGTAAACAACCACCTTGCACAAGTGATTAATTGCCGCTTGTTGAGCGGGTTGAGAAGTTCAAAAAGTTCTCGTGTGTGTTCGTCGCTACTGTCATGCTGACAGCTTGACTGATGGCTGAATAGACGGATGAATGGTGGTGCTGGTGGTGATCCGAAAGGGGGAGAGCAACGTGACTCGAATCAAGAATTGCATTTCGATGGTTGTTTAGAATTCACCGAACGACAACGATGGGCAGGAATTTTAATGCTTAAATGTCAGAATGTGATGCAATCGATGGGGGAGTACGATAATTTGACAGTTCATTGTTTTCAGGTGTGATTTGATTAAACAATATCGCTCGGGAATTGTGGGGAGATTTGATGGAGATTGTTGTGGAAGACTGTCTTTTTTTTAGGCCTTTTTGACTTGAGGAGGGCGGTATTTGTTGGTTGGAATTTGACAGATAACTGGAAGAAATTTGAGTGATGACATGTTGTCTTGTCAGAGGGGGTCTGAAGGAATCTTCGTTGGCTTAAGAGGAGTACTTTGGAAGAGGAAGGCAAAACTGAAGATCCCAAGAAGACGGAAATTCAATGAATTTGAGAATTTCTTAAGACCCATCTGATCAAATGTCAAAAAAGTTCAAAAATGTTCCAAGAAAACGTAAATTGATCGAATTTGGATAAATGTCTTGGGGATTTATTAAGACTGCGCCAAAAATGTTACAAAAAGAATTTGGAGAAATTTTGTGAAATTTTCTGAAGCGTTCACCAGGAATCTGATCAAATGTCAGAAATGTTCAGAAATGTTGCAGCCATCTGATCAAATGTCAGAAATGCTCAAAAGTCTTACAAGAAGACCGCTGAATTTGAAGAAACGTTGTGAAATTTTGTTGAGAGTCCAGCAGGAATATGATCAAATGTCAAAAAAGGTTCAAAAATGTTGCAGCCATCTGATCAAGTGTCAGAAATGATCAAAAATGTCTCAGGAAGACCGCTGAACTTGGAGAAACTTTTTGAATTTGGAGAAATTTCGTGAGGTTTTGTTAGGGAGATAGCAAGAATCTGATCAAATGTCAAAAGTGTTCCAAAATTTTACAGAAAGTCCTTTGAATTTGGAGAAATGTGTCGAAATTTTGCTAAGACTCCGCCAGCCATCTGATCAAATGTCAAACGTGCTCAAAAATGTTACAAGAAGACCATTGAATTCGGAGAAATGTCGTGAAAGTTCAGAAGCAATCTGATAAAATGTCAAAAAAGTTCAAAAATGTTGCAGCCATCTGACCAAATGTCAGAAATGTTCAAAAATGTTGCAAGAAGACCTCTGAACTTGGAGAAATATTCTTGAATTTGGAGAAATGTCGTGAAAGTTCAGAAGCAATCTGATCAAATGTCAAAAATGTTCAAAAATTGTGCAAAAAAGACGGAATCTGATTGATTTTGGGGATGAATGTGATGAGAATTTGTCAAGAATCCGCCAGCCATCTGATTAAATGTCAAAAAATGTTCAAAAATGTGAATGATCCAAAATATTGCACGAAGTTCAAGAATAAAATTCAAGGAATTCACAAAATGGTCGACAAAAACAGAAAAACTCCAACAATTTTTTTGTCAAAAAAATGGTTAAGGTAATAAATCTGTGAATAACAAGTTCCGTAAAAAGACCAGAAAAAAAGCAGCCCTTTGCATGATGTAACCACTGTCTAACGGAAACTTGTCTTGAAAGTTGTCCCAGTCAAATCCTTATCTGCCCACAAGCCACAAAAATCTCACACACAGTCAAGGTTACCCAATTTTCTGATCATAAATCATAATCTCCTCCAAGTGGTTCAGAAAAATCCCAATCAATTTCTGGTCGAAATTCGCAAAGGAGAACAACCTTATGCCGGATGGGAGTGTAACGTGGGCAGAAATTACGTCAAAATGACGTTGTCAAGACTTTTGAACAAAACAGAATTTGGACTTGGCCAATTTCCAACACACTTAAACTTAAAAAAAGGCAAAAATGATGAAAATGATCCTTAAATGAACTCACCTGTTGTAACAGCGACAGCAAAAATGGCTAAAACCACAAAAAGTTTCGCCATAATTCCAAAGAAAAAATCGTTTAACTTTAAACTGTTCTTTGTGTTTCACTCAAACTGCGTTTTTTTTTGTTTTCTTTGTCGAACAGAAACCAAAATGAAATGAGAATCCTTATGAGAAACTATAACTAGCGTAAGACAATTATATTTATCCTTCCGCTCGGCGCTAAAGTTCCATATACACTGCCGAACCGAAATCGAATTTCTCGAACTTTGGATACGAAAACTTTTTCTTTTATTTCTGTCAAGGTATCGGTTACAAAATTCTTCTTCTTTCCCTCTCTCCCGGGGTCTCTCCTTCTTTCTCTCTCTCTCTCTTTCTCTCTCTGTCTCTCCTTCTCCTCTCGTTTCAGTCCAATCACGATTATGGTATACCCCAATCAATTGTGTGCGTGTGTTGGTTTCAGTTTAGGCCCGAATGAGATTTAGATTATCAGTCGTTACCGCGATCAAACGAAAACAAACAAAAAGCAAATCAAACAGTCAAATGGGAGATGTCTTTAAACTTAAACAAAAAAATGCAAAAAAGCAACAAAAAACGGGAACAGTAATGCCTGTCAAAAGAAGCAACAGAACAGCACTTCGGTCGTCGGGTAATCTTGTGTATAACCGACTTCCACAATATAACGCAAGAGAGAGTCTCTGGATTGCACGCTTTTATATTAACTTTGGCAAATCTTAAAAAGTGGGGATTTATTTTTGGCGGGGACTGTATGGGGTATTTTGTGTGGTCGTTTTTGCCTGCCGCTGTGTTGGTTTCCCCTTCGCGGTGCGACTTACGTTCCACGATCGTCTGCATGAACATGACAGAGCTATCCGCAGGAGCGAGACGGAAATAGCGAAAACAAGATTGGACGGTAACGTCATCTGCAAAAATGGTAGCAAAAGGCAGCTGCAAGAAGGCACGGAGTGTGGTAACCACTCGCCGCGATGGTGGGGCAGTTCACCGGTGCGACTGTGTGCGTGGTAGATGTGGGGAAATGCGCGAGTGAGTTCGTGTGGTGAATTCGATGGTGGAATGTGATCGTGGCGGCTGAGAATTGACTTTCTGTTGTCCGGTTGATGTTTTTTTTTTTTTTCGTTTTTCAATAAATATTTGCAATGCAACTAGTATGTCGAGTTGATATTGATCTTGGATGTTGAAAATACTATTATTTGCCGTTTCACTGATTTTTCGAATTAATTTGTATAATTGCCTGCTCTCCGGCGGTGGTTGGGAAGCCCGCTAAGCCGTTTAGTTGAAAAAATAAGGCACCGAGAGGCTGCGGTTCGGGTGTTAGGTGATCGATTTGAAAGGCTTGAGGTGATTTTGTCTGTAAGCCGTCTGAACTGTGGAAGCTGCGAGGAGGATGATGGTTGAGAAACAGTTGCATTTGCCCGCGGAAGGTCAGAGGAGATTATGTGAAGCTAATTGAATTTGGTAACAGTTTTTTTGGGTGTTGTCTGATCCGAGGGGAGATTGTGGCGCAATGTGATCGTTTAGATACTGTGGGGGATTATTATCTTGAAGTAAACTGAGGTAATAATCTTTTCCTACTGTCGTTACGTGGTTCCAGTCAGATTTTGATTTGAATTTGAGGATGAAGGGCGATTCCTTGAGGAGAACTCTTTCAAATCTGAGCAGAGGCAGCAGAGGGTAAACTCGAAGCGTGCTAAAATGTTTGAAGCGGACCGCTATACCTTCTCCTCTTCTTCTCTGTGCCCTAAGGTTCAAAGCAAAGGCAGCAGATAGCGACTGGATGACGCAGTTGGCTAAGTGCCTGCCCCTAGAGGGGTCCCAGGTTCGAATCCCAGTGAAATCGAATCTGGTCCATTCACCATTTGCTGTTGGGATCAAATTAAGGGAACTGGAGTAGGTTGCTACCTGGCAGTACAATGGACCAATTTTGAGACTGAGGGCTGTAGTTTCAAAAATTCTGAAAAAAGGCCGCAGATGACAAACGCGAGGCGTGCTAGAATTGTTGCTTCCTCAGGAGTCTGTTTGATACGTAAAAAGGACCGCAATACCTTTGATATTCCTTTCTCCCAACCGCGCCCTAAGGTTAGGTTAGGTTTTGGATGGGGAGTGTGATGGTTTAACATCACTCGGATGCCATAGGGCCCATTGTGAATCCCTTCATTTGTGGAGTACACAATCTGTGTACCACCCCGTGTTTTAGATGATCCGATATATCTGCATTCCCTAAGTCCTCAGTCACAATGAGCACAATGGACTCATAACTCATAGTAGTCTAAGTGAGCCACTGACATGTTTTAATGTCAGCAAGGGTACTTAACCTAACCTAAGTCCGCAGTCTCTGTGAAGAATCTTTGGCCCAGCGAAGCTAGGGGCCGGTTCTTTAGAGCTAGGCAGTGGCAAAGAAGATGTTGGATCATCTCGGTGGCAAAGCAGATGTTGGATCGTCTCGGTCTCTTCCTTATCCCCGCAGGTCCCGCAGAGATCGCTGTATTCCGCATTCCATTTCCGAAGCATTTTTTCGATGGTACAGTGTCCTGTGATCGCTCCGACGAGCACACGGATTGTGTACATGTCCAACGCCAGAAGCTTCTTTGTTTTGCCGTTGATAAGCTCTGGTCAAACCCTACCGTGCCCTAAAGATCAAGTCAAAGCCAGCAGAGGACGGACACCGATCGTGTTAAATTGTTGCTTTCCCGTGAGTCTGCATGAGACTTCTCCCTTTCTTCTCTATGCCCTAAGGTTTAAGGCAAAGGCAGCAGAGGACGAACATGGATCATGTTAGAATTGTTGCTCCCTTGGGAGTCTGTTTGATACGAAAAAAGGACCACAATACCTTTAAAATCCCTTTCTCCCAAACGTGCTCTAAAGATCAAGGCAAAGGCAGCGGCAGGGGAGCGCGAAGCGGGCTAAAATTGTTGCTCTCTCACAAATCTGGACCAAAATATCTCCTGCCAACTTTCTTCCCATCCTGCCTTCAAGTTCAAGGTTCCCACCTTCCGAACAAGGAACCTTTTCACTCAAGTCACCATTTCGCATGCAAATTGTCAGTGTCACCGACCCGTCAATCAATGGCATCCATCCCAAACCTCAGACGCCCGTGCCAATTCGCCGTCACGGAGAAATAATTCATTAGTCTCATTTCAAGGTCAGCGCCGACAGACCTCATTAAAGCCACCACTTCCTACTTAACTCGATCGATAAACCCGGTCCGGATATAGACCGTTTCCCTGTGTCGACAATTGACAGACAGACGAATGTAGGTTGGTTGAGAGCGAGAGAGGACTCTCTCCAACGTTCAGAAATGAAAAATGCAAGAATCTCCTTTCAAACTGCAATCTCATCTCATTGTCGCAGTCTATTTTTAACCGCACCACTTCAGGCGATTCACCCTCATCCCCCCCGCCTGACAGTCCCACATCAGCACAGCTCTCCTCGCCCGCGGGGGACAACCAGCACAAGGAGCGACCACTTCCACATCAAATATACATTTTTGCAGCAAAAAATAGTAATTAAAAGCAAATATTTGACATGTCCTGGATAAACCGTTGTGCCGCCATGCAAAAACCCCCCTATCTCCCGTCTCGCAGTTACAAATTTCTAACTAATTACCTTCTGATAGAGTTTTGACTCCGGCGGGCGAGCTGAGAAGGCAACATGTACTCTCCTTAATGGAGGCCTGTCAACCCCTGTCACAATGACAGTTGCCAGTTGGAGTGAATGTGAATTGAAATTACTCGTGGAAAAATGGAGTTGTGTTTCAATTCACTTTCACCTGCCCTGCAGGACCTTTCGGGGGACGAACTTCTGGTTCAACTTTCATTCAGGACATGTGGTGAAATTAAATTTCAAAATACAGACGAAGACGTTTATGAAATATTTATGACACTCGCAAGAGGACACACAGAAAAGGCCATTTCCATCTCAAGAGACCAAACTTCGTATAGGTTATGTCGACCCTTGGGCCTTCGTACACATCAAACGGTACAAAAACAAAAGAAAACAAACAAAAATACGAGCAAAAAACACAAGATTCCCCTAACCCTGACCTTCAAAGCTTCACGAAAAGGAGAGCATGAAAGAAGGAAACAAGGAAACAACAAATTCAAAGAGGAACTGTGACATTTGTTGTGCCGATAGACAGGCAGACAGTTTGTAAACATTTCAAAAAAATTCACAAAGTCGTTAAAACATCGTTAATTGTCACTCGGAAAAGGGAAACCTTTAGGGTGGGGCTCTGTCTCTCTCTCTCTCGTCCCTCTTCAAACTGCAATCTAATTAGCTGCTGAACTACAACCTTTTCGAAATTAGCGGTGACTGTGGTAGCGGGCGACAGTGGCAATGGTAGACACACACAATAATACACCGCGATGGCATGTCAAGGTGAAGTGCGTAGCCACTTGTGTTTTTGTGCAGGGAGGTGTGTCAGTGTGCAGCAGTTAATATCACTTTCAAATTAAGCCTGTTTTAAATCTCCACCCAGCAAGGTCAGGAACAAGTTGCTGTAGAGTTTGACTTGAATGAAACTAAAAAATCGACGAATGACATAAGCGAATGACAGTGTCCGTCACTGGTGTGGATTTTTCATCATTTTCAAGGGAAATTTTCACGTTTCTTTCTCGTCCGGGAGTTTCTCTGGCCAGTCTGTGATGTGCACTGTGTTTTGGCATCTGTCAATAACGAGTGTGGAGACTTTTCATCTGTCAAGTGTCAAATCTGGGAGAGATGAAGGACTAACTTGTGTGTCCGCCACTGCTGTGGGTTTTCCTCATTTCCAAGGAATTTTGCACGTTTCTTTTCGCCCTGAAAATTCTCCGGTCAGTCTGTGATGTACACAGTCTCTTGACATCTGTCAAATCGAATAAGCGAATGACAGTGTCCGTCATTGGTGTGGGTTTGTCATCATTTTTAAGGGAAATTTGCACGTTTCTTGCTCGTCCAAGAGTTTCTCCGGCCAGTCTGTGGTGTGCACTGTGTTTTGGCATCTGTCAAAGTGTGGAGACTCTTCATTTGTCAAGTGTCAAACCTTGGGGAGATGAAGGACTAACTTGTGTGGCCATCACTGCTGTGGTTTTTCATCATTTCCAAGGGAATTTTGCACGTTTCTTTTCGCCCAGGAGTTTCTCCGGTCGGTCCGTGATGTGCACTTTGTTTTGACATCTGTCAAATCAAGTAATCAAATAACAGTGTCCGTCACTAGCGTGGGTTTTCATAATTTCCAAGGGAATTTGCATGTTTCTTTTTCGTCCAGGAATTTCTCCGGTCAGTCTGTGATGTGCACTATTTTGGCATCTGCCGAAAAAGAGCGTGGAGACTTTTCATCTCTCAAGTGTCAAACCTTGGAAAGAGGAAGGACTAACTTGTGTGTCCGTCACTACTGTGGGTTTTCATCATTTTCAAAGAAATTTGCTTTTTTTTTGGTGCGTCCTGCACTGTCCCCCTCCAGTCTGTTATGTACACTGTGTCTTGACATCTGTCGAGTAAGCGATTAAGCGAATGACAGTGTCCGCCACTGGTGCGGATTTTTCATCATTTCCAAGGGAATTTTGCACATTTCTTTTTCGTCCAGGAATTTCTCCGGTCAGTCTGCGATGTACACTGAACGAGTGTATTTTGACATCTGTCAAAAACGAGTATGGAGACTTTTCATCTGTCAAGTGAAGTCTTGGAGAAATTCCCCATCAATTCAAGTGTCATTTTGACAGGTGCTTACATCTGAAATGCAACCATAATCATTTTCATTTCAGCCATTAATCTTAGGCCAGTGCGTCAATCACATGCATGACGCAAGCTGTGACCCCAGCAAACCGAACACATCCGTTGGCCATGCCAAAATAACTTGAAAATCCACCCAAGTGAATAATCTCCAGTCGGCTGTTACAAAATCTCCATAAACCATCTTCTCCTCTCGTTTCTTTTGTTAAACTCATTAAATAATCCCCACGATGACAGTGGCCAATGATCGAAAGAAAGCGAGTTCCACGTCGAACTGCTGACCAGCGTCGTCTGCTGGTGCACGATTATGTGACACTTGTGAGCTCGCAAACGGAACACTTGTCACCGAAGACAACACCATCAATCAATCGTGTGTGGATTGGGTAACGATATGTCATGCTGACAGCCGAAAATGACTAATCTGAATGCAGACATTTTGGAAAAGAACTCAGGGTTCATTCAGTGTCGCTCTCCATCCATCTGTCCACTTGAGTTGTGGTGCTTACTTATGCAGAAGCACATCGCGAGTGAGGGGTTCTTACGAGAAAACACGGAAGCAAGCTCTCCTAATGACGTTGACCTTACGGTGGTTACGATCAACTTAACGCACTCGAGTGCAATGGCAATACGCCAATTGAAACGTCAAAAAAAACTGATGAGCGTCCGAAATCGGAAGTTCACTTGTGGAGAGTGGAGATTGTGTTCGGTGATTGATTGTTTTGTGAGAAATTTGAGGTTAGGCGTGGGATTGATGAACAAACAAAAACATGCAGACAACTTGGCGGGATACGTCATGTCAATGAATCTCTGACAAGAGTCCGCACAGAACTGCTGATGACGGTCAAGTGAGTCGGCAGTCCAGCAGTCGGCAGTTGGCAGTCGGCAGTCAGGGCGGTCTTGCCAGCGGGAGATCAAGCGCAAGGCGCAAACGAAGCTTTGTCGGCTTTCATTCAAGGTTCGGTAAACACTCGATGAAGTCAGACTGCGGACAGTGGGTGGCGTTCAGGTTTTGCCGCATGCACGCGAAATGACGGCGAAGTGTTTACTTCCTTGGAAAGTGGTTTGTGCACTCGAACAAAGGAGCAAACATGATGCAGTGGTGGCCATCGAGGGGGCTTAATGGAGGCTTTGATGGAAAAAACAAAGAAAGAGAGACAGAGGGAGGGAGGGAGAGGGAGAGGAAGAGAAAGAGAGAGAGAGAGAGAGAGAGAGAGAGGGAGAGGAAGAGGAAGAGGGAGAGAGATGAAGCCAGAGTTCGTGCCAAGGTGGTGTAGACTTTCGCAAAAAAATCGTGACGCTTCTGTGACACCGTGTTGCACGAAGGGGTTGCTTGGCGTCTTTGATGGCGGAGACAAAGAGAGAGAGAGTGAGAGGGGGAGGGAGAGAGTGAGAGGGAGAGGGGAAGAAAAAGGGTGTCAGTATTGATGCCAAGGTGTTGTCGACTTTCGCAAAAAATCGTGACGCTTCTATTCGACACCGTGTTGCATGATTTCCCATGAGACACTTAGGCAACCGATCTGCAGAAATGTCAACCAGTTCGGTGTCCATATTCGGTCCGCCAGGTTTATGAAACAGTTTTCGCCTTCAGCACCGTCTGCACTTGGCCTTGAAGCAAGTTCACATATTAATTTCGATTTCATAACGAAAACAGCGCTACTGACAAGCATAAAAACCCGATGTTCTGGTTTCCCGCTTAAGTGCATGCAAAACAATGCAGATCCATTAAGGCCGATATTATTTATGAGACAGCATGGCATACGCTTAGCATAATGTTCAATGATGACACACCGACTTAAGTCGGTAATTCACAAGCTAATCGATGCATTCGACTGGTTCGTGCTATTAGACCGGAGCGGCCGAAGGTGGTGGCGGCGGCGGTGGCGGTGGCGACGAAGCATTAAAGCACCATTAGCACCTCAATTCAATTACGGCCCCCTCTGCTGAGGGATTAATTATGAGTCACCTTGTTGGCGATTAGTGGCTTTGATTGATCACGAACACACACGTCCTTTGTGTGGTTGGGGCGAGATTTCCCATTCGGTATCGGTTTAGTCTCGCCCAGCGTGTGTCCCTGGGCTCATGGGATATGTATGCCGGTTGACCAGCGTCAAGATGATGGACGATGGACTGATTTAGTGGGTGGTGAAGATGCTGTGACAAACGATTGCCTATGTCTCTCAGAAGGAACACCACCGCAGGGCACTAAATTGACCACCCATTGTTTGCCACCGCAGGGCACTAAATTTACCACCCATTGTTTGCCAGGCAATTGAAGGAGTCACTTAGACTGGCCGTGGACTGGCCGTGGATTGGCTAGGGACTGGCCGTAGAATTCCCGTGGACTACACAGGGACTGGCCGTGGACTGGCCGTGGACTGGCCGGGGACTGGCCGGGGACTGGCCGTGGACTGGCCGTGGACTGGCCGTGGACTGGCCGTGGACTGGCCGTGGACTGGCCGTGGACTGGCCGTGGACTGGCCGAGGACTGGCCGTGGACTGGCCGTGGACTGGCCGTGGACTGGCCGTGGACTGGCCGTGGACTAGCCGTGGATTGGCCGTGGATTGGCCATGGACTGCTCAGGAACTACAATGGGACTGGCCGTGGACTGGCCGGAGACTGGACCGGGAACTGGCCGTGGACTGGCCGGGGACTGTGTTGACGATTTCGTGTCTAATTGGAGAGAGTGGAGATTTATTTTTGGATGGGAATTGGTAGCAATTTTGACGTTAATGGCTACCTGACAGTTATTGACTTCAAGTGATCAATACGCGATGACGTGACTCCTTTGGATCGAACGCAGTTTCGAAGAAACCTTTCAAAGAAATCTCCCCTATCAATTGGCTTCACATTCGACCGAACTCAACCACCTTCTGGCCCACAGAACACATATCCCCCTCGCTTCAAGTCGATACGAGCCGTAACCACTCAAAGGAGCAACGATTTGTTCACATCTCCACTTCGGTGTTCACCCCCCAGTGACCAATTTCTTCCTCGCCAGCTATTCAAAATTGATCATTCGAATAAACGAGTTCGGTTTTCACTTATCACTGGCCGCTGGCCGGTGGGTGGTGCCTCCCTCGCTTCTCCTTCGTTACCAAATGCCACAAGTCAAGCGTTCAAATGCCCACCTCTACGGCAGCGCACACAAGTGCTATGCACCACTGACCTTCACCCAACCAGTTCCGACATCATCATCCCATCGGGCTCACCCAACCGATTCAATAAAACATTAACTCACCCAGCCCACCGAACGCTCCGATTCCAGCCCCGGCTCCGGCTTCGGCTCCACAGCTCACATTCCTTGCCCCACCGCATCGCAGCACTCAGCTAGAAGTGTTTCTGAAAACAGACCGAATATAATTCCATAATCCACGTCCAACTAGAATCGAACTTTCCCACCCTTCCCACGACCACCCTCCCACGGACACCCTCCCCACCGACTAGTCCGACGGCAACTCTCCAGTCCGCCGCAGAGACCCCAAGCAGAGAGCCGAAGTCCTGCACACCATATTGATTATTCCATTAATTTAAAACAACTAACGGAATGTGAGCTGGCACCCCCCGCAGAAAAATTGTTGCTTCAAACTCATGAGCCACCGCGCCGCCACCCACATCTAGCTCGCTCGCTAGAGCAACAGACACCCACCAGTCCGGTGTGGAGAGTACAATTTATCGAACAAGGATATGCGATCAATGCCATGAACACCTGCTTTCAACCTGTTACAAGGTGATTCCCTTTGTAACAGGTAGTTCTGGCAGCCAGCGAGTGAGGGGCGAAAGCTCTGCTCCTTGTCCTTGTTTCAGAGTCGGGACATGCGCCCAGCCACCGCGTCTGAGAGCGAAGCTTTTGCTGCTATAAAATCCGAGTTTGAGTGCCTGTCCGTTTGCAGGTACTTTTCTGTGTCTCGCCTTGCCTTGGGAAATTTGTCTGTAAGGACTGCAGTGCGCTGCAACAGAATGTGGCACAGCACACACAATCGAGCGCCGAGCAAATGCCAGGCCAGGGAACGGGGCTAATAAATGATGACACCCGAAACCTGGTGCATGCCGCAACGCCGACTGGGACCAGAGCGGAGATTTAATTATATTCATGCCCAGTGGCTTGCGGTGTGCCATTGTGCATGATGACTGCTGCTGCGGGAAGGTGGAAATGGATTAGCTGTGCTCTTGGTCGTTTCTTGAATGCTAATCACCGCTCGCTGGCATGTGCATGGAATTTGCATAAATTTACCGTGTCACCAGGGATTCTGCGAGATAAGGACGATGTGGAGTGTGTCGGGTCCCATGGGAAAAGCCATTTTACGGGAATTAACAATCGTTGGGAAATCAGACAGACACACACAGAGAGAGATACCTTTATCTCGAGGCAGTCGCTCTTTCGCAGTGAATCGGCTGGCTTTGTTCCCATCTCATTGTTGGAGGCATTTAAATGGTTTTGCAATGTTTTCAGGTCGGATAGGCTGTCTTCTTGGCGGTGATTGGTTTGGGACTGCTTCAGCGAGAGCTCTGCAACCAGAGGCGGTGTTCAGTGATGTCGACAGTGACATTGGGCTGTGGGATCCCATGTGGCCCACGCTCCCAAATCCGTGGCTGATTTATAGGATTTCATGGATTGTCTTTGTTGTTTTTGATTCAGAAAAATCCACTTGAAGTGGATTTGCGGTGCGTTGAAATTCCAGGCTTCCAATCTCCAATGATTTTCTACTCAAATTTATGCAACAGGACTAAAGAATCCTTCAAAATTTGTACACGCTTCAAAACGACACGCGCCATATGCACACGCCACAGCCTTGAGTCACTGAGAATTGTATTGGTGACAACATAAACTTCCAGGCTTCCAGTCTCCATCGATTTTCTGCTCGAATTCACCCTACCGGACATAAGAATCCTTCAAAAAGTGTGTATACTTCAAAACGACATGTGGCACACACCACAGGCCACATTCTCTAGCCACGGAGAAGTGAATTTACGGCACAATAAACTTCCAGGCTTCCAGCCTTCATCGATTTTCTGCTCAAATTCAACAAACCGGATATAAAAATGCTACAAAATTTGTATACGACACACGCCATACGCCATATGTCGCAGCCTTAAGCCACGGAGAAGTGGATGCGGTACGATGAAATTCCAAGCTTCAAGTCTCCATTGATTTTCTGCTCAAATTCATCCAATCGGATGAAATTTGTATACGACAAGCGCCACACGCCACACGCCACAGCCTTGAGTCACAGAGAATTGGATTTGCGGTACGATGAAACTTCAGGCTTCCAGTCTCCAATGATTTTTAACTCAAATATAGGCAACAGGACGCAAGAATCCTTCAAAATTTGAATACGTTTCAAAACGACACGTGTCACACGCAACAGGCCACACTCTTGAGCCACGAGGAAGTGGATTTGCGGTACGATAAAATTCCAGCCTTCCAGTCTATCAACTTTTTACTCAAATTCATCCAACCGGATATATGAATTTGTATAGGCTTCAAAACAACACGCGCCACATGCTATATGCCACACGCTACAGACTTGAGTCACGGAGAGTTGGATTAGCGGCGAAATAAACGTCCAAGCTTCCAGTCTCCATCGATTATTTGCTCAATTTCAACCAACCGGACATACTCGTAAGAATGCTACAAAATTTGTATATGACACGCGCCACATGCTACACGTCGCTTCCTTGACCCACGGAGAAGTGGATTTGAGGCACAATCAACTTCCAGGCTTCCAGTCTTCATCGATTTTCTGCCCAAATTCATCCAAACGGACATAAGAATGCTTCAAAATTTAAATACGACTAAAAACGGCACGTACCACGCGCCACACGCCACAGCCTTGAGTCAAGAAGAAAGGGATTTTCGATGCTATCGACTTCGAGCCTTCCAGTCTCCATTGCTTTTCTGCTCAAATGCACCCAACCGAACATAAGACTACTTCAAAATTTGTATACAGTTCAAAATGATATCCATACGCCTATTTTTCGTCATCAGTTTCCCAGAAACGTCGTCGTAATCCTCAACTTCCGGACTGCTGCCATCTGGTTCCGTGGCTGAACTGACTAATTACACGGATGTCCTCACAACAGTCCACCACCACAAGGCATCCCAGTTATTTGTGGAGCGCAAACCCTACTCTCGATTCCGTCCACACCCACTCCGAGATCCTTGTCATGATTTCCCAGCAAATTGACCATTTTCCGAGTACGACTGCGAGTGGTTTGCAGCCCCTCACCTTTCCAGGAATAACAACCGAATTGCTTTCCTTTTTAAATGCTCTCCGCCTCTCCTTGGGAAAGGTAGTCCTTCCGAAAGTTCTTTCTGGTGGTTTGGGGTGTTTTTTTTCCAAAGGACGTTGACAGGACGCAGAAAGTGGCCGAGAGGAGAGAATGATTTTTAATTTTTTATACGCTCTCTCGTTGGATGGACCCGTGGGCGAGGCATTGTTGTCGTGAATGAAATTTTAGTACCAACTAACGGTGCACAAGACGGCAGTTGGTGGGAATTTTCCGAACAAAACTAAAAGGACATTCATCAAGGATTCTCGTAATTGTTGACGGCAGCGTCAAAGTGGTCGGCTCGGTGGGGCGGGGTCTGTAATTGCTGATGGGGTCAAAGACTTGTGACATTTCATTTGCAGTTAATCGCGAATGGGGGGACAAAATGGAGTATTCAAGTGACAGGTGGAACTCGTGGAAGTTTGAGGTGGTTGTTCAGAAGCAACTTTAGGACTTCAGAACTGAAACATTATCGCTCGACTTCAGTTCAAGGGTGGCTGCAGGATTGTGTTCAAGTTTTCTTACTGCTTCGCAGAAATTCCCTCTTTTCCCACTCGAAGTTTGTTTAGAAGTTAAGCGAAAGCTAATAACTCATTAGTCCTGGCATCCCCTGGCAAGCAAGCAGATTGCAAATAAACATAAATCTTCCGAGGTGACGTTAAGTCAACCGCTCAAAATCAAAAGCGAACGGGGACACCACCAAAACTCGACTCTCTATCTTTCGCACACAAAGTCCTAAACAAATTTTGCCACTTCCAGTTCGCTGTTCGCTCGTTCGAAGCTAAGGATCACCTGTAAACAGACACAAATTTCATCTTGTACACCAGCGGCAAGGATGATGAAGCAAGAAACAACCCGAATCTGCCTCCTGGCCAGGACTACAAAACTAAGCGCAAAAAAAAAACTGAAAAGACACAGCCACGGCAGAACAAAGGCAGGACGAGCCCGAAAAGGTACAAAACAACAATTTTACGGCGCAACGATTCCTTGAAATTTCTTCGTGACCTTACCCGCTTGCCACGTTGCCTCCTCGCCACGTTACCTCCCCATCATCCTTCATTGCCATCGTCGGCCGAACTGTCGGTCTATCTCGCAGCACCATGGCAGGGGCAGAGTATTAAGCCGATGGTTATGCCGAAGAATAAAAGCACACAAAACCAAAACATAAAAGTGAGCAAGCAACTGAACTCAACCAATTAAATGTTATGGTCCTCCGCCTCCCCCCTGAGACACACAAACGCGCACACAAACAACACACGGCGCGCCGTGCCGTCAGAAGGACATGACCAGGAGAATACTTCTCCACCGGAATGCTGAAAATAAAATACTTCTTCAAGTTTTCCTTCTGGCTTTGGGAGAACTAAATGAAATTAAACAGTTAAAGTGTGATGTGCGAGAGTAGCGGTAATGGACGCGTGAAATGGGTGCATTCAGTGAATCGTTTTGCTGAGTTGCTCACTCAATCAGTGTTTGCACTGACAGCTGTCGGAATGATGATGTTTTTTGGACTAGGTGCTTAAATTTGACGTAGATACGTGTATGGTAGACAGGGCGAGGCCCAGTCGTAGCGCCCTAAGAAGAAGAAGAAAAAGAAGAAGAAGAAGAAAAAGAAAGAAGAAGTATGGTCGACAGACCACAATCGGCCTATGTTGGATTAAGCGAGACCGCTAACCTGCAGTCGGCCACTTGAACCGACACTCGGTCGGCAGACTTGTCAGCTGTCAGTAAGCAGATTTGTTGAATTTGTGGAGGATTTCTTAGAGCGCCCGCTTAAGCTACGAGCTTTATTTGGCGCCCGCCTGAGCGACGAGCTTTATTTGGACAGGACGCTTGTTGGTTCAACCATCGGCCGCTGACTTGCACTCGTCTGGGAAGGATTTTGAAGCTGTCAACTGGAAACCAACGGCGAATTCTTGCAAGATGACTGGAAAAGGACCAGATCCAGATGAACCAGATGAAAAAGCGGCATTATCTTCGAGGAATAGGAGAGTACAGCAACGAGTCGTCTGTTGGATGAGGCCCAGGTCCATCTAGGACTGTAGCGCCCTAAGAAGAAGAAGAAGAAGAAGAAGAAGAAGAAGAAGAAGAAGAAGCAGCGAGTCGTTTAAAAAGGGCCGTATTTCGTTGTGACAGGACTACTTAAAGAACTACGAATTTCAGGAATGTCTCAAGTTCTACAACTGTTACAATTTTCATCGGCAGAGCCAGAAGGGTGTGTCCGCTGACGACTACACGTCCTGATCCAGTGAACCTTGCCAGAAAAGACGTTGAAAATTTGACACAAAACTGAACGAACTGAACGACACAAATGATTGGAACCGTCTCAGTTCAGAAGATTCAGTAGCGCGTCGTCTTAAAGTCTGTCTTTTGCTGCGACAAAGAACTATACGTCCTGATCCTGCAAATCTTGACACAAAACTGAACGAACTGAACGACACAAATGATTGGAACCGTCTCAGTTCAGAAGATTCAATAGCGCGTCGTCTTAAAGTCTGTCTTTTGCTGCGACAGGAGGACTTAAAGAACTATACGTCCTGATCCTGCAAATCTTGACACAAAACTGAACGAACTGAACGACAAAAATGACTAGAACCGCCTCAGCTCAAAAGATTCAGCAGCGCGTCGTCTTAAGGGCTGTCTTTCATTGTGACACGTCCTGATCCTGCGTTATCCTTGACAGAAGCAACATTAACAAGGGTCAATTGACACAAAACTGAACGAACTGAACGACAAATTTGATTATGAACTTTCTGCTACTCTTCAGGACATTAACCTGTTGTCTCAAAGGCTGTCTTTGGCTGTGACAGGAGTACTCAAAGAACTAAACGTCATGATCCTGCGTACCGTGACAGAAGAAACATTGACATTTAACAAATCTGAAAAAAACTGAACGAACTGAAAGACAAAAATGATAACAACCGTCTCAGCTCAAAGAATTCAGCAGCGCGTCATCTTAAAGGCACTTTTTCGCCGTCGCAGGAGTTCTTAAAGAACTACACGTCCTTGTCATAAAACTGAACGAACTAAACGAACTGAACGACAAAAATGATTAGACCCGTCTCAGCCTAGAAGATTCAGCAACGCGTCATCTTTAAGACAGTCTTTCGATGTCACAGGTGTACTTAAGGAACTACACGTCTGATCACATACACACTGATCCTTTTTCCAGGACAGAAGAAACCTTGACATTTACCAAAATCTGTCACAAAATTGAACGAACTGGACAACAAAAATGATTAGAACCGTCTCAGCTCAGAAGATTCAGCAGGACGTCATCTTAAAAGCTGTATTTCGTTATGACAGGAGTACCTAAAGAACTACACGTCCTGATGCTACAAATCTTGACACAAATCTGAACGAATTGAACGAAAAAATTGATTATAACCTCCTCAGTTACCTGCCACTGTCCAGGACATTGACCTGTCATCAAATGAATTCCCTGAAGGCTACACAAGTCCAATTAATTGTAACTGAATTTTGCTTTTAACTTTTACTGCCCTCAAAATAACAGAACATCGTTTGCAAATTAAACAAATTACGCCAAAAACAGCGACAGATAGAGAGAGAAGGCCGATGGGGCAATCAAATAAAACGAAATGTTCCTTTTACACCTCCGTCGTCCTTGGTCTGGAATTATTTACCATTAGCAGCATCGCCACGGCCATAATAATCTGCGTCTCTGGTAATGCAGTCGTTCACCAGCACAACACCGCGCGAGGTTCGGAAACGACTGGTTGGGGAATCGTAGCCAAACCAAGACAGGATATTATTTAATTTATTATATCTAATGTCCTTCCCTTTTGTCTTTCGCTCGGCTGTCTGTGTGTGAATGGGTCGGTGGGGCCCATCAAATGAGGGCAAGTAAATTTTAATTAGATCGTAGGTATAAGCGGGACAACAATGCGCCGTCAAGGAGGGGTCACTTGAGAATTCGAGGCACGTTTCGATACACGCGCTTCTGCTGCTGGAAACGTGAACAAGAACTTCCCCCCAAACTGAAGGAAAACAGAAGGAAAAATAAGGGAATTTATGATTTTACAAATCATATCCTTAATGATGTTGTATCAAGCACATGTGTGTGTTTGTATCCAGCGGGCGGTGGTGGAATGGGGGGGGGCTGCTCTTGCCCACAGGCTGTGTCGCTATAAACGAAAAGTTGCCATAAAGAGACGAGAAAAGTAAACAAAAACGTAACAGGCGCTGGTTTTATTTTCTTTACTCAAGGCAACCGAGTCCTTGTTATGTACAAGGATACAACGTACGCCATCAGAGAGGTAGGGCATGGACAAATCATACACCATTTCGATCTGTCTGCGAATGAGAGGCAGCAGAGAGAAAGAGAGGATGACACACAATTGGCAACACTGAACCGGAGAGAGTGACTGTAGGAGAGAATCCTTGAAAGCTCCTCCAGTCTCGTACTCATGGTGGAATTTTTTCTGAACCAACGACAAC
This sequence comes from Myathropa florea, assembly GCA_930367185.1. Classification (NCBI taxonomy): domain Eukaryota; kingdom Metazoa; phylum Arthropoda; class Insecta; order Diptera; family Syrphidae; genus Myathropa; species Myathropa florea. The sequence continues at coordinate 42,205,038 of OV884005.1, read as the reverse complement.
AGTTTGTTGCTTAGGCTCACTCGTGACGGTACTTTACACGCACAAGGCGACCCATTTAAGCCAGACACTACTTCTGCTCCCTCACATTTGCCCACATTTTGCAGACCTCCTGTCTGCAGTCTGCAGGATTTACCACACATCACACCACCACCACCACCCCCAACTGCAAGACAAACCGCGGCAGATACGTGTGATTCCGTGTTGTACTTGTTGAAATCCGAAAGGGACCCCAAATGCCTGGGAAATGTCCTGAATTTCGTTCCTTGTTCAGAGGGATTTATTTGTTTAGTGCATAAAAAAAAGATCTCCCCTTCCCCTGTCATCTCGCGAACACCCTTAGCCAGCGTTCGCTTGGTGAATGCCTCCCAGGGGTGTATTGTTGCGCTGAAGGATACTCCACCTCGAAGTGAAGAGTGTTAACATTTTTTTTCCCTCGTCTTCAAGGATACCACCGAAAAAACCAAGTGAAATTAAGTGCGTGTGGTTTTTTATTTCCTCGTCGCGAATACTACTCAAGTTGATGACGGCATTCAAAAAATAAAGAAAAAAAAATACGAAAGAATGTGAAAAGTGAGATAGGAACTGCCACTCTCGGGAACGTGTCCTTGTAACGCGAGTGATTACATCCTCAAGTGTCTGAAGTGAATGGAAAGAAATACAAGAGAAGAAATGCTAAACCAATAGAGGAAAACGAAAATAATAACAAGTCCTGTCACAGGATACGCAACAAAAAATTGTGGCTGCTAATTGTTTTGTTTTTTTTTTGCTGCGGATTAACGTCGAACCAAGTGAACAGGACCTTCCTAGCCAGCAAATGGATTTCCTTAAATGGTTTGTACAAAAAAAGAAACACAAATTTCCCCCTTAAACTTCCTCCCCCCACACTCACAGGCAAGGATACCCTAAATATCCCTTACCACTAAATCTAACGGTGTTTGGATTAATGGATTTCAGCACGAATATGAATTTTTATTGCCTCCTCCATACACGAGTGAATGTTAAGTCGTTTTTGACTTGATTTACATCAGAAAGCTATCGTCTTCCTGTTCGGCAAGGACGTGGTCTTTCAGCAGAAAAATTCCCATGAGTAAATGAATACAGACATTAATCTTTGAAATTTAAAGGATATCCATTGACGATTCAAAATTGATGGTAATCAATTACAGCAAACTTTTAATAACTGTCATCGTCCATATTGTCATTTGTCAAGTGGCTACATTGTATAACGGTCTTATTATTTATTCTGCCATCGCGGCGTCTCCACAGCGGAAGATGATAGATCCTTGTCATCGAAGTGGAGTATGAATTTTGAAGCTTTGTTCTGAACAGCGATGACAATCACAGTGGGGATTGAGTTGAGATTGAACGCTGGACGACGTTATTTAAATTTTTTTTTGGTTCGCGAGAAATTGTTGGTGCTCCAGACAGAGGAGGAAAGTCGGAGATGGTCGTTAGATGGGAATTGTTCTTAAAGATTTGTTCTGAAAGAAGATGTCAAGAGGTTGTCGTTCAGTTCGACCAGTCTTGTGACAGAAAAGTCAAGATTTCTTCTGTCAGGGTATGTGGGATCAGGACGTATAGTTCTTTAAGACCTCATATCGCAGCGAAAGACAGCCTTTAAGGCGATGCGCTGCTGAATCTTCTGAACTGAGACGGTTTTAATAATTTTTGTCGTTCAGTTCGTTCAGTTTTGTGTCAAGATTTTCAGGATCACCAAGTTTAGTTCTTTAAGTACTCCTCTCACAGCGAAAGACAGCCTTTGAGACAAAAGGTTAATGTCCTGGACAGTAACAGGGAGGTTCTAATCAAATTTTTCGTCCCGTTCGTTCAGTTTTATGTCAAAGTTTGCAGCATCAGAACGTGAAGCTCCTTAAGAACTCTTGCCACAGCGAAATACTGCCTTTAAGATGACACGCCGCTGAATCTTCTGAACTGAGAAGGGGCTAATCATTTTTGTCATTAAGTTCATTCAGTTTTGTGACAGATTTGTTAAGTGTTAAGGTTTCTTCTGTCAGGATATGCTGGATCTGTACGATTAGTTCTTTAAGAACTCCTGTTACAGCAAAAGAAAGCCTTTAAGACAACAGGTCAATGTCCAGGGCAGCAGCAGGAAGGTTCTAATTAATTTTGTCGTTCATTTCGTTTATTTTTGCGACAGATTTGTTAAATCTCAAGGCTCTTTCTGTCAGGGAACGAAGGTTCAGAACGTGTAGTTCTTTAAGTACTCCTCTTACATCGAAAGACAGCCTTTGAGGCGACAGGTCAATTTCCTGGACAGTAGCAGAAAGGTTATAATCAATTTTGTCGTTCAGTTCGTTAAGTTTTGCGACAGATTTATGACGGAAATGTCGGGAGGTGTAGTTCTTTAAGTACTCTTTTCACAGCGAAAAACAGTCTTTAAGATGACGCGCTCGTTTCTGAACGAGCTTCGAAACTCTACATCTCTGAGCCTGTAGGACAACGGAATAGAGGACGCCCGCGTCTAAGGCGATGTACAAAAGTTGAGAGGGATTTCAATAAAATTGGTGTTCGAAACTGGAGATAACTAGTGAGAGGCGTGTAGCTGGAGTGGCATGTTTGTTGAGGCCCAGGTCCTGTAGATCTTCTAAGATCTTCAGCTTACCGTTGGGGGAACTGTTTCAAAAGAAGACCAATTTTGCTGTTGTCAGAGCAAAAATATTCGACTTCTCTTACCACTTAGGATGCCCTCGAATCGGAGGAAATTTTTGGTATACTGATCATCCACTCTTTTCCTGGGCTCAAGAGGCAATTGAGTGGGAGAACCTTCTCGAAGGAGGACCAAGCTGACTTTAGACACCTCGATCATCCCTCTCCTGCTCTATGACGCGAAGACATGGACAGTCTCAAGAGCAGATGAAGCAGCCTTCTCGAGAGGAAAGTTCTTTGGTCCACGCAGATTCAGTCTTGTCCTGAGTGAGACTTGCGTTTCTGTTTCTGGGTGTCCTCAGAATTGTCGCCAAAAATCTCCAACAATGGTCATCGTTTGAGGTGGCATGAGTGTGGTGGTTTCACTGTTGTTGGCGTCATAGGAGGAGGAGATTTGACCACGAACTGTATGGGCTGTACAGAGACAGGGGTATAGCTAGGCTTTTACGGATTCAACGCCGAAGATGGCTGGGCCATGTAGAGCGCATGGACAACTTGGCTCCGGCCCGTAGAATCTTCGACTCAGCGCCCGTGGGATGACGGAATAGGGGACGCCCACGGGGCCGAAGGCGCACACAAGTGAAGAAGGACCAGAGCGAACTTGCTGTACTCCAGTCCGAAGAGTCTTCGACTTCGCGCCCGTGGGACAACGCAATCGAGGACTCCCACGAAACCGATGGCGCACACAAGTGGAGAAGGGCCTCAACCAAGTTGGGGTGCTCCAGCCCGAAGAGTCTTCGACTCCTCGCTCGTAGGACAAAGCAGTAGAGGACGCCCATGAAATCGATGGTGGACACAAGTGGAGAAGGACCTCAGCCAAGTTGGCGTGCGTACTGCCGTCAACTGGCTAAAGGCAGCTACATCTTACCAGCTAAAGATCTTACTAGCTGAAGAAGAGGCTTGTTGGTTGAGGCCCAATTCCCTGCTGGACTGTAGCGCCATCAGAAGAAGAAGGAGAAGAAGAAGGAAGAAGAAGAAAAAGAAGAAGAAGAAGAAGAAGAAGAAGGAGAAGTGGAGGAGGAAGAAGAAGAAGAAGAAGAAGCAGAAGAAGAAGAAGAAGAAGAAGAAGAAGGAGAAGAAGGAGAAAGACAAGTACACTAGCCTCATTTCGAGTCAAAAACGAGTGAGTGCTTCAAAGACGCTTCCTGCATAAAAACATGAATTCCTCATACATTCGACACAAAAATATGTTGGCGGAGAAGTTTGTGTCGAGAAAGGTGTTGGCGGAGAAGTGTGTGCCAAGACGGGTGTTGGCGGAGAAAGGTGTTGACCCAGAACGGTGCTGACGGAGAAAGGAGGAGGAAAGGAAAGGAATTGACGTAAAAAAGTGACTCATCACCCACTGAATACCACTTAAGCGCCGTCCCACTCAGGCCATCCATTTTTTTTCACATCAAATTACGCTTAAGCACTCCAATCGGATCAACAAAGGCCCAATTCATTTATTCCGCTTCCACTCCATTTGCATACGTTCTCCCCTCACTGAACAGCTGAAGGTAGAATGACGTACCTAATCGACTCCCCTGTTGAGCGTCATGCCATTGAAAAGTGATTACATCCTCACACCAATTTGTGCCGCAGGCAAACAAGCCGAAAGCGATCCCACTCGGTGGCTGTTAAATTGAATGTTCTCGATACACACATCCATTCGACAATGCGTCCCATGTGTCTGCTTCGAATAGGATTCTGTAGACTGAGCAAAAAAAGCGAACAATTGTCATCCCACGAGTGGGGGAATTAACATAACACCAAGGATGCTCACACACAGCCGCACGAATGCCTTGGAATGCACCTCGGATCGGATCCAGCTGGAGCGGCATTCATTCGATTCCATTATTCAAATGAAATTTTCAAACTGCATCCCTTTGAGGGTACGAATTGATTATCTCAAGAGCGACGAATACCTGCATTGCAACCAATCCATCGATTTCTCCTCAAGGATATCAGTGAAGCAAGAAGACACAAAAGAGGCACCGCCGCCCATCAAAAGATCCACTGACCTTCTCTCGGATTGGCCCAGAGGGATGGCCGCTCGTCAAAAATAACCGAATTTATTCCCGTCCACATAAAGGCTCTCGTTAAAGGCAAACAAAAAAAAACTCATACGCTCGCCAAAAAGATATCCTTTTTCATGTCAACCTTGTATCCACCCACACGCTGTCGACGACGTAAATCACATCCCTCATGCGTGGATGCGTGCCGCAAGAGAGGCGGCATCGGGACAAGAGCAAGAAGGCAGTTGTCCGCCCACCCCTCGCGTGACAGACAAAACAAGAGAATGCGCCATTTGGAAATTCGAGTGTCCTCTCCTGTAATGAACAAGTTTCATGAGACCTTAAACGACATCCCCATCATCGTCGTCGTCGTTTGCTAATTGAAGTCTTTTTACGGAAAACGTTCAGTTCGGTTTCTGTTTAAATTTAAAGACCCCGCCCACAATTAAACTGCAGTCCGATAATTAAGGATCATTAAATTGCATTTATGTGGCATTCGCAAGCGAGGTCCTGATCGAGTTTCATTTCATTTTCTCCACTTCCTTTGATTGCCGGCCATAAATTTAAATCGATTTCAGTTTAATTGGCCATCGCGTCTCTCGTCGGGTTTAATTGACCGAAACGAAAAAATACAGTTTTCTCGAAATTTCCAGGTTTTCCAATGAAATTTTTGACTGAATTCACTTCATTTATCGCAATCACACCCAGCCCCATGCATTTGAGGTGAAAATTGAGCTGGAAAACAAAGAAAATCGACTTTGAAAAAAATGGCATGTGCCACACGAAAAAATGCAGTAAAGTCATTACACAAGCGGGTCGCATTTTTTTGCCGAAAAAGAACGAGGTTTTGCCGAAGTCGATTTGATGATTACAAAATTTTGTGAAACGAATTTCTCGGGATTTAGGGCGAATTGGAGGACGCGAGATATCAGAATGGAAAGGAAATGAAATGTAGAAGTGTAATAAGCCAAGATTTTATAACGGGAGTGCCTTGGTTGGTTATTTGGAGTTGAAATTCGGGGGATCCTACTTTTTTACATAAAATTCGCAGCTTGGAAAACATGTGTTTTTGTGAAACGATTTTCTCGAGGATTAGGACGAATTGAAGGACGTGGAATATCAGAATGGAAAGGGAGTTGAATATAGAAGGGGAATAAGTCTTGTTTTTGCAACGCGAGTGATCTGGTTGGTTGTTTAAAGGCGAAGTTCAGGGGAGCCTCTTTTAAGAAATGATCTTGGAAGACACCGTGTTTCGCAAAAGGATTTACTCGATAAATAAGATGATTTGAAGCGTGTGGGATATCAGGATGGATAGGAAATTAAGTGAAGAAAGAGATTGAAGCACGGTTTTTTAACGGGAGTGACTTGGTTGCTCATTTTGAAGCAACTTTCTGAATAACCCCTTTCAAGCAGTGATCTTGGACGACATGGTGTTTTCTGAAACGAATTTCTCGATATTTGGGATGAATTGGAGGATGTGAGGTATCAGAATGAAAAGGAAATTGAATGTAGAAGAGGAATAAGGTACGACTTTGCAGCGGGAGTGACTTAGTTGGTTGTTTAGAAGCGTCTTTCTGGACACTCTCTCTCAAGCAGTAACCTCGGACCAAATGATGTGTTCTGAAATGATTTTCTCAGTAACAAGGACGAATTAAAGGATGAGGGATATCATAATGGATAGGAAATTGAATGTAGAAGGGGAATAAGGTACGACTTTGTAAGGGGCGTGACTTTGTTGGTTATTTAGAGCGACCTTCTGGATATCCTCCTTCAAGCAGTGCTCTTGGACGACATGATGTTTTCTGAAACGATTTTTTATGTAACTAGGACGAATTGAAGGATGATGGGTATAAGAATGGAAAGAAAATTAAGAGCAGAAGCGAAACAAGGCTAGGTTTTGTAACGAGAGTGATTAGGATGGTCATTTAGAAGCGACTTTCGTGGCATCGTCTCCCAAGCAGTGATCTTAGAACACACGATGTTTTCGAAAAGAATTTTCTCGACAATAAGGTCGTTCTGAGGATGTGGGATACCAGAATGATAAGGAAATAAAATGTAGAAGCGAAATAAGGTAGAATTTTGTAAGGGTCGTGGCTTGGTTGGTTGTTTATAAGCGAAGTTCAGGCAATCCTTCTTTGTCGCATGAAATTGAAGAATCGGGGAGGCTTTTGGAAGCATTTAATTGTGAAGTTTCTTGAAAATATAGCCAAAATATCTGCCCTTGCTAGACAAACACAAATCTGAAGAGAAACTGCAAAAAGAGATGTTAAAATGCCTTTATTGCCCCCATTTAGTGCAGACATGATGTCCTTTCAAACAGGGCTTTCTCGATTTAAAACTAATTTAAATGTAATTGCCCCTCATATCCTCCGCTCTCGCTTAATTGACTGCACAGCAGTTGTGTCAGTGTCGCTTAAAAAAATGATTTAATGAGCATTGATTATTGTGTCCACCGGTTAATGAGATATGAATGCGATGGACGTCATTTCGTGCATTCAGTGGGGAAGCGCTTAATTAATATTTATGTCAAAGCGTCGGAAAGTGTTTGATAGCTTGACAGCTCGGGCGACCAATGCCATTTAGGAGAGTGAAAGAAATGATTTTGACCGCAATTGAGTAATTAAACGCTAAAAGGTTTTTGAGGTCGAAAATGGGTAATGCGCTTTTTGTTGCAAATCATCTTTTTGTTTTGGGCAATTGATTGGAGCCGTTTTTTTTAAGTGCTTTAGTTGGATCCTTTTGGCAGAAGGAATGTCTTGGCTTTTACTGACTTCGATTTTTTGAAGGTTTTTTCTTTAAAGACTTAAGCGACTGGATGGTGCAGTTGGTTGAGTGCCTGACCCAAGTTCGAGGGGTCCCAGGTTCGATTCAACTGAGCCATCCAGTCGTCACCAGGCAGACGTGGGCCTAGCTTCTAAAATAATAAAAATATCAGTGCCTCTAGGGAGCTTGCTGTGCATGGAACCTAAGAGAATTTCTTAAGAAAACCCTTGGCTTGCTGATCCTTTTAAAGTCTGAAATCGAATAAAGGACGTGACAGATTGTGGAACTGCGCCTCAAGTGTCGAGCCTTAAGGGGGAAAGTTGCCTCCAGTTTCTTCTAAAAGGATCCCCATCAACGGGCAAAAGGAACAAATTGAACGACTTGAACAACAAAAAGAACAACTTGTTAACTGCCTTCCAGTCTGCAGAAAAGAAAAGGCTGTCCCCGCCGCAGGCGTAGGGTCACAAATACCCCCTCGATAAGCATCAGTTTTGCCTTGTCACCCTCATTATTGAATCAGCCAACAATTTATGCCCACTTAGGGCCTTAAGGCTCGACAAATAGCCAGCCTCACCCGAGGCCAATGTCTTCCAGCCGCCACTCACGGCAGTCTTCCCATCGCCATAACTTTCTTTTCACGTCTTCAAATCCAATTATTAAGCCTTGCCCTGCCAACCCACGTGCTTTATCGTAAAACCGTAAACGAAATAGTCGCCACCCACTCGTGTAACCGCCAATAATTGCCTCAAACATTGTAAAACGTGCCCTTTTGCCTAAATTCCTTAAAATGCCTTCCGCAGCTTTACGACCAAAACAAATATCCTTAATCACTTAAGCATTGTCCTGTCATCTCACACTCACTCCAGACTCGCAGACCACGCACACTGTCTGAACCGCCTAGTGGCTGTGTCCTTGTCAGCCACCGGGGGGCGGGGGTTATCTGGAGGATCGTAAAACAGAAACAATTTCCCTAAAATATGCATATGCTCCTTGGTTCACTACCTCTTCATGCAGTAAATCACATAAAACGTTTCTCTTTGTATCACACTCGCACACGACCGAGTATCTATGACATTTCGACGAACCCCCATACGGTATCCGAAAATCATAAACTTCACCCGTCCTCTCTCTCTCTCTCGTCGTCTATCGGACTTTTCCACATCATTTCAGTCGAAGCACGTCCAGAGAATCGCTCTGCCCTTCGTGTCCTCCGCAACCATCCATCGGCCAGACCGGCCGGCGTGGAGTCTGTGTGCGAGATCCAAAATGAGGATGTTTTTGGTTGTCACATAAGAGGAATTTCCATTACACCACATTCTCATTGGTGAGTTGGCGAAGTGAGGCGCGTCTCTAGAAATTGATTTCGCCTCCCGCTCGCTCGTGTCAGGAGCGCGACGGAAATTAGTTCCGTCGACGACATGGAAACTCGTTTTATTTGGTGACTGACGGTTGTTCTGAAAGCCAATTTGAGTTCGATTAAGTCGACACAACCTCTGCTCATTGTTTTGGTGTTTATTGGGTGATGTTCTTGAATTTTAAAGCCCACCCGAACGCGCTAATGGCTGGAGGGATGGCGCGGGAGACCCTCAAACGTCGTAAGGACCGGAAATCCATTTGCGCCCTCTGCCTCTGCCTGAACAGCATTTCAAATTCAAACAAGAGGCAGTCCTGGTGCGGCACGTCCACGCTCTGTTGATTTAGCGAAACAGAATTAAGAGGAATGACAGATGAACTGTGAAATGACGCTTTTGACAGTTGACTTCACTGAGCAAATGACACTTAAGCACCCGCGACATCTGCCCGCAGATGACACTGAAAAATGGCGAAGTAATTCTCAAAAATTCTCAAAAATTCAAATGTGGCAGGTCGGCTTGTTGTGATTGCGGTTACAGAGGGCGTGGCAGGGGGGGGGGAAAGGTCATCATTTCCATGCTCCATTTGTGTGGAAATAAGATTTACGATACGAATGCGTGCCGGGGATTAATGGGAATTTAATGGTTCTTCGGAAAGGAATTTTTATGCGACGTCAGCTTTTAGCGAATGTCACTCGTTTGCCGGATGATGGATGAAAACGCGCATCAAAGTGACAGCCAAAGTCAAACAGTGACAGCGTAACCATGCAATCGCCCATCGATCGCCTCGACTGGCGTTTGCATTCGAAACTTATTGCGAATTCATGGAAATTTCTCTGTTCTGAGGGGGGGGGGGTTTCAAAGCTGTACGGCTTCACGGTAGCCACAGACGTCTCTCGTTGCTTTGTGTGTTAATTCTCGTGCATGAGTGACTCCCTATGGCTCGATTGTGGTTGAGTACGGTCAATTTACCAATTTGTACGCCCAGCAGTATGTTCATTATCTTCGTCGACCGTCGAGCTATCCTTGAGAATTCAAGGACTAGGCGAAATGGAATTAAGAACCAAGGCGACAACGACAACGACAACGGCAACGAGACGTCGCGCCATGGATTCCTTCTTCTGGCCACCCAACCACCGACCACCGAGCACCGAGCACCAACCACCGATGTACGTACGACGAGAATGCAAACAAATCGACAGGCAAGTCCTTCTTGCTGCTCGTCCTTCTCGCCGCTCGTCCTTTCTTTGAACGCACACAACACGCAAATGTGTAATCAATTTCACCGTTCCAACTGACGGACTAACGGATGTGGACGGTGAGGTGTGGTGTGGCAACAAGCGAAGGCGAAGACGGAGCAGCAGCAAAGGAAAAACTGAAATAATCTGATAATCCTCGGCATAGGGCTCGAATGGAATACTTGCGCCATTAATGTGCCACCGACTGTGCTGTGATTTGCAAGAAATTCTTTTTTCTTTTCCTTCACCTTTCTCTGTCTCTCTCTCTTTCTCCGTCTCCGTCGTCGTCTCCGTTTCCGTCTCAGTCTCCGCCTATGTCTCCGTCTCCCTCTCCCTCTCCCTCTCCCTCTCCTTCTCCTTCTCCTTCCGTCTCCCTTCCCTTTCCAGGCTTAGTCAAGTGAGACTTTATGTGTCTGCCCCACAAAACGGGGGACGAAGACTGAAACTCTGTGACGTTTTGAGAGGTGAAAGTAATGTACGTGGGGTGAATCTGAAGGAAATGTCAAATTTGACGTTTTGTGTGGTAAATTTGAAAATTGCACGGATGTCTATCTGTGGGAAGATGTTTTTGCATGTTCTCGCTGAGATAACCCTGACGTATCGTGGCGGCGTGGCGCGAATTTCGTCAAACAACTGAAAAGCGAAGTGGAAATGACAGCTGAATGGAAAATTCTGACAGATGAGGTGACTGTGTGGGGGATTAGGCTGCTGGTTGTTTGAAAAGAGTGCCAGGAAAACGGTGTGGCAGATTATGCTACTGGAGCAGAAGACATGACTGTGTCAAGCGAACTAGGGAATAATGGGATGAGGATGAGGAGGAAATGGAGTCTCTAATTGGATCCATTGGAGGTTTGGTTTTTAAGCCAATCAGGAGTGTAAGAGCAGGCCTGGAGACTGGAGGTGTTGTGGGAGATGTGTGTGTTGCTTTGTTTGGAATGCGATAAGATTCTTTGGGGTGACGGGAGATTGGAAGTGAGTTATTTAACACTTGAGTGGTGTAATTTGAATTCACAAATCCCTCTAAGGATGCCTCAGCATGTTTGACTTATCTTTGGTGCAATTTGGTCTCAAATCATCGTCAAACTCTGAGTGTCTTTTGAAAATCGCTCAGACTGAACAGAGAGGTGGTGTGACGGAGCATTTAAGTACTGAGCTGTTTTCAGAAAATCGATGAGATTGAACAGAGATCGTTGAGCATCCAAACACAGGGTTATTCTCAGGAAATCGCTTAGAATGCACAGAGAGGTGGTCTGATGAAGCATCAAAGCACAGAGCTCTTTTCAGGAAATCCCTACGAGAGGTGGTATGACGGAGCAAGTACAGAGCTCTCCTTAGGAAATCGTTGAGATTGGACAGAGAGGTGGAGTGAAGAAGCATCCAAGTACAGAGCTGTCTTTAGGAAATCGTTGAGACTGAACAGAGAGGTGGTCTAATGGGGCATCGAAGCACAAAATTCTCTTCGGAAAATCGCTTAGATTGAACAGAGAGGTCTGATGAAGCATCCAAGCACTTAATTCCTTTTCAGAAACTCTCTAGGATTGAACAGAAAAGTGAAGTGATGAAGCACCCAGGTTGATTTTTGAGGGTATTTGAGTGAAATAATCTGCTTTCTTTCAAGAATTACCGTTATCTTCGTTTGCATTCACCACAATTGCGCACCTCATCTCATTTCTTGAACAAAAGAGGTGCCACGTTATCAATCTTTTCGCAGTCACCCCCAACTCCTTAAGTCAGCAACAGCATTTTCCCCCAAATTTCCTCGGTGAACACAAAAGTGCTTCTCACTCAACAACCTCGCTCCTAATTAATGGCGCGTCAACCCTTTTCGAAATCGAAACCGCCGACCATAAATCACGCGAGAAACAAAACCCCAAACATTTCCCTTGCTCCTGCTGCTCCCACGATGGAGTGTAAGAAGCTAGTCCCACTCTGCGGCAGGATCCCATAAAATGCCAGCAAAGCAGCAGAGAGGGGGGACGATGTCGGTGGGACTACCTTAAATCTGATGAAAGGCAATAATCACTCCGCCAGGTTATTACTCCCTGGGACTACATTTGCTCCCATCCACTGGGACGTCGACAAACACTCGCGGCCTATCTTTCCTTCAGTCGTCCTTCGTCCAAAGGTCTTCTGCCTTCTCCTCTCTCTTTCACATCTTTCGTCCTCCTCTCTCTTTGACATCCTCCTCTCTCTGTCTTCTCCTTCGTCCACCCTTCCCGTCTAAAGACTCTCCCTCCTCCCTCATCCTTCGTCCAACCGTCCCTCTCTCCTCTCTCTCTCATCCTTCGTCCCGTCCATTAAGGATTCAATTTGGAGGAATGTAAATAAAACATTTTTAGTGCGACTGGGGGACCTCTCTGCCTGCCGCTTCAGTGCTGAGTAAGAGATTAAATTAATTTCCCCTACAATCGCACGCATCATGACAAATGTTGCAATAAAAACCCCTGACAGCGCTGTAACGAGTTTTTCACCAGCACTGCGCCATTCTTGCGTGTATCAAACTTGCATGAGACACACTCGACATTGTGTTGCCCGCTCAAGTGACGCCACGACACGACAGGCTACTCTAGACCCTGGACGCCACGCCATGCCAAGCCACGCCAGACCATGGCAGGTCAGGACATGGCAGGCTAGGCAACGCCAAACCATAGCAGGACACTCCAGGCAAGACCAGACCAGGCCAGTCCACGCCAAACCACGCCAGACCATGCCAGGCCACTTATGCACCGACCCACTCTCCGAATGGAAGCATTCAGTCCTCAATGCGTTGGCATGGCACTTCTTACGCTTGTTTTATGAACAAAAACTCATCACTCACGCGTGAGTGGAGATGATGTTTCATGGTCGAGCTGGTAAATTGTGTTATCCTGTCCGGCCCTCGGGCGGATTGTGTAAATTACTAAAACTACTTAAAGCCTCCCCCCTCCCATTATGTCCCGCCCACTCCACAGTTTGCTTGGTTTTCTTGGCGTTGTTGTGAAGAAAATTTTCCAAAATTAGCGAGCGATAAAACGGCATAATGCCCCCACTCGCCGGAGATGTAAAAATATTTTTTTACGGTTACGGTAGGCTGACATAAAATTTTAAGTAACTCGCCTGGAAGGTGTTTTTTTCTGGTTGGCAGTACTTCGCGGGCATGACGCAAGGAATCGCGTTTATTTTTGGCGATAATTTAAAAATTAATTTTAATAAGAGTCTTCTGTGCGATGGAAGAAGGAGTCTCTGTGACCAGAGGGCCTGAAGCTGATGTTTATGGGTCGACGAAGATAAGAAAGGCGCGTGGAAGGGGGTATCTTAATTATGAAAGCAGTCGAGTGGGGGGTTGGCAACTCCTGCAAGCGAAGGCAATCTGGTGATGGATAGGTCAGGTCTGGAATTTCTGCTGAGAGGATGGAGGCTCGGAATGACCTTGAAGTCGATTGTATTTTGTGACAAACGACTGAATTGTCAATGAGGCTTTATTGCATGGCCATTTAGGCGGAAGCTGAGGTGTGAGGCGAGGTCTGTTTTGCTAATTTTAAGTGCCCGTGAGAATTTATCGCGTTCATTAAGGATTTAGGACTGAGCGCGTGTTGCGTGGGTCTATCTTTCATCGTCGGTGTTAAGAGATTTTGATGAGAAGTCGAGAATGGTCTCATCTCATCTCATCTCATCTTCGGTAACCCGCGTGTTCCCCTAAAGGTTTCTTGGTATTTAAGCAAATTTTGACAAGGTTCTTGGAGAGAAATGCCGAGCCTCTGGTGTAAAAACCAAGAGTTCGGGAACTGGAGACAGCTTGGTCTTGATGACTGGAAGCAGCTTGCTTGGGACTGTTGGCAATAGTTGTCGGGAATAGGGTCCTTCAGGATACTCGACCCAAAAACAAAATATTAATTCAATCCCTTCACATTCTTGCTGATCTCCCTCTGCTAAAAATGTTTTAAAACCAGTTTATCACAAACACAATTCTCCTCTCAAAACCTCATACATGGCAACTCCCTACCATTCTGCCAAAACCACCATCTGTCACCGCCAATGCAAATCAATCAAATTCTTTACTTTTCCCGTTGTTTTTCCACACAAAATGCACAGCACCCATGTAAAATTACCTCTCACACCCTCTCAACAACACTTTCCTTTGATTTCCTTTAATTTTCATTCATCAACCGACAGAAAACATTTCCTCCAACAATTCACCCACTCTCCATGCAAAGCAGGCATTGCCAGAGAAGCAATAATTCTTGTGTTTCCCGCGACTTTCATGAGTTCAGCACTGACGTCATGAAAAATGAAAAATTGGATTTTCTCCAAATTTCTAGGTTTTCCCATAAAATTTTTGATTGAATTCACTTCATTTTTCATTTTCACACTCAGCCCCATGTATTTGAGGTGAAAATTATGCTGGAAAACCAAGAAAATCGACTTTGAAAAAAATGGCATGTGCCACACGAAAAAATGCAGTAAAGTCATAACACAAGCGGGTCGCATTTTTTTGCTGAAAAAGAACAAAGTTTTGTCGAAGACGATTTGATGATTGCAAGATTTTGTGAAACGAATTTCTCGGGATTTAGGGCGAATTGGAGGACGCGTGATATCAGAATGGAAAGGAAATGAAATGTAGAAGCGTAATAAGCCAAGATTTTATAACGGGAGTGACTTGGTTGGTTATTTGGAGTTGAAATTCGGGGGATCCTACTTTTTTACATAAAATTCGCAGCTTGGAAGACATGTGTTTTTGTGAAACGATTTTCTCGACGATTAGGACGAATCGAAGGACGTGGAATATCAGAATGGAAAGGGAGTTGAATATAGAAGGAGAATAAGTCCTGTTTTTGCAACGGGAGTGATCTGGTTGGTTGTTTAAAGGCGAAGTTCAGGGGAGCCTCTTTTAAGAAATGATCTTGGAAGACACCATGTTTCGCAAAACGATTTACTCGATAAATAAGATGATTTGAAGCGTGTGGGATATCAGGATGGATAGGAAATTAAGTGTAGAAAGGGATTGAAGCACGGTTTTTTAACGGGAGTGACTTGGTTGCTCATTTTGAAGCAACTTTCTGAATAACCCCTTTCAAGCAGTGATCTTGGACGACATGGTGTTTTCTGAAACGAATTTCTCGATATTTGGGATGAATTGGAGGATGTGAGGTATCAGAATGAAAAGGAAATTGAATGTAGAAGAGGAATAAGGTACGACTTTGCAGCGGGAGTGACTTAGTTGGTTGTTTAGAAGTGCCTTTCTGGACACTCCCTCTCAAGCAATAATCTCGGACGAGATGATGTGTTCTGAAATGATTGTCTCACCAACAAGGACGAATTGAAGGATGCGGGATATGAGAATGGTTAGGAAATTGAATGTTGAAGGGGAATAAGGTACGACTTTATAAGGGGCGTGACTTTGTTGGTTATTTAGAGCGACTTTCTGGATATCCTCCTTCAAGCAGTGATCTTGGACGACACGATGTTTGCTGAAACGATTTTGTCGGTAACTAGGACGAACTCAAGGACGTGGGATATCAGAATGGAAAGGAAATTCAAAGTACAAGCAGAATAAGTCTTGATTTTTCAACGGAAGTGACTTGGTTGGTTGTTTAGAAGCGAAATTTGAGGCATCCTCTTTCAAAACAGTGATCTTGGACGACATGATGTTTTCGAAAACGATTTTCTCGGTAACTGGACGAATTGAAGGATGTGGGATGTCAGAATGAATAGAAAATTGAATTTAGATGTGGAATAAGGTACGACTTTGTAACAGGAGTCACTCGGTTGGTTGTTTAGAAATGCCTTTCTGGACACTCATCTTCAAGTAGGAGTCCTGGAAGACATGATGTTTTGTGAAACGATTTTCTCGGTAACTAGGACGAAATGGAGGATGTGGGATATCAGGATAGATAGGAAATTAAATGTGGAAGCGGAGTGAGGAGATTGATTTGGTTGGTTTTTGTAGGCGACATTGGTGATATCCTCTTTTGGAACGTAAGCGATGAAAACTGTTTCAGTTTCAATTGGTTTCGCACGATATTCTTAGAAATTAAGCTTGAAATCTCTTCGACTTACTTACTTACTTAACAGGCCCACGACCCGTGGAGGGTCCGAGTCCGATTCCGATTTCGCTGTCTTCCATCGTTGACGGTCCTGAGCACGCTGCTTCCAGTCATCAAGAAAAAGCTGTCTTGCGTCCGTCCGATGACTTGGTCTTTGTACCGGAGGTTTGGTCTCCTTCTCCTTCTCGAGGTAGCAGGCTCGGATTCGAAGGCCCTCTTTGTTGGAGCGTTGTTGTCTATGCGCTCGATGAAGCCGAGCCAGTGGATTTTTGCCTTCCGGACTACATCCATATCCAGGTACAGCTCAAAGAGATTGTGTCTTGCCTTCCATTCGCCTTCCTCGCAGACGGGACCATATATCCGATGCAGAAATTTTCTTTCGAAGGCACCAAGAATCAGCTCTGCAGTTTTACTTAGTCTCCAGCTTTCGGCTCTATATAACAAGACTGACAGAATTAGGGTTTTCTAGACCCTTGAGCATGAATTTGGGCCTTCTAATCGGGATCCAAGTTGTTGCGGCAATCTAAAGTAGCAGTTTTGTTTAGAGTCTCTTCACCAGAAGTCCTTAAAACTGATGGGAGTTAGATGTATACTTAGAGGAAGTCGCAGTTGAGTTGAGTGAGGCCCAGGTCCACCTCGGACTGTAGCGCCCTAAGAAGAAGGAGAAGAAGAAGTCGCAGTTAGAGGACACACCGAGCTAGCCTTTCGAAATACGCTTGCTAGAGTGACGATAAAACCGGTCTAAATAGATGGTGAATGAGACCAGGACGAGGAAGTACGCATTCAACGGGAGACTAAACCTCACTAAGATCAACTCACTGGTCAAAGACTTGATTCGCTGGTTGAGCTGGAGCACCACCCGTTCTCAGTTTTCTTCCCGACGACTGTGCCGCCTGTGAGTCAAGCAACAATCAAGCCTAAGCAACACTCTTCAGCCGATCTGATGCAGTGAACTTCAGAGCTGTATATTAATTTGGGATGAAAAGACAAGCTGTGCGTCTAAATGATGTCCCATATCCTCATCTGCTTTCTTGGAAACCCAGAGCCACGTTCCTTTCCCATCTCCATCTGTCCAAGAAACCACAACGGAGACTGTCACAAAGTGATTTATTGTGAATAAAATTAATGATCCTAAGGACCAGCAATGAATCTGAAAATCCCTCCACCCACCGGCAACGGCAGTGACAAAAATCGTAAGCTTCCCCCCTCCGCCATCTGGCATTGGAAACAAAAGGCAGGACCTCATGCAGATTTTTAATTAAAAACAATAAGATAATCTCATGAATTCAACTCTCAGCTCATTACACCCGAGATTCAAAGGGCAAACGAATGAGAATAAGTTCGAGACCTCACGCTCATCCTGCCACATCCTGTGAGTTCATGACACATGTCTGAGCTTTATGCGCTCCGCGATGCAAATCAGCGCACATTCATCCGGCAGGGATTTATATGAGAAAGAGGAGGACGAGAATTTATTCATTTGGCAAGCATCCGTAAAGGAGCATATGTCTCACAAGCGATTCAAACAGAAAGAGGGAGCCCTGAAAGAGGGAGCACTGAAAGAGGGAGCCCTTCACGTGAGGCATGGGAAAGAGCAGCACTTCAAGTGGCTGCGAAGACAAAGGAGGGTGGCGCCCCACGCGAAAAGGGCTGGAAGGAATCTCCCCCGCGCAAAAAGGGCCGGAATTACCCCAGGAATTTCCCAAAATGTATGTAAATTGCGAACAAAAATACACTCAGAGGCATAACGCGAGCCGAGGAGTGGGCCTCGAAATGTTACGTATACGCTACCAGAAACCAGCGAAAAGGACGACGAATGAAAAGGAAAGGAACAAAAAGTTCAGTTGAATTAAAATTACACGGGGACGGAGTTCAAGTGCTTCAACACGTTTTTTTTCGCGTTGGGGACAATCTTAATTAGGCACGAGGACTTTAATTAAAAAATTTCACAGAAAAGATGCCTCATTCACGGTCGGACGATGGCGACGGCGATGGTGGCTGTGGCTGTGGCTGTGGCTGTGGCTGTGGCTGTGGCTGTGGCTGTGGCTGTGGCTGTGGCTGTGGCTGTGGCTGTGGCTGTGGCTGTGGCTGTGGCTGTGGCTGTGGCTGTGGCTGTGGCTGTGGCTGTGGCTGTGGCTGTGGCTGTGGCTGTGGCTGTGGCTGTGGCTGTGGCTGTGGCTGTGGCTGTGGCTGTGGCTGTGGCTGTGGCTGTGGCTGTGGCTGTGGCTGTGGCTGTGGCTGTGGCTGTGGCTGTGGCTGTGGCTGTGGCTGTGGCTGTGGCTGTGGCTGTGGCTGTGGCTGTGGCTGTGGCTGTGGCGGTGGTGTTAGCCACTTTGATGGCGACGAATCTATTAGAGATTTCCTTTAATCAAAAGATTGTTGTCCTCGTCTTACATTTTTCTGGTTTCAAGCGAATAGCGAGAGAAGGTCATTAAGACGTGGGTTGACCAAATGGCGAGGAAGGACATTATGATGGGGGCTGACCGAATGGCGAGGGAAGGACAGTGTGGGCTGAAAACAATAATTGAAGCCTCGAAGGGAGCATAGTCTTCCTGGTTGGTTGGCGGAAAATAGACGATTGTTCCTTTGTGTCCACGAGCTTCAATGAGGTCTGTTGCAGACGTACTTATGGACACGTGCTGGGTCCTTTTCTGTCTGATTTGACGTCAGTGTCCGCATAATTGGACCTGGAAATGATCGATGTGGAGATTCCTCCGCAAAAGGGACACAATTTGTGCTCCAGTCTCATACTCTTTGCAGGACTTTCCTCATTAGACACGACTGGAGTGATTTCAAGCACCAATCCCTGCTTCAAATCTTCAGTGCATCCTCAGCTGTCGAAGTAAAGTCAAGTCACGCTTGCTTCTGTCCACAAAACTGTTGCGGATGATCTCCAAAGACCGCCAAACTGCTTCAATCTCCCCGCTTATTGCCCACCCCACTTGAAAAAGAATAAATTCAATTACACGCTTGTCTTCAAACCGGCGACTCATCCCCATCCCCCGTCACACTTGTGGTAATCCACAACCACTTACCGTCACCTGCCACCTCCGCCCATCTCCGTTCGCACTGCAAAACTGCATCTGGGCTACGTGCCCAGCATCACAATGCGAACCCAACTTCCCCCGGAATGTGTGTGGATAACCATTTCCTACCCCAACGCGCCAACCGATAGCCTAATGAGGCGAGCGCAAAAAAAGAATGTCAGCAGTCACATAATTGAGTTTGAACCAATTCTGCTGACGGTTGCATACAAAGTTTGCCATCGCAACAGGACACCATCGCCACCAGCAGCGGCATTATGACCCAAATTCACACATGTGCGCACACACACGTAATAATCGCCGCCGCCCTTTGCCCGGGATGTCACTGGGACCGGGGACAAATGTAATAAAGGTACATTCAACCGTCATCGTTGCCAGCGGCACTTTTTATCCGCTTTTTGTGTGCAAACATTTTTGCATAACGTTCGTCCATTTCCGTTTCAATGGCACACCAGTGCATCAAGACACGAGCGACATTCCTTGTCTCCTTGAGGGTGTTCTTTGAAGGAAGTGGAACATGCCCGCGTATTGAACTCTGACGACGTGGCCTTTTGTGCCGAGGAACGCGCAGGATGTGCCGAGGAATGTGCAGGAAAGCAGCATCCCTTCCAAGTGGTTTATGGCAAATTGAAAAGTTTCATCTCGACTTGATACTCCCAGCGTCAAAGGAGTTAATTGGAAAAACGAGCTGCACTTCGCAGCGAAAGGATGCATGTGAGAGGGAATTTTAAATTGCGATTAGCTTAGCAATTTCGTGGTCGGAGCAAGTGCCGGCTAAGAGTCTCAATTACGTTAAGTGCTGTGTGTGCAGATCTGTAGGGGGGAAATTCACCACACTGCATGTGCAGCGGGATGGTGGAGTTAAATGAGCGAGACGCCATGATGATGTATGATGATGTACAGGGTGGGCCATCTAGTCAAAGTTTATTTTGACATTGACAGCTGTTTCCCGATCGAAATTTTGACAGAAAGTCAGTTTCATACCTCCGCTTGAACAACGTTAGAAAATAGGCCCAGGTCCACCTCGGACTGTAGCGTTCTAAGAAGAAGAAGAAGAGAAAGAAGAGTCAAAGACCTCACATATCCCGGCCTCTTAAAGTAGCAGATTCCCGTCCATTGCCTCACTGTCTCCTCCTTTAACTCTCAACACCTCGTCTCTTCCACCAGACACACATTCTCCCACCGCCCACCCCCACGCACAGACATCAAAAACTAATGCCCCCTGAAATGAAAACTACCCACGATTCTCTGAAATAAAGCAATCCTCTGTCTCTCAATCCCGCCAAGCGAACTTGTAAATGACTTTTTGATGTTTCCCAATCCATTTGGGAGATTACGTGAAACAAAAGCATCAGGTCCCGGCACCACCCGCAGCACGAACGTCAAGCCACCACCCGCAGTCAAACAGGGAACGTCGGCATATAATTTGATAAACTCTCTTGGGGAACACGTCCCCCCTCACTCTCACCCGGTCTGCGGTCTTTAGACGACGCCCACATACGTGCGTTGACGGCTTCTGCACAAAACCTCATCAAACGTCACCTCGTAAAAATTTCAATACACCCCTACGCCTGTGTGCGTGGCAACAGGCTGCTGCTGCCTTCGAATGCCTCCCAAGAGGCGGCCTTACTGACCAAGTTCCTTGAGTCAAAGGTGAATGCGATGGCTTCACTTCAAACAACGTCGACCTGAAGTTAATGAACCGAACGAATCCCCATATCCGATTGTTTGTCAAAAGATTCCGTATCCAAATGTCACTTTTTCCCTCTGCATACATTCGGGCGTTTGTTTACATTCCTTTTTGAAACCGGAAGACACTGAGAAATTGGAAAGGGACCCAGATGAATCCGTTTTCAATTTGGCTTCCCTTTTATTCAAGAAAAGGATACAGTTTTTGGGGCTGGATTGGATTACACACATCCGTCAATCAGTTTCGTGACAGGCTGCCATTGCGGTCGAAATTGTCTCTTGCATGGTGAATTGAGTGGCCTGTGGTGAGATATCGATTGATTGGGGTTGTTTCCCATGAAATTTGGGGCTACTGTGAGCTGTCATTACTCGAATATTTGATATCCTAATGGGGGATGGAGTGTTTTTTCCTTCGATTTTTGATGGTGGCATGTTGCCAAGCGGCCGAATGTCATTTTGGGAGATTATTGGAGGGCGTCTGTGAAGAAGGGTGAGTTCGTGAAGACACATGTCACATGAGATATGCTTAAGGAAATTACTTTTGTGCATTCTTTTAGGGACTTTGCGGAGTTCTTTTGGGTGACAGTTGAGCTGTTAGGTTTTGAAGCCCCATTTTTGTGTCTAAATTGGTACAGTTTTTGAAGTATTTGAGCTGTCAGATTTTGAGACCAAAATTTTGTGTCAAATTTGACACCGGCTTGGAAATATTTGAGCTCTCAATCTATCAGATTTTGAAACCCCATTTTTGATCCTAATTTGGTACAGTTTTTGAAAGAGTTGAACTGTCAGATTTTGAAGCTTAACTTTTGGGTCTAATCTGTTCTGTCAAATTTATCTGTCACTTTGGGGAAAAAGAAAAGACTGCCTACTTCAATCGGAACATCAACGCGTTCACTGGCAAGGATATTTCTGTTTCATGCGAAACTCCTTGCATAAATGAAAATTTACAGGGTGGGCCAAATACAAGTTTCATTTTAAAAATGCGATCAAATGAACAAAATTACACTTTTTCCATTTTTTATGGCTTTATTAGAAAGAAGAAATATTCCCATTAAAAAGTTCAAGAGCTGCCTGAAATTGCTATTTTCATCTTGCGTCCGCAGATCGAATATTCCTCTTCATTTGGTTGCTGCTTCAATAATCCTGTCAATCTCGTCCAATTCCACAGAATGTCTAGGGAAACCTCAGGCTGTTCTATTAAGGAGCTCCGGCAGGCTCTTCAGGGAGCTGCTTTCTTTTCACGAGTAAGTCACAACCAAGCTTCAATTATCCTGTCAACCTCGTCCAATTCCACAGAATGTCTAGGCTATTCTATCGGGAAGGTACCCGCGGGCTCTTCAAGGATATCCTGAAACTGGTCAAACTGTGACTGACACGAGAATGGAAAACATCTCGATTCAGTCACAATTTGGCTCCTTTCAGGCTGCAAACTTCGCAGGATATGTCGAAGCCACGTGTCTGAAGACATTCTGTTCACCTTGAGACTCTCGCGAGTCATCCTTGCCTCAAGTCCATCCCCATCTCCCTCGTTTCGGACTGAGTCTTCCTCAAATTTGCGACTCATCTTGTCAAATCGACTTTTTGTGCTGTCCTTCAAAAGATTCTATCAGCTCCTCACTTCCAAGACCTCCGCCCTCCACAAAAACCCAAAGATAACCGAAAAGTTGATGGCGATTCAAAAAAGAAACTTTTAAATGAAAAACTGCCGCCACAAAGCCGTACAAAAACACATCCCCCCTCCCGTCCGTCACTTCGAAGCCGGCTCGTGGCCCAATCCATGCAAACTTTTATCGATCCAACCCACCCACCGGCTCTGACTCATGCATGACCATGCCTCATTACTCAGAAAATGTTCCCCTCTCATCCCCCGCCCCGCCCGCAGTCCATAACTCTCTGACACGCGCTTATTATTATTGAACTTCCTGTCAAAGCCAAGGCGAAGGCAATTACACCGCTAACTCCGTGGCGAATCAATTTCTCCCTCCGATGACCTCGGGCGCCGACGCAAGGACACCCGTCCAAGTAATTCGTCACCTGATGCTCTCCATGCGCTTATCCTTGACAGTAAAAACTGTAAAACACCTGGACGGCCATGGTCCCTGGAGGTTATCACTCAACATGGACATGGACGGTAATAAATCCCGATCGGTGACGGGGTGGCGATTTGTCCTTCAGCCTCAGCTCAGTCCCTCCCCCTGTCTTCATCCTCGATTTCTTTCGTTTCCGTCCTTGAATGTGGGCGGCTGTGTGTGGAATGGGAGAAGGAGGAGGATTGCAGGGATGTCAGGACATGGTCTCTAAGTGGATTTTGTGAATATTTAAAATTCATTTCAGGAGACCATGGTGGACAACACTTTTATGCACTGAAAGCCACTCTAACACTGTCACTTGGATTTATGGCTCCACTTCCGCATCGGGTAATGTAGCTTCATGCAGATCAGTGTAGTCGGTGTTGTCGGTGTAGTGGGTGTAGTCGCCTGTAAAGCCTTCCCTCGAGCAGTGTCGAATAAAATGGGACACAATTTACATATTTGCTCGCCGGATTACAATGGAACGGACCGCCTTTGTCACGTAGGGACGTGTGCTATTCTATGCAAACACAGACCGAAAGGACACTGTCAATTTATTCAGTCCAATGGGCAGGTACAACAAAGGATGTCACAACAAATGATACACATGCAACATGCATAACGAGAATGGAAACAAAGAGTGCGCCGCGGGGGAGGGGGGGAGTCTATTTTTAAATCGAAAAAGTGTCAGAAAGTCACGAGGGGACTAAAAACGTGATCAAATGGAGCGTGCTGCGGTGGGGCGTCTATTTTTAGACGTGTTCTAATCCAAAAATTGAGGGATCTGCCACTTGATGGGGTCTTTGATGTTTCTCCATGGGTTTTGACATTATTCCTCCGGAGAGAGTCCTTGAGGGTGTGCTCCGACGAGGTGAGAGGGATGGAAGACAAACAAATTGGATTAGATGAAGTGGCTGATGTGAGGAGATAAATTTGACATAAGTGGGTCATAGAGCTGGATGTTCGAAATAGGTTCGATGATTTGTTGAAGTGGAGGGCAAGAGGATCTCTGGTGGCTCCTGTAGCTTCTGTCGCTGCTGTGGCTTCTCTGGCTCCTGCGGCTGCTATGGCTGCTGTGGCTCCAGTGGCTCCTGTGGCTGCTGCTGCTCCTGCGGCTCCTGTGGCTCCTCCGTCTCCTTCCGCTTCTGTGCCTGGATGTCATCAAGTTCCATCACAAACCCCGTGATGTGTGCTTGAGTTTATTTGCAGATATTCTAAAATTATTTTTGAAAGCATTCGTAGGACACTCAATTATTTCTTTTTTAAATGGACTTAGGCAACCGTCAGTTGCCATGGTTACCTCATTCCTGTCCAGAGAGAAACTTCAAGGGCCGAGGAGGAAAATTCTTTTTTCGGACGGAAAATCCCTGGACTGGGTTCACATTCATCAACTGGTCAAGAGGCAAGGAACTTGTGGGTCTTCCGCTGGCATATTTCAAGTTTATTTACGGAATTCTTTTGTTGAGTCATCAAAAGAAAGTTGAGAAGGGATCTAAGCTGAGTCGCTGTGGCAACTTCTGGCAAAAGTTGGTGGAGGTCATCAAGTAGCCACGTAGCTCTTCAATTTAGTCGGAACTTCAGTTTCCCGATGGGCGGGGGTGTAGGCAACTTGCCTTCACATTCAACAGCAGTCTACCACCGCTTGACTGATTGTAGTCTTCATCCACTTCAACTGTGATAAACCTACGCCGCCGATCGTCTTTTTTTTCGGAGGCACTCAGACTCCGTCAATGGATTGAGCCAATTTTGCGCTAGTTCTGCCGAATCTTGGACAAAATCAGCTACTCTTTTGATGCAAAAACTGTCTACGTCTTCTTCTTGACATCAGCAGTTCTGATCCTGGTCCTTCCCAAGGGTCATTATACTTATGTCGTTGGTCTGTATCGAGAAGTAAATTTCATCCTTTTTTTTGGAAAATTTTCGAAACTCATACTCAAAACTGATCCACTGTACTGCCAGGTAGCGACCTACTCCTGTGCCCTTAATTTGATCCCAACGGCAAATAGTGACTGGACCAGATTCGATTTCACTGGGATTCGAACCTGGGACCCCTCTAACTTGGGGCAGGCACTTAACCAACTGCTCCGCCCAGTCCGAGCCGATCGTCCTTGCTCTAGTCAGTTCGTAAATTACTTGACGTCGTCCTTGCCCAAACCTCCCTCTCCTCGTCTCCCCCCCTTCCTCCTCAAGGAGGAGAACCTCAGCCACTCAACCAGTGGCGGCAAGACGACATAGGCTCGTAGCAGAGTTCTTGGGTGTTTCCCGACGAATTATTCGAACTCCAAACCTCGCTGTGCTCCAGCTGGGAGCAGCGCATGAAGTAGAAAAGCAGCGCTGTGATAGCCGAATTCGAGAAGGTTGTGTGCTGCTGTGCTCTGGACACCAGATCCTTGAGCTCAATGATGCTCCCCACGCACGTGGTGAGGAGGCAGGGCTGGGCGCTGGAATTCTGATGAGAGCCGGTGGATGTCTGGCTGACTTAGCGCGGCAGCGTCAGGGCCCCGGAAACGACTCGACCCGCGTTCAGGAGAGCGTACGGCTGCAGCAGACCCCAGAGGTCGCCTGAGCTGGCGATCGCGTGCTTCAAGCCGGTGGCAGTCAACGACGTGGATGTGTCCCCCGAGAAGCACAGCAGGAGGATCTCTTCGAGGAGGTTCTTCATGCCGGCGCACAGGTACACCGCGGCGTACTCGTGGATGAAGTTCCCGAGCCTGGCATCCGCCATCCATTTGCGGAAGTGTCCAATCGGCAGCTGCAGTCCTGCTCTGCTTCAGCGCGCTCTCTGCGTGCACGGCGAACATTGTCAGCCTTGATGAATGAGTCTGATAGACCGGGGGGCGTAGGACGACTTTGAAGGCTTTGACTGCGGGTATCACAATGGACCAACATGGTCTAAGTGTGCTGCTGAATAAACCAGCAGCCCGCTAACCTAACCTAGAAACAGATGCAGTTTCTAGAAGACCTTCGCTTCCTAAAGATTTCAAATCTCAAATCTCAGCCTCCTCTTCCTTCTTCTTTTCTCATCCGTCCCCTTCTCCTCCTTCTCTTCCTTCTCCTCTGTCTTCTCCTTCTCTTCCTTCATTTCCCTCTCGTCCTTCTCCTCCTCGACCTTCTCCTCCTCGACATTCTCCTCCTCGACCTTCTCCTCCTCTAACTTCTCTTCCCTCTCGTCCTTCACCTCCTTCTCGTCCTTCTCGTCCTTCTCGTCGTTCTCCTCCTTCTCGTCCTTCTCTTCCTTCTCATCCTTCTCCTTCTTCTGGTTCTTCTCCTCCTTCTCGCCCTTCTCGTCCTTCTCTTCCTTCTATTCCTTCTCCTCCTTATCTTCTTTCTCCTCCCTCTCTTCCTTTCCATCTTCTCGTCGTTCTCCTCCTTCTCGTCCTTCTCTTCCTTCTCCTCCGTCTCCTCCTTCTCTTCCTTCATTTCTCTCTCGTCCTTCTCGTCCTTCTCGTCCTTCTCATCCTTCTCTTCCTTCTCCTCCTTCTCCTCCTTCTCCTCCTTCTCCTCCTCGTCCTTCTCGTCCTTCTCGTCCTTCTCGTCTTTCTCGTCCTTCTCCTCCTCGACCTTCTCCTTCTTCTCGTCCTTCACCTCCTTCTCGTTCGTCTCTTCTTTCGCCTCCTTCTCGTCCTTATTTCCGTTTTCCCTTGTCCTTCCTCGAAATCGTCAGGAGACTATGGACGGAATTCCTGGAACTTTCGACCACTGAATGAATCAAGAAGCTACTGACAACTCAGCTGTTCAAATGCTGATTTAGCTAAAGTGGAACTGTCACCTGATTTGACAGGAACAAGGTTCCACTCAGCAGTCCTTCTTCCAAACCTCTAGCCGAACATTATCCCCCTTCAATCAGTCCCTCATGATTCCGCAGATGACCTAGATATCCTCTGAATCGTTTTGCTTGCAGTTTGCCAACGCATTTTCACATTTTAATGCATTTCCACATCGAGCCCATTCCACTTCCTCCAGGATTCTAGAGCCAAAAAGGAATGATTAGGATTCTTTTAGCAGAGACTAGAGGCAGTGGGCGCCGTGGCCGTGTGGGTTTTGTTAGTCGACCCATACACGCTAGACTTTCAAAGTCTAGGTTCAAATCCCAGCACAAGCGACTTGACGGTCCCGGGCACGCTGCTTCCAGTCATCAAGACCAAGCTGTTTTGCGTCCGCGATGACTTGGTCTTTATACTGGAGGTTCGGTCTTTCTGTTCTTCTCGAACCAGGAGGCTCCGATTCGAAGACCCTCTTAGCTGGAGCGTTGTTGCCTATTCCACCTGCAAATCAATGCCTCCCCTGCCTCTCTCACGGGCTTTAAAAATTAAATAAGAATGCCTTGCCCACGTCCCTCCCTCTTGATCACCCCACCGAAGGAGTACAGCGCAGAAGGAGCACTCCTCCACTCCCCCATTTCATCACTCCAACATCACCACCATCGTTGAGAGCCTAACTGCATCAGCATGTCGCTAAGATTTCTCCGGCTCTTCAGCGCTCTCAACCCCTGAGCAGTAGTTTATTAAAAATGTATCTCACACCATATCGCTGCATAAACTGATGAGGACGGTCTCGGGCGAAGAAGCTCCACGCGGCGGATGATGAGTGTGGCAGGAGAACGTGAATGGCGTTCATCTCTTCTGTTTTCATTATCGCAGGAGTGGAGAAAATGAGAAAAAGAAAACGACTCAGTCAAGCCGAGAGAAATCCTCCGACTTATGCTGTCGGATGAAGGATAACTGAACACATGTCTTGCCTCATTATGATGATTTTGTCGTCGCCGTGTGCAGACGGGCGGCACGAGAGTGCCGAGAAGTGGAGCACCTTCTCCCATGCGGAACGTATGAATGATTAATTATAGTGGAGTCCTTTCGAAGGAATGCCTAAGGTGGCTCCGCTCATTGCGAATGAATTGAAGTGAAGCAGAACGAAGGGCTGCCTTGTACTTGCACTCCAGGACTCACCCTGCACAGTAATGGGCTCCAACTAAAAATACCCGGCTCGGGTTTCAAGGCCGACGGATACACCACCCCACCCCACGGGGCGCGTGGCAGGTGAGAGCCCAGGCATGCAATGGGAATTAGCATAGCTAAGTGGGGAATAATTGATGTCCTTACACAAACCTGTGTAATTGAAGGCAAGGAGTCAATGATGGGCGACCTTAAATCAAACATAAGGCGGGCTGTGATTGCCTTTCAGTGGAAAGGGCGGTGCCAATGGCACATGTCCGTAAGTCATGGGTAGCCCTGGTTTGGCAACTGTGGTGGTTGCAAGAAGAGTGTGGAAAGGCTTTAAAATTAAAGAAAAGGAGTAGATAAACCAAAAATTCGCAGCCCAGCTGTATGCAACACTTTTCCTATTTTTTTTTTCATCCAAATGTATGCAATGCATTCTTTGGAATTAGTTGCATATGCAGCGGGTGTTTTCCAGGATACCTACTGATATTTCTGCCTTTCTGTTGGCTTGGTATTCTAATTTAAGATGAAAAACTCGAACTTTTTGAAGGATTCCGAGAACCTTCGATTTTTCACTCGAAAAAAATCCAAGGCTAACCACTGCAATTTCGATGAGATTTCAAAGCCCTGACCCCTCAACTTTGACAAGCCACAGTTTCCAAACCAGGCGTCGCCCGGACATAAAACCGCCATTTCTGGTGTGCTGTTGACCTGAATTTTCGATCCATGTGCAGTTTATCGCATTCCGAGAACCTTCGATTTTTTCCTCGGAAAAAATCCAAGGCTAACCACTGTCATTTTGATTGAGATTTTAACCCCGACCTCCCAACTTTGATAAGCCACAGTTTCTAAACCAGGCGTCGCCCGGACATAAAACCGCCATTTCTGGTGTGCTTATGACCTGAATTTTCATTGACGTGAGTTTCAGACGATTCGATTTTTCACTCGAAAAAAATCCAAGGCTAACCACTGTCATTTTGATTGAGATTTTAACCCCGACCTCCCAACTTTGACAAGCCACAGTTTCTAAACCAGGCGTCGCGCGGACATAAAACCGCCATTTCTGGTGTGCTGTTGACCTGAATTTTCGATCCATGTGCAGTTTATCGCATTCCGAGAACCTTCGATTTTTTCCTCGGAAAAAATCCAAGGCTAACCACTGTCATTTTGATTGAGATTTTAACCCCGACCTCCCAACTTTGATAAGCCACAGTTTCTAAACCAGGCGTCGCCCGGACATAAAACCGCCATTTCTGGTGTGCTTATGACCTGAATTTTCGATCCATGTGCAGTTTATCGCATTCCGAGAACCTTGGATTTTTTTCGAGGAAAAAATCCAAGGCTAACCACTGTCATTTTGATTGAGATTTTAACCCCGACCTCCCAACTTTGACAAGCCACAGTTTCTAAACCAGGCGTCGCCCGGACATAAAACCGCCATTTCTGGTGTGCTTATGACCTGAATTTTCATTGACGTGAGTTTCAGACGATTCGATTTTTCACTCGAAAAAAATCCAAGGCTAACCACTGCAATTTCGATGAGATTTCAAAGCCCTGACCCCTCAACTTTGACAAGCCACAGTTTCCAAACCAGGCGTCGCCCGGACATAAAACCGCCATTTCTGGTGTGCTGTTGACCTGAATTTTCGATCCATGTGCAGTTTATCGCATTCCGAGAACCTTCGATTTTTTCCTCGGAAAAAATCCAAGGCTAACCACTGTCATTTTGATTGAGATTTTAACCCCGACCTCCCAACTTTGATAAGCCACAGTTTCTAAACCAGGCGTCGCCCGGACATAAAACCGCCATTTCTGGTGTGCTTATGACCTGAATTTTCATTGACGGGAGTTTCAGACGATTCGATTTTTCACTCGAAAAAAATCCAAGGCTAACCACTGTCATTTTGATTGAGATTTTAACCCCGACCTCCCAACTTTGACAAGCCACAGTTTCTAAACCAGGCGTCGCGCGGACATAAAACCGCCATTTCTGGTGTGCTGTTGACCTGAATTTTCGATCCATGTGCAGTTTATCGCATTCCGAGAACCTTCGATTTTTTCCTCGGAAAAAATCCAAGGCTAACCACTGTCATTTTGATTGAGATTTTAACCCCGACCTCCCAACTTTGATAAGCCACAGTTTCTAAACCAGGCGTCGCCCGGACATAAAACCACCATTTCTGGTGTGCTTATGACCTGAATTTTCGATCCATGTGCAGTTTATCGCATTCCGAGAACCTTCGATTTTTTCCTCGGAAAAAATCCAAGGCTAACCACTGTCATTTTGATTGAGATTTTAACCCCGACCTCCCAACTTTGATAAGCCACAGTTTCTAAACCAGGCGTCGCCCGGACATAAAACCGCCATTTCTGGTGTGCTTATGACCTGAATTTTCATTGACGTGAGTTTCAGACGATTCGATTTTTCACTCGAAAAAAATCCAAGGCTAACCACTGTCATTTTGATTGAGATTTTAACCCCGACCTCCCAACTTTGACAAGCCACAGTTTCTAAACCAGGCGTCGCGCGGACATAAAACCGCCATTTCTGGTGTGCTGTTGACCTGAATTTTCGATCCATGTGCAGTTTATCGCATTCCGAGAACCTTCGATTTTTTCCTCGAAAAAAATCCAAGGCTAACCACTGTCATTTTGATTGAGATTTTAACCCCGACCTCCCAACTTTGACAAGCCACAGTTTCTAAACCAGGCGTCGCCCGGACATAAAACCGCCATTTCTGGTGTGCTGTTGACCTGAATTTTCGATCCATGTGCAGTTTATCGCATTCCGAGGACCTTCGATTTTTTCCTCGGAAAAAATCCAAGGCTAACCACTGTCATTTTGATTGAGATTTTAACCCCGACCTCCCAACTTTGATAAGCCACAGTTTCTAAACCAGGCGTCGCCCGGACATAAAACCGCCATTTCTGGTGTGCTTATGACCTGAATTTTCATTGACGTGAGTTTCAGACGATTCGATTTTTCACTCGAAAAAAATCCAAGGCTAACCACTGTCATTTTGATTGAGATTTTAACCCCGACCTCCCAACTTTGACAAGCCACAGTTTCTAAACCAGGCGTCGCGCGGACATAAAACCGCCATTTCTGGTGTGCTGTTGACCTGAATTTTCGATCCATGTGCAGTTTATCGCATTCCGAGAACCTTGGATTTTTTTCGAGGAAAAAATCCAAGGCTAACCACTGTCATTTTGATTGAGATTTTAACCCCGACCTCCCAACTTTGACAAGCCACAGTTTCTAAACCAGGCGTCGCCCGGACATAAAACCGCCATTTCTGGTGTGCTGTTGACCTGAATTTTCGATCCATGTGCAGTTTATCGCATTCCGAGGACCTTCGATTTTTTCCTCGGAAAAAATCCAAGGCTAACCACTGTCATTTTGATTGAGATTTTAACCCCGACCTCCCAACTTTGATAAGCCACAGTTTCTAAACCAGGCGTCGCCCGGACATAAAACCGCCATTTCTGGTGTGCTTATGACCTGAATTTTCATTGACGTGAGTTTCAGACGATTCGATTTTTCACTCGAAAAAAATCCAAGGCTAACCACTGTCATTTTGATTGAGATTTTAACCCCGACCTCCCAACTTTGACAAGCCACAGTTTCTAAACCAGGCGTCGCGCGGACATAAAACCGCCATTTCTGGTGTGCTGTTGACCTGAATTTTCGATCCATGTGCAGTTTATCGCATTCCGAGAACCTTCGATTTTTTCCTCGGAAAAAATCCAAGGCTAACCACTGTCATTTTGATTGAGATTTTAACCCCGACCTCCCAACTTTGATAAGCCACAGTTTCTAAACCAGGCGTCGCCCGGACATAAAACCGCCATTTCTGGTGTGCTTATGACCTGAATTTTCGATCCATGTGCAGTTTATCGCATTCCGAGAACCT
Organism: Myathropa florea; assembly: GCA_930367185.1. Classification (NCBI taxonomy): domain Eukaryota; kingdom Metazoa; phylum Arthropoda; class Insecta; order Diptera; family Syrphidae; genus Myathropa; species Myathropa florea. The sequence goes on along the minus strand of OV884005.1, from coordinate 42,173,348 downwards.
TCGATTTTTTCCTCGGAAAAAATCCAAGGCTAACCACTGTCATTTTGATTGAGATTTTAACCCCGACCTCCCAACTTTGACAAGCCACAGTTTCTAAACCAGGCGTCGCCCGGACATAAAACCGCCATTTCTGGTGTGCTTATGACCTGAATTTTCATTGACGTGAGTTTCAGACGATTCGATTTTTCACTCGAAAAAAATCCAAGGCTAACCACTGCAATTTCGATGAGATTTCAAAGCCCTGACCCCTCAACTTTGACAAGCCACAGTTTCCAAACCAGGCGTCGCCCGGACATAAAACCGCCATTTCTGGTGTGCTGTTGACCTGAATTTTCGATCCATGTGCAGTTTATCGCATTCCGAGAACCTTCGATTTTTTCCTCGGAAAAAATCCAAGGCTAACCACTGTCATTTTGATTGAGATTTTAACCCCGACCTCCCAACTTTGATAAGCCACAGTTTCTAAACCAGGCGTCGCCCGGACATAAAACCGCCATTTCTGGTGTGCTTATGACCTGAATTTTCATTGACGTGAGTTTCAGACGATTCGATTTTTCACTCGAAAAAAATCCAAGGCTAACCACTGTCATTTTGATTGAGATTTTAACCCCGACCTCCCAACTTTGACAAGCCACAGTTTCTAAACCAGGCGTCGCGCGGACATAAAACCGCCATTTCTGGTGTGCTGTTGACCTGAATTTTCGATCCATGTGCAGTTTATCGCATTCCGAGAACCTTCGATTTTTTCCTCGGAAAAAATCCAAGGCTAACCACTGTCATTTTGATTGAGATTTTAACCCCGACCTCCCAACTTTGATAAGCCACAGTTTCTAAACCAGGCGTCGCCCGGACATAAAACCACCATTTCTGGTGTGCTTATGACCTGAATTTTCGATCCATGTGCAGTTTATCGCATTCCGAGAACCTTCGATTTTTTCCTCGGAAAAAATCCAAGGCTAACCACTGTCATTTTGATTGAGATTTTAACCCCGACCTCCCAACTTTGATAAGCCACAGTTTCTAAACCAGGCGTCGCCCGGACATAAAACCGCCATTTCTGGTGTGCTTATGACCTGAATTTTCATTGACGTGAGTTTCAGACGATTCGATTTTTCACTCGAAAAAAATCCAAGGCTAACCACTGTCATTTTGATTGAGATTTTAACCCCGACCTCCCAACTTTGACAAGCCACAGTTTCTAAACCAGGCGTCGCGCGGACATAAAACCGCCATTTCTGGTGTGCTGTTGACCTGAATTTTCGATCCATGTGCAGTTTATCGCATTCCGAGAACCTTCGATTTTTTCCTCGAAAAAAATCCAAGGCTAACCACTGTCATTTTGATTGAGATTTTAACCCCGACCTCCCAACTTTGACAAGCCACAGTTTCTAAACCAGGCGTCGCCCGGACATAAAACCGCCATTTCTGGTGTGCTGTTGACCTGAATTTTCGATCCATGTGCAGTTTATCGCATTCCGAGGACCTTCGATTTTTTCCTCGGAAAAAATCCAAGGCTAACCACTGTCATTTTGATTGAGATTTTAACCCCGACCTCCCAACTTTGATAAGCCACAGTTTCTAAACCAGGCGTCGCCCGGACATAAAACCGCCATTTCTGGTGTGCTTATGACCTGAATTTTCATTGACGTGAGTTTCAGACGATTCGATTTTTCACTCGAAAAAAATCCAAGGCTAACCACTGTCATTTTGATTGAGATTTTAACCCCGACCTCCCAACTTTGACAAGCCACAGTTTCTAAACCAGGCGTCGCGCGGACATAAAACCGCCATTTCTGGTGTGCTGTTGACCTGAATTTTCGATCCATGTGCAGTTTATCGCATTCCGAGAACCTTGGATTTTTTTCGAGGAAAAAATCCAAGGCTAACCACTGTCATTTTGATTGAGATTTTAACCCCGACCTCCCAACTTTGACAAGCCACAGTTTCTAAACCAGGCGTCGCCCGGACATAAAACCGCCATTTCTGGTGTGCTGTTGACCTGAATTTTCGATCCATGTGCAGTTTATCGCATTCCGAGGACCTTCGATTTTTTCCTCGGAAAAAATCCAAGGCTAACCACTGTCATTTTGATTGAGATTTTAACCCCGACCTCCCAACTTTGATAAGCCACAGTTTCTAAACCAGGCGTCGCCCGGACATAAAACCGCCATTTCTGGTGTGCTTATGACCTGAATTTTCATTGACGTGAGTTTCAGACGATTCGATTTTTCACTCGAAAAAAATCCAAGGCTAACCACTGTCATTTTGATTGAGATTTTAACCCCGACCTCCCAACTTTGACAAGCCACAGTTTCTAAACCAGGCGTCGCGCGGACATAAAACCGCCATTTCTGGTGTGCTGTTGACCTGAATTTTCGATCCATGTGCAGTTTATCGCATTCCGAGAACCTTGGATTTTTTCCGAGGAAAAAATCCAAGGCTAACCACTGTCATTTTGATTGAGATTTTAACCCCGACCTCCCAACTTTGACAAGCCACAGTTTCTAAACCAGGCGTCGCGCGGACATAAAACCGCCATTTCTGGTGTGCTTATGACCTGAATTTTCATTGACGTGAGTTTCAGACGATTCGATTTTTCACTCGAAAAAAATCCAAGGCTAACCACTGTCATTTTGATTGAGATTTTAACCCCGACCTCCCAACTTTGACAAGCCACAGTTTCTAAACCAGGCGTCGCGCGGACATAAAACCGCCATTTCTGGTGTGCTGTTGACCTGAATTTTCGATCCATGTGCAGTTTATCGCATTCCGAGGACCTTCGATTTTTTCCTCGGAAAAAATCCAAGGCTAACCACTGTCATTTTGATTGAGATTTTAACCCCGACCTCCCAACTTTGATAAGCCACAGTTTCTAAACCAGGCGTCGCCCGGACATAAAACCGCCATTTCTGGTGTGCTTATGACCTGAATTTTCATTGACGTGAGTTTCAGACGATTCGATTTTTCACTCGAAAAAAATCCAAGGCTAACCACTGTCATTTTGATTGAGATTTTAACCCCGACCTCCCAACTTTGACAAGCCACAGTTTCTAAACCAGGCGTCGCCCGGACATAAAACCGCCATTTCTGGTGTGCTTATGACCTGAATTTTCATTGACGTGAGTTTCAGACGATTCGATTTTTCACTCGAAAAAAATCCAAGGCTAACCACTGTCATTTTGATTGAGATTTTAACCCCGACCTCCCAACTTTGACAAGCCACAGTTTCTAAACCAGGCGTCGCCCGGACATAAAACCGCCATTTCTGGTGTGCTGTTGACCTGAATTTTCGATCCATGTGCAGTTTATCGCATTCCGAGGACCTTCGATTTTTTCCTCGGAAAAAATCCAAGGCTAACCACTGTCATTTTGATTGAGATTTTAACCCCGACCTCCCAACTTTGATAAGCCACAGTTTCTAAACCAGGCGTCGCCCGGACATAAAACCGCCATTTCTGGTGTGCTTATGACCTGAATTTTCATTGACGTGAGTTTCAGACGATTCGATTTTTCACTCGAAAAAAATCCAAGGCTAACCACTGTCATTTTGATTGAGATTTTAACCCCGACCTCCCAACTTTGACAAGCCACAGTTTCTAAACCAGGCGTCGCGCGGACATAAAACCGCCATTTCTGGTGTGCTGTTGACCTGAATTTTCGATCCATGTGCAGTTTATCGCATTCCGAGAACCTTGGATTTTTTTCGAGGAAAAAATCCAAGGCTAACCACTGTCATTTTGATTGAGATTTTAACCCCGACCTCCCAACTTTGACAAGCCACAGTTTCTAAACCAGGCGTCGCCCGGACATAAAACCGCCATTTCTGGTGTGCTGTTGACCTGAATTTTCGATCCATGTGCAGTTTATCGCATTCCGAGGACCTTCGATTTTTTCCTCGGAAAAAATCCAAGGCTAACCACTGTCATTTTGATTGAGATTTTAACCCCGACCTCCCAACTTTGATAAGCCACAGTTTCTAAACCAGGCGTCGCCCGGACATAAAACCGCCATTTCTGGTGTGCTTATGACCTGAATTTTCATTGACGTGAGTTTCAGACGATTCGATTTTTCACTCGAAAAAAATCCAAGGCTAACCACTGTCATTTTGATTGAGATTTTAACCCCGACCTCCCAACTTTGACAAGCCACAGTTTCTAAACCAGGCGTCGCGCGGACATAAAACCGCCATTTCTGGTGTGCTGTTGACCTGAATTTTCGATCCATGTGCAGTTTATCGCATTCCGAGAACCTTGGATTTTTTCCGAGGAAAAAATCCAAGGCTAACCACTGTCATTTTGATTGAGATTTTAACCCCGACCTCCCAACTTTGACAAGCCACAGTTTCTAAACCAGGCGTCGCGCGGACATAAAACCGCCATTTCTGGTGTGCTTATGACCTGAATTTTCATTGACGTGAGTTTCAGACGATTCGATTTTTCACTCGAAAAAAATCCAAGGCTAACCACTGTCATTTTGATTGAGATTTTAACCCCGACCTCCCAACTTTGACAAGCCACAGTTTCTAAACCAGGCGTCGCGCGGACATAAAACCGCCATTTCTGGTGTGCTTATGACCTGAATTTTCATTGACGTGAGTTTCAGACGATTCGATTTTTCACTCGAAAAAAATCCAAGGCTAACCACTGTCATTTTGATTGAGATTTTAACCCCGACCTCCCAACTTTGACAAGCCACAGTTTCTAAACCAGGCGTCGCCCGGACATAAAACCGCCATTTCTGGTGTGCTTATGACCTGAATTTTCATTGACGTGAGTTTCAGACGATTCGATTTTTCACTCGAAAAAAATCCAAGGCTAACCACTGTCATTTTGATTGAGATTTTAACCCCGACCTCCCAACTTTGACAAGCCACAGTTTCTAAACCAGGCGTCGCGCGGACATAAAACCGCCATTTCTGGTGTGCTGTTGACCTGAATTTTCGATCCATGTGCAGTTTATCGCATTCCGAGGACCTTCGATTTTTTCCTCGGAAAAAATCCAAGGCTAACCACTGTCATTTTGATTGAGATTTTAACCCCGACCTCCCAACTTTGATAAGCCACAGTTTCTAAACCAGGCGTCGCCCGGACATAAAACCGCCATTTCTGGTGTGCTTATGACCTGAATTTTCATTGACGTGAGTTTCAGACGATTCGATTTTTCACTCGAAAAAAATCCAAGGCTAACCACTGTCATTTTGATTGAGATTTTAACCCCGACCTCCCAACTTTGACAAGCCACAGTTTCTAAACCAGGCGTCGCCCGGACATAAAACCGCCATTTCTGGTGTGCTTATGACCTGAATTTTCATTGACGTGAGTTTCAGACGATTCGATTTTTCACTCGAAAAAAATCCAAGGCTAACCACTGTCATTTTGATTGAGATTTTAACCCCGACCTCCCAACTTTGACAAGCCACAGTTTCTAAACCAGGCGTCGCGCGGACATAAAACCGCCATTTCTGGTGTGCTGTTGACCTGAATTTTCGATCCATGTGCAGTTTATCGCATTCCGAGAACCTTGGATTTTTTTCGAGGAAAAAATCCAAGGCTAACCACTGTCATTTTGATTGAGATTTTAACCCCGACCTCCCAACTTTGACAAGCCACAGTTTCTAAACCAGGCGTCGCCCGGACATAAAACCGCCATTTCTGGTGTGCTGTTGACCTGAATTTTCGATCCATGTGCAGTTTATCGCATTCCGAGGACCTTCGATTTTTTCCTCGGAAAAAATCCAAGGCTAACCACTGTCATTTTGATTGAGATTTTAACCCCGACCTCCCAACTTTGATAAGCCACAGTTTCTAAACCAGGCGTCGCCCGGACATAAAACCGCCATTTCTGGTGTGCTTATGACCTGAATTTTCATTGACGTGAGTTTCAGACGATTCGATTTTTCACTCGAAAAAAATCCAAGGCTAACCACTGTCATTTTGATTGAGATTTTAACCCCGACCTCCCAACTTTGACAAGCCACAGTTTCTAAACCAGGCGTCGCGCGGACATAAAACCGCCATTTCTGGTGTGCTGTTGACCTGAATTTTCGATCCATGTGCAGTTTATCGCATTCCGAGAACCTTGGATTTTTTTCGAGGAAAAAATCCAAGGCTAACCACTGTCATTTTGATTGAGATTTTAACCCCGACCTCCCAACTTTGACAAGCCACAGTTTCTAAACCAGGCGTCGCCCGGACATAAAACCGCCATTTCTGGTGTGCTGTTGACCTGAATTTTCGATCCATGTGCAGTTTATCGCATTCCGAGGACCTTCGATTTTTTCCTCGGAAAAAATCCAAGGCTAACCACTGTCATTTTGATTGAGATTTTAACCCCGACCTCCCAACTTTGATAAGCCACAGTTTCTAAACCAGGCGTCGCCCGGACATAAAACCGCCATTTCTGGTGTGCTTATGACCTGAATTTTCATTGACGTGAGTTTCAGACGATTCGATTTTTCACTCGAAAAAAATCCAAGGCTAACCACTGTCATTTTGATTGAGATTTTAACCCCGACCTCCCAACTTTGACAAGCCACAGTTTCTAAACCAGGCGTCGCGCGGACATAAAACCGCCATTTCTGGTGTGCTGTTGACCTGAATTTTCGATCCATGTGCAGTTTATCGCATTCCGAGGACCTTCGATTTTTTCCTCGGAAAAAATCCAAGGCTAACCACTGTCATTTTGATTGAGATTTTAACCCCGACCTCCCAACTTTGATAAGCCACAGTTTCTAAACCAGGCGTCGCCCGGACATAAAACCGCCATTTCTGGTGTGCTTATGACCTGAATTTTCATTGACGTGAGTTTCAGACGATTCGATTTTTCACTCGAAAAAAATCCAAGGCTAACCACTGTCATTTTGATTGAGATTTTAACCCCGACCTCCCAACTTTGACAAGCCACAGTTTCTAAACCAGGCGTCGCCCGGACATAAAACCGCCATTTCTGGTGTGCTGTTGACCTGAATTTTCGATCCATGTGCAGTTTATCGCATTCCGAGGACCTTCGATTTTTTCCTCGGAAAAAATCCAAGGCTAACCACTGTCATTTTGATTGAGATTTTAACCCCGACCTCCCAACTTTGATAAGCCACAGTTTCTAAACCAGGCGTCGCCCGGACATAAAACCGCCATTTCTGGTGTGCTTATGACCTGAATTTTCATTGACGTGAGTTTCAGACGATTCGATTTTTCACTCGAAAAAAATCCAAGGCTAACCACTGTCATTTTGATTGAGATTTTAACCCCGACCTCCCAACTTTGACAAGCCACAGTTTCTAAACCAGGCGTCGCCCGGACATAAAACCGCCATTTCTGGTGTGCTTATGACCTGAATTTTCATTGACGTGAGTTTCAGACGATTCGATTTTTCACTCGAAAAAAATCCAAGGCTAACCACTGTCATTTTGATTGAGATTTTAACCCCGACCTCCCAACTTTGATAAGCCACAGTTTCTAAACCAGGCGTCGCCCGGACATAAAACCGCCATTTCTGGTGTGCTTATGACCTGAATTTTCATTGACGTGAGTTTCAGACGATTCGATTTTTCACTCGAAAAAAATCCAAGGCTAACCACTGTCATTTTGATTGAGATTTTAACCCCGACCTCCCAACTTTGACAAGCCACAGTTTCTAAACCAGGCGTCGCCCGGACATAAAACCGCCATTTCTGGTGTGCTGTTGACCTGAATTTTCGATCCATGTGCAGTTTATCGCATTCCGAGGACCTTCGATTTTTTCCTCGGAAAAAATCCAAGGCTAACCACTGTCATTTTGATTGAGATTTTAACCCCGACCTCCCAACTTTGATAAGCCACAGTTTCTAAACCAGGCGTCGCCCGGACATAAAACCGCCATTTCTGGTGTGCTTATGACCTGAATTTTCATTGACGTGAGTTTCAGACGATTCGATTTTTCACTCGAAAAAAATCCAAGGCTAACCACTGTCATTTTGATTGAGATTTTAACCCCGACCTCCCAACTTTGACAAGCCACAGTTTCTAAACCAGGCGTCGCCCGGACATAAAACCGCCATTTCTGGTGTGCTTATGACCTGAATTTTCATTGACGTGAGTTTCAGACGATTCGATTTTTCACTCGAAAAAAATCCAAGGCTAACCACTGTCATTTTGATTGAGATTTTAACCCCGACCTCCCAACTTTGACAAGCCACAGTTTCTAAACCAGGCGTCGCGCGGACATAAAACCGCCATTTCTGGTGTGCTGTTGACCTGAATTTTCGATCCATGTGCAGTTTATCGCATTCCGAGAACCTTCGATTTTTTCCTCGGAAAAAATCCAAGGCTAACCACTGTCATTTTGATTGAGATTTTAACCCCGACCTCCCAACTTTGACAAGCCACAGTTTCTAAACCAGGCGTCGCGCGGACATAAAACCGCCATTTCTGGTGTGCTTATGACCTGAATTTTCATTGACGTGAGTTTCAGACGATTCGATTTTTCACTCGAAAAAAATCCAAGGCTAACCACTGTCATTTTGATTGAGATTTTAACCCCGACCTCCCAACTTTGACAAGCCACAGTTTCTAAACCAGGCGTCGCCCGGACATAAAACCGCCATTTCTGGTGTGCTGTTGACCTGAATTTTCGATCCATGTGCAGTTTATCGCATTCCGAGGACCTTCGATTTTTTCCTCGGAAAAAATCCAAGGCTAACCACTGTCATTTTGATTGAGATTTTAACCCCGACCTCCCAACTTTGATAAGCCACAGTTTCTAAACCAGGCGTCGCCCGGACATAAAACCGCCATTTCTGGTGTGCTTATGACCTGAATTTTCATTGACGTGAGTTTCAGACGATTCGATTTTTCACTCGAAAAAAATCCAAGGCTAACCACTGCAATTTCGATGAGATTTCAAAGCCCTGACCCCTCAACTTTGACAAGCCACAGTTTCCAAACCAGGCGTCGCCCGGACATAAAACCGCCATTTCTGGTGTGCTGTTGACCTGAATTTTCGATCCATGTGCAGTTTATCGCATTCCGAGAACCTTCGATTTTTTCCTCGGAAAAAATCCAAGGCTAACCACTGTCATTTTGATTGAGATTTTAACCCCGACCTCCCAACTTTGACAAGCCACAGTTTCTAAACCAGGCGTCGCCCGGACATAAAACCGCCATTTCTGGTGTGCTGTTGACCTGAATTTTCGATCCATGTGCAGTTTATCGCATTCCGAGGACCTTCGATTTTTTCCTCGGAAAAAATCCAAGGCTAACCACTGTCATTTTGATTGAGATTTTAACCCCGACCTCCCAACTTTGATAAGCCACAGTTTCTAAACCAGGCGTCGCCCGGACATAAAACCGCCATTTCTGGTGTGCTTATGACCTGAATTTTCATTGACGTGAGTTTCAGACGATTCGATTTTTCACTCGAAAAAAATCCAAGGCTAACCACTGTCATTTTGATTGAGATTTTAACCCCGACCTCCCAACTTTGATAAGCCACAGTTTCTAAACCAGGCGTCGCCCGGACATAAAACCGCCATTTCTGGTGTGCTTATGACCTGAATTTTCATTGACGTGAGTTTCAGACGATTCGATTTTTCACTCGAAAAAAATCCAAGGCTAACCACTGTCATTTTGATTGAGATTTTAACCCCGACCTCCCAACTTTGACAAGCCACAGTTTCTAAACCAGGCGTCGCCCGGACATAAAACCGCCATTTCTGGTGTGCTTATGACCTGAATTTTCATTGACGTGAGTTTCAGACGATTCGATTTTTCACTCGAAAAAAATCCAAGGCTAACCACTGCAATTTCGATGAGATTTCAAAGCCCTGACCCCTCAACTTTGACAAGCCACAGTTTCCAAACCAGGCGTCGCCCGGACATAAAACCGCCATTTCTGGTGTGCTGTTGACCTGAATTTTCGATCCATGTGCAGTTTATCGCATTCCGAGGACCTTCGATTTTTTCCTCGAAAAAAATCCAAGGCTAACCACTGCAATTTCGATGAGATTTCAAAGCCCTGACCCCTCAACTTTGACAAGCCACAGTTTCCAAACCAGGCGTCGCCCGGACATAAAACCGCCATTTCTGGTGTGCTGTTGACCTGAATTTTCGATCCATGTGCAGTTTATCGCATTCCGAGAACCTTCGATTTTTTCCTCGGAAAAAATCCAAGGCTAACCACTGTCATTTTGATTGAGATTTTAACCCCGACCTCCCAACTTTGACAAGCCACAGTTTCTAAACCAGGCGTCGCCCAGACGCCATTTCAGGCAGTGCTTAAGGGGAAGACAGGCTGCAGAGATACGTGACAGCTTGGACAAGGAACTGACATCCACAATCTGCACCATGTTCGAAATTCAATTTGGCGCACCTTCACCGACATCGATTTGGACTGCGTTCTGCTAACAGTTTCCCATTAGCCCGTCTATCATGTCCGCCAGATAATTAAGTGCTGAACTCTCTCGGTTCATTTAATTATCTAAAAACACCAATTTACCCCCGATTGTGGTCGGTGCCGCCAAATCGAAGCGAACCCCGCTCTCCTTCTCTGGGAGCGGCCGAAAAGCCAGGGAAATCAATATTTGCCCGACTGCCAATTACCGATCAAACAATCCACAGGCTCACTCGTCGGACAGCAGAGGAATTTTATTTACATTTCGCGTGCCATTATCCCGAATATTCACGCAGTTCCCGGGCCCAGCGTCGACAACAACGGTGGGTAATACATCCGGGATGGGATAGGACATCCGCGGCCACGGCCCGCGGAAAACACCGCCGCACATCCGCCCGTGGCCGCGGTGCTGATCCGTTCATGCCTGTCCTGCTCGATGTCTTCAATTATTCATATCCACCCCGGGCTCGTTGGAATCGATGGAATGGACGGCCTCTGGACGAGCCCTGTCATCGGAGCGGAGCGTTGTCAATTTTCATTTCGCGTTTATTGCTGCTGGATTTTGTTTGTTTTTGAAAATAAATATTTAATGAGCTTCTCTCGAGTCTATAAATGGAGTTTTGATTGTTTCCGCGTGGCGGCAACGACGCGGATGCGGCCGCACAGCGCCATTCACTGCAGCAGAAGACAATGAAAAAAAAACCCCCTCCCTCGGTGGAGCACTCTCCAGAAACGAGGGAGAGTACTTTGCTCAATTATAATGCTAAAATGCAAATCGATCTCCCCCGAGTGCATTCAGGGGGGGAGACTGAGCGCCCGGTCGGCCCCATTCTCGCAGTCATCTGGGGTGGAAGCACAATGGTCGAGTGAGATGATGTTGTTTTCCTTCCCTCTTCACCTTCGGCTGCAGTGAACGCAAATTAAGCACAGCAGCAGGATGGAATGTAAAAACCAATTAGAACGATGCGAGGCGCTACGCTTCCCGGGGTACAGCAGCAGCGGGCAAGGATCTCGTTCGATTGGAGGCGAATGGGGATGGATTTGCAGTTTTTAATTGTTCCCACTGAGTGTTGTTCATGTGCACTGAAGAGGGAGTGCGCATTGAGCTTGACGTGGTGCTGATAATTAAATAGTAATCTGAAGGGATGAAGAGGAGGGCGAGAGAAGAGGGGGAGAGAGAGAGTTGTGATTAATTATGGACTCACATGTGCTGGTGGGGGAGATCGGATTAAATTAGAATCCTTTGTGGATGAGAGCAGATTATGGCTCTATTAGAGTGGATTATGATGAGATTGGGATGAAAGGGAAGAGGTGTCAGAGAAGGGGTGCCAGGGAAGAGGTGCCAGGGAACTGGTGCCACGGAAGTGATGCCATTTGACCCTCAGAAAATAGTTCTGTTCTTGGTCTTGGACACTAAAGGACTTCCAAGTCCATTTCGTGGTGTAACCTAGTGGAGGATTATCAAACCAAAAAAAGCAGTCTCCAAAACTATGCGACTAGCTTGGGGGTATCAGGAGATAATTTTCAAACAACTCTCCACTGCCACGTCAACGTAGAAGAGAATCTGCTACAGGATTTTGCTTCAACTCCTCTCCCTCATCTTTTTGTGACGCTCTAGTCTGGGGTGGACCTGGGCATTAACCAGCAAGTCTCTTTAGCTGGCGCGATCTTCTTGTCTTTCTTGTTTTTATGGCGCTACAGTCCAATGTGGCTCCAGACCACAACCACCAAGACTCTCCATCTGGTACAGTTTTCGCAAGCTGTCTCCAAATGCGCAACTCGTTTGGGGTCGTCCACTTGGTTTTAGTTTGAGCAAGCGTCCAGAGATTCTAGCGAAATGGGTCCATAAGAAGAAGATTGAACCGAAATGAGTCTAAGCAAGCGTCCAAGGATCCAAGCGACATGAGGAAAGCATCTTGGGATCTCACGTTTTAGGGCGACGAGCAATAGAGCGACGAGCAGTAGAGCCACAAGCAGTAGAGCGACGAGCGGTAGCGCAACGAGCGATAGAGCTTAGAGATCCAATGCCTTATGCGGCCAGGATATTCGACTTCGAGTCTATGATTGAAGGCAACTGTCCGTTCACGTTGGTTGAAGTCTCTCACCACTTTTGTGCTCAACTGGAGACAGCTAGCAAACTCCCGTGTCAGCTGGGGGTTTCTTGATTGAGGCCCTGGTTCCTTCTTGAGTGTTGACTCGGCGAGAATTGAATCCTAAACAGAAAAGGAGTCGGAAACCAGAACTTCCAAGTCCACAGCACATTCTTCTGCTACCTGTCGTCAGTTCCGAATGCCAAGTTGGTTGAGGTTCCCCTTCTCATGGGGGCGCCACCTTAGTCCTCGTTAGAAGAGAAACTATGACGGGGTTTAACTCAAACTTTGTCTTTGTCAAGCAGAAATGGTCTCACAAGACGGGATGAGAGTCTTCTTCTAACGCCAACAGAGAACGTCGACGTCTTTCAAATGACGTCTTTCAAGGTGGCACCCTCAAGAGGAGTGATACTTTAACCAACTGTTTCCAAAAAACAAATAGAGCCCCTTCCTCGCATCAGATTCCCTCTTTCAAAACGTGATCTCATTACCAATGCAACCATCCACTAAAAGCGATGTTCAATCACATCGTGCAGTCCCTCTCTGCAGTCCTTCCCTCTAGTCCCTCCTCAACCCGTCCATTACTTCCTCTCCACCCCCTGCCCTCTCTTCCTTTCCATCGTCTCCCTCATTCTCCACCAGCAACTGTTTTGGCAATCGTGTGGAAAATACCCAAAAGCACGCTCGACTGCATCCATTCGTTGTTTGGGGAAAACTGCAGGAAGTAATCCCATTCTTGCGCTAAATTTAATTTTCACCGAAAGCAGGACACGAATGAATCTCTGGAACATATTTGCGTTGCAATCAAATTAATTGCATTTCCCCCCTCCGTGGGGGCTCCACTCTAATCACAGACATCGCTCATTAGGCACAACCATTTCGGCATCACGCTCCGGAAACTATCTGCGATTTATTGTTGCAACAAATCTTCCACCCTCTGGAAGGGTGTAATGAGCTGGATACACACCGCCTTGAATCCGACGGCAGATTATTGGGAAGGGAATGCCGAGTCATCAATCAATGAGATCGGGTTACCTGAATTTGGGGAGACGCTGCTGAAGACAGACAGGGAGGGGGAGGAAGACGGGGTGAGATGGGGTGTGGGCTGGGCTTCCTGCAGAGGTGCGCAAATTGTCGTGCGAATCCTTTCAGTCGCCTTCTTGTTGACAAATTGACATCGAATTCCGTGTTGTTCGAGACGGATTTATTTGTTTTGAGACAACAAAGAGCGAGTGAGCCATGAAGCCGTGAAGCCGTTTGAAGGCGACTCGGCGTTGTTGGGAGAGATTCCAGCTGAGGGAGTTATGAAGACGTGATTGTTGGCAAATGGAAGCTTGACAGAGATTGTGTGGAATGCTGACGATGGTGTCAATCGGGGTGATGTGGTGATGAGAGATGAGGCAATCAGGGGATGAGGCGACCAGGGGATGAGGCAGTCAGAGGATGCGGCGAACAGGGGATGAGGCAGCCAGAGGATGAGGCAATCAGGAGACGAGACGAACAGGGGATGAGGCCAATGCAAGCCAAAGGACGTTAGCCACGATTGTTTGACTGTTCCTTCGGTGGGAACTGTATCCAAGGAGCATTCAGTGGGAGGCTTTTGATTGGAATGCAGTGGATGAAGTCTGTTCTGACGGGTTTTGGAAGGGGAGTGTTTTTGAGGAACTCTGGCGTGATCTGGGAAAGGAAACACTCGTCGTCTCTTGTCTGTCTCCTCTGTCTCATCGCTCCAGAGTGGCAAAGGGAAATCGTAGGCATTTTTCACCAGTTCTGTCTGGACCGATGAGACAAAAGGGACAGAAGGGACAGAGGAGGCAGAAAAGACAGACAAGAGGCTGAAGAGACAGGCTTGAACTCTAGGGTGGCCTGGGAATGGAAGAAATCAGACGGAACTGGTGGAAATGGCTGCAATTTACAGCTGCCCCTAGTTCTTTATGGACCGATGGGACAAAGGAGTCAGAGGAGACCGAGGAGACAGAGGAGACTGAGGAGACAGAGGAGACAGAGGAGATGGAGGAGACAGAGGAGACAGAGGAGACAGAGGAGTCGGAGGAGACGGAGGAGACAGAGGAGACAGAGGAGACAGAGGAGACAGAGGAGACAGAGGAGACAGAGGAGACAGAGGAGACAGAGGAGACGGAGGAGACAGAGGAGTCGGAGGAGTCGGAGGAGACGGAGGAGACAGAGGAGACAGAGGAGACAGAGGAGACAGAGGAGACAGAGGAGACAGAGGAGACGGAGGAGACAGAAGAGAACTAGCAAAACTCTACACCGGACGGGGTCTCAGAGTCTCAGGGTCTCAGTGTCTCTGGGTCTCACGGTCTCGGAGTCTCAGGGTCTCAGGGTCTCAGGGTCTCAGGATCTTAGGGTCTCAGGGTCTCAGGGTCTCAGGGGCAGACAGAGGAGACAGAGGAGACAGAGAAGACAGACAAGAGACAGGGGAGACATGAACGAGACGAAGAGACGAAGTCTTCAAAGCACATTACCCAAAGAACAAGAAGATCTTTGAAATTCCTGAAAAAAAATGGATTCCTTACCCAAAAAATCCAAAATGAAGTCCCTAAGCCACTTCAAGTTCAACGTCTCGAATGAAATGGCCAAAGTTCACGAACACATCCCGTCCGGAATGCACAACTTTCACAGCAAACTAAAGGCAAAACTTTTGCAGAATTCAATTGAAACCAGAAAGGGCTCGTCCAAATGGATACACCTTCGCAAACAGCTTCGCCCACAAAGGCGATGCGAAACCCAAAAATGATCCAAGCAATTTGCTTTCCCCCCTTTCCGAAGCATCCACCCACCAGCGATGGCATTCGAAAAGATTAAAGAAAAACACAACAGCCTCTGTGAAGTGAAAAGTAATTAAATCGTTTGACCAGAAGGAATGCCGAACAGATTCAACAAAATCCTGTGCAATTATTTGCAAAAAAACAGCACTCGTACACCCGCCCTAATCCGTAGTCATTAGGCCCACACGTTCTGCCAGCCCGCCCATTAGAGCGCCACGGCCACGTGTCATCTCGAGGGGCACCTGACCTTTCTGCATTATTTTTGCTAATGCCCCCAGGCTCAGACATTCCGATCTCTCTGGATTCTCGCATTCGCCAAAATCCATCCCCCGTCGCCCTTGGAACGAGCGAAAAAGCTGCTTAATCGGATTTCGCAACCGTCACAAGGATAATCTCTGATTTTATTCTCTCACAGACGGATCCTCTCCCGCCTCTGCTGACGACGGGGAAAGGAGCAGCCACTCCCTTTATCGCATTCATCTTAAAATAGAAATTCTCCATTTATATTCACCCCCGCAACGAGGTGCTCTTTTCCACCTTCGTGCGGATGAAAACGAAAACAAAAACTATCGCGCACAAGCTCAGCTCGCCTTTGATTCGCTCTGTTCCGCCGGTTGGCCTCAGGATTCGCTTTGCATTTCCTTTTAATAACATTTCGTCCTTGTTTCGCTTATTTTTTGTCGTAGAACACTCTGCGGGGATGTTTGCATTTGATTCCGCGCGCGCTTCATTCGAATGAGATTACCATTAAATTCATGGGATACTTCCGACAGCCCTGGGTCGGCACCCACCAGCAGCATCCCAAGGTGAGTCCTTGGGAGTGTGACGTTCGCTCAGCGATGATTACGCACTTTCAAGTGCTCTCGTGTTTATTTACATATTTTTCAAAACTCTCCCCCCCCCCCCTCCCGATGTTTCGCGATGATGCGCATTGAACCAAACCATTGGGTCATAATTTAATTCTCCATCGTTGCAGTAGAGAAGAGCTCCTGCTTCAACTGGTGCCGCAGATGGAGCGGAACGAATTTATTACGCCGAGTTTGGTGCCGATAATGAATGAAATATGGACGTTAAGGGAGAAAATATTGCGATCGACATGAATTTTCCTTTGAGTGGCAGTGGTGACGGAATGGGGGCGGAGGGACTGTGAGGGAATGTCAACAGATGTTCGCAACAATTGTCGGATAGGAGATTGAAGCAATTCATGCGAATGTTTTGCGTGGACCGGCTTAAGGAAACGACTCGACTCTGAGGACGGCTTAAGGGCCAATTTAATAGCTGTACGAAAACGTAAGCTTATGTCAAAACTTAACGAAAAGTAACCAGAAGCATCGTCAAATTTGAAAGTGCCCAGAATTGCTTAAGGAGAAGTATGTTATCAACAGACGTTGAGGGCGATTTATTCGTTCCTCCCTAGAACTGAACGAACTTAACGAACCTAAGCTGAGCTTATATCAAAACTTAACGAAAAGCTATCAAAAGCATTGTCTAATTTCTGCTGTCAACTGACATTTGCATGCCTTGAGAACGATTTATTTCGCACCTCCACAAAACTGAACGAACTTAACGAAACTCAGCAAAGGGGTTACTATAATCACAGCTTTTGTGTATTCGCTCGGTTTTTTCAGTTCTCAAAAATTAACGAATTTAATGAAATTCAGCTTAAGCTTATGTCAAAACTTAACGAAAAGCAAACAAAGGCATCGTCGAATTTCAAAGCATTTAAAATTGCTTAAGGTGAAGTAGGCTGTCAACTGACATTTGCATACGTTGAGAGCGGTTTATTTCGCACCTCCGCAAAAATTAACGAACTTAACGAAACTTAGCCAAGTGGCTACTATGGTCACAGTGTACTGTTTTTGTGTACTCCTTCGGTTGTTTCAATTCTCGAAAATGAACGAACTTAACGAAACTGAACCTACACTTATGTCAAAACTTAACGAAAAGCAAACAGAAGCATAGTCGAATTTCGAAGTGTCCAGAATTGCTTAAGGGGGAGTAGGCTGTCAACTGACATTGGGAGTAATTTATTACGCTCTTCCGCAAAACTGAACGAACTTAACGAAAATCAGCGAAGCGGTTCAGTCACAGTGTATTGTCTTTGTGTATATGCTCAGTTGTTTCAGTTCTCTTAAATTTCGGTACGGGCATTTCAGTTGGCCCTGACGAGGTGGACGTCCTCTGTTGCGTTGTTCCACTGGTTCAGGGTTGAGTCGGCCCCCTTAAGCCGATTATAGTTGGCCCTTTAGGTGTCATACTCAACTGGAGGAACCTCAACCAACTTTGCACACGCAATTGGCAACAGCTGGCAAAAGATCGTGTTAGCTGCAGAGGCTGTTAGTTGATGCCCACTTGACTTTAAAAAGAAGAAGGATTAAGGGGGCAACAGAAGTCCTTGCAGCAAATCACGGATGATGGGTCTTTGAATGAGTGACTGCAGGACACATAACTGAACTGGCTTCAGTGTAGGAGGGGCCTTCAACTGAGCGCTGGTTGAACTGAATTCAGAATGGTCTGTTGTTGCGCTGTTCCTCTGACTGATTCTGCTGCACTAAACTGAAGCCACCTTAGGAGTTAGATCCATAGCCGCCTGACTGGGCTCTTGTCGTTGTAAAGCTCGTACAAATCGTGCGTGAACCTTCATCTCCAACCACAAGACTTCCTTCGGAGCATTTCACGCACCTGAGACCCTGAGACTCTGAGACCTTGAGACTCTGAGACCCAGAGACTCTGAGATGCTGAGGCTGTGAGATCCTGAGACCCTGAGACCCTGAGACCCTGAGACCCTGAGACCCTGAGACCCTGAGACCCTGAGACACTGAGACCCCGTCCCATGTGGAGTTTTGCCAGTTGTCCCATCGGGCGCATTTCACGCAAGTTATCTCCTGTGTGCCTCAGTGTACTGCCTACAGTTCATCCACCGCCTGATTCCCTCAACAAAATCGAGGACGATTGAGAAAAGCCCACTAAAGCGAAAAGAATCTTGTCTTACCGCAGTTAATGTCCTTCTCAGCAAGGACCCAACTCTGATCGAGTACAAAATCCGCTGCCTCATCGTTAGATTCCCCAAAGCTGCTTGGGATCAAGTGTAAATCCAGACGCGCAAGGGATTGCCCTCAGAGAAGCCACTTCATCATACTCCCTCTCCTTCTCGTGCTCCTAGAAAGGACCGCCAGTAGATCCTTCTGCAGCCCTCTCTCATCTCTACCCTTCCACATTAAAATTGATGCGCATTCCCGTGCAAGCAGTCTCTACCAGCACTTAGTCCTTATTAACCAATAACTTTGAAATGTCCCCTGCTCGCAGAGGCTTGCAGGGCAAACGAATTTATTTCGTACACGTGCCCATACACGACTAGTGTTTTGATAGGATTTTAAGAAAACACTCCCAGTCCTCCTGTCAGCTGTGCAATTTTACTCAGAAACTATGAGGAGCCACTCGCCTCCAGCTGGTAAACCGGAGAGCGCAACCAAAACAAAACTAAAAGCAACATTCCGTTTCTCGCAAAATGAAAAACCGAAAGGATATTCCCCTGGGAAAGGACGCTGAATGTGAGCAGCGGAGGAGGCGCACATGCAAAACAAAATTTATTACCCTCCGGTTGTGAGGTGGTCTCCAAACACACAGACCGGGATCCCATTCAAATCGACTGTGCCCAGCATTGTTTTCGACTCTGTAACTTATTGACTGGGCTAAATGGGCGGGGGGGGGGAGGTTGGATGGAAGGAGCGAGAAATGTTTTATTTTTTTTTGCTCCTCTTCTGGTGGGTGGGTGGCTGGTGGGATGAGTGATCCCTTCTGAGGTTAATGCGGTCGTCCGTTGGTCGGGCGGTTGGTCTGTCGGTTGGTTGGTTCGCAGTGACATGGGGTTAAGTGGCTAACATGACTTGTTGGCTTTAAAGTCTTCCAATTGCCCGGATGAGGGATGGAGGAAAGCAATTAGGATGAATGTAAAGTGATGGCCGAGGGATGGCTTTGCTTGCATTAATGGACTTTTTATGGTGTCAGACCCGAGCACACACAGGACGACGTTATTGGTTTTCGTTTATCGTTGATCGTTATATTTATTATGTGTCCTTAGGGAATTGACGAATGATGAGTTCTAAGCCACTTGGTTCAGCAACAGAAATATTCGATGGAAATTATTGCAGGACGGACATTCAATCCTAAGCCACTTGGTCGAGCAGCGAAAATATTCGATCAAAATGATTGCAAGGCAGACATTTAAGTTTCCTCTTTACAGTCGAATAATGTGTCGTTCCCTTTGGAGAATATAAATAAAACTATCCCCAAGAAAACAACAAGCAATTGCCTTGTAACGTCAGCAACTATTTGCGTTTATTTTCAATTAAATACGACTGTTGTGGCCCATAAAACAACACAAGCACAAAGAAACAAACAAATTTCACTTCGTATAACGGCCCACACGGTATTTTATTCACAAAATACAGTTAAAATGTCTAATTAACTTAATTTCAGAATAAACACCACTCTCACTTAAAACCCTAAAATCATTTAATTTCCCTCATCAAATTCCCCTGCTGGCAACACTTTTTCCATGAACTGTCAGAATTTCAATGAAATTCGATCAGTTTGCTATCAGGTCATTGCCAGCACTGCTGAAAAACTGCGTGAAAATGTGATTTTTGCCAACCGATTCGTGGTGTCATCGAAATTGAAAAAGGACATATCCTGTCGAAAAAGGCAAACCAATGAGAAAAATTCAACGAGGATCGCTTGCAATTAGTCCTTCACACACAGGACACGCATATTTCATCCATTTTCCTGCAAAAACATCAAGAAAATCGAATTTTAAGAAATTGGCAAGTGTCAGCCGAAAAAATGCAGGAAAATGTGAAATGAATTGGGTCGACTTTTTTCCTGAAAAGAAGTCAATTTCAATTTTTTTGATTTCAAGGACCTCTGAAGGATTTAAATGAATGAAAATGCCTAGGATCTGAAAAAAACAACGTCAGAATTCAGATTTTGATGTGAATTTCCACGCAAAATGACGTAAATCTTTATTTTCATGGTTCTTCTTCGTCTTCACCAACAAAGTTGTGTAAATGTAAGCACACTTAAGTGGGGGTTAGATTCGTCCTACGAATCCCGCCTACATGCCACTTCGAGTGGCAGTAAAAGAATAAACAATGCGTCATGTGCTGATGCGATGGGAATCCTTAAGGAGATCCAGTCAAAGCCAGAGATGTGATGAAGCGGCACACACATGAATCAATTTGTTGCAGACGCTCCTGTGGGTGTGTCAATAAAATGAAAATCTCGCCGATTAACATGCCATGGATGGATGCACGATGGAGGCAACGACCTAGTGAATTGAAGTTCACGTGAGGCATTAAATTGAAATCGATTGAGCGAAGAGATGGGAGGCACATACAAATGGAACGATGTTGATGATTAAAGTGTCTCAAGCGAGGGAGCTACTGGCGGTCGTTTGCGCACCTCAAGACTCTTTAGACGAGGTGTCAGATGTTGAGGATCTTTAACAAATTTCGAATCACGAGTTGACTTAAGCGACTCGTGACACCTGAAAAGAGCCTTTTCACGGAGTTACTGATGTGGCAGATGGGCTCTCGTTGACTCCGATTGGCCGCCTCGCAGCTTCGATTGTACCCTTTGGACTTGGACTTGTGGGGAACCGTGAAGGAGCAATGTTATGCAAACAATCCGAAAACAATTCAAGCACTTAAGGCCA
This sequence comes from Myathropa florea, assembly GCA_930367185.1. Lineage (NCBI taxonomy): Eukaryota > Metazoa > Arthropoda > Insecta > Diptera > Syrphidae > Myathropa > Myathropa florea. The sequence continues at coordinate 42,152,391 of OV884005.1, read as the reverse complement.
ATATGATCCAAGCAATCCATGAGCTACAGCCCGAAACCATCAACAAGGTCTTGGAAAATTGGGGTGACAGAAGGCGCTACTGTGCGAAGCCTGCCGAGGCAGCCACTTGAACGACATTGTATTTCATATTTAATGGGAAGGTTTGCTCTTATGGATGAAGTCATAACATATGGAAAAGAATGTAATTTTGTTCATTTTATTGTATTTTTAAAAAGAAACTTGTATTTGGCCCACTCTGGACTTACAACGCAAAGGCTGTTTTAAGCTCGTCTTTGACGTCGGCCTCGCATTCGTTCCCACATAAAGCTTTCAATTTCTCAAATTCAATGAAAGACTGCCTTGAATCCAGAGTCCCCTCCAGTGATTTCATTCTTTCCCCCCCTCTGATCAAATTCAAGACTCATTTTAAAGCAGCAACAACCTCTGTTTTCTCTTTCAGATCGTAGCCTCCATCACTTTCTGAGCGAAAATTTGAATCAACAATAGACTGGGGATGAGAAGACTACACAGGAAGCAACTCAATAAAAATGCAGGTAAGTCTCAGCACACTTCCCACCCATCGCCCATCAACTCAACCCTCCCCCAGATCCACTGTCTCATGCACTACTTGGCACTTATCCATGTTTTCCCCCGACAGTGCACCAGGACTCCAGTCCCCCTGTTGCTGGCCACCTCATTTTGTGTGATTTACGAGGACAATACCGGCCCCTACCTGTTGTTCAACCGAAAAATTGCAATTTTCCCTCAACAGGACATTTGTGTGCAGGAAATTTACACACAAATGCTCGCCCTCAGAGCGAAGGTCAATTAATTAAAAGTGCACAGTGCGGAATAGCGGAATGGCGAAATGTGCACAGGACTCCGTGATGTGCTCAGAGCCTTGTGCACAGGACTCCGTGATGTGCTTGGAGCCTCGTGCACAGGACTCCGTGATGTCCTTCACACGACTCACACTTGAAGGCTGTTCGTGCTGCGAAGCTGGGGCTGCAAGGATGTAACTCTTATCCTCGAGATCTTTGAATTGAAACACTTTCGGTGAAGTTTCTTCCATTAAATCGATTTGAAAATCATTCTCGAACTTTGTGCGTCGTTTGAATTTAAATTGTCTGTTCATCAAGCGGGCGGATGCAGGAGAGATGGAGATGGAGCTGCGGTGGGGCTGCTCACCATCGATCTTATCCCCGAGTGGAGGACAAAGTTTTTCGAAAATTGTATTATTACTTCGACTCGAGTCGGGAGATGGGGATTACTGTGGAACTCATTGTTTCTAAGGCAAACCGACTTCGGTTGGAGCCCCCCTGCTCCCCACGCCACACACCCACGCGCGCGCTAGTTCATTAAGGTGTGGCATAGAAGTTGAGAAGGTTTTCGGTGCGGAGTTTCGTGCTGTTCGTTGGTTTCGAAGGGAGTTTTACTGCTAATTACAACGCAGGTGATAATTGAGTTCGGAGAGGGGCACATTCAACACCGACGAAGGGAACTGCGGTGTCCTTTTATGCGGTGGGTTACGGGATTACAAACTTTCGGTTTTACGACTTTAGCTCATTGTCACATTCCATTTGGGGGTGTCTTATCTTGGTTTTGTCTTCAATTTTCAAAGGAGACTACATTGTTGCCCGCTTTTAATGGAACTTCATTTGAAACTCTGCCGCACTTTAGGGGTCTGCCTTGTGCACCTCACCTTTGGCAAGGAATCGGTGAAAAGACGCAGACAGTGTGTGTTTTGACGGCCGAATTCCTCATCAAGATCTGCACTTAATCTGTTTTCTTGACTTCGGGACAAAGAAGTTTTGGCCGAAATGAAGCATTCACCGCCTTTTTTAAGGTTCCGTCTACAAAAACGGAACCTTTATTATTTCGGTGTGTCCGTCGTGTCTGTCACACTTTTTTATCTCCGAAGTTTATGAAGATATCGGCATGAAATTTTGGAATTAGGTACTTCAGACCTAGATGTCAATTCCTATGCAGCGATTTTAAAAAGTGGGGTCATTTGGGGGTGGCTCCAGTACAGGTGAAGTTGACACTAATTTTGAAAAATTGTCGCACCCCATCGATATATATATCAATCGACAGATCTTTCGAAATGAGGTGGAGGTTTCTTTCAACACTTTTTTATCAAGAGTACCGTTTGGAAAATATGGAGCTCCAAAAATTTCCCCCCCCTGCCATTTCTAAACCAAAGTGTTTAAAAATCTGAAAAAATCACAAAAACTTGACTTCATTGAGTACTTTCATTTAAAACAATTTCAAGCATTCTGGCCCTAATAGTTTTGGAGATATTGGCCAAAAACGGTCAATCATCGACATGCGAATTTTGAAGATCTGAAAACGTAGTTTTGAAGACATTAATGTAGGCATTAAGAAATGATAAATTTCAAAATATCGATTCATGTTGAAATTTTGAGATATCTAAGATTTAAAATGAGAACCAATTTCATTTTCACACATAATTTCATGCTTTGTTCGGCCACTCTATTCGTTGATGAGCGTTATCTTTTCGATCTCACCCCTAAATGCCCAACAGAAATGAACACGCACATACCACAGGCATGAGCAGTGAGTAGATAGGTATGTATGTATGTGTGATGGAAGGGATTTTCTGTGTTGGATAAACTTGGATAGAGACATAGGTATATGTAGGGATGAACATTTGTTTGTTTGGATGTATGAATTTATTAATAAATGGTTGATTTGAGTTGAAGTTAGAAGAAAATTCAACTGAAATAGTTTGGAAACGTCGTTTGATATTCAGAAATCATCCATCAATATTATGCGACGGAACCTCCCCCGTGCGAGTACAACTCGCACTTGCCCGGTTTATTGAAAGAAGTTTTTGGCTGAAATGAAGCGGCGACCGCAACTGCGACTGCTGTACGCAAGTTTGTGCAAGAAGTCCTCTCAGACTTCACACAGTGTCGCCCTCTACAGAGCGGGCCATCTATAATACAAATAATGGCGGCGTTACACTCCGAGGTGGACTTGGGCCTAGCTTCTCAGCAACCACTCGTGTTGTGCGTGCTTTTGTGTTCTCTTACGAGTGGAGGGGACCTACAGTTTAATGCCAACTCCGAACGGCGAGATTGAGAAGCTTTTCCTTGACAGTTGACTTGACAGACTGCAATTTTGTGCCGTAGAATTTTTCCACGACGATTTTTCTCGTGAAACGTTGTCCTTTTCTCGTCATTTCCTCGACAGTTATACTCTTTGAGCATTGTCAGTGACTCGAAAGAGGTGGAGCTGTGAAAAAACGTTAAGTGTTTTTTCGAGATTCGAACCTTAGACCTCGAGCGTAGGAGTCGATGCACCTACCCATTAAGCCACGGCGTCCACTGGGGCGGGCCATCTAGTGTTTTTTTTTCTTAATCGCACACCATGTTGGTTGAGTTCCCCTTTAACTTGTTTGCGCCATCTTAGACTTGGGCCTCCTCTATAGCGTTGTCCAACGGGAGAGGAGTCAAAGACCTTAGAAGCACGACTTAATTCCAAGTTATGAAAGATCAAGTTTCTGAAAACCTTAACCTCATGACATCTACAGGGTTGGCCATCTAATGGTTTCTTTTTAAATCACAGGTTATTTTGACACTGACAGCTGTTTCCCGCTCGAAATTTTGACAGAAAGTCAGTATCATACCTCCGCGTAACGAAATAAGCCAATTTATGACCAACGTTGGGAAATATTGAAAACTTATCTGTGTTTAAAGTGAGTGCTGTGTAGCCCAAACAGTGCGTTTTTTTTAAAAGAAATTTTGGCCGAAATGAAGCACCCACCGCGACTGCTGTACGCAAGTTTGTGCAAAAAGTTGGTGAGACTGGTATGCCAGTGGACAACAGTCATGATCCCCGTCGTTGTACGGTGCGCACAGATAGACTCAATTCACGAACATCAACTCGCCATCGATCTCAACAGCTCACCACTTCACGCACTAGGCGGAGGAGAATTCTGCACAAAGATCTCGGATTATTCACTTACAAGGTCCAATTGACTCAGCAATTATGTGGCTGCTGTGGCCGGGAGTGTGAGACTTAATTCACATCAACTCATCATCGATCTCAACAGCTCAACATTTCATTTCACGCACTAGCTTAAGAAGGTCCAATTGACTGAGCAATTGAAGGCGCGCCAACATCCGCCTCCTTATCGCCTCGCAGTTTGGGCCTCAAGGTAGACCTAAACGACGAACATGCTCGCCGAACCTGCTTGTTTGCGTTATCCCCTACACGGCGAACACATTTGGGGAACATTCATTTCGTGTTGTTTCTTCAAACCGTCAACATGTGTGACAGGGAAGCGCACGTGGTGAATTCCTCGATAAAACCGTGGCTGACTGTTGACATTGTGCTTAGTCCGCGATATCCACTCGGCGACGTTCACAGCAAAAATGAGGCATGCTCGCGACCATGACCCTACACGGCGAACGTTAAAGCCAACGAACACGGCAAAATCGACATTTTTCGCCAACAGCGAGCGGCTTGCGAACCAGCCCATACACGAAGAAAATGCGGCGACCACGAGCAAGTTCGGCGAGCACGAGCAAGTTCGGCAATCATGTTCGTGGTTTAGGACTACCTTTAGAGCAGCTTGAATTGGACAACGATTTTGGGCGGAAGATCATCTCTTCTGATGAGGCGCATTTTCATCTCGGCAGCAAACAAAATTGCCTCAACTGGGGCTCGGCTCAGAACCATCACGTTATTGTCGAGAAGCCAATGCATCCACAGAGATTGACAGTTTGGTGCGGGTTGACGGTGTGGCGGTATGAGCCGAAACTGTCTTCGGATCGTTTTTATTGAAAGCGGCGGAGAGCCCATTAGGGTCACCGCAACTAGTTCGGGGTGTCCTGTGATATGGATCTGGTGGTAGGGATTGTTGGATCCACAGAGAGTGACAGTTTGGTGCGCAACGTGGAGTGGTGGCATCATTGGACCATGTTTGTTCGACAATGAGGCCGGGAACAACGTTTCGGTCACGGTGGGCGTTACAGAGCCACCTTAACCGACTTTTTTTTGACTGAAATTGAAGACATGGATTTGGACGACCTCTTGTTCATGCAGAATGGCGCGTCATGCCACACAATCCATGCCACACAGCCTACGCTACAATCCATCTTTTGCGCACCAAATTCCCAAATCGTGTTCTCAGCCGTCTTGGCGGTGCCAATTTGCCGCCTTGGAGCTGCGACTTGACCCCTTTGGACATGGACTTGTGGGGAACCATGTAGGAGCGAGGTTATGCCAACAATCCGGAAAGGATTCAAGCTCTTAAGGCCAATATCAGCTACAGCCCGAAACCATCAACAAGGTCTTGGAAAAGTGGGGTTACAGAATGCGCGACTGCGAAGCCATTCGAGGCCAGCCAATTGAACGACGCTGCAATTCATAATTAATGGGAATATTTGCTCTTCCTAATAAAGCCATAATACATGGAAAACAATTAAATTTTGCTCATTTTATTGAATTTTTAAAAAGAAACTTGTATTTGGCCCACCCTGTACAAAAAAATCAAGTGAAACCCCTCTCTCTCAGTGCACTCCACGAACCTCCATCTAGATGCAATCGCTCGTGTTGTCATGCACGACTGAGATTGCCCCGCCGTTTCAATCAGGAAAATGCCACAAAGTCCATCATCGCACCATTCCATCGCAGAGGATGAACTACATCAATTCATTTCACTTAATTCCATCCCCCCGTGGAGTGGCCCGATTCACACACAATCGTCTGGGGCTCAGTTCCACAACTTTATCGACTCAACCAACCGCCACTGGTTCCCCTCTGGGTGTGCATCTCAGTGAGATATAACCACATTAATCCTTCCCAGTCCGGCACATCAATTATCCCGCTCGTAAGTGCGGAATTAGTCTCTGTCGGGGCCACTAGTGGACGCTGTGTGCACACACCCACTCCGGCCATCGCTGGCACGGGAGTGAATAATAAATTTTTCCATTTGTTCACACGCCGGAGTGTGAAGCGCGCTAGGTTCTTCACCACCATTCCACGATGCCTCCCATGCCCTCTTACCCTTCTCTCCCTCATCCCCCACACACACTATCTCTCACACACATCTCTCTCTCACTCCCACTCTCATTCTCTCTCTCCCTCTCTCTCTCTTCAACAGAAACACGAAAAAAGACGCGAACTGCGTCTAAAGAGATTCTGGCGCTCACCAAAGACCACATCATCGGAAGACTCAAACGGATACGAGAGCCCGACCAGAGTCAAGCCGACAAATGATCCCCAACGCTTCGGTCATAATTGCAACCACTCGAATCAGCAGAACAAGCCGACATGTTCGTTGCCCTTGCTGCAGGTGTGGCCAAGTCAGGTAAGTCTTCGCCTAGGACCCCACATGTCCTTGATCATGACTCAGCATCTCTTTCATTTCAGGACTCCCCACGGGGCGAGGCGGACGGCCAGAGCTTCATCTTCCCGGCAATCAACGAGACATCAACCACAACCACAGCGGCAGTGACAACAACCGCAGCGGGCGGCAACAACAGCCTGAGCAGCAACAATCACATAACACCGCCATCAAACCGACGGAACTCGCTCTACTGTGATACCCTGCATGCCGCCGATTCAGGAATTGACTCAGTGCTGGCCTCGCCGTCACCCAACGCACTGCCGTGTCCACCAGGAGCCTCAACGACCGGCTCCGCCTCCGCATCACCGGTCACAACACCCACCCTTGGCTCGCCGAACCTCTCGATAGGCCATGTGCGGCGCAAGTCCAGCGCGCTGCTGCATCCCGACCATGCGCGCCTGTTCGCCATGCGGATGAACCACCACCACGCGGCGCAGACCTCCCCCGATGCAACGTCCATCGAGGACGCGGCCGAGTTCCACGAGAGTGTCACCGTGGCCACGGCGATTCACATGTGCACCGCCAGCTCCAGCACCACGTCGTCCCTGACCTCGGTGGCGGCCGTGAGTCTGGGCGGGACACCCGCTCCCGCGGCACAACGCGTCTCCGACCCCTGGCTGCAGCCACAATCGGATCGCGAACGTCACTCCGACCGGGATCGCCGGCGCTCGTCCACAATGACCGCTCGGTACTCCCTCTTCGATGCCTTGGATCTTGAATATGCCTTGCTGAGGGCAGCGGCCCGCGGCTCCGTCGGACCGTACTCCCTAAGTGAATCCATACACAAGCTAACCTTCACGCAATCGCTCGCGTTTCCGGCGCTCGCCCGTGGCCTCGCCACCAAACGACGACGATCGGCAACGCAAAGCTCCTCGCGACCGCTGAATCCAAACGAGTCGGGCCTCAACACCTTCGCGAAAGTGATAACGGCGGTCGTCCTGGTCGTGGTTAGCTTCCTGGTGTTTCTCATTGTGTACAAGTTCGTACGGACGTGAGGGTTGCTCCTGGCCCCGACTGACTTCCCGGTATCGTTCACAAATACATATCCAGTGGTGAACGCTACCACCAAGCAGTTGTCGGGGTTCAGGAGAGTTTTGGGTCAAAGGGACAACGGTTAACATGTCGTCTCTGTAAAAACTAAAAAGTGCTTATCAAACACACAATGGAATTTCAAAACAACAACAACAAAGTTTCTTCAATTGTGATAACATTTAAATTGATGAACGCAAAGTGCGCCCGTGACATTTGATCGAAAAGGACGAAGGAGAAAATATGAATTTTTGGAAAGGTCTCCAACACAAATACACATTTGTACACATCGGCTGTCAAAACCCACGTCAGCTGTCAGACGGTGATGTTTACCTCGCTGAATTTATGATGATCCGAGCTTTGAATGAGTTTCTTATTTTGTGCTTTTTGTTTGATTGGAGAAAGGGTGCGTTCAAAGTCGTGGCAGAGTGTGACATTGGTGACAGTTCGTTTTGACACATTTGACAGGTGGCGAATTTTTGAGTGGGAGCATTTTTGATGAGACTCTTTGTAAGACGTCTTTGGGTAGACAGTGCTCATGGAGTCCTCTTTAAGCAGTTTATACTCCAGTTGCTTGGTTGAAGTAGCTGGGCGTATAACCCACAAGGAGAGCAGATCCGTCAAAGCTTGATCTGACGTTTCTGGCATGCGACAGCGACTTCTTCAAGGCAATTGCAACGAGCCCTACGATGGGAAAGTCCCACGAATTGTGTCAGGTGCAGACAGACCGAGAAGTCAATCGAAGCTTTCTTGGCGACTGGTGATGAATCAAGAAGATTCTGCGACGCCATTTTGAATCGCGAAACTCTGGGTATGTAGGCTTCACTCTTCCATCCTTTAACAACGTCAAATGGCTCAAGCAACAGACGGACCAATGTCCAATGGTTTTAGCTCCTTTTTTAGCCCTCTTGCCATGTTTTGGATCCTCAGAAGATCTGTGTTCATTTTAGAGTCAAGGAGGAGGAAAAATGACGGGGAAATGACAACATTTTACGAGACAAATCGTCGTGAAAATATTCTACGGCACAAAACTTCAAAGTCTGTCAAGTCAACTGTCAAAGATAAGCTTCTCAAATCACGCCGTTCAAGTCGGCAATGAACTGTAGGTTACCGTCACTCGTGAGAGAACTACAGCACGCCTAACTCAAGAGGTTGGTGTAGAAACCAGGGTCGTGTCCACTTCGAACTGTAGCGCTGTAGAAGTCAGGGACAAGTCCCCTTCGGACTGAAGCGCCACACCGCCACCCCACAGGGCGATTTTTGAAGTCTCAAAGGAGATCAAATTCATAGATAATTCAAGATCTAACTTAGGCCAGATCATTCTGGAAGTGTGGCATGCCTCTCACCCATCTCTTGTTCATTTTTTGAGTTGCGTCTTCTTGCAGCAAGAAGCATTTAAGGTGCGCCAAGATTTTTGTCGGTATGTAAACATTGAATAACTTTGACATTTATCAACCGATTGACTTGAGTAGACATGTTTTTGAAACGTCAATTCAGTACGATTTTTTCCATGAATCGTTTCACACCAAAACATTCGGCCCAAATAGTGACATTGAGCATTGAAGATGGTCGTTCAGTTGTTGTCGAAAATATCGTGACCAACAAGCACCGTCTGACAAGACTATTCATCATTTGGTGTCGACTTTATTTGAGCATGCGACAGTGGAAGATCGTCGACATGCCGTTCATTAACGCCCAAGACGTTCCAACAAACTGGCTGAAGTGTTAAGGGAGAGCGTTACCGAGCACCCACATCTGTCGTATAGTCACAGTATTTTGGCATCAGTGGAACTATCTTGATGCACATTTGAAGGGATGGGCAACTGGATGGCGCAGTCGGTAAAGTGCCTGCCCGAAGTTATAGAGGTCCCAGGTTCGAAACCCAGTTAAAGCAAACTCAATACGCTTTTATCCCCTAACCTAACCTGACCTAAGTACAATTGATTCAAAGAACATTGCCAGCAGACTGTCCACGTCGTTTGGAATACGGCCAAACAGTCGCGTACCGACATAAAAGATGGCGGACCCTGTATACATATAAAGCTCCAAAGTCGAAGCTAAATATGCGATGCACTGGGCCTAGGTAAGAGGAAGATAACTGTCTGGAGCTGTTTTCGATTGGAACCTATGCGAAGCTGGCTGATGTTCTAAGTTTGCCGAGGGCCAAAGTCAGTTCTTTTAAAAAAAGACTCAAGACATGAGAAGATAGTCTCAGAAGTCCTCTGTCACACCATGCCAATGGCCTTGAGCCAGAAGACAGTCTCAGAAGTCCTCCGTCACATCAAGCCGACGGGCTTGAGCCACAAGATTATCTCAGAAGTTCTCTGCAACAGCATACCAACGCCCTTGAGCCGGAAGACAGTTTCAGAATTCCTCTGTGACATCACGCCAACGGCCTTGAGCCAGAAGGCAGTCTCAGTCAGTCTCAGAAGTCCTCTGTCACATCATGCCAACAGCCTTGAGCCAGAAGACAGTCTCAGTCAGTCTCAGAAGTCCTCTGTCACATCATGCCAACGGCCTTGAGCCAGAAGACAGTCTCAGAAGTCCTCTGCAACATCATGCCAACGGCCTTGAGCCGGAAGACGGTCTCAGAAGTCCTCTGTCACATCATTCCGACGGTCTTGAGCTAGAAGACTGTCTCAGAAGTCCTCTGTGACATCACATCTGGCCTTGAGCCAGAAGATAGTCTCAGTCAGTCTCAGAAGTCATCTGCCAACGGGCTTGAGCCAGAAGACAGTCTCAGAAGTCCTCTGTCACATCATGCCAACGGCCCTGAACATTCCTCCACCCTCCTCCTTATTTGCCATTAATTTGCCTCGTCTTCAACCTCAAAAATGTCAAAATCTTCTTAAATTCTTCTCTCTCTCTCTCTTTCTCTCTTTCTCTGTTTCTCTTAAACATATCAACTAAATTCATCTGTAGACAAATTCACAAAACGAGATGTTCTAACAATTTAACAAGAAAACCTAAAAAAAATATAGTATCTAAGACAAAAGAATATAAACAAAGTATCTGTTAACGGCCAATCACCCTTCTCTGCAATTCTTCTGCTTAGTTGAATCCCCAAAACGCCTTATAGTACCCCCGCTCGTAGCTAGCTAGCTTAACAATGAATCGTATATCACTTAAGACAACACGGTTTCATTCTGTAGATACTTCACTCTGCTAAATTTCATCAATCTCATCGACTTCAAAACGAAACTCGAACATTGATCATCCAAGTGCCTGTTACTGTCCTAGCTAAACATAAAATCTATTCGCGCTGCTAACCTCAAAAACTAAAAATTCCCCCTCACCTTTCTCTCGACAAAAGTTCCAATTAAATCTGTTAACTTAAAGAAAACAAAAACAAATATTTTTACACAACGTAACAAGGAATCTCTCAAGAAAACCAAGCAAAAAAACAAAACCCTGGTGTACAAACACCACTTGTAGATAAATAAAAAACAAAAAACAAATTAAACTTAAAAATAAAGAATATAAATCATATTTATGAATATAGTTAGTCCCTAAGGCAAGAAAAGTATATTTCCCCGAAGTTGTGTGTTTGCAATTCGCTTAGGTGTTCTGTTCTCAATGAACTCTTGTGTTTCTCTTTCCTCATCTTAGTTAACGGTATCCCCAAAGCAAATATATGAAATAAATATAAATGATGATAGTTTTGTAATAAATAATGTATCTCGTGGATAATCAGCAGATTTTTATTCAAATGAAAGCAAAAAGGAAACTTGATAATAACGTTGTATGACAAAAAAACCAAAAAGCAAATAATTCTGAATTAAATATGATTGAAATTTATCTAAAAAATATATTTGAAGTTGAAGTTGTTTTATTGGTTTGGGTGGATATTTTATTTTTCAGGGAAATCGCTGTATCCTTGGGCTTGAGAAAGGCAATTTAGGAACAAAGGACCAAGACATCTCTAGACAGTAGCTCGAAGCCAAGGTTAGGTTAGGTTAAGGGCTGCTAGTGAATTCACCAGCACACTTAGACCATGTGTGATACCCACAGTCACAATACAGCACTGATCGATCGCTCCAGTGATAGTGCCGTTAATTTGATCCCAATGGCAAATGGTGACTGGACCGGATTTAAAAAAAACAGAATGTCACGTCATGCCAACGGCCTTGAGCCAGAAGACAGTCTCAGAAGTCCTCTGTCGCATTATGCCAACGGTCTTGAGCCAGAAAACAGCGTATTAACCTTGCTTTCACTGGGATTCGAACCTGGAACCCCTCCAACTTAGAGCAGGTACTTAACCAACTGCGCCATCCGGTCGTCTTTGCTCGAAGCCAAGCTCGCTCACTTGCTCAACACCGTCCTAAACGTTGCATATGAGATCTTCCCCGCAATTTTGTGCCAACGCCTGAAACATTTCGTCACCAATCTCATGGACTCTGGTCGGGGGAAGGGTTTCAGTCTGGAGAAGTCCGCCACCGACCAAATCCTCACAATCATTTGTTTCAGAAATTTTCAATGTGAGCAGTTTTGGCTTGGAGCGGCTGTGTAAGACTTGGTGGTCCCAGTTCTGCCGAATGGCGCCCAACACTGGATCACTGGACATCGCCGACGAGGATATTCTTGGACGCTTCGAGGAGCAGGACCTCCCGATTATCTTTGCCTCTGTCTGCACTAAACGATGGGCTTTATGGGCGATTGTATAAGACCTTGGGAGTCCCAATTTTGCTGAATGGTGCCCAACAGTGGACACTAACCAGCGCTCACGAGGAGATTCTTGGACACTTCGAGGGAAAGGACTCTCGGATTATCTTTGGCCCAGTCTGCACTGAGTGACGAACTTCATGCGCTTTAAGGGCGACTTTGGGAGTCCCAATCGAATGGCGCCCAACAATGGACACTAACTAACGCCGACGAAGAGATTCTTGGACGCTTCGAGAGTCCTTCGGATTATCTTTGGCCCCGTCCGCCCTGAATGACGAACTTTATGGGCTTTATGGGCAACCTTGGGAGTCCCAATTCAGCCGAATGGCGCCCCACAATGGACACCAATCATCGCCGACGAGAAGATTCTTGGACGCTTCGAAGGGAAAGACCTTCGGATCATCTTTAGCCTCGTCTGCACTGAAGAACGAACTTTATTGGCTTTATGGGCGACTGTATAAGACCTTGGGAGTCCTACTTCTGTTGAATGGCGCCCAATAATGGACACTGACCATCTCCAGCGAGGAGATTCTTGGACGCTTCGATGAGAAGGATCTTCGGATTGTCTTTGGTTTCATCTGCACCGATGGTGTTTGGAGGAGGAGATTGAACTTCATGGGCTTTACAGCGACATCGACCTGGTCAAACGAATGCGAGCCTCTTGTCTCAGATGGCTAGGTCGTGTAGAACCAAAGGACACCAACGGTCCAGCCCGGAAAGTCTTCGACTCTAACTCCGAGGGACAACGCGGTAAAGTAGGAGCATGCCTCTGGTACAAAACCGTGGAAAATCTTTGACTCTTTGACTTTGACTTGGACTTGGACTTGGACTTGGACTTGGACTTGGACTTGGACTTGGACTTGGACTTGGACTTGGACTTGGACTTGGACTTGGACTTGGACTTGGACTTGGACTTGGACTTGGACTTGGACTTGGACTTGGACTTGGACTTGGACTTGGACTTGGACTTGGACTTGGACTTGGACTTGGACTTGGACTTGGACTTGGACTTGGACTTGGACTTGGACTTGGACTTGGACTTGGACTTGGACTTGGACTTGGACTTGGACTTGGACTTGGACTTGGACTTGGACTTGGACTTGGACTTGGACTTGGACTTGGACTTGGACTTGGACTTGGACTTGGACTTGGACTTGGACTTGGACTTGGACTTGGACTTGGACTTGGACTTGGACTTGGACTTGGACTTGGACTTGGACTTGGACTTGGACTTGGACTTGGACTTGGACTTGGACTTGGACTTGGACTTGGACTTGGACTTGGACTTGGACTTGGACTTGGACTTGGACTTGGACTTGGACTTGGACTTGGACTTGGACTTGGACTTGGACTTGGACTTGGACTTGGACTTGGACTTGGACTTGGACTTGGACTTGGACTTGGACTTGGACTTGGACTTGGACTTGGACTTGGACTTGGACTTGGACTTGGACTTGGACTTGGACTTGGACTTGGGCTTGGACTTGGACTTGGACTTGGACTTGGACTTGGACTTGGACTTGGACTTGGACTTAGACTTGGACTTGGACTTGGACTTGGACTTGGACTTGGACTTGGACTTGGACTTGGACTTGGACTTGGACTTGGACTTGGACTTGGACTTGGACTTGGACTTGGACTTGGACTTGGACTTAAATTTGGACTTGATCTTTGACTCCAACCCCGAAGGAGAATGTGGTAAAGGAAGACCATGCTTCCGACCGAAGAAAATCTTTGAGTCCCATCGCGATTAAAAACCCAGTAAAGAAATACCACGCCTCCGGTGGCGCACACAGCTCAAAAAGGACCTCAATCCCGACCATGCGCAGCTAGAAGCAACTAGCACAAGACCGTGCTGGATGAAGAGAAATGTTCCCTGAGGCCCAGGTCCACCCCAGGCTGTAGCGGCATCTGAAGAAGAAGAAGCTTAAAGCTCACATTCATCTTTACAGCAACTCCACGTGCATAATGCTCGTAGGCCCATTTTCCAGCTCTCCTTTGAGAATAAATCATGATGCCGTCCTAGTGATTGATGCCTCCTTTTAAACTAGCCCACCCCACAACAGCCCCAAGCCCCCAACTGCATTCGCTGGACTCTCCCCCTTTTCCTTTCAAAGAAATTGCAAAGAACCATTTTAGAAGTAATTCCCCGAACTATCGATTACCTCGCTTAAATTAGGGTTGCCTGCGTACTCTGCCGTCCCTTCGACGTAATCAATTATTCCCCGATTTCGGTTTGCCACAAAACCTCCCAAGGAACCTCCCAGCCCCAGCACATGACCCCCGTCCAAACACCACCACCGACCACCAACCACCGAGGAGCATTGAAATCTTAGAAACGTGACCAACCTCCACGTAGGCACTCCCATCCCATCCCCCTAATTGAAAGTGGCCCCTTGGTCAAGGATTAATAAAATAAAATGCTTCCACCAGACCCGGTCCAGAGGCAATCAAATTGGCCCACTCCGACTCGAAAGTTTCTTTGAAAAACGACGAATGCCATCAGAAATGTCATCGCATACGGTTAAGGTCAACCATCCACCCACCAGATGGGTCCTTGATAGCCCCTTGAAGCCTTGTGCATTTCATTAACGTGCCACCGAGCAATAACAGAAAAACCGATCCAAGGCGAGGGCAAGGAAAATATGATAGCGTGGCTGGGAGCTGCGCCAACCAACTGCCTGGGAGTGTCAATGTGAAGGTGAAATGTAAGCCCGCACGGTGCCGTGATAGTGTGACGGTCGGCATGGGGTTAAGAGGCTCCTTGCGCCTCTCCCTTCCGTCCGTCTAATGGCTTAAGGTTAAGTCACGTTAGGCGAGGGTGTAGTGTCCGTTGCTTAGGCGTCCGTCTGTGTGCGTGTACCATGTGCCACCCTACCATTGTCCTTCGTCCCGAGCACGTGCACGCTGGTGTGTCATTTGCCCAGAGTGACAGCTGAGTGTAGTGCCACTTGATTGATGGTGACGATAGGAGCATTAAATAAATTCAAAGGCGCCGAAGTCTCACCCGGCCCACTCCCAGTCCTCGCGGTAGGCGCGGTGGTAAATAGTTTTGGGGGTAATTACGACCGAACGATTGCCGGAGTATCGATGGTGGCTACACGCGTGGGAGATGGACCTTGGGGAATGTGGTAATAGTTTCGTCCTTAGACGCGAACATGCATGAGTAATTATGGGGGAATACGAGTGTTTCGCAGATAGGATCTTGACAATTTTCATATCGAGTTGCGTGTCTGGGGGAGAAACGGCGAGAAACGAGGGAGACGCGAGATGGCAGATAGGCAACACGTCTAACAAAGGACGTTGCCATTGAAAGGTGAGCACTGTTTCGATGGTTTCCAAGGACACTTGTGAATTGTGGACAAAGTGGTGTGCACTTGACTATGGTAACTTCAGAAGACTTGCTCAGTTACCACACGACATCGGAGGGACTCCAGGAACTGCTTTAAGCCTGGATTTGACTCTAGGGTAAGTCTGGCCTTAGACTGGAGACTGCATTTGACCACAAAAGGCTTCAATTTGTCTCTAGGGTGGACCTCTTGTCTTTAAAGTAAACCTGGCTTCAGGCTAGAGACTGCTTTAAGCGCGAAGAGGCCCAAATTTAGCTCAAACCGATTCCGACTCTAGAGTGAACCCGGGTTTAGGCTGGAAACTCTGGAAATTCTGTCTCTAGATTGAACCTGGTTTCAGTCTGGAGACTGCTTTAGGCCGAATAGGCTCTAATTTGGATCAAATTGATCCCGACTCTAAGGTGAACCCGACTTTTGGCTGGAGACTGCTTTAAGCCAGAGGAAGCTTCAATATGAATTAAGCTGATTCTGTCTCTAGGTTGAACCTGGCTTTTGGCTGGAGACTGCTTTCAGTCAGAAGAGGCTTCAATTGAGAGCGAGTTGAGCCTGGCTTGGAGTTGAATCCGGTTTCAGAACAAAATAAGCTTCGAATAGAATACTGCTGCGAGGTGAATCTAGTTTTAAGGTACTTCTGGTCACAGCCTGAGTCATGATCCATCTGGAACTGGCTTAGTTCTGAGCCTAGCTTCAAGCTTAAATTGGTTTTGGTCCGAATTTAAATTTTTTAAAGGCGACTTCTGACGGAATTGTTTTGAACTAGACTCAACCAGAGACAAGATTAGGTCTCTGGCAGGATCCGACTGTAGGTTAAACCTGGCTTCAGGCTGGAGACTGCCATTAGCCTGCTTCTGGTGACAGCCTGAATCTTTATCCGTTTGGAACTGGGTTCCTTCTGAGCCTAGCTTCAGGCTTAAATTGCTTTTCGTCCGAAACTTTTTAGGGGCGGCTTCGGACGGGAATGCTTCTCTAGCAGAATCTGGTTCCCAGCAGGATCTGGTCTCCAGCAGGCTCTGATTTCTGGCAGGATCTGGTCCCCACCAGGATCTGGTCTCCAGCGAAATCTGATCTCTAGCAGGATCTGGTCTCCAGCAGGATTTGGTCTCCGGCAGGATCTGGTCTCCGGCAGGATCTGGTCTCCGGCAGGATCTGGTCTCTGGCAGGATCAGGTCTCCAGCAGGATCTGGTCTCCAGAAGGATCTTTTCTCTAGAAGGATCTGATCTCCGGCAGGATTTGGTCTCTAGCAGGATCTGGTCTCCATCAGGATCTGGTCTCCAGCGGTATCTGGTCCCTGGCAGGATCTGGTCTCCAGCAGGATCTGGTCTCTGACAGGATCTGGTCTCCAGCAGGATCTGGTCTCTGGCAGGATCTGGTCTCCAGAAGGATCTTTTCTCTAGAAGGATCTGGTCTCCGGCAGGATTTGGTCTCTAGTAGGATCTGGTCTCCAGCAGGATCCGGTCCCCAGCAGGATCTGGTCTCCAGCAGGATCTGGTCTCCAGCAGGATCTGGTCTCTGGCAGGATCTGGTCTCTGGCAGGATCTGGTCTCCAGAAGGATCTTTTCTCTAGAAGGATCTGGTCTCCGGCAGGATTTGGTCTCTAGCAGGATCTGGTCCCCAGCAGGATCTGGTCTCCAGCAGGATCTGGTCTCTGGCAGGATCTGGTCTCCAGCAGGATCTGGTCTCCAGCTGGATCTGGTCTCCAGAAGGATCTTTTCTCTAGAAGGATCTGGTCTCCGGCAGGATTTGGTCTCTAGCAGGATCTGGACTCCAGCAAGATCTGGTCCCCAGCAGGATCTAGTTTGCAGCAGGATCTGATCTCCAGCAGGATCTGGTCTCTGGCAGGATCTGGTCTCCAGCAGGATCTGGTCTCTAGAAGGATCTGGTCTCCGGCAGGATTTGGTCTCCAGCTGGATTTGTTCTCTGGCAGGATCTGGTTTCTAGACGGATTTAGTCTTCAGCAGGATCTGGTCTGCAGTAGGATCTGGTCTCCAGCCGAATTTGATTCGTAGCAGGATGTAGTTTCCATCAGAATTTCACTTAAGTTCCTGCTCACGTCCACACCACGAACCAATCACTTGCCAATCTCCTTCGCAAAATGACCCACAATCAGTCAGAGGCAACCTTCATTTGCTCCCGATACGCAGCAGTTCATTTTGAAACCTTCAATTATCCCCGTCTCCCGTGAAGGGAATCACTTCGAAACTCGTTTAATTAACCGAATCAATTCAATTAACGCCAGCGAACTTGTTCATCGACATCCCAGTGGATTTCACCTCATCTCGAGCAGGCAGCACCTCCCCCAAAGGATTCCCGTGCGAGACGTGAACGACAACGACGACGGCAGTCAGCGCCGATAGACAATCTTTTGATACTTCCCGTCGCCGGAGTGTTCAATTGAGTGTTCCTGACAGATACCGTTCAGGTGGCTGCTGGAAGTGGGTGTTTTTATCGATTTAATTCTTTTCCACTTTTTGCCGTGTAAAGAGAGAGAGAGTGATAAAAGCGACGCTTAAGGCAATCGATGTCATCTCCTCGAATTGCAGGTCCTGCTAAAGTGCTGCCGTGCGCTTCTTAAGGACGACAGCACACTTACTTTGAAATTTAAATCGTTAATCCAGGCGACGAGATACGCGATTGAATTTTGAGCATTCAAGTGTGAGCATTCGAGTGTGTGAGCATTCGGGGCAGGGGACGTGTGTGAGGGATCTTAAGGACACCAAAGAGTGTGGATAATGTGAAATAAAATGTGAGAAGTACTTCGAGTCGAACGGTCGTTGAAGACGTTTCAATTGATTTGCTTCTGAAGAGTTGTCAACGCAGCAATCCTTTGAAGGGAATCGGATGCGAAACTGAAGTGCATTCCATCGACAGCAGTCAGCTCGTATATCCTTCAGCGAGGTCTCAAGGGATTTTGTGGTTCGATGAGTCTTTTGGCGGACAAAAAATGAAGGTAACACCGTTATTAGATGAATTGGAAGGCACAAACACACGGAAGACCGTTAAGGGTGACTCTGAAGGCACAAATACACGGAAGACCGTTGGAGACGACTTTAAAGGCACAAATACACGGAACACCGTTAAGGGTGACTCTGAAGGCACAAGCACAAGGAACACCGTTAGGGATGACTCTGAAGGCACAAACACACGGAACACCGTTAAAGACGACTTTAAAGGCACAAACACAGGCAACACCGTTAAGGATGACTCTGAAGGCACAAACGCTCGGAACACCGTTAGAGACGACTTTAAAGGCACAAACACAGGCAACACCGTTAAGGATGACTCTGAAGGCACAAACACACGGAACACCGTTAAGGGTGACTCTGAAGGCACAAGCACACGGAACACCGTTAGGGGTGACTCTGAAGGCCCAAACACACGGAAGATTGTTAGAGATGAAAGCACAAACACACAGAACTCCGTTAGAGATGAATATGCAGGCATAAACACACGGAACACCGTTAGGAATGACTCTGCAAACACAAAATCACGGAACACCGTTAGAGACGATTTTGAAAGCAATTTGTGTGAACGAAGGGACGGACAAATTGGAATCGGAAACGAGGATTCGAGGAATCTTCAGCTTTGAATTCGTTGTCTAGGGCAGAAGGACTCTTCAGCTGGTGTCACGATGGAGGTGTTCACTAATGAAGCAACCTTTTTGCGTCGATTCCTCCATTTTGACAAAAAGGCAATCCTAACTGTCCCACACGAGTGATTGGAGAAATCTCCGTCCATCACTGCTGGAGATTCAAGGACTCTTCAGACACTTCTGATTTCTGAAACTCCCGTGGCGTCCATTTTTTCTGAAACGCTTCAAAAATCAATGAAAGAGAATGACTCCCAAGAAGTCAAGGGGAACCAGTGAAAGCTTTTCAATTAAATTGTCTCAGAGGGTGTCTCTAATCAAAGTCTCACACAATGCCCATCCTTTTCCCCCCTCCTGTGTCCACCACCACAAGTCACAGCGGCTTATGATAAACTTGACCACACGCTGCCAACGATGCTGACAAAGTGACCATCCCCCAAAAAGTCCACACCTCCCGGTGGCAATGCCCTCACTGCCCTCACCGGCAAACATTAATTGCCGACAATAGGAAAACAACAGCACTTCTCAGCACGTGACACAAAGTAGTCCTCCTCCAGCATACGCTCTGCCTAAACAGCCACTCGACGATGGCTCAAGAATTCATTAGTCCCCCAAACAAGGAGTCTCGAGAAAGAGCAGCACACAGTTGCCGCAACGTGATCTTAATTAAATTCAACGTGCTCCTCGCATTAGAGTCGTTAATTAAGGGCTCTCCAGCACCTCCACCACCACCCGCCCACAACACGGCAATCCCAATCACGCATGAATGCGAGTAGTCCTAGTCAATTCAGCAGACAAAGTTTCGACGCACACAAACTACACTCATTTGATCCTGTCAAATGTCCTTAACCAAAACCCTCTCAAAGGAATGTGGGGGACGGCAGCGTCTTAACGCAGTCATTCCGAGCGTATGTGTGTGTCTCCTCGAATGGAGTGTCCTTAATATTCACCATATTCAGCGTCTTTGACTGGATAATCCCTGTGTGCTCTGCTCCCCCCTGTCAAAACGATGACGGGAGATTTTGAATTAATTCACCGGATAAGGAGAACTCTGTTCATTTTTTTTTTCATCCCTCCCCCCATTCAGCCTTTTGGGCTTGTGGCGGAGGACAAAGGAGATTCGTTTAGACGCAGTCATTATGAGTCGTGTATAGCCTTCAATTTGACGCGGATTATCTTGATTTTTTCTAACGAAATGGTGTGGGGGTCGGATGATGTTGAAAGTTATGAAAGGACGACACAAAGTGTTGAATCGATTTTTTTATCCTGAGAGCGAGGCAGCTCCATATTCAGTCCCGCGTTGTCATGGAGAAGGCAGCTTCAATGAGATTCCTTTCCTTTGATCGGAGGATGGGTGGAATATTTGATTTGGAGTTGCCGCTTTGCACCGCTCCTGACCTAAATATTCCGAGAGAGAAGTACGCACATCGAAGGAAGTTAATTAAACATCAATTCTAGGAACAACTACATTCAAAGGGAGGATATGGATGATCTAGGGGACGGTTTGACTTTGATTAGGAGTCGCGTCTGTTGCAAAAAGAAACCTAATTATGTCGTAGCTTCTGTTGGACGGTCTTTCAGATTCCCTGTGTCTTTGGGAAAGTGGAAAAGTTTTCAGGACTGACACGAAGGAGGAGACTCTTGCAATAATTATAAGGATCCAATTTACAATTGTTCCTTTTGATGGCATCGATTTCTGCTTCTTTTCAGTTTCCCACACTGAATAACGCAACAGAGGACGTCCAGGTCTTAAGTGCCAACTGTACTATCCGTACGAAAACTACGGCTTATGTCTTAAGGAACGAACGAAAATTAACCAGAAGCTTCATCGAATTTCAAAGCGTTCAGAATTGCTTCAGAAGAAGTATACAATCAACTGACGTTGAGAGCGATTTACTTAGCCGTTCCGCAAAACTGAACGAACTTAACGAAACTCAGCGAAGCGGTTTGTGTATTTTTTTTGTGTGTTCGCTCGGTTGCTTCAGCTCTCCTAATTTTCCGTACGCGGATTACATTTGGTCCTTAAGACGTGGACGTCCTCTGTGTTCATCTTAAGACAATGTCAAAACTTAACGAAAAGTAACCAGAAGCATCGTCGGATTTCGAAGTATCCAGAATTGCTTAAGGTGAAGTATGCGGTCAACTGACGTTGAGAGCGATTTATTACGTTCCTCCACAAAACGAACGAACTTAACGAAACTCAGCCTAAACTTAACGAAAAGTAACCAGAGCATCGTCGAATTTTGAAGTGTCCAGAATTCCTTAAGGAGACGCATGCTATCAGCTGACGTTGAGCGCGATTTATTTCGCTCCTCCGCAGAACTCATCGAACTGAACGAAACTCAGCGAAGTGGTTACTAAGGTCTCAGTGTATAGCTTTTGCGTATTCACTTAGTTGTTTCAGCTCTCTTAAGTTTCCGTACGGGGATTATACTTGGTCCTTAAGACGTGGACGTCCTCTGTGTTCACCTTAAACTTATGTCAAAACGTAACGAAAGGAAACCAGATGCATTGTCGAGTTTCAGAGTATCCCGAATTGCTTAAGGGGTAGTATGCTATTAATTGACGGTGAGAGCGATTTATTACGCTCCTTAGCAAAACTGAACGAACTTAACGAAACTCATCGAAGCGGTTTGTGTATTTTTTTCGTGTGTTCGCTGGGTTGTTTCAGCTCTCCTAATGTTCCGTACGCGGATTACATTTGGTCCTTAAGACGTGGACGTCCACTGTGTTCAACTTAACCTTATGTCTAAACTTAATGAAAAGTAACCAGAAGCATCGTCGAATTTCAAAGTATCCAAAATTGCTTAAGGAGAGGTATGCTATAAACTGACGCTTAAAGCAATTTATTTCGCTGCTCCGGAAAACTGAACGAACTTAACGAAACTGAATGAACTAGTTACTGTGGACACTGTGTATTTCTTTCGTGTATTCCTTCGGTTGTTTCAGTTCTCTTAAGTTTCGGTACGGGGCGTGGACGTCCTCTGTGCGGATCCTTATACTCCTCAGCACAATCGGATACGGAAACCATCATTTCTTCATCTTCATCGCCCAAAACGACTGCGTCGTCGATTCCCCGCATAAAGGACACGTTGATGCAGAGTTTTTCATTTTCCACCACAAAAAAAAATACCGTAAGGATAACTTCATATCCTCCAGAGCAGTAGTTCGGTTTTGGAAATTTATTGCTTCCCGTCAGCTTGTCGTTTCCACGTCATCGTTGCTCGTGGTTTTGGCCTCTTGACCGGTTGTAAATATTCCCTCCCCAAAGCGAACGATGGATTTATTTTCCACATTAAAACTCGAAACACAATGAAACACCAAAATCGATATCCTTCAGCCGAGTGGTTGAGTTGGATACACCGGGAAACCCACACACAAGCGCCCCACAGTTGCAGTATATTTCCACATAAGCGAGTGGAGCTCCGCCACAAAAAAGCCACCACAACCCCGCCATCACGACGAACACCAGCCGTAGCAGCAGCACCAGCAGCAACAGCGGAGCAAAGGTGTGCTTAAAGAGGGAACAAAAAAAACAGCAACAAATAGTCCTGTGAGCTGCAGGTGCTCATAAAAAATTCACACAAAATGGATTCGTAGATCCATATGTGTGCCCGTGTGTGGCGGGAGGGGGACGGGGGACGACGAGTGAAAGGACATGAAATGAGAAACTCACATGTTTACTTGGAGAACTTTTTCCTTTCAAGTCTTGATGCAAACTCAACGAACGTTTTCCTCTTGTTCCCTTAATCGTACACAGAGACTGAAAAACGGAGTGGGGGGAGGGATGAAAAATTTCCTGTGGGACTTACAGATCCTTCCACTTTTCAATTTTGTTTATTTGTTGTTGTTGTTGTTGTTCTGCCAATGCGGTCGTGCCAAATTGGGTGCAATGGGACTTTTAAAAAAACGGATTTCCCTCATTCCGTCTCTGGTGAGTGAAAAACTTTCTTTTTCTTCTTTTTTTTTCGAATAACTTGTTGAAGATACAAGAATACTTGCTGAAGGAAGTTTGCGACGTTTGTCGGAAGATCCTGAAGGACGATGGTATTCAAGGGTAAGAAGAGGAATTTTCTGTGGGCAATCCGGATGAGGATGGGAAAATGCATCGATGCTTAGTGAATCAATCATAGTTTCTCCATGGAGTTTTGGACAGTTTTCGATGGGTTGCGGAAATATTCTTCAAATTAATGACGACAGAACGTTGCTGTTCAACCAGCACCTGGGAATGAACTTTTGAAAGTTGGAAATCCTCTTGGAAATTTCGAAAATTTCAATTATGAAACTCATTTATGAATGGGGAGAGTGGGGGGGACTTGTAAATGGATATTCGAGTATTCAGTTGAATCAGTTTCCTTTTCAGTCTAAGGATAGGGAGAAGGATAAGGTATTAGATCAAACATTTCATCAAAAAGCTATTGTCCTGGAACTAAAACAGACAGGAAGTATGAAGACGACAAAAATTGGCTCGTTTTTGGAGGAAATACTCATCAAAAACCACTTTCCTTTCAATTCTGATCCATTTTATGCATAACCCCGTCATTTCCATCCATTTACATCCTTCAAAAGTCCTTAAAATAGAAAAAATCAAAATTGGTTACTTCTGATCAAAAAAGTCGACCCGATTCATTTCACATTTCATTGCATTTTTTTCCGCTGACACATGCCAATTTCTTAAAAGTCGATTTTCTTGATATTTTTGCAGGAAAATGGATGAAATGTGTGTGTCCTGTGTGTGGAGGACTAATTCCAAGCGATCTGCATCGAATTTTTGTCATTCTTTGAGCTGGAAATGTCCTTTTTCGATTTTGATGATGTCACGAATCGGTTGGGAAAAATATATTTTTCATTCATTTTTTCAGCAGTGCTGGCAATGCCCTGATCGAATTGCACTGAATTTTGACAGTTTCTGAAGAAAGTGTTGCCAGCAGGGGAAATTGATGTTGAAATATAAACGAATTAAGCCTTTTAAAGTTTTAAGAATTTAATGAATCTCTTTTTAGCGACATCGTGTGAGATTTGAGGGATTGGTGACGATGTGCTGTGCAGAACGTTGGCCGTTGGCTTAAGTGACAGTCAAAACACAAGGGTTCGTTAAACTGGGACGGGTCAAGCGCATCGACAACAAGAGGTTCTTCGAATCCGAGCCTCCTGGTTCGAGAAGGAGAGGAAGACGTAACCTCCGATATAAAGACTAAGTCATCGTGGACGCAAGACAGATTGATCTTGATGACTACAAGCAGCGACCGTCAACGAAGGAAGGCAGCGATATCTGAGGCTCGGACCCTCCATGGGTCGTAGGCCTGTTAAGTAAGTAAGAAGTAAAGGAACTAACTAGGAACTGACACGGCCATTGAATGATGTTGTAGCGATTTTCAGGACTCCGGGGACACTCGTTTAAGGGACGGTTTGAAGAAAGTCGATAAAAAAAACTATAAATAAAACACGAGGTTTATCTGAACAGTGGACAACTTTGTTGAGACCGAAAACCAGGCTGAAGAACGGTGCTCAGTTAAGACTAACGTCTCAAACTGAGTGTGGGGAAAATGTGGTACCAGGCTGTGCTCACGTTGTTAAGTAAGTAATAACGAGCCTGGACCAACAATCGGTGCTCCTTAGTTCCTTTTCCTCGGCATGACTATCCACATCTTGCAGTGGTGTCGGGGCAAACCTAACCTAACATAACCCTTCCTGATGCTTGCCTTCGAGTTGTTCCTTTTTCTTCTTTCTCCTACGTTTCGTTTTAGGGTTTTATGCTGACTGACCCTCAAGTTTTCCGGATTTTTGATGACTTGGGCTTCCAATTCGATCCTTCGACACTGTGCTCTTCCGCAGTTCTTCGAAAGTCGTAACCACCTCATAAAACTCAGACAAAAGCCCTCAACTGTCCTCAACAGTCGCCTCATCATAAAAGTCTTCCCTTTAAGCCCTGATTAAGCCTCGTTAACTGCCCTTAAAAAGTGTCACCAAAACCTTGAGTGATTTCTGGCGAAAATCCACCCAAAAAGTCACCTGCTGCTGCTTAACAATCCGCAGGCATTCACTCGTATCGATAATCGGCCATAAACAAGTATAAGCCCGGCATAAACCCATTTGCAATAAAGATCTCGAGATTTACGACTCCATCGTTCGTTTAAGGTGCACGCCTCCAGTGCGCCGCATGAATACGAATCGGGAAATCGTCCTTGCCGCGCTCCAGCCACAAGATGATGTCACCACGACAAAGAGTTCTCCATCAAAATCTCATAAAGTGCGAGTGGAATTCATCTACGCCTTTGCAGTACGATCCCCGCAACGGCAACAGGCATTAAGAGGCACCTCGTGCCAATCGTTTCTGAATCCCTCTCGCGACTCCCACGAGTCTCCCTGGTGTCCTTTCTGGATGCCCCTCGCGCCTCCCACCAGTCTCCCTGGTGTCCTTTATTTATTCCACAATCGAATCAAATTTGTTCCTCCTCCCCCCCCGAAGCCACTTGGTTGAATATTTCGTATGAGTGCACATTCAACGACAACGACGACGACACTATGACGGTTTCCATTACGACAAATGGCTCCGAAAACAATGTTTTAAACGAAAGCGCGTGTATCGCGTGAATCACAATCACGCGACAATGATGTATGTATTTGTGGCAGCAGTGGCAGGCGTCACGTTCTGTGATTTGTGACGTTTCTCCGAATGGATGACGGGTGGCGCGAGATGGTTTACGACACTTCCCGCAAATTTCTTTGCGACGTGGGTTTTTATGATTCCGAATGAGTGCTGGATTGGATTGTCCACACACAGGCAGTGTTGTCTTTCTGCGATAAGCATGCGACCGCTTCACACACAGGCACACATGCGGACGTTTTTTTTGCAGTTTTCATCTTCGAATGATTGCTGAGTAATGAGCACTTTTGGTGGGGAGTTGGGGATGGAAGATCCCACACTCCACGGTGGGATTTGTGGGATGAAAAGAGTAGGGAAATGGGATTGGACATCGAGGATGAATGGGAACGGGGGAAGGAACTTGTTGAAAAACGGATGCTTTCGGTTTTATTCTTGGGGTTATGTGGGATTGTACTTGAAAAGGGGAAGAATTCAGTTTAGGGAAAATTAAGATGGCTCTCTTGGACTTATCGAGTTCTTCCAGAGATTCGCAGTTCCACTTGAACTGTCGGACAAGAGGATTTGAAAGTTGTGCAGTGTTTTACGACCTGTTTGGAGTGAGGGCAGGATTCTGCCATTCAGCAGCAAAGTGACGCCAAAGAGATTGACGAGCACATCTTCTGCAGTCTTCCAAAACGGGATGAATCCTTTTTAATGAGTTCAAGTCAGAAAATCCACCGCGGTTTTGAAGAAATGGAGCGACATACTCGTACTTATTTATCAGCCCTTTATCGCTGACGGTTCCGAGCACGCTGCTTTCAGTCATCAAAACCAAGTTGTCTTGCATCCTCGAAAGTATCGGATCATCTGCATTCTTCTTCTTCTTCTTCTTCTTCTTCTTCTTCTTCTTCTTATTGCTCTTCTTCTTCTTCTTCTTCTTCTTCTTCTTCTTTTTCTTCTTCTTCTTAGCGCGTTACAGTCCGAGGTGGACCTAGGCCTCACCCAACAGACGACTCGCTGCTGTACCCTCCTATTCCTCGTAGACGATGCGACTTTTTAACCGAGATCTGGTCCTTTTCCAGTCATCTTGCAATAATTCGCTGTTGGCTTCCAGTTGACAGCTTTAAGTTCCCTCCCAGATGAGTGCAAGTCAGGGCCCGATGATTCAACCAAAAAGCGACCTGTCAAAATAAAGCTCGTAGCTCAGGCGGGCGCTTTAAGAAATACTCCACAAATCTGCTTACTGACAGCTGTCGACCAAGTGTCGTTTCAAGTGGCCGACTTCAGGTGAGCGCTCTCACTTTATCCAACGTAGGCCCATTGTGGTCTGTTGACCATACTTCTTCTTTCTTCTTCTTCTTAGGGCGCTACAGTCCGAGGTGGACCTGGGCCTCACCCAACATGCTTCTCCAGCCAGCTGTCTCCAGTTTCGCACTCCAAGCCAGACGAGGTCCCCTCGACTTGTGTGCGCCAAGATGCCAATGTCACGGCATGAAGTGACATTGTGGCATGGCGCCGGGCGCCACCCTGTACGTGGACGTCTTCTGTTGCGTTGTCCCAGAGCATCTGTATCCAAAGTCCTTAAATGCATCAGACTGCTCCCTCCCGTCTTAAGTGAGGTCACATTTGTCGTCAGCAAAAAAGTTACGTCTCCTGGTGCACCATAAGCCCGTCCAAAAGTAGTTAAAATCCAATAAACTCCCTCCCCACAAAGCTAATAGACTTCTGCCATCATAAGCACCCCCTAGGCGAGTCTCACACTTTCTCCCGAGAACAGAATTAAATTCCACTGAAGACTGACCTGCCTCTTTGATTTATCTAAGCGCCCTTCGTCGCCGACCTGCACCCGGCCTGCGCCCGACCCGCAACTATAAGGCGACGCAAGAAAGAAAAGAGGAGGAAAAAAAATGTGAACTTCCCCTTCCGCATATTTATTTGTCGACTTCATTGGATATTCGCTGGAAGTCGGATATTAATGGCAGCGACCACAGACCGAGGGGATATTTTATTTCATACCTCTCATATCTGATGTGAGCCAGGGGCACGGCTGAAAGTCGCCACGGCCCATCCCTCGTCCACTGGTGACTTGTGACAAATTTATTGCACCGAAGTAAGTCACTGCGTCGAGAGGATACGACCGGGATGCGAGTCCTGGATATCGAACAGAGGGATGAGCAGTTTCATCAAGCGAGACGGAGAAGGATTTTATATCTTTTCCTGCCGGAAATTCCATCCCCACACACACACAGCCCTCCGGCGAAATGATACGCGATACATTTTGTGCGCACTTTGTTTCGGTCCGTGTCGGCGAATCGGGATGGAAGCATAAATTCCGAAACGCGCAATGAATTCTCGCGATATAACCATTCAATGCTTTGAACTTGAGCGCGAAGTAATTTTCAGAGTTTTGCAACGGGATTCCTGCTGTTCGAATGGGTGTCGGGTTTCCGGTGGGATGGAGATGACTGGTGGATCCTTTGAGCTGGGCTGTGGAAGCATCTCGGAATTGATTGCCTTCGGGGTTTCGTCTAATTTAAGACAGATGATAAATGAGATGTGGTTGAGCTGGTTTAGATCGATGACATGGTGGGGAGAATTTTAAATACAGTCAAAACCGCTTTTAACAACAGCGGTTATAACGACCAAATTCGTCAGTCTGACTGTAATCTTTTTGGATTTTAGAACAGCCATTTTGTCCTGTACTATGAATACACTGGGTTCCAGAAGAAATTGTGAGTTTCAAGCAGAATTTTAAGCTTGACAAACTGTTGATCCGTCTTCAATTCACTGCGGGTTGCATTCAAATGTCCTTTCCTAGAATTCTTCCCCTTCTTCTGATGACACTAAAGCCAGAAATGGGCGTAGGTCTCAACTTACAAGCCCAGCTGCTACGAGCTTGTTTTTGTCACACTACACTGGAGCACTCAGACTCAAACACTGGTCCATTGCTCTACCAGGCTGCAATCTATTTTTGCTGAAATTTCATGGTCTTCCAAAGGAAGACCAGCAGGCGCTTCTGTGATGAGGAGCCTACGTCATCAGCTCTCACCTCATTTGCATCGAATACAGCCACCTGATCCGAGCAAAGGCGGGAGAATGGCAGAGGAAGTGCTGTGCAATGTCATCGTCTTCTCCACAGGCATCGCAGAGGGTTTCATCACTTAGGCCAAGCACACTTAGGTGTATAGCGAAGATGTAGTGCCGCGTTAGTACGCCAATAAGTTGTCTGCAATCTTTTCTGTTAAGAGATAACAAGAAAGCCGCGGATTTTTTACAGACGTTGAGGAGCATGCCCTTGGTCTGTCTACATCCTGGAGAGCCATGCCACCTGCGGTTGTGCTCTCGAGGAGTCCAACCATCGATGGAAGCCCTACCCAAGGACGCGGGCAGTCCCAGCGTAGGTTCAGGTCCTGCTACGACCATCAGTCAACTACTTTCAGCTTGCCAAGTTGGCTAAGGTCCTTCTTCATTTGCACGCACCATCTGTTGCATAGACATCCTCTATTGCGTTGTCCAACGGGCTAGGAATGGAAGACTCTTCGAGCCAGAGCGGTATTGTCCATGCAGAGAAGAGGTGTCAGGGAAGTAATGCCACTTGACCTGCAGGAAATTCTCCACAAATAATGGCCTTTCTTGGTCTTGCCCACAAGATGGTTTCGTGGGGCAACCTACTTACTTACTTAGCGGGCTCCTGACCCGTAAAGGGTCTCTGCCTCAGACAACCTTGAGGGTGGGCAACCTAGTAGAGGATTATTAGATTATCAAGCGTAAAGTGCAGTCTCCAAAACTATGGGGATCTTATCTAGCTCAGGAGGTGTCAGACGATATTATTCAAACAGCCCCCCACAGATTCTTCGTCTGCTGCTTGTTGTGGCGCTACAATTCCGCGGTGTACCTGAGCCTCATTCAACACGAACTCTAGCCAGCTGCTTTCGATTTCGCACTCCAAGCCAGGCGAGGTCAGTCTCCACTTGTGTGCTCCATTGGCTTTGTAGACATCCTCTATTGTGTTGTCCCACTGGTACGGAATCAAAGACTCTTCGGGACAGAGCGGTATTGTCCATGTGCTCTACATGCCTTAGCCATCTTAGGCGTTGGATCAGTAGACGCCTGGCCAGACTCATATCGCTGCAGCGCTCTAGATGAGACGTGCTACTGACGAACGAGGTAGAATCGTTTGTCAGCTCTGAACAAATCTTTCACTTCCTCATACCCTCCTGAACCAGCTCTTCAATGCTTCCCAAAAATAGCGCCAAAACTAGATCGTCAAACTTTTCAAACTCATTTCGAATCTCAGCCCCCGACACACGACAGGCTTCCTCCCCTTAATTGCCTCCCCTCGTGAGCACAACCAATTTACGACAAATCCTTCGATAAAGCCAATCAACGTGAGTTCCTAGAATCCTGCTCCACGTCGAAGCACGAGCGCACATCCTGCTGCAAGAACGCCACAACCCCATTTACATCGTGTCTTCCTGTTCAATCGCCCGGTACATCTGATCCAGTATCGATTAGCTGTGCAAATGTTTGCCTCCAGGAGATGGCAAAAAAAAGAGGATAACGAGCACAGGAGTGCGTGTCTGAAGGCAGGGGGACGGTGCATCCGCAGCGTCTTTTAATTAACCCTAGCTCGCAGCAGACGCCGCCAGACGTTCTTTTGTTTTTGCGAAATCCGCTCAACGCACAATCCTTTTATCCGCTTTCAAGTGCTTAACGCCTTGAAACCCAGAAATCTCCTCCTCGCCCCCTACACCCAGACTGCAGTGCAGTCTGCAGAGTCCTGCAGCTACTTCTCTGTCGTGTGTGTCTGTCGGTGGAATGGTAGCCCCAAGGAATCGACGGCATCATTGCACAGCAAGGATTCTTTGTATTAACGAGGATATATTGCAACAAGAGTCCTCGTGCAGCAAACAAAGAAAGACGACGAGCAGAAGAAGGATTTCTTGAAATAAACTTTATTCGGAAGACATACGATGCATCCCGGTGGGGAGGTGGGACAAGGAGGAGGAGGAGGAGGTTGTGGCCTCTGCCAGGTGTACACAATCGGAATCCATGGTCGGGTGGAATCGAAGATGAGACCGTTTGCTGTGTGTATTGTTGATACAAAGTTTGCTTTATCTGCCCCCACCCGGGTTGAGACGACAACAACGACGTTGTCCTCAGTCTCGGAATCGATTTATGGATTCCTTGGTCATGAGCCTGCGGGCATCGAGGTATTCCAAACGATTGAGATTACGTGAATAGAATTGCAAACTACGGACTCGGACAGGGACTGTGGCTTCAAAGGAATTAGAGATCCTGAAGGGGGTTGGGACGGGCCCGATTCGATTGGTTATTAGTTATTGCAACGGGGACTGCTGGGGGTCTGGGGGAGCACCGACGAGTCAAGGAGAAGATCAATTTCTCAGTTGAGATATGAAAGACTCACATCTGGGGTCGAGGGCGTCCTTTTGGGGATTTGGCTTGTTAATTTGAAAGGGATGCCCTTTGGGGCGGACGCTGTAAATCTTGTCACTGGCATGCTTCTACACGTGATTTTCGTGTGTAAGGGGATTTTTCTGATGCTCCAAGGGCGAGTTGTCCTTTTCCAGTTCAGTTGAGTCCCATATCCTATCGAAGGACTGATTAAATCTCTTGTTCATCGCTTAAGTCATATGACAAGTCATTTCGGCGTCGAAAGTGGGATGCGTTTAACGATGCCCATCAAAAGTTGAATCGTTGCAGTTAGCTCCCTTGTCAAATTGCGTCGATTTGAGTCTGAAGTTGGGTGTGGGACTTCATAAACATTTCCACAAGTCGCTCCATGTTACGGGCTTTAATTCAATTAAAGAGCAATCTTCACCGAAGCACCTCTGCCGACGTGAGGTGAAATCCAAAGCAACCACCGCCAAGGTCTCAGCCTCACACTCGGCGATAAAAATAAGGGATCTCACCGTCGTCGTCGTCGGCTGCCGATTTGATTGCAGGACTTTAGGAGGTGATTTTCGCATCATAAACGTCTTACGCGCCATAATTTCAGATTTAACACATCCCCAGATGCACACGCGTTGAATCTGTTCACAATGTTGCTTGAGCAGGCGTTTGCTGAGCGATTTTCCTCAGTCTCCCAACCAGGGTGCGTTTACTGAGCGCCTTTTCCTTGCCTCCCGACCAGGGTGCGTTTGCTGAGCGCCCTTGCCCTGTCTCCCGACCAGGGTGCGTTTGCTGAGCGCCTTTCCCTGTCTCCCGACCAGGGTGCCTGTCTCCTAATCCTTCTCCAAGGGGAATCCG
Source organism: Myathropa florea (assembly GCA_930367185.1). Classification (NCBI taxonomy): domain Eukaryota; kingdom Metazoa; phylum Arthropoda; class Insecta; order Diptera; family Syrphidae; genus Myathropa; species Myathropa florea. The sequence continues at coordinate 42,120,549 of OV884005.1, read as the reverse complement.
CATGCTCCTTTGTGTGTGCCTCATTGCGGTTTCCCCTTGATTTGGGTCAAGGATAAAAACCAATTCAAGGAAATGACGAGATGAAGCATTAAACCGAATTGTCCTTCAATTTGAGGTATTCTTTGTCGTGTAACTGCCGGATGTTTCCCTCCTTTTGCTGATTGAAATATTTCAAATGACTGCGCTGAGGTGAGAGTGGGTTTCAATCAATGGATACAAGATAGAATTCATTATCCTGATGTTATCCTGCATTTTTCCTTTTCAAATGTGCCTTTGGCGCCCCTCTGTGTGTGTGTGTGAGAGAGGGGGAGAGAATTGAAAATGCATTTGAAGTGGTGGCACACAGCACACCAGCAGTCGCTGGGGAATTCCTTCGTGGCATGTTCGGGAAGTTCAAGGTAGACGTGGTGTTCTCTGCCATGCATCCCAATGGTGTGCATCTTTGAAGGGTATTCAGTGATCGAATTGAATTTTTCCACTCCTGGATAGATGGCAACAAGGACATTCTTAAGAGGATTTCTCTGGGTTCCTTGTGGATGAACAAAAACGAAGAAGGACTTGAAATGGAATACACCATCGAGTGGTAGAAGGTTTGACCTTCAAGGGGATTGTGTCTCCCTTTGGGGTGTACTAGGAAGTCCTTGCAGAGAGTTTGAAGCGATTTTCCTTTGGTCTGAACTGGATGATGGCTGAAATTCTGGTGATTTTCTTTTTAAAGTCTGAGTGTTGTTGCAATTTTGTCTTTTTCACTTAAAGAAGCTTTTATTTTTTGTGTCCTTTTTTTGCTTGGACAGAGGAGCTGATTGGATCGAAGGATTGGCATTGAAAAACTGCACCATATCTCGAAAACGATGCGTCTGGCGTTGAAAAACTGCATCATATCTCGAAAACGATGCGTCAAATTTTGAAAAACTGTGTCATGTTTCAAAAACGATGCGTCTGGCGTTGAAAAACTGCATCATATCTGGAAAACGATGCGTCAGCCTTTGAAAAACTGCATCATATCTCGAAAACGACGCGTCTGGCGTCGAGATTTTTTTCAAAAGAGTGTGATGCGGGTTTTCGCTACGAACATTCTCAGCCATCGTGGTCATCGGACTAATGGTTCCCAAGCTACAGCCATGAATTGCCTTCAGGAGGAGTGAAGCCTCAGGACTTTTTTCAACTCCTTGACCTTACCCTGAGGTGTGCAACCATTCAAATCTCAAATTATCGCTTTCAAATCCATAATCTCGGCCCAAAACTCCAAAGAACTTCATCCAAGTTTTGATTTTAAAAAAACTGACACGCATTCAGCGGAAAAGTCGCCCCAGAAGTGGACACAATTGACTGCATTTTTTCGGCTGAAAATCGAAATTGTTTTCATTTTCAAAATGCTGTCGATTTTGGATGTGAAAATGGTTGGAGATCTTGGGGTTGATGATTTTCTAAGGAAATATGAAGAATTTGAAAGGATTGAGTGCCGCAGGACGCTACAGGATCCAGAAAAGGACATCACTGGGAATTTTTTGACGTCTTTTTCTGGTCTCTTTGAAACGTTTGAGTTCTATTTTCGAATGCAATTCACTAAAGACTGAAAAAAGTCTGGATGATGTGCCCAACGAACAGTCGTTAGCCAGGATTAAAGTGCTTGACTCAGAGATCCCCTCACAGCACATTGAACTACGACAACAGATCATCTGCTCAATCACACACCATTGAATCCCATTACCCAATCGCCGTTACTCTGACAAAAATTCCAGGAAATTAAAGTATTTCCATTGATTTCTGCCACGAGGAATGAGAGGAAAAACAAAAAAAAACATCGACTTCCTGAAACGAAAAGAAAAACGAGAAAAATCGAATTCCATCGCTGGTGTCCCCCCAAGGGACTCGGAGTGAGAAGCAAATTCATCCACATCCACATTTGTAGTCACAAATTCGCCAGCAAATGGATGGAAGGATATTCACATTACAAGGGCTTCTCTTTCTCCCCTGAAAAGAAGGACATTTTGCAGCGTTATTTACACCACAAGTTCAAGGACTTCATAAATACATTTCGCCCGGCTTGCACAAAAGTTAGCACAGCACAGTGTGAAGCGGTTCGCTGTAAGGATATAAATCTATACGCTCGTCTCAGACGAATTTATTTTTATGCATACAACGGGTGGTCGGGGTGGTTGGGTGGTGGTGCCGAATTAACAGCGAGGATAAGAGTCCAGTTCAGGTGAAGGACATTAGAAACTTTTAATAGAACCGAAGTGCGGCGTGGGTATCCTTCAATTTCGAAGATTGTGAAAAGTGCTGCGAAAATGTGAAAAAGGATAATTATATCATTTCGTGAGCGGGGAGAGAGAGAGCACTTCGTGGTGATGCAGCTCTTGGGCTACTTGTGTGAAGTGGAACATGAGTTTGCTTGTTGGTGTTCGTTAACGGATTAGAGTGTGATGAAGGGGAGGGGGTGTGGGGGCCTGCTGGAAGTGGGAGGGGGAGAGGCACGATGTAATTATGCAGCCTTGATACTTTTTTGTACCGAAATAAGTAGCAAAACATGACAAAGGGAGGCTATGAAGAGGCTGAAAAGGATGACGGAGGTAGGGTTGACTGTGTCATTGTTTTGCCACAGCAGAGGTCTTTGTGAGGAAGTGGAAATTGAAGATCGAACCTCGTAGTAAAGAATGAACATCTTTATCAACCAGTCATCAACAGAACCACAAATTGCCGACGATAACCAAGCACACCGTTGATTACGTCCATTAGGCAAAAAGACGTCTTTCTAAACAGAGGTCTAGTCCTAAGAACCCCAAAATAACGAAAGGAATTCCCGCTCACTACGACAAGCAACAATTAATCTCCACAAGACCATACACACATCTTCATCTTGCCTTCCAAGACCCCGTCACAAAAAAAATCAATTGGACTCGTCACCTTTCCGTGAACAAACTCAAAAATAGCGCTCCCTGCCATATTCCATCTCATCCTCCATCACAATTCAAAGTCTCAACCTCTATTCCAAGCACGAAACTGGGTCATCGTCCGACCTGTCAGGTCTAAGCTCCATCACGTGCGCCGTGCTCACCCGATGCGAGCGCCATTTGAAGGTGCAAAATAAAGGAAGGGAATCCCAAAAGTGAAACACAAACATTCAGTGTCTAGACCGTCCGCCAGAACTTTTCTATTTGTCTTGACACCTTTCCATTTTCTCACTTTCCCATGACGTCTCGCAGTCCCTCTCCAGCCCCACGCCATCGTGTGTCTCTTAAAGTGTGCCAGAGTGTCGTTTATTGCCAAATTTGTGTCGATTTTAAGGATCGATAAATTCAACTTGTCTCTCAGTCTACGCTGCTTAGGTGGCTCCTAGCCAAAAAATGTATGCACAAGAGGTTATGGTCGGGGGGTAGACGACTTCAGGATACAATTTATTGCGTTCTTTTGTAGTTTTTCGGGGTGCGGCGGCGGCTTGTGCGTTCGTCTTTATCATTCGAAACTTAAGATAAACTGAAAATATCCTGAAGCATTGTTTTTAATGACTCTTTGTGAGGCACTTCTGCAGTTGGAGGCGGTTGTTACACGCGCACCTTGATGAGCGTGTGTGTGGGAGGGGGAGAGCGGGATGGGATGGAATGGAGGGAATTTGGAACCGAATTTATGTGTTCCTTGGGAAACTTTGAATTTCTCACGTATGTCAGGTCCTCGAGGGAGGCTTTGGGAGTATCAGGAGAAGTTTGTGTTTGGCTTAGGATTAGAAGTTGAACTGGGAGATGGAGGATTCACTCAGGAAATTGTGTGGGTATTTAAAGAAGGTGAAGTCAATTTCATGCGGGCACGAAATTAAGCTTCTAAGGTTCGGTTAGGTTAGGGGGCTGCTATTGAATTCACCAGCACACTTAGATCATATTGCTCCATTGTGATACTCACAGTCGAACTGTCACTGATCGACCGCTCCAGTGATAGTGCCGTTAATTTGATCCCAACGGCAAATGGTGACTGGACCAGATTTGAAAAACCGAAAAAAGCGTATTAACTTTGCTTTCACTGGGATTCGAACCTGTGACCCCTCTAACTTGGACAGACACTTAAGCAACTGCGCCATCCAGTCGTTCTCCTGATTAGAGGAGTCGACTAACTTACTCCAACTTCATTCCAAAGAAAATTCCCATAAAACACATGAAAATTTAAACAGATTTCACTGCTGACGTGCCAGAAGAGGACATCTCAAGCGTCGCTTCCAGCAACCAAGTCACCCCCGTTACAGAATCTTAGCTAATTACGTTTTTACACTTTTTTTGCTATACATTTTGATATCCCTCAGTCTAAACGTAGTCCTAATTTTCGGGAAAATCGTTTCGGAAAACATCATGTCTCCCAAGATCACTGCTTAAAAGAGGATGTCACAAAAGTCGCTTCTAAACAATCATCCAAGTCACACCCGTTACAAAATCTTACCTTATTCCCTTTCTACATTCAATATCCTTTCCATTCTGATATCCCACATCTTTTAATTCTTTCTAATTTTGAAGCAAATCGTTTCAGAAGACACCATGTCGTCCAAGATCACTGCTTGATAGAGGATATCCAGAAAGTCGCTTCTAAATACCAACCAAATCACGCCCGCTACAAAATCGTACTTTATTCCACTTCTACATTCAATTTCCTATTCATTCTGATATTTCGCATCCTTCAATTCGTCCTAATTGTCGAGAAAATCGTTTCGGAAAACATCCTGTTTTCGAAAATTACTGCTTGAAAGAGTTTTTTACAAAAGTCGCTTCTAAACAACCATCCATGTCACTCCCGCTGCAAAATCTTGCCTTATTCTGCTTCTACATTCAATTTCCTATCCATTCTGATATCCTTCGTCTTTTATTTCGTCCTCGTTATCGAGAAAATCGTTTCAAAAAACATCATGTCTTCCGAAATCACTGCTTAAAAGAGGATGTCACAAAAATCGCTTCTAAATGACCAACCAAGTCATTCCCGTTACAAAGTCGTACCATAATCTTCTTCTAAATTTAATTTTCTTTCCATTGTGGTATCTCACATCCTTCAACTCGTCCTAATTGCCGAGAAATTCGTTTCGCAAGATTTTCTAATCAAATCGACTTCGACGAAAACTCGTTGTTTTTTAGCAAAAGAATGCAACCCTGTTGTGTTATAACTTTACTCCATTATTTCGTGTGGCACGTGCCATTTTTTTCAAAGTCGATTTTTTCGGTTTTTCAACAGAAATTTCACTGCAAATCTTTCGGGCTGTGTGTGAAAATGTAAAATACAGTTAACTCCATCCAAAATTTCATTGGAAAACTTGGAAATTTTGAGAAAATTGAATTTTTCATTTTTCATGTCGTCAGAGTTGAATTCATGAAAGTCGCGGGAAACACAAGAATTGTTGCATCTCTGGCAATGCTTGCTTTGAATGACATTTGAGTGAAATGAGATTTAAGAATTAAAAAAATGATTTCCTTCATTTGGAGAGGAAAAATCGAAGGAAAAAGTTGCAGAATGTGTGTGGGGAATTTTTTAACATGTGTACGGTGTGTTTTCCTGTGGGAAAAGTCAGGAATTTAAAGGTTTTTGTTGAAGTTCACTGTCGGGTTTTTCTCTGTCAAAAAGGGGTGTTACCATGTATGTTTTTTTGATGGCGAAATTATGTTTGTTGTAAATTGATGGGAAAACATTTTAAGCAAAGGAAAGTCAGCAAAAATGAAATGGAATTGAATTGAAATTCATTAAAAATGAGATGGAATGGGATTGAAATTCCTAAAAGATGAGATTGAATTGGATTGATTTACATCTTTTCAGTGTGAACCAGGGAGTTTTTCAAACCGTGAAGATGTGATGCATGAATTAATGAATTTTAAGGATGAAATAAGTTTGAAATGATTGTGTGGTATGAGGTGTAAGCCGCAATGTTTGCAAATTGCATGAATTATTGAAGAAGACGGAAGAAGAACTCATCTCTTTTTAACTGCTCCTCAAAGCAAATGTGTCATTTCCTCCCCCATCGCTTTAGTTTCCTTAATCCCCACCGGAATCATTCACTTAGACTATCTCATTTCCTCCGAGCAAATAATCACCGCTCAGCATAATTCTTAGCCAAAATAATTTCCTCATTCAACCCACACGCCCTCTTTCCCACTCCTCGAAGAATACAAACTTCCTTTTAATAAATTAGGCAGCCCCCCTTAACGCGCTCCATCACTTACCATTACCAGCAAACGAGCGTGCTCCAGAACAACCCCCCTCTGCGTATCCACCTGCCAAATGTACACAAAACATGTGTTGCACTCATTTACACCCCAAGATTCTTGTTGTTGAACACTTTACACACAACTACTGTGGCAGCCCTCATTTGTCCTGGTCCTCCTGGCCCATTCCTCCGCCACCGCCTCTGTCTCGAGAGAGAGGTGGCATTAATTTAAAAAAAAACTCGCATGGATATTTCAAAACTTGCCGCTAAGAAGGAGAACCACAGAGACTTAAAGTCCTTTTTCTCCATTACTCCTAAAGAGGGGCGTGGGGACCATGCATCACTCGGTTGGATGTTAAATTGTGTTTTCGAGAAAGTTTTTCCAGTCTAGGACGCCTGCGGACTGGCGAGAAGGGGTTGATCTTCAGGTGGTCTTTGGAAAGGAAAATGTGCGTGAAATTGCTTGTTTAGTTGGCTCTTCATGTGCCACAAAGAATCAGCAAACACTTGGCAGGTGGCCAGGTGCCGCGTGGGAGTGCCGGAGTTTATGAAACCATCTCCTCCATTGGTCACGCTCAATTAACGACTTCAAATAAATATAAATCGACTGAGTCTGGGTATGGATGTGTCTAAGGCAGCAGACGAATGGGACTTTGAACGAATTTTAATTAATCTTCATCCAGAAGCAAAGAGAAACTTCTTCAATATCCGCTCGCGGGGGTGGTTAAAGAAAAACGTCACGTTTTTCCATTGTTCAGTGGAAACTTTGAAACTTTTTGAATTGAGGACTAAGCGGAAGTTGTCATCTTCAGGAAAGTCAACAACTTTCTGTGGGGGTAATTTGTTGTGCCATCAGATCAGAGATGAATGAAAGGATTAAGTGGAGGATTATACACCAAGGGAGGAACAAAGGGGCTAGTGGGGAGCATCAAAGATTGCAGCAGAATGTGGCAGATTTTTCGGAAACTCCTCGCTTGCTCCGCTCCTAAACTGGATCTAGATTGTACTAGAAGAGACCGTCTAGTTCTGTTCTGTTCCAGTTCTTGATCCTTGAACTTGAACACAACCAATTCAGAGCTGGCTTTTTCAGTTAACCACTCCCCCCCAATGCTTTCTCCTTTAAGTTTGCACATGAAAACTATCTTTGCCGTCATTAAATCCACAAGACTCTCCAGCGGAGCATGCATTCCAACTCCATTCGAGAGTCCTCTCCTCTGTTCGTTCCCCCTTTTGTCCATGACTGCGAATTAGCATATAAAACCCACTTTAACCCCTTATCCTTGAAAGAAAGTAAATTCTAATTAACAACTCACGTGACAGTTAATGGCCAAGACTGCGTGCTGGAGGGGCATTTAACCTCGCGCTCTTCTCACCTCACTCTTCCTCTCTCTCTGCAACTCTGGACAAATATGGGCGGGGCTTAGGTCTACGCTCTGGGGACAGCAGCAACTACCAGTGCTGGAGAAATATGAAACTCGGGGATAAAAAATGCGACGGGAATTGTTGACTCTTTTTGTGGCAAATGGATTGTCGCTAATTTTCACTTCTGTCGCGGAAACGTTAACGGTATAATGGCCATGGCCAGGAAGTGAAAAATGAAGAAAGCACACAGCGCTCAAGGACAGTCTGCCTGATTTATGTGTTTTAATGAAGTGCGCGAATGGGTGGTTGTATGTTTCGTGTTTTTATTGATTCCGCTTGCATTAGAGAGATGAAATTCTAGGGGAAGGGCGAACTTTTTGAATCTCATTTTCGATCTAGGGACTGCGTGAAGTGAATCGAGTCATAATAATAATCAGTCATAATGGCGGCGCTACTGTCCGAGGTGGACCTGGGCCTAGCTTCTCAGCAGTCGAGTCGAGGCAGATTATTTATGAGAAAGATTTTGTGTCTTAAAGGCCATTCGGGTGCCTAGGAGATCATGTCTTTGCAGGTCTGATGAATCACACGATCTAAAATTATCGATCGTGATACTGGAGCTTCAACATGAGCATTTGGCAGAAGGAGAAGAAGATCGAACCTCCGGTATAACGACCGCGGACGCAAGACAGCTTGGTCTTGATGACTGAAAGCAGCGTGTTCAGGACCGTCAACGATGGAAGGCAGTGATATCTCGGGCTCGGACCCTCCATGGGTTGTAGGCCTGTTGAGTAAGTAATGAATCACAGGGGCGTCTCGTGATTGTGTCCTCCGACTGGCTCAGAGAAAGAACTCAGTTCTACGGACTTTTGGAAGATCGTGCCTCTTGTGTTGACCAGAGAGATCTGAACGATCTTCTCAAGAACGATGGGTAGCTCTGGTTTGATCACTGTGGCGGCTGAAAGTTGAGCGAAATTACATAGGTTAGTCCATGTTTTTTTCCACGGTAAAAATCGAAGTGCGCGTCGCCTTGTATGAATCATTTGGCATTTTAGGTCTCGGTGAGTTCATTACCATTCTTTCAGTACGCAACAGAGAACGTCCACGTACAAGCTGACGCACGGTGCCACCCGAGGAAGAGAAGTTAAAAATGTCACGGCACCTTGGCGCACACAAGTTGAGGAGGGATATCGGCTGGCTTGGTGTAAGAAACTGGAGACTTCTGGCGAGAGATTGTGCTGGCTGGAGAGGCATGTTGAGTGAGGACCAGGTCAATCTCGGACTGTAGCGCCCTAAGAAGGAGAAGAGTTCATTACCAACCTTGATGGAGTAGTGCGAATTATCCATAGTCACCCTAGACAGTCTGAGGGATTTGGCAGGAATGTAAAAACTAGACGTGGCGTTGTACAGCTCGTTCCTATTCCCGCTGGCAGGTCGACGAATAGGAGCTGAATCTCGATCTGCATTTCTTGGGTTTTTTCTAGGATCTGACGTTGTGAGAAGATTTGGTCGATGGTGGACTTCCCCGTCCAAAAACAGCGCTGATAAGGACAAATCTCGAACCTGTTGATGTCAATTCATACATCCGACCGATGGCTGGGTTTTTCTGGGGAGAGTAAGTTGAAAACTGTCTGCTTATGGTTCGTGGGCAAGGATGAGTAAAAAAAATAGAAACTGCCTCCTTTTTTGGACTGAATTCATACTGTTGTGTGGAAGGAAACTGGTTCTCCGTCCTTTGCAACCAAATGCGGTGTTTCTTTCGCTTGTACTGAGAGGTAAACACATGTTCTCCTTTCTTTTTTGCAATAACAGAAGTCTCAACAAGCAGAGACAACGCAAAGCAACGAATTTCAAGGGAACGACTGCAATTTTGTCTGGGAAACTTAGAGCACATCATCCGGGTTGTTCTTTATCACAGAAGACTCAGGTTTAACCAAGCAGTGCATTGTTCAGTGAAGTCAATTGCTTCCGTGTGGTATTTCAGCTGCTTTTACTTCTTTTGAAGGTGCTTCAGTCTGGGATGGACTTCTTCTAAGGGGCTACAGTCCGGAATGGATTTACTTCCTCTTTTTTGATAGCTCTACGGTCCGAGATGGAGTTCTTTCTCTTCATCTGATGGCTCTACAGTCTGGGATGGACTTCTTCCTGTCCTTGGGATGGATTTCTTTTTCTTAAGGGGCTGCAGTCCGGGATGGACTTCTTCTTCTTCTGATGGCGCTTAAGTCCAGGATGGGCCTGTGCCACAACTAACCCGATCTGTAGCCAGCTGTCTCCAATTACGCACGCCGTCGGTTTCGTGGGCGTCCTCTGCTGCTTTGTCTCACGGGTGCGGAGTCGAAGAAGGTTCGGGCTGCAAGTCGGCTGAGGTCCTTCTTCACTTGTGTGCGGCATCAGTTTCGTGAGCGTCCTCTACTGATCTGTCCCACTGGCGAGGAGACTTCGAGCTGGAGCGCATCAGTTCGGCTGAGGTCTTTCTCATCTTGCGTGCGGCATCGGTTTCGTGGGCGTCTACTGCGTCTACTGCTTTTTTCCACGGGCGCGAGGTCGAAGACTCTTCGGGTTGAGGTCCTTCTCCTCTTGTGTGCACCATAGCCTTCGTGGGGGTCCTCTACTGCTCTATCCCATGGGCGCGAGGTCCAAGTCTCTTTGAGTTGGTCCAACCATCTCGCCTTGATCTGCCAAGCGGTCCTGATGGAATCGCATTCAAGGCACGCCTCGAAAGTCGTGATGCTGGGGACATTCGTGCCACTTGTCCAAACCATCGACGTACAGCCTTTTTTGTTCGAAGAAGCAGCTGCCCAACGTTGATTTGAGTTCTCACCCTCTCCCGGCGAGTAATTCCCACGAAGAAATCTCATCTCGGCAGCTTGTATTCGCGATCTTATTCTTTCGGTCATTACCCAAATTTCACGACCATAGGGTGGTCACTTGTGAGGCCCAGGTCCACCTCAGATTGTAGCGCACTAAGAAGAAGGTGGTCCCTTGCGAGATCCAGATCCGCCTCGGACTGAAGAGTCCTAAGAAGAAGGTGGTCCCTTGTGCGGCCCAGGTCCATCTGAAACTGAGATTGATCACTTGATCGACTTCAAAGACAAAATAAAACGCAATTCTTCATTGTATATCCTTATTTATTCAACAAATGTTTTTTTTTCTTCATTTTCTCATTAAATTCTTACGATTAAAACAAGGTTCCATCGCATGTATCTACTAAATTTATTCTCTTTACGTAAAAAAAAGAAAGTAAAATTGAATATCTCTCATTCCTCGCTCTCTTTCTCTACCTCATCTCATCATTTAGCCTTTTTCAGTGTCTCATAAAACTTAAAAACTACGCAAGCACGACTCGAACTCCGCTCGAGACAATCATCGTCGAGTGACTTCGATGAAAAAAAAAAAAAAAACACAAAAAATATCTCATGTCTTCTGAAATTTTAGAAATTTCAACAAAAAATCCTCTCAAAACTAAAACAATCGAAGAGATACAGTTAAAGCAACACCTTAGCTCTAGAAATTTGTACAAAAGATCTCAAGAAAGAGTCAAAATCAAAGCGCTTCTCTGGGACACCAGGACACCTTATGTACAGTCAAATGGTGCACGAGTTTCGCTTGATTTTTAATTCATACCTACACACATACAAATCTTGTCTGTCTATTTGTTTAAATGTAAATACTTCACCTAGCTAGTTAGTAAAATATTCTGTTTTTTTTCTTTTTGTTTTTTGTTTAGTTTCGGTTTCCCGCACGAGTGTACACGAGTGAGAATGACACAAATCGAAAGATGCAGCATAGGCGCGGTGGAAGTACATGCTCAAGACGGGCGGGAGGGCAGACACTAGTCTTTGTTTGAGTTCAAGAAAATCTATGTAGCACGCTCTCTTCAGTGGTGTTCGGTTTTTACTCTATCAGCTAATGACTCGGATGCTAATTGCAATAAAAATAGTTTCTCTCTCTCTCTCTCTCTCTCAGTGTGACTTAAAAATTTAAATAAAGTTGTTTCTCTTTGCATTTTGCATCTGTTGGGTTTGCTTATGAACATAAATGCGATACGAACTGCTGCCATCGGTTGGGTCTTAATTCATTTCATTCATTTTGGGTTCAATCGTTCTTTTTTGGTGAGTTCTTTGGTGATGTCTTTCCTAAACAAAATAAACGAACAAACAAACAAATTTCAAGTGTAAATCAAAAGGAAAAAAACTGAAGATCGTGAATGAAAAACAGAACACACATGCAAACGGAAAAACTGGGATGACAAAACCAACAATCAACTGAAACTAAGTGACACACTCGTCCACGTGAATTCTGTTCAGCATCGTTCTAAACTAAGGCTGTACACATAAAAACTGAGTTATTGTCCAAAACGGCTCCCCCTTCGTGCGCCACATCTTCACACTCAGACGCATCGAGTCTTAAGGCTACTTCTGCAGTTTCGTTTCGCTTTCGCTCTTTTTAATATAAAAACGCTATCGGAGAGTACAAAATGTGATAGATTTCGGTTTTGTTCGGTTAATTGTTAGACGATCTTGATTTTAATGTCGTACGACGTGTCGACAACATCGACACGGGGTTTGTTCACTAGTTTTCCATGTGCATGTGCTATAATTTTAGGATGAACATAATAGATAGGACCTTTGAACGAAACACAAAAGGAGACAACGTGATTGTTTGTTTAATTCTTGCAACAGTCAATACAAATGATGGAGAAGTATGTGATTGAGAATTTGAATTGAACTGAAAATTAATGCGAACTCAACTGAGGAAAAGAAAAACGTAATCATTTACCAAGCATTCTAGGCACTACAGTGGACAGTGGAATGTTGTGGACTGAACTGGTCTCAAGGACAGGCGGGGGGCAACTCTAAGGTCGCCTGGGTGGTGATTTCTGTTCTCCCAACGGGGGAAAGGGACTTCGGGCATGGGTAGATTGGTTAAAGGGTGCCCTTGCGACTAGTGTCGTAGCTCACTTAAGCCCTGTGCCCTGGAAGTGAGATACATACAGGGTGGGCCATCTAGTGGTTGCTTTTTAAATCAAAGGTTATTTTGACACTGACAGATGTTTCCCGCTCGAAATCTTGAGCGAAAGTCAGTATCATACCTCCGGGGAACGGAATGAGCCGCTTTACACTTGAACAACGTTGGGAAATGTTGAAAACTTATTTCCAAAGTGAGTGCTGTGCAGCCCAAAACAGTGCGTTTTTTGAAAAGAAGTTTTGGTCGAAATGAAGCATCCGCCGCCTTTTTTGAAAGAAGTTTTTGGCCGAAATGAAGCGGCCACCGCGACTGCGATTGCTGTACGCAAGTTTGTGCAAAAAGTTCCTGAGACTGGTGTGCTAGTGGACATCACTCATGATCTCCGTCGTCGTACGGTGCTCACAGATGAGAATGTGGGCGAGAGTGAGACTCAGTGCACGACCATCACTCGCCATCGATCTCAGCAGCTCACCATTTCACGCACTAACCTGAGGAGAATTCTGCACAAAGATCTCGGATTCTTCGCTTACAAGGTGCAATCAACTCAGCAATTGAAGGCGCGCCACCATCCGCTTCGCAGTTTAGGCCTTAGAGCAGCTTGAACTGGACAACGATTTATGGTAAAAAATCATCGTTTCTGAAGAAGCGGATCGGCATACAAAATTCCCGCATCTGGCGCTCGGCTCAGAACCCGCACTTTATTTTCGAGAAGCCAATTCACAGAGATTCACAGAGAGTAAAAGTTTGGTGCGGATTGTGGAGTAATGGCATCATTGGACCATTTGTCTTCGAAAACGATTCAATCCGTGAAACCATCAACAAGATTTTGGAAAATTGGGGTGACTGTATGCGCTACTGCGCGAAGCCAGCCGAGGCAGCCACATGAATGATAACACTCCAGGCATAGATCTAGCTTCTCCTCGACGAAGGGTGGACTCCAAGGTCTGATTTTGTCAAAGAAACCACTGGTTTTTGACCGCTCATATGGACAGTCAGCTTTGAGACTTCTTTTCTGCTGTTTCGAGGTGATATTGGCTGCTGTCGCCTGCACAGCTTTAAGACTTCTTCTGACAGCAGCCAATGTCACCTTAAAACAGCAGAAAAATAAGTCATAAAGCTGTTCAAGGAGAGACTAGATCAATGCCTGATGTCCGTTTCTCCTGTTGGGGGAACAAAAACTCATGTGAGCGGTCAAAAAGCAGTGGTTTCTTTAACAAAAAATCAGACCTTGCTGCTTACCCTTTCTCTCACAGTCACCAAGGCTTGTTAAGCTTGTATGTAGGGATCTGGGAAATCAATTTCCTGTGCAGAATCATTGTGCTCGTGTTCAAGTCTTGACCATTTGAACTGTTCAGTGGCTGAGAAGTGCATTTAGATCAGAGTTGATCCATTGTGCCGCCGCATAGATTGACATTCTTCTCCTTCTAATAGCGCTACAGTCTGCGGTGGACCTGGGGCGCATAGATGGACATGAGTAAATCCATTTGTTCATTTGTAGGATTCAGAGCTAATTGGTGCCTCACTGAGGTCACAAATGCTTGCAAAGAAGTAGCCCGCTAAAAAGTGTCTTCGACCGGGCGCCAGCGTCAAAAAGATGCAGAATGTTCTCCACTCCTTCCTCATCTAAGTAGCTTCTGTAGGAGTCATTTGACAGAACGCTGACTCTGCTTTCAAAGAAGTATGCCCTCAAAAAGTGTCATCAAAGGCACGCCAGGGTTTGCCACGTACAGTAAAGATATGAATATTCTCCACTTTTTCATCAAATCCATTTGTTCACTTGTGAGAAACTATCTGGAGCTAATTGGTGCCTCACGAAGGTCTTTCAAAGTAGAAAGCTAAGAAATGTCTTCGACCGAGCGCCAGCGTCGGTAAAAATACAGAGAAGACGTAGAATGCAGGGAGATAAGTCTGCTCTCAATGAGGCCTTCAGTGGATGAGCATTTGAGGCATAGTTCATGGAAACATGGTGGACGCCAGCTGCAAGTCTACTGGAATACGCCCACGATGGCACACTCTTTACATATGTTGCTCTATTTCGCCATTGGTGGCAGGATAGAAGTTCATTCAATGCTGTGTGTGTCTTTCAGAATACAAAATGTCTGAAGAAGCATTCTAGCAAAAAGCATTTACAGTTAGAAAATATAAAATTGCATACCAAATACACGACAATATTTGTACTGTTGCACACCGAACAAATGCTGGTAAATTTTGTAACGGGCTAAATCGAACACAAAACGAAAAGAAAAACACAAATGAACGGATAGAAAGTGCCGTTTAAAAAAAAAAACAATAAGGTACACCAATTCAGTGCATCAAAACACACACAAAACATCAAAAATATCGAACATCGAGTGCGTCGCAGTTGAAGCGCATACCAACGTACCTTTTGAGTCGCCTCTCAGGACGGCGGAGTCTCTGAATTCTACGTTAACCTTCTTCATTGGGGAGTTTTGATGTTTCTTCTTTTCAGTCGTTTTCTGCAAGACAAAGAAAGAGGGGGAATTCAAGCTGAACGATGGATGAGTGCGTGGGTGCGTCTTACCTGCCATAGCACACAACAGTAGACAAATATGATCGATATAAGGACCTGCACCGTTAGCCAAATGACAATGTTTATCGCCTGTGTACGCTCGAACAACTCTCGGCCATTCTTGATGCAAAGAACCGCCTCAGAGACCATTATCGCTCCGTAAACCCAACACTGTGTGCCTACTCGCTTGCAGCGGGAGTCTGTCACGTAGGTGTAGTATTGTCTGCAAAGAGAATTCCTCATGAAAACCTGATCGTCACGAACCAAATGAAGGCCAAATGGACCCCAAATGAACGCCAAATGAACCACTAAATGAAGACCAAATCTCACCTTACAGACGGCGCAACGAACAGGCCGATGAAGATCAGTCGACCGATGACTATGTAGTGATCTGGAGGCATCTCGAAGATGTGTTTCAAAAAGAATGTGTTCAGTTCTGTTACCTGAAACGAAGAGCAGACATATGAGGTGGATTCGTCCAGGATTCGTCTAGGATTTCATGCACTCACCTGCCAGAAGATGACTAGTTGACATACAGCAGCGTATCGCATGTACGTCGACTGTGGATCCAACCACCGGATGGATGTCCAGCTCTCTGGGGTGAATTGCAGCACAGCCCGCTTAATTTTGCCACTCGTCGACGAGATGTCCCGTATGCTGGCCCATTTGTACTCGCGCATCTCCAGAATCTTGCAGATTTTCAGTCCGACCCAGATGCCCAGGCCGTTGCAGATCAGTACGTCCAGTATCAGCGCATCCCACCAGCACTCCAAGAAGTTTGGCAGCAGATGCGCGAATGTGATCTCCGTGATTTCCCACATGACCGAAATGGCCCACAGGATGCCCATGTGCCGGATGAGAATCGCTTTGAATGCCCAGCCCAAGAAGTGTCCCCACGCGAAGACGTCCAGGTGTCCCTTGACCCTCTCGAATGAAATATCCGAACAATTGACACCGTATTCCTGGGGAAGGAGAAGAGATTGAGTGTGAGTTTGAGCAAAGAAGGGGGTTGACTGAGACTCACCTTGTCCATGTTGATGTGGAAGTCCTTAAGCTTCGGATCCAGCCAGTAGAATATGTTCATGATGGATTTGTAGTTCTGGAACATGAGAAACTGCAGCGCCAGCAGATAGAGCACCGAGCATCCGAACAAGATCCGCCACACGGCGGGATGCGGTCGTGTGAATGGTCCATTGGGGAACGCTAGCACCGATATGATTAGGAAGAAGAATACAACGCATAGCATGCCAGCCCAGATGTTCTCCTCGAAATTTCCTTCGTCCCTGCAATGAACACAAAACAGTCAGTTCAATGATTCGTCATCAGGGAAGGGCAGCTGTCTTTAGCACACCCATGGGGAAATGTTTGCCTAGCACCTAAGTGCAAGTTCATGAACTTAACCCTCCCCCCCGCCGTGGTTCTGTCATTCTTTTTGGCAGCAGTTCGCAGCACAAAATGTATTGTGTCAACAAAATATTAACGCCTCATTCTATGCCAATTATTTTACGGTTATTTTTAGGTCCCCCGTGCAACAAGTTGTCTTGTGAGTTGGGAAAGAAAAATCATGAACCTCAAGGCCGAGCGATAGTCTGCCGCGCCGGCCCTGGCAGGAAATGAAAATCACAAGCGTTCTGAGTGAAACTCGAGGCACGAGTGGGAACTTGATTATCGTTCGTTCGCCTCTGAGTGATGTGATGTGGGGAGGAGGCTACCAGTGCGTAGATCAGTGGGAGAGGGAGATAAGATAATTTTTATGAGGTAATGGATGGCGTTGCCTCATAAATTGTACCTCGGACTGTAGCGCCAGTCTATGGATGGCGTTGTTGTAGAAGTCCACCTCGGACTGGATGGCGTTGCTGTCGAGCCTAGGCCCGTCGGACTGAGTCTGGCGTGATACTATGAACCAATGACGAAACCATAACCCACATACAAAACAATGGCTTCCAGAGAGTGATAAGACGGCGTCCTCCATGATAATTGTTTGTTTGGTGTGCACAGTAGTTGCCACTGACGTGGATTCTCACTGATAAGCCGACTAATAATACGTTCGTGTGAACTCGTTGTGTGCTCCTAATCAAGCATAGAACCGGATCTGATTTACAAAAGAGGTAGGCGATTGGGGAAATCATAGTTTCTGGTTCAAGATCGTATGACAATTGTGGCATGACCGGAGAGGGGATTGGCCGGACTTTGTGGGATGCCGTGACCGGAGAGGGGATTAGCCGGACTTTGTGTGATGCCATTACACAATCGAATCAGGGAATAGCGGGTGAGGAATGTGATTCATTTTGACGTTTGATTCGTGGGATGGATGGACTTTAAGTGGAGTGGAGAATTGAAATCACGCCACCCAGCAAAGAGTCTTTGTTGAGAAATTTGATAGCACACGCTGCCGCAGATTATGTGACCCCGGAGGGAGATAAGCCTAGTCATTGGATGGGCAATTAAGGCACATCAGAGACATTCTGTTCAGCCGCATAGTTTCAATGAAACACGATAAATGACGGCAGCAAGCCCTCCTCTTCTTTTTACAGTCAAAGGTGGATCTGGGTCTTACCCAATCTCCAGCCAGCAAGATCTCTCGCCAGTTGTCTCCAGTTTCGCACACCAAGCCGGACGATGTCCCCCTCGACTTGTGTGCGCCAAAATGCCATGACATTGTGAAGTGAGATTGTGGCACGGCACCGTGCGCCACCTTATACGTGGACGTCCTCTGCTGCGTTGTCCCACAGGCTCAGAGTCGAAGACTCATCGGGCCGGAGCTAAGTTGTCCATACGCTCTACATGGCCTCGCCATCTTAGGCGTTGGATCCGTAGACGCCTGGCTAGACTCATGTCGCTGTACAGCCCATACAGTTCGTGGTTGAACCTTCTCCTCCAAAAGCCATCAACGCAAACAGGATCAAAGACCGCGCGCAGATCTTTTCTCTCGAAAAGGCCAAGAGAGTGCTCATCCGCTTGGGATATTGTCCATGCCTCTGCGCCGTACAGCAGGACTGGGATGATCAACGTCTTGTATAGAGTCAGCTTGGCCTTCCGAGAGAGGACTCAATTGCCTTTTGAGCCCAAAAAACAGCAGTTGGCAAGAGTTATTCTGCGTTTGATCTCGGTACTGATGTTGTTTGTACTGTTTACTGCGGAGCCAAGGTAGACGAAGTCCTTAACTACCTCAAAGTTATTGCTGCCTATGGTGACGTTCTGGCCAAGTCGTCGATGTTGTGCGTCCTTTCTCGATGACAGCATATACTTGGTTTTACCCTCGTTTACCGCCAGACCCATTTTAGCCGCTTCCGTTTCAAGGCTCAGAGTCTACTGAGTCACTTTCACCCGAGCACATGGAAACTTCAACTTAGGTTAGGGGGCTGCTAGTGAATTCGAGCACACTTAGACCACGTTGGTCCATTGTGATACGCATAGTCAGACTACTACCACGGATCGACTGTTCCAGTGATAGCGCCGTTAATTCGATCCCAACGGCAAATGGTTACTGGACCAGACTTGAAAAACCGGATAAAACCGTACAAACTTTGCTTTCACTGGGATTCAAACCTGGGACCCAGATGCATAATTCCAATGACACATGATAGGCGCCAGCTGCATATCTACTGAGTCATTGCAACACGAGCACATGGAAACTCCAACTTAGGTTAGGGGGCTGCTAGTGAACTCACGAGCACACTTAGACCATGTTGGTCCATTGCGATACAGTCAGGGGCACAATAGATCTTGAAAGTCGCGGTACAATATACCACAGTCAGACTACTACCACTGATCGACCGCTCCTCCAGCTCACATCAACCGATTTTAACCGAGAACAAATAAATATCACACCCGCTCACAGATGTCGGAGGTTTTTGAAGCACTACACTGGAGCACTCAGATTGAAAAACTGGTCCATTGTACTGCCAGGTGGCAACCCACTCACAGATACTTGCATTTTTTGAGAACAGCGGCGATCATTTCACGTCTGAATTAACAATGTGTACTCCAAAAGCATTCGTCTCCGTCACGCAACACCTTTACATGCTCAAACGTTCACTTATATCCAAACAGCGCACCAAATATCTCACAAACAACTAGAAATTCTTCGTTTCATCACCGTCTCTGTCAGTCTCTGCAGTCAATTGCAACAAACTATGCTCCGAATCGAATGATAAACAACCAAACAACTGCAGCCGCACCGAACAACAAAATTTTGCATCTATTTTTCGCCAATCACTGCCAGAGAATTCAGTAAACAGCATTACTGATGCCAAATACAGCATACGAGCAAATTTTATGGAGCACAGCAGAATTTGGACGTGATTCAAAATTCGTCTGTAATTCAATTCTCCTATGTCTCCGATAAAATAGAGAATATTCCATCACCTGATGAAGGCTTCAAGTTCATCACCCGCCACAGGAGCTGTCACTCAGTTCGCACCCCGCAAAAAAAATCTCTCTCACATGGTCACCGTGTGTGTAGCATGAAATATCCACATTCTCAGCCACCAAAGAGAAGACGGAACACGTGTGAATAGCACATTGGACAAATCTGAGTAATAACCATGAGTAATAACCCCATCGAGCCCCACCAGCGGCACTCAAAAGAGACCAGCTAATTTGAGAGGAATGAGAGAACGGGGAGAGTGGAAGAAAAAAAAAGTGTAAAATTAAAGAAAAAAATGCAAAATGAAACCCTTCCACTGCTGGGCGTTAAGAGAGAGAGACCCGTACTGACAGGTCTTGTGTATAATCGATAATCAAAGGGTTAACTATATTTTTTTTCTGATGAAACACTTACTCCTCCATTGGTCTGGTAATTGAATTACAATCCGCATTCCAATTGGAAGGTTATCCTTTTTCTTTCCGTTCTTTCTCTCGCAAACACAGTCTCGCTAAATCTCGAGCATTTTCTGAATTGAATTCCCTAGGAACTAAATCTAGAACGACGACGACAACACACAACACTCTCGTACAAAATCGATTTGCATTCACTTTTCATTCAGAATCAGCAAAAAAAACCCCAAAAAATAAAAAAAAAAAAACCACACACACACACAGCCACTCTCGAGTGATTCGGATATTCTTGTTCAAATTCGCATTCTCATTTCGTTGGCCCGGCTACGAAAAGGTTAATTCGCGCTTGCATAACACTGCGTTTGGGGGACGATATATAATTACTGGTGGGTCGTGTTCTTCGTTTTTTTTGGAAGTCTAATTTGCGGCGACGACGAAACAATGAAACAAAATACAAATACTGCGTGTAAATTTTAGTAGCAAAACACAGAGCTCAACTGTGGAAGAACAAGTGTACAAAAGGAAGAGCTCAAGACAGTGTGGCTGAGCCCAGTGGAAAAGGGCGGTGGAACACAGCTACGAACCGGAAGAGAGAGAGTACTTTTTTTTTCCTCTGTTCATCCATTCTCTATCGACCCTGCGCAAAATCTGGAGAAATGTCAGTGAGGAGATTTGTTTATATCCTCCACACATCCTCCACCCCCATCGATGCATTTTGCATTCACATCTCCTCCTCCTTCAACAAAGAAACTGATAACTGACTGACTCCGCATTCGATCAACTCACCTGACAAAGGCAAAGTACATAACACTGATAATGGAAACGGCCAGCAAAGTGATGGTGTGTGGTTTGTAGAAGAAATCCAAAGAAATATCATCTACAGGACGTTCATTGACGATCACAAATGTATCGGCGATCTCGTCTGGTGTTGCTTTTCGTGCAGCATGAGGAGTCGGCTTTGTGTTCGATGTCTGGGAAGGTTTTTGATTTTGTTGTGTTGGAGCCGTTGCTGGTTCGGAATCTTCTCCTCCTGGCGCGTGTGGAATTGTGTCATTTTCATCCTCACCGCCACTGCCCGGCGTACGCGCACTTGTACGTTTCTTCATAATTGGGACGTAATTTGTTTGAATTCTAATCGCTGACTGAGGGTTTGTACTGATTTTTCAACCACGGACTGGAGATGATAGCTACGGCGATTCTTTAACACTTTTAATGCGCTCTAATTGGTCGGTTTTAATTGAAAAAATTCATTGCGAAACAGAATTTGGACTAATATCTCGCAAATTACGCAAAAACCGCACCGAATTCCACTAACGTTGCGGAAAAAATGAACCGAATCAGAATGATGTTTTTATCAGTCTTTTTTTTCTTCTTTTTTGCTGATTTGACAACTGTCAGATGTGGTGGATGGGAAAAGTGAGTGTGTTCAATGGTCGATAAGAATTTCCCTTTGAAAAATTTCAACTAATTTTGCGATCAAATAGAAAAAATGGGAGGGAGGTAGATGATTTTACAGTAAAAATTCTGAAATTGTTCCCAACCCTTTGTGTCAGACGTGATTTTCATGTGTTTTGTATTTCTCGAGTGTCAACCACGAGCTTTCTCCCCTCCTTATCAAAATCGTACTCACCTCACTGTCAAATTGACATGTCAACAACCAGCTGATTTCCACCCCCACTCTTATCCAAATCTATTTCGAAGGGAAAATGTTCCTGAAAAGTTTTAGAAATATTGTGAAATTATCGCATTCAAGCCTTAACATAAATTTCTCCATATACAGAGAACTTCGAAGAATATCCCAACCTCTTGTGAAGCCCCAAGACACCGCTGTCACCACTCATGAACTCAACAGACAGACCACCAAACCTGCACCTCAGCCAAACGTGGACGATAGCCTCCATGAAATCCCCGAATCGCAGCTACCCGCTCTCCCAAAGGCAGAGAAAACCTATCTGCCAACCTTCAACTTCGCCGCTTACATCAACGAGTCTGAATCCCTGCAGCAGTTTCTGAAACTTGGAGTAGACCTGCACAGCATTGAGCGTCGAAAGGGATTAGCAGAGTTTGTCCTCAAATTGGATTTCAACAAAAATGTGAAACCCCACCTGACATTTCTCCACGATATCGGAGTGGAAGCAAACCTCTTCGGTGAAATAATCACAAAGAATCCCCTCATCTTCAAAGAAGACCTGGAGGACTTGGAAGTCCGCGTGAATTACTTGCAAGTAAAGAAATTCAGCCCCACACAAATCACAAGGATTGTGACAAAGAACCCCTACTGGTTGATGTTCTCAACAAAAAGAATCGACAATCGTTTGGGTTACTTCCAAGAGAACTTCAAACTGAAAGGCGACGAGGTGCGGTACCTGGCATCGAAGCAACCGAGGCTAATCACCTACAACATGGATCACATACGAAAGAGTACGTTCTGCATCAGCGAAGAGATGGGCTTCGAACCGGAGGAAACGAAGTGTCTGCTGTTGAACAAGCCCAAGCTGTGGATGATGAGTAAGTGAAACCTGTTCCACACAAGGAAATCTTGCTGAGCACGTTTTTCTTTCCAGATTCCGATGAACTTGTCGAGCGTTTCTCTTATGCTCACAATCAAATGAAGCTCTCACACAAGATGATCATTCAGTTTCCAGAGATTTTACTATCGCGTGAGTTTCGCATTCGAGAGCGACATGAATTCCTGGAGAAACTTGGTCGTGCTCAGTATGATCCAACGAAGGATTTGTATGTTTCCCCGAAGACACTGGTTGAGGGGAATGATAAGGATTTTGTGAACAATGTGGCTAAGTGTGATATGCAAACGTATCATATGTTTTTGAGAACGAGATAGATATGGAGTGGAAATAAATGTGATTTTTTTGAAAAATGGGGTTATGTTCTGATGACTTTTTTTTCTTTTTTACTGGACAGCACTTGTCTTCGACTCTGAGCCTGTGGGGTAACGCAACAAAGGATGTTCACGTACAAAGTGGCGCACATAACGAAGCGATCCACAAGATGACACTCCACCAAGTGGACGCGTTCCGTTCTGAACCTGTGGGACAACGCAACAGGGAACGTCCATGTACAAAGTGGCGCACACAAATCGAGGGGGATCTCGGCTGGCTTGGCGTGCGAAACTGGAGACAGCAGGCGAGAGATCGTGCTGGCTGGAGAGACATGTTGGGTGCTTTCCGCAACTTATTAGAAATGCTTTAGATCTTCAACTAGATCTTCAAGCCGCAGTGGGCTAACCGAAGGAATTTATCTCTAGATTCCAAAGATACTCCCTAAACGTTTAAGGTGGTGGACCCAAGTAAAGAGTGACCTCAACCAGTTTGACGTGCGCAATTGGCGACATCTAGCAAAAGAGAGACTTTTTCGGTTGAAGCCCAGGTCCACCTCGGACTGTAGCGCCCTAAGAAGACAGCATTTGTTTCGAGGTTGAGAGTGGTATGCTAATGATGATGACAGCACAGCGGTTCACGTCAGAATAACAATGAGAGCAACAGACAAACGAGGGACAATAATGGCTCCCATTTGAATGCACGGCATAGAAGTCATTTCAGAGTTAGATGGTTTGGCGTTGATGTCATGACCTCTCTGGGGTACAACAAGATCATCCTTCTTCTTCTTCTTGTGGTGATACAGTCAGACGTGGACCTGGAACTCAACCAAAAAATCTCTTTTGCTAGCTGTCGCCAATTGCGCACTTCAAACTGGTTGAGGTCCCTCTTTACTTGGGTGCACCACCTTAGATGTGCACGTTCTCCGTGGTGTTGTTCCAATGATTCGGAGTAGAAGATTCTCCAGGCCAAAGCCAAGATCACACATGAAGAAGATATGTAAATGAACACTACCTTATCGACGGTGATAACCTCAAAATTGTTTTCGTTGTTCCTGCAGATTCCCCCATCCCATCGGACACCTCCGACACCCTCAAAAACAAACACAAACGCCTCTAGATTCCAGTTATTTTTCTTTAATTTCTATAATAATTTATTTATACATTTTTTTCTTGTTTTCTTTGTTTTCTCTCAAAAGCGGTAATAAAAAGCGAAAAATTACTTATAAAAGAAAAAAAAAACTTCAAAAAACGAACAAGAACTCAGAAGCAAACCATATTTTCTCGTTCAGCCGCTGCTTCCAATGTCCCACTTCTAGTTCAGTTTTGTCTGTTTCATCACATCTAACGATTCACATCCAAACACCGTCTCTCCGTCGTCGTCTGCCGTCCTCTATCCCGCCACACACTCGGATGAAGATGCACACGTGGTTACTCTTGTATCAGATATTTATATATTTACGTTCTTTTTTGTTTGAAATTCATTTATTTTTAATGCATAATTCTATTTGTTTTTATATCAAAAGTAATAAAATAGAAATGTGAGCGTGGTGTTGGTTTTTTTTTTCATTTTTTTGCTTTTTTTTGTTTTCTCGGTTTTTTGGGTTTCATATTCATGCACTATGCTTCTCCTTCTCTTGTCTGAACTTCGCCGCTCTCATCGTCGAATCCACAAATTATATCCTTAATCCCTGTCTAGGGTAATTTCATATAACTTCTGATATAGTTTCTTGTTTTTTTTTTTTTGTTGTTTTTTAAAGAGAATAATAGAAAATTGTAGTAAATAATTGTTTGTTGATAATATGCATAAAATGTGTGTTTTGAAATAAAGTTTTTCTTCTCTTTAATCGAATTGTATCATTCGTTGTTCAGTCAATCACAACTCTTGTGAACAGAATGCCGCGTTTGCTAAGCCATAAGCTGAAACAGGAAAAAGAAACAAAGTCAGTAAATTCGAATGGGACCTTGATCCAGTGGTGACTTACCCCAAGCCAGCTCCCAGGAGGAGCGATAGGACATTACTCAAGATGAGAGAGTATAAGATCTCCCTGGAGAAGAGTGAGTTCTTGCCGACTCGAGTCAAACGGATGGAATAGCCAGCGTTCTTCTTCTTTGGATGTTCGAATTTCCAATCTCTGTAAATGAATAAAAGGTTTGTTTTGATTGTTAAATGATGAGTTGATGTCGGCAAACCCCACAGGCGGAGCAGTAGGGATGCAGTGAAGTGGGAGGGTTATGGTCCTTTTATTTCGGACCATAACCTCGCCGTAAAGAAAGAGGAAGTGATGAATTGATGTCTGACACATCAAAAAAAAATGAGGCATAAAGGAAAGAGACACAAAGGCATGTTGCATGAGAATGAGAGTCCTTAGAAGCATGGATGAATACAAAAGACAGACTAAGCCGAAATTGGAAGCAAAATCTTACTCAACACGAGTAAATTCTTCCGCTGCTGGCATTCTTCTTATACATAATTCCTCTCCGGTCTGGAGGTTTGAAATCACTAGCTGCTGGCGCTATTGACGTGATTAATCGAACACAGCCAGCCGTCAACGAAGCGTTTGAATCGAAGACAGTTAAAATGGATGCAGCGGTGATTGGGGGCAAAACGAAGCACACACTGTCTTCGAGGAAGGATAGCGCAGAATAACTCTTGCCAAAGACTGTTTCCTTGGGCTCAGGAGGTAATTGACTAGCAGAGCCCTCTCTCGAAGGACGAGGCTGACTTCATGTAACATCTCGATCATCCCCGCCCTGCTCCATGGATTGCTCAAGACAGCTAGACCGTGTGAGGCGCATGGACAACATTGCTTCAGCCAAAAGAGTCTTCGACTCCGCGCCCTGGGATAACGCATTCGAGGAAGTGTACAAAATCGATGACACACACAAGTGGGGAAGGACCTCACGCCGAAAAGTCTTCGTCTCTGCGCCCGTGGGACAAAGCAGTAGAGGACGCCCACGAAACCGATGGCGCAAACAAGTGACAAAGGACCTCAGCCAAGTTAGCGTGCGTGATGCTTCCAATCACGCTGGCAAAAAATCGCGTTGGTTAAGGCCCACGTCCATCCTGGACTAAAGCGCCATCAGAAGAAGAGCAAAAACTCCATCCCGGACTGTAGCGCCATCAGAAGAGGAAGGACTCCATCCCGGACTGTAGCGCCATCAGAAGAAGAGGAAGAACTCCATCCAGGACTATGGGGCCAGCAGAAGAGTCTTCAAACACGCGCCCTAGGACAACGCCTAGGCACAAAACCGATGGCGCATACAAGTAGGGAAAGATCTCACCCAAGTCGCGTTGAGGCCCAGGTCCATCTAGCTCAGCAGAGCCAGCAGAAGAAGAGGAAGAAGTCCATCCCAGACTGTAGCGCTATCAAAAGAAGAAATCCCATTTGAAGAAGAAAAAAAAAAAATAACTCCATTCCGAACTGTGGCCCCATCAAAAGAAGAACTCCATCCCGGACTGTAGCCCCACCAGAAGAAGAGGAAGAGCTCCATCTCAGACTGTAGCACCATCAAAAGAAGAGGAAGAAATCAACCCCGGACTGTAGCTCCATCTCAGATCTCAGATAAAATGCATACCTGACTGTAGCGCCATCAGCAGAGGAAAAAATCCCTTCCCGGACTTACAGAAGAAGAGTAAGAAATCTATCCCTGACTGTAGCGCCATCAAGAGAGAAATACATCCATTCCGAACTGTAGCACTATCAGAAGAAAAATTCCCTTCCGATCTGTGGCGCCATCAGAACAAATTCATCCGCAGAACCAAGGAACCAACAAAACTCAACTCAAGAGAAACGAATAAAAGTTCGAAACACTTACGAGAAACAACAAAAGCAACAGAAATCCACAGAAGCCACCCGCACAATGAGAGTGATTCACACGAAATTGCATAAAATGCCAAGCTATCCGGTGTGTGTCAGTGAGTTGGTGAAATTCTACAAAACTCAACGTAATATTCCATTACATCAAGTCAACCTCAATGACCCTTGTGCAATGTTAACGATTATCGTCACAAAGCCGACACGATGAATAATTGATTCCCGAACCAATGACCGTTTGTTTGTTTGTAAACCCTATTCAGTCACCGGTGGACACACAGATCAATAATTCCCAATTGACGGCATAACTTAAGGGAGGAGGGATGAGTTAATTGGTCATGATTTATTTTCGTACGACAGGGGGTTTCAAGTTTTCTCCTTTGAACGCGACTAGACAGGTCCAAATGGGCTGTGACTTGCACTTAAGGTGACGAAGGGACTGTAAAGATCTGACTGCAGCCCACGATTAGAAAGTTCTCAACTCAGTAAGTAAAGATCTGACTGCATCTCTCGTTTAGAAAGTTCTTGACTCAGGGGAATGAATGCAACTAAAGACTCCAGATATGATCTCGAACACGTCGTCGCATGTCACACGTCAAAATGACATCATCTCAACAAAAAACGATCGCTATCGTGTGCAGTGCAATCGATAGCGCCACCGCCAGTGGGTAATTTCAGACAAAAAAAAAACTCCTCTCTGTGAACATTTCAAAACCCAGTCACATGGCATCACACCAAATTCCCTCTCTCTCTGCGAACAATAGCATTAACCGAGCAAACATAGACGTAATAATTGTGCTTTAATTATTGGAATACCGACTGCTGTTGACTGTGAGATAGAAAACATAAGCCACACCACCACCACCGCCACTGTGTATCCAAGCCAAATGAGGCAACGACAAGGCGACAAATGACAGAAAAAACAAAGCGTCTTGCGTCAACTTACTTTGGTGGCTGTTGATCGGGTCGACTGCTCCACTCGCCAAGCCAATCTGTGTCCTTCTGGGTTTCACCCTCCTGCAAGTAAACAGAAAACGGAGGTTATTGAAGTAAATTTTGTCAGGTCTTGAGCATTTACTTTGCTCCAGTAATTTATGTATACATGCTTGAGATCCTCATCTGGGCATAGCTCTGTATTTGGACTGTTTGGTGGTGACTTAGGACTGAAATGAGCAAACAAAACGGAACACATAAGCGAAAGCTGTTACGGGGCTGAGAGATTCAAATGAGGTTACCTGTCTCTTGGTGTGTCACGTCTGGAACTGGCAAGAGATACGACACGACTCGACTGATTCGATTCTCTTTGTGCTTCACGCAACAGTCTCAAATACTCCTCATTGGATGAGAACGGTAGAGGTGTGATTCTGTCTGGGCTCTTGACACCGGCTGTTGCAGCTGCGGTACTCAACTCGATCCATGATTCTAAAAGGAAAGATTCAAAAGAAGAACATTTAATTCATCGCTTTCCCAAATGTAAACACTTAAATGAGAGGAGGAGAGGCAAAAGAACGCACGTGAAGAGGGATGCGCTTCAGATTATGCTGCGTCGTTGCACTTGTTGCAGTCGTAAACGAACAAAAGAAACATTCGTTCACTGCGCAGATGCATTTGGAACCATCAACACATCTCAAGAAAAACAAAAATCAAACCTCCACCCCTCCTACGCACGTATCCATAAAAATGTTGTTGTTCTCCTCTGCATTTTCTGCGATTTAAATTTTCAATTCAATTGTCAACAAGATTATAAAACACAAACCAACAGCAGCCGTGAATCACTGTCAACAACCTCAGCTGATAATTGACTCGTCGGTTGTTGTCGTTTTGTGGACTTTTCAAAAACCATTTCCAAATATACAACAAAATGGAGTATTATTCTAATTTGCAACAGTTACCTAAAAATAACCGCTGATTGCTTGCGTCAATCCGATAATGAACGCTCTCTCTCTCCAGGAAACAAAGAGAAGAAACAAAATCCACACAAGGTCATGCCATTAGCGGTGCACAACGGCATGTGTGCTAAAGAATTCGTATTCACGGTGACAGCTGAAGCGCCTTTCATTGTCACGGCGTGGTGATTCTTGTCACCTGTCCGACTGGCTTCACTCCAAAAGGTGTTCCTGAGAGGAAATGTGCTCCCCCTCCCCCCGGCAGTTAATATGTCCTGAGACAAGCAAATGTGACCCAATTTGGGGTGAGATAAGGAGAACGTATGCACGTACAATCTCTCTCCCACAGTGGCGCAGTTATAAACACGATATTTTAGTTGATTCAATAATAATTAGTTGCGCAATATCTTTTGGATAGTAGCTCCGCTTATCACTGTTGATTGGGTTTTTGCCGTCTCCTATGGAATATTGACGTAGATCTGGGAAAATTGACTCACAAACAAATGTCTACACACGAGCGAGCACTACGCTCAGTTTTGTACAGATGGACAGATAAGCGCGTGTACTTCACTTTAGCTGTTTGTTTATTTATCGTTCGGTTCGAAGAAAACGTTTCCTATTTGCGTTCCCAAAAAATACTCTCTGATGAATTGGAATATTGGGACGAGTCTGGCGGCAATCCAAATTATGAATGCCTTTCTTCACCCATCCATTGACGTGGGATATGTAATGTTCGTCATTGAAATGTGCATTCGATTGCACGATGATTCAATGAACTTGTCTTGGGTAGGAGGATGAGAATGCATTTGGTGAAGAGTCAGCGACTTCAAAGACTTGTTTGAGGAACCACAGACACAAAGACATAGGATTCCCAACTTTATTCAACGCAAAAAGAAGATTTTTTCCAAGTATATAGCGCGAAACACATGGGAACTCATGCAGTTGTCACAGATATCACAAATGACGCCTCCAAATAACCAACCAAGTCACTCCCGCTAAAAAATCATAACTTAATCCCCTTCTTCATTCAAATTTCTATCCATTCCGATACCTCACATCATTCAATTCGTCCTATTTATCGAAAAAATCGTTTCAGAAAATATGTCTTCCAAGATCATTGTTTAAAAGGGGATATCACAGAAGTCGCTTCTAAACGTCCAACCAGGTCACACCCCTTTCTAAACCGTACCTTATTCCACTTCTACATTAAATTTCCTATCTATTCTGATATCCCTCATCCTTCAGTTCATCCTAAGTATCGAGAAAATAGTTTCAGAAAATATCCCGTCTTCCGTGATCACTGCTTGAAAGAGTATGTCACAAAAGTCGCTTCTATGTGACAACCCAAGTCACTCCCTTTACAAAGCCGTACATTATTCCGCTTCTACATTCAATTTCCCATTGATCCTGATATCCCACATCCTTCAATTCGACCTGATAACCGAGAAAATCGTTTCAGAAAACATCGTGTCTTCCAAGAACACGGATTAAAGGAGAATGTCACAAAAGTTGCTTTTAAAATTACCATCCCAGTCACTCCCATTGAAAAATCGTACCTTATTCCCCTTCTACATTCTATTTCCTATCCATTCTGATATCCCTCATCCTTCAGTTCGTCCTAATTATCGAGAAAATCGTTTCACAAAATTTTCTAATCATCAAATCCACTTCGATAAAAACTCGTTGTTTTTCACCAAAAAAAATGCGACCCAGTTGTGTTTTGACTTTACTGCATTTTTTCGGGTGGCACATGCCATTTTTTTCAAAGTCGATTTTCTGCGTGTTTTGACCGAAATTCACCTCAAATGTTTGGGGCTGTGTGTGAAAATGATAAATACAGTTAACTCCATCCAAAATTTGATTGAAAAACGTGGAAATTTTGAGAAAATTTAATTTTTCATTTTTCATGACGTCAGAGTTGAACTCATGAAATTCGCGGGAAACACCTGAATTATTGCTTCTCTGGCAATGCTAAGTTCGTATGACAGTTGATTGAATTGTAAGTTGAGAATTGAAAAAATGTTTTCCATCATTTGGGGAGAAAAAATCGAAGGAAAAAGTTGGTGAATGTGCGTAGAAAATGTTTTCACATTTATTTGGCGTGTTTTCCTGATGGGAAAGTGAGAAATTTTAATGCTTTTCGTTGAAATTGAGAGTGGGTGGTTTCGCTGTCAAAGAGGGGTGTTGCCATGTTTGGTGTTTTGATGAGGGGAAATTATGTTATAAGGTGACTTTAAAACATTTTAAGCAAGGGAAATTTAACAAGAATGTGGTGTGATTGGGTTGATATTTAGTTTCTAAGTCTAGTAGGCTGCAGGAACTGGAATGGGACATAGAAATACTTTCAATTTGGATAAAATATGCCATTTTTAGGAGATCAAAATCAACAAAAATGAGAAGTAATTGATGATTTTACAACTTTCCAGTTTTGAGTCTGAGTGTGGAGCACTGTTAGCGTTTCAAAAATCCTCCAAGAAAAGTAAGTAAGTTTGTCATAAGAGGAAGACATTCGAAATAAAAAAGGACGGCTGGGCAAGTAGCTGAACAAGAGGCTCACAGATGGAGTACAGTAGGGAACCCTTCACAGAAAGGAATTTGTACCTCAATTGACCGACATTATAAGAGTCCATAGAAACAAATACCTACAGCAAGTTTCGGTACATCCTTCAACTTCCTGCTGATTCAACTGCAATTAACATTTTCTTGCAATTCTATCGGCTTCCTTTAGGCCTTAAATAGGGTCTTATTTAACAATTCTGTATCAAGAAACAAATGACACAAAGGTTCATCTTGGTTGCAACTATAAACCCCACAAAACATTTCTCCTAAATCACTCTCAACACGTCTGAACTCTCAAAAATCTCTTCTTTAAGTTTCTTCACAATTTAATAACCCAACGTGTTTATCGTTAAAAGCCTCATAAATTACGCTCTAAAAATGAACCATCCAATTGCCCAGCTTACGCAAGAATTTATGCTCATTTTTACGATATCCGCGGCTGCCCAACCCAAAGAGCCCACCGAGCTCTCCACGAAGCCTTCGCAGATGTGGAAGATGATGTTGTTTTCCGCAATTAGGTCTGGAATTCATTAAATCTTTAACGATTTCCTTTAGATTATATCGTTAAATCGCTTAATAGAAAAACTTATTCCATCCTGCGGTGGCACACGATCTTCCAAAAATATGCTCGTTAAAATCTCGTTTATATTTAGTCATCCCAAATCAAGTCACATTATGCAAAATTATTCAATAGCCCCACCAGCACACTCCATCCGAACGAATTCAAATCGATTCTTGTGGTTTTTTTTTTGCAACCAGAAAGAAGCACTGACTGCATCTGCGGCGAAAGACGTGACAATGGCAACGACACTTGGTGAATTTCCATCTATCGGAGATGACGTGACGTACTGCACGTGCTCGTTAAATAGATTTACGACTTGTCTCTCACGTATGAACTCTTGTTACACACTCACCCTCCTCCATCAGGCGATTGTCTTGCTCTAGGATTCTCCTTAGCAAAGGTCGTCCCCTTATCGTCGCTGTAGACAAACAAAAGTCTCAAAGTCGTATCAACAAGTCAATGAATAGTTCACGGTAGTGGCAGAACCATTCCCCCCACTTGTCGATCCCTCATTTTCCTGGTTCTTCATCGTTTCTGGATCCACTCCATTGTGACTAATAACTTTTCGTCTTGGTCTTTGTAAGCCAGAGAGACGACGTGTTTTTCTTCACTCGCTTCTATTTGTTTACCTTTCTCATTGACAAAGTTCAAAACGTTTCGCAGTTATCGCTCGGCGGGGGGAAGGCAGACGCAAGCTTCGACGAAAGGGAAAAAGAAAAGAAAAGAAAAATTCCACCTTTGACGTCGAAGCGTTTGCTAATTGATTGTGGATTCTTGTTGTTGTCTCGTGCGCTCCTTTATGGCACACACGGTCAAGAACCTCGACTCTCCACACACATACACACACTAATCCCCTAACAATCCCCGCAGGCAATCAACAAATCAGCCCAATGAGTCAAGACCGAGTGCAAATTGCGAATAATTGCCAAGCAGGCAGCCTATAAACGGAAAACTTTCATTGTTCGCATTTGCTTTAGATTTGAGCTGAGAACACCCAACCCGTTAACTTATTTCTAATTAAGATTATTGAATTGAATAAATGGATCTGCGACTATCAGAAGATTCTGTGGAATTTTTCTCATGCGTGTGTGCGGAGATGTCTGGGGAACGAGAGAATTGCCACTCACTTAGAATAATTACAAGCTAATCGGGGGTTTATATCACAGTCGTAAACGTTCCCTTACTGGGTACCGAATGGAAGTGGCACTAGTTTATCAACGCGAAGCGTCGTTTGAAGGTCATTCGATGTGCGCGAGTGTTGGTGACACGCGTTGAAAAATTGCTCACACCTACAACTGTGGGAAACGGAGGAGAAGTGAACGATTATGATTGTGCTTGTGGGTGGAAATAAATGTTTTTTTTTTGGCAATCAGCTCGTTTCTCAGTCGAGCGTGTTTGTTGTTAAACAATTTTTTGTGGGTCAACTATTCTAGATTGACTTGATGTTGTGATGCGGATGCTTGGAGGAGAATTTTTTTTATTGCGTGCTCTTCATTGCGTGCGGTTAAGACAGACGCCTAATTTGACATTTTAAGGGTCTACGAACTTTAGACTGAAGAGCCAACTAAATTGGCCCCATGCGGAAACTTAAAAGAACTAAAACAACCGAGCGAATCCACAGAAATGACATACAGCGACTATAGGAACCGCTTCGCTTAGTTTCGTTAAGTTCGTTCACTTTTGCTTATGTTTACGCGGGAGCAAGGAATCGCTCTTAACGTCCCCAAATGTCGGTTGACAGCCGAATTACCCATAAGATCCTAATCGCTCTCATCGTCTACAAATGTCAGTTTACAGCTTCGTTAAGTTCGTTCACTTTTGCCTGCTTACGCCGAAGCAAGGGATCGCTCTCAACATCTGCAAATGTCAGTTGACAGCCGAATTCTCCATAAGATCCCAATCGCTCTCATCGTCTACAAATGTCAGTTAACAGCTTCGTTAAGTTCGTTCATCTTTGCCACCTTATGCAGGAGCGCAATGAATCGCCCTCATCGTATGAAAATGTCAGTTGACAGCTGAAGTTTCATTGAGTTAATTGCTGCCTACCTACGCAGGAGCGCAGTAAATCGCCCTCATCGTCTGCTAAGGTCAGTTGACAGCTGAAGTTTCGTTGAGTCCGTAAACTTTTGCCTCCTTACGCAGGAGCGCAATGAATCCCCCTCATCGTCTACAAATGTCAGTTGACAGCTGAAGTTAATTTCGTTAAGTTCGTTCAAATTTGCCCACTTACGCGGAAACGCAAGGAATCGCTCTCATTGTCTGCTAATGTCAGTTGACAGCTGATTTCTCGGTTCGTTTATTTCTGCCTACTTAAGCGGAATCGCTCTCAATGATGCAGATGTCAATTGACAGCAGCAGCTTCGATAAGTTCGTTCACTTTTGCCTACTTACGCAGGAGCTCAATGAATCATCCTCATCGTCCTTAAATGTCAGTTGACAGCTAAAGTTTCGATAAGTTCGTTCACTTTTGCCCGGTTGACAGCTGTACTTTCGTTAAGTTCGTTCATTTTTGCCCATTTAAGCGGAAGTTCAAGGAATCGCTCTCATTGTCTGCTGTCAGTTGGGGTGGCTAAGGTTTCGTTAAGTTCGTTAATTTTTGCGGAAGCGCAATGAATCGCTCTCAACGAATGCCAGTTGATCCCAGATGAAAGCTGAATTCTCCTTAAGTTTCCATAAGCAAAGATGGAGACTGTGAAATTTAACGATTCTTCTGGTTACTTTTCGTCTAGTTCTGACATAAGCTTACGTTTTCGTATGTCTATTGGGCTATAAGATGTGGACGCCCTCTGAGGCGTTGTCCCTCTGCTCTAGAGTCGAATCAAGTCGCTTTCTTCAATTTCAGAAGCTTCCAATTGTTACCACTTCTCTGGCGCACACTTTAAACGACAAAAGATGCTTCGACTCAATTCAATTCTTCACCACATTTCCATTCCATAATCATCCAACCGATTGATTCAATCAACAAACGATGTCAAGGTTCCGAGACACATTTCCAAAACGAAACCCGATACGAATCAGAATCAAATCGGGAATTTCACATTTCGAATTGATTCTCCACGACAACACACAGCCTAGGAGCGACAGACACACAGACAACCTCCTCACACCGAGCCATGTGTTGCTTCGCCATAAAGCCAAGCCACGTTGCCTTGAACTGGGGAGTCTTTCTGCTTCAGTCAACCGCAACCGACATGCAAAAACAAACAAGCCAAGCACTGCCTTATCAAGTGCAAAATATAAAACCACTTTATGCCACGACAAACAGTGATCAGTGATCCCCCAGCCCTCTGCGTTTCGGAACATTACACTGCACCTTTCGCGCACCCCATTTCAAATTTAATTGCGACACACAATCAAGGCAGATCTACGATATCAACACATATCCAAACTAACCAGCGGCGAAATCAGAGGCAATTTAGAAGTTCATTCGCCTCGGTGGTGTGCTGACGTTGTTAGGCGACTGATTTCGTTTTGGATACTTTAGGGGACCGGCTAAAGAACCTCAATTAAACCACCACCAGCGCACAGAAGCGTGGAAAAGTTTCCATATCTGCTGGGGACAACGAGTCATTAAACTCTCCCCCCAAACAAAAGTCCTATTCGAATGAATTAAATGTCGTGCGCAAAATGCGACACATCCTCCTTCGACCCACACACAGGCACCCCCGCGCCCTTACGAGGCCGCTCGTCTATGGATGGCGACGACGTGATGTGTCTCTGAGGAATCATGGGCTATTTTTAAATCCGCGCACTGCATTTTGCAATAAATTCTCTTCAAGTTTTCGTTTTTATTTATAAACAATTTCCTCTGTCGTGAGATTCGCACGATTCCCCCAGAGAGGCTGAGGGGGGACAGAGGCAGACAGACACAAACTGCCCGGGAAATGATCGGTGTATGGGTGTCGTGTCTAGGAGCGTAGAACGAAATCACCTTATCACTTCGTGCATAATTGCGTCGCACATGTTTTCGACGACATTCACGGTCTCGATTTACGTCTGCTAAGCAACGTGCAACGGAGAGACACAGCCCACGACGTGATTGCTGCTCATAGACGGGGAAAGGTTGGAAAACCGCAGGCGTAAATTGTGTATCTAATTCAGTGATAACACGATCTGTTAGGGAGGAGAGATTTGAATGTGGCGTGTCTCTGAATGAAACAAAGAACACGCCGGGCTGGGCAGACATGCGAATGGAAAATGTAAACACCTCTGGATGAGGGAAGTTGTAAAATAAATTAATATTCGCTCCGCAGACTGCGGCGCGGGGGCTTTTACTGATTTACGGGTCAAGAGCGATGCTGGTCGTGTGTTTGTTGTATTTTCAAGGGCGTTTCCAGAGTGTGTGTGTGTGGGTACCGGTTTGGAATTGATGCAAATCAAGCAGAATTTGATGAGACGTCGTAAACAAAAGACGTGAGAAAATTATCCACGACGTAAACAGGGGGGACACATCGAAATACAGACACAAAAAGGCATCAAATACACATTTCTCGGGCGTGGTTGAGTGTGCCTCTTCTGTATCCCTTCAGACGAACTGAAGGCCTTCCTCAACCACTGGAAATTCTTTTGAAAATGCGGTCAATCCTATGAGAGAGAATCTAATTTGCAAACTTTCGCACAACACGTTCTCTGCTTTGAAGAGCGTAATTCCATTAAACCCACCCCCGGGAGAAACCCTAGCTGGGATCGTGGTCTTATTGTGTCACCACGGCTAAGCCACCCAATGGGTTAATTTCCACTTAACTCGAAGGAGGTGAAACATTCCTCTTGGCAATCAAAATTCCACTCAAATCAAAGCCCTCCGGCTGTGGGCGGAGGTCTCCCCCTTTATCCATTGATCCCAAATCTAATTTAAAATTCCCTCGACTTAATTACTAATTAAAGACGAACTCTGAATCGACATCTTCTCAGCTGCTGACGGCAGAGAGATACACAAATGCGTTGATTTCTTTGCCCACGTCAACTGTGTGCGACTGCAGATCTTACTCACTGCAGATCCGGTGACGGTAATGTATCGCGTGCCCGTCCTGCCGAGACATCTTGCCTTTGTGTGCATAGACACAAAGCAAAGGTTCACCACCGCGCTATCGCAGCGGATTTATTTTTAGATCCCCGCAATCAGTGTGTCCATTCAGAGATGACATCGTCTTAAGTGCTGCACAATTTATTTATTTCAGATAATTTAATTGACTTGAGCTTTGCGCTGACAAGGCGTAGCGCGCGATTGGGCACAGTCTGACGATTGGGATGCCGGGTTTATTGGCAACAAGTGATGCGTTGCGCTTTGTTCCCGATGCGGTTGTGCGAACTTGAGAATTTTGTGGTATTTTCATACATCCGCAAGTCGGGGACAAAAGCATTTTCTTTCTGAATTCCTATCTTATCTTTGTCGCTCTGCCAACACGAACTAACCTCGGTTTGTCTACACAAACCACAAACTTTCGCTGATAACACGAACGAACTATTTTTGGTGGTTTCCGATGAATGAATGGGTAAAGAATTTCGCGATTTATGCGCGGTCAGGTTGGCAGCTAAAACATGCGCCATCATTCGCAAATAAAAGGAGCTTAAGGGGACTTAATCAAAAAACAAGAAATCTAGCTGAAGTGAGTGATTGAGGCAATCATTCACTTTCAACAGAAGTTTAATTTAACACTCCTCCTTCCAGAGAATTTAAACAAATGATCTGCCATTAACTCTTCAGACCACCCCCGACAGGAGTAGAAAACGAAGCAATGATTTGATTGAATGATCCCTTCAGTTGACGGTGATTGTTAACACAAAATCATGCTCGACGATGATTACAAATGTGCTGTGTCGAAGATAAAAGAGGTCTGTGTGTTTTGTAGTTAACATATGAAGGGAAATTCCTCCCTATCAAGCATTCGTAAACTGAATGCATACACTCTCCAAGTCGAGCCAGAATAGGGGCGTGATAGATTTCTTGTCGAACGATACTAAGCAGCTGCAGATGGTCTGGGGAAATTGTTTGTGACTCGTGTTTGAGATAAGTGCGCCTGATGAGCATTTTATCAACCATTCGTTACCAGAGCCGAGAAAAGAAGTGAGTTGTGGACTGTACTTCGGAAGTTTACGAAACTGAGGTTCCACAAAAACTAAAACGTCAGAGCGTCTTCAAATTGCTCTTAACATCTCTGCAGGTCTATATACATATGTATGTGCTGTGCTTTGTGGAAATTAACATTCAGTACAGGGCAGATGTACATAGAAACTGTTTATTCACTCAAACTGCTTCTGTGCCAAAAAGGGAATATCACAAGTGTGACCTCCAAGTAGCCACCAAAAGCACTCCCCTTACAAAATATTAACTTATTACGCTTCTGCGTTTAATTTCCTATCTATTCTGATATCCCTCACCCTTCGAAACGTCGGATTTAACGAGAAAATCTTTTTAGAAAACGTCATGTCCTCCGAGATCACTGCTTGAAGGAGGATGTCACAAAACTCGCTTCCAAAAGACCGACCAAGTCACTCCTTGTTCAAAACCTTAACTTTTTCCACCTTATTCCGCTTCTATATTTAATTCCCCATTGATTCTGCTATCCCACATCTTTCAATTCGCCCTGATGACCGAGAAAATCGTTTTAGAAAACATCTCGTTTTCCAAAATGACTGCTTGAAAGGGAATATCACAAAAGTTGCTTCGAAATGACCAACCAAGAGACTCCTTTTACAAATTCGTATTTTATTCCGCTTCTACAATCAATTTCCTATCCATTCTGATATCTCGCATCCTTCAATTCGTCCTAATTGTCGAGAAAATCGTTTCGGAAAACATTCTGTCTTCCAAGATTACTGCTTGAAAGAGTATTTTACAAAACTCGCTTCTAAACAACCACTCATGTCACTCCCGTTACAAAATCTTGCCTTATTCTGCTTCTACATTCAATTTCCTATCGATTCTGATATCCCTCGTCTTTCAATTCGTCCTTGTTATCGAGAAAATCGTTTCAGAAAACACCCTGTTCTCCAAGACCACTGTTTGAGAGAGGATGTCACAAAAGTCGATTCTAACTGACCAACCAAGTGATTTCCTTTACAAAGTCGTACCATAATCCTCTTCTACATTTCATTTCCTTTCCATTGTGGTATCGCACATCCTTCAATTCGTCCTAATTATCGAGAAAATCCTTTCACAAAATTTTCTAATCATCAAATCCACTTCGACGAAAACTCGTTGTTTTTCACCAAAAAAAATGCGACCAGTTGTGTTATGACTTTACTGCATTTTTTCGGGTGGCACATGCCATTTTTTTCAAAGTCGATTTTCTTTGTTTTTAGACAGAATTTTCACCTCAAATCTTTGGGGCTGTGTGTGAAAATGATAAACACAGTTAACTCCATTCAAAATTTGATTGGAAAACGTGGAAATTTGGAGAAAATTTAATTTTTCATTTTTCATGACGTCAGAGGTGAACTCATGAAATTCGCGGGAAACACATGAATTGTTGCTTCCCTGGCAATGCTGGGTTTGTATGACAGTTGAGTGAATTGAGAGTTGAAAATTAAATAAAAGTTTTCCATCATTTGGAGAGGAAAAATCGAAGGGAAAAGTTGGTGAATGTGTGTGGAAAATTTTTTCACATTTATTTGGCGTGTTTTCCTGATGGAAAAGTAAGGAATTTTAAGGTTTTTCGTTGAAATTGAAAGTGGGTGGTTTCGCTGTCAAACAGGGGGATTACCATGCATGCTTTTTTTGATGGGGAAAATTATGTTTGTTATAAGGTGATTTTAAAGCATTTTAAGCAAGGGAAATTTCGAAAGAATGTGTTTTGATTGGGTTGATATTTTGTTTTCAAGTCCAGTAGGCTGCAGGTGCTGGAAGAGGACAGAGAAATGCAGTCAAAATCGGTTATAACGACCTTCAAGTGACTGACG
This sequence comes from Myathropa florea, assembly GCA_930367185.1. Lineage (NCBI taxonomy): Eukaryota > Metazoa > Arthropoda > Insecta > Diptera > Syrphidae > Myathropa > Myathropa florea. The sequence goes on along the minus strand of OV884005.1, from coordinate 42,081,184 downwards.
AATTTGGTCGTTGTAAGCGATATGTCGTTGTAAACGATTTATAATGATTTTGGATTACATATAATGGAACTCAGGCGGGACCTAAGAATTTTGTCGTTTTAACCGATACGTCTTTATAGCCGATGTCGTTACAAGCGATTTTGACTGTACATTCAATTTGGATAAAATGTGTCATTTTTTTGTGGCGTGGGACATCTATACTGCCTTGGCCAAATGTATTAGGCACCCGTTAAGATTCGTTAAGCAAAGAAAATTAATGAAATGAGAGGAAAAATCGTTTACAACCTCAGATAATTATAATAATAAAGGCGGCGCTACAGTCCGAGGTGGGCCTGGGCCAGGCTTCTCAGCAAGCACTCATGTTGTGCGTGCTATTGTTCTCTCACGAGCGGACAGTTTAATGCCGACTCCGAACGGCAAGATTGAGAAGCTTCTTGTCAGTGACTCGAAAGATGTGGAGCCATGAACAATTTTTTTTGAAAAATTGTTTATCTGACCTGGGATTTGAACTTAGACTTGAAAGTCCAGTGCGTATGGGTCGACGCACAAATCCAAACGGCCGCGGCGCCCACTACACTTATACTCTTTGAGCATTGTCAGTGACTCGAAAGAGGTGGAGCCGTAATTTTTTTTTTTAAAAATTGTTTGTCTGTTCTGGGATTTGAATCTAGACTGTGGAAGCCTAGTGCGTGTGTGTCGACGCACAAACCCACACGGGCACGGCGCCCACTCACAATCTCAGATAGTGTCGCCGAAAACCACAAAATTCAAACTAATTACAGCAAAAAAAAAAGATAGAGTGCCTGATACATTTGGCCAAGGCTGTATATATTGTGGTGGTATAGTTTAGGGTAGACTTGGGTCTAGATTCCATACGAATTTTAAGTATAAGATCTGTGCTTCTAGGAAGCTTGCTTCGAATGTAAATTGAGTAAAAGGAGGACATTATAATTTAAGAGGACGAAAGGAGGTGAAATTAAGGAATGTTCTCCCAAAGGGATACTGGTTGAAAACCCTTGATTCAACTAAAACTCTTTGACAGATTTATGGAAGTTTCTTTCCAGATTTATGGGAATTTCTTTCCACGTTTCAGACAGTTTCTCCTTCACAAGTAAGCAGCACGCCATCATTCTATTACGGATAAAGGTCAGAGACAAGGACATCCATTTTTCTAATGATTTTGGCATTTACCCAAACAACCGTCATTGAGAATTCATAGATAAGTCTTTCAGGTGGTCAGTGGTCGCAGACGAGGGTATGCTGCAGGATGACAGCCACGACGAACATCCCACCCCCTGTCTTTGCCACGATTAGAGGTTCAATTTTCAATCGAAGTTAATCAAAAATTCCAAAGCTGGATATCTGTTTTCTCATCAAAGAATCTCCCACTTGATCCAGGACAGAAATTATACGGAGAAGTTTGAAATTTCTTCCGAAGGTCCTCTCAAGGTTCTTTGAGAACATAAACCACACGCTGTGCCTCCCTCAGAGAAACACGATATTCAAAAGCAATTGAGGAAATTGAAGGAAACCATTTCCTCCCAGACAAAACCAATGGAAAATTAAGTTTTCCATTTTGCTTTTGTCTGATTAATGACCATGTGTGGTGAGCGTGCTGGTCGGCGGACGACGTCTCCCTTCGGTTGTTTGCTGATATGACCTCAATCTTTCTTCATCCTCCATGCACGAGTCTCACTGCGACTTACGCGTTGTTGTTCCCTCGTGGTATCTGATTCCCAAGAGGGTATGCCATGCAATCTACGTACTTTATGTATCACAAACGTACGTGCAATCAACAGCACTAAGTATCAATCACAGATCTTGTTGTTTGGTTGGCAGTCCGTCGTCGTCGTCGTCGTCGTCGTGGCCGTTTTGCCTTTGATTTGTTGGCGACAATTCTGTGCAATTGTGTGCGTCTGGCACTGCTGGAATTCATCATCATTAAACTACATGCAACAACAACTTCGATGGTGTTATAGTTGAATGCAGGGAGCGTGACCGTGCGACCTGACGATGAGGAGTCTCTTTCGGTTTTTATGACCACATTTCAGTGGAGTTAGTTTATTTTTTTCGCCTCTTCTGGTGGCCACGTACTTTGACTCCGACTCTGACGGGTGTTCGCAATCAGAGAGAGAGATACCCCCAATGCGATGCGGCTTCACAAGGAGTGGACTATTTTAAGGTTTGATTTCTCGTTTTTTTATGGGTCACCAGGGTAGTGTGGAATACAAGGCTGCATTTAAAAATTTAATGGAAACAAATTTGAGTTTGATGTTTATTTTTTCAAAAGCCTTGGGGGGGAGTTCGCTTTTTCGTACGATAGCGTCCACGAAGTGTTCAGTTTTTTTAGGACACGGGTGAACGTGCTGATGATTGATGGGAGGTGTATTCTTTTTGCGTGTCCCGCAGCAGGATTCGGATGAAATATAGTTTTTGCACGGACATCTGTTTCGTGACACACTTTCATGAGTAAGGAGAACAGGGGAACTTAGTCACGTTGACAGGACACGAGGGAGAGATGAAATGTGCGCTGTTATTTCTTCTTCTCTGATTTTGTTCTTTTTTATGACGGTCTCTTGGAATGGAGTGTCTTTTTGTGTGGTTCCAAGGACTGCGGGAAAATTAATTTAATAAGAAATCAGAGATTTTTGTGTTGCAAGAATCGAGGCACAGTTCTGACTCTGGGATCCTTGGAGTAGGGCTACGCTTCTTCTTCTTCTTAGAGCGCTACAGTCCGAGGTGGACCTGGGCTTCATCCGACATGCCAGCACGATCTCTTGCCAGCTGTCTTCAGACCTCCTTGTCTTCAAATCCTCTGAGATTTGAACTTAGACTTGAAAGTCCAATGCGTATGGGTCGACGCACAAACCCACAAGGCCGCAGCGCCCACTAGACAGTTATGCTGTTTGAGCATTGTCTTTGACTCGAAAGAGGAGAAGCCGTGGAAATACCAACGAGTTTTTTTTCGAGACTTGAACCTTAGACCTCGAGCGTAGGAGTCGAGGCACCTACCCACTACGCCACGGCGTGTGTTTGGACAAATCAAAATCGATCTGAATACCGTACTCCCTCTGAAGTCTCTCTCCAAGCCGCACACAATCACATCACGTTCAGCCTTAACTTCCTAACCGATGCCAACTGACACAACACACTCCAATCAGCAAATAAATCTCTTCAGCAACACTGATCTGATTATCTCATAAAAACCAACCTGCACACACGCCTCTGACTGTACTTCAGCACCACTTCGTCTACCACTCCAAACATTCTCTGATTCATGCGAAGCAGAATTTGCGAATTCCTCGTAACATTGATGGTGTTACTCATGCCCCTGCGAGTTTGAACACGTTTGCCCAACATTAACAGCAGCACCAGCAGGAGTATTCAAGGCGGAACCTGATTCAGGCACCCACCGTGACCACACCGATCCAAGGAATGTGGTCCTCCTCTTCCACTGAACAGTTCGAACGAAGCACAAAGGAGAAATACATAAAAAGCCCAATGACTACGTGACCTTTTGCATGGCATCCTGTAGACGGGGGATGAGTGATGAAGGGAAACGCTGGTTACCCTTCAAAACAACACATCAACTACCCCGTCTCCGCCACCACATCTCCATTCATTCAGACCTCTCTTTGAAGTGGTTTTCTGAGTGGTAGCTCTCGTCTGGGCACCGGCCTTCACAATCTGTTCTCTGTTTACGTCTGTCTGAGCGTCACAACCAAACAACAGCCCATAATACAGCGTCCAAATGCAACGCATCTCCAACGGAGCGTCGAAAAAACGAGTCTGAACGGATCTGAACAGTGTAAACAAAAAGTAAGGAAGCAGCAGTCAATCTATTAAAAGAATTCCTCAAACAATAACAATAAATTGCCTTCAATCACTGACTTTGTATGCATTCTGCGCAGGAAATAAACAGAAGACATAATTCAATACGCACGGAGAATCAGAAGAGCTCTTTGTTGTGCTGTGGCGGGGTTGTTGTTGTGCGAAAATAAAAATCAAAAGAGAATCGAAACCGAAGCAAGACTGTTTTTCTTTTCCTTTGCTTCTGCTGCTGCTGCTGCTGCTGGCACAAAATAAAACGAAAAAGGTAAATGGATGCATAATCAAAATGGAGAAATGAAAAAAAATGAAATAAATGCTGTTCACTTCGGTGTGTTGGTGTGGCTTGCGAAAAAAAAAAAAAAAATAGTCCATCCATTCAGCCCGTGAGAGAGCGAGAGGAAAATGAAACACGAAAAAAGAAACAAAAACACGAACGGCGATACGTAAACAAAGAGTGGAATGAATGGGGTGTTGCGCGGAGGTGTTGCCAGATCGACCGAACACGATGAAACCTTGAATCTGTTCGATTGGCTTGAGAAAGTTTCCAGAAATCCCCTTCTAATGTCCCTCTGTAAGGCAGCAGTAAGTCATGAGTGACGTGGGCTGAGCAGTCATTAAATTCAATTAGGCAGTGCCTGATACCTACGTGACTGTCGTGTTGTCCGGTCATTGCATGGCGTTTGGTGCGATGATTGTTTGCTTAGAACTGCGCTCTTTCCCCTCTGCAAATGACTAACTGGCTGGGACTTTTGATAATGCTCTAATGATTGGACCTACGTGATTAGCGCGGTGTCACTGTTTTCTTCAGACAATGCCAATCTCAAGAGGTGACCTGGAGAATTTACAATCTATGCGATGTATGAGCCATGGCAAGCGCTTTCAACTGGACAAGTGTTTCCTGCGCGACGTGAAGCGCTTTCAACTGGATAAATATTTTCTGTGCGAATTGAAGCGCTTTCAAAGCACTCACCCAACAGTTTCCTGTGCGATATGTAGTGCTATGAAATCAGACACCTAACTTGCTGAATATTCAGACATTCTTCACTCAACATATCACGGTCGAAAGCCCTGGTAACTAGTGCCGTAGTTTAATACCTTAATTTGTAATTTATTACACTTTAATAAGTAATAATAAGACGTTGGGTTCCTAAACGCCTGTTGCGTTTTATTACACACTCGGCGTCGAAGATTCTTCGCTCTCCATGTCCTCGCTCCCCTAAGGCGTGAGATGACTAGTCACTTGCCTCATGTCGCTTGGATCTCTCGGCGCTTTTCTGTACTCATTTTGTTTGGATCCCTGGGTACTTGGCTGGACCCATTTCGCTAGAATCCCTGGACGCTTACTTACTTAAAAGGCCTACGACACATGGAGGGTCCGAGCCTGAGATATCGCTGCGTTCCATCGTTGACTTTCCTGAGCACGTTGCTTCCAGCATTTCAGCGTTCTCCACCGAATTCTGGGTCCCCAAAAGGACGGCTGCTGTCGAATAACTTGAAGCCAAGCTTTCCCCAATGTAAAATCATGGTTTTTGTGGACGGCCATCACGTTTTGGGTCAACACGCCGCGATCTACAGGCGATGCTGGGTCGCCAAAAAGACGGAAAGGGGCCTGTGATGTGAAACATCTTGAAGCCGGTCTTTGCAACTACAAGCCGAGCTTTCCCAAAATCTGAAATCATAGTTTCTGAGAGAGGCCATCAGCTTTAGAGCCAACACGTCGTGTTCTTCAGCGGATGCTGGATCGCCAAAAAGACGAGAAGGTACCTGTGATGCACTTCACCAAGCTATCTTCCGTCTCGCGATGACTTGGACCGGAGGTTCAGTCTTCCTCTTCTTCTCGAACCAGGAGGCTCGGATTCGAAAACCATATTAGCTGGAGCGTTGTCGTCAATGCGCTCGATGTGACCGAGCCGAGGATTTTTGCCTTCCGGACTACCTTTACATTCTGGTATAGCTCATAGAATTCGTGGTAGAGTCTTCTCCTCCATTCGCCGTCCTCGCAGACGGGACCATATATCCGACGTAGAATCTTTTTCTCGAAGGCACCAAGAATCAGGCCTGTGGTTTTGCATAGCGTCCAGCTTTCGGCTCCATCTAACAAGACTGGCAGGATTGGAGTCTTCTAGACTCTAGAGCATGAATTTGGGCCTTCGAGTCGGGAGTTTTGGCCCAAATCGTTGCGGCAAATCGAAGTAGCTGCGATCCTGCGTCGGATCTCCACCAAAACGTCGTGGAGACTCGGGAGTTTCGACCCAAATTGTTGGGGGAAACCGAAGTAGCTGTGATTCTGAGTCGGATCTCGTCGTAGAGAGCATGCTGCACGGTAGAGCATGAGACTCTTAATATAAGGGCCGTGAGTTCGAACGCTCTGCAGTCTGCTTAGAGCCCAGCTCTCGGCGGCATATGCAGCAGGACTGGTGAAATATGAGTTTGGTAGAGCATGCGTTTGGTCTTTCGAGTCAGGAGCTTTTAGCCCAGTTGTTTTGACAAACCGAAGTAGCATCCGTTGCCAAGGGCAATTCTACGTCGGATCTCCACTGTGTTGTCGTTCGTGGAGTTCACGTTTGCCCCGAGGTTGACAAAACTCCTTCATTAAGACGTTGAGTGCCACATGAGACCACTTTGGTCTCACACGAATTCGGGCTTGCTGTGCCGCGTGAGACCAGAGTGTATTCGAAGTGTCTATAAAAAAAATCCGTGGCTTGTGGGTAGAGTTTTTGGGATTGTATGGTGGCACTCAACGTTTTAACTCAAAATACAGCGTCATACACTCCAACATGCAATCAACTCCTTCTAAGTCGAATTTTCAAGGGATATCAAAATTGGTTCGAGTTAGAGAGAGTTCGACTTAGACGGAGGCGATTGTATAAGCCACAGGAGTAGGAGGGTCATAGAGTTCGCTCATGATTTTCCTTCGATAAAGGAAGGGAAGAGATAAAAGAAGGGAAATCAGGCCCCAATTGTCATAGAAGTGAAATAATGAGCGAACTCAATGAGCTGTACCAGGATGTGGAAATCAGACACCCAACCAAAGTCTTAATTCGCATCTTTTCTTCGCTGCTCTCTCCAAAAAAACACTCTCTTCTCAACGACTTCTCAAGCCACATTCTGTTGCGCAAATCTGAGCTTAGTAACCAAACTTTTACGCAACGAACCATGAATCCATTCGGCCAATAATAGAAAGCAAACCGAAAAACAACGCACAGCTGCATCTGCTGATTACGTTGATGTCCATAAAAAGACAGGCAGAGTGTAGCAGCTACTGCAGATTGGTGTGTGTGTCACCAGGCACGTACGCCGGGCACACACAAAACAAGAGTTGCTCCAAGATTTGGGACGTAGATTTGTTGGGCACAATGGACTCATCGTAGCCTAAGTGAGCCGTTGACATGTTTTTCTTGTCAGCAGGGGCACCCATCTACCTAACCGTAGATTTTCAAACCCAATTATCCACGCCGGATTAGAGCACTGCCACTGTTTCATCTGGCAACACCATCCACCCTTTTGCTATTGACGCATCACTAACACACAACAAATCGTCATCAAAAAAGAAAAGCATACACGTATCAAAATACGTAGCATGTACACACAGCACAGAGGAACAACCCCGTCGAGCAAGACAGTAAAGAAATTTCATCAGATTGTGTGAAAAGAAGAGACAAAAGAACCCTCTTATCGCCCGACAAATTCAGTGCGTATGAAGGAAATGCAATGACATCTCCAATTCGAGCCAAACAAAAATATTTATCGAACCGAAGACAGAGAAGAGAGTGGAGTGGGCGCAGAGGGATCGCAAACGAGAACACAAAGAAAACAAACACAAAAACAAAACAACAACCATCAGTTAGTTGCCTGGGTCTGCCTCTGCCTACGTCGGATCTATTTGGACAAAATTAATAAATTTTCAAATTCCTTTCGCACACCATGACGATGCGAATAAATTAGTGTGAATCATAAGGATTCCGAAAATAGGAAAGAAAATGTACACTTACCGCCTAGCAAATCCTCGCCAGTCTTTGGTGGTGTTGAAGTCATTTTGATTACCTCTGTCTTCTCTTCCTCGCTCTGGTACCTGTTTTTCAGCGTTCTTCACTGTTTTTGTGTCCTCCCTTCGTTTCACCAATTGAAAACGAGTTTTTATCACACACGTATGTTTACAACCGAAGAAGGGAAAAAATGAGAAAAAAAAACCAGTAGTTGCAGCGAATGTTTTCAACTTTAGCGGGCGGAGGTGTGAGCTCTTTGCAAAATTCAACAAGGGAAATCGAGGAAATCGAGGAAAAACGTAAATAAATATGGAAAGGTGGCTTTTTTTCGTTTCGAATCTTAGGCTACACCACTTTTTCTCCACTTAAGGATTTGCACTTTTCTTTTTTTTGGTTCAAAGACTCTTTTTCGCACGGGAAAAAAACTTGGAACTGTAGCTCCCGCAGATGTTTTGTATCGACGATGGAGTTTTTTCTTTCGATTTTTAATAAGTTAACTAAACGAAGAAAACTCAGCAAAAATACTTTAGCTTTTCCTTGAATTTTTTGTTTTTTTGAAAATGTATTCTGCTACTTGCAAAGAAATACCCTAGCGGACGACTATGCGATTGTAGCTAAACTGAAGGTTGACACCAATGAACTAGCAAACAACTAAATCAAACCATGAAACTCACAGTCCGATTCAAAACTGCGTATATTTTTCATTCGTCAACAAAGCAAAAGTAGGCGAAGACGTGAAACTTTTTTTTTCTCCTTCAGTTCCAATTTTCAGATGGATTTTGTTTTTGCTTTGTCGGTGTTTTTATGTATCTAGTGGTTGGCTGCGCTGAATGTAACGAGTTTTATGCGATACGAGAGACATCTGGGGAAGGTTTGAGTTTGAATCGAGGATGCTGACTGATTTTTCATGGAATTTTGTTAAGAATTTTGTGGAGTTGTGGTTAAGTGAGGAAATAAGGACTTAATTATCGTCTTGAATGCAATTTCATCAGGCATGCGACCGCTTGGCAGACCCAGGATGAGATGGTTGGACCAAGTCCAAAGACTCGCCTGGTTGCGCTCGGGCATACCTCCTGATGAGTTAGAGTCGAAGGCAGTGGATCGAGTGGCGTGGAAATCTCTTGTGTGTGCGTTACCCCCGCGACCCCTTTAGTGGACCTTGCGGATCACTGAAGATGAGATGAGATGAGATGAGATTATCTTAATATCCACTCTACACAACGTTCCAATTTCTGCGTCTGAATCGAGGCAGAAAGCTTAGGTTCTGGATGTCCATTTCACAAGTCCTCATCGCTGCCAACTGCATCATACATTTTTGGTGGGAGTCGTTGTGCGAGGTGGACATAAATTCCTTCAGCTGGCAGTGGGCTACGACAAGCGTATATATTACGTACACAAGCTTTTAAGGCTGAATGTATTTATCATGGGCAAATGTACTCCACGAACGACATCACAGTGGAGATCCGACGTAGAATCGCCTTTGGCAACCTATGCTACTTCGGTGTGTCGAGAAAACTGGGCTCAAAACTCCTGACTCGGAGGACAAAACTCATGCTCTACAAAGCTCTTATTTCACCAGTCCTGCTGTATGGAGCCTGAACGACCAAGTTGGGCACTAAGCAAAACTGCAGAGCGTCCGAACTCACGGCCCTTATATTAAGAGTCTCATACTCTGCCGTGCAGCATGCTCTCCACGACGTCTTGGTGGAGATTCGGCGCAGAATCGCAGCTACTTCGGTTTGCCGCAACAATTTGGGGCAAAACTCCCGACTCTTCACGACGTCTTGGTGGAGATCCGACACAGAATTGCAGCTACTTCGGTTTGCCGAAACAATTTGAATCAAAACTCCCGACTCGAAGGCCCAAATTCATGCTCTAGAGTCTAGAAGATCCTTATCCTGCCAGTCTTGTTATTTGAAAGCTGGACGCTAAGCAAAACTGCAGAGCTGATTATTGGCGCCTTCGAAGGAAAAATTCTACGTCGGATATATGGTCCCGTCTGCGAGGAAGGCGAATGGAGGAGAAGACACATCCACGAACTCTATGAGTTGTACCAGGATGTGGATGTAGTCCGGAAGGCAAAAATCCTCGTCTCGGCCACATCGAGCGCATGGACAACAACGCTCCAGCTAAGAGGATCTTCGAATCCGAGCTTCCTGGTTCGAGAAGGAGAAGAAGACTGAACCTCTGGTACAAAGATCATGTCATCGCGGACGTAAGACAGCTTGGTCTTGTTGACTGGAGAGAAAGACCGAACCTCCGATACAAAGACCAAGTTATCGTGGACGTAAGACAGCTTAGTCTTGGTGTTTGGAAGCAGAGTGCCCAGGACCGTCAACGATGGAATGCAGTGATATCTCAGGCTAGGACCTTTCATGGGTCGTAGGCCTGTTAAGTAAGTAAGTATTTATGAAGCTCAAATCAGGGAATTTCTGGTATCAATCATCGTCGTGAATGCAAACTCCATCACCCTATTCTCGTCCATTTCATTTTCTTCTAACAGCTCCCAGCTCCATCTATCTGTCAAACTTGCACAACTCAATGACAGCACCACTTCTACATGATTCGATGAAAAATAAAATTCAATTTTATTTATTTTCTCCATAAAATCATCTCTCTTCCACTTTACAACTCCAAAAGCAGATCTCCTCAGCAGCCACTGAATCTCCCAATTTCCCCCTTGAATCTAGAAATCAACTGATTTCTGCCTGAATCCCTCTCGGAAACGTCAACGAAATTCCTAACACATTTGTTGACATGTCAAATCGTCCGCCAACCAGACATAGCGCATAAGTTTCCATCAACATTCCAATTTGGCGACAGTCAAATTCAGTTCTTCTTCGTCTTTGATGTTAATTATCTGTTAGATGCATTTCACACATTCGATAAAATGAGAGTCGCTGATATACTACGTCGGCTGGACGCCTATCCCCGTACACTGGAGGACTTCAGTGTGAGGACTGTGAGCGGAGCTGCCGGTAACCTCATCTCTCACACCACCAAAAGGACTGCGTTTAATTGATTATTTCTGTTTCAGTTACGATTATTAGCACAACAATTGTAGTATTCCTAATATGCCTGGAATTGTATGCGTACCTAACGCCGAATCTCACCGAGGAGCTGTTTGTCGATACGACGCGGGGCCACAAACTTCGCATTAATTTAGATTTAACTGTAGCAAATTTAGCATGCAATTGTAAGTGTGAACACTCTCCGATGGTTTGAGGCGGTTTTTATGGGATCTTCTCGTTTTGTAGACCTCTCTTTAGATGCAATGGACTCATCGGGTGATCAACACCTTCGGGTGGATCATCATGTGTTAAAACATCGTTTGGATCTGCAAGGGAATCCAATACGTGAGGCTGAACCAATTAAGGAAATTATCTCGGTGTCAACGTCACCAGCAAACAAAACCTGTGGCAGCTGTTACGGGGCGGAGCAGAACAGTACACAGTAAATGCGAGAGTTCACAGAGTCGGAGATTTTGTATGATTCATTCAAATCGCTTGCAGGTGCTGTAACACTTGTGACGAGGTGATGGAGGCGTACCGCATAAAAAAATGGAACGTTCAGTTGGACAAGATCGAGCAGTGCAAAGACAGATTCAAGAGATCCGACAAAGATGCACTGAATGAGGGATGCAGGGTACAGGGACATTTGGAAGTTAATCGAGTAAGTTTTAGCCTTCGGATGAGGTGAAGGATTCATTTGTGATGGTTTATCTTTCTGTAGATGGCTGGGAGTTTTCACATAGCACCCGGCAACAGCTTTTCCATAAGACAATTCCATATACATGACTTCCAGTTGACGGATGTGAAGCTCTCGCACACGATAAATCATTTATCGTTCGGAGATAAGATTGAGTTCGCTAATACCCATCCACTTGATGGACTGACGGTTGAGAGTGATGCGGGTAAGTGGAGAATTACATTTTTTTTATTGTCGTTGCTACGATCGAGTTGGTGTTTGAGTGTTGAGGCGGGGAAGCGACGTGCTTGTTTCCTTCTTTAGAGACGTGCTTGTTTCCTTGTTTAGAGACGTGATCAAATGTGGAAAGGGAGGTCCGAAGTGTGATTCAGAGCTCGGTGATGTGAAGCGTGTCGCTGCATGAATAAAATGGTCGTCGCAGATCACGGTTTTGTCATGATTCACCTCCTTGGTTACAACGATTGAGATGATTTTGTTAACAATCAAAGGACGTTCGAGGGCCTCTCTTTTCAAAGAAAGGCATTGGTTAAGCACAACAGTCTTCATTCTGCTTAGTCTTAGCGACGAAGTTCAATCTAAGAGACCGATGGTCGATTAAAAAACGGACAAAAGACGAATTTGACACTAGCTTAGGTTAGGTTAGGGGGCTTTTTTTTGAGGATTTTTTAAGCTCTACATTGGAGCACTCAGACTCAAAAAACTGGTCCATTGTGCTGCCAGGTAGCAACCTACTCCAGTGCCGTTAATTTGATCCCAACGGCACGTGGTGACTGGGCCAGATTCGATTTCACTGGGATTCCTCTAACTTGGAGCAGGCACTTAACCAACTGCGCCATCCAGTCGCCACCAGCACACTGTTACTTTGCTTACGTCCTGTATCCCCTTGTAGGTCCTGGGGCCTCTACTATGCCTACGCGCCATCGAGTGGGGTTTCTGGAAATGTGCCTCAGGTTTCGCCAACTTTTTCCCAGTTGCTGTGCTTCCTTCTCAACTGTTCTGCGCCACGTACTCCTAGGACCGCCGCGCTCCTGGGACCGCCGCGCTCCTGAGGCCGCCAAATTCCTGAGACCACCGCGCTCCTGAGACCGCCGCGCTCCTGAGACCTCCGCGCTCCAGATACCGCCGCGCTCCTGAGACCGCTGAGCACCTTGAGCCGCCGCGCTCCTTGAGCCGCCACGATCCTTGAGCCACCGCGCTCCTTGAGCCGCCACGCTCCTTGAGCCGCCACGCTCCTTGAGCCACCGCGCTCCTTGAGCCGCCGGGCTCCTGGGACCGCCGCGCTCCTTGGGCCGACGCGCTCCTGGGACCGCCACGCTCCTAGGACCGCCGAGTTCCTGGAACCACCGCGCTCCTGGAACCACCGCGCTCCTAGGACCGCCTTGCATCCTGCCATCCTGAGTAAGCGGGTTCCATTGCATCGCATGGTTAGCTATGGACCTGTCACCCTTTCGGAGAGTGTGACCAATCCACTCCCACTTTCGTCGTCGTATGGTTGTGCCTATAGGTTCATGGTCCGTTCAAGCTGTTCGTTAGAGATACGGCTTGACCAGAATATCCTTAAGATGTAGCGTAGGCACACGTTTGCAGCTTCCTCGTAATAGTGGTAGTCACCCTCTAGGTCCCTTGTGATACCCACAGTCAGCAGACTACTGCCACTGATCGATCGCTTCAGTGAAAGCGACGAATAATCGAATTTTCCTGTAGCCTTGGCCGCAGTTTCCGCCTCGGTCCGTTCAACTTTTCGCCTCTGCAACGATGGCTAGGCCATGTAGAGCGTATGGACAATTTAGCTCCGCCCCGAAGAGTCTTTGACTCTGAACCTGTGGGGCAACGCAACAGAAGACGTCCACGTACAAGGTGGCGCACACAAGTCGAGGGAGCTAGAGAATGATGACTCTGAGCCTGTAGGACAACGCAACAGAAGACGACAAGGTGGCGCACACAAGGGCGATCTGCGAAACTGGAGACAGCTGGTGAGAGATCGTGCTAGCTGGAGAGGCATGTTGGGTGAGGCTCAGGTCCACCTCGGACTGTAGCGCCCTAAGAAAAAGAAGAAAGAGAGGGCATAGGCCTGTCCACGAGGGTAAAGTTGTTGCCGAGATGCCAGCAACGATCCCTGTAAATGCACGGGTCAAATTGACACGCAACCTCGTAGTGGTTCCCTCTGGCTTAGGTTAGGTTAGGGGCTGCTAATGAATTCACCAGCACACTTAGACCATGTTGGTCCATTGTGATACCCACAGTCAGACTACTACCACTGATTGAGCGATTCAGTGGTAGCGACGAATAATCGAATTTTCCTCTAACCTTGACCGCAGTTTCCGCGTTGGTCCATTCAACTTTTCCGCTTTAAAACGATGCGCCTGGCACTCTGCCCATACACACATCCGTTCAGTCATCTTGATTGCACCGCAATGCATTCCACTTTGACGCCCCATCTCCCAGAAAACGGAACACCGTCGTCCAACCATTCAAAGAAAAACATCTCCACGTTATACTTGCTTAACATTTATTAGTCTCTACCAGAGAAAAAACGAGAAAAAATAAAATCATAAGAATAAGACCCTAGACATAAAACTTAGAGAATGACCTCTTAAGTCACCGGTACCGGTTCGCGAAACAAAAAAAAAAACGTTGATCTTTGTATCAGAAATTTGCAATTTCCCACTCAGGTGCTGTGTAAACGCTAACAACGAATACCCGTACCGATGGCCATGAATGTGCCAAACGTTCCACCGCCTTGCAGCATCACCTTGCCCACGTTGTTGATCAGCTCGCGGCCGCGGAGGCCGTATCTGCAGAGGAAGAGGAAAAAAATAACGCATGAGACGATAGATAACAAGATGAACTGCATGCCGGATGATTATATAAGCTTTTAAGCTCTCTCCAAAACTACGTGACTGCAAACACATCGACCTAAACATTGATTTTCTACGCACCTCAGCGCTGAGAATCCACCAAAGAGTGCTCCACTGGCCATTCCAACGCAGAAGCCAATTGTAAATCCTGTCTTCATCTTATCAAAACATGTCGGCCCTTGTTGGCTGTATACTCCACTTGGCATCGGCATTCTTGTCTGGAATTTATGAAGAGTTCTGCGTGAAGGGGGATTGAATGATTATTTCCAGCAGGCAGTGCGTTTAACTCACCGTTTAATAAAAGAAAAACTGGAATTTATTTATCGAACTCCGCAATACGTGCGACGAAATATGAAATTTCACTTTGACAGATGACAGGTGATAGAATGAGAAGGAGAAAAAATGTGGTGTTCCTTGCTGACTTGTGCGCCATCTGGTTTTATTTGGGAGGTGTTCAGTTGTGCAGCTCGGTTTTGTAGTAGATTAGATGTGTGAAATGTAGGCGGCTCAATGGTCTAGGGGTATGATTCTCGCTTTGGGTGCGAGAGGTCCCGGGTTCAAATCCCGGTTGAGCCCGGATCCGTTTTTTGCTTTTAAATACTTTTTTTTAATTCCTTTTTGCTTTGAAAATTCATTTTTTTTTTTATCTATTTCCAGGAACAAAAAGTGAAATGTACAACTACTACCTGAAGATTGTCCCCACGATGTATGTGAAGCTGAACGAGGCGCCAATCCACACCAATCAGTTCTCTGTGACCCGCTACCGCAAGGATCTGACCGACAAGGAGCGCGGAATGCCTGGAATCTTCTTTTCCTACGAGCTCTCGCCACTCATGGTGAAGTATCAGGAGAAATCAAGGTAAGCCCCCACCACATCACCATCAAGTCAAGCAAATAATTGCACCCCTCTCTCTCTCCCTCAGATCATTTGGTCACTTCGCAACAAACTGCTGCTCCATCGTTGGCGGTGTATTCACCGTTGCCGGCATCATCGCGGTGTTCCTAAACAGCTCACTGGAGGTGATAAAACGAAAGTTCGAAATCGGCAAGCTGAGTTAACGAAGAGTAGCGTCTCCTGCTCGCGCCTCGTTCCATGATACAAATAGCTTTCGGCTCAAAGACAAGAAATCAACCTCAAAATATGTTTACAATGTATTTTCTTCCTTGTTTTTGTTCATGTATTTTCGAATCTGTGGCTTTTTTTTTATATGTAAAGTTGACAAATGAATAAATAAAAGAAGGATACTCTTAAGCGGAGCTCTATGTTGTTCTCTTGCCGACCGAGAGGAAGCCGGATGTGTTCGAGAAGTACTTGGCATTCATTTCGGAAGTGGACTTCTCGGCGGCTTGTGGGTTGACAATTTCCAAACCTTGGAGTGGGGTGAACGCAACACTGGACGCCGTTCCGGAGATCTGTCTCTTCACCGTTGTGCTGCCTCCGTAGACCTGTTGCTTCTGTAGATTCTTCTGGAGCGTTTTGCTGATGCGTACTTTGGTCTTCTCGTCAACTTGGGGTAGACGGATGCGACCGGTGCCAGTTTTGCCAATTGTTCCGCGAGTGTAGCCAAGATCGCCTTGGTAAGCATCCTCTTCAATCTGGAAAGGGACAAAATTCAAGGACTTCCACCGAAGAATCTCAAATTTCAACTTACATCACCGAAATTCATGCGATTCGCGTGTTTCCTGAACTCTGTGAGAGCATAGCGCTCCTTCATCTTGCGCACACGCTTGCCACCACGTTTCTTCTTGCTGCCCTCGATGGGTTTCGGCAGGGGTTTGATGAACTTAACCGGTGGAGGTTCTTGCAACTTGTCCAGTTTCTTCTCTATGTCCTCTTTGAACCGTAGGCCAATCTCTCCGTGGACACTCTCGTGACAGGCGTCCACACGAGCTGCAAGAACACTCTTCGCTGCCACCAATCGAGCTGCCTTCCGTCTCAGATCCTGACGCAAAAAATGGAGTCAATGTGAGTCAAATTCCTTGCTGCGGCAATGAAACTTACCGGTGGAGTGTCTTGGACAATTTGTGAATAGTAGATGTATCCTGTGTGTGGGAGCATTTGTGTCTTTGAAAATCCCGAAAGGGTCTTCTTCTCCGAACCAAGCACTTGAACGTTGCACGCAGGCATCTTTGAGAGTTTTGTCAGTCCCCCAGCTATGCCAAGAATCTTTGCAGCAGTTGACGCACCTAGAAGACGTCTTTTGTCATCATGAACAACCTCGCAAATCCAAATCATCCACTTACCAATGATCATCGACAAATTGGGGGCGATGAATGTCATTCGGCTCTCGACGTACTCGTAGATCTTTGATTTGTAGTTGTTCAACTCAAACGCCATCTCACAGGCTTCGTCGATCTGTCCCTTCTCTGTGGGTGACAAATTTGTCCTGAAATTCAAGAGCAATAAGCTTGGAATTCTGTGATTCTGAGATGGCCACCTTACCCCTGTGTCGTTGAAGCTGTCACAGAGACAATCATAATCGTCGCCTGAGTCAGAATGGATTGCAACTTCTCGTTGTTCTTCACTTGATCCAATTCGTTGCCCAATTCCCGGACTGCCAGCAAGTACTCCATCTCACCAACGATAAGGGAGTCCAACTCGGGAAACCTCTTCTGATACTTGTCTTTGGTGAACTTGTGAATGACGGCTGAAATGAAAATCTGTGACTCTCTGGTCATCACATGTCCGGACTGCTGCTACTCACAAATTTCATTGTCAATCTCCACTGCGATTGCATTAGCTTCAACGATGAGTCTGTATTCAGGATCTGATTCAACGTTTCCAACCATCTCAGACGAAGTCCTCTGTCGTGAGGCATAGTCTTCGATTTGTCGGAGGATGTTCTGCAGTCTCTCGGAATCACGAAGTTTACACAATTCTCGAACTGATTGAACCTTAACATCAACTTCCATCAGATTAACCGATGGTTTGAGAAATTTGTCTGAGATCTCTGTCATCTCATCGTTTTCCATGTTGATGTCATCTTTGAGAATCTCATTGAGGTCCTCATTGTCGTTCTCTTCAAGATCTGCCAGAAGTTCATCGGCTAGAGACATTTTTGGGCGGCTTTTGGATTTATTTTGTGGAAATTAAAGTTTTCTGTAATCGTTTATCAGCGTTTTGTTGTCAACAAAACGGTGTCAGTGAGTGACAACCTGATGACAGTTGCGGTAAACACTTGTGGTGTGGTAGCAAATGTCGGAAGTGTGGTGAAAAGCAGGCATGTTGAATTTGTACAGACGTTACATTCAAAATGACCATTTTTGAATAGTGGACTACGTACAAGAGCATGCGCATCATTTTTGAGATAAAAAGAAAATTCTAGGTCGAGTGAAATTGCAGGATCCCTGTCCAAATGTGCAGCGGAGACTGGCACTCAGTCATTTTTGTCTTCATCTAGAATTTATTTCAATCAAAACACAAGCCGATCTTTTCCCGAAGGTATTTCTAAACATTTATTTCTCAAAGTATTTTATTTTTACAAGCTTACTGTTACAGTTACAAATATAGCGTTAATCTTCTCTTAAGCCTATACCCACTGTTGAAGCGTTACAAATCTGTACAAGCAACTCTTTCAAATCAGTGAGCGTGTAAATTATTAACAATCCAGATTCCGTTATAGAGGCCATTTTTACAGTTTTTCCGGCCAGTATTTGTCAAAAATTTAAATACAAATATATTTGTATATCTACTTTATGTTTGTATCCGAATATCTCTTCAGGTGCTAGGGATAAGAGCATCCTGCCTGTATCGTCATTTGTATTTATTATTCTTTTTGAAAATATGTTTGAAACCTTGAAACAGATTTTTTTTTCTTCTAATTATTGTAGTAAGCATCGCAGTCTGTACAAGCAATGCTATCAAATAATGTTGATCCTGTGGTTGCTAGACATTACAAAGACTTGTACTAGTATACATTGTGTTCCTTTACTTAATTCAATAAATATGTATGATCTAAACATTTATTTCAATTATATATGAATATTAAAGAATCTGTTATGTCCCTGTATAATATACATGATAACATAAGAGAGAACTGTTTGGAATGAAATGAAATGAAAATGAAATCCTACATAAGATCCCATTGACAAAGCTCCTGCAAATACTAACTGTAAATTTGAACTTGATTTCGTAAGAAATCAATGCTTTAAGTCAAAAACAAACTCTTTTCCTTCCTCAAAATCTTTTAAAATCACCTTACAACAAACATTATTTTCCCCATTAAAAAAAGCATACATGGTAATACCCCCTGTTTGATAGCGAAACAACCCACTTTCAATTTCAACGAAAAACATTAAAATTCCTCACTTTTCCACACACCAAATAAATGTGAAAAAATTTTCCACACACATTCACCAACTTTTTTCTTCGATATTTCCTCCCCGAATGATGGAAAACATTTTTTAAATTTTCAACTCTCAATTCACTCAACTGTCATGCAAACCGAGCATTGCCAGGGATGCAACAATTCTTGAGTTTCTCGCGATTTGAACGAGTTCAGCTCTGACGTCACGAAAAATGAAAAATTCAATTTTCTCAAAATTTTCCGGTTTTCCCATCAAATTTTGGATGGAGTTAACTGTATTTATCGTTTTCACACACAGCCCCAAAGATTTCAGGTGAATTTTTTGCCCAAACGCAAAGAAAATCGGCTTTGAAAAAAATGACATGTGCCACTCGAAAAAATGAAGTAAATTGATAACGCGACTGGGTTGCATTTTTTTTGTAAAAAACAACACACTTTCGTCGAAGTGGATTTGATGATTAGGAAATTTTGTGAAACGATTTTCTCGATAATTAGGACGAATTGAAGGATGCGAGATATATGAATGGAAAGGAAATTGAATATAGAAGCGGATTGAGGTACGACTTTGTCATGGACGTCACTTGGTTGGTCATTTAGAAGCGACTTTCTGAATACCCTCTTTCAAGCAATGATCTTGGATGGCAGGATGTTTTCTGAAACCATTTTCTCCGTTATAAGGACGAATTGAAGGATGTGGCATATCGGAATGGATAGGAAATTGAATGTAGAAGCGTAATAAGGTACGGTTTTGTAAAGGGAGTGACGTGGATCGTCATTTAGAAACGACTTTTGTCACATCCTCTCTCAAGCAGTGATCTAGGAAAAAAGGATATTTTCTGAAGCAATTTTTTCGGTTATCATGAAGAATTGAAGGATGTGTTATATCAGAATCAATGGGAAATTGAATATAGAAGCGAAATAAGCTACATTTTGTAGGGGGAATGACTTGGTTGATCATTTAGAAGCGACTTTCGTGACATCCTCTTTCAAGCCAAGATCTTTGAAGAGAGGATGTTTTCTCGATAACAAGGACGAATTGAAGGATGTGGGATATCAAAATGGATAGGAAATTGAATGTAGAAGCGAAATAAGTTGAGATCTTGTAATTCTAATATCTTAGGTGTCTATTTTGAAGCCATATTTGGGATGTTTTAGGATTTCATTTCGTGTTCAAATATCTCTTCGAACTGAATTCTCACTTCACCATGAATGTCTACATATTCATAATCAAAATGAATTAATGAACATGAATGTTTGCACACTATTCTTACGAACTACTTACAAGCTAAGCATAAATTCTATTTATATGTAGATTGTAAATCGTATTCATTTAACCACAACCCATTTATTATAGAATTTTGAATGGAGACTGGAATACCTTGCGGACTTGTCTCAATTTGAATTTTCAAAATTTCGATCACAGCGCTGTTCTTTTATTACGTGTTTTTAAATCTTTAACGTATTTACAAGAAATTAAATTGTTGTTCGTAAATTCTCTATTTACATACATAAAATATACGTTTTTTAAACTTGAATCTACAGATAGGAGCCAATGAAATGTCAGAAACCTTGTTTTGAATTCATATTTAAAAAATTGACAGTTGAAAAGACTGATTTGAAATGGGTAAGGTTGCAGAGAAAATCTTAGTTGCATTATGAATAGAATTGTAAATATTTTAAATTAAGTGTTTATGAATAAAATAAAGTCAAAATCGCTTATCGGTTATAACGAAAAAATTCTTAGGTCCCGCCTGAGCTCCATTATATGTAACCCAGTAGCATAATAAATCGTTTACAACGACAGATCGCTTACAACGACCAAATTCGGCAGTCCCTTGAAGGTCTTTATAACCGTTTTTGACCATAAGAATACTGACAGAAAATACCTTAAGCAGCAGTGCAGAGGAGATTCAATTCTTAACCGTCTAAAAACTGAGCAATGAGTTGAGTCAATACGAGCTACAAGTTTGTTACAGTTTCCTTCAGATTGAGTCACAATGAGATACTGGAGAATTCAAATTGAATCTCAGAAATCAAAAAAGGATAACTTTAACTAAACGTACAGATGAATAGATAAATGTTCGTTGAATCAACTGATTGATGAGAGAATCTTAAGTGTTTTAGAAGTCCACTTCTAATGTGCAGATAAACATTCTTTTTTTGGCTAAACTAGCTGCTCTGCTTTGATTTTTTCCCTAAAAAAAATCATAGGAGGGGGGTTGGTGGGGGCAATTTCAAGGCCTCGACCCCTCGAGCCACAATTTCCAAACCAGGCATCTCCCAGACATAAATTCGCTATTTCTGGTGTGCTGTTGACATGAATTTCGATTGAGGAGCGTTTGAACGAGTTCCGAGAACCTTGCTGCGTGGTCAACTCTCACAAGCCCTACTGCACAGAGAAAAGAATAGACTAGTCTAAATTAATTACTAGACATTTTTAAGCCCTTAATCTACTTAATTCTACAAGTAAAAGTGTCAATCTTAAGGCTACATGCACATCTATTTACTTAAATGACTAAGTTCTATGAACATTCACTGTCCTCCTGCCGAGTACCCTCGACAGAAGTCCTTCTTATGAGTCTAAGAAATATATAGAAACATTGTATATGTGGTTCCAAATTTGAACATCCAGATAAACCCTGTTTTTGGTTTCTTCAAAATACCTTTAGCAAATATATATCAACTACACTTAACACAAAAATCATTGAATACAATTATTTCTCCTCGGACGGTGGCCATATTGTTGCGCCACATTTTGGACGAATCGGAATTGATCAAATGTCAAAGATGACACACAGAATAAATGAGAAAAGTGTAACCTTTCCTATGACCAAGGAAATCGATTAACGATTATCCCTTGGATCGTATTCGGGAATGTTCATCATATTCCGGTAGAACTCTTCGGGAATTTGGTCGTTTATTGACAGTCCTCCCATTGCTGGTGATATATTTGATGGGATGTGCTCAGAATCGATCGGTTGTTGATCGTGATTTGGAAATCTCATCGCTGTGGGTGCAAAGTGTACATGCCTTGAATTGGAGGAGGGCATTGTGTGCGAATGTCCCATGTGTCCCACGCTGTACATAGGCGCTGATGATGAACAATTCATTCCAGGTTGTCCACCTGGATAGTAACCTTGATGATTTGACCTGCAATTGGATGGACCTGAAACGAGATGTTAATTCATTTTAAATCTTTAGGCGATTCTAGCAGTTTATTTGGTTTTATCTGGCCTCGTTCAAAACAGTTTGCAAATGCAATCAATGCTCAGGGGGCGACTTAACGACCTATGCTATGTTGCTTAAGCTGAGGGTGCGAATGGGAATGAGAGAGAATGAGAGCTGGTGCCATATCTTCCCCCCAACGTGGTCGTCATTCGAGAATTAAACTCTTAACTTACTCCCTTCTTAGATCAGCGACTCAGCTTAAGCTGCGGGTACGAATGGGAATGAGAGAGAATGTGGGCGCAATACCCCCAATGTGGTCCAGATTCTAGGATTAAATTCTGAACTTCTTAGACCAGTGATCCGGGGAAGTTCTGAACCAGAACTAGTGCTGCCTTCTCAACGAGCCAGAATCCCCTTACACAAAAAGTAGATTTTTTACATGGGCGGGATGATAGTCTTCCACACGATCGGCGGACTGCACGGGATAGAGTTGTGCCCTCTTTCCAGGCCGGTACTTTACCTCTCGACGATTGCTGTAAAGGTAATCCAAAGATTACACTGGTTCTAATGCATTTTGCTGCTTTTACGCCAAGACGAAGGAACGAACAGCAACAGAGATCAGAGCCTGAAATGATCACGTTCTTGCCCGATATTTGATCCACCGCTAAGCTTTAATTTCTTCGAAGTCTCTATGAAAATTTCTTAGTCCTTTTCTTTCAAGCGCCTTGGATCAAACAAGTTGAACTCTCGCTAAGCTCTTCGGATTTCTTACAGACGTTGGAGAGCATGCGCTTTGTCTGTCTTCATCCTTGAGAGTCATTCCAACCATCAATGGATGCAGGCAGTCCCAGTGTAGGTTCAGGTCCTCAGAATGCCTCATCTGATCCTCGCCTAGCAAGTCATTACTCTAGTTGTCAGTCAATTTCTAAGAAAAGAGACCTTCTCACAGGAGCTGTGCCCTAGACCCACACATTATATACTTCGCACAGATTTCTCACGCCGAAGGAAAAAAATACACCACATTTCATCCACAATGCCTTTGCTACGACGTTACAATTCCAATTCCAGCAGTATTCCAGACTCAAAAATGAAATATCTTCCCAATCACACAACATTCTTGCTAAATTTAATTTCCTTAAAATGTTTTAAAATCACCTTAAAACAAACATTATTTCCCCCATCAAAAAAAGCATGCATGGTAATACCCCTGTTTGACAGCAAAACCACCCACTCTTGATTTCAACGAAAACATTAAAATTCCTCACTTTTCCAACCGAAAAACACACCAAATAAATGTAAAAAAATTGTCCACACACATTCACCAACTTTTTCCTTCGATTTTTCGTCCCCAAATGATGGAAAACATTTTTTTAATTTTCAGCTCTCAATTCACTCAAATGTCATGCAAACCGAGCATTGCCAGAGAAGCAACAATTCATGTGTTTCCCGCGAATTTCATGAACTCAGCTCTGACGTGATGAAAAATGAAAAATTCAAATTTCTCAAAATTTCCCGGTTTTTCAATCAAATTTTGAATTGAATTAACTTTGTCTTTCATTTTCACACACAGCCCCAAAGATTTCAGGTGAATTTTCTGCCTAAACACATAGAAAATCGACTTTGAAAGAAATGGCATGTGCCACTCGAAAAAATGGGGTAAAGTTATAACGCGACTGGGTTGCATTTTTTTGGTGAAAAACAACACACTTTCGTCGAAGTGGATTTGATGATTAGAAAATTTTGTGAAAGGATTTTCTCAATAATTAGGACGAATTGAAGGATGAGGGATATATGAATGGAAAGGAAATTGAATGTAGAAACGGATTGAGGTACGACTTTGTAATGGGAGTCACTTGGTTGGTCATTTAGAAGCGACTTTCTGAATACCCTCTTTCAAGCAGTGATCTTGGATGGAAGGATGCTTTCTGAAAAGATTTTCTCGTTAACAAGGACGAATTGAAAAATGTGGGATATCAGAATCAATGGGGAATTGAATGTAGAAGCGAAAAAGGGTATCTTTTTCTAAGGGGAGTGATTTGGTTTGTCATTTAGAAGCGACTTCTCTGACATCCTCCTTCAAACAGTCGTCTTGGAAGACAGGATGTTTTTTGAAAAGAGTTTCTCGTTTATCAGGACGAGTTAAAGGATGGGAGATATAGGAGTAAATAGGAAATTAAATGTAGAAGCGGAGTAAGGTAAGGTTTTCTAAGGGGAGTGAGTTGGTTGGTCTGGTAGAAGCGACTTCTCTGACATCCTCTCAGAAACAGTGGTCTTGGAAGACAGGATGTTTTCTGAAACGATGTCCTCGATAACTAGAACGAACTAAAGGATGTGGGATATCAGAATGGATAGATATTTGATCGTAGAAGCGGAATAAGACACGATTTTGTTAAGGGAGTGACTTGATTGGTTACTTAGAAGCGACTTTTTTAACATTCTTCTTCCGTTCTTTCTTATTTCTGTCAATTCTCGCGTCACCTTAGATCCTTCTGGAAACTTGGAGGCCTTTAAAAGGCACTTGACCTCATCCCTCAACAGTCTCCCAGTTGAGAACTTGTGAATCTATTAAGACCCTTTTGCCCACCTAGCTCCCATTCACTTAACTCCTTTCTTGCCTTCATTTCCCAATCACAACACACAACAAATCACTCATGAATCCCCTCTACTCAAGATCTGCCCACCCGTTCTTACCTGAATTTCTGTCCATTGTCTGTCCCATCACATTCGGCCAGTGGTTCCCTGCACAAAAAGCAAAATCTCATTCAATTGCAACCATGTTTTGGGAGAGAAACCCAAATCCCTTACCTGCATCCGCCATCTTTGGAAGCCCATAGTTTCTCATGGGAGGCCTGTTGTCTGAATAATAGGCTTGGCTCGTCTGCCTCGCCGGATTATCACAAAAGGTTCCGGATTGAGCTGCCTGAGCGTACTGCTCATAGAAAGTGTTCATAAAGTTCTGCTTGTTTTGTGGCGGCATCGCGTATTGGACCAGTCCCTGTGGATAGTCAGCAATTGAGACGTATTCCTGTTGCGGCTGAGGGGCTGCTGGCTGATACCGACTTGCGAGCCACTTCGCCATGTCGGCTGGAGACAGACTTGCGGGAAGCTTGGACGACGATACACTCTGTGGAGAGGGTGGCTCTATCATCGGCAACGATACTGGATGGTACATGACCGGTGGCCTCGAAATACACTGGTACGGACGATATCTGATTTCTGGCGCCATGTGGTTCGGTGGGATCATGTTTGGATGACCGTAGCTGTGACAGTTCTCGTTCGAATACATTGGATGGTTCGCGGACGACGGGCAGACGTAATACATTAACTGCTGCGCATAAACTGGCTTGGGGGGCTCATAGGGAGGATAAGGGTGTTGGTAGGGCCGCTGGTAGATGTTCTCTGGATTTTGAGCTTCTTGGCGTTTAGTTTTGTCGGCGCTTTTGCGAGCGGTTTGATTGGTTCGGTTGGTCCGCTTAGGGGGTGCAGCTCGAGTGGGCTCAGGTGCAGGTGGCTGCTGGCAGGGAGAGTTCTCGCCTGGAGGCGGATAGACGCCGGAGTTCACCTCGGGAATGTGTGCCCGCTTTGATGGATTTTTGACAGCGCTGCGTTTGGGTGTGATCTCAGGCTGATGGACTGCAGGCTTTGGTGTTGAAGAATCAGGGACAAGTGGAGGACCAAGTGTTGGAATCGATATTTGCCAAGTAATTTGCTGGTCTTGGTTGTTGATGGGCTGCCCCAAGGGAAATGAGATTTGAGACTCATTTGCTGAGGTCTCGGGTGCATAAGCAACAGCTTCGTCATTGATCATCACCACTGGTGGCTTAGATGGGGTCTGTGTTTGAGTTGATGCATGTTGCCGCCTTCGATCTGCATTTTTGACTACAACTGGAGGTGCAGACACCTTCGCAGGGGAGTCATCATTGATGACTGCGAGTTTAATGGCTGACGGACAAGGTCTTTGATGTGTTTGGGTCGATGTATCCTGAGCAATTTGCTGTTCGGAAGGTGCGTCTGGGCTGGAGCCAGGGATTTGTGACGTGTTCATGACTGAAACAGCAGAACGCTTAGGTGGACCTGCTCCGGAAAGGAGCGAGGAGTCTTTGCGTGATCGATTCGATTGACGTTTTCCCGAGTGGGAACTGGACTTGGTTGCTTTGGTGTTCGATTTCATGGGTGGATCCTCTGCTTTAGACGGCCCTGATCGAGCACTCGTGTGACTTGTGTATTTGTTTGTGTTTTTAAACTGATTCCCCCACGAGGAAGAAGACACTCGTGGGTCATATGGTCTGCTGGTCTTGTCGTCAAAATTACGAGGGGCAGTCTCGTTGCTGAATGACAAGTTCTGTTTGGAAAATACAGATTTTTCAAAGACAGTTTTCCTTGAGCGGGAGGAACTTCTAGTTGAGTCTTTTGTGGCACTAGCCTCGTCACTTCCAAGACGAGGGGATGCTTTAATCTTCTCCGGGGATTCAGTGGCTTGAGGATTCATATCGTCTTCCAGTGTGGTTTGATTTGTTTTGGGAATTTTTTTCTGAAAACAAATGGTCTATCAGGCTGACGAGGATCACCTAATCTAACTTACCGGCAAAAATAGGCTCGATGCAACCCTCAATCGTCGTTTTTTAGCAACTTCCCTGGAAAGTTCGAAAAGAGAGAAAAGAAAAGCAAATCATTTTCAAAGCTCTCAAACAAAAACAAAGTCGTTAACGTGGTCAAAAAGTGACATCATTTTCAAAAACTCTCTTGTGTACAGTGCATGAGTGAATTAAAAACAAATCAACAAAAGTTCAGCTAAAAAAGCTCAGTGGTTAGGCTTAAATTAGAAATAAATGGAGTGCGACTTACAGGCTTATAGTGTGCCTAGCTTCTAGAGTTAGACATGATGGCCGGGTTGACAAAATTTCCATAACGAACTCTTCCCTACGAAAAATGCATTTTTTTGAATTAGAATGGGATGTAATTTTGAATTTTTTTTTGTTGATTTGCTTTTTTTTTGAAGGAAAGATGATGGAAGCAGGGGCGTGAAGAACGTGAAGATGTCTCTTTTCGTAGTGGGGTAAATTAAGAAGAGCCTTGAGAGTCATTTTTTTGGTCGGAGGTTTTTGAAACTCAACACTGGAGCACCCTTTACGACACCAAACTTTCAGCTGTTTTGATATTGAAGCCAGCAAATCTCTACGATCACCTCCTTCCATCTTTTCCTTAACCACGCAATCATGTCAACGTCATCAGTGAACTCTAGAGGCTGTTCGGACTTACAGAAGATGCTGCATTCCGCTCTGTTCCAGCACTCGACTGAAAAAGTCAGACCGCGATACATTTCTTTGCCAAAATCCGATGCAAATGTTCACACAGCAAATCGGCATAATTTCGAACGCGATGCAAGACAACTCGATCAATTTTTCCATAATGATGACGCGGCCATCGAGCGAATGAACATCAATGCTCCAGCCAAGAGAGTCTTCGAGTCTGAGGCCCCTGGTTCGAGAAGGATAGAAAAACCGAACCTCTGGTATAAAGACCAAGGTCGAGGTTGCAAGGCAACCAGGGACTGTAGCGCCATAAGAACGAGAAGAACAAGAAGGAAGACTGTGTCAGCGAGAGAGGCTTGTTGTTTGAGGTCTAGGCCCACCGTGGACTGTAGCGCTATAAGAACGAGAAGAACCGGAAGAAAGACCGTGTCAGCGAGAGAGGCTTGCTGGTGAAAGTCCAGGGCTGCCGTGGACTGTAGCGCCATAACAGCAAGAAGAAGAAGACTAACAGGAAAAACAGGAAGAACAAAAAGAAAGATGGTGCCAGATGACGCAGTTGGTTAAGTGCCTGCCGAAAGTTTGAGGAGTCCCAGGTTCGAATCACACGGTTTTTCAAATCTGGTCCAGTCACCATTTGCCGTTGGGATCAAATTAACGGCGCTATCACTAGATCAGTCGATCAGTCTGACTGTGGGGATCAGAATGGACCAACAACACGGTCTAAGGTCTGGTGAATTCACTAGCAGCCCCCTAACCCAGCCTAAGACGGTGCCAGGCATGAAATAATCGAAAAAAAGTGCCCAAAATCTACTTAAAATCACTTTTAAAATATGTTACAAAATCATTAGCGAGGATAACGAGATTCTTCTCACTTTCAGTTCGACTTTATTGATTCACCACCTCCGTACATCAATCCCTCTCACAATGAAAATTGTATTGAATATCCCATAACCCTATTAAACCATTTTTCCACATTTCAAAAGGGGGGGAGGCGCGTAAGAGATACCCCTGTGCAATAATTTTTTCATCAACTTTCGTCCACGGCGCATAATGGACATGCTTAATTAAATGAACGCCTCACACTCTCAAAAGCGCCCCGCTGTTCGAATGAAATTTGATCTAATTACTGCAAAAAAATGAAGCAGAACCTCTAAAATAAAAAATCCTTAAGCGCAAGCTCCTCCCACCCTGCAAAAGAACGCCCGCTGGGTGCACCGTTCGTACGTGATCTGGCATTTTTTGCTGAACATCTCTTTGAACGGTGATTTTTATGCACACATGTTGCAAATCATTAAAAGAAAGTTTTTCCGTTGTCACTGTCGGCAAGAGCGGCAAAAGCGGCTCCAGACGTCCATGGTCCGTCCGCTCTTTCATTTAAATCTGATCGTAACATTGAGTGCATTTGCATGCGTTCGAAAACTCCTTTTAATTCGTCCCGTGGGTGCTCTTGGGTTCAAAGTCGCATTCGCATAAACATGGTAATTAAACTGAATCGTTTACGCCAGGTTTCGCTCCTCATCTCCATAAAACTGAACACGAATTGATTACTCAGTGGAAAAGGGCGGCTTTGTGGTTTCTTGCGCTTCATCTCCCCGGCTCGAACAACACCAAAAAAAAAAACAATCTCATTGGTTCCGCTTGGACGGCAGTTTAGTAGCCGTCTTCGCGAGAAATCTGACGCCTATGTGAACGTTAAAAGGCGATTGCATGGAATCTGTGGCGTGGAATTGAAATTAAATACGGTCTGGAGTGAGCCCGTAAATCGGCGACTGTTACGAGCCTATACGGGCGGCTGTTGAAAGCGAATGGTTTCCCGTGTTGTTCTTTGGATTACTGAGAAATGTCTTGTGGGGGTGTAAACAAATTTGTGTTTATATTTTATTTCTTTTCAAGTGCTGCTTGGAAATCACTTTGACTGATTGAGAGCTTAAGAGATATTCTCAATGATGAAGCAATTGCGAAGTAGGAAGCGATAAAATGATGACTCACGGATACAAAAAATGGAGACTATTAATGGACTGTACTTTTGTTATACGTTTCGACCACCTGATGATTGTGTTTT
Organism: Myathropa florea; assembly: GCA_930367185.1. Lineage (NCBI taxonomy): Eukaryota > Metazoa > Arthropoda > Insecta > Diptera > Syrphidae > Myathropa > Myathropa florea. The sequence goes on along the minus strand of OV884005.1, from coordinate 42,052,012 downwards.
GCGAACAACGAGGTCCAGGAGAAATGAATTAAAAGGTGTGATGAGAAAACTGCAACTTTACAGTGGGCCCTTGAAATTTCTGTGCCCTCTTTTTCTTCTCAGGGCGCTACAGACTGATATTGACCAGGGATTCATTCAACAACTGGCACGGTCTTCCTTCTTGTTCTTATGGCGTCTGGTGTTGGCCAGAGCGTTAACTAGAAAGCCTCTCTAGCTGGTGCGGTCTTTCTTCTTGTTTTTCTTGTTTTTGTGGCCCTACAGTCCAATGCGGATCCAGATCTCAACCAACAAGTCTCTCCATCTGGCACAGTCTTTCTCCAGTTGTCTCCAATTGCGTACAATAAATTGGTTTGGGTTCGTTTCAAATTGTGTGCTCCACCTTAGACGTCGGACTGGATTTTTGTCATGACCAGTGTGTGAGTAGTTGTCACAATCGGGGTGCAAATTTTGCGGACGACAAGGTGTGGTTTGACCAGGTTTTTTGAGGTTGGATAAGGTGGCGTACCACAGGGGTCATGAATTAAAAAAGAGTCAAGGTAGGATTTTTGAAAAAAATAGGAACGCGGGACAGATCGTTGTAAACATGGTTTCCTCTACCAAATTTTGGGACAAGGATCGAGAGGTTTTTGAAGGCAAGAACTTAGAAGTTGTTGAATTTAAGCTCAGCACATCCGCGAACCCAGAGGAAACTTGGAAGGCTGACCAGATTGTCATGAGCACGGTTTCGACGATACGGACAAGGAACTGGACGTTTTGAAGGCAGAAAACTTGAACCATGACTGGATGCAGACTGGAATGCGGTCTAGATCGTCATAAGCACGGCTCTCTACATCCGATTTTGTAGACGATAGGCACAAGGAACGAGAAGTTTTGAATGTAGATGACTTGAATCTGTTGTCCTCGCTCGACATCTCCACGATCCAGACCCCTTTTCTAGAATTTGTTGCCCAAAAGAGGGTGGGCCATCTAGTGTTTTTTTTTTTATAAATCATAGGTTATTTTGACACTAACAGCTGTTTCCCGCTTTGACAGAAAGTCAGTATCATACCTCCGCCGAACGAAATGACTCCCTTTACGCTTGAACAACGTCGGGAAATATTAAAAACTCATTCCCAAAGTGGGTGCTCTGTAGCCCAAACAGTGCGTTTTTTGAAAAAAAGTTTTGACCGAAATGAAGCATCCACCGCGACTGCTGTACGCAAGCTTGGCCAAAACAGTTCGTGAGACTAGTTTTTGAAAAACCATACACTGGAGCACTCAGACTCAAAACAGGGTCCATTGTACTGCCAGGTAGCAACCTACTTTTACTGAAATTTCATGGTCTTTCGAAGGAGACTGACTGCTAGTGGACAACACTCATGGTCCCCGTCGTCGTACGGTGCGCACAGATCAGAATGTGACTTTTGTGGCCGAGAGTATGAGGCTCAATTCACGAACATCAACTCTCGTCATCGATCTCAACAGCTTAACATTTCACGCACTAGCCTGAGGAGAATTCTGCCCAAAGGTCTCGAATTCTTCGCTTAAAAGGTGCAATCAACTCAGCCACTGAAGGCGCGCGACCATCCGCTTCGCAGTTTGGGCCTTAAAGCCGCTCAGCTTGAATTGGACAACGATTTTGGGCGAAAACTCATCTTTTCTGGGGCGCATTTTTATCTCTGCAGCAAACAAAATTGCCGCATCTGGGGCTCGGAAAACGGAAAACCCGCACGTCATTGTCGAGAAGCCAATGCGTCCACAGAAAGTGACACTTTGGTGCGGATTGTGGAGTGGTGGCATCATTGGACCATTTTTCTTCGAAAATGAGGCTGGGAACAACGTTTCGGTCAACAGTGGGCGTTACAGAGCCATGTTAAGCCGACTTTATTTTTCACTGAAATTGAAGACATGGATTCGGACGACTTCTGATTCATGCAGAATGGCGCGCCATGCCACACAGCCAGGGGTCTACGGATTCAACGCCTAAGATGGCTTGGCCAAGTGGACCGCTTGGTCAACACTGCTCCAGCGTGAAGAGTCTTCGACTCCATGTCCGTGGGAGAACGAAATAGAGGACGCACACGAAACCAATGGCGCACACAAATGGAGAAGAACTGCAGTCAAGTTGGCGTACGTTACTGGAGGCGTGGCGCCCATAAAAGAAAAACAAACTCAAGGCAAGACGGCCTTTCTCCACGGCTGGTCAGGCACCCTCCCGGTCAAGGTCGCACGTAGTTCATCGTAGGAAATCGGGGTAACAAGCTAACTAAAGATTGTGCCACTTGAAGAGGCTTGTTGATTGAAGCCCAGGGCCATCCTGGACTGTAGCGCCATCACAAGAAGAGGAAGCACCTTAGGCGAGAAAAAGCCGTAAGAAACATCTGAAGAGATTCTGCAGGAATATTTTCGTTTCCTTTAAGTTTTCAGATCAAAGGAATCATCATCGGGACTCGCGAATCATTTGCAAAGAGAAAATAGGCAAATTGCCAACTGCTTTAGAAAGGCGAAGAAAATCGGATTCAGGATCAAGAGGGAGTGCGACGAAAGATGGAGGGTTCCCTTAAGATGCACGCCGTTTACGACGATCGTAAATCTTTTTTTAATTTTTATTTCAAAGGGCTTCTCCGACAATAAACACGAATGGAGTGACAACTACGGCATAATTCTTTGAATGGTTGGAGGCCTGACGTGAAGGGGAGATTTCGAGTTCCAGATCATAAACGGTAGAGGTTTTTTATTTGTTCTGTGTCCACTAGAGGAAGAGGATCCAAAAATAGTTTGAAAAGGATGAATGGGGAGATGAAATTTTTGAAAGTTACAGTGTCACCTCATGGGTGGAAAGGAAAGACGGCTTCTTTCAACTGAGCCCTACACTAAATTGAGTCCTACAACACCACAGTCAAGTCTCACAGATCTAGAGGGGATAGTTGAACGAAATAAGACCCTTAAACGCTCAAATAAGAGGGTGGTTCGATAAGTACATATTTTTAGCGTTTTTGAAACTCTACATTGTAGCACTCAGACTCAAAAACTGGTCCATTGTACTGCCAGGTAGCAACTAACTCCAGTGCCGTTAATTTGATCCCAACGGCAAATGGTGACTGGACCAGATTCGATTTCACCGGGATTCGAACCTGGGACTCCTCTAAATTGGGGCAGGCACTTAACCAACTGTGTCATCCAGTCGCCTGATAAGTACTCAGCCTCACCGCCACTATCGCAAGAGAAATTTACTATCGTGTTGTCGTTCTGCATTATTTCTGCATTATTTACAATCAGAGAGATTTCTCTGCTTGCGCGAACGGGATGAAGTCCATGAAACGGGGGTGGTGTCTGTGACGGATACTATGTTAAGTCCACTCATTTGAAGGCCCTTGTAGACGACTGTCAAAATTTCACCCGAATCGGACTTGTAGTTCTGTTTTGACCGCGTGTGGAAGCGGGCATGTCCGCGGATTTTAGAAAAATAGAAAAAACAGAAATATCGACTCACACCTCCACCGTTGCCACGGCGGTTCGAACGAAATTCGACCACGAAATTGGTTGAATTAGGCTACGAACTGTTGCCTCATCCACCATATTCTCCAGCTTGGTCCCGTGCGACTTCTTTTTGTTTCCAAACTTGAACAAGTCACTCGCATGGCAGAAATTTGAGTCGAATGAGGGGATTATCGTCGCCAAGGAGGACTAATTTGCAGACTTCCAGAAAACGTAGTTTTCAGACGAGTCAAAGAAGTTGGAGCATCACTGGGACAACTGTATCAAGCTAAAAGGAGAATAATAATGGCGGCTCTACAGTCCGAGGTGGACCTGCGCCTAGCTTTTCAGGGAAAAGGAAAAGGGGACTTTGTTGAGAAATAAATCGCCAGTTTTCCAAAAGTCTCGTTTTTCTTTTGTACGCGAAGTACTTATCTGACCACCACCCTCGTAAATATAAGACAAATCAAAGAGGAAGTTGTGAGCGCTGTGGCCTTGTGGGTTTGTGCGTCGACCCATGCCCACTAGACTTTCACAGTCTAGGTTCAAATACAAGCTCCGACACACAATTTAAAGAAAAAATTGTTCACGGCTTCAGCCATTTGTAGACTGTCTAGAAATAGCTTCTCAATCTCGCCATTCGGAGTCGTCATTAAACTGTAGGTCCCATCCAATAGCACAATAGCACACACAACACGAGTGGTTGCTGAGAAGCTAGCCCCATGTCCACTTTGGAAAGAGGAATTTGCTTTGCTTAAGGCTCAAAAATAAGTGCCCTTTTCATCACAAGTAATTGACAACTCAAAAGCGATGATTTTCTAGAAATTTCTACGAGATTTCGACGCAGTTTTTCTTCCACATTAAGGGCTCAAGAATCAATTGAACAAAAACCCGTGTGTATGACATCATTTCGCGACAGACAAGATTGATTGTTTTTAGGAAAAAGGAGCATTCGAAAATTGGAAAGAATTCATCTTTTGTTCTTGCTGCTTGTGACCAACTTCACACTCAAACGGATGAACAAGTTAAACAGGTTTTCCTGCTCAACTAACGGTTCAAAAACTAGAATTTTCTTCAAAAAAAAGGTTATTTCCTCAAGCGTTTTTTGAAAACTCGATTGAAGTTTGAAACGGATCCACAAGTCCGTTTGAATGTGAACTTGGTCACAAGTTTGTCGAGCAATAACTGAAGTTGAATTCTTTACAATTTTCGAATGCTCCTTTTACCTAAAAACAATCAATCTTGTCTGTCGCGAAATGATGACATACACACGGCTTTTTGTTCAGTTGATTCTTGAGCCGAATGATGACATACACACGGAATTTTGTTGCTCCTTTTCCCTAAAATCAATCTAGAACTAGACGAATCTATACGAACAGACACCCATTTCAAGGACTATCAGGTCCAAAACCTAGCTTTCTGTCAAGCTCATGAATCTCAGTTGAGACCTTCGAAACAACCCTTCCCCATTCTGACATCAAAAATCAAAAAAAAAATTTCAAAAATCTAGAAAAAAAAAAATATTTTCTCAATTTTTCAAAACTTACTCAGTATCATCAGTCATTTGTGTTTCTCAAAAAACCAGACATTCCAGGACATATACAAAATTTCCTTCACACTTTTGCACTGAAGTCCTCTCTTGTCCGTTCAAAAACCCGTCACCAAAACCCCTACAAAACACGATCGACAACTTTCGACTCTCAATAAGACAGCTCTCCGTTTCGCTTCTTCTTCTCAGTCAACACTCTCATCCATACAACGATGATAATAATGACAATAATTAGCATTCTGTCTTTCAGTGCAACTCAGCAATTCAGCACAATAGATCTTGAAATAAACCCTCAACCATAATAATTCAGCGCAATTCGAAAACAATTTAAATCGGAGAAAGGACAAACTGAAAACTGAAAACTCACTCACTCAAGCCGAGTGACCAGACCAGCAGCACTTGCAAAGTCCAAAAACGCACTGGCGACAGCCGAAAAATAAGCGCCATCGCCAAGCAGAGCTCCTGTCAACACTCGTATGGAACTTGTTGCAATCGCAAATGGACACGTCAGTATTGCGCGCCCTGCATGTATCCCACTCTGGTGCGCTCGGATTCTCTCTGTCATACAGCCCCCGCCGTGTGTGTCCTGACTGATGTGTTCTTTTTTTTGGTGTATAATCGAATGGGGAATATCCTTATCAGATCAAGCATAACTTCGCACAGGTTCCCGCCAAAGTCCGTTGCAACTCCGTGCCATGCAACCATGGATTCTGTTGCATCTGGCCAATCAGTTTGAGTGCGTCCTGTGCTCAGATTTGTGTTTTATGATGTCGGGCGGAGAATGCCACCCAACCCCCAGTCGGGGAAAGAGCTTTCGCACCCAATTACCACTTCACTCGTCATGCTTTCGTATTCAACAGGACATCAGCGCCTTCTCCTCCCCCGGCTGACAGCTGTATGCTCGTCCAACAAGTGCATCAAAAGGGTAGTGCTTGCACACACATATCCCCGTCGATGTTTTCATTCGCCTCACCACCCGACGGTGGGGGTTGCGAATAAAGGAAACTTTTTAATTGGAGATTTATAGTTCTATAATTAGCCGTGCTCCTTTAAATCAGCAGAGACGACTACAATAGATACACCGCCGCAGCGCATTGAGGATGGTTAATGTGCTTCTTCTGCAGCGGAGGAAATGGCTTTGTGGGATTCGACTAATGTACACGATTTGGTCAGCGCGATGTCGCCTTTGAAATAAACCCCAAATCGGGGGTGGTTTCATCCCGGCTTAAGTGAAATTTAATTTCCCTACCATTCAGGATGTGAGTCGGTGAAGGGATAATAACTCCCGTTCGGCGGGGGGTGGAGCGTGCTGTCGAGAGTGGTGGTCGACGTCGACGTTGCATCGACGATGAGCAAGATACTTATCGCCGACTGATGGAATGGGCACACTGGACGACTCCGACGGTGTAAGCGGACGATGGGAATGGGCGATAACGTGCATGGCGATGAGGGTTTTGAGAAGGTTATGGGTTTTTGTTCGTAATTGCATTCATTGGGGGATGATAATAGATTTGTTTACTTCGACAGGTAGCAAGTGGCAATGCATGCGATGAGTAAGCTGATGCATGCCCTGACGCCTCATCTTGAACAGAGAAGGAGGACTGCTAAAACATTGGTTACAATCGGCAGGACTGCCAAAGCATTGGATACAATCGGCAGGACTACCAAAACATTAAATACAGTCGGCGTTGTTCTGAGATTAAAATTGATTCCTGAATGACCATTGAAAGCTTAGAATTCATTTCTGAATGACCATTGAGAGCATATCTGAAGAGGGCTTAGCTTAGGCCTTTTCAAATCCAAATGGAAAATGAATTCGTCGAGAGGTGATATCCTTCATTTAGGCTGTAGTCCAGAGCTCACTCTTCAGCCGATGTCTGAGCGGGGAAACGATTAAGACTTAATCGCTAGTCATTTACTGATGACCAGTCAGTCATTGATACCGTTGTTTGCTGAATTCAATGGCGGGTATCAAGCCATTGAGTGAGCAGTCCGAGAGAAGGTGTTTTCTTAGAAATCTTGGCAAAAATTCAACTCAAAAATGAAGGGGGAAATGGGCAAGTTCTTGTCTTGTTGTAAGACTTAATCGCTGGTCATTTGCTACTAATCAGTCAGCCATTGATCCCGTTGTTTACTGAATTCACTGGCTGGGGTTAAACAGTTGAGTTGTTCTCTTAAGAATCTTGGTAAAAATGGATACGAATCGAAGCAGGCAACTCCAAAAAGAAGGGGGAAATGGACAAGTTCTTGTCCAGTGCGTTGACAATGCCGAAGGGGCTTGGTCTGGAATCTGTCTGATGGTGGGCAGATGCCACAGAATACAAGCCACAGAATAGAAGCAACAGAATCGAAGCCACAGAACAGAAGCCACAGAATCGAAGCCACAGAGTGGAAGCCACAGAATAGAAGCCACAGAATAGAAGCCACAGCGTAGAAGCCAGAGAATCGAAGCCACAGAATCGAAGCCACAGAATTGAAGCCACAGAATAGAAGCCACAGAGTGGAAGCCACAGAATAGAAGCCACAGAGTGGAAGCCACAGAATAGAAGCCACAGAGTAGGAGCCACAGAATCTAAGCCACAGAATCGAAGCCACAGAATCGAAGCCACAGAATCGAAGCCACAGAATAGAAGCCACAGAATAGAAGCCACAGAGTAGGAGCCACAGAATAGAAGCCACAGAATCGAAGCCACAGAATCGAAGCCACAGAATTGAAGCCACAGAATCTAAGCCACAGAATAGAAGCCACAGAATCGAAGCCACAGAATCGAAGCCACAGAATAGAAGCCACAGAACAGAATCCACAGAATCGAAGCCACAGAATCGAAGCCACAGAATAGAAGCCACAGAGTGGAAGCCACAGAGTAGGAGCCACAGAATAGAAGCCACAGAATCGAAGCCACAGAATCGAAGCCACAGAATTGAAGCCACAGAATCTAAGCCACAGAATAGAAGCCACAGAATCTAAGCCACAGAATCGAAGCCACAGAATCGAAGCCACAGAATAGAAGCCACAGAGTGGAAGCCACAGAATAGAAGCCACAGAGTGGAAGCCACAGAATCGAAGCCACAGAATCGAAGCCACAGAATTGAAGCCACAGAATCTAAGCCACAGAATAGAAGCCACAGAATCTAAGCCACAGAATCGAAGCCACAGAATCGAAGCCACAGAATAGAAGCCACAGAGTGGAAGCCACAGAATAGAAGCCACAGAGTAGGAGCCACAGAATAGAAGCCACAGAGTAGAAGCCACAGAACAGAAGCCACAGAATAGAAGCCACAGAACAGAAGCCACAGAATGGAAGCACCAGAATCGAAGCCACAGAACAGAAGCCACAGAGTAGAAGCCACAGAATCGAAGCCACAGAATAGAAGCCACAGAATAGAAGCCACAGAGTAGAAGCCACAGAACAGAAGCCACAGAATAGAAGCCACAGAGTAGAAGCCACAGAATCGAAGCCACAGCGTAGAAGCCAGAGAATCGAAGCCACAGAATAGAAGCCACAGAACAGAAGCCACAGAATCGAAGCCACAGAATCGAAGCCACAGAACAGAAGCCACAGAATCGAAGCCACAGAATCGAAGCCACAGAATAGAAGCCACAGAGTGGAAGCCACAGAATAGAAGTCAAAGAATCGAAGCCACAGAATAGAAGCCACAGAGTGGAAGCCACAGAATAGAAGTCAAAGAATCGAAGCCACAGAATAGAAGCCACAGAATAGAAGCCACAGAGTGGAAGCCACAGAATAGAAGTCAAAGAATCGAAGCCACAGAATAGAAGCCACAGAGTAGAAGTGACTGTTTAGTTAAAAAAAAAGTGAATTCAATTCGGGGGCTGGGCTTGTGAGTAAAAGTAAGTCTCATGTTTTATCTCAGATACCACAGAATAGAAGCCGGAGTTCTGTGCCCATCGTTTAATCGAAATCCCCCTCCCAACCCCGAGACAAACTTCGATTAATTCCAAAAAACCAAATTCAATTCATCAAATTGCGATTTACAAAAACGCCTCAGGTAGACCTCAGTTACGCGATGCCTCCTCTATTTTCTTTTCCCAAATTCAATATTTGCCCTTCAATCCAATAAATGTGCTCGTTCAAAGCTCTGTCCTCTCTGGCCACACACGCCCGCCGCAGTCGCCCGTCCTGCGAAATGCACATCAATGCAAAAAAGCTCCATTCAATCTCAACCGACCAAAGGATGAGTCCAAGCGGGAGGATGAATGGATACAAATTTTAATAAAAGCCGAAATGTCCTTCCGATAGTTGAATTCATATATTCTCGAAATTAATTTTGTGTATCCTGCCTGCTGCATATTAGGGACTTACAGTGAAATCCCCTAAGCGACATGTGCATCGACTGGGGGGGCGGTGCGTTACACAGGCACGGGCACGGGCACGGGCACGGGGTCTGGGACATCCCATACAACCATGTGGTTTTCATTTTCACAAAAAAACGAAAATCAGTTAATTAATGAAGTTGATATGTGACGAAAAATCGCAGAGAGAGACAGAGAGAGGCAGAGAGAGACGTATTCATTAGGTCCGCAGGCATTGTCCACCGACAAAAGGGGTTGCTTTGTTTTCGAGGTTAGCTGCAAAAACATTTATTGATTATCTCAGTATCTCACAAAAACGCAAAGCCACACACACACGCATCACACCGGCGGCGCGGCGCATAATTGAGCTGACATGTCCTTCTTCGATTGTGAGGAATTATTCCGATTGATGGACGATCAGAATTCATGTGTTCGGTGCTCGTTGTGCGGTTGGCAAGTGTCATTCAACAGAGCACCCGGATGAAAGGACTTCGACGGCAAAAAATTAACACAAAATTAACTCGATACCATTGAGGCCTAACAAAACGCGCAGATTTTACGGCGTGTGGGTCATGTTACTAATTGAAATGTTCCCCGGTCGGTGATTTTCAGTGAATTTCATTTTTCATTTAATTAATGAAATAGATATGACTTATCTGAGGCTTGCTCTGTGCGACTGAATGAAAACTGAAAACAAACTCCATTCTCCTCGTGTGATGGACGGCTGTCGCCTGGGGCCGAGTGTGGGATTAACACCACAAGATAAATTGACTTCGATAGGCTATGGCCATGGCAACATAGAATTAATTACTTACCCTGTGATGTGCATTATCTAACTTTGACAGGTAAACACTGAGTCTGGGTGTAGTTACACTTGTATGTAGACCGTTGCAAAAAATTGTGATTCTGATGCAGTTTTTCCCCAGCATCCTGCTTCAATTCAGTTTAAGGGTAATCAAATTGTGTAAAGGAAGTCAAGCTCTTCCTGACCACATCCAATTACAGCCAGTTGACACATGACATGGAAATCGTGTTAGGGACAAGCTGCTTCACGTCCTTTAAGACTTAATGTCATAATCTCCTTTCAATCTTCGAGTGCGAGTACACAAATTGAATTCTTTTTCAGGTCTTCCGTTTGGCTGCAAGGACAGATGTCGTATGCGGGAAGCAAGATACCCCACACGTGTGTAGCTGTGGTTAGTTCTGGAGAAGTTTTTGTTTTTTCCAACTCTTGTTTGTATTCAGTTGCAATCGAATGTGAAATTCGGAGAAGTCAACCAGTTGGTTGGGGCTTCAGTAAGTGGAAGAGATGGCGCAGTGAATTGCGGAGAGACGGGGAGTACATTTTGTGGCGCTTTTTCTATGTGCGAGGAAGACTTGGAGATTCCAAATAAACTGACGAGAGATTCATGGTCACTTGATGGAGAATTCCACACTCGTGTACATTGACACCCGTCAAGTCAGATGACAGTGAGATGCCCTAATGTGCCACACTTGTTTTCAACACGTACGAAATTAGAATTTGTTTGGTTTTGATGTTTTTCAGAGACAAGAGTCGCTTGCACTTGCACTTGAAACCTGGACAAACGTCGCGAAAGGGGGCATCCTATTCGCACCGCATCGATCGCTAGCACTTGACAGTGGGATGCTGCCTTTCGAAACGTTCGTTCACGTCCTATGAGGGCATCTTATTCAAAACAGAGATCAGGATGCCCCTAGTGCAAGTGCAAGCGACTCGAAAGCGGGCATCCCATTCCGAGTTTTGGCTTCTTGTCTTGTGCTCCTTGTTCTTATTCACATAACAGCGCAGGACATTATTCTCGTCCTGGAATGAAATTGTTGCTTCACTGCTGTCTCACGAAGCTGATAGGCGTCTCTTTCAAAGACATTCACTCAGAATTGCTGGCCCACACTCTGTTTGAAATTTACATCCTCCTTGTTGATTCTCATAAATTTAAAAGAGATCCACTTCCTAAATGACTACGACTTTAATGATCGATCAAATTTGACACAAAAATCGATTTAATTCCAATTCTCGTCATTCAGCAACTGTCAGTTCTTAAGAAAAACGGAAGTTGACGGAATGGCGCATTTGACTAAGTGCCTGCCCTAAGTTAGAGGCGTCCCAGGTTCTAATCCCAGTGAAAACAAAGTTAATACGCTTTTATCCGGTTTTTCAAAGCTGGCCCAATCACCATTTGCCATTTGGGATCAAATTAACGGCGCTATCACTGGAGCGGTGGATCAAAGGTAGTAGTCTGTGGGCATCACAATGCACCCACATGATCTAAGTGTGCTAGTGAATTTACTGGCAGCCCCCTAACCTAAACTAAGAAAAACGTTAATTCTTTCCAAGAACAGCCTACGCACTCCCCGCCTTGTTCGGACAGTACCACATGGTCTAAATGTGCTGGTCGATTTATTAGCAGCCCCCTTACCTAACTTAACCTAACCTCAAATTCGTCTTTTGTCCGCTTTCATCGACCAATGTCCTCAATTTTATGCACAAAAGGTTTCCTAGGACTCATTAAGAAGGAGCTCGACCGATGGTCTCAATTTCATGCACAAAAGCTCTCCTAGGAGTCATTAAGAAGGAGCACGACAACGTGTCGACTTCGACTAAACATCAACTTTATCCAGAGCCACTACCCCTTGCCAGTGATAGCTGACCTCCTGGAAACGCTGTGCAACATGCATCTGTTCGCGACTCTGAACCTAAGCGAAATTCTTTCGAGAGGATTTGCCCGAAATTGCCTGGAAGTATGCAGAACCGTTTTAATGCCTCATCAGTTTTTCAACGAGAAGTGTTTAGTTGGTCCAACGTGGGGGCTCCCGTTAATATCCATCCTTCCACATTCTCTTGACTAAAATGAAATATCAAAATTCCTGGCAACAATGTAAGCCAAACAAATTCCGTTGAACTGGACTCGACAGCCCGATAGATGTTTTCCCCGTATCCACTTACGGAGAACATTTCCCGGATGGTTGGGCAGATTTACTTTTGACCGGCCGGGAGTTTTTCTCTTCATCCCCTGGGTATTTAGTGGATGTACCGCTGCGAAATACACATCATATTTCCGTTGGCTGAATACCTCTTCAAATCCCCGTCATCGACATGGTCTCGAATTAAATCGATTCCGCTCCTACAAACTCGCGCTCGTGTTACGGACTTACTGCGAGCGAATCACTGTGTCCATCGCGAATGCTGGGATTTTCTTCAGAAAAATGGAACAAAGTATCCGCCGAGGCATGTGTGAATCTGCAAAGTGTCTGGACCCGAGGATGTTGTTCATCTCGAGGTGAACATGACTACGAACCATCAGCAGCAGCATAAAACACGAAGCAACGTTTGTGGCGTCGCCTTTTAGTAGAGCCATCGCAGTCAATGGGCGGATGAATGATGTACATCCATCAGACCGAGGGAAAATTCGCTTCTCCGACGAGAAAGTAGCCGATTACTTGAAGTCAATCCGACATCTGTTCGACTTAATGGCTATTAAACGATCTCAAGCTTCACCGGTGTACGAATCTCGATGCAGTGCTCGACATTGTTTCGAATAAATTTCAAGCATTTTCAATAATGCTCAGGAGCCATTCATGCGCGAATAAATTGCAGAAAAATGCATTTTTTTCTTCTTTTTTTTTGTTTTAAACTCGAGCTGCCCCCAGGCCATCGGTAATCACTTAACGTAATTCCATCAAATTCCAACTGCACTCGCTGCGGAGCGACTAAAAGCCCTTTTAGGAAACTGGACTGATAATCGGATTTATTTGGGAAGGGTGCGCGTGTGTGTGCGTGGGCTAACGTGATGAGTGTGGTTTTGAATTGAATGGTCAGTCGAGAGCAACATTAAAATTAGTTTATTATTTGATTAATGGACAGTTGTAATCGCCGGATTCGAGTTGATGCACCGTGATTAATCTTGGAGAGTGTCTAATGGTCTCGTCTGGATGCATCCCTGGAGAGGGTGACTTGAGCCGAAATCATTTGCGGTTGACCGCTGGTGCGAGGTGCGACAGAAGTGGTGTCGAAAGACCGAAGAGGTGTGGGCCAACTTCCTTTAAAAGGGAAGGCTTTTTCATCTCCGACGGCTGAAGGATAAGAAAGGAACTGCAAAGGGAGGAGTGTGATTTTATGACTTGAAAAGGGTGTGCAACAGAAGACTCTGAACGACACTTTCAATGAATTGTCATTGCAATCGTTTCCCCAGTGGGCAATAGGCCGCAGGAGATGGATTTGATTACGTCTGCGGTTCAATGAGTCATCTATGAGTTGAGATTTTGTTTGACAAACGTTTGTCCTTCATCATCTACTTGGATTCTGTTCGATTAATCAGACATTATTGAAGTCTTGCAAGATTTTGATTGACTTTCTACAAAAGTGGTACTGTCCGAACGAGGCGGGGAATGAGTAGGTTGTTCTTGGAAAGAGTTAACGTTTTTCTTGGGTTAGGTTAAAGGGCTCCAAGTAAATTCACCAGCACACATAGACCATGTGGGTTCACTGTGATGCCCAGTCAGACTATTACCTTTGATCCACCGTGATAGCGCCGTTAATTTGATCCCAAATGGCAAATGGTGATTGGGCCAGCTTTGAAAAAATGCATAAAAGCGTATTAACTTTGCTTTCACTGGGATTCGAACCTGGGACCTCTCAAACTTAGGGCAGGCACTTAACCAACTGCGCCATTCAGTCATCTTCCGTTTTTCTTAACGACTGACAGTTGTTGAATGACGAGAATTGGAATTAAGTCGGTTATTGTTTCAAATTTGATCCATCACTAAAGTCGTAGTGTGCACAATGGTTTTGAGTCTGAGTGCTCCAGTGTAGAGTTTCCAAAACCTCCGACAAAAAAAAAGTCGTATTATTGTCTCTCAACAAAAAAGACTGCAGATAACTTACTGGCGTACTTATAGGCCACTACATCTTGGACAAACACTTAAACGTGCTTGGCCTAGGCGCGACGGAACCCTCTGCGATGCCTGTGGAGAAGACGATGACACTGCAGAGCACTTCGTTTGCTAGTATCTTCTTCTTCTTTTCCTTCTTAGGGCACTACAGTCCGAGGTGGACTTCACCCAACATGCCTCTCCAGCCAGCACGATCTCTCGCCAGCTGTCTCCAGTTTCACATACCAAGCCGGCCGAGATCCCACCTTTGCTCGTATCACGTGGCAGTTAATCGGTGCTGATGAGGTGAGAGCTGAGGACTTAGGCTCCTCATCACAGAAACTCCTCCTTTGGAATACCATGAAATTCCATTAAAAGTAGGCTGCTGCTTGGCAGCACAATGGAACAGTTTTGGAGTCTGAGGGCTCCAGTGTAGAGTCTCAAAAATCTCTAACATTAATAATCATCGTAGTGATTTAGAGAGAAAACTGGTGTGTCATTTGAATTGATGAGAATCAACGAGAAGGATGCAATTTTCATACAGAGTGTGGAGGAGTATTTTTGGGTGAATGTCTTTGAAAGAGACGCGTATCAGATTTGTACGACAGAAGGAAGCAACCATTTCACTCCAGGACGAGAATAATGTCCTGCTCGATCAATCCCGTTATGCGAATAAGAACAAGGAGCACAAGGTAAGAAGCCAAAACGTTGTATCAATCTCCGGTGCTTAAGTGGCTGATGCAAATCAAACGACGAGGATGATTCTGTAAGAGTCACTGTTCTGCCAGTGTCTTCATGTGATCAGTCACACTCTGGCGGATAAGGATGTGATCAGTGACACGGTATCATACCCTGCTGGGCTGTCAAAACGTCATGAAATCAAGGCTAACTCCAAGGTTGCTTACGTGAACCAACTACTTGCACTCTAACTTAGGGCAGACACTTAACCAACTGCGCCATCCAGTCGTAGCGATGAGGATGATTCTGTAAGTACCACAGTCGTGTTAATTTGACACACTAACCATCGGCCGTGTCGGATTGCCCGTACGATGAGCGATTGGTTCGGCGCTGCTTCCTTTTTCCCCGCATAGTTTTGAACGCTTTCCAGCCTTGGTGTTCCTTCTTTCAAAAAATTGCTTAAAAATAGACATCGAAAGTAAAAGGCCAAGCATTTGATTGATTTTGCTGAAAATATTTTAAAGCACGTACGGGTATTTGGTCTCATTTGAGGTTTGCTTTGAGAAAAGGAGAAGGAAGGAGACAAGTCTGAGGAAACTTGTTGATTGAATCTTTGAAGCTATGATCAGGTCTACAATTTTGTCTGCCAGATGAAAGAATGCATGAGAAGTAGGAGGAAACGATGTGTGATCAAGGAGCATAAGCAGTGTTGTCAAAAACAAGAGAAAATACGCTAAAAAACTTCAAGCACAAGTACTGATTGGCACTCACCAGAAATCCTCTTTGCGACACTCACTTCCGTTAAACACAACACAAAATAATCAACTGTCACCAGGAAGTACCTTAAAACACTTTAAAAAATAAACGAAAAATTCTCGTTTCTTAGTTCCACATCACTTCACAAAGTTTCCACACACAGTCACAGTTTGCCCGAATCGATCACTGAACTTATCGAGTGTGCTTTCAACGAAGGATCGCACTAAACGGCAGCCCACGTTCGCCACATCCGTCTTTTTATATACACCGTGTTCACTTGGAGGCTGTTGTACATACATCAACATCCGCGATACATAACCGATCGTAAATAAGGGACAAACAGCTAGACAACGGCATTTCTTTCCGAGAACTCTGCTGTGAGAGTTCAAACGAAATGCATCACCGATCTCCAAATGAAAAAAAAAATTGAATGCTTTTGATTTGTTGTTTCACATTTAAATACACAGGGTGATCAAAAACTTGAGTTTAGTGCCAGCACGCGATGTATACAGAAACCAGTGCGTCGAGAGTGTCAAATGGCATTCAATTGGCGTCGATGGCGATTCACGCTAAGTGGAAATTCGTGCGATTGATTTTGTTTACAATTTAGTTCCTCATAAAGTGGAGTAGAGGGATCAAATTTACTTCATGCGTAGAACGGTAAAGAATGAATAGGAAAACTGTTTCCCAGCAAAATTCAGTCTGGAACTCATTCTGGATTCAACTCCAGCGTGGAAGCACATTCTTTGAGTGAGTTTTGCGTCTGTGCTGTGAGTAGGTTCATGTCAAAGCATCAGCAATCATTAGAATTGTTTGAGGGAAATTGAAGCGAACGTGATGATGGGCGTTTTTTGCCTCATTTGCGAATCAATTGAGATTCGAACGAAGACCTTGACACAGTTTGAGTTCGAATTTATCGTCAGTAGATGCTCTTGATCGATGAGAGGAGTATACAGACGCGTGCTGAATGATGCTGAACTCTGTTAGGAATCAGGAATCAGTCGAACATAGATCATTTCCTTGTGGTGGCAACAACACAGACACCGGGACTGTGAGACCCTTGCACCAGAAGACTATGAGACTCTGTGATGCGGAGGCTCTGAGGCTCTGAGGCTCTGAGGCTCTGAGGCTCTGAGACGCTGAGACCTTAAGACCCTCAGACCCTCAGACCCTGAGACTTTGAGACGCTGAGGCTCTGATACGCTGAGACTTTGAGGCCCTGAGACCCTGAGACGTTAAGGCTCTGAGACTCTAAGACTCTAAGACCCTAGGACCCTGAGACTCTGAGACGCTGAGGCTCTGATACGCTGAGGCTCTGAGAACCCTGAGACCCTCAGACCCTGAGACTCTGAGACGCTGAGGCTCTGAGAACCCTGAGACCCTGAGTCCCTGAGATCCTGAGACCCTCAGACCCTGAGACTTTGAGACGCTGAGGCTCTGAGACGCTGAGACCCTGAGACCGTGAGACTCTGAGACGCTGAGGCTCTGAGACGCTGAGACCCTGAGACCGTGAGACTCTAAGACCCTAGGACCCTGAGACCCTGAGACCCTGAGACTCTGAGGCGCTAAGGCTCTGAGACGCTGAGATCCTGTAACCCTGAGACCCTGAAACTCTGAGGCCCTGAGCCCCTGAGACTCTGAGACGCTGAGACCCTGTAACCCTGAGACCCTGAGACTCTGAGACTCTGAGATCCTGAGACTATGAGACGCTATGGCTCTGAAACTCTGAGACTCTGAGACGCTGAGGCTCTGAGACGCTGAGGCTCTGAGACGCTGAGGCTCTGATATGCTGAGGTTTTGAGACGCTGAGGCTGTAAGACACTGGGACAGCGAGACCCTCACATCAGAAGTTTTTTAGACTCTGTAACGCTGAGACTCTAAGACAAACTCAAAACTAACCCCAGGTAGGTTTGGAGGGTAAACGAGCGGAAACCTCGTCTCACTCAGGCGATGCCCAGTTGGGGTTTTGTTTCCTTTCTTCCGTACCGCAACTCCTTGTCTCTAATCAGTCCTCAACTATTCCGTTCGTCTTATAAATCCGAAAAGGGACAGCAAGAGCTTCCTGAAGGTCGCGGATAAAGGAATTCTCCCAACTGACACTGACTAGGCCAGTGGCAAATGTAGTCAGGAGATCAATCTTGCGACTTGCGACTTAAAGAAGGAAGAGCAGAGTAATCTCTTGTCAGATGAAGGCTTCGTACAGGACCCTCATCATTTCACTCCAGCTCTTGCTTCTGTCTAATCAGACGTCTAGGGATGTAATCTTTCAGATGAACGGTCTTGGGTAGGCATGAAGGTGGGTGCCCTAGCTGGAGTCTTGCTCGTTACCTCCATAATTCTCGTTCCACAGCTCTGCTATTTATGTCTTGTAAAGGGAGGGCATGCGCAATATCCCAAGCGGATGAAGAGTCTCTTGGTCTTTTCGAGAGAAAAGTTCTGCCCGCCATCTTTGGTCCTGTTTGCGATGATGGCATATGGAGGAGAAAGTTCAACCACGAACTGTATGGGTTGAGGTAGGTGAGTTTAGGATTAGTTTAGGTTAGTTAGCTTAGCTCCGCGAGCTCCCTTCCGGTTTCATTTGGTGGTAAAGGCATAGACCTTGAACACCTTTCTTTTCCTCTTTCCTGTCTCTTCTTTCTCTTCACTTTCCTATCTTTAGTTGTCCGTCTGTGGTCTGTTAGGGTATTAGGCTTTCATCTCTTCCTATCTTTTCACCTCTCTCTATCTTCTCTTAGCTAGCTACAGGCACGATATTTTTTTTGTTTGCAACTGGTGGTGTACGAGTGGGAGGACAAGAACCGCCCCGTCCGACGAGCTAAGCCGTGCAACCGCAAGCGTGCCGCCGTCCTACTCACCGTCACCGTGGCCCAGCCAACCAAGCTGCAACTAATGGCAAAAGACATGAGTCTAGCCAGGCGTCTGCGGATCAAACGCCTAAGATGGCTAGGCCATCTAGAGCGTATGGACAACACAGCTCCGATGTGAACGAATGTATGCAGAGATGTGAGAAGAATGTATGAGAATGTATGTCCAGAGGTTTAAATTAAGACTAGGTTTTCAAGGTTCGAGGGTTTCACGAGGAGGCCGCGTGAAAAAAAAATCCAATTATGGACCGACAACGAATCTTGTAAACGGATACGAACCTCGGAGCTAAGGAACGTGCTGGAGGGGATTGCTATCTGAGGCCCAGGTCGACGTCATCAGAGAAGAAGAAGAAGGGGATACTTCATTTGATGGAGTAATCAGAGATGCTTCTTGTGTGCGACACCTTAGTCCTGATGCCCCTTGGTTGCAACGTTTCACTAATTCGGATAAACAGACCCTTCCAGCTTGAACTGTGTTCCCCACACACTCCACATGGCCTAAGCAGCTTAGGGGTTGCATCCACAGACACCTGAATAGACACATGTCGAGAAGAACCCAATCGACGTGAATGCAAACGCAATTGGCAGAGAGAGAGAAGGTTGTGTATCTCTGCCTCCAAGTGCTGCACTCAACAACCCAGAACGTCTCCCCAAAGGAGAAACATTAACATCGAAGAATGGCAGTCCAATTCAAAAGATAGCCTCAGCAGCAAAATTCCAAATGAACCAATAAAACCGAAATGAACTACGAATTTCCCATAAAGGCACAAACGACTCTGCTACGCAAACAACCCCAAACCGACTCCACTTGCGCACAGAATTCAATAAATCTCGAATTCTTATTACGGCTCTGCTCCGGTTAACCAGATATTGGAAAATTAAAAAGAATTTCATCTTCATTCGCCAAGCAAAATGGCATGCATCGTATCCCAGGCACACAAAAGCTGGGCAATTTTTCAACCGGCAGTTTACGTTTCCAGAAGTGAGACAGGCGAACGTTCATTAAAGAAACCATACCCAAATTGAATGAAACTCGATGCTAATTGTGTCGGAAATATCCAGTACAGAATCAATTAACATCAGTTCAAAGTTCACCTGCACCGAAACTGCCGTGGAAATGCAAGTCTTAAAATGCGGTCCAACTTAGGGGAAAGTTTAGAATCAAAAAAAGCATGAATCCTGACCACTTTTTCATCCCGATGCTCCCATCACATCCCATCCCAATACCATCCAGCCCGGCACCCTGTTCGTTTCGAATGCAAAAACGAAACAAAAACCGAAGCATGCATGACTTCTGCTTCTGAATACCTTAGTTACCGATCTTCCCTCACTCAACCATCCCGCCCCAGGGGAAAGCTTATATTCCTCTCAATCCATTGCTATCTCTATCATCCGGTGTACGTCTGATGCAGTCCAACTTGCGTGTGGGGGGTGCGTCGAGTGACGGCAACTTTTTGCACATTCAAACTCATCTCGACCGGCAGCCCCCATTCGCTCCCCACCACCCCTCGTGAACGACATGTTCGATGGACCTACTCGGTGGACCGTCAAACCAAAAGGTTTTTTGCAAACGCGATCAGATCAGTATTGACTGCCCGTCAGTGCGTACATAATTCGCTGTTCTCTCCGGCGGTGTGCCTGTGATTGAAAGCTTGCGAAAAACATTCAGTGCCAGTGCTGTTTCGAGTACATTCCGAAATCGAATAAGTGCTCAAAAGAAAGTGAGAGAAGCTGAAAAAAAAAGAGGAATTGTTTTTTTAAATTTTATTTTCGGTGGTGACCTTTGGATTGGAATAAACACGGTGCTGGGTAAGTGTGTGCAATTGAATTCCATTCACAAGTCTGCTTGCCACAAATTGAGAGAGACCTGGTGATGGCATTGGACATTTTTTCCCTCCCCCCCCCGTCCATGTCTTTGATTTCGTTCTAAATCGTTGGTGTTTATATTTAGCAATAATTCTGAGAAAATTGAGTGGCGGGTGCATGAGGGAGTTTTAACTATTTCCCAGCAAGACGTGCGTTATCCGTGCTTTATTGATGAAATCTGTGACGTCTGGTGGATTTAATATTGAAGGTCAGTGGTAGGAAAACTGAAGGCTCTTCGAATAAGTGGTAAATTTAACGAATAAATAACTCACTTAACGAAGAGTGGAAATATGTTTTTCGCTTGCAAATTGCTTCGGAATTCAGTCGTATTAAAATGAAAGGAGAATTTCGTCCTTTCACTGCTGATGCTTGGAAAGAATCTGAGGAATTTTTGCAGCTTAATTCGCTGGGTTACCTTTCTGTTTTTGTGGTTTCTGTTTTTAGGGTATTTGCCTTGGCACTGGTTTTTTCGCTTTTTCTAGGAATTTGTTGTGGAAATCCCGGGGAAAATAGCTTGGACTGAACAGGAAAATGATGTGTGTGCATTTTTAGATCTGCATTTGGTCTTCTTAGCCTGGAACATTCTGATAGTGGACTGCTGTTTCAATGTGACTGTAGTGAAGCATCCTTTTGCGGACAGCTCCCTTAGGCTGCGGCCACGAAATGAGGGACGAGCGATTGAGCGACCAGCGATTGAGCGATTGAGCGATTGAGCGCTTGAGCGATTGAGCGATTGAGCGGTTAAGCGATTGAGCGATTGAGCGACGAGCGACGAGCGCTTGAGCGATTGAGCGAAGTGCGACGAGCGATTGAGCGACGAGTCTAAGCGATGGGTGGCCATTTACTGAGCGTCATCGCTGAGCGATTAGTTGCTAAAATGTAATTTTCAAGTTCGTCGTAGTCTTTTAGTTGAAAGTCGCGTTGATATGAATAATCTGACTGTCTCAGATTCCCTTCAGTTGGATCTGGAGCAACTGTCTGCTTTACGAAGCTCAATATTTCAAAAATCAATTACCAATGTGTTCAACTTCATTCCACTGCTTTTCGGTTACATTTTTATTTTTATAATCCTCCGGCCCGAAGAGTCTTCGACTCTTAGCCTGTGAGACAACGCAACAGAGGACGTCCACGAACAAGGTGGCGCACACAAGTCGAGGGGGACCTCGATCGGCTTGGTGTGCGAAACTGGAGACAGCTGACGAAAGATCGTGCTGGCTGGAGAGGCATGTTGAGTGAGGCCCAGGTCCACCTCGGACTGTAGCGCCCAAAGAAGAAGAGAAGGCTGTCCTTCCATAGAACTGGGCGGTTTTGAACAGCTGCGATAAAAAAATTAAAAAAGATTTGGTTGCAGAGCGACGTCGCTCTGTCGCTTAAAAAAAATCGTAAATCCCTCAGATCTTACGTGACCACCGCCATATGATTTCATGTGTTTTAATTTGTTTCAATCGCTCGTCGCTCATTGCGTGACCGCAGCCTTAGACGGACAGATCCCTTAAGCGGCCAGATCCCTTGAGCGGATAAGTTTTCACGATTTACGTTTCAGTTTGCATACATTTTGGGATTCCTTTGAATTGACACTTCCCTTTGGTGGACAAATCTTTTGTCGGCGTTGCTGTCCGCTTAAGGGCAGTTTCACTGCCTTCGTTGACGTAGTTTGAGCTCTCAGCTCAAGACACGAGTGTTCCGAGCCATTAAACGAAAAGAAAAGTTTTTCTTGAAAAGGACAGCCTCCCGACGTCATCACGACTTCCGAGGCGTGTCTTGAATGCGATTCCATCAGGTAGGCGACCCCTTGGCAGACCTAGTTTGAGATGGTTGGACCAAGTCCAAACACTCGCCTGGTTGCGCTCAGGCATAGCTTCTGATGAGTTAGAGTCGATGGCGGAGGATCGAGTGTCCTGGAGATCTCTCGTGCATGCATTGCCCCCGCGACCCCCTTAGTGGAACATACGGGTCATTGAAAATGAGATGAGATGAGAAGGACAGCCTCCCTTCTTTCTTCTAACTTCATTGACGTAGTTCCAGCTCTCAGCTCAAGACACGAGTGTTCCGAGCCATTAAACGAAGACTCTGGACTCTGTTCTTTTTGAAAAGGACAACCACCCTTCTTTCTGCTAACTTGAGAAGAAAACCTGCGTTCATTTCGCAGAAATAATCTTCTTTCTTCTGCCTCCCATCTTCTACCCTCCATCTTCCACGATTTTCCGCGACCAGGAGTCCATTTGTCTCACAGTCCATTAAATAGAAGCATATTTTCTGCGACAAGTGTTGGCCACAACAGCAGCCATTTTATCCCACAGTCCATAAAAATAGAAGCATGTTTTCTGCGACAAGAGTTTACCACAACACCAACCATTTTATCCCACATTCCATTAAATGAAAGCGTGTTATCAACTGAATTTAATCGAGCACTGAATTGAAGAAAAGAACGTAAATATTCTACCCTCCCTCAGAGCAGTATCCTTGACCTATTGCATTTGAAAACAGAGCTGAGTTTTTCTCTGGAAAAGTTGAGGAACGTACTCATCATTTCCTCAACGATATCTTTTTTCGAATGAAACCTGTTTCTTAAAGAAGCCATTTTGTTGTCAAGAATGAAACCTGTTAAAGAAGCCATCTCAAGAAGTTTGCAGAAAGCGAACAATTTCACAGAAAAGGAAGCATGGCTGTTTGTGTCTCTTCAGGAAATCGTATGTTTTTCTTATGCTTCAGACATGCATCTGCATTCTATGTTCTTGGTCCTCTCTTGACCCATTTTACATGACTACGAAGCCCTAGTCAATTATGTCAGTCCAGGAGTTGTGTCTTCTGTTGAACTCGAAACAAGAATTTCTCTCTGAAACCAGAAACCACTAAAATGCTTCTGTTTTTCTGCAGAAAAATAAGCAGAATTCATGTTAAAAATAATCCATCAAACTTCCTTCCTTCCTTATTGGGTCTGCGACTTCTGGAAGTTGTGTGCCGGAGCTATTGCCGCCTTTGATCGCTGACTGCCCCTGTCACGCTGTCTCCATTCAGCGCTTATCAGGCCAGTGACTCCCGGAAGTTCTGTGACGGAGCTATTATCTCCTTCTATCGCTGACTGTCTCCACTCAACACTTATCAGGCCTGTGACTCCTAGAGGCTCTGAGCCTAAACTATTGCTTCCTTCGATCGCTGACTGTCCCGGTCACACAGTCTCCACTTAACGCTTATCAGGCCTGTGACTCCTAGAAGTTCTCTGCTTGAGCTCTGTCCTCCTTCCATCGCTGACCGTCTCGATCACGTTGTCTTCATTCAGCGCTTCAAAGACCAATAACTGCTGGAAGTTCTGTTCCTGGGGTATTGGCGCCTTTGATCGCTGACTGTCCCGGTCACGCTCAATGCTTTAAAGGCCTGTGACTCCTGGAATTTGCGTGCCTTAGCTATAGTCGCATTCAATCGGTGCCTGTCCCGGTCACGCTGTCTCCACTTAACGCTTATCAGGCCTGTGACTCCTGAAAGTTCTGTGCCTGAGCTCTTTCCCCCTTCCATCGCTGACTGTCCCTGTCACGCTGTCTCCACTCAACAACATTTTCCTTTAATCTTCTCTCCAACTGATGGAAAACATTTCCTCAAACATTTCCCTTAATTCACACGCAAAGAACCATTGCCAGAGAAGCAACAATTCTTGTGTTTCCCGAAACTTTCATGAATTTATCTCTGACGTCATGAAAATTGAAAAATTCAATTTTCTCAAAATTTCCACAATTTCCACTGAAATTTTGGATTGAATTAACTTCATTTCTCATTTTCACACTCAGCCCCAAACATTTGGGGCGAAATTTCAGTCCAAATACCAAGAAAATCGACTTTTGAAAAAATGACATGTTTCACACGAAAAAATGCAGTGAAATGTCAACACAACGGGATCGCATTTTTTTGCTGAAAAACAACGAACTTCCACCGAAGTCGATTTGTTGATTGAAAAATATTGTGAGTTGATTTTCTCGATAAATAGGACGAGTTGAAGGATGGGAGATATCAGGATGGAAAGGAAATTGAACGTAGAAGCCGAATAAGGCATGATTTTATAACGGGAGTGAGTTGGTTGGTCATTTAGAAGCGACTTTTGTAACATCCTCTTTTAAGACGTGATCTTGGAAGACATCATGTTTTCTGAAACGATTTTCTTGCAAATAAGGGCGAATTGAAGAGTGTGAGATATCAGGATGGAAAGGAAATTGAATGTAGAAGCGGAATGTGTTCAGATTTTGCAACGAGAGTGACTTGTTTGGTCATTTAGAAGCGATTTTAAGGATATCTTTCTTCAAAAATCTTGGAAGACAGGATGTTTTCTGAAACAATTTCCTCTGTAATTAGGAAGTCTTGAAGGATGTGGGATATCAGAGAGGATAGGAAATTGAATGTAGAAATGGTATAGGTATAAATTTGTAACGGGAGTGACTTGGTTCGTGATTTAGAAGCGATTTTCAGAATATCTTCTTTCAAACAGTGATCTTGGAATACGTGATGTTTTCTGAACCGATTTTAGGGCGAATTGAAGGTTGTGAGGTATCAGAATGAAAAGGAAATGGAATATAGAAGCGAAGTATGTTCCGTTTTTGTAACGAGAGTGGCTTAGTTGGTCATTAGCGATTTCAAGCCTCGGTCTTGGAGGACAGCATGTTTTCTGAAACAATTTTCTCTGTAATTAGGACGAGTCGAGGGATGTGGGATATCAGAGTGGATAGAAAATTGAATGTAGAAGCGAAATAAGGCATGAATTTGTAGCGGGAGTGACTTGGTTCGTGATTTAGAAGCCACTTTAGTGGCATCCCCTTTCAAACCGTGATCTTGGAATACGTGATGTTTTCGAAAACAATTTTCTTGATAATTAGGAAGAATTGAAGACTGTGAGGTATTAGAATGTACAGGAAATTCAACGTAGAAGCCGAATAAGGTATGACTTTATGACAGTAGTGACTTGTTTGGCCATTTAGAAGAGACTTTTGTGGTATCCTCTTTCAAGCAATGGTCTTGGAAGGCATGATGTTTTTCGAAAATGATTTCTAGACTAGAACTAGAGTGAATTTAAGGACGTGGGATATCAGAATGAAAAGGAAATTGAATGTAGAAGCAGAAAAATGTACGATTTTGTATGCGGAGTGATCTCGTTGGTCATTTAGAAGCCACTTTAGAGAGATCCTCTTTCAAGCAGTGGTTATGGAAGACATGATGTTTTCATAAACGATTTTCTTGAAAATTAAGACGAATTGGAGGATGTGGGATATCAGAATGGATAGGAAAATATTGGAGAAGAGTAATAGGTAAAGATTTTGTAACGGGAGTGATGAAGAATGATAAAGGTAATTTCGAAACCCCCTTTTCGCCAACGTCTCATCACAGTTTTTGGTAAAAAGCAGTGAATTTTGTCTCCAACACTGTTAATCCAACATAAAAACAAACAATTTTCGAGACACCACTTTTCCGTACTGAGCAATCCTTGCAAAATCGTTTGTGATTTCAAGGAGAATGCCATTAAATCCCCATATTCACCTTTATGACAGTGTTAAATGTCTGCAACCCAACACGTATTAATCACGCCCGCGTAGCTAATGAAAATCGTTTGTGGTGAATGCGGTTTTGGTGTCACCAAACCGAGAATTCGGTTGTGGTGGTGCGCACACAGTCAACCGCAAATCCCACACTACCGCCAAAATCAAACATTAATTCATGTTCATCAGACTTGCTTCTGTTTCATTTCCCAACTCATCCCCGAACGCAATCAAAATGTCCGGCCTAATATTTTTCGAATTTCAAAAACCCCAGCGTCACGTTTTCAAACAAAGCCCCCGCGCCACCACATGCTGGGCACATCCGATTGCATTCATCATTAAATTCACCCCTAATTAAATGCCCAATGAATGGTCAATGAATGCATTCATTTCGGGACACACCGAGAGCTGATTAATTAGTTTTCTGTGTGAATATGGTATTTGTAAACCGTCCCTAATCAGTGCTCTTAGTCCGGGCTTTTCTGCCTGATTGCGGGTCGTTTGCGGGGGAGACCGCAGGATCGGACTGTTGCTGTTGGACTGTGATGAATGACAAGAGTTCATTTGTTTATGGTCCACCGCCAATCCATGACTTCACATTTCATGTACTTCGAATATGAACTTGAGTTTTGTGCGTGACTACTTTTTGAGGGAATGGAGAAAGGCTTGTTGGTGGATGTTGCTTACTCTTCCTCCCCCATTCCTTGAACTCACTTGCAGACAAATTCAATTCCAGGATTTCATTCAAAATTGACAGGTTTCACATCGCTCTCTTCACAGCGGGTTCGTTTGTTTTCAGAAAAATAAGGAAATTCCACAGGAGTTTACTTTGTTCCCGCTCCTGGCTGCAACTGAACTCTGACTGCACCTGGTACCTATGTGAATAAGCAAAATTCATACGTATATCCTGCTGAGTTCCTTTGACATGCTGACACCGGTACGGAAAAAGAATCTAATTCAAACAAAACACCGTCGCTAAAAGTTGATGTCACCGCAAACAACTTTATTAATTTTAGTCCGGAAAAAGTGGTAATTTATTCCATTCTGTTTTAATTTAATGAGTTTTTGCAAATTAACGGTGTGGGGATTGAGAGAAAATTTAAACTATCACCGGGTGTTGAGGTTTTAATGGTGGAGGGGTGAGAAATGTTCCCGTTTCGAGGAAAAAACGAAGGCTGTTTGTCTCTGACTGACGTGTTCTGTCAAAAATCTGTGGTGAATATCTCGTGGTAATAATAATGGCGGCGAAGTGGACTTGGGACTAGCTTCTCAGCAATCACTCGTGTTGTGCGTGCTATTGTTCTCTCATGAGTGGAGGGGGACCTACAGGCCGACTCTGAACGGCCATTCTGAGAAGCTTTTTCGAGACAGTTATACTCTGTGAGCATTGTCAGTGACTCGGAAGAGGTGGAGCCGTGAAAAATTTGTTTTTTTCGACTTCGAGCGTAGGAGTCACGTCACGCCACGACGCCCACGAAAATCTCGTGATAATTTGCAAAAAATTGTATACTTTTCACAGCTCAAATTGAGCACAACGAAGCACCATTCAATTCAGCGTTCCACACCCAATCGTTGAGACATTCAACACAATCCAACCCGTAGTCACATTCGTAGCTGTCTCGCTAATTATTCATTTCACGGTTGCAATAACCATAAACTTTTGACTGGCAGTCAGTTTCTATGACTCTCCTTATCTCTGACTAACGTCCGTGGCAATTCAAATTCTTGTTCTACCAGATGTCAAGCAGCAGTCTAGTTGGGCCTGCGAGTCAGAGCATCAGTTGTGCTTTGACTGTTGTTGCAAGTGATTCTTTGTAGATCGCAACAGCTCATTAGCGGTAAAAAAATCGGTAAAAGATCGTTCATTCGTTGTAAAGATTGTAGTCACCACAAAGGTGTGTTTCAGGAAGAGTCTGTGGTGATCTCTCACCTCACTGCTCTGTGGGACATGTTCGCAGGACATGAAACACCGAAGAAAATGGCTGCTTTAATCTTCCAATCAGAATCCTTAGAAACTCCTATCGGCATTCTGCATCATCTCAGCAAAAAACGAACGACAACCGGTGTTCGAAAGCATGGCAAAGAGCCCTCCAGTGACATCGGCGTTGACCACATTCAATGACTTCTTCCAGGAATCCCGTCTGATTCTCATTCAAAGATCCCCCCGTTTTGAACGCGCACAAACAAACCAAACAAGGAACACAGTCCAGGTGGATGAATACGAGACGATATCACATCCTGGTTGAAAGAATCCTCACCCTCGGTCTGACGTGCGTCTGGGTGGGTGGTAAAATTGCATAGCGATGCCGTAGCAACTATCACGGCTAATCGCTCTTCAATTAATTTTGAAATTTCACAGTTACGCCGTGTGAAGCAACAAACTGAAGATGGGGACATGGGGTATCTGCCAAGTGCCCGTGTAGTTGGAAAAGAGGATAAAGATTCATTGAGATAAATGAGCAACTCGCTGTTGAAGGTGAAGTGTGCTTCTTTATCGTAAACAGAAGACACTCCTCGAGGGGCATTAAGGTGATTTTGCTTTTTCAAATTTCCTCTACAAACCTCCACCAGGTTCTTGTTGAAAAACAAAGTTAACTAGCGAGACTGGAAATGGGGCCAGGGTCAGAATGTTTACTGAATGCGGATTAGTCCATTTAACAGGCATTTTGCTTTTGTTCAGCTCTGAAAACAGAATAAAAATGGATTCAGACGAGGGAATTCATTTTGGAAAGCACTAATTTTTTGACATTTCAGTTCGTGGAAGGGGAAATCACCTACAATCTCCATCAAAATTCAGCAAAGTCCCCTGATGTCATTCGCCTGTTTACACAATTTCCCTCCCAATTTCCTATCTCCCACCTCACGCCACGTTGTCTTTAACTGATCATCTCACCAATGAACGCCATTTTCAATTCGCCTTCGCTCCTCCTTCCATTGCTTCCCCACACACGATTGTGATGGAAGCCATTTGCAAATCTATCTCTCCCTATCTTCCCCTTCTCCAACATTTCTTGTCTCACACACTTTTTTTGTCACGACGCGACGTCTCCACCTCTCAAGCGTCACCTTGTGTGTGGTGTATTCATTCAATTCTCTCGTTCTCTCTCTCTCTCTTTCTCTCTTTGGTCGAAGTGAAAGGCAAATGATATCACGAACGAGAGCACCAGATGCAAGTGGCTCAATGGAAGAGGACCACATTTTATCCGATGCCGAGACGTTCGAGACGTTTGCCACGCACTATGGGAATGTTCTGCAGAAGCATAAGAGGAAAATACGACGCCACGTGATCAGTAATCCACCGCGGCGTTCGCTTCGATTGCTGGAGAAGATGCTGAAGCAGGAGCAGCAGCAGCAAACGCCACCGGTGAATCCGAGGAAAAAGCTTCGTCGCCCGTACAGCGCCATAAGTGAGAGCGATCCTCAAGAGTTGATCCCTGTGATGTCGTTGTCTGGGCTGAAGACTAGACGGAACTATGAACTGATGGGCACGGGGGAGTATACTCCGGCACCAATCAAGTCGAGGAGGAGCGCGACAGCGTCCCACGTTGGGGATGACGACGAGATTGAGCCTGTGGATGGACAATTTGAGGTGAAAACTGAGCCACTTTTTGGAGAACAGTCCTCAGTGCCAAGCATCATTCAGATTAAACAGGACTTTTTGAAGAATTTAGTCCGAAGCCGAACTCCACAGAGCAACTTGGGCACTTCTAACGACGAACAATCTGGCGACGGAGCATCTAACGATGGAATTTCTGCCAAGAGGCGGTCAGAAGACGATGGAAAGTCGAATTACAGACGATCTGATGAATATGCCAGAAGTTCTAGCGAGAGAAGATCCAACGAGAGACTGTCCAGCTCTTCGCATCCTGAAGACAGTGGCGTGGCAACGACAGACGACTCAGACAACATCCAAGACGACTCAGACAACATCCAAGAGGAGGAAGATCCCCAAGAAGACGCTTGCTTCGATGCGACTGAAGATGACGCGGGCAACTATGGAAACCAAGGCGACATCTGCTCCTGCATTGGGCCAGAGATGGAAGGACTTATTTCACACCAAGATGACAACTTCAACGTCATTCATGAGGGAATATGCGCGATCCCACTTGAAGAAGCGCCTGAAGATCAACAGAATGTCCCCACAGATCAAAGATCAGTCTTGTGTCACGATGAGAGTGGCTTGGTGACCGCACTCATCCCCTACGGAGTCGTTGAAGAAATCGAAAACGCTGTTGCACATCCAGATCAGACTCGAGGAGAGTGTGGCTCCACCGATCAGACTTCCGTCATGTATCAGGATGAAGGGCACGTTGTGGGCGTAATCACTCCCCACGAAGATCAACAGTATGTCTCCACCAATCAAAGTGTAGACTTGTGTCACGATGAAAGGGGCGTGGCGAGAGCACCCATCCCCTACGAGGAAAATGTTGCTTCACATCCAGACCATAGTCGAGGAGAATGTGACTCCATCAATCAGAGTTCAGACTTGTGTCACGGTGAGAGCGGCGTGGCGAGCGCACCCATCCAATTCGGGGAAACTGTTGCTTCACATCCAACCGACAGTCGAGGAGAATGTGTTCAGAATTCAGACTTGTCTCAAGATGGGACGTGCACGATGAGCGCACCCATCCCCTTGGGGGAAAATGTTGCTTCACATCCAGCGGACAGTGGAGGAGAATGTGACTCCACCAACCAGAGTTCAGACTTGTCTCAAGATGGGACGTCCACGATGAGCGTGCCTACTCCCTTCGGGGTAATTGTTGCTTCACATCCAGCCGACAGTGGAGGAGAATGTGGCTCCCCCAACCAGACTTCAGACTTGTCTCAAGATGGGGCGTCCACGATGAGCGCACTCATTTCCTTCAGGAAAAATTTTCCTTCACATCTAGACCTCAGTCGAGGAGAATGTGGCTCCACCAATCGAAGTTCAGTCTTGTCTCACGATGAGACGTCCACGATGAGCGCACTCATCCCCCAGGGAGCCGTGGAAGAAGCCGAAAATGAACATTCACATCCAGACCAGGGATTCATTCCAATCTCTCCTCTGCCTGAAGTCGAAGAGATCGAAGATGAAGATCCTGCTCCATGCCTCGATGAGGAGATGACTGTCTTTGAGCCTGTGCAAATCCGAATTGAAGAAATCAGCAACGACGGCTCCACTCCCATGGTCATCGATGGCGAGGGCAACGAAGAACAACGGTCTGAATATGGCTTCAGTCCGAAATATGTAAGTCCGGTGGTTGTTTCCAGACTCTCTAGCTAACTCTTCTCCCAATTCAGGTGTACTATCCTCCGTATCAGACCTTCACTCCCGCAGACAACATCTCCGCTCCGGAAATGCAGGCCATGGGCTTGGTAAGGAAATCCTTAAGTGTTTCATTTCAGGAAAACGCCACAGATTTTGTTTGTTTTCCTCTACAGGATCCACAACTTCAGCAACACCAGAGGATGTTCCGCCAAGAGCGAGAGACTCCAATGATGCCGCAGCACTCAGCAAGTCAACACACAGCCGAACCTGTGTTCCATCCGATGTTTGCCATGCCGCCAGTGTACAACTGTTGGTTGGATGCAAATCTTCAGCCGCTGGTCCAATTTCAGAATACTTTTGTAAGTTCCTTCCTTCACAGTCTTCCTCCTCCATTTTCCCATGAAAGTTCTTTGTTTGTTTTAGAGAAACTAACCCTCTGGACTAGCATGTCCAGGTCCTAGATGATTGCTTAAGCACTTTATTTCTCAACAGATCCGACAAGGAGCCTTCGCCGTAAAGTACGGTGGCCAGACGACCATTCTGACTGGAATGCTGCACTTCAACTCGGAATACGAGAGCTGCTTGTTTGAGTCCCATTTCACGCAACCACCGGCCAACCAATGCCATCAGAATCAAGGTACTCCCCAACCAGAGTTTCCCTGCGACCAGGCGGAGTCGGGTTTCCAAGCTGAAGCAGAGGTCGATGAACAGGAAGAGAAGGCTGAATTTGTGAATCTGAAGCAGAGGGAGACGGAGAGAGAGATGCAGAGAGAGATGCAGAGAGAGACGCCCCATCAAGTCCCACTCGAAGACAACGACGTTATTGAAATCACGGATTCTGAATCATCTGAAGAGGAGGACAACGATCACGACTCGACGTCTCACATCAGACCAGCACGTAGTGCTCATTCGGCTCGTGCACCCCATCCTCCGATAAGGCGCACGCGGCAGAGGCCAGGAAACTCTAAATTCTCAGCAAAAAAGAAAAAGCACCTCCTCCACAATCGCCGTCAACGAAGGGGATTCGCCAACACTGTCAACTCCTCCAGACCGTCGACGTCGAGGAACTCCATGGGCTCAGAAGGGATTCGTTTGAGGACCGATCTGACCACGAATGCAACTCCCTTCGAGGAGAATAGAGAAAGGCAACTGGAGAAGAGCAACCGTGTTTTTGTCTATGAGATACACTTTCGAAACGACTGCAATCTTGCGTACGTTGTGCACGACTCGGTCGACTTCGTCTGTCCGCACTCGAACTTCCTCAGAGCGTATGTCAGATTTATGCTCGGCCTGTCGAGGGCTAAAGAGGAACCGAAGATAGTAGAGATCGATGGTTGATAGGTGGTGGATGATGTGAGATAGTCGAAACGAATTTAGGTTACGAGTAGATCTAAGCAAACCTTTTCCTGACTGATGTGGTGTTCCTTTTACCCACTTTGGCTGTATTTTGTTGTAAGAAACTTCCCGAAAACCAGAAGATTCATGTGGCAACCGCTGTAGATTTGACAAAGTCTGTCTATAGACAGACAACCAGTTGGTATCTGCTTTAACCCTGGACAGGAGTAGATGTTAAAAATAAGAAAAAACAGTATTTTGTACATATGTTCAATGTTTTTGGACTCAAAGCTGTTGTAATATTTGGTGATACGTTCAAGATGAACAAAAAAAAACAAAAAAATTCTAAAAATTATACAACTCGGCTTATGTTCCTGGATGTCAAGTCTTATCCTTTTGATCTTTCCCTTGACTGTGTTCACGAGATGCTCAAAGAGGCACTTTTTGAGGCTAAGTTGTCACAGAGAAATGGACACGCCCTTGAGGTGTAGACTTTGGTGGTCACTTTTACATCTCAACTGGGGTCTCCAACGATGTGACAACTATACTCTCAGGAGAATCTTCTTGAAATTATTGCCCTCAAGAGGCTTACGAAGTCGGCAGAGAGTTAGGGTGCGTTCAGTAATAAGCGTATGAATCGAATATTTGCTGGAGAGGCTTTAGGTTTTTCTTTGGACGGAGGTTTTTAAAACTCTACACTGGAGGATTTAGACTCAAATAGGTTTTAAGTTAGTGCTTTTTTTCTTTTTTTGAAAACGACGAGTGATAACTTTAAGCAAATGGTTCTTTCAAAAGTTAGCTCCACCTTCCGCCAAGAGGCGTGATCTACACAATATGGTTGCCCTGGTTGATTACTTCTTGAATTTACTCAACGTGCTACAGGACAGAGGTTAAAAAATAAAATATTCCTTCTGCTGCCTCTTAGGTTAGGTTAAGGTAAGGTTAGCCTACGTTACCTACTTCTTCTTACTACACTACTCTCTACTACTATTTTGACAAGTGATTCATTTTCGCCTTGAAACATATTTTTGACTCAAGCAACATGAAGCAACGCAGCAGAGGACGTCCACGTGTAAAGACCTACTATAATGGCCTTACGGAAACAAAGGAAATACACCAAGATTTTCAATTTCGTTAAGTTCGTTCACTTTTGCCTACTCATTCGAGAATGAAATGAATCGCACTCTACACAGGTAACATGAGGCGAGGCAGCAGAGGACGTCTGCTTCTAAAGGGCCGTGTAGAAACTTAAGAGAACTGAAGCAACTAAACGAATACACAAAGATGATTAATTTCGTTCGCATAATTCGAATAGGTGCAATTATGGATTCTTCGAAGTTTGACCATTCTTCTGGAGACTTTTCGTTCAGTTTTGACATAAGCTTAAGTTTTCGTATGGCTATTATAGTTGGTCCTTAAGGTGGCACACAAAAGTGCAGAGGGACCTCAACTATTTTTTTTCCTCTTGTACAACCCTGGCCTAACTTGGCATAAGCAATTACATAAAGACAGCTGAAGAAAGAGTATGCCAGTTGAAGACGCGTGGTCTGCTGCGCTAAAAGAAGAAGAAAAAGGAGAAAAAGAAGAAAAAGGAGAAGAAGAAGAAAAAGAAGGAGAAGAAGAAGAAAAAGAAGAAGAGGAAGAAGAAGAAGAAGAAGAAGATGATGAAAAATAAGACGAAGAAACGAAAAAGTAGAAGTAGAAGAAGAAAAAGAAGAAGTAGAAGAGGAAGAAGAAGAAAAAAAAGAAGAAGCTGTAAAATGAGGCAGCATAGATTTAGTTCACCGTACAGAAAAACAGGCATTTCTACTCGGTAAATTTAATAAACTAAACTAAACTTATCTCATTTTAGTCACAACCTTCAAAAAAATGCAAAACGAACTTGCCCCCTGTTAGCTTAAAGGAAGATTCTCCTGACAGAAGTAAGATAGATAACTAATCGGTTTCCCACCTCAAATAAATATCATTTGGAATAAGAATCTATACAAAAAAATGAACGAGAAATGTCCATTTTAACGTAGAATCAAAGTAGTATTCAAAAATTGAAAAAAATAAGAAATAAGTACTCATTTGTAGATAAGTTGGCATGTCTAATTTATTGTTAAGATAGCACTTAAACTGTATTCACAATAATCACAAAATGCACGAGAATACGTGTGTATCTGTTGGAAGAAGGAAGAAATTGAACGAATTCAGAAGAACTAAGGTTTTATCTATCTCGATGTTAACGCTGATGTGTCTGACAATTCTGAAGTTACCTCTATTTTAAATGTGAATCAATGTAAAGATATATGTGAATAAATATTTTTGATGTCGTATTAAAGCTGGTAGATTTTTCATTGATTTTGAAACCGATCGAATGGAACTCTGGGAAACATTTGCGATCTCCAGCAATTTATAAGCTTCATTTCATCAGGCGGGTGATAGGCGGCGTTTACAAGAGTGGAAGGGCGCAGAAATGTCGAAGGGTGTGTGTATGATTTTTCAAAGAGTTGAAAAGGGATGCTTTTTCGTTGACCCATTCATTTTAGACCTTTTCGAAAAACATTCGATCTCCGACATTTCTGCCTTCTTTCACTCATGTAAACACCGATTTACACAAGTAATTCTTTAGCAATTTGGTTGTATTTGCTCTCTTTTAGGAGGGATGAAAGGTCAGTCGAGTACAGAGACTATAAGCCGCGCACCATGAGTGGAAGTATGCATATCGGGGATTTTTTTGAGAATTTTTTTTCAAATGAATTTTTTAAAACGCTTTTGTCCATCATCCTCTCACTCTCTGTAAATATGCTGTGGTGTAGTACAAACAACATCAGTATCGAGATCAAACGCAGAATAACTCTTGCTAACCGCTCTTTTTTTGGGCTCAAAAGGCAATTGAGCCATAGAGCCCTCTCTCGGAAGACCAAGTTGACTTTGTATAAGACCTTGATCATGACAGTCCTGCTTTACGGCGCAGAGGCATGGACAATAACCCAAGCGGATGAACAGTCTCTTGGTCCTTTCGAGAGAAAAGTTCTGCGCGCGATCTGTTTGGGATCCTGTTTGCGTTGACAGCATTTGAAGACGAAGAATCAACCACGAGATATGTGGGCTGTAAGGCGACATGAGTCTAGCCAGGCGTCTGCGGACTCAACGCCTAAGATGGCTAGGCCATGTAGAGCGTATGGACAACACAGCTCCGGCCCGAAGAGTCCTGGACTCTGAGCCTGTGGGAGAAAGCAACAGAGGACGTCCATGTACAAGGTGGGACACACAAGTCGAGGGAGCTAGAGAATGGCGACTCTGACCCTGTAGGACAACGCAACAGAAGACGACAAGGTTGCGCACACAAGTCAATGGGGACCTCGGTCGGCTTGGTGTGTGAAACTGGAGACAGCTGGCGAGAGATCGTTCTGGCTGAAGAGGCATGTTTAGTGAGGCCCAGGTTCACTTCGGACTGTAGGGCCCTAAGAAGAAGAAGTATGACGCTGACAGGTGCGTTATTTTGTTGGAGATTATGGAAGTTGTGGATGCATCTTCGACTCTGAATCAGTGGGATAACGCGAGAGAGAATGTCCACGTCTAAGGTGGTTCACCTAGTTGGAGAGAAACCTCAATCAACTTAGAGTGCCGCAATTGGCGACAGCTGGCAAAAGGTTCGACTGAGTACGTAAACGTCAACAAAATGCGCATCGTGTAAGCACAACTGCCGTGCTGTGCTGCAACGCTACGATTTTTTGATGTTGCGATGGTTGCTTTTGTTTGCGAAGCAGTTGCTTTCACGTTACGTCTTAGAACGCGATGCAAAGCATCATTGCCAAAGGAATGCAAGTAAGAACGCTTGACGTTGCAGTGCTGCGCTGGTACAGCGATAACGAACTTAGCCACAACTAAGTTGTTGGTGGAGGCCCAGGTCCGGGGTGTTCTATAGCGTCACAAGAAGGATGCTTCTTTTGCCGAGTAAAGCGAGTTCTACACTACCTTTTCGGTTGCTCGGGTTTTTTTGCATTTGCTCTCTTCTAATCGTGTAGAAGAGTGAGATCGAAATAGAAAAAATTGGAAAAATGGAGGCAACCGCAAAAGAGGATGACCGATAGTTGAAGCAACTGACATCCTTGTGTAAATCCCGCCTAACTCTCGGGTCCAACATCCATTCATGATGCTGAGACACATGTCAAGGGACATGCTTTGTTTTTAAACCTGTTGAGGGATTTTTTGTTTTGTAAATGCACATCGTCGACTCTGAGCCTGTGGGACAACGCAACAGAGGACGTCCACGTACAAGGTGGCGCACACAAATCGAGGGGGACCTCGGTCGACTTGGTGTGCGAAACTGGAGACAGCTGGCGAAAGATCGTTCTGGCTGGAGAGGCATGTTGAGTGAGGCCCAGGTCCACCTCGGACTGTAGCGCCCTAAGAAGAAGAAGAAGAAATGGACATCGTCGGTTTTTGTTGATGGAATCATACAGCGGTTGAAATATTTTTGATTTTGTTTGGATTTTTGTTTAATTTCAACTCGAAGTCGGAGAAGATGTCAAAAACATGTCAGAGAAGTCGATTTTGTATGAATACACAGAATTTCAGTGGTTTTTCGTGGCTTTTTTGAGACGTGAACCTATTCATTGCACTGTGACGGACCAGGAGTGCTCCACGAAATCATAGGTTGTAGCAACAGATTTCACATGATCATCGCTTGACATTCTGAAGACCTCGCTCAGTTCTTCCAAAAGAGAGAGAAAAAAGAAAAACCCAACCAACTTCGTTATGCTGTTCATTTTTTGTATATATTTATTTGTTTTGTATGTTTTATCTTACATGATATTTTATTTGTTTCTTGTATATATATCTTTTATAGGACATTTAATTACTCATTTTCATTTCTCATTTATGTGTAGGTATCGTTATCATTTGTAGGAGTGGAAATTGTACCAACAAAATGCAAAAAGGATATACTTTCTATTACTTATCGATTCTTAATGATTTCTCTTTTATTCACTTCTCTCCACTTTACGTATAATTAAAAACTTATTCGTTACAAGGTTCTCTCACACATGAGAAGGGATACAAAACGGGGGACAAGGTGATAGCTCTCAAACGAAAATGATTAAAATAATGCATTCGCTTTTTGCAACAATTTCACACGTTCTTCCACAATAACACAGACTCTCTCTCTTCTGGCGCACACTTTCGTTCGGTCACATTCATACGCAAACAAACAAAACGGGGGAAGGACATTGTGCGGGGGACAACTGAAGTGATGTGTGTCTGCCTCAAAACATAATTTTCTCTCTCATCCTCTTCAAAAATGTGTTGTTTTCGTTTGTTGTTTGCTTGGGAATCGAGTAATACAATAATTTGTTTGGAAATCTGTTGGATACGTAATTTGAAAATGTTCCTCTTGTGAATATCTTGCACTGTATAGATTAATTAAGACCTTCTCGTCTGACCGTTGCCTCTCATGATATAATATAGTTACGGATATATGAATAAGATATATGATTTTTAATTTGTTTTCGTCTCATTTTTGATTAATCATAAACTTAGGGGCTAAACTAGGGACTAAATTAGTTGTGAGGGGGCTGTGGGACCTCGCGCGACATTGGCTTCTCCTCGGATTTGTGTTATTTTGTGTGTTTGGGGGGGGGGTAGAGGTTGTGGTTAGTTGTAGCGTATATATTAATGTTTTCTATTTCATTTCATCTCTGCTTCTTGTTTCTATTTACACCGTGTGGGGGAGTTATAAATATTGTGTTTGTGGATTGTGTGTTTGGGTGTCGTTCTCTTGATAGTTATTAAAATTTAATAAATAACCATAATCACATGTTTTTTTTTTTATCTGTTTTCTTGGTTTTCTAAATAATATTTGTTTTTTGTTTTGTTGTTTACTTTTATCTTTATTTTGTTGTGTTTTTTGTTTTGTTTTCCTTAAATTTTTGTTTTGCATTCGATAATGCACGAACTGATGGATACGATGGGTGGCTGGAACACTCGCATCTTATGAGTTCTCGTCGGTGACGTAGATGTATCCCTGCTGCTGAAGGATGTTGAGACGTTTTTCCACAGCGTCACGATCTGAAAGAGGAGAATAGTCTTGGTTTAGATATGCTTGGAACTGTAGGGATGAAGAAGAAATTGAATCAGTGGAGCATCGCCTTTGCCACTGCCGTGCTCTACAAGAACGAGTGAGTAAGCCGCACTTAAAAGCAAGGTTCTTTCACGAGCTTAGCGATGTGGCGAAGGTTCAGATTCCTGACCTGAACCTAGTTTTTGGAGTTTGCATGCTGACC
This sequence comes from Myathropa florea, assembly GCA_930367185.1. NCBI lineage: Eukaryota > Metazoa > Arthropoda > Insecta > Diptera > Syrphidae > Myathropa > Myathropa florea. Next base: position 42,013,270 of record OV884005.1, on the reverse strand, counting down.
CAGCGTTAACCGCAGAAAACATGCAATCCTTACACGGCATACACAATGGGCCACCACCACCACTGGGTGTAATTGCTAGCAATAGCATAAAGCCCTCCTAACCTAAACTTGTGTGAACGCCTGAAAGAATGAACGCCGTATCAGTGTGGTTTCAGGCCAGGAAAGTCCACCGTCGATCAAATTTTCACACTGCGGCAGATCCTGGAGAAGACCCAAGAAATGCAGATCGACACACACCACCTATTTGTCGACTTCAATGCCGCATGTGACAGCCTGCATAGAGACGAGCTATACAGCGCCATGTCTAGTTTTGACATTCCTGTCAAACTCGTCAGACTGAGCAGGATGACAATGGAGAACTCTAGCTGCTCCATCATGGTCGGTAGCGAACTCACCGAGACCTTCAATGTCTCAAAAGATTTTAGACAAGGCGACGCGCTGTCATGGGACTTCTTTAACATCGTTCTTGAGAAGATCGTGCAAAACTCATTGGCCAACACAAGAGGCACAATCTTTCAAAAGTTTGTCCAGGCCTAGCTTCTCATTAACCACTCGTATTGTGCGTGCTATAGTTCTTTCACGAGAGCATACGATGGGTCATAGAAAAAGAAAGAAATACTTACACTTATTTAAAAGCATCTTATCCTGTGGATGATTGCACTTTTGTACCAGCGAATGCAGCAAAATGTGCGCTGTGTTGTATCGCTCGAAGCAATTCTTCGTATTGCTCAAGAGTTCGTCCAAAGCAGCTGCTTGACACTAAACAAACGAAAGCGAAAATCTCATTTACAAGCCATTCCCCACCTTCGTTTCCTCTACTCACCATTTCAAGGGCATAATCGTAGAGAATTTTGTCCGCTGTGATGTTGTAGTGTCCGGCCTTTTGCATCAAGCCAATTCCAGTCAGTTTCTTCGATTCAAACAGAATGTTGCGATACTTGGACTTCATTGACAGGAGTGCTGAAAGAAAGTACATTCAATCATTCATTCACAAGCCGAGGGCGTGTGGTGGACGCTTACCATTTTTGACATTTGAAGACGGTTTTAGATTGCCACTCTGCAGCTGTTGCGATGCCAAATTCAATCCGGAAGCCAACAAATGAAGCGCTCTTACCAGCAGAACTAATCGCTCGACACGTTTGCAATGCTCTGGTGCGTGCGGTGGGATTTGTTGCTCATTGACAGACATCAACGCCGACAAGGGTGCACATCTGGAATCGGCCACCTCTTGAATGCAATCGGTTAGAGCGAGGACGAAATTCAATTTAGACAGTGTTTCATTGTGTTCTCGATCCATCAGTGTCTCCTCAGACAATTCGGGTGCATGGAATGGAATTGTCTGTCCATCACAATTATTCGTATCCAACAGGCTCTGCAGTCCCCCAGTGGCGCCCAACTCGGGCAAAGTGAACGCTCGCGGTCCTAGTATGTGTGGATGATTGTTGTTTTCACTGCTGCCACTGCCAGCGCTACCCCCACTGCCACTGTTGAGGACCAAAGTTGGACTGCCTAGGGTTGGAAGTTTTGTCAGAGCCAATGGAAGGACGGGTGAACTATTTCCAGAACGTCGCAATGGTGATTGTGTTATTGCACCGGGACTCACTTGCCATGTGCATGGTGCCGCTGGTGGTGGGGTCTCTGATAGTGATCCTCCTGATGCTGACCGTCGGCGACTTGGTGGTGTACCAATTGCGAACTGCACTGCGGGCGGTGATATCGAATTAATATCGCTGCTAACAGAGCTACGATGTTCGGGCCGCTTAACGCTGATCGGTTGTGAGCGTGGAATCGGATTTGGTGCAGTTGCTACTATTTGTTGTTGTTGTTGTTGTTGATTCCTTGACGCTGGAACTGAATCTTGACGTTTTAGCTTATCAACGGTGGTTGTGTTGTTTGCGTTTGCGGTCGATTGGCGACGAACTGGTGTCGGAACCGGTTTCGGCTCGGAAATCGGCAGACTGCTCGGCCGTGGAGGACTTGATTGAGGATTTTGGGGCTGCATGCGGGTATTGTGTCTGAAAAGTGAGAGAAACACTTGAGTTTTCAGTCACTTAAGAGAGAGAGGGACTTACTTCTTTTCATATTCTACGACATTCTGGTCTTCTGGAAGATTTTTCGGCACCAATACGAAATCATCAGAATCTTCGGGACTACTTGAGCCACTATTCACCCCACTGTTGCAGAGAACTCCTACATTTGTTATTGTGGCTGTGATAGCTGGATTTTCAACCACAGATTCTGTGAAATGAAGGAAACATATGATAAGAGGGGGGACTAGAGGCAAGGACGTCGCAAAAAGAATGGGAGAGAAACGACGTGCGGAAGGTGACTGACTTCACTTGAGAGATTAAAGGATTTCACGAGTCAAAGAGGAACACACAATTCTGTCCGAATGAGACAGAAACGACGTTCGGAAGATGTTCACTGATTTCACGCTCGATTCACTGAGAGATTTAAGGATTTCACGAGTCAAGGAGGAACACACAATTCTGTCCTAAAGCTTACATAAATCGAATCTGCACAAATCAGATGAAAATCCGCCCCCGCGAGGAGAATTATGAAATCTCTGAATTGCTTGAGACGCAGCAAATTGCTCTCAATCGATCTAGAGGCAAATAAACACTAACGAATCGAAACAAAACCAAACAGTTTTGCGGTAGCCAGACAAATTGTTGCCAAAGACCCGTTCAAAGGCCAAACAGAGAGCAGAATTAGTTTCCCTCTAAGACGCCACATGAGCAGCATTCTTAAAATAGCTCCCTGCCGTCGTCGAAACTATTTTCTAAATATTCCGCACATGCTTCTTTTTCGTTTCCTTCCCCTCGATTTTCCTTCATTCTTTTGCGTCTTATTTTCTAAACAAAGTGCCGTACCTGAACTGGGGTTCTTGTCCAGTTTGTTCTGCAAGGGACTTGGTGTTTTGGGCGGTGTTAGATTAGCTCCCAATGGTGACATATCTGAAAGCAAACACAATTTGTTATTCTCCAGAGACTGAGAGAGATTCAGAGGATTTCTTACCCGATCCCTGTTGAGCCTTGTGTCCCTGCAGGAATCGATGATTGAAGAAGCTTTCAAATGAAATTCGGTCCTTTGAATTCCGACGCAACAAGCACAAGAGTAAATCACTTAATTCCGGTGAGATGCCATTTGGTATTCTGCAAGGGGAACGAGAGAATGAGAGAATGAGCGATTTGTGGTTTGATGTCTAAGGGAATTCGACTACTCACTTTGGTGCCAAATTTGAATTTTGTTCATAATAGAATTTCAATTCATTTGGAGTTTGAGCATAGAAGGGTGCCTTCCCGGTGAGGCATTGATAGACGATGGTGCCGAGAGACCAGAGGTCCGCCTTGGCATCGTACTGTAATGACATAATGACTTCAGGAGCCTGCAAAGAAAAGCACACACACACACGATGAAATGAATCAAATCGAAGACATCTGACACGGGGGGATGCTCACCATATACATCGGAGATCCACAAAGAGTAGCTGCCATGACACCATCGTGTAGGAATCGAGCAAATCCGAAATCGGCTATAAAAAGAGACCAAAAGAATACATCATCAGTGGGATGTGTTCGGTGGGAGGAGGAGATTTGTGTGCTTACCAATTTTAAGCGTAATTTTCGAGGGTTGCGGCAAAAACTTTCCGCAATTATGCGAGAGTAGAATGTTTTGCGGTTTGAGATCACGATGAACGATGCCCTTTGTGTAGAGAGCCTTCATAGCACCAGCTGGGGAGAGATAAAAATGAAATTTTGAGTTTCCTGTTTTTCGATAATTTGGAGAAGTGGGCAATGAATCGAATGTTTCTCTCATGAGTGGCATTATCACAAAGGTGCACTCCTTTGTCTGCACAACAACAAGACTGTTCACAACGCCATCACCCCTGACCTTTCGAACAACAACAGAAGCACCTCCGGCCAGTAGATAATGCAAACAATCAACTTACCGTCGTCTAGTTATCATCGATGTGCATACACACGGGGTTTATTAAATATCCACCACAACAGGAGGGGCGTCTAATGCATCGGACGAAATGGTCAAAGATTAAAGGTGGCTTCGAAGTATTTTCAATTAAATGATATGCGCCACAGGGGGGACAGAAACCTCATTATTCGCCTGCCTCCCCCTCCTCTTCGGCAACTGACAGGCTGAGGAACGCCTCCCATTCGCATTGTCTGCGTCGAAATGGAGTTGTGATGCAATTCTGTGCCATCGACTGAGGGGGAGGTAGACAAAGGCGTTGTTTTGAAAGATTTGTGAACATGTTTGACGGGTTAATTCTTATCATTTCCAGAGGAAATGGTTAAGGAAATTCATTGCAGACATTTCCCACCTGGAAGCAGTGGAAAGTTGTTCAAAATGAACACACCCCTTCTTGGATTCGGACCTACACCAACCACTCGTGGTATGCCTGCTGCTATTCCCCTCAGTTGAGACCCAGTAACCGTTGATTAAAGACGGGAAATGCCTCAAACTTCCAGAGGAAATGGTTAAGGAAATCCATTCCAGATGTTTCCCACCTGGAAGCAGGGGAAAGTTGTTCAAAATTGAGTCGCTTCTTTTTGGACTTGAACCTACAGCAACCACTTGTGGTGTACGTGATGCTGAGGCAATTCATTCCAGACATTTTTCGGCTGGAAGCAGTGGAAAGCTGTTCAAAATGAAGCCGAATCTTCTTGGACTTGGACCTACAGTCTTCAGTCGAGATCCACTTACCGTTGATTAAAGGCGAGAAATGCCCACAATCGAAGGTGAGCATGCCTTAGACTTCCAGACGTTTGATGGATGGAAGCAGTGGAATGCTGTTCAAAATTGAGTCGCTTTTTCTTGGATTTGGACCTACGGCAACCGCTGGTGTTTTTCTCCTGAGTCAACACCCACTTATCGTTGATTAAAGACGACAAATGTCCACAGTCAAAGACGAGCTTGCCTAAGACTTCCAGAAAATAAGGAAATCCATTCCAGATGTTTCACGCCTGGGAGCAGTGGAAAACTGTTCAAAACTGAGTCGCTGCTTCTTGGACTTGGACCTGCATCAACCACTCGTGGTGTACGTGATGTTGTTCTCCTCAGTTGAGACCCACTAACTGTTAATTAAAGACGAGCATGTCTAGGATTTGCAGAGGAAATGGTTAAGGCAATTCATTTCCGACGTTTTCCGCCTGGAAGCAGTGGAAAGCTGTTCAAAATTGAGTCGCCTCTTCTTGGACTTGGACCAATCGTGGTGTGCGTGCTGTTGTTCTCTTCAGTCGAAGCCCACTTACCGTTGCTTAAAGACGAGAAATGCTTAAGACTTCCAAAAGAAATGGTTGAGGCAATTCATTCCAGACGTTTCCTGTCTGGAAGCAGTGTAAAGCTGTTCAAAATGAACCCACTCCTCCTTGGAGTTGAACCTACAGCAATCAGTCGTGGTGTGCGTCCTGTTGTTCTCCTCAGTCAAAACCCACTTACCGTTAATTAAAAACGAGAAATGCCCCCAATCAAAGACGAGCATTCCTAAGCCATTCCAAAGTCAAAAACCAAGTCACCCACTCACAAAATGAAATTAATTCCAATTCATTTCCACTTTCAGTTAATTGCCCACTAAATCTAAACACACTTTCAACTTACCCAACTGAATGAGGAACAATCGCACAGTATCCTCGCTCAGAGTGCCTTGTGAGCCAAGGTAATCGGCCAAATCTCCTCCATTGCAGTACTGGAAGAAGAAGAAAAAAGAGAGAGACAAAAATTAATTGAAGAATGCGAATTCCTGACCCACAAACCACAAGTAAACTGCGGTGACATAACCCCCAACGAACGCACTTAAAGACTCTCATCTCACTTGCATCATCCGCATTTAAGATGCTCATCCACCCCCACTTCCCACTCCAAGGGGTTGCAACTAACCTCACGCACTTGCCGCCGGCAAACCCCAAGCCAACCTCCACCAACCACACCACCACCTCCAGCTCGGGTAATCTTCTTCGACACCGAAAATTAACTTAAATTAACTATTTACATGTGAATACTTATGGCGAAGAGCGTAAACAACTCATCCGGTGGCCTTCAAATCAGACCGCCATCGCCGCTCGCACATGGAAGCGCTCCCAGCCACCAGTGCGCGGTGTGTGTGCGTCGTCTAGTGCAGAGGAGCTATCCGTCTATCATTTGGTACATCGCACAGATTGGAGGCGATAAAATTTATGCATGTGGGGCAGTGGCGATTTAAAGCTATTAAAAGTCCGCCATGTCATACAATCGCTCAGTGATTTCATTTTGAGTTGTGGCACAGCCGATGCGACGTGACGGCGGTGGTTATTTTTGAAATTTAATGATATACCCGGCGACAATTGAATTCTGGACAAGGACCGAGGGTTTCAATGAAGTTTGCATAGTTCCCCTCTTTCAATTTTGCCACAGAGGCCATGCGAAGGGAGAGCAGATGTTGGAACGTGGTTTTGGGAGAGATTTTGGTAGAGTATTAATTTTCAAATTCAAAAGGGACACGCACAAAAGAGTTCAAAGGGATTCTTCTCTGACCGTGCTGCTGGATAGGAAATAGGAAAAGGGAGAGATTTTTCGTGGACATTTTTTGTGCAAATTTAATTGAAAAGAGATATAGGCTGTGCGTCGTGCGGAGAAGAGGCGAGGAGGAGGAGGAGGATTTGGCGACGGGTGATCTTCCAGGTGCACAAGAAGGTGAGCCATAATGGATGTACATCTGTCAGGCCGAGACGTTTTTTTTGGGAAGAAGCCGACGTACATCAGGCAATCAGGAACGTATTTTGGAAGTAGCAGACGCGTCTTCAATTCTGAACCAGTGGGAGAATGTGACAGAGGAGGTCCACGTCTAAGGAAGAGACGTCTACGTCCCAAGTGGAGAGGTACCTCAAACAGTTTGGTGTGCGGAATTGGCGACAGCTAGCAAAAGATCGTGCTGTGGACTTGGAAGTCACGGTTTCAAACTCTTTTTCTGTTTAGAATCCGATTCTTGCTGAGTCAACAGTCAAGAATGGACCAGGGCCTCGACTAAGAAACCATCAGCTGACACGACAGTTCGCTAGCTGTCTCCAGTTGAGCACAAAAGTGGTGAAAAACCTCCACCAACGTGGGTGGACAGTTCCCTTTCATCACAGACTCGAAATCAAAGATTCCTCACTCTACATATTCTGGCCACCTAAAGGGTTAGATCCCTAAATGCCTGGACTCATTTCGCTTGGGCGCTTGCCTAGTCCCATTTCGGTAGAATCCCTGGACGCTTGTTTAGACTCTTTTCGCTTGAATTTTCTTCTTCTGGACCCATTTCGCTTGAATCCCTCGACGCTCGTCTAGGCTCATTCCGATAGAATCCATGGACGTTCGCCTAAATTCATGTCGCTTGGATCCCTGGACGCTTGCTTGAACTCATTTCGCTTAGATCAATGGACGCTTGCCTAGACTCATGTCACTTGGATTCACGGACGCTTGCCTAGAAACCCCGTATGCTAGGCGCCTGTGCTCACGCTGCTCTAGAACCCGTATAATTCTTGGTTGAATTTTCTCTTTTTCTGTTTAGAATCCGATTCGGGACTCAAATAAAAAACCCCCAGCTGACACGACGGTTCGCTAGCTGTCTCCAGAATCCAGACTAGACTCATGTTGCTTGGATCCCTGAACGCTTGTCTCATCTTACTTGGATCCCTGGACGCTTGCCTCATCTCACTTGGATCCCTGGACACTTGCCTCATCTCATTGGATCCCTGGACACTTGCCTCATCTCACTTGGATCCCTGGACGCTTGCTTGAACTTATTTCGCTTAGATCAATGGACGCTTGCCTAGACTCATGTCGCTTGGATGCCTGGACGCTTACCTAGACCCATTTCACCAGAATCCCTGAACACTTCCTTAGACTCATTTCGCTTATACATATCTTCTCCTTCTGGACCCATTGCGCTAGAATTCCTGGACGCTTGCCTAGAACCATCTCGGAATTCCTCGACTTTCGTCTGAACTCATTTCGTTTCGATCTTTGGGCGCTTCCCTGTACTCATTTCGCATGGATCTCTCGACGCTTGCCTGGACCCATTTCGCTTGGATTCCTAGACACTTGCCTAGACCCATGTCTCCAGAATCCCTCGATGCTTTCCTAGACCCATTTCGCTGGAATCCCCGTACGTTAGACGCCTAAGCTCATGTCGCTCTAGAGCCTGTACAATTCTTGGTTGGATCTCCTTCATCAATCGCCATCACCACAAACAGGACAAGTTCCTTGATCGCCTTTCAATGTTGCCTCTGTGGCGCCATCCTCAACCACAACCAGACTAAGACCAAGTGGAAGACCTACTCCATTTGTGATGTGCTCCATTTGTGACGTGCCCCCCTTGTGACGAAAACATTTCCCCAACTAACTCTTAATTTCACACCTCATTTTCCGTACAGCCATTAAAACAAAACACTCATTTCAACAAAATACCAAAACCTCGCATTCAAATTTGGTAACGCGCGCCCTTTCAAACGGCATTTAATCTTTTGCAACAAACAACCCAGCAAACGACTCTTCAATCAAATAACAACAAGCTTCTTGATTAAGACATCTTTCTTCCCTTCAACCCGCCCCCGACATCTTTCTTTCCTCTTTCTCACCCCCGCCAAGTTACTTAACGAAATACCTGTTGAGAAAGCTTTCTTACAAAAACTTTTAAGAGAGCTCCGATGGAAAGAAGAGAATTGCTGAGAGAAAATCTTAATTCATCGCGCAGAACTTGAATGATTCAATGTTAACAAGTAGCAATTAAAATCAAGAAGGGCATTGCCAGACTGAAAAAAAAAAGTAAGAACTCAACGAAACCATCAGGATTTTTTTTATATTTTTGTCGGAGGTTTTTTGAAACACTACACTTGAGCACTCAGACTCAAAAACTGGTCCATAGGTAGCAACTTACTTTGTTGCCACGGATCCTTTTTTCACCAATGGTTCAAAAATATCGCCAAAATCACTTATTTCGATCGAGATGAAGTCTATTGAATGACTGCAGTATTTTCCAGGCTAAAACAGAGAAAAGGAAGGAACAGAGCTCAGATGACTACCGTCTGTGGGACATTAAGGAACTAGACTCGGAGGCATTCCAGTAACAAGGCGACTTGCAATGATCTAATGAAATGACACATTTAGAGCCAACTCATTGACTCCTGTCTTCAGTATTCCACCTGATTGTATGGAAAAGTCAATAATCTGGAGCAGCAATAATTCTAAAGGCTCTTTAGCTCCTTCTTAACGCAGTTGGTTCAGTGCCTGCCATAAATTAGAGGAGTCCTAGGTTCGAATCCCAGTGAAAGCAAAGTTAATACGCTTTTATCCGGATTTTCAAATCTGTTCCAGTCACAATTTGCCGTTGGGATCAAATTGCCGGTGCTATCACTGGAGCGCTAGATCAATGGTAGTAGTCTGACTGTGGGTATCACAATGGACCAACATGGTCTAAGTGTCCTGGTGAATTCACTAGCAGCCCCCTAACCTAATCAAACATTAGATCCTTCTTCGAAGAAGTCCCTGACTGGGGTGCTATACGTCTGAGAAAGCCATCGAACTCAGTAATTTACTGCTCCCACTCCTGACAAGTCTGCTGGCAACTCCCTGCCGTCATCGGCTTACTCTCTTAATTCCCTTTACTCATTTCATTCGACAGCTTTGCAAAACTCACAACACTCTCCCTCTTGTCTGACAACTTTAACTCCACACAAAGTGACAGTGAAGGTGACGTCTAAAGAAACGTGTCACAAAGCAAACAACAAAAAACCTCCAGACTCTACCTAGTTCACCCCGACAAAAACAACAACAAACCCCCCAAAAAAAAATGAGAAGGGCCTACACAATTGTCGGCACATGAGTAAGCGAAAAAGCGCGAAACATGATACGAAATAAAAGAAGAAACAAAAAAAAAGCTGCTGCTACCAATTCTACACCGACCCGACCAACACACAGAGAGAGAGTCACAGTCCACCAAAATGAAAACTAAAATTCAGTTTTGCTTATTCTCTCATTTGCGGCGGTTGTTCGGTGGCGTTCACTCCCATCTGTGCTGTGCGCTGCTTTCCCTCGGCCGGAGAAATTTTTGATTTTTCATTCGCACATCACACGATTGAAGTCTACGAAAAACACATGAAATCATAGGGAACACACAATAAATAGATACAAAAACCGCGAGAGAACACAAGGCAGCAACGTTGAGTTGCCTGAAGAAAAACAAAAGTTTGACGTGAGAAAATTAATTATTCGTTTGAAGGTTCTTTGATCTTGTTCTGAGTGGAATCGGGGAGCAATCACACAAAAAAAAAAGGTCATATAACACAGCGATAAACCGTAACACAAGTGAAGCGTGTAGAGATGACGTAAAGTAGTGCATTTTTGACATGAACAACGCACAACAAGTGACAGAAGTGTGATCGTTTAAAAGCAAAATCTTCGCCAATTGATTGGTTCGATATTCGCCGGTTAACCGAAGCAAGACAACAACAGACACAAACACTTTCGAGTTCATCAGAGCTCCCCCTTGAGATGTCATAAATCACAAAGAAACAAGAAGAAAAAGTCTCCAATGCATAATTGGCGTGATATTATGCTTGGGCATAATTTGCTTCGTTCTCCTGCTTGTTTGCATGAGACACGGTATTTAAATTGACAGCAAAGAGGTCAATCAGTCATCGATATCATGTGACAATTGAGGTTGTTGTCTTGTGATTCGATGGGAATTTTTGTGGCTTTTGACAATTCTGATTGGAACATGCAACCGTGGGAGTTGTCAAAAATTTGACAAACGAAGCATTTTTGAGACTGTCACAAACTGGATACGGAATACATATGTATTCTCCAACCGTGCGAGAGTTGTCAAATGAAATGCGTGTGCATTTTTGAGACTGTCACAAACTCTACACAGGACACGGAATACATATGTATTTCCCATAAAATTTGACAGATGATAATAAAAACAATAATAATAAAATCTAAGCTGCGTTGTGCGTTGTGAACACGTTCATACAAACGACAGAGCGAATACAACAAGTACCCAAATGAACCAGAATTGATAAGATAAAGATAATAATAGTACATACATGCTTCAGCTTCTAAGCTGCCTCCTGCTTTAAAACCGCGCGTCTATCATATGAATGAGAGAGGAAAAATTTTGTGCTGTGTCTTTATGAATGTTTGACATGTGTCTAGCGTGTGTGTGTGGCTGTGTGACAAGCGGCGATTCGGAAGACGACGGCGACGACGATTTGACTTGACAGCGGCGGTTATTGAGGCCGGTGGAGGCAGCAGAAGCAGTTAGAGATTGCGATTACTATTATTGTGTTGTGTACGTTTGGTTCATTTGTTTGTTAGTCTATCGAAAATAATTCAAATTCAAATTCATTTCTTTTGTAATTTTAAATAGAATCAAATCCTAAGTGAAGTGGAGACTTAATTTGACAAATAAAAGTGAATAAAATTGTGTGACATTTCCTAACCATGACCATATATCAAGTGAAAGTTCAGAGTTCAATTTAATTGAATCCACAAAAGGAAGAGACAACCTGCTGACAATTACGTAAAAAAAAAAACAAAAAAATCAAAAAACAGAAAACTCATCTTCGCCCGAGCTGTCAGTCGCTGAGAGAAACGTCAAAATGCATGTCTACTATAAGTTCGGATTATTCCTGATTTTTATACTCTCCCTGAGGTAATAGTATGAAGCAAAACGTGATCAGTATTTCTGTATTCCATTTCATGTCACTTGCCCCCTTTATCAAAGTGTCAACCAGGCTATTCTGTTTAAATTCGTTTGGAGAGTGGAGAGTGAGACGTAAAGTGCACGCTGTAGGTGAAGCGATAATGATTTATTTGATTTAGTCTCTCTCTATTTTGTCTCTCTTTGTGTGTGCTGTGAATGGAGATAAGTGTAGGACCTCCTGCGAACCAATAAATAAGAGTGATCTTCTTGGAGTAATGTCATAGCAAAATGTTGACAGCGACCTTGGGCTGTGTGATGATCGCGGTGTGGTGTGGTGTTGGTGTGACGATGGTCATGGGAATTCAAAATGAGAATGAAAGCAATTTACGACCCCATCCCATTGGTGGACGTTGAACTTTGATGTGGGGTGGAAATTATGGGGAAAACCAGCAGCAATCTGCTGACACAAAAAATCAAACGCACAAGTTCAGCCAAAAGGGTCGCAACCGGTTTTGAAATCTCGCGCGGGTTGTGTAAATTCCAGAGAAGTTGAGACAGAGAGAGGGAGAAAAGTATAAAACTAAGTTCTATGAAATGATTATGGTGCAATAAAGCTTTTAATTGCCCGAGATACTGCTCACACACAAAGATGTGAGTCACTTCATTTAGTTCACCTGGTAACTGAAGACCGCCGGCGGTCACACACAGCCGCGCTAGTTCATCATTATCGTCAAGGTAACGCAGGAACGTGATGGAGGAAAAAGGGAAGCATTAATTTGATTCTATCTTTACAACCTGTGCGGTGGTTATCTCTTGTTACGCGTTCGGTGTTTTAATAATTACTTCTGGCTACTGCAACTGAAACTAGTTGAGTAGTTGCCTCTCAGTTTGTCTTGGAAATGACTGGAGTTCGTTGAAGACTATTCTTGGGATCTGTTGTAACGAGTATTCGTCTCTGACTCTCTCTCGGAATGACTTGAAATCTCGAAAGGCTCTTCCTGGGGTCAGTTAGAACGAGTATTCGTCACTAATTTGTCTTGGCATGACTGGTATTCGCGGAAGACTATTCTTGGGGTCAGTTGTAACGAGTAGTCGTCCATGATTTCGACTTCCCATAACTTGAGATCTCTGAAGACTATTCCTGGCGACGGTTGTAACGAGTGCCCGCCCATTGTTCTCTCTTGGCATGACTTGAAATCTCTAGAGGCTTTTACTGGGGTCGATTGTAACGAGTAGTCGCTCCATGACTTAAAATTTCTAAAGACTTTTCCTGGGATTTGTTGTAACGATTAGTCGCCTCTTGGAGTTCGCCGAAGACTTGAGACCGTTTTCAACTTAAAATTCACCAGAGGAACGTCCGAGTCAGTCGCTCAGGCATTGATTCCCCATTTTTTTTTATTCAAAAACGACACGGTAGAGCTTTCAAATGAGTGACTTTGGCATGATCTCCCAATCGTCCCTTTAAGAGCATGCTGCCGTCCTCGTTATGAATGAACGTCTCTGGAAATTCTTTGCATCAATAACTAGACAGGGAAATGTCTGACTTAGGCTGAGAAAAACCGTCAGGAAATCATGAAATTAAAGGGAGTTCAGAGCCCACACAATGGACATTCATGGCTTCTGGGTGAAATCGGTGGCAACAGCATAAAGCCCTCCTAAGAGCCAAAGTCTTGAATGACAAGAAAATTGAGATGTCTGTTCGTTTTTTGAACACAATTTTGTCAGCATCTTTTCTGTGTTCCATCTGATCCACATGATTGCAAGCTATAGGTCAGAGAGATCTAACATTTGAGGGTACTAAGAATGTAAAACCCTCTGCGACGCCTGTCCTCTGCAGAGCACTTCCTCTGCCACTGTTCCGCCTTTTCTTGCATCAGGTGGCAGTTATTCGGTGCTGATGAGGTGAGAGCTGATGATGTAGGCTTCTTCTTCATCACAGAAGCGCCTGCTAATCTTTCTTCAGAAGACCATGAAATTCCATTAAAAGTAGGTTGCTGCCTGGCAGTCTGAGTGAACCAGTTTTCGAGTCTAAGTGCTCAAGTGCAGTGTTTTAAAAATCGTAAAATCTTCTCAAGATTCAGTTGAAAAATCTGCGATGGGCATCTCGCGCGCTATCCCGAACTACATCCAAGAAAATTGTTTTTAAAAGACGCTAGGCTCGTCAATTTTTCCTGAATTCCCACCTTTACAACGTTCACAAACTCTTGCAGGACACCAGGAAGACGTGGTCACAAACTCTTGCAAAACAACAGGAAGATGCGTTCACAAAGTCTTGCAGAACATCAGGAAGATGTGTTCACAAAGTCTTGTAGTACTCCAGAAAGAAACGTTCAAAAACTCTTACAAAACACCAGGAAGATGTGTCACAAACTCTCGCAAAGCACCAGGAAGACGCCAGACACAAAAAAGTGAACAAACGTCATTCCAAACTCCAACCAATCCCCAAAAATAAACGTCATTTCAAAACTCCAACCAATCCCCAAATCGATACAAACGATGCCATAAATTCTGCCAAGTTTACCCTGGAATCATTCACAACGTCGGCAAATTCCCCCACACACATTGGCACCATGCCATAGTGGCCCTACAAAATAAAAAGGGAACAGTTTCACAAACTTCACTTTCGCTGCCAAAACAAAAAACACCAACAACAACTCGCGTGATCAGAAGTTGTTATGGTCTCCCCTTATGCATTCTATGCGAACATCCTTTGTTTTCTGTTCCAACCACCACTCGACTCGCGTGTGGAAGAAAAAACCGGTTGACGTCCAAAACAAAAACGGAATCAATAAAACCAGTTTCACGAGCGCTTTAAATAACAACAACAACAGCAAAAAATAAATGTTAATATGGGTCAAGAGCAAATTAAAATTTTGATTTCAATTTCGATTCTCTTTCGTCATCGAAGTGATGGAACACATCCTTTTCCACGAAACGTCACTCGGACATGTCACGCCACAGGCAGACAGTTCTCGGATGTTCACATCAAATGTCACGGCACATCAGTCAACCAGCACGCACAGACGAGAGTACACTCGCAGCCTTAAGATAATTCTAATTACCACCTTAAACTCAGGAGATTAGCAATTCTAATTTCATAGTTCAAGTTCCATGGCAATTAACATTTCGCATGGTTTTTTATTTGCTCGGTAGTCGATATTGTATCCAATTGCCACACACTCCGTGACACATGACATAACGAGACGGGGCGAGGACTTTGAACTGTTGATATCGTGTAAAGACGTAAAGTATGACAAGTTGCCGGCAGTACTTCACAATTTAATCAGTCGAAAACGGGCAAAAAAACAAGGGAACATATTTCATTTCCCTGGAATTTCGTTCAATCTTCGATGTGTCAACACGATTTTTTAGCGGCTTTACGAACGGACTCTGATTTCATGCGAACGAGTCAGAAAAGAACTCTGATTTCGTGCGAAGAAACAAGAAAAGAACAGCCAGCTGCCTTGTGTTGCAATCGAAATGTATTTGTTTTGATGAATCTCGGCGTATTTGTGTCAACGTTTTGGACTTTCGACTGCGAGAGGAGAGTGCTCTCTGCGAGATGAGTCAGATTAATCTTTGTTCGAAGTGCAAACTGATTCGCTGCCGCAGATTGAATACAAATGCGGATTTAAGAGGCGTACTGCATGCACTTGCTTCTGACGGATTTCCGGAGCTGAGTGCACAAGTTGTTGTTCATTAGGCAAGGTCATTGGGGTTTGATTCATGGTCGAACGAATGGAATACCTGTCAGATGTCAACGCGGCCACTTAGTGTGCAAGTGAAGGGTTTTTGTCTGTCAAAGACGTTTAATGATGTGACATTTCAGACAGAACTTGTTCTTTTTTTTGCATCTTTATGTGTCTGTCACGAGAGGGAAACCTTTAACTGCAATCGATTGCATTCTTGTCATAGGCTAAGTGGTTTTAAATGAATGTGCGGTTGTGAATGCTAAACGATTTGATAGATTCAAGAAATTTATGAAGGACACAAGCCATTGTGTTATGTCCCTCCCTTTTGCGTCAGACAGGCACAGAGTGTGCTTCGATAAAAACCCCTGACACTGCTTTATCAAACCACTTGAAGTTTGCCCTCGTCAGACGTCACTTTCATACAACATGCGTCATTCAACTCTCCACGAGGAAAAAAAATGACTTCATCCAACACATCCATCGGCAGATTTTTTTGTAAAGAGTCAAATTGGATACGATCTAACATTTTTTTTGCCCAATTCCATCGGCAAGTGTCAGGCAAATGTCATAAAAGTCTCCACTCAATTTATTCATTTATTGCCGGCCCCTTTTTATCGCAAAAAAATACCGCCATTTCAAGGCTCCGCTGTAACGCCTTAACTCACTTTCTTTTGTTGCGAAAAAAAACACAAAAAGTTTCCTCGAGATAAGCAGCAAATTAGTTATGTTCCGTGTTATCAAAACCTATCAAACCCTCGTGTCCAAGGTTCAATTGCTCAAGACTATAAATGAGAGGTTCAATTATCGCACGAAAAGTGACGATACGAACTGCAATTGAACACAACATTCCACCCGAGTGTCAATATTATTCTTGAAAAAATATAAACAAATTATTTCGTCGAGAGATTTCGCCGAGACGAATAATTGACTGCACCTCAGGGTCTACTGCACACTTAAGTAAACTCAACCTAGTTGTTCATTCGGTTTTATTGATTTTCTTTTCTTCTTTTAATGAGATTAACTGCTTAGTAATGTGCATTTAGCGTCAGTTCACTTGCGGTTGAAAGTGAAGAGCCTACACGGCAGTTGTGATGATTCATTTCCCACGCAAGTGTTTTGTTATCATTTTTTTGTGATTCACCCATCCCCCTGCTTGAACACCTGCGCTCTGAATTTTGGGAGGAAATTGCTTAAATCATATCAGACAATCAGTTGTGTTGTGCTATCAATCACGTCAGACAAAAACTTGAAGGAATTTTCACACGAAAATGAGAAGTTATCGAAGACAAAGCCTTCGTTTAGTTCGTCCAATCCCTGATGACAATTTTTCGCACGAAATCTAGGAGATAAGTCAAGAAGTCGGAACCTTCGTTTAGTTCGTCCAATCCCTGATGACAATTTTCACACGAAAACTAGGAGAGACCACAAGTTAGAAGCTTCGTTCAGTTCGTCCGATCCCTGATGACAATTTTTACAGGAAAACTAGGAGATAGGTCGATAAGTCAGAACCTTCGTTCAGTTTGTCCAATCCCTGGTGACTATTTTCACAGGAAAACTACGAGATTTGATAAGTCAGAATTTTCGTTCAGTTCGTCCAAACTCTGATGTCAATTTTCACATGAAAACGAGAAAATATCGAAGACAGAACCTTTGTGTAGTTCGTTCAATCCCCGATGACAATTTTCACACGAAAACTAGGAGACTCGACAGGTCAGAACCTTCGTTCAGTTCGTCCAATCCCTGATGACAATTTTCACAAGAAAACGAGGAGTTATCGAGGACAGAATCTTTGTTCAGTTCGTCCAATCTCTGATGGGAATTTTCACACGAAATCTAGGAGAGAAGTCAAGAAGTCAGAACCTTCGTTTAGTTCGTTCAATCCGTGATGACACTTTTTACTCGAAAACTAGGAGAGCCTATAAGTCAAAACCTTCGTTCAGTTCGTCCAACCCTTATGACACTTCCCTGAAGGGCGGCAATCCAAACAAACCCTCACTTAAGTAATTCTCTCTGATTTCAGTCAAAGCTACAGCAAAGTGATTCCAAATATGCAAGCAACAAACACCGCTGACAGCAAGCAGTACGATGACTATGACGATGATTACTACGTCGATGACTTCAGTTCGACCACACCGCCAACAAGTACAACTAGAAAACCAATTAAGTCAATACTAGCAGGATTATTTGATAGTGCGTTGAGTGAATCAAATCAGTCATTCGACCCAGAACTTGGTAAGATCACCTCCGATTCCCCTCACCTCATTTCACACCATTTGTCATCTCCCATGCTTGCTGTTTGACAGATCTCCCAAAAAGAAGTAACGAACAATCAAAATGTCCGAGAGTATGCATTTGCCGAGATGACAATCGACACATCAACTGTTCGAATATGGATTTGACAAGTGTGCCAACAAATCTACCCCCAACAGTCCAAACCTTAGATTTAAGTTTTAACAAAATAAGCGAAATCCCACCGGAAGCATTCGCCAACACCACTCGATTGAAGGAGATCAACTTGAGTGGCAATCAGTTGACACAAATTGACAAGGAGGTAAGCTTTCCTAGACTTGGCATCATTTATTCCCCCAAAAACTGACGTTTGTTACCCCGGCAGGTCTTCAGCAATCTTCCGAAATTGGATCGTCTGTCGCTGGCGAACAACAAACTGACTGAAATCTCCCCAGACACCTTCAACGATGCGACTCAGTTGAGTGCGCTTAACCTGAGCAACAACAGCATAGTCCTTCCCAAGGAAGGGGCATTCCTCAATCAGCCATCGCTGAACGAACTCCTCCTGAAGAACTGCAGCCTGACTGAGATCTACGATGAGACATTCGCCAACCTGAGCAGTTTGAAAACACTCAAAATGGACGGAAACTACTTTAGTAAGGTATTGGCAACTCTTCCCCACACACTCACTCTCTCTTCATTCGACTCTCTTAAACGCAAAGCTTTCGCTCTCTTTGCACAGAAAATCAATACAAGAGCTTTTGAACCACTGAAAGACCTCATCAAACTGAAACTCCCCGAACTGGAACAAGACAACATTCAGGAACTGTGCAACGTACTCAAATCAATCGACAACATCAGTCTCAAACGCTTCGATATTAGTTGCTTTGAACTGGTCAGCGGTAACTCGTTCAATGAGAGTCTAATTTTCGCCACAGATCCGCCGTACCTCAAGCCATCCACTACAACCACCACGACGACGACGACCACCACCGCGAAGCCATCAAAAGCAACGGCAGCAGGGGCGGCGGCAAAAGGGGGACAACAAAAGGGCGATAAAATTCTAACTGCAGGTGAGCGTGTGAAAAATCAATTTCCCCATCCAAAAAAATTCACATTTTTCTTTCTCCCCACACAACACAACAGCTGTGATGACGTACCCGCATGGGCAAAATTCAGCGAATGTGACAGACGAGAAGAGCGAAACTATGGCCGGGCTGTCAACGGAACTGCCAATGACAACCGCAACAACGACAACCACGGAGAAGGCGTATCAAGTGCCAATCTCCCAAGAGGCTATCAATTACTCCCTGATAAGTGAGTGAGAGTCCGAATTCAGTTCAAGCGCGCTAAATGGTGACATTTTCAATTTCTCCCGTTAGGTATCATAATCATCGCTGTCATTGGCCTAATTATCGGATTCATTTGCCGGAAAGATGTGGGGGGAATCAAGACGAAATGCTGCAGAACGCGGAAGCCCCCACCGGGGGATCAAGTGCGACCGGCCGAGGAGATTCCGCTGAACAAAATTGGATAGGCCCGAACAGTGTCATCGAAGAGAACAAAACTTTTAGGTTAAGTTCAGCCACCACAGCTGCTGTCAGCACGCCGCCGGACACACAGCGATTGTATTTATTATAATTTCTATGCTTTAGGCTCTAGTAGTATTCCTCTAATTTCTATATTTTGTATGTGTTTTGATTTTTTTTTGCTTCACCCTCTCTCTCTCTCTCTCTCGATCAAATGAATTCCTTAATTTATTAGTCTCTAAGCTCAACGGAAAGATTTGTTTTGAAAATTCCAAAGATACAATTATCCATACAGTAATGACCAGACTGGCTTTCGTTTCGAATTCGCGCGTCCATCCACCGGATAGGCGGTCCTCAATTCAATCGAGTGCGTTCGAGTTCTGACAAAGGATGAACAACCATCTCTCTCTCTCTCGTTGCAACATTATTTTGTGTTCCGATTAAGTGTGTAAGCACACAGTTGATGATAATTTAAGACTTATATATGTAAATGTACGTAGTATTTAAACTCTTTTTTCCGAAGAACAGTCTATAAGGTGCCTAGTCTTAAATAAGTTACCAAAACTTCCATGAATTACACCAGGAAAGAGATGAAATTAAAGTATCTTGTTGTAAGATGATTAAATTTTGTGTTTTGAATTGATGTTTGAAAATAGATTCCATGAAGTGGAGAAAGGGGATCAATTGTGAATGTGGAGGATACGGTGCATAGATTGAAACGATCTTTGAATCTTTGAATTGAAAGTCTCCTTGGTCTTGCTTCTCAAGTGGCGAATCAAAGGAGTGTTTCAGAGAAGTCCAGAGCCTCGTCACAAGCCAAATCCTTGAGCAGTGGACGATTTATTCAAATTTACACCAAACCAACATTTTTCAGAGAGTTTTTATGGATGATACTGAACTTTTACTTAATTTATTCAACCATTTTTACGTGATTTTCATTGACGATGAAGAGGAAACGCCGATGTGAAGGATGCTGCCTTGATATTTACAGTCTAGAGCGATTCTCGGTTAAGAAACCGGCATAAATTAAAGCGCAAAAGAATAGACCAAAACGAAATAGCTGAACAAACAAAATAGTCCGCCCAAATCAGCGAAAATTTAAACCCTCGGCAATCCAATATTTGAGTTTTTCGCAAACTTCTGAGGGGAATCATGAATTGAAGATCTATGTACAGCTTTGGCCAACTGCAAGGTTGCCTACCATCCATTACCTTCTTGTCTTTGATGGCAAATCACTTCTTCTTCTTCTTCTTCTTAGGGCGCTACAGTCTGAGGTGGACCTGGGCCTTACCCAACACGATCTTTCGCCAGCTGTCTCCAGTTTCAGACATCAAGCCGGCCGAGGTCCCTCTCGATTTGTGTGCGCCACCTTGTACGTGGACGTCCTCTGTTGCGTTGTTCTACAGGCTCAGAGTCGCCATTCTCTAGCTCCCTCGACTTGTCTTGCCCACCTTGTACGTAGACGTCCTCTGTTGCGTTGTCGCACCGGCTCAGAGTCGAAGACTCTTCGGGCTGGAGCTAAGTTGTCCACACGCTCTACATGGCCTAACCATCTTAGGCGTTGGATCCGTAGACGCCTGGCTAGACTCATGTCGCTGTACAGCCCATACAGTTCGTGGTTGTACCTTCTCCTCCAAGCGCCATCAACGCAAACAGGACCAAAGATCGCGCGTAGAACTTTTCTCTCGAAAAGAAAAAGACACTGCTCATTCGCTTGGGATGTTGTGCATGCCAAATCACTTACCGGAAGTAATTACAGTCGACTCCGTCTAAGTCGAACTCCCTCTAAGTCGCAAAGAAAGTCTAGTGCGTATGGGTCGACGCACAAACCCACACGGCCGCGCCGCCTAATGAGACTGTCGATGGATATCACTAAAGAAAGGGTTCATTTCTTCAACATTTCCTCGCGATTTCTTTCATAAATTATTCACGTTAAAGAGGGCAGTGCTCTTGAAGTGAGTTCTTCTAAGCATAGCTTCTCAGCAGCCACTCGTGTTCTGGACTGTTTGAACATTGTCAGTGACTCAAAACAGTTCTTCTATACCACCTCCAAAAAGCACAATCTCCCAGTGGGAATTCCAGTTTTTCGAGTCCATTCAACTCGCAGACAAAAAAAAACCGATCGAAATGTATGCTAAAATGGATCCCTCGACCTCAGGATGAGTCATTCTTACGCGGGAGCAACTCAGCGAACGTAGACTGAGGTCAAAGAGGTTAGGAAAAAACTATTGACAGTCTATACAGAGTCAATGTCTGAGTTTGTGCTTCACGTTGAGTGTATTTGTGGATATATCTAATTTTAGGCGTAGTGGGTAGCTGCGTTGACTCCTACGCTTGAGGTCTAAGGTTCGAAACTTGAAAAAAAAAAACATCTTCATCCCTTTCGAATCATTGACATTGCTCAAAGAGTATAACTGCCTAGAAAAAGCTTCTCAAACTCGTCATTCGGAGCTGCCATTAAACTGTAGGCTCCCTCCACTCGTGAGAGAACCATAGCATGCACAACACGAGTCAACTCTACGAACTATACAAAGATGTGGATGTAGTCAAAAAAGCCAAAAAACCAAGACTACACCGGCTCGGCCACATCTAGTGAATGGACAACAACGCTCCAGCAAAGAGGATCTTCAAATCCCAGCCCACAGGTTCGAGAAGAAAAGGAAGACCGAATCTCCGTTTCAAGGACCAAGCTAGCGCTTGGTCTGGATAACTGGAAGCAGCGTGCCCGGGACCGCAGGGGCATAGAAGGCTGCCATGTCTCAGGCAGAGACCCTTCACGGGTCGGGGGCCCGCTAAGTAAGTAAGTAAGCACAACACGAGTGGTTGTTGAGAAGTTAGGCCCAGGTCCACCTCGGACTTTAGCGCCGCCATTCTTTTGGTCTAGGATTCAGCAAGAATCTTTGGAGAAATATGACTACAGTCCTCTTCAAATGGAGCTACGACCCGGAATGAACCTGGACTTGATTAGAGGCTTAGTTAAGTCTTTTTCTTTTCCTTTGACTTTGCAGTGTTGTTAAAATGCTTGCGACAGACGGGGGCGCTCAAATAAGCCTATGACTGATGTACGAACCTAGTAAAAAAAAAGGTTTTGGACAACATCTCAAGCATAGTTTGTTTGAATGGGGAATTCCGGGTACTTCTTGATCAGAAGGTATGTCACAATGGAAAGAAGGACGTGACAAAAACTTCGTGGCAAGAACTTTATAGCCAACGCCTAAAAAACATTCAAACCCGTCGCAACAAATTCATAAAGGATTTCGTCCGTAAAGCTGTTGATTATAATTTATACGAGAAAAGAGCCAAGAAATTGTTGAAGATGTTTAAGGATAAGCGTGCTTTAAAGTTCTTCAAACGACGATAGGAAGCACACATCTGCGTCAAGCGATAGCGTGAAGAACATTCCAAGGAACAGACATCGATGGCAAGAGAAACTAAGCTTTCCAATTAAAAAAAAGAAGGCGACATAAGCTGAAATCTGAAACTGTTTTAAAGAGAGACAAGATTCGTTCGTCTATTCAAGTGGACGAAAGTCGAACGAAAGACATTCGGAAGCACGCTTCAAGCGGACGAAAGTCGAACGAAAGACATTCGGGAGCACGCTTCAAGCGGGCGAAAGTCGAACGAAAGACATTCGGGAGCACGCTTCAAGCGGACGAAAGTCGAACGAAAGACATTCGGGAGAACGCTTCAAGTGGACGAAAGTCGAACGAAAGACATTCGGGAGAACGCTTCATATGGACGAAAGTCGGACGAAACACATTCTGAAGTATAGGCATTCTATACTTTAGGAGGAGCTGTGAGATCTTTTGTAAGATCCTTAGATCCTCAGTTGATGAAAGTAGATGAAGTTGGAAGAGGATTCGTTCTGTACGCCCGATGATAGTTACTTAATGCAGCTTGGGAACTCCTCCTCAAACATTCTTCTAAACGAATTTGTAAAAGGAATAAACTTGAACCTCCCTGTCTGTGTGGATGCCCCAGCTAAGTCTTTAGGCCTTTAGTTGGTTTGGGTGAACCTGCTCTGACTGCTGCGAATACTTTGCCTAAATCTTCCTTCTGGAATTCAAGTCTTTAGTTCTGTTGGTTGATGCCCAGGCCTACCTCGGACTGTAGCGCCATCAGAAGGAGATAAAGAAGGTCTGTTTTTATCGATTGATTTCGTGGGGTACCATAAGAAGTGTGTACAAAAGGAATCCCACCTTTGTGAGGAGAAGAAAACGACAGCAAAAGTCGATCTAAATGAATGCGAACTTCATTCAGAAGGAATACAACTTTTCAGGGGCATTTATCCTCAACACTTACTTTTAAAAGTAGTCTCTTCAGCTGCCAAACAGTTCAGTGCCAACAGTTCTAGAAAGAAAGGGCGTCCTCCTCCTGAAGTGCTTCGTGTCTCTTTAGAAATGAAATAAATGCAACCCATGGTTTGCCAACAAATTCTCTGATTGGAATTTGTCTCATCTGATTCTATCAGGCTTCTCATTTGAAAAAAATAATGATTCTAGACCGTGGACGTCCCTTCGAAGTCACTTTTTGAGGCCAACTTCTTTGAAAACAAGAGTGACCTCAGTGAGCCCATTTAGCAATCTACTTCACTTCATCGAAAGCTCCAAATGGTTTCCCACAAGTGGACAAGTGGATCTCAATCAATCTATTTGACGGGACAATGGATCTTAGCTACTTCAACCTAGCAAGACTGGATAGCGCAGTTGGTTAAGTGCCTACCCTAAGTTAGAGGGGTCCCAGGTTCGAATCCCAGTGAAAAGCAAAGTTAAAACGCATTTATCTGGTTTTTCAAATCTATTTCCGTCACCATTTGCCGTTGGGATCAAATTAACGCCGCATCACTGGAGCGGTCCATCAGTGGTTGTAGTCTGACTGTGGCTATCACAATGCCCCAACACGGCCTAAGTGTGCCGGTGAATTCACTAGCAGCCCCCTAACCTTACCTACTTCAACCTACCTATCTAACCATTGTGCTTCAAATTCAGTCTTTAAAAGACAAACATCTATATATCCACGCCTTATAATCTTCACAACATTTTGTGAAAGGATGACAAGGACAAGGCCCACCTCAGTGAAGCTGTTTCTAAAAATAAATTCAAAACCATTTCTTGTTGCAGACATTCTCCCCAATCATCATCTAGGCGCATTGATGGACGGGAATTCCGGATCTGCCCATAAAGACCCACCAGTTTATTCTGCTGAGCTGGTTCTGTTGGTTGTTTATTGGCCATAAACATTTCCGTTGGGTGTGGGCAGCATTCATTTGGACGCATAAATAGCGAAACTCCCATTATTCCCTTGATTATTTCTCTCCATTCAATCCACCAACGATTCATTTTCATTGTGAATGGTCAAAAAAAACCGTCTCGATCTTGAATCAATGAAAGAGTGAAAGGCATTTCATCATCTCGCTGCGGGATTCTTGCATCAACTCTTAAAATCTGCAAAATATCACGTATTTCCCAAGTGATTAATTTCAACATGACGCAGCACCACAAATTCATTTCATAAACAACTCGCAAAATATACGACGCGATAAAGAAATATCAACACAACACAAGTGTTTACGTTTTGCAGCACCTAATCGTGGACTTTCGTCTAAATTTCACGCAAACTGCATTCACACACAACTTCGCCAAAATAAAGACCATCTCTCTCTCCCTCTCTCGTTCTCTCTCTATTTATACACTGGACAAGCCGCAAGGAGGAGAGCGTGTGCCGCTGTTTTGTTCGGTGGTGTGGTCTATTTTAAGCGACACCTGCTTGTATTACTTTAAGGACATTGCTCCGTGATGAGATTCAATTCAATTCAACGCGACCAAAGCGGAAATCATGGAGAAAGTGAATCTGTTTCGAAACCTTTTTTGTGATTCCGAAATATTCCTTTACGACTATACTCTCGCTGCTATAATTAGACTTGTAAAGCAGCCACACTCGCTCGCAGTCAAATATGCGTGTCTAGAGATGTCTCTCGAAGTTTATGGCTGCTCGAGATTTCGAATTAACACACGTAATGTATTCAGCGAAACTCTGATTCCCCTGATTTCTAACTGAATGATGTTTGCATGTCTGAAATGAATTCGGAACGTCCTTAACCCCAGGTGAATGTGTGCAACAAACAGAGGATATTTAACGTCGTTGTGTACGACTGTTTCAAGACACAGCACAGACACAGACACGTGCCATTTCCTGAACCTGATTCCTCCTTTGTTTGCTGTGTTCGAAAATCCCTCGCGCTTCCTCCTCAGGTTAACGAACGCTTTTGTTTCATTTCCTCCCCCTTCGCCATTTTGTGAAGGGGACTGGGATAAAATAAAGCGCAAAAGAATAGACCAAAACGAAATAACTGAACAAACGGGATAGTTCGCTCAACTCGGCGAAAGTTTAACCCCTCGGCAATCCAATATCCGAGTTTTTCGCAAACCTCTTCTGAAGGACTCGATGTTCTCAGGGATTTCATGCAGATTTTGCCAGCGACCGAAGTAATTTCAACCGAGTGAAATTCCTAACACAAGCAGCAACAAAATAGGGAAAGAATTTTTGCCGCATTGCATAAATTTGCAACACACGCGGGGTGTGTGTGTGTGTGTGTGCGAGCATAAGAAGAGACGACACCGCAAGGGATATAAAAATTACCAACGAGAGAAAACACCCAGGGGGGGAGGAAACTATAAAGAAAAAAAAAATCAATAAAGGACACACATCCTTCCGAGTGGACTATCAGACTGTGCCTTGGTGTGTGTTTGATGTATTCACTTACCTCCATGACCAGATTGACACAGTCCTGTGACTCCTTGCAGTCTAGCAAAGCGACAACGTTCTCATGATGGAGTTCTGTCAATTCCTTCAGGATTTTGATCTCTTTCCCGAGGAGATTTTGCGTCTTGATTAGGCCCTTCTTGGTGATGCATTTAATGGCCACTGGGAAGTTGGGTTTCTGAAACGGGAGAAAAAAGAAAACAACGTCAATTATCAAGCGAATGAATGAAGAAGAAAAAAGTAGTCCGTCTCCCGCTCCCCGGCCCAAGCTGGTGCGACCTCATGCGATAGTTTAATTTGAATTGTTTAACAATCGCGTGCACAGCACAATTGTGAGGTTAAGTCAGGCGCGAGTGGGACGGACACGGGTGCGACGGGGACTTGTGTAGATTATTAAATTTCAAAGAGAACAGAATGGAATTCCGTTTGTTGTTGCTTCCGAGTGCATGCAGTGATGATCGGTGCGCCGCACCACGTGCTTTGACAAATGTAACGATAACAGGCTTGCGATAGGGGAGCGGACGGATGGGTTTTAAATTACTTGCTACTCTAGAGAACATTTCTCAACAGATGTTGTGGGTTATCTGTTCGAGACACACGGGCTGAGTGTTATGCAATGAGACGCATGTCTTGGAACAGAGAACACCCGGCAGGCAGTTTGCGACGACATTCTCGGAATTTGTGGTGTGATATGTTTGGGAAGACTCAGTGGTTCTTGTTTTAGACACCACTAGCTACGAACTTTGGAGAGGAATCCTTAAAAATTGCTTGATTGAATGAGCTCCGAGCTAACAAATGAGATGGAGTTTCAAACAAATGGGAAATGTGCGCGCTTCTGAAGTAAGACTGTTCCTTGCTTGAAGATACTCTCAAGAAGGATAGACTTCGCAGGATTGATTGGCAATGTCCAATGGAATGCTGAGAAAACTTAAATTGCTAGAGGAACCCAAGGTTTTGGCCGCTGTGGCGGTTGAATCGCACCTAAATCGAAAATTCAGGCAAAAAGCACACCAGAAATAAGTGTGAGTGATGCCTGGTTTGATCAATGTCCTTGATCCTCGCTCAGAATTTCCTTGAAATGACAGTTAATTTCCCCCTCCCAATATAGATTTACCCATCCCCCCTATCTCTAGTCAAAAATTGTGGCTGGAGGAGTTGATTGGACTTCAAAGTCTCTCCCTATTCGACTGTGTACGTGTAATCGGTTGCAACCTCGTTTCCACTCTCCGATTAGTCCACAGAGTTTATCAGCGCACTCTAGGGTTACTGACTTGATTATTTAACAGATAAAATGAGTCCATGTCCATGAAAAAGAGGGTTAAACACGTTACTCTGGTGCACGATGTGTCGTCGACTGGAATTCCTCGTGTGTATAGTTGATGTGTTTTTATGTGCCCTTTGCATGCATTTTGAATCGTTAAGTGTAGGTGTAGGAGTTTACGACTTTCCGAGCCACCAGAGACGTTCATGCGAACTGGGTCAACCGTTTTTCGGGTGCCTCATGGAAATCGTGTGACAAAAATTGCTTTTAATTGATTTTTAGGGAAGACTTTTGGTCTTTTTTGCTCAACTCCATGTCAGAGGACTTAGGTTAGGTTAGGACGGGGAGTGTGATGTTGAAAAAGAAGAACTTCACTTCCACACGGAGGCCATGGGGTCCATTTTGAATCCCTTGCTTTGTGGGGTACACAAATTAAAGACCTATCCTGTCACATGGTAGCTGAAACCACCCTGTGCTCTTTATGAATTTCTGGAGAGCCGAAGTCGCAATGAGCACAATGGACTCTTAACTCATAGTGGTCTAAGTGAGCCGCATGTTTTATATCAGCAAAGGCACCCATTTACCTAACCTAATTTAAGTCCACAGTCCCTGTGAAGAATCCAGCGAGACTAGGCGCCGATTCTGGAGAGCTGGACAGTTGCAAAGCAGATGTTGGATCGTCTCAGTCTCTTCTTCATCGCCGCAGCTCCTGCCGAGATCGCTGGATTCCGCATTCCATTTTTGGGAGCATTCCTCTGATGGGGCAGTGTCCTGTGATCACTCCGACGAGCTCACGGATCGATTTTCGGTCCAACGCCAGAAGCTTCTTTGTCTTACCGAAGTTAGCAATTCGATCGCTCTGATTCAATACATTTCCTCAATTCTATCGACAAAATGGTGGCAACCGCAAAAGAAAATGGCCGTTGGTTGAAGCAACTGACTCCTCCTTCGAAAACGCGACAGTGACTGTATGAATTGCGTGTCCAAATGGAGAACATTCACCATTGTGACCTTATCTTCAGTGACCGGCATGTTCCGCTAAAGGGGTCGCGGGGGTAACGCACGCACGAGAGATCCCCACGCTACTCGAAAACATCTCGTCCTGGGTCTGGCAAGCGGTTGCCTACTTGATGGAATCGCATTCAAGGCACGCTTTTTAAGTCGTCATGCTGGGGACATTCGTGCCACGTGACCAAACCAACCAACCAAGCAGATGCCCAACGTTGAGTTCCTCGCGCACTGCCGTGTTTCTCACCCTATCCCGGCGAGTAATTCTCACAACAGCACAACGAAATCTCATCTCGGATGATCTCACAAGGATCGGGACATAAATGGCACCTCAATGATTAGGAATTCACATCGCCACAGCTTCGGCTGTGTTCCATGATCGCATAAATCTACTTCAGGCTTGTAAATAGGCAGCAGAAAGTGTTAAGTGAGTGACAGGATCGGCTGTGTTTCATGACCGCATAAATTGATTTCAGCCTTATAAATAAGCAGCAGGAACAAAGTCGTCAGTGAGTCAGTAGCAAAAACAAGATGGCGTAAACAAAGTGACACATCTATTCCCTTTCAAATCAAGACCTAAATGATTCACCAAACACTAGGAAACACTCCACATAACCACAACTTGTGAACACATCCGACAAATCGAACAGAACTGATTCAGTCGCTCTCCAACTTCAAGGCAAGGACACAGTTATTTTCCCACATCATCGCCTGTCATTTAAGTCAAAACCAAATCAAGGTCATTCTTTATCTCGTCTTTATGCGAAAAGAATAAACTCTGATGGCTACTGCAAAACACCAGTGCAATCTGTCCCCACTCTGAAGGCTGTCGACCTCTGTCCAGACGACAGTGAACATCTGTAAAGTCGTAAACTTTTTTGTGGCCTTTTAATGCAAGCCATTAAATCAAGCTAAAGATGATTCCTTTGACGAGCAGCGAAAGAGAAATCCCTAAAACACGACTCACACCTTGTCGCATCAAAAGTGACGCTCATAAATTCACCTCAAAACAGACCACTCCACGTCCGTTCCCTCCCGAATGAATTCAGTGGACAAAAGCGCACTTCTCTCTCTCTGTGCGACTTACAGAATCGTCGCCAATCATTACGGCGACACACGCCGACACAATGCTGTAAGACTCATTGCCTTTTGCGTCATGCCGAGACGCAATTAAAGTTTACATCAGCCGGAGAAACTACTTGTTCGTGCGAATAAGCACACGTGCCGTACCAACACACTGATAACGCGCCGAGTGCTGAGTTGAATCAGGAACTCATCGGGGGCCCTTGACTTACAGCAAGTCTAGACCTGCGTTGTTGGCACAAGTGCGCGCTCGCTGGACAAAGCAGATAACGCGTCGTCACCTTTACAAAAACCGAATGCGGACGGCGGACAAAGAAATCATGTGCTAATGCCAAAAGCAAATACGATCACGGTGACGTCCGATGATCAGGGGGAACAATGAAACAGAATCCAGAAGTCGAGTGAACTCCTCCCTCACATCGGACAACAGACGTCACGTCAAATCCGCTTTCAAAACACCCAATTAACGCTGCAAATGGCTCTCCCACGAAAGATCTTTGCGTCTCTCCTCTTCTGTGCGTCTTTCGCGCATCGCCCTGCAATCGGTTACTGACATTCGAGGGGAAAGCGCCGCCAATGACTCGTCTAAACAAAATCAAGTTCCGAAGGCATAAGACCAAAACCGAAAAGCACGCGTCATTAACCTTTCGTTTGCATTGCAAAGCTGCGCGCTGACAGAGGGAGTGGACCGACGTTGGAAGTGCGCGATAGATACATCACGTACATTGAAATCCGCTCGAGCACAGTATGTGACTGATTTGAAGTTCAACAAACAGCCGTGACAGATACCACGCAGTCGAAGACTGTAGGGAGCTGAGTCAATAAACGGCCAGAATCCTCTGCTCATGATCGTCAATTTAAACCGACGCCGGTGGTTTGATAATGAGCGCAGCGGCAGCAGCGAAGTAAACAACTGTGTTTTGCTCATTTCTATTTTCTGAGATAAGATACCGTAATTAGTCACAGACAGGTTTCCAGCAGATTCTGAGACTGGCCAGGGCTCTGGCCTTATCTGCGTGTGGTGGTGAAATGGACATCCCAGCGGCAAAGCCGTCGTGTTGACGTGTTCCCAGGAAGTCCGTCGTCATTAGATGAAATCGTTATCAACTGATTAGCCGCTTGTCTTGTTGACGTAACAGCGCAGTTCACCCTGTACGCTGTGTGCAAAAGTGTAAACAAAAGCAAGTGAGCAGCGTGTGACTTTTCGATAGTTTTTGTGTCTAAGTAGGTTAGGGTCTCAATTACGTCGCGCGTTTCTCCGACGGAGTGGGGGGTGTCTGGGAATGTTAATGATTTGTTTTTTTCGCCACGTGCACACACAGTTCCTCATGGAAATTGGGGCAAACAGTGCTATCTAGAGGCGCACAGTCTGGGGCAAAAGTGCAAACAGAGAAGGAAAAGCCTAGACTGATATCGGCGGCGGTCTGATAAGATCTTGTTTATTTATCGCATAGTTCGGGGTGCGATGGAACTAAGCTCGTTCTATTGGCTGATATCATCATCATTGTTCTGGAAACAACGGGTGAGTTGCACTTTTGTGGTGTAATCGGCTTATGAGAGAGGGGGCAAA
Source organism: Myathropa florea (assembly GCA_930367185.1). NCBI lineage: Eukaryota > Metazoa > Arthropoda > Insecta > Diptera > Syrphidae > Myathropa > Myathropa florea. The sequence continues at coordinate 41,982,459 of OV884005.1, read as the reverse complement.
CGTGACTAATTCCGGGAAAAGGCCAAAACTTTGGTGGGGAGAAACCTGCCTTTGTGTGCAGAGACGATGACTGAATGGGTGCGGATTACACCCACACAAAGGATAGGTGTTTGCTGGCAAGATCTTTGACTCTGCAGATTCCTGAGTCCGTACCTGACACACAGCACGCACAGATTGGCTGTATACTCAAGGCAACAACGCCTAATGGCTCAGATCATTAAACAAACAAAAAGTGGAAATGACCACTCGAAGCCTACCGCTTGCGAGCGCTTGAGGTTATGGCTGCTGAAAGTCAGTTTAGATTGTCTCAGAGCACTTTGCGGGTCAAATGGTTTTCATGTTTTTTAATGCCCCAAGTGGATTCAAGTTGCGAAAAGTTTTGTGAAAGTTGAAACTGTCATGTGGAGTAGAGTATGGCCTAGTGTTTTGTTCAACTTAACTGGTGGCAATAGCTTGACGTCGAGGAGTGAGCTAAGAGCTCTGCACTTGTGTGTGGTTCTTCGTGATGTTTAAAGGTCTTTCAGGGCATTCGAATGCAAACGCAGGCGATGGTTCAATGAATGGAGAAATTGAAAGTTTTTTTGTTTGAAGCAAATCAAGGTCTGAGATTCCAGAAAGAGATCTGGGCAGGAATGGTGAAACAATTTCAGTAATTTCTGAGTTGGATTACATCACAATTTTTTGACATTTCTGGTGCAAGGGAGAGGACGAAGGTAGAAACGTAATTCTCTATAGATTCTGCATGGAATTTTTAGTCACCCAAAGTGATGAGAATCAACAAGGAGGATGCAAATTTCATACAGAGCGCAGACTAGCATTTCTGAGTACAAATCTGACAGGGATTCGATTTTTTAACAACAGTGATGCGGAAAATATTGTCCAGGACGTGGTAAATGTCCTGCTCGATCAATCCCGTTATGCGGAGAAGAACAAGGAGCACAAGGCAACGAGCCAATACGTTGTGTCAACTTCAGAAGCTTTTTTTTGCTTTCGGATGATTTTTGAAACACTACTGGAGCACTCAGATTCAAAACTGGTCCATTGTACTGCCAGGTAGCAACCTACTTCATTGCCGTTAATTTGTTGGTGAATGATGCTTAGGGAACTGAAGCAAATTCATCGACAAGGATGACTCTGCAAGGGTCACTGTGTCTTCCTTTGATCAGTCACACTCTGATGGATAAGGATATGATCAGTCACACGGTATCATGCTCTGTCAGGGGTGTTAAACAATGGCCATGACACCATTCGAGACAGAAACCATGTACTTGCACATAAAGAGGAACTACTTGTAGTTCGTTGAAGTGAGCAACACTTTTTACTGAGAAACATAAAAACGAGACAATTATGAGCTTCGCACGCATTAAAAGCTGGAGTGGAATACAAGAACCAAACGATGCCCAGTCGACAATTTCGCACGCATTAAAACTGGTGGAATACCAGACACGTTGCGGCTTCTCTCTCTCTTTGACCGTCAGACTTCGGTTGCGCTGAATGAGATCAGTCAGAACGAACTGCTGACTTGTCCATGGATGAGGGTGCAACGAAATGCAGTCAATTCTACTCAAATCCGATTGAATCTTGAACCGAAAGAATGGAATCATCAAAAACGAAGTTTTTGGAACCTAAAGACTCTCCAGGAACTGAATTGAAGTACGTGTGCATAAAATGGGGGCAGGAAAACCCACTGTCAAGCTGGATAGGGGATTGTGGCTGAAGAAGGACTGAGCTAGACAGAGGATCCTAGGCGTCTGTCGATAGGGACAGTGGATTGCGACTGAAGAAGGACTGAGGTAGACAGAGGATCCTAGGTGTCTGTCGATAGGGATCGGGGATTGCGACTGGGCAGAGGATTCTAGGTGTCTGTCCATTCACCTAGGACCTCCTCCTAACACTCCTGGTTCCAACAATCGTTAGGCCAACGCTTGGAATATGACTCTTTAAAGACATCTCTTCAAAAGAAGTTACCAACTGTAGCCAAACCCCCCAGATGAACAGAAAACCCATTAAAGAATGACCCACTCCAAGGTGGCCCATTAAATCTAAACCCCAAATCATTAAGAAGAATGAAATGTATTGAAATATGTCTCTGGAGGCTACACGACCATTTTTATTGATGCCAAATGATTACCCACAGTCGACAATTTAAAAAGGTATTTAACCTCCAAAAAAACCAGTTCTCCACCGACTCGCGGCTATAACCTCCAAAAAGTTCAACACACACGTGGAATACATCTCGATCTGGATGAAAAAGACGTCGTAAATCTTGTGATGATGAAATGGCGTTGACTTTCCCTCAGAAAAGCACCTCAGATTTGAACAAAAAATTCCTCATTTAGGGTGGAGCCACAATGGATGCCCTTTCTATTTGCCTTCCTTATCCTCTCCTCAATCGAGGAGTTCATCAAAAGCCAAATGTGTGCGAGTGCGACTGCTTCTCTTGATAAACAGAAATCACTCACTTTTAAGATTAAACCTTTGAAATAACATCCCTCGAAGTACACATGATTCCTGAACGCATCCTCACCGCCGCCATCAATAATTGAACAAATCTCCCTCCCCCAGGTTCAGACTGGTCGTTATCGTGAGTGAAACGACTGGGAGAATGCATTCTATTGAAAAGAAAACCCCTTCACCGAGTGCGCTCCCCTTACATAAGACGACTCTCAGGCAAGGGTGTGTTCGGTGTTTGTGTGCCTTCCGGTGTGAAACAGAAAATAGCTACACTTAGGTGCACGCAGAGGGGGCGAGAAACAAGCACCACGTTGACCATGGGATTCAGAGATGTTTTTTTTTTCTCCACACCGAGTCTAAAGGCAGCGTGACATTTCCCCACGTCATCGGGTTCGGTTCGTTGGAAACTATTATTTTCTTCACTTTTTTTTGTTCAAAATGATTACCTCAGCCGATTGTGCTCGTGGATAAAGTTTCCAATCCACCGACTGACGGTGGGAGGCTTTGAAATGTCACACAATCGGTTGACTCTGGTGTGGATTCAGAAAGTGCTTCGATTTGGGAGCGCGTACACGGCCAGAATGCGTGGCGTCTACGAACTCAGTTTTGCTTCGGAGTCAAGCGAGTGAAGGACATCCCACAAGCGTTTTGTTTTTGCTTTCCATCGAATGGCAACACAAAAACAAAAAAAAATGTAAATAAACACGCAGAGGCAGAGCTGAGGTGGGTTTTTTTTTTACAAGCGCGCTGTTTTGTATTATTCCGTTGGTTGGTTTTACTGCAATTTCGTCTGTTAGCCTTGGAGGGTTAATGGGTTATTGTGACATTTACGCCTCATTGACGTCGTGCCGATGAAGATTGTGAAAATGTGATGAACCCCCGATCGATGCGGGAAGGACATGCATGCTCTGCAGTCTGATTAGGATTTATTGTCTCTCCAGGCCCTGATGAGGGGGAGCAAAAGCAATCAAATAGCGGGTTTTTAGGTCAGTTTTGTCTGATTGATTGCACGAGCAAACCTGAAATCCACTGGTCGCGCAAATCGGTGACATAAGGAGATGGAAGATAGAGCAACCTTGAGTGTGTATCGTTTCCACAGCACATATGCTGGCGGCGAATGGCAAGCAGGAAGGAGAATCAAATGGCAAGCAAGCATTGTGAATTTGCTGAGGCGAGGGGTTTGTTTGTGCGCTAAGCTGTTTGGACACAGACGATCGGTTGGCAAACAGTGGGGCTGTGTTCTGGTTTGATAAGCGATTTTTGCGATACGAAAAGTGTGGGAATTTTTGTTTAGCGAGTGATGGTGATGATGAGTGGTTGTGACTTGATTTTGTCTGAGTGCTGTTTTTGGCAGAAACCAGATCATTGAGTAGAGGGGGCTTGGGAAACCAGATTTTCGTGAGCAATTTAAGGAGGGTGGATAGGTCTTGTTGATACAGAATAAATCTCATTCCGCGGAACACAACAGGTTTGTCGAAAGTTTTGGAAGATGGATGAGCTGCGATCAGAATCATCGTTGGGAAATCAAAGATCTCTAGGAAGGATCATGACGCCGATGAGATGATTGTGTCGGGAACAGGATTATCGAAAGATTGGAAGACGAACGAGGTGGGATCAGAACTACTGCTGGGAGACAAGCGATCTCTGAGAAGGATCAAGGCACTGATTTAGACTATTATGTCTGGAACAGGTCTGTCGAAAGATTTAGAAGACGCACGAGCTGCGTTCAGAATTATTGTTCGGGAAACAAACGATCTCTGAGATGGAAGCAGTCGAAAGATCGGAAGACGAACGAGGTTAGATCAGAATTATCGTTGGGAAATCAAAGGTCTCTAGGAAGGATCAAGGCACCGACAAGACGATTGTGTCGGAAACAGCCGAAAGATCAGAGATCTCCAGAACAGATGAAGACACCGATACGACGAACGAGGTGGGATCAGAATTACTGTTGGGAAACAAACGATCTCTAAGAAGGATCCAAGCACCGAGGAGATGGCTTTAGGGGGAGTGCTCGAGAAATGCGCAGGCATTGCGGATTTTTTTTTGTCGGAGGTTTTTGGAGCCTTACACTTGCACTCAGACTCAGAAACTGCTCCATTGTACTGAGACATTGGGGATAGTTGGTGGACGAAGTTATAACTTTAAAGTTGATCACTACCGACTTGGTGTTGACGACTGGAAGCAGTGTGGACCATCAACAGTGGAAGGCAGAAATTGCTCAAGTTCAGACCCTCCATGTGTCGCAGGCCTGATAAGTGAGTGCTATTGACTGGGAAATGAAGGACTAAGCGGGGAAAAGATTGCAAATGAAGATCAACACACCAAAAGACAGTTTCTGGGAACTCCGGAGTGCAACAAACACATCCTCGATCGGAAAAATGTCCTCTTCTTAAATCTCCTCGCACAGTCGACCCAAACTTTTGGTCTAGTGAACCGCAACTCCCGTCCCATGGGCACCCTTCAATCTGCCTCCATATCTACATCTGTTGGTCCACATTACAGAGCACAAATACGTGATTGAAACGATTAAAGACATACACACGAGGAAAAAATAGAAAATATTACCACACACTCCAAGATATGGAACTAGTCGATTTATCAGCTAGTTCCCACGTATTTCCTGAACCACGATGTGATCAAGGACCGTCTACGATAAAGTCTCATAGGAAAACCTAATCTCCAACTAAAGCCCAGTCCACAACGACTGGACGGCGCAGTTGGTTAAGTGCCTGCCCAAAGTTCGAGGGGTCCCAGTTTCGAATCCCAGTAAAATCGAATCTGGTCCAGTCACCATTTGCCGTTGGGATCAAATTTACGGCAGTGGAGTAGATTGCTACCTGGCAGTACAATAGACCAATTTTGAGTATGAGTGCTCCAGTGTAGTGCTTCAAAAATCCTCCGAAAAAAAAGCCCAGTCCAGAGTGCTACCAAATTGTTTGTTTCGCACAGTTGTTAGAGCCTCACGGAGGCAATGGTTTCGAGCCTTACGCAGGCAATGGCGTCAAGCCTCACGCAGGCAATGGTTTCAAACCCCACGCAGGAAATGGCGTCAAGCCTCATGCAGGCAATGGTGTCATTCACTTTAGACCGACAATGTTGTGATTGAAAAACCGTGTGCCCAAAATATGTTTTCTACCCCAGCACGGCTTGCAATGGCATCCACCTATCTCCAGCCGACAGGCAGTCAAAAATAAATGTGTTCTGTACCCCGAAATGGTACAGAGATACCTCTCGCCCACCATATGTTTGTGTTCAAATGGAAAAAGCATGTAATCATGCCCTAGGATCTGTGCCTGACACCCCTGTCACTCATTATCCAAAAACAAAGCACTTTGGCCAGGACAACAGGGAACAAAAAAAAAAGAGGACACACAACAACCGAAAAAAAAAGATAAATAAAGAGAATGTGTTGGGATTTTTTTCATCTATTTTTGGCATCATTCTCGCCCCTCGCTGTCTCTGCTTGCTGCCTCCCCAGAGTCTCTGCCACGAAATAGACGAGCACATGTAGGCGAAGACGACTCTTATCAACTGCAAGTCCAATTCTACTTGACCCAATTATTTATTTTATGTTTTTCTGTATTTCCTCTGCTCTGCTCCATATTCTGTTTGCTCGATTCGGCAGAGATAGTCTCTCTCTTGCTCTCTAGCGGCTCGCGATTGACAGGGTAGGTCAGTCAAACAAAAACGTCCCTGCTTTGCATACTCCAATTTCAAGTTGATTCAGCAAATAGAAACCTGATTTGTGAACTATTTGATCTCATCGGAGTGTATCCGAACAACATTAACTACGCATTAGCCTGACCATGTGTCGTTGTTGTTCGTTGCCGTTGGTCGACGTCTAACGAGCGGCCAGAGTCAATACGCCAGCACGCCACCACGGGGTGTGCAAACAAAAACAAAATACCATTGAGAAAATTAAGCCAAAGTAATTTGCAAATTCGAATAGCCACCACCACCACCACCACCACCATCGCCACCGCCAGCAAGAGCAACAACAAAAACAAGGGCATCAAGCATACACGGCCAATTGAATTGAATATCAAGCAAGCAAGCAAGCAAGCAGTCTAGGTGTACCTAGATAGAGAATAGTTTTGCGAATCAGTCTCTGAAACATTTTATGGATCTTACCTTGCGATGTCTGCCTTTGTAGACGACAGCGAAGGCCCCGTGGCCCAGCATATCTTTTGTACTATATTCATAGTCCCCGACAATATTCATTGCATCGATCCGAATTTGATTTTCATAGACACTCTCCTCCTTGGATGGCTCCGGGACCGCAATAGATCGTTGGATGGTTGGTTGGCTTGTGTGCAAACGATACGATAGTTTCTTATCTGCCACTCCCCCCGAAATACAACTTTTCTTATGTAAAACGCCAAGAAACTGTGGCAAAGATAATCACAAATAACAATACGATACGATGAAGGCAAAAAAAAAAAAATGAAAAAGAAAAGAACGAAACGAAAAGGAAAGCAAAACTAAAGGAAAATCACTTTTTCACTTGAACCAAAAAAAATTTCTTCTCTCAGCACTTGTTCACTGTTTGCTCACTGATAGATTTCCGCGGGTGCACGTCACTCTCGGGCCAATCTCACGAAATTTCTCACGAAGATTTCACAATTTCAACTCGGTTTCCTGATTTTGTTTTAATTAATTAATTTCTGATCGCCTTCTGGGCTTCGTTTTGTTGCCTGAAACACACAGCCGAAAGGAGAGTACAAAAACGAAGAGATTTTGGTTTTCGGATTTCACACCAACACAACCGAACACGGACACCAACACCACCAACAGCTGCTGGTTTCGTCGATTCTTCTTCGTTCGCTGTGTTCGCCTGTTTTCTGTCCGAACTGAGTCTGCTGTCAAAAGAACGCGTTTGTTTGACGTTTCCTTTTGCGGCTGACGTTTGTTTTTGTTTTTCTTGTGTGTGCCTCACCAGTGAATGTGTGCGTCTGGTGTGTGTGCGAGGCCGCTAGCTCAATCGATATTTAATTCAAGAGCGTACGAGTGTGAGTAGGGGTTTTTTTTTTGTTGCTTCTGGTTCGCTGTCTTCTTTTATTCTTTTTTGTCACTGTGCTCTATCTTCTCTTCCTGTTATGGGGAAGTTGCGTAGTTTTCAATACTTTTTGGAGAATATTTTCCGGATCCCCGTTGATTACACTGAACACTCGATGGGGTTTTGATGCGCGAAAGAGAAAACTCTGGAGAAAAGTTGAAAGTTGTTCTTTTGTCTGTTTTTGTTGCGGGCGGTGGGGGCTTCGCAAACCTTTTTCCCAATTTTCTTTAACTGAACGAGTGTTTTTTGTCTGTGAGGGATTTCCGCGATGGACTTTTCTGTTCTCACCACGGCGAACGATTGGTTGTGTTTGATGGCTTTTGTTTGTGTGTTTGATTGGGTCAGGGTGCGAAGGAGTATGCAAGGTGGATGAGGATGAGTGGGATCAAAGAGGAATGTCAAAAGCGAGACAGGTTGGCACGTGAAGTTGGTTGTGTTTGTGGTGGATTAAGGGTGTGTGGCGAACGAATGGAAGCAGGTTACTTTTTTTTCGGAGGATTTTTGAAGCTCTACACTGGAGCACTCAGACTCAAAACTGCCATGTAGCAACCTACTCCAGTGCCGTTAATTTGATCCCAACGGCAAATGGTGACTGGATCGGATTCGATTTCACTGGGACTCGAGCTTGGGACCCCCCTAACTTGGGGCAGGCACCTAACCAACTGCGCCATCCAGTCGTTGAAAGCAGGTTATACTCATTTGCGCGTCTAAAACCGCCTTGACGTCTGACTGTGTCTTGCCTGGTGACCCTCTGTACCTTCAGAGCTTGAGAAAGAAAGAAGGTGGTGAACCCAGTTAAAGAGGGACCTCAACCAACTTGACGTGCGCAATTGGCGATAGGTAGCAAAGAGAGTCTTTTCGGTTGAGGCGCAGATACACCGCGGACAGTATCGCCACAAGAAGAAGAAGAAGGAGGATCTTGTTGTATCCCAGAGAGAGCATGACATGACCTTTAACTCTGAAACGACTTCTGTGCCGCGCATTCAAATGGGAGCCATTAATGCCCCTCGTTTGTCTGCTGCTCTCATTATTGACTGTGCTGTCATGCTGTGTGTCATGGTTAGCATAACATTCGCAACCTCGGAACAAGTGCTGTCTTCTTCTTTATCTTCTTAGGACGCTACTGTCCGAGGTGGACCTGGGTCTCAGCCAACATGCCTCTCCAGCCAGCACAATCTCTCGCCAGCTGTCTCCACCAAGCCGGCCGATGTCCCCCTCGACTTATGTGCGCCACCTTGTACGTGGACGTCCAGATCATGGATCCAAGTGTTAAAATGCACTCCCACCGTCGTCTTCCTTCATGGACTGTCTTTGAATCCAGCGTCATTTGCCTATGATCAGAAGAAATATGTGAACTGGGCGTTTATGTGCGCATTTGACTCCCTTTTTGCCTTTTTCACTTCTTCTCAGACCCAAAGAGCCTACTTTCTGTCCCAGGTGCGGTCGCATGCTTAGCCAAGAAAGACAACCTTTATTCTCCATGAGCATAACGAAGCCGTAAGATTGCAACTCGAACTTTTTCCAAGAAAATTCATGAGGAAAAGCCTTAGATCTACAGGAAAATAAATGCGACAAGTCGTTCTCGAAGTCTGCTCTGACATAACATCGATCCAATAGGATCACCAACCTCCTCACACAATCACCACACTTCTCCAATTCGATTCCACCAAGTCCCACTTGTTTCCATCCCATCGACACACCCTGTAGACCAAATTTCCATTCCATTGCCACATCATTCCTCGATTCTCTCATGTCTCACTGTCGTCCATAGCTGAGTGGCCTTGTCTCGTAAATAAAAACAAAAATCATACTCTTATCCTCCCACCTGTTCATCCGCCACAAAACAAACGTATTTACATCACAAATCCAATGTGAAATCCTCACAAAATGTCCGACTCAGGTACGTCCACCCCAATGCCTCTTTGCACCCATCAAACAACCAGTTTTTCCTCAGATATCCACGCAGATGAACAACATTCCAATGAGTCCACCGCCATCGCGACCAATCCAAAAACCCCCACAGAGGTCTTCGTCAACAACTGGCAACGGCTGATGGGAGTCCTCGCCACTCAGCTTATGTCATTCCGTCGTACGATTCTTTGGAATCGTCGCCAAACCGTCCAGCGAATCCGTCACCGCCAGCGTGTCCATCGCATTCAATACCTCCACCGGTTGATGAACCTGCAAAACGAGTTCTTGATGCAATTGCCCATAACAGGAACCAGTTCCCTCCGCTCTCCAGACTCACGCTTCTGGGAGGGAGCGGTGCCAAAATTCACTCCCGAACAATGGTTGAATACATTCCGAATGTCGAAGAAGACATTTCACTGGATCTGTGACCAGCTTAATGATTCAATGCGGCCAAACGGAGCATCGGTTCCATTGAAAAACCTGATCAACCTCGAGAAGAGAGTTGCCCTGTCAATATACACACTGGCGACTGGAGAGGACTATCGCGTCGTGGCGCAGCTCTTCGGTGTGTCAAGGACCTCGGTGTGTAAGTTCATGAAGCGTTTTGCTGACGCGATCATGGAACAAATGGGGGATTTCCTGATTGTGATGCCGCAGGACGAGAACGAGTACGATGTGATCCGGCAGACATTTCAAGCGGCCTCCTCGATGCCGAATGTTGTTGGTTGCCTGGGATTCTGCTTGATTCCCATCAATCCCTCGGCGGGGAATGTGGAAGTGTATGCGAAACCGAATGGAGGGACTTCGATCACAATGCAGACGCTGATAGACGACAAATTGCTGTGAGTTCTATCTGCCTGACATCTGATTCCATCTAATTGCTTGTTTTGACAGATTCCGGAAAGTCAACATGGTGCCCAACGTCCCAACGATGTTCATGGACTCTCCCGAGGAGCTTATCATGGTAAGCATCGTGATTTGCAGACAGAAAGCCACCTAGCAGCTCATGGTTTGTTTCAGACAAAATCCCAATACGTTGGGAGGCGCCTCCTGCCGAGTTTCGTCGTCTCACCCAACCAGTACTACCCACTCAACCCGTGGCTGATGCAGAAATACCGACAGCCGCAGACGCCACAGCAGCTTGCCTTCAACGAGGCGGTCGACAACGTTTTGGTGTTCAAGGACAACGCTTACATGCGTCTGTTCGCCCGCTGGCGGATACTCCAGCGGAAGTATGACCTCGAAGCACGCACAATCGAAGCCATTGCAAAGGCCTGCTGCGCCCTGCACAATCTGCTGGAGGAAAACGAAGACGGATACAGTGAGGAGTGGGCCGACGCAGTGGACACCTCAAAATGCCACCCAGTATTCAACACAGACAAGAGAAAAGACTCGAAGCAAGCCCTCAGGACGAGGGACCATCTTGCCAACACCATCTACTACTCAAGCGAAACCAACTCAGAGACAAATAAATAAACCGTTAGTCTTAGTTCAAACTATAAAATGTATTTCTTTACACAACTGTTTAGTACAATCTCTGTGGTGGTCCCATGGATGACTTGATGTGGAGGGAGCGTACGTTTTGCCAATGCTTCTTCAGCAGCGAGACCAAGAAATTGATTGACAAGTGAATGTTCTGCACCAGCTCATCGGGCTTCATGTCGACGTGACCAACAGCGACGGACAGACACAAGACCTTCTTCATCTGGAACTTGATGGTTGCCTTGACTTCATCGATCTTGCCCATCATGGACTCCTGGTGGGAGAGGAGACCAGGGAACTTGCCAGCCTTGTTCAAGCCAGGGCCCAACAGACGTGGGATCTGTTTGATCAAGGATTCCGAAGCGAGGAAAGCATCGTATGACTTGGCTAGCTTCTTCACCAACTTCTTGTTCTTGTTCAGCTTCTTCAAAGCCTCAGCGTCCATGCACTCGACGTTGTTGGCGCGGGCCTCGTCGCAATGCTGTTGATCACCGAGCACGCACACCTTCATCTTTGGGCGGGGAATGTGCTTCAACCTGAAAGTGAAAAGAAATGGTCAGCAACTTGGCATTTCCTTCGGCACAGACAGACGTGGTAGATGAGGGCACCATCAGTCAAAGTGTGTCCACATGGTTGGTTAAGATAATACATGCAATATTTAACTGAAACATCATTTGATGCCTGCGCGAGCTTGAAATCAATGAGGTGTGACAAGAACTTACCGCCATTCAATTGGCAGCGGCCTTGTAAGACAAATGAAATGAAATGGCGGTTGCTCCGAGGGATAACCCACGGAGCGAACCTACTCAATTTGATTTTAAGACCCTGAGTACAGGTCCGCCAAGAGCACTTGACTTCCTGAAAGCACAGGGGAATTCGCAGATTCATCTGATTTTCATGATTCACCAAACTCCCGAGTGCTATTCAGGTATTTATACTTGCTGCGACGTACTTGACGGTGCCGGAGAAACGCTTATCCTTTTGGGGATCGTAGTTCTTCAAACCGATTTGGAGTTCCACGGTTTCCAGGAAGCCACGCTTCTTCTTCAACGAATTCTCAAGGGTAGCATTGACTGCCTCATAGAGGGTGTCACGAGACACCTTCGATCTGAAATAAGGAAACAGAAATGATGTAGGAAAATGGTGGAACAGAACATAAATGAAAAACAACTCAGTAAGTTGGGTTATATTGTCCGATTTTATTCATAATTCAATAGTCTGGTAATGGAGTTATTAAATCTCTTACGAGTTGTGAACAAAAACTGGATAATTAATTTAGCAATCATTTCCAAACCAAGGCAGACATTGATTGGTCCATATGGCTGGTTTATGAGTGCACAGATTGTGGGGAAAATTTGACAAAATCCACAAAAATCGAGGCATTGACAGAAAGATTAAAGGCTTCACATTATTTTTGAGTTGGAATTGAATGATTAACTGGGAAGATCTTAGAGGAAAAACTAGATGAAATATGTTGGAGGTTCCACTTACGCCATATTCACAAAATCCGCTCTGCTCGACGGCTATTTTACGAAAGAAAGAATTTAGAGAACGAGGTTGGCATCGTTCACAAATGAAGTCAGCTACGGATGGGGGAAATTTGACAGAATTGCAAGGGTTGCCACTTTTTGGTTTTTGTGTGTTTAACTTAAAATTATGGGAATTTTGTTTTACGGACACCCGTTGTGTAGCCGGGAAGTATTGACGTCTGTTTACTTATTTTTTTTTTTATGAAATTCGTGTGCAATTAATTGCTGAAATTAAAGAGGAACGAGAAACGAACGAATTCTCAATTTTTTGTCTCCAAAAATGTGTGATTTGAGCGAATGAATCAAAAACATCCGGATACCCGTTGTGTTGCTGGGACGTTGCTGTGGTCTATTTATTTCATTTTTTTATGATATTCGTGTACAATTTGTTTGAAATTAAAGAGAAACTAGAAACGAATGAATTCTCAATCCTTTGGTTCCAAAAATGTGTTACGTGAGCGAATGAATAAAAAACATCTGGACAACTGTTGTGTTGCTGGGAGGTGTTGACGTATGTTTATTTAATTTTTTTTAGAACTTTGTGTACAATCAACGGTTGAAATTGAGGAGAAACGGGAAACGAACGAATTCTCAATTTTTTTGGTTTCAAAAATGTATGATGTGAGCTAATGAATTATTAACATCCGAAAGAAAAATGTCAACCCTGCAAATGTCAGCACAATAAATGTCATCTACAACCAGTTTTCCTCAAACCAAACGTCACGCCATCTATGGTTTCACTACACCACACCCGAATGAGGGAAAAAATGCATTTATCTCTTGAAACAAACAATTTGTCAACAGAATAATGACTGTCCAATCCCAAATAGAATCTCTAGCCATCACCAGTTCCCCAGTAATTCCAACAAGACCATTCCTGCACACATCTCCGTAGCCACAATCAATCAACAGCTGATACCAGTCATCTTCAACCAGCTGACCGGGTACAGATCCAAAGAGCCTTGCATCAGGTGCTTAACCCTCAACATTTCATTCGACTTCCGCCCCCTCCAACCTATCCCACTTCAGCAAAACAACAAACATCATCCCAAAGAATTCGTTTTCCTTTCAAAAACGTTTCACTTTTCCGGATCGGACAAGAACGCATATCTCCCCCTCTCTGCATTTGTGATTTTTATAAATATACACTTACATATGTGTAGTGCCCCCAAAATCACTAAATCACCCGGGTCTAGTGGGTGAAGAGAAAATTTGAATTTCATTTTTTTTCCTATTCTCAAATACCCCCACATTACGTCACCTGTCAGAGGCAGAAGAATAGATTTTTCTAAATTCATTTCTTTCAAGAAAATCATTTCCAATTCACGTTCGTGTTGCGCTCGCCTGCGGGGAATTAAAAGCCTCTGTCTCTTACATAATATTTTTTGGATAAACATACAGAGCACAGAGATCCGTGTATATTTTTGGGGCTACTTTTTTTTTTGTATGCAATTGAAATTCGATTTTCGTGTGTCTACCGAGAGCGTATGTGCGCGCCGGATTGAAAAAAGGATTGAGCAGAAACCAGAAAGGATTCAGTGCAAGGAAATTGTTTGTGGTCACAGGCGAGGCGGAAGGCCAACCACAGCAGTGTTTGTCGGACATCGGAATCGTGTGGATTGCTCAACAGTCTGTTAAGGATACGCTATGATAAATAAAACGCATGTGAGTCTCAATCTCCTTTTATAAACTAGTTTTTCGTTCTGTTTTTGTTTGGATTGTCATACGTAAGCTCCCCTCTCCTCCCCACTCCCCGCACACACAGAGACTGCCTTGCCTGTGCTTATCTTAACAAATGAGTGGATTTTTTTTGTCACTAATCAGTGAGTAGATTTTTGTGGAGAGCAAATAACTCATGTCGTCACAGGCTGGCTTTTTTTGAAAAAGGGAGAATACGAAAAGTTGCTGTTTAGCAATCATATCGTATCAGCAGCAAGTTCATATTCTAGAGTCGGAGAGTGTTTAGCTGTTTAGGTCTCAAAGTGGTTTTGGAGTCAGTCAGTCATTTAGTGGTGGCGTACGTGAGCCTACACATCTCTGTAAGGTTGACCACACTGCGACGGAGGTCTCGAATCAATCTCCACGCACGGCGCATAAAAATTTTTTGTTTTGAGTGAGAAATTTCCTCGCGTGTTCACTGGAAATTCCATAATTTGTACATCATTAGCATTTCCTTTTCAAAAATAATGCTGGATCTTGGTGCGGAGAGTGTAAGTTGTTTGCAAATGATATCTGCATGATATCAAAAAATCGATATAACTTTGTTGTACCATATTGAGCCGTCGAAGTGGGTGTGAAGTGTATCTAAGAAGGTCAGGGTTGTGACTTCAATTTCTCTGTGTTGCATAAGAATTGATTAGATATCCATCAGGCATTTTTTTTGCCTGTGTTCTTGAAGGAAATGTGAGCACAATGACTTGAGTCATTAGTTTTAATTGCACATTGTTCGTTTTAACGATGACATCGCATTAATTTTGACTTCTGCCGGGTTGGACACCCCTTTTAGATTCGACATGAAAGCACGCGTGCAAGTGCACAGATGTGCCGAGATCTTTGATTCACTTGATTGCAGTGAATCAGCACTTATTTCTAAGCATGAGACACGAGCTGCACTTTAATTAGAACATTCCGAATGCCATTTGTCTCAACCCATCACGCCACTCCCTGTAAGATCTAGAACGATCGTAAGCAGCTTTTTGCAGTCATTCTGACACTCGTTTATCCAGCAACCGTGTCTGTCAACCTTTGGTTGGTTTCTTGAACCTTGATTCGATATGTGCCGCTTATCTACCTTCCACGACTGCTCACAATCATTAAATCGTCTTAATTATAGACGAAGTACTGATAAGAGTTTTGTTTAATATCAAAACCTCCCCAGGAACATACCACTCACTGATTTGCGGCGAATATTGGCTGCGTGATTTGACGGATTTGTTTGTGTTTACCAGTTTCAGCAGCAGCAGCACGCAAAGGTCATCATTTTTCCCCTGCCCTTACAACGTGACGCCCTGTTCCGGAACTGCTTTAATTAATGTATCTGTCGTTGTTTTGATTTGTTTTTGTATTTCTTTCTAGATCGTCCCCATTGCCATTGGCATCACAGTGGCATTAGCTGGAGCAGTATTAATTCACTACATAGTCAATAGGAAGTCAAAGAACACCAACAAATCGAAACACAACAAATCCGCGCGTCTGAAGACGCTCCAGGATCCAAATGAAAAATATCTCCTGCCACTGATTGAGAAGGAGGTCCTCAGTCATGATACGAGAAGATTCCGCTTTGGCCTGCCATCCAACCAGCACATCCTCGGTCTGCCAATCGGTCAGCACATTCACTTGATATCGACCATAAATGGAGAGCTTGTCATTCGGCCATACACACCGATTTCATGCGACGATGACAAGGGATTCGTGGATCTGGTGGTCAAGGTTTACTTCAAAGATGTCCATCCAAAGTTCCCAGAGGGTGGCAAAATGTCGCAGTATCTGGACTCGTTGAAGATTGGCGATAAGATCGCTTTCCGTGGACCATCTGGTCGTCTGCAGTATCTGGGTGACGGTGGATTTTCGATCAAGAAACTCCGCAAGGATCCACCAAAGGAGGTGACCGCCAAGCGGGTGAACATGATTGCTGGTGGCACTGGAATCACTCCCATGCTGCAGTTGATTAGAGACATCCTCAAGAATCCGAATGACAAAACTGAACTCTCATTGCTTTACGCCAATCAGGTAAATCCTTCAAGTCACCCTGCAACCAACTGTTTCCTAATCTCTCTCTCTCTCTCTCGTTTCAGACTGAGAAAGATATACTCTTGCGTGATGAACTTGATACTCTTGCGAAGCAAAATTCCACTCAATTTAAGGTCTGGTACACCGTTGACAGGGCTGCTGAAGGTGAGTGATTCGCGATCAGTACACACTTTCAATTAACGTAAAGCTTTCCTCTCCAACCCACCCCCCTCATTTAATGTCTGCCAAATTGTCTATAGAAACGCATGGTTTGAATTCTTTTAATACATTTTATTTCGTAACTCGCGCATCACCACGGGCCAAATGTTGGCCTCTGGCCAGCACATCTGTGGTTTAAATTATTTTTTTAAGTGTTTAGTTGGCTTTTATTTCTCACGTTCCTCAGATCACTAATTGACGATAGAAATTTATGAACGGTTTTGTCAACTTTGTCGGAAACTGTCAGAGGAGTTTAATCTTTTCGCTTTGAAACCGAACGGATCGTGGTCGTTAATCAATTTTGTATGAATTCCATTGACCCAATGTAAGGTCTGCCAGAGCGATTTGTATTCGATTTGTTGGAGAACACCTCGTCGGTTTTTGTTGAATAAATGAATGAATACATATTTGAGGCGCCTTCATGAATTGTGAATGGACTTTGTTGCGTTAGGTTATGCACTCAGTGTTTAAATGCTAATTGGAGAGAAAAAGACGAGATGTATTTCACGAAATTTATATTTTCAGAGGGTGTAGGTTCAGAAGGTGTATCAGGTTTTCGGGTGCACCCCAAAACTGAAAGAGCTTTTCAATGTGAATGCAGTTTGAAGTCACAATCTGTTGCAGCAGTCCACACCCATTGTGAATTCAATTCTGTCACATTTTTTTGCTTGTCAAAATGACAGTTAAAACGTCTTTCTCTTAGCCATCCTTTTGCACATTCTATGTCTTTGAAAATGAATGGTAATGAACATTTTTCTTTCTGTTCTACTGCCGGGATGGATCTGGGCCTCAACCAAAAAGTAGCTCCAGCGAGCGCAATCCTCCACTAGCTGTCTCATGCTTTGCAAATCCATTTGGTTGAGGACCTTCTCCACTTGTGTGTGTCTCCTCCTCTGTTGCATTGTCCCACCGGCTTCTTTCTGATCCTTGCATTCCGGGTCTCAGTATCTCAGGATTTCAACCAACAAGCCGCTACAGCCTTCACTTGCTGCCTCCAGTCATGGACATCCATTTAGTTGAGGACCTTCTCCATTTTTGTGTGCGCCCCCTTCTCTGTTGCATTATCTCACAGGCTTCTTTCTGATCTTTGTACCCCGCTACTGCAAGTGTGGACTTAACCCTCAACTAACAAGTCACTCTAGCTTGCACAATCCTCCACTAGCTGCCTCCAGTTGTTGCATATTTCATGTGTGGGCCACTGCAGTTGGTTGAGGTCTTTCTCCACTTCTGTGCGCCACCTCCTCCGTTGCATTGCTGCACAGGCTTCTTTCTGACGGGGTGGGCCTGGATCTCAACCATCAAGCCGCTCTTTCCGCTCCTCCTGCTTCACTTGCTGCCTGCACATCCATTTAGTTAAGTTCCTTGTCCACATGTGTGCGCCACTTTAACGTTCCCTGTTGCATTGTCCCACAGGCATCTTTCTGCACTACTGCCGGATTGGACCCTTTGCATCCCACTGCTGCCGGGATTCGCCAGGATCTCAACCAACAAGCCGCTCTAGCTTGCGCAATCCTGCTCTTGCTGCCTCCAGTTTTGCATATTCAGTTAGTGAGGTCCTAGTCTACTTGTGCGCGCAACTTCAACGTTCTCTGTTGCATTGTCCCACAGGCTCAGAGTCGAAGATGTTCCTCGACTCCAAGAGATTGTTCAAAAACTGTACAAACCCCCTTTTCCTTCTTCCTTCAGATCTGTGGTGTCAAAAGGACAGAATCCCTTCAGAAATGCCACTGAACACAAGAACGAACAAGCCTAAACGCCGTCTTAGGCTGGTTTTACACCAACAATTCGGTTGTTCAGATCTTTTCCCTGCTAATCGTGTGAAAGAGTGAGAGGAACAGACAAAAATTGGAAAAATGGAGTCAACCACAAAAGAAAATGACCGCTAGTTTAAGATCTGACATGCTCGTGTAAAATCCGTCAAGTTTAGGTTAGGTTAGGAGGCTGCTAGTGAATTCACCAGTACACTTAGACCAAGTTGGTCCGTTGTGATACCCACAATCAGACTACTACAACCCATCGACCGCTTCAGTGATAGTGTCGTCAATGGTCTCTTCAGTCTTCAGTTTGTGATCTGCGCTGTCATGCATTTGTGTTCACCATTCCCCTAGTTCCCCGTTCTCTCTTTTGGTTTTTTTTTTCAAAACCCCAAATTTATTAATTGGTCCGCATGCACTTCCAATTCAATTTCGTTTTAGTTCGTTTTTTGAGTTGAGTTTTTTTGCACAATTCCTGCACACCCTAAGCACAGCACCTCAGAATAGATCTTGAGCCTGCAAAGCCATCCCTCAACTTATCATCACTTCTGTTCTAGGCTGGTCATACAGCAAAGGCTACGTGACCGATGATATGATGAAAGATAACCTCTTCCCACCAGACGCTGAGACCCTGGTCCTACTCTGTGGTCCACCGCCAATGGTCAACTACACCTGCATACCAGGACTGGAGCGATTAGGTTACGACGCTAACATGCGTTTTAGTTACTAGACAAAAACAACAAAACAAAACCAAAACCTAAGCCTAGCTTGACTTAGAAGCGAAAGCGATTAACGCAAACCGAACCTAAAATTGCCGTCTACTTGACTATGATGTGTTGCCTCGTTTTTAAGTTGAAATATTACAGATTCCATTCATTTTCTATAACACAAAGCTTTGTAGGAGAGACTATTTATGATACACGACAGCGATGGGTGATTCCAAAGAAGGTACATGAACTAAATGTCGACTTTTTGTTTTCGTTCACTCCTGGGTTGCTTTTGAGTTCTTTTTCTTAACCAAACATTCAGTTTCGAACGATTTTTTGAGAGAATTCTTTATTTT
The DNA here is from genome assembly GCA_930367185.1 of Myathropa florea. Taxonomy (NCBI): domain Eukaryota; kingdom Metazoa; phylum Arthropoda; class Insecta; order Diptera; family Syrphidae; genus Myathropa; species Myathropa florea. Next base: position 41,963,262 of record OV884005.1, on the reverse strand, counting down.
TAGGTTGGAACTTCAGTGTGGGCTTCATCAGCGAAGAAATGATCCGGACCCATCTCTTCTCGGCCGACAGCGATACAATTGTTCTCATGTGCGGCCCACCGCCGATGATCAATTCAGCCTGCAATCCAGCCCTGGACAAACTGGGCCATCATCCAGATCAACGATTCGCTTACTAGATGTGAACAAAAACCAAAAACAAATTTAATTGTAGATGATTGTGAGCAGGAACTTGCTGAGCACTCCACATTTCCCATCCGCCGGCAATGCGCAGTGCTCAGCAAGGACTTGAGCAGACATTTTCTCCAAGAGAAAAATTCAAAAAAAAAAAAAGAACATCGGGAAACACGGTAAACCTCAAATAATTTAAAGAAAAACAGAAGTGACCTCTTATTAAATAAGAAGATCGCCGTTATATGGAATAAATAAATCACAAAACTATGTACTCTGTGTCTGTGTTGTTTGTATACTTTCGTGGCACGAAAACGAAACAAAAACAATGCATTTTAAGAGCCATTCTCTTCGCTCGCAGGTGGACGTGTTAACGTAACTTGTAGATAACTGTAGATGGAAATAGAATAAAATTGTTCGCTCGGTCTAGGTAGAGTCTAGATCTTTTTGTTTTGCATTTCGTTTGAGTTCGTTTTCGATTTGTTTTCGGTTTCACTGAATTGTAAGCTTTGATTGTAGAAGGTAAAGAGCACACAAAAACCCACAGTAAACACTAGAAATAGAATAAAGAATGTTTTATGAAGAAAATCTGTTGTTTTTCTTTCCTTCCCTCATCGACCTCCCGCCACGAAATCAGTCACAAACTTTGTCCCACGTGAAATCAAATTCGCTTACAAACCATCCTAAAACTATGCACCATTTTTCGAAGCACCCAGCCAGTCATACAGCCACTGACTGAGTCAACTGTTTACCAGTTTCTCTACCGCGTCGCCACACCCCTCAAACCAACTCAAAACAAATGAAAGCATCACAAATTAACGAGCCTTCAAAACAAAACAGCCTGCGCCGCAGCATAACCACTACCAGTTCTCCCCACAAATCCCCATTCACTCAAGCAGGTCTGCCTCATCCACTGTTTACCGTCCCGTCCACAAGGCATGACAAACTGGAAGCGGGCCGATAGCATCGCCTACTAGTTGAATAATTAGCTTTAATTAACTTGACACAAAAGATACAGCCTCTGCCTGTTTGACACGCCGTCTGTCTGAGATGACGGAAGAGGTGAGCCGATAATTCCTGTTTTTTTCTCCGTCTCTTGTTTTCCATTCGATTTAGATGCGCCACTCTAATTTGGTGGGATATTCTGATTGAGTGTGGAATGCATGGATCCATGGGAAAACCCGTAGGTGACTTTTGAGAGCAGTCGGTTGCCGGCCAGTCAAGTGGACACAATTCAGTAGAAACAATTAGTGTCACAGAAACTGAAGAGTCATCTCGTCGTCTCCCGCAATTTTAAAGCTTCAAGTGCGCGCTCCACGAGGGTGCTTGATGGTTTCTCCAGAAATTAACACACACACACACGCACACTTGGCGTGGATTGCCACTTGGACATGTTTTGAGATCTTGAGTGTTTGGGCTTCTCGTGAAGTGTTCTGGGATTTGAATGTTCTTTTCTATTGTTGACTAGAAGTGGCTGGGAGGCGGCGGAGGTAGACTGAAGGTTCTTGTTAAGATTCATTGCGTGATGAGGTGGCTCAAGCTTTTGTTGGCGTCGCCCACATGTAAGACTGCTGAAGAGATGTAATGATCGGAGCGAGGCTGTGTCTGGTTACCACCAGACATGACTCAGAGCAATGGAATGCGGGTACCTCAAGTAGGTGGCAGTGACCAGAAATACGGAAGAAAAAATCATGGGCTAACCACTGCAATTTCGATGCGATTTCAAAGCGCTGACCCCCCAACTTTGACAAGCCACAGTTTCTAAACCAGGCGTCGCCCGGACATAAAACCGCCATTTCTGGTGTGCTGTTGACCTGAACTTTCGATCCATGTGCATTTTATCGGATTCCGAGCACCTTCGATTTTTTCCCTCAAAAAAATCCAAGGCTAACCACTGTCAAGCGAGGTGGACTTACTGCTCATGCGAGGTGGGAAATAACTCCACTTTTAGCGAAGTGGACTTGATTCCCATGCGAGGTGGGAAATAACTCCACTTTTAGCGAAGTGGACTTGATTCCCATGCGAGGTGGGAAATAACTCCACTTTTAGCGAAGTGGACTTGATTCCCATGCGAGGTGGGAAATAACTCCACTTTTAGCGAAGTGGACTTGATTCCCATGCGAGGTGGGAAATAACTCCACTTTTAGCGAAGTGGACTTGATTCCCATGCGAGGTGGGAAATAACTCCACTTTTAGCGAAGTGGACTTGATTCCCATGCGAGGTGGGAAATAACTCCACTTTTAGCGAAGTGGACTTGATTCCCATGCGAGGTGGGAAATAACTCCACTTTTAGCGAAGTGGACTTGATTCCCATGCGAGGTGGGAAATAACTCCACTTTTAGCGAAGTGGACTTGATTCCCATGCGAGGTGGGAAATAACTCCACTTTTAGCGAAGTGGACTTGATTCCCATGCGAGGTGGGAAATAACTCCACTTTTAGCGAAGTGGACTTGATTCCCATGCGAGGTGGGAAATAACTCCACTTTTAGCGAAGTGGACTTGATTCCCATGCGAGGTGGGAAATAACTCCACTTTTAGCGAAGTGGACTTGATTCCCATGCGAGGTGGGAAATAACTCCACTTTTAGCGAAGTGGACTTGATTCCCATGCGAGGTGGGAAATAACTCCACTTTTAGCGAAGTGGACTTGATTCCCATGCGAGGTGGGAAATAACTCCACTTTTAGCGAAGTGGACTTGATTCCCATGCGAGGTGGGAAATAACTCCACTTTTAGCGAAGTGGACTTGATTCCCATGCGAGGTGGGAAATAACTCCACTTTTAGCGAAGTGGACTTGATTCCCATGCGAGGTGGGAAATAACTCCACTTTTAGCGAAGTGGACTTGATTCCCATGCGAGGTGGGAAATAACTCCACTTTTAGCGAAGTGGACTGGATTCCCATGCGAGGTGGGAAATAACTCCACTTTTAGCGAAGTGGACTTGATTCCCATGCGAGGTGGGAAATAACTCCACTTTTAGCGAAGTGGACTTGATTCCCATGCGAGGTGGGAAATAACTCCACTTTTAGCGAAGTGGACTTGATTCCCATGCGAGGTGGGAAATAACTCCACTTTTAGCGAAGTGGACTTGATTCCCATGCGAGGTGGGAAATAACTCCACTTTTAGCGAAGTGGACTTGATTCCCATGCGAGGTGGGAAATAACTCCACTTTTAGCGAAGTGGACTTGATTCCCATGCGAGGTGGGAAATAACTCCACTTTTAGCGAAGTGGACTTGATTCCCATGCGAGGTGGGAAATAACTCCACTTTTAGCGAAGTGGACTTGATTCCCATGCGAGGTGGGAAATAACTCCACTTTTAGCGAAGTGGACTTGATTCCCATGCGAGGTGGGAAATAACTCCACTTTTAGCGAAGTGGACTTGATTCCCATGCGAGGTGGGAAATAACTCCACTTTTAGCGAAGTGGACTTGATTCCCATGCGAGGTGGGAAATAACTCCACTTTTAGCGAAGTGGACTTGATTCCCATGCGAGGTGGGAAATAACTCCACTTTTAGCGAAGTGGACTTGATTCCCATGCGAGGTGGGAAATAACTCCACTTTTAGCGAAGTGGACTTGATTCCCATGCGAGGTGGGAAATAACTCCACTTTTAGCGAAGTGGACTTGATTCCCATGCGAGGTGGGAAATAACTCCACTTTTAGCGAAGTGGACTTGATTCCCATGCGAGGTGGGAAATAACTCCACTTTTAGCGAAGTGGACTTGATTCCCATGCGAGGTGGGAAATAACTCCACTTTTAGCGAAGTGGACTTGATTCCCATGCGAGGTGGGAAATAACTCCACTTTTAGCGAAGTGGACTTGATTCCCATGCGAGGTGGGAAATAACTCCACTTTTAGCGAAGTGGACTTGATTCCCATGCGAGGTGGGAAATAACTCCACTTTTAGCGAAGTGGACTTGATTCCCATGCGAGGTGGGAAATAACTCCACTTTTAGCGAAGTGGACTTGATTCCCATGCGAGGTGGGAAATAACTCCACTTTTAGCGAAGTGGACTTGATTCCCATGCGAGGGTGGGAAATAACTCCACTTTTAGCGAAGTGGACTGGATTCCCATGCGAGGTGGGAAATAACTCCACTTTTAGCGAAGTGGACTTGATTCCCATGCGAGGTGGGAAATAACTCCACTTTTAGCGAAGTGGACTTGATTCCCATGCGAGGTGGGAAATAACTCCACTTTTAGCGAAGTGGACTTGATTCCCATGCGAGGTGGGAAATAACTCCACTTTTAGCGAAGTGGACTTGATTCCCATGCGAGGTGGGAAATAACTCCACTTTTAGCGAAGTGGACTTGATTCCCATGCGAGGTGGGAAATAACTCCACTTTTAGCGAAGTGGACTTGATTCCCATGCGAGGTGGGAAATAACTCCACTTTTAGCGAAGTGGACTTGATTCCCATGCGAGGTGGGAAATAACTCCACTTTTAGCGAAGTGGACTTGATTCCCATGCGAGGTGGGAAATAACTCCACTTTTAGCGAAGTGGACTTGATTCCCATGCGAGGTGGGAAATAACTCCACTTTTAGCGAAGTGGACTTGATTCCCATGCGAGGTGGGAAATAACTCCACTTTTAGCGAAGTGGACTTGATTCCCATGCGAGGTGGGAAATAACTCCACTTTTAGCGAAGTGGACTGGATTCCCATGCGAGGTGGGAAATAACTCCACTTTTAGCGAAGTGGACTTGATTCCCATGCGAGGTGGGAAATAACTCCACTTTTAGCGAAGTGGACTTGATTCCCATGCGAGGTGGGAAATAACTCCACTTTTAGCGAAGTGGACTTGATTCCCATGCGAGGTGGGAAATAACTCCACTTTTAGCGAAGTGGACTGGATTCCCATGCGAGGTGGGAAATAACTCCACTTTTAGCGAAGTGGACTTGATTCCCATGCGAGGTGGGAAATAACTCCACTTTTAGCGAAGTGGACTTGATTCCCATGCGAGGTGGGAAATAACTCCACTTTTAGCGAAGTGGACTTGATTCCCATGCGAGGTGGGAAATAACTCCACTTTTAGCGAAGTGGACTTGATTCCCATGCGAGGTGGGAAATAACTCCACATTTAGCGAAGTGGACTTGATTCCCATGCGAGGTGGGAAATAACTCCACTTTTAGCGAAGTGGACTTGATTCCCATGCGAGGTGGGAAATAACTCCACTTTTAGCGAAGTGGACTTGATTCCCATGCGAGGTGGGAAATAACTCCACTTTTAGCGAAGTGGACTTGATTCCCATGCGAGGTGGGAAATAACTCCACTTTTAGCGAAGTGGACTTGATTCCCATGCGAGGTGGGAAATAACTCCACTTTTAGCGAAGTGGACTTGATTCCCATGCGAGGTGGGAAATAACTCCACTTTTAGCGAAGTGGACTTGATTCCCATGCGAGGTGGGAAATAACTCCACTTTTAGCGAAGTGGACTTGATTCCCATGCGAGGTGGGAAATAACTCCACTTTTAGCGAAGTGGACTTGATTCCCATGCGAGGTGGGAAATAACTCCACTTTTAGCGAAGTGGACTTGATTCCCATGCGAGGTGGGAAATAACTCCACTTTTAGCGAAGTGGACTTGATTCCCATGCGAGGTGGGAAATAACTCCACTTTTAGCGAAGTGGACTTGATTCCCATGCGAGGTGGGAAATAACTCCACTTTTAGCGAAGTGGACTTGATTCCCATGCGAGGTGGGAAATAACTCCACTTTTAGCGAAGTGGACTTGATTCCCATGCGAGGTGGGAAATAACTCCACTTTTAGCGAAGTGGACTTGATTCCCATGCGAGGTGGGAAATAACTCCACTTTTAGCGAAGTGGACTTGATTCCCATGCGAGGTGGGAAATAACTCCACTTTTAGCGAAGTGGACTGATTCCCATGCGAGGTGGGAAATAACTCCACTTTTAGCGAAGTGGACTTGATTCCCATGCGAGGTGGGAATAACCCCACTTTTAGCGAAGTGGACTTGATTCCCATGCGAGGTGGGAAATAACTCCACTTTTAGCGAAGTGGACTTGATTCCCATGCGAGGTGGGAAATAACTCCACTTTTAGCGAAGTGGACTTGATTCCCATGCGAGGTGGGAAATAACTCCACTTTTAGCGAAGTGGACTTGATTCCCATGCGAGGTGGGAAATAACTCCACTTTTAGCGAAGTGGACTTGATTCCCATGCGAGGTGGGAAATAACTCCACTTTTAGCGAAGTGGACTTGATTCCCATGCGAGGTGGGAAATAACTCCACTTTTAGCGAAGTGGACTTGATTCCCATGCGAGGTGGGAAATAACTAAACTTTTAGCGAAGAGGGCTGGATTCCCATTCGAGGTGGGAAATAACTCCACTTTTAGCGAAGTGGACTTGATTCCCATGCGAGGTGGGAAATAACTCCACTTTTAGCGAAGTGGACTTGATTCCCATGCGAGGTGGGAAATAACTCCACTTTTAGCGAAGTGGACTTGATTCCCATGCGAGGTGGGAAATAACTCCACTTTTAGCGAAGTGGACTAGATTCCCATGCGAGGTGGGAAATAACTCCACTTTTAGCGAAGTGGACTTGATTCCCATGCGAGGTGGGAAATAACTCCACTTTTAGCGAAGTGGACTTGATTCCCATGCGAGGTGGGAAATAACTCCACTTTTAGCGAAGTGGACTTGATTCCCATGCGAGGTGGGAAATAACTCCACTTTTAGCGAAGTGGACTTGATTCCCATGCGAGGTGGGAAATAACTCCACTTTTAGCGAAGTGGACTTGATTCCCATGCGAGGTGGGAAATAACTCCACTTTTAGCGAAGTGGACTTGATTCCCATGCGAGGTGGGAAATAACTCCACTTTTAGCGAAGTGGACTTGATTCCCATGCGAGGGTGGGGAAATAACTCCACTTTTAGCGAAGTGGACTGGATTCCCATGCGAGGTGGGGAAATAACTCCACTTTTAGCGAAGTGGACTTGATTCCCATGCGAGGTGGGAAATAACTCCACTTTTAGCGAAGTGGACTTGATTCCCATGCGAGGTGGGAAATAACTCCACTTTTAGCGAAGTGGACTTGATTCCCATGCGAGGTGGGAAATAACTCCACTTTTAGCGAAGTGGACTTGATTCCCATGCGAGGTGGGAAATAACTCCACTTTTAGCGAAGTGGACTTGATTCCCATGCGAGGTGGGAAATAACTCCACTTTTAGCGAAGTGGACTTGATTCCCATGCGAGGTGGGAAATAACTAAACTTTTAGCGAAGTGGACTGGATTCCCATTCGAGGTGGGAAATAACTCCACTTTTAGCGAAGTGGACTTGATTCCCATGCGAGGTGGGAAATAACTCCACTTTTAGCGAAGTGGACTTGATTCCCATGCGAGGTGGGAAATAACTCCACTTTTAGCGAAGTGGACTGGATTCCCATGCGAGGTGGAAAATAACTCCACTTTTAGCGAAGTGGACTTGATTCCCATGCGAGGTGGGAAATAACTCCACTTTTAGCGAAGTGGACTTGATTCCCATGCGAGGTGGGAAATAACTCCACTTTTAGCGAAGTGGACTTGATTCCCATGCGAGGTGGGAAATAACTCCACTTTTAGCGAAGTGGACTTGATTCCCATGCGAGGTGGGAAATAACTCCACTTTTAGCGAAGTGGACTTGATTCCCATGCGAGGTGGGAAATAACTCCACTTTTAGCGAAGTGGACTTGAGTCCCATGCGAGGTGGGAAATAACTCCACTTTTAGCGAAGTGGACTTGATTCCCATGCGAGGTGGGAAATAACTCCACTTTTAGCGAAGTGGACTTGATTCCCATGCGAGGTGGGAAATAACTCCACTTTTAGCGAAGTGGACTTGATTCCCATGCGAGGTTGATTCCCACTTTAAGCGAAGTGGACTGGATTCCCATGCGAGGTGGGAAATAACTCCACTTTTAGCGAAGTGGACTTGATTCCCATGCGAGGTGGGAAATAACTCCACTTTTAGCGAAGTGGACTTGAGTCCCATGCGAGGTGGGAAATAACTCCACTTTTAGCGAAGTGGACTGGATTCCCATGCGAGGTGGGAAATAACTCCACTTTTAGCGAAGTGGACTTGATTCCCATGCGAGGTTGATTCCCACTTTTAGCGAAGTGGACTGGATTCCCATGCGAGGTGGGAAATAACTCCACTTTTAGCGAAGTGGACTTGATTCCCATGCGAGGTGGGAAATAACTCCACTTTTAGCGAAGTGGACTTGATTCCCATGCGAGGTGGGAAATAACTCCACTTTTAGCGAAGTGGACTTGATTCCCATGCGAGGTGGGAAATAACTCCACTTTTAGCGAAGTGAACTTGATTCCCATGCGAGGTGGGAAATAACTCCACTTTTAGCGAAGTGGACTGGATTCCCATGCGAGGTGGGAAATAACTCCACTTTTAGCGAAGTGGACTTGATTCCCATGCGAGGTGGGAAATAACTCCACTTTTAGCGAAGTGGACTTGATTCCCATGCGAGGTGGGAAATAACTCCACTTTTAGCGAAGTGGACTGGATTCCCATGCGAGGTGGGAAATAACTCCACTTTTAGCGAAGTGGACTTGAGTCCCATGCGAGGTGGGAAATAACTCCACTTTTAGCGAAGTGGACTGGATTCCCATGCGAGGTGGGAAATAACTCCACTTTTAGCGAAGTGGACTTGATTCCCATGCGAGGTGGGAAATAACTCCACTTTTAGCGAAGTGGACTTGATTCCCATGCGAGGTGGGAAATAACTCCACTTTTAGCGAAGTGGACTTGATTCCCATGCGAGGTGGGAAATAACTCCACTTTTAGCGAAGTGGACTTGATTCCCATGCGAGGTGGGAAATAACTCCACTTTTAGCGAAGTGGACTGGATTCCCATGCGAGGTGGGAAATAACTCCACTTTTAGAGAAGTGGACTTGATTCCCATGCGAGGTGGGAAATAACTCCACTTTTAGCGAAGTGGACTTGATTCCCATGCGAGGTGGGAAATAACTCCACTTTTAGCGAAGTGGACTGGATTCCCATGCGAGGTGGGAAATAACTCCACTTTTAGCGAAGTGGACTTGATTCCCATGCGAGGTGGGAAATTTTTTTCCTCGAAAAAAATCCAAGGCTAACCACTGTAATTTCGATGAGATTCTGAAGCGCTGACCCCCCAACTTTGACAAGCCACAGTTTCTAAACCAGGCGTCGCCCGGACATAAAACCGCCATTTCTGGTGTGCTGTTGACCTGAATTTTCGATCCATGTGCATTTTACTGGATTCCGACGACCTTCGATTTTTTCCCTCAAAAAAATCCAAGGCTAACCACTGCAATTTCGATGCGATTTCGAAGCGCTGACCCCCCAACTTTGACAAGCCACAGTTTCTAAACCAGGCGTCGCCCGGACATAAAACCGCCATTTCTGGTGTGCTGTTGACCTGAATTTTCGATCCATGTGCATTTTATCGCATTCCGAGAAACTTCGATTTTTTCCTCGAAAAAAATCCAAGTCTAACCACTGCAATTTCGATGCGATTTCGAAGCGCTGACCCCCCAACTTTGACAAGCCACAGTTTCTAAACCAGGCGTCGCCCGGACATAAAACCGCCATTTCTGGTGTGCTGTTGACCTGAATTTTCGATCCATGTGCATTTTATCGCATTCCGAGAACCTTCGATTTTTTCCTCGAAAAAAATCCAAGGCTAACCACTGCAATTTCGATGCGATTTCGAAGCGCTGACCCCCCAACTTTGACAAGCCACAGTTTCTAAACCAGGCGTCGCCCGGACATAAAACCGCCATTTCTGGTGTGCTGTTGACCTGAATTTTTGATCCATGTGCATTTTACTGGATTCCGACGACCTTCGATTTTTTCCCTCAAAAAAATCCAAGGCTAACCACTGCAATTTCGATGCGATTTCGAAGCGCTGACCCCCCAACTTTGACAAGCCACAGTTTCTAAACCAGGCGTCGCCCGGACATAAAACCGCCATTTCTGGTGTGCTGTTGACCTGAATTTTCGATCCATGTGCATTTTACTGGATTCCGACGACCTTCGATTTTTTCCCTCAAAAAAATCCAAGGCTAACCACTGCAATTTCGATGCGATTTCGAAGCGCTGACCCCCCAACTTTGACAAGCCACAGTTTCTAAACCAGGCGTCGCCCGGACATAAAACCGCCATTTCTGGTGTGCTGTTGACCTGAATTTTCGATCCATGTGCATTTTACTGGATTCCGACGACCTTCGATTTTTTCCCTCAAAAAAATCCAAGGCTAACCACTGCAATTTCGATGCGATTTCGAAGCGCTGACCCCCCAACTTTGACAAGCCACAGTTTCTAAACCAGGCGTCGCCCGGACATAAAACCGCCATTTCTGGTGTGCTGTTGACCTGAATTTTCGATCCATGTGCATTTTATCGCATTCCGAGAACCTTCGATTTTTTCCTCGAAAAAAATCCAAGGCTAACCACTGCAATTTCGACGCGATTTCGAAGCGCTGACCCCCCAACTTTGACAAGCCACAGTTTCTAAACCAGGCGTCGCCCGGACATAAAACCGCCATTTCTGGTGTGCTGTTGACCTGAATTTTCGATCCATGTGCATTTTACTGGATTCCGACGACCTTCGATTTTTTCCCTCAAAAAAATCCAAGGCTAACCACTGCAATTTCGATGCGATTTCAAAGCGCTGACCCCTCAACTTTGACAAGCCACAGTTTCTAAACCAGGCGTCGCCCGGACATAAAACCGCCATTTCTGGTGTGCTGTTGACCTGAATTTTCGATCCATGTGCATTTTACTGGATTCCGACGACCTTCGATTTTTTCCCCCAAAAAAATCCAAGGCTAACCACTGCAATTTCGATGCGATTTCGAAGCGCTGACCCCCCAACTTTGACAAGCCACAGTTTCTAAACCAGGCGTCGCCCGGACATAAAACCGCCATTTCTGGTGTGCTGTTGACCTGAATTTTCGATCCATGTGCATTTTATCGCATTCCGAGAACCTTCGATTTTTTCCCCGAAAAAAATCCAAGGCTAACCACTGCAATTTCGATGCGATTTCAAAGCGCTGACCCCTCAACTTTGACAAGCCACAGTTTCTAAACCAGGCGTCGCCCGGACATAAAACCGCCATTTCTGGTGTGCTGTTGACCTGAATTTTCGATCCATGTGCATTTTACTGGATTCCGACGACCTTCGATTTTTTCCCTCAAAAAAATCCAAGGCTAACCACTGCAATTTCGATGCGATTTCAAAGCGCTGACCCCTCAACTTTGACAAGCCACAGTTTCTAAACCAGGCGTCGCCCGGACATAAAACCGCCATTTCTGGTGTGCTGTTGACCTGAATTTTCGATCCATGTGCATTTTACTGGATTCCGACGACCTTCGATTTTTTCCCTCAAAAAAATCCAAGGCTAACCACTGCAATTTCGATGCGATTTCGAAGCGCTGACCCCCCAACTTTGACAAGCCACAGTTTCTAAACCAGGCGTCGCCCGGACATAAAACCGCCATTTCTGGTGTGCTGTTGACCTGAATTTTCGATCCATGTGCATTTTACTGGATTCCGACGACCTTCGATTTTTTCCCTCAAAAAAATCCAAGGCTAACCACTGCAATTTCGATGCGATTTCGAAGCGCTGACCCCCCAACTTTGACAAGCCACAGTTTCTAAACCAGGCGTCGCCCGGACATAAAACCGCCATTTCTGGTGTGCTGTTGACCTGAATTTTCGATCCATGTGCATTTTACTGGATTCCGACGACCTTCGATTTTTTCCCTCAAAAAAATCCAAGGCTAACCACTGCAATTTCGATGCGATTTCGAAGCGCTGACCCCCCAACTTTGACAAGCCACAGTTTCTAAACCAGGCGTCGCCCGGACATAAAACCGCCATTTCTGGTGTGCTGTTGACCTGAATTTTCGATCCATGTGCATTTTATCGCATTCCGAGAACCTTCGATTTTTTCCTCGAAAAAAATCCAAGGCTAACCACTGCAATTTCGACGCGATTTCGAAGCGCTGACCCCCCAACTTTGACAAGCCACAGTTTCTAAACCAGGCGTCGCCCGGACATAAAACCGCCATTTCTGGTGTGCTGTTGACCTGAATTTTCGATCCATGTGCATTTTATCGCATTCCGAGAACCTTCGATTTTTTCCTCGAAAAAAATCCAAGGCTAACCACTGCAATTTCGACGCGATTTCGAAGCGCTGACCCCCCAACTTTGACAAGCCACAGTTTCTAAACCAGGCGTCGCCCGGACATAAAACCGCCATTTCTGGTGTGCTGTTGACCTGAATTTTCGATCCGTGTGCATTTTACTGGATTCCGACGACCTTCGATTTTTTCCCTCAAAAAAATCCAAGGCTAACCACTGCAATTTCGATGCGATTTCAAAGCGCTGACCCCTCAACTTTGACAAGCCACAGTTTCTAAACCAGGCGTCGCCCGGACATAAAACCGCCATTTCTGGTGTGCTGTTGACCTGAATTTTCGATCCATGTGCATTTTACTGGATTCCGACGACCTTCGATTTTTTCCCTCAAAAAAATCCAAGGCTAACCACTGCAATTTCGATGCGATTTCAAAGCGCTGACCCCTCAACTTTGACAAGCCACAGTTTCTAAACCAGGCGTCGCCCGGACATAAAACCGCCATTTCTGGTGTGCTGTTGACCTGAATTTTCGATCCATGTGCATTTTACTGGATTCCGACGACTTTCGATTTTTTCCCTCAAAAAAATCCAAGGCTAACCACTGCAATTTCGATGCGATTTCGAAGCGCTGACCCCCCAACTTTGACAAGCCACAGTTTCTAAACCAGGCGTCGCCCGGACATAAAACCGCCATTTCTGGTGTGCTGTTGACCTGAATTTTCGATCCATGTGCATTTTACTGGATTCCGACGACCTTCGATTTTTTCCCTCAAAAAAATCCAAGGCTAACCACTGCAATTTCGATGCGATTTCGAAGCGCTGACCCCCCAACTTTGACAAGCCACAGTTTCTAAACCAGGCGTCGCCCGGACATAAAACCGCCATTTCTGGTGTGCTGTTGACCTGAATTTTCGATCCATGTGCATTTTACTGGATTCCGACGACCTTCGATTTTTTCCCTCAAAAAAATCCAAGGCTAACCACTGCAATTTCGATGCGATTTCGAAGCGCTGACCCCCCAACTTTGACAAGCCACAGTTTCTAAACCAGGCGTCGCCCGGACATAAAACCGCCATTTCTGGTGTGCTGTTGACCTGAATTTTCGATCCATGTGCATTTTATCGCATTCCGAGAACCTTCGATTTTTTCCTCGAAAAAAATCCAAGGCTAACCACTGCAATTTCGATGCGATTTCAAAGCGCTGACCCCTCAACTTTGACAAGCCACAGTTTCTAAACCAGGCGTCGCCCGGACATAAAACCGCCATTTCTGGTGTGCTGTTGACCTGAATTTTCGATCCATGTGCATTTTACTGGATTCCGACGACCTTCGATTTTTTCCCTCAAAAAAATCCAAGGCTAACCACTGCAATTTCGATGCGATTTCAAAGCGCTGACCCCTCAACTTTGACAAGCCACAGTTTCTAAACCAGGCGTCGCCCGGACATAAAACCGCCATTTCTGGTGTGCTGTTGACCTGAATTTTCGATCCATGTGCATTTTACTGGATTCCGACGACCTTCGATTTTTTCCCTCAAAAAAATCCAAGGCTAACCACTGCAATTTCGATGCGATTTCGAAGCGCTGACCCCCCAACTTTGACAAGCCACAGTTTCTAAACCAGGCGTCGCCCGGACATAAAACCGCCATTTCTGGTGTGCTGTTGACCTGAATTTTCGATCCATGTGCATTTTATCGCATTCCGACGACCTTCGATTTTTTCCCTCAAAAAAATCCAAGGCTAACCACTGCAATTTCGATGCGATTTCGAAGCGCTGACCCCCCAACTTTGACAAGCCACAGTTTCTAAACCAGGCGTCGCCCGGACATAAAACCGCCATTTCTGGTGTGCTGTTGACCTGAATTTTCGATCCATGTGCATTTTATCGCATTCCGAGAACCTTCGATTTTTTCCTCGAAAAAAATCCAAGGCTAACCACTGCAATTTCGACGCGATTTCGAAGCGCTGACCCCCCAACTTTGACAAGCCACAGTTTCTAAACCAGGCGTCGCCCGGACATAAAACCGCCATTTCTGGTGTGCTGTTGACCTGAATTTTCGATCCATGTGCATTTTATCGCATTCCGAGAACCTTCGATTTTTTCCTCGAAAAAAATCCAAGGCTAACCACTGCAATTTCGATGCGATTTCAAAGCGCTGACCCCTCAACTTTGACAAGCCACAGTTTCTAAACCAGGCGTCGCCCGGACATAAAACCGCCATTTCTGGTGTGCTGTTGACCTGAATTTTCGATCCATGTGCATTTTACTGGATTCCGACGACCTTCGATTTTTTCCTCGAAAAAAATCCAAGGCTAACCACTGCAATTTCGACGCGATTTCGAAGCGCTGACCCCCCAACTTTGACAAGCCACAGTTTCTAAACCAGGCGTCGCCCGGACATAAAACCGCCATTTCTGGTGTGCTGTTGACCTGAATTTTCGATCCATGTGCATTTTATCGCATTCCGAGAACCTTCGATTTTTTCCTCGAAAAAAATCCAAGGCTAACCACTGCAATTTCGATGCGATTTCAAAGCGCTGACCCCTCAACTTTGACAAGCCACAGTTTCTAAACCAGGCGTCGCCCGGACATAAAACCGCCATTTCTGGTGTGCTGTTGACCTGAATTTTCGATCCATGTGCATTTTACTGGATTCCGACGACCTTCGATTTTTTCCCTCAAAAAAATCCAAGGCTAACCACTGCAATTTCGATGCGATTTCAAAGCGCTGACCCCTCAACTTTGACAAGCCACAGTTTCTAAACCAGGCGTCGCCCGGACATAAAACCGCCATTTCTGGTGTGCTGTTGACCTGAATTTTCGATCCATGTGCATTTTATCGCATTCCGAGAACCTTCGATTTTTTCCTCGAAAAAAATCCAAGGCTAACCACTGCAATTTCGACGCGATTTCGAAGCGCTGACCCCCCAACTTTGACAAGCCACAGTTTCTAAACCAGGCGTCGCCCGGACATAAAACCGCCATTTCTGGTGTGCTGTTGACCTGAATTTTCGATCCATGTGCATTTTACTGGATTCCGACGACTTTCGATTTTTTCCCTCAAAAAAATCCAAGGCTAACCACTGCAATTTCGATGCGATTTCGAAGCGCTGACCCCCCAACTTTGACAAGCCACAGTTTCTAAACCAGGCGTCGCCCGGACATAAAACCGCCATTTCTGGTGTGCTGTTGACCTGAACTTTCGATCCATGTGCATTTTACTGGATTCCGACGACCTTCGATTTTTTCCCTCAAAAAAATCCAAGGCTAACCACTGCAATTTCGATGCGATTTCAAAGCGCTGACCCCTCAACTTTGACAAGCCACAGTTTCTAAACCAGGCGTCGCCCGGACATAAAACCGCCATTTCTGGTGTGCTGTTGACCTGAATTTTCGATCCATGTGCATTTTACTGGATTCCGACGACTTTCGATTTTTTCCCTCAAAAAAATCCAAGGCTAACCACTGCAATTTCGATGCGATTTCGAAGCGCTGACCCCCCAACTTTGACAAGCCACAGTTTCTAAACCAGGCGTCGCCCGGACATAAAACCGCCATTTCTGGTGTGCTGTTGACCTGAATTTTCGATCCATGTGCATTTTACTGGATTCCGACGACCTTCGATTTTTTCCCTCAAAAAAATCCAAGGCTAACCACTGCAATTTCGATGCGATTTCGAAGCGCTGACCCCTCAACTTTGACAAGCCACAGTTTCTAAACCAGGCGTCGCCCGGACATAAAACCGCCATTTCTGGTGTGCTGTTGACCTGAATTTTCGATCCATGTGCATTTTACTGGATTCCGACGACCTTCGATATTTTCCCTCAAAAAAATCCAAGGCTAACCACTGCAATTTCGATGCGATTTCAAAGCGCTGACCCCTCAACTTTGACAAGCCACAGTTTCTAAACCAGGCGTCGCCCGGACATAAAACCGCCATTTCTGGTGTGCTGTTGACCTGAATTTTCGATCCATGTGCATTTTACTGGATTCCGACGACCTTCGATTTTTTCCCTCAAAAAAATCCAAGGCTAACCACTGCAATTTCGATGCGATTTCAAAGCGCTGACCCCTCAACTTTGACAAGCCACAGTTTCTAAACCAGGCGTCGCCCGGACATAAAACCGCCATTTCTGGTGTGCTGTTGACCTGAATTTTCGATCCATGTGCATTTTACTGGATTCCGACGACCTTCGATTTTTTCCCTCAAAAAAATCCAAGGCTAACCACTGCAATTTCGATGCGATTTCAAAGCGCTGACCCCTCAACTTTGACAAGCCACAGTTTCTAAACCAGGCGTCGCCCGGACATAAAACCGCCATTTCTGGTGTGCTGTTGACCTGAATTTTCGATCCATGTGCATTTTACTGGATTCCGACGACCTTCGATTTTTTCCCTCAAAAAAATCCAAGGCTAACCACTGCAATTTCGATGCGATTTCAAAGCGCTGACCCCTCAACTTTGACAAGCCACAGTTTCTAAACCAGGCGTCGCCCGGACATAAAACCGCCATTTCTGGTGTGCTGTTGACCTGAATTTTCGATCCATGTGCATTTTACTGGATTCCGACGACCTTCGATTTTTTCCCTCAAAAAAATCCAAGGCTAACCACTGCAATTTCGATGCGATTTCAAAGCGCTGACCCCTCAACTTTGACAAGCCACAGTTTCTAAACCAGGCGTCGCCCGGACATAAAACCGCCATTTCTGGTGTGCTGTTGACCTGAATTTTCGATCCATGTGCATTTTACTGGATTCCGACGACCTTCGATTTTTTCCCTCAAAAAAATCCAAGGCTAACCACTGCAATTTCGATGCGATTTCAAAGCGCTGACCCCTCAACTTTGACAAGCCACAGTTTCTAAACCAGGCGTCGCCCGGACATAAAACCGCCATTTCTGGTGTGCTGTTGACCTGAATTTTCGATCCATGTGCATTTTACTGGATTCCGACGACTTTCGATTTTTTCCCTCAAAAAAATCCAAGGCTAACCACTGCAATTTCGATGCGATTTCGAAGCGCTGACCCCCCAACTTTGACAAGCCACAGTTTCTAAACCAGGCGTCGCCCGGACATAAAACCGCCATTTCTGGTGTGCTGTTGACCTGAATTTTCGATCCATGTGCATTTTACTGGATTCCGACGACCTTCGATTTTTTCCCTCAAAAAAATCCAAGGCTAACCACTGCAATTTCGATGCGATTTCGAAGCGCTGACCCCCCAACTTTGACAAGCCACAGTTTCTAAACCAGGCGTCGCCCGGACATAAAACCGCCATTTCTGGTGTGCTGTTGACCTGAATTTTCGATCCATGTGCATTTTACTGGATTCCGACGACCTTCGATTTTTTCCCTCAAAAAAATCCAAGGCTAACCACTGCAATTTCGATGCGATTTCGAAGCGCTGACCCCCCAACTTTGACAAGCCACAGTTTCTAAACCAGGCGTCGCCCGGACATAAAACCGCCATTTCTGGTGTGCTGTTGACCTGAATTTTCGATCCATGTGCATTTTATCGCATTCCGAGAACCTTCGATTTTTTCCTCGAAAAAAATCCAAGGCTAACCACTGCAATTTCGATGCGATTTCAAAGCGCTGACCCCTCAACTTTGACAAGCCACAGTTTCTAAACCAGGCGTCGCCCGGACATAAAACCGCCATTTCTGGTGTGCTGTTGACCTGAATTTTCGATCCATGTGCATTTTACTGGATTCCGACGACCTTCGATTTTTTCCCTCAAAAAAATCCAAGGCTAACCACTGCAATTTCGATGCGATTTCAAAGCGCTGACCCCTCAACTTTGACAAGCCACAGTTTCTAAACCAGGCGTCGCCCGGACATAAAACCGCCATTTCTGGTGTGCTGTTGACCTGAATTTTCGATCCATGTGCATTTTACTGGATTCCGACGACCTTCGATTTTTTCCCTCAAAAAAATCCAAGGCTAACCACTGCAATTTCGATGCGATTTCGAAGCGCTGACCCCCCAACTTTGACAAGCCACAGTTTCTAAACCAGGCGTCGCCCGGACATAAAACCGCCATTTCTGGTGTGCTGTTGACCTGAATTTTCGATCCATGTGCATTTTATCGCATTCCGACGACCTTCGATTTTTTCCCTCAAAAAAATCCAAGGCTAACCACTGCAATTTCGATGCGATTTCGAAGCGCTGACCCCCCAACTTTGACAAGCCACAGTTTCTAAACCAGGCGTCGCCCGGACATAAAACCGCCATTTCTGGTGTGCTGTTGACCTGAATTTTCGATCCATGTGCATTTTATCGCATTCCGAGAACCTTCGATTTTTTCCTCGAAAAAAATCCAAGGCTAACCACTGCAATTTCGACGCGATTTCGAAGCGCTGACCCCCCAACTTTGACAAGCCACAGTTTCTAAACCAGGCGTCGCCCGGACATAAAACCGCCATTTCTGGTGTGCTGTTGACCTGAATTTTCGATCCATGTGCATTTTATCGCATTCCGAGAACCTTCGATTTTTTCCTCGAAAAAAATCCAAGGCTAACCACTGCAATTTCGATGCGATTTCAAAGCGCTGACCCCTCAACTTTGACAAGCCACAGTTTCTAAACCAGGCGTCGCCCGGACATAAAACCGCCATTTCTGGTGTGCTGTTGACCTGAATTTTCGATCCATGTGCATTTTACTGGATTCCGACGACCTTCGATTTTTTCCTCGAAAAAAATCCAAGGCTAACCACTGCAATTTCGACGCGATTTCGAAGCGCTGACCCCCCAACTTTGACAAGCCACAGTTTCTAAACCAGGCGTCGCCCGGACATAAAACCGCCATTTCTGGTGTGCTGTTGACCTGAATTTTCGATCCATGTGCATTTTATCGCATTCCGAGAACCTTCGATTTTTTCCTCGAAAAAAATCCAAGGCTAACCACTGCAATTTCGACGCGATTTCGAAGCGCTGACCCCCCAACTTTGACAAGCCACAGTTTCTAAACCAGGCGTCGCCCGGACATAAAACCGCCATTTCTGGTGTGCTGTTGACCTGAATTTTCGATCCATGTGCATTTTACTGGATTCCGACGACTTTCGATTTTTTCCCTCAAAAAAATCCAAGGCTAACCACTGCAATTTCGATGCGATTTCGAAGCGCTGACCCCCCAACTTTGACAAGCCACAGTTTCTAAACCAGGCGTCGCCCGGACATAAAACCGCCATTTCTGGTGTGCTGTTGACCTGAACTTTCGATCCATGTGCATTTTACTGGATTCCGACGACCTTCGATTTTTTCCCTCAAAAAAATCCAAGGCTAACCACTGCAATTTCGATGCGATTTCAAAGCGCTGACCCCTCAACTTTGACAAGCCACAGTTTCTAAACCAGGCGTCGCCCGGACATAAAACCGCCATTTCTGGTGTGCTGTTGACCTGAATTTTCGATCCATGTGCATTTTACTGGATTCCGACGACTTTCGATTTTTTCCCTCAAAAAAATCCAAGGCTAACCACTGCAATTTCGATGCGATTTCGAAGCGCTGACCCCTCAACTTTGACAAGCCACAGTTTCTAAACCAGGCGTCGCCCGGACATAAAACCGCCATTTCTGGTGTGCTGTTGACCTGAATTTTCGATCCATGTGCATTTTACTGGATTCCGACGACCTTCGATTTTTTCCCTCAAAAAAATCCAAGGCTAACCACTGCAATTTCGATGCGATTTCAAAGCGCTGACCCCTCAACTTTGACAAGCCACAGTTTCTAAACCAGGCGTCGCCCGGACATAAAACCGCCATTTCTGGTGTGCTGTTGACCTGAATTTTCGATCCATGTGCATTTTACTGGATTCCGACGACCTTCGATTTTTTCCCTCAAAAAAATCCAAGGCTAACCACTGCAATTTCGATGCGATTTCAAAGCGCTGACCCCTCAACTTTGACAAGCCACAGTTTCTAAACCAGGCGTCGCCCGGACATAAAACCGCCATTTCTGGTGTGCTGTTGACCTGAATTTTCGATCCATGTGCATTTTACTGGATTCTGACGACCTTCGATTTTTTCCCTCAAAAAAATCCAAGGCTAACCACTGCAATTTCGATGCGATTTCAAAGCGCTGACCCCTCAACTTTGACAAGCCACAGTTTCTAAACCAGGCGTCGCCCGGACATAAAACCGCCATTTCTGGTGTGCTGTTGACCTGAATTTTCGATCCATGTGCATTTTACTGGATTCCGACGACCTTCGATTTTTTCCCTCAAAAAAATCCAAGGCTAACCACTGCAATTTCGATGCGATTTCAAAGCGCTGACCCCTCAACTTTGACAAGCCACAGTTTCTAAACCAGGCGTCGCCCGGACATAAAACCGCCATTTCTGGTGTGCTGTTGACCTGAATTTTCGATCCATGTGCATTTTACTGGATTCCGACGACCTTCGATTTTTTCCCTCAAAAAAATCCAAGGCTAACCACTGCAATTTCGATGCGATTTCAAAGCGCTGACCCCTCAACTTTGACAAGCCACAGTTTCTAAACCAGGCGTCGCCCGGACATAAAACCGCCATTTCTGGTGTGCTGTTGACCTGAATTTTCGATCCATGTGCATTTTACTGGATTCCGACGACCTTCGATTTTTTCCCTCAAAAAAATCCAAGGCTAACCACTGCAATTTCGATGCGATTTCAAAGCGCTGACCCCTCAACTTTGACAAGCCACAGTTTCTAAACCAGGCGTCGCCCGGACATAAAACCGCCATTTCTGGTGTGCTGTTGACCTGAATTTTCGATCCATGTGCATTTTACTGGATTCCGACGACCTTCGATTTTTTCCCTCAAAAAAATCCAAGGCTAACCACTGCAATTTCGATGCGATTTCAAAGCGCTGACCCCTCAACTTTGACAAGCCACAGTTTCTAAACCAGGCGTCGCCCGGACATAAAACCGCCACTTCTGGTGTGCTGTTGACCTGAATTTTCATAGATGTGAGTTTCAAAGGACTTCAGAAACAGATCGAGTTTTTGACCAAAAATCGATATAACAGGCCACCAGAATGCCTAAAAAAAATCAGTAGGTATCCTAAAAGAAACGTCCACTGCGTATGCAACGAATTTGAAATATGAGGAGGTGGATAAAATACAGAATTATTGCATATATATAGGTTTCACTAAATTTCAAGTGGATCTCCTGAAAGAATGTGTCAATTGTAGTCCTGAAAGGGAATTTGACGTCAGGCACACCGTTTTCGACATATGGTCCATTTTTTTTCAACTAATTGCTCTTTTCTGCGCTTTTAAGTCTGGATTTCCTGCTTTGGAAACTGAGGCTTGTGAAAGTTGGGAGATTGGGGTGTTGGGTTGGGCCCATCATTTTTTTTGCGCTGAAGGATATGCTCAGCTATAACGTCAATGCAACGCCTTAACAATTGACTGAAAATTGATGAATTTGCTGTCGTCCGAGCCAACTGCGCAAGCAGCTTCGCGGAGCGAATGAGAAATGAGCTCTTCGAACAAGAACTGTTGTAAGTTCCCCCGACTGACTCACTTAGCATTGGTTTTTGACGTGCGCAGAACATAATTTGCATTCGTATTGTTGTCCAACTAGTGGCCACCGCAAGCAAAACAATAGACGAATTCGAATTAGTTTCTCCTGATTTTGTCTAAACAAGTCACTCGTCCACTTGTCTCTCCTCGGTTCTGCTTTGTGGTCTTTTTCTGTTGTTTGCGCTGCAGAATACCAAAACAGGTGAAGGTAAGCCGGTTAAAAATACGTCCACTGAGTCAGCAGTGGAATTCCCCAGAGAAGATTTTGTTTTGTGCGCTCTCCCAGTCAGAAGATAGTTGGACCAATTCGGGCACAAGCCTTGCGGCCGCCCGTCCGGCAGGGTGAAAGTACGAAATGGGAAAACAAAACTGAACGCTTGACCGCAGCGGAATTTTTGAATTAATAATTTGCCCAAAAAGCGGTGATGTTAATGAGCACGTTTCTGTGAAATAACACGCATTTGGAGTGATGAAATCCGTCATTAATCCACATTCGAGACTTGTGTGGTTTTGGGTTGGTGTTGTGACATGTTCGCTTAATTTACGGCATCAGCAGAACTGCGCCGAACACACTTATGTAGCAAATCAAACTATGGTCGACATCAATTCAGAACAGGCGACAATTGGGTCTTGATTTATGGCCAAGCTCCATAGAGCGAACCCCCTCATCAATCTGCGGCGGTCTAGGCTGAATGTCAAGCCATTTCCTGGATCGAATCTGCGGAGATGTACTTTTGTCTTTGAGGCGCTCTAGGAAATCGCAGCGCAGTGCTTGTCAGCGCCCCCACTTGACCACCACAAGTCTAGATTGGATCTAAGCGAAACGAGATAATAAAACCGTTCGCATAAACGTAAATCTTCGACGCGGTGACATCCCTCCAGCGAGACATTTGATTGGGTTCTTAAACTCGAGAACTGGTCTCATAAATTGGCTTATGAATAGTCCGTCGCAGGAGGGAGCCGCGAGACAGGTCCTGAGCTGCTGGGTGAGTGCTCGAGAATGCTCGAATAGCAATGATATGGAAATCAGGGAATAATGGCTGCTTTATGGGAAACTCAATGTCAGCCGAGAATCGGAAGTTCGAAGGAGGTCTTTGCCAAAACTTGATTTAGGATTCCAATTCTGATGGGGGGATTTAATTTATGAAAGTTTAACGACGGCAATAAGAACTGATTTAGAGACAATTAGCGCTGGAATGCATGAGCTTGGAGGCATTCAGCGCCATGGTCACGCCTGTTTAAGTCACGTAGAGTTTGTTCGAAGCATTTGAGGTGAAGAGAAGGTGTGAGGCATTATGCGTGTTTGTGAAGTTGGTTTATTGGGCCAACGACCTGTGTAGGGTTTGACCCTACGGCAGGGCTGTCTTTGTTATAGGCTTCTTTTATTGGCTCGTCGATTAGACCCTTTTCGTATCCGTAATGATCTGGCGTCACGGTGTTCTTGACCGTGGTTGGGATTTCATATCCGATCTTGTCTGTGAAGAAGGCGAGGAGAAGACACAACAGCGAGCTCTACGGACTGTACAAGGACGTGGACATAGTCCAGAAGGGGGCACAATAGGTCTTAAAGTTCGCTGTAAAGTTACACAACTACGAGAGTCTTCGAATTCAAGCGTCCCATTTCAAGAAAACGGAGAAGACTGAACCTCGTCTATAAAGACCAAGTGCAAAAAGGCAACTTGGTTTGAATAACGTGCCAAGCATGTCTACATCGAGAATCTTTAAGAGAATCTTTGAATCAGGAGATTCGAGAATCTTCGAATCCGAATCTCCTAGTCAGAGAAGAAGAGGAAGACCGAGGCTCCGGTATAAAGACCAAGTGATCGCTCACGCAAGGCAACTTGGTCTGAATGACGGACCGCACACGTCCACATCGAACGAATGAATACCAATGCACCAGCTGAGAGAATTTTTAAATCCGTGTCTTCTGATTCGAGAATCTTCGAATCCGAGTCTCCTGGTTCGAGAAGAAAAGGGAGACAGAACGTCTGGTATAAAGACCAAGCGATCGCGGACCAAGGTTTTGATTACGTGACCGTCAGCGATGGAAGGCGGCAATTGCACAGGTTCTGACCCTCCACAGGCCGTTTGCTGATAAGTAAGAAAGGTTGGGATTGGAAAACACGGCTTGAAATAGCCGAGGCATTTTGGGTGAGGCCCAGGTTCGACTCGGACTAAGAAGAAGAAGCAGGAGTGTTTTGGTTCATCTGATCTTCCCCGCAAACAGGAGCAAATTTCCGAAGAAGAATCCTCTTCCCAAAGGAACCTTGAATTAATTTCATCTCGATTTAGGACCAGCTTAACGACTGAATGGCGCAGTTGGTTAAGTGCCTGCCCTAAGTTAGAGGGGTCACAGGTTCGAATCCCAGTGAAAGCACAGTCAATACGCTTTTATCTGGTTTTTCAAATCTGTCACCATCTGCCGTGGGGATCAAATAAACTGCGCTATCACTGGAGCGGTCGATCAGTGGTAGTAGTCTTACTGTGGGTATCACAGTGGACCAACATGGTCTAAGTGTGCTGGTGAATTCACAAGCAGCCCTCTTAACTAACCTAGAACCATATTGAACGTACTGTTCCCTGTTTCCGTGCATGTTTCAGCACTCGCTGAATAGCTGAAAAGAAAAAATGGGGTCCAAGTGGAAAAGGCTGGTCTTTACCTAACCTAGGACCAGCTTGAGCGCACTGTTCCCTTATTTCGCGCCAGTCGTGCACTCGCTGAAAAGCTGAAAAGAAAAAATGGGGTAAAATTGCAAAAGGCCGGTTTTTACCTAACCTAGGACCAGTATGAACGCACTGTTCCCTATTTCCATGCCAATCGTACTGTTTCAGCGGTTGCTGAATAGCTGAAAAGATAAAAGGGGGTTAATTTGGAATAGGCTGGTCTTTACTTACAAGAACTGTTTGTTTCCTTCGAGAGTGTTGTTGGGAACTCGTCGCTGTCCGAAAACTGTGTCCGGATTAAACAATTTCACCCACTCCTTATCTCAGTTTAAGATCTGTTTCCCTTCTTGCCGAAAAGATCGCAAGCAATATCATCCACTCGCCAGCTAAGCGTCAGATCTGTTTCCCTCCTTACCCACTCGCCAGCAAAGCTTTAGATTTGTTTCCTTTCTTGCATCGCAGTTCCGCTGTAATACTCCAATGATTCCATGACATAATTCCTCTCGGCTCTGATTCATTGCATCACACCAAAATCTGGGTTAGGCCAATTAATCTCCAGATCTTTAGTGATTTTCGCCATAAATTGAATTGTTTCCCAGAAACGCCAGCCTGACGCATACTCTAACCATATTTTGAGTCCGATTAACCGGCTTAATTAATTGCGCTTAAACGATGTTTACCCTTGTGGAAAGTCCCACCTGCTCTCCCACCAGCGGACAACCTCCTTGGCGGTCCCGCTGAATCACCATCCTGAGAAGAAAACAACACAACAGAACTTTTATCACCCATTGTACTCTGAATTAAGCAAACAAAACTGACTTCAATTTTATTGCTCGGTTAATCATTTGGCATTGACAGCCCCACGACAACGTCGTGAATGAAGGCGTGACTTCGACTCTAGAGTTCTCAGAAAGATCCCCCATAAATCATTGAAGGCATGGCTTCTGTGGACGACATCAACGGAAGCATAAACCGTTTCCGTTTTACACACGTCGTCTGGGGACGTTTTGCAGACGCCAAACGTGATCACGTGATCAGGAAACCAATGAGACGGAGCTGTAAGGGAATGTAAGAGCAGACAGACCACTCGTCACACGGTGACAGATGGGAAATTCTGACAGCTGTCAAGTGAAAAGTCATGAATTAATGTTTTGTTTAATAAATTATTTTATTTTTGTAATGACGCATCACTACTTTAGGGTTTTTTTCATCTTCTTCTTTTCATCTCTTCACTTACGTAAACTAAATACAAAAAAATACAATAAAACATAAATTGCTTAACAAAATTTGGTACAGTCTGCAAATATCGCATACTCTTCATTGTTTTTTGACAAATTCCATCAAATGGACGACCAAACTGATTGCTGGTGACAGCAATTTGACGTTTGTCTCCCGTTATTCTTTCACATAAATAAATATAAATATACACTCAAACATTGAATGATTGTAACATTGACATTGCAACGATTGATTAATCTTTTTTCTTTCTTTTAAACAAAAAGCATAAATATCTTGTGTGGGTGTGTGTGTGTGCGCTTGAATAAATACTTAGACAACTAATGAGCTAACCAACACTGGCTTGATGGGTGTGATGTGATTGGTGTTTTTTTTTGTTTTTCCCACCGCTTGTCTTTGATGTGTAAGCAAAATCAATTAATAACAATCAACTGAAGTTGTTGTGTACTGTCAAGTGTCAAGTGGTGTTTTGGGGCGGGGAAATACCAGGTTTGTTTGTTTTGAATGATGCATGCTTCGTACTAATCTCTAAAATCACGATTTATTCTTGTTGCTGTTGTGCGGTGAAATTATGCTGAGAATATGACATCTTTGCCGGTCTTAAAGTCCTTGCACACAAACTGCGGGCAGCACTTTGGGAACGACCATGAGGGATCGGTTTTGAGCTCCTCACAACCGGGCATGTCGATGTACGGGCAGGTTTCGATGTTGATTGTGAACGTGTTTATGTCACATGTCATTGCTGCGCAGATGCCCTTTGGTTTGTACTCCTTATTTGGCAGCATTGAACGGCGGGTAATCTTGTCAAAGCATTTACCAGGATGTGCTGTAAAGAGAGAGAGAGAGAGAGAACAAATAAGTAATTGAATAAGGAAATCAGAATGTTTGCTGTTTATCTGATCGATTTCTGAGGTTGGCCTCCAACTGGCGTCAGTTCAGATCGCGTATCTTTGTTTTGAGACCAATAAACTGGAAAATCAAGCTCGAAACCATGTGGTTTATGATCGTTGCTTGGAACTATAACCGGCTTTCTGGTCTAGTCTGGTATGATCTAAATTCTTTGATAACCACTCCGTTTCCGTCGTCATTAAACTTTTGTGGTGAAGGTCTTTTTTTTTCCGAATTTATTTTTGATGTGCCATTAAATGGTGACTGTCAGAAGGTGTCATTGCTCTTCAAAATGGTTGAGGAATTTCGACAGCAAATAACTTTTGCAACTGTCATCTGGGTATCGTATGTGTCAACCCCATCAGACGCATAACTCAACGTTCAGATACCGTTCAACAGGTTTCTTCTTTCAACGTGAAGCGCAGGCGATTTATAAAGTTCGCCGAGGGCAATTCAAGAACGAGTAGGAAAACTTTTGCCTCGTCTGCACTTCGAAAATTACTCAATGAACATGAATCTATTTTTAGCCAACTCCATCAGACGAACGTACGATCGTACAATCGTCTGCGTAACGATCATGTAATGAATACAAATCGATCGTGAATTCGCATGAAATCATCGATGCAATTAAGTGTGGCGTTGCGTTTGTGCAGAGATTTGCAAACAAACAAACCCACACACCGAACTGCAGACGACACAAAGTCTAATGAACTGAACTGAAGCCACTCGAAATGAAACAGGAAAGGATATACAAAAGAAAAAAAGAAAAAAAATACTAACCAGGATGAAAGGCAGCGGGTTGCGTGTAAACAGCTGCTTGGGTATAGCATATTGCGCAGAGGACAACAACACTGACGATAGCACTGATCTTAAGGCAAGACATTTTTAGTTTTGTTTGTTTTGAACGCGTTTCTTGTTTTTTCTCTCAAAATAAATTGTTTATATGTCACTTATTAACTTTTGCTTTTCTTTTGCAGAGGAACACACTTCTCTTGACGGTTTTGACGTGAATGTTTCTTGATTCTCTCACACGAAATAAACTCTGATTTCTTTGCTAGATGTGATCACTTTGAGATCTTGTTTCAAACTAAAGATACTCTCAAAAGCCGGGCTCGATTTAAATAAGAAAATCACTAAGTCCTCTTTGGGCGAGCTTTCGGTTTGTGGTTGTCTTGTCTTCTCTTTTTCCCACCATCTTCGCTGTAGTTTACGCTGTGAGGTTGTAGTCTTTTGGTGTTTTTTTTTGCGTGTGATTGGCGTGATATGACGAAGAAGTTTGAGACGAGCTTAGACTACTAAAAAAAACTAGAAACAGACAAAAAAACAAAAAAATAGTTGAAGACACAAAAAAGAAAAACACCAGAAAGCAAAGCAGAAGAAAAAAGAAGCAAATTAAAGCAATTTATTAAATCCGAATGACGAAAGCAGCAGAGATCCACGGGGGGGGGGGATTGGAACACCAGAGATGGAGGAGGAGCGTGAAGAAGCAAACGCGTAGATATGAATTCAGAATTTTAAAATAGGAACCGGTCTAAATACTTTTGTATTGTTAAGCAAAAAAATCAACAATAGACTTGAATGTTGCGCGAATGGGTTTATCCAGAGGCAAGTGAGAGCGGCGGCGACGACGCGCCATATGGATTAGAACATCCGTTTGAAAGTTTTACGACCGTTTTAGGTCGGTGGACGAAAATTCGACGGTTGTTGCTGATGTGTTTCGATGCACAAACTGCTGGTGGACGATGGCGGGTGTTTGGTCGTGATTGCAACGAATTTGTTGACACTTTTGAAGGTGAAACTTATCAGAAGATACGTTTTGTTTTGCTCAAAATGTGGATTAAGTTCATTGGACTGGTGGGTGGCCGGTTTTGTGTGTTGATCACAATGAAAGTCCTTTGGAGATTATTTATGATGGCTTGATGGTTAATTCGGCTGGGAGATTAAGTGGACTACCGAGTGTGTGATATTTGGGGCTTTCCTGATGGTCTGATCGAGTTTTTTTCAATCGGCGACGACTGCGGTGTGGACTTTCTCAGAGTGCCAGGGGAGATGCGATGCATATTTTGGAGTTAAGTGGTCTTTCTGGTAGCAGACTTCTGCATGCACATTAAACTTGGAATTGCATTAAGTTCAATTGACAGCTTTGACCAGCACAACTTGTTTGAGAAAATGTGAGAGTTCGGAACGGCAGTCATTTCACTCGAGTGTTTCCCAGAGAAGCTCTGTTTATTTCTTCATTTGAAGGAATTTGCTCTTTGCCACACTAGTTTCAAGGACACAATCCGTCTAATCTGATTCAGATTTCATGGGAATTCAATGAGCAAAATCTCTCTGATTTCCGTGACAA
Organism: Myathropa florea; assembly: GCA_930367185.1. NCBI lineage: Eukaryota > Metazoa > Arthropoda > Insecta > Diptera > Syrphidae > Myathropa > Myathropa florea. The sequence goes on along the minus strand of OV884005.1, from coordinate 41,934,317 downwards.
AATGAGATGTCAACGTGGCTCCTGTGAGCTGTCATTCTGTTGGAATTCGGAGACATTTCAACTGTCAGAATGACGTTTGCTTAACCTATTGACCTTCTAGATGCAAAAATGGTCACCGGTTCTATGCCAGGATCTTGACTGAGACTAAACCGACATTGTATGGTAATGTTGCTAAACTGGTTCTTCTCAAAATGGAAGGAAGAAATCCTTGATTGATTTAAAAGAAAAAGGAGACTTTTGAGCTTGGATTCCGTGTGTGGTTTGTTCAAAGAACTAGGTGAATAGCCATGCACAACTCGAAGAGTTTTCCAATCCAGCCTAGAGAGACGACACGGACACGGACAGGCGTTGACGATACGGACAGGCGTTGACGATACGGAAAGACATGGACGACACGGACAGACTTGGAGGACACGGACAGGCATGGACGACACGGACAGACATGGACGACACGGACAGACTTGGAGGACACGGACAGACTTGGACGACACGGACAGACTTGGAGGACACGGACAGGCATGGACGACACGGACAGGCATGGACGACACGGACAGGCGTTGACGATACGGACAGACTTGGAGGACACGGACAGACATGGACGACACGGACAGACTTGGAGGACACGGACAGACATGGACGACACGGACAGACTTGGAGGACACGGACAGGCATGGACGACACGGACAGACATGGACGACACGGACAGACTTGGAGGATACGGACAGACTTGGACGACACGGACAGACTTGGAGGACACGGACAGGCATGGACGACACGGACAGGCATGGACGACACGGACAGGCATGGACGACACGGACAGGCATGGACGACACGTACACGAATGGCTTTTGAATAAATAATTCGACTCCTGAATTGAAAATAGTTTGCAAATGAATCAGCTGAATGAGGAGACGAATTCCTCCTTGCCTTGGGTGCCTTGAATGAAGCCTGTCTTGGAGTAAGTTCAATGGAAATCCTTAAGTCAGCCCTTGAACGTCCTTGAAGACCTGAGGTGAGCCCTTTGAAAGAATAATTCTATAGTTTGCAATTAATCAGATGACTGAGAAGACAATTTCTTGTCTAAGTTCACTCCGCACATCTGTAAGTTCACTAGAAATCCTTGAACATTCATTAGACATGTGGGCAGCAAGAATTCAGAAGGAACAGGCGTCGAACTTCATGATCTCTTCAAGTGTTTCGTTGATCATTTTGTTGACACACTTTGGAAAGTGATCTGTTGACGAATTTAGATCAGAATTTTATGCTTCTCGGCTTAATGACTGCATGGCACTCATAACTTTTAATCCGCAGACCATCTGAGTTCGCAGAAATTACTTTCATCACTTTTTTGGGGTGTGTTCACCAGATAAACAAACAGAAAGTGCAACATTTTTGTACGCTTAAATGAAGGCGTGTCTCCGAAGAGGGCATCAAAACAATGAATCATTTTCTTCTGCCTCCGAATTGAGATATTTTTGCATGATTTAACGAGTCAACGGAGCAGTGAATGGGACTGTCTTTGGAGCAGACTTCTGTTAAATCAGTCAATAAGTTGATTTCTGATTGGAATAGGTTAAGAAAATTTTCTTAAAACCGAGTGACTGAAGAGGTAAGACAAACTCTGAAGGATGTCAATTGACTGATGGCTTTGAAGTCTCCCTCTGGCTTTCAAGTTACACGCCAACTTTGAAGTCTCCTTCTTTCTTTGAAGTCTCCCCCTAGTTTCGAGGTCTCCCTCTGACTTTGAAGTCGCACGCCGACTTTGAAGTCTTCGTCTGGTTTCGAAGTCTCCCACCGGCTTTAAAGTCTCCTCCTGGTTTCGAAGCCTCCCCCTGACTTTGAAGTCACACGCCGGTTTGAAGTCTCCTTCTGGCTTTAAAGTCTCCCTCTGTCTTTGAAGAATCCAATCTGATTGATCTGATCTGATTGTCAGATTGACTTATTTAAGAAATCCCCCAGTCGATTGTTTACAAAAAAAAAAAAGCCAAAACTTCACACCACGTGGGTTTTTGAAACGGAACTCCCCAAAAGCATCTGAAGAATGTGTCAAATTTTCCAAAAATCACTCAATTCGCACTTCACTTCACTCCGCATAGCAAAACTCGTGGTCCTCGCTTAATTTTATAACCGCCAAAACCAATCCATCACACATTCCTCGGCGCTGCCAAAGAATGTCTGAAACTGTGATTATGAAATGCATGCTAATTAATAGTTGGTTGTTCCCTCTTCGAAATCTTTCCTCGCATCAGACCAGATACCAGTCCAGGGGAATTCCTTAATCCGATGAATAACTTAAGACGGGTCTTAAGTAACACAATGCGAACGCGATAGATATGAATTTATGAACACAAAAACAAGAAAGAATCCATAATACATGTTTTTGTGTTCTGCTTTTTTTTTCTTGGATTTACCCGGGCCAGGTTGTAGGCGTCTGGGGCGAGATTTTGCGACGGCCTTTCGCACCATTTCGTTACAACGCCAAATAGGTTTTGTTGACGCCTCTAAACTTCACTGGGTTTGTTTGTACTCAGTTAGGAGGGCGGTCATAATGAATCCACACCGCAAATGTGCACACTCGGCAAACAAAAAAGTGAAGTGTCACCGTGGCGCCAGGTGGACGCGTCTGTCATCAAGACTGTGAACAGAAGCCGCCTGAATGCATTACCCAGCTTTAGCAGATGTGACATTTGCGCGGTTGGGGTCTGCAAACATAATCCCATCCCGATTGTTTACAAATGAAAACAAATGCTAATCAATTTGTTTGCCTAGCGGTGTAGCAATCAGTGAGTAATAGATCTGTTTGATTTGACATCTGTTACATCACCGCGATGATCAGAATCAAATTCTATAGGGGGGATTCATTAGTGAATCTGCTTTGTTTGCTTAAGTGAAGCCTTGGGAACCAGTGGTGTGTGTCCATCGCCTAATTGATTGCTTAATCCGACTTGGCTGACTTAAGACGATTAAGAATTAGGAAGTCAATGGCAGCGATCGCAGAGCAGAGCATGTGATCTTCATTAGTCATAATTACATGTTTGTGCGGCCTATTCATCACCGATTCCGGATGTTTTGAAGTGTGACTTGGCGACGGGGCGGTTCGGCATCCCGGCGACAAGAACCCCATTCGAACTGGACGACTAATTAAGTTCGCCGAAGTGAATTACCAACTCACGTTAGAGCCGACTAGAGACTGTGAGATAAGAATTTTTATTACGTTCACAGCATATTTGTGTTATCGATTCCGGCTTCATGCATAAAATTGTCCGCGATCATCTTTGATTGAATTTTAATGAGATTCTCAGAAGATTCTTGACGCAGCTATTGTTTCTGGCGTTGCCGGTTGGTACCCCGAGCGACCTTGGAATCTGTACGATTTTTCTGAACTTTGTTTCAAAAGTCTCCGTGATTTATGTTAGATCGGTGCAAATCTGTTTTGATTGTTGTATTCTTATTAATTAGATAAAAACATATTTCAGATGCGACATTTTGTTTTGTGGATATCAGCTTGTCGATGGATGGTCGGCGGTGGCTATAGTCGTGACCGCATGCGTGGGCTTGAAGCGGTGAGAATTGAATTAGACACGACGCGGCGTTGAGATGGGATTCTTTTGGAACTGAGGACATGATATGCGCGAAAATCACCATTCGCTACACTCATTTAGAGTAGGCATTTGAAGCTATCGAACCGTGAGTTCCGCGTCATCTGATGAATACGTCAGGAAGCGAAGATGTCGTCTAACTTGTTGGCATTTAAGCTTGAGTAAGCGCATGTGCGTGACATGTGGCGGATCTTCTAACTTTCCATTACGCGGACCATCAAGCCTGGACGACGACGTCCTAATTGACTTAAAAAATTGCCCGCTCGAGATAGAAAGAGAGACTTTAAAGCCAGAGGGAGACTTCAAAGCCGGAGTGCGACTTCAAAGCCAGAGGGAGATTTCAAAGCCGGAGGGAGGCTTCGAAACCAGGGAAAGACTTCAAAGCTGGCGTGCGACTTCAAGGCCAGAGGGGACTTCAAAACTGGAGACAGACTTCAAAGCCAGGGGGAGACTTCAAAGCCAGAGGGAGACTTCGAAACCAGGAGGAGACTTCAAAGCCAGCGTGCGACTTCAAAGCCAGAGGGGAGACTTCAAAGCCGGAGGGAGACTTCGAAACCAGGGGGAGACTTCAAGGCCAGCGTACGACTTCAAAGCCAGCGTGCGACGTCAAAGCCAAAGCCAGAGGGAGTCTTCAAAGCCAGAGGGAGACTTCAAAGCCGGAGGGAGGCTTCGAAACCAGGGGGAGACTTCAAAGCCAGCGTGCGACTTCAAAGCCAGCATGCGACGTCAAAGCCAAAGCCAGAGGGAGACTTCACAGCCGGCGTGCTACTTCAAAGCCGCAGGGAGGCTTCGAAACCAGGGAGAGACTTCAGAGCCAGGGAGAAACTTCAAATTCAGGTGGACACTTTCAGAGGAAGACTTTGAGGTCTAACAGAGGCTTCAGAGTCGGTGTGAGACTTCAAAGCCGGTAAGAGACTTCAAACCCAGAAGGAGACTTCAAAGCCACTGTCTCGACTTGACGTTCTTTAGAATTCTTGGAGGTTTCTACCCTCCAATTGCAGACTTCCGAGAAATCCCCTTTCTTCGATTCTTTGAGAGAAGAATTTCCTTCTTCGAAACGTAAACCTAACCAAACTTTCTGGGCGTTCTTCAAACGTTGCCTTCGTCTTGTTCTACAGCCTCGAGTAAAGCTAAGCTTCACATCATCCGTCTTGAGGTCAAAAGAAGCTGTTCTCCGCCACGATTCTGTAAAGCAACCGTCAACAACAGCAAACCTGCGCATCTGTCTGCTTTAGAAGCAGCATCTGTCTTACAAGCACACCTCACGTAGAAGCACAAATCTTGAGAGGTCAAGTAGAACGTCTATAACGTAAAGTAAAAGCAAAACGCTAAATACCAACAGTCATGGTCCATCAAAAGCTATTCTAATGTATTCCAAGTACACCGTCGAGCAAGACAAACGAACGTTTGCATCAAATTATTCAATCAGTCGCCCATTAAAAGTGGGGGAATTTCGGGCAAGCCTAGTTCAACAACTTTGCGGTTACCGACTGGCACCAGTCGCGCGTCGCCACCCTCGTCATTGCGCAGCTGCCGCGCTATGATAGATTCGATATGAGTGCTTACAACGAATTCCAGCATAGTTTTTGATTCATTTAAATAATCAAAGTCCGTTCGATCGTCTTTGTGACGCCAAACTAGCCAGCGATTGGAATTCGCGACAAAAGATTAGACAGTCTTTTTTCAAGGAGGAGTGAAGCGAAATGACCAAGAAAGGCAATCCAGCAGATTCAATTGATTTACAACCAGTTTTTTTGGTCGAACATTAAAGGCTGCGACTTACGAACGGCGCCAGACATCTTTGGATCTGGCACAGCTAATAGATTGCGATTAATTAATATTTAAATTCAGACAATTCATTAATTTTGTGCCTGGGTTTTATTATTATTCTTCGGAAACTCCGGCGAAAACAAGACGATCGTAAAAAACTGGGCTATGGGCGTGCGACCGATGTGGAGCAGTGAAAGATCGAACAGACCTTTGAACTGTCAGATGGTCGACGGAGCATGGGTATGGGTGAATGACATTTGTGGGTCAGTCAGCACTTTCGTTTTCATCTCGACGCGACGAGCAAACACTGTCAAGATGGCTGCTGAATTTGGGTCAAACACGTTCATTGTCCTTAGCATCGGCGGTGTTTTTCAAAAATCAACAAAACTTGAAGAGAGAGAGAGAGAGAGGGAGAAAAAAAGCGCAGAAAAACCCCGTCAGACGTGGTCAATGAGGAGGATCTTGAGCTGTCAGGCGACAGATCTGCTGAATAAGCGAATAAGTGGTTTTCTGCCATCGAATTAAAATGATCATCGCATACGGCAGTTAATCACAGAGTGCACCACTGGAGATTGTAAACAAACAGATCTGGTCGTTTAATTCGGTTTTTCTAATCTAAAAAACGATTCTCATAAAATCGACACCAATTGAATGGGAATTGTCCGTATTTTCTAAGTCCGCTCAAGATTGATGGCTTGAAGGCTTTTGGCTTTGCCTTTTTTTCGTGCCGTGCGCTCGTGGGTCTGTCTGCCGAAACCGAGATCCGGGAACAATTACCCGTTCAAAGAGTATTCTCGATTTTCTTTTGATTCTTTTGTAAGTTGACCAGCAGGAGACTGTCCGAAAATAGACTCTTACATAATTCCCTTTTGAATTGGCATCAATCTAAGACCAGAATCTATCAGATACAAGGAACTATTGTTGGCAGCGAAACGAAATAATTGCCTTGGCAGTGATTCATTGAATTAAATGCACGCAGTGATTAGAATGAATAAAAAATCGTATCTCTAAGTGGGATACGATCCGCAGATCCATCGATCCATGCTGGCATTGAATGGGGTTCTCTCCACTCAACTTGACGTTCGTTTTTCTTTTTTTTGCAAAGTTTAATGGGTCATTGAAATTTTACGCCACAACTACGCTAATGACGAGTCGTGGTGAGAGAGGTTCTGTTTTTTTTTCTTTCAGCTTCGATCGTGTGTACGTATCGTGATCATGTCGCGCTGAGACGGATGGGATTTTGTCTGAATAGACTCAGTGAATAGGCGAGAAAGCGTTTTGGCGAATGACGATGTTGCTTTGCGAATCGGCGTCGATTCAAATGCCAGAGCCTAGAATTGTGGGAACAGGCACAACAAGAGAGACGCTTTGAGCGATGCGATGCGATCGAAGTCTTGTGCGGTGCTACGCCTCCGTTAATTCTTTGGCGATGATTATGATTGTCTGGCCGAAGAATTGTGGTTTGACATTTTAGACCAGATATGGACGAACAGATACTGGCCAAAAGTGTTTTGGACTCGAAATACATATGATCTCACTGGGACGGTTGGTCTGTGAAAAGGAGGAGGTGTGCCAGCCTCCCGGGAATGGCGAAAAAATTCCCTCCCACAGACGACAGATGGCAGATAATAGGTGGCGAATTTATGAGAGGAAAAGAGGAGATGGACAAAATGGGATTTTCGGAGAAATCGTTGACGATTTTAGGAAATGTGGAAAAAAACCAAAGAAATGCAGATCGACGCCGACGATCATCACCTTTTCGACGACTTCAAGGCCTCATATGGCGGCAGCGTGCTGTACAGCGCCATGTCTAGTTTTGACATTCCTGCCAAAAGTCGTCAGACTGAGCAGGATGACGGTGGAGTGTTGTCGCTGCTTTGTTTTTGACACTGTCGTCCACGTATGCTAGTAGTTGAACGGGCTGTTGACAGATCGTGCCTCTTGTGGTGGTCAGTGAGTTCCGCACGATCTTCTGAAGGACGATGTTTAAAAAGTCTGTCATGTGACTCATGCGCGTCCACTTGCGTCCCTTTGCGTCTCCTTGTCTAAATCTTTTTTTGACACCGAAGGTCTCTGAGAGTTCGTTAGGGACCTCGATGGAGATCTATCGCTGAACTCTCAGTTGTCGCTGCTCTATTGCTGCCTCCTCGATAGAGCAGCGACAACTGAGAGTTCATTAGAGACCTCGATGGAGAGTTGTCGCTGCTCTATCGAGCAGGCAGCGATCGATCTCCACAAGAGAAATGGAATTAAATCGATTTTTGTATCAAATTTGATCGATCATTAAAGTCGTACTCATTTAGGAAGTGAATCTCTTTTGAATTTATGAGAATCAACAAGGAGGATGTAAATTTCATACAGAGTGTAGGCCAACATTTCTGAGTGAATGCCTTTGACAGAGACGCCTATCAACTTCGTGAGACAGCAGTGAAGCAAACGAGAAGAACAGCAGTCAAACAATTTCACTCCAGGACGAGAATAATGTCCTGCTCGATCAACCCCGTTATGTGAATATGAACAAGGAACACAAGGCACGAAGTCAAAACGTTGTATCAATTGCCGGTGCTTAAGTGGCTGATGCAAACGATGAGGATGATTCTGCAAGAGTCACTGTTCTGCCAGTGTCTTCATGCGATCAGTCACACTCTGGTGGATAAGGATGTGATTAGTCACACGGTATCATGCCCTGCAGGGCTGTTAAACGTCATGAAATCACGGCTAACTTCAATGTCGCTTACGTGAATCAACTACTTGCACTCTAACTTGGGGCAGGCACTTAACCAACTGTGCCATTCAGTCGTCTGGTCTCCAATCAAGCACACAAAACTGTTTGAGGTCTTTCTCCACCTGGGAACACCACTTTAGACGTGGGCATCGTCTGTCATGCTGTCTCACAGGCTCGCAGTTGATGATCCTTCGGGCTGGAGCTAAGTTTTTCGAGCCCAACTCAAATTTAGGCGGTGGATTGGCCTTATTTTGGAGAAGAAAGGATTCAGTTTAGCAATTCAGACTTGTTGTTTCTTGCCATGTCGTTGCTTTTTTTTGTCGTTGGTTTTTGTAACACCAAACTGGAGTACTTAGACTCAAAAACTTGTTAATTGTCCTGCAACCTACTTTTAATGAAATTTCATAGTCTTCCCAAGGAAGGCCAGCAGGCGCTTCTGTGATGAGGAGCCTACATCATCAGCTCTTACCTCATCAGTACCAAATAACTGCCACCTGACCCGAGCAAAGGCAGGACAATGGCCGAGGAAGTGCTCTGCAGTGTCATCACAGGCGTCGCAGAGGGTTTTATTGCTTAGGCCAAGCACTCTTAGGTGTTTGGCGAAGGTATAGGCCTTGTCGTTGTGGTCAGATTCGAGACCACGTTGCTCGTTGGACCACCTTTCCAAACGTGGTTCCAGTTCGGGTTAGAACATTGAAATCTGTTGAACTCTTATAAGAACTAAACCAAGATCGTTTGAAGGACAAGATGTTGTAACATCGGGTTTGAAATTTAGAAGGCCTAAGTCGTTCTTATCTCAGGGGGCATGGTCTGGGCACAAAGGGAGAAATTGTTGATTGCTCTTTTCCTGACGAAATACCAGCAACGATCCCTGAAAGTGCTCAGGTCAAGTTGATATACAGCCTTACTTTTTGAATGGAGGCCATTCTCATCTGGGAACAGGGCTTGGGCTTCCAGGGAAAAGTTGATGATTGCTCCTAACCTGGTGGGATGCCTGCAACGATTGAGTGCTTATAATAATAATAATAATGGCGGCGCTACAGTCCGAGGTGGACCTGGACCTAGCTTCTCAGCAACCACTCGTGTTGTGCGTGCTATTGTTCTGTTACGAGCGGGGGGGACCTACAGTTTAAAGCCGACTCCGAACGGCGAGATTGAGAAGCTTTTTCTAGACTTTGTTTTTGAGCATTGTCAGTGACTCGAGAGGTGGAGCCGTGAAAAAATGTTTGATGATTTTTTCGAGATTCGAACCGACGATCTCGAGCGTAGGAGTCGACGCACCTACCCACTACGCCACGGCGCCCACGGAATGGCAGCATCGATCCCTGAAAATGCTCAGGTTATGCTATGTCTCCACGCGGTAAGTAAGCAAGCCACTCCCATGCTTCTTCTTCCTCTTAGTTCGCTCCAGTCCGCGGTGGACCTGGGCCTCACCCAACATGGATCTCCAGTCAGCACAATCTCTCGCCAGCTGTTTCCAGTTTCGCACACCAAGCTGGCCGAGGTCAAGTCGAGGGACTTGTGTGCGCCACCTTGTACGTGGACGTCCTCTGTTGCGTTGTCCCACAGGCTCAGAGTCGAAGCCTGTTCGGGGCGGAGCTGTGTTGTCTATGGTCTAGCCATCTAAGGCGCTGGATCTGTAGACGCTTGGTTAGACTCATGTCACTGTACAGCGTGGTTGAACCTTCTCCTCGTGCCGTCACCGCAAACAGGACCAAAGATCGCGCGCAGGACTTTTCTCTCGAAAGACATCCGCTTGGAATATTGTGCATGCCTCTGCGCCGTAAAGCAAGACTGGGATGATCAAGCAGAAATCCCATTCCTCAAGGTCTTATACAAATTCAACTCGGCCACTCTCATCCACCGTCAAACAAAAAAATCGAAAGTTCTTGAATGTTTCACGCAAAATCGTTGACTCAACGTCCATCCCTCCGTCAAGTTCATGAGTAAGTCTTACATAATTAAAACCACAGCCGGTGTCATTTGAATAAATTTGCAAACTCGAAACGACTCAATGCCTAACAGCGTTCAAAATTCAAAATGCATTCCGCATCACAAAACACGGCGAATTCCAAAGTTTACTGCCCGATCCCAATCGGAGCTGAATCAAGTCACTTTTTGCGTAGAAATGAGACATTTTTTCGAAATGCCAAAACGCACATAAAACATCCAAAAGGTCATCATCATTCTGATTCCGCAGAAGGAATACCGAAACCGTTTTGTAAACAAACTATTTCCCCAGCCGATTCGGGCGAAACACTCGGAACTAGTTTACCGATTGAAAATGTAAATAAATCAGAGGCTATCTCGAAAACAAAAAAAAAATCAAATCGAAAACAACAAAACCGAGCACATTAATCATCACTTCCATAATTGGGCACAGATTCCTAAAGGATCACGCAAACCCCAAATGCCGAAGATCACTCGATTCGATCGCAGAGCTGCCGCTGCCGTCACCGCCGTTCGCCAAAAATCTTATCCGAATGATTGTTTACACTTTTCATCGCTCTGCCTACGATTATTATTTAATTCAGAGGAACTTTCTGAATTTCCGATCGTTACGTCAATTCAAATGAGATGATCTCTGAAAAACGGTCACCCATCTTTGTCGACGGTCTTTTTTTTTCGTTCGTTTTTTGAGTTCTTTTTAGAACAGCAGCAGAATTAGCAGTCGCAGCCGGAGCACCGGCTTTTCAACTTTCACAAGCATTTTTTGACGACTCTCGGTGGTGATTTATGAGTCGTCGTCGCCCGGACAGAACTTAACGATCGCAAATTCCAGAGTACTATCCAACTGTCAAATATTTGCTTAATTTATCGATAAAAATAAATCTAATAAGCTCCCAGCTCGATCTGTTAATTTAACCGACTCGACGGCCCCCAAAGGAAAGTAAACACGACTCGGCGGCATTTTGGAATTTCGAATGTCTGCGGAATTCGCCAGCAGTGAACTGCGATTCGGGCGAGTTACATAAGTGGAAAATTTTGGATCAGATCTGATCGGAGACCGGATCGGCAAAACAAGTCGATTCCAGTTTTAGGCGAATTTTCGGCGGAAAATGTTGCTCACATTTTCTGCGACGCTGTCTTTAATTACATTTGAATTGGTAAACCGCTGGAGGGAATTAATTAAGCGATCAATTGGTATTCACATGACGGCGGTGGAAGATTTTCGAAAACCTGAGGAAACTAGAATTCCGGAATTTTACTACGTTCCCGCAGCGAACCGGCTGCGAAATTTATGCAAAGAAAATCGAAAAACAAACAAAACGAGAATATGCTGATGTTCTTTGTCAAATCGGAGGCATTCACCGGTCAGATGGGGAACTGGAACTGTTGGACAGATGGATGCCGTCGAAAATAGAAGTGCACAAATCCGGGGTAAAAGTCTGAGCTCTCGAAATGACAAACAAATTAGTTGCAATTAAAGTATCAAATGTCTGTGCGCAGTGATCTCATCGGCCCTGTCAGTTGACGAGGAGTGAAATCATCCGACACCTTGACAGCTGTGGGCGATATTTGACAGGTTCAGTGATGAAAACAATCAATCAGTGTCGCAGAGATATGTTCGAAATTTGAAAACAAGGAAACCTCCTCAGACAGAATTTGCTGGAATTCATTGTTCTCGAGTTGCCCTATTTATCATGGCAGTCACATCTGAGGAGGCAGCAAAAACCTCCAGACTGTCTGTGCGTTCGTGCTTTGTTCGGGCTTCTAATTGCCAACTGGATCAGTAGCCGCGGTCGTTTGTCAGAAATAATGTGAGAACGTTTACTGGTCTTTGTTTGGCTCAGGCAACCTGTCCAATTACCACGTTACATCGCACATTGTTTGCATGTTAATTTGGACTTACGTGTGAGAAAGCAAAAGTCGCCGCCTCGCCACCCCGGAGGCGGTGTGAGGAGTACCCTGTACCCAAGTTCTCTGAATCGGTCCCTGAGTTGTTTTTGTTCTCGTAGACGGTGTGAGGAGTACTCTGTACCCAAGTTCTCTGAATCGATCCTTGAGTTGTTTTTGTTCTCGTAGTTCAACCCACAGAATGTGAAAGACTACACCCAGAATTCAGTCTCCAAAATGTGAAAGACAACACCCAGAATTCCGTGTCCCCAAGAAGGTGTTGCTAAGATGTGTTCCCATTTAAAGCCACCGCGAGACGTCCACCGACGTCATCTTCTCTACAAATCGCTCAGATGTTTCCTTGTTTGGTGGATCTTCGACTGAAAGAGGTAAACAAACTATTAACACCGCCAGCAGCATTCCAATCGGCGTTAGTCATTCATCAATCATGTGGGCTACTTGGCAAACCGATGTTTGAACAAATCGATCCGCCGTGACGTGAATCGGTTGTATGGCTTGCAGTTAGATGTTTGCTATATCTATTTCCAGAAAATTGATGGCACGTGGATATGAGTGGAATGTGTGACGCCAAGAAGCAGAAACATTCCAGTTCTTTGATTTGCATTAATTAGACGGCGGTCTTGAGATGAATGCCGCCACCTTGGCGTTTGTTTTGGAATTTGTTAGATAATTTGTGTGTGCATTGAAATGACGTTAATTTGCTACGTTCTTCTTCTTCAATGCCGAGAGGTTGGTCTTCAATTTGTTGGACAATTTATGACAAGTTACCGGAACGAAGAAGGAGGTCACCTACCTTCATTTTTGGCGCATTGAGAAGATATGCCGTGTGACCACCTCGAAGAGAACGTCTGTCTTTGGTTTCTTCAACGACGTCAGCTTCACAACTCCAACGTCCACGTCTGGGTTTGGGACAAGCGCCTTCCAGGGAATCATGAACTTAAGTGTTGGCTCCGTTCAGATCTGCGACATGTTTTGGGACAAACGCCTTCCCGGGAATCATAAACTGGCTCGGTCCAGATCTGCGACATGATTGAAAGGCGACAGCGTTGGTCGTGACCCAGAGGGGCACAAATTCTCTTAGCGACTTCCATTTGGAAGGTCAACGTCATACCGGTGTCCGGACGACGGAAGGCTCCTCGCCGCAGGGACAAGTCCACGAACCAATTGACAAGCAACCTGGTGGAGATTGCAAACGAAAGATTTCCAATCAGGTGCAATCGCTGACTGGCATCGCGCAGCACATGTTCATTAGGGAAACGAAGTGTGTCCCCCTGGTGAATGTCAACTTGAACGCCAAGTGGCTTCGAGCACTCCTTCAGCAGTTCCAACGTCGGCAGAAATCTTCACAGCAGGGACGGATGTATACAAGACGCAGTCAACATTGACTTGGCTCTGTAAAAAACGTGGCCAACAATCACGAAGCCCAATTTCCCCACATTTAAATAAAAACAAACGTTTACAAACACCTCAACTTCCACTTCTATTCACCACTAGATGTCAGTCAAATCACATAGCATCCATTAAGTGACTCAGTTGAACTGTCAAACACATTCATTTGACAAATGTCATTCTCATCTGAACAATTTTTAAGGGCGTTGTTTTGTTAAATTGTTGATTTACTCCTCCATTTTCTGTTTACCATTTATTTGTCCATTATATTTTCATTTTTTACACTGAAATAAACAATGACTTGCTCAGCAACAATTGTTCTTTTCATTTTGGCCATATCCATCCACGAAAGTATGTTATCCTTTCACAAAACTCAACAACATTCCATTGATGACCCTTCTTTCTTGTGCAGGTCTCTCGATATGGTGCTATCGTTGCACATCAGCAACTCCTGGGTGTGCTGATAACTTCAATTGGCGAGGAATTGGTTTCCTAGGCGAACACTGTCCAGAAGATGAAGATATTTGTGTGAAAGTGACCGAACGACGAGGAGGTGAATAACTCACAAAACAACTCAACCCCGTCAAATTAAAATGTCTTTAATTCACAGCCAAAGAGACAATCATAAGAGACTGCTTGAGTGCCCTCTCATTCCGAACTGATATCCCAGCGGATAAGTATGAAGGATGTCGTAAGTCTGCGGTGGATATACGTCTGGCGCATTATGTCAATCACACCGTGAAGGAGCACGATGTCCGCAGGGATTACTTCACCGATGTGGAGTATTGCTTCTGTTTCCTCGATCACAGGTGCAACGGAGCAACGACCCTCGATGGGAAGACCACAGCAGTAGCTGCCTTAATCAGTGTCATAGCATTTGCCCTACGAAGTGCGTGAATCTCGTTTTATTTTCCTAACTCAATTTTAAGTCGAAACGAATGCCGTCCAAATATTTGTACAAAATATTCCCTTTAGCATTTTACTCTACAATAACTCATTTTTATGACAGTATACTGTGCAAAGTAATAAAGACCACGTCTGATATTTGAAACAAAACTTTATTTAAGTAAAAACTACCTCATTGCCCCCACCATTCTTTCAGCACCTGTCGGAAGCGTCCTCCTTGAGCGACTTCGGACCGCGATGGTCGTACGAAGCTATCTCAGGATTCTTCTTGATGAACTCCCAGTACGCCTGCGTCAGCCTCAGGCATTCGTCCACGGACAGTTCAAACGGGCGGGTTGTCGGTTCCACGTCGGCGGTCTCGAACATCTCGTACGTCAACTCATCGCGATGCTCCTCTGGAAAGAGTCTACTGTATCCACGCCTGCAGAACTTCTGGCGCATCGAGAAGATGTGCCGTGTGACACGTTCAACCACCGGGAAGGGAACGTCTGTCTTTGGTTTCTTCAGCGGCGTTAGCTTCACAACTCCAACGTCCACGTCTGGTTTTGGGACAAACGCCTTCCCGGGAATCATAAACTTAAGTGTCGGCTCGGTCCAGATCTGCGACATGATTGAAAGGCGACAGCGTTGGTCATGACCCAGAGGGGCACAAATTCTCTCAGCGACTTCCATTTGGAAGGTCAACGTCATGCCGGTGTCCGGGCGACGGAAGGCTCCTCGCTGCAACGACAAATCCTCGAACCAATTGATAAGCAACCTGGTGGAGATTGCAAACGGAAGGTTTCCAATCAGGTGCAGTCGCTGACTGGCATCGGGCATCACATCTTCAATAGGAAATCGTAGTATGTCCCCCTGGTGAATGTCAACTTGAACGCCAAGTGGCTGCGAGCACTCCTTCAGCAGTTCCAACGTTGGCAGGAACCTTCGATCTTTCTCCACAAGGATAAGTCTCGCCGGTTGTTTCCTCAAAATCGACCGCGTAATCCCCCCCGGACCGGGTCCCACTTCCAGCACCACATCGTTGTTCGAAATTTTTCCCGCTGATTTCACAATTTTATCCGTCAGCCGCTCATCCATCAGAAAGTTCTGCGACAATTGCTTGATGGCCTGCAACTTGTACAGCTTCACCAGATCTCTGATCGTGGGCAACGGAGGCAGCCTCAGACCGCGACTTACCGCGATGGGTCCCTGAGCCATTTCTCCTTCTCCTTTATGTAACAAAATGAAACTACGACAAAAACAAACTTACTAACTAATGATTATAACCTAACTTTTGCGATAGGTTTTAGTTCTGCACTTTTTTCGGCTCTTCAAAGTCGTCCAGGAATCTCTCCTGTTGGACACTTAGCATGGAGTAGGCGTAGATTGCGAGAACGGATGTTCCAAGGACACCAGCGGTGATTAGGTTGTTACGACGTACTCTTTGTAATTTTTGAACTCGCTCCAGATTCTGCTGTTCGACGAGTTTCATGAACTCCAACTGGGCGCGATCGATTTTTCCTTCAGCGTATTTGATTTTGCGTTGATTATCTTGTGGCGACGACATAGTTTATTCGGTTTTCCGGTGTGAAAAAGTTTAACTGTGGCGGATAATTAGTTTTCCATAAGATTACGAGTCCACATTGGTAATGTCTGATTTCAAAAGAACTGTGACATGTTTCTTGAGAGGTGAACAGATGATGGGAATGTGTGGAAATGGGACGGGCACAGGGTGAGTCGATGGCACTGTTTGGGGAACAACGTGTTGGTGAGGTTGTTGGAGAGTCTGACAAGCTTTTCGTCTTGGAGCTGCTATCAAAAATTGGCTGGCATTCAATTTTGACAGATGGGGGAGAACAGAAGTCGTTGTGAGGCCAAAACAAAGATAGGAAGAGGAAGTCTGCATTGAAATTCTTGACTGGGTTCTGATTTGTCTTCCAAATTGTGCAGATGATTTGGTTTCCTGCCCACGGATCTAGTCGGATAATGCTTAGATTCCGTCTCGGTTCGTTCTTCTTTTCTGCTCCGCCTTCCCTTACTGCTTGGTTCTCTCTATTCGTTGGTCCTCATTTACTGACCAGTTCTCCTCAATTGTTCTTCTCCTCGTGCACCAACGATTCTTCTTCGCTTTTTCTACCTCTACTCCGTCTCCTGTCCCTAATGCTTCGTCCTAACCTCATCTGCTTACTTACTTAACAGGCCTTCGCCGCATTTAGGGTCCGGGGCCTGAGCTATCGCTGCCTTCCATCGTTGACGGTCCTGGGCACGCTGCTTCCAGTCACCAAGACCAAGCTGTCTTACGTCCGCGATGTATTGGAGGTTCCGTCTGCCTCTCCTCCTCGAACCGGGAGGCTCGGGTTCTCCCTGTCTCACGTCCGCCATGACTTGGTCTTTATACCCGAGGTTCCGTCTTCCTCTCCTTCTCGAACCAGGAGGCTCCCTGTCTCACATCTGCGATGACTTCGTCTTTGTACCGGAGGTTCGGTCTTTCTCTCCGTCTCGAACCAAGAGGCTCGACTTCGAAGACCCTCTTAGCTAGAGCGTAGTTGTCCCTTCACTCGATGTGTCCGAGCCAGTGCAGTCGACGGATTTTTGCCTTCCAGACTGCCTCCACATCCTGGTACAGCTCACGGTTTTGTCTTCTCCTCCATTCGCCTTCTTCGCAGACGAGACCATATATCCGACGAAGAATTTTTCTTTCGAAGGCACCAAGAATCTGCTCTGCAGTTCTGCTTAGTGTCCAGTTTTCGGCTCCATATAACAAGACTGACAGAATTAGGGTCTTCTAGACTCTTGAGCATGAATTTGGGCCTTCGAGTCGGGAGTTTTGATCCCAAGTCGTTGCGGCAAACCGAAGTAGCTGCGATTCTGCGTCGGATCTTCACCAAGATGTCATGGAGAGCATGCTGCACGGTAGAGCATGAGACTCTTTACATAAGGGGGTGAGTTCGGGCGCTCTGTAGTTCTGCTTAGTGTCCAGCTTTTGGCTCCATACAGCAGGACTGGTAAAATACGATTCGTCCTTCTTCTTCTTCTTCTTAGGGCGCTACAGTCCGAGGTGGACCTGGGCCTCACTCAACATGCCTCTCCAACCAGCACGATCTTTCGCCAGCTGTCTCCAGTTTCACACAATCGTCCTAACCTAGTTTATTCTTTGTCCCAACCACTCCGTCCTCATCTCCGCCCATTTTTGTTGCTTTGATTTCTGAAACTGCGCTCAGACTTAAAACTGGTCCATTGTGCTGCCAGGTAGCAAACTACTCCATTGCCGTTATTTGATCCCAACGGCAAATGATGACTGGACCAGATTCGATTTCACCGGGATTCGAACCTGGGACCTCTCCAACTTGGAGCAGGCACTTAACCAACGGCGCCATCCAGTCGTTTCCATCTTCCTCTACCTGACAGTCTACATCACCGTGATCTGATCCATTGAAGCCTATTGCTCCTTCGTCTATGATCCTTAATTGGGACATTCAGTGCACCGTGTCGTATTGCTCCTTCGTCCGTGATCCTTTGCCGGTGCATCCAGTGCACCCTCACTCTCTTCGGATCCAGCCTCTTCTTCAGCTTCAAGAGGGTTCCAAAAAAAAGTCGAAATTCCTCTCGAAACGACTACCTCATCGTTGCATTTTCGAGCTCGACATAAAATGACAGCGTCTCTGTACCCCACAGTGGTCAAAAATTCTCCAGATCCATAAACAAAGTTCCTGCACTGAAAGACCACCCAAATTACAGACTTCTACTCTCATTTCTTTTTCCCACCAACCCTGTCGAGCCCCCCCTGGAAAGCCACAACTCCCAATCACCTCCAACAGATGTCTCTTATCTCCCTCCTCCACTCACACTGCGATCAGCTGTTTCGCAAAAGCTCTCCGTCTCCCAAGCAGCAGCTTATAAACAAAGAACAGATGAGAACGAAGCAAAACGATGAAAAAATAATCGAGGAAGTAAACAAATCATTAAAACGAAAGCAATTGAAAGCAAAAAAACACCAACGTTCGATTGCTGACTGATAGTCAGAGCTACAGCCATTCACGCTGCAGGGTGACTAATTGAATGTGAAGTGGCCAAAACAATCGACGACGACGTCGCGCACACGTTCCATCTGGTGATTGTTCTCCAGTGCGAAATTAATTAAATCCAATGATTTACTTGAAATGCAATTTGCAACTTTGAATTGCCCTCCAATGCTGGAAAGACCATTAGTGGATGAGAGAGAGCGAGAGGGTGGACGGCAGAGAGAGATGTGTTTGGAGAAGACTTCCCCCCACTCAGCAGTACGTAAGTCTAACAAACTGGAGCACAAAAGCTTTTGGAGGCGAATTTCAAAACAAAGAAAACTTTTACTATGTGTCGAAATGTACCTGTGTTCGGGTTGTGGATCTAGGGGGTGATGGGGAGAACATTTTTGAGGGGAATTTTTGCAGACGTGTGCATTGTTTTTAGAGAAAGGTTTGTTGATTGGACTGGGTGACCTTGACGGGGATGACTTCATCGACTTCTGGGAGAACTGTGTTATCTGCAGCGAGTGAGTGGATGGATCGAGTGGAGTGTTTGAAGAGGCTTCCTCAACTTTTTTACTTATGTCCTATTTCCCCTTCTGGGTCATGGCGCCTCTACTATGCCTACGCTCCATCGAGTGCGGTTTCGGGAAATGTGCCTCAGCTCTGTCCAACTTTTTTCGAAGTTGCCGTGCTTCCTTCTCAACTGTTTTGCAAGTAAGCGGGTTCCATTGCATCGCTTGATTAGCTATAGACCTGTCATCCTTTCGGAGAGTGTGACCAATCCACTGCCACTTTCGTCGTCGTATTTTCTTTTTTTTTCGGATGATTTTTGAAATACTACTGGAGCACTTAGACTCAAAACTGGTCCATTGTACCGCCAGGTAGCAACCTACTCCAGTGCCGTTAATTTGATCCCAACAGCAAATGTTGACTGGACCAGAACTTGGGGCAGGCATTTAACCAACTGCGCCATTTGTCGTCGTATGGTTGTGCCTGAAGGTTCATGGTCCTATAGGGCCATGGTTCTCTGATAAAGCTGTTCGTTAGAGATACGGGTTGGCCAGAATATCCTCAAGATGTAGCGTAGGGACCTATTGACAAACGTTTGCAGCTTCCTCGTGATAGTGGTGTTCACCCTCCAGGTAAGGATTCAACGTTGGAATGGAAAAGTCGTAGCTTGGTGATTAAGCCAATTGCATTACTTCGCCAAACTGTGGAAAGCATCCCAAACGCAGGCTTCCTCAAGTAAACACCGATTTTCTGAGTCCCAGACGAATCTTCGGTGACTCTTTTGAAGTGTGACCAGAGCTTAACTTCAGCAAGATAAAGAAGCTTCGGGCGTTGGACCGTCGGAGTGATTACAGGACACTGTCCCATTGTCGGAGTGATCACAAGACACTGCCCCATCATCGGAGTGATCACAGGACACTGTCCTATCGTCGGTGGTATCACAGGACAGTGCCCCATCCGAGCAATGATGTGATCACTCCGACGGTCCAACGCCAGAAGCTCCAAAAATGAAATGTGGAATCCAGCGATCTCTGCAGGACCTGCGGCGATCAAGAAGAGACTGAGACGATCCAATATCCGCTTTGCCACTGTCCAGCTCTACAGAATCGGCGCCTAGTCTTACTGGGCCATAGATTCTTCACAGAGACGTCAGACTTAGGTTAGGTTAGGTAAATGGGTGCCTTTGCTGACATAAAACATGTCAGCGGCTCAGACCACTATGAGTTATGAGTTATGAGTCCATTGTGCCCATTGTGACTTCGGCTCTCCAGAAATTCATAAAAAGCACGGGGTGGTTTCAGCTACCACGTGACTGGAGATTGACAAAAGTGACAAAAGAAGGGATTCATAATGGGCCTCATAGCCTTAGAGTCGAAGTGAAGCTTTTTTTTCAACATCACACTCCCCTTCCTAACCTAACCTAACCTACTTTGCTCTTGATAAGGACTGATTCTAGGTCAAAAATCAAGTCAAAAGTGACACACTTTGCCCTTAATCTGATCAAATCTCCTCCCACTGTCGAAAAAGAGTCATCTCCCCTTTTGATTCCACTCATGGGCACCTCAAAAGAGTCTCAGTCTGACGCCCCCTCTGCCAACCACCAACCATTCGCAGCATATTCCCCAGTGCCCACTTGAAATGTCCTGTATCCTGGATCTCCCGAGACTGAGACTGTCTTATCTATGGAAAGCAGAAATGAATGAAGAGCTTTCAACTTTGTTGAGATGTTAAATGGCTTGCTCTTACTTTGCACTTGCTTAGGACTGATTTTAGGTCAAAAATCAAGTCAAAAATGAAGTCACAAATGACGCACTTCACCCTTAATCTAATCAGAGCTTCTACTCCTGTCATCAAACAGTCATTCCCCCTTCCGATTCCACTCAGGGGCACCTCAAAAGTGTTTCTGTCAGCCAAACCACCAACCATTCACTTCCACAGCACATTCTCGAAGCACCCACTTGAAGTGTGCTGCATCTCAGTTTGAATAGAAAACTTTTACAATTTTCCTCCACCATCCATAGTATTTTCCCCAATTTCCCATCTATCCACCGAATTGCATTGCTCCAACACTCCACCACCAGTTTGCAGTTCCATTTGGTATCCCGTCGATACACCATCGTCTTCATCGTTGTCCCCGTCGTGGTCGTCATCGTCGTCGTCGTCGTCTCGGTTGCTATCGCTGTTTGTCGGTGAGTTGTGTTTTTGTTCGTCGCGCTGAGGTGGTGGTGCTTCTCAAAACTGAAGTCTAAACTTTGAATCGAATGCCAGAAGAAAATTCACCGCCGCGTAGTTCGGTTCGTTTGCTTGTTTGACTTTTCTTTTTTCACGTTTTTTTTTTCCCCCGTCGAAGTCTCTTGCCTCTTGTCTCTGGTCTTGTTCGGTTTTTTGTTTTGCTCCATCAGCTGTGTACCCCAACGGAGAGTGCGTGTATCGAAGGCATTAAACGACGTGTGAGTGGCCCTTGGAAAGCGAAAAACGAACGAACAACAAAAATATTTCAGCAAATTCGTGAATGCCCTCAATTAATCGAAACTGATTCGTATCCATCCTCGAGTGCGCTAGAGTTTGCTCTCTTCCGTCTTTAATTCGCTGTTCGAGTCCATCCGGTGAACGCGGGGGGAGTGAGACGATCATTTTGTAACCATAGTTCGTCTTAGTTTTGTGAATTTTTGCGTCGCGGACTAAAATCCGAAGTCGAATCGAGGCGCAGGAGGAGGAAATGCCATTTATCTCGAAAGACTGGCGTTCGCCTGGCGAAGCATGGGTCAAAACGGACGAAGGATGGGAAAAGTTGAAAGTGCTCGAGTGTGGAAAACGTACAAGGTACGCTCAGAGGCGAATTAGTTTCGTTGGAAAATGGGAAAATCCGAAAGAAATAGTTTCTTCCTCTCACCCAACACGTTTTTGCTGTTTTTTCTTTGTTTTGCAATGTGCCCCCTTCCCCTTCCCTTCCATCCGCCACCAAAGAGTCAGTGCTCACCTGTGTTCGTTGCGATTGTGTTCATAATTTTCGTGTGACGAAAGAGAGTAATTGGTGAGAGGAAGAAGCAGCAGAAGCAGCAGCAGACAAGCGAAGAAACACAGCCAAGCGACACAATGACATTTGAAGTGGGTCGGGGGGGGGAGTGCTGGGGGCCATCGGGCAGACAAGACACAAGACCGATGGACTGGGCGCACACACGACTGTCGTGTGGTGTGTTGTTATTTTTGTTGCGTAAATTGCAATTAGAAAGGGGGTTGGCGCTGCCAGAGAGGCTATCAAGTGATTATCCGTCTCTGCTCCGTCAAGACGTGAGAGCGGGTGGGGAGTGAGGGTGAGGTGAATTGCCTTTTCCTCTGCCATTCGTGTGCTTTACTTTGTTGCTGTTTTGGCTTCATCTTCCCCCAGCTGTGACGGTGAGGATTGTGAGTGCACTTGCAGAGCGCCAGTGCAGTGCTGTGTACACATACGACTTGCGGGAGCTTTGCAAACAATTGAGAGCGACGACGAGAGCAGGAATTTGCTGAAGTGGAATGTTGAAAGCTCAGCCAAGTTGCCAGAGAAGGTAACTAGGGGCAATCCGGAGTATAGGGTGACATTGAACTGAATTTCATTTGACTTCGAGTGAGTTGTGGATGTGGTTCTTTGTTTTGGGCTAAGTTTTGGGCTTTGGTTGGTAAGGGTTGCTGAGGGATCATTCAATTCTGGTGTTCTTCATATCTCTTGACTTCTTTTTAGGCTACGCTATCGGCAAAGGCTTGAGGAGGTTTTTGGGTGGTAATTTATTCGTTGTTCCATGGTGTGACCTTCAGAGGATCACCGAGGTTTCTGCTTTGAACATGGGACGGTCTTACTCTCATCTGGTTCCAAGAACCGTATTCTTCATGTGCAATTAATGGGAGGGAACAAAGGGAAAGGGAAAGGAAGAGAGGGAGGAAGAAGCTGGGGGCAAGTTCAAGACCCTTCAACGACATTGTGAAGACAAAACGTCGTTGCCCAGGCCCTATAAGGGAATGCTTTAGAAAGACGGAGTGTCGTTGCTCCGGCCCTCTAAGGGAATGCTTTAGAAAGACGGAGTGTCGTTGCTCAGGCCCTCTTAGGAAAGATTTGAGAAAGTGTCTCTCTGTCTTTTCTGTTCTCTTCCGTTCCGTTCCTCTTGGTTGACAAGATTTTAATGATTCGATTGAAGTTTTCTTTTATATTCTCGATCAAATTGTCGAACCAACGTCCTCCTCTCCTCTCAAGTAACATCAGTGAAACTGAAGGCTTTACTCTTCAATTAGGACCAAAAAAGGCACTCACCTTCTTCGAGCCTCACAAGGGAACAGTGCGTCACGACACCGCTTCGAATTCTTCAATCAAATCGAAGTCAAAAACGAGAAAGGCGATCTCCAATCGACCACCAATCCAAGGACAACCCTGTTCGTCAAGGAAGACTGCTTCTGGGCTATCAAAGACCGTACCTATCACAGAGCGTGCCCCAAATCATTCAACTCTCAAGTGCACCCAACCAGCTAAACCAAAGCTTGTCACGATTCGCCAATTTGACTGGGAGAGCTCTCTCGTGCACCATCAACACGCCAAAACCTAAGTACCCGTGTTGAGACAACCAGACAACAGTCAACCAACCAGCCAACTGACTCATTCAAAAAAAACTTTCCTCATCAAAGCAGTTAACCACTCGTAACTAAAGTCGACAACAAAAGAAAACCCAAAAAAACACGATTTGCCCGTCGCACGACACCACCGAATCCAGCACACACATCTAATTAACGAGATTAATCGCTGTGCCGTCGAGGCGATTGAGTTCAGTCCATTCCACTTGCCCCCAACTCCAGTCGCACAAAGAGACGCTCTCGAGTAAGCGGCCTCCTTACACAATCCGTCAAATGTTTTGTGCGATAAGTCCGTTCATATTCATGAAATAAAATGTAACAATTCATCCGAACTTATGCAAACCGGGCGTTCTTATGAAACGTCGGCTTTGAAAGGCGCCTTTGACAAGCCAGGTTTTGCAACTGCCGTCAATCTTTCGAGTGCGATAACGCACCTAGCCTCTATTCTCGGAGTCTCCTCCCGGGCATGCTGCACGCATCTATTTTCGTTGGCTAATTAGAAACAGACGCATCGTTTCGGGGCACACGAGCGAGTGCATCCTTAAGTGAGGCGGCGGCAGTGAATCGAGTGGATCGTGGGGCGCGGGCTTCACTAAATTTAGCCTGCCTGGAGGTGATTTAAGGTGTGTGTGGACATTTTGATTGGATCTTCGGCAATTTGAAGACAGACAACTGGAGGCACGGGATTGATGGTCTAAAAATGGAATCCGTAAGGAGGAAGTGAATGTTGCAATGCAGCGGTGGATCTGCTTCGTCTTCTAGTCGCCGATGGGGGTCTAAAAATAGATCTCTTGGCTAGGTTCTTGTTTGAGGGGTGAAAATGAAATCATTCTGCGCCTGCGATTGCTCTGATTCACGCGACACACTCGAGAGAGTTGAACGAACTTTTGGCGTTGAGCAAAGGGAGCTGGTGGGCATTCAAGAAATTTCGTCACTCCTTGTGGTTTTATTGATCTCTGCCTTGAATGTGGCTGGAATTCCCCCTCGAGGGGATTTTCTTAATCGCCATGTGATGGGGCATTAGCCAAGATCAGCTAAGTCACATGGAAGCATGGGGCAACTCCAGTGAATTCAGCTTTACAGGGCTGTGGTATTGGCAAGGCACTTAGAACGAGTGGAAGCGGGTTGCGACAGAGATCGTGTTTTTATCGTTGATTTCGAAACTTTAATTGATGTTCACTTAACGACTTTAAAATAGTTGCAAGGTTCTTAAGAGATTCCGAGTGAACAAAGTGATGGATCTCGTGCAGTGATTGCCACAGTGAAAGCGAGGAGATCAGGGGATAATCCATCAAGCTTGAGTCGATCTATTGAACAGAATACAACAGAAATGAAGTGAAGAGAACAAGAAGAACAGAAGACCAATTCGCTGAATTGTTGGTATCAATTGAAGTTAAGTCAAGGCGTCTCAGAACTTCCTGTTTCCACAAGCGGCTTGACTTCTTGCAGAATCTGAGCTCTGAATGAGGTCTCACTTGGTCTAGGTTCATCTAAAATAAACCGCAGTCAAGCGGTCGCCTACCTGATGGAATCGCATTCAAGGCATTTTTGTGTCAGTTTCTGTTGCAAAATTAAACGTCAAGGAGATAGAGCGACTCTATGGCGAGTCTAGAATTTACTGGGTTTTGTGTCAGTTTCTCCTCCGAAATGAAGCGTCAAGGAAATGAAGCGACTCTATAGGAAGTTTTACTGTTATTTGTGTCAGTTTCTGTTCCAAAATTAAGCGTGAAGGAGGTGAAGGAGCAATTCAATGGCAAGTCTAGGTTTGTGCGTCAGTTCCTGTTACAAATTTAAGCGTCAAGTAGAGCAACTCTTTGGAAAGTCTAGGATCTACTGAGATTTTTGTCTATTTCTGTTCCAATTTTTGACGTCGACTTCTTCTTGTCTCCCTTTAAGTAGATCTTCTCCACGGAGTCCAGCTCGATCCAACGAGCGTTTGGTTTGCCCAGCTTCTGGATCACTTCGTGAACCTCACTCTCTCCCTCTCCAGCAACACGTCCCCTTCGACTTGTTGACTCCCTCATTCCACTTACCATAAATTCCACGAAAGAAAACAATTTCGAACAGAAATTCATCAACAAACCCCTTGTCGACTTCGAACCACACGATAAATCTGACCCAGCTCAGCGAATGTAGGTCAGTTACAGAATCTCCTTGAATTCCGCTCCAATGGCGTTCTCCTCCACCGAATTCCGTTCCAAATGTTCCATCCCTCTCCCCCTCCTCCTTCATCGCACGCCATGAATGCTAATCGCAGCCAAAATTTACATGAGATTTCTTTAAATTTTTAATTCGTCCATCTGCCAGGACGCCGCCATCACCACCAGCACCACCACCACCAACCCTCCGATGCGCCACCTTTTTTCTCTTTCAGAGGAATTCGGTCAAGTTTATGTGTGGTGACCCAGTTTCCGCTAGTCGCTGGTTGGCTCATGACTGATTTCCCTTTTTGAACTTTCCCCAGCAGCTTTTTGCCCTTCTCATGCTCTCCTGCATGCACCCGCACACATCCATTTTGTATTTTCTGTTGTTGTTGCTGATTGTTGCGCTGCATTTTGTCCTTTTTTTTGTTTTCCTTTTTTTTGTGTGAGCGACGTGTCCTTTGTGCACTCGTCGTTCGAGTAACAAGAAAGAAAGTGTGGATGTACGTTAGATGAGTTTACAAGGACGAAGGACACAATTTTAAATTGGATCTAACGAAAGAATTAAAGAAAACGAAGAAGAACGAGCTCTGTATTGAATGATCCAAGCGAGAGAGGCGCAAGGGACGTTGTGTAATTGACGTTTAGTTTGATTGGAACGAAGGGGGAAGGAAAGAACAAAGTTTGTAATTGCTTTTGAGTTAATAGTTGCCTGGATTGAACTTGGACGGATGGGCGAATGTAGGTCAAACGTTGGCTGTTGTGGGATTCATTGAATTAAGGGCGAAGGCTATTTTTGATGTCGGAAGACTGATGAGGGAGTGGGAGAGAGTTCAAACGGAAAACCGATATTTGGTGGTGGATGATGATGTGGTGGAGTTTGTCAATTGAGTGGTGCTGGCTGAAGTTGTGGCAAAAGGGAGTGGTTTCTGGTCATCTGTCAGTTAAAATTACAGCGCCAGAGTTTGTGTTCCTCTGTCAGTCAAAATTGGAGCACACGAGTTTGCAGTTCTCTGTTAACCAAAATTGTTTGGAAAAGGAATGGTTTGCATGTCGAGTGAATGGAGAGTTCTTTGAGCCAAGCAAGGGTGGACAGAAAGGAGATGGAATGTAGGCAAAGAACAAGGGAATTTCCTCTTCAAAAACGAAGGCTCCATATCTCCTAGCATCCTGCACAATTTAAGCTGAGAATTTGTAAGCAAAAGCTGGCCAATGGCTGAAAATAGTTTCAATTCCATAACGTTCCTCTCCTTCTTCTGATGGGGCTACAGTCTGGGATGGAACTGGGCCTCCCCAATTGACACGATCCTTTACCAGCTGCTTCCAATTACGCACGCTACGTCAGCTGGAGAGGTTGACGTCCAACCTGGACGCACATGAAACGATGGCGAAGAAAAATGGAGAAGGATACTAGCCAACAAAACTCTCCAGCTGCCGCGATCTTTAGCCAGCTGCTTCTAATAACACGCGCCACGTTGAGTGAGGACCTTCTCCTCTCCTTCTTCTCTGTGTGCGACATCGTTTTCGTAGGCGTCCTCTATTGCGCTGTTCCCCGGGCGCGGAGTCGAAGTTTCGAAGTCAGCTGGAGAGACTTGTCGTTTGAAGCCAACCAACCTGGACGCACACGAGACCGAGGCCGCACGCAAGTAGGGAAGGATCTTAGCCTCTCCCCACCTGGCGAGAGCTTTAGCCAGCTGCCTCAATGCACGCCGAATTGGCTGAAGTCCTTCTCCACTTGTGTGCGCCATCGGTTTCGTGGGCGTCCTTTACTGTGTGGTTCCAGGGTCGGAGAGCCGAAGTTTCCTTAAAATTGGGCTTCAAAATATCGATCGGAAACTGGGGAGACGGCGTCTTTATTGCGTGGACCGTGGAACAGGTCGGGGAGTTGATTTTTCCTCAAAATTGGCTTCAAAATGTCGGTCAGAAACTGAAGAGACGCGGTCTGGAACAAAGCAGACTTGAAATCCAGGGTCTCTTGCTCCTGCTGGATTTTAAGGTCGATCAGCCTTTGAATTGTGGGTTTTCTGGTCCTCTTCTTCGTCAGGTTTTCTCTGGTCGTTGTGTTGTGCTGTACCGCGGGCGCGGAGTCGAATTTTCTTTAACGTTAGGCTTCGAAAATTTGGTCAGAAAGTGGGTAGACGCAGTCTGGGACAAAGCAGATTTGCAAATGCGGGATCTTCTGCTTCTACTGCATTGGAAGGTCATGGTCATCGTCGATCAGCCTTTGAATTGTGAGTTTCCTGGTCCTATTCTTCGTCAGGTTATCTCTGGTCATTGTATTTTGAATTTCTGACACTCCTTCGTCTTCCTAGATGAAATTGCTTGATCCTCCAGACGTTCCTCTGGCAGTCGATGAAGCTGCTTAACCCTCCAGACGTTGCTCTGGCAGTCGATGAAGCTGCTTCATCCTCCAGACGTTCCTCTGGCAGTCGATGAAGCTGCTTCATCCTCCAGACGTTCCTCTGGCAGTCGATGAAGCTGCTTCATCCTCCAGACGTTCCTCTGGCAGTCGATGAAGCTGCTTCATCCTCCAGACGTTCCTCTGGCAGTCGATGAAGCTGCTTAACCCTCCAGACGTTGCTCTGGCAGTCGATGAAGCTGCTCAATCCTCCAGACGTTTCTCCGGCAGTTAAGACCATGTATCCTCCCCCGAAGTCTCCAACTACCGGAAATCTGTTCAACTGTTCTTCCTTGTCACCTGGAGATCACAAGATCCTGGTTCAACCGCAAAAATGTCTTAAAAGTCCACAAACTTCCTTGAAACTCTGCCTTAAATCGCCGCAATTTCTCAAGCTCCTGACTACATTCTCCTCCTCACTCTCTTTTCAGACATCCATCAACGTCCGATGATGACGAAAACGAACCAATACCACCACACTGCCACATCACTATACGATGCACTCGCGAGATAGCCGGCTTCAATGGGCTAGGAGAGGCTGTACGTCGTCTAGACTTCCGGAGTTCAGTCCGCGATCGTCGACGCTTTCATTACATTTGCGCGCTGCTAAGACTGCTCGTTGCACACAAGGGAATTGCTAATTTATCAGGCACTGCCCAAAAACTGCTGCTTCAGATGATCGAAGAAGTCGCATCACACGGTAAGCTTTTGAGCGTAAACCCCAGACAGACTTGATTGACATTCATCCTCGGTTTTGATTTTGCAGTGAACGATAGTCAACAGAATTTCAACGTCCTCCGTGGTCTGACCACACAACTGCAGCAGATTGTCAATCAGGAGAATCAGAAATGCTGGGGAAAGCCCCTCGGCAGCACGAATCTCTGGCAAGAGCATGTGGAGACAATAAAACGAATTCAATCGTTAACTAGTCAAATTGAGATTAAGGAGGTGAGTTTTGTAATTCCCAGGGAAGCGAGTGTCAGACGTGAGAGTGAGTGTCTTTTTCTGTTGCAGCCCGGTCCAGATATACGTCCAAAACTACACGACTTACCTGAAGAATGTATTCGAGAGATAATTCTAAGAATTGCCGACCACAGAGACTTAGAGGTGAGTCGGGGGCTGGACAGGGGAGGAGAGAGTCTAATTGTGTGTTCGTTTTGCAGGCCACTTCTGGAGCATGGACACTGATGGCTGCCTTGGTTTCAGAGCAACGCGTCTGGCGGGAGCTAACCCGCTTCCACTTCAATCAAAACCAAATCAACACTGTCCTGGATATGAACAAATTCAAACTCCAACCGGGCAAGAAAGACTGGAAAAAGATCTACCATCAGCTCCGTCGGACCTACGGTGTCAACGATGACTATCAATTCGCTGAGGTCCTGTCCTTGTGTCGCTACTGTTGCTGCCTCTTCTGGCCATCGGACGGACACCCTTGCATCGTTGATCAGTGTCCCGATTTCAAGCAGCGTCTCGAAGAGGCTGGGGGGCAGTTGGAGGTCTCACAACCAGTGCTGCCATCGCAATTTCTCAAATTCTTCTCGTTGTAAGAAGCTGGACACAGGGGGCGTGTGTGCGTTGTGTGCGTTGTAACAGGGAGAGAGATGAGAATGAAGTGCGAGGAGGAGTGCAGCAACCACACGCTGCAGCAACAACTAAACTATACACTAACTAAACAGGAGAAACTATGAGATATTTTATCGTCCTTCATTTTCATGGCATATCCTTCATTTTTGTGGCAATCATTTTTTGTATCCCTTCGACGTAGTCGCGGACTGAACTGACTCAGTCTTGAATTTTTCATTTTCCTTGTATAAGTGATATTAGAATTTATTTATATACGTTTACGAGTATCTATTGAATATCCTAAGCAAGCGCCTGCTTGAGAAACGATTCACATTTGGTTTCAAAAACGGATTTGTCTGTCGACTGACTTTCTGAACGCACTCCTTTCTGATGGAACTTTGAAAACACACTCAATTTACGGAACAAACCAGGGTCAACGAAGGATATATGTATTTTTTAAAAAAGAAAACCAAAAAATCACATCCGTCTCAAAGATAGAATTTCAAAAAAAACAACAATAAATTGTACGCTGCCAGGTCATCAAGTTGCTTTCTGATTTCAATCATCAAACTGAATAAGTTCCACGAGATATTTTCTATTCTTTCTGAACATTTCTTTTCTAACAAATTTTAATACAGAACCGTTACAATGCAAATTAACTGTTCAATGAGCTGCTTTCAAAGAGAAAAACAAAAAAAAAGAAACAAAATCACTGCTTTCGGAATTTCGCATAGGAAAACAAAACAAAAAAAAAGAGAAAATCCAACAAAAAAAACGTAAAAAAAATATATATTTTTAAGTAGGGATCATTCGTAAGGAAAAGCCAGTTTTGAAGAGCGACCTTGATGCGCGCGACGAGATCACATAGATCTGAGAAATGAGAAGGACAACTATTAGAGATAAACTTCAGAATTGCAGCAATTTACAAGCTACGTCATTAGAAAGAAAAAAAAACTATTATATACTATATAAAGAAAAGATATATATATCTATACATGCATATATTCTATATTTAAATGAGAGAATTAAATGAATTGCTTAAACCTTTACTTTTACCGTCTAAGGAAATGATAACCACTCTGACTGGAGAGGTGGATTTTGTGTTTGTTTTTGTTTTTGTTTGTCTTTGGTTTCGATTTCTAAAAGTATTTATGTATTATTATGGTTGTAGATAGTAAGGGAAGAATGTGAATTACGATTTTATCAGAGCAAAATACATTGAAAAAGTGATGGATATCTGTTATTTTAAGAAATTGGCGTTTTCATTCGTTTTTCTGAACTCCCTGTGAGATCCTACCGATGGTGGGTGGGTGCATTCGATCATCTATCATCTGTCAAACTTTGCAGAGCTCAAGTGAAGCAGTGGAGACGATCAATGCGGGGGTGTTCGTTGATCAATCAATCGTTTGCAATTTTGGTTATTGATCACGTCGGGGTCACTACTTTAGCTATTTGGTTAGTCATTCGGTTGTTGTAACTGATTTAGTTGTCAACTGATTTTATTGAAATGAAGTGCACAGTAGTTTTTTTTGAGGATTTTTTGAAACTACACTGCAGCACTCAGACTCAAAACTGGTTCATTGTATTGCCAGGTAGCACCCTACTCCAGTGCCGTTAATTTGTTCCCAACGGCAAATGGTGACTGGGCCGGATTCGATTTCACTGGGACTCGAACCTGGGACCCCCCTAACTTGGGGCAGGCACTTAACCGACTGCGCCATCCAGTCGTATAAACTTGAGGATAGTTTTTCAGGCGGAAGTTGCTGCTGCTGTTTTTCAGAACAAACAATCAATATCTATGTTGATAGTCAAGCAGCCATTAAAGCGTTACAGTCAGCATCGATAAGATCTAAGCTCATAAAAATGCGCATAAAATGACTGGCTGTTGCGTGATGTCAATGGCACTTTTGTGAGTATTGCGACGGAGGCCGAGAAGATGGGTTTAACGGTAAATGAGGGCAAGACCAAGTAGATGCTGTCAACCAGAAAGGACACCCAACACCGACGTCTCGGACAGAACGTCAAGGCAGACAGATATAACTTTGAGGTAGTCAAGGACTTTGTCTACCTAGGCACCGCTATTAATTCAGACAATGACACCGGTGCTGAAATCAAACGAGAATAGCTCTTGCTAATCGCTGCTTCTTTGGGCTAAGAAAGCAATTGATAAACAAAGCCCTCTCTCGAACAACCAAGGTAACCCTATATAAGGCCTTAATCGTCCCACCTGAGGCCCTACCTGAGGCTAGTACACCGCCTAGCACCTTGCACAGAGAAATAGACATTGAGTCTAACGAGGCAGCTAATAAACGGTGGTGTCGATTAGACACATGCGCTACAGCTAAATTGTTATGGCCAGTCCACGACGAGAGCAGATTTACCGATCTCATACATCTAAGTCGAAGGGATATACGAACAGACATTGTGGTCGTGACAGGGCACTGCGCGATAGGAAATCAAGCAGCACGGCTGGGAATACCTCATAACGTTTTTTGTAGAAGCTGTAGAGACGAAGAAGAAATAGAATCTATTCGTCACTTACTGTGTGATTGTCCTGCACTAGCCGGTAGGAGGAAGGAAACCCTAGGAAGATTCTTCTTCTCGGAGCTGGATGATCTAGGGAAAATGGAACTAAGCAAGCGATGGTAACTTGGTAATAGACTGTAACCTTGGGCCCCGAATGATCTAGAAATTTCAGAGTTGGAGTCCTTAGACGACAAGAGCAACAGAGTGAAGTACATCTGTGAGGACTCCAGAAACGCACACATATCGAGCGACTGAATAAAATGGCCACAGCTAAGAAAATCGGAGCACCAGAGTCAAAACGAGACGCCTTTCAAACTCCTGTGCGTTGTCGGAGTCGATGGGGATTAAGGGAAACTGTTACTGGGCAGGGTTTACTCATTTTCGACTTTCGAGCTCCTGTCCGTTCTCAGAATCCATGGGGATGAAAGGTCGCTGATTGCGGCAAACTGTCGCTGGGCAAGGTTTGCTCTTTTTCGACTTTCGAGCTCCCGGAATCCACAGAGATGAACGGTTGCTAATTGAAGGAAACTGTCACTCAGCAGGGTTTACTCATACCATTGCTCGCTGCAAGAACTGATTGCTTCACAAAAATCAAGTGAAGTAAGACACCATTTGAATAGGATCACCTAACAAGGGTCTATCTCCGTTTTCCACATTTATTCCCATCCTTTCTTAAACTAACCTAACATTTATGAATAGAATGTATGCATTTTTGACTTAGAAAAAAGTATGACTGGACGCAAGGCACGATCGGCGACTGCAAGCTGACTCAATTCACCACGTAGAAAGTGGTCTTGCTGGTGACAGGATTCAGTGGATCCTGATAGGACACACAAACCAACTGATTGGACAAGGACGGGAGTGGTTCTATCACATCATCATCGTTTCGAATCTCGGTGATGATTGGATCGGAACTTTCCCGCAGCAGGCCCCACCTCTTCGAAGTCCTGTCGTTGTCCTCGTCCAGAATGTCCATCAGGGCACGACTGCCGTGTACATTGCGGGGGATTGTGGGTTCCTCTGACACTGGTCCTTCGGGATCTGGATCAGGATTAAGAGGCTGACTTCGCTTTAACAGCGACACTGACTTCATTTTCTGTTGTTCCTTCTGCTTGGCATGCACCTTCTTGTGCTTCTTGAAGTTGGACGGATCCGAGAAGCTCTTGGGGCACATGTAGCAGACGTAGGGCTTCTCGCCAGTGTGTGTTCTCAGGTGCTTCACCATGGCCGACTTGTGGGTGAAGAGTTTGTTGCAGAGCTTGCAGTTGTGGGTCTTGTGGACTGTGTCCACTTCGATTGGCTCCGGCGGACGTTCGTCGGCTGTCTTATGGACGTTCTGGTGGGTGCGGCACTGTGACGAGGTCTTGAATGCGCTGCCGCATATGAGACACACGTAAGGCCGTTCCCCGGTGTGGATTCTCTTGTGCTCCACTAGGTTGACCATCTGCCTGAAGCTCTTCTTGCAGATCTGGAAGAGATTCTTTTATAAGTGAGGGGAGGCAGGGGAATTCTATTGACTTACCGTGCAGGCATATGGCTTCAGG
Organism: Myathropa florea; assembly: GCA_930367185.1. Lineage (NCBI taxonomy): Eukaryota > Metazoa > Arthropoda > Insecta > Diptera > Syrphidae > Myathropa > Myathropa florea. The sequence goes on along the minus strand of OV884005.1, from coordinate 41,900,806 downwards.
CCGTCGTGGATTCGCAGGTGTGCCTTCAGCGTTTGCTGGTGTATGAAACTCTTCGGGCATCTGGTGCACTTGAAGTGACGCTCTCGCGTGTGGGAGTTCCTGTGGACTGCGAGCGTCGATCTTTGCTTGAAGGTTGCCGAGCAGAAGTCGCATTTGAACGGTCGTGCGTTGGAATGTGTGACTTGATGGCGTTGCATGGAGTTTTTAGTTGTGAATGACTTTGAGCACTTAATGCATTTGTAGCACTTCGGGATTGTCGTGAGGACTGGCGGGGGCTCGATTGGAGAAGGTTCTTTGGTTGTTTCTGGAATGTGTTCAGTTGTCGTGGAGACTTCTGTGACGGTCTGTGAAGGAATGTCCTCGAAGGGGGTCTCAATGATGCCTAATCCCTTGTGGTCCTCTAACAGCTGGTGATCATCGAACAACGGCTTGGAGATGAAGCTTGTCTCGCACTCTGTGCACTCATATTCAATGTTTTTGTGTGTGGCCACATGTTTGAAGAACGCCACCTCCGCACAGAAGAGTTCCTTGCACACAATGCACTGGTATCTTGTGCAATTCCGCTGAGGGTTCTTCGGAATCGACAGCATTTCTCCGAGGGAATTGCCCTCCTCGTTTTGAATTTCAGCAATCAGCTTGGTTTTCGACTTTCTCAGTCTGCTCGTCCTCTTTGTGAAGCCGATTTCTGTGTACAGCTCCTCGAGTTCGTCGCCTTTCATGGTGTCCTTGAGTCTGAGTGGAGTTTGTGTCGTCCGCTTAGACCCATCTTCCACAGCAACTGGCTCATCCTTTGGCTGGGAATCATCATCAGACGATGCCTCGATTTTCTTCTTCGGCCTTCGTCCTCGTCTAGGGGGATCTCCGAACTTTTCACATAACAATTTCTGTCCATTCCTGATCAAGCCAAAGAACTGACTCGTCGATTCGAACTGAAGTTCACACCCAGGGCATATCCAATTGGGATAGAAACGAATGTATTTTAACTGAAAAAGAGAAATGACTTCGTGTCAATGACTTGTTTGGAAACCCTTCAAGTTAATGCCGGCATCGTCGATGCTCTTTGGAGAGAAATCGCGAGGGAAACCTTAGAAACTCACTTGAATGGAGATGTAGGAGCAGATTTCCAAAGCTCTCTGCTGAATTTCTTGATTGGAATGAAACAAAGTCTGACCCTGTTCACTGTCCTGGCCACAAATTCTACAGATCTTCAGTTTGGAGGAGGAATTTGATGAGGATTTTGCAATCTCACTCATTTCTGCGTCCATCCAGCTGATGGTTTGTTTTCAAATTTGTTTTTCTGTTTTGACATGTCACATATCGCGTTGCCAAGTGGTGGGAATTTTGTTTAATGAGTGCGGAATGTGATGGGGATATTTTTAAGGTTTGAGGTGAAAAGGTAGGTTGTTAAAAATGGGCAAAGAAGTGTGATGAGATTTGAGAGTTGGTGGCTTGAAAATTGTTCTGAGTAGGAATTTTTCTACGGCAAACATACTTTTTTGACAGCTGTGCAGCAACCTGAAAGTCTTCTCTGGTGAACAAGCATCTAATGTGCGTCTGAAATGTCTGATTTCAATTCAAATCGGTTGTCGAATGTGCCCTGAAGTTCGTATGATACCCCAACCACTTGTGTCTCCACCCAAATGCATAGAAATTTTGAGCTAAAAACCACCATGTTAGCAGCGCACCAACCGAAACCTGCGCTCAATTTGCTCAGCTCAGTTTACACCACAAACGTCAAATTAACAACACCCCCACATCTTCAATCGGAAAAAAATCACACAAACCCACTCTCATATCCACACGTAGATACACAAAATCCAATTGGCGTTGTATGCGTGCGCGCATTTGATGTGTCAAAAGTTTTTCAGTCGTCGTTGCCTGTATCGTTGACGGAAATTTTTTTCGTCATCGTTGTCTTGTTTCGTGTGGAGGAATATACCCAAACCGAATTGTCCTCAGCAATAATTGTTTTATATTCAGACTCCAGAGCCACCACCAAACAATGGTAAGTGCAAGAACTCCGCCGCAATGCAGCCCCAAGTGAATAATTGTAATAATTTCAGTCTTTCGCTGAGAAAATTGCAACACTTATGGCCCGGCCAGGTCAGCCAGAACAACCGAATCCAGCATTGGACGTTCCATGGTATATGCGGTACGGTGCACCACTCCTGGGAACAGTTGGAGCATTTTGTAAGTAGATACACATCCCCATTGTGCGTAGAATCGTGAAACAGGCGAAAAATGTAACCAATTTGCCAAGTCAGTGTGTGTCTTCCGTTTGTAGTTAAAATTTTCTTCGTTTTCATCGATTTTTCCACACCTCTCTTTTTCGGATATTATCTCTGTTTCTGTTTCTGTGTTTTTTTTTTGTTCTCTCCTCTCCTCTCCTTGGCCTGTGTATCTGCGTTCTTTTGGAGGGTTGGTGTGTACATCAACTGCCTCCATCTGAAGAAATGGAAAACAAGGAAAACAGATTCCAACACGAAATGGGTGTCTTTCACTTGTTTGACAAGATTCTGCCATCCTAATTTGGTCAAGTGCTCTAGATTCTCTTTTTTTTCCCATTTTTTTGTTACTTTTTATCGGTCTTCTTGGTCGCGTACATGGTTTCTCTGGCCTGTGATAGCGATTTGTTTTTGTGTGCGATATGTGTGTGCTGCGCAAACAATGTCAATGTCCCCCCATCGTGTGTGGGAATATCGACGTTGTTTTGCATTGAATGCAAAGCGATTAAATAACGACCAAGCGCTCTGTGTGTGATGTTCGATTTGCCGAGAGATCGAGATGAGAGATTGATTGAAGATGTTTTATGCATGCGAAGGTTTTCGAGTGCCCTGCTCTAGTTTTGATGGGCTCACTAATGTTGGATGACACTAAACGGGTAATTTATGCGAAGTTCTCGTATCGGGATACTTCAGTTTTGAGTGGAATTTTATGCTTGTTCTCATTTTGCTTGACCTGCACACGCAGTGGAGCCGAACATTTTGGTCGCTGATGCAAGCGCAGGCCATAACTCGTCTGCAGAAACATGTTTCATTCCTGTTCTGGAGGATGATCTGGTTCATGACGCGTGTGTACACGCGAAACAGATGTTTGAAAGAAGAAAAACAGCGAAGATTCAACGATGGTGCATATTCTTGCGTAATCTTGGAGCATCTTGTGGTTGAACCTGGTTTGGAATGGACTTAGTTCGTGTGTGTGGACAGGGAATCTTGCTTTCCATTCCTTGCTTGGTTCAAGGAGATCCATCAGCTATCGATTTCAAGCGAAACTGAGAGTTTTACAGGCTGACAGCTGTGAAGTGTCACAGGAAATGTCAGTTTATTCAGCGGAAGTGTATGAAATGTCAAATTTATTGCCTTCAGGAGTGTCGCTTATAAATCATGCCGTGAATAGGGCTCGGAAATTCGCGTGTTCCTTCGTGACCAACCTAAGGGTGGACGACTGGATGACGCAGTTGGTTAAGTGCCTGCCACAAGTTAGACGAGTCCCAGGTTCGAATCCCAGTGAAATCCAATCTGGTCCAGTCACCACTTTGCCGTTGGGATCAAATTAACGACACTGGAGTAGGTTGCTACCTGGCAGTGGCCCAGTTTTGGATCTGAGTGCTCCAGTAGTGTCTCAAAAATCGTCTGACCCTCATTGATGTCCTGGTGTTTTTTGACTGGGAACATAAGTTAGGTTAGATTAGGGCGCTGCTGGCGAATTCAGCAGCACACTTGAACCATGTTGGTCCATTGTGATACCCACAGTCAGACTGCTACCACCGATCGATCACTTGTGCTGATAATTTGATCCCAACGGCAAATGGTGATCATTTGAGACAGAGAGAGTCGTTTTTCGGAAGCAATTCTTCGAGTTTAAGCCTCATTTTCGGCAGCATTTCTCCTGCCTCGTCTAGGACTAGGTTTGGTTAGGTTAGGGGTCTGCTAGTGGATTCACCAGCACACTTAGACCATGTTGGTCCATTGCTCTGTCCACTGATCGACCGCTGGACTGGACCAGATTTGAAAAACCGGATAAAAGCGTACTAACTTTGATTTCACTGAGATTCGAACATGGGCCTCCTCTAACTTTTTGTTTTTTTGTCGGAGGTTTTTGTAGCTCTACACTGGAACACTCAGACTGAAAAACTGGTCCATTGTACACCCCAGGCACTTAACCAACCGCGCCATCCAATCGTCAAACAGTGACCATAACTGCGAACCAACTTTATGTCACGCGACACCTCCACTTCGATCCCCATCATCGCCTGACTCACTCCTGTCATCTCGACGCATTTCAACCCGAAAATACAAACACAACGAAGCACAAAATCCAGCACACCAGCCAAGCTCATCTGTCCCCAACACCCACAGACGGCCTTCAAGAGTCATTAATTAATTCCAAAACAAAGCATCATGCCTGTCATCTCTCAAACCCTCTGATTCCATCCAATTGGGGGATTCATTAAATTCGCAAGCTTGTGTCCAAGCTAGAGCTCCAAATATTTTGACGTCAAACAAATTTCGGCAACCGCCCCATAATTGATAAGTGAGTCACAAGCGTGTATATCTACCCATCAAGACGCATCCAACAAATTGCGTTATCAAATCGAACTGTTTTCTCTATGCGGCACAGCATAATTGTCAAGCTTCTCGTTCGCTCTTCACGCACATGTGGTTGTCGCTGTGTCGATGTCAGCTGTCGGGGCACAGTTTAACCGCAGAAAAAACGAACGAGAAACTACTTTACTTGGCTTCAAAACGCTTGAGTAGCCACGGAACATGTTCTCTGGTTTCGCTCGAGTCACCTAACCAAAAGCATCGGAGAGAGAGTCGCAAAACGCGAGAGATGTTGGACGAGTGTTTACGTGAAACTCTATCAAGAGGAATTAATTTCCTAATTCGATTTGCTTCACAATGCATTCGAGCCGGCCAAACATCCACACACACAACAGAGGTGCCTCATTGACATGCAAAGCAAGCTCTTTGTTCGTTGAGCAGCACAAGGGAAGGAATGATTCATCGACTCTTTATGCTGTTGATTAGTCTCTATCTAGATTCTAGATGATACGACTTGAGAGTGGCGATAGTGTGGCTTGAGAGTGGTGGCAGTGGTTGAAAATGCATTCTTCTCGTGGGTGGAGGTAATAGGCTTATCGCTTTCGAGAGCGACTTCAAGAATCTTGCGAACGGCGATGAATGAAGTGGGTGGGGGTTAAACAGGTCGTCTGTTTTGGGTCTTGAATCAATCGGTGAAATGGAACTGAGTTTCGTTGATTGGTGAGCACTCAAGTAGAGCATTTAGTGGAGGTTAGGATGAATAATAGGGGCAACGTGTAATCAGAGATATTAGCTGTGATAATGGGAAGTGGGTATTCAGTGAGTCATTGTTGGATTTTTGTTGATTAATCAGATATGGTGGGGGGTTTCTGGGAGCCACTTTAGATGATCGATGGAAAGATGGGGCTGATTGACGTTTCAATGTTCTTTTAGTGGAATTGGATAAGGAGAAAGTTAACACATCACTTTTTTTGTAAGGCACGCTGGACTTTCCATCCAACAAATCTCTTATTTTCCCGTGGACAATGCTCATGCCCATCGATCTGCCTCTGCAAATTCACGAATGGAGACACCTTGTGTCTAACCTCAAATTCCTGCAAACGGAGACGTCACTTCTGTCATTTGGGTCATTTTCTATCATTTTTGTCACATCTGTCACTTAATCCATGACCAACTGATGACCCGTAACGTAACTGCTGCTTTCGCCAAGCTTCAAAGAACGGTCTGTCTCGATTGCACAGAGCCTTGTACGCCCGGCTCTGCTCCTGATGCTCTGCTGAATATCCCCTCCTCTCTCCCGTTTAAAAAGAAGTGGTCTTTGGTACAACTCGCACTGGAGTTTCGATCACCTCACGCATCGCATTTCCTTTGACCCCATTCTTATGGATATGCCGTCTGACGTACGGAGACCTGAACTCCAGCAGCGACGAGCATAAAAAGTCGACTTTCCCTGCACTCAGGACTGGCTCTGGCCAGAATTTGAGCCAAGAAAGGAATGTAGTCGAGTCATCACCGACAGCTCCAAGACCAATGAAGCATCTGGGTTCTGGCCAGAATCTGAGCCAGGAAAGGAATGTAGTCGAAACTTCACGGACGGCTCCAAGGCCAATGAAGGTGCTGGTGCTGGTGCCTTCGTGAAAAGCGACAACTTTAGACTGCACATCTCGTTAGGTGAATTTGCGTCGGTTTTCCAAGCGGAAACCTATGCGATCCTAGTGGCTACGAACTATATTGTGAAGAATAGGTGGAAGGGGTGAAGTATTTGCGTCTGTAACAACAGCCAAGCTGTGCTTAAGGCCTTACTCAATCCTTTAACCACTTCCAGGATAGTTCAGGAATGCAAGTCTTCTCTGAAGTCTTGTCTCTGTCCCGGGTCACCACGGGATCACAGGAAATGAAATCACCGATGAACATGCTAGGCGAGGATCAGATGAAGCATTCTCAGATCTTTAACCTACGCTGGGACTGCCTGGGTCCTTGGTTAGGGCTTCCATCGATGGTTGGACTTCCATCGATGGTTGGACTTCCATCGATGGTTGGACCTCCCGAGAGCACAACCGCAGGTGGCATGACTCTCCAGAATCTAGACAGATCAAGCGCGTGCTTCGCAACGTCTGTAAGAAACTCACGGCTTTCTTGTTATCTCTTAACAGAAAAGACTGCAGAAAACTTGCCGGCGTCCTAACGAGCCACTACTCCTTCGCCAAATGTGCTTAAATGTGCTTGGCCTAAGCGATGGAACCCTCTGCGACACCTGTGGAGAAGACGATGACACTGCAGAGCACTTCCTCTGCCATTGTCCCGCTTTTGCTCGGATGAGGTGGCAGGTATTCGGTGCTGATGAGCTTCGACTCTGAGCCTGTGGGACAACGCAACAGAGGACGTCCACGAACAAGGTGGCGCACACAAGTCGAGGGGAACCTCGGCCGACTTGGTGTGCGAAGCTGGAGACAGCTGGCGAAAGATCGTGCTGGCTGGAGAGGCTTGTTGAGTGAAGCCCAGGTCCACCTCGGACTGTAGCGCCCTAAGAAGAAGAAGAAGAAGAAGGAGAGGTGAGAGCTGAAGATGTAGGCTCCTCATCACAGAAGCACCTGCTGGTCTTCCGAAATTTCATTAAAAGTAGCTTGCTACTTGGCAGTGCAATGAACCAATTTTTGAGTCTGAGTGCTCCAGTGTAGCGTTAAAAAAACCTACGACAAAAAAGAAAAGAAATGATGACCTCAACAACTTTCCCCAGCTGCAACAACATGTTCATTGCGAAACTCCCCTGAGCTCACATACCATTCACCTCTGCTTCGTCGTCGTCTCCATTATCAACTGATACCCGGGTTAAGCGTGAGATCAAAAGTACAACCTCATTCCCCGATAACCACACTCGCACACATCACAAACAAATGCAATCTAAAACAACTGTCATCTATTTTCAGTCTCAATATTGTTTGGCTTCTACAACACCCTATCCATCTTGACGTTATCCATAACATGCGTGATTGCTGGAATCCTACAGATAGTGATTGGTTTCTTCATGCTCGCCGTCGAAGCGCCGTGCTGTTGTTTCTTTATCGAACATGCCAAAATCTTCGCCACCACAGCCGACAACCGACCACTGTGGAACCGGGCGGCACTCTACTGTGGGTAAGTAACATTCACAAGACGCGTAATTACACGGAGTTCAACATTTCATGGATTATCTTTCTCTCCCCCACACAGACTTGCGGTGATTCCACTAATCCTGTGCTTCGGCCTGGGAAGTTTATTCCCCGGTCTATTGATTTTCGGCACCGGAGCCGTGTACGGCATGATGTCGCTGGGCAAGAAGTAAGTATACACTTTCAATTTCCACGCCGTGCTTAACCTCAATCAGTGTGTGTGTCTCTCTGTGTGTGTGTTAACACGCAAATTGTCTGTCTAACCATGAACAGAATAGATTGCTTTGGCAAAACACAACTAATATCGATCAGATTTTTATACATAAACATGGAAAAGAGATCTTATTGCTAATCTGTGTGTTTTTTCGTTTTTTTTCTCTCGTCTCTCTTTTCTTTGTCCTCTTTTTCCCTGCTTTACCGAACCTAACACTCAATAAACCTCCGCCGTTCGAACTAACTCCGCGTCCGCGCGAATATCGCGATCGAGCAGAGGAACACGCGAGGACATGGCTGCCGCAGCAACCTCACCGACAACAATGACCCCCGGTGGAGGACAAATGCCAATGAGCACCGATCAGCACGTCACACTGATGGAAGACCCAGACGTATGGCGTCCAACATAAATCACTCAACCATCCCCACAAACTACTTATTAACATTTTTTTCTTTCGACTAACCATTCAACAAAAACACATAAACACATGAAACTACATCCCCACCAAGAGGAGAAGTCATCCGAATGGTTAACTCAAAACTGACACAAATCAATACTCATTCAAAACTTTGAACATCTCACGCAGACGTTCAACGCGGGGGAACACCTTTGAGAACTCAGAAACGAGGGGATCACAAGACAAACTTCAACTTTGCTCAAACTCAACTCAACCGAGAAAGTCCTTAATCCTCATTTGCTCCTCATCGTCCATCCCATAGACCACTCTTTTGTTTGTTGTTTCTTTTCTGGTGTCATTTGTGTTTAGCGCCAAGCAAACGAATTGGACAAAGCAAAACTACTTCTACCGCTCCTACTGATCCTACTTTAACCATCACCATCACAACTGCGCCATCACCTGCCCTCTCTGCCATCATCGTAGTTGTACGCCAGTGGCTCTTCATCATCTCTCCAGTCAAATAAAAACGAACTCTTTAACCCAATTCGATCTCGCGTACTAAACTGTGCAATGAACTTTGTTTGCGCGCGTATGGAAAAGGCAAATAACAATTTTTTTCTTTTTTTTTTTCATTTTTTTTCTTAAGTTCTACGCTTAGGTAGTTTCTTTGGGTGTTTGATTTTTTTGGTTATGTTTGGTTGCACTTTGGTAGTTGGGTTGTCTTTTGATTGGAAGTGGTTTTCATTTGCATGCAGTACTTTAGTTTCAGGCTCCTGCTTGGTTTCTCTAGACTTTTCCTTTGTAGATCATTAGCAGAGTTTTCTTTTCAGCTGGTGCTTGCGTTGTGCCCCCTCCATTTAGTGCGCTAAATATCAACACTCGGTGGCTTTTAGACACTTTTTGAGATGTCCCCGATCCTTTAGACACAGTTTGTTCCTTAAGCCTTTGGCGTCTGAGTCGCCAAGGGTCTGTTTTGTCCTTGGATCCTTTGGAAAGACACAAGTGTGGTCAAAAGAGGTGCCAGGACATAACACCAAGCGACATAAGATCAAATTTTTGCTTTGGCGTTATGTCACGGGACCGTCAAAAGATGGTATTGGACTTAAAATCTTGACTTGTAAGGAACGATTGTGACAGGACAAGATCAATATGGCCAGAGCTTCTTCTTCTTCTTCTTCTTCTTAGGGCGCTACAGTCCGAGGTGGACCTGGGCCTCACACAACATGCCTCTCCAGCCAAAGATCTTTCGCCAGCTGTCTCCAGTTACGCACACCAAGCCAGCCGAGGTCCCCCTCGACTTGTGTGCGCCACCTTGTTCGTGGACGTCCTCTGTTGCGTTGTCCCACAGGCCAGAGCTTAGCATTGGTAAAACAGAAGCTCCTGACGTTGGAACTAAACTCATGAAACTCGTGAAACTCCACGATCCTCGTGCTTGTCGGAGTAATCACAGGGCATTGCCCCATTGGAACACATTACCCCATTGTAACTATGCTTCGAATATGGCATGCGGAGTCCAGCGATCTCTGCAGGAGCTGCAGTGATGAGGAAGACACCGAAACGATCCAACATCTGCTGAGCCACTGCTCAGCTCTCTGCTCAACCGCCGCATATCTTCGCTGAGCCGAAGATTCTTCACAGAGACTTGGGACTTTGTTGACCTCAGTCAATCCGTGGGGCAGCACAGTGGATCAATACTGGTCTAAGTGCATTCTCCAGCCACCTCAACCTGACCTTATATCCCTCCATCTTCTTCTTATTCTCATGGTGCTATTGTCCGAATCCGAATCGAAGGCCCCGACCTGGGTCTCATTCAACAACAGCAACATCTGGCACTCTCCTCATCCAGTTGCATCCACCACGGGCGCCACTTTATCTGAGGTCCTTCTCCGTTTGTGTCCGTCATCGGTTTCGTAGGCGTTCGAGTTCGTTGGTCTCGACCAACATGCCTCTCCAGCTTCTCCTTCTTTTTCGTGTGGCACTACAGTCCGACGTGGACATGAATATGCCTCTTCAGCTGTCACGATCACTCGCCAGCTGCTGTCTCCAGTTTCGCACATCTAGCCGGCTGAGATCCCTCTCCACTTAGGTGCGCCACCTTAGATGTCGACGTCCTCTGTTGCGTTGTCCCACTGATTCTGAGTCGAAGATTTGTTGTACTCCGTCCTTCCCTTCACAACATTCTTCCACAAGCGATGGCTTAGAGTTTTGAAGCAGCTCCTCCAAGCCCAGCTTCTTTCAGCCCCTTTTCGCAACAAAAACTTCATCCTTCCACAAGCGATTCCTTTCAGTCTTTGAACCTGGGCCTCAACCAACAAGACTCTCCAGCAGTCACAATTTTCTTCCAGTTGAATCCAATACGGGCGCCACTTTGGCTGAGGGTCTTCTCCGCTTGTACCCGTCATCGGTTTTGTAGGCGGTCAAGTTCATCGGCCTCAACCAACAAGCCCCTCCTCTTGTGGCACTATAGTCCGAGATGGACATGAATATGCCTCTCCAGCCATCACGGTCACTAGACAGCTGTCTCCAGTTTCGCACACCAAGCCGGTTCCACTTGTGTGCGCCACTTTAGATGTCGACGTCTTCTGTTGCGTTGTCCCACTGATTCAGAGTTGAAGATTTGTAGGGTTTCCTCCGTCCGCCCACAACATTCTTCCACATGCGATCGCTAAGAGTTTTGGAGGAGCTCCTCCATGCCCAGCTCCTTTCAGCTTTTCGCAAAAAAGATTTCATTCTTCCAATTGGTCTTTAAACCTGGATTTTAATCAACAAGCTTTTCCAGCTGGCGGCTCCTCATCCGGGTGCATCCAATGACGGGCGCCACGTTTGACTGAGGTTCTTCTCTGCTTGTGTCCGTCATCGGTTACGTTGCCGTTTAAGTTCGTTAGCCACAACAAACCACAGTCTTCAGGTGAGACGGTCTTCATTCAGTTGCATCCAACGACGGGCGCCACGGTTGGCCCTGAAGTCCTTCTCCGCTTGTGTCCGTCATCGATCATCGAGCGATGTTTAGCCACACACGCCAATTTGGCTGAGGTCTTCAATTGTGTGCGCCACCGATTTCGTGGGCGTCCTCTAGTGCGTTGTGCCACGGGCGTTGAGTCGCAAATTCTTCGGGCTGGAGCTACCATCTTAGGCGCTGAATTCGTAGACCAACATTTTTCATCTTCAGTCTCTAGCCTCCAATTACTGGCACGATCTTTAGCCAGCTGCCTCCAATAACACACGCCAAGTTGGCTGAGGTCTCCAGTTGTTAGGTTAGGTTAGGTTGAGGTGGCTGGTGTATGCGCTTAGACCAGTGTTGATCCATTGTGCTGCCTCACGGATTAAATGAGGTCAACAAAGTCCCAAGTCTCTGTGAAGAATCTTCGGCTCAGCGAAGATATGCGGCGGTTGAGCAGAGAGCTGAGCAGTGGCTCAGCAGATGTTTGATCGTTTTGGTCTCTTCCTCATCACTGCAGCTCCTGCAGAGATCGCTGGACTCCGCTGGCCATATTCGAAGCATAGTTACAATGGGGTAATGTGTTCCAATGGGGCAATGTCCTGTGATTACCGTCCTCTAATGCGTTCTGCCACGGGCGCGGGCTATTCGGACTGGAGCTGCAGTCTAGGCATTGAATCTGTAGACCATCGACAATTGCACCTTAGTCCTTAGACAGGCAAATCTCTACGGGCTGGAGCTCCAATCTAAATGGCCTAGCCGTCTTAGGCATTGAATCCGTTGACCAACATTTTCCATCTTCAGTCTCTAGCCAAATCTCTTGAATCTTCCTTGAAACCCTACAGAAGGTCAAATTTCTGCTCCTGTTCGACCATGGCCATCGATGCCATCATCTGGAGGCCTACTTCTTGGAGCGCTTATGCTTAGTGAGGTTCCTATAAGCAATCTACCACGTTTCGTCCTAGGGTCCAAATGGTTTCCCGCAAATATTCAGTTGGATTGACCTCAGTCGATGCGTGTGGCAGCACAATGGATCAACACTGGTCCAAGTGCATACTCCAGCCACCTCAACCTACAGAAGATCATACAAATTCCATCATTCGAACACGATTCCGAGCATCATTCAACTTCTGACACGCGCACACCTCCAGTCATTGCGATTCTCTGATGAAACCATCCCACAATCAACGCACCACCATCCATCATCAAAATCCACCTCAGAATGACTCTTCTTTCGTGTCTACCGTGTCTCTAATCAATGCTCATTGTAGGTGTACGTCGTTGGAACAAGTAGCGTTTGGCAAAGCAACGAGCTATACGTTCACAATCCCTACACCCCCTACTGATCACCGAACCGATCAACTCAGTTGCAATTCCTTCAGCATCCATTTGTTTATCTATCTATCTTTGCATGGCAAGTCTTTCAATCGCAGTTCCTTCAGAGTTTAAGTTTTGTAGTCGATTTCCCCCCACCACCACCCGAGATCCCGATTGGTATGCACACGCTAGATGTGAATCGATGTAAATATTCCCCCCCACCCTGTGTTGTTCTGTTTTGTTTATGATTTGTAGTCGTCTTTACTGTTTTGCTTGATCCGATCTTCTAATGATTTCCTTCCCCCCCACAGAGCTTCAGCAGAGGAAATGCGTAACGCAGCGATGAATGTTGGAGGTTTGCCCGGCATCTCAACAACACAGCCCACAACAAACGATCGAGCAGGCATTCTCAACAACGCGCAACCATTTTCATTTACCGGCGCCGTCGGCACCGACAGCAATGTGTGATAGAGAAACCGATCGACCGGGAAAGGGGGCGGGGCGCGGATTTGATATTTTTGTTTTCATCTTTATTTTTCCTTAATTTTAAACGTTCAACATCTTTCCTTTTTTTTTTTATACAGAATGTAGAGAGTAAATGTGTAACTAGAGATTTAAAAAAAAAAAATAGAAAATGGAAAATGTGCTGAATCATGTTCGGGAACACTTTAGAGTTCAGTTTTGATTTTGTTCTGGTGTAGGAGCGGGGATTTCACATTGTTTCCGTGGAACTGTGACGGTGGACGGGGAGGAGGATCTGATGTCCACCTGCACAGTTTCGTGGGTGTCCCCCTCACACCATTGACTGATACCAAATTAAGTTAAAAAGAAATCCTTGTTTTTCCAAAAAAAAAAGAACCACCTAAAAAATTATGGCGAACGCTCAAACTTGAGGACTTCCGTGTACCAACACACACACACACACACACAACCACAGAGAGTTAGAGGAACACACCAAACAATTTGTAAAGTGACCCTTAAGGACATGAGAGAAAAAGAACAAAAAAAAGACACACCAAACCTGACACAAAAGCAATAGATAATAAAAAAAAAACTAAAGGGAAATTCTAAAAAAAAAACAAAAGAGAAAATCGGAGGAGGAGAGAAGCATTATACATAAATAAATAATATTAAACGTATATATATATAAACCTAGTGAAAGTAATGTAATGTAAATTTTATTTGCAAAAAGTGTTAAATATTTAAATGAAAAGTAAGAAACTGTTGAATTAAATGTCATTTTGAAGCAAAATAAGAAACAAAAACGAAACTAGATCGATTTGAAGATGCATATATACATAAACAATTACATAGATATTTATTTCCATAACGGAGAACGTATATACAAGGAATATGAAGCACTTTGCGCGAATAGGGTTGTGAGGGAGAGGGTGTGAACGGAAAGGCGAGAGATGTGGACGACGATGATGCTGGATCCAAACTCGACTTTGAGGACATTGTGCGACGTGTGGAGACAAGGATGATGCTGCTGTTGTGGGGATTTGCGGTCATTGTGAGTCTCTGGTTCTTAAAATAGTAAAAATTTGCTTTCACAGTTATGTAAGGTTAGGTTTGTGCAGCTTTTGCTTTAGCGGGCGCTACAGTCCGTGGTGAAAACGGTCCTCTGTCGAAATGCCTTTCCAACTAGCACGGTCTTGGCCTAGTCGCCTCCAGTTTCGTACATCCAGCTGACTGAGGTCTATTTCCAGGTGGGCTCGTCATCTACCACGTTGTTCCTCGAGATTAGAATCGAAAGATTGTGTGACTGTCACAGAAAAAGATCAGCCGTGATCCACTTAGTTTCTAGTTGGATCCATTGTGCTGTCTTTCTCTTTTTTAGGCGTTTGTTGAGTCCACGGCGCTGTGGTTTTCGTTCCATTGTGCTGCCTACTTCATTTTGTGGCGTTTATTGAATCATTGTGCTGTCTTCTGCTTGTGACGCTACCGTCCGGCGCGATTCTGGCCGTCAACCAACAAACCTCGCCGGCTAGCTGTCGTTAATTTCGCACGCTCTTCACTTGTGTGCGCCACTTTAGACGTAGACGTCCTTGGTTACGTCCTTGTGAGTCTCTGAATCGTAATATACTAAACATTTGCTTTCAAGATTATGTTAGGTTAGGTTTGTGGGACTTCTTCTTCAGCGGGCGCTACAGTCCGGGATGGACCTAGGCCTCAGTCAACACGCCTTTCTAACTAACACGGTCTTGGGCTAGTCGCCTCCAGTTTCGTACATCCAGCTGATTGAGGTCTCTTCCCAGTTGGGCGCGGCATTGGAGGCGAGGTCTTTCTCGCTCTGTCCCTCTGGTTTGATATCAAAGGTTTGTGTGACTGTCACAGAAAGAGATCAGCCGTAAACCACTTAGATTCTAATTGGATCCAGCAGCACGTCTTCCTTTTGTGACGCTTGTTGGATCGATTGTGCTGTTTTCCTCTTTTTATGGCGTTTGTTGGATCCACGGCGCTGTCTTCTTGTGACACACTAGACATTCTGTCGTAGCTTTCGTGGGCGCATCTGTTGTTTATAAGAACTTCTTGTGGCGCTACAGTTCGGGGTGGACCTGGACCTCAAGCAACAAATCTCTCCTGATAGCACGATTTTTTTTTAGTAGATTTCGCCAATTAGGCACGCCAATTTGGATGAGGTTCCTCTCCACTTGAGTGCGCCTTAGACGTGGACATTCTCTGTTGCCTTGTCCAGAGTCGCCCCTTCCGGTACCTTTATTTGTCAAATACTTCGGTGCGCCACCTTAGACGTGGACGTCCTTGTTGCGTCCTTTGTCCCATTGGTTCAGAGTTGAAGATACTCCGCGTAGCTAACTAGTCCATGCGCTTGACTATTGCATCCAACCACGGGCGCCACTTTCGCTGAGGTCCTTCTCCGCTTGTGTCCGTCATCGATTTCGTAGGCGGTCAAGTTCGTCAGCCTCGACCAACAAGCCTCTTCAGCTTCTTCTTCTTGTGGCACTACAATCCGAGGTGGACATGAAAAAGCCTCTCCAGCCGGCACCATCACTCGCCAGCTATTTCCAGTTTCGCACATCCAGCCGACTAATATCCCTCTCCACTTGGGTGCACCACCGTAGACGTGAACTTTCTCTGTTGCGTTGTTCCACTGGTTCAAAGTCAAAGCCTCTCCGGGCCTAGCGGTGTAATGCATTCCATTCGTAGACACCTGGCTAGAATCACGCCGCTGTACAGCCCAGAATCCAATCCACTCCTCAAGAATGTCACCAGATCCTTAAGAGAGACGTTCGAGGAAGCTTATGAAGACAGGTGAAGCTTAAAAAGATTCCGATGATAGCCTTGAACTAAGCGAAACTAGTTAAGTCAAGCGTCGCAGTAGAAATCTATTCATTTTCCACCTCGTCCACCGGCCATTCGTCTCTTCATGTCGCTGTATAATCCGAGGTGTCAAGAAAAATCTTCTCAATCTTCTCGTTCAGAGTCGACATTAAACTGTAAGTCCCCTCCAAAGCAATCTTCCTAAGACGGCGTTTAGGAAGAAGGCAGTCTCGGTAGTCTCGCAGGCAGTCTCGGTGAGAGATCGTATGATTCTCCAAGAGGTTGGTAAGAGATGGTTGGGATCGCCCAAAATACATTCTTTTCCAACTTCCAACTTGATACGTTCTCCCTCCGACATTTCTGCCTTCTTCCTCTCACGTAGTCATCGTCTAAGACTGTGTCGAACCAACCGCAACTCAGCCACTCCCGTTCGTGTCCACAAATCGCCACTGAAGCACACAAATCGCCTCCCCATCACGCACCCATTCAGTGCGAAAGCAGAAAATTAAGCAAAAAGAAAACTATTAAAGATTAAAAAAATATATATATATATAAATAAATCAAACAAAACATTGTTTAGTATTTAATTATTTACTTGTAATTATTGTAACACGATCAATGTAAATGTTCGCATAAAAAAAGAAAAAACAAAAGAGAAACCGCTAAGACATATTCCTGTACTATCCTGCATACATAACGAACAAGAAACAGTTAATTAGACAAAAGAGAGAACACGTATTTTTAAGTGAAACACAAACACAAGTCGTCGTCGTCGAGAGACGGGGGGGTTAGGGTGCCTACTCCCCAGTCAATGACTGCGCTTCGTTTCGATTGCAATTTACTATTTAAAAGACAGCTTTACAATCATTTCTTCGTTCGTTCAGTTGTTTCTTTTCTTTTTCCTTTCGTTTCGTTTCGTTTTGTCATTCATTCGATCGGAAGTGAGGTTCTGTTCATCTTTCTGTTTTGTTGGTAAATTTAATCATAGCGAAATAACGGTTAATCACATTGTCCATATCTTACTTTTAAGGATACTATATCAAAATAAAGAACGATACTGATACGTACTAAGTGAGATTAGATTTTGTTTTATTGTTTTGTCATTCGTTCTGTTGCACGCCTGCATGCGTTTCGTTTGTGTTTCGTTTGCTTGCGCTTTTGGTTTGTACGTGGGTATGGCGAGATTCATCTACCTCATGATTTTTTGTGTTTTTTGTGTAACGAAGTGAATCCATTTGATGTAAGTGTTAACGAAATTGATGTCGTATTTGTGTCGATAGATAGCTAATTGATTGAAATCCTTAGTGTCTCCTTGTATTTCGATGTTGTGAGAGAGTTTCTTGCGTCTTTTCTTGCTTGTAATTATTGCAGTTTGTATACTTTTGTAGCGGATGAGCATCCTGGTGTAGTTTAGGTGCATTTGCTTGTCATTGTTCTGGGCAAACGCAGGATACATTAGACATTGTGTACTGGCTTTCGTCTGAGGAACATCCTGATCCAGTTTAGGTCAGCTTTATTTTGAATTTTTGTCACTGCTTTGAGCAAACAGAGTAGCTGAAGGACTGTCGTTGAATGTCGTAGACGTTTTGTCGTTGCTTGTGGCTCTACAGTTCGGAATGGACCTGGATCTGAACCAAGAAGCCTCTCCAGTTCTTCCTCTTCTTCTTGTGACGCTACAGTCGAGGTCCAGTACACAGGTCCATCCCGACCTGGGATCACAACCAACAAATCTCTCCCGCTTCTTGTGGCGCTACAGTTCTTTCTTCTATCTACAAACCTCTCCAGCTACAAATCGCTCCCGCTTCTTCTTCTTGTGGCGCTACAATTCTTTCTCCTATCTACAAACCTCCCCAGCTAGCTGTCGTCAATTGCTTACGCCGAGCTGATCCCTCTCCAGATGTGGATAATCTCTGATGTGTTGTCCTTCTGTTTCGGAGTCGAGGGATATCTGGGCCGTAGCCAATTCTACTTGACTGCTCTGCCTAGAAAATCCATCACTTCCTTTGATCGCATGTCACTTATCAGCGGAAGAGAGCTAAGATCACATTCTCCTTCTTCTTCAACCAGCAAACCTTGAACCGGATGCGCCACCTTGGACGTGGGCACTCTCTGTTGCATTGTAGCTCTGGTTCAGATTTGAAGATAATCCGGGCTGTAGCCAATTTTTCATATATGATTTACCTGCCCTTGCCGTGTACTTGGCTGCTCTACCTTAGAAGTGGAATCTCTCTGTTACGTTGTCCCACAGGTTCAGAGTCCAAAATACTCCGGGTCGTAGCCAATTTGTCCATGCGCTGTACTTTTGCTAGCTGCCGCCAATTCTTCACACCAAGCTGGTGGCTGTACATGGCTTCTTCTTCTTCTTCTGATGGCGCTACAGTCCGGGGAGGACCTGGGCCTCAACCAACGAACCTCTCCAGTTGGCACGGTCTCTCGCTAGCTGCAGCCAATTCCGCACACCAAGCTGGTACATGGCTTTGTCATCTTGAAATCTCCCACTGGTCCACCGTCGGTTCAACTTCTCGATGACTGCCTCAATTTGCTTTACCATCCGAATGGTCTTTCGAGGTGATTTCCTGGTCTCATTTTGGCAACTTGTCCAATTCCATGGCTCCTTGGTTTCAGAAAATAGTTCTCCTTGAACCGGAAAGGGAGGAGAGTCTTTTTCTCGTTTCCCTCCACCTTCTTCTTCTCATGGCGCTACTGTCCGTGTTGAATCTGAGCCTCAACCAACAAGCCTCCTTAACTGGCAAGCTCCTCATCCGGCTGCATCCAATCATGGGCGCCACGTTCAGCTGAGGTCCTTCACCGGTTGTGTCCGTCATCGGTTTCGTTCGTTGGCCAACAAGCCTCTCCAGCTTCTTTTTCTTCTTAGGGCGCTACAGTCCGAGGTGGACATGAACATGCCTCTCCAGTGGTCTCCAGCTTCGCGCATCAAGGCGGCTCAGATCCTTCTCCACTTGTGTGCGTCACTTTAAAACGTCGCCTTCTTCTGTTTGTTTGTCCCACTGATCCAGAGTCGAAGATTTGTTGGATTCCCTCCGTCCCTCCACAACATTCTTCCACAAGATCAAAGTTTTGGACGAGCTCCTTCATGCCCAGCTCCTTTCAGCTCCTTTTCGCAACAAAGACTTCATTCTTCCACGTCGTCTTTGAACCTGGGCCTCAACCAACAAGTCTCTCCAGCTTCTTCTTGTGGCACTACCTACCTCTCTCTCTCCTACCTACAAACCTCTCCAGCTGGCTATCGGCAATTGCGCACGCCAAGCACAGCACAAATCCAAACTCAAATGAATCCGTTTAGTACGACTTCGCTTACAACGACCAACAGCTTATTGCGACGTAGTTAGGTATGCGTACAAATTACTATGAACGCATTTCAGTTCGTTTTGTACGTCGTCCGGTTAGTACGACTTAATGTTGCCGGTCCCTTGACCGTCTAAATATCCGGACTCGACTGTTTTCCCAAAATCGTGAATTTGAATTCAATTTGAATTCAAAACAACTACCTTATCGACAAAGAAACAAACTGTGGCCTAAAATTATGCAACAAAATGAGGAAAAAACGTTGCTTCTGCCAATTTTTTCGAGGATTTCCATGGTTTTGGTGGAAATAAAGAGCCTTTGGGTGGAAAATCGTTCAAAAAGGCTGGAGGCATAGGTTGTCCAAGTCCAAGACGAGCTGTAACGTCAACCGAAGAAGAAGACCGAGGCTCAGAAAAAAATGCTTCTCTTTCAGTTCCAGTTGAGTCCATCTTCGACGGATTTCCATGCTCCAGGGAAATTAAAAGCCTTTGGAGGCAGAAAATCGTTCAAGGAAATGTAGGCTTAGGTTGTCCAAGTCCAAGACGGACTGTAGCACCAAACGAAGAGGAAGACCGAGGCTTAGAAGAAAGAGGCTTAGTCTTTCAGTTCCAGTTGAATCCATCTTCGACGGCAATTTTTTCGAGGATTTCCATGCTTCTGGGGGAAATAAAGAGCCTTTGGAGGTAGAAAATCGTTCAAAGAGGTAGCCTTAAGTTGTTCGAGGCCATGATGGACTGTAGCGTCAACCGAAGAAGAAGACCGAGGCTTAGAAGAAAATGCTTCCCTTTCAGTTCCGGTTGAATCCATCTTCAAAGGATTTTTATGCTCCTGGAGGAAATGAAGGGCCTTTGGAGGCAGCAAATCGTTTAAAAAGGTGTAGGCATAGGTTGTCCAAGTCCAAAATGAAGAAGAAGACCTTGGTTTAGTATGAGTCTTAGACGACAATTCAAAGTCGAATCCATCTTCGCCGCCTTGTACAATGGACCAGTTGTTGAGTCTAAGTGCTCCAATGAAGTATTTCAAAAACCAGTCTTTGCTACCTTAAAATGATTGTAAATCCACGCTCCTTGCCCTCAGCGAATGGAGAACGACAAAAAGAAACTGCCAATCCACTCAAAAATCACATTCGAAGTCCTAAACCTCCATCACCTCATGACAACACCTTCTTCGTTCCATTCCGACGATGCATGCATTTCTGATCAGAAACACAGGGTGCCTCAACACAAAACACACTCACGCACATGCGTATCTATTAATTTCCACCAGTTCTTTCATCGTCTCCTTAGAATTTCTTCGCATGTTCTTATAAATTTTTGTAAAATTTTAATCGTTACTCAGTGTTAACTAGTAGTTCAAGGCAAGAGTGGCGTTTCATGCAAACGACCACTGCACAGTTATTCAAAAAAAGAAAATGTAAAAAAAACACACACACAAAATTCAAAAGATCATTTCACTTTCGAAACACACTGAACCAAGTACCTTAACGAAATAAAACAGAAAATGAAACAAGTCTCACGCATCTAACGGATATTTACTTGTATAGAACGTAATTGAATATATTCATGTACATGTGTTCGTTTTATAACCTCAAAAGAAACAAATATTAAGTCAGGCTTGAGAAGCAGAAGAGCAAGAGTTGTGTAATTTGAATATTGTACGTGCCGGCCGAGGGGGCGTTTGACTTGCGGAGTATCCGAGAGAAACCACTTATAAATATTTATTCAGACAAAAGACAAGTTTAAAGCTAAATCAGAAAATGGAAAACAAGTATTACGTGTATAAATGATGAGAGTAAATAAATTTATTCTGTAAATATATTTGAGTTTATTTTTTGGGGAATGATTTGTGGTGAGATGGAGGAGGAGAGAGGTCGAAAATTGAAGGTACTTGCAGAGGTTTGAAGACGGTTAACTTCTTCGTCGTCTTCTTTCGCATCAGGTCCAGATTCAGGTGGATTGCTGCAAGAAGATCATGCGCTTGCTGCAGAAAGGTATTAGAATCTTACAGAGGTCGCCAAGACGGTGCCCTTAAACAACCCCTTTGTTTGATCTTTTCAGACTTCGAGGTTCAATTTGGTCTCAATACTTAGTTTTTCCTTGACGTTCTTTGGTGCTTCATTGCTGTTGACATACGCTTTTTATTGATCCACGGAGAAACTCCACAAGAAAGCGTGCTTCTCCTTTCCTTGGGCGGGTTTTACAGAAGCAATTCTTAAGGAATTCTTGAGTAATTCTTGAGCAATTCTTGAGGAATTCTTGAGAAAATCTTAAGCAAATGGGTCGCTCGAATTTTGTGCATTTCCCTTCTTCCAGTCGCGTGAATAGGTTCGAAAGAAACAGGTTGCTCGGTGGTCCTAGGAGTCCGTGGCGCAAAACAATTGGGAAGGAAGCACGGCAACTGGGAAAGACTGGGAAAAAGCGTCCTCCCGTCCAACCTGAACCGATTTTAAGAACTCGCGCGGTAACAAGCAGAGGCACATTTCCAGAAAACGCACTCGATGACGCGTAGGCATTGTAGAGGCCCTAGGACCCACAAGGGGATACAGGACATAAGTAAGTAAGTAAAGGGAATGACCGAAAGTTGGAGCAAGCGAGATGCTCGTGCAAAACCTCCCTTTGGATCCGACTTTCAACAGATGTCAGTCGTCCATGCGTTCATCTTAAAGCACACTTGAGTCTGGGTTGGCTTTGAGGACTGATTTCGGTGGCATCAGACGCTGTGGCACATGACAAGTGATGGCCTGTTCTATGAAGTCCCCTAGAGAACATGTACCTAAACACAAAAACTGACATGAAACCCTTCCAAAGTTCTCCTGTATCACAGATCCCATTTTCAGCAAAAATCCTTGTTTCCCAAGGTTGTTCACCTTGGCCCTACTCGACAGTTCTGACTTGTGAACGTTGCTCCTTTCTATTGTCGATCTCTAGAGCTCCCAAAAGTCTCGAAATTGGACTCCCCACTCTCTCCAGCTTCCAGACAGACGTCCACGTCCCCAGACAGACGTCCATGTCCCCAGACAAACGTTCACGTCACCAGACAGACGTCCACGTCACCAGACAGACGTCCACGTCCCGAGACAGACGTCCACGTCCCGAGACAGACGTCCACGTCCCGAGACAGACGTCCACGTCACCAGACAGACGTCCACGTCCCGAGACAGACGTCCACGTCCCGAGACAGACGTCCACGTCCCGAGACAGACGTCCACGTCCCGAGACAGACGTTCACGTCCCGAGACAGACGTCCACGTCCCGAGACAGACGTCCACGTCCCCAGACAGACGTCCACGTCCCCAGACAGACGTCCACGTCCCCAGACAGACGTCCAGATCCCCACCAGATGTCCACGTCCCCAGACAGACGTCCACGTCCCCAGACAAACGTCCACGTCACCAGACAGACGTCCACGTCACCAGACAGACGTCCACGTCCCGAGACAGACGTCCACGTCCCGAGACAGACGTCCACGTCCCGAGACAGACGTCCACGTCCCGAGACAGACGTCCACGTCCCGAGACAGACGTCCACGTCCCGACACAGACGTCCACGTCGAGACAGACGTCCACGTCCAGACAGACGTCCACGTCCAGACAGACGTCCACGTCCCGACACAGACGTCCACGTCCCGACACAGACGTCCACGTCCCGACACAGACGTCCACGTCCCGACACAGACGTCCACGTCCCGACACAGACGTCCACGTCCCGACACAGACGTCCACGTCCCGACACAGACGTCCACGTCCCGACACAGACGTCCACGTCCCGACACAGACGTCCACGTCGAGACAGACGTCCACGTCGAGACAGACGTCCACGTCCAGACAGACGTCCACGTCCAGACAGACGTCCACGTCGGGACAAACGTCGACGTTTAAGCCGGCGCACCCAAGTGGACAGGGATGTCAACCAACTTGGCGTCTCTAATTGGAGACAGCTGGGCTTCTTGGTTGGGGGGTGAGAAGAAGGAGCAAGTCTCAAGCAGAAATGTGGCCCCAAACCAGAAGAAGACCAGAAGGTCATAGGAGAACTACAAATCCTCGCCAATTGCCGAAGTCTCTAACCTCTTCAGTCTGCACTCGTCGAGATCCAAGTTCAAGACCGAGTCCAGACAGCCGTGCGGCTTGAAATGTGAGCCTTGAACTACAAGACTTCTGCTTGAGGACTGGACGAAATCCTGAAGAAAATCCCTCTTCCACGACGAAATTAACGAAATGAAGGCTTTGTCACATCGCCAAACCAAAAATCGGACGAAGATCTAGAAGAACTACTGGCCAAGGATGTCCTCAGTTTCTGAAACGCTTTCCGAATCAGCGACCCAGGTCCATGCGGGGCTGTAGCGCCTGCAAAAGACCCCGAATCAGAGGCTCTCTGCCCCCAGCCACCATTCAGTCTGAGAATCAGAGCCCCCACAGCACCTCCAACTCCCTCCCTCCCCAGTCCCTCCCGATGGAGTGCCTGCACATCTGGCTGATGAACAAATCGCCTCCAATCCTCTTATCAAACGATGATGCGTTACGAAAGACACGTTGGAACAAGACGTGGGTCTTCTCCCACACGATCAGTTCGTGTCCAAAGCAACCATCCATCTCGCAGAAGAATGCGGGACCACACGTGTAATTAATGAATCCCATCGTTTCCCTTCAGAATCCCCGAAGGAACCTCCGCCGCGTGACGTTGAGATCCAATTAGTTGGCTGCCAGGGCTTCCGTAAGCCGTGCCTCGTCCTCCAGCCAATCTGACGTCTTCAATTTGAAAAGATTCAAATATTTGTCCGTGCGTGGCCCGGGGCAACCCTCCGACACACACACACAGACACTCCCGATTGAGTGCATCTGGAAACACGAGACGGTTGCTCTCATCTCGGAGCCATCGCACTTAATTTTCATTTGATATGCTCATCGGATTTGTACCTTCCAGACGATGGCGGGGGCCACCTTTCCCAGGGAAGAGAGGAGTCTTTTCAATTCAAATCCACCAGAACCCAGCGATAGATCATCGTTTGAAGGCTGGGATGGAGGTTAAATCACTTGGAAGAGGGTCGATTACACGGCTTACCCAGGACCGGGTCACGAGGAGGCTGGTCTGGTCGATGGCGACGGCGATGGTGGTGGTTTCGGGTTACCAGTCGGTGAGCAAGGATGAAATATGCGGAAGTTTTCTGTGTGCAACAGATTTCGGAGGGGGTTTTCTGCTGCAATTGATGACTGCCGGTACACACTGACCAGTGGAATGTAAGAAGATTGCAGCTCGAACGGATGGAGGATTGTTTGTTTGTCTGAAGCAGTCCGTGCAGGATATTCTGTGGACTTAGTTGAGCGGAAAATTTTTAGATTAAATCGAAGAAATCGATACTTTATGAGAGCGGAGCAGTGGAGCGCAACGAAATCCTCGAGGGATTTCGAGAGGAATGCAAGGCAATCTATCACCTGTGTTGGATTTGGAGAGGGAGTGAATTGAAATTGCAAGTGGGCGGAGGTCTGGAGTCGAAAATGAGTCTGCCATTTAGCAGAATGGATTGGGGGCTTTGCTAGGGAGAGATGGATTGGGCACAGGAGTCTCGTGAAGGTAAAAGAAACGGGATAATTTCGCCACCGAGGTGACCACTGGAATGGAGGGAGTTCACTTGAGACGAGATGAGACTCACAGAGACGTTGAGACTTTGAATCCGTAGTAGGAAATGCCAACAGAGCAACAAGAAAGAGCTGCGGCCTACATAAGCAAACTTGTGGTTAGTCATTTAAAATGGTCCTCAAGTCCTCCAACTTTCGATTCCCGACGCCCAGAGACCACGTGGGAAAGAAACGAGCTAAGGCCTCCATAGACAACCCTGTGGTAGATGAGGGTTGAGGCCTTCATAGACAACCTTCAGGCACTTGATCTCTAAAACGGCCCGCGAGTCCTTCGTCTTTCGACTTCTGACTCTCAGAGACCTTGAGAGCTGAGCTGAGGTCTCCATAGACAAAACTTGCCGACGCTCAGGGACCTTGAGACGTTGAATCAGTCGTAAGAGATGTCAACAGAGCAACAAGAAAGAGCTGAGGCCTTTATAGACAACCCGGTGGTAGATCATCTCTAAAACGGGCCGCGAGTCCTTCGACTTTCGACTCCCGTCTCTCAGGGACCTTGAGATGTTAAGTCAATCGTATCAAGAAAAGAGCTGAGGCCTCTATAGACAGCCTTCTGGCAAATCATCTCTAAAACGAGCCGCGAGTCCTTCAACTTTCGACTCCCTTCACTCAGAGACCTTGAGATGTTGGATCAATCGTCCGAAATGCCACCAGATCAAGGGAAGAGCTGAGGCCTCCATAGACAACCTTCTGGCAAATCATCTTCAAAACGGGCCGCGAGTCCTTCGACTGTCGACTCCCGATAGCCAGAGACCTTGAGACGTTGGATCACACGTAAGAAATGCCAACACAATAAGAAGAAAAAGCTGAGGCCTTCACAGACTACCCTGTGGTATATCCTCTCCAAAACGAGCCGCGAGCCCTTCAACTTTCGACTCCCGACGCTCAACGACCTCGAGGTCTTTGATCGACCGTAGGAAATGCCAACAGAACAACAAGAAAGAGCTGAGGCCTTCACATGCATCCTTGTGGCAAATCACCTCTTAAACGAGATGTCCTTCGACTCTCGACCTTCAACAGGTTTCCAACTGAATGCGCTCAAGAAACAAATCTCAAGCAAAGAAGGCAGTTGAAAATTACGTCGCCACTGGTGTCCTCCTTCGGCACATCCCCGAGACATATGCTACCCACTCAGTCCTTGTCCTTGTTTCCACGAAGGAATACTCATAAAGACATCACACAAAAATGCGCTCGCGCTCAGCAAAAATTTGCCAACACAACAGGGCACAACGACGACAAAAGCGGACAACAAAGGACACCCCGACATCCTTTGACAACTCACTTGTGTTCCACAAATTGGTAGGCAAAGTCACACAAATTGCGTCCAACACCGGCCTCGGCGGCCGTTGACAATTGAGACTTCAACGCTGCACCATTCGCAGCACCGTTCCTCGAGGAAGACGCTGTTGTTCACTTAAAAGGATCACTCACTTATTGTGCCGCGCGCACAATGGCTGGCAAATCATTGCCGTGAAAAGGACAATTATCATCCACAAAAGCGACCATGATGAGCGTCGTGTCCTGTGAACAGCGATGAATGCAAGGGATCAGTACTCGCAGCGGGATAAGTACATCCCATCGGCAAAAAGAGCAGATGTCCTGCTGTCTTGTTATCCTGTAACCATTATTGGACTTATCCCTCTGCGATCGGGCAGAGAAAAGGATCCTTGCGAGATAGTCTCAAGCTAACAAGAAGCAATTGCGCTTTTGTTTGCTTCTCCGGGTCTTCCCTCGGGTCTCTTTCTGTTTTTGGCAAACAGCAACTGCACAACATCCTGGAGATTATTTCACAGGTAAGGAGATTTACCAGGGGAGGGGGCTATTGTGCATTCACTCCTCTTCAAAACGGTTCCACCGGGCACGACGAAAAGAAAGGAAATCCATCGAACAAAAGGAGAAGAAATTGCGCGTCTCACTGACCAGTGGCCATGGGCAAGGAACCGGACTGGGAGATGGGGTCCTCCTGTGCACACAAAGACGGTAGCCGATTACGAGTCTCTGCAGGCGCAATCTGCGGTAGCACAATAGATTGACCGTTTTGAATTGAATGCAGTTTTCTGGTGATTTAGGGATGGATGGATGGATGAAAGGCAGCAGGGACGCTGTCGTGGTGACTGACATCTTGTTTTTTTTTTTTGTCTGACTGGCGCAACAGGATGTTGACATCAAAGTGAGTTCCAAAGACGAAAACATTTCAATTGAGGAACTCTAAGGGAGCGAGTGTGGAAGAGGGGAGTCTTTGTTTGCGAAAATTGCTGGAATGAGTTGACGATGGAGGGAGACGATGGAGAAAGACGCTTCCCCGAAACTCTAAGCGATCGGGTGTAGAAGGATGGAGCCTTTGTTTGAAGAGGAAATCACTGCAAGGAGCTTGGTGATGGAGAGAGAAGCGAGAAAGACGCTCCTTCGAAGCTCTATGCGATCGAGTGTGGAAGAGGAGAGTCTTTTTTGCGAAAATCAACGAAAGGAGTTGGGGATTAATTGTGAAAGACCTTCCCCGAAACTGCAGTCAATAACGAGACCCAGCCAGTGACTAAGCCACGCTCAGGCGGAGAAGAACCTAAACCAACTTGATTTCCGAAGCAGGTTAGAGAACCATAGTGCCAGTAAGAGGGACTTCTTGGTTGACTTCCAGGTCCATCACAGACTGCGTCAGTTTTTGAAATTTCCTGGCTCAATCTCAGCTTGAGGTCGCTCCTTAATGATTTGGTTTGAAAATAACCTTTGCCTCGTGGTTTTCTTGCCTCAAGAGTCTGTCTATCGTGTTAAAGACTTGTTGGTTCAGGCCCGGGACTATGGCGGCATCATTTCCTGGTTTAATCTCGGTTTAAGGACACTCCTCAACGATTTGGTTCGAAATTTAACCTTCGCCTCATGGTTTCCCTGCCTCAAGACCCTTCATCTGCTATTCGGACTGAAATTTCCCATTGGCCTTATGGCCTTCTGATCTCAAGCTCGGCTTAATGATTGTCTTTGGCTACCAAGCTCAGATTTTTAAAGTGAGACGTTAGAAATTATGCTTTCCTGCCTCAAAGCTCTTCATCTGTTATTTGGACCGAATTTCCACATAGGCCTTAGGGTCTTCTCCTCCTAAGCTCGGCTTGGAGGATTTCCTTTGACCGTTTCTCCAAAAAAATTAAGTCAACTCAAATGGATGGAGAACGCAGAGAAAGTTTGCATTGTCAGCAGCTGTTCAACAAACCATCGCTTTCGCTCCATTTGTTTAGTTCCATCCCCACTTTCCGGTGCACACATAAAATGAAATCTGTAATCCCTCACTAATCCCTCCAGCTTGTGTCAGCAGCGCTCGTTATCACCACCAGCTTGCTGACCTTGATTCCGTGCACTCCTCTCCTCGTAATCATTCAAATTGCATTCCATTCCGACATCGATTCGCTGATACCTCAGTTCATCCATTAGTCACGTACGATGGCGTGGTGGCGGCAGTTGTGGCACGGCACAAAAACCACGCAAAAATCCATGGCCAAGGTCTAGCGACACGTTCCGCATGAATGCACTTCCGAAGACTCCCAACACCACGTCGCACACCACTCGATGCTCACCAGCCAGCCCGCCAGCCAGCCAGCCAAGTGACAACCATTGTCTCGTTTCACTGAGCAGCCGTGAAGCGTTTCCAAGGCACGTCAACAGTTCGTCGTGGGAACTGGCCCCCGAAACCGAATTTTATGCAAATCCCTCTCGTATCTCCGTGTTTTGTTAAACTTCCCGATAAATTCTGGTCAACCTGGAGTCGGAATCTCAAACGCAGCGCGTATGTAAATCGAGGGCGTCCGTCTTGGGTCTTCGGAGCGACTCGGGGTCGAAGATCGGTCAACGGTTCGGAGGAGTGACCTGTCAGGCGTGAATAATGTCTGCTGGAGGAAAGGGTGAACTTTCTTGTTGATGTCTGCGGAGAGAGTGGCCATCTAATTGGAAGTTATGCGTTCTTGCGATGGTCTGAGGCGGTATTTTGTTTCAATTTCTGTCAGGCGGGGGTAGATAAAGACAATTGTGGGAACAGAGTGCGGGAGATTTGCTTCTGGGAGCGATGGGAACGGAAGAAGGGAGCAGCAGTGTTCCCAGACGCTTAAGTTTCTTGGAGCCAATGAAACGGAAGAAGGAAGCAACAGCGTTGCCAGGCTCTTGTGGTTCGTGGAGCCAATGGAAAGGACGAAGAAAGCAGCAGCATTGACAAGCGCTTGTGGTTCTAGAAGCCAATGGAACGGAAGAAGGGAGCAGCAGCGTTGCCAGATGGTTCTGGTTCTTGGTGTCAACGGAACGGAAGAGGAAGCAGCAGCGTTCCCAGGCTCTTGTGGTTCTTAGAACCAATGGAACGGACGATGGAAGCAGCAACGTTGCCAGACGCTTGTGGTTCTTGGAGCCAATGGAACGGACGAAGGAAGCAGCAACGTTGCCAGACGCTTGTGGTTCTTGGAGTCAATGGAAAGGAAGAAGGAAGCAGCAGCGTTGCCAGGACGTGGTAGATAAAGACGCTTGTGGGAGCAAAATGCGTTGAGATTTGGTTCTTGGAGCCAACGGAACGGAAGAAGGAAGCAGCAGCGTTGCCAGGCGCTTGTGGTTCTTGGAGTCAATGGAAAGGAAGAAGGAAGCAGCAGCGTTGCCAGGACGTGGTAGATAAAGACGCTTGTGGGAGCAAAATGCGTTGAGATTTGGTTCTTGGAGCCAACGGAACGGAAGAAGGAAGCAGCAGCGTTGCCAGGCGCTTGTGGTTCTTGGAGTCAATGGAAAGGAAGAAGGAAGCAGCAGCGTTGCCAGGACGTGGTAGATAAAGACGCTTGTGGGAGCAAAATGCGTTGAGATTTGATTCTTGGTGCCAATGGAACGGAAGAAGGAAGCAGCAGCGTTGCCAGGCGCTTGTGGTTCGTGGAGCCAATGGAACGGAAGAAGGAAGCAGCAGTGTTGCCAGGACGTGGTAGAGAAAGACGCTTGTGGGAGCAAAATGCGTTGAGATTTGGTTCTTGGAGCCAAGGGATCGCAAGAAAGAAGCAGCAGCGTTGCCAGACTGTAAGAATGGTTGTGGAGTTGCCAGACTGTGAGAACAAGCTCATAAATCGTGGAAAATCCCAGAAAAAGTCACACTAAATCCACTTGCCACCTTGTCTCCTCTGTCTTCCCGCACAAATCTGTCCACGAACACATTGTCAGCGATGTCAGCTGAGATTATGGTCAACAAACAGTCGCAGGAAAAGGCTGCATATGGCAAGCAGCTTATCGGCTGGTGTTCCCTTCGGTAATCACGCAAAAATCGACAACATCTGGATGTCAACAGTGCAGTCACCACCTCTGATCCCCTCGGCAATCTCCGTCCGACCACACTCAGCAGCGACACCTTATCGCGTCCGGATTTGCTTGCGACATATGTCACAAATGCAGCACCACCCCACGGACATCGGTCGTGTGTGTTTATTGGAAAATCCAAATCCTCAAGGATTGCCCGCTTGTTCAACAGCGAGTACACGACTTGTTCCGCTAAGCCCCGTCGAGCGGTGATTGCCACTCTGGATCGCGTAGTGGGTGAGTGCTCATTTGGCAAGCTGACAAGTGGACCGTGAGGTCGTCGTGTCCGATGGTCGTCCGAGGGATGAAGCGCTCAATTCGATTTCAGAGATAACCACCGTTCCGTATGGGAATCCTCATCCGTGTCGTTATGTTTCGAAAAATCTCTCTCTAATTGGAATGCATAGAAGTGTCCTTTAAGGATATTTACTGTCAGACCACATTTTCCAAAGCAACTCGGAGAGGGGGAGGAGATGAGGAACTCTGCGCTGTGCTCCAGAGCTCGAGGAAAGTAGGACAAACATGAAACACTGTGCGAGAGTGTGTGTGTCAGTGGGGGAGAAGAGTGGCACATTCATTGACTCCAGTGACTGCATTTAAAGGACACAACATGAGGATACCGTTCTCCGTGTAAGTTCTGTGACTCGTGACTCGTGAGTCTCCCGAGTCCCCGACGCTCCGACCACCCCCGGTGGCACAAGCAGAAGCGCATACAGCAATTTGCTTTGCAGCTGTTTCCACACTCGCTGTCTCCACAGGATTGAGGGGTCCTTGCCTCAATTTCGCATGGGAAATTTAAGGAGAATTATAAAATTTTTAATGCCATTAAAAAGTTTTCTCCTCACACCTCCTCGCACACGCCCACCCACACCCTCGTCCTGCTCGGTGCACAGGGCACAATAGCTTACAGGATACCGAGAGTGCACTTGTGTGCACGAGAGAAATTAATGTCATTCAGGACGGGGCGCGAGAGGAGACGATGGATGGGGCGGCGAGGCTGAGTGTCTGTCATCCTCCTCCTTGTGGTGGGTGCACATGTGTGTGTGTGTGTGGAGATGTGATTTTTAAATTGAAGCGGTTTTCTACTCTTGATCCTGGTGCTAGTGGTGGTGCTGCTGCTATTTGAGGAGTAATCCTTTTAATAGTTTTTATCCTTCCTTTTGACAGTATCACCCATTCAGCAACGACATCCGGCAACGACCAGGAGATAAATGCACGTGTGAATGCATACGAAACGTGATACTTAACGCACTCAAAGGATTACACTCACGAATTATATTATCACTGGTGTATCCTTGCACACTCTCGCTCTCTGTTTGCTTCTCCCTCTCTCGCTCCCTCTCCCTCTCAGTCTCCCTCCCTCTCACTCTGTCACTCTGGCCAAAAACTTGAAAAGGGTTATTGTGGAGAGTTTGTCATTAAAACAGATGTTAGCAAACAGGATTAATTATCCTGACGTTTATTCTTCCTCCCTCGCGCTCTCGGTTGTACCGTTTAAATGAATGGTTTCAATGGTATTTTTTTCTCCCCTCCCTCTCTCGCTCTCGTTTTTTCCGGTTTTTGTTCTCCTTTTGGAGAGATAACGTGGACTAATTATTCAAAAAGGACATTAATTACTTGTATCATGTATTTCGTGTTCGCGTTGTTGTTGGCCCCCGTTGGTGGCCGTGGTGCGGATGATAGTGGCTGAAGGTGGTGCTGATGGCGATGACGATGGCTGTGGCTGGTGACTGGTGGATGGTGGTGGTGCTGTTTGAAGTGTGACGCATTCAGAGTTGATAAAAGGATATAAACACTCACTTCAGCTCTTAAGGACTGCCAACTGGAGTTGTTCACTTTTGAAAGAGTTCAATGATTAATGGTGCCGTGAGATGGTGGCTGTGTGTGTGTGTGGGAGGATGGCGGTGAATTTTATGAGCAAAGAGTGTGGATTGTTAATGAGCTTGCGGCTGAGTTATGACAGAATGAATGATTTATCGATGAGGGCTTAGGGATATCAAGAAGCTCAAAGGGGTGGTGGTATTCAAAGAGAAGACCACATGTCTGTTCAGGAGATATCAAGAAGCTTAAGCGGCTAGTGGGGTTCAAAATCGACCATACGCCTGCTCTTGGAATTCCTTATCCGGAGAGGATCAGGGACCGTCATCCTTGGTATGATTTCCTGATTTCACTCTCGGAACATTTCAAATTCCGTGGTTTCAGAAAACAGTCCTCCTTGAGCCGTAGAGGAAGGACAGTCTTTCTCTCGTATCCCTCCATCTTCTTCTTAAAGAGTTGGTGACGTTCAACCACCCTCCTGTTCTTGGAGTTCCTTATCCGGGGCCGCTTAAGGACCATCATTCAAACGGGGTCTCGGCGTGATTTCCTGATTTCACTCTCGAAATATGTCCAATTCTGCTGTTCCAAAAAGCAGTTCTCCTTGAGCCAGAAAGTGAGGAGAGTCTTTCTCTCGTTTCCTTCCAACTTCTTCTTCTTCTTCTTGTGGCGCTTTAGTTCGTTATGGCCCTGGTAGTCAACAAAGAAGCTGACTGCGGCTCGGTGCACGTACGTCAAAAACAATTGTTTGCTGCCACCTAACTCCCAAAATCTAAGCTTGCCAGCCAAAGACAGTTATCAAGCCGAGCTTGAGATGAGAAGGCCCTAAGGCCAATGGGAAATTTCAGTCCGAATAGCAGATGAAGGGTCTTGAGGCAGGAAAACCATGAGGCGAAGGTTAAATTTCGAACCAAATTGTCGAGGAGTGTCCTTAAGCCGAGATTGAGCCAGGAAATGCAAAAACTGACGGCGTTAAGGTTTGTGATGGACCTGGGCTTCAACCAACTAGTCTCTCCAGCTGGCACACGCTTCATGCAGTTGCATCCACTCACGGACGTCAGGTTTGGCTGAGGTCCTTCTCCGCTTGTGTCTGTCATCGTTTTCGTAGGCGTTCAAGTTCGTTGACCTCAACCAACAACCCTCTCCATCTTCTACTTATTCTTGTGGCGCTATAGTCCGGCATGGACCTGGGACTCAACCAACAAGCCTCTCTAGCTGGCACGATAGTTCGGTAGCTGTCTCCAGTTTTCGTTCAGGTCCTTCTCCACTTGTGCCCCCTGAATAGTCACCGTCATCCGTTACGTTGTCCGTCGCGTATGATTGGGTCTGGATTTTGACTAAGTCTGGACCTCGATTGTGTCATTGGTTGAGGTCCTTTTCCACTTGTGAACACCACGACGATTTTCGACGTCCTCTGTTGCCTTGTCCCTGGGAGACTGACTGGGCCTCGTCCTTGACCGTAGCTCTGACATCAATGGGAACTCGCTGACAGCACATCAGCCCACCTCAAGGGCGTCAAAAAACGAATGTTCCTTACCAAATCACTTGCCATATCTGACCTCATCGCAGTTTTTCCTAAATATATCCCTCGTTTAACGGTAAATCAGACCCTTCTTTCACTCATTCTCTAGAGCATGACCTTCTTCACAAATCCGTCCTTTATCATTTTTTCGTAAAACGTAAAACCTATTCCGAGATACAAGCCATCCAAAAAGATAGTCCCTCTCAAAAGGTTCCCTAGAGTGACACATCTGAGCCCAATTTCTGAGTTGAATATCTTTGATTTTCCCCAGACTTTTTGGTGAATGGAGAGAAAATGTGCATTTCCCTGCAGAGAATCTACCGAATTTTGTAAATATCTCGAAAACGCCTCGAAGGATTCAAATGAAAATTGGAACACTCAAGGGACATTCCTCGGTCTATAAAATGGCGTATTCGATGTCTTTGAAGGACCTTCCGTTTCAAGGACATTTGGGACGGAACCTCAAAATGGTATGTTTCACTGAGTTATCTTTGGGAAAAGGATGCAATAAGTGACAAATCATTCGTTTTCTTGACTGCATCCTGAAGGATTTTCTATTTTTCAGAAAATTGATCATATCCTTTTTTTCTGTGGGATAAATGGTTTCAGAGATTTTTGAAGTCAAAGGGGGATGTGTTCAATCGGAAGGTATTCAGTCGTAGTTTAAAGAAACTTCTCCACTCACATCGGCTCGTCCTGGACAAAAGGTGTCTTAGGCAACATCGTGAACGGAATGATGAAGAATGTAAAGGACACAGTTCCCCTTATCAATCTCAAGTAAAAAGAAAGACTAGACTCGTCACTTTCCAGCTCTTTCCCGTCAAAACAAAAATAGAAATCGTCTCCACCTCATCGAGGTGACAATCCGCCACGATGACACCTGTCAGCAGTAAAACCAAATTATCCGACATGCCAGCGAGTGTGTTTTCTGTGCCCTCAAAAATCAGATCAGATTACTCGTCAAAGCACGAGATATGACAAGTCAATACCGTACCGGTTAACCGTACAGTTAACTGTTTTCCCAGGCAACACGACACCTCACACCGAGTGTAGAGTTTCCAAACGTCATCATCATCGTCACCGTCACGTCCACCCTTTGGCAGCTCTGCCAGTCGCTTTTGATTCATTGGCCACACGAACACTAAACAGATTCAGCCGAAGCCCCGCACATGTTCGTGGTGTTTGGTGAGCGTGCACGCACCCCAGCCCCTGTACGGGGCCCAAACAAAACTCTCAAAACTGACAAGACTCGTAAAAACGAAAATTTCCAACAATAAAACTTCGATTTCCAATCACAAGCCATTAACATCACCCTCAGAGGTGCACGTAATTATATCGGACTTCTTCGCCCATTAAAAATCGATTTCCATCGCCTTAGGAGCCGGGAATGCAATCAAAGTCTGTTCGTCTGATTCCAGAGCCGATGACATGCATCCGAGACTGGCGGAGTGCTTCCTCGCGCTCTCTCTCAGCCCGTCACATCGTCGAGGCCATAAATTCTCCCCCCGCCGATCCTCGGGAAGACCAGAAACAGAAGCAGATTGCGTCGTCTAATGCTGTGCCGTTTGTGGATCCCCGTGTGTCTTCTGCTCCAATGCACACACCGTCGTCGGCGGCGGCAGAGAGTCCATAAAATCCAATCAGTGCTCGTCGGAGGGATGGAGGGTGGGTGGGAGGAGGCCACGAAAAAAGAGAACAGAGAGAAAACGTCAAGACATCAGCGAGTGCCGCAAGGGTCGGAGGTGGGTCTGGTGTTTACAAGTTCACTCTTTGTCCGCCCCGGAGTTGTGTGGGTACGCGTATTTCCGTGGCTTTTGTCGGAAGTTTCGTTGTACGCCTCGCGGCGGTGTGCACGTGCGTTGTACACGCGTTCAAGTTCACCAGCATCGAAGGGCAGCCATCACGCACAGCAGGACGTGACTGCGGGATGGTGGGCGATCTTTGAACTCGGCGGTGTGCACTTGAGGCGAGCGGCCCGTTTCACCTGACAACCGACGACGACGCGCGGTGCGTTAATAGACACGCCGATAATGACTGCGTCGGTGACAGTGACCTGCTTTGTTTGTTTAACCGATAAACAAGGCCACACGAGTTCACATGCACACGAGGAAGAGTAACCTTCCTTCCGACAGTCAAGTCAAGAGCAAGTCGGCGAGCCACTTGACGCAGTGTACACAAATGCGACGAGGTAAACACGAGATCTTTATCGGACGGACGATGACAAACGGGCTTGGCGTACACACACGCGAAGGCATCTGAAGTGGAAGAGGAAGCGGAGGCGAAGAAATGGATCCTGATCTGGTGGAGGGACACTGTAAACAGACGAGAGGCCCTGTTGATGTACCCTATGGAGAGGGAGGTTTCCTCGGAAGTAAACTGCGAGGAAACGCGTCGGAGGTTAGAGACCTCAAGTGGAGGCTATGTAAACAATGATGAGTAGGATAGAAGGCAGAAAAGAGAGCCAGAGCCAGAGGCAGGGGTGGAGACAGAGCCGGAGCCAGGGCGTGGGCCCGAGCCAGAGCCAGAGCCGGAGCCAGAGCCAGAGCCAGAGCCAGAGCCAGAGCCAGAGCCAGAGCCAGAGCCAGAGCCAGAGCCAGAGCCAGAGCCAGAGCCAGAGCCAGAGCCAGAGCCAGAGCCAGAGCCAGAGCCAGAGCCAGAGCCAGAGCCAGAGCCAGAGCCAGAGCCAGAGCCAGAGCCAGAGCCAGAGCCAGAGCCAGAGCCAGAGCCAGAGCCAAAGCCAGAGCCAGAGCCAGAGCCACAGTCAGAGCCAGAGCCAGAGGCACAGTCAGAGCCAGAGCCAGAGCCAGAGTCAGAGCCAGAGGCACAGTCAGAGCCAGAGCCAGAGGCACAGTCAGAGCCAGAGCCAGAGCCAGAGCCAGAGCCAGAGCCAGAGCCAGAGCCAGAGCCAGAGCCAGAGCCAGAGCCAGAGCCAGAGCCAGAGCCAGAGTCAGAGCCAGAGCCAGAGCCAGAGCCAGAGCCAGAGCTAGAGCCAGAGCCAGAGCCAGAGCCAGGGCCAGGGCCAGGGCCAGGGACAGAGTCACAGAGTCACAGAGCAACAGAGCCACAGAATGACAGAGGCGTTCTCCGCTGGCATCAGAAACCAGAAGTCTTGTCGAATCCGTGGCCTTGGAAGTTGCCTACCCCAATTTCCCTTGAAAATCTCCAACCTCGCTCTACAATTCGTGGTCTCTCCGCTGCACCATTCCATTTCCCATCCCCCGAGCACTTTGTGTCAACTTTTTGACATCTCCCCCGACGACACAAAGCGTCTGTTCATCAGAGCCCGTCGAAAACCATCGCCACCGTACCCTATGCGCTGGCTCAGGAGAAAAATACCAAACAAATCCCTGATCCTTATCTCTCTCTAATCGTTTTAAAGTGCTCCTGGATGTGAACGATGCTTTATTCTTTCCTCTCCGCATATCCTTGCTGAAAACTTTTCTCCCCTCCGAGGGAGGGGGCGGGGCGTTTATTATTTCGTTTTTTTCTCCGCGCTCCTCCCCCTGAGACGACACATCTGAGAGAGGAGAGGGATGTGGATGACTTTGTGGAAGTTGTTCACCTCCTTCGACGTCCCGGCTCCTTCCGCTGTGACTTGAGAGAAAAGAAAAACTGTAACTTTCACGGGGCAAAGAGCAAAGCAAATAGAAAGCGAACCGGGAGTGGAGGAGGAGGCGGAGGAGGAGGAAGGAGATTATTTTGTTGTTTAGTGATTCTGCTTTTGAATTGTTGAAAGGATCCGACCGAAGGTTTGTTTGTCCTCCACTTTGTGGCTGATGTTTGTCAAATTTTCAAATGTCATCAGATAACCGACATGACAGATAAGCTGGAGGAGGGGTGGAAGGGGAAGGGGCCTCTGCTAAGCACTTTTATGGTCCAAGACGCTCGAGGCGGGCGAGTAAACAGTTCTGTTGTGTCAGTTGGAGGTGATCGAGTGTTGGGAAGTTCACAGAACTGACACGATGGATTCGGAGTGAGGTGGGCAGAGAGGATGAAGACCAGAGAATAACCCCTGCGTCCAGTCTCTGCACTGAATTGAAGGCTCACTCAATAACGAATTGCCCCCAAAAAACAAGTTGTTCTCGAACGTAATGACCTGTCACGGAGCAGACGTACTTTTGTGTCTTTGCACGCGCCACATGCGAACCCATCCATCCACATAATTGCCGCCGCCACAACGTGCCATGCCATGCCACGACGACGGCCGACAGGCATGTCCGCGAGAAACGCTGTAATTAAGCGCCAGACACTTTGTCATCATCTCTCTGCCGTTCGGCGGCGGCGGCGGCGGCGTGCTGTTGCGGCTCCAGAGACCGTGCACGCGTGCCTTCATCTGTTTTGCGAATTTCTACAAACACGACCCTGCACGTTGACAGCTAATTGATTTGCAAACATTCGTCCGAAGCGTCAGTTCCTGCTTTCGCTTCGATCTGTCAGAAGGCGACTCCATTCGGCGATGACGTAAAAAATGACAGCGAATCGGAGGAGGAGTTGGTCAGTCTTTGACTTGATTGCAGTCTGGACGAGGTGGGGGTCAAGGGACAGGAACCGCAAAGACCTAGTCAATCCAAGGATCATAATGAATTACCAGCTGGAACCACACACACACACACACACCCGCACAGGGAAGACCCCTGAGTGACATATTTTTTAATTAAATGCAACCGACAATTTATTGTGTGGCCAGTGGTGGGGTGGCCGAGGGGTGGGGGTTTTTATTTTGGCCAATAACACGAAGAGAGACTAAGTCTCGGTGCGGTGAAGGCGTGTGCCCCCCAGCTTGTTCGTATGAAAGACAAACGACACGACAGCAAACGAGGCGATGTCGGAAACGATGACAGCGACCCACGAAACTACTGCGCCCCAGAGAGGGAGGGAGAGGGGAGCGGATGAGGGTGCAGAGGATGAGGATGGGATAGGGAGGATTCGGTCGTAACGAGGTGCATAAAACCGCACATAAAACTGTGTTTCTGTCTAGAAAATAATGGGATATTTTTAGCCGCAGCACTACTTCGACCGCAGAGGGTGGGGGAATGTTAGGACAACTGAGGGGGGAGGGGGAGAGATGGTTGTTGTTGATGTTGTTAGTGGCAGAGGGTGCCTGGGAGTCTTGGAGGTAAGTACATCATTTTTACTGCTGCTCTCGAAGGGAAGTGGGGGCGGGCGATGTGTTGAGTGTGGAATGTGTTTGGTTGCAGTGGCGTAGGACAAATGGAATCAGGATGAGACATTAAACGGGCAGTTTGGTGGATGGAGAAGGACACAAGGATCTCCAGTCTCCCTGACCAGTGAAGGGAGACGCAGTCCTTTTTATGGAAAAATAATGACTTTTCCTCTGTTGGAGTCGATTTTTCGGATTTGATTTGACAGATGAGCTGCATGGCGCCATCTTGTGGAGCATATCCTGAGCCAGAACCAGTGCCAGAGCCAGAGCCAGAGCCAGAGCCACCGCCAGAGCCAGGGCCAGAGCCAGAGCCAGAGCCAGAGCTAGAGCCAGAGCCAGAGCCAGAGCCAGAGCCAGAGCCAGAGCCAGAGCCAGAGCCAGAGCCAGAGCCAGAGCCAGAGCCACAGCCACAGCCACAGCCACAGCCACAGCCACAGCCACAGCCACAGCCACAGCCACAGCCACAGCCACAGCCACAGCCACAGCCACAGCCACAGCCACAGCCACAGCCACAGCCACAGCCACAGCCACAGCCAGAGCCAGAGCCAGAGCCAGAGCCAGAGCCAGAGCCAGAGCCAGAGCTAGAGCCAGAGCCAGAGCCACAGCCACAGCCACAGCCACAGCCACAGCCACAGCCACAGCCACAGTCATAGCCACAGCCACAGCCACAGCCACAGCCACAGCCACAGCCACAGCCACAGCCACAGCCACAGCCACAGCCACAGCCACAGCCACAGCCACAGCCACAGCCACAGCCACAGCCACAGCCACAGCCACAGCCACAGCCACAGCCACAGCCACAGCCACAGCCACAGCCACAGCCACAGCCACAGCCACAGCCACAGCCACAGCCACAGCCACAGCCACAGCCACAGCCACAGCCACAGCCACAGCCACAGCCACAGCCACAGCCACAGCCACAGCCACAGCCACAGCCACAGCCACAGCCACAGCCACAGCCACAGCCACAGCCACAGCCACAGCCACAGCCACAGCCACAGCCACAGCCACAGCCACAGCCACAGCCACAGCCACAGCCACAGCCACAGCCACAGCCACAGCCACAGCCACAGCCACAGCCACAGCCACAGCCACAGCCACAGCCAGAGCCAGAGCCAAAGCCAAAGCCGGAGACAGAGCTTGGAACAGAGCCAGAGCCAGAGCCAGTGCCAGAGCGAGAGCGAGAGCTAGAGCCAGAGCCAGAACTGATTTGATTTGACAGATGAATTGCTTGACGCCATCTTGGATCTAGTGTCAAAGCGGATCTGAATCTTTAAGACTTAAGACTTTCATCTGTCCTCTGTCATCTTTCATCTGTCATCTGTCATCTGTCATCTGTCATCTGTCATCCGTCATCTGTCATCTGTCATCTGTCATCTGTCATCTTTCATCTTTCATCTGTCATCTGTCATCTGTCATCTGTCATCTGTCATCTGTCACCAGTAACGAACCACATTTTCCCCTCATCGAGTCCGAAGTACCCCATCACCCCTTTGTCGGCCTCCGCTACTGCATCTCGTGCCCTGCTGTCATACATTTTCCAAGCACTTATCCGCACTTGCCACCAATTAATGTGTTTCACTGCAAAACCAAAACCAATTTTTCCACCGAGACCAAGTGATGCACCTCCTTCAACTGTATTTCACCTCCCCCTCCCCCGCCCCCGCCACCTCCACCTCAATCGAATGCCAAACAGATTGCACCGGCACTGACAACTCCACAATCACGTCACGATGACAGACACTCACACTCCGCCAACGTGACAATGTGGCGCGGCAGTTGCAGCCAGCCAGACCTAGACCATAGACCAGTCATCACCATCACTGGAAGCGTCGTTTTCCTTGAGTCTCTTAACGTCCAATTAATGTTCGTCTCGATGTGTCACATCGCAGACCCTCACCCAAGGCGGGAGAGGACACACGATTTACTGCCGCAGAGCCACGTCGTCATAATCATTGACAAGATAATCATGTGCGCCCGAGGGCGATGTGAAAGCACTTCCGCGCTGCTCAGCTCTTAACGATGGACGATTGACAGAAGCCAAACAAGGGCTAGGCAGCACCCAGACACGCTACCCGAAGTGCCCCTCGCCGAATGGAATTACCACACAGACACTGGGCGGGGGGCAAGGGGAGCGCGGTTTGCAAATTCACTTGTCACGAGATGGGCGGCGAAACAGCGTGTTTTATGAGCCGGACGGCTGACAGCCCGTGGGTGGAGCGCACGTCGCTTAGAAGTGTGTCAGTCTATTCCGAGGGACACCTCCTGGGTGTGCTGGGGGTGCACTCCCGATAGTCCCCGAAATGAGCAATCAGCAGACATCATCGAAAGCCCCTGAGCCAGGGTCCGCGTGTCAATCGGATCCCCGGATGCGTGTTGACTCGCAATCCGATCCAGACCGTTCATCCGTAACATCAACATCTCATCAACATCCAAGGGGGTTATCTCCGAATCATTTTCAATTTCCCAGGACGCGCACTCGCTCCCCAACAGCGACGGCGGCGGAGGGACGGCGAAAGTGTGAATCAATTGAGTGAAAATCCTGTCAAACAGAAATCACTTTCCTGACAATCATTCACCTCGCCCCGCCTCGCACGTCGGGGGCACGTACTCCCACACGAGCGCTCCATAATCATCATCATCATCGACATCGCCAACATCCGACCCTCCACCCGGTGCGGGGGCACGACGACGTGAGCGAAGCCCTCGCCGGAACGTGTGTGCAATAATCGAATGTTATCGGGCATGTTCGAGCAGAGCATGTGGGGCGAGGTTACACCCCGAATGTCCTTCCTCCAGCCGCAGCACACGTGATTAACGTGATCAATAAAAACGTAACCCCCGAGCGGGCGTTGGATAAGACGGGAGCATATGCATAACAGTGCATTATAACGGCGCATAAAGTTGATGGGAGAGAGAGAGAGAGAGACGTTACGACTTTATGCGATGGAGTGGCCACGTGGGGTGTGGACTAGCCAGGAACTGGGGTGCCTTTCAGTGGCCTGAAGTGGATGATGAGGTCTGGAAGCGTTGTAGAGGAGAGCCCAGTGCCCAAAAGAAGGTTAGACCCGTGATCGACTCAAGCCCTAGTAGGAACTGAAACCTGACTCCAGAAGTCAGAGGCACAGCCAGAGCCACAGCCACAGCAAGATCCCCAGCCAGAGCCACAGCCAAGGCCAGAGTTAGACCTAAGGCCAGAGCCAGAGCCAGAGCCAGAGTCAGAGACAAAGACAGAGCCAGGGACAGGGCCTGAGCTATAGCCACAGCCAGAGCCAGAGCCAAACCCAGAGCCAGAGCCAGAGCCAGAGCCAGAGCCAGAGCCAGAGCCAGAGCCAGAGCCAGAGCCAGAGCCAGAGCCAGAGCCAGAGCCAGAGCCAGAGCCAGAGCCAGAGCCAGAGCCAGAGCCAGAGCCAGAGCCAGAGCCAGAGCCAGAGCCAGAGCCAGAGCCAGAGCCAGAGCCAGAGCCAGAGCCAGAGCCAGAGCCAGAGCCAGAGCCAGAGCCAGAGCCAGAGCCAGAGCCAGAGCCAGAGCCAGAGCCAGAGCCAGAGCCAGAGCCAGAGCCAGAGCCAGGGAGCCACTGAGCCACTAGAGCACTGCTAGTATAAGAGCTGGAGAAAGTGTTTGATCCAGAGCCAGAGCTACACCCGACTGTAGGCAAAGCCAGGCTTGGAATCGGAGCCAGGGCCACATCTGGTGCTGGAGCCAGTATAAGAATCAGAGCCAGAGCCGCGACTAGTTTCAGAGCTACAGCAAGAGCCATATCCGCTACGAGATTCGGAGCCAGAGCTGGAGCCAGTGTCTGAGCGGCAACCAAAGCAAGGACCAGAACTTGGTCCTCTGCTGACGCAAGAGCGAGAGTTGTAGCACTTGGCTTGAGCTATGCACTTGTCTAGAGCTAGGAACTCGGCTTGAACTAGGCACTTGACTAGAGCCAGGCACTCGGCTAGAGCTGGACACTCGACTAGGATTGGGCTTGAGCTTCAGTTAAAGCTCGACTCAAGTTAGCGTCAGCTCCAGAGCCAAAGAACTACTTCCCTCCTCTTGCAGAATTTCAAGCAACCCTTACAAACGCCACTGTTGCGCCAGCACAGCACTCCCTCCACCCAATCATCAGCCCCTTTCGAATGTGAGCACCCAATGAACTGCATGGCAAAAGTTATGAGCGCCCCCATCCACCGATTCACATGTCCTCCTGGGGAGTTTTTATCCTTTTCCTTTGTCTTAACGTCAATCCCACCCCTCGGCCGGGATTACCGCAGCACAGACTGCCACTGCCGCTCAGACTGGTGAGCTTCTTAAGGCTAAAACGCGAACCCGAAGTGTAATACTTCAGCGCGATGAGTTATGGCTGCACTCTGGGACGGCAAGGATCTCTCACTCGTTCAGTGTGGAATTTTAATGAGAAAATATTGTGCGATTGTTCTGCGAGTGCCCGAGGGGGGAGCACAAAGCAGGAAAGGAGTTCCCCGAGAATAGGTGGAACCAATTGTTCTGAGTCGACCGAAAAGGACAATCAATCATATCTTCGAAGTGGATATGTGTGGGGGCGGGAGGGGATATTAATTGACGATCAGAATGTGGTCACGACTTGTGGCCGCAACCCTTCACATGTGGGTGTGGACGGGCACGTGTGCTGCCATAAGGAAAACAGTTGTTAACATATCCGCAAGGAGCGCAATTTATCATCCTTATGCAGTGGCATGGCAGGCTGCTGCTCGGTGAGGAGTGAGCAAGTGAATGAGCTGCAATGACCGATGGACAATCGATTGAATGGAGTTCGACTTGGGGGGGAGAACATGAATTGAGAGGGAGTGGAGGACGTTTATTTTGATGATTTGGGGGGAGTGGAGAAGAGCGTGAACGGATAGACGGGTGAGAAGGTTAGGTGAACGATTTGATGTCGTTGACCTGAGGACAGTTGGATCTTGTTGGGGAGTATCCAGGAAAGAGAAGGAAGACGGCCCACGGACGACAGTCGAGCTTTGTAAGGAAACCTAGGGACAAGGGCAACAATCCTGCTCTGTGACGACACCTAGAGGAAGGACGTCCAAGTGCCACAGAGCCAGAGCCACGCACTGGGCTAGAGCCAGAGCCAGAGCCAGAGCCAGAGCCAGAGCCAGAGCCAGAGCCAGAGCCAGAGCCAGAGCCAGAGCCAGAGCCAGAGCCAGAGCCAGAGCCAGAGCCAGAGCCAGAGCCAGAGCCAGAGCCAGAATCAGAGCCAGTGCCAGAGCCAGAATAAGAGCCAGAGCCAGAGCCAGAGCCAGAGCCAGAGCCAGAGCCAGAGCCAGGGCAAGAGCCAGAGCCAGAGCCAGAGCTTGAGTTTGAGTTTGAGTTTGAGTTTGAGTTTATTGTCTTCATAAAGAGATTTACAATTTATAAAACACAATTCAATATCTTATATGCCTCCCAACGTCTCCATGGAGTTATCTCTTCTATGCTGGACGGAACCTTGAAGCGGTAGAGGAGAGTCCATGTAAGATATCGGTTAGCCGTATAAGATTATTATTTAAAACTTTTAAACTAAAATTACATAATATGACAATATGAAATCTGCGAAGCCTAGAGGCTTTTCTGCAGAAGATTATTCAAAAGGAATTCACATCTAGTTCTGAGTAATTCTTGTTAGTTTTAGAACACAAATTAATTCATTGTATATTTTTACAGATTTACATTATTTAATAAGACATAATTTTTTATTTGTCGTTTTCGTGTGTGTATCGGCTGGATATTCCATAGAGAGCGTGGAAGTTGATTAAATATAGTTGGAACCACAAAGGAAAGTTGTCGTCTTCCATATGAGTTGTGGATCCTCGGGATCTTCAAGAGTCCATTTGCCCTTTGTCTGGTGTTGACACAATGGTCGATCGGATGTTTGAATCGTGTGTCGTTGTACGTCTCGTTGATTACATTAAAAAGAAAAAGTTTTTTTACATTTAATATATTTAAGTTTTCGCTTAGATTACACATATTTTCGACATAACAAGTACGATTCTTTGCTCGCCAGAGAATCTTGAATATTCTATTTTGAATCCTTTGAAGTTCCATTATTCTATATTGCGCTGCATTACCCCACGCCGTTATTCCGTACTGAAGTATCGACTCCACCAGAGAGTAGTATACTTGCTTCAGTACTTCAAACG
Organism: Myathropa florea; assembly: GCA_930367185.1. Classification (NCBI taxonomy): domain Eukaryota; kingdom Metazoa; phylum Arthropoda; class Insecta; order Diptera; family Syrphidae; genus Myathropa; species Myathropa florea. Next base: position 41,856,091 of record OV884005.1, on the reverse strand, counting down.
ACGTGTGGTTGCTCAGGTGGTAAAGAGCATATGTCGACTGCCGAAGTCTCCTGCATAAGTACTTTATGTGGTAGTCCCACTTAAAGTTGCAGTCTACTTCCAATCCGAGATATCGATACACGCTAACTGCATCAATATATTCTGCGCAGTCATCTATCTCAGGTGTTTGACGAGACCTGTCCAGGCATTCGAAACTGTGGAACTTTATTTTTATTGGTGTTCTTATTACGTGATATGGACGAATATGCATGACCTTGGTTTTCTTCGAGTTTATAACAAGACCATTATCGTGACACCATCGCTGAATATTTTCGAACTCTGATTGCATGGTTTGAGTGGCAATGTTAATATCTTTGTGGCTCACAATTATGGCCGTATCATCAGCATATTGAAAACCGACGCTCTTTTTCAACACAGACAGCATATCGTTTACATATATGATGAATAGGAGAGGTCCTAGAATCGACCCTTGAGGTACACCAAATTCAACATTTCGTAAATTACTATAGCTGTTCGATATTTTAACTTTGAAATCTCTATCCCGAAGATAACTCGCAAACCAATCCAATGTTCGACCACGAATACCTATCTTCTCCAGCATTTTAATGATGTTCGCGTGGCAAAGTGTATCAAAAGCTTTCTTGAAGTCTAGAAAGATCACCAGCGAGTGGAAGTTCTTATTGAGATTGCTGTTTATATTATTAGCAAATTCACTCAGTAATTGATTTACATTTCGGTTTCTCAGGAAACCATACTGGTTCTTATTTACAATTTGGTATTTGGCAATATAATCATGCAATCTTCTCGCCATTACTTCTTCCAACACTTTGTCAATCGCTGGTAGTATTGAGATAGGACGGTAGTTCGAGACATCGGATTTTTTCCCGGACTTATAGATAGGTCGTACAATGGCTGTTTTAAGTTTCTTTGGAAATTGACTTTCCTCAAAGGACTTAGTCACCAATTGCGTGACTATGGGTGCTAAGACACTCGAGTAGTGTTTCAAGTCCTTAGCCCTGATATTATCTACGCCGGGAGCCTTATTTGCGTTCATCTTGTTCATAATGTTCGTTATCTCGGTTTGCGATACGTGACCAAAGAACATTGACTGAATTGTACTCGTCTCTCTACCATTGTGTGTTTTTATGTTGCATTTGTGAATAATCGACTTTATTTCATCAGTGAATTGTGTAGCCAGAGCCAGAGCAAGAGCCAGAGCCGGAGTCAGAGCCGGAGTCAGAGCCAGAGCCAGTGCCAGAGCCAGAGCCAGAGCCAGAGCCAGAGCCAGAGCCAGAGCCAGAGCCAGAGCCAGAGCCAGAGCCAAGGCCAGGGCCAGAGCCAGAGCCAGAGGCAGAGCCAGAGCCAGAGCCAGAGCCAGAGCCAAGCCAGAGGCAGAGCCAGGGCCAGAGCCAGAGCCAGAGCCAGAGCCAGAGCCAGAGCCAGAGCCAGAGCCAGAGCCAGAGCCAGAGCCAGAGCCAGAGCCAGAGCCAGAGCCAGAGCCAGAGCCAGAGCCAGAGCCAGAGCCAGAGCCAGAGCCAGAGCCAGAGCCAGAGCCAGAGCCAGAGCCAGAGCCAGAGCCAGAGCCAGAGTCGGAGCCAGGGCGAGGGCCTGAGCCAGGGCCTGAGCCAGAGCCAGAGCCAGAGCCAGAGCCAGAGCCAGAGCCAGAGCCAGAGCCAGAACCAGAGCCACAATCCTCCTTTGTGAGGAGGCCTAGAGGAAGGACGTTTACGAGCAAGGAGATCAAGAGGAACCAAGTCTGTTTCCCACCAAGGCTCGTAGAAGGAAGGTGACTACGACCAGCTTAGCGAAGTCCAGGATCTTGAGTTGCTCTGCTTTGAGTGATGATTCATGAAGAATTGGGACTTGAGGTCCTTGAGATCTTGAAATTGACATGAATCCACCTCGTCGACCAAGTGGCTCCAAGTTCCATCGACCAACTGTCTCCAAGCGCCACAATTCCCCGTTGAAAAATCATGGAGTCTAGCTTCTCCTGACAGTCCTCCGTCACCTGATTCGATTTTTGCCTCCAACAGTCGCCGCCAAGTATGCGTCGTAAAATCCCTCGCCCATAAGTTATCCCCTTATGACGTGTCGCAAATAAAAAAACGACGCTGGTATCACTCAATTTCCTGCTCAAGTCGGGCAACCCCCTGCCGGCACTTGTTATCCAGTCGCAATCGAGCGCGACTAATTAACTGAAACGAAATTCCCTCTAGCGCCTGGCAGGTCTCCTTGACCCCATAAACCATCGAGGACCTCGTCAGTGTTCCTTGCCCTCGCCCTCGCCTTCCCAACCACTCTCTCGTCCTGTTCGTCCTTCTCGCCCTCGCCCTCGCCCCCAACCACTCACTCTCTCGTCCTTCACTCGTCGAGCACATCAATTCCCCGTCGTTCACGGTAATAATTAAGAAAAACAAAAAATAAAAACGACGGGCAATAAAACTTCGTCAGGATAATGAGAGACAATAAAATACAACGAAAAAAACTGAATAACAACCGCACCATATAACGGAGAATAAAGAAAACTATGACAATCCCTGGAAAAAGGACATAAATTCATGGCAGGACACGTATGCACGAGAGCAGAATTGGTGTTCCCTCGTCAAGGCGCGTCTATTTTGTTAGCACCTGCTTTTCGTTTAATTCCGTTTGGGGAATAGGACGTTTTTCATTTTTTGATAGACACACGAGAGGACGTCGAAAAAAATTGAACGAACTACGAGAATCTTCCCGCGAGAGGAATCCATCGCCGTTTTGACTTTCACTCCTTTTCGTCCCTCCGACAACGGGGATCCTTGAAACATACGTTTTCTCGAGCATCCTTGTGTGTTTGGAGCTGTGTGCAGCATCGTTGTAGCAACAAGAACCTTAAATAAAATTCAATTTGCTACCACGAATGCTGGCTGACGTTGTCTACCTAGCGTCGCGTTCTTATCCTTGTCGCCGTTTAGTCCTCGTGGTGGATGAGTTCAGTTCAGAGGACGCCATCGTGTGATGCAACTCTCGCTTGGTGAGAGAGAGAGAGAGAGAGAGAGAGAGAGAGAGAGAGAGAGAGAGAGACGTTTATCATATTCCTTTGGTCGGGGAAAATTGAAACTGTAATTTTCTCACAGTCACTCATCCAAGAGGGTGGGGTGTGTTTGCTTGGGAAGCGGGACAAAAAGGATCTCAAGTGGAAGCGAGGGGGGAAGTGCATAATGTGAACCTGGGCTGCGGTAAGGACCAAGTTTTAATTGATCAGATAAACACGATGTTTTAATGCGTGGGCGGGCGATGGTTTGAAACACCGTTAACCTAGATAGAGTCGCCGACTTCACCTGCGGCGCAAGAGAACGTAAATCAGTAACGTTCACTGCATGCACGCGGATAAGGAAGGAGGAGAGAGGAGAGGGGAAGCGGAGGAGGAGACCGAGTAGGAGACCGAGGAGGACGAGGAGGAGACCGAGGAGGACGAGGAGGAAGAGGAGGACGAGGAGGAGATCGAGGAGGACGAGGAGGAAGAGGAGGACGAGGAGGACGTAGAGAACGATGGGGACGAGGAGGAGGACGAGGAGGAGGACGAGGAGGACGAGGAGGAGGCCGAGGAGGACGAGGAGGAGAAAGAGGAGGAGGACGAGGAGGAGGACGAGGAGGAGGACGAGGAGGAGGACGAGAAGGAGGATGAGGAGGACGAGGAGGAGGACGAGGAGGACGAGGAGGAGGACAAGGAGGACGAGGAGGAGGACGAGCAGGAGACCGAGGAGGAGACAGAGGAGGACGAGAAGGACTAGGTGGAGACCAAGGAGGAGGAGGAGGATGAAGAGGAGGCCTAGAGGAAGCACATCCAAGAGCACGGAGATCAAGAAGAACCAAGTCTGCTTCCGCGCAAGTCTCGAAGAAGGAAGGCGACTACGACCAGCTGTGTGAAGTCTAAGCGCCAGGTGGTGCCTTGACAGATGATTCATCAAGAATTGGGACTTAATTCATGCGTGCCTTGTGGTCTTGAGGATGACATCAATTTAGCTCATCTGAGCCCAAGACCGACTAGCCATCGACAAACCGTCTCCAAGAGCCACAATTCCCCGTTGAAAAATCTTGGACTCTAGGAGACCGAGGAGGAGGATGAGGAGGATGAGGAGGATGAGGAGGAGGAGGGGGAGGAAGAGGAGGAGTATGAACAGGAGGAGGAGGAGGACGGGGAGGAAGATGAGGAAGAGGATAAAGAGGAGGAGGAGGACGAGGAGGAGAATACCCTTAAAAGGATTCCAGTGGAGGGCGCTCCAGTTGAGAGCTTGATAGATGCAGACGTGGGCTTCTCTGGCTGTTCACTGTTCACTTGAGCGTGCACCAAGGTTCTTGCTCTTCCTCTTCTTCTTAGGGCGCTACAGTCCGAAGTGGCCCGGGGCCTCAACCAACATGCCTCTCCAGCCGGCAAAATTGATCGCCAGCTGTCTCCAGTTTCGCACATCAAGCCGGCTGAGGTCCCCCTCGACTTGTGTGCGCTACTTTCTAAGTGGACGTCCTCTGCTGCGTTGTCTCACGGGCTCAGAGTCGAAGGTCCTTGCTCGCAAAGATGAAATCACTAATCGCTGAAAGAAGCTGTGCCTGCGATGGCATCAGCGATAGGAGAGGAGCATGTCCTTGCCGTTGGATGTGCTGGTCGCGAATGTGAACTGGCGGAAAGGTGTTGACCGCTAAAACATGTCGTTGATGCCTCAGTTTATGGCCTTTCTCTAGGAACTTTCTGGTCGTAGTCTTCAACAGAGCAACGACATTGAAGGCTACGTGGGACTGAGATGTTTTTTTTGTCCAATCACGCAGCTACTCGGCCAACAATTCGTCTCGCAGAGGTACCCACAAGAAACTCCATCGCTAGCTCACCCCTCAGGGCTCTTCAAAAGCCCCCCTATCGCGTTGACCCTCCTCGCTCCAAAGACCCATCAGTCAAAGGCAGTTCCTCAGACCACCCATCGCCTAATCAAAACAGACATTCTCATAGTTGTACCTTCCGTAGAAGTAGCCCAATCCTCTAATTATCTCATCATCCTCCGGGCAACATCATTTCCTGCTCCCACCTCCGATTGCTCTGGAAGATGCCCTGCTTTTAGAAAAGACAACAAACGGCATCCGGAAATTAGCTTGTTCCACTAATTTGTGTCATTAAACGGGACCCCAATCGATAGCCAGCATGTCCATCCTCCCCTGACCTGCGAGAAAGAGGGAATTCATCCGCCGAGGGAAACCCAATCACCTACGCCATCATCAAAGAGCATTCCTCCGCGCAAAACTACAAAACCGCAAAAGAAATCATTCCGAGTCGTCGTTGTGGTCGCCTCCTCCTTCATCATCATCGTTCCGCTTGACATGGCATCTGTGGTCCGGCCCCCACGGCAACCGCATCGGCCATCTGGCTGAGGAATGAGTTCAAGAGGAGAAGACGAAGAAATACATTCCGTGTCGGAATTAAGATCCCTCGAGAATTATTACAGGTAGGATCCTGGGCAAGGATACCACCAGGATGCCACAAGGCTGAAGAGCATCAATCGCAGTGGAAGGGGATGTTTGTTCAATTAAACGCAGCAGACTGACAGGAGATGCGAGAGTCTTTGTTGCAACTGATGGACGGACGAGCGTCTGTTGGGAACAGGCGGTTGATGGCGAGCAGGAAAGGATTTTCCAGATAATTTGAAGATAAAACCTCCGAGGGAAGGGTAAACGTGTGCATGACCCGCCATTTATAAGGATTTGACTGTCATGCGGAGAGATTTCAATCTGCGGAGGGATGGGGACGGGAATGGAGGTCGGAGAGGAACCAGACGGAGGCTTAGCCAGAAGGCCTGTCGGTGTGGGAATGGTGAACTGTGGCATGCTTGAAGATGTGCTTGCTTCTGCAACCAGAATCTGCTAGGGGAACTAGAGAGGGTTGTCTTCACATGCAGGGATCTGCCAGCCAGTCTCTGCTAAGGGAACTAGGGAAAGTTGCCTTCACATGCAACCATCATCCAGCTAGACTCTGCTTAGGGAACTGGGGAGAGTTGACTTCACAATGCAACCACCTTCCAGCCAGGGTCTGCTAAGTAGAACTTAGGAGAGTTTCTGGTTCTGAGAGTTTCAGAGAGGGAGAGAGAGAGAAAGAGAGAGAGAGAGGGTTCTGGCTGGCGATGTTGTCCGGCAGCGTTTTCATCCAAGAAATCCGCTGCTGTACCCCGTATTCAAGTGGCAACCATTCCCAGAGAAATTCATCTTTGTCCAGAGGCTCTTGAGACTCGCGTTGAATGTGGCATGAAGCGTGCTACAAAGCGTCGCTCCATTGATGTGGCTTCTTAGGCGAAGGCCATGAGCTCCACCTCTGTCAGATCGACAAACTTCTTCGAGACCGTAGTCAGATGAGAAAGGAGCTGCGCTATAGACTCTAACAACTTCTTGGACCACAATCGGCTGTGGAAAGCGACAAAGCGACAAAAGCATGATTTAAATAAACGACCAACAGGTCGTCTGCGAGATGAAATGAGTCCACAGCAGGACATCCTCACTTACATGCTCTCAATTTGCATGCAAAGATGTGCCCATCAAGTGCTGCAACCGAAGAAGCCTCCAGCAGACTCCTGACCGCGATGCAAAACTACAAAACGGCCAACTGCTTCCCACTAAATGCCAAAAGCCATCTTGTCGGTACTGCTTAGTGCCCAGAGCACTTCAGAGGTTCTCTGAGGCCCTGTACCCTTTGCCCATCAACTGCTGCGACAGAAGAAGCCTCTTCCTGACCACGATGCAAAACTACAAAACGGCAAAGAGCTCCCCACAGCCATCTTGTCGGAACTGGACAGCGCCCAGAGCCCTTCAGAGGTCTCCTGAGGCCCTGTACCTTGTGCCCATCAACTGCTGCGACCGAAGAAGCCTCTTCCTGACCACGATGCAAAACTACAAAACGGCCAAGAGCTGCCCACAGCCGTCTTGTCGGTACCGCTTAGCGCCCAGAGCCCTTCAGAGGTCTCTTGAGGCCCTGTACCCTGTGCCCACCAACTGCTGGCACCGAAGAAGCCTCCTCCTGACCACGATGCAAAACTACAAAACGGCCAAGAGCTGCCCACAGCCGTCTTGTCGGTACCGCTTAGCGCCCAGAGCCCTTCAGAGGTCTCTTGAGGCCCTGTACCCTGTGCACGTCAACTGCTGGAACCGGAGAAGCCTCTTCCTGACAACGATGCAAAACTACAAAACGGCCAAGAGCTGCCCACAGCTATCTTGTCGGTATTTCATAGCGCCCAGAGCACTTCAGAGGTCTCTTGAGGCCCTGTACCCTGTGCCCATCAACTGCTGGAACCGAAGAAGCCTCCTCCTGACCACGATGCAAAACTACAAAACGGCCAACTACTTCCCACTGAATGTGAAGAGCCCTTTTGTCGGCACTTCATAGCGCCTACAGCACTTCAGAGGTCTCCTGAGGAGATTACATGGATGACTCTTCGACGTCCGCCACCTATAGAGCTCGCTCCCACTTCAGCCAAAGGAATCCCACTCGATCGACTCAAATTGGACCACCGGGCGGTCATTGTGCACGAAAAGATTATGAACGGTCGAATGCTTGCCACACGAGGATGGAATGAGTGGAGCACTCTAGCACACAATTCGCAGGCATTCGCCGCGGCACTTTATGACCACCAGCAACACCGCAGCCGTAGGCAACGCCAGCGATGCAATAAAAACCGCAAAGTAATCGAAAGTCATAAAGGCCGCCTCTCATTTGATCCGCACCTCACGCTGGTCATTGACCACCAGTCACGTGCACCTGCATGCCATCACCTCGCACGTCTCGGCTGCAGTTGCCCTAAACAAATTCAACCCGCTTGGCAGGAGCACGCCTCAAGCAGACGGGCCATCCCATCCCTCCCATCGCACCTCAGCCGGCAGGCCACAAATCAAAGTCTTTTTGTAAATAAAACAATTTTCTCTCCCTCCTGCGCCCAAAATAGACTCCAAAATCTGCTTGGGAGATTTTCGAAATAAATTCAGCTTCCCCCCCACCCCACTCCGACTCCTTGGAATCATCATAATTCATAATTTCTTGCGGAGCACTCTGCGAGTGTGCCCCTTCCGCTCGCAGTTCGCCTGCGACGAGTGCGTAAATCAAATGCTCACTCCCCAGCGCGTCTGGGGTGTTCCCTTTGGCTGTCGCTCTGTGGTCCTTTCCCATCGTTTACACGCCACTTTAGTCCAAATTGTGGATCCATTTTCATAAATCAGCTCGTGTTTGGATACAACAAAAGGAAGTCACTCTCCCTCTCTCTCTCTGTGTGTTTGTGCTGAAAGTGTGACAATGGCGAGAGAGAGCACATGTTGCTCCAGTCGGGGGTCCCCATGAGAAGTTGTCATAATTTTCATTTTTATCCGTCATCTCGTGTGTGTCTGTGGGGGGAACAGTTAAACTGTCATCTCCGAATGTCGGCTGTCATTTAATCCTTTTTCTCCTCCTCCTCCTCCTCTTCTCCGTTGACTGTAAATTATTCCTTCAGCTGTCAGATCTGACGCAACAGACGATAAATAATTTCGTCTTCTTATTTTTCTTGTTTTCCTCAAGAAAAACTCGTCTGCCCTCTGCGAGGAGGAGCAAGAGAGCGCTCCTTCGCATGAAATTAGACACCCAATTAAGTTGTCGGAGACGGATCGAGACAAGGTCTGCTTTTTTGAGTTTAATTGCTACCGGAATGGGTCGAGAAAAGGGGTGTGAGCCGCGCCGTATCTCGGTCTTGTAATCGTAGACCAAACGTGAATTTATAGCGCTCTTCCTTGTTCTCGAGATGAATTACAGTGATTATGGCTGCAGCAGCGGGGGGGAATGGGTGGCTAAATATAAACAACGGCCACGAGTGGCGGAGTGATGGATTTTCGTCATGATCTCGATGGATGCATGAAGACTCTGATGCGCACCAGGTTGAGGTTTGGGAGAAGTGGTTCTTCTTGGAACTGAGAGTCTCCGTGTTGTGTTGCAACGGCGACGGGAGTGAAAGATGATGACCTGATGGTGGAGTGTTTACTGGGGCCTTTGCTTTTTGTGGTTGACTTTCGGGGTGAGCTCGGGAATGAGGTAAGGACTGTGGACAGTCGAGTCAAGGTCCATCGCTATTAGCACTTCCCTTCGATCTGTTCTCTTCTCGAATCTGTTCTGGAATGAGCTCAGGACTGTGTGAAGATTCATCGCTTCGAAGGCAGGGAATCCGTGACAGGAGTTAGAATGAGCTAAGGACTGAGGACTAATTCAAGATCCATCGCTTCCATGGCAGAGAATCCGGAAAAGGACTTGATTTGGGGCACTTCCCTCCGATCTGTTCTCTTCTCGAATCTGTCCTGGAATGAGCTGAGGACTGTGGGCAGTCGAATCAAAATCCACCGCTTCGAAGGCAGGCAGTCCGTGACAAGACTCGGCTTGGTGCTCTTCCCAAAGATCTGTTCTCTCTCCGTTCTGGATTGAGCTGAGGACTGAGGACTGAGTCAAGGTCCATCGCTTCGAAGGCAGGGAATCTTGGAAAAGACTCCATTTCGAGCTCTTCCCTTAGATATGTTCCCTTTTCGAATACATCCTGGAATGAGCAGAGGCCTGAGGACTTCGCTTCTGAGGCAGGCAATTCGTGACAGGAGTTGATTTGAAGGTCTTCCCTTAGATCGGTTCTCTCTCCTATCTCCTGTTCTCTCTCCGTCCTGGATTGAGCTAAGGACTGAGGACTGAGTCAAGATCTATCGCTTCGAAGGCGGGGTATCCGTGACAGGACTTGACAGGACTTTGATTTCGTCTCTTCTTAGATCACGCTCACGAGTAGGCACACCATCAGCGCTATAAAGGGCGGGCCAAATACAAGTTTCTTTTTAAAAATGCAATAAAATCAACAAAATTGAACTAATTTCCATATATTTTGGCTTTTTTAGTAAGAACAAACCTTCCCATTAATTATGAAATAAAGCGTCATTCAAGTGGCTGCCTCGGCTAGCTTCGCGCAGTAGCGCGTTCTATCACCACAATTTTCCAAGACCCTGTTGATGGTTTTGGGCTGTAGCTCACGGATTGCTCAGATTTGGATGATATTGGCTTGAATCGTTTTCGGAATGTTGGCATAACATCAGTCCTTCACGGTTCCCCAAAAAAAAACACACTCCAAAGGGGTCAAATCGCGGCTCCGAGGCTGTCAATTGACATCGCCAAGACGCCTGATAGCACGATTTGGCGCGCAAAAGATCGATTGTGGCATGGGCTGTGTGGCATGGCGCGCCATCCTACATGAACCAGAGGTCGTCCAAATCCATACCTTCAACTTCAGTAAAAAAAAGTCAGATAACGTGGCTCTGTAGTGCCCACCGTTGATCGAAACGCTGTTCCCAGCCTCATTTTCGAAGAAAAATGGTCCAATGATGCCACAACTCCACGATCCGCACCAAATTGTCACTCTCTGTGGATGAATTGGCTTCTCAACAATTGACAATAAAGTGCGGGTCCTCCAAACCCCAGATGCGGTCATTTCGTAGCCGCCAAGATGAAAATGCGCCTCGTCAGCGTCAGAAAAGATGATTTTTCGCTCAAAATCGTTGTCCAATGAACAAGCTGCTCTCAGGCCCAAACTGCGAAGCAAATGGTCACTCGCCTCCAATCTCTGACTCAATTGGACCTTGTAAGCGAATAATCCAAGACCTTTGTGCAGAATTCTCCTCAGGCTAGTGCGTGAAGTGATGAGCTGTTAAGAGCGATGCCAAGTTGATGTTCGTGAACTGAGTCTCACACTCTCGGCCACAGTCCCATCTGTGCGCACCGTACGATGACGGGGACCATGAGTGTTGTCCACAAGCATACCAGTTTCACGAACTTTTTGCACAAACTTGCGTACAGCAGTCGCATCGGTGTGGGTGCTTCATTTCGGCCAAAACTTCCTTTTCAAAAAACGCACTGTTTGGGCACTCACAGCACTCACTTTGGAAATCAGTTTTCACATATTTTCCAACGCTCTACAAGCGTAAAGCGGCTCATTTCGTTTCGCGGAGATATGGTACTGACTTTCTGTCAAGATTTCGAACGGGAAACAGCTGTCAGTGTCAAAATAACTTATGATTTAAAAAAACACCACTAGATGGCTGACCCTGTATTTCTCCAGGGAACGACGGTTGGTTGGGGCTTCTTTTTTCAAATTTAGGAGTTCAAGATTGCGGATAAAATGCAGAGTTTCCCAGGGCGAGCAAGCTTGAGGATAAAATGCAGAGCCTCCCAGACTCAGAATCAGTCAAATGTCAGATCAGCGATGACAACGTTGCGCCTAAATCGTGGACAAACGAGGATCGTGCCGGCTGGAGAGGCAGGTTGAGTGAGGCCCAGGTCCCCCTCGGACTGTAGTGGACAAACGAGTACGCAGCACAAAGGACATGGCCCACCTCGTACACTTTCAGAAAAGACGGAAAAACAAAAATCTCATCTGCACCTCGAGTCCAATTTGAGTCCTCTGGTCAAAGAAAAACCCGAACTCCCGCTTGACATCAAAACAATACCCTCTGTCGATTACTTACCTGCAAGTCCTGGGCCATATCCACCCCGACACGGAGACGGCCGTTGGATTCAATTGTTCCCATGGAATTCGCATCGAGCGCAACTAATCACCAAACAGTTTCAGGCGCTGCCCTGAAATCCTATCGCACGTCGCGTTGCAGTGGAAATCATTTTTCAGGACTAAACGCTTCTCCCTCGCGGGAGGGAAATTTATGAAATTTCGTTTCTTTTTCCAATAATTTCCCCTAGTTTCTCGGTCGGTCTCGTCCTGAGCACGATATCCGTGTTTACTTCAGCCGGTTGAATGGATTTTTGATTGAGAAGGTGTTGGGCGACAGCTGGACGCGGGAGAGGGCCCATCAATTCGCTGCCGACTCTCATCAAAACCTAATTATCCTCGCATACAGAGGACCAGACGAAATGGGCAATTTACATGTTCGATTGATTGTATAATTGGCCGTCGTTTCAGGAGCGGCACATGACACCGTCTGGTGTGGTGGACTGTGTGTAGGGGGTTTTTCCCGTTTCGGCACTGAGATGATTGATGGTGACTGGGTCTGGGATTTGCTCATTTGAGGGCGGGCGACATGGTGTTCACACGATTTGCTTGGATGTTAATTGGCAGCGAGGACATGAAAGGGATTTTCTGCGGTTCATTGGGTTTGGTCATTGTGGGAGATGGTGGCAAGGTAGGGATGATGTGCCAGAGGATTTTTGTGGTGGAATCTGTTTCACTCTTGGCGTCAAATTGTCTGACTCTGACTCTCCTTCCACGGGGACGATCCTTACGGGTGATCTCTGGCTTCATTCGGCACCCCTTTCCAGTTCAACTTCCAGTCCTTCCAGCTCATTTAACACATCCGCCACGCAACAGAACGTCATACTTGTAAAAAAAACGACTGCTTCTTTGAAAGGGTGGCAAGGTAGAAATGATATGTCATCGAATTTTTGCGAGGTGATGGAATATAGTGGTGGAATCTGTCGTAAGACAACTTTCGACGTCAAATTGTACAATTTAGACTCTTCTTCGAGCTTTCCTTCGATGAGCATGATGATCCCCACGGATGACCACTGTCAGCTACTCACTTTTCTTTTCTGTGAAGGATTTAGCTTTATTCGGCAACTCTTTCCTGTTAACCTTCCAGTCCTTCCAGCTCATTGAACACTTCCGCCACGCAACAGCACGTCATACACATCAGCAAAATCGAATGCTTCCTTGAAAGGATGGCAAGGTGGGATGGTGTGTCATGGGATTTTTGTGAGATGATGAAAATTTGTGGTGGAATCTATCGAATTTGTCCCACTCTTGCCACCAAATTGTTCAATTCAGACTCTCCTTGGAGTTTCCTTCGATGATCCCCACGGCCGACCCCCGTCAGCTACCCACTCTTCTTTTTTTTGAAAGATTTAGCTTCATTCGGCACCTCTTTCCAGTCTACCTTCCAGTCCTTCCAACGCACTGAACATATCCGCCATACAACAATACGTCAAGTTCCCCACGGGTAATCCCTGTCAGCTACCCACTCTTCGTTCCTCTAAAGGATTTGGCTTCATTCGGCACCCCCTTCCAGTTCAACTTCCAGTCCTTCCAGCTCATTGAACATATCCGCCACGCAACAGCACGCCAAACTCGTCACTAAAATCGACTGCTCCTTCCTTGAAAGCATGTCGAAGTTCAACACTCATTCGAAAACAATTTCCAGACATCACTCCTCATCATTACAGGGTGACATGAAACGCTGAAGCAAGAAACAAAAACTTTTCCCATGAAAGCCGATCATTACCGAACACATCCCCCCCTCTCGTCTCGGGTGTGTGTTACTAAGCCATCGCTTGTACGTCCATTCCCCGCCAACCACTCCGACTAAGCGCCAAAGTGCTGTCAAAAATGTCCATTTTGTCAGAAGAAGCACACGAAACACAAACTTTTGGCAAAAAGAGATGAAGACTCTCTCCCCGCCGCCACCGCCACCGGTTCACCTTTCGCGCCCAACTATTCCCGATGCTGGTTGAAACGAAATAAAACTTCTTCACTTCAAAACTTCGTCCTTTCGGATTGGTTGGCAAAAGCCGATCACAGTCATGCCCTAATGCCGCCCATTTCGAGTGAAATACAAAAACTTTCCCGCAATTCCAAGGGAAATTAGGGTCCTCACGGCACTACCTCGTGCAAAACTAAATTCAAAGCGAGCGCCTTCCCTCTCCCTCGCTCAATCTGAAAAAAGGGGTTCATTTGACATCGTTCAACCCTTAACGACGTTTGAAATTTAAATTCTCGCGGCCTGATGTGGATCCCTCCGTTCGGTCCCCGGTCCCCGTTCGATTGTTTAATGATATCCAGAGGTATGCACATAAAAATCAAGCGTTCGGTGTGGGAAATCTATCACAGAACGTCACCCCCAACCCCGGGTCGGGATCGGGAGCGACTTATCGCGGGACATTTATCTGTCAGAACGCACTAAACGCTACCAATGGCCACAGCGGCGATAAATCACCCCGCGAGTGTGTGTGCATGTGTGTCACACACTCACCGGGGTTTTATGATGTAACGTCGGCTTAATTACACCTAGAGGGAGACAGAGACAGAGTTGACATAAAAATGACCATCGGCTGGAGGGGGGAATGGAAATGGAAATGAGGAGATGCAGACACTCACTCACTCACCCGCCCACACGCAGCCCAGCGAAAGGGACTTCCTATCCCACAGCTGGAGCGGGAAATCCACTTCACTGATGCGGTGCCGACTTGGTTTGGCATCATGTCCTGAGCAGTGATACAAGAGTCCTGCCGAGGAGCGAGTAAAAACTTTTAATTAATGGCGTCAAGTCACGCGAGAAATTTCCACAGAAAATGCTTGAACTCTTGAACGTTAAATTAACTCATGCCTGTTCGGCGGGAGGGGCCGGCAGAGGCGTGTGAGGGGAAGGAGGAGGTTGATTTGTGCCTTTTGGAAGGGATTTGGATGGAATTCTTGGCATAGTTGTGCTCATTCTCGCACTTGGCGTGGGTGGGCGCTGGACAGATTGCAAAGTTAAACGATTTGAATTTTGATAAGAGAGTGGAGGGGGGGATGAGGATATCCAGTCGAGGATTCGAGTGTCGGAGAGTGTCCAACGATGATAATTTTAACTGACAAGAGAAGGACTTGGATTTGTACGCGAAATGCTATTGACAAATGAGGGACATTGATGAGGGCGAGGGAATAGATGAGTCGAAGGGGGTCCTTAAACAGGCAGACATCTCTCGATTCCACGGAAAACGAGGAGATGCAGCCTTGATGAGGTGCCAGAGCAACGAAGGCTTGAATTGCGTCTTCTGTCCCCCAGATCCTTCGACAGTGTCTCCTGCAATTCAAGGATGATTTATAAGGCGAGTGGTGGTCGGAGGGTTAGGGGTCGCTATTTAGGAGAGTTCAGGACACAAAATGGAATCGATGGAAGACGACAGATGTTTTGAGGGCTTTTTTTCGGAGGATATTTGAAACACTACTGCAGCACTCGGACTCAAAACTGGTCCACTGCCAGGTAGCAACCTACTCCAGTGCCGTTAGTTTGATCCCAACGGCAAATGGGGACTGGACCAGATTCGATTTCATTGGGACTCGAACCTGGGACGGCTCTAACTTGGGGCAAGCACTTAACCAACTGCGCCACTCAGTCGTACGGGCTCTAATGATAGCCGGCAGTGAACATTTCATGCGCCGATCCCAACTTCAAGGCGATGGATGAGATCAAAGCATTCGTGACAAAATTCTAGACTGACCTCTCCCATGCCTTCACGGAGCCAGCAGCTTCAGTTTCAGCCACCAACTTCAAGGCGATGGCATGGCGATGGGGGTCTACATTTTGGTGCTGTTCGATGGAAGGCGCTCGACACCGATCCTGAACATTTCGTGCCCAGATCCCAACTTCAAGGCGGTGGCTGAGATCAAAGAACTCGTAACAAAAACGGGTCTTCCTCTAGACTGACCTCTTCCATGCCTCCACGCAGCCAGCAGCTCCAGCTTCAGCCACCAAACTCAGGGCGATGGCTGAGATCGAAGAGTTCGTGACAAAATTCTAGACTGACCTCTCCTGGTGTACGAGTGGGTGGACAAGAACCACCCCGTCCGACGAGCTAAGCCGTGCAAACGCAAGTGTGCCGCCGTCCTACTCACCGTCACCGTGGTTCAGCAAAGCCTTCTGTAACACATGCCTCCACGCAGCCAGCAGCTTCAGCTTCAGTCAGCCGCTTCAGCTTCAGTCAGCCGCTTCAGCTTCAGCCAGCAGCTTCAGCTTCAGCCATCAGTTTCAGCTTCAGCCGCCAAATTCAGGGCGATGGGGGTCTACATTTTGCTGCTTTTCGATGGAAGGCGCTAAATACCGATCCTAAACATTTCGTGCCCCGATCGTACCTTCGGGGCGATGGCTGAGATCAAAGAATTCGTGACGAAATTCTGGACTGACCTCTTCTGGTGTACGATTGGGATGACAAGAACCGCTCCGTTCGACGAGCTAAGCCGTGCCACCGCAAACTTGCCGCCGTCCTACTCATCGTCACCGTGGTTCAGCGAAGTCTGCTGTAACACATGCCTCCACGCAGCTAGCAGCTTCATCGCGATGGCTGAGATCAAAGAAATCGTGACAAAACTGACCCATCCCATGCCTCCTCGCAGCCAGGAGCCAGTTTTCTCCGTCCCCAAATCCCCACGTCATCCCAAGAGTTCCTAAATCATCTCGAAGCCCCTGCACTGATCTCCATCGGACCATAAATCTTCTCGACTCTCCAGCGGCTGTCATCGCATTCGCCGCGGAGTCTGATTAATTCGTCCACAAATCATCTCCGCCCGATCCCATCTGACAGATCGAAGCCGGTTTTCTTAATCTCACCGATCCACCCCGAGATGATCCAGTTTTGTTTGAACTTGAGCTCGCTGTGTGCATAGCGCAGGCGACGACTAATTGCACAGAGACCCCGCGGCACAGCGTGCCACTGGGTCGCATTGATTGACAGATTGTCAGTGGAACTAGTCCCCGATGCGGGATCGATAGACGTCTTCATTTGCCTATGAGAACCATCGCATCGATCTGCGCAACCATTTATCACTTTCCTCGTCGTTTGCCTGCTCGTTTGCTTGGTCGTTTGCTTGGTCGTTAGCCCTCCCCTTTGCGCAACGCTGACGGTAATTATCGGCGAGGAACCATTTTTTTAGGAATTACTTAACAGCAAATCAATGAGATTCCCGTCTGGTTTTTGTCTCTCTTTCGGATTCTCTGTAATTTATGACGTAATGCGGGTTAGGGGTTGAATGAGGGCCTTCGCCGGAATCTCAGAAAGGATGCGTCGTCTGGATGAGCGCAGGAAAGGCTTGACTTTATTCAATTTGTGAACGTAAACAGCGATAAATATTCGGTAATGGAATAGGGAAGGACGCGGATGAGAGATTTATGAACGAGGAAGCCGCCACACGCAAGGGCTGATGATGTGCGAAGAGAGAGAGAGGGGGGTTCTGGATAAATTCAATTACATACGGGTGAGGAGGAAAAAGAAATTTAATTTCTTTCGAAGGGAATCTTGAGGAAATCTTTTTGCCACGGAAGTGGATTTGACGGGACTTGGGGAGGAGAGAGACAGAGAGAGAGAGAGAGAGAAGAGAGAGAGAGAGACACAGAGAGAGAGATGGAAGGGGGTTTTGAGATGGAATTCGGAAGCAATTTAGATTCAATCTCGACTGAGGCAGCCCAGTCCCTCCCTGAAACCACTGCACATCCTTCTAATCGTCGTCCTTAACGAACGAATGAATAGTTGATGCTCGCCGTAATGAGTTAGCAAATCAATCTCGTGTTCGCCTGGTCCTCTCGCCCCACCCTTCCCCTCCATTGTTTTGACAGGACACAACATTAAGCAGTCCCTTTGACCCTCTCCCAACTCACGCTCCCTCCTCAAGGACTAATCTCCTCTCGAAACGAGGAAAAAAAACACAATCTTCGTCGAAAATTGAAAATTATAAACCAACAGAACGCTGATTCCATTACCCTCAACTCCACATCCACCGCCCGAGGATAACTCCTGCCCCGTCCACCGTCCCCAGTCCCTCGTCCTCCGTCCTCCGTCCTCCGTCCTCCGTCCTCCGTCCTCCGTCCTCCGTCCTCCATCCTCCGTCCTCCCTTCCCCGTACCCGTCCCCGTCCCCGATCCTCCGTCCACCCCCCTGACAGGACATTATCTCCTCCTCCCCAAGCAAAATGGTCTTATCCCGCAGAAATGAACTCGCACTCGTACATCATCCTTCGCCGTGAGCCTACAGCCACTGGCTTCCTTCCGTCGTTTGCACCTTTTTGTGACTTCCTCCTCTCCGCCCAGAGTTCACCTCTCACCTCTCACCATTCACCGCTCACTGTTCACCATCATCATTGCGTCGTAATTAACGACCACAGGAGTTGGCCACCCACCCACCCACTTGAGGCATCCTGTCCCGAGGAGTTTGTTGTACATTTCCATGGAATCCATTGAGTCCGCTCTCCGCAGCGCAGTCCCTTTCAATTTTCTTCAGCCGGAGTTATCCTTAATTATCATCCCTCGCCGGGGATGAGAGATAATAAATTTCCCATCTCAAGTGGCCTTGGCGTAACGTTGAGCAGTTTTTTTCTGCGCACAAGTGTCAGAGGAGCTATTTTCAGCGAAGCGACTGTTTATTTAAGACACGATGGTTATGACATTTGTTGTCCTGCGGATGGATGCGGACGGCCGACGGGACAAGTGCACACTCGTGGTCTGTCTCCTCGGGGCGCTCAGAATTGGTCTCTGTTTATTCAAACACCCGCACTGGGCTGGATAGGTCTCTGGAGGATTGCTGCTGTCACTTGGAATTGGTCAACCGGGTGACTGCTGCTGCTGCTCCACTTTGCGTTCGAAACAACAAACAAGACACAACACAATACGCAGACGTTGTCAGTTTGACATCTCAGACCAGAGCAGACCAGACACAGACCACCAGACCGAACAGTGCTTGGGTTTTGCTGGTTGCGCCATTGTTTTTGGGAAACCTCTGGAGAGTGCGGTCGATGCGGCGAGAGATTTAACACAATCGAGCCATCTCCTGCTACATTCGGTGCTACTGTTTCGAGTCCATTCGTGGAAATTCAATTAGGAGCTGCTGCTGATGATGACGATGATGAGCAACGGAAGTGAGAGGCATTCGGTTTCGTTGCTGTGGAGTGCTGTGTACTTGAGACCGGGCGCTGGGAAATGAATTGAAAGTGAACTGAATCCCCTGTTGACAGAGTGGAGAGTGGTGGGGGGTGTCATTATGCATTTCCGAGATGCCCAATGAGGCGGCGATAAGTCATTGCTCGCTTTCTGCTTTCTGTTTGCCATTTGAACAGATTTTCAGGCTGATTCTGTGTGACACCGAAAGGACAGATTTTTGGAGAAATCGAATGGCGGAGGCTAAGGTCTTCTGCTTCTTCTGTATCCGACCTTCAGTTGAATGCACAGTTCACCATGAACTGGCGTACGTAACGCCATAATGAGGTGTCAGAGCAACGAAGGTTAAGTGCTTGCCCCAAGTTAGAGCGGTCCCAGGTTCGACTCCCAGTGAAATCAAATCTGGTCCAGTCACCATTTGCCGTTGGGATCAAATTAACGGCACTGGAGTAGGAGTTGCTACCTGGCAGTAAAATGGATCAGTTTTGAGTCCGAGTGCTCCAGTGTAGTGCTTCAAAAAACCTCCGACATCATTGGAGTCCCCCTCCACTCCCACGGGAAGTCCACGATTAATTGAAAACCCCATTACACCCTCCTCGCACTCAAATGGTCGTCATAAATCAAAACCCAAAACCAGCCATCACCCGAAAATAGCCTGAAAAATGCTTCGCCACCCAAAACCCCGTCACTCCATCAAGCCTGCACACGAAACAAAAATAAATCTT
Organism: Myathropa florea; assembly: GCA_930367185.1. Taxonomy (NCBI): domain Eukaryota; kingdom Metazoa; phylum Arthropoda; class Insecta; order Diptera; family Syrphidae; genus Myathropa; species Myathropa florea. The sequence goes on along the minus strand of OV884005.1, from coordinate 41,836,685 downwards.
CACTTAGATGGACATGCCCGTACCGCATCCGCGGGCGAAATTCCACCACGATTTTCGGCGGCAGATACCGCGGTCCGCGGTCCCCTCCTCCCCCCTCTCCCCTACCTGCTCTCAGCACGACTTAAGCGGAACACTCATTAAACGAAAACCCATCAGAGACCGACTAAGCAATTAAATGGACTCTCCTCGACGATGGAATGTCGCACCGCCCAGAGCTCCTGCCCCGAGGCGACCACTGTAAAGTGCATGAAATCAACGTTCTCCTCCTCCTCCAGCTCCTCCTCATCCCCTCCACTGGCCCACTTAAGCACCGTCACTGGGAAAATCTGCTTAATGCCACCATGTCACGAAATCGCGCAAAAAAGCTGAAAAAAAAAAGAATAATTCACTCTCGAAATTCCTTGTTGCTCTTGCTCGGTATGTCGAGGGGTGGGCCACCGGTGGGTGGGATTAAATCGAAAACTACAACGTCTTGGTCATGGCCAGGCATTGCGGAGGTAAACATTTACTTAACCGAAACCATTAAGGCACCACGACCACATGAGATTGAGGAGAAGATTGTCGTTGAAAATGGTGTCGGAGATCCGGGGATCCTTGGGCCGTGTGTGTATGTGTGAAGGAAGAGGGATAACACCCATAAAGCAAAAACCTCCCGGAAAAACAGAGAAAACTCATAAAAGGACGACGCTGCGCCAGAGCCGGATGACAACGAAGAAGATGTGAATCTCGGCTAAGAGCTTTTCGATGTGTCATGATGGTATGTCCTTTTACTTTTCGTCCTTTTTTAACGTGTCGGGTGTTTTTTTTTGTTTGGCTTGGATTTCGGTTAAGTGAATGTTTTGAGGGAATGTTGACAATGTGTCATGTAAGTTGCTGCTGCTGCTGCTGCGTTGGGTTTATGAGGCACTTTGTGGAGTTTTATTGCGAGCTTTACGAGTCCTGCCAAGATGGTGGTGCGATGGAAGAATCTGGATTGCATTTGAAGGAGCCTCGTTTCGCTGACAAGAAGGGCAGTCGTAAGCAGGAGCGTCTAAATGGGAATCGGAAGTAGAAGCGATGAGTATTAGATGAGGCTCAGGGAAGAGAAAGGATACCGACTGCAAGGATACCGATCCTTCAACCATCGGCCAAGAAAATAAGTTGAATTTCCAAAGCAAAGACGTGGAAAAACCTAGCAAACACGGTACACAGGAAACACCGTACACAGTCTACCAAAAACGAAGTCAGAACGCTTGTCGCGTAGAAGCTTGTCGCGTTGAGACTTGTTGCGCTGAAGCATGTCGCGTTGAAGATTATTGCGTTGAATCTTACCGCGAAACTTTAACGCTCTCTTCGCGTTGAATGTTGTCGCTTAGAGGCTAGTTGCGTTAAAGGCTGTCACGTTGATGCTTGTCGCGTTAAAATTTGCCGCTTTGAAGCTTGTCGCATTGAAGCTTGTCGCGCTGAAGCTTGCTGCATGGCATCTTGCAGTAATTCTTTAACACACGCTTCGCCTTAAAGCTTGTCGCGTTAAAATTTATCGCGTTGAAACTTGTCGCGTTGAAGCGTGTGGCGCTGAAGCATGTCGCGTTGAAGATTGTCGCGTAGAATCTTGTCTCGAAACTTTAAAAAAGTCGTCGCTTTGAGGCTAGTCGCGTTAAAGGCTGTCACGTTGATGCTTGTCGCGTTGACGCTTGTTGCGTTGCAGCTTGTTGTGTTTAAGCTTGTCTTGTTGAAGGTTGTCGCGTTGAAGCTTGTTGCTTAGAATCTTGCGGCAACACATTGACGCATGCTTCGCCTTAAAGATTGTCGCATTGAAACTAGCCGCGTAAAAGGCTGTCACGTTGAAGCTTGTGGCGTTGAAGCTCATCGAATTGAGGCTTGTCGCATGACATCAAAGCACGCTGCACAAGTAAATTAATATTACGACGCCATCTTAAGTCTCCCCGACTGTCAAGTTCCTGCCACTACCTGACAGACACCGTCTCGCATTGTAGCTTGTCGCGTTGAAACTTGTCGCAACACTTTAACGCGCGCTTCAAAAGTAAATGTAAACGATGACCTCACCTTAAGTGTCTGTGATTGTTGATCAAGTCCCTTCCACAACCTGACGGATGCCTTGCCTCATTGAAGCTTGTCGCGTTGAAGCGTGTGGCGTTGAAGCTTGTTGCGTTAAGACTCATCGCGTTGAAGGCTGTCGTGTTGAAGCTTGTCGCGTTGAAGCTTGTCAACTTGAAGTTTTTCTTTTTGAAGCTTGTTGTCTTGAAGCTTGTCGCGTTGAGTTGGAACACTTTAACGGACGCTTCAAAAGTAAAAGAAAACGAAGACTTCACCTTAAGTGTCTTGGTCAAGTGGTCAAGTGCCTGCAACGATCTACCGCATTGAAGCTTTTCGCGTTGAAACTTGTCGCGATGAAGCTTGTCGCGATGAAGCTTGTCGCGTTGAAGCCTTTTGCGTCAAAACTTGTCACGTTGAAGATCTTTGTGTTAAAGCTTGTCACGTTGAAGATTGTCGAGTTGAAGCTTGTCGCGTTAAAGGTTGTCGCGTTGAAGCTTGTCGCATTAAAATTCATCGCGTTGAAGTCTGTCGCTTTGAAGCTTGTTGTCTTGAAGCTTGTCGTGTTGAAAGTTGTCGTGTTGAACCTTGTCACCTTGAAGTTTGTCTCGTTGAAGCTTGTTGCGTTGTAACTTATCGCTTTGAAGCTTGTAGCACCCCATCACCCCACGCTACACAAGTAAATCCAAATTACGCCATCACCTGAAGTCTCCCCGACAGTTGTTCAAATGCCCACCACCACCTGACAGCCAAAGCAGACTGATTCCGGCGCCACCTCTCCCATCAATCATTCAGCACAACAATAGCCCACCCACGAGCACCGACCCATTGACCTCCTTTTCCCGGCCAACAATTGCGCAACACAATTGCAATCCAATCACCATCAACCGCTCAACAATGGCGAGCTGTCGTCGTCGCCTTTTGGCCGTGGGAAACCCGGCCAACCACGTCAAACCTCATCATCGGGCGACCGACCGACGTCCATTCAGCAGGTGAAACCCCGCAGTCGCGCACTCAGATTCAGACGTTTTCCAATCCCGGACACTCGTTTTATTCACTTTTTACGACTCCCCCTCCTCCATCCCTTGTCCTATCGTTTTTTTGCGTCCGAAACAATGGATTCGAACCCACTCTCGCACAGATCCTGCGGTTCCCACTCCACCCCGACCACAGCGACGTTATTGTTTCCACTTGACTTGTGTCCACGTCTTGTTCCCGAAACTCCTTTGTCTCGGCAGAGAGAGTCTCTCTGGTTTGAGTTATGCTCTTCGGTTTTATGGGGGCTCCTCGGCCCATTGTTCCGTCCAGGACAATGGGATACCTGTTAGGACACAAAAGACCAGCGCACACAAGATAATTCCCACAAACACAGGCGATGGTGGGGACATAAATAATAAATTTTCCGAGAAAAATTTAGTTCAGCGGATCAATGGAAGGAGTTGGGCCTGTAATCGGACGACGAGGGCAGAAAGGACATTCGTGGTGGTGCATGCAAACCGAGTTGAGTGTTCGAGGAATCGACCGGGAGACGTGGTGGGTAATCTTAGATTAACACGCATCAGGAGTTGTGGAGGACATGAGGGGGAGAGAGGGAGAGAGAGAGAGAGAGGGTGGAGGTCACTTAGGCACTTGTTGCTTGGCATCGGAGGGTTTTTGAGATTCACAGGAACTCCAGAACCGCTTCGGATGAAAGAACACTGGGAGGGATTGACGGGGATTTTGTTGCGAAAGGATGAAATTATTGATTCGAAAAAGGAAGAGGGAGGGAGAGGGTGGAGAGAGAGGGAGACAGGGAGAGGGACTGGGAGAGGAAGAGGGCGAAGCTGAGCCTCTGACAGAAGCTGAGCCTCTGACAGAAGCTGAGCATCTGACCGAAGCTGAGCGTCTGACAGAAGCTGAGCCTCTGACCTAAGCTGAGCCTCTGACCGAAGCTGAGCCTCTGACCGAAGCTGAGCCCCTAACCGAAGCTGAGCCTCTGACCAAAGCTGAGCCTCTGACCGAAGCTGAGCCTCTGACCGAAGCTGAGCCTCTGACCGACGCTGAGCCTCTGAAAGAAGCTGAGCCTCTGACCGAAGCTGAGCCCCTGATGGAAGCTGAGCCCCTGATCGAAGCTGATCCCCTGATCGAAGCTGAGCCTTAAACAGAAGGCTTGCCCCTGACCGAAGCTGATCCCCTGATCGAAGCTGAGCCTCTGACCGAAGCTGAGCCTCTGACCGAAGCTGAGCCCCAGACCGACGTTGAGCCTCTGACCAAAGCTGAGCCTCTGACCGAAGCTGAGCCCCTGACCGACGTTGAGCCTCTGACCGAAGCTGAGCGTCCGACTGAAGCTGAGCCTCTAATCAAAACTGAGTTTCTGATTAAAAATGAGCCTCAAGCTGAGACTGAACCTCAGAGGGAGTTTGAGCCACTGTCTGAGATTAAACTTCCGTCTGCGACTGTGCCTTTTCCTACGACTGAATCGATGACCGGGGTTCCCGATGCGGCTGAGCTTCAACCCAAGACGCCTCCTCAGGATGTCCTGTTGACGTCGCATCTCATTTTATGTGCAAACTTCAGTCGGTTGACCCAAAAGTCCACCACCGTCTCCACCGAAAGTTTCGCAACCCACAAGTGCTTCAAATGTCTGGACCATCTTGGGAAACTGCCTTCCATTCGATTGCTCCTTGAGAGCATGTCCCATCTGCCCAGAATAACTGCGCGTCATTCAAATTCATTAACGCCCCCATTTGGCAGCGGCAACGAGTCTCATTTCGGTTCCTCCGCTCGACTGGACTCAATTCAATTTGTTTCGCTTCCCTTCATCGCCCTCACTGCGGCACAGTCACAGCAACAATTAGTTGCTAATGTCGTGTGTCCCCTGCCAGCGGAAGACGCCCGGCAAACAGAGACATTAACCGAAGTGAACAACTGTCATCGTTCCGGAGTTTTTTTTGCGTCTCTTTCTCGGACAATCATCCGCACACCGGACCCTCGGGCTTGGCATTGTTCTCCTTCATTGCCTCCTCGATGAGGTGTAAAACGGAATTCTGTGCTCCTTTCTGCGGGCGAGCCACCACCCCGGGCCAGCGTCGGTCGGCCTTTATTGCGAGTACAACTGCGTAGCGTGGCGAGGCTGTTATCCTTACACAAATCTACACGTCCATTGTGTGTCAGTTCCAGTATCCGAGCAGGACTCGTCCAGCTCCGGATCGGAGCTGTGGGGGCGTCAGTCGCCGGAAATGGGGGAATCGAGGCCAGCGGACAGCTGGAGACTGATAGTGACCAGCGCCTCCGCCTAAATGATTTTTATGATTTAATTCCATCGTCCCGTGCGCTCGGAGTTCGTCGTCCTGCGGCCGGCATACACACACTCGTCCTGTCCTAAGGAGTGTCACTTGGTTTTTATGGGCCCTCACATGTGCAGTAAATGGTTCTCTTTTGTTTGAGTGCCTCCCTCTGTGTGTTCGGTGTCCTAGATCTGATTCCCTCTGGTCACACACACACCGGCCAGTGGATTGGATTTTTATCGAGGGGTGTCCTTTGGAACTCGGTTCGGAGTTTGATTTGTTTGGCCCGCGTGGGTTCAGCAAATTAGAGGAGAATGCAAGGATAATGGGACTCGCTTTCAGTCCGTGTGTGTGCACCGTAGCGTCGGATTAATGGAATTCGATTTGGTTGTCCTTTCTGTGGAAGCGTGTCCTCTTTTGTGTCGGACATGGGTCACTCTGGGATAAGAATCAATCGGAGGTAACTAGATTTCCTTGCCGCCAATGGACTGATGCGGATTGATGGTCGAGGCTGCAGGCCGATCAAAAGGAGCAACGGGTTGGGAAATGATTGTGGTCATTTTTGGGTGATTTTTTCTTTGTTTTCCTTGCTGTTGCTTGTCTGGTGTCGGATTTGGCTGCACCCTTTTGGCTGTGGCTCGGGAACGTGGCCTTTTGTGGGTCAATTAGGTGTGGAGTGGCAATTGGTGGGAGGCGGCGACTATGGTTGAGATTTTTGTGGTGACAGATGTCAATTGGGTTCGAGGCTAATCCGGGTCAGGATTGCAGCGATGAGAGGTGGCAGGTGACAAGTTAATTGTCCTCGATTGGATTGGAAAGGAGAGTGATCGAGATAAATTCCTTTTCTCTTCAGATCCAGTTGTCTGCCGTGGTGAGTGATCAGGACTCTCCTGATCGGAATACGCCATTTTTTAGAAACGAGTGGTCCAGTCTCTGTCAGAGGCTCAGCTTCTGTCAGAGGCTCAGCTTCCGTGAGAGGCTCAGCGTCACTCAGAGGCTCAGCTTCGGTCAGAGGCTCAGTTTCTATCGAGGCTTAGCTTCTGTCAGAGGCTCAGCTTCGGTCAGAGGCTCAGTTTCTATCGAGGCTTAGCTTCTGTCAGAGGCTCAGCTTCGATCAGGGGCTCAGCTTCGGTCAGGGGCTCAGCTTCGATCAGGGGCTCAGCTTCGATCAGGGGCTCAGCTTCCATCAGGGGCTCAGCTTCGGTCAGAGGTTCAGCTTCTTTCAGATTCTCAGCTTCGGTCAGAGGCTCAGCTTCAGTCAAAGGCTCAGCTTCGGTCAGAGGCTCAGTTTCTATCGAGGCTTAGTTTCTGTTAGAGGCTCAGCTTCTATCAGAGACTCAGCTTCAGTCAGAGGCTCAGCGTCGCTCAGAGGCTCAGCTTCTGTCAGAGGCTCAGCTTCAATCAGGGGCTCAGCTTCGGTCAGGGGCTCAGCTTCGATCAGGGGCTCAGCTTCGATCAGGGGCTCAGCTTCCATCAGGGGCTCAGCTTCGGTCAGAGGCTCAGCTTCTTTCAGAGGCTCAGCTTCGGTCAGGGGCTCAGCTTCGATCAGAGGCTCGCCTTCTGTTTAAGGCTCAGCTTCTGTCAGAGGCTCAGCTTCTTTCAAAGGCTCAGCTTCTATCGGAAGCTCAGCTTTGTTCAAAGGCACAGCTTCGGTCAGAGGCTCAGTTTTTGTCGAGGCTCAGCTTCTCTCAGAGGCTTAGCTTCAGTCGGAGGCTCTTCATTTGTCTCAGCTTAAGGCTCTGTCTCAGCTCGAGGCTCTTCCTCAGCTAGAGGCCCAGTCTCGATTCAAGAGTAGAGACACCAACCAAGCCTTCCCAAATTTCCTCATTTTTCCTGACCTCGCCACTCCAGAAAAGAACGAAACATCTCCCTCGCGTCATTCATCATCCCCCTCCACACCCGTAGGTCAACACGGATGTTTCAATCCGACTCTAATCAAACTAATGCGCGTCGATAATGTCCTCCAGATCCAAGCGGCGCCGCCTAATGTCTCCCTGGCCGGCCTCCGTCCCACAGTCCCACAGTCCCTCATGCAAGTTTAATGGACCGTCGTTTACTAAATTAATTGATCTGCAGACCAACTCTCGGGGAAGTGGTCAACTCTAATCACCGCACTCCACACTCCACACACTCCAATCGCGTGTCTATTCCCCGAGACGTCCTCGCTCCTTCGCACAGCCCGCACTCTAATTGCCGCATCAACTGCCAGTCAAAGTGAAGAAGTTATGCGGGCGGGCGCCACCGGTCAAACCACTATCCTCTGAAAAATAAATTTCCAATTTGCAGATGGACTCCGGTCCGAGGGGTGTGAGGCTGGACCGGGCATCTGACATGTGGATAGGTCCGTGATGGTCGTGACCAATTGACTGGAGAATCTCTCTCAATTTGGACTGGCTGCTGCTGCGGCGGCACTCAATCGATTTGTCGATTCAAGGCCAAGGAGGACGTTCGGTGCGCTGTCAAGGATCCCATTCGGTCCCACCGCTGGGATTAATTTCCGAGTCCATTCGCTTAATGAACTCGATCTGCTGCCGGAGAGGTTCCCCAGCAGGACATCCTGCTCGTCTCGTTTCATTTGATGATGAGAAATTCATTTCGTTGAGTTCCACCGCCGCCGCCACGTCCTCGGCGTGGTTGTCGTCTATTTTCGGTCGACGTCCGAGGGGAATTTACGGTTCGACACAATGTTTTGTGTCCCATGACGGGGGCTCCGGTGACAAGGTGGAGGACTCACTCGAGATGACACCGAATACGGTCCGGGATGTGATTTGTGTTTTGGTTTGCTCCGTGGAGTGTTTATTTTTGGAACGGGAAAGGGTTTTCTCAGGCGACGACGACGTAGCATAATGACGTGTGAACTTCTCACGGATGATGGAACGGCGAGAGCAGTTGAGCGGGACCGTGTTTATTGAGAATTTTGATGAATCGACTTCGAGTGGCACTTGGATGTCCTTTTTGGGGATGAAAGGATTCGTCCGCAGTTGTCGATGACAATCAGAAGAGAGAGAGGGAGAGGGAGAGAAAGAGGGAGAGGGGGAGAGGAAGAGGGAGATATAGGAAGAGGGAGAGAGATGAAGAGGGAGAGGCGGTCGAGCGTGCAATGTGTGCATGACCTGAAGCAGAGCAGATCTCCTTCAGGAGATTCCCATGCTTGGCTTGACGAAGGACACTGTTCCCACGGTGATACGCTTTCCTTGCGACGAAATGGGTTGCCGACAAGATGTCGGGAGGATTCTTGGGTTCGGCAGACATGACGGCACTTGAGGTGAGTGGGAAAGGGTGCGACGAAGTGGAGGGGTGTCAAATTTGAGGCGAAAAAATGAAACAAGGACAGTTTCAAGGACAATCCACTCAACAGAGAGAGCAACTATCGTCATTTCCCTGCCATCCAAAGGACTTAAGACCTCCAAGGGAAACTGGCTTCTCCCGTGAGTCTCTGTGGCCATAAGCTGTTGCTTATCAGACAAGCCTCTCCCACAGAATGTCACAGAAAGTCCTTAGCAGACACGTCAATTGTCCATAAATCAGATTTAAAGCAGCTCATCCCTTCGAACCCTTCATCATTCCCTTCCATCAGTCACCGCCTTTCATCTGCTCTTTTGTCGTGTTTGACGAACATTACGCGAGCAAAAGGCTGCAGACAAACCCTTCCCTGGATCAGCTACAAAGTACCAACCACTTCAAGTGGACCCCGCCCCAACTCTCAGCCCACGCAACGGCCGCATGCAAATGTCCCATGATTGGCAGCCATATAGCCCGCCTCAGACACGAAGAGATTACGTCCATTTGCCGTAGCGTGCTGCAATCTCTGCCCGCTCTCTCTCCCCGGCCGACATGAGATCCTGCCATATACGCGATTGTTCCGGAAACCATTTGACTTCCATTAAACCGGCAAAAAAGAGGAGAGAAAGAAAAACCTGTCCACGGCCCCCCCTCCTCCGAAACTAAGTGGCACCTAGTCTAATCGGACAAGCGTGCCATTCCCGATAACAATGGCAAGCCGTTCCCAAGCCACCTCGCTCCAAGAGGATCGGCGGCCTGATAAGACGCCCACTCACACGTACCCACACGATTCAAGTGAATTTACTGCTCCTCCCATTCATACACTCTCCAGGAGTCCAGGTCTGGGTCTGGGACCGGGACCCGGACCGGGTCCTGGTTCGCGTTCGGGTTCGGGTGGCTGGGTGGAGGTGATAAACGCGAGGGCGAGGTGAAATTTGGGTCAGCAAGGGATTTGCATTTCATTACGCCGTCATCGTCGTCGTCGTCGTTGGTGTCAACGGCAGCGGCGGGCCATAAAGCACGCGTCAGGATGGCGCACACAAAACCACGGCCGAAAGTATCACATCAACCCCCGAGTCGAGGGAGGTTATTGCATTCGTCGGGCGAAAAGAGGATTTCCTTTTAGAGGAGTCTTAAAAATTCAACAGGATTAGGCAGGAAATGGGACTGCGGCTTGTGGTTTATTGATGGCGTGTGTGGTCACTTCGCAGGGTTAACGGATTTTTGTTGTGCAATTTGTAAGCATTTCGTGGGGGGGGGGGGTTGCTTTGCTTTGCCTCGGCAAGTCGATGAACTGGGAATGAAGGTGATTTATTGGTTGTGCGAGGCTATCAAAAGTCGAGGCAATGACGGTGTTAAGAAGATTATATGGACTTTTTTGTGGAGAAGGTCCGTGGAAAGGGAGTCTTTAAGAAACGCCATCTTGGCGGATTCTTTCGAATTCGCGGCATAGAGAGGGAAACTGCTTCAGGCTCCTTTAAAGGGGAGATCCTCAACGAGAGACGGCACATTTCCACCTCCACAGTGCCTCCGTCAGTCTGTTCCATAGCTTGCCACTGGGTTACCAAGGACATGGCTCAAACCAAGCGAAAGTTTCCTCCGTCCAGTCAAGGGTCCAACTAATTCAAAAAAGTCCCTTCTTTCTCTCCCTCCCCCTCTCTGTCTCCACCTCCCTCTCCCACCATCTTCCTTCTTCTCTCTGTCTCCCTCTCTCCCTATGTCCCTCTCCCTGTCAGAGGCTCAGCTTCGATCAGAGGCTCAGCTTCTGTCTGAGGCAGGAACTGAGCTAAGCTGAGCTGAGACTTCAGTTGGACTGAAGTGAAAGGCTAAATCAGGAAAGAAAGGACGGCGCCAAAAAGACTCGAAAAGTCCAACATTCCTGCTCCAATCAAGATCCCCTCTTGGATCTCTGTATCAAAGGACACTAAACGACACAATTTCTCCTACCATTTCGGGCATCAGAAGTCAGGAACTGCCATCAAAACTCCCATCGAGTTCCCTCAAATGAACCTCTGTTCATGACGAGACTTTTCGAAATCTCCTCCTCCCCCGTCGGAACGATGCTTATGTTAAGCTCCATTGAACCCCGACTGAATGAGCTCATTCCGGCAAACTTCACTTTACTGACTTCCTGTGCGGTCTACACTTCCTCTGCAGATCCGGCAGATCCGGCTCTCTTGCCCCGTTGCCTCGCCTGCCTCTTCTTCTTGGACCTCATCTCATCATCCCCCTCGTGGCAGATGAATGAAAAGCGAAACGTGCAATGCAGCAATTAAATTCCCACCATCATCGCCCAGAAGGTAACATTCAAAGGACTTCAGCACAAATTGCTCCAGCAACTTTCGACGCACACAACGACGTGTCCTTTCCAAATATCAACCGATGGCTGCACCTTCAGTGGGACCAGATCCCGAACAGGACCAGAGCCAGTCTCCAGTCTCCTCCTCCTAATTGTTCGTGTTTATCAGTTGGAACAAGTTTTTACCCGCATATTCACGAAAAGTTTTCGCATCAAAAATGCACCACCAACCTCCGGTGACGCTACCGACCTCCCCCCACACACACTCCCTCCTCGACACATAATGAAATTATGAGCTGCAGGAGCAAGGACGACAATACAGGACATCCTGACGAAGGAGCCTCATCCAGTCACAGTGTCGCATTCAGCGTCACATCCACTCACAGTGTCGCAGTGGCGATGGGCTCGCGTTTAGCCACTTCAATCGCTGTCCGTCTTGCTGATGCAGGCTTTTGCGATTAAAATCTGAGTCCCTGATTGAGGATGTGATGGGTCACGCACTAGCCGTGCCGACAATTCACGAATATCCTCGCTCCTTAACGAACGTCATTAGCAATTAGCTCAACTGGCAGTGTTTCTCCTTTCGGCTTCCCTTTCTTTTATTTCGTCCTCGAAGGGACTCTCGATTTGGCTTGAATCTGGGTCACATTAATCCACCCCTCACACTCACACCCGAGCACACACACCAGTGCCAGTGTCCTGGCATGTAGGGCGACTTAGTAAATTGCCCTAATTGCTCAGACAATGTGAGCCAAATGTCAAAAGGACACACAGTCACAGTCTCCGTTCGAGGGAGGGACGATGGTAATCCGTGATCTGTTTGCTTATCCCTTCCTCGGGCAATATGTTGTCGAAAAATCCTCGGATGGAACGAAGGAAGGATATTTTAAAATCACAATGCACCCCCAAAGGCGAGTGAGGCAAGTGCTGGGACTCTAATCGTTTGGTCATTCGAAGGATAATGCAATTCACATCTGTTGTGTGATAGTAAATCAGAAATTGTACACCATGGAGAGAGGCACCCACACAGAGAGAGAGAGGATGAGAGGAGAGGGAAATACTCTTTTTTGTGTCCCCGAAGAAATTTGATCTAGAAACAGCTCAAAGTCCTGATCCAAGTTGTGGTCGCTTAAGGATTATGTCTTCGGTTTTCCGGTCGGTGTTTGCATTCCGACAAGGAGGTGTAGACCGGGTGTCGGATTTTAATGGCTTCTTAAGCAGTTTCTGTGGAGTGTGGCACAGAAAACATGGAAAAGGATGCAAGGGTCCTTCGTTTTTTTATGGCTTCACTAGTCGGTGAAGCCAAGGGAACTATGAATTATGAGGATTATTAGTGGGGAGATGTCAAGCAACTTACTTCAACTTCATTTCAAAGGAATCCATGCGAAACACATGGGAACTCAAACGGTTTTCAAACTGCTTATGGGTCAGAGGAAGATGTCACAATGTTACCGTCAAATAAGCAACCAAGTCAGTCCTGCAACAAAAACTCAGCTTATTCCTCGTCTTCAATCAATTCCCTATCCATTCTGGTAGCACTCAGTTCTGAATTCGTTCTGATTTTCGAGAAAACCGCGTCAGAAAACATCATGCCGTTCAAGATCAGTGCTTGAAAGAGGGCATTTCAAAAGTTGCTTCTAGACAACCAACCAGGGCACTCCCGTTACAAAATCATACCTTATTCCGCATCTACTATCAATTTCCTTTCCTTTCTGATATCCCGCATCCCTGAGGTCGTCCTTATTTTCGAGAGAACTGTTTCAGAAAATGTCGTGTCTTCAAAAATCTCTGCTTGAAGGAGGAAATTCAGGAAGTCGCTTCTAACCAACGAACCAAGTCACTCCCGTTACAAAGTCGTGCCTAAATCTGCTTCTACATTCTATTTCCTATCCCTTCTGATATCGCTCATCCTTCAATTCGTCCTACTTCTCGAGAAAATCCTTTTACAAAACATCATGTCTTCCAAGATCGTTGCTTGAAATAGGATGTCACTAGAGTTGCTTCTAAACAACGAACCAAGTCATTCTCGTTTCAATGTCATGCCTTCTTCAGCATCTACACTCAATTCCCTGTCCATTTTGGCATCACACAGTCCTGAACTCTTCCTAGTTTCTGAGCAAATCGTTTCAGAAAACACCATGTCCTCCAAGATCACTGCTTGCAAGACAATATCACAAAAGTCGCTTCTAAACACCCAACCAGGCCACTTCCGTTGCAAAATCATACCTCAATCCGCATCTACATTCAATTTCCTTTCCATCCTGGTACCTTTCATCCTTCAATTCGTCCTAGTTTTCGAGAAAATCGTTTCACAAAATTTTGCAACCATAAAATCCACTTCGACTTCTCAGCAAAAAAATGCGACTCCGGTGTGTTATGACTTTTCTGCATTTTTTCGTGTGACACGTGCCATTTTTTGAAAAGTCGATTTTCTGCGTATTTAAACCGAAATTTCACGTGATTTGTGTGGGGCTAAGTGTGGAGATGACAAATGGAGTGAATTCAGTCAAAAATTTGATTGGAAAACCTGGAAATTTTGAGAAAATTGCATTTTTCAGTTTTCCTGACGTCAGAGATGAATTCATTGAAATCGCGGGAAAGAGAAAAATGTTTGCTCCTTTGGCAATGCGTGCGCTGCATGACAGTCGAGGGAATTGTCTGAAGAAATGTTTCTCGAGGTTTGAAGAGGAAAATCGAGGTTTCTTGGAGGAAAAATTTGCTAGAAAAGTGTGTGAAGTGTTTTGGCATGAATTTGGTGTGTTTTTCTGTTGGAAATGTGAAGAAATTAACTGTTTTTCAGTGAGATTGATTGGAGGTTGTTTCATTGTCAAATTGTCGCGTTGCCAAGGGAGTTTTTCGGGTGGTAAAGTTAAAAATGTAATAAACTGGTTTTAAAATATTCTGAGGAAGTGAAAAACTGCGAAAATGGATAAAGCAGGTGGGAGATCGTGACAGATGGAGGGGCTGGGTGAGGACCAGGTCCACCTCGAACTGTAGCGCCTTAGGAAGAAGAAGAAGAAGAAGAAGAAGAAGGAGGAGAAGAAGAAGAAGAAGAAGAAGAAGAAGAAGAAGAAGAAGAAGAAGAAGAAGAAGAAGAAGAAGAAGAAAAAGAAAACGAAGACGAAGAGCTAATGAAAATCAGCAAGAAGTTGATGTGATTTGGTCGGTATCCAATTTTTAAGTCTCGTATCCTGCAGGAATTGGAAAGGGACATAGAAGTAAATTCAATTACGATAGAATGTGCCATCGCGAGACATCTGGAAAAGGAAATTAAACAAAGACCGTTCCAAAGTCGTACCTTAATCCGCATTTCCTAACCAATGTGATATCTCACGTCCTTCAGTTCGTCCTTGTTATCAAGAAACTCGTTTCAGGAGACATCATGTCTTCCAAGATCGCTGCTTGATAGAGGATGTCACAGAAGTTGCTTCTAAACAACGAACCAGCGGCTGTTCGTGAAGAACTTCTGATTGCCGTCTCAGACCCACTCAAAACCAGAAAAATCTGCTCCCCTCCAGTATCTTTCAACAGCACAAGCCACCAATAATCTCTCCCCTATCTTCGTCGTCTCACATTTCATCATCATCAAATCAAATCGCATTCAATCAGTCCTCTTCACTCGAAATTTATTGCGCAAAACCGTCCCCATTAACGTCACCCGAACCCATTGCAGTGCATCGCCCTCAATCAAGTCTCATAAATCCAAGCGCAACCAAGAGGACCAGCCAATCATCAGAATTGATTACGATCTTTCCAAATTAAAAACCAATAAACGAGTCAAAATTCTTCGTCTTTTGAAAACAAATTGCCTCTCGTTTCGGGGGCCAATTTGTTTCGCATGATCGAGCTTAAACGTCCACCAAAACGGGTCCACCCTCCGTCACCGCCGTTGAATTCAAATCTGACCCACATGAGGCATTGAAAATTTTAAAATTACCCACTCAATGCGGGCCGTTTGTCGTCATGTCAGCAGACAAGCGGAGCAATCCGCTGTCATGTCGGATGTCCAGCGGGAGAGTCGAACTTTTGTCATCCAATTTGAGTTGGGAATGCGACGTTTTAAAGAAATTCTGACATTTGACACTAAATTGACATCCGGCCTCGGTGGCCGGGGGATGCGTTCGTGAGATATTAAGTCCGAGATGACATTCCCGTGGAACTTTTCCCTTTTTTCAATTAAATCTTCGCGAGATAATTGATCAAAGTCGTCACCTTCCACAGAAGTCCTTGTCGCCGCCTGAATAATGACTCCTTAATCCTTTTCGATTTCTATTCTCATTTTTATTCACCCCCCCTCTCAGTCATCGTTGCAGATTGCTGATTGCCACCTTCTCGGCGTGGAGTGGACTGCCGTCGTTCGTGCTCATTTGTCCTGCTTTCGGTTAGATTAATGTCCTTACAGTTGCATTCCTTAATAGAATTTCTTATTATTTTCCCATTCCTTTTCGTTTTCTTCTTTTTTTTTTGGCTTGCCCGCAGTATCGATTATCCTTGGATGAGAGTGGACTGCCTTCGATTTGCTGCGGTCCACTTTCGAATCCCCCTGCGGGGTTGAGTTCAATAATATGTTTGCCTACTTCTCCTTTTCATCCGTCGTCCTTTTCATCTTCTGCCTCGTCAGCGTCCTCGTCCTCCTTGCCATCGTCTCCCTCATCGTCCACGTTCTCCTTGTCATCGTCCTTGTCCACCCTTCAATATCCATGATTTCCTTTCGACTGTCGGTTGCTTAGAGGCTCGCACTGACTTGCAGTGGGTAATTCATGGGCGCGCGTTATCCTTGCTTAGACTCGCCTTTGACTTTGGTGTTGGCGGGGTAATGAATGGATGGCATATTTTATTGTCCTTCGACATCTTGTCGACTGTAGAATGTTTGGGTTTTTTTTGTGGGGGACGAAGAGGGATTGGCGGCGTCTATACAGACTGGGGGAGAGTGGGACGATGAGGCCCAGATCCACTCTGGACTGTAGTGCCCCAAGAAGAAGGCTGTGGCAGACCTTGAAGATTGATGTCAGTCGATATTCATTTAATTTGCTCAAATCAAAGGTCATTCAGGAGCCGGTGATGGATTTGCCGTGAAATTGTGAATTGATTTGGGAGTTCCAAGGAAGATGGCTGGATACAGACGGCAGATTTGTCAGTCAATGACTTTGGAGGAGACTCATTTCGACAGGGACTCATTTGTCGGAAGGAATTTCAAGACGATCGTCTCAAATCTCTCCTCTCAGGGCTTCCTTTACCAGGAAGGGCTTTAAGCTCAGCTTCAGAATCATCAAATTCCACCTCAAATTCAATTCTGTACTCCTGGGCATCAAATGTCCCTTTTCAGGGCCTCCCTCGCCAAGAATAACTTCAAGCCGGACTCAGGATCCATCAAATTCCAGCTCAGATCCAATTCTGTCTTCTTTCAGGGCTTCCCTCGCCAAGAATGACTTTAAGCCGGACTCAGGATCCATCAAATTCCAGCTCAGATCCAATTCTGTCTTCTTTCAGGGCTTCCCTCGCCAAGAATGACTTTAAGCCGGACTCAGGATCCATCAAATTCCAGCTCAGATCCAATTCTGTCTTCTTTCAGGGCTTCCCTCGCCAAGAATGACTTCAAGCCGGACTCATGATCCATCAAATTCCAGCTCAGGTCCAATTCTGTCTCCTTTCAGGTCCTCCCTCGCCAAGAATGACTTCAAGTCGGACTCAGGATCCATCAAATTCCAGCTCAGGTCCAATTCTGTCTCCTTTCAGGGCCTCCCTCGCCAAGAATGACTTCAATCCGGACTCAGGATCCATCAAATTCCAGCTCAGGTCCAATTCTGTCTCCTTTCAGGGCCTCCCTTGCCAAGAATGACTTCAAACCGAGGTCGCGATCCAGCAGAGTCTGGCTCAAATCGAAGTCTGTACCCCTGGCCATCAAGGGTCTCCTTTAGGGGCTCTCTTCACCAGGAAGGGCTTCAAGCTCGGCTTGAGATCCATCAGATTCGAATCTCTCCAACCCTTGCCTGTGAGGCCCTCTCTTCCTTTGACTTGAAAAAAACAACGTTCCCTGTGCCAATCAGCCAATCGGTCCCGTGTCCCTCACTAATTACCTTCCAGATCTTATCGCAAGGAAACGGCAAATCGTGTGTCACCGGTCCAGTCGTGCAATGTCAAACCCACCGCCTATCGGCTTCAATCAAAATGCATCGACACACAACGACCGGTCCCACATGGATATCAATTAATTGTCCGCCCGTTAACAGTCCCAAATCGCTCTCCGGAAAGAGAGTCCCCCCAAAGGAACGCCTCGACATTCATTAGAAACTCATTAAAGTCCCGAATTAAAATTCAATCTCAAGAACAATGAGCCAGACCACCACCGACGGCCGAGAGAGTGAGAGAGGGAGAGAGGCAGGGCGCCCGTGGTACCCTTTTTTCCGAGAATCCCGACGCCACGGGACTCGCCACTCAAAATCCAATTTCCACTTGTAATCTCTCTCCCAGATGCATGTCCCGAGAGCCGCGCACGAGAGCCATTAATATTCCAGCAACAAGATGTGTCACGTCGTAAGAGCTGTCATAACTTCGATTCCAATTCATTGAAGGCACCCAGTGGGCCCTGGGTCGTGGCATTCCCAGCCAGCAACCCACCCTCCACCAAATTAGATGGAACCGATGTCATAAATCCATCGCCAGTGCGCACAACAGGTTGCCCCGGAGACAATCCAAAATTCCGTATGCATCTCCGTCAGACTGAAGCGTTTCCCCCGCGGAGGAGGCGGTGCGGGAGAAGGAGGAGAGCCTCCAGCCCATAACCCGTCATAATCATAATGATAATGTGTCCCGGAGAGATAGCATCAAATGATATTCACCTCGTAGCGCTGCGGCGTGTACGAGTACGTATTCGTTCGTGGCGCCTCTCACTGTGCGCCCGAGGGTAGGGGCACGGGGAGGGGCGTTCGAAAATCGTTTTCCGATGAAGACGAGGAAGAAAGACATTTCTCTCCATCGGCCAACTGGCGACCGGCTTCCTTCGGTCGGCACACGTGGTGAGAGTGACGATCTGGTGGGACGAGGGACGGGGAACATTCTCGGAAAATTTGGACGGAATCCGAGTAAATAAACACACACACAGGCGAGCCGGTGGAACCTATTTAGCATTCTTAATGATTGCACGGGAGAATCATCGTCTGGCCGTCGAAGGTAAACAAGGAAGCAGCAGCCATCTCGTGAAGGGGTTGTGCACACTCGCTCGACGATGTAAATCATCTTTTCCATGAAACGAGCGAAGCATCATCGACAACGACTCTCACCTGTTGCCGGTCGGGACGATGTGGCTGTGGAGGGAGGGTAAGAGATGCCTATCGATCGGTCGATCCGGCGGCGGAGGCGAGTTTTGGAATCCTTTTGTTCGATTGTGGGGCATGTTTGTCGATTCATAATTCAAGGATGTTGCCTCTCGAGAGAAATGAAGATGGAGATTTACAGATTAGAGCGCACAGGATGATGAGTTGAAGAGTGGTGGTGAGAGAGTGGTGGTGGATGAGTTCTTGTGGTTATTGCCGGATTTGGGTGATTGTCTCTGCATTCATTTGGAGGGCCTTTGCCTAATGATGGGCTTGGATTAGGTTAGGGGGCTGCTAGTCAATTCGCCAGCACACTTAGACCCTGGTGGTCCATTGTGATACCCACAGTCAGACTGTTGCCACTGATCGATCGCCCCAGTGATCCCAACGGCAAATGGCGACTGGACCAGATTTGAAAAACCGGATAAACGCGCATTAACTTTGCTTTCACTGGGACTCGAACCTGGAACCCCTCTAACTTAAAGCAGGCACTTAATCAACTACGCCATCCAGTCGTCGTCGTCGTCTTCTAAGAAGACGAAGAAGAAGAAGAAGACGACGACGACGACTGGATGGCGTAGTTGGATACGCCTTCTTCTTCTTCTTCTTCTTCTTCGTCTTCTTCTTCTCCTCCTCTACTTCTTCCCCCCTATTCCTCCTCCTCCTCCTCATCCTCTTATTCTTCTTTCTTCTCCTCCTTCTCTTCCTTCTCCGCCTCCTCCTCCTCCTCCTCCTCTTTCTCTTTCTCTTCCTCCCCCTCTTCCTCCTTCTTCTTCTTTTTCTTCTTCTTTGTCTTCTTCTTCTTCTTCTTCTTCTTCTTCTTCTTCTTCTTCTTCTTCTTCTCCTCCTCTACTTCTTCCCCCCTATTCCTCCTCCTCCTCCTCATCCTCTTATTCTTCTTTCTTCTCCTCCTTCTCTTCCTTCTCCGCCTCCTCCTCCTCCTCCTCCTCTTTCTCTTTCTCTTCCTCCTTCTCCTTCTTCTTCTCCTCCTCCTCCTCTTTCTCTTTTTCTTTTTCTTCTTCTTCTTCTTGTAGCACAGTCCTCTACCGCTCGTCGCTCTACCGCTCGTCGCTCTATTGCTCTTGGACCTCCTCTGTTGCCTTGTCATAGTCGAACAGCTTTGGTTTATCCAGGGGAAATCTGAGGACGGCGTCTAAGTGGAAACGCAGAAACATCTTCTGCTCCCTCAGGCAATCTTTGCACGAAAAGGTCATGCAGTTCCGCTTTCGATTTCCTCCCCAGAAGCACCAGAAGGATCCTCGCACACCTTCGCTGGCAAAACCACAATTCATCTTCCGTTACATCTTCTAACTTATCCCCAAGCAACAAGTCTCACAGGACATCCAGCCAGCCTGCCAATTGAATCCCTGCCACCGTCTGCTGTGTGTGCTCAACTCTCTCTCTCTCCCTCTCTGTTTGCTCAGGTGGATACCTCAGAGATTTCAACTCTTTTTCAGTGCAAACTGACAGTCACACAAACCCACACTCACACCCACCCCCACATGCGGTGAATGGGATGTATCCTTTTTGCGAGCGCCGCCGACCGCCGCGAGCTGTTTTCTCGGTCGGTTGCGAAATTCAATTGACTCTCGGATCGGAAATTCAATCAAAACTTCGCAAACCGTAAATAATCATCACTCGAGGCGTAACTGTGTGTGCGCGTGTGTGTGTGTGTCGTCCTTCTTTTGGCCTGGCTTCTATTGAGCAGAGAAAAACAAACAAAACACAGGACCTGTCATGGCGAAATTATTATGATGCCCCGTGGGCGGGTGAAAGCGACCTCTTGCAGTCAAATTAGTCGCAAAAGGATACACACATACGAACGAGTCCTTGTTCTGTTTGTTGGCAGTTATCCTGCGAGAGGCACAAGTGGACTCCTGCTCTCGTCCTCGTCGAGAAGTGAATCAAATAAAAGGATATTTCATTTGAATGAAGGATAACACCACAAAATCAAATAAACGCACGCACACAGGACCAACAAAAAAGGATAATCATCAGCCTGTCAACTGAATGATAGTCAGCAGCAGGGGGAGGGATGGATATGAGGGGGGAGTTTTGATTGAATTTGGCTTCGACATCGGCGTCGGCTGACTGTGGTCTGTTTGTTTAGTGTCCTTTTCGGGATGGCAAAAAGGATTAACCGTCCACTCGAAATGGAAGGGGGTTTAGTAAATCCTTGCATTTCATTCCCATTTGCATGGCAAAGTTGTCATCAAATTTAATGTCCTGTCCGTGAAATTGTTTTCCCACGTCCATCGGTTCGGTCCTTATTCAATATGTCTCTCCAGGACGAAGGAGGGGGACGGAAATTTCCATCAAAATATCCACCCCACCCCCCCCTCAGTTCAACAATAACAATAATCCCCTCTCAAATTATGGCAATTACTGTGACATTCCAGTTGAATCTGCCATCTTCCTTTCACTCTCTCTCTCTCCCTCTCTGTCTCTGGCATTCTCTGCCGCCCTCTGGTGCCATCCGTTCGTCCTGACATCGCCCCCCAATCGTACAGCGGCAGCTATTAGGCGTCATCCGAAAATATGCTAAATCGACACAAATGGAACGTTTATCGTCCTTAAGGAGCACTCAAGCTCCCT
The DNA here is from genome assembly GCA_930367185.1 of Myathropa florea. Classification (NCBI taxonomy): domain Eukaryota; kingdom Metazoa; phylum Arthropoda; class Insecta; order Diptera; family Syrphidae; genus Myathropa; species Myathropa florea. Next base: position 41,815,896 of record OV884005.1, on the reverse strand, counting down.
GCACAGTCGGAGAGTGTCAGAGAGAGACACGAGAGAGAGAGAGAGAGCGAGAAACTCGCGAAAAATTTTCCATATTTACACCGAAAAACCAACCGAACGATGGGGAGGGGGGTTGGTTGTCATTGCGAAAGAAAAAAATCCGTTATTGAATATCCCAAGGACTCTCAGAGTTTTGTTGTTGTTTCTTCCTGCCACTTCAGGCGGGCGGGCGTGCGTGCGGGGTGGTGGTGTGTAAACAGCCCGACACAGCAATTTTCACTACCACCCACCACCCGCCAACCCCCACCCAATCAGACACTCTTCAGAAATTATCCCCCAAATCTGCCATTTCGGGGATATTTTCTCCTCTATTACCGTTAAATTCCTTTCGATGGCTGAAGTTGGTGGTGGTGATGGTGTGGCGATGGTGGCGATGGTGGTGCGGGGGGTGCTGGAGGAGGTGGCGATGGTGGTGGAGGTCCTGGTGGTGGTGTAGAGACGACAACTCCCATGACGCGGGGTGGACAAACAAACAAAAGCCTCGTTCGTACACATTTCTGCGTGACAATGATGAGTGGGTGACCCTTAAAAGCTTCCGACTCTCTGTTTGAACAATGGGGGAGGGGGAGGAGGGGGGGATGAGTGAAGTTTGTTTATCCTGTAAATGCCTGTTTACTTTGTGCACTATCGATGGGGAGTAAAAACCAGGACAAGTCCGACAAAAAAAAAACCGAATTCGTGACCATCCACATCGCATGGAAGTAGGTCATTCCCGGAGATATCCTGTGTCCTGTTAACCAAAATCCTTTCCTTACTCCTCCCCCTCCCTCCCTCCTAACGTGATCAAATGCAATCAATAAGTCCTGGCCGACTGGGGCGGCCAGGATCTAAGTGTTTGTGGCAATTTCCACGTAAATCAGTTGAATTCGGCTTTTGTGCGGTCGGCACGGAGTACACACACACGAGAGATAACGAATAAACACGCATTACGTTTTGTAATTGAGTTTACTACTTTCAGGCGGGAAGGGGGCGGCGGCACAATCGGAACGATAAACAACTCGATGCGGTGGGAAGTTGGAACAGCATTTTGGCACACGAAGTGCCAGAGAGTGTGAGAGAGAGAGACCTTAATCCTTCAAAGGATTGCATGTGAATCCGAGGCGAAAGGCTCTTGTGGCCAATGCACAAATGTGTTACAGGGGGGTGGGGGGATTGTTGATAAGAGCTTGCAATCGAATGGGTTGTCGAAAGGAGTTATCGAAAGTTATTGAGGAAATTAAGGATATGAGAGGGTTTCGTTTCGTTTTTAGTGGTAAGTCTTTGCTAATTGATCGTCTTAGGGGTTTTGTGGCTTGGACTTGAAGGAGTGGGCGGGAGATAGGGCGGGATTGGAGAAAGGACTTGAAAACGATGTGGTTGGGGGGAACTGAGGCAAGGAAGCCTTTGAAATTTATTGAAGTGTGAAGGTGGCTGCAGGAAGAGCCAGTCACTTATGCGGTTTTCGACATCGTTGTCCTTGGACTGATTTGGCAACGAATCTTGGCCATAAAGCTGCTTCATCCTCGAATACTGCCCTCTCTGTGCAGCAGCGAGCTTCTGAAGCATCGTATCCTGGCTATAAATGGACTCCAGGCAGCAAAAGATGACTGCTTTTGTACGTTTGAGCTGCTTCACCCTCGACACTGCTCTTTTTGAGCAGCAACGAGCTTCTGAAGTAACGAATCTTGCCCAACAGTAGACAGCCCAACAGATTCCTGTGGGTGGAAGTTATGAGGTGACTCCGTTTACACGCTTGAGCTGCTTCACCTTCTACATCGTCGTCCCTGAATCTGTAGGGAAAGCTGCTCAAAATTGAACGCGGCGACTTAAGTCTTGGACTATCCACCGTGAGCTGCTCAAAATTTAACGCCGCTTAAAGCTCAGCTTCTATCCACTGTAAGCTGCTCAAAATTCAATGCCGCGACTGAAGTCTCAGACTAGCTGCTTCCCTCCACGGTAAGCTGCTCAACATTTGACGCCGCGGCTTAAATCTCAGCTTCTATCCACCGCAAGCTGCTCAAAATTTAACGCCGCGACTTAAGTCTCAGACTAGCAGCTTCCCTCCACCGTAAGCCGCTCAAAATTCCATGCCGCGACTTAAGTCTCAGACTGACTGCTTTCCTCCACCGTGAGCTGCTCAAAATTCAACGCCGCGGCTTAAACCTCAGCTTCTATCCACCGCAAGCTGCTCAAAATTCAACGCCGCGACTTAAGTCTCAGACTAGCAGCTTCCCTCCACCGTAAGCCGCTCAAAATTCCATGCCGCGACTTAAGTCTCAGACTGACTGCTTTCCTCCACCGTGAGCTGCTCAAAATTCAATGCCGCGGCTTAAACCTCAGCTTCTATCCACCGCAAGCTGCTCAAAATTTAACGCCGCGACTTAAGTCTGAGACTAACCGCCTCTATCCACCGTGAGCCGCTCAAAATTCAACGCAGCGGCTTAGATCTCAGACTAAGTTCGGTTGGGTACAGGTGGCCAACTGCGGAATGGCAGTCTCACTTAGGTCCCTTGTGGTAACGTGAGCTAACGGTTCACAGTTCTCCAGTCCATGACCTGAGATCGTCCAAAAATCCAGTTAAACGAGTCACAGAGCTTCTCCTTTACACATGTGCATCCTCATCTCCCTTCCACTGATCTCTTCCATCAGTGTTGCCCCAAGGTTACGTGTTGACATACGTACTTTTTAAGTCATCCATGACCTGAGGAAGGTCCAAAATCAAGTTTAACAAGTCACAAACCGCCTCAAATCACAATCACCTTCCTCCATGTGCACCATCAGCCGCTCTCTCATCGGTGTAGCCACAAGGTTGCGCCTTGACACACGTACTTTTTGAAGTCATTAAAACTTAATCCCATCACACCGCACAGCACAGAGGCCAAGCACCTTCACGAAGATTCTCCTCTCATCACACTTGACATGAGTGAACATTCCCCTCCCCCACCACCACCACCACTCCCCTCGTGTTATCTGCTTTCAAGATTTCAAGGAAACGTCCAAAAAGGACCTCTCAGGAATTTTAATGAATCCACACGATGGTGGTTGTCAATCTCGAGCACACGCAAACGCAACCACTTTCATATCGCTTCCTTGGAAATTTAAGAGCCTTCTGCTCCAAATACTTGATACAAGTTACATCAACAAGCAGCATCCCCCCCTCCTCAGCCCCCTAGTGGCGGTGGCACTCGCCATCAACAACACGACCAGTTACTGCGTCATACCGTCGAGCACTCCATCGGAATATAGGTCAGATCCTGTGTGTAATTAAATAACCCACTTATGTAATCTCTTACATTTGACAGCACTCCACGCGAAAGTCAACCAACCGCCTCCCCCGCCCCCCCCATCGCCACCTGTGGTCCACCATCAGCAACAGCAAGACCACCCCTTTTGAGTTCGCTGCACCAGTTTCCGGTAATTGACACAGAAAAGCATTCCCATCTCCTCGCGTCCACCCCCTCCTCGTGTTTGCACACAAGAATTGCTTACTCAACTCGTGACTCAAGTTGTATACAGTCATCTGGTCCGCCACCACCGCCACCACCCCCCCGGACAAGACTCACTTGCATACTTATTCCCGCAGGTATGTAAATTTTCCATACACCGCCCTTCATTAGCATGGGGGGCGACGACGTTGGTCGGTCGGTGCCGAGAGGGGACTTAATGAAAACTAAGAGATGTATCCTTTTGTTGGCGGGCGGGCTCCTTCCTTTTGTCCAAATAAAACGCCCGAAAAGTTCGTCCGAAAAGGACATGACTGAGGGAGAAAAGATGGAAAACTATAATCCTCCTGCCGTCAGCCAGCCCTGCAATTTTTCTTAATTGCCTTACCCTTCGCTTGTGGGGGGGGTTGGTTGAAATTATGATGTCGTCCTCCTCCCCCCTAGCCCCCCCTCCGAGCACGCAAGCCACCGGAAAGGATACACGTAGTATACATTTCCCGCGCGCTTTCGTTCGTCGTCGTTTTTCCCCATTCGCTTGCACTTTTTGTTGGCTCGCGCCAGAGCGTAGCTAGCTTTTGGTCCTTGTGCAGAGTTGTGTCCTAATTTAAATTACCCAAAGCTGATGAAAGGATGTTCGAGGACGAGCGAGGGAGGTGTGGTGGCGGTGTGTGCTTATTCGTAAGCGAATTTAGAGAAGAAACTCGAGTGGCCCCCAACTGGCTGTCGGGGGCAGCAGGCAGTTCTCAGCCTCGGCTGACATAGTTTTCCGCCTCGAAAGGATACTCTCTGTTCCGAGGACTTTTCTATGTGGGTTTTTCACTCTTTTCCTCCCTTTTTCTGTACCGACAACCGCCGCGAAGGCATTTTTATGGACGCACTCTTTAGGGCCGAGTGAAGGAATTCAGGGAAAAGATGAACTGAAGCCTGAAAGGCATATTCAGTTGAGTTTCGAGGATGCTGTGGTGGGGGGCGGGGCTTTGTTGAATGAAATCTTTTCTTCTTTTCCCCCTCTGTGTGCACTTTTGACGGGGGAAGGGTGGGAAGCACCGCTGCTGGCAAACTAAAGTGTCCTATTGAATCAAAGGGTTTTCCGCTGGAGGGGTTCGCTGATTTTCAGCTGCAGCTGCGGCTGGACTAATTCTAACATCCCTCAAAACCCCGAGTCCTATGGAGGACTTCTTGCGGGTGGGATGGGGGTTCTTGGGAAAACGAGAAAACCGTCCAAGTGAGAGATGCTGCAAGTGGCTCAAATTGAGTTCACTGCAAAGAGAGGTGGTTATTTGCCGGTCTCTCTCACGTCGAAGAGAGGTGGTTATTTGCCCGACTCTCTCTCCGCCGCTTTGATTTCTTGTCATGCCATTTACCATTTTCCCGTCTCCCAGTCCCCTCCCTCACATCGAAGAGAGGTGGTTGTTTGCCCGTCTCTCTCTCCGTCGCTTTGATCTCTTGTCATTTCCCTAATGATGCCATTTACCAGTTAACTGCAATTAGGACCACAGTCTCGGGCTCAGTTTCCCTGTCTCTCAGTTCCCTCCCTGTCCCACTCCAGTCCCCTGTCTCCATTTATTCATTTTCGACGTGAAATTACGCGCATTCTCCCTCAAGGATAATCACAACAATTCATAACCGTTACCACAACAAAGCACACACCGTGTTCAGGTTGAGCCATTCGAATCCCTGTCACCCAGGCACCCCGTCATCCACCGCCTCCCGTCTCATTCCCTTGACATGACCCCTTCCACATCACTCAAGGGAGCGACACTGCTGCCGTTTCCCGAATGAACATGAATACCCTCCCGCCAGCACCACCCTCCGCCTCCGTCCTCCACCCTCCCCCACCTCACCACCACCCCTCTCTCCCTCCCTCTCTCATGCACAATTCAGTTTCGAAAGGAGCCCTTCCCTTCCGTTCACTGTGACAGGATGTTGGGTTACTTTCCATCGTCTTCCTTGGCAGTGATGCAGCCCCAGAACCACCAGCTAGTGTAAAAACAATGGCCAACTGTGGAGCGTGGAGCAGGAATTTGTTTCAGTTCGCGTCTGCAATCCATCTTGCGGGCAGATCCTTGCGCCAGGATAAGCGCTTTGAACAGAAGAAAAAAAACACAAACAAACAAAACACGAAGCAGGACATGCAGAAGGAAGCATTCTTCTCTGTTTCGGAAGTCAAAATGAGAGAAGGAAAAAAGAAATGGAAGGACCCTGTGTGTGTTTGTGTGTGCATGCTTCTTTTTCGTGCATCAAAAGCTGTCACTCAATCCTTGACGTCACACACGGAATGCATGCAATCGTTGCTGCTCAGGATCATGGCTGACCTAAGGCGGGGAGTAGTACATGTCATGCAGTTAACGGTAAAGTGTTGCATGACAAAACGGATTTGATTTAAATGCAAAACGCCAGGAAGTCATCTGTATGCAGAGCGCATCCTGGACGGACTGGGTCAGTGAGTGAGCAGAGACGAAGTTTTGTGACGATGATCTCCGGAGGAACATTGTCTCTCTCTCATTGTCGCTACGGACGAGGATGGAAGATTGATGCTGCGGCTGTTGTTTGCTGTTGCGGAGGGTTGACATTGACCTGAGAGGGCGTGGGGATGGGGAGGTTGATGCGGATGATTGAGGGAATTTTTAAGGAATCAAGTGGCAGATGGGGGGGGGGGAGGTGATTCGTGACTGGATGAGGATGCGAGGAGTTCTGGTGATGAGTTGAAAAGGAAGTGATTTGAAGGATATCGTGGGGAACACAGGGAAACTCGAACAAATTTGACTGTTTATGGATCAGAGGAGGATGTCACAAACGTGGCCACCAAATACCCAACCAAGACACTCTCGTTACAAAGTCATACCTAAATCTGCATCTACGTTCAATTTCCTTCCCATCCTGATACCCTTCATCCTTCAATTCGTCCTAATTTTCGAAAAAATCGCTTCAGAAACCAGCACATCTTCCAAGATGGCCGCTTGAAAGAAGTTGTCACAAAAGTCGTTTCTAAAGAACTACCCAAGTCGCTCCCAGAACAGAATTATACCTTAATCGGCAGCTACGTTTAATTTCCTGTCCATCCTGATAACCCTCATCCTTCAGTTCGTCCTAGTTCTCGAGAAAATCGTGTCAGAAAACATGATGTCCTCCAAGATGGCTGCTTGAAAGGGGATGTCACAAAAATCACTTCTAAACAACGAACCAAGTAACTCCCGTTATAAAGTCGTACCTTAATCCGCATCTACATTCAATTTCCTTTCTATTTTGACATCGCTCATCCTTCAATTCGTCCTTGTTGTCGAGAAAATCGTTTCAGAAAACACCATATCCTCCAAGATCACTGCTTGAAAGAGGATCGCCTCTAACTGGCGAACCACGTAACTCCCGTTTTATACCTCAATTCACATCTACGTTCAATTTCCTTTCCATCCTGACACCCTTCATCCTTCAACTCGTCCTAGTTTTCGAGAAAATCGTTTTACAAAATTTTGCAATCATCATTTTCACCTCGACAGAAATTCGATGTTTTTCAGCAAAAAAATGCGACCCCGATGTGTTATGACTTTACTGCATTTTTTCGTGTGACACGTGTCATTCTTTGAAAAGTTGATTTTCTGCGTATTTTGACCGAAATTTGACCTGAATTTCGTGGGGCTGAGTGGGGAGATGGTAAATGAAGGGAATTCAATCGAAAATTTCGTTGGAAAACCTGGAAATGTTGAGAAAATTGAATTTTTCGTGACGTCATTTGAATCGCTGAAAACACTGCTTCTCTGGCAATGCTTTAGGGGGTTTTGAAGGGCTTGGGTGTTAAGGTGGGAGCTGCTGAGATGCTTGCTTGACACTCTGTGCTGCTCCCTGTGATCCTTTCAAGGATTCAATTTGAAGCCCGCTGATTGTGTGAAGTTTCTTGGTGTCGTTCGACGCCTCTTTCAATCAAATCCAGGGAAAGCGAGAGTCTGCCTTGAGGGCAGATGTGTTTAAGGGGATGGGGGGAGGGGGATTGATTTAAAATCAACGATTGATTGAGAATGAACTTTAAACTTTGCCCGTCAGGATAAGGGATTTGCCTGCACTTCGGCACAGTCGAAGTTTTTCGGGGAAACCTTTGAAAGAGTTTTTAGGTCGTGCACAATTCCTCCTCCCCCTCCTCCCTCTCCATCCCCCCCTTCATCGTTTGATGAATCAGCGAAAAACCACCTTGAAGCTCAAATCAATGTGATTCCAAGTCAAACAAAAGAATTTCCCATTCATCTCGTGCCAGCCACACGAAGGAAGCCCGACCGAGATCCTCCCGCTCCCGTTCCATTGGCAAAACTTCGCATTCGTATGCCCACACTGAGCGCACATATCTCCCTCCGCTCGCCCTGACCCGAAATAGTTTTGTGTGTCCTATAAAATTCCCTCAATTTAACTTTGGGTCCTTTTCACCAGGATCCACTGACTGTGTGTCTGTGTGTGTGTGGTACAAAATTCCAGGTGCACCAAAAGTCCAAACCGAACAATCTCCAAAGTTTACGAAAAACATTCTTCATTTCCAACTTAACCTCTCGCAACCACGGGCACGGGGGAGCACATCCTTCTTCCTGCCATCCTGCATTCTCAACCCCTCTCTCTCCGCCCTCCCACACGCGTGGGGACGTTCTCATGTGTTACGTCACGAAAGGAATTTCTGAACAAAATCAGCTGTTCGACTGTCCTGCCGTGGGAATCCTCTCTCTCGCTCTCTTCCGCACGCACACACTCACACGAACTGTTCAGAATTCTCTCGCATTCTCTCGGTCGCGCTCTCTTCGGCGGGGCGACGAGTCCGTTTCGGTTGTGGGTGTTTGACAAGTCATGACGTCACTTGGCAAAGGAGAAGGAGACACAGTCACACACACACACACGCCACCAAGAGAGGGAGAGTGAGTCGAGTAACACACTTCAGTTCAGTTCTTCGGAAGAACTAGGGCAAGTCCAAAGGGACCAGAGAACTCAAACAACTTTTTCTAAACAACCGCTCGACTTGACTGCATCTGCACATGTGTGCGTGTGAGCGAGAGTATCCGAGGAGGGTTGTTTCGTATTTTTGGTCTTGGCCGCCGTGCCGTGCCGGTGCGGTGCACTTTCTGGTGAATCCATCAGAACCATTCCATCGGCAGAATCAGTCGTGTTCTAGAGTCCGTCGTCGTTGGTTCGAAGCACTCTCCATCACCGTCGCCGTCGCCGTGTGAGATCGAAAGACGAAAAAAAACAGAGAAAAAAAAACTTGTATCTTGCCTCAGTTCATGTGTATCTTAGCACCTTCGTTCCTTTTGTTTCGTGTTTCATTTTGATTTTTTGTGTTCTGTGAAATGGATTCAACCACCGCATATCCAATGGATACCACAACCGTTCTGTCCGCGTCGGCGAATCTCCTCTACGACGTGGTCGACGATGACCATCAGGCGAACCAGATCACCTTCGAGATACCATCGAATGTCGACCTGGAGCGCATCAAAAGTTTGGATAATTTCACAAATCTTCTGCATCGCATCAGCAATAGTGTGTTGACCGCCAGCAGCGGTGGGGCGCATGGCAGCAGCATAGCGAGTGGTCACGAGTTGGCAGCCGCCGTCGCTGCTTCTGCTGGCCATGACGCTGTTGCGATCGGTTCGGACGGTCATGTGATTACAAAGGATCAGATCAGTGGAAGTGTTGTGTTGAATTTGGCCGATCTGCAGAGTTCCGGATCGTTCCTGGAGCGGTTCTTCAACGGGGCCGATATGCACTCGATCATCAATTATCTGTGGATTGGTGTTGTGACATCGTTGATCATTCTGTCGGTGATCTTCATCATCTTCTCGTGCTACTTCTATCGGAAGTTTAGAGAGTGGAAAAAATGCAGTAAGTACCAGTTGAGATTTTCTTTTAGTTTTTGTTTGAATTGTTTTGAGATTTGAAAGGACATTTAGGGGGGTTTTTGGAAGTCTTGTTGGTCAAAAATTCTGATCTGACCTGACGTCCTTTTTGACTTTTGTCAGACATGAAGCCTTTGACAAGATTTTGGGGGCGAGCTGGTTGTTAGGCTGTCTGTTCCAGAGTAGGGCTTCTGAAGAAGTTTTTAAAAAGATCAAATTTTGAACTTTTTGGGAAAATTCTGATCAGTTTCTGAATTTTGACCCACTGGCGGAAGGAATCTGTCTCTGTTGCAAATCTCGGGGCGAATTCCTTGTTTAACTGTCTGTTCCAAATTCAAGCTTCAAAAAAACTACTGAAAGTAAAAATTTGCATTTTTTTGGGAAAATTTTGACTCGTTTTGCTGCAAATCCGAGAGCAGCAGAGACGAATCCCTTGTTCAACTGTCTATTCCAAAGTCAGGCTCCAGAAAAACTTCTTAGAGTGGTCAAAATTTGCAACTTTTTGAGAAAATTTGGATCAAGTTTTGAATTTTGGCTTAGAGTACCATTTTGTTTCAAAAAAATGTCTCTGTTGCCAATTTCGAGTGGGAATTCCTTATTCAACTGTCTGTTCTAAAAGCAGGCTTCAAAAAATCTTCTCAAAGTGGTCAAAACTTGCAACTTTTTGAGAAAATTTCGATCAGTTTCTGAATTTGAACCTCCTGGCAGAAGGAATCTGTCTCTGTTGCCAAATTCGAGAACGAATTCCTTGTTCTCAATTCCCTGAGAAAAGTCAGTCTTTAAAAATCCTTCTCAAAGAGGCCAGCACTTTCAACTTTTCAAATCCTGGCTTAGATTGTCTGAGAATGAAGAGACGTGCTTCAAATATAAGACGGAGGTCATGTGGTTTGAGGTCAGAATGAGTGATCAGAATTTTCGAAATTTTTTTTAAGTTTTCAAGGAGTTTCTGACCAAGTGTTTGAAAGGGGATTCGTTTCGAATTCTTTGAGGTTGAGGAGGAGGTTGAATGGTTTGAGGTCAGAATCGTTCCGAGTGCAGTTTCTGACTAAGTGTGTGAAAGGGGCTTAGTTTCGAGTTCTTTGCTGCTTTCAAAACTCGACTTGGGGCTTCAATTGAATGATGTACACATTGGTTCAAGTCCGACTTAGATTTTAGTTCAGATTTTGTACAAATTTTCGGTCCCAAATTTATCTGAACTCAGTCATGCTTGTAGACCAAAAACAGAGACTTACTTTTGTGTACGTGTACGTTAGAGGAAGAAGAAGAAGAAGAAGAGAGCTTAGGAATGAAGGGTCTTCTTTGAAAATTTGGATTTCTTGAGGTCCTGGGACATCAAAAAGCCTGAATCCGATTTTACACTGTTCCCTGGCTTGCTTCCTGTGGGGAGTTGATGTACATTAGGTCTGCTTCTGGAAGTCCTGGGGCATCTGAAATCCTGAATTTGTTTCAGACTGTTCTCTTGATTGCTCCTGTATGGAGATGATGTACGTTAAGGGTGTTTCTGGAGATCCTGGGGCGTTTGAAATCCTGAATCTGATTCAGACTTCTCTGGATTGTTTCCTGTGGGGAGTCCTGTGACGCTAGAAATCCTTGTGTTGAGTCTGACCGTTCCCTTGCTTGCTTCTTGTGGCGAATTGATGTACCTTAGGGTTGCTTCTGGTGGCCTAAACTTTTTTGACAGCTTAACACGAGATTTAAAAGACATTCTCCTAACTGTAGCTTGTAGGAACTACGTGTTGAACTTAAAATAGATTTTTCGCCAGAATTCTGTGGTCAATCTCTAATTGGGACTTCAGGGCGGACGTAGGGAGCGCAACTAGTGAAGTCACTTCACTGTGTAGTAGTGTAGTGTAGTGACTTGAACTAGTGAAGCAACGACCAGTTTTCTTCTGCTTTCTCTGAGTTTTTGAAAGGACGTTGCAAGGAGCTTCCTCTTTTTTTGACTAGACTGGGTCTAGGGCTGGGGAAGCAATTCGACGTTATTGTCACATTCACAAAAGAATCGTCGAAACGCTGCTTAGGTTGCCTTCGTGTTGATTTTGAAGTCAGTGGCCTAAAGGACCATCTGGGTCAATATTCAATCATGAGACTCAGTTTTTGAAAGACCTAAGTCCACCCAGGACTGTAGCGCCATCAGGGGAAGAGTTTTTTGAAAGGACCTCGCTTCATCTTTTCCTGGACAGACTAGACTGAGTCTAGAACAATTCCACTTCGTTGCCTCGAGTAGAGAAAGTCCTTAAAACGCTGCTTAGTTTGTTTACTGACTCTGAGGCCAGTGTGCTAAAGAACCACCTAGACCAAGATTCAGTCTTAAGACTGAGTTTTTGAAAGGCCATGGTTCACCCCTGGACTGTAGCGGCTTCAGAAGAAGAGTTTTTTAGGAAGGACGTTGCTTTATCTTTTCCTGGAGAGACTAGACCGAGGGTAGGACAACTCTATGTCATTGCCTAGACCAAGATTCAAACTTGAGACTGAGTTTTTAAAAGGCTTAGGTCCACCCCGGACTGTAGTGCTATCAGAGGAAGAGTTTTTCTAAAAGGGGGTTGCTTTATCTATTCCTGGACAGACTAGACTGAGTCTAGGACAGTTTCACGTCGTTGCCTCAAGCTGAAAAAAATCTTTAAACCGTTGCTTAGCTTAACTTCGTGTTGATTTTGAAGTCAGTTTTCTAAAGAACCGTTCAGGTTAAGATTCAATCTTAAGCCCATCACGGATGCAACAAGATACAATGCCCCTGAGAGTCCTGTCGTCACACTTCTCTGAATGAGAAGAGTTTCCTCGAGTTTCCATCGAATCCCCCATTCAGTCAAGGGGTCCCCTTTAAAGTTCACCATCAGCCCAAGAGTGTTAAAAAACAATCGATCCTTTGAGCCACATTCAATCGTCAACCTACACAGAGCAACCTCCCTCAACAAAACTCAACCGATTCAGTGAATAATGCAAAACCATCAACACGTATAATCACCTCAAGAGACTCCAGCCCGGCTTCACCTCTCCTGTGAGGCCCTTCAGCCCTCAAGGACTTCACAGGAGTGTAACACAACTTTTGCATTTCATAATTCATTACACTAAAGAGAACTTTAAGCACTTTTCAATATCCTGCGCCAAGGACCAGCACCACACCACACCACACCACACCGCTCCCGTTAATATGATGACTCCTTTGAGTCCAAGTCAAGGAAACACTGAAAATTCTTCTAGCCTGTCGCTCTGGGGGTGTGTGTGTGAGTGTGTTTTTGTTTTCATAAATTAATAAATCATTGCCTCCTCACTCTCTCTCCTTCTCCACCACCAAAAAAGCAACAGGATACCACAGGAGAGAGCAAAAGCAAAAAAAAACAAAGGATCAACAACAACAACCGGAAAAACATCACAAAAATAACATCAACATGACTTCCTTTCTCTGGTTTCTTTCCGGGCGCAGTCTGACGAAGGAGGGGATGAGGAGAAGAGAGAGAGGAGTGGGGGTGTGAGAGGCAACGGCAAAAGGACGAATTAATTACTTTCCATTCCAATGTGTTGTTTGATTTTTTTTTTTGCGCTTTTGAATGTCTACATTCCCGAGTGAGGGGGAGGAGGAGGACGACGAGGTGGTGCGTGTGTTGGCGTGTTGAAGACGCCGGAATGTTGCTCCTTGAATTTTTCATTCCAAATTTAATTTACTATCCCCGAATGTCCTTTTAATTTATTTATTAGGCAACAATCTCTTCCTCCTCCTCCGAGTGCGGCAGGACTCGCTCCATCGACCATATTTCGTCGGGAGAGAGGACATGACCTTCTGGGAAAAAGTTTCATTGCGCTCGTATCGTATCGTGTCTTGTATCGTTTCTCGTTTCTTCTGCCATCCTTGGGGCTCCTTTTTTGCCTTTCTTTCTCTGTCTTCTCAGGATGACGGGGGGGAGGGGGGAGGAGGGGGGTGTCCTTAGGTAATAAAGTAATTAACAGGATTCCTCATTTCAAATTGTTTCACTCGCCATGAGTCTCGTCTCAGCGAGATGTGAATCGAGGGCGGAGGCGAAACACAAACCGTTGCCAATATGTCGTCCTTCTGGCAAAGCCTTTTCCGATGGACTGAGCGGGAGGGGTGAGGGAGGGGCGGGGGGAATGGGAATAAAAGGAATTTATCGCGCACGTATATCCTGGCAAATTGATTGTAAGGTACTGCCTTCTGAAAGTTATTCACTTCCTCTCTCTCTCTGGGGGGGAGGTTTGGAGGATCTCGGGGGTCTGGAGGATCTGGGGGGGAAGATGGGCATTTATTTTTCATGCCACCACGAGGATGGTCAAAGTCTCCTGGATTAAGTAACTTCATCGACAACACAAACTCCGACCGAATGAAGATAAATAAACACACCACAGGGACCAGCAGCACCACCCACCCACCCGTGCACACACACGGGCACACACAGTGGCTGAGGAGGGTCAACTTTTGTCCGTTTTTCTTCCTGCTCCCCATCAGGAGATGACCTATTACCACTCAAGTCATGGGATAAAGTAATTAATGCCCTCTCCCCCCCTTCAGGTAGGCCGTGTTGTCTTACGGACCTAATTTCGTGTCCTTCCCTTTCACCCACCGCAGCCCCCACTTATGCTTGTGTCCTATGCGCGTGTGTGTGGGCAAACAATTGACAAGGATCAATTATATGGCTCCCATGGTTCCATATGAGAGTCAACTTGACATCCTGAAGTATCCTCATCCGTCTCCGGTCGTGGTCGTGTGTGGAGGAGACAAAGAAGGGGAAAAAGTTCAAAAGACTTATCCTTGGAAGGCACTCTCCCACTCCCACCGAATCTGGGTCGATGACAGGCTCACCCCTCGCCCACATTTGCACCTCGCGGCCAGAGTGGACATTATCACATCCCCCCCCCACAGTCAAGTGCAATTCGAAAGACTCTCTCAGTCTCTCTCTCTCTCTCTCATTTTTATGCAAATTTTTTTGCATAGGAAAAGGATAATCTCTGCCGGACATCGGTCTGTGCCTCGGTGTATCCTTTGCTCCGCATTTGTATTGTCCTTTTAGACGTCGAAAGTCGCTGTCCACTGATGATATTTATGGAATGTGTCCTTTTTTTTTTGGCGTCTCTCCTCCTTCGAGGTTGGTGTCCTTTCAGTGGGATAATAAATTACTCCATCCTCGTGAAAGATTTATTTACAATTTCTGTCGCGCAGGTTGTTGTTGTTGCTGCTTTTTTTCCGTCCAGTCTGGTGACGTGAATCATGATTGCGATGTGAAATGCTGAAAGTGTCCTTTTTTTGATGCTCCGCACACACATCGGAGTCCCTCTCTCCAGGACTCGAGGACACAATGGGTTTAGGTCTAGTACAATTTATGACTGTTGACAGAAGGGTTAGGCTAAGTGTGAATGGGGGGCGGGGCGGGGCGAGGTGAATGAGGCGGATAGTTGTCGGGTCGATTGTGAGGTTAAATTGGATTTGCATAAGCTCATCGATATTAATTATAATTCATAATCATAACTGTTTTGTTAGGAGCACATAATCTCGTGCGTTAGTGTGTGCCTGTGTGTCTAGTGATTGTTTATTTATTTGGTGGGGAGGGAGGCAGGGAGGGGAAAACCATTCAATTGTGGATTTTATCGACGGCAGTTTTTGATTTATCGAAGTCAATTAATGACGGTGGTGGCTGCGCCGTTGGTTTGGGGTAATTTACGGTCCACAACTATGGGGTATAATTAATTTTGATTTGGAGCCGTGATTAGACTTATTTCTGTTTTGGGGCGAAGCGGCAGGAGATTCGTCATGCTGTGCGGAGAGATATGAGTCACAGATTATTTGAACGAGAGAGATATTGATCCTAGATCCGAAACGAAGAGTCTTCGACTCTGTGTCTGTGGGAGAACAAAACAGGGAACGTCCACGAAGAGTCTTCGACTCTGAATCTGTGGGAGAACAAAACGGGGAACGTTTACGTCGTCGAGGAGGCGCACACAATTTCAGAAAGACCCCAACTTGGTATTCAAAACTGCAAACAGCTGACGAAGGATTGGGGGAAAGGAAGTCCTTAAAATCTAAAGCAAACCTCAAAATCGATATTTCTTCTCCAAAACTGGAGTCACAACTCATTCTCAAGCCCGCTACAAGAAGAAGGAATAAAAAAACTCTTAAAATGAAAAGAACTGTATCAAGCACCCCACCCTGTGGTACTTCACTCATTTCAGCAACCAAGCGACGACTGGATGGCGCAGTTGGTTAAGAGCCTGCCCCAAGTTTGAGGGGTCCCAGGTTCGAATCCGAATCTGATCCAGTCACCGTTTGCGTAGTAAGAGTAGGTTGCTACCTGGCAGTACAATGGACCAGTTTTGAGTGCTCCAGTAGCGTTTCAAAAATCCTTCGAGAAAAAAACAGCGTCTTTTGCAATCTTCTCTCAGTCCCCCAGTTAAACTCTGAGACTGTGGGAGCCTGGGGAGTCTGTGAGATAACGCAACAGAGGACGCCAACGCCTAGAAGGCGCACACAAGTTCAGAGTGACCTCAGCCAACTTGTTGTGCGAAATTGAACACAGCTGGCGAAGGATCGCACTGCCTGGAGGTTGGTTGAGGCCTAGATCTACCCCGGACGGAAGATGAATGCTTCGAGGTGCCCTTTTCAGAGCACGGGAAAAAAGACTCTTCTTCAGCTCAACTCCAGCCATCGGCAGCCATGACACAAACATGGACCCGAAGACTTAATGTCTTGATGCGAGCCCTCTCCGCGTTGCTCTACCGACCGTCAGACTAACTCTTTCATTGGCCTCTTGGACCGAAAGTCATCGGGGCCACAACATTCAAAATGGCGGCGCTACAGTCCAATGAAAACTTGCCTTCTTGCTTAGTTCACTTCGGGAATACATTTTCAATATTTCCCCACGCTGTTTATGAGTAAAGCGACTCACTTCGCGGAGGTATGATGCTGACTTTCTGTCAAGATTTCGAGTGGGAAACAGTTGTCAGTGTCAAAATAACCTACGACTTAAAAAGAAACCACTAGATGGCACAGCTCGTATTGGTCCAAAATTTCCAGAAAAGGAGCGACAAAATGCCTGGATCGTGGAGATGTCGGGGAGGGACAACGGATTCGAGGCATCTGCCTTCAAAACTCATCGTTCCCTGCGCCTATCGTCTAAAAAATATGGTGTAGGGAGCCGTGCTTATGACGATCTGGACCGTATTCCATTCTGCCTCCAGTCGTGGTTTGTGGATGTGCTAAGCAAGCCCAAATTTAGCAGCTTCGAGCTTTCTGCCTTCAAAAACTTCTCGTTCCCTATCGTCTTCAAAATTGAGTTTAAGGGTCAGTGCTTTGGAAAATCTGGCCCACCTTCCAATTTGCTTCCAGTCGTGGTTCGTGGATGTAGCAAGCTCAAATTTGGCTTCCTTCAAAAACCTCTCGTTCCTTGTCCTCATCGTGTACAAAAATCTGGTGTAGGGAGCCGTGTTTATGACGGACTGGCCCGCATTCCAGTTTCCCTTGAGTCGTGGTCGAATTTTGCAATAATCCCCACGTGACTCTTTTTTAATTCATGACCCCTGTGGCACGCCACTCCATCAAACCTCAAGAACCCCTCCATCAAACCACACCTTGTCGTCCGCAAAATTTGCACCCCGATTGTGACAACTATTCACACACTGGTCATGGAAAAAATCCAGTCCGACGTGGCTTATCCAGTTCGAAGGATATCCTCTCCTCTCTCTCATCACGGAGGAGTGGCATTCTTTGGAAAGGTCATCGTCACCTCCTTCACCCACCCTCGAGCAATGAAATAATAATCCTCGCAAGCATCTCCTTGAGCACGTTCATCATCTCATCTTTAAGGACACATTTCATTTTTTGGTCAGGACGAGGACGAGAAATTCAATTGAGGCATTCACCATCCTTCCCATTGTGCGGTGGGGTCAAATTAGCCATTCTCCTCTCGAGTCCTTTTGCATTCTTCCGCCAGGAAAGCACTTATGATTTCATCGAACTTACTAACTTGTCTCTGGTTCTGCGAGAGAGATCTCCACCGAAGGTCCTTAGAGATTCCACTCAGACTCTCGGATACGAACCGCTGCGATGGCGAGAGAGAAAGCGAGAGTTTTTGCTGTTTTTCCAAGCGATTTCGTTGTTGAATTTTTCATTTCGTGCCTTTTCCGAGACAAGAGACACACGTCCCACTGTCGCTTTGTGTTATTTTCCGAATTCTTTTTTTTTTCGTGTTTTTTTCCTTAGATTCCCTTCACATCCGAATTGCTGACGTTATTTGAAAGAATGTCCTTCGAGAGTTATTGAGAATTTTAAATGCAAATTTTTTGCTGAAGGTATGCGCGTGTGTTTACGCTAGCATACCGTCAATAAATCGTGCAATGAATATTCGAGTTCTGGATGCGAATTTATAATGTTATCTGTTAGATGATTTGAATTTTTTTTCGGGAGGGACTCTGTCTCTGAGTGGAGAATTGAAATAAATTCCATTAATGGGTCCTTCGAGATGTATCGAGTGGATTTGAACCTCCTCGACAATGATTTTGGGCGAGGAATTTAATTCAATTTCGGATACGATTTGTATCTTAACGAGAAGGGAAACAATCAGGTAATTGAAGTACGAGGATGTGGGAGATTTTTTGAAGGAGTTCTGGGGAAGAAAAATTAGGTTACACGTGTGAGCCATTTTTTCATGGGTCCTGGTTGGCAGCAGAGGCTTTCTGATGCTCACATCTGTTAGCTTTAGCGACGGATTCTTCTCGAGGTGCTTCAGTAGATTGTCAGACTGTTGTTCAATGTAATTTTGAATGAGTTTCTTGACGAAAAGTGCCTTCAGGCGACTTGGAATGACTTGATTTCATTCTTCTAGGGAGTCTTGAGTGACGTCTTAGTCAAATTTGTCAGTTTCGTTAAGTTTGTCAAGTTTCGTTAAGTTCGTTAAGTTTCGTTAAGTTCGTAAAATTCGTCAATTTCATCAAGTTGAAGTCGTATAAGTCGTCCTAAAGCGTCGTTTCAATCCAGATTTTTTAAATAATATTTCGTCAAGTTCGTAAACTTCTTCAATTTGAAGTTTGACTAAGTTCTCATGTCGCTGCGGGACCCTTCGTCCCAGAAACCCTGACTGAATCCACACCCGTCACCACTCTTCACGCCTATCCACCGCCTCGAACTTCATTGAATTCTCATCTCATGCACGTCACATAATTGTTTCCCATTAAACAATTGGCCCCCTTTCGATGCGAACAGAAAAAAGGACGATCACAAAAGCATTCATTTTCAAAACGAATCATTAAATAAAACATTTAACAATCGCAATTAACACACACTGACGCCACCGTCAGTCCACACCATCCGTCCCAGCTGTTTGTTGGCCATGACAACATAAATATTGCCTCAAAAAGGAAACCATCAGCCTCCGCCTGCTCTACCTGAATGGCTGGACCCTTTTTTTGTCGATTTCAATACCAATCGTGCAACCAATCAATTTAAAATATTAATTGAATAATTTAATCCCATCCACCAGAGCCACTCCCGCTGCTGCCGGCCATATGCGGACTGGCCCCCAATCCATTCGTTTCTGTTACATTCGCAGGACAATTTATCGGTCCTTTGTTCGCCCAGAGAGTCCTTGTTGTTTAACATAAAGATGCAATTTTTTTTGCAATTCATTCGGTCGGTGGCAGTAGTTCATCCCCAAGGACACTTATTATCACTTCGCAATTACACATGCAATTGCATTGTGCGGGCCCGCGAATTAACGACATCAACTCGCATGCATCCCGAAACTGAGTGCACGTTGTAAACACAACAATTTAAAGATAAGCGGATGTTGGAGTGTGTTTCAGTGAATGGCATGCCGGGGGGGCCGAGGCGTCCTAGATGCGGCTGTGTTCATAAAAAAAGAACACAGCACCACGGCACCCGGACCATCAGGAAAAGGACTTTTATTGACCCAGTCACGAGGAGGAAACATCACTGCAAATGTGAACGGGGGGAGCTCTCATTTTATGTGTGTGAATCCTGGAAATCCTTTTATTTTTTGTGTGTGTCTGGTTGTTTTTTTCCACCTCATTTTGAGGATAACCATCAAAGAGCAGGGCCAGAGCCAGGGAAACACACACATCGGAGTGTGAAAACCAAAGGTCCTCGGTGGTAATGCGGACTTGTGAACAATTGGGATTTTTTATGCTTTATTGAGTGGAAAATGGACGACGCCGAGGAGAGGTGGGGGGAGATGGAATTTGTACATGGAATAGGTCAACTCAATCTAAGTTGGGGAACGTGTAAAACTTCCAAATGGCACGACATTAAATGTAGACGTAGAAGAGATGAGGAAACCGACAGAGAAAAGCTTCAACATAAAAATGAAGTCCTTAATCTGGTTTGGGAGGGTAGTGTGATCCTTTTTTTGTAGTTTTTTCCTGGTGGGAGCTTAATAGGTAGTCATTTGAAGAAGGAAACTGGAGTTGAGGTTAATGAAAGGAAGGGTTTTTGTGGGTGAAAACTGAAGGTTTTGTGATTATTACCGTTAGATGATGATGAATTTCTGCATTTAAGGACTTTTCTGAGAAAGAAGGGAGGGAAGGGGTCATTTTCGAGGAGATTTTTTGAAAAGAAAGAAGATTTTGAGCGGAAATCTGAGGTCTGGGAGATCTTCAGGACTCCATTTGTGATTATGACCGTTAGGTGACACAGAATTTGAGGACTTTTCTGAGAAAAAAGGAAGAATGGGGTCATTTTTGAGCGATTTTCTGAACTGTCTTTGTGATTGTGACCGTTAGGTGACGAAGAATTTCTGAATTTGAAGACTTTTCTGAGAGAAGAAAGGGAGGGACTAATTTTCGAGCAGATTTTTTGAAAGAAAATGTTGTTGTTTCTCGAATGGCGCACAGCAGTGGACACTGACCATCGCCGACGAGGAGATTCTTGGACGCTTCGAGGAGAAGGACTCTCGGATTGTCTTTAGCCCCATTTGCACTGAACAACGAACTTTATGGGCTTTAGGGCGACTGCATAAGACCTTGGGAGTCCCACTTCTGCCGAATGGCGCCCAATTTTGAGGGGGAGATCTGAAATTTGGGAGATCTTGAGAACTGTCTTCGTCATTATGACCGTTAGGTGACGAAGAATTCCATTAATGGGTCCTTCGAGAGGTATCGAGTGGATTTACACCTTCTCGACAATGGTTTTGGCGGGGAATTTAACTCCGTTTTGAATACGATTTTGTATCTTAACGAGAAGGAAAACAGTCAAGTAATTGAACTACGAGGATGTGAAAGGTTTTTTGAAGGAGTTTTGGGGAAGAAAAGTTAGTTTACACGTGTTAGCCATTTTTTCTTGGGTCCTGGTTGGTAGAAGAGGCTTTCTCATGCTCACATTTGTCAGCTTTAGCGATAAATTCTTCTCAAGTTGCTTCAATGGACTGTCAAACTGTTATTTAACAATGTTTTGAATGAGTTTCTTGACAAAAAATGTCTTGAGGCGACTTGGAATGGCTTGATTTCAGTCCTCTAGGGAGTCTGGAGTAATCTCTTTGTCAAATTCGTCAAGTCCGTTAAGTTCGTTAAGTTTCGTTAAGTTCGTTAAGCTTGTAAAATTTGTCAATTTCGTAAATTTTAAGTCGACTAGGTTCCATTTTCAGGGGAAAATCTTAGGTCTGATCGATCTTCTGAACTGTCTTTGTGATTATGACTGTTAGGTGATAATAAATTTCTTGATTTGAAGACTTTTTCGAGAGAAGAAAGGGATGGGGTCGTTTGTGGGCAGATTCCTGGAAAGAAAGTCAATTTTTAGGGGAAAATTTTAAATCTCGGAGATCTTGAGAACTGCCATCCATGACCGTTAGTTGACACAAAACTTTTGAATTTGAGGACTTTTCTGAAAAAGAAGGAAGGAATGGGGTCATTTTCGAGCAGATTTTTGGAAAGAAAATCAATTTTGAGGGGGAGATCTGAAATTTGGGGGTCTTCTAAACTGCCGTCCTGATTATGACCGTTAGATGACGAAGAATTTCTGCAGTTGGGGACTCTTCTGAGAAACGAAAGAGATGGGGTCATTTTTGAGCACTTTCTTGGAAGAAAAAGCAACTACCTTCTTTTCGTTTAACCCAAAAACCCGGCCACATCCCTTGAGCTTTCGAAAATGTGTCAAAAAAAATAACCTAGACGCCACTAAAGGATCTCCCATCCATCCCAACCCTGAGAACGAAATGTCTAAATAAACACTTAAACTTGAAATTCAAAAACCCCTCCTTCAAACAAACAAACACTCTCTGAGAACCTCAAACTGGACTCAACTCAGCAAAAAAAAAAAAACGAACTCAATTTCCCCCATCAGAACCCATCTCAACGTCATTAACATCAAACAAATCTGAAAATCTCAAAAAGATTTCGATTTACTCCGAGATGGAGAGCAAAGGAATGAATAGAAAAATCCATTTTCATGTCAAATCCATTCCCTCAACCGTGACACAAAACAGTCCTAGTGTAAAATTCACTTGTTTCCCTTCGAACACTATCGCCCCTCCGCCTCTCTCTCTCTCTCCTCTCCAGGAGCTGTGCGTGAGGAAGAAAAAATAAAACACATTTCCACACAATGTGCGACCCATCAAAACCTCCAACTCCCCGACATCTTGTCATACACTGTAGCCGGGGTTTGAGGGAGGGGAGAGAGAGAGAGAGAAAGAGAGGAGGACATCAGGCACCAGCAGCGATAAAATTCAATTTTCAATTGAAGAAAGGATAACACGTCTTTTGATTGACATATCTCTTTAAGGGCCCGAACCCTCCTGTGGTTGCCCTCGATGGGGGATGCTCAGTGGATTTGAAGTGTCCTTTCGAATGATTGATTGATAAAATAACAGAGAGAAGCAGTTTTTACATAATTTTCTAATTTTCTCCTTCTCCCTTCTTCCAGATAAGGACATCCGCTCCCATCTGAACGGTGACTTGTATCCAAATGGGACCGCATGTGGCACAGCCGGGGGTCAATCAGAAGCTGGTTACTATCAAATGGAATCGCCGCCCTGCTACACAATCGCCACCGGCCTGCCCAGCTACGATGAGGCCCTCAACCATCAGGCGCACTTTGCATTCGGAATGAAGTTCTTGTATCCAGTCTGCCCAGCAGCCCCCATGGTAGCGGCCTCGGCTGCGTGGGAAAAGGAGACTCTGAGCACAAAGTCGACGACACTGCAGCAGCAGCAGCAGCACTCGCAGAGATGGCAGAATGTTGATAGTGTCGCCGCAACCACGCTCCTTCCGACCAGTCACATTCGCTGCATCAAGGAGACCAGTCAATTGGACGTGTCCAGAGATTTCCATCGCCATCAGCCGACACCGGATCACTGCAGCGAAGTGGTCATCGACGCGTGATTGTAGACGGTCCGAGTGTGCTCTTATTGTTTCCCCTTCAAGTCTGTTAGTTGAAATTCTCTTATGTCTATCCTTTTGCTCAAGTTGCACAAAAACCACACACACACACACACTTACATAGATTAACTAGATGTCCCGTAGATACGTTAAGGTTCGAATTTGCTTGCTCAAATTTTGTCAACTTCTAGTGTTTCTTGCCGCGTCTACAGTCGATGTTCCCAAATATCCCATGGTTTTGCTTTGCAAAGAGGGAAAAAAAATATCCCACCACCCCGCAACACTGTGTACAAATGTTCTGTTAAGTATTTTGTTTTAGTTTTACGTTTAATCAAACACAAGACTGATTAGTTGTTTAGTTGATTTAGTTTGTAATTATTTTTGTTTTGTTTTTGCATTTGTTTTGCCTCAGTTCCAACACTCTTGGGGAATTTTAATTTCCCCTTCGAAAATCAGTGCTATTTCCCTGCGTTGCGTATGTAAATTTTTGAAGCAAGGAATGCATCTTTAATTTTTGTGTAAATACCTAGTGCCCTTAAGAGAAAAGAAAAAATATATATATTCTATATGTAAAATTCTGCTATATTTAGCTGCGCCCCTCAAAAATGTATCCAAATGAGACATCTTTTTGCACCGATTCACGCGCTTTTTTTGTAAATATCTCAAATTATGTCTAAAGAATAAAAAAAAATCACTTATATATATGCGAGTATCTATGTATCTATTGCGATTTGCTTACGCAGATGAAGTTCGAGGGAAGGAGAGACAAGAATTGTAACGATTTCCCCCTTAGATTGTACAGAAGCTATGAGTTTTTGAATATTTTCTTATTTATTTTTGAAGCGAATACGAGAGAGATACTTTTGAGTGTAATTATTTTCATTTCGATATTTCGATTTAGTGGATTTTAGTTTTTAAGTGAAAGATACAAGAAATTATATGAAAAGAACGATGAGTTGAACTGCGGTTCGATTTGATGAGAGAAATATACGAGGAAAAAAAATGCATTTATTTTGATTGAAAAAAAAAAAAAATAAATTGTTTTAATTTTCGTTGAAAAAATGAAGCAGGATGACCTAGTTGTCGTGGGGAAGTCTGATGGAGTCGAGGAAGTCTTCTTCGTATCCCTCGACAAAGACCTGATGGATGGTCATGGCCTTAGGAGACTGTCGAGCACAATGGACGCAACTGTTGGCCTCAGTGAGCTGCGACCCAGTTGCAAGGGCACCCTATCACCTACCTGCCTATGAGACTGTCCTACAAAAAGCTAATCAGTGGAGATGGAGATCAGAGGAAGATGGCTCTTAATCTTTTTGCTGTTCAGTCCTTCAAAAATAGGCCCAAGGTCCCAAAGTCGTTGAGAACTATTAACTATTGAAGCTTTTGCTGTGAGGTCTGTAAGTTTGATGAAGGAATATCCCTGCGGCCTTTCTCTAGCTACTTGCAGATGGGCCTACCTGCTTGAGGATAGGCTAAGATTAAGAGACTTTGATGGGCTTCTCGTCAATCGCAAAATAACTCTTGCCAACCGCTGTTTTTATTTCGGCTCAAAAGGCACTCGGAAGACCAAGTATAAGCCCTTGATCATCCCAGTCCTGCATTCCGGCGCAGAGGCATGGACAATGTCCCAAGCGAAAGGAGAGTCTCTTGGTCTTCTCGATAGAAAAGTTCTGCTCGCGATCTTTGGTCCTGTTTGCGTTGATGACATTTGGAGCAGAGGGTTCAACCACGAACTACAGTCCAAATCGATTATAACGACCTTCAAGGGACTGACAAACTTGGTCGTTGTAAACTATTTTGGATTACATACAATGGAGCTCAGGCGGCACCTAAGAATTTTGCCGTTATAACCGATGTAAGCGACTTTGACTTTATATGGGCTGTACAGCGACTTAAGTCTAGCCAGACGTTTACGTATCCAACTTTTGTGAAACCAATTTCTCGAAAACTAGGACGAATTGAAGGATTCGGGATATCAGGATGGAAAGGAAATTGAATGCAGATGCGGATAGAGGCATGATTTTGTAACGGGAGTTACGTGGTTGGTCAGTTAGAGGCGGCTTTAGAGATATCCTCTTTCAAGCAACGATCTTGGACGACATGGTATTTTCTGAACGGATTTTCTCTATAAAAAGGACGAACTGAAGGATGATGGGTATCGGAATGGATAGGAAATTGAACGTAGATGCAGAATAAGGCATAATTTTGTACTGAGAGTGACTTGGTTCGTTCTTTAGAAGCGACCTTTGTCCCATCCTCTTTCAAGCAGCGATTTTGGAAAACATGGTGTTTTCCAAAAGGATTTTTTCGAAAATTTGGAAGAACTCAGGACTGAGAGATACCAGAATGGGTAGGGAATTGACTGGAGAAGAGGAATAAGCTGAGCTTTTGTTGCGGAAGTGACTTGTTTGCGTTTTTGGAGGCAACATTTGTGATATCCTCCTTTGGTACATAAGCACTAAAATCTGTTCGAGTTTCCATGTGTTTCGAACGAAATTCTTCTCAAAATTAAGTAAGAATGAGTTCCTTAGTTCATTTCATCACCAAAAGTCCTTCAAATTCATAGAATACATGAAACAAGTTGAGTAGGAGGACGTATAAAGCAAAGGGTATGAAAGGGGCTCTCTGGCAACAGGTCGAGGGAATAGGCCCCTAGCCCAGCTCACACATTGCCATGGTCAAAAACTTGGTTCCTTGTCTGAGTTGCAGCACCACCAATTCCTAGTTTTCTTCCCGACAGTCTCACATACGAACTAATGCCTCATCCAAGTCTCCCCCAAACAACACTCTCCACTAAACTTCAGAACAGTCTCAGAATCACATCCTCCTCCCTAACAGAGCCACCCACAGAAACCCCTGTTTCCTCTACACTCACCGCCAGCGGAAGCAATATCGGATACATTTGACAACTTCCGTCGGAAACCTTCAGCCAGCCTCACTCGCTCAGAATGACAATGGCCTCCTCCTCCTCCCACCAGCTGTCAGTTGATCCAAATCAGGCTTCGAAATGTCTCTCCGTCAGACACCGCCGCACAAGGAAGCCATTAACTGACATTTAACGACCGAATCGAGCAATCGACGCGAAGCCTAATTACAGCGTGTTTACCGATCAATCTGCGACTTATCCCCGGCCTGACGTAGGCCAGTCTCAAGTACGTACATCACATCACATCGCATCTCAAGACCTCGCTCATTGTGGCGATTATGACACAGCCCCAGCCGCAGCCACGTCACTGGCCAGACGGACGGATGGACGATACGCAATTTTTCACTCGGAATCAGATATTCCAATTGTATCTCGTCGCCATACTCGTATATGGCGGAGTGAATTAATTTCGAATAAAAATACTTCGAACATGTCGCTCGAGTGGTTACCAATGAGGCGGGTAGGCTTGCGGAAGAGTCGACGGGCTGCAAGTGGAACACAAGTGGGGACCACCACATGGAGTGGCGCAGAGTGGGACAGTTTTAGGGACTCCGCCGCTCGGCAGATTGTGGATTGATGGCGGCGGCGTTTTGGGTAATAATCGAATTCCTAGGCAGTCGCGTGATTGGTAATGAATTGGTAACGATCAGTGATTTACTGTGCCACAGATGGCCAGGGGGACTGATGGTTGTGCAAGAGTCTGTCGACGATGGAGGCATGGAAAGCTTCACAATTGGGATCACCGACCTGGGGACGGCGGTAGCCTTGAGATGGTGATCGATGGCGCGAGATCGATTGGGTTGGGGGAAGCGATCAGTAGTCAAAGACGCGATCAAGTGGGTTGGGGATCTGGTGAGAGGGACATGGAGTTGAAAGAGCTACTGTCGCGAGCAAAACTTCAGACGGACACAGGTTCTCGATCAAATTCTTAGGCGAGAATTGGGACTGATCGTGAACAGAGGTTCACTTGCTGAGTTGCTAGGACTGATCGTGGAATCCCTGGTTCCGTGGTGATCGTCGATCCTTCGCCACAGATTGTCTGCCTTACAGAGGATCCCCTGCTGACAGCAACGAAAACTCGGCGATCTTGTCAAGTTGCTGGCACTGATCGTGGAATTCCTGGTTCCATGGTGATCGTCGATCCTCTGTCGCAGATGGTCTGAGACAAATTCTTGAAATCGTCTTACGTCACCTAGACCCTGCTGAATGCATACATCACTCTCTCTCCGCGACAGCGGAAGGCTTAGAGACCCACATCCCCCCGCCGAAAAGAACCCCGAGAACGCATTCAAAACAAATTCGAATTTCCATTCCCATGCATTTCCTCAAGAAAACAGTTCCGGTCGTAAACCCGTCGTTAAGACCGTCACTTCGACTCGCATTAAATGCTGAAAAATCACCTCACAACAGCACCCCCTACCTCAGGAGTTGTGCGTCTCCCCAGGGAGTCCCTAAAGTACCCGTTCAATGAATCAAATTTCATGTCGCTGGATGACATGAGAAATCATCTCGCTCACAGCGTCCCCCATTCATCGGTCGCCTACCGAGAACCGGGAACAGAACACGATCGCATCCAGCTCTACCTGAGAGGAATTAATTACGGCCGCATGCAGTCAGTATCTCACGGAGCCCACACGATCGATACACAAAACCCAGAGCCGTGGAGATCGCCTCATTTTCGCGTCACGAACAATCGCATCGGGGCCCCTGATCCAAAGATACTGCACGCGCACTCGTAGGTGGTGGTGGTGCGGCCGAAAGCCCGTCTTCGCGGTGAATCGAGAAAGTGGGACTGCGGCCGACAACGGCTTTCTACTCCATTCGAGCTCGCTGGCGACGAGCGGAGACATTGAACTTACATAATTGGATGGCACGGCAGTACGGCGGTGTATGCGGGCTTATGGGCACAGGTGACACGGACGATCATATAAACGATCGTTAAGTAGCCGCTCCAGAGCGGGCTGGGATAATTAATTGCGAAACCAAAACGAAACCTGATGACTCGAGAGATGGTCTGCGTGTCTTGTGCGAATGCCTGTGCGTGGAGGATGCGGCCTGGACGGGGGGTTGAGCTGGGGATTACGTTCGGAGCGTGGGCTGTTGTGTCGATACGACGTGTGAGATAAGGGCACGAGTGTTCTGAGAGATGGATCGGTTGTCAGGGAATTCAGATGAATCGCGTCTTGTTGGCTTGAGAAGTTGGATGGTCTTATCGGAGCGGAGATTGATTGCACGTTCGTGGAGGAACGTCCTTCAGTGGTGTTCATTTGGGCCACTTACAAGAGTATGCTTCGGTGGAGGCGGGGACTGAGTCTTGAGTCGAGGCACTTATGGAGCGATGATCTCAATCACCGGCCATGACTTGATGCTGATCGATCGTGAAGTGCAATAGAGTCCACTTTTGGCTGGGCAGTGTGAGTCAGGAGATTTGGCACGCTTCAAGGCGGGAGTCGTAAGCGATCGTGAAGGGGTAGATCACCTTCTGTTCCGTCTAGGCGAGTGGGCAACTTATTAGGGAGATCACTGTTCTCGGTGGTTGACTGGGGCGGAAGATCACTAATCTGCTGAAAAACAGTGATGACTGGGACGACTCTAGGGGAGTTGACACGATCAATGTGACTTGAGTTGGTGACTTATTCGGCATATTAGTGATCTGGGCCAAAATCAAGATCGTTGGGAAGGCTTGGGGTCTATTAAGTGGTGGACTGACGCGGCAGATCACTGATCTGTGGCAAAGCCACGATCGCTGTGGAGACTCTGGCAGAGTTGATACGATCGATGTGATTCGAGTTGGTGACTTGTTAGGCAGTGGGGCAGTGCCTATGAGACGGGGGATCGACGCTTACCATCAAGGCATCAGAGATTCCACGATCAGTCCCAGCAACTTGACAAGATCGCCGAGTTTTCGTTGCTGTCAGCAAGTGATCCTCTGTTCACGATCAGTCCCAATTCTTGTCTAGGAATTTGATCGAGAACCTGTGTCCGACTGAAATTTTGCTCGCGACAGTAGATCTTCAACGCCATGTCTCTCTAACCAGATCCCCAAACCACTTGATCTCGTCTTTGACTACTGATCGCTCCCCCCAAACCCATCGATCTCACGCCATCAGTCTCCATCTCTGCAGTGAGCCAGGAGCAAATGCGAGGTCGTTGAGAGGACTCTGTGGCTGATAAGTGGTCGATTGACGCGGCAGATCACTGATCTCGGGTAAAGCCAAGATCGCTGGGAGGCTTGGGGTTCGACTGACGCGGCAGATTACTGATTTGAGGCAAAACCACGATCGCTGTGAAGACCATCGGGAAGTTGACAAGATCAGTGATCTTGAGTTGAGTCTGATTGAATGATCGAATGCTCCCCTGACGCACTGACTTTGTCTGAAGACACTTGTGACGATCTGAGGGGACGCAACGATCACCCTGATCTCATTAGACAGGCGATAACAGCGGTTTCAACGAACATAAATATGTTGGCGATAAGAGGGACCATGAGGGCTGCATTTAGCTCAGCTATCAGCGTGTTTTGAGAATCTATGCGATTTCTAGAGTGACACGGAGCATGATGATAGTGATTTTGGAAAGCTATCGATCGTGGAATATTTGTCGACCAAAAAGAGCTCGGGAATGACAGTCTTCAGTGAGGATGGAATGAGCTGGCTCATATCGCAGGCATCCCAGGGATTTTCAGAGAGTTTGGCGATGACAATGATGCGATGATGTAAAGCACTGAGATACAATTCACAAAAACGATCTAAATCCTCCCGCGTCCTGATACCCTTCATAGAACCAAGATGAGCTCAGGCAAACTGATTAACGACCTTGAAGAAGAACACCAACCGAAGTACACTTCACTCTCGTTAATGAGACCTAGCATCCTCTTCGCACATTCGAAACAAATCACCGATCCTTAAGCAGCGACTCACTGCCCCACTTACCAGCGAGAGAGTGTGTAGCCGCACATCATAATCCTGGAAATTGGATGAGTTCTTGTAAAAACACCCATTAAGTGGGCACTCAAGTGTCTGCCCTGTTACCGCTGTTTAGTGGGTCGGTCTGTGCGTCTCTTCTGTGAAGGACTCTTCACATGTCCTCAATCAATTTTTTTCTCCTTCTCCTGGGTTTTCCACTCCGCTCCTCGCCCAAGTGCGAGCGACCGACCTCCTTAGGGAGGCGTACTGCGACAAAGAGCCTTCGTAACAATGAATACTGTAATTTCCGTTTCGTTCGTTTGCCAGTGTGCGAGTAGTTGTCCTTAAAAAAGGGACACCACACTGAGGTTCCATAAAAATTGATGAAAGGTGACACCAAACGAGAAAAAAAAACTCCTGCCTTAAATTTCATCCCAAAAGGACATACCAATTCGGTGACAGTGGGGAATGACATGCAGGTTTCCAGGGGTGAACCGAACAAAGACAAATCCTGAGACTGTGAGACTGTGTCGGTCTGCGTGAGGATGTGTCATTTTGTTGAGTGGGGAATGATTCATTGTCGATTACCGATTGGAAAGTGTTTTGTTTTCTTTTCGACGGGAAATTTGATGAAATGCTTAATTAGGGGATGGATTGATTTCTTGTGAGTGACACAAGACGGAATTCCTTGAGGGATTTTGAGTAAACAACGAGACGGAGAGTGTGAAAGGCACTGCGTGTGAACCTGCTTCTGGTTAAGCTGATCAAACAGGGTCTCAGGTAGGGTTTTCAACCGTGCGTTGGTCGTTTTTTGGGAGAGAATTCCTCCTAATCGGCTCTTTGGCTCTTTCGTCCTCTTTTGATTTCGAGGGTCCTCCTTTGCACCAGTTAACCTTCAAAGATTGAGTTGTGTGGTTCATTAGGACCATTGAACATGGCGTCGGCGATTAATTTTAATGAAAACCCATCAAAAGCTTTAGTTTTTCAACAGAATACACGTTAAAATGCTTTATAAACCATGATCTTGCTGTTTTCCAAAGTCTTTTACCATCGGCTTATAACAACCATAATTTCCCCATCGAAACACCGCACCTGGCAACGCCGCAGTTTGACAGAGAAACAACCGACATCCAATCTCACTGAAAAACAGTTAAATTCTTCACATTTCCCCCAGGAAAACACACCAAATTCATGTCAAAACACTTTACACACTTCTCCAACAACTTTTTCCCCCAAGAAACCTCGATTTTCCTCTTCAAACCTCGAGAAACATTTCTTCAGACAATTCCCTCAACTGTCATGCACCGTCAGCGTTGCCAAAGGAGCAAACATTCTTCTCTTTCCCGCGATTTCAATGAGTTCATCTCTGACGTCATGAAAACTGAAAAATTCAATTTTCTCAAAATTTCCAGGTTTTCCAACCAAATTTTTGACTGAATTCCCTTCATTTACCATCTCCACACTCAGTCTCACGCAATTCAGGTGAAATTTTAGTCAAAATACGGAGAAAATCGACTTTTCAAAAAATTAGACTTGTCACACGAAAAAATGCAGTAAAGTCATAACACACCGGGGTCGCATTTTTTTGCTGAAAAACATCGAATTTCTGTCGAGGTGAAAATTATGATTGCAAAATTTTGTGAAACGAATTTCTCGAAAACAAGGACGAATTGAAGGATGCGGGATATGAGGATGGAAAGGAAATTAAACGTAGATGCGGAATGAGGCATAATTTTGCAACGGGAGTGCCCTGGTTGCTCAGTTAGAGGCGATTTCCTGGATATCCTCTTCCCAGCAGTGATTTTTGAAGATAGCACATCTTTTGAAACAGTTTTCTCGATAACAGGGACGAATTGAAGGATGTGGGGTATCAAGATGGAAGGGAAAATGAATGTAGATGCGGAATAAGGAACGATTTTCTAATGGGAGTACCCTGGTTGGGTGTTTAGAGGCATCATTTAAGACAACTTCTTTCAAGCGGCCATCTTGGAAGACATGATGTTTTCTGAAACGATTTGCTCGATAATTACAACGAATTGGAGAATGTGCGATATCAGAATGGAAGGGAAATTAAACGTAGATGCGAAATAAGGTATGATTTTGTAACGGAAGTTACTTGGTTCGTTGTTTAAAAGCGATTTTTGTGACATCCTCTTTCAAGCAGCCATCTTGGAGGATAACATGTTTTCTGAACGGATTTTTTCAATAACAAGGACGAACTGAAGAAAAAGGGGTATCAGGATGGAAAGGAAATTAAACGTAGTTGTGGATTGAGGTATAATTCTGTACTGGTAGTGACTTGGTTCATTCTTTAGAAGCGACTCTAGTGACATCCTCTCTCAAGCAACGATCTTGGAGGACATGGTGTTTTCTAAAAGGATTTTCTCGAAAATTAGAACGAATTGAAGGATGAGCGGTATCAGGATGGAAAGGAAATTGAACGTAGATGCAGATTCTGGTATGACTTTGTTACGAGAGTGTCTTGGTTGGGTATTTGTTTGCCACATTTGTGACATTCTCTTCTGACCCATAAACAGTCAAATTTGTTCGACTTTTCATGTGTTCCCCGGGATAACCTTCAAATAAGTTGGTTGACAACTCATCACCAGACCTCCTCACATCTACAGATTTCATGATTTTGCAACGGGGGTACCCTAATTGGGTGTTTAGAAGCGACTTTTGTGACCTTCTCTTTCAAGCAGCGGTCTTGGAAGACACCGTGTTTTCTAAGACGATTTTCTCGAAAATAAGGAAGACTGAGTGATACCAGAATGGATAGAGAAGTGATTGAAGAAGATGAATAAGCAGAGTTTTTGTTACAGGATTTCTTGAGAAATTTTTTGTAAACAACGAAACTGAGGGCATGAAAGGCTCTGCATGTGAACCTGCTTCTGCTTGACCTGGACAATCAGAGCCTCAGGGGAGGAACAGGATGAAGTCCCTGAGGCAAAAGGGACTACTGTCTAAGAAGGACTGTACAGATTTCCCCGTTGTCCAGAAAGAGAATCTCGGTTGAATGGATTCCGATCGGATCGGGAGTTTGAGAAGGGATTTTGGGAGGGTTTACACCTCGTATTTTGAAAATCGAAGGCAATTTAGGACAATTCGGGAGGGTTTACATCTCTTAATTGAAAATTGGAAACAATTTATGGCCTTTCGTCAGTTTCTGTGAGTCATGTTTGACGTGATCATTGTTTCAGTCTCAGACAGGGGGAGACGGTAGCTAGACTCCTTCAGAAGTTCATGTCCAGTCCAAATCCCTGATAAATTTTCAACACATTTCCAAATGACAATCTTTACTCTTAACGATCATGAAACACAATCATATCCACCCCCAACCAATACCCAGAACTTCCAAGTACAAACTGCAACCTCAAATTGAATCACCTCCTCAAAAGGCGCCCAGTCATCCACCACATCTTCTACCGAACTTTGAATTTGTCAACTCATTTACATTCACTCCAGCACTCATCATGACAAGGAAAAAATATTCCATCATTCCACCGAGCATGTGACTCATCGGGACAAGACGGTTCATCCCCTCACCACGGACGTCTTCTGAGTCACGGCCAAATGCACTCTAATTTCATAATCCACCGAGAGATTAGCATTTTATGGCTTCAATTACACCACCAACTCGAGTCAATAGTCACGGCCTGCGAGAGAGGCGCAGCACAATAAACCACCGCGATAAGGCCGGCCTATCACTCTCCAGGTAGGAGCTCAGGTGACGAACAGCCCCTACTCGTAAATGCCTTCCTCTTGACTCATCCTCGTCCACGTATCCGAATGCGAAGCCGAATCCGAATCCGTTCTCCCTTATCGATGGGAGACGGGAATGCTCTTCCTGCCTAGTGGCTGCTGAGCGGCGGATGATGAAATCTAATGACTTGGCGCCATCCACCGCCTTCGTCGTCGTCGTCTATTTCCAGAGACACAACTCAGAGGCGTTTGACGATAACGAGATCAAAGTCAGGTACGTTGACTGCGAGCTCCCCAAAGTGAACAGTGAACTCATATCTCAGGTTGTCGTTGGCAATATTTGCACCGCGCGCTTTCGTAACGCATTCACACGCCGTAAAACGACGGTAAACACGCGCTAAGCTTTACGACCCGCTTAAAGGTGCCCCAGTAAAGCCGTCGCCATAAAGCGGGTATCTCACTCGGAGAGGCGTCCATAAAAGTTGCGAATTTCTGCACACAGACAATGTATCCCCCACTCGACTGTGTGAAAAAAATCCATTAGAGGACGATACATAAGTCAGCGTCCTTCTCTCTCGGGTTTTATGGAGCTCGTGCGAACTATCCGCCGTCCGGTGAGTGCCTTGCGACATCAAAAGTCTGGTGGCGTCCTATCAGCGTCACGGGACTCACACCGAAAGGCTAATTGCCACCCGGCAGCGGTGGCGGTGGCGGTGAACTTCTTAGAGCAGCCACCGTCGATGCGGGTGATTTGTAGTCCCGCCACCTGTAAGATGCCAGCTAATTGGTGTCGGAAGTGGAACATTTCGAGATGATAAGAGGAGTGACGGCCTGGGAGTGCCCGATGAGATTGTGACGGAGATCAAACGGTCGTTTGATGTTGCGTCATGGGACAGAGACGGTACCTGGGGTTCGATACATGATTGAGATGATTGCCTGTTGGACGACTGCCTAATTGAGTTGTTATCCGGAGTTCGACTTCACACGGGGCCACACAGTGATGCCGTGGGCCACCGGAAAGTCAATTGATTCGAGAAACGCCGACATTGTGCCTGAATCAGTTCAAAATGGTGCGTCAGGTGGTGCGTTGGATGCTTTCATTCTCCGGGGAGATGCGTCTTTGTCTCAGGGGTCTCTTCAGAGGCCTAATTGAGTTCACAGAGGCCACCAAAAAGTCAATTGATTCAAGAAACGCCAACATCGTGCGTGAACCAGTTCACAATGGTGCGCCAGCTGGTGCGTTGGATGCTTTCATTCCCCGTGGGGATGAGACGTTGTCTCAGGGACCACACACCGGTACCGTGGGGCACCGGAAAGTCAATTGATTCGAGAAACGCCAACATCGTGCCTGAACCAGTTCACAATGGCGCGTCAGGTAATGCGTTGGATGCTCCAGGGAGATGCGTCCTTGTCTCTGCGGTCTCTCCAAAGGCCACACAGAGGTGCCGTGGGCCACCGGAAAGTCAACTAATTCGAGTAACGCCAACGTCATGCCTGAACCAGTTCACAATGCTGCGTCCGGTGGTGTGTTGGATGCTTTCAATCTCCGGGGAGGTGCGTCCTTGTCTCAGGGGCCACACAGAGGTGCCATGAGCGACCGGAAAGTCAGTTGATTCAAGAAACACCGACATCGTGCCTGAATCAGTTCACAATGGTGCGTCAGGTGGTGCGTTGGATGTGCTTTCATTCTCCGGGGAGATGCGTCCTTGTCTCTGGGGCCTCTCCAAAGGCCTAATTGAGTTCACAGAGGCCACCGGAAAGTCACTCGATTCAAGAAACGCCAACATCGTGCCTGAACCAGTTCACAATGGTGCGTCAGGTGGTGCATTGGATTCTTCGGAGAGATGCGTCCTTGTCTCAGGGGCCACACAGAGGTGCCGTGGACCACCTGAAAATCAATTGACTCGAGAAACGCCGACATCGTGCTTGAACCAATTCACAATGGTGCGTCAGGTGGTGCGTTGGATGCTTTCTTTCTCCGGAAAAATGCGTCGTTGTCTCTGGAGTCCTTCAAAAGGACCATCAAATGTTCAATCTCCCCACTCACCACACTCTCCACTCCCTTCGTCCTTCGCACAAAGAAAACATCAATAAAAACGAAAAATTGCCAAAAACCACTTACTCACCTCGTCCATTACGCGTGTGTGTGGAGGACACTCTTCAGCTCGATTCATATGCGCTGACAGTCAACAAAAGATAATGACATTTCGCAGAACCAACACAAAACATCCTTATCAGACAGAGACAATCATTCTCGTGTCCTTTTGTGCGAAAACAAAACTCACACGCCGCCGCCAAGAGGCACACAAATTTTTTTACGACATTTCCCGTCATAAAAAACCCCCAATAACGTCGCTCATCATTTCATCGCAACCTGCCACAATAGCGTTTCCCCGAAAATATCCTTGACTCCTTG
This sequence comes from Myathropa florea, assembly GCA_930367185.1. NCBI lineage: Eukaryota > Metazoa > Arthropoda > Insecta > Diptera > Syrphidae > Myathropa > Myathropa florea. The sequence continues at coordinate 41,780,296 of OV884005.1, read as the reverse complement.
AGAGCCATCAAAAACGTGACAAATACCATCGAAAGGGACGAGCGTAAAAATCAATTTCCATCTCAGCTGGATCCAGTTTCGAGTGAGGAAATGATGGAAGGATATCTGGGACACGGAGAGTTGCAGAAACTCCTTGCCAGTCATTATCCTCTTTGCATCTTATTTATGAAACGAATTGAATGGAGATACGGCCAGGACTTCGTGCCCGAGTCAATGGGCAAATTTTGCAGTCCTTGAAATCGAATTGATTGCACACCCCCCACCGTCAAGGACCCGTTTCTGAGGAAAGTCAAAAGTCTCGGCTGCCTCCGGCCGTGTCTTTCACTGGAATATCCTGCGGAGGACCTTCACTCCGAGACGATGATGATCGCCTGATGGGAGAGGGAGAGAATGGCACGTCTTGCTGCCTTCCCAGGATTCGCAGGATTCGCCTTTTCTGCTGCCGTGTCCTGCTGTTTGCCTCACTCACCTCTCGCAACAAAAAGGATAATGACGATCATAATTGTTCCGTCGGATAATCCTTGGTTCGCGTGGAGTTTATAACTTCTTCACGGAATTCCCGTTCAGTGATTTGTGTTGATGGCACGGTGCTTAGCACATTAATTAGTCGAAACACAATGTCCTTCGTCCTGTTTTGCTGCTGCGTTTTTTCTTGCCTTCCTTCCTTTCCCTCGGAGGGCTGAATGTGAAGAAAGGTATTACGTGGTTTGTCCTTATGTCCTTGGCTATGTGCGGGCGTGTGTCAAGGACATTGCGGAACTCAAGGAGTCCTGTGAATGATGGATGAAGCGTCTTTATGGGCCGCGTGAATTTTTAAACCCCTTCAAGAGTGAATCCTCCCGGACTTTGCTGAATGATAAGGATTTTATGAGCTGACAGGTTATTGAGCGGAAGGCGACGACGACGATGGGAGGCGGCTGTGTCGTGGGTTCGAGCACATTTCTATGCAAATTCCTTAGATACGAGCTGTTAGGAGAATAAAATCTTTGCTTTATTGCCGTCGAAACGAACTGCGGGGGAGGGGAGAGCTGATCTTTGGGCTGGGGCTTAAATTTTATCTGAAATCAAAGTCGTCTCGAAGATGCGAGGGCGTTAAGGAGTCTTTTGTTGTTCGTCCTTTTGAATTCCTCCAGAGCAGGCGATGATTGGCAGATGATTATGCCTATCAAGGAGGGCAGTTAAATTGAAGCGAGGAGCGTGGGGAAGTGGTTTAGAATCGGTTCAGGAATGACGCATAAATCAAGTCGAATCGACGGGAGTAAGGTGTTCTCTTGAGATGCCGTGAGAAGTCCTCAAAATGTCGTCAAAATTTCCAAAAATGTCCTGAAAACTCATCAAAATGCCGTGGAAACTCCTCGCGAACGTGTCGAAAGACAACAAAAGGTCAAAGGAATTCCACGAAACGGAACTGAAATGAGCTCATCGTGAATAATTCCGAGTGATGCAAGGAGGCTCATAAGGACAGCAAGCTCTGCACCTCGATTTACAGTTTCATCGAGGTGTAGAGTTTACAACCCCAAAATTGTGCGATCACCACTCCCCTATCGAGAAGAAGCCCCAAGAAAAAAAGCCGATCCCATTCACCATTTTGAGTCTAAAACTCCACGTTTTCTTCTACAACTGGTCTAAAAATTCACGGTTTCTTCTACAACTGGTCTGAGAATCCACGTTTTTTTCCACAACTGGTCTAAAAATCCACGTATTCTTCTACAACTGGTCTAAAAATCAACAGTTTCTTGTACAATTGGTCTAAAAATCCACATTTTCTTCTCCAACTGGTCTAAAATTCAACCTTTTCTGGTACAACTGGTCTAAAAATCCACGTTTTCTTCTAAAACTGGTCTAAAAATAAACGTTTTATTCTACAACTGGTCTAAAAATCCACGTTTTCTTCTACAAATGCTATAAAAATGTACGGTTTCTTCTAAAACTGGTCTAACAATCCACATTTTCTTCTACAACTGGTCTAAAGACCCATGTTTTCTTCTACAACTGGTCTAAAAATCCACGTTTTCTTGCACAACTGGTCTAAAAATCCACGTTTTCTTCTACAACTGGTCTAAAATCCACGTTTTCTTCTACAACAGGTCTAAAAATCCACTGCTTCTTTTACAATTGGTCTAAAGACTCATGTGTTCTTTTACAACTGGTCTAAAAATCAACTGCTTCATCTACAACTGGTCCAACAAGTCCCATACCTCCCTTCATGCCCCATTGTCGTCCACCATTCTTTGATTCATTTTCCTTATCCAAAGCCACACCGTCTCCACCCGGACTCAAACAAGAAAATCCACCACAATCCAGTTCCCTGGCAGCAAACTCCCCATAAACCACACGAAAATCCCTCTCGCGTCGTTTTCTCGCTCCCAACCGATTTAAGCCAACGACACTGGTCGACGGTGTATCTCTAATTGCCTGCCATGCTCACATGCTGGCCGGCAACTTCCACCAACTTCAACTGGTTTTCCACGTTGACCCACCACCCCGTCGTCGGTGTCGGTGAATGGATGGCATTTAGCGCAAACCGCACTCGCAGCCTATTTCGAACGACGACGACTAGACTGTCGTGCGTTTTCCTTTCGTAGCTAATAAATCGCCGATTTAAGGCAGCTTACCACAGAGTCACTAGGTAATTGGGTCAATGGGTGCATTCAACTCGAAAAGTCGAGTTAGCGAAGCGACACACTCAGCCACAGGCACCACTGGCAAAAGGAGGCGGCGGCAGACATGGGCAAAAGCAACTTTGAACAGTGCCCACAAGCGATGGTGTGAAACTGCAAGACATACCGGTTCGGAGCAACATTCTACTTGATACGTGACGTGAGCATAGTCGTTGCAGCGAGTGTATACCCCCTTGGCTGCCTCCCTGAATACAAGTGAATCCAGAGTGATGGTGGTGTAACTGCGACTGTGACTCAAACCACCGCCACGTGACAGACGGCTTTCGCTTTTTTCAGGTCTATCAGGCGTCTTCTGTTCGAGTTTGGTGAACTGTCATGTGGTATCATGGTTCCTGTCACTTCCGGTGGTTGCGAAACCCCAAACGAGTGAAGGGGGGGGGACGACGTCCTGGTTCTTCTCTTCGACCTCGGCTTGTCGTTAACTGACGGCAAATTAACGCGCTCGACACTTGTTGACAGTTGCGGTTAGAAGCGGTCCGATTGAGTCGCACGGGCAGTGTGACATAACCGCCTCGGTTGAATGGGTCATTGGCCAATTCGAGAGCGGCACGCGCTAAGTGGATGCTAAGAGGGAGACCTGAGTATCTTCTTCTCCCCTCTTCTGGACGGGGGGAGATTGTGCGAACACACGTGTGTTTCGTGCGTAAGACTGAGATAATGAGGAGATTAAACGGTCTTATCGGACAGATAGAGGAAGTGGGCTAGTTCTAGTGAAATGCGCAACAAGTTGTGTAACTTGCGATGACGCGAGGAAGTTTGAGTCATTTTTGACGCAGACAAATGATCTTTGGTCTGAAAGAATGACGCAGGAACTAGAAATTAAATCTTTCGGGGCCATGATCACTGATCTTTCACGCAATTAAACTCAGGAATGGATTAATTTTCAAGGTTTCCAGAAATGAGGCGATTAGACAGACAGTCCGTCCTGAGAATTGGTCAATTCCTCAGTTTCAGTGCGTGAAAGATCAGTGATCGTGGCACTGAAGGATGCTGTGGCCAGTCCTCGAAATCGCTCGTTCGCAACGAAAGCGCTAGAGAAGATTTCATCGTTTGACAGAATGGCTGTGGATCACTGCCGAAACCCTGAAAAGATCAGTGATCGTGGTTCGAAAGACGCGGCAGAAGTCTCTCGAAGTCCCTCCTTCGGAACGTGGGCTGAGGTGAAGCATTAATTTAGCTGCGAAGAACTGCCTTACTGCAGAAGACAACATTTGAAGCCACGATCAGTGCTCTTTTAAGGAGTTCTGGAGAAGCGTTGGGCCCTGTTTGAGACAGACAACATTTGAGGCCACGATCAGTGATCTTTTCGGAAGATATGGAGAAGCGCTGGGCCGTGTTTGAGATAGGCAACATTTGAGGCCACGATCAGTGATCTCGACGGAAGATATGGAGAAGCGTTGGGCCCTGTTCGAGACAGACAACATTTGAGGCCACGATCAGGGAACTTTGTGGAAGATCTGGAGAAGCGTTGGGCCCTGTTGGAGACAGACAACATTTGAGGCCACGATCAGTGATCCTTTCGGAAGATCTGGAGAAGCATTGGGCCCTGTTTGAGACAGATAACATTTGAAGCCGCGATCAGTGATCGTTGTTGTCTGCCTCAAGCAGTCTCAAAATCTCCTCTAGAGCCGCGATCAGTGATCTCTTGAGAAAATCTTTGCTCGTTTCCTTAAACGAGCTCTTGATCCGGTTCGAGCCAGACAACAAAGATCACTGATCGTGTCTCCAAATATCACCCGACTCACAAACCTTCCAAAATCCATCATCTCACCACGTCCGCGGCATCAAATTGTTCACCACGAAAACCTGCGCAATGCGTCCGCATTTCTGTTAAATCAGTTTGGTACAGCCCGGCCTTGGCACCCTTTCTCATTCACCAGCAGATTAATGACTCTCTGCCGCACTCGCACTCGCTCACTTGTGCAACAAGTCAGCCTTGATCTACGGCCGTGCGATGCGAGCCTCAAATGCCAAGTGAAGCCCGACCCACATAGCGAATTGATGGGCCACAGCTCATCACCCTGTGGTCAGGCTGTCATTACCCCTCAGCTGATTCCGAAGTCAACGACACGAATTCATCGGATGAAGTTGTCGGCTGACGATAGAACTCAACGTGCCCGGGTAATTGGTCATAAAACGCAAAAACGACAAACAACAGGTTGTCAGGCAGGTAATGGACGTAGTTTTCGGCGCCGTCGTCATTACAAAGCTGACGCTCGTTAATGGATTTTCAGAGAGCTCAAGAGCGAATTTCCTTCAATTAGCTGAGGTCGTATGCAGTCAGAGGGAACACACATACACACACTCGTGCACACACGCACCCTCTGACCCTCAACACGATCGTGTTCCTTATCCGTCTGTTGTTTGTTCTCAGCAAACACACGACCGCTTGTTTGACTTTCGTAACTCATATCGCCGAGGGACCTTACCCTCCAATTTGTAACGGGCAAAATGTTAACTCGCCCCTCAAAACCTTAATTCGTTAAATATTTACCCGCGCAGCAAGTGATCTCAAGTTCCAGACCTTCGTGGCACTCGTAAGCTTGACTCGATTGATCGATGGAACGTAATCACGCATCGAGCGCATCTGATAAGAGATGTGTTCTGTGTTCTGTGTCATGTAAGCCATCGGAGGAGCGACGACACGACCCCTTTCCAGGAAATCCATCACGAGATCGCTCGCTTCACAAAATTTATGAAGACGCGATCGCACGATCGGTTCAATGACTCTGTCGCTTGCAGAACCTAGCACAGGTTGAGCTGTTGCACTCCGTTTGCTGTTGGAATCGAAATCAGGTCGTTGCGGTTTGTATGGACACGCGGAATGGGAATATGCCGTGCTGCACGATCACATGGCAGACAGCAGGTAGGAGATGTGCATGCGAGACAATGTTGAGTGTTTTCCTGTGTTGGGTGACCTAGAGAAAGACCTCATTGTTTTGTGGATTCTTTTTGCTTGGGATCTCTTTTGCTTCGTTCTTTTGTCTTGTGTCGTTATGGAAGGTTGCGTTTGAAGGGAATTGGGGTGAATGAGTGAGTGAAGGAGTCACTGAAGCAGATACACTCACAAGAGTCGAGTGAGATGATCTCTTCCCCTTCGTATCCTGGCGATATTCAGAAGGCAATGGTATGGCTAGGAGACCGTGGAAATGATAACTTTTTAGGTGAACTAATTGGGGACAGAATCCGAGCAGCGAAACCATGATTCTGTTGCTTCACAGGCGATGACGAGATCTATGAATTGGCAGAGTCAACAAGAGATCAATGAGAAACTGAATTCAAGACTAAATCCTTCTGAATCTTCAAACTCGATCGTTCGAGTCTAAAAGACTCTCCGGGAAGTTGCATTTCAGAAGCACTCGAGTGATCCTCAAGTGATCGTGCTGATCAAACCGAACAGTGTCGGTTGAGGATGACCGAAATAAGTGAGCATGGAGATCGCCGATCGTGCATCAGTCCTCAAAGGATCTGCAGATTTCATCTCGAACGATCTTCAAGTGATCTTGCTGAACTTTTCAGTCACTCAGAGCAAGAAAACTTAAAAATCCCATGATTTGCTTGTTAAGATATGACTAATCGCAAAGAAATCTTCTTGATATCAGCTGATAAGGCCATTGTCGTATCGTATTTGAAGCCATGATCAGTGATCTTTTCGGAAGATCTGGAGAAGCGCTTGTGCCTGGTTGAGACAGACAACATTTGAAGCCACGATCACTGATCTTTTAAGAAGATCCGGAGAAGCGTTGGGCCCTGTTTGAGACAGACAACATTTGACGCCACGATCAGTGATCTTTTCGGAAGATCTGGAGAAGCGTTGGGCCCTGTTTGAGACAGGGAACATTTGATAGCGAGATCTATGAATTGGCAGAGGCAACAAAAGATCAATGAGAAGCTGAATTCAATACAAAATCCTTCTTAATCTGGATCGGCGATATAATAGGTCCATTGTCATTTAATTTCAAGCCCAATTCACGATTTTGTGGAACTCCCGAGCTACAGACGATGAGAATTCCCCAACTGAACCGATCTCATCACTCCCAAAATGCCCACCAAATTGATCCCCAACTCTCTCAGGTTCCCAAGGTGATCTTCTCAAACTCACCTGAAATTTGTGAGGTCACTTAGCATATCTGAGAAGTTCGTATCAGTTCTCCTAAGTGATCCATAAATTTCAGGCCTCCCTTTAGATTCCGATCGATCCCCAAAAGCCCACAACTGATTCAACACCGATTCGCTTCGAGAAGCACTTCAACCATTTCATCAGCGATCTGCCTCGATCCTCAACAGTCTGATCGAGAAGTGAATGAATTTCCATAAACCCCAACAACAGAGTGATCCTCCGCCACTGTGTAGATCAGTGATCTACACTGATCTCCGTTGATCTTCACTAATCCCCACTTGAAGTCCCCCCCACAAAAGAAACACATTTTATCAGTGAAGCACCCAAAACACCATCAGATCTCAAATCGGAGCCATCTTCAGATGGTTTCCAAGCTTGAATGATGATCCCATTTCGATCCCTTCTCCTGATAGATATTCACATTTAAGTTTACAAGATCAGCAGCTACCGATCTAAATGAGCTCCCAAATGAGATCGACCTCGTTTCTCACGATCCCAGCCGCACCACTTCAACTTCAGTCTACCATTCAAGTGCATCTTTTTCGAAAATCCCATTCAGTCAGTCCCACATTTGCATTTCAAAACGATCCCTCAGACATTCCACTCAAAAAACAAAAACCCTCTGCACAGGTAGCACGAATCTACTACAATCCCCGAGTGAAAACTCAACCCAACGAGACAGAGAAAGCAAAACAGTCTCAATTCATTATCACCGCCATAAACAGAAGGAGCCAAGTGAAAAAAAAACCCACTCGACTACCTAGAGGCACACACTCTCTTTCTCACCGACGATTTGAAATTTTTGTTTAGTTTACAATCAAACCTCGTACACCTCGGACGGAATTCGAACGAGAGATACCCGATAGACGATCGCTTGTTTGTTTTTTCCTCTCTCAACTTCAGTGCGCTCTACTTCAAGATCGACTACGGTGTCGTGCTGTTTCCCTCTCAAGACCAATCACTTCCCCCCGTCTGGACGTGTGGAGGAGCATGGAAAGTCTTGATCGTGAATTAACACTCGAGATACCGCATAATATGAATCTCGATACATACGCTGCACAATTTTTCACCACCGCCACAGACGCCAGTCGGAAGGCAGCGATTCAGTTGTTAAACAGAACCTCGAAGGCGACGATCACTTCGGCCGATCAGCATCATCCGCAGCATAGTCAGAGCATATCTCAGCATCGATCGGCGGCGATCGGTAATCAGTTTTTGCAAAAACTCGGTGAAACACTTTTCGGTTTCGGCGCGGCCCCGCAGGCCACTCAACAGACTCTCGGTGTATCTAGCAGCGACGACATCCCATTGGGACAGAACATGGATCTGCTACGGAATCATATTGTGATCGATTCGGCGGATTTTAACGCGGTCGCGAGCAGCGATCTGCAGCAGCAGCTCGAGTACGACAAGTTCATGAATGAAATATGGATCGGAATCGTTTTGACGCTCATCATCATCTCGCTGGTGTTTTGCATCTGCTCGTGCTTCTTGTACCATCAGTTCAGGCAGTGGAAGAGGAATTGTGAGTATTACCGTGTGTGTGTGTGTAGATTAAGATACTTTTTGTGCGCTGCACTTGTCACTCTGTGGTCGACACTGTCGATGGGCAAGTTCAAGAACAAGTGGAGAACCACTTTGCTCCGGTTGTTGACCTTCTCGGGAATTCAAAACAAAAGTGAAACCGCGCACACAAGTTCCTGGTCGATCCATCACCCAGATGAACCGCGATGTGACAGGCGCACGATAAAGAAGCAATTAATATGCTTTCAGGGAGTCAGTCTGATTGTGACAATGACGGAGTATCTTTTGAACGTGAATCTGGGTCAGGTTGTTGGCGGGCTCTGTGGATCTGTGGATCTGTGGACTGTGTGGCTTAAGCGAAGGCTTTTCTCTGACAATTGAAGATACTGCTTAGGCCTTGCAATTGACCGATGGTGTGGGGTTAGCGAGGCTTCCTAGAGTCGCCAGCGAAAGTGATCGGTTAAAGTGATCTTTTGTTGAGTCGTCATTTGAGGCGGAGAATCATGAGATTCTGTTCTGCGATTGTTGAGTTGAGGTGATAACGAGCTATCTGAGACTGTTTTTTGTTTTTTTTCCTTCAGCGATCGTGTGTCATCTTCGGGTGGCCGCAAGTGATCGTGTTTCATATGATACTTCGACTGCTTGTGTGGTCTGACGGTTAGGCGTCGTTTCAAAAGTGATAGGGAGTTGAGTGTAAAAAGTGGTGATCTTGCAGGACTTGTCCTCTGGTGATCTTGCCAAGGCAGGACTGCTGATCTTGTCAAGGCAAGACTGGCGATCTTGCCAAGGGAGGATTGCTGATCTTGTCAAGGCAGGACTGTTGATCTCGCCAAGGCAGGACTGCTGATCTCGCCAAGGCAGGACTGCTGGTCTCGCCAAGGCAGGGCTGGTGATCTTGTCACGGCAGGACTGCTGATCTTGCCAAGGGAAGACTGGCGATCTTGCCAAGGCAGGACTGGTGATCTTGCCAAAGCGGGACTGGTGATCTTGCAAAGGCAGGACTGCTGATCTTGCCAAGGCAGATCTGATGATCTTGACGCAGCTATTTTTAGACTGTCTTGAAGTGATCTTTCCTTGATCGTGCCCTGATCGTCTTTTCCTTTAATTCCTGTGGGAAATTCCATTGCCTTTCTCTTAGTTTGTGGGCATGAATGAGTAGCCAGTCATGTGAATCAGCCTTTTGGAGGCAGCACTTAAAGAAAATCAAATTTCGATCGTTCGAGTTTCAAGGACTCTCAGGGAAGTTGCATTTGAGAAGTACTCGAGTGATCCTCAAGTGATCGTTCTGATCAAAGGGAACACTGTTAGTTGAGGACTTGATCGTGCTGTTCAAAGGGAACAGTGTCGGTTGGGGATGACGGAAATAAGTGGGCATGCATGGAGGTCGCCACACGTGCATTAGTCCTCAGAGGATCTACAGATTTCTTCTCGAACGATCTTCAAGTGATCTTTCTGAACTTTTCAGTCACCCAGAGCAAGAAAACTTGAGAATCCCATGATTTGCTCGTTAAGATATGATTAATCGCAAAGAAATCTTCTTGATATCAGCTGATAAGCAAGCGATTGTCGTATCACGAGAGCACTTGATGACGATGAAACGCAGAAGATATCGCTGCTGCCAAGATAAGTCCACGTTGATGGCCCAATCTCCCGCAAACAAGTACCAAAAATAACTCCCTGACTAGTTGGAGTTATTCTCCACCTGCCAGCGGTCGCCGATTAGCATATCCGTTGTAATTCATTCAAGTCTCCCGTCTCGAAGTCGCGTCTCGTTGGTAACGCGCTCAAATATTTGCATAAGTCTTCAAGACCCTCCCTGGAAGGCACACGTAGGCACGCATGTGTCCCTGCTCCTCCTCATCAGACAGACATTCGAGACACATGGAGACTGGTTCGCGTGTGCCCTCTATCTCCCTCTCTCTCCCTCTGTGAAGCATACCGATTGTGAACGCGTGTCACCGGTGGACTATTGTCCACTTTTTTTTGCGCTTCGAATTAATCTGATGAATGGCTTCCCAAAAATACACAAGCAGCGGCTATTACCGCTTTAATTGCAGGCCACATGGGCCATTAAAAAATTCCAATGATACACTTTTGGACGAGACGGCCGTTGCAAGAATTTTGTTTTGTCTCTCATGCGAAAGCCACGATCGGACGGACCGCAGAAGAAGGTGTGAATGGAATGGAGGAAGAGACTGGCGGATGAAGGACGATCGGTGGAACAACAAAAAAAATCAAAAAATCCACCAAAAACCAAAACCACAACAACGACGACGACAGTGACAACACCGTACGTGCAAATCATTCCTAATCAACTCAACTGTCAGTTGTTTGCCTAGAATGGAGTCACCAAACAATAAATCAGACCCCCCCCACCACAGCCCACCACCCACCACCAGTGGAATCCAAAATGAGAACGCAAACAAACAGAAACCCAAAAGAATAAGTATCTGAGTAAGTTTTTCGTGCCATAAACGGTTATCAGAGAACATAAGTGTTTTGATGTCTTCCCAATCAAAAGTCAAGCGTCAACAATGAGACGCCTGCTTCTTCTTTTTTTTCTGCGTCTGCGTCTTTGTGTCTGCAGTTCGGTGGATGGTCGAATGCCCTCATCGGTCGCGGTGTCTGTGCGGCACGCTGAAATGGTGAAAGTTATAAGCGTACGCGTCAAGATCGAAAGTGAAAAGTTTTTATCAGACAAAAGATGCTTTTGTAGATAGTTTTTCGTATCTCATCTCATTTGGAACTAAACTCCCGGACTGGGTTTTATGGTCCTCTCCTTCTGTGTTTCTCTCCCCCCGTCTGGGGTGGTGAGCTAATCTAATCCCCGACGGATCTAAGTGAGAGTCGAGCAAGTGAACTCGGGGATTTATTGAAATTTAATCGCAATCCGTTGGATTTTGTGACGCTCAGTCTTCGCTTGCCCGTGTGGTCACGAACAATTTTGTTATCATCGCACATGAATCGGCTTTAATGGCCAGCAGCTTGTCTGCCAAGGTTTGAGCAATGTGCCGTCGCGTACATGGTCAACTTGTGGCTGTGGCGAGGGGAGGGACGATAAGAGAGAAATTGCGTGAGGGTTTTTTTTTTGTTTTTTCCAGTGGATTGACCCAGTTTTCTATTGACAGTCGATAGATGCGGTTTGGCAAGTGTACACAATCGAATCGATGAGAGTGACACTTGACTTTGGAGGAAGGAAGGCGACTGATGGTTGGCGTGGGCCCTTTGTGGTGGCATTTTGAGGTTTGAAGCCTTCGGTTTGAGTATGAAGTTGACCTCAAGAAATGAGGCTGATTAAAGTCCAATGCTTCACTTCACTTCTTTAAGAAACGGATGGGGTTGCCACAAGGTTGACCGCTTTCCCCTGTATTTTTTCTTTCATTGAGCAATGGGTCTTATTTGGGCGAGATGAGGTTACGATTGTCGGACTGAAGTCCACTGCTTCACTTCACAAGACGTACATTTTCTTCAAAAAATTGATGGGGTTGCCACAAGGTTGACCGCTTTCCCCTAAATTTTTTCTTTCATCGAGCAATGGGTCTCCTTTGTGCCCTCATCTCGCACAAACGATTGCCGAACTGAAGTCCACTGCTTCACTTCACAAGACGTACATTTTCTTCAAAAAATTGATGGGGTTGCCACAAGGTTGACCGCTTTCCCCTGCATTTTTTCTGTCATCGAGAAATGTGTCTTATTTGGACTAGATGAGCTTACTATTGGGGGATTGAAGTCCACTGCTTTGCTTCACAAGACGCACAGTTTCTTAAAGAAACGGATTGGGTTGCCACAAGGTTGACCGCTTTCCCCTAAATTTTTTCTTTCATCGAGCAATGGGTCTCATTCGTCGGATTGTCGGACTGAAGTCCACTGCTTCGCTTCACAAGACGCACAGTTTCTTTAAGAAAGAGATGGGGTTGCCACAAGGCTGACCGCTGTCCCCTGCATTTTTTTTTTCATCGAGCAATGGGTCTCATTTGGACGAAATGAGGCTACGACTGGCGGATTGAAGTCCACTGCTTCACTTCACAAGACGCACAGTTTCTTTAAGAAATAGCTGGGGTTGCCACAAGGTTGACCGCTTTCCCCTGCATTTTTTCTTCCATCGAGCAAAGTGTCTCATTTGAACACATTTTCTTCAAGAAATGTTGTACAAAAATGCAGGTGAAAGCGTTCAGCCTTGTGTCATCCCCATATCTAATCCCCATCAACTTTTCCACGCTTTCTTTCACAACGCATCGAATTGAAACCCATAACCGCACCCTGAACCAGTAACCGACAAAACCGGCACAACTTGAACTAATCTATCGTCACACCGTCTAGATCACAATAAAACATCTGCACGAAAGATACACCGCATGCATCTCTCTCTCCATCGTCGCTCATAAGTCACAGCGAGTCGACTCGAGTGAAAGTATGCAACGCAACAGCGTGGAACCTGGTATCAGATCGACTGTCGACAGAACCAAGCCCAACAAAGTATCTCAAGTCAAGGTGCTTACGATAGCTTTTTTTGTATTCACTTGATTTATTCATTTATTTAAACTGTAGATACTGTATCTGCCGACGACTGGTGATTTTCCGATTAAAACACCCCAGCGTCAGGCGCAAACTGCTTCCGTGTAGACGACAGTCCCACAAGTGGCTGCAGCAAAACAAATGCACCAAGTGTCACTGAGCGCAGTGAGTGCACACAACAAGCGTCATCGTTCGTTGAAATCGATCTTCGGATGCCCGTCTAACTAAGTACGGGGTACCTTCGAATCGTTTGTTTGCGCCTGTGACTGGAATTCTTAACGCGATGCTCGACTATAATATTGACAGAATCGAAGTGAGCTATAGCCAAGGTGGCGCACGAGAGCCCAGACCGCCCAGGGGTCACACACACGCTGAGTTATATCATCAGATACATTTTGCAATCGTGCCATAATCATGTTTGTGAAATCCATTAGAGTGGATGTATCCCGGGTTTGGGCGAAAATTCAATTGATTACGACTCACAAAATGTTTGCTGGCGACAAACACTGACACCGGATCCATTAAGCCCGCTCGAGAGACAGTCTCTGCCGCTGTATCTGTGGAATCGTGTGCGTTGACTTAACGAAAGTGTTTCTTTTTTTCACATCTCGATACTAATTAGCGGCTGCAGAGACAGGTAGGCAGTCAGGTTTTTGATTCGGACTGAGTTTTGGGTGAATCCGGGGGTCTTATGACTCAATTGTGTATCCAACGGATTGCAGTGGCCCTTTGTGTGTATCTATGAGATATGCAAATGTGGGTTGCACCGTCTGCCAGAAGCGATATCTATTGTTCTCTAATCGCTACAAACTTCGGACCACTCAGATACGCATCTAAAGTGGACACAGAGCGTGTGTGGGACACCCCAGGTAGTCTTACGCCACTTGACTGTTCATCTAATTGTTGTCTCGACCAAGCATTTGTTTGCCAACGAGAACGTGGGTATCTCCTGACCTAGACCCACAAAAATTAGTCACTATCAAGGGTCCACAACGAGGCCCCTGATAAGAGTGCCATCACTCAATTTACTGCTTCTTGAGAGGATTACACAGAGCGGCTCAGTCAACTGACTGATGGGTGATAGCCCTTTTTTGGAAGTCGGTCGTGAAATTTGTTATGCCCTTGGGGGTATGAGTGGGATTATGATGTACTACGCGCACGAGAGAGGGTGGAGATAGTGAGCGGACATAAATAGATTTTACGAGTTTTACGATCATCGTGTGAGATTTTCGAATGACTGACCAGTGGTTTATGAGGCGTTGGAGTGAATAAGAAGCAGTGCGTGCGTTTTTGTTTACATTTTTTTTTGCGGTTTTTACAGACTTCAGATGCTGATAGAGAATGCTGTGGTATTTCAAGGCCTATGACGGGCTTGGATATGTATCTTTTGATGGAATTCATCATGATTCTTTCACATTTATGCACTTTGTGCTGAATATTTTATGATTTATGAGGGGGGAATATGTTTTTTGGAATAGAAAACGTGAACAGGAACAAGAATGTCGGAATTTGATAGAATTTGTGATGAGAATGTCTTTTGTTTGCTTGTTGCTTTGGAAATTCACTCACAGGGTGTCGAAAATCAGTTTTTATCAGAAATGAAACATATGAACAGGAACACAAAAGAGAATATTCGGACAAAATTTTGATGCAGTTTTGATGTATTTTATGCTGTCTTTCGAAAACACCTTTCAAATTCTAACATTTGCTTCAGTTTCATGTAGGAAACATATGAACGGGAACAAGTACGACGGAATTTTATCAATTTTGTGATATAAATTTCTTTTGGTTACTTGCCATTGTGGAAATTCATTCACAGAATGTCCAAAATCAGCCTTTATCGAAAAGAAACATATGAACAGGAACATAAAAGAGAGAATTCTTTAAACTGTTTGATGCAGTTTTCGTATACTTCAAACTGTCTTTCGAAAACGGCTTTCAAATTTTAATATATGATAAAACATATGAACAGGAACACAAAATAGAATATTCCTACAAAATGTTGATGCAGTTTTGATATATTGTATATTGTCTTACCAAAATAGCATTTAAATTCGTACAAAGCCTTCAGTTTCTTGTAGAAAACACTTACCCTTCTTGCAGAAAACGTATGAACAGGAACATAAAATACAATATTCTTGCAAAATGTTAATGCGGTTTTGATGAAGTTTTGATGCATTTCATACCATCTGTTGAAAAAAGTTCTAAATTTTGATATATGCTTACCCTTCACGTAGAAAACATATGAACAGGAACATAAAAGTGAATATTCTTACAAAGTTTCAATGCAGTTCTGCTGAATTTCAGACTATCTTTCCAAAATAGCTCTCAAACTCTTACGTATCCTTCAGTTTCATGTAGAAAACACATGAACAGGAACAATTCCAATCGATTTTACAAACCTTTTTGATGCAGATGTCCTGTGTTTTATCCCTCCTCAGCAAATTTGCTTTCAAATACTGAAATATTCCAACGATTGTAGCAGAAAACATATGAACAGGAACACAAGAATTGTATTTCTCGAAATATTTGAGTGCACATTTCATGAAATTCCATTTTTCTTTCAAAAACCTGAATTAACTTTCAGTTTCATGCAGAAAATACCTCTGCCACACATTCCTGTGGCATGTACCTCAACAAATGCAAGAATGGAATCAAAAAACCACAAAAATTGTACTCGAATGCACTGAAGCAAATCATATTTTTCGTAATATCCTCAAAAAACGCATGAACATGAATAGAACCCCAAAATAGGTCACATGAAAGTTGCGTCTCTACCCAGCGAATACAAAGTAAAGCCCCCAGTTTATGAACGGAACTCATTTTGCGCCCCCATCAAATTGCATATCCCCGAATAGCTCTCGATGACCCCGTTTCAAATCTGATATCCAAAACACTCCCCATCTAGATTAATACTCTCAAAATCTCTTTATAATTAAACCGCAGATAGAAATTCGGAATTCCCTAGCAAATATCAAAACCACACTTCCTTTCAAACCGAAACTAACGCCTTTTTTTCTCTCCTCTCTCTCATTTCAGATCGTCACAACCTCCGACAGGCACTGGATATTGAATCAGTTAAACTGAACCCCGACGCCGATGACCCAGTTCCCGAGTACACCCTGGTTTCTGGTTTGCCATCATACGAGGCTGCACTGGAATTAATGCAGAAATCTCCAAACACTCTGCTACCAGTTGGCGGTGGCACTAACAGCAATAGTTCCTGCCTAATTGTCTATCCTTCACTGTTCAATGTGTTCAGCAGAAATGAGAAGGATTCATGTGGAAAATCTTCACTCGCACAATCTCCGCATCATGGTGCGGCTGTAACAACATCAGTAACAGACCCAACAACACCACAATCACCATCAATTGGTGGTGGTGGTGGTGGTGGTGGTGCCGTAACAGCATCGGCAACATCAGCTCCAGCAGCAGCACTGGCTCCAGCAACAGCACCGTCACCGATGGTATCACAAAATGTCAAGTGTCAAAATGTATCTCGTATGGTATTGCATTCAATACCAAGCTACGAGGAAGCGACAGGACGTCAGCCGCAGCAACAGCCCCACCATCACCATGCATCAACTCGTTTGATGAAATCGCCCAGCTGGTGTGAGGACACAACGAAAGTCTTGCTGGTGGCAAAAAAGAACTAAGCCACCCGACGGAAGGTGTGTGTGTGAGTGTGAAGGTGCCACACGGAGCGACTGACTCTCGGTTATCCCACCCCCGAGGGGACTCGGATGCCGCAGGGAGAGACTGAGGATGAGGCACTCCTGTGATCCTCGAAGGATTTCCACGTTTTTTTTTTTTTCAAATCCGCCCGCCGTGTGAGCGCTTAATTGAGTCTAATTGTCTGAGAGCTGTGATTAATGAAATATTTATTTATTTGATAGATTGTAGATAAAAAGATAGATTAAGTACGTGTAACGATAGATGTATCTTAGCGATTGTATGCCGATGTTAGGATAGTCTTCTGAACGATAAATCGATGTTAACTAATTTTAGAGAACGAACAAGTATTCCGGTATCTGACAGATGCGCGATGTGACATCTGTGCGATACAAATAAAAAATAAACTACTCATTTATATCTAAGCCGCTTTTGTTTCATTCATTTCTGCTGTAGTAGGATTTCTGTCGAATGGTCCCCGAGTCCCCGAATTTGTCGAATGGGCCCCAAGTCCCAAGCTTCAGTTCTGACTCTGAGCCTGGCTTAGCAAAGATTACCGACCCAAATCGCTTTCTCTACAACGCCAGCTAGTCAGGACATCCGTCGAATGGTCCCCAAGTCCCTGTGTCTGTCAAATAGTCTCTAAGCCCCCGTCATGGCTCAGCTTCAGTTTTGACTCTGAGCCTCCTTCAGCAAAGTTTACCGACCCAGATCGCTTTCTCTAAAACGTCCGCTAGTCAGGACATCTGTCGAATGGTCCCCAAGTCCCGGTGTCTGTCAAATGGTCTCTAAGCCCCCGTCATGGCTCAGCTTCAGTTTTGACTCTGAGCCTCCCGCAGCGGAGGTTACCGACCCAAATCGCTTTCTCTACAACGCCAGCTAGTCAGGACATCCGTCGAATGGTCCCCAAGTCCCTGTGTCTGTCAAATGGGACCCAAGTCCCTGTCATGGCTTGACTCTGAGCTCCCCCCAGCGAAGGTTACCGACCCAAAATCGCTTTCTCTGCACCGTCAGCAAATTGATGCCAACTAACCACTCAACTTTCGATTAAAAATCTCATCTCCACCACACAAAGCCGCTCTTTACTACCGAGCGAATTAATGGCGGCATCAATCAAGCCGCTGTCTATTTATAGCCACATCCACACCCACCATCCATTCATTCATGACTGCGAAGCCGGAGACGTAACCGGTCCCGCAACCAGACAAAGTGGCGCGTGTGCCTCACATGGCACGACACGACCACCCCGCATTGGCTAAACTATTTCGATTAGCATTCCCACAAGCCAAGGACTAGTTGACTCTGTTGCCTCCATCTCCGGACCGGATCAAAGCACCTCTTCTCGATCGGCGATTAAAAATGTAAATCGTCGAGAGATTATGTAAACTTCGGCAACAACAACAAAAAAAAACAGAATCTCGTCTTTTGTGTCAAAAACCCGTCCGCACGCAAACACACACTCTCGTCGCTCTCACCGCTCTCATCGACCCGAGCTCACACGGTGACAGCTGCCGCTTGACCCACATCTCCATCTGTGGGTGTCGCGGGAACGCCGACTGCAACACGATCGCCCTGATCGCATCGAATGCTTTCGAAACATCTTCCAGATGACATAACCGCTCTCTCCCTCTCTCGGGGCAAGTGGGAGGAAACTGTCAAGCGACCGAAACGCAAACATCATGCACAGAGCCGGATGGAGGAGGGCGGGTTCCATGGACTTCTCCAATTTCAGTTCGAGATTTTCAGTTTAAATGGTTTCCGTCTGCTGGCATGACGTTTTGGGTGCGCATTAGTCAGAGCAGGTATCGATCAGACACACGGTGACACTCGACTGCACTGAGTGGTGGGTGTGCGTGTACCTGTCGTTATGTAACCGAATACCTTCCATCCTCAACTGGCTCCCGGATGAAGGATGACTGAAGGAGGACGGTGTGTCGGGACGGGGTACAACAACGTAACCGGGTTAAATTGCTTTATGGATGATTAAGAGGTGAAACGATACGCATATTTGTCGGATGAAATGCGATACGAAATGAGTGTTGTGATAGGGTAGAGGTTTTGAGGGAGGAGGGTGCGGCGATACAGCGGCGCTTGGGGGAGAATGATCACATTTTGTGTGAGGAATAGTTTGCGGAGACTTGGTTTAGATTATCTCCACCAGCGTCGCTTAAGGAGCTGCTGTCGCTTCTTTTGATTTTTAGAGACGTCTGGCGGAATCGTGAGCATCTTCTGTCTTTAGGACTGTCCCTAGTCAAGTCATGTTCAAACTAGTCTCAGCGGTCACTGACCGGCTCTGCATTTACAGCCGTAGACTCCCTGCGGTTCTCCATCAGCCCCACCTGTCGACGATTTTTAAGCCTCACTGTTTCCAGCTCCACGAAATAGACGTCAATAGGCGGCGCACTGAGCGCCTCTGATTATCCCATGCCCACAGCCATTCGGGAGAAAACTCTCTGCCAACCAACAGACTCCCCTTTAGCCACTCCCGTCGTTGACTTTCAAGCCCCACTGTATCCAGCTGCATGATATAGACGCCAATAGACCGTCACTGACCATCCAATGCTCACCGGCGTTTGAGAAAAACTCCCTGCCGACCACCAGACTCCCTCTTAGCCACTCCCGTCATTGACTTTTAAACCTAACTGTAAATAGACGTCGATAGGCAGCCGTTCACAGGCGTTGTGACGGAATTTCATAGATCTTGTGGTGAGAAATTCTTTGGTTTGCTTTTTACTTTCGAAAATCACTGGAAAATCATCGAAAATTAGTTTTGATGCGAAAAGAAACACATGAACAGGAACACAAAAGAGAGTATTCGGACAAAATTTTGATGCAGTTTTGATAAATTTCCTATTCCCTTTCTAAAATAGCTTTTCAATTCTTACATATCCTTCATTTTCATTTAGAAAACATATGAACAGGAACAATTTCAATCGATATTACAAACATTTTTGATGCAGTTGTCCTGTGTTTCAGCCCTCTTCTACAAATTTGCTTTCAAATACTGAAATATTTTGAGGATTGAAGCAGAAAACACATGAACGGGAACAAATCATGTGTGTCCCTTGAAATATTTGAATGCACATTTTATGAGAATCTGCTTTTTTTTTCGAAAACATGAATTAAATTTCAGTTTTAAGCGGAAAATATGTCAAGAGCAAGCACAAAATATAGTTACCGTTAGATTATGTAGTTATGATCAGTAGCAGCCCACTGACCGCCTCCAGTCATCCTGAGTTCACACCCGTTATGGGGCAAACTCTCTACCAACCAGTAGATTCCCCTTTAGCCACCCCGGCCGTTGACTCTCAAACCCTACTGTTTCCAGCTCCACGAAATAGACGTCAATAGGCGGCGCACTGAACGCCTCTGATTATCCCCTGTCCACAGCCATTTTGGGAAAAAAACTTCTTACCGTCCAACAGACTCCCCTTTAGCAACTCCCGTCGTTGACTTTCAAGCTCTACTGTAGCCAGCTTCATGAAATGGGCGTCAATAGACGACGCATTGACCACCTCTGGCCATCAGCCCACAGCCAATGTTGTACAAAGTCCCTGCCGACCAGCAGTCTCTCCATCAGTCGCTCCTGTTGACGACTTTCAATCCCCACTGTAGTCAACTCGATGAAATAGACACCATCACCTCGTCAATTTCTGGGGTAATCCATCGGTCGACACGGTAACACCGTATTCCGTCCCGAAGCCATTGTCAGGAATGTCCTTCTCACCAGTCCGCCAGTAAATAGATTGAGTAATTACGCCCCACGCCCCCTTCACAGTCAACAGCCGACAACAGAAACTTCAAAAAAATAATCACTTAACCCCTTCCACCACCCCGCCCCGGTCGATTGGAAGGTGACACAGAGAACATCATCGTCTCCTGGGAATGCGATACACACTCATTCACAAAAAAGGATATCGGGTATCCGAGATAATCATTTCACGACACCAGGATATCGTGTCACGGAGTTCATTCTTTCACGGTGCCTGGCCCGAAGAATGGAAGGCCCCTCTGTCTCGCACTCACCTCGCCCGAGAGAGAGTGACTGTGTTCCATGAATGGAGCCAGTGAATCGAGGATGTGCCAAGTGTGTGGTGTCAGTTTCGCATGAGGCACCGAAAAACCCATGCGGAGGCAGAGCAAATGGGGGAAAAAAGACGAAAGAAAACAGAATGATCCATAAAAAGAGCCTTCATTCGCATGCTTAGCCTTTGTGTCGAGTCGAGTGTGGTCTGGTGTGTGCAGCGGAAGTTCTTGAAATTTTGTGACATTCTGTGGCTTCAATTAAACGGGGTTTCGCATTTGGCAAGTCTTCATCTGCATCCCCCTCATGGAATGGATGAGGAGAGAGAGAGAGAGAGAGGAGGAGCAGTGTGCCCCGATGAAGCCGTGATTTATGGGAACGGAAGTGAATTTGTTCACACGACCAGCGAGTCGGGGAGTGGAGGAGCGGATTATTAATAATTATGTGTGTGAGAAAGGATGTGACGAGTGAGAGGGTTGCGTGGCGATGGGAGTCCATGGGGGAGATCGTATTTTTGCAGCAGCAACACAAGGGGATGCCGCTTGGGAGACAAATTTATGATTAATTGAGTGTGAAACTGGGGGGAGACTGAGAGAAGATTGCAAAGAAAAAAATTGAGAAAAAGACGGGCGGTTGCTGAAATGAGTGGGGCACCACAGGGAGGGGTGCTTCAGACAGTTCTTTTAATTTTGAGAGATTTTTTGTTTGTTCTCTCGTCTTGTGGTGGGCTTGATGATGAGTTATGACTTTAGTTTGGGGGAGAAGTATCGATCGGGATTTGAAGGACTTTCTTTCGAAGGACAACTGATTGGAGGCCACTCCTGGACTCCTTGAATAAGGGCAGACACCAAAATCGAAAATTTGATATTATTTCGTCTTCAACAACGAATCAAGGCCAAAAGCCCAGTTCATCCGATTACAGCCTCACATCGCCTCTCAGAAAAAAGGAGAAAAAGACGCTCGGTTGCTGAATTTAGTGGGGCACCACAGGGAGGGGTGCTTTAGACAGTTCTTTTACTTTTAAGAGTTTGTTTGTTCTCTCGTCTTGTGGTGGGCTTAAGGATGAGTTATGGCTTTAGTTTAGAGGAGAAGTATCGATTTTGATGGTTGGTTGGGATTTTAAGGACTTCCTTTCGAAGGAGAACTTATTGGAGGTCACTCCTGGACTTCTTAAAGAAGGCCAAAATTGGTATTATTTCGGCGAAAAACCCAGTTTACCCGATTGCTGCCGCACCTCGCCTCAAAAGGAAAGAAGAAAAAGACGTGCGTTTGCTGAAATGAGTGGGGCACCACAGGGAGGGGTGCTTCATACAGTTCTTTTGACAGTTTTTTTTTGTTCTCTGGGCTTGAGGATGAGGTATGAGTTTAGTTTGTGGGAGATTTTGATGGTTGGTTAGGATTTTAAGGACTTCCTTTGGAAGGAGAATTGACTGGGGCCCAATTTTGGATCAAGTTGGTATCACCTGGTGACGTGAAAAAAGGCCAGACGCCAAATTCGAAAACCCAGTTTACCCGATTACAGCCTCGCCTCGTCTCCCATCAGATAAGACGGTCGACAAAGAGGTGCCCCAGAAGTTGACTGGTACGAGGCCATAAGGACAAAAGCCCAGTTTAGCCTTATTTCACGTCGATACACATTCCCTCTGCTGGAACGGCACTTCACTTCACGAATGATTCACATCCATTCTCACAGCTCAAAAGTCGACTGGATGGCACAGTTGGTTTAGCCCTGTCCTAAGTTTGAGGGGTCGCAGGTTCGAATCCCAGTGAAATCAAAGTTAATACGTTTTTTTCCGGTTTTTCAAATTTGGTCCAATCCAACGGCAAGTGCGTTGGGATCAAATTAACGCCACTATGACTGGAGCGGTCGATCAGTGGTAGTAGTCTGGGTATCACAATGGACCAACATGGTCTAAGTCTGCTGGTGAATTCACTAGCAGCCCCCTAAACTAACCTAACCCATTCTCCCAGCTGAACAGCAGTCTTCACGTCACACCTAACGACAGCATTCCACTTCATGAACCTTCTCACAGCTGGACAGCAGCCTCCACGTCACGACAACATTCCAAAGTCCCCCCCCCCCAGCCACACGCTATCGACCACCTGAGGCAGCAGCTTGCCTGCACAATTAACTGAGCGTTGCCCGTCTTGTTCCCGAACACCTTGATGTCACGATAATTGAAATGAATTGCTTCGATCTTTGACTTTGAAGTCGCCTTGCCAGTGACCGCTAATGAAGCCGTCTTAAGGGGGTACCGCAGCAATGAAGGAAACACAAAAACAGAAAAACCGTCGTCATAATCAACGTCCGCCCTCGACATTCCACACGCAGTGCGGTCTTAATCCGATTTGAGGCGATGTTTCCAAGCACGACACCCTTGTCTCCTTGTCCACTCTCCATCCACCCACACGGATGGGAGACTAAGTGTCTGCATCGTCGCCGGCTATCCCTTCCGTGTAATTTGCGTTCTCTTGCCTTAATCCTTTCCACTGGGGCTTATATGGCCTCGTACCAGTCAACTTTTGTAATTCCCAACTGCCTGTAGTTTTACACGCTTCTCCGAGTCATCCTCCCCCACCACAGCCACCTTCTGGGGCACCCCTTTGTCGACCACACGTCTTATCTGACGAGAGGCGAGGTGAGGCTGTAATCGGATGTTGATTGGATTAAGGACTCTTAGTCGCTCTCCGGTTGGGGATTTTAATTTAATTTCTCTCAGCCTTCCCCAGCCACACAGTCTCTGGGTCTTTTGACGCATAATCCGATTAATCGACTGCACACATAATTTCATAATTTTCTGACAAATGACACAAGACAGCTGACAAATGACAGTTGACAGACGAGCGCTGTCAGTTTGGGTGACATTCTTCAAGAGAAAGAAAGAAGAAACGTTTCAATTGAACTGTCAGTCGTCGAATTTGGGTCGAGTCCATCGATCAGTCGGGGGTACGATCTTGAGATGCGCTCTCAGCGTGCAATGAGCGATCGATTATTTGGCAGAAAATCCTCCAGAGATGCCATGCATTGTTCGCATGTCCTGCAGATGGAACAATGGAATCATTAGGATCGCCTGCAATTTCTTCGATTCGTCACGTTGTGTCTGGGGAAAAGACACCCAGTGTGTGGCAACAAAGGACACAAATTGACGTAAAGAAGATGTCGGAAGAGAGGTGCCTAATGTGAGGCAAGATTGTTCATCTTTTGTGCACGTCGGAAACCTGTGCGTAGATGATTCGTAATTTTTGCAGGACAATGGCAAATGAAAGGAGCATTCAGTCCTTTTTCTGGGAAGGGACCCGGTGCAGTGTTTGCGGCTCAATTAGGGACAGCAGATTGAAGTAGGACGCAGTAGCATATGGTGGACTCAGGAAGCCATCGAGGGGCTTGGAGAAGAATCAATTTCCGTCCTCAAGCTGAGCTCAGATGCAACGGTCTTGATTGAGACCTCAGAGGGGATGCTCTGGACAAGTGACTTCCTGTGGCTAAAGGTCGTGGGAAGTGAGTGAGTCGAAGGTGGAGGGAATTCAGCTTCACACGGGTGATGAGGTGATCGTTTGAGAGAGGTTTTGAAGAGAGTTGTTTTTGGGAAGAAATTCTTTGAGTTTAAGCCTCACTTTCGACAGAATTTCGGCTACCTCGTCTAGGACTAGGTTAGGTTAGGTTAGGTTAGGGGGCTACTAGTGGATTCATAGTCAGACTACTACCACTGATCTGGAGCAGTCCCAACGGCAAATGGCGACTGGACGAGATTTAAAAAACCGGAAAGAAGCGCATTAACTTTGATTTCACAGGGATTCGAACCTGGGACCCCTCTACTTTAGGTCAGGCACTTAACCATCTGCGCCATTCAGTCGTTTATCGTCGAGTCCTAGTGCCAAATCAGTCTCAATGAGTCCCCCATTCCTCTACTCCCCCACTTTGCATATTCAATTCCCAAAAATTGACGCGTTTGATTTAAATTCAGAGCGGCATCTTCGCTTCGTCGTAAACCTCCGCAGCAATGCCACGGGAATCCTAAACCAGGAGCCAAATGAGCAGAGAGAGAGTCCTCGGATAAATTAATGAAAACTCCTGCATTCGCTTTTCATTTCGATTTCACAAAGAAAAGCTGCTTCACTTTGAAACCAATCACGGACACACACTCGCATTCGTTCGCATTCCCGTCCTCGTCATCGTCTCTCAATGGCGGCAATCCGTGCCACACAAAGGAACTCCTCTCGTTCTAACAGAAGAGAGAGGAGAGAAAATGGAAAAGTTTCAAATTCAATCCATTAAATTACATCGCTTTGATGCCGAAAAAGAAGCACAAACACACGCGCGTACGAAGGTACTTTGTGCTTGTCCTTGTCCTCATCAACGATGTGAGTGGGTGGCGGGGAGGATGAGGAATCGAATTCAATTAAATCTCTTGGAATCGCAAATGAATCAAATCGTGAATCAAATCGATCATCAGATGAGATTCCCTCAGACCGACCGACCGACAGGAAGGACATCTCGTCCTTCCGGTTACGTCGCAGGTTCGGGAATTTCAATGAGTCCACAAAGACGACGATGGGGAAACTACCCCCAGAAAAGTTTTTATTTCATTTTTTGCCTCATCTCAGCCTTTTGGGGAGACTCAAATGAATTGCACCCTTGAGAGGGCTGCTTCATCCCTCCAGAAGGACGAGCATTGTGTGGGGAGCGATGTACTCTCGCCGGTGGAAGCAACAGTTTGAAGTGTGAACACAGTTTTGGGGCGGCGGCGGGACTTTTTGGGGTGGACTGGTGCCCCCCACACCGTGGCCGGTGGTGGAGCGATAATGAAGCTGATTACGATGATTCATGTCTAATGGAGTGGAGCTGCTATTCATCAGGATCATAATAATCGAGGAAATTGCTTGAGGTTCGGAGGAGATAATTGAAACAGTGAAAGCTATCACTGGGGGTGTCACTTAATTGGGTTAAGACTGACTTAGGGTATCCCCTGGAGAGTGTGTGGGGGCGGCGAGAGATGAGTGGGGAGTTGGAGGTGCCTGTGGGAAATTGGAAAGGATATAGCGTCGATTTTGACGGCGGGATGGAGCAGTTAGTTAAGTGCCTGCCCTAAGTTAGTTGGGTCCCAGGTTCGAATCACAGTGAAAGCAAAATTAAGCCATTTTGAATGTTGTGGCCCCGATGACTTTCGGTCCAAGAGGCCAATGAAAGAGTTAGTCTGACGGTCGGTAGGCAGCGCGGAGAGGCTCGCATCGCGACTTACTCCGCCATGGAAGGTCTTCGGGTCCAGGTTTTTGTCATGGCTAGTGTTGTACTGAAGAAGAGTCTTTGTCCCGTGCTCTGAAAAGGGCACCTCGATGCACCCAACTTTCGTCCGGGGTAGACTTGGGCCTCAACAAACTTGCAGGCAACGCGATCCTTCGTCAGCTGTGTTCAATTTCGCATAACAAGTTGACTGAGGTCCCTCTCAACTTGTGTGCGCCACCTTAGACGTTGGCGTCCTCTTTTGTGTTATCCCACAGGCTCCCCAGGCTCCCACAGGCTCAGAGTTTAACTGGGAAATTGAGAGAAGATTGCAAAGGAATTTTGAAAAAGACGCTTGCTTGCTGAAATGATTGAGGTACCACAGGGAGGGGTGCTTGATACAGTTCTTTTCATTTCAAGAGTTTTTTTCATTCCTTCTTCTTGTAGTGGGTTTGAGCATGTGTTAAGACTTTTGTTTTGGAGAAGAAGTATCGATTTTGAGGTTTAATTTAGATTTTAGGGTTTTTTTTCTAACAATCCTTCGCCAGCTGTTTGCAGTTTTGCACAACAAGTTGACTGAGGTCCCTCTGATCTTGTGTGCGCCTCATTAGATGTTGGCGTCCTCTTTTGCGTTGTCCCACAGGCTCAGAGTCGAAGATTTTTCGGGACGGAGCTAAGTCGCTCATGCACTCTACGTGGTCTAGGCATTTTGGGCATAGAATCCTTAGACGACTGGCTACAGTTTCGTCGCTGTAGGGCTCATACAGTTTGTGGTGGACCCTCTAATCGCCTTCAACGCAAACAGACCCAAATATCAAACCTTTCGAAAAGACCAGGATCTTCCTCATCCGCTTTTGATCCATCATGCGTCCAACAACGTCTTCTTTAAGTCTAATGAAAGGATATCTACGCCCTTTCAAAGAATCTACCAAAGGCTTGAATGGACCCTGGACGTGGACGAGACTTGGAAGCAAATTCCCACATATTCCCGGTCACTTCTTCCACCTTTTGAACTGCAGCACTCCACTGAGTCATCTCTGGTGGCTTAACTCTTCATTTTTCGACTTTGGGTCAATTTATGTTTTGCCCAATTCGAACCACAAACCCCCCAAGAACGCCAGCAAAGACACACACCCTGTCTCAACTGAAGAAACTCCTTATCTGTTGCACCTAAGGGGAGTCCGAGTTCATCTCATCTGTCCCACTTCTCTGCCATCGCACGACATCGATAACTAGAGCTCGTAAAGAGCGTTCTAAAATTAGTTTCTGGAGTGTGAACGAGTTCTCCTGATCTCGATTTCTAATTTGTGGCGATAACTGCGACTGAGACGATGCCTCAGCTCCACATGCATCGCTCTCAGATAAGCTGTCACATAATCGGCGTCTCTCGAAGCTCTCTGCCTCCCTCCGATGACCCACAAATTATTCGCAACGCATCAACAACTGTCCAACTGCCCTTTCTCTTGAGACGCGACCAGCATCACGACTCCTCTTTCCATCCTCGTGGCTGGAACTCTGACGACACGACTCCCTCCATCGTTGCGACTTCGATTTCCTGACATCTGTGTTGCAAACGTGATGCAGATCATCTTGTTGCGGTTGAGTGTAAACAAAGCGCCCGTTGAGGCGTAGGCGATAACAGAATCAAACAACAACAAGTCACAACACCACCTACATCTAGCACCGTGCCTATAAATAGTTGCAATTAGGTTGACGGCGTCTTGACAGCCGATACAGTCGATAACCGGGCGGCTGAGGCGGCGGTGGGGTGCCGCACGTGAGATGCAACGTTTTTCGCGCTGATCCCTTTAATGGGTCGCTCCGAGTGTGAAATTAAGGGTGAGAGCAACTGCGCTGCGAGCAGTTGATCTGTATCTGAGTGGATTCAGAGGAAATTATCTGATTACCTCGTAGTTTTTGCTCGAGCTTGAGCTGATGTAACTCTGAGTTAATTGAATTGAGATGTGGATGGATGCTAATGACAATGAGATCAATAGACGCGTGCTTGTACTCACGATCAAGGTCAACGATTCGGATGACGTGAGAGGGAGAAAAGTGAGAACAATGGATCGCTGGGAACTGGTTTTTGATGATCGAGGTGGAGGGCAGTTGGGAAACGAGTCGATGAAAGTGAATCTGAGTCAAAATCATCTTCATTCTCCACTCAGTTTGGCAGAAAAATGTTGGGGGATGTTTTCCCTCAAGAGGCTGACTGCAGCAGGCTTGCATAGGGCCTCTGTGATGCCACGTGGATTGGGATAACCAAAACTGCTTCCAAATGAATCCAAGAAGTGGACAAAAACCGAGGAATTCATCGAATAGCAATGACCCCTCATTGTACACTTCAATTAGTCGCTCTGAAACAACAAATTAATAGAAAAAAACAGCGTACCCAACTGCCAACCTTGTGGCAGTTCTTTCTCGTCAAACTAAAACCCCATCAACGCTCTGTTCAGATAAAAATTTTGCATCTCCAACTATCCCAATGCACCCCAGCATTACCCAACGCATTCAGAGGCCTCTACAAAAAAAACAGAGTACCCAACTGCCAACCTTGTGGCAGTTCTTTCTCTTCAAACTAAAATCCCATCAACGCTCGGTTCCGATAAAAATTCTGCATCTCCACCTATCCCGACGCACCCCACCATTACCCAACGCATTCAGAGGCCTCTAAAAAAACAGAGTACTCAGCTGGCAACCTTATGGTACCTTTCCCCCATCCAACCTCAAGCCTCATTCACGCATTCTTCGATTTTCTGCATCTCCACCTGATTACCCAATGCATCCACAAATGCCTCTAAAAAATCATGGTACCCAACTGCAACCTTGTGGCACTTCTCCCCCATCAACAACAAGCCTCATCAACCCATCCCTCGGTCCCGATCAATTTTCTGCATCTCCACCTAATTACCGAACGCAAATGCCTCTGCACCTGCCGACAAGTCGTCGCAGTTGCCCTTCCCTCGGCGTCTTCAAGGGAGAAGCCTTATCACTGCACACCGTTGTCCGCAATTCGTTCGCTAATTAGTCGAACTTCGCTTCGGTTCTTTACGAGCGTCCAACGGGGCACCTTTATCACGGAGCAAAAGAAATCCCATAAAACATCCTTTCGGACGGATAAGGGTCGTCTAACATATGTACACCCCGACTGAACGTAAGCCGATTGACTTAAGTCGCCGTGCGTCTCCCTGCGTCTCCTCCCTCAAAAGGCCCGAAGACCAAGAAGCTCACACAAAACCCCTAGTCTCGTTCGAATCCTTGCAGGAAAACTATATCTTTCATGTTTTATTGTCCATACGTTACCCCTCGTCGTCGTTGTCCTTCTCAACCACCTCGCCGTTCACGTCCTTGTAACGCCTCCTTGCTCGTTGGCCGGAATTTTATTGCCCCATGCAACCTGTCGAGGTCGGGCAGGCACCGGCAGGTGCGCAGCCAAAAGACAGTGACGTGGGTCAAGTATCTTGGAATCAAGGGAGTTTATCAGGAGGCACGCATCGCCATCACCATCGGCCGCAGGTAGGCAGGTGGGGCGCAGATAATTCCTCCGTGTGATTTGAGTTCTCTCTCTTCTCCTCTGTTTCCGATGACCAACTGTCTGGTCAGACGATCGATTATCGATTACAATCGCCCTTTCGATGGGTTTCGCTTCCAGAGGAGGAGAGGGGCCGGCGAACAGGTCGCGCCCCGCAACAGATGCATCTCGTTGATGGTGATCCTTGTAATTTGAGACGTAATCATGTGATCTCACGTGTGGATTGATTGGTGGCGGGGGGAGCCTTTGTTTGGAGTTAAGTGTGTAATTTTCGATTTGGACGGGCATTCAGTCGTTTGGTGGATGGAATCTGTTGATGGGTTCTTTGGTCACTTCGGGAGTGTTTTCTCGGGAAGCGTTTTTGTGGGTTTTATCGGAATCCGGGAGGAATGACGGTAATAAAGCAGTTAAGCGGTTAGAGAGTTGGGGTCTGCTGGGCTGATGGATGGGGGGCCTCTAATGGGTGCAACGATTAAAGTGAGTAAAGGGCCATCAAGTGGAGGTGATAGATTGATGGAAATTGGAGGCGATTTCCGATGAAAAGGTGAGTCAGGCTGGGGGTCGATTTACCGAGTGACTTTTGACTTATTTTTACGTAACGCGAGACGACTTGGGTGAAGATTTATTCGCTGGGAGTCTCTGCTTCGACTCCGCGCCAGAGGGACAACGCAAAAGAAACAAAACCTAGGATGCGAACAAAATCCACCTCGCAAAATGTGGCCTTAGTTCCCACCTCGCATGGGAATTAAGTCCACCTCGCAAAAAGTGGCCTTAGTTCCCACCTCGCATGGGCATCAAGGCCACCTCGCAAAAGTGGAGTTAGTTCCCACCTTGAATGGGAAATAAGTCAAAAAAGTGAATTTAGATCCCGTCTTGCTTTGGAACTAAGAAAATGTCTTGACAAATTGATTGCAGTCCCAAATCTCATCAAAGTTTTATGACGCGCACCAGATTCCTCGGTTGAATGAGCCGCGTCCCGATGGCAACTTTCGCCTCTAGCGTCGGACGCACAGTTAAGCGTTTATTGCTTCCAATCACTGGATCCCCCACGCGCTTTATTTGCGGTCATTAAGTGGGTAATTACGGTCGCCCTTAACTGGAGGCTATCGCATCCCGGGCCTGCTTTGGAGTTCAAGTCGAATGAACTCTTATTCGACACACACTTGGCATCTCCCACCACCGGCCGCCTTCGATTCCAACGCTACGGCGCATTGAAGTGCACTCAAGTGGATCTTGCATCTCGGATCGATGGTCGACGTATCATTGCGAGTGAATCACCCACCACGGCGTGTCGCAGCACCCCCAACCACCCACGCAATCATCTTGCTTATGATTGCATTCCGGCCCAACCATCCGAGACACCCTCTCCCAACCCCTGCCCAGACCGGATTCTAATTTATTTCTGGCCCTCCCCTGTCTCTGTTGTAATGTCCTCGTAAAAGTAATTTTCGGATTGTGGTGGGCCGTGCATCTGTGCGCCCCCGTTGGAAAGGGTCCAACTTCTGCCGAAGGGGGAGTGTGCAGTTTCGCCTCATTCGATGATGTATGAGGCGTAATTAATCCCGGATAATCTGCGGCCTGAATGCGAAGGAGGGTGACGATTGGAACGGACTGCGAGTGGAGCGCCATGCCGTTGTCCACGGATCGGGTGAATTCTTTGTCGGCACGGAGTGTCCCATGGATCGACTTTCGTTCCGTGAACCCGTCTCGGGTATCGGTCCTTTTTGCTGTTCTCGGAAACGATGATCCCGGGCACCCTGGGGTGAGTTTTCTTGTGTCTCCTTTCGTGCATGCCTCCTGCTTGGAAAGGCGTTCGCAACGCCTTTGTTGTTGACGAAGCACTGATCGACCGTGACAAGAGTTATGTTCGTCCTTCGGTTGGATGCGTGATCGGGAATATCGAAGATCGATAAGATACGGGGATTTGTGGTCATCATTGTCCCGTGAGAAGAATACCAAACTGAGGGGATCTCTGATTTATGCTCATGGTCTGGGGTTCAATCGAGGATGCTTCCATGAAGTCCTTCGAATTTGCTATCAAAAGGATAATTTGAAGGATCACCACGGGTAAATCTTTTCCGTTGCGAAGGAACAAGAAGATGAGTGTGAATCGCTGCGCCTGTGGCTACAAATGAGAGATTCTCCAAAGAAGAAGCAAAAGTGCTGTAAACCCGGTCACCTGCGGCATCCCATCAGAGTCGTCACCTCTAATCCCTGGGCGGTTGGAGATCAAGTCTCCGATTCATGCCCATGATCTTGGGTCGAGGATTTGCCGATGAAGTCCCTCAATGTGCGTGAACCTTGGTATGAAAGGGACTATTCAAAGGAAATGCCAATGGAATCCATCGTGAGATCCTGGGTGCCTCGAAGTAGTTCAACGTTCAGAACAAGGGCTCTTCTAAGCACAAGCCCTCACCAATTCAAGTCCAAATCCCTGCTGGCAAATCATGGAAGAACTCCAAAAAAGAAGCAGAAGCGCTGTAAACCCAGTCACCTGCGGCATCCCATCAAAGTCGACATCTCTGATCCCCTGGCGGTTGGAGATCAAGCCTTCGATTCATGTCCATGATTTTGGGTCAAGGGTTTGCCGATGCAGTGAACCCTGATGTCATAGGGACCAACGTGAGACCCTGTGTGCCTCGAAGTACTTTAACATCCAGTACAAGGACTCTTCTAAACTCAAGGCCCTACCAATTCAAGCCCGAATCACTGCTGGCAAATCACAGAAGAACGCTAAAAAAAGAAACAGAAGCGCTATAAACACGATCACCTGCGGCATCCCATCACAGTCGCCGTCTTTGTTCCCCGGGCGGTTGCAGATAAGTCTCCGATTCATGCCCATAATCTTGGGTTCAATCGGGCATTTGCCGATGAGGTCCCTTCAATTCGCGTGAACCTTGATGTCAAAGGGACCATCGTGAGACCCTGGGGGCTTCGAAATACTTCAACGTTCAGTACCAAACCACGGGCTCTTCTAAGCTCAAGCCCTCACCAATCCAAGTCCGAATCCCTGCTGACAAATCACAAAAGAACGCCAAAAAAGAAACAGAACCGCTGTAAACCCGGTCACCTGCGGCATCCCATCACAGCCCGCCTTCCACAGCCAATCCGCCAACCCCCAGTGGCTCATTCAACCACAAACTGATGGACTACACCACGGCAGTCTGCCGTGCACATCGTGCACATCGAGCCATCACGGCATCGGCATCAAGCTCCATGGCTAATTTTTGATAAACTGCCGGGGCGTCCCATGTGTGCCCCGTTTTCGAATGCAAATTGTTCGTGGCTCGCCTCCCCACACTCGTGCCTCGGTTAAATGATGCATCAAATGGCCTTTAAGGATTAAACGTTAAATATTACACGGGGTGGAATAAATCCTTGTTCAGGCGCACAAGGACTGCCAGCAGCAGCGGTGGCGGCGGGGGCAGGAGGAGGACAATGCTCGGCAAGGAGCACATCCCCATGTGCAAATCAAGCTGATTTCGCCCGAATGAATGGCCAGGAATCGCTGAAATGAGTGCTTGTAGACGCTCATCACGTTCCTGGCGAAGGCACTGCGATGCGAGACACCTAATGGCCTCGGCATGCCGGTGGAGGGGGGAGAGCCTGTCGCTTCCGCAATTTATTTCCAAGAAAATATCTAAAATTGATCTCTCCGAGTCGAGGGCGAGGGCGAGGGCGAGGGTGTGTGTGCTGTCGATGATGAGGAAGATGATGAGGGTGGTCTTTGGTCAGCCATCGATACACGCACACATATGCTGGCAGCCACCCCCGCACAGCAGGACTCACAGTTGAACGCCTTCGAGATGCCGGGATGCTTAAGGATTCGAATTACGGCTGCAAGACGACGACGACGACGACGACGCACGCACGCAGGCACGCACTCTGCCCTCTTGATTGACACTGCATCCTTGGGGTTGTTGTGGCTGTCGAATCCCTGCCTCTGACACGTTAATCAGTGTCGGTCCAGTGGGCCTGCAGCTGCACCGCACCACACCCGCAGTCACCGGCCGCTTAATGAGATTCCAGATTCCAGGTTCGAGATTCCGTCTTGGTTTTAATTTCCTGACTTTGCGGCGGCTCTCTCTCTGGCCTGTCCCTCATCGACCGGCCCCACTCCACTGATTTATGAGAGGGGTTCCGTGCTCGGTCTCCATTTCGGGTGTCCTCTCTGCCGGAGGTAATTGGCTTGTAATTATGTGCGTTTACACGCATCCTCGTACGCGCCGAGATTGATGTCCTTAATTAAGGAGCCGCGCGGAGACACAACGCGCGTGTGTGCGCGTCTGTGTGCAGTCCGTGTGTGGAATGTCAATCAGGCGGGGACGCTCTTGTTTTTCTCTTTTTTCAATTTCCTCCAGCCGAGATTTTTGAAGTTAGACCCTGGCCCGGAGGTGGGGGCCGCCTCCTCATTAAGGCGTTATTTATGGGCTCATGTTTCATGTTGTATTGCTTCCTGCATTGCAGCGGCGGCGTGTCTGGTGCCTGGGACAAGCAGATAAGGCGTGCACCTGCAGGAGGCAGAAATTGGTTCCTCTCTCAAGGGTGCCTTGGTTTTGGGCTCATTTTGGTGGGAGCGTTATTTATTAATTAGGGCTCAAGGTGACGGTCGGGATGCGATGCAGGGAGGAACACTTGGCCCTGGGATGAGTGCGGAAACTTGCAGTTCATGAATTTAATTAAGGAGACCTGTTAGAGGACTGCGCAGCGGAATGAGATGGTGATTTACGAGCGAAGAGGAGGGAGTCGGAGAGTGCTTGTGGTTAGGGGATGGAGTAGGGGCTGTGGGGCTGCAACTGAGACGACGTCCTCTAGCGAATTTGAGGCTATAGTCGGAGGGTTTGCGACCCGGCTAGATGTGGAGATCATCATCAGCGTCTCAAGCGCGAGCTTAAGTCTTAGAGAAGCTGCATTGTGAACCAGACTTTCCTGAGGAGTCTGTTGCCAAGCCTTGGACTTCGACGACGTCTCAAGCGCGGCTTTGCTGAGGAGGCTGTTGCCAAGCCTCGAACTTCGACGACGTCTCAAGCGCGACTTTGCTGAGGAGGCTGTTGCCAAGCATTGAACTTCGACGACGTCTCAAGCGCGACTTTCCTGAGGAGGCCGTTGCCAAGCCTTGAACTTCAATGTCGTCTCAAACTCGAGGGAAACGCTTCGAGAAGCTGCATTGTGAACCAGATTTTCCTGAGGAGACTGTTGTTGAGCCTTGAACCTCGATGACGACTCAAGCGCGACTTTCCTGAAGAGGCTGTTGGCAAGCCTTGAACTTCGACGATGTCTCGAGCGAGGCTTAGTCTTGAACTTCGACGACGTCTCAAGCGCGACTTTCCTGAAGAAGCTGTTGCCAAGCCTTGAATTTCAATGTCGTCTCAAACTCGAGGGAAACGCTTCGAGAAGCTGCATTGTGAATCAGGCTTTTCTGAGGTATAAGACATTTCTGAGGAAAGCGTTCCTAAGCCGTGACCCTCTGTAAATTCAAAGTTTCCCAACTTTGCGGCCTTGCCTGACTTCTCTGTCCCTTCTTCTCCCAGCTTCAGGTTAGCATTCGCATCTCGTGTTGAAAGGGACGTTCAGCCACCGCCCAGTATTTGCTTTTCAAGGATAGACTAAAGGCAACGGAGACACAGGTCAAGATCGCGGAGTTTAAAGGAGTCAGATGCCCCTACATCCCCTCCAGCAGACGCCTTGTCCACCTTCGTCTTGCTGACGTCCCTTCTCACCACACCATCGCAAGAAGTCGCTGAAGACTCACTGAGTTCTACCCCCTAAATCCATTTGCAATCAATACCTTCACAGCGCCCTTTCTTTCTTCTCCTCGCAGACTACAAATTCCCCCCCCTCCCCCCACCTCCCACGTCACACCACATGCCGTCCCCAATTTGCCTCGAAGTCACTCCCTAATGAGACACCACGTCGATGACTGGAATTCCGCTCGAATGACAACGAAACGTCACACCAAACCACATGCTGACTCGACTAAGTACTACAACCCGCTTGCTAATTGCATTAAGAGGCCAACGAGCTTACGCTACACCTCCCCTCCCCTCCCCTCCTTCCACCCACCCGCAACGACATGTCACTCCCATCTGACAACTGACAGCTAATCAGCTTGTTTGCATTCACAGCAACGTTGGTGGCCCGACGTCTCTGCGTGTGAGTGTGTCTTCATTTGAGTCCAACACCACCGTGCAGCTCATCAAGACGAGTTCGCCTCCTCATTTTCACTTAGAAGGCTTCTCCCGTCCTGTCCTTGGCTCGTCGGCTCTCCTTTTCACGAATTCGTTAGTCGACTGTGTCAATATGTGCCAGGGAATCACCTCCGCCGCCACCCGCCGCTGCCGAAGTGCCTTGTCGTACGATTATTTCGATGTTCACTCGTAAATTATCCTTTTCTCTGTCATCAGAGCGGAGGTGGGGAAGGAAAAAACAACACAAAACTCAAAATCCCTCTCTGACACATGACACAGCGACATATCCTTCTTGGATTTACATTCCTCCATAGACCCCCTCACCCCCACACACACTCCCCCCCACACACACAGTCACACATCGGGGGAGTCTCAGGACAAATAAATGTCAAAAGGAAATCCCGTGATTTCGAGGCAAAACATTACGGCACTTGATTTACCTTTAGCCATCCAGGAAGCTCCGCACAAGCAGAGAGGGACGACGGGGGAGAGAGGGAGAGAGAGAGGGAAGGAGGAGACCGAAAAAAAGGACGAAGGATAGAGTTCAGATTGATTCGCTTCCGTTTCCTTGATGTGGGTTGACACTGGAGCCTGTACCTGTGCGTCCTTCCCGCCGTGGATCATTCCGATCCTTTCACACAAATTATATCCTGATTCTGATTCCCGAAGACAAACGGAACGGCTCCCGAGCTGCTCCTCGTGGCTGACAGTTGAATGGCGTGAAATGCGTCCCGTCCCCAGACCGCCCAGAGCTCCGCTGATTGATTAAGGGAATTGAATTGTATCCAGGATAACGAAGAAATGCCGCCTCAATCCTGTCACAGGGAGACTGAGCGAGAGCGAGAGGTAATTTCGATTTAATGAACCGCTCAGGAGTACGTTTCCTTGGGGATATGCGAACTCCGGCGACGTGCCGTGTCGTGGCGTGTCGATGGAGGTGACGATATGTGCGAGTATCTCGCAGGATCGACACACGTGCACGGGGCGAAGTTATTGAATGGGAAATGAGTTGATTATGTGAAGACGACCGGAGGGCTCCCAGAGGACGTACTGGAGGACTTTTAATTAAGTCGATCAGCGGGCGATGGCAATCGGGGGTTTTGTAGCATTTGACAGGCGACAGATGCGTGCTGCGAGATGAGAGTTGGCTGACAGATGGAACGGGTTCCGGGTCGGGGTGGAATGTGCTTGACTTCGGGGAGGTCTTAAGACCCATCTGGTGTCATCTGACAGTTGGGAGTCGTGACAGAGTTCCGAATGTGTCCTAGGAGTTCCAGGCTTGCCGCGACGACAGTCTCGATCTGGAGGTCCGTGAGTGAGCTGGTGGACAGCTGAGGAGTTCTTGGACAGACAGCCGAGGACTCCTTAGAAAGTGGTCACCTCAACAGACAGCTGAGGACTCCTAAGAAAGTGGTGAAAGTGGTCACCTCAACAGACAGCTGAGGACTCCTTAGAAAGTGGTGAAAGTGGTCACCTCAACAGACAGCTGAGGACTCCTTAGAAAGTGGTGAAAGTGGTCACCTCAACAGACAGCTGGGGACTCCTTAGAAAGTGGTGAAAGTGGTCACCTCAACAGACAGCTGAGGACTCCTAAGAAAGTGGTGAAAGTGGTCACCTCACCAGACAGCTGAGGACTCCTCAGAAATTGGTCACCTCAACAAAACCCGACCAAAACTGCATCAGAGTCTCTCTCCGGACATCTGAAGTTCCCAAATCACGATCCCGACGTGCAACACCTTTCGTCACTCCACCACATCACCGACAACCATCTCTCGCCTCACGTCCAACAACATCTCCCAGTCGCCGTCGTCGAACAAAAGATGGATTCCTTTGAATTCACCACGTCAACCATCTGGACTCTTGACTCCGGCCAGATTGTTCCCATTCGCCGACGTCCTAATTCCCTTTTTTTTCAATCGAACCCCTATCTCCTCTACGTGTACGTGCCGCTCAATGGCCGCCATGGGATTTGCGGAATCTGTCTCTGTCACTGTGTCGATGGAGAGGTGGTGGTTCGTTCGGTCGTGGTTCCTGATCCAATTTTCTTCCAAAAAATTTAACTCCGCCGGCAGGATACCCAGATATCCCATCGCCATCATCATCGTCTAGGCCTACCCCACACGAAAAAAGAACTGTAATCCCGTGGCTCATGCTCCTTCGGGGATAAATAATAATTTCCAAGTCGAGACATTCATGCGGCACAATGCACACGCCGCGCACTGGGGCACTGGGGATGAATTCGAAATGAGGTTCGGATGCTGGTGCTGATGCGCTCGCTCCTACATCTCCATCGTCATCGGCGTCGTCGTCGTCGTCGTCGTTGTCGTCGATATCCGTTTGTGTCATGCATTTGTGCATAGTCTTTGTGCGGGACTCCCGATGCCAAGGATGGCATCATCCTTTGCCTCTTGGATGGCTTCCCAATTCGTCGAAACGTCTCACTCCCGCCGCCGCCGCCACGACGGCGTATCGTTACCGCTCTCCATTCGTGCTCCTCGTGGCGTTGAGTTATGGGAAAAGATGCATTACGTGACCGGGATCAATGGACCGTGTAAATTGATTGAATATCTTCTTCTGTGTGTGTGTGCGGGCGGAGGGGGGGGGACGGATCCTGGTCTCTGATGAAGCTGAAGAAATCGGAGTTTTCCAGTGCAATGGGCTGTCTGGCGAACGGACGGAGCTCACAATGTGTGCGCGATGGTTATCGTGAGAGGGTTCCTGGTTTCGGTTGAGATGAGTGCGCGTGCAATGATCAAGTGTCATGTGAGTTATGACAGTTGTTAGAGGATTCCAAGGAAATAATGAGAAACACTGTCACTGGTTGAGGTGATGCGACCGAGAGATGCAACCGAGAGAGGGAGAGGGAGAGAGTTATGACACCGGGAAGACGTGAAGGAATCTGGCGAGGAATTGAATGGAGAATGGGGGAGGAGGAGGGAATGGAGGAGGAGGAGGGAATGGAGAATGAAGGAGGAGAAGGAGGGAATCGATCTTCGACTGAATGATACACAAGAGGGGTTTGAATTTAAGAGACATTCAAGCAGTTTGTTGGTTAAGATTTGATTCCCCCTTTGGTGGCGATGGAGAGACCACCAGCAGGTTTCAAACAGCAAATTCGACTGTAAGCCATGGTCTTCAACTTCAGAATCATTAAATGCTTTATTTGGTACGTGAAAGGGGTAACAAAGGACCTCCAGAGACCAGAAGTTGGCTGGAGTTGAGCAAAGACTTGGGCGGAGGAAGCCTCAACCGAAGTCTTCTGCCCTAAGACCTGCTCTCCGATTGATTGGCAACAGGGTTCAATGCTCTAAAAAGCCCTCATGTCATTAGAAACGCAGTCACGAAGCAAATGAGTGGAATTTCCACTTCGACAGCAAAGGGGAACCTGCATTTTGAGGTACCCCGAAAATATGAGAATCAACAAGTAGAGTGTTTTGGGGAAAAACAACGTAATTCAGTTAGAGGTCACAATTTGAAACGTCAAAAATTTTGAGTTTTGTAAGGATAAAGTGGAGATGTTTTTCAACAGATATCAAGAAAAAATACTGACATTTAAGATGGAGTCATCAAGTCTTTGATTTTCTTGACTTCTGATGGGTTGCTGGGTGTGCAAAGATGGAACAGACTAGATCACTCCCTTCTGCTGACTCCCACAAAGATGGAAGAGACTATTTCACCAAATCTATGAATCAAAGACTTCTCAGTCATTCCTGCTGACTGCCAGAAAGATGGAACAGACCATTTCACCAAAACTACGGTTGAAACTTTAGTCTCTCCGTCCCGCTGACTGCCACGAGGGTCTGCTCTGGCACAACATCTCCTTCATCTTTAGGATATCCCTCAAATAAATGGTGAAGAGGGGACGCGAATTTCACACCAAAGGACACCCAAATCGGCTCTCAACCAAGCCAGATTTGGGTGTCCTCTGCAATCTGCTCTCAACTAAGACAGATTTGGGTGTCCTTCTGCTCTCATCTAAGCCAAATTCTGGTGTCCTTTGGTGTGAAATTCGCACCCCTTCTCCACCATTAACCTGATGACTCACTCAACAGTTTAGTTGACGACTTTAAAATCTCCTCTCAAACCCTCATCAACACACAAACAATTCTCCAGCATTTAATATCTCTGTTTACCAGCAAAAACGACACAGCAAATGTATCTTTTCTTGAAACCTTGACGCACCAAGTCCGTCCACCGACCGTCAGAAGCTCGCTTATCTGGCCGCCTGCGATATCACAATCTCATCTTGACTGTCATCGTCTCATTTGCAAGCAAATTATTTCATAAATTTTTGTGATACACGACTTCACACACGGAGTACCCACCGCTCTGGTGACTGGCTGAGTCACCCTATCGGCTCTTGCATCAAAACAAACAGAAGAAGCCAGCCAACTTGTGGCTGAAGGGGTGGTTGAAATTTCATTACATTAACTCGAAGGAATCCCAGACACCCATCGGCCACCCTCTCTGACGGCATTTGACTGTGGCGGGGTGGAAATATGAAATTTTAAGCACTCGCCCACGGATTTTAGAATTCGTTACGAAATTTCACGCCACCGTCTGTTGTTAGGTCGTGGCCATTAATTCCATCACTGACGGCAGACGGCAGACGGCCGGAGGGGTGCGCTCCGCAAAAGGTAGCTCAGCCACCCCCTGGCGATATGCAAACATCGGCCAACCACGACGGATACAAAAACAACGGAAAATATTAAACGCATCACTCATTGTATCCGAAATGAAATTCCAAAACATTTATTGCTCTTGTCTTGGCTGAGAATGGAACGGGGGTTGGCAGGGCACTTGCTACTCTCTTGCAAGTGTGTGCGTCCCCGGGGTTGGCTGTGCACCGTCGGGGGTTGTCTGGCTGCTGCTGCATTATTTAAGGTAATCCGAAGCGTTCCATTGTTGAATTTGATGGTTATGCGAGTGTGATTGGACGGGGGTGGTTGGATTCAGCCGTGGGGTGACAAGATTCCTTCGATTTAATGCTTTTTTTTCTCCTCTCTTGTTGGTCGGGGATTATCCTCGTTCCAAAACGCAATCAAACGAATCTATGAAGCATGTGGTGTTATGATCGTAGTTTCACAACCCTCC
The DNA here is from genome assembly GCA_930367185.1 of Myathropa florea. Taxonomy (NCBI): domain Eukaryota; kingdom Metazoa; phylum Arthropoda; class Insecta; order Diptera; family Syrphidae; genus Myathropa; species Myathropa florea. The sequence goes on along the minus strand of OV884005.1, from coordinate 41,739,725 downwards.
CGCTCGGGCGCTCTCCGTTGGAATTGCACAGAGGGTGAAGGGTGTTGCTTCGATGCTGATGATGACGGGGTGTTGGGAGTGCGTGCAGTGCATAGTTATACAGCGGCGAGGGAAATTCCCTCACACCACTCAGATGTAAGCAAGTTTCTGTGGCGGTTCAGTGGCGTTCGAAAAAACTTCACTTCTCTGACAAGCTTGAGGCTGGGCTTGAGGTTCAGAGTCGGTGCATGATTAGAATTTGTTGCATAAGCAGCGTGGGTTTCTCCGGTAAGCCTGCTGATTTTTGAGGGATTCTGGTGGCCTGGTTCGTTGAAAAACGTCAACTCTTTCCTGAATTTTCGACAATCTTCGATTTTTTCCCTCAAAAAAATCATGGGCCACTGCAATTTCGACGCGAATCTTAAACCCCGACCCTCCGACTTTGTCAAGCCACAGTTTCCAGCCACCGGGCGTCGCCCAGACGTGCAGGCGCCCTTTCTGGTGTGCTTTTGTTTCATATTTTTCGACTGTGTGGCCAATTTCCTTGTGTCATCCCTTGTAAAAGTTCAAAATTACATTTTTCCGATTCGATTCGGTGCAAGGGTGGTTGTCGTCTCCCATTGGGATAATGACACTCCTGACAAACGCACACACACACCCCTCGAGAAAGTTTTCCTCAAAGCCAACGCATAAAAGTGGGTTGGGGCCCAACCCCTCGCCAGTTTGGAAAAACCAAGAATTCAAGGTTAAGCGTTGGGGTGAACAAGGGGTGGCGCTAAGCCCGTCTAAGTCCCCCCCACCTACCCACCTGAGATTACATGCGATCAGAATGAGTAATGATTTGGCTGAAGCACACAGGGGTTGAACCGTCCACCCCCGGTTTATGGCGGGAAATCATTTTGTAAAAAGCGATAGCCATCAAAATAAAGTGTTTAGTAGTTCCTGCAGATCTGCTGCCCCTGCTCTCAGGGGGATGGGGGCGCAGTTTTCGGATTGTTTGAGTTTGGAGCGGGGGGAAGAGTTGAAAGGAGGCGATAATGCGGGAGGATTGCCATTCATCTGGCCCAGCTGCAGTCCCATGCAATCGGTGAAATTTCATCACGACCCCCTTGGGGCATGCATCGTTGTCCTCCCCTCCGTGGGCGAATGAAGATTTGATTAAAATGGAAGCCGCCAGCCTTTTGTTTGGCCCTGGCCCTCATCCGAAGACATTCCCGGATGTTGGCTCGTCGAAGGGATGCTAATGTGTTTGCCTTCGAGATTAGAGCGGGACGGGGCTTCTATTTGTCATCGCTGCTGAGTGGGCTGCTTAGTGTGCCTCGAGTGCGTAATATTCTGGGGAGTTTTTTGGAAACGATTCAATTTTATAGAGTGGCGGCGGTGGTGATGGAGACGACAACTTGTTTGTTTTTCTGAAGGATCCGCTGTGGCGGGCTGCCGTATGAGGGTCAACTGAGCCGGGGAGAGCATCACTTGAGAGAGTGTTTGCCAAGCTGTTGAATTCCGCAGGAGGATTGTGGGGCATTGCGAGGGATTTGAGTGAGTACAGCGGTAATTTTGTTTATCCACAGGATTCTGAATGAAATTTGAGATGGAGCATCCTTTAGAATTCAAATCCTTGGTCCCATCCCAGAGACAGGACGGTTTCCTAAAGAATTTTCAACGACCACTGTGAGCCCATTTCGTCTCTTAGCCACCGCTTCAAAACTCTGTTCAAGCCAAGACCCTGGGCCAATTTCCTGGGCACTTCTTGACGACCACTGCGAGGCCATTCCGTCTCCAAGCCACCACTTCAAAGCCTTGTTCAAACCAAGGCCCTTGGCCAGTTCCTGAGCACTTCTTGACGACCATTTTGAGCCCATTCCGTCCCTTGTCCAACTTTGAGACAAATTCACGGCAAAAACCAACAAAAATTCAAACTCCGTTGCATACTTTTAGGCGGCATGTTGCCCCAAGCTTTAAGTCGCATACAAACCATTTTTTCTTCTTTCTGCTCCAATCACCTCCATTCAATCGACTTCCCTCCTCACTGCCATGCCACACCCAAGCACGTCCGAGTCCACTCCCATGACAAGACCCGTAACTCTGTGCTCCGAACCGGAACAGCAATCAACCATGAAAAGCAATAAAAGCCGGCACCCTGTTGATCCCTCCCAAAAGAGAATCACCTTGTTAAACGCTTGTTAATCAACCATGACAGCTCGACAAAGGCACCTATAACTCAATTTAATTACTTGACACTCCGCACAAAGCGCCCAGATGCCGCACACAGTCCCACACACACACTCACCTCCTGGTCGTCCTCTGCTCTGTTGCTGAATGTTTTCATTTAGCTGTCAATGCCTTCGACGACTGAATCCCTCCATAATCACTGTGTCGAGCCTTAAAGCAATTTTCCAATTTGTACCCCGAAAAACCCTTTTTCATTCGTCCCACCTCATTGTTCGGCTCATCCCTTCGGGTCGTCTCTCCGCGTGTCAATATTTCAATCACGACCGTCGATGAAAAGGAGAGCTCGACCTGTTGTTGCAGCAGCCTCCTTCGACACACACACACACCTGGCAGGCTGAACAAACAAAGCCAACGCCGAGTGTATTCAAATCTTCTCCGAATCCATTATTCCTTTTGAAGGATTTACAAGGTGCACCCGTGAGGCAGGGAGCACCGGCAGCGATGGAAGCCTATCAAAAAGGATTGAAAGAGTCTCTAATCCGTGTGCGGCGGGCCATGGACTCGCTCTCGGTATTGTGCCGAGTAAATTGCCTCTGATGTGGGGGCGGGGAGGGAATCCTTTTTTTTTTTGCTCTGTGACAAGTCGTCTTGTGTGCGCGCCAGCAGTCGATGTGTTTCGGGGCTATGCAAACAACTTCCGCATGACTGATCCGGGTTTTGACATTTCGTTTGAACTCGCCTGACAGAGGAACGGCGCATCAAAAGTGATTGACGAGGTGGAGGGGCTAGGATTGGGGATTTAATGGGGCGGAGTATGATTCGATTCGAAAATTTGTCGCTGAGTGACGGAAGATAAAGAATTATGGGCCACAATCAAGAACCTTGTGGCAACCATTGGGCGCTTTGGGGGGCTTTTTCTGGATTTGTGTGGGTCAGGACTGTCTGGAACCAAGGAGGTCTGAGTTTTTGAATCATTAGCGTCGTCCTCTCGTGCAGCCACTCCATCTCCATATTTACCGAACGAAAACAAAAGCTCCTTCGACTGCCTATTGAACAAAAAGCTTTCCGTGACTTTCATTTTATCGCGTCCTCTAGTGTCTCCCTCCAAACTCCATCCGAGGGAGCTACCAAAGCCCTTAAAGAGTGACATTCAAGGCTGCACCTCGGCATTTAGCAAAAGCTACTTCGACTGCCCATTGAATAAAAAGCTTTCCGTGACTAGCTTTCGCTCGCGTCCTTTAGAGTCTTCCTCCGAACTTCAGCCAAGGGACGTACCAAAAACCCTTAAGAAGTGGCATTCAAAGCTGCACCTCGGGATTAAACAAAAGCTCTTTCGGCTACCCATTGACCAAAAAGCTTTCCGCGACTTTGTTTCGTTCGCGTGCTGTAGTGTCTCCCAGCCAAGGGAGGTACCAAAATCACTCTCAGATCCATGTCAGGACTGCCTACAACCAGGGAAAATTTGTCGCTGAGTGGCGGAAAATAAAGAATTTGGGCCACAATCAAGAACCTTGTGGCAACAATTGACCGCTTTGGGGGGCTTTTCCTGGATTTTTGTGGGTCAGGACTGACTGCAACCAAGGAGGTCTTAGTTTTTGAATCATTAGCGTCGTCCTCTCTTAAGGAGTGGCTGCACCTCCGCATTTAACGCACGAAAACAAAAGCTTTTTCGACTGCCCATAGAACACAGAGCTTCAGAGGACTTTCTTCCGTTCCCGTGCTCTAGTGTCTTTCTCCAAACTCCATCCGAGGGAGGTATCAAAACCTTTAAGGAGTGGCATTCAAGGCTGCACCCTCGAATTTAACAAAAGCTCCTTCGACTGCTCATAGAAGAAAAAGCTTTCCGCGACTTTCTTTCGTTCGCGTGTTCTAGTGTCGCTCTCCGAACTCTAGGCGAGGAATGCAACAAAAACTCTCAGATTCAGGTCAGGACTGGTCGCTGAGTGGTGGACGATAAAGAATTTGGGCCACAATCCAGAACCTTGAGGCAACCATTGGCCGCTTTGTGGGCTTTTCCTGGATTTTTCTCCGCCAGAACGTCCCATTTTTTGAATCATTACCGTTGTTCTCTCCTGAGAAGTGGCATTCAAGGCTGCGCCTCCGCATTTAACAAAAGCTCTTCGATTGCCCATAGAACAAAAAGGCTTTCGCGACTTTCTTTCGATCGAATGCTCTAGTGTCTCCCTCCGAACTCCAGCCGAGGGAGGCACTAAAACCCTTAAGGAGTGGCCTTCAAGACTGCACCTCCGCATTTGACGCAAAAACAAGAGCTCTTTCGACTGCCCATAGAACACAGACCTTAACGGGACTTTAATTTGTTCGCGTGCTCCAGTGTCTTCCTCCGAACTCCAACCGAGGGAGTCACCAAAACCACTCTCAAATCCATCAACAATTCAGAATATTCCCCCACCCCGTCGCAATAAATCAATGGAATGCCACAAGATTCCCAACTGAGTGTAGTCCTTTTCATTGTGCCCGTCTTTTGGTTTGACTTTCATGACCACTCCTCCTATTCACAAAATTCATAAAATAGTTTCGAATGCTAATTCCACAAAACTTCGCCCATCAAAATCGCCGCCGCACTCGCCTTCGTGACTATTTTATGAGGACCGTTTCGCCGAGAACCCGCCGCCGCCGCCTCCTGATGGGCAATTACAATTTTAATGAACCCATCATGCTCCGCGATTCATTCGTTTTTTTATTCGATCGCGACGATGTGTTTATCTTTCGTATTCGCGGCCACAAAAAGGCCACGGGAATGCCTCGGAATTCCTGTGAAATGCCGCTGAATCGGTGCTGAATCGCTGCGATGCTCCCTACATCGGTGTTCGCCGCGCCCTTGGAGTATCATTAATGCATGAGGACGAGCAGAAACGATGAAATAGGGAACTCAGCACAGAGCCCCGACCCCTCGGTCCGTGCTGCGCGAGGGGGTCGTGTGCATTAAGCCCGAATAACATGTTTCGTCAATATTTGACGAACCCACACCCGCGCGCACACACACACACACAGTCCGGCGGGGGGAGGGGGGACTGTGTTTTGATGAATTCGTTGATAGGGAGCCCTTTACGAGGGGATGTGCGAGTACATAAAATATTGAAGGCCCCCACCGTGGAGTGGGGAGTGTAATATTTTTACGGTCGCGCCCCGTATGCCGGGGCATATTTAACGGGGAGGTTTGACGGCGTTAAATGTGTGTTTACACGGGGCAGATGGTTTTACGGGTTTTTACGGGCTCGACCAGGACGGAGGACGCCTGATCTATTTTTTTCTTGTTTTGTTTTCCCCGTCGTCTTTTTCCTCGTCCATGGCGCGGAAGCTTTCGTTGCGAGTGACCTAGGCTACAGCAGCGGCGGCGGCGGCAGCGGTTACATGTGACATGATGGAGGAGGACGGGACTGGGGACGGTCGTCGGCCATTTGATTGATTCGGGCCATTAAGGTGTTTTATTATTTAGACGGGTTAATGGATTTTCAGGGAAAAAGTCTTTTATTGACGGGGGAGGCGGGAGCGGGGGCCAATGTTCGATTTCATTTTACTAATCGCTTTGAGCCCGGATGCCTGGTGTCCTTGGATAGGACAAGGTATATCGAGCGGAAAGGACGAACGTTCCGGGAAGACCCCGTGCAAAGAGGCGAGTCTGCGACGTCGAATTTAATCGCCATCGAACTGGCAAAATGGATGCTGAATGGCCGACTTTGATTTTGGGGTTAAGGACGATGGAGGTTAGGGACGATGGCGGTTAAGGGCGATTGAGGTTAGGGACGATTGAGGTTAAGGACACGTTTTCACATTAAAGCTGTGGTTGGGCACTTGGGAATTCGTGAGTGTCTCGTAAAAGGATGCAGTTAAACTCCGGCGGTTTCAAGGAGAATTTCAAGGTGTTCGAGGGAGGCTGAGCGAGAGATTTTCAGCTTCTTGAGATGGACAAGGAAATTAAGCGGAAGGACATCGCTTTGTACGTGTCTCCTCAAATCGTCTCGATTGCACCCGATTTGTCCATTTATTTACCGAGTATTCAGTGCATTGGACCCTTGACTCCCTCTGGTGGACGTTGCTTCATGAACTTGCCCCGAACTTCCCCTTCTTTTTGCGAGAATTATGGAACACCACTCCAGTGGACCCATCGGACCTTCGTGAGCATTCAATTTCAGTCCCTCTCCTGGTCCAGAATTAATCGAAATTATACAAGCTCATCCAGACAAGCTTATCGAGAACTCATCCCGACACCCTGGTCCAAAATGCACCGGAATTCGATCGAAGACGGGCCCGTCCCGACACCTTGGTTCAGAATTCATTCCAGAATGCATCGAAATTCGGTCGAAGACGGGCTCAGCCTGACACCCTGGTCCAGAATTCACCGAAATCCGGTCGAAGACAGGCTCGATGGTCCAGAATTCATCGAAATTCCATCAAAGACAGGCTCAATCTGAAGCGCTGGTCCAGATTTCATCGAAATTCGGTCGAAGACAGACTCAGTCTGACACCCTGGTCCAGAATTCGTCGAAATTCGGTCGAAGAGAGGCTCAGCCTGGCACCCTGGTCCAGAATTCACCGAAATCCGGTTGAAGACAGGCTCGATGGTCCAGAATTCATCGAAATTCCATCAAAGACAGGCTTTCGTCGAAATTCGGTCGAAGAGAGGCTCAGCCTGACACCCTGGTCCAGAATTCACCGAAATCCGGTCGAAAACAGGCTCGATGGTCCAGAATTCATCGAAATTCCATCAAAGACAGGCTCAACCTGAAGCGCTGGTCCAGAGTCCATCGAAATTCGGTCGAAGACAGGCTCAGCCTGACACGCTGGCCCAGAATTCGTCGAAATCCGGTCGAAGACAGGCTCGTCCATCAAAATTCGATGAAAGTCAGCCCAACCGGAAGTGTTTTCAACCAGAAATCCCTTTAAACACTCACCGTGACCCCCCCTCGAAATTTCCAGCCCTCAAAAGCGAGTTCCCTCTCCACTCTCCGCAGCCTTTGCATGGATTAACTTGTATCCCACCCGGGACAGGATTAGCGACAGCGACGAAAAAAAAGTCCGAGAAATTAAATTTCAATTTCGTCCCGAAACACCATCGATCCGGGGACAAAGGACTCCGGGGCACAGCTACTCCATCCATCAACCTGCGCATATCGGACTCAAATGATGATTGCTCTCCTCCGGCGCGTCCGAGTGCAGAAAAAGCGCACCACACACACGCCGACTGCCCAGAAAGTGATTTATTATTCCGATTTCCCTTAGCCGTCGATGTGCATATTCCAAACGCCAGCAGACGCTACCCAGCGATTCATATTCAACAGATGTCCAGCTCCGAGGGGAAGGACACTCCGGCGGAGTCAGAAGGACGGAGAGAGAGAGGAGGGAGGATCTCCCGTGTGCCGGGGTAAATATTTGCTTAAAATATTCACACCCTCAGCGTTTAGGTGACGGGACTGTCTGTCAATTCACGGAGTGTCCACCTTTCGTCTTCGCGCTGGATGAGCTCCTGCCGGGGATTGTGTCAATATTTCGGGCGCATTCTCATTTTTTGTCCGTCTCTCCGTGTTTGCGTGGAAAGGATTCCTCGGAACGGAATTAGACGAGATTCGGTTCGAATTTGTTGCCTCTTCTCCTTTTTTTTTGAGGGACAGAGTGCTTGGGCCCCGGCTGGTGTGCCGAGGGATTAGGATGTTGACGGGATCTATTTGCATTCAGATACACAATGACCAGGAGCAAGCAGTTGGTGAGTGGTGTTTAAGTGGAAAATTATGTTTGCACGGCGACTTGTGTGGATGGGACTGACGGTGGCCAGACAGATGGATGTTAGGGGCGATTGGATTGGTTATGCAAAGCAGGCAGGCGATGGCTGGTGGAAGACTGGTGGCTCTTGATGTTTGTGCTGAGGATTAGCCTTGACTGTGTGTTTTGGTGCGATGACATGGACTGATATCGCAGGGGAATGGGAAACGTTGTCTGGTAACCATTGCGACCGGGGTCTTTTCCAGATGCACTCAAGGCTTGAGTGATTCGAGAGTTGATCCATTGGCGGTGGAGTCATGAGCCTGTCTTCGATCGAATTTCGGTGCATTCTGGACCAGGGTGTCAGGATGAGCCTGTCTTCGACCGAATTTCGGTTCGTTTTGGACCAGCCTGGCAGGGTAAGCCTCTTTTCGACCGAATTTCGATGAAATCTGGAACAGGAGTGAAACCGGAATCGAATGCGCACGAAAGTCCAATGAGTCCACTGAAGCGGCGTTCCACAATCCTCGCAAAAAGAAGCTCAGAGCGAGGCGACTTCATCTAATTTTTGGCAAACAGTCAATCAGTGACTACGGGGTTTTTGAGAGAGCTCTAGAAAGCCCATTCGTCGCACTCCCACCCTTGAAAGTTTTTTTTAGAAACCAGTCGAAGGCGCACAAGACCCATCCCCACCCTTCGCCAGAAGATAATGTATTCAATCCCATCGCCACTCAGTGTCAAACCAGAGTCTAGTTGAAACCCGCAAAATCTTGTCCTGTCATCGTTGTCAAAAATGAAAAATCCATCGCCCCTTGAGCTGGTAGATTTCCTGGCGGGGGGGGGGTAATGCCACTCCGAAGCCTATCCATTCATTCCATCTCCGCACAGGATGACTCATCACAGCAACATCCACCTCTCCGCTGTCACTCTGACACTCATCCATTAATCTCACCTCACAAAGTCCGCACAACCCTCCGCACAACCCCCGCATGCATGCCATGATCTTGTTGTGCTGCCGGCCAGCCGGTGCGGCACCAGGACAAGACAAGGCAGTCCGCTGGCCGCCTGCGGCCTGGGGAGAGGGGGCGTTTAAAAAGCACAACTCATGTGCACTCATAAATATTTTGAGGCCTCAGCCTGGGATGGGGTGGGTGCTCTGAAGGCAAATCGAGCGAAAAATTAATTATGAGTGGATCCTTGTCAGTCTTCATCTTCGTCGTCGTCACCTCCCATCCGCCCCCGTCTCCGGGGTCTCATCGCATTTTGACAAAGGAACGTGAGTCGCATCTCAAAGGCGCAACCTTAAAATTGCTTCTTTTTCGATTGCAGAGGATGTTTGCTTGCAGTACACAACGCACACGAGACGGTGGCACGATGGCAGCAGAATAACTGACTACACACGTCTTGTATCGGAAGGGGAGGTGATTCTTTGCCACTCCGGGACAGAACTACACCGAGTCACAGTCTGCTGTTGTTCTGTGGTTTGCTGCTGCTGCTGCACACGTAACCGGGGTGGAGTGCAAGTTCCGCTCGCCTTTTGTGTGAGGATTTTGGCAGCAGCAAGATGAGGGCAAAATTACATTTCGAACGCGCGCGTGAGTCATCAACTTCTGAAGAAGGATGACTGCGAGCAGAGGTGAGGGAGAGAGAGAGAGGGGAATGCGAGCTCGTGAAGTTCGTGTTTCCTGAGAAAGTTGGCGTAAATTAGATTCAAATGAAGAAACTGATATGGTGTGCCACAAGGTAACAAATTTAGACTGTGACTCTTTTGTTTGTCTGCCGGAGGTGGCAGCAGAGAGACATGTGAATGGGACTTGCGTGGCTGTTGGCTTGGGGGTTGTGAAGCAGATGGAATGAGACACTTTGGAGCGTCTTTGGACTTGGGGGGACTTCAAGTTTGAAGGCGTCTGTGGGATGGTCTTAAATTAAAGCCAGGCACTGGGCGGGGCACATGTGGTTGCGTGGGGGAACTAGACAAAGGCAGACGATGTGTTCGCAACCTTTGAGGGGAGGATCAAAGGATTGTGGAGCTCAGAAAGAGAGAAAGGCTCAGGACTGTAGCGCCACGAGAAGAGCTTGGCATGAAATCAGGAAGAGGAAGAAACCGGCTTAGGACTGGGGCGAAACAAGAAGAGGCTTGGCATGGAATCAGGCAGAAGAAGAGGCCCAGGACTGTAGCGCCACAAGGGGGAGCTTAAGACTGTAGCGTCACAAGAAGAAGAAGAGGCTTGGCATGAAATCAGGAAGAAGAAGAACGCGGCTTAGGACTGTAGCGCCACAAGAAGAGGCTTGGCATAAAATCAGGAAGAGGCTTAGGACTGTAGTGCCACAAGAAGAGGCTTGGCATGAAATCAGGAAGAAGGCTTAGGACTGTTGCGCCACAGGAAGAGGCTTGGCGTGAATTCCGGAAGAAGGCTTAGGACTGGAGCGCCATAGAAGAGGCTTGGCGTGAAATCAGGAAGAGGCTTACGACTGTAGCGCCACCAGAGGCTTGGCATGAAATCCGGAAGAAGAAGGCGGCTTAGGACTGAAGCGCTACAAGAAGAGGTTTGGCACGAAGGCTTAGGACTGTGGCGCCACAAGAAGAGGCTTGGCATAGAATCAGGAAAAGGCTTAGGACTGAAGCGCCTCAAGAAGAGGCTTGGCATAAAATTAGGAAGAGGCTTAGCATGAGATGAGGAAGAAGAAGGCTGCTTAGGACTGAAGCGCCACATGAGGAGGCTCAGGACTGTAGCGCCACAAGGAGAAGCTTAAGACTGCAGTGTCACAAAAAGACGAAGAAAGTTTGGTATGAAATTAAGCTCCAAACAGCCACTTGATTGACGCTGCAAAATGGTCTAGACATGACTTTATGACTCACCCAAGGCGACAGTCTACACTCAAGAGAAAGTAGTCCCTCAACTGGCCAGCCTTCAGCGCTGCTTTCTGAACACAATTTCCCCCACTGACGCATAGCCAGCTGTCAGCCCACTTAAGACGCAATATTCACGTCATCAAAAGCGCTCCTAAAACGCACACATTCCCCCCACACACACCAAATCTATCCTCTCATCTCGTCTATCCCACGGCAATCAGTAGCGCTCCCAACGCCTCTGGCGACTCATGACACCGACTGACTGCGCCTAGCATGTGATGCCTCCAATTTATCCCCAAAAACCAACTCCGCACTCCGCTTTCCATTTGTTTATCACTTAATTATTTAATTTCCACACGAAAACAAATCGTAAACAGAGAGAGACAGAGAGACAGAGAGAGGCAGCGCGACAGCAACGACAACTGCTAAGCGTGCAAACACACCTCCGGGGCACGTAAAGCAGCCGAGATAACGAAACAAGAAAATTCCAAATCACAGTTCAACTATCAGCGCCGTCGCCCGCTTGCTGCTGCTCACATATTCTGCGCCGACCGGAGCACTCTTAGACACACAGATCCACAGATCGCGTGCCCCCCTCCTCGCCCCACCCAATCAAGCTCTCACTCAGACAGTGTCTCGCTCGTTCTCTCTCTCTCTCTTCGCTGGGTACACACAGTGCAAGTTCGGCACTCAAGTCAGTCCGAGTTCTGCTTTAATAAAACAAAGGCAGGCCATCTCGTATCGCCGCGGTCCAGAGTTCCCTGCCACCGCACCCCGAATCGGAAAACAGTGCCAAGATCAAGTGTAAAAGTGTCAACGGCACGACGCGAAATGCCAAACATAACCTACATAAAGTTTACGCGAAACTTCTTCAACGCGACGAACGGACAGTTACCCTACTCCGCGATAACGGCGAAGACCAATGTCAGCAGCGCGTATCCGGACAACCTGATCTTGCTGATCGAGGATGACAGCAGTGCGGGCAATGGGCTGCCGTCGAGGAGCACCGCATCCGTCACATTCATGATACTCGCTTGGGCGTTGATGCTCGTCGGCTTTACATTGTGTTGGTGCCTTCAGCTGTTCGAGAAGAAGAAATCGCTGCATGAGAGCGAAGCAGCAAGAGGTGATGGCGGAGGCGGCGGTGATGATGGCGTAAGCTGTGAGTTTGGCTGCGGCAACACGAACACGAGCGAGAGCGGCAGCGGCAGAGGCAGCGGGAGTAACTGCTGCAGTGGAGGAGGCGGTAATTGCGATAATCAACGAAGTGGAACTGCAGCGGTGGGGCGGTGTACTGCAGTCGATGACGAAATTGAGAGAGGAACAGGTGAGTTGTTAAGAGTGTGTTGGAAATGTGCTTTTTTGAAGGGGAAGGGGAGAAAGTTATTTTTAAGAGATTGTGGAGCTTTTTGTACAGAGGAGGTTGAATATGTGAAGCATGCTTTTAGGGGGCGCCTCTGTTTTGTGACGAACTTGGAAGAGGGAGAGTGGCTTTGGTGCGTCCAAGGCCCTCCGGGATCATCCCAGAAACCGCTTAAGTTGTCTGATGCGTCCAGTTTTCTCCTGGATCACCCCAGAAACCGCTCAAAATTTGTGACGCGCCCAGGCTTCTCCTGGATCACCCCAGAAACCGCTAAAAATTTGTGACGAGCCCAGGTACTTCCTGGAAACCGCTTAAATTCGTGGTGCGCCCAGGCCCTCCTGGATCACCCCAGAAACCATTTAAAATTTGTGACGCGCCCAGGCTCCTCTTGGATCACCCCAGAAACCACTCAAAATTTGTGACGCGCCTAGTGACTTCCTGGAAACCGCTTGAATTCGTGGTGCTCCTTGGCTCCTCCTGGATCACCCCAGAAACCGGTCAAAATTTGTGACGCGCCCAGGCTTCTCCTGGATCACCCCAGAAACCGATCAAAATTTGTGACGCGCCCAGTGACTTCCTGGAAACCGCTTAAATTCGTGGTGCGCCCAGGCCCTCTTGGGTCAGCTCAGAAACCGCTCAAAATTTGTGGTGCGCCTTGGGCCCTCCTGGACCACCCCAGAAACCGCTCAAAATTTGTGACGCGCCCAGGTACTTCCTGGAAACCGCTTAAATTCGTGGTGCGCCCAGGTCCTCCTGGATCACCCCAGAAACCACTCAAAATTTGTGAAGCGCCCAAGCTCTTCCTGGGTCGCCCCAGAAACCGCTCAAAATTTGTGGTGCGCCCAGAAACCGCTCAAAATTTGTGACGCGCCTAGTGACTTCCTGGAAACCGCTTGAATTCGTGGTGCTCCTTGGCTCCTCCTGGACCACCCCAGAAACCGGTCAAAATTTGTGACGCGCCCAGGCTTCTCCTGGATCACCCCAGAAACCGGTCAAAATTTGTGACGCACCCAGGCTCCTACTGGATCACCTCAGAAACCGCTCAAAATTTGTGACGTGCCTAGGCTCCTCCAGGATCACCCCAGAAACCAGCCAAAATTTGTGATGCGCCCGGGTATTTCCTGGGAACCGTTTAAATTGGTGATGCGTCCAGGTCTTCCTCCTTGGTCACCCCAGAAACCGCTCAAAATTGGTGACGCCCATCCCATAGCCCAATCAAGAGCGTTCCCCTCAATAATGAATATTCAATCAATGCGAAGGAAAACATCCTTAACCATCCGCACATGTCACACGGCTGCCGTCCAATCATGGGAAAACGTCTGCCCAACCTCAAGTGTAAACCCTGCCAAGGGGAGACAAATTTCACCAAAAATCTTGGCACACATCCCAATCACCTCGCCTGCGAATGTTGACTCAGATCCTTATCCAAATCTCTTTCCTACATCACATGTCATAACCAGAATTGACCCAGAAAATCCTGTTTGTCTTATGGCTCATCCGAGAGAGAGGGTGAGAGGGAGACAAGAAAGAAAATTCCAAAGGATATCTCATTAGGATGTGAAACGCAACCACTATCACCCGATGAAATATCCATTTCTCATCGACTCCTTAACTAGATACAGTTGTTACGGGTGCCCTCGTTGCTGTCCGCCATCGCCTGCCCTCCATCGGAGGAGCAGCAGAGTGTCCTATCCTCGTTCAATTGTTTACATTTTCTTCCCGGAGAGAGGGAGGGAGATACGGAATTATATCAGCCAAAGGGATACAAAGCAAACAACAAGGATATTTATTGCTCCTGCACATTTCAAAGGCTTCAACTGCAAAAATCCCACAAGAAGGACGAAGGCGACGAAGACCACTGAGAGACAACTGCATACCGACAAAGCGGCTGCCGGCCGGGGTGCGATTGAGGGGAGGCGCAAACAAAAAGGACGATGCCAGCAGAATGCAATTGATCCTGTTTTGAGTTCGAATTGCGAATTGCGCCCGGCCGAGGGACACCGATGAACGATGACAACAAATTACGAAGCCACCCAAGGACATAACGAACCGACGATGGGCCAGAAACGGTCAGAAACGACCAGAAACGACGAGAAATTAAGAAGACAAAAAAAAAAGAAAAAAAGCACGGGACCAAAGTGTAGTAGTTTATCGATCCTGCCGCTCTCTGGTGTCCCGGTGTGTGTCGGGACAGCGCAGGATGAAATAATTGAAATTCGCCGAGGAAACCTCATCGTCGTCGTCGTTGTCGTTGTCGCGGCGTAAACCACAATCGGAAGGAAGCCCGCTGAGGGTTTCTTTTTCCACCGTTTATTTATATCATTTTTGTCTCTCCCTCTCGGGCTCATCCGCTTCGCTGCAGTTTGCTCATTGAACAATTTTTATAATGACATTCCGATTGCGGAAAACGGATTCCAATGCATCCGTGCATCGGTGCGTGCCTGTGTGAATGTTTCCCTGTGTCCCTGTTTCCCTTCGTCCGGTTTTTTTTTATTGATATCGAGTTTGAGTTTCCTCTTTTAATTACAATTGGGCGGTTTAATTGTTCTCTTTTTTTGCGCTGTTGAGCCTGTTTGTTGCTTCCCTCGGTTGCGATGGCAGCGAGTTAGGGTGTGGATGCTGGGGTGGGGGGGGGGGGTAAATATTTTTCGAGATAATTTGGATTTTTCAATTTATTGTCGTCGGTAGAGTTGATGGCGGAATGACAGACGACGGTGGTGTGGAGAGAGATGAGACAAAAAAGATTCAGGGGGGAAAAAGAATGCACTTAAAATTACGATAGTTTGTGGATTGTGGATACAGTGAATGGAAGGAAATGAAAAATCCAGTCAAACATGAAGAAATTGCAATTTCGTGACGGGGGGCGAAACGCCTACAAAGAGGGGGCGTGGACGACGATATCATGTCCTGGTGGGTTAATTGTTCATGACTAAGCATAGGAAGTCGAAAATTGCTTTCAAAGTCCAAGTTTTCTTGAAAAAGGGGGCGTGGTCGATGTGAAATGTTATTCAGCTGAGCTGAAAATAATAGTTTTGAGTACTTGAGTGAAATGTGAGCTGCATGGGTGAAGTGCTTACAAAAAAAAAACAACAGGGTCTAGGCAGAAGGGAAAGAAAATGATTGTTCACACTTGGAGATGGTACATGATCGTGATTTGTGGTCACCTGACGGCTGAAAATGATCAAAAAAAGGACAAGAATGAGTAGGACAGAGGCATTGCTTTCAAAATGAGCCAAAGGGTTACGTCAAAATAACAGTAAGAATGGTGGCGCTACAGTCCGAGGTGGACTTGGGTCTAGCTTCTCAGCAACTACCCGTGCTATTGTTCTCCCACGAGTGAAGGGGACTAGATTAAGCATGAGAAGTGGAAAAATGATTACAAAGTCAAGGTTATCTTGAAAAAGGGGGCCTGGTCGATGTGAAATGTTATTCAGCTGAGCTGAATATGACAGTTTTGAGAACTTGAGTGAAATGTGAGCTGCACGGGTGCAGTGCTTACAAAATAAAACAACGGGGTCTAGTCAAAAAGGAGAAAAACTGATTGTTCACACTTGCAACCTGGATAAGATCGTGATTTGTGGTCGCCTGGTGGCTGAAAATGATCAAAAAAAGGACAAGAATGAGTAGTAGATGCACTGCTTACAAAATACGCCAACAGAGTCACGTCAGGATAATAATAAAAATTGTGTCGCTACAGTCCAAGGTGGACCTAGGCCTAGGTTCTCAGCAACTACTCGTGCTGTTGTTCTCCCACGAGTGGAGGACACTAAACTAAGCATGGACAGTGAAAAAATGTTTTAAAAGTCAAGGTTTTCTTGAAAATGGGGGCGTGGTCGATGGCAATACTTATTCAGCTGAGCTGAATATGACAGATTTGAGTACTTGAGTCAAATGTGAGCTGTATAGGTGTAATGCTTACAAAATAAACCAACAGGGTCTTGGCAAAAAGGTGGACAAATGGTTGTTTACACTTGGAGCCAGGATATGATCGTCGTCCAAAGTCGCTTAGGCATGCTTGGCAGAGGAAACAGGGCACTCACTTGAAAAGAAAGAGAAGATAATTGGCAAGGACACCATATCATTCCTCCTTTTCTCTGACAGTTTATCTTGTCCCCAGACGATTGTTGAAAACCCAAGATCTCAGTCCTCACAAGGTTAGAAGACCCTAGCCCATCTGTCAGTAATCTCCGTCTCGCCCTCACGGAAAACCCTTTCACATCAACGTCCAGTGGGTGGGCCAGCAGACACCATCCAACCTTATCACCATCCATTCACATTTTGACACTGCAAGACCGGATAACCCGCATCAATCCACCCACGACAAGAGATAGTGTCCTTGCCCCGGGACAAACCGGCAAACTGCTGTCAAACATTGTCAGCATCTGCTCGACCAATAACTCCATCACTTCATGCAGCGTCATAAACTCCGTCGCTGCAGAATGCGACCCACCCCCGACGACTATTTGTAGGGAAATTTTTATGTGCACCCCCTCCTCTCCCCTGACAGATAAAAACTACGCAAAAATCCATCAAAAAAATGTTTATTTACCCGTCGGAATTCGTCAGGAATCCCTAAACCACACACACTGTGTGGCGACGGACTGTCTTTTTTTCGTTCGTCCTTATCGCCGGGGAACACTGATTTCGGCGTACACACAGCCGCAGGCATGCCACCGCCTCGGTTTGACATGTATTCCGGGTCAAGCGCGTGGAATGTGCCCTGCGGCACTCGAAGGAATGCATAAAAATTCACAAAGGACCTCCAAGGCAAAGAAGCCCTGCACTGGAACGAGGAGCCGAGGAAGTGATTGATAGAGAGACTCCCATCGTGTTTGCACTTCACTTGACAAGACGACGACGATGAGGACGATGAGGACGACGACGACGGTGGGCGATGATGATCATGAGCACGCTGATGGGGATGGTAATGGTGGATGATGATGACATATTGGGATGTCCTCCCGTCTCAGGATGGAAGCGAATGGTTGAAAACAGATAACGACAACGACGCGATGTGAGGTTAAGACAAAGTGCGAGCAAGAGATGTTCGCTCGCACCGCATCCTTGACGGTGGCTTATCTCCCGCATCCACATCTGGTCTCCAACCAAGGATACACGCTAAAGGGTGCACTCGAGTGTTTACTTTGCGGTGGATGGATGGGAAAATGTGCTTGTTGTCTTAATATGCGTGCATAAGGGAATCTTTTTGACATGGATTCGCTACCCTCTGCCGGGGGAGGGGATCAGAGGGCAAAGATCTGAAAATTCAGATCAAGGATAAGAGGATTGCATACAAAATTCAAGAATCGCCAGAATATGGGTCAACTCACGGCTCCACATGCAGTCACGACCTCAGTCAACACCATAAGCCGCGACCCGTTTGTGAATTGGTCAGGAACCGACCTTCACAACCCTCCTCTGCGCTGAAACAAATCGATTCGGGTCTTAATTTATTTAATCCTGTCCCAGTTCGTGCCGGCATCGATGTCCTTTCGGAGACACACACACACTCGCCCCGAATCGATATCTAATGGGATCAGGATGCACGAAGGCGAATTGATTCCGTGAACAAATTTGGTGACGTTTGGTCCCACAAAAAAAGGACATCAATTCAATAAATTGCTTTACCTGTCACCGGGTCGGTGTGCGTGTGTGTCTGGCTGTGTGTATAATCCCGGTGACAGATGAAGAGCGGAGATTGTAGGCGACGCATCCGGAGGTAGTGACTAATTTCGATTGTGAACTCCGTCCGTCTTCCCGGATCTCTGTTGATCCTTTTTCAGTTTTTTTCCTGTTCTCGGGTGAATTTATCGCCGCACATAATGCGATCATAAGTACACGGTAATAGGCTTTGAAAGTGTCAAAGCATTTCCGTCGGGTGTGGTGTGAAATTTGCTTGTGTCCTCGGATTTGATGGTCACCGGCAATTATCGGCTGGGATAGCCATGAAATGTCTTCCGATTTGAACAGAAAAACACGGAGAACGTATCGGCGCGGCTGGTGATTGAACGATTTAATCGCATTTGGACGATGGTGGCGATGACAGTGATGACCTTTTGTCGGAGGGGATTCCTTTTCCTTTTTCTGTTGGCTGATCCCCGTAATGACTTCCTGTTGGGTTTTGGTACAAAAAACGGTATGAAAGTGCTGATTTCACGGTGATTTAGGGGAATTTGTGAAAGCCAGGGGGAAGTGAATGGAGAGGAAGTGGAGAGCGATGATGTGTCTTTTTAGAGACGATTTGCTGGTGTGGGAATCATGCGTCCTAAGTCGAAATGAATGAGCTAACGAGCATTTCAATCATCGCTGGGGTCTTTACAAGAGGATCAGGGATGCTCAAGATCGGGAATCCTCAGGATTAGGGACGTTCAAGATCAGGGACTCTCAAGGTCTTGATCTTGACGCTCAAGATAAGGGACGCTCAAGATTAGGGATGCTCGAGATCAGGGACGCTCAAGATCAGGGATGCTCAAGATCAGTGACCCCCAATTGTGGGATGCTCAAGATCAGGAACGCCTTAGATGAGCGATGTTCAAGATCAGGGACGCCGTAGATCAGGGATGCTCAAGATCAGTGACGCCCTAGATCAGGGATGCTCAAGATCAGGGGTCCTCAAGATCAGTGACGCCCTGGCTGGGGAATGCTCAAGATCAGTGACGCCCTGGCTGGGGAATGCTCAAGATCAGTGACGCCCTAGCTGGGGGATGCCGAAGATCAGTGAAGCCCTAGCTGGGGGATACTCAAGATCAGTGACGCCCTAGATCAGGGATGCTCAAGATCAGTGACGCCCTAGATCAGGGATGCTCAAGATCAAGGACGCCTTAGATCAGGGATGCTCAGGATCAGTGACGCCTTAGATCAGGGATGCTCAAGATCAGTGACACCTTAGATGAGGGACGCCCTAGATCAGGGATGCTCAAGATCAGGGGTCCTCAAGATCAGTGACGCCCTGGCTGGGGAATGCTCAAGATCAGTGACGCCCTAGCTGGGGGATGCCGAAGATCAGTGAAGCCCTAGCTGGGGGATACTCAAGATCAGTGACGCTCTAGCTGGGGGATGCTCAAGATCAGTGACGCCTTAGATGAGGGACGCCCTAGATCAGGGATGCTCAAGATCAGGGATGCTCAAGTTCGTGGAGATTCAAGATCAGTGACGCTCAAGATCGGGGATCAAGATCACCCCGAGATCACTGATGCCTCTCGCCAGAGCTGCTTCCTTTGAAAATTTTGAACACACCCTTTCTGCTTCCTCCCACCACCAGTTCCCGTTCTCAACCTGAACCAAACTCTGCCTCACTTTTCACCAAGCGTTTGTTTGAAGGTCGTCTCTGCCTTTGAACCCCTCAAGCACAACTCCCTTTGGAGCACATCCTCCACTGCTGTCGAACACATTTCCTCGTTTGAAGACTCCCCACACAGTCTTCAAAAGAAATTACAACTTTATTCCATAATCATCAACATTAGGTCGCAGGCCAGCCTCGTCGCCCCCATTTGTCACATGGAATTCCACTGAAATGACTGCAAAACACCTCCATCCCCCCCACTCATCATTCATCGCATTAAAACCTCATATTTCAGGGATTTTCTCCTGCCACACGGCAGGCAGAGCTACAATTCACCTGGGAAATGCTTAACATTCTCAACAACACCAGCGCCAGTTCACGCATACCGCCAGCGTCGTCATCATCAACTGCCAATTCCTTTGGCAGCGCTCCTCCTGCAGGACGGGATCCTCTGGCATTTTAATGTCCTTTTAAAAATCGCTAATATTCATATTCCTTGCTCCTTGTCTCTGCAGACTCACACGGAGGCGGCGAACTCCTTGTCCTAGCCCACCACACTCACACACACACACGCAAAGCGCTCTGTCAATGACGGTAATGATGGCGTGAATGCTGAAGGCTGCCTGGCGGTGGTCTTGATGTGCCGCGTTTCGCATCCCACGTCACGTCAGATGAAAATTTATTTTCATTAGAAGTTCACGAGGCCATCATCAATCAAAATTTGCAACGCATCTTGGCAGCGAGTGCCGCTTCCCATGGGAAGCTGGAGTTCGCCTGTAGGTGCAGGAGAAAATCGTGTTCGGCCGAAGGTGTGGGAGTGGGTTTTATGACACATCTAGGCTGATGGTTGGCAATATGCGTCGGATGATGGAGATCAGCCGGCGGATTGAGGGATTTCAGGGAGGATTTTTTGGGATGAGCTGCTTTTTTAACAAATTTCTGCAGGAGTCTGTCTGACTCAGACTCCTCCAACATTCAAAGTCAACCCCCAAGTAAACCACACTCAAAAAGCCCCTTTCAAGACTTCAATTTTCCTCAGAATCGAACAAAAATGCCACTCAAACATCTAATATCATAGGGGATGATTAGAATTTGTTGCATACACAGTGATTGGCGTGGTCACACCTAAATGTATGCAGCATATTAACCCGTTGCATATATAAAGGATGCTTAACTGGTATACCTGCTGCTCTTGAAAGTTTTATGATGGCCTGGGACTTTGATTTTTGCCGAAAAATGCGAATTGTTTTGAACGCATTCCGAGAACCCTCGATTTTTTCCTCGAAAAAAATCCAAGGCTAACCACTGCAATTTCGATGGGATTTCAAAGCGCTGACCCCCCAACTTTGACAAGCCACAGTTTCTAAACCAGGCGTCGCCCGGACATAAAACCGCCATTTCTGGTGTGCTGTTGACCTGAATTTTCGATCCATGTGCATTTTATCGCATTCCGAGAACCTTCGATTTTTTCCTCGAAAAAAATCCAAGGCTAACCACTGCAATTTCGATGGGATTTCAAAGCGCTGACCCCCCAACTTTGACAAGCCACAGTTTCTAAACCAGGCGTCGCCCGGACATAAAACCGCCATTTCTGGTGTGCTGTTGACCTGAATTTTCGATCCATGTGCATTTTATCGCATTCCGAGAACCTTCGATTTTTTCCTCGAAAAAAATCCAAGGCTAACCACTGCAATTTCGATGGGATTTCAAAGCGCTGACCCCCCAACTTTGACAAGCCACAGTTTCTAAACCAGGCGTCGCCCGGACATAAAACCGCCATTTCTGGTGTGCTGTTGACCTGAATTTTCGATCCATGTGCATTTTATCGCATTCCGAGAACCTTCGATTTTTTCCTCGAAAAAAATCCAAGGCTAACCACTGCAATTTCGATGGGATTTCAAAGCGCTGACCCCCCAACTTTGACAAGCCACAGTTTCTAAACCAGGCGTCGCCCGGACATAAAACCGCCATTTCTGGTGTGCTGTTGACCTGAATTTTCGATCCATGTGCATTTTATCGCATTCCGAGAACCTTCGATTTTTTCCTCGAAAAAAATCCAAGGCTAACCACTGCAATTTCGATGGGATTTCAAAGCGCTGACCCCCCAACTTTGACAAGCCACAGTTTCTAAACCAGGCGTCGCCCGGACATAAAACCGCCATTTCTGGTGTGCTGTTGACCTGAATTTTCGATCCATGTGCATTTTATCGCATTCCGAGAACCTTCGATTTTTTCCTCGAAAAAAATCCAAGGCTAACCACTGCAATTTCGATGGGATTTCAAAGCGCTGACCCCCCAACTTTGACAAGCCACAGTTTCTAAACCAGGCGTCGCCCGGACATAAAACCGCCATTTCTGGTGTGCTGTTGACCTGAATTTTCGATCCATGTGCATTTTATCGCATTCCGAGAACCTTCGATTTTTTCCTCGAAAAAAATCCAAGGCTAACCACTGCAATTTCGATGGGATTTCAAAGCGCTGACCCCCCAACTTTGACAAGCCACAGTTTCTAAACCAGGCGTCGCCCGGACATAAAACCGCCATTTCTGGTGTGCTGTTGACCTGAATTTTCGATCCATGTGCATTTTATCGCATTCCGAGAACCTTCGATTTTTTCCTCGAAAAAAATCCAAGGCTAACCACTGCAATTTCGATGGGATTTCAAAGCGCTGACCCCCCAACTTTGACAAGCCACAGTTTCTAAACCAGGCGTCGCCCGGACATAAAACCGCCATTTCTGGTGTGCTGTTGACCTGAATTTTCGATCCATGTGCATTTTATCGCATTCCGAGAACCTTCGATTTTTTCCTCGAAAAAAATCCAAGGCTAACCACTGCAATTTCGATGGGATTTCAAAGCGCTGACCCCCCAACTTTGACAAGCCACAGTTTCTAAACCAGGCGTCGCCCGGACATAAAACCGCCATTTCTGGTGTGCTGTTGACCTGAATTTTCGATCCATGTGCATTTTATCGCATTCCGAGAACCTTCGATTTTTTCCTCGAAAAAAATCCAAGGCTAACCACTGCAATTTCGATGGGATTTCAAAGCGCTGACCCCCCAACTTTGACAAGCCACAGTTTCTAAACCAGGCGTCGCCCGGACATAAAACCGCCATTTCTGGTGTGCTGTTGACCTGAATTTTCGATCCATGTGCATTTTATCGCATTCCGAGAACCTTCGATTTTTTCCTCGAAAAAAATCCAAGGCTAACCACTGCAATTTCGATGGGATTTCAAAGCGCTGACCCCCCAACTTTGACAAGCCACAGTTTCTAAACCAGGCGTCGCCCGGACATAAAACCGCCATTTCTGGTGTGCTGTTGACCTGAATTTTCGATCCATGTGCATTTTATCGCATTCCGAGAACCTTCGATTTTTTCCTCGAAAAAAATCCAAGGCTAACCACTGCAATTTCGATGGGATTTCAAAGCGCTGACCCCCCAACTTTGACAAGCCACAGTTTCTAAACCAGGCGTCGCCCGGACATAAAACCGCCATTTCTGGTGTGCTGTTGACCTGAATTTTCGATCCATGTGCATTTTATCGCATTCCGAGAACCTTCGATTTTTTCCTCGAAAAAAATCCAAGGCTAACCACTGCAATTTCGATGGGATTTCAAAGCGCTGACCCCCCAACTTTGACAAGCCACAGTTTCTAAACCAGGCGTCGCCCGGACATAAAACCGCCATTTCTGGTGTGCTGTTGACCTGAATTTTCGATCCATGTGCATTTTATCGCATTCCGAGAACCTTCGATTTTTTCCTCGAAAAAAATCCAAGGCTAACCACTGCAATTTCGATGGGATTTCAAAGCGCTGACCCCCCAACTTTGACAAGCCACAGTTTCTAAACCAGGCGTCGCCCGGACATAAAACCGCCATTTCTGGTGTGCTGTTGACCTGAATTTTCGATCCATGTGCATTTTATCGCATTCCGAGAACCTTCGATTTTTTCCTCGAAAAAAATCCAAGGCTAACCACTGCAATTTCGATGGGATTTCAAAGCGCTGACCCCCCAACTTTGACAAGCCACAGTTTCTAAACCAGGCGTCGCCCGGACATAAAACCGCCATTTCTGGTGTGCTGTTGACCTGAATTTTCGATCCATGTGCATTTTATCGCATTCCGAGAACCTTCGATTTTTTCCTCGAAAAAAATCCAAGGCTAACCACTGCAATTTCGATGGGATTTCAAAGCGCTGACCCCCCAACTTTGACAAGCCACAGTTTCTAAACCAGGCGTCGCCCGGACATAAAACCGCCATTTCTGGTGTGCTGTTGACCTGAATTTTCGATCCATGTGCATTTTATCGCATTCCGAGAACCTTCGATTTTTTCCTCGAAAAAAATCCAAGGCTAACCACTGCAATTTCGATGGGATTTCAAAGCGCTGACCCCCCAACTTTGACAAGCCACAGTTTCTAAACCAGGCGTCGCCCGGACATAAAACCGCCATTTCTGGTGTGCTGTTGACCTGAATTTTCGATCCATGTGCATTTTATCGCATTCCGAGAACCTTCGATTTTTTCCTCGAAAAAAATCCAAGGCTAACCACTGCAATTTCGATGGGATTTCAAAGCGCTGACCCCCCAACTTTGACAAGCCACAGTTTCTAAACCAGGCGTCGCCCGGACATAAAACCGCCATTTCTGGTGTGCTGTTGACCTGAATTTTCGATCCATGTGCATTTTATCGCATTCCGAGAACCTTCGATTTTTTCCTCGAAAAAAATCCAAGGCTAACCACTGCAATTTCGATGGGATTTCAAAGCGCTGACCCCCCAACTTTGACAAGCCACAGTTTCTAAACCAGGCGTCGCCCGGACATAAAACCGCCATTTCTGGTGTGCTGTTGACCTGAATTTTCGATCCATGTGCATTTTATCGCATTCCGAGAACCTTCGATTTTTTCCTCGAAAAAAATCCAAGGCTAACCACTGCAATTTCGATGGGATTTCAAAGCGCTGACCCCCCAACTTTGACAAGCCACAGTTTCTAAACCAGGCGTCGCCCGGACATAAAACCGCCATTTCTGGTGTGCTGTTGACCTGAATTTTCGATCCATGTGCATTTTATCGCATTCCGAGAACCTTCGATTTTTTCCTCGAAAAAAATCCAAGGCTAACCACTGCAATTTCGATGGGATTTCAAAGCGCTGACCCCCCAACTTTGACAAGCCACAGTTTCTAAACCAGGCGTCGCCCGGACATAAAACCGCCATTTCTGGTGTGCTGTTGACCTGAATTTTCGATCCATGTGCATTTTATCGCATTCCGAGAACCTTCGATTTTTTCCTCGAAAAAAATCCAAGGCTAACCACTGCAATTTCGATGGGATTTCAAAGCGCTGACCCCCCAACTTTGACAAGCCACAGTTTCTAAACCAGGCGTCGCCCGGACATAAAACCGCCATTTCTGGTGTGCTGTTGACCTGAATTTTCGATCCATGTGCATTTTATCGCATTCCGAGAACCTTCGATTTTTTCCTCGAAAAAAATCCAAGGCTAACCACTGCAATTTCGATGGGATTTCAAAGCGCTGAC
This sequence comes from Myathropa florea, assembly GCA_930367185.1. Classification (NCBI taxonomy): domain Eukaryota; kingdom Metazoa; phylum Arthropoda; class Insecta; order Diptera; family Syrphidae; genus Myathropa; species Myathropa florea. Next base: position 41,714,818 of record OV884005.1, on the reverse strand, counting down.
CCCCCAACTTTGACAAGCCACAGTTTCTAAACCAGGCGTCGCCCGGACATAAAACCGCCATTTCTGGTGTGCTGTTGACCTGAATTTTCGATCCATGTGCATTTTATCGCATTCCGAGAACCTTCGATTTTTTCCTCGAAAAAAATCCAAGGCTAACCACTGCAATTTCGATGGGATTTCAAAGCGCTGACCCCCCAACTTTGACAAGCCACAGTTTCTAAACCAGGCGTCGCCCGGACATAAAACCGCCATTTCTGGTGTGCTGTTGACCTGAATTTTCGATCCATGTGCATTTTATCGCATTCCGAGAACCTTCGATTTTTTCCTCGAAAAAAATCCAAGGCTAACCACTGCAATTTCGATGGGATTTCAAAGCGCTGACCCCCCAACTTTGACAAGCCACAGTTTCTAAACCAGGCGTCGCCCGGACATAAAACCGCCATTTCTGGTGTGCTGTTGACCTGAATTTTCGATCCATGTGCATTTTATCGCATTCCGAGAACCTTCGATTTTTTCCTCGAAAAAAATCCAAGGCTAACCACTGCAATTTCGATGGGATTTCAAAGCGCTGACCCCCCAACTTTGACAAGCCACAGTTTCTAAACCAGGCGTCGCCCGGACATAAAACCGCCATTTCTGGTGTGCTGTTGACCTGAATTTTCGATCCATGTGCATTTTATCGCATTCCGAGAACCTTCGATTTTTTCCTCGAAAAAAATCCAAGGCTAACCACTGCAATTTCGATGGGATTTCAAAGCGCTGACCCCCCAACTTTGACAAGCCACAGTTTCTAAACCAGGCGTCGCCCGGACATAAAACCGCCATTTCTGGTGTGCTGTTGACCTGAATTTTCGATCCATGTGCATTTTATCGCATTCCGAGAACCTTCGATTTTTTCCTCGAAAAAAATCCAAGGCTAACCACTGCAATTTCGATGGGATTTCAAAGCGCTGACCCCCCAACTTTGACAAGCCACAGTTTCTAAACCAGGCGTCGCCCGGACATAAAACCGCCATTTCTGGTGTGCTGTTGACCTGAATTTTCGATCCATGTGCATTTTATCGCATTCCGAGAACCTTCGATTTTTTCCTCGAAAAAAATCCAAGGCTAACCACTGCAATTTCGATGGGATTTCAAAGCGCTGACCCCCCAACTTTGACAAGCCACAGTTTCTAAACCAGGCGTCGCCCGGACATAAAACCGCCATTTCTGGTGTGCTGTTGACCTGAATTTTCGATCCATGTGCATTTTATCGCATTCCGAGAACCTTCGATTTTTTCCTCGAAAAAAATCCAAGGCTAACCACTGCAATTTCGATGGGATTTCAAAGCGCTGACCCCCCAACTTTGACAAGCCACAGTTTCTAAACCAGGCGTCGCCCGGACATAAAACCGCCATTTCTGGTGTGCTGTTGACCTGAATTTTCGATCCATGTGCATTTTATCGCATTCCGAGAACCTTCGATTTTTTCCTCGAAAAAAATCCAAGGCTAACCACTGCAATTTCGATGGGATTTCAAAGCGCTGACCCCCCAACTTTGACAAGCCACAGTTTCTAAACCAGGCGTCGCCCGGACATAAAACCGCCATTTCTGGTGTGCTGTTGACCTGAATTTTCGATCCATGTGCATTTTATCGCATTCCGAGAACCTTCGATTTTTTCCTCGAAAAAAATCCAAGGCTAACCACTGCAATTTCGATGGGATTTCAAAGCGCTGACCCCCCAACTTTGACAAGCCACAGTTTCTAAACCAGGCGTCGCCCGGACATAAAACCGCCATTTCTGGTGTGCTGTTGACCTGAATTTTCGATCCATGTGCATTTTATCGCATTCCGAGAACCTTCGATTTTTTCCTCGAAAAAAATCCAAGGCTAACCACTGCAATTTCGATGGGATTTCAAAGCGCTGACCCCCCAACTTTGACAAGCCACAGTTTCTAAACCAGGCGTCGCCCGGACATAAAACCGCCATTTCTGGTGTGCTGTTGACCTGAATTTTCGATCCATGTGCATTTTATCGCATTCCGAGAACCTTCGATTTTTTCCTCGAAAAAAATCCAAGGCTAACCACTGCAATTTCGATGGGATTTCAAAGCGCTGACCCCCCAACTTTGACAAGCCACAGTTTCTAAACCAGGCGTCGCCCGGACATAAAACCGCCATTTCTGGTGTGCTGTTGACCTGAATTTTCGATCCATGTGCATTTTATCGCATTCCGAGAACCTTCGATTTTTTCCTCGAAAAAAATCCAAGGCTAACCACTGCAATTTCGATGGGATTTCAAAGCGCTGACCCCCCAACTTTGACAAGCCACAGTTTCTAAACCAGGCGTCGCCCGGACATAAAACCGCCATTTCTGGTGTGCTGTTGACCTGAATTTTCGATCCATGTGCATTTTATCGCATTCCGAGAACCTTCGATTTTTTCCTCGAAAAAAATCCAAGGCTAACCACTGCAATTTCGATGGGATTTCAAAGCGCTGACCCCCCAACTTTGACAAGCCACAGTTTCTAAACCAGGCGTCGCCCGGACATAAAACCGCCATTTCTGGTGTGCTGTTGACCTGAATTTTCGATCCATGTGCATTTTATCGCATTCCGAGAACCTTCGATTTTTTCCTCGAAAAAAATCCAAGGCTAACCACTGCAATTTCGATGGGATTTCAAAGCGCTGACCCCCCAACTTTGACAAGCCACAGTTTCTAAACCAGGCGTCGCCCGGACATAAAACCGCCATTTCTGGTGTGCTGTTGACCTGAATTTTCGATCCATGTGCATTTTATCGCATTCCGAGAACCTTCGATTTTTTCCTCGAAAAAAATCCAAGGCTAACCACTGCAATTTCGATGGGATTTCAAAGCGCTGACCCCCCAACTTTGACAAGCCACAGTTTCTAAACCAGGCGTCGCCCGGACATAAAACCGCCATTTCTGGTGTGCTGTTGACCTGAATTTTCGATCCATGTGCATTTTATCGCATTCCGAGAACCTTCGATTTTTTCCTCGAAAAAAATCCAAGGCTAACCACTGCAATTTCGATGGGATTTCAAAGCGCTGACCCCCCAACTTTGACAAGCCACAGTTTCTAAACCAGGCGTCGCCCGGACATAAAACCGCCATTTCTGGTGTGCTGTTGACCTGAATTTTCGATCCATGTGCATTTTATCGCATTCCGAGAACCTTCGATTTTTTCCTCGAAAAAAATCCAAGGCTAACCACTGCAATTTCGATGGGATTTCAAAGCGCTGACCCCCCAACTTTGACAAGCCACAGTTTCTAAACCAGGCGTCGCCCGGACATAAAACCGCCATTTCTGGTGTGCTGTTGACCTGAATTTTCGATCCATGTGCATTTTATCGCATTCCGAGAACCTTCGATTTTTTCCTCGAAAAAAATCCAGGCTAACCACTGCAATTTCGATGGGATTTCAAAGCGCTGACCCCCCAACTTTGACAAGCCACAGTTTCTAAACCAGGCGTCGCCCGGACATAAAACCGCCATTTCTGGTGTGCTGTTGACCTGAATTTTCGATCCATGTGCATTTTATCGCATTCCGAGAACCTTCGATTTTTTCCTCGAAAAAAATCCAAGGCTAACCACTGCAATTTCGATGGGATTTCAAAGCGCTGACCCCCCAACTTTGACAAGCCACAGTTTCTAAACCAGGCGTCGCCCGGACATAAAACCGCCATTTCTGGTGTGCTGTTGACCTGAATTTTCGATCCATGTGCATTTTATCGCATTCCGAGAACCTTCGATTTTTTCCTCGAAAAAAATCCAAGGCTAACCACTGCAATTTCGATGGGATTTCAAAGCGCTGACCCCCCAACTTTGACAAGCCACAGTTTCTAAACCAGGCGTCGCCCGGACATAAAACCGCCATTTCTGGTGTGCTGTTGACCTGAATTTTCGATCCATGTGCATTTTATCGCATTCCGAGAACCTTCGATTTTTTCCTCGAAAAAAATCCAAGGCTAACCACTGCAATTTCGATGGGATTTCAAAGCGCTGACCCCCCAACTTTGACAAGCCACAGTTTCTAAACCAGGCGTCGCCCGGACATAAAACCGCCATTTCTGGTGTGCTGTTGACCTGAATTTTCGATCCATGTGCATTTTATCGCATTCCGAGAACCTTCGATTTTTTCCTCGAAAAAAATCCAGGCTAACCACTGCAATTTCGATGGGATTTCAAAGCGCTGACCCCCCAACTTTGACAAGCCACAGTTTCTAAACCAGGCGTCGCCCGGACATAAAACCGCCATTTCTGGTGTGCTGTTGACCTGAATTTTCGATCCATGTGCATTTTATCGCATTCCGAGAACCTTCGATTTTTTCCTCGAAAAAAATCCAAGGCTAACCACTGCAATTTCGATGGGATTTCAAAGCGCTGACCCCCCAACTTTGACAAGCCACAGTTTCTAAACCAGGCGTCGCCCGGACATAAAACCGCCATTTCTGGTGTGCTGTTGACCTGAATTTTCGATCCATGTGCATTTTATCGCATTCCGAGAACCTTCGATTTTTTCCTCGAAAAAAATCCAAGGCTAACCACTGCAATTTCGATGGGATTTCAAAGCGCTGACCCCCCAACTTTGACAAGCCACAGTTTCTAAACCAGGCGTCGCCCGGACATAAAACCGCCATTTCTGGTGTGCTGTTGACCTGAATTTTCGATCCATGTGCATTTTATCGCATTCCGAGAACCTTCGATTTTTTCCTCGAAAAAAATCCAAGGCTAACCACTGCAATTTCGATGGGATTTCAAAGCGCTGACCCCCCAACTTTGACAAGCCACAGTTTCTAAACCAGGCGTCGCCCGGACATAAAACCGCCATTTCTGGTGTGCTGTTGACCTGAATTTTCGATCCATGTGCATTTTATCGCATTCCGAGAACCTTCGATTTTTTCCTCGAAAAAAATCCAGGCTAACCACTGCAATTTCGATGGGATTTCAAAGCGCTGACCCCCCAACTTTGACAAGCCACAGTTTCTAAACCAGGCGTCGCCCGGACATAAAACCGCCATTTCTGGTGTGCTGTTGACCTGAATTTTCGATCCATGTGCATTTTATCGCATTCCGAGAACCTTCGATTTTTTCCTCGAAAAAAATCCAAGGCTAACCACTGCAATTTCGATGGGATTTCAAAGCGCTGACCCCCCAACTTTGACAAGCCACAGTTTCTAAACCAGGCGTCGCCCGGACATAAAACCGCCATTTCTGGTGTGCTGTTGACCTGAATTTTCGATCCATGTGCATTTTATCGCATTCCGAGAACCTTCGATTTTTTCCTCGAAAAAAATCCAAGGCTAACCACTGCAATTTCGATGGGATTTCAAAGCGCTGACCCCCCAACTTTGACAAGCCACAGTTTCTAAACCAGGCGTCGCCCGGACATAAAACCGCCATTTCTGGTGTGCTGTTGACCTGAATTTTCGATCCATGTGCATTTTATCGCATTCCGAGAACCTTCGATTTTTTCCTCGAAAAAAATCCAGGCTAACCACTGCAATTTCGATGGGATTTCAAAGCGCTGACCCCCCAACTTTGACAAGCCACAGTTTCTAAACCAGGCGTCGCCCGGACATAAAACCGCCATTTCTGGTGTGCTGTTGACCTGAATTTTCGATCCATGTGCATTTTATCGCATTCCGAGAACCTTCGATTTTTTCGAGGAAAAAATCGAAGGCTAACCACTGCAATTTCGATGGGATTTCAAAGCGCTGACCCCCCAACTTTGACAAGCCACAGTTTCTAAACCAGGCGTCGCCCGGACATAAAACCGCCATTTCTGGTGTGCTGTTGACCTGAATTTTCGATCCATGTGCATTTTATCGCATTCCGAGAACCTTCGATTTTTTCCTCGAAAAAAATCCAAGGCTAACCACTGCAATTTCGATGGGATTTCAAAGCGCTGACCCCCCAACTTTGACAAGCCACAGTTTCTAAACCAGGCGTCGCCCGGACATAAAACCGCCATTTCTGGTGTGCTGTTGACCTGAATTTTCGATCCATGTGCATTTTATCGCATTCCGAGAACCTTCGATTTTTTCCTCGAAAAAAATCCAAGGCTAACCACTGCAATTTCGATGGGATTTCAAAGCGCTGACCCCCCAACTTTGACAAGCCACAGTTTCTAAACCAGGCGTCGCCCGGACATAAAACCGCCATTTCTGGTGTGCTGTTGACCTGAATTTTCGATCCATGTGCATTTTATCGCATTCCGAGAACCTTCGATTTTTTCCTCGAAAAAAATCCAAGGCTAACCACTGCAATTTCGATGGGATTTCAAAGCGCTGACCCCCCAACTTTGACAAGCCACAGTTTCTAAACCAGGCGTCGCCCGGACATAAAACCGCCATTTCTGGTGTGCTGTTGACCTGAATTTTCGATCCATGTGCATTTTATCGCATTCCGAGAACCTTCGATTTTTTCCTCGAAAAAAATCCAGGCTAACCACTGCAATTTCGATGGGATTTCAAAGCGCTGACCCCCCAACTTTGACAAGCCACAGTTTCTAAACCAGGCGTCGCCCGGACATAAAACCGCCATTTCTGGTGTGCTGTTGACCTGAATTTTCGATCCATGTGCATTTTATCGCATTCCGAGAACCTTCGATTTTTTCCTCGAAAAAAATCCAAGGCTAACCACTGCAATTTCGATGGGATTTCAAAGCGCTGACCCCCCAACTTTGACAAGCCACAGTTTCTAAACCAGGCGTCGCCCGGACATAAAACCGCCATTTCTGGTGTGCTGTTGACCTGAATTTTCGATCCATGTGCATTTTATCGCATTCCGAGAACCTTCGATTTTTTCCTCGAAAAAAATCCAAGGCTAACCACTGCAATTTCGATGGGATTTCAAAGCGCTGACCCCCCAACTTTGACAAGCCACAGTTTCTAAACCAGGCGTCGCCCGGACATAAAACCGCCATTTCTGGTGTGCTGTTGACCTGAATTTTCGATCCATGTGCATTTTATCGCATTCCGAGAACCTTCGATTTTTTCCTCGAAAAAAATCCAAGGCTAACCACTGCAATTTCGATGGGATTTCAAAGCGCTGACCCCCCAACTTTGACAAGCCACAGTTTCTAAACCAGGCGTCGCCCGGACATAAAACCGCCATTTCTGGTGTGCTGTTGACCTGAATTTTCGATCCATGTGCATTTTATCGCATTCCGAGAACCTTCGATTTTTTCCTCGAAAAAAATCCAAGGCTAACCACTGCAATTTCGATGGGATTTCAAAGCGCTGACCCCCCAACTTTGACAAGCCACAGTTTCTAAACCAGGCGTCGCCCGGACATAAAACCGCCATTTCTGGTGTGCTGTTGACCTGAATTTTCGATCCATGTGCATTTTATCGCATTCCGAGAACCTTCGATTTTTTCCTCGAAAAAAATCCAAGGCTAACCACTGCAATTTCGATGGGATTTCAAAGCGCTGACCCCCCAACTTTGACAAGCCACAGTTTCTAAACCAGGCGTCGCCCGGACATAAAACCGCCATTTCTGGTGTGCTGTTGACCTGAATTTTCGATCCATGTGCATTTTATCGCATTCCGAGAACCTTCGATTTTTTCCTCGAAAAAAATCCAAGGCTAACCACTGCAATTTCGATGGATTTCAAAGCGCTGACCCCCCAACTTTGACAAGCCACAGTTTCTAAACCAGGCGTCGCCCGGACATAAAACCGCCATTTCTGGTGTGCTGTGACCTGAATTTTCGATCCATGTGCATTTTATCGCATTCCGAGAACCTTCGATTTTTTCCTCGAAAAAAATCCAAGGCTAACCACTGCAATTTCGATGGGATTTCAAAGCGCTGACCCCCCAACTTTGACAAGCCACAGTTTCTAAACCAGGCGTCGCCCGGACATAAAACCGCCATTTCTGGTGTGCTGTTGACCTGAATTTTCGATCCATGTGCTTTTTATCGCATTCCGAGAACCTTCGATTTTTTCCTCGAAAAAAATCCAAGGCTAACCACTGCAATTTCGATGGATTTCAAAGCGCTGACCCCCCAACTTTGACAAGCCACAGTTTCTAAACCAGGCGTCGCCCGGACATAAAACCGCCATTTCTGGTGTGCTGTTGACCTGAATTTTCGATCCATGTGCATTTTATCGCATTCCGAGAACCTTCGATTTTTTCCTCGAAAAAAATCAAGGCTAACCACTGCAATTTCGATGGGATTTCAAAGCGCTGACCCCCCAACTTTGACAAGCCACAGTTTCTAAACCAGGCGTCGCCCGGACATAAAACCGCCATTTCTGGTGTGCTGTTGACCTGAATTTTCGATCCATGTGCATTTTATCGCATTCCGAGAACCTTCGATTTTTTCCTCGAAAAAAATCCAAGGCTAACCACTGCAATTTCGATGGATTTCAAAGCGCTGACCCCCCAACTTTGACAAGCCACAGTTTCTAAACCAGGCGTCGCCCGGACATAAAACCGCCATTTCTGGTGTGCTGTTGACCTGAATTTTCGATCCATGTGCATTTTATCGCATTCCGAGAACCTTCGATTTTTTCCTCGAAAAAAATCCAGGCTAACCACTGCAATTTCGATGGGATTTCAAAGCGCTGACCCCCCAACTTTGACAAGCCACAGTTTCTAAACAGGCGTCGCCCGGACATAAAACCGCCATTTCTGGTGTGCTGTTGACCTGAATTTTCGATCCATGTGCATTTTATCGCATTCCGAGAACCTTCGATTTTTTCCTCGAAAAAATCCAAGGCTAACCACTGCAATTTCGATGGGATTTCAAAGCGCTGGCCCCCCCAACTTTGACAAGCCACAGTTTCTAAACCAGGCGTCGCCCGGACATAAAACCGCCATTTCTGGTGTGCTGTTGACCTGAATTTTCGATCCATGTGCATTTTATCGCATTCGAGAACCTTCGATTTTTCCTCGAAAAAAATCCAAGGCTAACCACTGCAATTTCGATGCGATTTCAAAGCGCTGACCCCCCAACTTTGACAAGCCACAGTTTCTAAACCAGGCGTCGCCCGGACATAAAACCGCCATTTCTGGTGTGCTGTTGACCTGAATTTTCGATCCATGTGCATTTTATCGCATTCCGAGAACCTTCGATTTTTTCCTCGAATAAAATCCAAGGCTAACCACTGCAATTTCGATGGGATTTCAAAGCGCTGACCCCCCAACTTTGACAAGCCACAGTTTCTAAACCAGGCGTCGCCCGGACATAAAACCGCCATTTCTGGTGTGCTGTTGACCTGAATTTTCGATCCATGTGCATTTTATCGCATTCCGAGAACCTTCGATTTTTTCCTCGAAAAAAATCCAAGGCTAACCACTGCAATTTCGATGGGAGCTGACCCCCCAACTTTGACAAGCCACAGTTTCTAAACCAGGCGTCGCCCGGACATAAAACCGCCATTTCTGGTGTGCTGTTGACCTGAATTTTCGATCCATGTGCATTTTATCGCATTCCGAGAACCTTCGATTTTTTCCTCGAATAAAATCCAAGGCTAACCACTGCAATTTCGATGGGATTTCAAAGCGCTGACCCCCCAACTTTGACAAGCCACAGTTTCTAAACCAGGCGTCGCCCGGACATAAAACCGCCATTTCTGGTGTGCTGTTGACCTGAATTTTCGATCCATGTGCATTTTATCGCATTCCGAGAACCTTCGATTTTTTCCTCGAATAAAATCCAAGGCTAACCACTGCAATTTCGATGGGATTTCAAAGCGCTGACCCCCCAACTTTGACAAGCCACAGTTTCTAAACCAGGCGTCGCCCGGACATAAAACCGCCATTTCTGGTGTGCTGTTGACCTGAATTTTCGATCCATGTGCATTTTATCGCATTCCGAGAACCTTCGATTTTTTCCTCGAATAAAATCCAAGGCTAACCACTGCAATTTCGATGGGATTTCAAAGCGCTGACCCCCCAACTTTGACAAGCCACAGTTTCTAAACCAGGCGTCGCCCGGACATAAAACCGCCATTTCTGGTGTGCTGTTGACCTGAATTTTCGATCCATGTGCATTTTATCGCATTCCGAGAACCTTCGATTTTTTCCTCGAAAAAAATCCAAGGCTAACCACTGCAATTTCGATGCGATTTCAAAGCGCTGACCCCCCAACTTTGACAAGCCACAGTTTCTAAACCAGGCGTCGCCCGGACATAAAACCGCCATTTCTGGTGTGCTGTTGACCTGAATTTTCGATCCATGTGCATTTTATCGCATTCCGAGAACCTTCGATTTTTTCCTCGAATAAAATCCAAGGCTAACCACTGCAATTTCGATGGGATTTCAAAGCGCTGACCCCCCAACTTTGACAAGCCACAGTTTCTAAACCAGGCGTCGCCCGGACATAAAACCGCCATTTCTGGTGTGCTGTTGACCTGAATTTTCGATCCATGTGCATTTTATCGCATTCCGAGAACCTTCGATTTTTTCCTCGAATAAAATCCAAGGCTAACCACTGCAATTTCGATGGGATTTCAAAGCGCTGACCCCCCAACTTTGACAAGCCACAGTTTCTAAACCAGGCGTCGCCCGGACATAAAACCGCCATTTCTGGTGTGCTGTTGACCTGAATTTTCGATCCATGTGCATTTTATCGCATTCCGAGAACCTTCGATTTTTTCCTCGAATAAAATCCAAGGCTAACCACTGCAATTTCGATGGGATTTCAAAGCGCTGACCCCCCAACTTTGACAAGCCACAGTTTCTAAACCAGGCGTCGCCCGGACATAAAACCGCCATTTCTGGTGTGCTGTTGACCTGAATTTTCGATCCATGTGCATTTTATCGCATTCCGAGAACCTTCGATTTTTTCCTCGAATAAAATCCAAGGCTAACCACTGCAATTTCGATGCGATTTCAAAGCGCTGACCCCCCAACTTTGACAAGCCACAGTTTCTAAACCAGGCGTCGCCCGGACATAAAACCGCCATTTCTGGTGTGCTGTTGACCTGAATTTTCGATCCATGTGCATTTTATCGCATTCCGAGAACCTTCGATTTTTTCCTCGAATAAAATCCAAGGCTAACCACTGCAATTTCGATGGGATTTCAAAGCGCTGACCCCCCAACTTTGACAAGCCACAGTTTCTAAACCAGGCGTCGCCCGGACATAAAACCGCCATTTCTGGTGTGCTGTTGACCTGAATTTTCGATCCATGTGCATTTTATCGCATTCCGAGAACCTTCGATTTTTTCCTCGAAAAAAATCCAAGGCTAACCACTGCAATTTCGATGGGATTTCAAAGCGCTGACCCCCCAACTTTGACAAGCCACAGTTTCTAAACCAGGCGTCGCCCGGACATAAAACCGCCATTTCTGGTGTGCTGTTGACCTGAATTTTCGATCCATGTGCATTTTATCGCATTCCGAGAACCTTCGATTTTTTCCTCGAATAAAATCCAAGGCTAACCACTGCAATTTCGATGGGATTTCAAAGCGCTGACCCCCCAACTTTGACAAGCCACAGTTTCTAAACCAGGCGTCGCCCGGACATAAAACCGCCATTTCTGGTGTGCTGTTGACCTGAATTTTCGATCCATGTGCATTTTATCGCATTCCGAGAACCTTCGATTTTTTCCTCGAAAAAAATCCAAGGCTAACCACTGCAATTTCGATGCGATTTCAAAGCGCTGACCCCCCAACTTTGACAAGCCACAGTTTCTAAACCAGGCGTCGCCCGGACATAAAACCGCCATTTCTGGTGTGCTGTTGACCTGAATTTTCGATCCATGTGCATTTTATCGCATTCCGAGAACCTTCGATTTTTTCCTCGAAAAAAATCCAAGGCTAACCACTGCAATTTCGATGCGATTTCAAAGCGCTGACCCCCCAACTTTGACAAGCCACAGTTTCTAAACCAGGCGTCGCCCGGACATAAAACCGCCATTTCTGGTGTGCTGTTGACCTGAATTTTCGATCCATGTGCATTTTATCGCATTCCGAGAACCTTCGATTTTTTCCTCGAAAAAAATCCAAGGCTAACCACTGCAATTTCGATGGGATTTCAAAGCGCTGACCCCCCAACTTTGACAAGCCACAGTTTCTAAACCAGGCGTCGCCCGGACATAAAACCGCCATTTCTGGTGTGCTGTTGACCTGAATTTTCGATCCATGTGCATTTTATCGCATTCCGAGAACCTTCGATTTTTTCCTCGAAAAAAATCCAAGGCTAACCACTGCAATTTCGATGGGATTTCAAAGCGCTGACCCCCCAACTTTGACAAGCCACAGTTTCTAAACCAGGCGTCGCCCGGACATAAAACCGCCATTTCTGGTGTGCTGTTGACCTGAATTTTCGATCCATGTGCATTTTATCGCATTCCGAGAACCTTCGATTTTTTCCTCGAAAAAAATCCAAGGCTAACCACTGCAATTTCGATGGGATTTCAAAGCGCTGACCCCCCAACTTTGACAAGCCACAGTTTCTAAACCAGGCGTCGCCCGGACATAAAACCGCCATTTCTGGTGTGCTGTTGACCTGAATTTTCGATCCATGTGCATTTTATCGCATTCCGAGAACCTTCGATTTTTTCCTCGAATAAAATCCAAGGCTAACCACTGCAATTTCGATGGGATTTCAAAGCGCTGACCCCCCAACTTTGACAAGCCACAGTTTCTAAACCAGGCGTCGCCCGGACATAAAACCGCCATTTCTGGTGTGCTGTTGACCTGAATTTTCGATCCATGTGCATTTTATCGCATTCCGAGAACCTTCGATTTTTTCCTCGAAAAAAATCCAAGGCTAACCACTGCAATTTCGATGGGATTTCAAAGCGCTGACCCCCCAACTTTGACAAGCCACAGTTTCTAAACCAGGCGTCGCCCGGACATAAAACCGCCATTTCTGGTGTGCTGTTGACCTGAATTTTCGATCCATGTGCATTTTATCGCATTCCGAGAACCTTCGATTTTTTCCTCGAATAAAATCCAAGGCTAACCACTGCAATTTCGATGGGATTTCAAAGCGCTGACCCCCCAACTTTGACAAGCCACAGTTTCTAAACCAGGCGTCGCCCGGACATAAAACCGCCATTTCTGGTGTGCTGTTGACCTGAATTTTCGATCCATGTGCATTTTATCGCATTCCGAGAACCTTCGATTTTTTCCTCGAAAAAAATCCAAGGCTAACCACTGCAATTTCGATGCGATTTCAAAGCGCTGACCCCCCAACTTTGACAAGCCACAGTTTCTAAACCAGGCGTCGCCCGGACATAAAACCGCCATTTCTGGTGTGCTGTTGACCTGAATTTTCGATCCATGTGCATTTTATCGCATTCCGAGAACCTTCGATTTTTTCCTCGAAAAAAATCCAAGGCTAACCACTGCAATTTCGATGCGATTTCGAAGCGCTGACCCCCCAACTTTGACAAGCCACAGTTTCTAAACCAGGCGTCGCCCGGACATAAAACCGCCATTTCTGGTGTGCTGTTGACCTGAATTTTCGATCCATGTGCATTTTATCGCATTCCGAGAACCTTCGATTTTTTCCTCGAAAAAAATCCAAGGCTAACCACTGCAATTTCGATGCGATTTCAAAGCGCTGACCCCCCAACTTTGACAAGCCACAGTTTCTAAACCAGGCGTCGCCCGGACATAAAACCGCCATTTCTGGTGTGCTGTTGACCTGAATTTTCGATCCATGTGCATTTTATCGCATTCCGAGAACCTTCGATTTTTTCCTCGAAAAAAATCCAAGGCTAACCACTGCAATTTCGATGGGATTTCAAAGCGCTGACCCCCCAACTTTGACAAGCCACAGTTTCTAAACCAGGCGTCGCCCGGACATAAAACCGCCATTTCTGGTGTGCTGTTGACCTGAATTTTCGATCCATGTGCATTTTATCGCATTCCGAGAACCTTCGATTTTTTCCTCGAAAAAAATCCAAGGCTAACCACTGCAATTTCGATGCGATTTCAAAGCGCTGACCCCCCAACTTTGACAAGCCACAGTTTCTAAACCAGGCGTCGCCCGGACATAAAACCGCCATTTCTGGTGTGCTGTTGACCTGAATTTTCGATCCATGTGCATTTTATCGCATTCCGAGAACCTCCGATTTTTTCCTCGAAAAAAATCCAAGGCTAACCACTGCAATTTCGATGGGATTTCAAAGCGCTGACCCCCCAACTTTGACAAGCCACAGTTTCTAAACCAGGCGTCGCCCGGACATAAAACCGCCATTTCTGGTGTGCTGTTGACCTGAATTTTCGATCCATGTGCATTTTATCGCATTCCGAGAACCTTCGATTTTTTCCTCGAAAAAAATCCAAGGCTAACCACTGCAATTTCGATGGGATTTCAAAGCGCTGACCCCCCAACTTTGACAAGCCACAGTTTCTAAACCAGGCGTCGCCCGGACATAAAACCGCCATTTCTGGTGTGCTGTTGACCTGAATTTTCGATCCATGTGCATTTTATCGCATTCCGAGAACCTTCGATTTTTTCCCCGAAAAAAATCCAAGGCTAACCACTGCAATTTCGATGCGATTTCAAAGCGCTGACCCCCCAACTTTGACAAGCCACAGTTTCTAAACCAGGCGTCGCCCGGACATAAAACCGCCATTTCTGGTGTGCTGTTGACCTGAATTTTCGATCCATGTGCATTTTATCGCATTCCGAGAACCTTCGATTTTTTCCTCGAAAAAAATCCAAGGCTAACCACTGCAATTTCGATGGGATTTCAAAGCGCTGACCCCCCAACTTTGACAAGCCACAGTTTCTAAACCAGGCGTCGCCCGGACATAAAACCGCCATTTCTGGTGTGCTGTTGACCTGAATTTTCGATCCATGTGCATTTTATCGCATTCCGAGAACCTTCGATTTTTTCCTCGAAAAAAATCCAAGGCTAACCACTGCAATTTCGATGGGATTTCAAAGCGCTGACCCCCCAACTTTGACAAGCCACAGTTTCTAAACCAGGCGTCGCCCGGACATAAAACCGCCATTTCTGGTGTGCTGTTGACCTGAATTTTCGATCCATGTGCATTTTATCGCATTCCGGGAACCTTCGATTTTTTCCTCGAAAAAAATCCAAGGCTAACCACTGCAATTTCGATGCGATTTCAAAGCGCTGACCCCCCAACTTTGACAAGCCACAGTTTCTAAACCAGGCGTCGCCCGGACATAAAACCGCCATTTCTGGTGTGCTGTTGACCTGAATTTTCGATCCATGTGCATTTTATCGCATTCCGAGAACCTTCGATTTTTTCCTCGAAAAAAATCCAAGGCTAACCACTGCAATTTCGATGCGATTTCAAAGCGCTGACCCCCCAACTTTGACAAGCCACAGTTTCTAAACCAGGCGTCGCCCGGACATAAAACCGCCATTTCTGGTGTGCTGTTGACCTGAATTTTCGATCCATGTGCATTTTATCGCATTCCGAGAACCTTCGATTTTTTCCTCGAAAAAAATCCAAGGCTAACCACTGCAATTTCGATGGGATTTCAAAGCGCTGACCCCCCAACTTTGACAAGCCACAGTTTCTAAACCAGGCGTCGCCCGGACATAAAACCGCCATTTCTGGTGTGCTGTTGACCTGAATTTTCGATCCATGTGCATTTTATCGCATTCCGAGAACCTTCGATTTTTTCCTCGAAAAAATCCAAGGCTAACCACTGCAATTTCGATGGGATTTCAAAGCGCTGACCCCCCAACTTTGACAAGCCACAGTTTCTAAACCAGGCGTCGCCCGGACATAAAACCGCCATTTCTGGTGTGCTGTTGACCTGAATTTTCGATCCATGTGCATTTTATCGCATTCCGAGAACCTTCGATTTTTTCCTCGAAAAAAATCCAAGGCTAACCACTGCAATTTCGATGGGATTTCAAAGCGCTGACCCCCCAACTTTGACAAGCCACAGTTTCTAAACCAGGCGTCGCCCGGACATAAAACCGCCATTTCTGGTGTGCTGTTGACCTGAATTTTCGATCCATGTGCATTTTATCGCATTCCGAGAACCTTCGATTTTTTCCTCGAAAAAAATCCAAGGCTAACCACTGCAATTTCGATGCGATTTCAAAGCGCTAACCCCCCAACTTTGACAAGCCACAGTTTCTAAACCAGGCGTCGCCCGGACATAAAACCGCCATTTCTGCTGTGCTTTTACGTGAGTTGAGGTGAATGCATTCCGACGAGATTCTCAAATCTCCCAGACTCAACAACAACTGCTCTCCAAAAATTTTCCACACCAAAGCGCAGACGAAGAACCTGCGAATCTACCCTCAGCCAAGGCCGGTTGTATTGCTTTATCACACCCGCGAGTGAGTGCCTCGTTACTTAAGCCTCCTCGATAAGCCAATCGCTATCTCCGTGGGGAGTTGTAAATCAGAACCTCCCAAGATAAGCTCCCGTCCAATGGTTACTCATCCCAAGGCGTGATCTCAGCGTCGATCCAATTGCATTGGAATGCCGAACCCAGCACAAAGGTGACCAAGGAATTCCCTCGGCATGAGTCTCGGTCTCGTTGTGGGCGTCTCGCATCACCGCCAACAAGGAGACTTCTGCAGAAATTCACGATTACCCCACCAGAGGCAGAGGTACAGGCCCGCCTTATCGTTCGGCTGAGTCGTGCAATGCGACGCTTATCGCGCTTCGCGATAAAGCCGTCACCCGAGCACAGAGGGTGACGAACGAAAATAGAAAGTGATTGATGGCGTGATGGGTATCCGCTGGAATCGTGGCAAAACTGTCAATTGTATCGGAGAACAACACCAACTTCTGACAGCCGTGATCGAGGACTCAAGAGCACGGGTCCAATTGGAATGCGTGGTCGTCGCTGATGGTATCGCCATCTGCTATCACCGACTGGAAGCATGATGGAGGTTTGTGTACGCGATGATAATGGGATTCCCCACGATTGACGCAGGGAAGGCGTCAATTATGTGGATATCTTTGAAGTGGGTGGGTGATGGGTTCTAGTTATCGTCGCGATTGGTGGTTGAGAGGGGAATTGTCTCAAGGCCATCATGAGGAGGCTCGTGTGGTGAGGTGTGCGTTGTGAAGATCGGAGGATTTTTGGGAAGATCGGAGGATCCTTGAGAAGATCGGAGGGTCTTTGGCAAGATCGGAGGATCTTTGGGGAGATCGGAGGATCTTTGGGAAGATCGGAGGGTCTTTGGAAAGACCGGAGGGTCTTTGGGAAGATCGGAGGGTCTTTGGGAAGATCGGAGGATCTTTGGGAAGATCGGAGGATCTTTGGGAAGATCGGGGGATCTTCGGGAAGATCGGAGGATCTTTGGGGAGATCAGAGGATCTTTGTAAAGATCAGGGGATTGTTGTGAAGATCGTTGTGCACATCAGATGATCACTGATCGTCAACTTAGAAACATGTTTCCAATTTGTTCACCCTCTGCTCGAATTAGCACCCAAAACTATGTCGAATTTCTGGTGGAATTCAAAAACCACTCGCTGACATCAGCTCTCACCACATTCTCCCACAGATTCAGTCTCTGTGTCACCCCTGGCGTCCACTTTTTGTCAAAAATATTGAAGAGAACTACGAAAAGAGCAACTTCGCCGCTCTTTTCAAAGCACAGAGGTACAGTGCCTCATGCCGTCTCAATCTCTCGATGACTCATCCCCCAAACTTCTCCTAGATCCGTGGTGGGGGGATCTTCATGCTCAAATCGCCCTTGAAACTGACAAACTTCAGCAACCCGCTGACTCACCGTTCCGAGCTTCATAGCTTCACTCAGTAATTAACAATTCGACACCCTAGCTCAAAGATTTCGCTTGCCTCCACCTCGAACCGGTAGCATCTGGTCACGCGGATCCCGTGATGTTCCGTCAATTATCGCCTCCCCGTTCGCTGCCATTCTGCCACTCTGAACTCGAAGCCACCGAATTTGTATTTTTCCATCTCAAGCGAAACCCCCAAAAAAATATTTTCATAATCAATCAAAGTCCACTGGCCAATGCAGCACCCCCAGCCTCACGTTCGCCGCAGTCACCTGATGCCCTGTGGCCGCACCACCCTCTCGCCGCATGGCGAAATGTAGACTCAATTGATTAGACAAATTTGAACTTCGCCGTGCCGCGTTTTGAGAAACCTGAAGAAATCGAACGAACAACCGCGCAACGAATTGTCCGCTACTCGCTCTCGGCAGGCGGTGATGTCGCCGAAATCCAGGAGGGAAGCTCAAGAGTGTGCGAAAATATCACGCAATTCGCAGTATCTCTGAATCTGTGCACAGATAACAGTGCATTCCAAGGAGCTGGTTGTTTGATCAGTCAATCAACACCGTGTCGAGCAGTAGCGTGCGACAGATACACGAGCGCGGCAGCAGTGACAAGCAGATAAAAGCGACGGGTATCTGCAGATAGATTGGTTGTAAATTAATGCGAAATACTTGTCAGCGAGTGAGTCTGATTTGACAGCTCGTAAGATCCGCTGACAAGGGAAGACTCGATTGAGAGGGGAGCGATGAGTTTGACAGTTTTTGTTAAGGCGACTCATAAGCTGCGGTGATATACAGGGGGGAAGTTGCAAAACGATTTTGGGGCGATCACCGGGCCTGATGGCAGTTGTCAGACGGGGATGATGGGGTGTTGACGGCCGCTATCGCGGGGATCAATGTGGCAGAACTTGTTTTTGATTCGGTTTCCTGTTGTAAAGTTTATGGTAGACGAAGTATTACCCTCATCCGGGTCAAAGGACGGAGATGGAGATCGATTAACGAGATGCAGGGTGATCATGTCAGGCGCGAAAGGTTTGAGCTTAAAACTTGTCAGTGAATTCAAGGGATTTGGTGAAATGTAAGTCCTAAACTACACTTCTCTTTGAAAGGTACACTTCATCCCTCATCCGGGTCTAAGAACCAATTGGAGATCGTTTAACGAGCCGCACGCTGATCTTCAACGGCAGGTGCTGATGGTGTGAGCTTAAAACTTGTCAGCAACTTTAATGGAGTTTTGTGAAATGTCAGCCCTAAACTATGCTTCTCTTTGAAAAGAATTCTTCAGCAAGATCAGTGGAAAACTTAGATCACGATCCTGTTGCGCCCTAGATCGTCATTAGCAGCAAAAACGAAGAGTGAGAATCGGATGATCATTGCAAAGATTCGAGGTTCGTTGTGAAAAAAAGGGAAAACCTCGTGAAGATCAGGGGGCAGTTCTGGGGTTCAGCCTATCCTTTTGAGGATTACATGATGAAAATTAGTTGGGATCCTTTTGCACATTAAATTGGTGTTACAAAGGGGTTGAGGATCGGATGATTGTTTCAAACATTCGAGTCTCGTTGTAAAGAAGGGAAAACTTTGTGACGACCAGGGGATAGTTCTGGTGTTCAGATGATCTTTTTGAGGATCGCGTGATGAAAATTAGATCGGGATCTCGGGACCCTTTTGCTCACTAAATCGCCGTTAGAAAGGTGTTGAGGATCGGATGATCTTCGAGGATCATTGTGAAAGAACGGGAAAATCTTGTGAAGATCAGCGGACAGTTCTGGGGATCAGATGATCTTGTTGAGGATCACATGATGAAAATCAGATCAGGATCCTTTTGCACCCTAAATCGCCGTTAGAAAATTGTAGAGGATCAGGCGATCTTTGCAATGATTCGAGAATTAGATTATCTGTGCAAAGTTTCGAGTATCGTTGTGGACAAAGGAAAAAAGGATAGTTCTCAGGATCGCATGATGAAGCTCAGGCGATTGTCTTGAAGATCAGAGGATCAATTTAAGGCAAGCAGGCTAATTTGCTCACCAGGCTTATCATTTGTGAGAAAGACTTCACTGAAATCTGCTCAAAATTAGGCTGAGGCACAAGCTGATTAAAGGGGAACTGAAACACTGATCGTTCAGACTGATCGCTAACCCTGTCAGTTGACGTCACTGATCTTGACTTTCAACCCCCGTCCAGCCTATCAACTGATCTGCCAATTTCTTGCTCAGCTTGACACACAGCAAATCCGGGAAACAAATGAAGTCTAGTCCTCACTGATCACTGATCAGCCTGCTATGTCAATGTTTGCTTTTCGTTGCAACTGAACAATAGCCAAGGGCGAGCATCAAACATCTGTATCCACCCCTGTCCCCACACCCACCTGCAGCCATCGCAGAGATCACCCTCCGATCAGTTAGAAGGGAGAAGAGAGGGCCGTAGCTAACACCCGATCACATATGGAACACTCAGCGTCGATCTCGTATTTACTCTTGGATTCGTGCTAAAAGCGTTTCAAGAAGGCCACCGAACAAAGTAACCAATTACCACCCCATCCACACACGAGTATCTGTATCCTCCCCCCCACCAATTCACACACTCCCCGAGTACGAGCTTCGATATATTTCTTAGGCCCCCATGCGACCGTTTGTGTGTGTCCCGTGCACGTATTCAGTTTTGTTTACAAATTTAATTATTAGTGTTTTTCTCGAATTGGAAATCAAGTTGTCGCCGGGGTGGTGTTGTTGTTGTTGTTATCAGCGATTCAGCCAGCAAGTCAGGCAGCCAGGCAGGCAGGCAGCAGCACCGCGCAGTTCGCGCGCAGTAGTCTTGTGCGCCAGCGGCGATTTGACTGAATCCGCAGTCTTATTAACAAAATGACTGAGTCGTGTAGTAGACGTGCTTGACTGTGATTTCTTTCGTTTTCTCATTTTTTTTTTGTTGTTGTTGTCTTTTATCGGCTGTGCGATAATTGTGAAGATACGCTACGTACCCGTGTGGACAGATACACAATCGATATATTCCGTGAGTACCAAAAAAAAAAAACAATCGAAGCCGAGTTAACGCGATCGCGCCGCGAACTATGGATCAAGTTGCCCTGTACCAGGACAACAACAGCATTGAGACGCCGACCAATGACACCCCGCAGAACTACACGATCCTGATCAGTAAGCTGGAGCAGCTGGCTCTGGGCCTGAACACCGATCTGGAGAATCTGGCGAATTTGGGCAAGAAGCACCTCGCGATCACATTCAATGAGGACGTGAACAGCGGCGAAGACATTAGCGGGGAGTACATCACAGCGACTGGTGTCCATCGGGCGGCCGGCAGCAGTGACACGCCGGGCGTGAGTCGAATGCCGAATGGAATGACTGAAGCCGAGTACAATCGCGTGGTCAGCGACATCTGGATCGGTGTCATTTTGACGCTGCTCATCGTGACCGTGATCTTCTTCATTTGCTCGTGCTTCCTGTACCACAAGTTCCAGCAGTGGAAGAACTCATGTAAGTACAAGAACCTTGTCGGAGTCCGGAGTCCGGAGCGAGTGGACTTTGGATCCGCTGTTAATGTCGCGAGTAATTGATGCTAATTTGTGGATAATTAATTAGTGCGGGGGGGGGGGGAAGGATGAGCAGCTGCAGAACGGGTTGACGAGTGATTCTTGGGTGGCAGGTTTGTGTGTGTTGTCAGTTTTGATGAAAACCAGAACACTGAAGCTGATAACCGCCGATGAGAGGGTGCTTGAGGTTGAAGTGGTGCTTGTGCTACTAGGGAAATTCCACTGGTAATCTTCTAGACACTGTGCTTCACAAGATGCAACAGAACGTCGAGAAGGGGCTCTTCTGATGGAGTCTAGTCGTGGCCAGGGATCTCTCGTGGGATTCACCTTCAGCCCTCTAGGGATCCCGTCCAATTTGCGTGGCATTTGACGGGGAATGTCAGGCGGCATTGAATTCGAAGACAGACCTTTTTTTACAGCGCCCCTCTTGAGTCACTGACAACACTCAGAAGGCAAAACGGTCATGAGAAGATTATCAGACTTATCCACTCGCAGTCGGCATAAAAATATAGGTCCCGTCCACTCGTGAGAGAAGAATAGCGGCTGTTGTAGAAAGACCTCCGCCGATCTTGTCGTTAAGTTTCTTGATCTCGGCGGGGGCATAGGATCTTATCGTTAACCTTACAGATCTCTGTGGAGGCCTAGATCTGGTCGTAAGTCTTACAGTTCCGGAAGAAGCCTAGAACTTGTCGTTTACCCTACAGATCTCGGTGAAGATCAGGCCTCCGCTTATCTGGTCGATAACCTTACAGATCTTGTCCTCTTTCGGAGGCGTCGGAATCTCCAATGATCGAGGCAACGAGTGAGGAAACTGACGTCAAGATCGTTGAAGCAAGGTGATCGTGACGTCAAGATCAGTAGGGATTGAGACGACAGGCTTCATTTACTTCCCTGATTCTCTGGATCTCAGACTAAGCAAGAAACTGGCAGATCAGTTGACTGTCTGGACGGGGATTGAAAGTGAAGATCAGCGTGATCAATCGGTAGGGTACGCGATCAGGCTACACAATTGACGTTCCGACGCCGAAGTCAGTAGACGTAGCGACGTCAATAATGTAACGGATCCTGGTCTTGGATCATAAATTTTCTATCAGGATCGAAGAACCAATGATCTACCAGGGGGATCAACGCCAAGATCGGTCATAGGATCGACATGGAGATCAACGCCGAGATCTTTCTTAGAAACGACGCGAAGATCGTTCAGAGGATCGACGTGGAGATCGACGTCGAGATCTTTCTTAGAAACGACGCGAAGATCGTTCAGAGGATCGACGTGGAGATCGACGCCGAGATCTTTCTTAGGAACGACGCGAAGATCGTTCAGAGGATCGACGTGGAGATCGACGCCGATCGGTCGGAGGATCGAAGTGGAGATTGATGACGAAATGTTTCTTATGAACGTTGCGAAGATCGTTCAAAGGATTAACACGGAGATCGTTCCAATGATCTACCAGCCAGGGAAAGATCCCCGAGATCACCCTGATCCCACTCAGATTGCACCCGAAATTCTAAAAATCTTAAATACTTAGCAGATTAATCTGTTTAGTGAACCCTAGACAAAAGAGTATCGAAAACTTAGAGCATCATTAGAGCATTCCTTCCGACGCAATTTGGAATTTAACGAACTCAATTCAAATCCAGTTTTTCAAGCTCAACCCGTTCACGATATCGGACTAGATCTCCATCCAGACACACCCCGCTTCGCGATTTCCTCCTGGGCGTAAACAACCCCCACCCGACTTACGTTCATGACGTTCCCATTCAAACATTTCACAAATCATTCAGTCAATGTCATCAAGATGGAACTGCTGCTTCTGTACAAAGAAAAACATGACGCCTCCAAGCCCCCCAGCGGCATACTCAATTAAGCCTCGCTGTCAAGTAATTCAATCTCGAATCGCACATGTAATTTGAATTCTTACACCGTCCGCCTCACGGTGATGCCCTCCTCCTCCACCACCGCCATCGCCGCCAATCCATCAAACCAGAACTCGATCAATTTAAATACGAATTATTGCACATTACACGATCGGAATACTCAACCGCCCGCCTTACGTCATCTATTTGTGTCTTTAGCCTTCTGTCACCAGCGACGCCGCCGCACTGTTGTTCGTCGGGCGGTTGCTGGTCTATCATAAAGATAACCGAAAAAAACTTTACGGCTGTCATCTCCGTTGTAAGGCATTAATCCAGTTGTCAATTCTGAGATTTCATTGCACGTCAAAGGCCTCGCGCACATCCTCGAGGTTACAAACACTCGACAGCCGATGGCACGTGATGTGCCAGCGGAGTGAGCCGCTCACCGACGCAAGCGCTAATGAATGAAATTTCATATTTGGAAGTCCTATTGATTTGGGGCTCGCAGATACGATAGATGAGATTCATTTATTTCGTGGAAACTGGTTGTCAGGTGTGACGTGAGAGCGCTGCTAGGCGAACCTGCGATGGCGATGATGGCCGTGTTTTATTGACAGAAGTCATTTGCACGACTCTACGGAGTTGTGGAATGTTTTGCGTTGTTTTTCGATTTGTTTTGTGCTTTGTTTTTAACGGAATTCGCTTGAAGGCGAATAGAGAGACGCGAATGGGAAATTAATTCAACGAAAGGGGCGTGTGTTTGTTTTGATCGCATCCCGACGAGGGTTGATCGAGAGCTTCGGAGCTGACTTTGTGAAGCGGTTCCGTAAAGCTTCCGGTTCTACCCACGGTGTTGACGTGTTTTTGCGTTAATTTTAAGCCGGGGGGCTTTGATTATGCGACGATTGACTCATCTGTCCAGTGGTTTGACCAGAGGCTGGAAGAACAGGTGACATTTGAGACTAACAAAACGGCTTGAAGATCATTTTGACGATCGATTTGAAGACCGATCGAAGGATCGACGACGAGATTGCTCTGGAAATCGATTGGGGACTGTCCAAAGAAATTGCAAGGGTCGCGAGATCAGAATGGACAAGGATAACGTTTCAAGAATCAACGTGGTCATTGTTGAGGGGATCGACGCAAACATTTTTCAAGGGATTGACGTGAAGATCGACTCCAAGATCCTTTTTAGAAACGATACGAAGATCTTTCAGAGGATCGGTGCGCACGTTCTTTCTTAGGAACGACGCGAAGATCGTTCAATGGATCGACGTGGAGATTGACGCCGAGATCTTTCTCAGAAACGGTGCGAAGATTGTTCAGAGGATCAGTGCACACGATCGTTCTGAGGATCAACGCGAATATCGTTCGTAGGATCCGTGCAAACAATCATTCTGAGGATCAACGCGAAGATTGCTTTGGGAATCGATGAGTGGATCGCGAGCTTAGAATCCACATAGGAACGATATCCAAGGATCGACGCGATTATTGTTCAGACGATTCACGTGGAGGTTGAACGATCTTCGCATCGTTCCTAAGAAAGATCTCGGCGTCCACGTTGATCCTCTGAACGATGCCTTGCAAGGACTCTCTGATCGATCTTCACGTTGATCCTCACAACGACCCTTTGCACGGATCTTCAGAACGATCGTTTGAATTGAGCCTCGCATCGTTCCTAAGAAAGATCTTGGCTTCCTTGCAGGGGATCGATCAAAGGATCGACGTGGAGATCGACGCCGAGATCGGTCAGAGGATCCTTCCAAAGGATTGTTAAAAGGTTCGTCGTGGAGATCGACGATGAGATCTTTCTTAGGCATGATCCGACGATCGTCCAGAGAATCAGTGCCAAGATTGAACGCGATCGTTCAGAGGATCAGGGCACACGATCGTTTTGAGTATCAACACGAAAATCGTTCAAAGGACCCGTGCAAACGATCGCACTGAGGATCAACACAGAGATCGTTCAGAGGATCATCGCCAAGATTGGTTAGAGGTTCGACGTGGAGATCAACGCCGAGATTTTTCTTAGGAACGTTGCGAAGATCGCTCAAATGATCAGTGCAAAACGATCGTTTAGACGATCAACGCGAAGATCGCTTAAAAAATTCACGCAGAGATCGCTTAGAGATGAAGAATCATTTGTTTACACACTCGACATAAATAATGACGCCTCAGAATAATGATCCAATCACGACGTATCGTATTCATAGTACCCCCCCAAGTGTTTTGTCGTACATGGCCCTCTTTAAAAATCCCAAACCCGTTTCAAATAATTCATCATTAGTCGACCGCCAAAGTGTCACATTGAACCTGCTCGCTGTGAAGCGTTGTCAAAACTCAACCAGTAACCCATCTAACACCTCTAAATCCCCGAGAAGGATACAAATCTCGCCCGATCACAAAAACACAACGCAAGCGAACCAGTTCGCCCGGCTTGCAAATTAAATCAATAATTATCGACAAAGTGACATCGATTAGCCGAGTAGTGGCGAGCTTTCTTCTTCTCCTCAATCACATTATAACCATTAATCAGTCGGCGAATTTACGATCGGATTTCATCATGAATTTCGAATGTTTCACGTGGGGATCGGTTTCACGAACCCACCCCGGGGATGCGAGATGCGGCGATTCGCGGTGAGACCATCCGGAGACAGTCAGAAGATTGCTGACTGATCGCACGGAGCGAGCAAACGAGACCGGATGTGCTGTCAATAGACTCTAAATCCGTTCAATGACAGATGGGCTTGTGTCAATTTTTTGCAAATGGTTTCAATGACATCACTTTATGACACGCAATGAATGCGGTGTGTTTTGTTGGCGGAGAAATATTTGAATACTTGTCCTCTTTTTCGGTCTGTCTGATGGGTTCTCGATCGTAAACTTGTTGTTGCTCCTTTCTGCAGACGTGTTTGTTGTTGTTGCTGTGAGCGAAATGTCAATATTTTACCGAAATCAAATGAATAAATATTTGACACCTGACACTGCTGCGATATGATGCGGGTCATTAATTAACTGGAGACGAGGGTCGGGGCTTCGATTGTTTTTGAAGGCGAGTGTCAACGTGCGGGGGCTTTCGATTGTTTTTGAAGGGGAATGTCAACAGCAGGTGATTCCGTTTTTTTGGGAACTCGTGAGCTCAATTAACAAACAGCCGCGAATTTTGTTGACATCTAGACGGTGGGTCGACAGAGGAATTTTTGGCATTCTTTTGACAGATGGTGACAGATGCGAGGAATCGATGGAGAATTTCGGTCATGATCATGAATTTAGAACGAAGTGAGTCAGTGTCAGAAGTGGAATTCTAGATCAAGCGCGATGAGGAGGCCGATGGAACAATGGAGTTGATTGCAAATTTGACAAGCAGACGGAATGCTGTCAGTTCTTCTGAAGGTTCACGCGAAGATCGTTCAGGGGATCAATCGATCGTGGGGATTTTTTTTTGTTTTCGGAGGATTTTTGAGACACTACTGGAGCACTCAGACTCAAAATTGGTCCATTGTACTGACAGGTAGCAACCTACTCCAGTGCCGTTAATTTCATTCCAACGGCAAATGGTGACTGGATCAGACTCGATTTCACTGGGATTCGAACCTGGGAGCCCCCTAACTTGGGGCAGGCACTTAACCAACTGCGCCACCCAATCGCGATCGAGGGGATTGTCGTGGGAAATGGAACACACAGCCAGCCCCGTCCACCCACCTTTCAATTTAATCGATTTGAGTTCATTTGCAAATCGTCGAAGTCAATTTCCGCTCATTATTACTAAACCTCCACCAATTTGACATCAATCCCGTCCGCAAATCCGCGCCCCCTAGACCGACGGATAATGCGAAAACCGCATTTTCCGACAGAACTGCATTAAAATTAATTCCCAGCCCCGACCCGGTGACAGGTCGAAGCCAAATATTTTCGCTAAATAAAACTTTATTAGAGACAATTTCGGAATCCATTCAGGAAATTCGCAACCCCTCCCGACGAAACCAACCAACCCTCCCCCGTCCAGGACGGGGATAAAAATCATTTTAATTTAATAAACTAATTATTGGCGAACGTCATTTGAAATGAAGTCCTCTCACGCCGTTCCGCGTGGCCCCTCTCTGGATGCATCCACTGTGTGTCTGTCTGCGTGTGTGTGGAGAGTATGTGAGGGGGGACACCACAGCAATGCGCCACACACTCCACCCGCCCAGTGGTTGAATACAAAAAAAAAAGTCTAAATGAAGACATAAAATGGTTTTTATGACCGTTGAGCGGACCATTAAACGTCAGATCCATTGTGTGAGAGGCGACTGTGACGGTGGAAGTGGAAGAAAGCATTCCGCGCGCGGACTCTACGAGAGTTGAAACGAAAATTTTTACGATCTTACAGTTCCGTGCATCGAAGGGAATATGCAACTCATCAGCGCGATAAGTCAAACCGCCCTCCATTCATTCACACACCGCAACTGACACACAGAAGAGGGTTTAATGACCCCACGCCTCGCCCGATAACAGATGGCGTGCAGTCGCCGATAGAGCGAATTTTTGTTTCCGCTCATTAAAGCCTTTTTTTTCGGTTTTTGATTGAAAGTTCTGTGAGCCGTGGCAGGCTCATTAGGGGTCCTTCTTGGATACAAGCGGACACATGCACACACGGGGGTTGTGTCAATTAAGCGGCGTGAATGGAGGAAATCCTTTCCTGACCCGACGTGGTGTTGGTCATTTGTTAAATCTCTGACACTGGCCATCCACGCAATTTGCTGATTAGTAGCCAGTCCGTGGCTTGGATTTGAGGCTGGCAAAGGGATGGGTGGCTGGCGAAGGGTGGGTGGCTGATTCAATTGACACCCTGTGTGTGTGCGCGCGTGGTTTACCGTGTAAATTACATTGGGTTTGGCATCACCCGTGGGCGGCTCATTCGCTTCTAGTCCTTCTCCTGGAGGATGGGGTTGTGTCGGTCTTTCGTCCTGCTCGCGGAGGGAGGATGGTGGGCTCATTCGCTCCTAGTCCTTCGCCCTGCTCTCCGAAGGAGGAGGAGGGCTTGTGTCGGTCCTTCGTCCTGCTCGC
This sequence comes from Myathropa florea, assembly GCA_930367185.1. Classification (NCBI taxonomy): domain Eukaryota; kingdom Metazoa; phylum Arthropoda; class Insecta; order Diptera; family Syrphidae; genus Myathropa; species Myathropa florea. The sequence goes on along the minus strand of OV884005.1, from coordinate 41,686,704 downwards.
CGGAGGGGGATGGTGGGCTCATTCGCTTCTAGTCCTTCGTCCTGCTTGCCGGAGGATGGGGTTGTTGTCGAGGCCCATTTAGAAAGGTGTCGGAGGCTTGTTGGGTTAATTGCGGGGCAAGGCAGTTTGACACTAACGAGGTGTAGGATGAAATGAGTTCGTGGCATTAATCAAATCAACGGCGCGCGAGGGCTGATGAGTTTTAAAATAGAGAATCGCATTTTGTGCCGAGGGTGGCGTGCAATGCAAGAATATCTGGCATACATTTAGGCGACTGTCAGTGGATTGGATTTCCATGTGATCGAGACGAGCTGTGTTTGAACAGAAGGTCTCGTTCGAAGCGGAATAATTCTCGATTGAAAAGCTGCTAATTGTGGGCGTCAACAGCGTGAGGGAATGTCTTAAGTGGTTATGCTAATAGAATGCGGATAATTAGATCGAGTGAATGACGGTGGCAAACAATTGATTGGAAGCAAGGTCACGAGCTTGATGCTATTTCTGGAGAGACCCTAAAGACGGAGTGCTTGCTGAATGACAGTGGCAAGCAATTGATTGGAAGCAAGCTCACGAGCTTGTCGCTATTTCTGGAGAGACCCTAAAGACGGAGTGCTTGTCGAATGACAGTGACAGTAGCTTAATGCTATTTCTGGTGAGACCATAAAGACGGAGTGCTTGTTGAATGACGGTGGCCAACAATTGATTGGAAGCAAGGCCACGAGCTTGTCGCTATTTCTGAAGAGACACTAAAGACGGAGCGACAAAAATGTATCATCACATTTTTCGAAGCGTCCAAGTGGAGGATTGTAAACCTGAACACAATCAGAGCACATCCTGCTCCTCCTTGCTGCACAGACGTCTCCTCTCATGTCTCGTCTCTGTCATGTGCGTCAATGCCTTTCCAAAAGATCCCCTGTATTCGCGCTCAGCATTCAAACGAAGGCTTCACAGCGGCACACCCAAAAATAGATCTCCGATTCATTGCCCGTATCGATCTAAAGCACCAACAGTTCGTGTGAATTTCATCACAAAACCCGACTTCGCCGCCATACGTCAATGCTTCAGACGCCAACTGCGCTCGCCTGACGCTCGACTTCGATGAACAGGAATCTCCAAATGAACAGGAACCTCCATTCCGCTAGATGTCGTACAAAACTTGACCAGTTTTGTCGTCACGCACGATGACGAAAATCCAGGGTTAAAGGGTGTCATCCTCCCCACCGTCGCCGCCGATTTGTGAAGACCATGTGTCATCCTCCCCTCCGTCACCGCCAAATCTCTGAACTCAAAAATAAACTTTCCGCAAAATCAAAATCGTTCCCCCGATAAGTGAACATTAAACTCAGCTCTTTCGCTGAGTCGTGGTCTTTCGCCCCCTCTTTCGCCGCTCATTCGTTCTTTTATTGTTCAAACAAACCGGAATCGCGGCACACTCGATCGAGCCACAAAACAGAACGAATAACACAGCAGCGAAAGCTGGAAACACCAAGAGACGCCGACAAGCACGCGAAGCACAGAAGAAAAAAAAGAACAAGTATACGTAACGTTGACCCGTCGCCGTCGTTGCCGTCGTTGCCGCTCGCGTGTGTGAGGGTGATTCGTTAATCATCTGAGGCGTATGTGAGCTTTTTGTGTCTTTCGCTTCCCTCTTCTGTGGAGCCGTTGATCAGGCGATCGTTTACCGCACAGTTATACACTCGCTTCAGCGGTGGATTTTGTCGAAAAAACTTATTTTCGTTTCTGCCTTTTTCTGCAGTTTCCTGACAAAATGGTACAGTTGCCGTTTTCGACTACGGACGTGTTTATTGGGTATTTTTAAAATGAAATCTAATTTTAAGTCAATTTGCAGCGAGAAACGGCTTTAATTGAGTTCCTACGTTCGCACCCACCTGTAGGAGGTTTCACAGGGAACACGTGTGCGTTGAATCATCGACGGATGATGGGAATTTTTGTTGATTTTGAGATCTGCCGGGTGGAGTAAATCAAATTGGGAATGCGGCGAGGAGTGGCTGTGAAGGCGTATCCCCCCAGCGAAAGATGAACTGATCTCACGTTTGCTGCTGAATGAATCACAGTCTTCTTTGAGTTTCGATGAGGCAGTGGACAGATTCTTAGTGTGGAGCTGAATCTGATTGATCGACCGTCGAATTCAAGGTTATGTTCAATGAAGCAACAAAAGTCGAGTCCCACAACAAGCGCTTCTCGGTATTCCTCAGCAGTCACATGAGACAACAGCCTCTGGAGTCACTACAGTCTCTGCGCCTTTCCACTAAATCCCACCACTACCCTCCTCAAGTCATTCTAGATTCACACCCGACGTCGAGACAACGTTTTCGGCCCCAAATCGGATTTCAACTCGTCGCTTATCGTGCTTTGACTAGAATTCCCTTCCCTCGTCGCTTTCCCCTAAATCCCATCACTGCACCAAATTGTCTGCGCCTTCCGCCAAATCACATCACAGCCCTCCTCAAGTCATTCTAGATTCACACCCGACGTCGAGACAACGTTTTCGGCCCCAAATCGGATCTGAACTCCTGCATTAACCAGAATTCCCTTCCATCGTCTCCCTTGCCCATTCAAAAAGCAAAGCTAACCACATTCTGAAACTGACTTATGACAATGAAGCACCTCGAAACCACGCCGATCATCTCCCAGAAGGCATCCCTCTTCAGATGCTTCCATCAGCCAGTCGCTTACCAAGTCGGTGTCAGCTATTTCCCCATCGTCCCTCTGGAAAAACACTCGGTTAGTAAACTGAGCTACAGCTCAGACATCGCCTGGAAATCCTTCTTCGTCCGCATGACTCTCTGCAGAAACACTCGATCGATGTCAGCAGTCACCTGAAAATCCTCAAAAACCCCCCCAAAAAGATCAAAAAGAAACCACACAACTCCCTCTCTCAAAACACAGTTCAAGTTCAATAAAAAAAAGTCAATTTTTTGCCTTTATTCAGTCGCAAAAGCGACGATCTGGAAGTTCCTAAACAATTAGTCTTAAGAAAGCATTAATTCGAGTGTCTTTTCAATAATCTTTGCACCTCCCGTCCCGCAGCGGACTAGAGCACGCACATACATAACCTAACTTAGCCTAGGGGCGAGAATATCTTTTCGATTTAAGTCTATCAAGCGAGTGTGAGTATGGAGCTTATGGATCGGTGCGCGTCAATTGGTTGTGACTTCTGGCGCGTCCGTCAGCGCCGGTGGCAACGGCTTCTTTTCGTCGGCAGATGGGTTGCTGTGTAGTCGGGCGATGTGCTTGCGAAGAGTGCCCTTTGAGGAGTATGACTTGGGGCAGAAGTCACAAGTGAATGATTTGCTCGATTTCTTGGCGGGTTTTGTGAGTTTTTTGCTCTTGATATCTTCATCGGCGACGGTGGCGGCGTCATTGCGCAACAGCGGGTCCATGTGGCGCTTCTGGATGTGTCGACGGACGTGCACCTTGGCCGAGTAGCCCCGGCCGCAGATCTCGCATTTGAACGCCTTCTCGCCGGTGTGCGTGCGGTGGTGGACGCGCTTGTCGATCTTCCTGAGGAAACGCTTGTCGCAGTAGTCGCACTTGAATTGCTTGTCGCCCTCGTGGACCCGTCGGTGGATGATGAGGTTCTGATTGGCACGGAATGAGAGATTACACATCTGGCACTTGAACGGACGTTCGTCGGAATGGATGCGGAGGTGGGTTTTGAGATCGCTGCTGCGGACGAAGGCCTTGCCGCACTCCTTGCAGGCGTAGCGTTTGTCGCCGTTGTGGTGACGCTGGTGCAGGGAGTAGTCCTGCCGCGTGGCGAGACCCAGCCCGCATATTTCGCAGATGAACGCCTTCTCCGAACGATGGCGCAGCTGGTGTTCTGTCATGCGGAGCTTGATGCGGAATGATTTGCCACACTCGCCGCACTTGAAGGGCTTCTCGCCGGTGTGCAGCCGGATGTGTTCCACCAGGCGGGAGCGTTTGCTGAACGTCTTGGGGCAGTCCTTGCACGTAAGCAGAGTGGCTGTGGTCTCATCCTTGCAGAAGTAGTCTTTGATCGATTTTGTTTGCCGGTTCGTCCGCCGTTGCTTTCGGTTCTCCTTGAGCACCTTCTTCTCCTTGGCCGCAGCTGCGGCGGCTGCTGCTACTGCCAGGTTCATGATCTCCTCCTCAGGCGTCACTTTGCTGTTGGCGCTGTCGTCCTTCTTCTCCTTGACCGCTGCTGACTGCATCAAGGAGATCACCTCTTCGCGTGGAATGATGTCTTCGTTGTCGACGCTTGTCCCGTTTGGAATAGCCACCATGGGCGGTGCATTCTCATTGTTCACGTCGCGGCATTTGACTGGCAAGTGTTTCTCCTCTGGTTCCGTTTTCACAGCCGCGGCAATGACGTCCTTCAACGGAAAGGTTTCTTTGTCCTCCTGGAAGATTGTGTGGCTCTCGTGCAGGTGGGCGGCGAAGAGCTCCATGTTGGCGTACTTGCTCTCGCAGAACCCACAGACGAGGAACAACTTCCTCCGATTCATGACGAATATGTTGCCGCAGCTCTCGGTGTTCTCGTCGAAATTCGTCGAACTGTCGTCGACCAACATGACATCGTCGTCGGTCTCCTCCTCCACCTTGATGGGGACATGCTTCAGCAGAGTGTCATCAATCGACGGCGGCGGAGTGGGCAGACTCGGGATGCTGGCCGTGCCCGGGGGAAGCGAACCTTCCCTAACAAACCGAATCTGAAACCCACCCTTCACAATCAACCCCGACGTCATGGCGGACGCATCGGAGTCGCTCTCCGGTTCGGACACTACCCCGCTGCCGCTTGCACCACCACCACCACCACCACAGCTGCTGCGCCCCAGACCCGCATCTTCGTAGCTCGTCGAGAATATCGAATGGCAGTCGTTCAGGTGCTTGGAGAACTGCAACATGTTCGCATACTTACTGTCGCAGAAGCCGCAGATCAGAAACAACTTGCGCCGGTTCAAGATGAATACGTTCCCACAACTCTCGATTTCATTCTCCAGGTTGGCTGTCCTTGACGAGTTCGAGGATGCACTGCTGGCGGTCGTCGCTGGCTTCGTCTCGTCGACCGCGTCTGCCGGTGTCGTTTGCGTTGACTGTGTGCTCGTTGACGCCTTCCAAACGACGCATTTGTCGAACTTGTGCTCATCTTCTTCCTCTTCGTCGAACGCCTCCAGCTTGATGGGCACATGCTCGAGCAGGGTGTTTATCATGGTCTCTCGCACAAGCGCGCTTTTAGCAACAAATTAGCAACGATTTTTCCAGTCCTCCCGTCTCTCCTTTGTTATCACCCTTGTCCCAGAAATAACACACACTATCTACACAAATATACACACAAAACTGCGTGCGCACTACGCCAACAAAGGAACCACTCTGCTTCTGCTTCTGCTAGAACCAACACCGACAGATTCACTCCGTCGCCGCAAACGTTTTTTTCGGGAAAGACGCGCGCGCGATCGAGTGGCTTTGTCACTAAATTCCACTCAACAGATGTTGTCTCTGTCGCCCAGAATGTTCTGCGGCACGTCTGTGCATCTCGGTCAGTGGCGGTGGTTCATGCGCCCGCCGAATGGGATCGAGCGAGAGAAGTGCTGGACTGGAGGACTTGTTGTTTTTGTGCTATCTCGCTTGGGTACGTTTGCGAAATTCTCTTTTCGCCGGTAATTCGATGGAGTGGATGACGACGATGATGATGATGAGTGAGGAATGCAAAGCAAAGCAAAGATGACGGCTGTTCGGTGCGTGTGCGTGTGCGAGGGGACCAGAGCCAGAGCCAGAGCCAGACCAGACCAGGCCACATGTGTGAGGGTTTTGTTGATGAAGTTTCGCTAGGGAGTGCGGACAGATGTTTGCTGGGATTGTGTGCGCGGTGCGGAATCGAGAGGAGAGTGAGCGAGAGGTGCTGATGAAAGATCGTGTGACGAAGGATGGAATACACTTGCAGAGAAAAAAAATTCGAAACGAATTGATGTGTGGTGCCGAGGGATGGTTAACGGGCAGCTGGACTTTATTCGCTGGTGGAGTGGACGGGATGGAAGCGGCCCAGCCGACTTGAGATCTGAGCAGTTAAGGGGTCGAGGACGAGGAACTGGAATTGTTCGTGGCTTCGGGCATCGAAATGGAAATTCTAGAGACTCCGACGGCGACGTTCAAGAAGATTTCAGCTCGACACTTGGTTTTCTGCATCTCGGCGGAAGCTTAACCAGAAATTCCTGGGGATCTTAGCTAAGGATCCATGAAAATCGGCTAAAGACCAGATCTCCCTCGTTGGACAACGCAGCTGAGGCATCACTCCGCAGCTAAAGACCAGATCTCGCTCGTTGGACAACTCCGGTCAGCCATCAAATGCCAAGCGAAGCCGAGAACTAACTGCCGTCTCATTAATCACTTACCTCGGCTTCCTCTTTATCTCGTTCCTCTTTCTGCCAATTATGCCATTAACCCTTGTCCCAGCAGTACATCTGCCCCAGCAAATTCAGCCTCATCTTTGTTTCCTTCGAATGGCTGACTACAGCCGTCACATGAGTCAAGTCGAGACAATCAAAAAGTCAATCCGGACGACATTTCCCACCAGAAAGTGACACATTTTGTGATGAATTTCAGTGGAAAAACCTACGACAACTCAAGTATAGTCGCTCCTTCAAGGACTGTACTCCGTGCACTTGGAAACGCATCCACACGGTCGAGAGAAGGATAACCCTAGATCTCCCGTCTCTTGCGTCCTTTTTTCGAAACCGACACTCTCGGGCGGACAAAGGATTTTGAGTGGGATTCGAAAACCAGTTTTTGAGTGGTGACTACACCCCTCTTGGATCAGCAAAAAAACCGAGACTGATTTTATCGTCGTCGTCATGTCCTTTGTCCTCTTTTTGTGTCTGTCCGGAGACGCGGCGCTCTGGACACCGTCTTCGAGCGAATTCAGCCAAGTGACTCAGGTGGAATTTTTTCTGTCGTGGATTACTCATCCATGCTACCTGTCTCCCGTCGTCGAGTGACAATAGGCAGCGCGAGCACAGAGGAGAAAATGTAAACAATAAGGAACACGTTTCTTGTCCCTCATCTCCTCCAGCCATTCCGTGCTTCTTCGCCGTTTTTTTTTTTGCTGTTTCGCTGCTCTGCTTCGCCGGTTGTCTGGGTTTTGTTTTGAACTCGGCATTCGCTTGTCGGAGCGAGAGGGGCGACACATAATCAAGCGCTGCTTGGCCGTTTTCAGTCGATCGAATCGGACGGAATCTCCCTCTCTCGCTCCTCCTTGGACCGGCTGGTCAGGTCCGAAGTGGTTATCCCTTTCGTTGAGAGTGGCTCTTGGCGTTTTGAGTGACTCGCTGGGTGTGTGCGTCTGGGGATCGTTTCGAGTGGATTCACGGATTAAGTGGTTTTTGTTCCAGTGTACATCGCTCCCCAACGGCCATGGGCTTGGAAACGAGAATTGCTTCAGATTACTCATACGCCCCTATGAAGGGAACGCGATAAAAATTGAACGAAAGCAGAATCAACGGTGATTGAGGATGATGAGGTTGGGAGTTTTGCAGAAATTGCTAACACTTGATGAAACCGCATGCGGTCCGACGGTGGGGTGAGATGAGATCATCGGTGTGACGTGACGGTGGACATGAAAAGATGTCGGGCGCAAATTCAGATGGAAACTAAAGCGAGGCACTGGAGTTTTAGTGTTTTTCTAGAGAGAGAGAGAGAGAGAGAGAGGAGGTGAGTGAAAAACAGCCAAACAGCTTTGAAGGTTGACTGATTTTGGAAATTCTTCCGTGATTTTGAAGGGCATTTGGTGGCGTGGATGATTTCATCGGTTTTGTGAGGGCGCCGGCTCCATCGACTCCGTACATCTCGAACAAATCAATGTCTCTGAGTCTGATGTGTCGCTGAGTTACGTGGACGAACGTTGCTTTCCCTTTTCCGGGACGATTGTTGGTCTGTTGAAGTGACAGTTTTACACTTCTTCTGCTTCTTGAGGCGCTACAGTCCGAGGTGCACCTGGGCTTCACCCAACATTCCTCTCCAGCAGGCACGATCTCTCACCAGCTGTCTCCAGTTCCGCACACCAAGTCAGCCGAGGTGTCTGCTTCTTGGGGCGCTACAGTCCAAGGCGGGCCGGGGCCTCCTCCAACATGCCCCTCCAGTCAGCACGATCTCTCGTCAGCTGTCTTCAGTTTTGCACACCAAGCCAGCCGAGGTGTCTGCTTCTTGGGGCGCTACAGTCCGAGGGAAGTGACAGTTTCTTCCACTTCTGCTTCTTGGAGCGCTACAGTCCGAGGTGGACCTGAGCCTCACCCAACATGCCTTTCCAGTCAGCACGATCTCTCGCCAGCTGTCTTCAGTTTCGCACACCAAGCCAGCCGAGGTCTTCCTCGACTTGTGTGCGCAACCTTGTACGTGGACATCCTCCGTTGCGTTGTCCCACAGGCTCAGATCGAAGACTTCAGTCGCCTTTAATTAATCTTCACCAGTCCTGTCCGCAAATCTCCGTCCATCACCGTCTTCACAATCCCATCGAAGACCTCTCAATCCATCGCTTCCTCATCCTAAGACTTCACAATCTCATCGAAGACCTCTCAACCCATCGCTTCCTCATCCTAAGACGTATCCTCTCCCACCACGAGCCACCTTCAACCTCCATCAGTCCACACCTGTCATCTGGGTGGTCTGTTGGTTTCACTTAAACGGCTCCAGCTGTCACATCAAATTAATTGCATCGCAGTCACGATTCCACCACAAAACCGATTCCGATTCGCCCCGGCAATGGCAACAAAATGAGAGTGCGACATCCTCTCCGCTTGTGGTTAAGCAGCAGTTGCGTTGCGTGTGCAACCGCGCTGTCGACAGCAGATGGCAGCACGAAACTATCGAGACAATTGCACCGGCTGTGGATCTGCAGCTCATACGTCTTGAGTTCCATTCCTTGGGACGACGCGTGTTTCCCCGTATCCATGCACCAGGTCGGAGCTGCTGTCATATAAATTTCTTCTTAACCAAACCACCACCACCACTCCCCACTCGCACATCGCTCAAGATCAAGGGGGAATGGAATGAATGGAAGCATGAAAGTGTTAGAGCAACCCTCTGTGCAATCCTCTGTCCTTCGTCCGTCCCGAGAATCGATTTAATAACAAAACTTCCATCCAACCACGTCGCAGAGTTCGTTGGGCAATTCACATGGGGAATCAGGTTAATCATTCCGCGCTCGCTGGCTCAGCACTCTCAAGGGGGGTGACAAGACCAACACCGTCGTTCCCCCACACAGACGTCAGACGAGCGACGACGCAGGATGTATCCGTTTAAAAAGACAAAACGCACTTGGCACTCGGATGCAACAAAGCGCCGATTGTAAAGGACCTTCCCCGTCGAAGAGGCCTTTTGTGGAAATTACATTAGAAATTCCGATGGGGTGTGGGGCGGCTGGATGGTGCTTTATTCGAGGGAATTTACAGATTCATAAATAACTATGCCGCGCTGGATGGGGTGGGCTATGAGCTGCGAGCTGTGGGCTGTCTGAGGCTGATGTGGGGGTGCCTGGGCGCTGGGGTGGATGCGATGAATGCGATTTCTTCGGCCTGCTCTTGTCGTTGATCGCTTTTTATTCGACCATAAGGTTGCGGAAGGGCTGCTCTGCTGGCAAAAGGGGGTGGCATTGGGTTTTATTTGCTGCCAAAAACGGGGGCTGTGCGTTTTTAATGAAAAATTCTGTTTTTTTTGCTTCTCGTTCATTTCAAAATTGCCTTGTGGACGGGAATTAATGCACGAATAAGCTGAATTGAAGAGTGTTGGGTAATTAGGTTTTTTTATTTCGATGGTTTGCGATGGGGGAGACACCAAGACGTCGGTGGGGGGTGGTGAGACGGGCGGATTTGATAAGCGGATTATTGGATACAAAGAGTCAGCACGGAGGAGATGAGGTTTAGAGCTGCAGCCCTAGCGCTGAAGTTCAACACTTCGCGCCTCGTTGCACGACTGTCGCGACGTTCCTTGGCAAGTCCTTTACAGTCATCAGGATTGTCGAGGATATGCGCTGATCTTCTAGCGGGGAGGATGAGCTTTCAGAAGAGTATCTTTTCGTCTGGTTTCAGTCAGAATTCTCTGAGAAATCGACGATTTTGCGGCTTGAATGCTTCTCACCGCTTTCCAGGAAACCTAGAAATTCTCGTGGCCTGCTGTCTTCTTTGGCTGGTGCAACAGTCTCGGCTGGACCTGGGCTTGGCCTGGTGTCTTGCCAGAGCAAAATCGCATTTCATCGCCTCGGCACACACAGCGGGTGCATCGTGGCATGCAGTTTCATGCGGATTTCATGCAAATTACGTGAAGTCCAACACTTTTTCCGCCACGTACGCGCCTGTCGCGATACTTTTTGACAAGTCCTTTGCCGTTAACTGAATTGTCAAGGACATGAACTGATCCTCTAGCGGATGAGGACGAGCCTTCAGATGAGTGCTCATTTACTAGGATCCAGTCAGAATTCTCGGATAAATCGATGATTTTGTGGCTCAAAAGCACAGTTCTAGATCATGTCACAGTCTCATTGGACTCAACGGTTTGTCGATTCGATCGACAATCGGTTTTAACACGTTGAGTGCCACCACACAATCCGAAAAACTGTCCCCACAGGCCACGGATTGTTTTTTTTATTGACACTTCGAATACGGCACAGCAAGCCCAATTCGTGTGAGACCAAAGTGGTATCATCTGGCACTCAACGTGTTAAGGACTTTTTGTCGTCCAAAGGACCATTTCATTAATTTTCTTAAGCTAATTCATGGTCTCATGGTTGTAGCGTGCGACCCTTCAGACCAAAAGATACATCAAACGGAGGTGGATCTGCTGGGCCAGCAGTAAAATCTGGCTCAGGAGGTCCTTGTTTCCTCCTACATTCACAGTCAACCCAAAATATAAACCACATACGAAAAGTCCTTCTCAGGACTACATCTGTCATCTTTTTCTTTCAGATTAACAAGAAAATCAAGTTCAAAATCTTCATTTTTCCCCAAAAATTCAAAAAATTTAAATTTTCATACAAAAATTGCTCAAACTACCAGGCCACAATAAAGTCAGCAAAAGCAGCAGGTCCCTCAAACAAATCATGACGGACCAGATGAAAATCGAACAAAATCCAACCCAGACCCAGATCGAACCAAATTCAGTACATTTCAGTGCAAAATTGCTTCGAAATACCAGGCCACCACAATCCCATCAAAAGTAGCAGGCAGACCAGCTGTTACAGCCGGAATATATGCAACACATTTTGTCATTTCTTTCCTACTGATCATGTACTCATGCTCGATTTGAATTCGTTGCATATTCATTGGCTGCTTTGAATGGTGTACCTACTGATTTTTTCTGGATTTCTGGTGGGCAGGTATTTTGAGCGATTTTGGATGGAAATTGACTTATTTTTGTTTTTTTTATTGAATGCATATGTTTTTTCAACATTCGAACACAGAGGTAGTTTGCTTCTGTGGGCAAAGTGCTGGCGACAAAGTTGCAATTGATTTTAAGGACGATTTGAAACCACTCCGTGGTCTTTATGAATCTCAGAAGATCCAGTATGTCTGCGTGCGCTAAGTCCGCAGTCTCTGTGAAGAATCTTTGGACCAGCGAAGATAGGCACCTGTTGTGAAAAGTTGGGCAGTGGTACAACGGAGGTTGGATCGTTTCGGTCTCTTCCTCATCGTCGCAGCTCCTGCAGAAATCGCTGGGCTCCGCATATCATTTTCGAAGCTGTGAAAAACCTTCGACCGTCGACAGCGAGCACTTCCACTGCCAGTCGAAAAGTGGCGCCATTTTTGATGATTTGTCCAAGACGTCGGTGTTGGTGGAGATTTTTCGTCGACAACGAATGTTCCACCTCGCCACTGTCATGCCGTGACAAACACTTCACAGCGCCACCATTGTATCCTCCCGTTTTCCCTCTTCAAACTTGACAGTCACTGGAAAACAGTGAAATTCCCAACCAATCCCTGCTCGAAGAAAATCAAAAATCAATTCCAATTAATAATTAGTTCTGTCATCCCCCCTTCCCCATCCACACCCCCATCGAAAAGTTTCACAGCAAAATAATTTATTTAATCAGCTTCCATCTAATTTCGGGTGCCATCCGCCACATTTCCCAACCCACGCCCCGCCCCCAACGGCCGCCCGTAAACCGGATCACATGACAGAAGTAAAATAGAACAAAGCCCTCCGGTTAGGCAAACGCTATAATTAACAAAGTCAATTGAAAATTACACGCCTCCCTCCCCCCGCCACACACAAGGACACGCTCGCCAGGGAGCACACACAAAAAAAAAGGATTCAACCTCCATTTTGCGGAGGAGGTGAAATGTCACAGCATCGGATGACATTTGGAAACGGTTGCTGGCACGCATGAAAAAAAACGAAACGCCGACTCCCGGTTGGGAATTTAATTTAAATGAACAACCCGACCGTGGCTAATCCGCGGCCCACGCGGGGGGTGGTGAATTTAAAGCTCGTTAAACGAAAATTAAAGCGGCCCGGAGTCTTCCAATCATTTCGAGTCATTTTTCAACCTGTCGCTGGGGCGGAGGGGGATGGGGAAGGCTTCTTTAAAATCCCCCTTAAGCCAGTGTCATGTCCACCCTTGGGTCGGACCCGGTGCGATGGAAAAGATCGAATTTAATTCGAAAGACAAACAGAAAGGGTGTGAAGCGATGCAGAGACGGCACTGACGGGGGATTTCCATTATCCTCCCACATCCTGGGGAGGGCTCATGCATCCCAAGTAGCCATCCGGCGGCGGGGGACGATGTAATTTTTGAGAAGAACTGCATGGGGGTGGTGGTGGTGCTTTCAACCCCATGCAACGAAATGTAAAATGCCACCACCCGGATCGCATGTGTCTACGGTCGACGACTAAGACAGACAACAATGAAGGGGGACGAAGAAGGGAACGCCACGACGACGATGATGACGCTGATGATTCCTCTGGATTACTCGTGTCATGTGGCGCTGCCGAGGGCGGGCGGAGGAAGGAAGAGGGAGTCATTATTATTTGCCAACTATTACATGGGCATTTTCTGTTCCCCCTCCCCCTTGACTTGCCCTTTCCTTGCGAGAGTGCTGCTTTTTGTTGACGTCGTCATCGTTGTTCGGTCGGTGTTTTCGTTTTTTTCGTGGGGGTTCCACTTCGGGCTTTTGTTGCCGTCAAGCGTCTGCGTCTGGCTGGTGGTGCTCTGTGTGAACAGGTTGACAATTTCGGAAATTGAAAAGAAAATTGTCCATGCGTTTAAAACGGCAAAGCAGAGGTGGATGGTTCAGCCCACAGCTCACGGAACAAGTTGCACGTGGCTGTTGGTGTATTTTTTTGTGCGATTTGTTCTCTTTTTTTTGCGGTGTTTTTCTTTGCCCGGGATATCGTTCCGGTTGCGTGGGGTTCTGCCGGCGGGGATTCTCGGTGGTTGTTTGGATGTTGATGGACCGACTGGATTTCGCAATGGATTAGGCAGAGTTTATTAAAAAAAACGGAGAGCGGTTCCCCTCCTCGGCGCAGGTGGCGGAGGAATGGATGGGAGTTTGGGTCGGGTTCTGTGGGTTTTGTGGGCAATTCTTGTAGATTTTCTTGTAGATTCCCTCGTTTTTAGCGCCTCAAGACTTAATTAACTCAAGTCATCATCATTTCCGACCATCTAATGATCCCCTCCGTCACCAAATCGATCAAACTTTCGATTGAAAACCCATTGAAATGCACACTTTGAAAATCATGGGCTAACCTATGCAATTTCGAAGCGATTTTAAAGCACTTCCACTCAACTTTCAACAGCTGGCGACACACAGAACCTCACACACACACGTCGCACGCCCCCAACATCCTCTACGTCCTTTTTGTTGGTGCTTGTTGCTGCTGCAACCGTCCTTCTTCTCTGCACCCTCCTTCTTCTCTGCATCCTCTTCCTTCTCTGCACCCTCCTCCTTCTCTCCACCCTCTTCCCCCTCTGTACTCTCCTCCTTCTCTGCACCCTCTTCCTTCTCTGTACCCTCCTCCTTCTCTGCATCCTCCTCCTTCTCTGCTCCATCCATGGAGCAGCAGATGCAAAAACTTTGTCTGTGGGAAAGGTCTGGGGCGACAAGCGCGAGTTCTTTTGTTCTCCTTCTACTGAAACACTGTTGCTTGCCAGCCACACTCTCCCACACCCTCAACCGGTTGGGAGCAGTTCAATTATGTTAAAAGCGGCGGCAGTGCCTTAGGCGTTCCTTTTTCCTCCTGGCGACTGGTAATTAAGTTATCGACATGAAACTGAGACCGTGTCAGGAGGAGGGGGCACGTGCACCCACCACTTTCCTAATAGACACCCCACACACTCACTCTCTCCTTTCTCTCTCTCTCTCATTTCAGATCGCACAAGCGACGCCTTGGATCCCACAGATGTCATTCGTCGCTACGACCTTGACGTAGAATCTCTGCCCAGCTACACCATAGTCTCGGGTCTGCCCACATACGACGACGCTCTGGAGGAGTTCCGAAAAGCCGGCATCATCCTCAAGCCACACGTGCCGGTTGTGAAAATCTTCGATCGGGGGGCAAAGGAGTCAGCAGCACCACCACCGTCGCCCGGCGACGATCTGCCCGAGTACACTCCGCCGACTGATAACGCCTCCGCATGCATCTGCGGAGCGGTAGGAGCGCTGCAACAGAATCAAGTGATCGAACTGAATCCCGAGCATCTGCAGATGCTCAGCCAAAAGCGTTTGTCACTGCAAATCTCATTCAATGGCCAGCCGGCGGCCATTCGTCGCAACAGTCGCTCCCGCGTGGACCTCTGCACGCAAGTGAGCCGGAACAACTTATGGCGTGCAGCCATGGATCAAATGCCAGAGATCCATCGTTCGTCGTCGCTGACGTTCGACAACGAACGCAGCGTGATCGAGCATCGACTGCGGAAACTGGGACACCATCGGGGGTCCATCTCGTAGGCACGAGAGAGCTGTGTTGGAGATTCCTGCCCGTTGTTAGACTCTACACGTAGTAGTGTGTCAACGTACATCTGTGTCAGTATTAGAGAATCAAAATGTAACCTAGGATTAAGACAATTTTATCCCGTTTTTATAGAATAAATGCTTAAAGTTTAATGTGAGCGATTTGCGTTGGTTTTGAACGTCGATGAAGATACCGGGAACAAGAACCGAAGAAGGCAAGTGACATTTGTAACTTGGTGGAGTGGTTTGTGTACATGAATGAGGTGATTTAAAGGGCCAGTTACAAGTGGGGAATTCAAGGGGGTTTTTCATGCAAAATTACAGGCTAAACGAAGGGTTTCGAAGGCAAGTTTGGAGAGGTTTTTAAATGTTTCCCGACTGAGAATGCGGAGAAATGCATTGAGGTGGAAATTGGGAAAGAATATCAAGAGTGGTAAGTATTTTTTTTTTCAACGAGCACGATGACAGATGTCAGAATAAATGAAGGGTCACGAGGGTAAGTTTGAGGAGGTTCTTTGACTGAGAATGCATCAAAATGTGGTAAGTGGTAAGTATTTCCTCAACGCGGTCAATCCAGTCAGTTAGTTGATTTCTGATCTAAAATCTCTCTTTGACATTCACCAGCTGTCATCTTCTGTGTTGAAGGCTTATTTCTGACTATTTCTTCAGTAAAACCCAACGCCCCACTTCACTTTCAAATCATTTAACAAATTCCATCAAATCCAACCCACGAACTCACTTCGCGAACACACCACGAGATATCATAACCAAACTCCCTCCCTGACATTTACCAGCTGTCGTCTGCGATGCGTTGCTTCGCGTTGCCCGGCATCATTTTCTGTCCAACACAATCAACTGTCAGTTTTCTTTGAAAATCACCCCGCGTACAACCAAAAAAAAAAGAAAAAACATAAGACAAGAGAAAAAAAGCAATTTTCTATCCTCAAGTCAAAACAAATCTTCAATTTGACGCTTTTTTAGTTTTCCGTTCCGCTTCAGTGATTTCCATGAATTAGCTTATGTTCCTAATTCATCAGACGATTGCTTTCAATCGATTTGCCTTAAAAAAACCATCGACAAATCGCCTCTCATTGGCGTGTGATTCGGGACCAACTAGCTCTGTGTGCATTGTTCTCTGTTCTAGTTTTCTGTTTTCGCAATTTCCCCGAGAGTGCATTGTGTAACCAGTTGCAGCAGAATAACCCAAATTCAACTGTAAGTATCACACTTTGACCCTAGGAATCAAATGATGGCATGGCAGTGAGATAGAACTGGTATCTCAAGGCCATCCGATAGGAGTGGAACCCAGAAAACATGGAATTTCATTTCGTTTGTTTATGCTTCACAACATATGGACGTTGTCAGATGTGAAGACGCGAGTAATTATCACCTTTCCTTCAGCTAGCTGCGGGAGGGGAAGGCTGTGTGTCGATGGAAACTGAAAACAGGAAGACGATCCACTTTTGCTTGTTAAGCCACTAAATGCCAGCAGTGTTTGGTCACGGATTGATGAATAATTATTTTTTTCGCGATGTTCTCATTGCACTTCCTCGGTGGGAATTGGGCTTACTCATGCGAGATTTTTTTTTTGTGCCCGAGAGGAGAGTGAATGGGCCGTGAATTGTACCGACATGCAGTCAGAATGTGTTTTGATAACGCACACGAAGGGTGTTGGCTGAGACAAAACAAAAACATAACCACGTTGTGAATGTGGACAGTTTCCTGGTCAATTTCGGGGGGAATTTCTCATGAGTTTCACTTGAAAAGAGTGCCCTTTGTTGGGCTTGGTATGTCGCAATGGGGTTGGGTGGGTCAAATTATTCTGTTCACGTGTTGTTTCAAGGGGTTTGCGTCACGATAGGAATCCACACAAATGTGTTATCGAATTGAAGGGTTGAATAGGAAATTTCTCTTGATCCATTGAGGTCTTCACTTTGATGGGAAACGCTTTAGGGTTAGGTTGTGTCTCCTTAGGTGCTCTAATCTGGAGGAGTTCCGAAAAGCCGGTATCATCCTCACGCTACACGTGCCGGTGGTGAAAATCTTCGACCGGGGGACGAAGGAAAGTCAGCACGTCCGGCGACGACCTGCTAGAGTACACTCCGCCGACTGAAAACGCCTCCGTGGGCTCCGTATGCCTCCGCCCGGGGACGACCTGCCAAAGTACACTCCGCTGACTGAAAACGGCTCGGTGGGCTCCGCATGCCTCCGCCCGGCCGAGCAGTAGGAGCCCTGCAACAGAACCAAGTAATCAAACTGAATCTCGGGCATCTGCAGAAGCTCAGCCAAAAGCGTCTTTCAAAATTCATATGCCTCTTTCTCCTCCTCTCCTTCCACTTTGCCGGGGAATTCTTTAGGGTTAGGTAAGTAGGTTTAGGTGGTTTGAGTGTGCACTTAGACCAGATTTGATCCATTGTGCAGCCGCATGGATTGACTGAAATCAATGCTTTAGGGTTAAGTTCCGTCCCTCTCAAGTGCTCTAATCTCCAACCAGACGTCTAGTTGAAGTGCTGCGGACACGTTAAAAGGCATTCTCTGGCTTTGCAGACCTCCGCATCACAGACACAGCACTGATTTAAAGCCGCTTGTGCTCATCGTTTCCCAAATTTTGATTTCACAACCCTTTCCTCACTCGTGATTGCATTCTGATTGAATTCCAATAAAAAAAAAACACAATTTCTTCACAGATTCCCAGTGAACAGGCGTTTCGGACGAAGATTCTCTTTCTTTTCAGAAAATTGATACCAACAGCTGAGGTTGTGCTTAAAATTCCATAAAAAAATACAAAAATAGAAAAAAAAAGTTCTTCCCATACCGGGAATCGAACCCGGGCCTCCTGGGTGAGAGCCAGGTATCCTAACCACTAGACAATATGGGAGTTATGATTCGTTTGTCCAAAGCACAACTCATTTCACTCGTGACACTGATTTGCGATGAATTCTCGAGAGCTGTCAAAGATTTTATTTGTTTATTGGTTTTGTTTTCAATCAGGGGATATCTCGACGGATACATGCGTCGTGAAGTGCAGCCGTAGAGGTTTGCGATAAGATATCGCGGGCCATGGGTGACTCGTCTTGATAAACAGAAGGAGTTGTTAACAAGTGAGAGAGCAATGGCACTCACGACACGAGTGGTTGCTGAGAAGATAGGGCCAGGTTCACTTCGGACTGTAGCGTCGCCGAGCTGTTGTTTGCAAGTTTGTCTGTGGGACATCGGTGGTATGATGATGTGTCGCAAATTGTGACCTAGGGCGGGGTCTCTTGTCGAGATATGGTTCGCGATGGGCTTCTGTGAGAGGTGAACGGAAGTGGGCGGCAGGAAAGAGATAAGATCACGGACGCGACTGTTTGATGTGCGGAAGAATGCGTAGGAGGCTTGAGAAAAAAAGGAGATTTTGAAGCTCCAGCGATAAGATCATGGAGGGGACTATGTGATGTGCGTTTGAATGTGTCAGGGGCTTGACAAAAAAGCAGATTTTTGACATCCAGTGAGAAGATCAGGGACAGGACCGTCTGATGTGCGGATCAATGCGTCTCTTACGCTTGACAAAAAAAGAGATTTTTAACCTTCTCACTGAAGGTGACCTTCACCTCCCAGTGAGAAGATCTTGGACGGGACTGTGTGGTGTGCGAATGAATGCGATTTCTGACCTCCAGCGGTAAGATCACGGAGGAAACTCTGTGATGTGCGTTTGAATGCGTTAGGGGCTTGCAAAAAAGAAGATTCCCGATCTCCAGGGATAAGATCACGGAGGGGACTCTGTGGTGTGCGGATGAATGCGTAGGAGGCTTGATAAAAAAAAGGAGATTCCCAACCTCGAGTGAGAAGATCACGGACGGGACTGTGTGAAGTGCCTATGAATGCTTAGAAGGACTGACAAAAATGAACGTTTCCACTCTTCTGCTGACTCAGAAAGTCGTTGACAATCGGAACGCCTTTGGCATTAACTTCAAGGCATGAAATGTAGTGGGAACCATTCTCTGGCTTTGCTTTCTCTACTTCTTAGCTCACAGACGTGATGTAATATCCAACGAAGGACTGTCTTTGTCTGCCTTTAACTATTTTTCCGAGGCATGAAGTGAAATGTGACCGAAAGTACATCATCATTCTTTGGCTTTGCTTTCTCTTTCATCTCTTTGTTCACAAACGGGACCTAATCTCCAGCTAATGACGGTCTTTGTCTGCTTTAATTGCTTTTCCATCCACCTCAATGGAGTCTCCCCTTTTTGGTGAACCGTAAGGTTCAGGAGAAGGTGCATTGCTCTTTCATTAATCCCCTTTTTATGCTTACAGAAGCTAGTTGTGTCATCCGACCCTCAAGACGGCAGCAGTTTTACGGTCCTCCTCATCCTCCGTCAGACCACAGATGGGTGTGTCAAGGGACTCGTTAAAAAATTCCAAATTTAGTGTCAAATTTAGTGTCATCTCCAAGACTCTGCTGATTTTGCAAGAGGAAGCTCCATTTTTGACTTGGAAATCATCTTTCACTTCAGTCCACTTCAACAATTCATCTCGACTGTTGTTTACCACATGGAATTCAGTAAAAATCATCTAACAACATTCCATTCACAAACAACAGATGCAAGCGATCTATTTCCGTACATCCTCCCTCGCGCCGTCTGCTGAGACGGGGCGCGCGCGTAACCCGAATTCGAAGCAGAAATCCAGAGCTCATTTTGTGAATTATTGCAACAATTGTGTACGAGCACTCCACACGCTCGAGTGTGTTCAATTGAGAGCGCATCTATTTGCCACAATAATCAACCTCAATTTGCTCTACGGCTGCACTGAAACCGAAACCGATGCACGCTCGCCAGAGATCAGAGAAAAAAAACAAGAAAGACCTCTTCAACTCTGTCTGACAGACGACGACGACGACGAGATGAGATACTTGTTGCTCGTCCTAGAGAGAGGATGAATGCGATGTCTAGTGTCACGAGTTCTCAAAAATAAACACACACATCTCTCTGGCCTCTGCATCCATCCATAGGCGTCCTCCCGCAGCTCGGTGGGAGGAGGCGGAGTGTATCTGTGTCTCCAAAAGTTCTCAAAGTCCATTCGGAGATTCAGTTGCCGCACCACAGACATCTAGAGAGCATCAGTCACTCTCTGCTGAACAGAAGCGGAATTTATTTTGTTTTCAAAATTTTGTAGATTTTCGAAACGACGTTTTTGAGATTCTAAATATATCTCGTGTATCGGCGACACACACACACGGTCCGTACGTCTGTACGCATGCATTACGTGGTCGTCTCGCGTCATCTGCACTGCATCGGTGTTTCAAATAAGTCTGTGGACTAAGTACAAGTTTTTGAACTACTCGTCAGAGATCAAAGGACTTGCCGCGAAGTGAAGTGAAGTGAGAGTGCGGTGTGGACACCTTTTGGGCGGTGAGCGGGGACGGAAAGCTCGCTTGCATTCGAGAGCTGTGATTGCCCAATTCGACTGTGCCGCCAGTGATGAACTATTTCTGTGCAAATGGATATGCTTAGTGCCACAACGAACAATCTCTACGGTTGGGTAGGTTTTCTGTTATTTCCTCCTCCTCTCCCCTCCCCCTTCGTCAGCCTGCACCCCCATGCGGTGGGGGAAGGTTTTCACTTTTGTTTGCCACCGATTCGACGTTGGGACTGTGTACATTTGCAGCAGTTACTGCCTGTGGACTGTAAGTGGAACGTGTTCAAAGAGCGCTGCTTCTGCTGCATGCACAAGACGACGGCAGCGGTTGTTATTGGTTCTTCGATTTGTCTTATTCTTGTTCTCCTTCTCCGTTCGTTTGTTTGTGTTCTTTTTGCTTGGCGAATTTATTAATAACATCGCCGACTAGAGCGGTGTAAGGCACCGATGAAAACGAAACGAAGACCGAGCGAGCAACGCACAAGCGACACACGACACGGCTCTTCATTTCGAATCAATCGTGTGTGGTGTATGATACGGATACGAGCGACTGTCCCGACTGGCGGTGTGTTGATACTAGTGTTCAGTGTAGTCCTTAGCCCACAGCAGCCAGAGTTGCTGCGGAGTAGTTCAGAGCTGCAGCCAGCCGCAGCATGCTGGCATTTTATTTATACTCTCGTTCGTGTTTCGTGTCCGGTGAACTTTTGAAGTAACTCTTTCACGGGAACAAGATTTTCTCAAAAAAAAAAGAAGAAAACTCGAAAATAAAACGTCGTGTTCTCCCGAAGCCACAAGACATGAGGGAGTTTGGTGTAAGCAAGCCTTCTGTTTATTGTTTCATTTCGAATGGTTTATTGATTTTTAAACAGTGAGACTGTTGTAAACTGTGGCACCTCATCTGGGGAAGCTGTGCGTGGTTTGGGGGATGTTTCAGTGTTGATTTGTGGGGTCATGTGCTGGAGTGTGATCGATAATTTTTGTCTCTGAACGCACCTCTGTCGAGGGGGCGTGGAAAGTGGTAATATTTGGGGCAGGGCTTCAAGGTCGTGCGTGTCCTTTGGTGGAGGAAGACACAAGACACAAGTTTGGCATGCGATTTCGGGGGTTCGCTTCCATAAATCAGATTATAATTCAAACTCGCGGAGTGTGTCATGACATGTGGAGGTGATTAGATTAGAGCTAAGCAAATTGGGATTTGGAGGAGGTTTGGTTGGAGAGTGGAGGTCTTGTTTTTGGAGGGGCCTTGTTTGAAGGGTCTTAGGATGAGAAGTGAGACTCGAAGGAGCGACAAAAAATGAGGAAGGAATTGTGTGACATTTCGAAATCGATCCGCTTCCAACTCAAGACCGTTTCATAAATCGTTCGAACCTCAAGCAGGCAGGCCTGACGAGCCTTGTGACGGTGGTTGCGTCATAATCAATTGTGTATGGTCGACTTCAATTGTAGTCGACATTATAAGCAAGGGACTGCAGTTGTTGTCACTCCACAAGTACTTTCAAAGGAATTCTAAATTTTTTAAATGAATATTCAGAATTCTGGAAATTGCGGCAGTTGAACCCTTCACACTTCAAGCTGGAGACTTATCCTCGTCAGAATTTGATGAATTCGCTAAGTCTCGTTGGAGATTTGAACCCCTTTCTGGTGGAACCTGAGCAAGGAGTCGTCCCAAAGCAACGCGGTCTCATCTGGACGGCAGTTTTTAACCAATACTGAGACAGCGTTCCAACTTCGCTTTTGGCGGTCACATCTGAACGGCAGTTTTAGTTAAAAACGCCGTCCAGATGAGACTGCGTTTCAACTCTGCTTTGGGACGACTCCTTTCTTAGGTCTGCAATCGAATGCAACTTTAACCGCAACCACGTCATTTTCAGTTCAATTCAGGGACTTAGACTGCATCGTCTTCCAATTATATTCAAGAACTTTCAGTAGATTCTACCAACATCGAGTATTTTTTTTTTTTTTTTATTTTTTTTTTGTCGTAGGTTTTTGTCACACTACACTGGAGCACTCAGACTCAAAACTGGTCCATTGTACTAAACATCCAGTATAATGGCTGCTGGACTGTCGGAGTCACTATGCGGCAACGAGCTGCTCGAAGATTTTTATTCTCTCCTCACCCGAAGTTCATATTCATCAGCCTCCTTCCAAGCATTGCCCTTTTTCCAGAACTTTCGTGCACTTTCTGCTGTGTTTTGTGAAATTCTTACTGAGTCTGAGACTGACCCATTGCAGCCTTCCATCGCTGATAGTCCCTTCTTCCAGTTATCAATCCCAAGTTGTCTTTCATCCGCGATCACTTGATCTTTCTACCGGAGGCTCGGTCTTCCTCTCCTTCTTGAACCTTCTCTCCTCGCAAACGCCCAATGCCTGCAGTCAACGACCAGCCCGCCTGCTCCTGCCTGCCGCTGTACCTCGGCGCCCTTTCCAACTGTCGCCGAACCTCGGCGCCCCGTCCAACTGCCGCCGAACCTCGGCCCCTCGTCCAACTGCCGCCGAACCTAGGCGCCCCGTCCTTCTGTCGTCGAACCTCGGCGCCCCGTCCAATTGCCGCCGAACCTCGGCGCCTCGTCCAACTGCCGCCGAATCTCGGCGCCCCGTCCTACTGTCGCCGAACCTCGGCCGAATACCAGGCTAGCAAGGCGTGTGTGAGGGAAAAGTGTATCGACCCGTGCCCGAACTCATGTGGCAACCAGGCTCTGTGCACCGTCGTCAACCACACTCCGACCTGCACCTGCCCACAGGGAAACACCGGCGATCCCCACACTTACTGCGTCGTCGAACCCCCGGAGCGAAGTAATCCCCGACAAATCTCCAACAAATCCCCTTCGAAAGCTTAATCTTATCAGCCGCTTCCTTTTCAGGACCACCAGCGCTCGCCAAGCCACCCGTCGTCCTGCGGCCACAAAGCTCAATGTTCGAACGGACAGTGCACCAGGCTGTCCGAGTACCACGGACAGTGCACCTGCCTACCCGAATATCGCAGACAATGCACCTGCCTATGTTAGTGCCCGACTCCAAGCTCGAATTTCAAGATTTTCTTGGCTGGAGTATTGACGTTCATTCGCTCGATGTGACCGAGCCAGACTAGCCAACGGATTTTGGCCTTCCCGACTATGTCCGCATCCTTGTACAGCTCATGGAGCTCGCGGTTGTGTCCTCTCCTCCATTCGCCCTCCTCGAAGACAGAACCACAAATCCGACGTAGAATTTCTCCTTCGAAGGCACCAAGAATCTGCCCTACAGTCCTGCTTATCGTTCAGTTTTTGGTTTCAGGTTTGGGGTTTGCTACAGCATGATGGTCCTTCGAGTCAGGAGTTTTGTTTGGACGAACTGAAGAAGCAGCGGTTACTAAACGACTTACTAACTTACGTTTGTGGAGTTCACGTCTTCACCGAGGTAGACAAACTGCTTCCAGTTATCACGCCCAAGTTGTCTTGCATCCGCGATCACTTGGTCTTTCTACCGGAAGCACGGTCTTCCTCTTCTTCTCCAACTTTCTCTCCTCGCTAAGCAGCTAATGCCAGCCAGTCAATGACCAGCCCGCCTGCTCTTTCCTGCCGAAGAAGCAGCGTTTACCAAGGTCGGTTCTGCGACGAATCTCCACTAAGTTGTCGTTTACCTCGAGATGGACAAACTCCTTAACTACCTCAAAATTGAAGCTTTGTCCTAGATGATGTGCGACAGATCAATAGGATATATCTTGTCTTCTCCTCATTTACCCTAAGACCAGTTTGGGGGAGGGCTGCTTGGCTATCAGAGTCAAATATGCGACAACGAGTTGATCGCAGTTTCCACTCGAAGTCTATGTCCATCAGCCTCACTGCCCTTTTTCCAGAATTAATTCCGATGCAAAGTGGGAAACAACTCCACATTTTGCGAGGTGGACCTAATTCCCATTTAAGCTGGGAACTAACTCCACTTTTACGAGGTGGACTTCAGGTTCACCTGCTGCTGAATTCTCTGAAGCAACACTTGCAAATGCGTCGCTGAATTCTCCATCATTCAACCGCGAACTGCGTGAGCTGTACAGTGACATGAGTCTAGTCAGGCGTCTGTGAATTCAGCGCCTAAGATGGCTAGACCATGCAGAGTGCATGGACAACAACGCCCGGCCGGAAGAGTCTTCGACTCTGAACCAGTGGGACAACGCAACGTCCATGTCTAAGGTGGTGCACCCAAGTGGAGAAGGACCCCAGTCAACATGGCGTGCGTGATTGAAGGTAGTTGGCTAAAGATCGTCCCAATTGAAGAGGCTTGTCGGTTGAAGCCCAAGTCCACCCCAGACTGTAGCGCTATCAGAAAAAGAAGAAGGACTTCTTCATCTCTCTTAGCCTAAGCTGACTGTGCCTATGCCTGCGACTGTGCCTGTGCCTGTGCCTGTGCCTGTGCCTGTGCCTGTGCCTGTGCCTGTGCCTGTGCCTGTGCCTGTGCCTGTGCCTGTGCCTGTGCCTGTGCCTGTGCCTGTGCCTGTGCCTGTGCCTGTGCCTGTGCCTGTGCCTGTGCCTGTGCCTGTGCCTGTGCCTGTGCCTGTGCCTGTGCCTGTGCCTGTGCCTGTGCCTGTGCCTGTGCCTGTGCCTGTGCCTGTGCCTGTGCCTGTGCCTGTGCCTGTGCCTGTGCCTGTGCCTGTGCCTGTGCCTGTGCCTGTGCCTGTGCCTGTGCCTGTGCCTGTGCCTGTGCCTGTGCCTGTGCCTGTGCCTGTGCCTGTGCCTGTGTCTGTGCCTGTACCTGTGCCTGTGCCTGTGCATGTGCCTGTGCCTGTGACTGGGACTGCAAATGCGGCTGAGACTGAGACTGGGACTGGGACTGACTGGGACTCTCTCCAAATTTACAGATCACCGCCATCATTCATCTCAAACGCTTGTTGTCTCAACATTCCCCATGAATCTCCTTAAAATTCCCTCCTCTCAGCCGACAAAAATTCCTAAAAATTAAGGGCAAATATCATAATTCCCTCCACGACATTCCCCAACTTTTCGCATTGATCTCTCCCCTCAACTTGTGTGTTCTCAAAGCGCCCAAAAACGCGGCCACCCATCGGCGCGAATAAAAAATCTTCCACATGCCAAACAACGCCTGCAGCCGCAGAACCGAAACCGAAAAAAAAAAATAAAAATACTCGACATGGCCCAAAACCCAAATCCCTTGCTCTAGTCTCTTAGCCCATAAATGTCATCGCTGGCACTTAACCGCGCCAAAATCGGGCCCAACAAATTCGAGACCGAGGGAAAACATCAAAACTGTTTAATTAAACATTTTGGGAGCGCTCGCATTGAGGGCACTGCGCTTAATGGCTGTTCGCCAGCTGCTGCCCACTCGCGCCGCGTGCCAGCTGCTGCACCGATATCATTTTGTTCTCCCTCCTCGTGATCACCCGACAATCTCCGCATGGTTGAGGTGACAAATGAGCGAACGTTTCCCCACTCGACGTCCTAATCCATCTGTCAGCGGGCGATGTTTCATCGCTGACGCAGGAAATGAAGATCTCGCGGAGCTGGAAGTCAATTAAAAGGGTTCCACTTGGAGTGTTCCATTTGTCACGAGGTGTTCTATGAATACCCGAATGGGGTCCACATCGGATGGCACCTCTCGCCTCGGACAAGTTTTGCAATCCATCATCTGGGCGAAACCAGGTCATCGGTCGGTGCTGCTGGGGACTGATTGGCTACGTCCCCTGCGCTGCTGGGGACTGATTGAGTGCACGGGCCACTTGCGATTGTCTCGAGAATAAGTGGCTCCCATCAGGAGATTTGAAATTCAAATTTTTCCTCGATCCGTCGTCATTCCCCAAGAATGCCGCTCATGCTTCCGGAGGAGAAGTGGCTTTTCCGATGCGCGTCTCTCCCACTTCTGGGTGGCGTCAGTGATCGTTTCTTTTCGGTGCTTTGGATGGCGAGTGGATGCTGTTTAAGCGATGATCGGGGTTATTTTTGGAACGATGCTGGGGAATTCCCCACGGCAGGGGTGTGTCACCTTCTGTATCGATCCACTGTCTCATCCGTTTCTCTCTCTCTCTCTCTTTCCAGTTTACATCGTTGATTCGTCGTCGTGGACGGTACAAATCAACTTCGTCCGACTCCAACCCAGAGGAGGAGGCGACGCCCGAGCAGACGACGAGGAATGTCGAACTGATACCCAACCTGACCTTCGTCGCAAGTCAGCAGGAGAGTCGAGCTCAGCATGCGAGGACTGGTCCGTCCGTATCGCGATCAGAGAAGAGAGAAATATCAAAGGTCCTGAACAGGGGCGTGGCCATCGAGATGGAGACGATCAAGAGTGTGACCAGCGCCAGCGATGAGGGCAGCATTGAGGAGGACATCGAGGAGGCGATATCCGCCGGAAGCAGCTTCGGCCTCAGCGAGGCTCGAGGCGGGGAGACGTCAGACATCGCGGCGAAGAGGCGAAATCTCTTCAGCCTGCAGCCCATTGGACAGGCGAAGGGGGACTCCAGTGGGGAGCATCGGAAATCAAGCGACGCCACTGGAGGGAGACAGAAATCCGGTCAAGAGGCAGCTGCTTCGACGGGGAATAGACGAAGTTCCTACGGAATCGACGGGGGAGAGGACGACGAGCTGTTCAAGATCGACGACGAGCAGCTGTCTGGGGGAAAACTGGCGCAGCACTTTGTGCCGGAACCGTCCGAGGAGAAGAACGACCAGACGTTCGACAAGGACCTGAGTGAGGAGAAGAGCCTGACCAACCAAAGCACGGCAAACGACGTGTCCGAGATCAACGACGAGGTCTCAAATGAGATCCAGACGTCAAGCCTCCCGGCGAGACCAAGCTCGATCGAGGTGGAGCCGGAAAGGAGGGTCTGCAGGAGCCTGGAGGTGTCGATGTTCTCTGGGTCCCAAGAGGAGAGCAGTCTCGACTCCATGCATTCGGACAAGGACCACTCAGTCGGGGAGGAGATGGTCCAACTGAACCAAACGGCGGAGATGCCATTCAGCTCAGAACGGTTACTGTCCAACGCCCCAGCCGCTCAGGAGGAGGTCGACGTGATTTCATCAAACTCCTCCAGTCGCGACGATGACATCGAGCTCCTGAAGCAGCGAATCTTGGCCATAAAGCAGCAGCAGACGGCGCAACAGTCCAAGCCGCAGCCACTGGACCAACAAGCGGAGCAGCCTTCAGTCGTCGTCAAGCAAATGGAACGTGTGTCTGGTGAGTTCAGCAAAGACGTTCTCGAGGATATCACGGAAGAGTCAGAGAAGCAGTTGTCCTTGACTCCTCCCAGTGACAACCTGCAGAAACCGCCTTCGCTGAGTGGCACCGACGCGCCTCCAGGTTCCCCCGTGAACTCCATCCACGAAGAGGCGACCTTCACCAACAGACACGACGCCTCCTCCAAGGGCGACTACGAGAGTGTGGTCAGCCTGAATATGATGAAAATGCTGGAGGACAAGGTGTCCGAGTTGAAGGAGATCGTTGCTGTGAAGGATGCCTGTTTGGCCTCCTTGAGCATGCAGTTGGACACAGCCCAGCGGCGGGAATCAGCCTCGAACGGGGAACAGCCTCCGTCTGGACGGGATTCCAGCAGTCTGATGACAACCTCCACGGAGTACAGAACGCTCCAGGAGGAGTTTGGTTGTGCGGTAAGTTTTGGAAACACTCTTCGATTCGAGCATACCCCCTCATTGACTCTATTTTCATTTTCAGACCATGGACTTCTACGTCGAACTCTCGAAGCGGGATGAACTCATCGCCAAGCTGACAGACTCCTTGCAGCAGTCGTTGCACGTTCGCGAGAATCTGCAAACCGAGAGCGAGAAGCTGACTACCGAGGTGCAGCTGCTTCGGAAGCAACTCACTGAAACTCTGGAGACCACCCGACGCGGCTTCTGGCCACGCGACCAGGAGAGCAACGGCCAGAGGATATCCGAGATCTCGATCGACTTGGTCAGCGAGAGCGATGACGATCTGGATCGGCACTATCTGACAGACAACGAGGACAAGACATCGAGGCACTCTCGGAACTCCCGCGAGAGGCAGCTGTCCATGCCACGAACAGTCGAAACCTATGACTTCGCTGATTCCGAGGTCCAGCCGATCAGCAAGCAGATCGAACAGTTCCAGAAGTACCTCACGCCCAACGAGGTGCGCCTCTTCTTCATGGTCCAGAAGAAGTTCGATGACTACCTCAGTCAGGAGCTGGAAAAGGCCCGCATGAAGTACGACGGCGAGTTAAAGATCCTCACGGATCAGATGGAGAGTGAAAAGGTCGAGAGGGACGCGGAGATTAGTCGCCTCCGCCAGCTGCTGACGAGTGTGAAGAATGGTTCCACTGAACTGATGCAGCTGCGCCAGGAGATGGAGACTATTCACGCCAAGGAAATGGAGGATCTCAGGCAGTACTTTGAGAAGAAGTGTGCAGACCTGGAAAAGCAGTAAGATTCATGAGGATGGACATGGGGACGCGGGAGTAATGACTGTTGGTTCTTTTCAGGTATTCAGACGAGGTGTTCTCGCAGAAGAGCCAAAGGCAAGATGGCAGCTCGTCAGAGGGTTCTGACGAGGAGATGATGCCCGAGGAAGTCGCACCGAGGTCCAAGGAGTCCAGTCCGAGGAAGAAGACGAAGGCGGAACTTCTCTCCAGTCCCAGTCACAGGCAGTTGACACCACATCTCGTGGATCCAGCGACGGGGGGAGATTCTGCAGCAGTTGGTGCTGGTGCAACAAATGTGGTGAGTGGAGGTTCAAGGAGAGGAACAACCATCACTGTTCACTCTTCAGCCATCAAAGCAACTCATTCCCCTCACGTCAGTGATTCAAAACGAACACGTCTCGTATTTATTTTCAGAAAACCGACATCGAAGACCTGAAATCCTTCTATCAGCTGAAACTCAACGAACTCAACAGGAACCACGATGAGACTGTGCGGAAATTGACAGAGAGGCTGAAGCACTACGAGAGCAAGTACCCAGAGGACGATTTCATGGTGAGTCCTGCCTGCAATTCTTGTGACACTCTGCACGATTCAGCTCGTTGTTAATACAAATCTAACTCAAGTCTAATTTCGTTTTTTTTGTGCATCTGTTTTTTTTTTGGCTGGGTGAAGGTATAGACTCGAGACTAAATTGAATTCATCCTCGAGGCCATTGTAACCATCATGTAACCATCATTTTTGTAGTGACACGCATTTGCTTTTCATTTCTTTTTATCGATCACAAACTGTGTGGAAAATGTGTGTTTTGGTCCTCGTTTTAGGAAGGAGCATGGAGTGCTTCTGTTTGTCCAACTTGAAGAAGTGGAGTCCAACTTGTCAAACTTGTCCAACTTGAAGAAGGGAGTGAATATGTGCAGTCTGACAGGGAGTATTAGAGGAGAATGCTTTGAGAAGTCCCAATTTGTTATCTGTCACGCTTTTTATGTACGTTCAGGTGTAGTTTGGAAGGAACTAATACCGCCCTCGTGTTCTTGAAATCATAGAGAATCATAAAAACATGATCTTAAGTCTGTTTTTGAGGAGGAATCGACGACATTTTGTGCTAAGGATGAAATGATTTTTCTAGGACTTCGAATGTTTGAATCTATTTTTGCGATTACATTTTCTAGAGCAGAACCTCTACAATCTAGGGTAGGTAGGTAGGCAGTAGACGGGCAGAAGCCACGTCTCACTTAGGTCCTTGAGGACCCATTGTGATGCTCAATTGAAGATGTTGTTTCCCTTGCCGTACTCATAGTCCTTCGTTGCTCCTTAGCCATCCCAATGTTCTTATGAATCTGTAAAGATATCTTAGAGGTTTATTTGAAATTTCGTGGAGATCTTGAAAAGTTATTCTCCCAGTGTTCTGTAGCACAACTGACAAAGACGAGGGCAGTAGCAGAGGTAGTGAGGAGTATCCTCTCGTTCCTCTACATCACCACATCAGCACAGCCTCTTCAAATGTTGTCGTTGGTGAGTCCCATTTTGGCTTGGTTCCTAAGACGATTATGACCAGTGGAAGCCCTAACCACCATCGTTAGCAACTCTTTGTTGCACTGAATGATTTTGACGGTCTTTGCACGATCGTATCTGGGCCATAATGCTTTAGTAGTCTCGCAAGTAGGTGAGGCACGCCATCTACTGTCTGCCATTTTAAGAATCTTATTATCCACCTTTTTGCTCAGCTCTGAGAGGAGCGGTTTGATCCCATGAATTACTTGTGACAGTCACTGACCCTTTTCTGTCAAGTTCATCAGCTATCTCATTGGCGGCAATGGCGTACATTTAAACAATCTAGTTTTATACGTCGTTGTGTCCAATCAACACTCACTCTCCTGACAGACTTCCTGATGCGTAGTTGTATAATTCGCAACTCTACAGTCCAGAGAAGGCCGGGCATGCCACTGGCAAACAATCAATTTTTCAGCTAGCAAGGAACCGGTGAATCATTTGCCGGACAGTGACAGCACAATGGATCCATTTCGAATCTGAGTCACGGCTGATTCAGCGGTCACTTTAACTTAACCTATGCAGAGAAGCCAGCTGGGGAATTAGCAGCTTCCAGTTCTACATGAACGTCATTTCATTTGTTTGCCTTACTTTAGCTTTAATCGCCTTCTGCTGCACAGTTACACTCGGTCCTGTCGAGTGGGAACTGAGTTGCTCCTACGCTCTACACTGCCTCGACATTGCCAGTTGACACCTGATTCCTTGGCTCATGCTGCTGGACAGATCAAATAGTCAGGAGGTCAATGTGCTTCTTTTGAAATGACTGCAGGACTTCTGCATTGATTTCGAGGATGTCGACGCCTCGATGGATAGATATATGCATCCTTACCGCCATCCCCGCAAATTTATGACTCTTTAAGGTCTAGCCAAGTGGCCTGTTGCAAAAGAGGATCTGATCAAAACGAATATTCCCTGTCTGGACTACATTTCATTGAATAACCCCCCTTTCTTTGGTTAGCAACAAATTAGCATTTTAAGACTTCCAGGGTTGACCCCTGCCTCCACTCAATTTTATGATTGAAGCAGGAAGACCTCCAGCTGATACCGGGCAATATTTCATCGACAAGCAGTTTGTCACTTGCCCTCTTGAAAATTGAATCATTTGCCTGCACTCTTCCCGACGGATTCAATGTGGCTTCAAAGAGCTGAAGAAGTGTTTGATGAATGTTCCGCAGAGAGGCAACAGGGCAAATCAATATTCAAAGTGACCAGGTTCTTGATCACTGAGTTGTCTTCTTCTTCAGTGTAGCTCCTCTTTGGAGAAAGGATTCCCACAAGATTCTAGTCTTGAATGGCTAAATTTGGCAACTAGAAAATACGGTAGATTCCTAAATATTCATGGTCATCCTCGTTGATTCTTAGATTTCGTATTGAACTCCTTGAAATATTTCTCCAAATATCCATCAGTTCAACAATACTTCCTCGGAATTCAGACAGCGTCGCCATTTTAGTAGGCGGAGGATAATCAGAGTTGGCTTGCTGACGCCTGTGCTGTGTCATAAGACTCAAGCAAAACGTAACTCTTACAGCCGGTGCAACCTACTGATTGACTTGAGTCAGCTGGAGAACGCACATTAGAGGAGCTTGCTTTGATCGTTCTCCTTGTCACCATGCAGCTGACGTTTGAGCATCCCATTTGGCAAAGGAATTCCGTCTGTTTGACGTGGCCAGACGTAAAATTAAATTGTGGCCGACTGGTCAGCATATTTCCTCCTTGTAAGATTTGGTCAGACACCTTCGGAAACAAGTTCCTCTTTGAATTTATCAAGGAAATTCCTTCGCTCTTGTCACGCTGTTGCTTCTTCATTTAGATGACATGCTGATGTTTCAACGTGCGTGTCGACTCGACTGTGTCGCATTCTCTTTTATCGAGGGAAATTCCTTAGGTAACGCTGAATGTTGTTTGAAGGGATTGAAGACCCTTTAGGAGACATTTTTCACATAGAAATGTTCTCTGTGATCTGATTAAGTATGTGGACAAAACTGGCTCGGACACATCGAGCGATCGAACACCAATACTCCAAGAGAATCTTGGAACTCGAACCTCCTGGTTCGAGAAGCAGAAGAAGAGCGAACCTCCTGTATAAAGATCAAGTGATCGCGGATGCAAGACAATTTGGTCTTGATGACGGAGTCAGTGTGCGATGGAAGGCGTCAATTGCTCAGGCTCAAACCCTCCAGTTGGACAGTCTTAGTTGGACGTTGCCTCAACTGAACCTTGTTCCAGCTGGACAGTTGTTCGTTCGGAAGAATTGATAGACTTCTGTCTCTCCTAGGATTAGCTTAGAGGGCTTCTGGTGAATTCACCATCTCACTTGCACCATGTTGGTCCATTGTGATACCCACAGTCGGACTTCTACCACTGATCGGTGATAGTGCCGTTAATTTGATGCCAACGGCAAATGGCGACTGGATCAGATTTGAAAAACCGCATAAAAGCGTATTAACTTTGATTTCACTGGGATTCGTACATGGCACACCTCTAACTTAGTGCAGGCACGTAACCACCTGCAAAATCCAGTCGCTTCTGTTTCTCCTAATTTCTCTGCCACTCCATTCAAATAAAGGACACTCTTGTCTGCCATTTTCGGGGCAAAATCCGCCAAAACCTTGTTAACTGACACCTTCCCGATTGTCAAACATTTGATCAGACCCCCTCTCATTTCTGAATTTAATCTTTGCCCCCCTTCGCGACCCTAAACCTTCACCCAATCAAAAAAAGAAAAGCCAAAAAAGTCGACTCTTAATAAGATTGTTGTGCTAACTGCATGTGTTCTCTTTATCTCTCACTCTAACTCTCCCTCCCCCATCCGCATCACACTCTCTCCAACTAGGTGCAACCCAGTTCCCCACCCAAGACCCCAGTCCCCTCGACCACTACCCCCACCAACACGTCCCTCCTAATAATCGATCAAGATGAACTTAACAACGAAGAGAGTCAAGTGATTCAGAAAATCATCGCCGAATACGATCGCCGCTTGCAGGAGCAAGTCACCCTCGCTCGGGAGGATATCGTTCGGGAGTTGGAAGCCCAGATCCAGGTAAGTGAACCCTGCTTCTGTGCGTGTGTTTTGTGTGCCGTTTGTTTGTTTGTTTTGATCAAAGTGGTGGCAGAAGCACGCCTCTAATCGCTAACCAATGAATCACTGTGTGTGCTGTGCTCAACTAACTCATCATTTTCTCATACTCTGGCCAAAAGCCAATAGATGTCGCCACAGCACGGCATATGGCGTGCCCTTAGGACGACGGTGATCCCTATCCCAATGCGGCACGCATTGGCTAGAGATGATCTCACCGAGTCGGCGAAAAATAGAAATTCACAGCGAACGACGACGTATTTATAGAGTGCGACGAGATTTTGGGTGCCGCACGCTTGGCGGAGGGAAGAAAAAAATTCGCTTTTGGCAAATCGGTGACAGGCGATGTCTTGACGCGCGCTTGCTCGAGTGAAAGTGGGTGATGCGAGTGATGCTGAACTTTGCCTGCTGATCATGTTGCACATCATGCGCCGGGATGCAAGGCGGCCCACTCTCTGGTGGTGCTGCTGGTGGCCATACCGACTGACTCTGATGGTGGCGGTGGGTGATGGGGAATTATGATCCGGTGCATGAGAGTGGCGGGTATTTTTGGTCGGGATTTATTTGTGCGCAACGGGCCGTGGCATGATTTTGCAAAAAATGTGTGGGATCTTTTGGCAGTGGGTTAGCGGAATGAAGACTTGCTTTACAGGCGCAGGAATGTTTGGGGATGGATATGAGCGGATTTTTTGTTAAGAGGGATGAACAGACAATGGGTGTGGAAGTGGGTGAAGATATGCAGTCGAAATTGATGAAAAAGAGAAGGGATTTGTGTGGGTTTTCGATTTCAGACAGAAAAAGAAGCAATTTCTGGTGATTTGTCATATTTTCTGTGAAGTTCCTCGATCCCTGACTGAGGTCGGTGCTAAATTTGGTATTTTTTCGACTGAAATCCTTTGACATGTCACGTGCTGTTGCTTCAGGGAGACGAGATGCAGATGTTTCGACTTTGGGTCGTCTATTTTTGGAGAAAAAAGTGGGAATTCTGGGAACCAATTGACCCACAATTTCTTGTTCAAAATCTGCTTCGACTGTTCTCTCACGATTTCTTGTCCTCTTCCTCATCTGAGTCCTGAACTGGAACTCCTAAAGTGCTTAGTGGCGACCAGTGGACTGGACCAGTGACCAGTTTTTGAGTCTGAGTGCTCCAGTGTAGAGTTTCAAGAACCTCCGCCAAAAAGAAAAGTGTTCTTTCGTTTTCTTTTCCTGGTGCCTCTCTGTAAACAAATTGAAGCTTTGTCCAAAGGTAGTCGTCATCGCCGCCGAGTGTCTTGACGTCTAGACCGATCGATCAGTTGATTAGGTCTCGGAAACCTGTCTAGCCCCATGGGAAGTGCAATCAATTACCGACAGCAGCTGAAAGGCCTTCATCTCTTTCCACTTCTTCGTCAATCAATGCCCAACGCGAAGACCTTAAATGGAACCTCCCTCGTCTTCGATGGATAACTCGGTCAAAGTTTTAATCACTTTCCTCATAATCTCCTCCTTTCCTTCGACTAGACACCATCAACACCCCGCCTAATTGAATTAAAACAAAATTTCTCTTGACATCACCACGTGTGGAATCAGTCGACAGAGTCTCTCCTCCTCTTTCTCTCAACCTTTCGTTAGAGAAGAGGAATCAATGTACAGTCTCTCTCTCCGTCTTATGGCATCAACCCCTCGTTAGAGAAGTCTTCCATCTCTCCTCCATCTCCCTCCTTCTCTCGAGGCACCAACCCCTCGTTTAGAGAACTGAACTGACACACGAACTCTGACCAGAGTCAGAATCCCAAAGCACATTGAACTTAAAATAGATATAATTAAACACTCGCATGGATCGCGCTTGAGTGAGGGACTAGATGGGGAAGTGCAACAAACCATCGCAACAACAGACATGTCAAGTTCTTCCCGCATTAGATGCGCTTGATCTTCACCATCCGCTGGCGAGCCTCCCTTTCCATTGTGATTCTTGTAATTCCTTTGGGGAGACAGCGGAGACAAAATGAAACAGAAAAAAAAACGGAGTGTTTTGTCGAAAATAGAACCACGATTAGAAATTCAATTGAATTTATGACTTCGTGAGGGTTTTCTGGTGGAGAACATTTGGTGGTGACTGGTGATGTTGTGTTTTTTGGCGGGAGAACGTAGCAAGATCCAGGAAATGGATACCAAAAGGAGCAGATTGAGTGGTGTTCGAGGGTGATGGGGGAAGAAATTTGGAAATGAAGACGTGAACACTCCTGGTTCGAGGGCGAAACTCCGGTATAAAGATCAAGTGATCGCAGATGGAAGACAAGTTGGTCTTGATGACTGGACGCAGGGTGCCTTAGGCCCTCAGCGGTGGAAGGCGTAAATTGCTCAGCCTCAGACCCTCCAGCTGGACAGTCTCAGATGGATAGTTGTCTCAGCTGAACCTTGTATCATTTGTGTAGTTGAGCTGGTCTAAAACTGCGGTGTTTGGAGAATGTTTCAAAAATCTTTCAGTTAGAAAAGTTTATGCGTGTAAAGTGCTTAGGGTTAGGTCTGTAGGGTCATGCGAAGGCGTAAAGCGTTTAAGAATTTAGGAAATTTGAGGAAAGAAATCAACTGGTATAAAGATTGAGCCAAAATCTGATCTGAAAATGACCTAAAATAGGAGAATAACATAGAATTTGTTAAGATCTCATAATTTTGTACATGCTCGATGAATCATTCAAAAATTGAATTGGTATAACTTTGTTATGAGGCAAATTTTATGATTTAAATGTTGCAAGAATGAATGACTAATTAATTCCAAGAAGAATCAGAAAAATGAAAGAAGAAGAAGAATCTTTTTGTGTTGGTTGTACTGGTATAAACTGGAAAACCATATCAGAAGAGCGACGGTGATTGTGTGAAACAGGAGAAAAACATAAAATTAGTTGAAATCTCATGGTTTTGTAAATGCTCGATGAGTTAATTCAAAATTTAATTGGTATAACTTTTGGTATAAACTTTGTGAGGCAAATTTTTTGATCGAAATGTTGGAAGAATGAATGACCAGTTAATTCCAGGTGGAATTATATTCTTTTTGTGTTAGGTGTACTGATATAAAACTGGTATAAACTGGAAAACCATATAAGAAGAGCAACGGTGATTGCTTGAAATGGGAGAAAAACATCAAATTTATTGACATCTCATAGTTTTGTAAATGCTCGATTAGTCAATTCAAAATTTAATTGGTATAACATTTGGTATAAACTCTGTTATGAGGCAAATTCATTGATCCAAATGATGTAAGAGAGAGTAAGCAGTTAATTCCAAGAAGAAATATATTTTTCTGTCTTCGGCATACTGGTATAAATTTGGTGTAAAATAGTAGACCAAGCTATTTAGTTTAAACTTTGTTATGAGGCAAATTTTTTGATCGAAATATTGCAAGAAAAAGTAAATAGCTTGTTCCTTCCTTGGTGTACTGGTATAAATTTGGTATAAAATAGTAGACCATGTCAGAAAGTGTCGTTATCACTCTGAAATGTAACTCTTGTGTAAAGTAGAAAGTCGTGTTTCAAGAAGAAACAGAAAGTTGAACTTATGGTCTAACTTCTAATGCAGTCTCTGAAGTTGACGAAAATCACATGAAAACGTACTCTTTCTTAAAGAAATCAATGAATAAATTCAACGACGGCAGAGACAAGCCCCCTACTCGGTTCAAAAAGTAAGAAAACCCTCCCTTGGCTTCAAGAATGTGCGGTATTTTGTGAACACCTCCCAAAATTTGCTTACTTTCCACCGATCTTGACGACATAAATAAATATTTAACCTTCAAAGAATCTGTTCGGCAAACGATTGATAAGAGATAGGAAGGAATCTTATCAATCGCTAGCAAACAAATTCTTTCGAAAAACTCCGCAATTTTTCAACGTTTGTTCTAGTTTTTCTTTCCACTCACTCAACTGATTCATGCACGCGTTAATGACATCTATAGCTGACCGAAAATATCTTTGTTTTGTAGCCAAATAGTCTCTCAAAATTTATAGATACCTCTCATCATTTTTAGAAACCCCTCTCTCGTCACGACACGACACGTCTTGTGCAAATTGCAAACAGTGCTCGCCAAATTTCTCTATTTCTAAACAAAAATCCCTCACGATCACTCTCTATCCCTCTCTCTCTGGGTTTTTTTCCCCACGCCCTATTCACCACGCAAGACGTGCGCGCCATGCTTTACGAAAACAATCTCACTCATGCCGGTGGGAGATTTTCAAAATCAGTCTACAACGGGACTTTTACATGATCACACATCGTGCGTCAACGGAAGATCGTGAGAATCCAAGGATTTGTCCATCGTCTATTGATAGATACAAAGTATCTCAACAGTGTATAAGTGCGTCATAGTTGAAGCAACTTCACGCTGTCGCGGTTTATTTTTCAAACATATTTTGGCGACACATCCCGCGGCGGTGAAGGCAGAGGCGTTTTGAAAGAAAATCGCGTGTATGCAGATAAAACTGTGGATTGGAGTGTGATTTGAAAATAGATTCGTCTGCCGAGGGAGAGACGAAGGAGAACCCTCAGAGTGTGTCTGTGCGATTTGAAGTAATTGAAATAATTTGAATTTTGACGGATATATTGGGTGCTCGGACATTAATTGATTGAAAAGTGCGAAGAGTGAGCGTTAAGTGGTTCGGAAGGAGCGAGGGACTCAACAACTCAACACATGCTGTGCAGATTATTCGCTTTGCAGTTGTAACGGTTTCATTAATTGAGTGTGAGTATAGACGTTTGCAATTCGATTTGCGTCAGTCTGTGAAGTGGTGGACGCATTTTTTGAGGTTTCCGATGGATTCTGGGTCTTTGATGAAATGCGGAAGTTGTCTGTGCGATGGGACGCATGTGAAGTGCGTTGACAATTGCCCGAGAGCCAGTGGGAGGCCGGTGGAATTTGGGTTAATAGGAGCGCACTGTTTATGACTTCACCGAGGGAACTGGTGGTGCAACGTGGCGTCAACGGTTTTTGCGCTTTCATTCATCGCGCCAGGGCATGTGGAGAGATGATGTTGCACAAGATGTTGTGTTTATTGATGACTTCCTGCTCAACGGGGGATGCGCAGAGTAGTCGGTATCATGTTGCTCCTTTTTCGGGGGAGATGATGTGTGAGTTTTGAAATGTTTTTCGTTGCGGAGTTTGGGGAGAGATGGCAGCTCTTAGAGTCGATGGCGGAGGATCGAGTGGCCTGGAGATCTTTCGTGCGTGCACTGCCTCCGCGTCCCCTTTAGGGAAACATGCGGATCACTGAAGATGTGGTGAAATGAGATGAAAGCAGCTCTTGATGGGTGGTGAGAGGCAACCCCGACGGTTTTGAGTTGAAATTCTTTGACAGTTGCGGCTATTTTTGTGGGGAAAATTTCGAAGACGAGATCGAGATCGTGCCAGCTAGCCCAGGTCCACCCCGGGTTGAAGCGCCATCAGACGAAGAAGAATATGGAAGAGGGTCGGCCAAAGATTGCCCCAGCGGGAGACTTTGTTGGTTGAGGCCCAGGTTCGCCTCGGACTGAAGCGCCATCAGAAGAAGAAGAATATCAAGGAGGTGACAAAGATCACGTCCAGACAGAGGACGACATTTGGTTCAAGGAGATGAACCTTGAGTCATTTGGTTGGCCATTTTGTTGGCTCAAGAAAATCGACCGACCAAGTCATCTCCTTGAACCAGCAACATGTCGTTGGTCGGAAGTTGTTGTTGGCTCAAGGAGATGGCTTGAGGACTTCCGACCAAGTCATCTCCTTAAGCCAACAAAATGTCGTCCCACATCTTGACGTGACCTTTGACACCTCCTTGACAATCTTCTTCTTGATCTTTCTTAAGAAAGGATACAGCTTTGAGATTAAAATGTTTGCCCCTTCCCTGAGTTGTGTTCCTCGCGTCTTTCTCCATCAAGTTTGAGCTGCAGGCAACGACTGAAAACCAGTTGAAGTCAATTTCACATAATTTCCTTGAGAGGAACTGCTGGATAAGCGGGCAAACTTCTACACAAACTGAAGACTTTCATCCGTGTTCTGGGACCAGATCTTTGTCGGACTTCTAGGCACTCCAGGAGATTCTGTCTCAAGTTCTCAGTCGTAGATGCTCCTTCGCCAGTCGAACATTTGACGCCCAGAGGCTGTGAGATGTGTTGTCCTCAGGATCACAGTCAAGTTTCTGGGCTGTCCTCAGGATCACAGTTAAGCCTTTGGGCTGTCCTCAGGATCACAGTCAAGCCTTTGGGCTGTCCTCAGGATCACAATCAAGCCTCTGGGCTGTCCTCAGGATCACAGCCAAGCCTCTGGATCACAGTCAAGCCTTTGGGCTGTCCTCAGGATCACAATCAAGCCTCTGGGCTTTCCTCAGGATCACAGCCAAGCCTTTGAGCTGTCCTCAGGATCACAGTCAAGCCTCTGGGCTGTCCTCAGGACCACAGCCAAGCCTCTGGATCACAGTCAAGCCTTTGGGCTGTCCTCAGGATCACAGTCAAGCCTTTCGGCTATAATTCTGAGGACAACACATTTCGCCTCTTGGCGTCAAACGTTCGATTGGCGAAGAACTCCTGGAGCATCGTCGTCTTTCACCTCTTTTCGGAGCACCCTTTGATTCGATTTTTTGATGCGAAACTCAAAGGATTCCCTTGGCATTTCTGTCCGTTGGAAATCAGCCCGTTCTTGTACCCATCTTCTGATGAAGGTTTGCTCAGCAAAACTTCTCATCTTCTTCTTATGGCGCTACTGTCCGAGGTGGACCTAGGCCCCACTCAAAATGCCTCTCCAGTCAGCACAATCTTTCGCCAGCTGTCTCCAGTTTCGCGCCAGCCGAGGTCCCCCTCGACTTGTGTGCGCCACCTTGTACGTGGACGTCCTCAGTTGCGTTGTCCCACAGGCTCAGAGTCGAAGACTTCTCATTACCCGAGGCATTTTCAAGCTCCTCCGCATGACACACGGCGTTTGACCAGCCATACCTGTTACATCAATCTCCTCCTCCCATCCTTCCCTTAGTCATCCTCTCTGTTTACAAACAACCTCATAAACCCTCAATAAATGACCCAAATCCCATCCCTCATTATTCCCTTCTTCGAAATCCGCAGATGCATGCATACGTGCGTCATATTCGAACGCTTGCATCCACAGATCACCCATAAAAACACCGAAAACCAAAACAAAACAAAAGAAAACAAATCAATCACCACCGCGGGTCTGTATCTGCGTCTGAACGATTCCAGAAATTCGATAAACAAATTGTTTTCGAAAAGTTCTCCAGCGCCCCTGAGTGTGAAAGGATATGCGAAAGTCAAGTTTGCTGCGTTGTTTCACTTCGTTTTTCGGCGGGATCGACCGCTTCCGAGGCGCACACACCCCATGGGTGGTGGGCCATTTGGAAATCGTGTGGAATCCTAAGGTCAGCGAACACAAATTAAATGGTTTCTCATTTTTACGAGAATTTCGAAATACAAAAACGCGCACGTCGTCCGTTTATAAATCAGGCGGGCTGGCAGTATTTTAAAAGTTGTTCACTTCAAATCACAACCGTCAACGGGCGGATGGCGATGGAGATGGATCTCCCCCTCTGGTGGGTGTTATTTTTAATCCCATTCCGTTGCGTTGCCCTTCAAAAACAAAGACGAACTCTAATTCACTGTCAACACGGCGGTGGCGGGGAAAGCTCCTCGGCACAGAGAGAGGTTTTTTTTAATGAGTTGTGAGCGTAAATATAGCGCACTAACGAGGGGCCTGCTGCTTTGGCCCATCTGCGTCGAGAAATGAATGACATCTCTCAGAATTTGACAGCTACAGTGTCAGTGGCGCAAAGCGAAGTGCGAGGGAGGCTGCGTCTAGGTCCGGCCAATCAACGGAATTGGATTGAAAAGATCTGTTCTCATGTGACGAACGAATGGATAAATAAATTGATTGGCGCCGAAAAGAAACGCAGCGGCTTCCGTTTGGAATAAATTAAATCATTTGCTGGTGCGGTGGCGACTCGGAGAGGCTCTGTGCGGTCCAAGTTGGTCGCATGGACAAATTGATGTTTCGATTGAGACTAAATTGGTCGAATTGTGGACGATGACAATTAGACAGTGGGAAATGGGAACAGTTTGTGTTGTTAGATGGGAGAGAGGCAAGTGTGGTGGTCCATAGGGAGAATTGTAGTGAGTTTTTGGAGAAAGTTCAAAGGGTCTGGGAGCATGGCCTGAGATGAGGGAAGATCCTGAGGGCATGTCGTTTTGATGCGAATTTTGAGAAGCAGTTGGTCACGGATGGCTTTTATGGCATTTATTCCGTAATGTCTCTCGAATGAACATCAGAATTTGGACTGATTACTTCAGGAAATTCGAGGTCCGACGATGCGATTTTGATTGTCAAACTTCATCACGACTTTCGAGGCGTGCCTTGAGTGCTTGATTCCATCAGGTAGGCCACTGGTTGGCAGACCCAGGACGAGATGGTTAGACCAAGTCCAAACACTCGCCTGGTTGCGGTTGGGCATAGCTCCTGATGAGTTAGAGTCGATGGCGGATGATCGAGTGATCTGAAGATCTCTAGTGCGTGCGTTGCCCCGCGACCCCTTTAGTGAAACAAGCGGGCCACTGAAGATGAGATGAGATGAAACTTCGATCATTTGCAGGCTTAGCCTTTTGGTTGACGTCAATCGCTCGATCATCAGGAATTCTTTAAAAAATCAGACGTCGTCTCAAGCGCTGTTGTTAGAGATTTGTTGTACATCGAGGCATTTGCTTTTCAGTAGACTGCAACGATTTAAAGAAGCTGACAGGCATTTTTAAGGAGCTGGAGAAGCTTGTTGTTTGAGGCCCAGGTCCATCCCGAACTGTAACGCCATCAGAAGACGGGGAAATCCTATTTTCTTT
This sequence comes from Myathropa florea, assembly GCA_930367185.1. Classification (NCBI taxonomy): domain Eukaryota; kingdom Metazoa; phylum Arthropoda; class Insecta; order Diptera; family Syrphidae; genus Myathropa; species Myathropa florea. Next base: position 41,644,552 of record OV884005.1, on the reverse strand, counting down.
ACAAGACGTTCACTTAGCATCGGTGGACGGTGGAGATCAGTTTAAAACCCTTCTTCTTCGTCTTCTTCTTCTTCTTCTTCTTCTTCTTCTTCTTCTTCTTCTTCTTCTCCTTCTTCGCCTTCTTCTACTTCGTCTTCGTCGTCTTCTTCTTCTCCTTTTTCTTCTTCTTCATCTTCTTCTGCTTCTTCTTCTTCTCCTCTTTCTTCTTCTTCTTCTTCTTCTTCGTCTTCTTCTGCTTCCTCATCTTCTTCTTTTTCTTCGTCTTCTTCTCCGTCTTCGTCTTCGTCGTCTTCTTTTTCTTCTCCTTTTTCTTTCTTTACGACGAGGTTATGGTCCGGATTAAAAGGATCATAACCCTCCCACTTTACTGCATCCCTACTGGTCCACCTGTGGGGTTTGCCGACCAGTTTGATACGCTTCAATAAATTGTTTCCTTTCAAAGAAGTCTTTGGAGAAATTTGTTGCACAACTTTATGCTCCATTTTTGCCACGAGTTGACGGACAGACCCCCAATTCTTTGGAAGATGTTCTCTTTGATTCCCGCTGACAATCGGTGTTCATTCATTTATTTGAACGACTTTCCCTTCAAACAAGATTTCAACTCAAATTCCATTCGAATTTTGTGCAAAAACGCCACCAGACTCCATTTTAAAAAGATTTCCAGCTGCCAATCGGTTGTGTTCCAAAAGTAAGCCACCATACTTCGTCCACAGAATACAAATGAAGTCCGAGAGGCGGAGCATAACGCACGTGTGCATGAATGTCTCCCTCCTTTGTCCATGAATTCATATTTTTTCTGCCATCACCGTTATTTGCCATCATTTCATATTTTTCTGCCTGCAAATACCGTTATTTGCCATGATTTCATTTTTTTCCTGCCTGCAAACATGCCGGCCGGCATTTGGTCGATGTGTGAAGACGTATGACAATCGCCATTTCTTACCACTCTCTAACGGTTTCTTGCATCTTCAACAAAACGAACATTCATAGACGGCGTTTACATGAGTGGAAGAAGGCAGAAATGCCGGAGAGAGAGCGTATGATTTTCCAAACGATTGGAAAGGGATGTATTTTCGGCGATCCAACCCATCTCTTTGCAAACTTTTCGAGAATCATACGATCTCTCTCCGACATTTGCGCCTTCTTTCAGTCTTCTAAACGCCGTCTATGAATGCGCCGCCTGATGTTCGTTTTGTTGAAGATGCAAGAAACCGTTAGAGAGTGGTAAAAAATGGCGAATTTAAGGGAGGAAGCAATAGGAAAGAAAGGGAGTGGCGTAATCGCGTTCCAATGGCATCGCCAATGCGTTTGTGATTTGAATTTGGAAAACAGCACCTTGAATGCGATTCCATCACGTAGGCGACCGCTTGGCAGACCCAGGACGAGATTGTTGGACCAAGTTCAAAAACTCCCCTGGTTGCGCTTGGGCATAGTTCCTGATGAGTTAGAGTCGATGGCGGAGGATCGAGTGGCCTGGAGATCTCACGTGTATGCATCGCGACCCCTTTAGTGGAACATGCAGGTCACTGAAGATGAGATGAGATGAGCAACAGCACCTTTTTTCATGAATTTCTCTCGAAGAAAAAGACTCGTTTGCTTTGTTTTTGTTCAAAATGGCCGCAGTTCAGCGCGACAGAGTGTGTTCAGAGTGACAATTTTCGATCATTGATCAGAAATCCTTGACCATTTCAGACTTTGATAACAGAATTCGCTAGACAAAGAGATTTGCAAATCACTGACATTCTGACTTCCATCAGACTCAGTCTCAAAAGCTCCGGAGTCATCTACTTCCTCACTTTTCAGTTGAATCAAAAGGGCGATGAGTGATCACCACGTTGTTCTCATTCCGATAGCCCTGATCACCTCATAAACACGACGTCATGCGGTCACCCTCTGAGTAAACACCCTTATCAGCAGCATTTCATTACAATTAAATCGAAGCGTCAATGCAAATATCGCTCCCGACAGCGAATTCGAAGATTATGACAGACCGCCTCGACTGAACTGCCCCCGAACATGTTTGCAATCAATCTCCTCCCCAAAGTCCATCAACTTTGGAGTCATGCCGCAACATATGCCAAGTGGATTAGTTTCTGATAAGACTTGTCTTACGTGTCGCCTTGAGAATTATGCTGCGGATATCATCTCCGCCTTGAGAACTATGCTGCCGGTCAGAAGCAGACGTTAAGTCATATTTTTCTCCTCGGATATGAATTGACACAAACGTGCTTTTGGCTTCTCCCTCTGAGGTGATTTGACAAAACGGTCGTGCGGATCCTATTTTTGGAACGCAAACGCTGTTTTTTTGAGAGTTTTGTGGTGATATTTTCTATCGCAAATTAAAAAATGGGACGGTACGAAAGTGGAAATGACATCATTTCGTTGAAATTCTTGTTTCTTTCGTGGGAATTTCCATAATTCTCGAGGAGGGCTAGTCATGTGGAGGAGGAGTGTTTTCGAGGGGGAAGAAAGGAGCGGATGTGTGATGCTAATCTTTAGGAAAGAATTCGAACAAAGATGTGGACCATGCCTTAGGTAGAGAATTGTTCTGTTGTTCAGAAGTTGAGAGTTGAGAACCGATTCGAAATTAGCAACAATGTGAAAGACGAAAAATGAAATTTTGAGCTGTGTTCGGGAGATAGGTGGCATTTAAAGATGATCCACAAGTCGAGGAAGTTGAAGCGCTGTGTTCTGGAGGTGGGTAACATTTGAAGACGATCTAAAGTAGAAGCACATAGTTATGGCCATTTGAAGTCGATTCTTAAATCGAGGGAAGGACCACGAGTACGGCAAGGGATATAAGGGGATACCAATCCTCAATTGGGCATCACAATGGGCGCCTTAAGAACCTAAGTGAGGCGTGGCTTCTTCCCGTCTACCCACACACCTAAGTCGAGGGAGTAAAGGGACACAATTAATTTGAAAAGCAAGATAAACGCAAAGTCAAGCGCAACTCGGCGTTTGACCTGAGCCCGGACTATGACCAGATCGTCTCGGAGCGGGATTGATTGAGAGAGCGGTCGAGGACGTTCCGCGGGACCTGTTGAAGACGTTCCGCGGGACCTGTTGAAGAAGTTCCGCGGGACCTGTCGTAGACGTTCCAGGGGCGGGGACTCCAGGGTTGTTGGAGGTTCCTCGTCTTTGCGTGGAGAGTGTTTGCGAAGTCGAATTCTGAGTCACTCTGGGATCAAGAGAAGAACGCTGTTCTTTTTCACAAGATCGCGTTGAAGCTATTCCGTCGTTGCTTTGTCCCTATTCTTGTTCAGTGCCCTCGGAATATAAGATTGTTATGGTTGAGGGTATATTGCACCGCGACGTTTAAGATCTATTGTGCCCCGGAATATAAGAAAGGAGCTTGTGACAGGAGAATGAAGACAGTGACCTCCCTTTGAGTGCTCAAGTAGATGGTCCTTAGTCGCGCAACAAACATCTACTGTGTAAAGCGGTACTGAGAGTCAACACTTAGAGAACGTAGTGTTCTGTGTGCTCTGTGTTGGATAAAAAAAAAAGACAAAAAAAGTGTCACTTGACCACGAGGCCATTCTTGTGCTTGTAGCACTTCAAGAACTGCAATGAATGTCTAGCCTCTTAGGGAAGGAGTCACTTTCTCAAGCTTGCATTGGATCCATCGGGTCTCTTACAGTCTTTTGCTGCAGGAGCTTGTTGAACTTATTTGGCTCCACGACAATTGACACGCTGGTAGGGCTAACTTTGGCCAGAAGAATCGTGGGAATGAGTCTTGAAACGTACTCCTGTGTCGCCTGTGTGTCCTGTGTCGCCAGCTAAAGAGAGAAGTTCTTGATTTGAACGTTTTCGGAGCCTCTGAAGCCTCCAATGACTGCGTTGACGGTAGCTCCAATGACATATTGCATTCCCTGCAAGAAACTCAAAAAAAATCTTACATCTTCCTAAGGTCCATCGGAATAGAACCTAATTGATTTCGGACATCTGCCAATGAGTCAAAATCTAATTTTTCTTTGAATCCCCAGCCAACCTTCAGTGTCTTCTGCGTTCGTGCGTCAACTTCAATTAAATTTATCCTTGAGACCGCACACTCAAACCATGGCCCCAAAAAAAACATTTTCCCCGCCATCAAAGCTCCCTTTCGGATATCTCTCCTTCGGGACTGCCATCTGGCACGATTAACCTCCTCCAATAAATCATTATCCACAAGTACTTATCCGAATGCTCCCCCCTACCCCAAAAAAAACCCCATTAAATCGCCACAAAGCAGTGCGCGTCCACACAACAAATCAAATCCAACTCTCCACTTGACCGTGAGTTTGCGAAAATTTAAAAATAAAAAAAACCGACCATCACCGGAACACACCCACACCCGTAGCTCCGCGACAACAAGCGCACCATCACCGGAACACACCCGCCGCTCCGCGACACCAAGCACCAGACGCGACGATTGAACCGAGAGAGTGTTGCTGTTCTTTGCCAAAAGCAATAAAAATTCAGTTCGTTACTCTTCCACGAAAACGACGACGCATCAGCGCAGAGCGGGGGAGTCCGTCGTTTCGAGGCGCGTATAATTAGCTTTCCATTGAGATTTCAATTAACCCCTACCGATAAGATTTATCTCGGTGCTTCCCCCTGATCCCACACAGTTACGCAGTGCCTAATTGAAGCTCCCTTTTGTGTCTTTTGCAGGCCCTTCTATCGGAGACGACGACAGACGACCACCATTGGCCACCGGAGTTGATTCTCCTGCGCGAGAAGTTCACGGCGAAGAGTCAACTAGAGATAGCCCAGCTGCAGATTAAACATGAGGAGGAGGTGAGTGTCCGCTGCGCCTTTGGCGAATCCTTTCTAACGCGTCTTGTGTTCACAGATGTCGCGTCTAAAGGCTGAATTTGAAAAGCAATACCAACGCAAAGTCAAGCGCAACTCGGCGTTTGACCTGAGCCGGGACTTCGATCAGATCGTCTCGGAGCGGGATGGCCTGCGGGAGCTGTCGAAGACGTTCCGCAGCATTCTGGCGGAGCTGGTGAGGTGCGTCAACATCTGCGAGGATGACCTCAACGCGACGTTGGTCGACGAGATTCAGAGGATCATGGCGAACCGGACGTTCGACGGGGACGAGCACGATCTGAACACGTCCCTGATGAATTGCTCGATGCTGTCCAAGAAGGTGCGCTTTGCTCCAGACGTCTCTGGACTGCTCGGCGTCATCGAGGACCCCCATCTGGTGAACTATGTCTCATCCAAGTCAACGGGAGTGTCCAACTCTGTGGACCTGGACGACTTTGACTTGAAGGAATGCCTGGAGCGGCTGAAGGCGGAGGCGGCTCATCTGCTGGAGCTCTCCGAGGAGATCCACAAGAAGAACGACCGCAAAGTAAGCGAGTCCAGTGGAGCTGAGAAAGTCGACAGCTGTGAGGAGGACGGCATGAAGCACTACTCCTTCGTCCGTGCGAGCTCCTTCAACGAGAACATGTGGCAATCGAGCAAAGCCACCAGCCAGCAGCTGCTGCTCTCACTCCCACCAGATCTGAATAGGGTGCACCAGCTGAACGAGTCCATGGACGACTTCAGCTCGTCCATCGCGGCCAGTGAACTGAACTTCCAGTTCCACGAGTTCAAAAACCGCCTCGTCAAGTCGGAGAACGAGCGCCTGCGGATGCAGCAAGAGCTCGAGCGCGCCGTCCAGAGGAACATCGAACTCGGCGCTGAGGTGAACAACCTCCGCGAACAACTGCAGCACATAGACCTGCGCGAAGACTACCAAGGCTACGGCTTGGGACTGATCAAGAGCCCGCAGAGGAACAACGAGGAGAAGCCATCCACGTCGTTCTCCCAGTTGCAGGAGAAGGCCCGTCATCTGCTGAGCACTCCGACGCAGCCGAACAACGACTCAACGTCAGCACTGCTGCTGATGATCGAGGACTTCTGCCGCGAGGGCGACAAGGTCGTCGAGAGCAGTCGGAAGGATCGAGACGATCTCCAGTCGCAGGTATGTTGCGGGACGCTTCCTGTTCGCTGTAAATATGTACACAGTTTTGTGGTTAGATGTTGTTGCTGATAATTTACTCAATCGCATGCATGTTCGAAAGTAGTTTCATTCCAAAAGACATTCTGTTGTAAATACGATACTCATTCATCATTCATTTTGTAGACACAGACGCGCAGAGCTGAACAGAATTCATTCCACAAACGACACCAGTGTTGGCTTTTGAGGAGAGAAGAGATTGGGGACAGATGATGTTTCTATGAATGAGTTGAATTCTAGTTGGGGAGACTACGGGGTTGTCGTCCTTGCAAGGACATGGATTGCGAAATCGAACTCGGAGTCACTCTGGAATCAAGGAAAGAGCGCTGGCGACGTGTTCTTTTCCACAAGATCGCTTTGATGCTGCTGCATCGTTGCTTAATACGTATTCTTGTTCAGTGCCCTCAGAATATAAGACAGAAGCACATGCCAGGCGAATGAAGACTGTGGCCTCTCTTTGAGGGCTGGTTTTGGAGAATTTGTTTGACTAATGTTCCGGTCTTTGCAGTCTTCCTGGTATTCCATGCCTAGATGCTTCAGATTGCCACCTGATGTATATCTTTTCTGCGTCGTCACCTCAAGCCGCTTTGAGGCGTTCCAACAACTAAGTTTAAGAGCCTATCTTTTTGTCCTGGTTGTCCTCGGCAAGCTGCTTAGGACGCACAAGGTGTTTAGGACCTTTCCGAGAGTTGGCAGACTCAGACTTTTGACTTTCGAACTACGTTCACGTCTTTGCACTCCTCATGGAGTCCAGTGATTTGGCTTCCCTTCCATTTGCCTTGGTGGCTGGAGTATGCACTAAGACCAGTGTTGATCCATTTGCCTTCCTTCCCCAAGCTGCTTTGAGGACATTCATTTTAAAACGCTTCTCTGCTGCCCCAACGACTGAGTTCGAGTGGCTGCCTTCTAGCCCAGGTTGTCCTTGCCAAGCTGTCCTTCGGATGACCAAGGAATTCAGGCCACGCTTGAGAGTTGCGAGTACAGTCAACAGCCTTTCAGACTATATCCAGGACTTTAGTGAAGTCCATCACCGTTTTAGCCTCTCTTTCGTTTCTTGCCTTTCTTGCACAACTTTTCTGCGTCGTTACCTCAAGCTCCTTTGAGGAAATTCATTTTTAAACGCTTCTCTGCTGCCCCAACGACTGAATTTGAGTGCCTGGCTTGCCTCCCTGGTAGCCCTTTCCATCCATTCTTCGGATGACCTAGGAGTTCAGGACGAGACTTTGATCAGATCGTCTCAGAGCGGTATCGAATGCGGGAGCTGTCCAAGACGTTCCACAGCATTCTTGCGGAGCTAGTGAGGTGCGTCAACATCTGCGAGAATGACCTCAATGCGACGCTGGTCGATGAGATTCCGAGGATCATGATGAACCGGTCGTTCGACGGGGACGGGAACGATCTGAACACATCCTTGATGAACTGAAGTTCACGACGTGGTCGATAGTTAGCTGCGTAGTACTTTTGACTTTAGGACTTTATCAAATTCATTGTAGACTACTTTAGCTTCTCTTCTATTTGCTTCCTTGCACACAAGATTGACTGACGAAGATCAAAAACCCGACGAAAATCAAAAACCTGACGAAGAATCTTCCTTACAAAGGAACTTTAAATCACCTCTGTCTGTCTCACTTATCATTCAGGCTTCACAATGCATAGGACAAATCAGATTAAGGGCCGTCTACAAAAGCCGTACGAAATCTTAAGCTCCTTGTCAAAAGAAAACGAAAAGTAACCAGAAGCTTCGTCAAATTTCAAAGGGTCCATAATTGCTTATTGAAACTAGAGGAGAATCCAGCTGTAAACTGACATTTGCATGCGTAGAGAGCGATTCATTGAGTTTCAAAGTAAGTAGGCAAAAGTTAACGAACTTAACGAAACTGAACGAAGCGGTTTTTATGGTCACATCATATCGTCTTTTCTGTATTTCCTCAGTTGCTTCAGTTTTCTTAAGTTCCCGAAGGGCCATTAGAGTATTTGAAACTGAACGAAGTTATCGAAACTGAACGAAGAGCTTTTTAAAGTGACAGTGTATAATTTTTCTGTATTTCCTCGACTGATTCAGTTCTCTTAAGTTCTTGAACGGACATTACAGTGTTCAAAACTAAATGAACTTATCGAAACTGAACGAAGAGTTTATTATAGTTACAGCGCATATGTTTTTCTGTATTCCCACGGTTACTTAAGTTCTCTTAAGTTCCCGAAGGGCCATTACAGTGTCTGAAACTGAACGAACTTAACGAAACTGAACGAAGCGTATCATTTTTCTGTATTCCCTCAGTTGCTTCAGTTCTCTTAAGCTCCCGAACGACCATTACAGTTCATTTTTCTGTTCTCCCTCGGCTGCTTCCGTTTTCTTGAGTCTCCGAACGACCATCATAGTCTTTAAAACTGAACAAACTGACCGAAACCGAACGCAGCGGTTATTATAGTCAGTGTATCATTTTCCTATATTCCCCCGATTAATTCAGTTCTCTTAAGTTCCTGCATGGCCATTATTGAGTCTAGAATTGAACGAACTTACCGAAACTGAACGAAATGTTCCATTTTCATTAAAACTGAACGAACTGACCGAAACTGAACAAAGCGAACGAAGTGTTCCATTTTCATTAAAACTGAACGAAGCGAACGAATTGTTCCATTTTCCTGTATTCCCTCGGTTGCTTCAATTCTCTTAAGTTCCCCAACGGCCAGAATAGTGTTCAAAACTGAACGAACTTATCGAAAGAGTGTATAATTTTTCTATATTCCCTCGACTGATTCAGTTCGCTTGAATTCCTGAACGGCACGATGGTGTTCTGTGAAGCATGATGCTTGTTCGAGTTGGGATAGCAGTCGTTCCTGGATTTAAGGAAGTCCTAGAGCCATGATGGTAAAATAAACATGAAGAGCCTTAAACTGTTTTGAAGGACTCACCTAAATCCCTTTTTCAGCACAGACGTCATAGCTTTGGATTTCTTTCTGCAGAGTTGTTGAGCTTTGTTCTTCTCTCTGTTTTCAGCTGCCAGACAAACACCGTATTCCTGATTCTGACAGGTTCTGCTTTCAAACTTTCGTGCCTCCGTTGCTTTCACCTTCTAGCTGCAATTTCCTGGGAAAGTCTGTTTATTTTGCATAAGAAAACGTTCTCTTTGGGGGTGTACATAGCCAGACACAACATTTCTTTTCCTTTTGCTGTGGTGACAGGTGCCTCAATCGCTTTGATTAATGACACAAATTAATGCACAAGCACATTGCATCCTTTTCTTCCTTTTTCAAAGACAAATTGTAGATGTATCCTAAGTCAAAAAGAAAAACAAAAAATCATTCATTATCTCTTCGTAACCTAACCCCTAACCTAACCACTTCCAACAGATCGACACCGCTGACAAGCAACTCAAAGCCACACGACAATTCCTCGAGGATCAGGCCGCCGAACGTGAATTAGAACGCGACGAATTCCTCCGGGAAATCGAAAAACTGAAAACCCTTATTCGCGACAAGGAGAAGGAGCGAAACTCGTTCGAGAACGCCTCCAAGGAGGTGAGTAACTGACGCAATTCGAAAATCAAACGGTCCCGGCGGGTTTTTCTTTGATTTCATTTCTGTTTCATTTCAAGTAGAGGGAAACACTCAATAATTTTGATTTTTTTTTTGTAGACTAACACCGGTTTTTGTTTACATTTTTTTTTTTGATTTTTTGAGAAATGGCGAAGTCAAAATCCCGCCTTATTAACTCTTGGCCATGTTTCTTGTACTAATTCGGTTTCTTTTTCTTTCTTTTCTCTCACACGCTGCCCCAAATCAAATCAAACACTTCTCACACCACACACACTTCATAAAAACCCACTAACACACCGCACCCGCACACACTTCACTCTTTTTTTGATTATTTTTGTTTTTTGTTGTATTTTTGCACATCCATTTGTTTTTTGTTTCCGAACACACTCACATCCCCCTCACACACGACACACCTCATGCATGCCCGTGTCCACGTCTCCCCATTCACATTTTCAGGAAATCGAAAAGCTACATCGGAGAACTGTAAGTTTGTTGTTTTTGTTCAGTTCGATGGTGATTTATGATTTTCGGATGGTTCGGCAGAAATAGATGTTTTCACTTCTCTCCCCCCATGCCTTAGGTTGACCACTTGGAGCACCAGATCAAGGATCTCTCGCAGCGGCTAAATGAGTGCTCGGCGAAGAAAGACAAATTCGAGATCGAGCTGAAGGCGTCCATTGATAAGATCTTTGTGCTGAGGGAGATCATCTCGGAGTTGGAGACCCAGGTGGAGACGAAGGCGCTGAATGAGCACGTTCTGGGCGAGAAGATTCAGGTGAGTTAAAAATAGACGGCAGACCGAGTGTCCGGTTGTGAATTGAGTCTGTGGTCTATTTCAGGAGTTGGAGGCATACGTTGGTTCGCAGAATCGGTCCAATGAGACGCTCCAGGGCGAGGTGCAGAGTCTGAAGACGGAAATCGGTCAAGGCTACCAGGAGAGGATACGACAACTGGAGGAGAGGCTGCAGAACGCGAGACCTTCGGCCGAGCAGGCAATGCTGTTGGATCAGGTCGTTGAGCAAGTGAGTGCGATGAGACGAGTAGTTTTGTAGCGACTGACTGATTTGTGGGACGAGACGAGGAGCTTTGCAGCGACTAACCGATTTGTGGGACGAGACGAGAAGTTTTGTAGCGACCGACCGATTTGTGGGACGAGGCGAGAAGTTTTGTAGCGACTGACCGATTTGTGGGACGAGGCGAGTAGTTTTGTAGCGACTGACCGATTTGTGGGACGCGACGAGCAGGTTTGTAGCGACTGACCGATTTGTAGGACGGGCCGAAGTCTTGTAGCGACTGACCGATTTGTGGGACGAGGCGAGTAGTTTTGTAGCGACTGACCGATTTGTGGGACGCGACGAGCAGGTTTGTAGCGACTGACCGATTTGTAGGACGGGCCGAAGTCTTGTAGCGACTGACCGATTTGTGGGACGAGGCGAGTAGTTTTGTAGCGACTGACCGATTTGTGGGACGCGACGAGCAGGTTTGTAGCGACTGACCGATTTGTAGGACGGGCCGAAGTCTTGTAGCGACTGACCGATTTGTGGGACGAGGCGAGAAGTTTTGTAGCGACTGACCGATTTGTGGGACGAGGCGAGTAGTTTTGTAGCGACTGACCGATTTGTGGGACGCGACGAGCAGGTTTGTAGCGACTGACCGATTTGTAGGACGGGCCGAAGTCTTGTAGCGACTGACCGATTTGTGGGACGAGGCGAGTAGTTTTGTAGCGACTGACCGATTTGTGGGACGCGACGAGCAGGTTTGTAGCGACTGACCGATTTGTAGGACGGGCCGAAGTATTGTAGCGACTGACCGATTTGTGGGACGAGGCGAGTAGTTTTGTAGCGACTGACCGATTTGTGGGACGCGACGAGCAGGTTTGTAGCGACTGACCGATTTGTAGGACGGGCCGAAGTCTTGTAGCGACTGACCGATTTGTGGGACGAGGCGAGAAGTTTTGTAGCGACTGACCGATTTGTGGGACGAGGCGAGTAGTTTTGTAGCGACTGACCGATTTGTGGGACGCGACGAGCAGGTTTGTAGCGACTGACCGATTTGTGGGACGGGCCGAAGTCTTGTAGCGACTGACCGATTTGTGGGACAAGGCGAGTAGTTTTGTAGCGACTGACCGATTTTTGGGACGCGACGAGCAGGTTTGTAGCGACTGACCGATTTGTGGGACGCGACGAGCAGGTTTGTAGCGACTGACCGATTTGTAGGACGGGCCGAAGTCTTGTAGCGACTGACCGATTTGTGGGACGAGGCGAGAAGTTTTGTAGCGACTGACCGATTTGTGGGACGAGGCGAGTAGTTTTGTAGCGACTGACCGATTTGTGGGACGAGGCGAGAAGTTTTGTAGCGACTGACCGATTTGTGGGACGAGGCGAGTAGTTTTGTAGCGACTGACCGATTTGTGGGACGAGGCGAGCAGTTTTGTAGCGACTGACCGATTTGTGGGACGAGGCGAGCAGTTTTGTAGGGACGACTGATTAGACCGGCTGACTGTTGTCTCTTGGTTATTTGCTGGGCCTCAGTGGCGCTGCCTACAACCGTTTGTCGAGGGATTACCTAAGATCAGCGTCAAGCAGCAGACTCACCCACCCACCACTCTTTATTTTGATCAGAGTCTTTGACGTTTGCTAACAGACTTGTAGTCAAACTTCTGCTTCTTCTTGTGGCGCTACAGTCCGTGGTGAATCTTTTGCTAGCTGACGCCGAGTTGTTTGAAGTCCCTCTCCACTTGAATGTGGCATCTTAGACAGGGACGTCCTTCGTTGCGTTGTAACACTGGTTTTGAGTCGAATATTCTCCGGCCAGAGCCAAGTTGTCCATAGGCTCTACGTGGCCTAGCCTTTTTTTTGGCATTCGATCTGTAGACGTCTGGCTAGACTCATGTCGCTGTACAGCGGTTGCATCTTCTCCAAATGTCACCCACACACACAGGACCAAAGATTGTCAAACTTGTTCACCGAAATATTCTCATTTCCTTGAGAAAAAATATCAAATTTGACAGAAAATGTGCTCTCTGCTGCAACTTGACGCACGAAACTCAAGAGCTGCCTTGAATTCAATTCATTTTCCCCCCTCTTCACAAGATTCAAGACTCTTTTCGAACAGAAAACCAATCAAACAGACCTTTCCGCTGCAACTTAACCTCGTACCACCACCATCTCCACCAGAATCTAATCAATTTCCCCCCGTCTTCCATTTCTCTCTTCCCCACAGCTCCGTGACATTGAAAGCACCCTCGATCACAAGACAAAAAATCTGGAAAGCCTTCATCACTCATCATCCTCCTCCGTCTCGTGTCACAGTAATCCAATCGAAGATGTCTCCGTTCAGGGGAAGACGCCGGCAATGGCCTCAGCGCTCGTCTCACCACCGCAAGGTTCACCTGTTCACCCATCGCCGCGGTCGCAGTCGTCGCTGCCAATTGAAGGTCTCCAGCGTGTGCTGGAGAAGCTGTCAAAGCACACACGCATGGAAGAGGCCGCCGTCAAGCGTATACGTGATCTCGAGATGCAAGTCGCCGGCATTCGGGGGAATTGTCTGGTAAGTGTGAAAGTGAAAGATTTCGGGGAGCCGCTCGTGTGTGTTCCCCGAGTTTGAGCAATTCTTCTGTACTCGTCCTAAATTCAACGCTGCCTCTAATTAAATTCCTCCTCTTCAGCCGCGATGTTTATTATTATATTTGCTCGCGGTTCCCCTCCTCATTTCCCTCTCTCGCTCTCGCGATGCTGCTTCACTTTGGGGTGTCCGTGTCGCTGTGGTATGTGGTTGAGATCGAGTGTGTGCTCTCCGCCTTAGTCGTGCGGCAGAATTTGAAGCAGAGTGAGTGTATCGCGCGGCGCATAAACACAAAAAACGAGCGCTTTTTTTTTCCCAAATCGACTTTGATTAGATTCAATTGAGTTCGCTCGGGCGGTTATTAACGGTTGATGGATGTTTGAATCGAACGTTAGTCCGGGACGTGGAGTCAGTTCAAGTGCGGTGGCTATGATTTCGAAGAACCGATCGAGGATGAAGAGTCCAATTAGGGTGAGTTTTCGACGGTACGGTTTCGAAGTGGTTTCTGTCCTCGTTTCTGTCCGTTTTGTGGTTGCTGCCTCATTAACTGACGGTCTAGAGAAATTTGAATGTTTTCCTGTGTCTAGGCGGCGGTGGGTATAAATAGAACGAGGAAGAGGAAATTTATGAACGCGCGCTCGCGTCTATCGCTCTGTGGTTGTTTGGTTTGGGGGAACAGTTTTTCCTTTTTTTTGAGGGGGGGTTTATGAGTCGTTTCTTTTCCTGGTGCCTTTTTGTGTCCCCGGATGAGAGGCGCATTTCAAAGGCTTGCGACCGGAGGTGTGGCGTTTTACGATTTAATGCGATTTTTGTGTCGCAAAGGAGACCTAATTGCTTCCGGAAGAGAAAGTGTTATGGTCTCCACCTTCTCGATGTGGCGTGGACATTCCTGCACGTTTACATCGTCTTTCTGGCGGTGATCCAAAAGTTTCCCGACTGAAGGCGAGTCTAGATGGACACAACCTTGCATGGGCCATTAGGCGGTGTTTCCGTGACCGATTTGTGTGCGTTGTTGCGAGATGATTGATCCCCTGCGGTTATTGCTCGAGGGCAGCACGTCCATCAAATTCCGAGGGAGTTCAAAGTGAGACAGACCAGGAAATGTTCAAACAACAGTCTCCCTCGCCCCCAACTCGATTGCTCAACCAAGACCCAATTAATTTTCTTCAGAAACTTCATCCAAACATTTACAGTTCTCCAGTTCCTGGGTGGGATGTCGTCTAAACAAATCGATTCATCTTCAAGGCACCCATCAAGTCTGCCCCGAATGGCATCCATTCGCAGCGTCGGCAATCCCTCTCTCGAATCCAAACAATCCCCTTTTCTGTGTGAGGGAGTTTCTCATTTCACTTTCATCGTCGCATCGTGTGTGTGTGCACTTCCGACAGACGCCACTCTCTTGCATGCGACGTATCCATTGCAGTTGCATGCGCGTGCATTTACACCCGCATTCAACGCACACAATGGGCCACAACAGGCACTTCAGACAAGGGTGAGAACAAACAACGAATGATCTCTTTCGGAGGTCTGCTGCGAGATCTGTGTGAAAGAGTGCATGACAGGGAGAAGGCGTCTTTCCGCTTACAAGTGGATTTTGTTTATCGCGCTTCGCATTCATTATGAGCGCGATGCTGAGGGGGTAAATAAACACGAAGGGAGTGGGGACAAGTGTAAAGCGATGCAAGGCGGATGCTACCTTAATTAATACGCTGGAGTTTGTGGATCGTTTGTGTGCTGTGCGATCCGAGAGATAGGAGATCTAATTAAGGCGGTTCGCGTTCACTTCTCAGTTGTGGTTTGGCGGTCTCGGGAGGATGTTTCAGTGGATTGAAGGTGCATTGAGTGGTTTTGCGAGGGTTTTGCGGTTTTGTTTAGTGGGCTTTTGCTTGGGGTTCTTGGATGTCGTGCGACCGAGAGGGGTAAGTGCTAATTAAATCTTATTCAGCTCGACTTTCTTCATTTCTGTGTCAGTTTAGAACAGTTCTGTTCCTCAAAAGAGTGTGAATCATCAGGAAAAAGTAGCTGAATACGGATTCAGCTTGAAGAGCCTTCGAAAACTTCACAAATCTCAATCGTAAACACAGTCTGGCCGAATTCAGCTGATGCTGCTCCTGAAAAGAGTGTGAATCATCAGACAAAAAGTAGCTGAATACGAATTCAGCTTGAAGAGGCTTCGAAAACTTCACAAACCTCAATCGAAAACACAGTTTAGCCGAATTCAGCTGATGCTATTCCTGAAAACAGTGTGAATCATCATACAAAAAGTAGCTGAATACAAATTCAGCTTGACGAGCCGTCGAAAACTTCATAAACCCTAATCGTAAACACAGTCTGGCCGAATTCAGCTGATACTGCTCCTGAAAAGAGTGTGAGTCGTTAGACAAAAAGTAGCTGAATACGAATTCAGCTTGAAGAGGCTTCAAGAACTTCACAAACCCTAATCGCAAACACAGTTTGACCGAATTCAGCTAATGCTGAATTTGCTGAACATGATATTTTGTGATTTCTGACTGTTTTTTCTTATCTCCTGACCCATGACTCACGATTTGTTGTTCGTTTCGATAAGATAACGCTGGTTCCCTCCCGCTGGGAAGGTCTTTCTTCCTCCCGATCGGTGTGTATGAAGTCCAGTCGCCATGTAAACATCTCTCGGTAGATCAGTTCCCCACTCTTGGTAGATAGACGGGACCTATTGTCTATTCCCATCTCATTCCTTCTGCAATTTGCGAACCAAACATCGTCGACTATTTGCATTGAAAGCAATTAACCAGTAGAATGGGCTCGATCACATTAGTTTGTTGAACCGACTGGGACTCCCTTTGCTTCTTCTGTTGTTCGTCAGTCCCTCCTCTCTCTCCCTCTCCCTCTACCCCGTCTTGGTGATAATGTATTCATGAAAGAACTGACCATAAATTGATGACAATTGAGAGCGATTAAGTGCATTTGATGATCCTCGACGAGGTTTAATCAAATTTGCTCTATTCAGCGCGCCATTGTCTGCCGCACGGTACCCTAAATAGATTATTTGCACTCACACTCGGATTTTTCGTGTATTTTTAGGAACTCCAGCATGAGCGGGATTCACTTCAAGAGAAGATGTCGGAGCAGATGCAACGTATCTCGGCGCTGCAGTCGCGACTGGAAGAGCAACGCCATCGTGCCGAGGAGCTGCAGAGGCAGGGCAGCTCTGATCTGAACATTCGCATCCACGATCTGCAGAACGAAGTGCTGAATTTGAAGGAAACCCTCGAGACGCGGGACAAGCAGGTTGCCACTCTGAGGAATCACTTGGAGAAGAGCAAGGCGGCCATCGATCGACTGGAGGCCGAGCTGGCGGTCGGCGTGAACAGCGATCGGAGCATTGTGGAGCGTCTGGAAGCCGATGTGAAGGCGAAGAGTGCGGAGATCCAGCGGCTGAAGGAGAAAATCAAGACGGAGATGATCAACAAGCTGGCGCTGCCTGATCTCATGGAGACCATGCTCGCGGACAAGAACGAGGAGATCGATCATCTGAAGGAGCAGCTGGAGATCAAGGAGAAGGAGCTCCAGGCCGTCCTGGAGCTGAACCTCAGTGAAGCTTCGAACAAAACCCGACATGACGGTGGTGCCACTGGAAAGACGAGTGCAAGGACGTTGAGTGACATCATTTCGATCTCGGAGTTCGACGAGCCCGATGTGATTCGGCGAGCGGTTGCAGATGTGGACACCCCACTCGTCCTACCCGACGGAATGCGGCCAGACACTGTGGAGACATCGAAGGAGGGCATTGCGAACCTCACCGAGAAGCGGACAGGCGACTTGACTGCTTTCAACTCCCTGCATCCGGCGAGGACCTTCGACCACCCGCACTACTTCCAGGATCCGACTCTGGCGGCCAACAAGACAGGGAGCACGATGACGCCTGCACTCGTTCCGAGGCAAATAAACTTCTCAGACTTCGGAGACGATTCGAAGATCAAGGGATCGACGCCGAATAACCCGGAAAATGGAAGCAAGACGCTCGCAGTTCAGCTCAAAGCAGCGCAGCTGCAGTTGGAAGAGTTCAAGGCGAAGAGGGACCAGATGGAGAGTGAGAAGCTTGCCGAAATCGATCGTCTGTCCAAGGACCTCACCGAGAGTGGCAATCAGCTGAGGATCCTCAAGGAGAACAACCAGACCCTCGAGAACACAGTGATCGAGCTCAAGAAGACGGTCCAGGAGCGGGAAAGCGAGTTCAAGTCGCTCGAAGAGGAGTTCATATCGAACCAGCTCCGACTGGGGAGCGTCGAGGACGACCTCGAGAGGAAAACTCTTGAAGAGCAGCGCCTGCAGGCGGACCTCGTTTCAAAATCCGCTCAGATTGAGAGTCTGCAGCGGGAAACAAAGGAAAAGGGTGATCTCCTGACAAAGCACGAGAAGAATCTGCTGAACCTCCAACAAAACGAAGAGACACTCCTCCGTCGCATGGCCGAACTGGAGCAGCGCATTCAGACGCTGTCGGTGAAGACCCAGGAAGCAGAAGACGCAGCCGAAGAACTCAACGCGGCTCGTGCTGAATTGTCTGAGAAGACAATTTTGTACGAGAAGTGCCTCCTCGACATCGATGGCTACAAGAAGCAGATTGAGACCTTCACGTCCAACCTCACCAGCAAGGACCAGCGCATCGATGAGCTGACCAAGAAGCTTCAATCCGCGGAACAACGCGTTGCGGAGCTGCAAGACCTCAACGCGGGGCTGGAGAAGGAGGTGGAGCGTCTGCGGGCGCAGAACAGCGAAAGCTCAAAGCCCTTCTCGCTGGATGAGATCGCTCAGCAGGTGGAGAAGGAGCTGAACTACTCGGCGCAGCTGGACTCGAACATCCTGAAGGCGATCGAGAGCGAGGAGGAGAACAACTTCGACGTCCACATGAAGACGGAGAACGAGAAGGTGATCGAGAGGGATCTGCTGAATCAGCTGGAGGCACTGCGTGCCCAGTTGGACCTCGAAAGGGAGCAGGCCGAGGAGACCCGCAAGGAGCTCATTCAAGAGAAGCAGCACTCCCAGGACATCCAGGAGCAGGACGTTAGGATCATCGAGGCGATGAGAACGCGTCTGGAGAGCGCCCTCAGCAAGGAGGACGAACTGCACAAGATGCTCGACGAGGAGCGGGACAAGTGCGAGCGACTCATGACGCAGATCACAGTCTTCCAGAGGTCAGAGGCTCGCAAGTCCAGTTCCCTGCTGAAGTCTCCTTCGGACTCGCCGAGGAAAACACCCCGCTCGAGTGACTTCGAGTCGGAGCTTGCCGATCGGCTGAAGAGTGAGATCAAGCTGCTCAACGCCCAGAATGAGCGTGAGCGGGAGCGCGTCACTGACCTGCAGCGAAATCTCGAGCGGGAGAGGACTCGCTTTGACACGGAGCTCAACGACCGCATCGAGTACAGCGAGCGGCTGAAGAAGGAGATGGAGAAGGTGGCCCGGGACAAGGACATGGCCGAGCAGGAAGTGGAGCACCTCCAGGAGCGTCTCACGCTGCAGTCGCAGGAGATCGAGAGCCTTGAAGCTCGCATCGCCACCCTCCAAGAAGCTGAAACCCGTCGTGCCAACCGCAGGGACCGCCAGCGTGCCGAGAACACGCAGAACGCAGTGGAGATCCAGGAGATGAAGAACAAAATCCAGGCTCTCGAGTCCGAGAGGGACCACCTCAACCAGACGGTGGCACTTCTGCGGTACGACATAGACCGTGGCGCCCAACGGGAGGCCAAACTGGCTGAGGCTCTGTCCAATTCCAGCGCTGAAACATCGATTCCCCAGCAGTTCATGCAGAAAATGAAGGAGATTAACAATCTCCTGGCGGAGAACACCAAAGAGAACCGTCAAATGTCCGAGACCGTGCAGTTTTTGGTCGAGGAGAGGCGAGCCTTGCAGAAGAAGTGCGAGGACTTGGAGAGCCAGGCGGGGAACAACGTGAATGTGGCTGAGTTGGAGGAGAGGGCGAACCACCTGCTGGGGCGATACCTGCGGGTGGAGTCGCACAGGAAGGCTCTGGTCTACCAGAAGAGATACTTGAAGATATCCCTGCAGAGCTACCAGGACAGCGAAGCCCGCCTGATGGCCCAGCTGCACGGCGGCGCTGGCTGCATGCCGCCACCCAAGAAGAGGAGTTTCAAGTGAGTTCGATGAAAGAGGGGATGTTTTTGTGGGACTAAATGTGTATTTTGTTTGTTTTCAGGACTGTAGCCATCGCCATCATCGCCATACAGAGGATGAAGTTCATCGGAAGACTGTGGTACACGGGCAAGAGAATCGTCTCCAAGTCCGTGTTCACAATCACCCAGCAGAAGTAAGTGAAAGCCCCCGCAAAACTGTGAACTCGTTTGATCCTCATTTTCCAGGCGCACTCCACCAATGATCATCGCTCCCGTTTCCACATCCCCACCGTGTCGCGACACCACATCACAACTCAGTCCGTTCAGTCTGAGCGAAATCCCGCAGGGACGTCCACTCCAGGCGCCAGGAATCATCGCTGACACCGCGCAGAAGTTCGACTGGTCGCGGATAAAACACAAGCGGTCCAGTGCGGGAGCGACAGCGGCAGCAGCAAACACCGGCTCCTATGAGTAGCCTTCACCTTGATTTAGTCCTTAGTCCTAAGTCCTTAGTTCTGTAATTTATTTAAAACTCTACTGTTAGACTCTACCTGGCTAGGATTAAGCGGAACGCCCAGTTCCCGCCCAGTATTCTTGTGCATGCGGACCGAATGTGGATTTTATTTATGTTTCTCGTTTTTTTTTTTCTTTGTTTTCGTCTGTGAATGAGAGTTCAACTTCAACTCCTTCTGTTCCTCAACAGGGAGACGCCCTGTTCCCTCTCCATGACATGAACGACTGAACATGTTGTGCCTTAAGTAAAAATAGACCAAGTTCAACCCTCTAGCGGGCTGTAGATCGCATTTTATCACCCAAAAATAAACCGTTTTGTACTGAATTCTGACCTGAGACCTCTTGTAATGCTCTCTCGCCTCCCGCGAGGAGGTTCAGTTTGAAAATGTTGTTCACTCAGGCGATCGGAGGATCGCTGAGTTAGTCTTAAGAGATTTGTTTATAGTTTTAACATTTCGTGTGAAGTTTTCGAGTTTGTAAATATTTAGATACGTAGTCCTTAGAGATTTTAGTTTAAACACAGATTCCTAGGCGATAAGCGTTCAGTTATGTAACCTATTTTTAAGCCAACCACGAGGATGTTCGTTTTGTGTCACCACGGGTTTCCTGTTCATTGCTTGTGTTGGTTTTTTTTTTGTTTTTGATTCAAAGACAATAAGGAATAAAGATTGTATGGAATTATTTATGGATCGTGGAGTTTGTTTTGATGTAAATCCCCTTGTCCACGTCCTACCCTCAAACTCCTCTGGAGGAAAAGAAGCCGCAACTCATCGTAATTGTCTTCCCCAAAGTGATTTCTTCAATCTCCCCCACCAGGCCGACCATTTGAAGCCGCCAAAAGTCCTTGAAGTTCAATCGCCTGTGCATCAGTTGCTCCTGAGATGAATGCCCTCCAAAGTGACCCCGATTTGGTGGTCTATTTTCAGTGGTCTCCGCCATGGAATGCCCCCCTTCAATTCAATCACTCATCTTCAGCAACATTCCGCAGTTTCTTTACGATTCATTGATCGACCGGCGGGATTGGAAAACCAAAACAATTCCCACTCAACGCAGTTTAATGGTCAGCAGTCGACCGTTCCCCAAAAAAAACACAAATCCCATCAAATTTGTTCTGAACCAGAATAACCCTCCACCAAAATTTGTTGTAAACTTCGCCATAAGACAAGAATAACCCTCCCCCATGCCACTGGTTAGCCACCAGCTCCTCAATCAAATCACGATTGGTTTCCCCACACCTCGTTGCTTTCAATTACTTTAAATCCTTCGCCTGCGGTGGTGGCTGAGGAAAATCAGACAGAAGACAGTCGAAGGAGAGACAAAAATCAAATTTCCCATGATGAACTCTCTCTCTGTGGAACTTACTTTGCATCGCACAGTCCCATCCTTCTTCTTCTGATGGCGGGGGTGGATGTGGGCATCGCACAGTCTCATCCTTCCTCCTCTTCTGATGGCGCTTCAGTCCTATTCTTTTCCTTCTTCTTCTGATGGCGCTACAGTCCGGGGTGGACCGGGACATCCTTCTTCTTCTTCTGATGGCGCTACAGTACGGGGTGGCACTGGGCATCGCACAGTCTCATCCTCCTTCTTCTTCTGATGGCGGGGGTGAACCTGGGCATCGCAGAGTCCCGTCCTTCCTCCTCTTCTGATGGCGCTACAGTCCGGGGTGGACCTGGACATCCTTCTTCTTCTTCTGATGGCGCTACAGTCAGGGGCGGACCTGAGCATCGCAGAGTCCCCTCCTTCCTCCTCTTCTGATGGCGCTACAGTCCTGGGTGGACGTGGGCATCGCAAAGTCCCATCCTTCTCTTCTTCTTCCAGCCCTCCAGTCCGTGGGTTGGATCTAAGCCCCAACCAAACACCTCAGTGAACGCAAAACCGAATCCTTTGGCCGTCTATTTTCTTTTATTAGATTAACACGACGACTGCTGCTGTGGAGAGGTAATTTCCGTAATTGAAATGCCTTCCTGTTCAAGGACACGCCCAGCCAGGCAGCGGGATGACGTCGATGACAGTGGCTCCTCACGCTAGTCCAGCTGCAGTCAGAGCTCGTGGGAATTATTAATTATAATATTTGCTTCCTTTTCCCTTTTCCCTCTCTCTCTCTCTCTCTCTCTCTCTCTCTTTCTCTCTCTCTCTTCTATTTTTCCCGCAACATCCTTGTCAGCTGCGGCGTGGTGGCGATGACCCACTTAATCCAGTCGTTCGGTGCAGCACCTGAGTGTTGTCTTTTTTGTTTTTTTGTTGTGCGTCGTCGGTGCAAATTGCCGGACATTATAAAAGGAACTCACGGTGGGTGTGTGTGTGTGTGCTCTTGTGGCTCCTCGGTCTGACAGGAGAGTTGTGTGAGCCGTGGAAAGGACGGACTTTTCAGGACTGGTTAATGGCTACATCACTGTGCATTGATTGCATTATGCCCGTCCTACGCTGACAGAAGAACATTCGTGTCAAGGATTTGAGATAGGGATTGTTGTGGCTGGCGCGTTCGGTCTGAACGTGAATTGGAGCGTGTACTTGTGTTTGCTTTGGACAGAGAGGGGGAGATTGACTGGGAAGAGGGGTGGATGGGAAGAGTTTTGTGGGCATACTCCTCCTTCTTCTGGTGGCGCTACAGTTCGGGGTGGACCTGGACATCCTTCTTCCTCTTCTGATGGCGCTACCTGGACCTAAACCTCAACCTGGACATTCCGAGGAGATGAAATTGAAGATGAATGGAATTTAATGCTGACAGGACGTGGCATGTCCTGATTTTTGAGAAATTTTCTTGATTTGACAACATTTTGAGGGAAATTCAAAACAATTTGAGGTTAGGGATGAACTTTGGCACGATGGAGCTTCACGTATTGCTCCTGCTTCGTTTTTTTTTTTTGAAGACTAGGCCGAGGATAGGGCGATGAAGCCTCGCCCACTGATAGTTTTTGAGAGATATTCATGATTTGACAAAATTTTGAGGGAAATTTGAAACAATTTGAGGTTAATTGTGAACGTTGGGACGATGGAGCCTCGCATATTGCTTTTTGCTTCGGATTTTCTTGAAGGCTAGACCGAGGATGGGGCTATGAAGCGTGGTGTATAACTGGACCGAGAAAGTTGGGATCAAATGGCGGATTTTCTTGAAGACTGGACCGAGGAAGTTGGGAGGGAATGACGGGGTTTCTTGAAGACTGCGCCGAGGAAGTTGGGAGCGGATGACGGAGTTCTTGAGGACTTTGCCGAGGAAGTTGGGAGCGAACGACGGGGATTCTTGAAGACTGAGCCCAGGAAGTTGGGAGCGAATGATGGGGCCTCTTGAAGACTGGACCGAGGAAGATGCGAGCGAATGACGGGGCCTCTTGAAGACTGGGCCCAGGAAGTTGGGAGCGAATGACAGGGCCTTTTGAAGGCTGAGGAAGTTGGGGTTTTTGAAGACGAGCTAGGAAGTTGACAACGAATGATGTGACTTCTTGAAGATTGGGCCAACAAAGTTGGGAACGAATGACGGGGTGTTTCGCAAATTCTCGTCCTTTTTCTGCTGAACCTCAAAAGAACTCGTATCGAAGACACCAACCCCTTGAACCTCGTCTTAACCCCCCGGCCCTGTGCTTGTCTCTCCCAGATCCCCAATTCAGACTCGATTAGGTGTCAGATTCAGTGGAAGGATGGTGTTTCAAAACCTATGCCATGACTACAAATCAGCGCCTACCACTAATCGGCCGCCCGCTTGTCGCCTCGCCCGTACACAAAACCCCTAATCAACGATGCCGCCGCCTTCCCCTCCTCCCCAGCCACCCTCAACCGTCATCTGACAAATTCCATATCTAATCTCGGTGAAAATCGACTTCCAGCACGTAAAACCCCTCACAGGACAACAAAAATCACCGACAAAAAAAAAAAAAGAAATCCACTGTCACGCAGATATTAGTTGAGCAGAAAATCTTCCCATGACATGTCTGCCACCTTTTGTCTCCGGTCCGACCCACAAAGTGTCCGGCGGTGTCCTTATCGCGGCCGTTCCGCCCGTTCGCATCAAAACAACCCCCACACCACACCGAACTGATAACACTCCGTCTGCACACACGAAGCGCCGCCGAAAAGCTCCACCGCCGTCACCGACTCTGGTCTGCAAAGTGAAAGCTCTCTCTGCACAGTCTGAGTCCACGGTTCGCTTCTTGTAAACACAACGCACTCAATCCGACGCCGACGTTCGCCGCATCCACTACCGACCAGCTCGACCATCCGGTGTCACATCGTATCCTTCAGTCCTTCGCAGGATAGCCCCAAGGAGAGAGTGCGTGTTTAGAAGTTTCCACCAGTCAAGTGCAAGTGCCGACACCTACGTACTTTCCGAGACAGTTTCAGTGTGTCCGAGACCGAGAGTGCGTCCTGGAATTTTGAAAATCCCAACCGATGCGATTCGGGAATCCGGTGAGTGTGAAAAAAACGCCTCCAGCCACACCGATAAGGGATGACATATGTTCGCTGCTAGATAAAGAGGAACCTTCAATTTTCCGTTGTTGTGCGTGAAGTGAGTGAGAGACGTTTTTGAAATCGCGAAACGGACGCGGACAGTGCAGGGGAGAACAACAGTGACTTCTGGAAGCCTTGCAGCGCAGCCGAGCCGCACGGGATCGAGACGAGGTAAGTGGAGTGCTTCAATATGGTACGGGGCGCATCCCTCGGCGGCAAATATGCTGCCTTCTATTTATAGCCCGATGAAATCATAGAAACATAAGGTATCCTATTGATTTTTTTTTCGTCTATTTATTTGTTTGTCTGTCTTGGGAGGGGGTGGTGGAGGTGGCCGAGGGGGGTGGGTGTTCGCCGCCGATAGGAGTCACAGTCGTTATCGCGGGGAAAACTGGAATTATCGTAAATGACACTTATCGCTAGAATCGATTGATGTGTGTACTCCGTTTTCGCTGATTAAATGCGAGCGCGGCGGGAGCGGAGAGTGCTGGTCTCTGCCGTGGGGGTGGGTGGATTCGATGGGGTTGCAGGCTGTTCGATGGGGAAATATGAAAATGGGAGGAGTTCGTTTTTGTTTTTGGGGTGTTGACTGTTTTCAAAGAGAGAACAACCTTGAAAGGGTTGTTGATGATTAGACCGACCAGATGGAGGTGTTGTGTGACGTCTTATCGAGGTGTGAAGGGGTGGAGACGTGAGGGTGGAGTGAAGGCGGAAGGGAGTGCTAATTTTGAGTGTCCTTCTTGAGGCTAAGTCAAAGACAACTTAAGCGGAAGATCTAAAGAAACAAGCAATACCCTGCGCCATTTCTGATTGAAAATCCCCCACGGTTTCCTGCTGGTGGAACTGACTTGAGATCTCTCACATCCCTTAGCCAGAAAGGATGCTTCAGGAAGGAGAGGGGCAATGAGTGTTAAGAAAGTTTCCCTTAGCCACAAAGGAGGCTTCTGAAATTCTTTCCCATTTCTCGTTGGAAGACTCTCCTTTCAGAAGCATCTTTTGTGGCTAAAGAATGTGAGAGGCCTTCGCTTTGCGAGTGGGTTTCAAAAAGGTTTAATTTTTTATGCTTTCCTCCTTTAAAACACGCATTCTGTGACAAATTCGACCTGATTTCAGAGGAAAATTGAAGCGAATCAGAGTCAAATTGCTGGCTCTGGTTGATTCTGTCACAAATGCACTCAGGAATCCCTTCTTGCGATGATCGTCTCTTTGTTTTTGTCGGAGGTTTTTGAAACACTACACTGGAGCACTCAGCCTCAAAAACTGGTCCATGATCTCCTCATAATCCTCCTGAAAGTATGCTACACGGTCTGTACAAGTCTTTGACAGAAGAAGCACAGTCTCTTTGGAGCCTGTTTCAGACTTTTCCAGCCGTTTTTCCTTCCTCCTCCTGTGCTTCTAGTGATTCTTGCCATTTAGCGTCATTTGCTGGATACAGGACGACAGGCTGGTTCGGTTCTTGTTTTCGAGTGACTTCAGTCGACGAAGGTGGTTTCAATTGTCTTCTCAGAGGTCTACGGAGCATTCTACGCCCAAAAACACTTGAATTCTGGAATCCAGTACGAAGGTGGTTACAGTTCTTTTCTCAAAGGTCCAGGGAGCATCCAAAAACACTTGAGTTCTGGGATCAAGTAGTAGGATTTGAGTCCCAAGAAACAGGCGACGGAATATTATCCTAACCGTCGACGGATACAAGGTCAACAATGACCAAGGCGTGCACGATCTTATGGAGATCACAACGCCGTTCTGAAGCACCATCAAATCTGGTCCCACGTCGACCGCCGCCTCAGGGAACAACCGCAGCCAAAGCCTTGTAGATCAATCCTCTGGACGTGCGACACTAGGTTAGGTTTGGTTAGAGGGCTGATAGTCACAGTCTGACTGACTGCTACCACTGATCGACCGCTCTGGTGATTGAAACAGATTTGAAAATAAAAGCGTATTTACTTTGCTTTCACTGGGATTCGAACTTGGGACCCCTCTAACTTAAGGCAGGCACTTAACAAACTGCGCTATCCAGTCATCTACGTGCAGCACTAGCAGAGGATTGAGTTTCACTTACATATGTCTTCAGACAACTAGCGGGAGATCATGAAGGGGCATGTTCGTTGAGTACAAAGTTCAGCGTGGATGGCGCCAAAAAAGTAAACAAAAGATGACGGGGACGATAACATCCAATGCGTTGTAGGCCAAATAAAGTGAATCTCAACCTTTTTGACGTTAGACATTAGAGACAGCTGGCGGCAGATCATGGAGGGGCTTGTTCGTTGATTCACAAGTGCAGCGCGGATTGTGTCGTCAGAAAAGTAAGCGACGGAGGACTTCACAGGCGAGGTTGACGGGAACGACCACATCCAAAGCGTCACAAAAATTTCAACAATCTTGACGTACGACCTAGAGGCATCTGTCCGGAGATCATGGAGGGGCTTGTTCGTTGAGTCCCAAAAGCAGCGCGTTAAAAAATGTGTAGTCAAGAAATGAAGGAAGTGAGAGCGTCATAGACAAGGTTGATGGCGGAATATTTGAAGGATAGGGAACGATGCACGCTGACTTTTTATAAAACCTTCATCATGCCTGCGCCATTGAGCCACAAGAGGGAGACCAAACCTCCGATTTAAAGACAAAGTCATCGCGGACGCAAGACAGCTTAGCCTAGACAACTGGAAACAGCGTGCCTCAATGGGACACAGGCCTGATAAATGTATAAATGCTCTATGGCGCGGAGACACGGACAAAGAGTAGATGAAGAAGACCTTGGTGGAGAAGAGAAGGAGAAGAGGAAGAAGAAGAAGAAGAAGAAAATTCAACCACGAACTGTATGAAATGAACAGGGACAGGTCTAGTCAGGCGTCTACGGATCCAATGCCTAAGATGACTAAGGCGTGTAGAGGGCATGGACAACTTGGCTACAGCCCGGGAGAGCCTTTGACACTGAACAAGGCAAGGCAACAGAGAACGTCCAGGTCTAAGGTGGCGCACCCAAGTCGAAAAGAACCTCAACCAACTTGGCGTCAACTAGCAAATGATCCGCCACGGGCTGTAGCGCCACAAGCAGAAGCAGAAGATTGACCATAAGTTTGTTAGCAGACTACCCGGCAGGGGGTCAAAATGAAAGAGTGGATGAGTGGCAACTGGATACCCTTGTTGGTTGAGACCCATGGACACAGCGGACAGTAGCGCCATCAGAAGAAGAAGAAGAAGAAAAAGAAGAGGAAAAGGAAGAGGAAAAGGAAGCGGAAGAGGAAGAAAAAGAGGAAGAAGAAGAAGAAGATAAAGATGAAGAAGATAAAGATGAAGAAGAAGAAGAAGAAGAACAAGAAGAAGAAGCAAAGAAAAAGAAGAAGAAAAATGGAAGAATGGAAGAAGGCTCAAAATGAAACATGGTAGATGGGTGACAATTGGAGAGCCTTGTTGGTTGAGTCCTGAGTCCACCAAGCAAGGACTGTAGCGCCATCAGAAGAAGAAGGAAAAGAAGGAGAAGAAGAAGAAGAAGAAGAAGAAGAAGAAGAAGGAAAAGAAGGAGAAGAAGAAGAAGAAGAAGAAAAAGAAGAAGAAGAAGAAGAAGAAGAAGAAGAAGAAGAAGAAGAAGAAGAAGAAGAAGAAGAAGAAGAAGAAGAAGAAGAAGAAGAAGAAGAAGAAGAAGAAGAAGAAGAAGAAGAAGAAGAAGAAGAAGAAGAAGAAGAAGAAGAAGAAGAAGCAGAAGTAGTAGGAGAAGAAGAAGAAAACGATGCAGGAAATCTCCAAGAAGATGCAACTCAGCTTCCTCTTCTTCGTGTGTCGCTACAGACCGGGGTGGACCTAGGCCTTAATTAACAACCCTCGCCAGTCGGCACGATCTGTCGTCCATTGCGCACACAAAGTTGGTTGAAGTCCGTCTCCACTCCATGCAAGTCAGCTAGACCGTTAAAAAACGGAGCAAACATTCGCAGAAGCTAGTCGAGATCAAGTTCACTTCGAAAAGTGGTCTAGATTAGGGAAAATTTTGACGTGAAAAGTGAATCCTTGTCAACGACCGCATCTCCAAATGCACATAAGAGTAATTGGCGCCCGGAAAAATACTGAATTTCAACCTCATTTCGCAACATTTCAACATTCTGCAGTCAGCCACTCTGAACCTTATCTCGAAGGGAACTTGAACTTGGAGGGAACGACCTTCTTTCGGCAATCAAACAATTTTTCCGTTGATTGACATCGTTCCCAAGCCTCCAGCACAGTAAATGATGCATCATCTGCCCGGAAAAGTCCCTGAATCCCTCTCATCGAAGTCGATATTCACTCTGGAACTTTTTTTGTATTCTTTCAGTTCACTCTACGAACACACCCCGTTCTGTCACTCTCCCAAAAAAAACTTTCCAAAACAGCCCTCCAAACGCGAACTCAATCATTCCCCAGCATCCTGTCATCGGTAATCTCATTTGAAAAATATGAAAATCCATGACCTTTCAGTCGTAAGGCCCCCTCCTCTTCCATCTGGCATCAATTTTGAAAGCCCATCAGCCTCCGATTGCTTTGAACCGATTTCATTCGAAAAAAATACATAAATTGAGCCGATGCACACTCCGCGTCACTGAATTTGTCGGGATTAACTGATGGAAAATCAGAATTCAACTCTGTTCCCGTTTAATTTGTGCAAAAACGCGTCGTGAAATGGCATTCCCCGCGAACGATTAAAAACACTCTGGCACCCAGGATATCTAGGAAATTTTTCATTAACTCTTCCCCGTCCCTCATTGAACGACTGTTGTGTGTGTGAGAGAGAGTGGTTTAAGTGTATCAACACAACTCACGTTTAACCTTTAAATAGGGACACAGACATACCCTGCGTCGAAACAAACGCCACCGGCTGTCCACCTACGTACAGCCAATTAACCTAATTAGCAAATATATTTTTTTTTATTTTTTTTTGTGTGTCCCTTCGATATCTACCGAGTTTAATTGTTCCCTAATCCCCTGCCGGGGACCCAGGGGTAGATGGGAGCAAAAAGGATATCGCCACTTACTCGAACCATATGCCAGCCGGTCGAGTGGAAAGGACGCACATTCTCCGATGGAGTGGAGGTGGAAAACTCAATTTCTTGTATTTTCCTATTTGGCAATTCAATAAAAACAGCAAACACATAAATTTCGGCACAAGCCTGTGTCCTTACCAGCGCCAGGAGCTGGGAGAGAAACAAAAAGCGGCCAAGTTCGTTGTGCGTTAGTGCTTTTTGCTCTCGTCGCTTCACAGGCCCCATCTTCGAACCTATCAATCATGGAAAACAAATTTTCACCCGCCCACGATGTGCCGAGGAAGGACTGGGAGGAGGACTAGGACGCCCCCCCCCCCTCCTACACACACACACAATCCGAAAGGGCGGTGGCAGGACGATGGAGAAAATTAGAAAATAATACGTATGCCCAACACGTACCCCATCAAAACATCAAACATCGTCATCAGCCCATCATCGGGAGTTTGTAATCCTTGCCGTCCCTTCATCTTGGCACATCCCGCCCCACATCCGGCAGATCGTCCCCGTCGTGTCCTTGTCCATGTCCATGTTATTGTCATCATCGTCGCTGCTTGTCACTTGTTGAATGGATTCAAATTGTAAATCAAAGGTCTACCCTCACTGAGGGGGGTGACATGCCCCCACCAGTGAAGGGGGCCTGTGACCCTGAGGTGTAGAGATTCTCCCCATCGACAGATTGCCCGTTTTGCTTATCCGATGCCATGGGCATCTCGGAGAGATAGGAAAATTCTTATTTTTTTCTCGCTCCTCCTCGTGTGGGCGGTTGAAGTGGATGGAACATCCTTCCAGCCCAGGGACACACCCGCCTGCCGCAGCAGTGGCAGAAGAAACTCGAGCAACATGTGGTTCGGATGGTAGCCGACATCCGTGGTCGTTTAACCTCATCACAGGTCGAACGGGAAGTACATTATAATCAAGTCCTCCACTTAGGCTAGTTGTTGCCTCCGAAGGGGGTTCAAGGAGAGAGACTCAGCGACGAACGGAAGGGAAAATCATAAAAAATGGCTTGAAAAGCATAAACATCTGGCGTCTGTTGATTGAAATTGAAATAAGGACGTTTATTTTATTTTTTACAACTCCGCACGGAGAGGGTTTACAGCCGCTTGGCGCTGAATTGGTGGGAGGGGGGATTTCTAGGAGAGTTGCTAATGGAATTTATGACAGGTAAGGTTGTTGTTGAAGAACACACACTCACTCTCTCTCTCTCTGTCCCTCTCTCTTTCATTCTCTCTCTAAGTGTGTGGGCGTTTAAATCCAGTTTCCTGGAATTGACTGGATGGCGACCTTCGTCCTGGATTGACAGCGGCATGAGGAGATCCTTAAGGATTATCAAAATGGTTCAAAACATCTCCCAGAGAGAGAGAGCGAGAGGGAGACAGGGTGTAAACTTTTGAATAACAAATCTCCGTGCCTACAGAGGGATACGATCTCATTTGCATTTTTACCCACACGAGGGGTTTTGAATTTGATTTTTCCGAGGAAGGTCATTGTCCGGTGTTATCGTTCGATTTGCTTATTTTTTTGTTGTTGTTGTTGGCAGAGTGACAGATGTGACATTTTTAATTTTCTTTTTGACAGTTCTCCCCTCGGGTGGAGACTTTGTCAAATCCCACTGACACGTGTTGCGTAGTCGTTGAATTGCGTCTAGGATTTTTCGAGGACAATCACAGGTGATTGTTGAGCGATTTCCTTTTGTGTTCATGAAGTGGTCTGTGTGCTTTCAGTGAGAGACAACGCTTGGTGGGATTCCTAAAGGCTTCTTTGGTTTCTTGTGGGATTCATGGAGGATTCTTTGATTTCTTTTGTTTTTTGAGTCGATTTTGAAGGGATTTTCAATTCCCATTGTTTTCTCAGACGTCCTCAGTGTCCTGAGGAACAAGAGAAAGAAAGGATTTTGTCCCTGGTTGATGAACAAAGCCCATGGAGAGAAAAGTTTTGTAAAGGGGCTAAATCGCTTTTAAGGCATATCAAGAAGTCAAGACTGTCTGAGCCTGTATTCAAGCAAATCTGCTATGTATAGAGTTGTGGAAAATTGTCTCTGATTCATGTTGAATAGACTTAAGGGTCTTATGATTGAAGGGGTAGTTGCAAGGGGAAAACGAAATCTCAACGAAGATGCAAAGAATTGCTCATGTCTTTGGAATGGGCGTCTTGAATTGCTTATTTAAGTATCAATTTCTACATTTTCTTGTACATAAGTTAAATGTCAATATATTAGCTTTCCGGTGATGTATAATACATAGCAATTCGTCGAAAATAAATATTTTTCTGATAAAAATTAAATTGTAACCTCCAATTGAATCAAATTTTCTGAGAACCCTTGCTAGTAAATTGTATCTTGTTCAGAGTTGGTGTCTAGAAATGAGTATTCAGCCTAGGATTTCTATATATCTTGATAAATGTCAATGCATAAGCTTTCTGGTGATATAAAATATGTAGCAGTTCATCGAAAGTAAACATTTTTTTGAAAATGTTTAAATCGTAACCTCCAATTGAATCACATTTTCTGTAAGCCCTTGAGTTCTAAGAGTTGGTGTTCAGAAATTTGTATTCAGCCCAGGATTTCTATGTATTTTTGAAAATGTCTATGCATTAGCATTTCGGTGATATGTAAAATTTTTCAATTCGTTGAAAATAAACATTTTTCTGACTGAAATTAAATTGTAACCTCCAATTGAATCACACTTTCTGTGAACTCTTGGTTATAGACACGTCATGAAGTCAAGACTGTCTGGGCCTGCATTCAAAGCATCTTGCTATTATGGGGTCGTGGAATTGTGTTACGGATTCATGTTTGAATAGGTTAAACGACCTTTGGTTCAATAAGTAGTCGGGAGAGAAAAATTAAATTCCTACGAGAACACAAAGAACTGTTCAGATCTTTGGAATGGGTGTCTTGAAATTTGTATTCAGACAATGATTTTTTATATATATTTATATACAAGTTAAATGTCAATGTATTAGCTTTCTCATGATATGCAATATGTTGCAATGCGTCAAAAAGCAGCATTTTTCTGATAAATATTAAATTGAAACCTCCGATTGAATCACACTTTCTGTGAACTCTTGATTGTAACTTGTATCTTTAGACTTGGTGTCTAAAAAAATGTATTCAGCGTACAATTTCTATATATTTTTACAAATGTCAATGGATTAGCATTATATAATATGCAGCAATTCGTGGAAAATAAACATGTTTTTGAAAATGTTTAAAATGTAACCTCCAATTAAATCACACTTTCTGTGAGCCCTTGCTTGTAAGAGTTGGTGTCTAGAAATATGTATTCAGCCTAGGATTTCTAAGTATTTTTATAAATGTCAATTCATTAGTATTCTGGTGATTTAAAATATGTAGCAATTCGTCGACAATAAACATTTTTCTGACCGAAATTAAATTGCAACCTCCAATTGAATCACACTTTCTGTGAACCCTTGGTTGTAGGCAACTCCAATCCATGTCTCAGGCTTCACCTTCTTGACAAAATGGACAAAAGAACGAGGGTCTGAAGGTCTTGTTACCAGAAATCATTTAAATCGAGGCCATGGATGGAGTTTTTCTTCATTTAGGGACGATCAAGGAAAAAAATATTTAAATTTCCTTCTCCTCAAACGACACACCATTTTGAGAGTCCACGCCCCTTCAATCCACCGACAAACCACTTCAAAGGCAATGCCCCATGGGACCATGACATTCTCCTTAAATGTCCGTATAAATAAATCCTAGAAGAAGCAACTTTTATCGCATCCGATCACGAGAACACAAGCAAATCGTTACAACATTCTCCTCCCTGTGCTCAAGATGAATGGCAAAATGTTATGACCACCCCCCCTCTGCCCCCTCCCCCCATTCACAACTGAAACAAAAGGTCACTTCCATCAATTCAACGCCGCATGACTCGTAAACCCATGTTAACTGGAAACACATCCGTTTGCCCCGCTCTGGGTCTCACCGGACTGTTGTGACCCATTCACAGGAGCCTCGATTTTATCGAGAGAGCTAGATCTGCTCGTCCTCGTATTCAGTGGAAGGCACTTAAAATGTGCTTAAAGTTATGAGATAGAAGCGAGCAATGGGCATCCGCCGCCACCTCGAGGGTCACCTCTCTGGCGCCCATTTTGAAGCTGAAATGAAGCCATAACAATCCAATCCATAACAATCCATCATAACGACGGGAACAGGGTGAATCCTATCTCAACATTCGCCCTCGAGTCTCGGTTTTCTGGTGTCCCCGGGCGGGGTCCGCCATAGATCCTTTTTTTTTTTTTTTGTTGACTTTGCCTGTAATGTCTTACTTCCTCTTTGTGTTCGTTCTTCTGCATCATTAGCCAGGGAAACCATATGTTTCCGCCACCCATCTCTCACCTCTGTCTCTCGAACATCATCTAGCGTGTACCCAGTTCTCATCTGAAGGACGGAAGGGGGAGCCAACTTCAGCTGCACTCGTGAGTGATTCTGGCAGGACATGCCACGGCAAGAGCCCGAGGTAGTGACACGATGAAATCGATTACTTCGCAGTTCAGTTGAGTGAATCAAATCGATAGCAGCGAGCGCAGGGAAGCATCTCTGGCGTTAATCATCGCGCCATGTTGAGGAATGAAGACCCAAACGAGGGTGTGTGTCCTTCCTTCGATGACGACGAGAGGCTCGGGGATGCTCTGTGGCGTGTTAAAGAGTTAATGTGGGGGAGGATGAGGTGCTCTTTCGCTTCGGTTCGATTCGGTTAATTGAAGGAATCGAGATTTCACAGTTGATTGACGTGTAATTAGATACAACCACCCCCAGTCGTCGTTGCGAGGACCTCTAGGAAAAAACTTTGACAGACCGTTGAAGTGTATCGAAACTACAGGAGGGTCACAGGAGAGAGACAAAAGGACTCGTTGATAATTTGAATTTGATGAGGAGATGAAGGAGATTAGTGATTCCGAGGGAATCTTAGTTGTCCCAGAGGATTGAGTTGCCGTGGGCGAGATAGAAGGCATTGGTGTGACCGTTGTCACGAGCGGAAGGATTGTGGAACTTGAGTTGGCGGGAGATTAGAAAGTTTAAGTGCTGGCCATGGCGACAGATCCCGGGATTCTGATGGGAACTAAGAAGCTGTTGGAGAGGAGGAGGCTTCTGGGGAAGAGGTTCCTCTATTTTAAGACTTCGAAAGGGCAATCGAGAGGCATTCAGTGGATGGGGTAAATGGATTGACAAAAATAGCTCCTGGTTGGCAAAGCTCTCTCTTAAGAAAATGTTTATGTTGGGGAGGAAAGGAAGGATTTATCGAGGTCCTGTGGTCAATTAGAGACAATTCTAGGAGTCGCATGACATCCAAGGCCCTCGCTCATCAAAAATTAATGACGCAACTGCCAGGAAGCGCTTAGATGGGGTGCACCCTGCACCGACCCCAGTGTCGGGCGCCAGTCTCTCCAAAATGACATCCAAGGCCCTCGCTCATCAAAAATTAACGACGCAACTGCCAGGAAGCGCTTAGATGGGGTGCACCCTGCACCGACCCCAGTGTCGGGCGCCAATCTCTCCAAAATGACATCCAAGGCCCTCGCTCATCAAAAATTAACGACGAAACTGCCAGGAAGCGCTTAGATAGGGTCCATACTTAGGTTTTCCCTCGAATCCCCATTTTCGGGCGTCAATCTCTCCAACTTCCTTCCAAAAAATTAGACAAACCCACTAGACTGCAAAGCACTTATCGTTAAACTGTCTCATGTTCCGTCACGACCAGTTACCGTTGGCGTTCATCCAGAAATCCACTTCAGACGAACTCAACAAGTCCCCTCTCACAATCCCTCACGAATTTGATTTCCCCCATAATCCCCCACCCACAAATCCCCACCTAAACCCAACCATTGTCGTCGTCACGCATTTTGCAGACGCAATCCCCCCTCCCCCCCTAAAAAAACGTGAACATCAACTAAACGTGCGTCAAAAGGAAAGCCATCTTTGCGTAGGAAATGTATCTCCAAAGGAACACGCCAATTATAGGCATTTAGACGGAATAGGCGGCCACGTGATTCACGTGAACTCCCCTGAACCATCCAACACGGAGCACTGTAAACATCTCACATTTGTCGCATTCAGACATACGCACATGCCGCCCCGCTGATATCTGTTGAATTGAATACATTCCCCCCACACACACACACGCAGAAGCACACGCAGCTGGATAAACGTTGCCCCACCACTAATGGACGACGATATCCTTAATCCCATTCGGAGCCAGTTCCATCTCGAAACAAAAACAGAAAGGGACTAATGGAATTCGCCAACAAAGTCAGGGCGCTCCTGCTCCTCACGGGTTAGTAGGTGGGCCGCCACGAGTTGCTGGCAAACAAAAAAACACGAGAATTTGCCTCAATCAAATCGAAGACTTCACTCACAAGGATAATTGAAATAAATTTATGCTAATTTTGTTTACATAACTCACCCTCATCCTGCATGGGAGAGGAGAAAGGACTTCCCTCCGTTCGAGGGAGCAATTTCAAAACACCATTCCTCCTCCCGGCTGATTGTTCCATCAAACTACACAGAGAATGGGAAGAAAAACAAAAGCTTGGACGAAAGAATAAGGATAATGAGGGAGGTGTCCTGTTGTTGACTGACTGAGTGAGTCACTCACTCCAGAGTGTGTGCGTGTGTGTGTGTGTGTCGAACAAAGGTTAAGTGCGGTTAATTTAGACGAAGCAAATCCTCCTTCGATCCGAACACAAGAGAAACTTAATTCAAGTGTAATCTTCACAAAATTTTGCAGAAATGTGCGGGTGTGGGTGTGCGAGGACACACAAGGGATCCTTCACTGTTTCGAAGAATTGTCACTGTTTCAATGGCAACAAGATGGTATCTCTTGTTCGTCCTGCGGCAACGACGGTAGGGAGATTTTCAACAGAATCCCAGATTTGTGTTGAAAGAGGAGGAGGAGGAGGAGTCCAACAAACCACAGCGTCCTTAGAGAGAGGCGGATATTGGGTGATGATTATGCTTTAATTGAGTTATTAGATTTAAGATCAACATTTGCAATGTGGTTGTGGTCTGACTTAAAGGGGGAGTGCTGGGAGTTGCGGTGGGAAGTTGTTTAAGGCTTTTTTCTTCTGTGGAGTGCCACAGGGTTGCAGTAGTGGCTTGGTTGTCTTTCGAGAATTTTTCAACTGAGGTGATAGACGCCGAGGAAGAAGGACATTCCAGTTGACTCAGACAGACAGCAAAGTCTTCATCAAATTCCAGTTCAGAGACCGCCACTTCGGAAGAGACACTCTACTCAAAAAAGCTCTTAAAAGCTGGCTTGTCATTCATCGAGATTGGAAGAAATCCCTTTCTCCAATCTCGTTGTAACTTAAAGGGGGATTGCTGGGAGTTGCGGTGGATTTGGGCAGGAAGATGTTAGAGCTCTTTTCTGTGGAGTGCCACAGGGTTGCCGTAGAGACTTGCTTTCGCTCCTTTTTTCAACTGAAATGACGGACGCTGAGGAAGAAGGGCAGTGTAGACTCTGTTCGTTTAGTTAAACAGGCAACAAGTCCGACTTAAAGGGGTATGGTGTGGTTGCGGTGGGTTTAGGCAGGAAGTGTTTGAAGATTTTTTTGTGAAGTGCCGCAGGGTCGCAGCAGAGGCCTTCTTAGCATTCGATGTGGAGCCTTTTTAAACTGAGATGATAGCTTCTGAGGAAGAAGGCCATTCTAGACATTTTTACAGCAAAGCCACCTCGCCAGAGGCACTCTTTTCAAAAAAGCTCTTAAAAGCTTGTCCGTTATTCATCAAGATAGGAGGAAATTCCCTCGCCCAATTTCATTGTCATTTAAAGGGGGATGCTGCGGTTATGATAGGTTTAGGATGGATGTTGTTGTAGTTTTTGTCTGTGGGGTGCCACACGGTTGCAGTAGAGGCGTGATTCTTTTTCGATGTGAAGCATTTTCAACTGAAATAATTGACGCTGAGGAAGAAGGGCATTCTAGACATTTTTACAACAAGTCCTGTGTAGAATCAATCAAATTCTACTAAAAATTTTAAGGTTCACCGATCGCCACTTCGCCAGAGGCGCTCTACTCAAAAAAGCTCTCAAAAGCTTGTCTGTTATTCATCAAGATTGGAAGAAATTCCTTCCCCCAATCTCGCTGTCATCCTTTGACGGGTCTTACACGAGCTGGGTTGCCTTTGTTTCCTTCTAATGGAACAGTGAGATAGAAATAGAGAACGCGAAGAGTGAGATAGAAATAGAAAAAATTAAAAAAATGGAGGCAATCTCCAAAGAGAATGTCCGAAAGCTGAAGCAACTAACATCCGTGTAAAACCCAATCCTTTCCTCACTCCCGATGTCCTTCTTGTCCCGCTGGCTCCTCTCCGCTGTCCCCTGTCCCCTCTCCCCTGTACATTGTTCCCTGTCTTCCTGCTTTCTCTGACAAAAATATATCCCAGCCTCTGCACACTTCCGCTTCCGACACACACTCATCACTCCAAGTCTCCAGCAATTTGTCTCTGGCAAATAAATTCAAAATCAAAACAAAAGGGAAAATCAATCTCATCGAAGGAGCCTGCACTTTCAAGGATTCCCCTTTGTCAACACACACCGAGTGTCTGTCCTCGGGGGAGATAATTAAATATTATCATCGAAAGCGATAACAAAAGCTCACCACAAACAAAGCCCAGCCCAGTTTCCTTGGTCTCATGTGTGCGCCGCCCCTTTCAGCACAAATTACCGTTCAGCTTTCGATAACATCCAAACATTGTCTCAGCGGCTTTAAGGATGAAATTTAATTTGTCCTTAAGTGAACAAGGATTTCCGAATCCGAACCGAAAAGAGATGGATTCCTTTTACGAACCGGATGCTTCACAACCGATGGGCCGATAAGGGTGAGTGGCTTTAAAATTTGAAAAGGAAGAAGGGTCCTATCCGGACCCATCAAGGACGCATCAATTTTTGTG
Source organism: Myathropa florea (assembly GCA_930367185.1). Taxonomy (NCBI): domain Eukaryota; kingdom Metazoa; phylum Arthropoda; class Insecta; order Diptera; family Syrphidae; genus Myathropa; species Myathropa florea. Next base: position 41,606,473 of record OV884005.1, on the reverse strand, counting down.
ATATCATGGCGGATATTTGCTCTTTTTCTGTTCCTCTCGGTCGAGGATAATCCAATTTGTCCCGGAATTCATTTAAATCAAATGCGATCCACGCTCCAAGGACACCGCTGATGGGCTGGAACGGTGAATGAGGGAGGAGGAGAGAGCGCATGTATGACCTAGCATGACGTTTCAACTTTGTCCTCATTCGGGCGTGTGTCGCTTTGGCCCTTAATCACGTCGTGACAAATACATTTTATGAGTCCAAATATTTAAATGGACACCTCCACTGATGGGATTGGATTTTGTATGCAGCGGCGACGACGGCGGGTGTGCGATGTCCTTGTTGACGGCAGGTCCCATTTGGCGCACATGCAGTGAGGGGGGAAGGGTTGTCACTCAATCGATGGTGACAACAGGGACTCACACTTGTCGCGTTTATTGATTCCATTTTGTCTGGACGCTTATTGGACATGTCCTGCTGGAGTGAGGCGGTGAATTGATGAATGCTTGTGTTTACTGGAAATGTCATCTCATCTTGATCGAATGTCCTTGAGACTGTGAGTGGCTCTTTATCCGACGCAAGGACGGTGGAGAACAAGGATTAGGAGGGAAATCTGCGGAGAATATGAAGTGGATTCGAGAAGTCAGTTGTTTGACGAGGGTTTTTAATAAAAAATCCTTTGGGGTGGTCTTTTGTTGACGAATTTTTGAGAGCATCTCTGAGATTGTTTGTCAGAAGGTACTTCTAGGTCGGGAGAGTCACCGATCGACTGAAACCAAGAAGGAAGTAACCACAAGGATCTGAGCCTCAAAATCTCTTGAAAGAAACGTAAAGGGACGAGTCCTTAAAGGTCCGGGTCCTAGAAGGTCCTTGTCTTTAAGGGTCCTTAAAGGTCCAGGTCCTTAAAGGTCGGGGTTCTTTAAGGGTCCGGGTCCTCAATCGTCCGTATCCTCAAAGGTCCGGCTTCTAGAAGGTCCTTAAAGATCCGGGTTCTTAAAGAACCGTCCGTTTAAGGACACGCCCTTAAAGATCCGCGCCCTAGATGGCCCTTAATGATCCGGGTCCTTAAAGGCCCGTGTCCTTAAATGTCCGGGTCCTAGAAGGTTCTTGACTTTAAGGGTCCTTAAAGGTCGGTGTCCTTAAAGGTCAGGGTTCTTTAAGGGTCCGAGTCCTCAAATTTCAGGGTTCTCAAAGGTGCGGCTCCTTAAAGGGTCAGGTCCTTAAAGATCCGGATCCTTAAAGGTCCGTGGCTTCAAAGGTCCGGGTCCTAGAAGGTCCTTAAAGATCCGTGTCCTTAAAGGTCTGTGTCCTTAAAGGTCCGGGTCCTTAAACGTCCGGGTCCTTAAACGTCCTGGTCCTTAAAGGCACGGCTCCTTAAACGTCCGTGTCCTTAAAGATCATAGTCCTTCGAGGTACTGGACCTAAAAGATCAGCATCCTTAAGGGCCCAGGTCCTTAAAAGGCCGTGTCCTTAAAGATCAGGGTTCTTAAACGTCAGTGTCCTTTAAGGTCCGGGTTCTCAAAGGTCCATGTCCTTAAGGGTTCTTAAAGATCCGTGTCCTTAAGGGTCTGGGTCGTTATAAGACCGTGTCCTTAAAGGTCTGACTCCTTAATAGTTCGGATCCTTAAAAGTCTGCATCCTTAAGGTTCGGGGTCAAAAAGGTCCGCCTCCTTAAAGGTCCAGGGCTTTAAAGGTCCGCGTCTTTAAAAGTACGGGTCCTTAAAGGGCCTGGTCCTGGTCCTGAACCTGTTCCTAGTCCTAGTCCTGGTCCTGGTCCTAGTCCTGGTCGTGGTCCTGGACTTGGTTCTGGACTTGGTCCTGGACTTGGTCTTGGACTTGCTCCTGGTCCTGTTTCTGCAGCTTTCTCTCAAATTGACTGCTTAGTTTTCAAAGTCAGGAGTACGCCAGAAAGTCCCAGAAGGACCTCCATCGGTAAAAACTCCCACTCTCCAATTTCAAAGAACCACACACAAAATTTGCTCTTCCATAAGGCTGTTTCCAGGACAAGGACAAAAGTCGAAATCCCTTTGAACTGCCATTCATTATTTCCAACAAACCATTCATTGTCCGCATGTGTTGCGTTTCAAAGGACATTTCGTCAGGCTTCGTCAAATTGGTCTTTCCTTCCACCTGACAGATCCCCAAAAACCCTGTCCTCCCCCATCAGCACCAATTAACTTCACATTTCCCAACGAATGTTTGCTAAAAATTGCTCAACAACCGTAAAGTTTTGAAATATGAACCACGTCCTTGCACCAACCACCCATTCATTGTCTGAGGCATCCCTTTGACACGGGATATGTGTGACCTTTCGACACAGCAGCCGTTTAATTTCATTCCCCAATCTGGCGTCGACGATGGCAGCTGATTTGGGGGACCCCGTTTTAATTAAAACAACAAATTACACGTCCGAAGGTGTGCATGTCTGCCAAGCGAGTGATGACGAAGCTAATTGCTCCGATGAACTTGATGAAATTAGGAGTCCCCCTGGTTGAAGAGGACAGTCCCCTTTTTTGGGGATTTCTTTCGCTTTGTTCGGCAGAAAAGGGAATTCGGAATTCTTTCATCTCCCTCTCCAAGAATCGTTTGCTAGAGGAGCACACAGAAGGACTGCCATTTGTTCTGAGACTCAATGGATGTCAGGGGCAATGCCTCCATTCGTTTGATTGATGTGGCATGTTGGCTGATGGACGGAGATTACAAGTAATTATTCGAAGGAAATGAGATGCTTTCAAAGTGAAGCACAAACAAATGTTGCTCTTTTCATTCAAGTTTATGAAGGAAACAATGGATACAGTGACGGAGAGTGATGACTTGAGGAGTAGGGGCCAATGGATAGCGACGTGTGGTTGACCAAGGGACAATGAATTTCGAAGCAAGGGAAAGTTCCAAGACAATTCTTCGAGGAAGATCGAGGGGAAAGTCGAGCGGATGGTCCAGGGGAAGGTCGAGGGGAAGGTCGAGGGAAAGGTCGAGGGGAAGGTCGAAGGGTTTGTGTAAAAAAATCTTGTCGAGAAGTCACGAGACAAGGAATAATGCCTGAAACAGACGTGCATCAAAATGAGAGCAGTAAAATTAAAGAACATGGCTAGCGCCACCTTAAGAAGGTAAATAAGTAAGGCTAAGCAGACACATATGTTTACTGCACGACCACCCGTTGGTGCAAGTTGTTTCATTTCTAATTTCGATGCAATCCACATCATCAGCATTGCCGCACGCATCAACGCATGCAGTATTGCTGCACATCTGTTCGAGGCAGGAGAGAGACTGCTGCCTACAAGCTTCCCGGACCTTCAAGGAGCCGGGCTTTTAAGGAGCTAGTCTTTTGAGGAAACGGGCCTTCAAGGACATCGATCGTTAAGGACCCGGACTTTAAGGACCCCGGACTTTATGGACACGGACCTTTAAGGACACGGCCGTTTAAAAACCCGGACCTTTAAGGACACGGATCTTCAAGAACCCTTAAGGACAAGCATCTTTAAGGACCCTGACTTTTAAGGAACCGGACATTTAAGGACCCGGACCTTTAAGGACCCGTACCTCGAAAAACCCTGACCTTTAAGGATCCGTAACTTGAAGGATCTTGATCTCGAAGGACGCGGATCTTGAAGGATTTTTTCACATTAAGGACCTAGGATTCTTCAAATTCCTCAGCTGTTTGAGTTCAACGAGTGCCAAGGACACGATTCAAGGTGATCACAGAAGAAAATCAAGCAGAATCACTTGCCCACACGGTTATGAGCTTCAAACATCCTCCAGGACTCCAGATTCTCTTTAATATACAGAGGAGCACTCTAGCATCCAGTCACCCAAACCTCAGACGTCCTGTCAAGAGGGGAACTTGGCAAAAGGTCAAGGTATGGGTGTACCCACTGTACATCGATTGAAAAAGAAAGAAAAAAAGGACTCCACTTGTTCCGACCACTCCACAGAATTCTCCACTCAGTTTTAATATCTCCTTTTGTCAACAAAATCCACTCTCGTTCACCGCCAACGCCCGCGTGCACCCAATTACTTTGACAGTCTCCATTTTGGCGAACTCAATAAACCGCTTTCACCGCAAAAACCAAAGCCAACTTTTGTTTGACTTTCTATTCCCCCCTGCCCCCGTCCATAGCAGCAGTCCACCTATTGTTCCACGAAGGAAAGGAAAATGCTGACAAATCAGCGTCGTCAATATTTGACAGGAGACAATGGAGCTTCCACCAGCCTCCCGTCCACGGTGGCAACTGGTTGCAGGAACTTTTCGAAGGCCCCACAAAATAGACGCGAATTCCCATCACTCAATTCCGCGACACGATGTTTACGATGCTGATTCAGTGGAATGGGCTGACGTTTGGCATTTGAAGGCTCACCTTGCGGTTGAGCTGGGATCGCTTTGGAAGCGGATGAGGGTGCTCGGAAGTGTCACCGCAGGCATGTGAAAGTTTCGCATAACGACGTCGAACTTATGTCCCAGTTTCAAGGGCAATTAGCAACTTTTCCTTTTTTTTTCATCTGCTCCGGACATCGGTTGTCCATTCGGTGCACGTGTGGCCAATCGGAGCGGGGACTTGGCATGTCGGCGGCAGACTGATGGGCGCAGTTTACTGGAAATTCAATTAACCAAAGCAAAGTGACTTTTCGACTTCCTCTTACAGATTTTATTCAATTCGTGCGAAAAAACGGGAAAAAACAGACTTGGGGGGTGTCCTTGGAGGGCGAAGGAAGCGGCAGCAACAAGTGGGGGCGGGCAAATATTCGATTACCGTGAATGAAAAGGTTCCTCGCTCACTCCAGGGACTCTTTCTCTCTGATAAAAGGAAACAAATTCAAATGCAAAGGAACGCGCTGAGAGAGGCGGAGGGGGGAGAGAGACTCGCAGCGTAATTAAAAGGGGACATCTTTGAGTGATTAATGAGGAGGTGAAAAATGGTAAAAGGACGATGGGGGAGGGAACACAAAGACGTGCTGCCTCCTCCGTCGTTCACCGAGTCCTTGAGAGATAAATTTAACGCAATTTGTAGGCGTCAGGTATTCGTTTGCATTTAAACTCGAGGTGAGCTGGAGAAGACGGGCGATGAGCTGAAGGAGCCGACTCTTCCGCTGGGACTTGCATAGTCTCAGAGGAAACTGGATCTTCTCGTGAACGACAAGTTCAAGCCACAAAATCATCTTTCATTCCCCAACACGATCCACTGCCTCGTGTCCTGCGAAAAAAAAACGAAAAAAAAAGAATGAAGGCAATAAAGCGGCCACCGCCTTGAGGACCGATTGAACTGTTGCTGCTCTGGCCACATGAAACACCCACAGCCCCGAATCACAGCCGTGGGTGGACTCTCATTAAAAGGATGACGACCACAAGAGATGTTTTCGGATTTAATGATGAGATTGCGGTTTGGTCCTTGTCATCGTGATGCAGACGTGATGAACGAGATGCTTTTTTGTTTCTCGGTCTCATCGGTGAACGGATGAATAATTGAGCGAGTCCGCCAAAGGATCAATTTCACCGTGATACGTGATGGTTGCGAGAATGGACTGTCCTAATGGAAAAAAAAGAAGGATGCGGTTTATGACAGGACCCCCAGGGTGGGGCGGGAGAGTTTATGATTTGCGATAGACATGTGATGAACGATGAGCCGGGACGAGGGAATCGAATATCATGTGACCTTTGGAGCTCTGTGAATGGCGTAGAGAGGGGGAGGGGCCTTGAAGGAGGGGACAATCGAATCTTTGAAACCTTTCACGGAAAATGATTGTGAAATTGTTTCATTTTTCATTCTTGAAACGCCAGCAGCGATGAAGTCTCCAATTTTTGGAGAGATTTGTGAAAAGATCTGAGGTGGAGGACTCTGGACCTTGAAAGAGGCAGAGGTAGAATCGAATTCTTGGTAGACCTTGCTATTGAAACTGTTGTATTTCTCATTCTTCGCTTACGATGCCAGCAGCGATGTAGTCTCCAATTCTGGAGAGATTTGTGAAAGGAGCTGAGTCGGAAGGCCCTGGACCTTGAAGACGGCAGAGGAGGTATCGAATCTTTTGTGGAAGTTGGGAATGACACTGTTTCATTTCTCGTTTTTGATTTGCAACGCCAGCAGCGATGGAGACTTCACCAATTCTGGAGAGATTTGTGAAAAAATCTGAGGTTAAGGACCCTGGACTCTGAAGAAGGCAGAGGGGGTATCGAATCATTTGTGGACATTGGGAATGACACTGTTTCATTTCTCGTTCTTCATTTGCAACGCCAGCAGCAATGAAGTCTCCAATTCTGGAGAGATTTGTGAAAAGATTTGAGGTGGAGATCCCTGGATCCTGAAGGAGGCAAACGGAGAATGGAATTCTTAAAATATTTCACGGAAAATGATTAACAAGGCGTAGTCTGAATGCCAGCAGCGATGAAGTCTCCAATTTTGGAGGAGACTTTTATGGGAAGAGCTGAAGGATGCAGAGAGGGCATCGAATCCTTGGAGCTTCTTACGGAAAATGATTATGTGATGGGCTTTGACCATTCTTTTGCTTAACAAGGGGATAGTCTCAATGCCAGCAGCTATGTAGTCTCCAATTTTGGAGAAATTTGTGAAAAGAGGTGAGTTCGCGGACCCTGGACCTTGAAAGACGCAGAGGAGAAATCGAATCCTTCGAACCTTTCACGGAAAATGCAGTGAAATTAGCTTACAACACCAGCAGCGATCTCCAATTTTGGAGAGATCTGTGAAAAGAGCTGAAGGATGCATAGAGGGCATCGAATCCTTGGAAATCTTCTCACGGAAAATGATTATGTGGTGGGCGGTAAGAACTCCATTCTTCGCTTGACAATGGAGTAGCCTGAACGCCAGCAGCGATGCAGTCTCCAATTTGGAGAGAATTGCGAAAAGAGATGATTTGGGGGACCCTGGACATGTAAAAATTTCTCTCACATCCTCAGAAGCCTTTGGAAATTTAGAAAATCGTCTTATATCCTCAGAAGCCACCTTCTTCTCATATAAAGACCAACCTCTTCATGTAGACCTACGGTGAATCTCCCAAATCCCCGAAATAGGAAAAGAAAAGCCTTGTCAAGGGTTAATGCGTCTAAAGGATTCAAAGGATTTGAAAATAAATCATCTACGGCTTCACTTCAACCTCAAAATGAGCTCTCTTTCCACAAAAGATGACCCTCCCACTCAAGACCGAAGCATGCCTTCACTGCGGTCTCCTCATTTTCCCACCAGTTCTCGAGTGAAATAAACATCCCCACCAGCCCCCACCACATCCCCCAAGCCACCCCAAGAAAACAAGTTACAGCCGGTGTCGCATTCCCCACAGAAGGTGGAGAATCCAATAAACCAAGCGTTCGCGTTCCTTTTCTCTCGTCATTACTTGTCCCTGTCAGTTTCCGCTCCGCTACTCCCCCGAGCACATCACTTTCTTTATTCCCACGCGCTGTTATGGCTTTCTTTTCGAGATTAGTCCGCATCAAGATACGACGAACATAAAAACGCCACGTTCCTAGACAAAATTTCACCCGAAAATCCGCAAATCCTGCAGAACTCTGCCCGCCCACCCACGTCACAGTCAAGATGAGCCGAGGAGGAGGACATTCCCATTCCATTTGGGAAAATCAATAAATCCTAGACCCTCGGCACTTGCCGAGCCAGTGGGAGAACCGTCCGAATGTACCCTGTGGTTGCTGTAATTCTGTCCCCCCTGAGCCATTGTCATCAGTCATCGCAACCACCTTGCGCTAATAACTGAACTGCGACCACGGGGTCGGGCGCGATATCGATTGCCCCGAACCGTGTGCACCTGTGTGTCTGGTCAGGTCTTGTCTGATGGCAGCAGAGTTCGATGATGGATGAGAAGCGCGTTTGGGCTTCTTTTTCACGCCTGGAGTGGGACAGGGATCTAATTATCGATGAGTTATGACCTGGCCCAGTGGGAGGTGCATTTTGGGACTGCTAACGAGTGAACAAATTGATTTTTGGCTTTGATAACGATTTGCCTTCGAATGATTTCAATTGATCAAATGGATGTCATCGTTTTGGGGCAGTAAGTGAACTTGATGGGATGTCCTTTTTGCATGCGGTTGAGAGGGAGATCGGGGGTGGAGAGGGTCGAGATTGTTGAGTGGGGTTTGAGAGTGATCGGGGGTGGGAGTCGTGGAGGTTGTTGAATGGGGTTTGAGGGCGATCTGGGCTGGGAATGGTGGGACCTCTTGAATGGGGTTCGAGCGATGTAAGTGACATGTGCCAGTGAAAGTGCATTTCAGGGGAAAATTGTGAACTTTTGTGGGGATTACATTTGATTGGGGGGAGGTTTATCAAGAAATCCATGTCAGAGGGAGGATGGAGATGCATTTTCCGAGAATTGAGTGAGAATGCATTCCATTTTTGGGCTCCATGACAGAAGCCGGATGCGGCTCGAAGGACCAAACTAAACATTGACTTTGGCCTTGTGGCGCTGCAGACTGGCTTTTCATCTTTTTCGGTGACATTTGTCCTCAGGGAGGACGCACGATGTGTGGTCTGCTGCTTTTGTTGGCTAAAAGCATTGCATCGGGTCTCCAGGGGGAGTTTCTCTGAAGAGGAGAATGGAATCCCACAAAGGAAACCATGACAACTCTGCAGATGGTGAACCTGAACAAATTCCAGGAACGAGAGATTGTTTATTTGACCTTCAAGGACAAGGAGAGATAGTTTAGATGACCTTTGAAAGACTCAACTCATGACATGGTCTCCTTTAAGGACCTTCCTCACAGTTCTAGGCCCTCTAAAGTCGGCTTCATGAAAGACAGCTCCATCAGAAGAAGTTCAATTCTTGTTCTCTCAAGGCACAGTCTCTCCAGATGTTTCCTTTCCCTAACCACCCCCAACTCACCATCCCACCTCCTAGTCAATTTCAAGACCTCCCCAAAGACCATCGGCCATATTGAATTCCTCCTAAAGAATCATCAATAACGAGCGTGAGCACACACACTTATCGAAAGCGCTTTCATGCGAAATCTCCTCCTCGTCGTCCTTTGAAATCAATTGAAATTCAAATTTATCTACGATCCGATGGATACGTCTATAGATTCATCATTACCAATCCCCCGGCAAATTTCCATTAATTTCATCGAACTCCTCGATGAAGGACCCCTCGATGAGCGCATTCAACGGGCAACTAAGACAACTAATGGAAATTGCATTTGCCCAGGACTTTTGTACGTCGTCCTGCACTGCCTCGGGGAGGGATTTTTCGGACACAAAACCGGCAGAGATAGAAGTTGTCCCCAAATCCCCGTCGGGGGACGCAATAAATTTGAATAAACGTCGCAGTGCCACCATCAAACAGCCGGAAATGCCATGAAAAGTCAATGAAAGAGTACAGGACAAGTGTGAGTGTGATGAATGGGAAAAAAAAGAGCGAATAAAATATTATTCCTGAACTGTAACCAGCCATAAGTGGGTTTTATATCCCGCAGATAGAGAGTAGCAAAAAAGTTTAAGCCACTTTGGGGGTGAATTACTCGTGTACCGTTGTGTGGAGGAAGTTCTACAAACTTCGTGAACTTCCAGAAATTTGCGGTTTTATTTTACAGATATCCTATTGCGTGAGAGTACGTGAGTGTCGGTGGGTGTGTGTGTCGGGGTTTTGTTTGACAGCGTGTCTGGGTCTGTGAAATTTAGGAACTTTGTAATTAAACTCAGGGGTATTGAGAGGGGGTGATGGGGGATTAGATGTGTGTGACGAAGTGCCTAATTTAAAGTGCCTTCAAGTTTGAAATTTGATTTTTTGGGAAAATTTTAATCGATGGTGATTGTGGCGACATCTTGTTGTGTAGTGCAGAAGAATGGAGTATCGGAGACAAGAACCAATTCGAAAAAATCATCCTAAAGGCGGAGGTTTTGAGAGCGGGCACGGGATTTGATGACGAAGTGCTTAATTTAAAGCATCGTCGAGTTTAAAACCTGATTTTTGAAAAATTTTGATCGAATGTGGCGACATCTTATGGTGCGTTGAAGAATGTTGTGACGTAGCGGAGATGAGACCCAATTTTTGGAGTCTGGGGAACATAATTCTGACTTTTACGGCAGACTATTGAATTTTTTTTGGTCGAATGTGGCGACATCTTGTTGTGAGTGAGATAAGACCCAATTTTTTGAGTTTTTGGGATCATAATTCTGACTTTGATGGCAGACGTTTGAATTGTCGGTTCAAATCAGACGTTGTTCCTTCCTCTCCCTTCTCAAGCCTCGGCTCCTGTCATTCGAACGCCGTATCGGAGATAGGACCCAATTTTTTGAGATTTTGGGAACATATTTTTGACTTTGACGGCAAAAAATCGGTTCAAATCAGTCGTGGTTTTGACAGAAGCGCCTTCCTTCCCTTCTCAAGCTTCGGTTCCTGTCATTTGATAGTCGTATCGGAGATAGGACCCAATTTTTTTAGTTTTTGGGGACATAATTCTGTCTTTTACGCAGACTTGTGCTGAAAATCGGTTCAAATCAGTCGTGGTTATGACAGAGGAGCCTTCCTTTCCCTTCTCAAGCCTCGGCTCCTGTCATTTGAATGTCGAATCCTTCGAACTCCTTCATCTCTTCACAATGAACGATCAAGGGTATGCTTCATCAACTCTGGCTGACAGAAAGGAGCATCGATTCAAGTCGATTCTGGCGAAGGGAAAGGACCATCGTACAAAGGAATTCTGACGGAAAGGATCATCGCACAAAAGGACTCTGACGGAGGTGGAGCATCTTACAAAGGACTCTGACGGAAAGGAGCATCAACCAAAGGGATTCCCTTTAACAGACGTTGTCTAAGGCACATCCTGTATCCATTTTCAGATAAATTCAAGAAAAAAAATCGATTTTTTCCCACGAATTTATACAAAGACGTACCCACCGTTGGGCGCCACGTTCAAATCTCTGACGAAAGACGCCAAAATACGTACCCCTCGTTGGCCCGCACCAACGAGCGGCAATCCTTTAATCATATTCCACGTAGACGTCAGTTAAAATGTCAACTGAAGTCAACCGAAAATTTGATTAATCACCAACCCCGACGCATATCCTGCCGCAGCCACCCAGTCCGCCCCCTTCACTCTGTCGCAATTCGAAATTCACAATTTTTCGACTGAGGAATACAAGAGGACATCGTACTGAGATATCAAAGTAATCACAGGAGCATAAGGATTACCTCCTGCCGCCAACCAAACTCCCGCCGCCATCCAGACTCTTGCTGGAAGGAGGACTTCCAATTGGCTCGCGGATTTCTTTGAAAAAAAAAAAATCCTCGCACGAGAGAGTGTCGAAAAGCCTGCGTTTTTTTTCAACTCCACCGGATGATCTCTAATTAAGTCGACTTTACTCGGGTAACGGTAGATGAAATGTAATTGACGGCGGATAATGAAATGTTTTCCTGGGAAATTGACAAGCCTGCCTCGCAGTGAACGCGATAACGAACGCATCCCACGAGAGCGCTGATGTTTCCGCGCCCATAAACGTCCTCCAAGTCGGGTCCTTAAAGAGCGCACTTTAAACGGCATCCACCACTCGTGCCATTTGTATCCTTTCCTCGCCGAAAGGAGAAAATTATTCCTTTTCCAAAATGTATGCACGACACTGGGACAATTAATGCAAATATCCCTCTCGAAATAAAATGCAAATGAGGAGGAGTCCTGTGAGGACTCTGAGGGATTCCAGGAGCTCCGGTGATAATTGTGGATTTTGATTTCGCATAGAAATTGACGTGGTGTCTGACGCACCTCCTCGTGATGTTCTTCTTGATTTCTGACGCTCGTCCTTTTCACACGCAGTTCATGAATTTATTTCTTTCGTTTCAGATATCCTCTTTCACATTTGCGTCGCAGGAATTCAGCTCAAATTCATTGAAAGCAGCCCATTCGAGCGGGGAGCGTATCTAGGCAATGGTCATGGTTAGTTCAGCGGTGTTGGGTGCCGCAACTGGCACTGGCCTTGCCCTGCTGGTGGCTGTAACTATCGTCATGTACCGCTATTATTTGGTGCGAAAACGTGGCAAAGAATGGGACGAACTGGACCGCTGGGAGGAGACGAAAATCATGCGGAAAGTCAAACTGAAGGTAGGTGTGAATTTTGACATAACAATTTTCAGGACCTTTCTCTTGTCTGGTGAAACGGGAGGGTGGGGGGAATGTATGATTGTGATATAAACTGACACCAGAGACTGTGGGAGGTTTAGACGTTCGCAGGGAGCACCATGGCGATGCGTCCAAATGTCAGAAGTCATGGAGGATTGATTAAACGGTATCAGGTTCGGGATATCTGTTAGGAGTGGCAGATGAACGTGACAATGGAATAGGGCTCATTGCACAAGGGCACAGTTGTCATAGGGACGACACGTTTCATTCAGAGAAACACAACAGGCAGTGTGCAGTGGCGAAGAAGTGACATAAGGATTTGATGTGAAGGACTTTTTCGTTTAAATTCAGATGAGAGTCGGTGTATTCTTTAAGAGAATCTGTTCAAGTTCAGGGAGAAAGTCAGGATGATGAGTTTGGGTGGGAAATGGGCGTATCGTTGAGAAGGGAAGCTTAAGATCTGGACCTGCTTCAAAGTTTTTCAGCCTTCATCTCTTCTTTTAGTCCCAATCAAGTTCTCGTTTTGATAGAATGAAGGTCTGAACGACTACGTATCCATTAAGTCGAGTCTTTCGACCGATTTCCACTCAGAAGTCCATATGTTTTGTCCAGTGGAGGTGTGAATACTGGACAATGTGTATAAGTTTGAGTGCGAAAGTGTGTCTGCTGATGGAAGGCGTGGAATAGCTTAATCGTTCCGTAAAAAGCAGCTCTAGAGTTGCTTCCACGATTCTCTCTGAGTCCCAGACAGATCTAGAGTTGCCTCAAAGGTTCCCACTGAATCACTGACAATTTTTTGCAGACCTGAAGGACTGCATACGTATTCATTTAGTCGACTCTTTGCCCGACAGTCAAGGACTTTTCGATCGATTTCCTTTCAGCACAGAAGTCTATAGGTCTCTGGGTCTATAGGCCCAGGTCCACCTCGGACTGTAGTGCCGCCATTGTTATTAGTCCATATGGTTCCTGGAGCAAACGTTTTGTTTAACATCTTGGACTGAAATACCAAAATCTCACACAAAAATGGCAACACTTCTATCTACATCCAGAAAATTCCCGAAAGCTTTCAGAGAGCTTTTGAAGCTTTGGAAAGAAAAACATCTTTTCAGTTCATGCACACAGTTGTGTCAAAAAACTTCCCCTTCAAGGACTTTCATCAGAAAGCTCTTCGAGAATACAGTTATGGTTGTGACAGTGGCTATAATTCCTGAACAGAATTTAGTCAGTCCCTCAACCAATGAAATAATGGGATGAATATGTTCCTGCCTGCATCAAGGACACTCTTCTTGTGTCTTTGCTTGCATTTCGTGCGTGTGTTCATTTCGTGGAGACTTTAGTCGGGACACATTTGGGGAGGGACTTGAATGATTGAAAAGAAAATCCCTTTGACTGTGACTAGGGTTCGAGAGATGAGACTAGAGGCCAGTTTTTCGACCGAAACCGAAGCCGAATGTTCGGTCGGACTCTAACTGTGACAACTGTTGAGAGATGAGCCCTTCGCTTCCATTTTGTTGTGTGATCTGACATCTCCCATCGTGCTTGGCCTAAGCGAAGGAACCCTCTGTGACGCCTATGGAGAAAACGATGACCTTACAGAGTACTTTCTCTGCCACTATCCCGCCTTTGTTCGTATGAGGTGGCAGTTATTCGGTGCTGATCAGGTGGGAGCTGATGATGTAGGCTCCTCATTGCAGAAGCGACTGCTGGTCTTGAGCCCAGACCATGAAATCCCAATAAAAGTAGGTTTCTGGACCAGTTTTTGAGTCTGAGTGCTCCAGTGTAGGGTTTCGAAAACCTCCGGAAAAAAAATCCTTCATCTTTGGCGAGCGTGTATCTTCAGGTCCACTTTGAGAACATTTGCTGAGACAATAATTCATAGACGGTATAGTCGGGAAGACCACTGAAAGTTGGTGTCAACCAACGAGTCCAGTTTTTGATCACGTCCATGTGTGGGCTATCCTAAGCGATGTTCAGAACAAGTCTCCTGATGCCCGTCCTGCTCTCATTTGCCATCTGTTTAGACTGATTAAGAAGCTACTGGCGTTGAAGCGAAACTCGATCCGTGTGCTCGTCGGAGTGTGCCCGTCCGAGTAATCACAGGACACTGCCTCATCGGAACAAATGGAATGTGGAATCCAACGATCTCTGGTGGCTTCAGCCACTACGTTACGTGATAGGTCTATAGAATGCGTACTTCACAAGTGAAGGGATTCACAATATGCTCTATGGCCTCTGAGTGGAAGTAATGTTTTCCAACATCACACTCGTCTTCCTAAACCTAACCTAATCTAGACTGATTTCCACGTCACGTCTTGCTCTCTGTGTCCACTTGCGGGGACTTCTTCCAAATATACAACGAATTGTGAGGACTTTTGTGGAATTTCAAAGAATCTCCTGCGAAACACTTGAAAACTCTGACAGTTTTCCATTGCTGATGTGCCAAAGGAGGATGTCACAAGTGTCGCCTCCAAGTACCCAACTTATTTTCCTTCTCCGATCAATTCCCTATCCATTCTTGAATCACTCAGTTCTAAATTCTTCCGAATTTCGGAGAAAATCGTTTCAGAAAACATCATGTCTTCCTTCTTCCAAAAGGGGCGCACGAAATGATTGAAATAAACTCATTTTTACAGATCTTTCCATAATTTGTGCTCCATACTGATGTTTTTCGAGCAATGGTGGATATTTCTCCGAATTTTCAAAACATTTCACAACAAAATGCTCCCACAATCCTCTCCAATTCATCAATTTCATGCGATAAACTAGGATGTCACGACTATAGCTTCTAAACAACAACCCAAGTCACTCCCGTTACAAAACCTCGACTTATTACGCTTCTATATTTAATTCCTTTTCGATTCTGATACTCTACATCCTTCAGGTAGTCCTAGTTATAGGAAAAAATGTTTCAGAAAACATCATGTCTTTCATGATTGTTGCTTGAAAGAGGTTGTCACAAAAGTCGCTTGCAATTGTCCGACCAAGTCACTTTCGTTACAAAATCGTGCCTAATTCCTAATCTACATTCAATTTCCTATTCATTCTGATATATTTCGTCCGTCAATTGGCTTTAACTACCGAGAAAAGTGTTTTAGAAAACATCCCATTTTTCAAGATCACTGCCTAAAAGAGGATGTCACAAAAGTCACTTCTAAATGATCAAAGAAGTCACTCCCGTCACAAAATCTTGCCTCACTTCACTTCTTAATTTAATTCCCTTTCCATTCTGATATCCGCATCCTTCAACTCGTCCTAGTTGTCGAAAAAATTGTTTCAGAAAACATCATGTCTCCCACGATCACAGCCGATTTGTGCAAACAAGGAGGCTATCTCGATTTTCGATTTCGTTACAAAATGATACCTCAATCCACATCTACATTTAATTTCCTTTGCATTCTGATATCCCGCGTCCTTCAATTCGTCCTAGATCCTGAGAAATTCGATTCACAAAATTTTCTAATCATCAAATCGACTTCGCCAAAAGTTTGTTCATTTTCAGGAAAAAAATGCGACCCGGTTGTGTTATGACTTCACTGCATTTTTTCGTGTGATATGTGCCATTTTTTCAAAAGTCGATTTTCTACGTATTTTGACTGAAATTTTGAATGAATTGTTGGGGGCTGAGTGTGGACATGAAAAATAAAGAGAATTCAATCGAAAATTTGGTTGGAAAACTTGGAAATTTGAAGAAAAGTGGGTTTTACATTTTTCATGACGTCAGCGGTGGTCTCATTCAAGTTGGCAAAAACACATGAATTTTTTCGTCTCTGGCAATGCTGCTCTGCATGCAAATTGAGTGTAATTTTAAAGAAAATGATTTTCGTTATTTAGCCACAAAAATGAGGGGGAATTGTTGTTGGATGGACGTGTGAGGTGTTTTTACATGTGTTCAGTGAATTTTCTGTGGAAAAACAACGAGAAAAGTAAGGAATTTGATTAGTTTTCGTTGCAGTTGACAGTTGGTAATTTCTTAATTTCTGCATAAAACTATGGAGTTGCCATGCATGCTGTTTTGATGGGGGGAACATGTTTGTGTTATAAG
This sequence comes from Myathropa florea, assembly GCA_930367185.1. Classification (NCBI taxonomy): domain Eukaryota; kingdom Metazoa; phylum Arthropoda; class Insecta; order Diptera; family Syrphidae; genus Myathropa; species Myathropa florea. Next base: position 41,590,390 of record OV884005.1, on the reverse strand, counting down.
GTGATTTTAAAACATGGTGAGGGAATGAAAAGAGGTAACAAAGAAGGTGAAATGGGACGATTTGTGATTTTTACGATTGTGCTCTAAGGAGATTTGAAAAACCGGATAAAAGCGTTTGCTTTCACTGGGATTCGAACCTGGGACCCCTCTAACTTAGGGCTGGCACTTAACCAACTGCGACATCCAGTCGCTTTTGGCTTTTGGCGATGCTTGCTTTGAATGCGAATTGAGTGGACGGTTTAAGGAGATGTTTTCCATCATTCTACGAGAAGAAATCAAAGAAACTGACTTCGAGTTTGTGGAACGTAAGGCGACCCCTTTCCCATTCATCACCCGATGGGCTTTTTCAAAGACCTCTTTAAAAAACAGAAGGCATCTAGCACTGAGTTTGATGAATTTTTAATCTGCCTCATCATTAGATCGCTCAAATTGAATTAAAACTGCACCCCTTTTGTCGCAGTGGAATCCATTTGGTTCGTCTGGCTGAAGAGTTAATAATCTGATTGTCAACCATGTTGCCCGGGGGAATGAGGGAATCAACGACGCCGCACAAACAACAGCCAACAGCCGGGCTACCTCATTAAAATCATGTTTTCTCTCGAGAAACTGATGAACAAGAGTATCTAATTCTCAATTCCCTGCATCTGTGTAGTGGCCCAACCCCTTTTCTCATTCCACACGGAAAGAGGGTCCTCTGGATTCCCGTTCCGATGGCAACTGAATGAATGAATGAATAAATAAAATTCGCCACACTGTATGTGACATGGTACACGGTGTGGGACACACAGGGGACGGCACAAAAGGACACAGGGGATGCAAGCGACTACAACCACCGGTTCAATAAAGAAACACTTTATCAATCATCATGAAATCATTCGATTGAAAGGAATTAAAATTCATTCCGAGAGAGAGAGAGGGGATGACTGAGCGCGATCCCAGCGAATGAGGGAACGGAAAACGGTCGGCCGCCATCTCCCGAGCCGAACACAAACATACACGCGACAGCAGGGGAGAGAGAACGAGATCCTTGATGCCCCTTGTTTGCGTTGCGGCAGATGAATAACAATAATGAATTACAATTACTGCTTGTTATCCTTTTCGAATGAATGGAAAGGATACAAACATGGAAACTGCTTAGCCATGCGCGCATTTTTCCTCTCCTTTTGTTCTTCTTCTTTTCGCCGTTGTTCGGGGCTAAGTCAGCCTCCAAGTGATTCGATGTGACAGGAGCATAAAGGATCAACAACAACAGCAACTACTGCGTGTGTGTATTTGCATAATGATGATGCTGTGTTGTGTTGGACAAAACGCGACGTAATTGATACGAAAAACGAAACAATAATCACGGCGCATGATGGAAGGAAGGATTTCGATTTCGAGAGGACGACGATTTGTTTGTTTTGCGGGGCAATTTGTTCGTTGTTTTTGGGTGTGGTATGGGAGTGGAGTGGATTTTTGAAGGGCTTCTGCGTGCGTGTGGGGGGGATTTGATTTAATTGAGAGATGAAATGGTTTTCGGTTTCTTCTGTGAGGAGGATTGATGATGGTGCTTCATCGATGTGACATTCGTTATTTTCGTCGGATGATGGTACAGACTTCGAGATAGACGCGGGTTCTTGGAGGGAGAATGTGACCCAAACTCCCTCTGTCCTCTTTCTTCTGCGGTGACGCAGGATGAGGAAGGTGGACAAAGAGATGGAAGAGAAAATTGGTCAGCGGCACCAGAGGAGAGAGGAGAGAGAAGGTGGACACAGCGATGGAGAAAACTGGCTCTCCTCCATCACTGTGTCCACCTTTACCGGTGCCGCTGGGGAAAATTGGCTCTCCTCCGTCACTGTGTCCACCTTCTCTCTCCTCTGTCCTCTAGTGCCGCTGGCCAATTTTTTTTTTCCATCGCAGTGTCCACCTTCCTCATCCATCGGCACCTGTAAAGCCTTCCCCACAACCCCTAGGGATAAATGAAAAAAAAAATCAAAAAAAAATTACACGCGCACCCTCTGCCACAATCCAAACAACATCCCAAAGGACACTCTCGTCATCTATTTGACAGTGGACAACGCGTAGACCCACCGCAGTAAGCGACCACAAAACTGACCGATAAAACGCATTCCCTACCCTCGCTGATTAATGGCCACTGGCTCATAAAAAAAACACGAACCTACAACTCCCCAAAGGATCGATCGTTGCGCACAGCAACCTTCCAAAGGATCTTCCCTCTGTCGGCGGCGGCCGCAAAAAGAAGACGAAGAAGTCTAAACGAATCCTCTCCTGATCCAATAAAAGGATCCTCGAAGATCAATAATATTTCATTCATCAATGAGTCCTTTCTGAACAAGCAGAGTCCTTTCGCTTCGACTGTGTGATTCATTTGCCGCTTTGTCCTGAGCTGCGTGCGCCGCACCGTTTCATTCACAGTCTTCCCTTAGTCCTCCTACGCTTTGTTCGGCACTCGCTTCTATGGAATTATCGTGTGTAAATACACTCCGGACAATGGATCCTTTGTGCTCGTCCTTATTTGCCACTATTTTGTTACTTTTTATACAAAAATTTTCCAAAATTTCGTCCTCATTCATTGAGGTCCTACGGACTGTCTTTCTGCTCTCTCCTCCTCCATCGCATGCTCGGTGTTTTGTCGCCTATTTGTCTAGGATCGAGTGTCAATTGGATGGTGTCGAGGGTGTATCCTCGCACCGAGAAGGTGTCAATTCGATAATACAACGCACTTAAAGGACGATCAAATGCGAATGACAAATGGCAGTTGTGAACGACTTTTGTTTGGCCGATTTAATTGTTGCCAAAGAGTGGATCCTTGACGATCCTTTTTATGGCAGTTTAGTGGATTTTTTTTCCATCTCATGTCGTAATGACGCACAAAAGGACATTAGGACGATAATTTGATGGGCATTGTCCAACGATCCTCTCCATCTCCGTCGGATGAATGCAATGCTTCTGGGTAATTGATTTTGTTTGGTGATCAAGGAGAGGTGGGCTTAGGTAGGATCCTGCGGAATTTGTGTGTGGAATTCCTCGAGAGAGGGATTGTTGCAATTTCTTGCGGAATTTCACGTGAAATCGTCTACTAGATCCGGCAGATGGAGGCTTAAAGGGAGAGATGGCCATTTGCTGGCTGAGGGCTCGTGTGGTGGTCAATGAGGGGACGTCTTAGAAGGTCCTGGCTTTGTGTTCGATGCAATTTTTCAGTTGACTTCACTTTGTGTGTTGATCTAATTTTGCTTGGACAATGGGACTTGAGAGTTGAGTTCGAGGAAATGAGGAGGAGGATATTGGCGAGTGTGAGCGCACGGGCTTGTAGAACTGGCCGTCGGCTAGCCAGGTGAATGGAGAGAGAGTGTGCTCTGTGAATGGGAGAGGGATTTCTGATGAAGGACGAGTGAATGCCAGACAAGTTGACTTTAAGGAGAAGGTTTTTGAATGCGTTTTCGAGGGTTAAACACTGTTGCCACTCCGAAATGATGTCTAGGAAACTCGAGAGGGTTTTTTGAATGAGTTCTCGGGGGTTAAACACTGTTGCCGCAGCTGTTAACACCTTCTCCAGAAGCATGCCCTTCGGCTTAAGTCTAGGAAATTCGAGGGGGTTTTTTTTAATGAGATTCCGGGAGTAAAACATTGTTGCCAGTCTAAGATGATGCCGCAGCTGTTGACACCTTCTCCCGAAGCATTACCGTCGGCTTAAGTCTCGAAAGGGGCTTGTAAACGGTGGGCCATCTAGTGGTTCTTTTTTAAATCAAAGTTTATTTTGACACTGACAGTTGTTTCTCGCTCAAAATTGACAGAAAGTCAGTATCATACCTCCGCGGAACGAAATGAGTCTCTGCACGCTTGAACAAGGTTGGGAAATATTGAAAACTTGTGCCCCAAGTGAGTGCTGTGAGTGCCCAAACAGTGCGTTTTTGAGAAGAAGTCCAGAACACTCGCCTGGTTGCGCTTGGGCATAGCTCCTGATGAGTTTGAGACGATGACGGAGGATCGAGTGGCCTGGAAATCTCTCGTACGTGCATTACTCTCGCGAACTCTTTCCTGAAACATGCGGATCACTGAAGATGAGATGAGATGAGTTGAAATGAGTTTTGGCCGAAATGAAGCACCCACCGTGACGCGACTGCTGTACGCAAGTTTGTGCAAAAAAGTTCGTGGGACTGGTGTGCTAGTGGACAGCACTCATGGTCCCCGTCGTCATACAATGCGCACAGGGGAGAATGTGGCCGAGAGTGTGAGACTCAATTCACGAACATCAACTCGCCATCGATCTCAACAGCTCAACATTTCACGCACGAGTCTGAGAAGAACCGTCCACAAAGATCTCGGATTATTCGCTTACAAGGTCCAATTGACTTAGCAATCGAAGACGCGCCACCATCCGCTTCGCAGTTTGGGCCTGGACAGCTTGAATTGGACAAAGATTTTGAGAGAAAAATCATCTTTTCTGACGTGGCGCACTTTCATCTCGGCGGCTACGTAAACAAACCAAATTCGCAGCATCTGAGGCTCGGAAAACCCCGCACCTTATTGTCGGGAAGCCAATGCAACCCCAGAGAATGACAGTTTGGCGCGGATTGTGGAGTGGTGGACCATTTTTCTTCGAAAATGAAGTTGGAAACAACGTTTCGGTCAACGATGGGAGTTGCAGAGCCATGTTAACCGACTTTGTTTTTTACTGAAACTGAAGACATAGATTTGGATGACCTGTGGTTCATGCATGATGGCGCGTGATGCTCCACAGCCCATGCCACAACCGATCTTTTGCGCATCAAACTTTCAAATCGTGTTATCAGCCGTCTTGGCGATGTCAATTGGCCGTCTCGGAGCTGCGATTTGACTCCTTTGGCTGTTTTTTGTGGAGAACCGTGGAGGACCGATGTTATGCCAACAATCTGGAACCCATTCAGACACTTAAGGCCAATATCATCCAAGCAATCCGTGAGCTACAGCCCGAAACCACCAACAAGGTTAAGAAAAATTGGGATGACAGAATGCGCTACTCAGCGAAGCCAGCCGAAGCACCCACTTGAACGGCGTTGCATTTAAAATTAATGGGAATGTTTCTTCTTACTAATAAAGTCATAATTCATGGATTTACATTTAATTTTGTTCATTTTATTGAATTTTTAAAAAGAAACTTGTATTTGGCCCACCCTCATCAATCTACGGCCTTAATGAAGGATCTTTCGAAAGACTGCAAATGATACGTAGTTTCAATCAAAAAAATCCCCTTTCGAATGTCAGTCACAGAAGGGGTCAATTGATTGACAGAATCAAGCACAAAGGGAGCTCTTTCTGTCGGCAAATTGGCTTCAACCAACTTCCGTCAACATCGTTTCCAAGCCAGTCCAACCAGCAGAAGCTCTCAATCTCTTAACAGAATCAAGCACAAAGTCTGACATTTCTGCTGCCGAATGGGCTTCAATCAACCTCCGTGATCGTCGTTTCGGAACCAAACACAGAACCCTTCAATATTTTGACAGATTCGAGCACAAAGTCCGTCCTTTCTGCTGCCAAATTGGCTTCAATCAACTTCCATCGTCTTCGTTTCTAGGCCCGTGATAGAAGCGTTTAATCTTTCAACAGAATCAAGCACAAAGTCCGACATTTCTGCTGCCGAATGGGCTTCAATCAACCTCCGTCGTTGTCGTTTCTAAGCCAATCACAGGAGCATTCAATCATTTGACAGATTTGAGCACAAAGTCCGCCCTTTCTGCTGCCAAATTGGCTTCAATCAACTTCCAGCGTCATCGTCCCTAAGTTCTCCAAGGATAAGAGAGAAAATTGACAACCTCCTCCTGAAGTTTGCTAGCAATCAGGCGCCAAAAGTTGCATCCTTGACGCTGGGAAATGAACGAAAAATTGATGAAGAGGATGCAAGAATGTTTGCCAATCTCCGGCGGTCGAAAAAGGACAAAAAGTTATCAAAAAGCTGCTCTCATTGGATGCAGATCCCGATCAGATCCTCGTGTCCTCTTCACCAACAAATCTCCTCCTCAAATCCATGTCCTTTCTCAATCAAAAACCCACCATTCGAATACGAAACGAATAAGTTCCACAATCGACTCTAAATAATTTCACGGTTTAACAGGATCGCGCAGCCAAAAGAAGGATACCACGCTGACCCACTGACAAATTGTCAAATCAATTCCCCAGAGAGACTTTCAAATTCCTTCGGATTCCATTTTAAACGAAAAATTAGGACTTTTTGTGTCGGATTAGTGTCATAAACTTCGGTCGAGAGATGATCCTTTTGCGACACAAAAGGACCCACGGCACGGACCTTTGACTAAAGAAAATGAAAGAATTTCAGTTCAGCCATTGTTGCTCGGGCAGACAATTAGATAGAGGGAGACAGACAATCGCATACATCACCAGAGGGCGGAGCATCCTTAAGTAATTGAATCGAAAACACACACTGGCACACAGGCAAACCCCTGCGAGTAGACACAATTGCCATTCATTAGGCAGGGGTTGCAATTTGTTACCTCTGCTCGATGAGCAACCCTCGTGATGAATGAAAACAGGACCAGAGGGGATGGAGATGATGGCAGTGGTATATAAGTCCCGATCGTGTACCGGTCCAGCATCAGTTTGCAATCGTTCTCGATCGAGTCTGCATCGTGGACCACTCAGTGCCTCAGTTCTCAGTGATTTTGTGAAGCCATTCAAAATGTCGCGATCCTTCCTTATGGAGTCCTTGCTCAGTGATATCCCCTTGAAGAAAGAAAGCCTTGACGTTCGTGTTCCACGTGTCCCACCGCTGCCGATGCTGTCATACCCCGCCTGCTACGTCGGAAGCTACCTCTTCTCTCTGGGCATCCAGCAGCAACAACAACAACAACAACAGCAGCAAGCCCTCCACCAGCAGAGTTTCCATCCACACCACCAGCATCCGCACATGTTCCACCCGTACGCAGCCGCCTCTCTGCTTGCCGCCAAGCGGGAGCACCATCACCAGCCGCAGCCGACGGCCTACGACGAGTACTCCTCCCCGAAGCGACGCACCAGCAGCTCGGGCTACACGGACTTCTGCACCTCGCCCACCTCGTCCACCAGCCAAGACTACCAATCCTTCGACGAGGTGTTTGTCGCCAAGAAAGCACGCACCTCCCCGTCAACATCGCCCTCCGCGAAGCCAGCGCCGATCTCCCCCACCATCTCGGACTACGCCGACTCCAGCAAGAGGATCCGGACCGCCTTCACCAGCACCCAGCTGCTGGAGCTCGAGCGGGAGTTCTCTCTGAACGCATACCTTTCCCGGTTGAGACGCATCGAAATCGCCAACCGGCTCAAACTCTCCGAGAAGCAAGTGAAGATCTGGTTCCAGAACCGACGGGTCAAGCAGAAGAAGGGCGGCTCCGAGAGTCCCACGTTCAACTTCAACGCCAGCTCACCGTCGGAGGGAGAGCGGAAGAGCTGCTGCTGCCACGGCAAGTCGCCGTCGAACGAGAACTGCGCAGAGACTTCGTGTCGAACAAATGCGTAGTCCGCAGGGGGGTTTTGTAAATATTCTTTTTCGATGGAGTTTGTAAATAGATCGAAGGTTGTTGAAATAAATCTAGAAATTTTTGTTTAAATTTTTGTGTTCTTTTGGAAGATGGAAGATGGGCAGAGTGGTGATTGAAGTTTTGCAGGTGGTCGCCTGGTTTTTGGGTGACATTTTGTTGATTTTTAGGACCTGAGGTGTTTAGAGTCTTTGATTGTGAGGCAGGGAAAGGAACAGGGGAAGTCCAAGCCTAAGTTGGAGTATCCATGGGGAGAGGGACCTCAACCAAGTTGGCAGAGAGAGACGAGTATTGTTGCTTTATTTGAATATTTTGTCGCCTTGTCGCTATGACGCTTTAATTGCAACCGCGGACAAGCGAGAAAACTGCTGTTTGAGGTCCAGGTCCATGCCGGACTGTAGGGCCATCAGAAAAAGAAGCAGTCCTTAGGAAGACACAGAGATTTGATCGGTAGATTTTGTTGCGTCACTTGGAGAATTTGTCGCTTCGTCGCTATGACGCTTTGCTTTGCAGCGAGGGCAAGCAAACGTCGTTTGTTAAGGCCCAGGTCCATCCTAACTGTACGCCATCAAAAGAAGAAGAAGTCTCTTGGAAGACGCAGAGATTTGATCGGTAGATTTTGTTGCTTGATTTGGAGAATTTGTCGCTTTGTCGTGGCGCTGAAGTTGGCAACGCGGACAAGCAAGAAAACTGCTCTTTGTTGAGGTCATTGGTTGAGGCCGAGGTTCATTCCGGTCCATAGCGCCATAAGAAGAAGTAGGAGTCTTTAGGAAGACACAGAGATTGTTCCTTCATTTGAAGATTTTGTCGCTTTGTCGCTCTGAGGCTTTAACTGGCAGCGAAGGCAAGCAAACGTCGTTTGTTGAGGCCCAGATCCACCCTAAACTGTAGGGCCATCAGAAGAAGAAGCAGTCCTTAGGAAGACACAGAGATTTGATCGGTAAATATTGTCGCTTTATTTGAAGATTTGTCGCTTGTCGCTCCGCCGCTATGACGCTTTATTTTGCAGCGTGGGCAACCAAACGTCGTTTGTTGAAGTTAATGGTCTTGGCTCAAGTCCATCCTGGACCATAGCGCCACTAGAAGAAGAAGGAGTGTTCAGGAAGACACAGAGATGTTATCGCTAGATTTTGTTGCTTCATTTGAAGAACGTGTCGCTTTGTCGCTATGACGTTGAAATTTGCAGGACGGGGCAGCGAGAAAACTGCCGAAAATTGGTTGTGAACCAGGTCCATCCGGGAGCCATCAGAAGAAGAAAAAGTCTTCAGAAAGCGGCTTCACTTTTTTAAAGATTTTGTCGCTTTGTCGCGGCGCTGAAGTAAGCGCGGGTAAGCGACACTGCTGCGAACTGCTTAAATGTGGTCGTACAGTTGAGAGTCGTTTGTGGAAACCACTTATTGAGGCCCAAGTCCATTTTGAGCATTAGCGTCACAAGAAAATATCTTTAGGAAGACACTTGACTCTTTTAAAGATTTTGTCGCGTTGTCTCTTTGTCGCCATGACGCTTTTATTGGCTCGTTGTGCAAGCGAATAAACTGCTGAAATGTGGTCGTTGAACGTCGTTTGTTCAGGTCCAGGTCCATCCGGGGCGATAGCATCACAAAAAGAAGAAGAAATCTTCAGAAAGACACTTCCGTTTTTTGAAGATTTTGTCGCTTTGTCGTGCCACTGAAGTTTGCTGCGTTGGAAATCTAGAAAACTGTTTTTTGTTGAGGTCATTGGTAGCGTAAAAAAAAAAAATCTTTAGGAAGACACTCTTTTGGAGACTTCATTTGTCGCTTTGTCGGGTAGCTGAAGTTGGCAGGGCGGACTTAGAAGCTCCGACAAAGAGAACAATTTTCTAAAGTCAGTCCTAAAGGGACTTTTGAGTGAAAAAAGAAGAAGAAGAGACGACTCGATGAAAGAAGAAGAAGTCAAAAATCATAGTCGCGGAGCTAGTAGAATGATGTGTTGACCACTGAGTGAAAAGGCACCAAAGGAACCCCTGGATTTGTGGAAACAAAGGATCACGGATTCTTTGAGGAAAAATGCAATCATTGACGTCACTAACGAAAAGATCCAGAAAATTCCTTCTTTAAGACTCAAGAGTGCGTAATTTAAATCAAAAATTCAAGCAGATTCCTTAGAATTCACTCCAGAGCCACTCCTGACCCGAGATTTTTTGCAATTCCTCGTCATTTTCATGGATTCCTGAGAGTCCCTTGATAATCCTTGAAGATTCCCTCAGTCCACCAGGTCGTCTAGTCAAATCCAATTAAGGAGTCATGTATTTCATTCGAAGGACGTCTCTGTCCCATTATCTCATTGTCCCACACCTTCTCTGACCAATCTCCCCATCAGATTTGTCGAAAAATTTGCAAAAGAGATCAAAAATCGAGTACAATCCACGGCCTAATTGGTGTGAAATTAGACTGAACCTAATATGTTTCCATTTAGACACAGGCGACGTACAAACATCCTGAGATCCTCACATCCTGACATCCTGCAGTTGAAAGTTTAATCCGACGGGCGTGGAAAATGCTCTCTCTTTGTCGATTCCCAATTTCATGCTTCCGTGTGAGCAAACAGATTCCACGGGGGCTGTCATTTGAATGTCAAATTGTTTCCCTTCAATTGCATCTGTTTCCGGCGGCGAGCTTGTCTTGCACATCGTCCTGGATTAAGCTGAACTGTCAACTCCCCGATGACCATTTACTGTCTCTTCCGCGACCCAACTTTTTGTATTTAACGGTCTTATTACTTTTGTATCCTTCACAGAGTCTCCTGTCCTGTCCTGTCCTCACAGTCATCCGGCAGGACGACGACGGGGAGGACGGGATGGTGTTGGTTTTTTGCGCCTCGCTTTCATTATGGCCCCATGGGAGCGATAAAATGAAAATTGCCTCATTTCGATGAAGGGGCGAGGTGGCCAGCGAGAAGGACGTTTTATTGTGCGCTTGGCGGTGGAAGATGACTCCATTGGCAGTGGGGCTTGTGTTGCTAAGACCACACGGATGTGCCGTCGTCCTCGTCGTCGTCGTAAGTGTAGGTGGTGACAAGAACTCCAACGGCAACGGCAACGATGATGATGATGATGAGTGACGATGGGTGGCGGCGTGGCGTGGCGTTTGCTGATGACAGCCAAAGGGAGACAATTTACTGCTCACAGCTGGTGGCACTGATTGAATATTGAATTTTAATTAAACACTTGTTACACTTGCTGCCTCGTAGGCGATTGACAATAAGGGGATGATGGCGTCAATGGCATTTGGGGACACACTCCTCCAGCAAGGCATGGGGCGGGAGGGGGCAGGGGGACGTTTAAAGCCGATGGAAATTGATCGACTTTAAGGGATGACATTTGAAAGTGGATGTCGTGGTGGGCAAGTGGAGAGATGGAACACAGAGAGTTCGGATGACATTGACTGATGACTGAGGGGCTATGAGAAAGAGAGAGAGGGAGAGAGAAAGAGAGAGGGAGAGGAAGAGGGAAATGGAGAGAGAAAAATAGGGAGAGCGATCGATAGGGAGAGAGATCGATAGGGAGAGTGATCGATAGGGAGACAGAGAGAGAGAGAGAGAGAGAGAGAGAGAGAGAGATAGAGAGAGAGAGAGAGAGAGTGATCGATAGAGAGAGAGAGTGATCGATAGAGAGAGAGAGAGAGAGAGAGAGAGAGAGGGAGAGAGAGAGAGAGAGAGGGAGAGAGCGAGAGATAGCCAGAGAGAGAAATGGACTGACGTCAGATAGAAATGAATCCAAAACCGATTTGAAATTCTTTTCAATTTCATGGTTTCCACCCAGCACTCCTTCAAATCGATCTTCAATGACTCCCATGAGAACCATAACCTCATCGCCTCAACCGACGATCACTCCCAAACAAATCCCAGCTGAATTTGGCGACAAACAGTCTGTCGTAGACACAGCCATTGTCTCGGCCAGAAACAAAGATTCGCATCTGAGCGAACACCTGATCCCAGGTATATCCTCCTCGTTTTTGCAGAGTTCTCAGAACCGATTGCACGGTTCTCATGCCTCTTCGCAATCCCCTCCACACACGGCTAATGACGTTTTAACAAGTCGCAACAGCTCAAGAGTCCACTCACGAACAATTAGAATCCCATTGACGGCACTTGACCTTCAAGGCGGTGTGTACCTGCGATCCTTGCGATCGGTTACGGACGCTTGAGTTTCGATTCATTCATGAAGTGCCCGCTCGAAATGGCACAGCACGACGGAGAAACCCCCCGAGCAGCAGCAACAGGTAGACGATGGACGATGGTGGTGGAAGTTTGCGCATCTGGCAGGACGATCAGCGGGCGATCGATTCCACTCGAAGTTGTGAATGAAACAGACTCGATCCACTTGAATAGATCGACTGGAGTGGCGGACAATTCCAGAAAGTTGCACAGTGAGAGGGTGCAGTCGGTTTGTGGTACCTGCTGGAGTTCGAAAGGAGTCCCGAGGTCGAGACAATGGCGTGGCAGGGGGAAACAAGTGTTTATTATGCCTCCCAGGGGGATCATTTGAGAGAGGCTGCCTTTGATTCGGCCTCGAGTGTTCATTGAGCAGGAGAAGAGGCAAATTCTCCACGCACAATTGAATGGAATGCAATTTTTGTCCTTTCGAGTGTGCAATTGTGTTCGGCAGGAGTAAGACGGATTGGATTTGCATCACTGATTCGACATTTCTTTCGGGTGCACGAAGGGCCTGCTCAGGTGATCGTGGGAGAGTTGCAATTTTGAAGATGATGTTCTGGTTGCATCGTTAGGGGAGAGAGGATAATTAATGATTCGCGGAGGGAGTGGATTTTGCGGTTGGAATTGACTGCGGAGACCCACCAAATCGTGTGGGAAAGCAAGGACTGAAGAGGACGTTTAAAGGGACCTCGTGGTGGTTCAAGGACATTTTGACATCTGTCAGGTGGTTGCCGGTGAAAAAGAAACGGAGATGGACTCGATGATAAATGGCTCAACAGTCAAGCGACAGAGCAGGGGCTTGAGGAAGAATAGGGCAACAGTTGGGATCTGCTCGCCAACTTGCCACCATCACCTTCGAGTCCATCGCCATTCACCTCTCTCAATGTCACGGTCAATCGGCAACTCACTCATTCTTCCCTCAAAATGAACGACAAGACATCGTCACGCCACACACCCCCTCCCCCCCCTCAGAGACGAGAAAGAACATAATCCCCTTTGCCTGTATCCCATCACCAGTAAATCACCGTTAAAGAAACTTTATCTCATGGTAACATGAATCATCCAATGTCGGCCGCAAACACCCATCGGATGAGCCTCCTTTCGCCTGTACACACTCGCCCGTCACACAAGAGTCGCATGGCATCTCTGAGCGAAAACAAACATAAGCCGTAATCCCTTAATCACCGTCCATCGGACATAATTCAAGGACAAATTATTTAATTACAGTGCGCATGGATGTTCCTGTGCGAGTGTGCGTGCGTGTGCTGGTGTCGATACCTGTGAGTCCTCTCCGTGATTAGAGAGGCACACCACCACTGCCGAAACCTGTCATTTTCGAATTATGACAGGACGCTGGGATGATGAACTCTCCCCCCTCTCTCTCGGTGTCACCGCGTGATGTGCCCTCAAATTGAAGGGGATATTTTTAGGGATAACCCATACAGGATTGATCCATTTATCATGGCGAGGGCGGGAAAGGATCAATTTCAGTGGGAACGATATGAGTGATGCCATCATCATTATCCTCTAATCCGTGCGGTTCATCACAAGGATGCCAGACTGACGTCTGAGGCTGTTGCTTCGATTGACCTCCCCCCACTCCCGCGAACTGCTTGCAAGTGTAATGCAATCTTCTGGAATTAAGAAGGACATACCACCCGTCCACCCAAGAAATCGATTTTGTTTTTCGTGTGTCTTTCACTGGCGAATGGGTATTTCAACCTGTTGGTTTGGATGGAGCACCTCCAACCACCACCTGATGATTTTGACAGAGAGGGGGGGAGGTGGAGTGTGGAGCTTTTTTGGGTAGACAAAGATACATGCGCTTTGAAAGCAAAAACAATTCGCGGAGAGAAGTTTGAAAAAAAAGTGATAAACTCTGAGATGGAGGGGTAATTTGAGAGCTTTTACTGTATTAACTGGGTATGGGGATGGATGAGACAGGAGCTTGGAGGAAAGGTGACGAGCTTTGGAGGAAGATTCAAAGATGATGAGGACTCTCTTGAAAGCATTTCATTTACTATCAGGAGGAGACTGTCTTCTGTAGGGGACCGACAGTAGAGGCGAGAAAAGTGGAACAAGGTTACGAGTTATGTAAAAATCTACATAAACCTTCCTTTTTCAAAAATCTTAAATTTTCGAAATTCATTGAATTTCTTCGAAATTTCGACTCAACGTTGCATTAGAATGCCCCTGAATTCAGAATAACCCTTAGGTTAGGTTAGGGGGCTGCTAGCGAATTCCCCAACACCTTTAGACCAAGTTGGTCCATTGTGATCCCCACAGTCAAACTACTGCAGACGACCGCTACAGAGATAATAATAATAATAATGGCGGCGCTACAGTCCGAGGTGGATCTGGGCCTAGCTTCTCACCAACCACTCGTGTTGTGCGTGCTATTGTTCTCTCACGAGTGAAGGGGACCTACAGTTTAATGCCGACTCCGAACGGCGAGATTGAGAAGCTTTTTTCTAGACAGTTATACTCTTTGAGCATTGTCTGTGACTCGAAAGAGGTGGAGCCGTGAAAAAATGTTTGATGTTTTTTTCGAGATTCGAACCGACGACCTCGAGCGCAGGAGTCGACGCACCTACCCACTACGCCACGGCGGCCACACCGCTACAGAGATAGCGCCGTTAATTTGATCCCAACGGACTGGACCAGATTTGAAAATCCGGATAAAAGCGAATTAACTTTGCTTTCACTGCGATTCGGACCTGGAACCTCTCTGACTTAGGGCAGGCACTTAACCAACTGCGCAATCCAGTCGTCTAAGCTAAGCGCCAGAGAAACAACTTCATTAACCCGTACATGACATCGTCGTTGTTTAAAAAATCCTTAAAAGTTGTGAATCAATCCAATTACGGTCAAAGTCGGTTATAACGACCTTCAAGGGACTGACGAATTTGGTCGTTGTAAGCGATACGTCGTTATAACCGATGTCGTTGTAAGCGATTTTGACTGTACATGTCATTTTTCTTGATTGCCTTCAAATTGATACAAAGTTGCTTTCGAACACCCATCAAATTTAGGATACTCCTTAAAGCGCAATCGTAAAAATCACAAATCGTCCTCTTTCACATTCTTTTTGACCCCCTTTCATTCGCTCACCATGTTTTAAAATCACCTTATAACAGAAACATATTTCCTCCATTAAAACAGCATGCATGGCAACATTACCAACTGTCAACCTCAACGAAAACCAATCAAATTCCATACTTTTCCCGTTGTTTTCGCACAGAAAATTCACTAAATCCATGTAAAAACACCTCACACGTCCATCCAACAACAATTCCCCCTCATTTTTGTCGCTAAATAACGAAAATCATTTTCTCTAAATTTTCACTCAATTTACATGCAAAGCGGCATTGCCAGAGAAGCAAAAATTCTCTTGTTTTCTCCGATTTCAATGAGTTCACCTCTGACGTCATGAAAAATGAAAAACCCACTTTTTTCCAAATTTCCAGGTTTTCCAACAAAATTTTGGATTGAATTCCCTTCATTTATCATTTCCACACTCAGCCCCACGAAGTTCAGGTAAAACTTCGTTCAAAATACGCAGAAAATCGACTTTTGACAAAATGACACTTGTCACATGAAAAAATGCAGTAAAGTCATAACACAAGTGGATCGCATTTTTTTGTTGAAAATAAACCAACTTTTGGCGAAGTCGATTTGATGATTAGAAAATTTTGTGAAACGATTTTCTCAGGATCTAGGACGAATTGAAGGACGATGGATATCAGGATAGAAAGGAAATTAAATGTAGATGTGGATTGAGGAAGGATTTTGTAACGGGAGTGCCGTGGTTAACTGTTTAAAGGCGAAACTCGTGATGACCTCCTTTTTTAGCACATCAGTGAATCATCTTGAAAGACATGATGATTTTGAAGCGATTTTTTTGCTCATCAGGATGAATTGAAGGACATGGTGTATCAAAATGAATAGAAAATTAAAGGCAGAAGGGGATTGAGGTACGACTTTGTGACGGGAGTGCCGTGGTTGCAAAGTTGGACGACATTTGTGACATGATCTTTTAGCGCATAAAAATGTTGTTTTCGAAGACATGGTGTTTTCAGAAACACTTTTCTCGAGAACTAGACCGAGTTGAAGGACAGAAGATATCAAAATGGAAAGAGAATTCAATTAAGAAGTGAAGTGAGGCAAGATTTTGTGACGGGAGTGACTTATTTGATAATTTAGAAGTGACTTTTGAGACATCCTCTTTTAAGCAATGATCTTGGAAAATGGGATGTTTTCTAAAACAAATTTCTCGGAAACTAGGACGAATTGAAGGACGAGGGATATCAGAATCGATAGGAAATTGATCAGAGAAGCGGAGTAAGGTAAGATTTTGCTACGGAAGTGACTTGGTCGGTTGTTTAAAAGCGAAAATCGTGACATTCTAGTTTGTCGCATGAAATTGATGAATTGGAGAGGATTGTGGGGGCATTTGATTGGAAAATGTCTTGAAAATTATCAGAAATATCCTTCGTTGCTAGGTAAACAAGAATATGAAGCACAATTTGTAGAAAGATCTGTTTAAACGTGTTTGTTTCAATCGTTCAGTGCGGCCCATTTGGAAGATGGAAGACATGATATTTTCTAAAACGACTTTCTCGAAAATTAGAAAGAGTTTAGAACTGAGTGATACCAGAATGGATAGGGAATTGATCGGAGAAGCGTATTAAGTTGAGATTTTGAGACGGGAGTGCCCTGGTTGGGTATTTGGAGGCGACACTTGAGATATCCTCTCTTGGCACATCAGCGGTGAAAACTGTTTAAGTTTCCATGTGATTCGCAGGAAATTCTTACAAATTTGTGTCAGAATAAGCTCCTTGATTCATCTCGGCATCAAAAGTCCTTATTGTTCATCGTATACTGGGAAGAAGTCGCCGCAAGACAGACACACAGAGGAAGTAATTTAAATGGCGCTTACTACAATGAAACTAAAATCAGTCTCAATGCATCTGAATACTCAAAAAGCCACACTTAATCAGGCTCCCTTCCAAATCAAAAAAAAGACCATCCCAAAAACAGCTTTCATTCCCTCCCTCCAGTCCACAACCATCAACTATCCATCCTTAAGGTCACGTCGTGGCAACGAATAAAAGCCACAAATACTTCCACATCCCACCGTTCAGTCGCTGTTTGGACTTTTTATCAATACCTGTTGCAAAAATTGCAACAGGACACTGCCTCTCTCTCTCACTCTCACTGCCCCCGCTGTGTGATTGTAACGATATCCAGGGGCGAACGCGCGCCGTGAGTCCTTGACTTGAAAAACGACCGAGCATGGGGCTACAACCACGTCTATTTCTTCTCCCATTACCATCGGCCACCAGCACCACCTTCGATGTAATCCACCTCTCCTCTCCTCTGCTCCCCTCCTCTTCCGTTCATCGTCTTCTTTGTGCTCTTGTCTTGCGCGGATAAAGTACTACAACTGTCTGCCCTTTAAAGTTCTAACCCCCCCGGTGGTGTCTTTGCGTTCGGTTTCGCCGAAGTCCCCCCGCGTTGGATTGTGTCCTGTCCGAAACAGGATTTTCCATTAGCACACACCATGTCCAAGAGGCAGAGCATGGAAAAACGAGAACGAAAACCAAAATTGAAAGGGACTCCTTCGTGGAGTCCATTAAGTTTATGGCCTCCGGCAGGGATACACACTAAAAGTGTGCGACTCTCTATCTCTCTTCATCTACACCAAACCTCTCTCTCCCCCTTTCCCCCTGCCCCCGCGCCACCGATGGCCACCTCTGATTCCAGCAGGGTGGCGGAGAATCGAGTGAAAGCTTTTTAGTTTCACCTGATATCGGAGACGGCGGGGACGGTGGTTCTGTTCCATTTGTAGAAATTTATCGCGATTGCACTTTAAATTAATACTTAGTCCTTTTTCCTTACAACCACCCGTGTCCCCCCACCGTCGTCGTGTAATGTTTGAATTTATTAACCCACATCCACGGAGCACGTTGGGCTTAAGGACATGGGTCTGAATGTGGAACGGAAAAAATCAATACGCACCGAGTGGCCGTGGTTAGACAAATTGGACGACGATGTCGCCGATGATGGGGGGGCTTAAGGTGGGTTTCGGACGCTTTTGCAATTTGATTTGGAAATATGAGCGGTGGATGGAGATTCTCCACGGGTTTTTGATAAATATTTAAGTGGGCAGAGGGGGATTTGGCATTGATCAGTGTTCACCGGTCGCTGTGGCTGATTCATGGACTTGTTGACGCAGTTTAATGTGATTTGTTGCATTGCGTGACCTAAATCTCGAGCTCAGTAAATATTCAGAAAAGATGGGTTCCGATTCTTTGTTTGAAGACGTTCGAAGGACGACAGCAAGTTGGTTGGTTAATTGAGGGTTTCGAAGGGTTTCGAAGTTTATTTTTGTCACGGAAATTTATGAGGCGTTTGGACTGAATTTGAACAAGGATTTGTTCTGTGATTAAGGAGGCATTCCGTGGGACAATTTGTTAGAGGGAATCGAGTGGAAATTGTGTCTTCATTTGCTTCTGGGGCAATTGTTGCCAACTCTGGGAAAGGGAGCTTTTTTGAGTTTCTTATTTGGCTCAAGATTGTGATGGATCCTTTCAAAAACAGAAGACATTGGACAACTTGTTAGAAAGATTAAAGGGGAAATAGTTTTTTCTTTAGTCTTTGAGGCGCTCGTTGCAATACCTGGAACTGCGAGCTTTTTTTGAACTTCTTATTTGGGTCAGGCTTGCGGTGGATTTTCTGTAAAGGAAGCGATCCTTTAAACGCTGGAAGTTATTGGACAATTTGCTAGAAAAATTCAAGTGAGAACGGCATCCCGTTTCACTTTTAAGGCGATCTTTACCGTCTCTGAGAGTAAAAGCTTTAATTGAGCTTCTTATTTGGCTCAAGACTGTGATGGTTGGACATTGTTGGACAACTTGTTAGAAAAATTGAAGCGAAAATCCTTGAGACGATCGTTGGCATCTTTGGGAGTGGGAGCTTTTATTGAGCTTCTAATTTGGCTCAACGTTGCGATGGATTTTCTTTGAAAGAAACGATCTTTTCAGAGCTAGAAGTTACTGAACAATTTCAAGTGAAAATTGCGTCTGCTTTCCTCTTTGAGGCACTTCTTGCCATTCCTGGAAGTGAGAGCTTTTAGTGAGCCTTTTATTTGGTTCAAAGTTGTGAGCGATAATCTTCGAAAGAAGCGATCCTTTCAAAGTAAGATGTTATTGGACAACTTGTTGTGGTGAAAAGTGCGTCTCGTTTCGGATTTGAGGCGCTTCTTGTCATCCCTGGAAGTGGAGCTTTCATTGAGCTTCTTATTTGGCTCAATGTTTCGGTGGATTTTTCTTCAAAGAAGCAATCTTTTCAAAGATAAAAGTTGTTGAACGAGAAATTTAAGTGGAAATTGTGTCTTCTTTTGCCTTTGAAACGATCGTTGTCGTCTCTGGAAGTTGGACCTTTTATTGAGCCTTTTATTTGGCTCAACGTTTTAAGGGATTTTCTTTGAAAGAAGCAATCCTTTCAAAGTAAGAAGTTATTGGGCAACTTTTTGTGGTGAAAATTGCGCCTCGTTTCGCCTTTGAGGCGCTTCTTCTCATCCCTGGAAGTGGAGCTTTCATTTGGCTCAATGTTGCGGTGGATTTTCTTCGAAAAAAGTGGTCTTTTTAAAGATAGAAGTTGTTGGACAATTGGCTAGAAAAATTCATGGAAAAAATGCGTCCTATTTTGTCTTTGAGGCGCTCGTTATCTTCCATGGAAGTGGGAGCTTTTTTGAGCTTCTTTTTTGGCTCAATGTGGACTTTCTTTGAAAGAAGCGATCTTTTCAAAGCAAAAACGAGGCCATTTTAAAGATTCAATCCTTGACAAAGTATAAGACAGAAGGCACGCCGTTGACCAATAAAATCAGATCTCAAAAGTGTAGCATATTTTAGGGGGAAATGAGGCATTCATGGCTCATGAATGGAATTTCTGCAAATTTGTCGGTGAAATGTCGACAAATCATGTCACAATTCGCTGACAACGCTCATACCTCTTTCAGCAAAGTGCCAACTTAAACTTCCCTTCCCTCTCACATTCTCCAGGCAGTTTCTTGAGCCCTTCTTTGAGCGTCGTCCGTCAAATCAGCAAAACCCTCCGCACAATCCCTCACAATCCCCGGTCAGTCTCTTGAACACTGCCTTCGCCAATTGTCAACCATCCCTTTCAACTATCTTCGGCCATCTGGTGTAGTCCCCAGCTCGCGCCCTCTCTCTCAATCCATTTATAATTCATTCCTTTCATTGTCCTTCTTGATAATTAGTGAGAAAAACACATCTAATCACGTTTCGCCTGCAAACTTTCCCCCGCACTTCCACCCGTGATTCATTTTCAACGATTGAACGACATTTAAAGAGGTCCTTCGACCCTCGCCATGGTCACGTCTTCGCCGTTTCATGCCAACCGCCAATGGGTCCCCTCACTTTCACTGCTCCCATGTCTGCCCTCAATTATAAATCTCATTAACCTCTTAGCAACCCTCAGGTCCCGCTGTATTCGTTGACGAAATCAAAGAGAAGTAGAGAGCTCCTACCACACGCCACGGCTAAATTGTCCGTCACATTGCCGCCATTAACTCTCCAAAAAAATATTCGTCCCAATAAAATCCATTCATCCCCCCCCCCCCGTCCCTCTCTGATTGTGGCGCTCCTAATTTTCACCATTTCTTTGATGTGAAAGAAAACTCTGAAGACGGCCGAGAAAAACCGCAAAGAAAGCGAAGGAAAAAAGGGAAAACCCACAGAAAGCCATCTCGAGCGGTAATTATGTCCCCACTGAAGGCCATAAATTGTAGCCGTCGACAAGAGGGGGTGGGTGGGGGATGGAAAGCCTCTTAAGCCACATTACCACACCATCACCTAATTGACCGAAGGCTCCTTGGCAGAGAAAGGCAGAGAAACCACCGACCCGCTTCAAGGGCACGCGAGCGTCCAAACGCCGACCAAATGTAAGCCCACTTTGCAACCACCACTCTCCACTCGCCATCAACCGGCTCCAATGGATTGTGAACTTTTTCACAAATTAAGCAATTCGAAGCATGCAACAGGGAGAGCTCCTCCCGACGGGGTCCCGGAGAGGCCGGGTGACGACAAGCAATTCCGGAGCGGATTGCTTATCTTAATGGCGCTGGCGACATCTATGGGCGGGAAGTTTTTATGCGTGTTATTGTTTGTGGAATCGGAGATTATTCACACACGCACGCGGCGGTGTATCGCCGACAAGGAATCACCGCCATCATCATCATCATCATCATCATCGTCGTCGTCGTCCTCGTCGTCGTCGGTCGAAGTGTGTCCTTGCCGTCGTTAGCGTGTGTGCGCGCACGAATTAATAAATACTCCCGATTGAGCATAACGGTGTGCTGTGCATACACGATGAGCGGCATAATCGGAAGTTACACACAGGCCAAGTCGAGCGAACAAGCGAATTCAGGTGCCACCTGAAGTTAGGGGGGGGAGTGTGAGTGTGAAGTGGATCCTCTGAAAAGGATAATCCACTCAGAAGCACAAAATTCTGATTCATTGAGTCGCAGAGCACAGATGTCTTTGCAGGATGTCCTTAGCTTGACATTACTCAAGGTCATTTGATGGGAATATCCTTTCCTCCTTCTCTTGTGAAAATTTACATGCTTATCCTTAATGTCCTGAGGTGTCATTAATTTTCATTAAGATCCATTGCACAACGCGGTGAGCCAACTTGTTGAATAGTCTCGTACTTGCTGGGGAGTGGGGGAGTCTTTTTCTTCTTTTATTACTTCGTCCTTTGTTATCCTTTTTTTCCGCTAGATTATTGACACGTGAAAGGAGAGCACGATGAGTTTGTTGTTTCTTGCTACATTATCCCTTTCCGTTCCGCGCACTTTACTCTGTCGACACTGTCTACCATTTCACTTGCGTGTGTGTGTGTCCTTGTGTGTGTTTGTGGAAAGGACGTGACTATGGCAGGGGGTTGGTTTGGTAAATATTTGAATGTATTTGGCAAAAATATAATGTCTACGATGGGTGTGAGAAACTTTATGATGGCGGCAGTGAGTCTTTAATACCTCAAGTTGATAAGTGAAAGCTATGTGAATACGTTCCACATAGATTCCACAAACGATTACTGCGTGCAGAGTGAATGGAAAAAGTTCAAAATTATGCTAAATGAACGGTAGGACATGGAGGATAAGGGGAATGAGACAAAATCTTGGATTTTTTTAAAATATTTTTGGAAGAAAGTTGGTGTGGATTGAGGTTGAGAGGTGAGTTTTGTAGGGAAATCTATGATTTTTTTTTTTAAGTTTGTTGATGCAGACGTTTGTTGGTGGTGGAGAGGCTGCCAAGAGAGGAGGTCCTTGTTTGTACAGGAATACGGAATGAGACTTGGGAGGGGTGGATTCTCCATAAATCTGTGGAAGGTGTTAAGAAATCGAGTTTGTATGGAGTAAATCACTTCTGATGGGGAATATTTAAGCTATCCTCAGGCCTCTTCTTTTTCTTACGAAACCAACGAGATATCGTAGTCCGTTCGGAATAACTAACTTCTGGCGGGCTGGCCTTAGGGTTCGACTTTAGTGCCTCTTCTTTTTCTTACGAAACCAACGAGATATCGTAGTCCGTTCGGAATAACTAACTTCTGCCGGGCTGACCTCAGGGTTCGGCTTTAGTGCCTGTTCTTTTTCTTACTAAATCTACGAGATATCGTAGTTCGTTCTTAATAAATAACTTCTGTCGGACTGACCTCAGGGTTCGACTTTAGTGCCTCTTCTTTTTCTTACGAAATCTACGAGATATCGTAGTTCGTTCTTAATAAATAACTTCTGTCGCGCTGACCTCGGGGTTCGACTTTAGTGCCTCTTCTTTTTCTTACAAAACCTACGAGGTTTCAAAAGTGGTTGATAGTGCTGTGGAATAGGCTTCGAAACCGTCAAAGGAACGCAACGCCTCTTGATGATAAGGGACAAACTGTTAGACAATCAATGAGCTGTGTGGGAAACTACATTTTTTAACGTCCTCCATCAAAAACTGGACGACAGCGTTTATTTTTAAATTGAAAATCTGTTAGTTCACCCACTCCCATGCGTCGTTAATTGCGCAAATTAAAGGAAAGCCCGAAGGAGGGGAGCTGGCACGAGTTCATGTATCTGTGTCACCGTGGACACAACACAAACACATCCCCATCGTGTCCCAGAACACCACCATCAAACCACCTGTGGTATCATGTGACCGTGAAAATAGTTCAAACGACCGTAAACCCAAGTCTCAGAGCTTTCACCTTCTCCCTCTCACTCTCTGCCACTCTCTCTCTCTGCGAAAGCACTCAGTGCCAGCCAATTGTGTAAATGTCCCACAGGACACATCCAAAAAATGATTTTCAAGACCAAATCCGGCTGCGTGAGTGCGTGAAGCTTTCCACAAAAGTCCAAAAGTCCACAATCCACACAGCCACACACTTCCTCTCTCTCTCTTTCTCTCACAGAAGCTTTTTCTTGATATCCTTGCAAAACAAGAGAAGGAAAAAAAATCACAACAGCATAGGAAAAGCCAAAACTGTTGAGAGGGGAAAATTCACACGCGAAACTCATCGCCTCTGGTCGGCGGCGTTACATTCAGTATCAGTTCACTGGTCGGAGTTTTCGCATTCGTTTCGCAATAAAACGCTTTTCCTCATTCGATCCTCATTCACTCAGGCGTTTTCATTTAAAACTCTTGTTTACTCTCACTCACGCACGGGTGGCGCAGAGTGAAGTGAGTGACGGAGAGAGCGAACGGGGAGAGACACAGACGAACGGGGGCCACCGAAGGTCCTTCAGCGAGAATATCGGGTACATCAAGCGCAACAAATACTTATCGTGAAACGAAAAAATTCAATTATCCTTTGCAAAGTTTGTTTCCTTTTTTTTGCTGTTTTTTTCTTGTTTTTGCTTTTGATTGTCTGATTTGTCTGAGTGCAGTTGGAACGGTGGCGGGGGAGGGGGAGGGAAATGGAAAAGAAAAGGACCTCGATCTGTTAGTGTCGTCGTTTCTTACAATTCATTATCAAAAGGATACACCTCGTCCCCTCTCCCATAGGGTATCAAATTTCGAAAAGAGAAAAAACAAAAGCCTCTCGCCCCACGGGGGGCGGGGGGGTGGCGGACAACCACCCTCGTTGGCGTATGTTTTGTATGGAATTTACGGAAGAGAAAGGAAAAAATAAGGATCACCAAGGACAAATAAAACACAACACACATTCCAAGACGAGAGGAGCGCACAAGAAAATGTCCTCCTAATTGATGAAAATTGATTTTCTGTTTTTTTTTCTTCTTCTTCCTCATCTCTCTCTCTGTCGAGTCCTTCCCTGCTTTTCGTCCTCGACTCTAGTTCGGCGGTTGTGTATGTGTTTGCCAGTGTCGTCGTCGGGATAAAATAATTCGAACATCGTTTCGTTCGTTTTTCCGTTTTTAATATTCATCGGTGTCCTGTTTTTCTTTTTTTTTTCCTCTCCCCTGTGGAACACACATCCTTTTGAAATTCATTTTTTCCATCGCAGACCAGAGATGGAAGTGGACAATGCGGGAGAGAGAGAGAGAGTGAAGTGTGTGTTTGAAAAAAATTCTATATGCAAAATAAAAGGGAAATAAACGTGAAAATAGAGAAAGGATATGTGCCAGGAGCACAACAAAACGAAAAAAGGATTCATTTGCATTCAACATATGCTCAGTGTGTGCGCTGCGATGGTGTTTGTGTGCCTGTCTCTGTGAATTCTGTGATACACCGCTGTGAAGTGTAGTTAATGCAGATTTTGGTGCTTTTTTCCTCTGCTTGTTTATTTGTTTTTGTGAAGCAAATTAAATTTACATCAAAAACGAATTCGCAGTCGGATGGGGGAGAAATCTTGTGGAAGATTGTTTTTCAAGCATTTTTAGTGCGAAATTTAATTCAGTCTCGCTGATGAATCCTGTGCACTGTAAGTTGAATCCACTTTTTTTTAGTCAAAACTGCAGAGGAAGCACGAGAGGCTTTGAAACGGAAGGGATTGAGGGGTTTTCGGTTTGAAATTGTTTGGATTTAGGCACAGGATCGAGTGTGGAATGCAACGACAAAGTGATCCATCTCATATTCAACTTCCCAATTCAAAATTTTGTAGAAAGTGCCTCTGTGGAAACTCTTACGCCACATTGTTGCTGGTCAGAAAAATATTTAAGGCAAGGCCAAGAAGGTGGACAAGTCTGGAAGATCCGGAAGCTGCCCTTTTGGCGACCACTAAGAATCCACTCAGGCCACCCTCCAGAAAGAAAATTTGAACACTGCCTTCATTCAAATCACCAAACAGAGCCTATGTGGCCACTTCAAGGAAAACTAGACGCTCAGAGCCTCTGAGTCTGACTCTGAGTTGAGTTTGACTCTGAGCCTAACTCCGAGGTGGACTCTAACCCTGAAGCTAAGTTTGACTCTGAGCCTGACTCTGAGGATGACTCTCAGTTTGACTCCGAGTTTGACTTTGAATTTGACTCTGAGCCTGACTGAGTTAGACCCTTCGTCTGACTCTGAGCCTGACTCCGAGTTATACCCTTCGTCTGACTCTGAGTTTGACTCTGAGTTTGACTCTGAATTTAACTCTGAACCTGAGTCCGAGTTATACCCTTCGTCTGACTCTGAGTTTGACTCTGAGTTTGACTCTGAATTTAACTCTGAACCTGAGTCCGAGTTAGACCCTTCGTCTGACTCTGAATTTGACTCTGAAATTGACTCTGAGCCTGACTCCGAGTTAAACCCTTCGTCTGACTCTGAATTTGACTCTGAAATTGACTCTGAGCCTGACTCCGAGTTAAACCCTTCGTCTGACTCTGAGTTTGACTCTGAATTTGACTCTGAGCCTGAGTCCGAGTTAAACCCTTCATCTGACTCTGAATTTGACTCTGAAATTGACTCTGAGCCTGACTCCGAGTTAAACCCTTCGTCTGACTCTGAATTTGACTCTGAAATTGACTCTGAGCCTGACTCCGAGTTAAACCCTTCGTCTGACTCTGAATTTGACTCTGAAATTGACTCTGAGCCTGACTCCGAGTTAAACCCTTCGTCTGACTCTGAATTTGACTCTGAAATTGACTCTGAGCCTGACTCCGAGTTAAACCCTTCGTCTGACTCTGAGTTTGACTCTGAATTTGACTCTGAGCCTGAGTCCGAGTTAAACCCTTCATCTGACTCTGAATTTGACTCTGAAATTGACTCTGAGCCTGACTCCGAGTTAAACCCTTCGTCTGACTCTGAATTTGACTCTGAAATTGACTCTGAGCCTGACTCCGAGTTAAACCCTTCGTCTGACTCTGAGTTTGACTCTGAATTTGACTCTGAGCCTGAGTCCGAGTTAAACCCTTCATCTGACTCTGAATTTGACTCTGAAATTGACTCTGAGCCTGACTCCGAGTTAAACCCTTCGTCTGACTCTGAATTTGACTCTGAAATTGACTCTGAGCCTGACTCCGAGTTAAACCCTTCGTCTGACTCTGAGTTTGACTCTGAATTTGACTCTGGGCCTGACTCTGAGTTAGACCCTTCGTCTGACTCCGAGTTAGATCCTTCGTCTGACTCCGAGTTAGACCCTTCGTCTGACTCCGAGTTAGACCCTTCGTCTGACTCTGAATTTGACTCTGAAATTGGCTCTAAGCCTGACTCCGAGTTAAACCCTTCGTCTGACTCTGAGTTTGACTCTGAATTTGCCTCTGAGCCTGAGTCCGAGTTAGACCCTTCGTCTGACTCTGAGTTAGACCCTCAGTCTTGCTCTGAGTTTCACCCTGAGCCTGACCCTCAGCTTGACTTTGAGTTTGACTTAAATTCTGTCTGGATCCCACTTCTGTTTGTGATGCCCTCTATTTCACCACTTCCCCTTTTCTGTGTCACTCCCATTCTCCTCACTCAATCAACAAAATCCTGCTCCCAAATCCTTCCCCCCTCTCTTCTCGACAACCTTAAAGGCTCCCCCATCAAAACCAGGATTCACTGGCACACACCTTGGCTGCCCGATTTTGAAACAAGCACCCACCGTAGACCGAAAGGATTCAAATTGAAAATCCCCGTCGGTGCCACGATTAGGAATCCTTCCCCCATCGGGAATTCGCACATTTCTTGGACGATCCTTGCGTCTCTGAAAACATCTCCCCCGCTTGAAGACTGCAGGCGATATCGTAGGAATCCCCATTAAAAGGATATCGATGTCGATGTACCCTTCCTCCCCCCCACACACACAGACCAAGGGTCTGTTGGAAAGGCAGATAAGGACCTCCTCCCGTCAAGGATTTCAAAGAATTTCATGTTTCACATTCAATTAATTGATTCAAGGGATTCAAGCTCCTGCCCAAAGGCGGTCAAGGATTCCCCAGCACAGAATCACATTTGCATTCAAAATCCGTGAGCAGATAATCACTTTCAGCAGAGATCCCCGTCCTGACAGCGACCAGCAAATATTTGCTCACGAATTCATCAAGTCGAAGCGAAGGCGAACGGAGCACGCTGCAGCGCTGTCATTCGGCATGACACTGATGCATGAGCATGCCGCTGCTGATGATGAGAGATCGCTCTGCGGAGCTTGTAAACGAGGATAATCGATGTTTAGTCGGAAAGGATATATCTCTGGCGTTTTTGAATGAATCAATCATTCACAGAGTCTTTCCTGCATTTCTCAAGTCGTCTGGAGCTGGTGGAGCTAGCAACCAGCAGCGCATCCTGTGGCATGGGAAAGCTAAAGGGGGCATGTGTGTGTGGTTGGGTCTGAGTTTTCCACTTGGAAACTTGAATATTTCATCGGCACGCAGGGTGGAGGAGGAGGGGATGAATTTGCATGGAATTCCCCGCTTGATGCGGTGGCGCACTTGAAAGCGCTTGCAAATTAGGCCCGCTCCCCAGTGGGGACCGAAAGGCATTTCGATAACCTTTCCTCTTTTGTGCATCGCACATCCTCTGAGCTGCTGCCAATGGCAGTAATCTTGGTCGTTGGAGTTTATGAACTCAACTGAATAATGATTCGAAAGGGGGGAGGGATTTCGAGGTGAATAGTGGATCAACTTTGGTCGTGCGGTGGGGTTGCATGCGTGATGTGCAAGGGGCTCCTGCGGAGCAGAATTTGGATTATTCCAAAATGCTGTGCTGTGTCCTATTTCCTGAGCAACCTTCCCTCTCAGAGAGTTCGGAATTTCCTAGGCAACAGCATCATGGCCTGAAATGTCCTGATTAGAGCGTCACCAAGAATCTGGTTGATCCCCGAGGGACTCACCTGAAAAGGGAAGGACTAAAGAGGCGATTTAGCCGACGTCGGGGCTACTTTCTGCCCCCCTGTTTGACATCAAACTGGCCACGAAAAGCTCTAAACTCCCCCATGAAAATCATTCTGACCACAAAACTTCACCCGGAATCACTTGAAACTATTCAAGTGGACAGCGCTGTGTTCACGAACACAACCCCCGTCATTCAGACGGACTTAAAAATATTAGCCAACTTCACCAGCTAAGCTCAGGCTGAGAGGGGGAGAAACTATCGTAAAACTTTGAACAGAGTTCCTTTCAACTCTTGGAACTCCGGTTCTCATTCACTCGTAATCCCCCCATTCACAGTCTTCAAAGGATCAACTTGAAATGAAACCATTTGTCGACTCAAACTCGGAGTCTGTCTCTCTGTCGCCCTCGCTCAAAAGCGCCTCAAAAAGATGCCCTCTTTCAAGACAAAACCCCCGCCCGTGTCAATTTTTATCCACGTGCAGTGGATTTCGTTTCACAAAAACTCACACACAAACTATTGAATAAGTAAATACGTGAGCACAGCTCTCGGCGTCCTGGTGGCCCCCACCCCGACACCACGTGGGATGGGGTCGTAGTTCATTTTGTAAAGTGCCATCTGCCACTACACACGTCACAGGGGATGGGATACATGCAAACGACGACGACGACGATATCCGCGCCATTGTGTTCACCTTGAAGTCCTGACTCGTGGAACGAACGAACGAACGAGCGGGTGGCTCGTGATGGAAGATGCAAGATGTCGTCGACAACAATGACGCTGGCAGTGCATGAGGATTGTCAAATTGATCACATTTTCAATTTGTATCCTTCCCGTGTGTCCCTCTGCAACAGGGAGACACTCTCCGTCTTCCACACAACAGATATGGCGGCGACAATTTGTCACAATTAATGACACCCGAAGTGAAATGGAAAGCGACACCAGAGAGAGGAGAGGCAATTGAATTGGAATCACAGAGGTGAAGATGAAAGGGGAACAACCTAGGTCTATGCTGATGCCTTCAAGGACCTTGTTGTCATCCTCATCCTCGTCGTCTTCGTCTCTCGTCGTTACTTTCAACTGTTTGCAGTTGTTTTTGTCTGTTCCTTTTGAGAGGAGTCCCCCTTGTTGTTGCTGCTATCATGACAATCCATTGACAGGACTACCACACTTCATTGGCAGAAGGCAGTCAGGCTCTGTGAACATTCCCCCATCCTCCCTTGTCTTTTTTTCAATTGTTTCTGTCTGGCAGAGGATTGTTGGGGCGGAGGGAGAGAGAGAGAGAAAAGAACTTTTCAATAGTGAAAGAGGATTTGAGGGGATTTTAAATGTTGTTTACGAGTTTGCTGGGTTTTTTTGATTCTCTCCTTTGAGCCTGGAAACACTTGGAGACTTTTGTAGACACCATTCCATCAGGGGGGGAGCTTCACAGTTCAGTTCGGTTCAACTACTTAAGTGGGGTCTCTGTGCAAGCACATGTGTGAGTCCATTGCCTCGAGGAAGGCGCAGCTCTTTGAACTTTCTGTTCTTGTTAACAAAGGCAGTGGATGTGCCGGGAGGAATTGATGGGAAAGTTCTTCTGACGTGGTTAAGTTGGGCAAAGAAGCTGAGAGTCTAAAAGAAATAAAGTCGTTTGTTCAAAATCTTAAATCTTGTTGATTTCCTCCTTCCTCCTGCTTTTGAAAAGGCGTCAATTTAAGACGACTGGATGAAGCAGTTGGTTAAGTGCCTGTCCTAAGTTAGAGGGGTCCCAGGTTCGAATCTCAATGAAATCGAATTTGGTCCAGTCACCATTTACCGTTGGGAACAAATTAACGGCACTAGAGTAAGTTGCTACCTGGTAGTTCAATGGACCAGTTTTGAGTCTGAGTGCTCCAGTGTAGAGTTTCAAAAAACTCAGAAAAAAAGGCTCGCCAAAGAAACAACTTCATTAACCCGTACATGACATCGTCGTTCTGAATCAATCCAATTACAGTCAAAATCGGTTATAACGACCTTCAAGGGACTGACGAATTTGGTCGTAACCGATGTAACCGATGTCGTTGTAAGCGATTTTGACTGTACAGGTCATTTCCCTTGATTGCCTTCAAATTGACACAGCGTTGCCTTCGAAACGCGTCAATTTAGGATACTCCTTAAGACGACTGGATGACGCAGTTGGTTAAGTGCTTGTCCTTAGATGGGTTCCAGGTTCGAATCCCAGTGAAAGTAAACACTTTTATCCGGTTTTTCAAATCTCCTTAAAGCATAATCGTAAAAATCGCAAAACGTCCCCGTTCATCTTCTTTTTGACTCTCTTTCATTCCTTCCTTTTGTTTTAAAATCACTTTTTAACACAAACATATTCCCCCCCATTAAAACAGCATGCATGGCAACTCCACACTTTTCTGCAGAAATTAAGAAATTACCAACTGTCAACTGCAACGAAAACTAATCAAATTCCGTACTTTTCCCGTTGTTTTTCCACAGAAAATTCACTGAACACATGTAAAAACACTTCACACGTCCATCCCACAACAATTCCCCCTCATTTTTGTCGCTAAATAACGAAAATCATTTTCTCTAAATTTTCACTCAATTTACATGCAAAGCAGCATTGCCAGAGAAGCAACAATTCATGTGTTTTCTCTGAGTTCAGCTCTGACGTCATGAAAAATGAAAAACCCACTTTTCTTCAAATTTCCAGGTTTTCCAACCAAATTTTCGATTGAATTCCCTTTATTCATCATTTCCACACTCAGCCCCACACAATTCATTAAAAATTTCGGTCAAAATACGCGGAAAAACGAGTTTTGCAAAAATGGCACATGTCACACGAAAAAATGCAGTAAACTCATAACCTAACCGAGTCGTATTTTTTTGCTGAAAATGGACGAACTTTTGCCGAAGTCGATTTGATGATTAGAAAATTTTGTGAAACGAATTTCTCAGGATCTAGGACGAGTTGAAGGACGATGGATATCAGGATGGAAAGGGAATTAAACGTAGATGTGGATTGAGGTATGATTTTGTAACGGGAGTGCCGTGGTTAACTGTTTGGAGGCGAAATTCGTGATGGCCTTCTTTTTGCACATATCAGCAGTGATCTTGGGAGACATGATGTTTTCTGAAACAATTTTTACGATAAGTAGAGCGAATTGAAGGACGGGAGATATCAGAATGGAAAGGACATTCAATTTAGAAGTGAAATGAGGCAAGATTTTGTAACGGGAGTGACCTCTTTGGTTATTTAGAAGCGACTTTTGTGAAATCCTCTTCTAAGCAGCGATCTTGGAAAATGGGATCTTTTCTACAACAAATTCTTTGATTATTAGGACGAATTGAAGCACTTAGGGTATCAGAATGGATAGGAAATTGATTAGAGAAGCGGAATGAGGTGCGATTTTGCAACGGGAGTAACTTTGTTGGTTGTCTAGAAGCGAAAGTCGTAACATCCTAGTTTGTCGCATGAAACTGATGAATTGGAGAGGATTGTGGGGGCATTTTGTTGTAAAATGTCTTGAAAATTTGCAGAAATATCCTTCATTGTTAGGTTAACACAAATATGAAGCATAAATTATAGAAAAATCTGTTTAAACGTGTTTGTCTCAATCCTTCAATGCGGTCCATTTGGAAAACGGAAGGCATGATGTTTTCTGAAACGATTTTCTCGAAAATTAAAAAGAGGTTCGAACTGGGTGATACCAGAACTAATAGGGAATCGATTGGAGAGTGTTATGGTTGGTTACTTGAAGGCGAGACTTTGGATATCCTCTCCTGGTACATCAGCAGTGAAAACTGTTTGAGTCTCCATGTGATTCATACGATTTTCCTACAAAATGAAGTTGGAATACATTTCTTTGAGTTCCCAAAGTTTTCCTTCCCTCTCCCCCTCACTCCCAGCCTCTGACTTTTTCTTCCTCGTCATCCAGCAGGTCTCCGAATTCACTGGCTTTCTGCTCCCTCTCACCAGACAGCACCAGAATCTGACCAAAATCTCTCGCTCTCCAAAAGAAAAAAAAAATCCACAAATTCCATCCATCTACTGGCACAGGATAGAGCCTCCATTTCAAAGTCAAATTCAGAATGCATTCGAAAATTGAATTCCACTGAAGACCTCGACAAATGTTTGTGTTTTCAAACAACCGCACGACTCCTGCGTTCGATTGCGTTGCGTTTAGTATTTTTGATTAGAAAATTGAATTGCATCCTCCCTCCCAGCAGGAGCGGGAGTCTAATTCTCACTCAGAAATGCAGAACTCTGTGCATGTCCTGCCGTGCAAAGGAGGCGAACGCAATTGCTCAAGTCTGCTGAGTTTTGGGTTGAAAATGTGTTTGATTTGTGGAATTGCTGCTGTGACAACTTGATGACAGAATAATTAAAATCACGTCGACATTGGTGATTTGGCCTGGCACTGGATAATTGGATGGAAATTTGTTGGATTGGTTGTTTTTTTTTTGGATTATGTGCAAAAGTGGGTGAAGGTGAGAGATGGTGTTTGTGATGGCCTTGGAATGGCAACAAAGTTATTCTCTGGCGTGGTATTCATTTTGTCGGGGGAAAACTTCAGTCTTCCGCTTCAAAAAAAATTCATTTAAATTCAAGGCAAATTTAAGAAAAACATACATACGCAGACTTTCATGAAAAAATGCAAGAAAAACAACAGGTCCTAGCATAAACTCCTGTAGCACTCCATTCAAAAACGGCTTCGAAAACGTCCACCTGCACTTTTCATCACAGAATAGCTTGAGGGACATGTTTATCATTGAATTTTGTCATAGATCATAGAAGGTCCTTTCCCTAAACTACTTTGAGGACTCACCACTCAATGAACCCCTTCACTTTCTTCGTTCAGTTCGTTAAACCTCCGCAACTGCATGCGAATGTGAAATTTTTCACTTGAAATCGAATCATCTCCATTCGAATGTCTCCCGCATCAGAAAAAAGGAACCTACACCCGCAGACAGTCGCATACCGAAGCCAAAAAGGATATTTCTCTCATCACAAAGCACTCCACTTCTCAGAGCAAACCCAAACAACTGCAGTCACAACACAAATTTCACAATTCTCACACACGTCTGAGGATGTCGATGACATTTCTTTATTCAATATCCTTGCGAAAAACAAACACTCACACACACACACACGCACAGGCAGACAGACAGACAGAGAGAGGAAAAAGTGAATCCTTTCTCGAATATATTTGCGGTTGTGATCACACAAAACTCTGCACAGAAAGGACGTGAACAATGACACTCGGCGGCAGTGTATCCTTTTCTTCTCCTCATTGTTTTGCGCTCACCGTTTGTCGGTGGGGGCACGGCAAAGCGAATCCTTTCATGCGAGAATTGCGAGATGCGACTACTTTATGACGAATGATCAATAACAACCCTTTCATTCGCCCGCCACTGATGCTGCCGCATCCGCAGCAGTCATCATCGACTATCTGTCTATTCAGAGTCGTGGCTCTCTGGCTCTCATTATCCTTTTTATTTGAAGCGGCTTTGTGTTGCTTCCCGCTATTGTGTGTGAGTTGCAAAAAAGGAACGACTCCTTTTTGCAATTCCACTGGAGGCAATTATTTTTCTATTCAGTCTCACGGACACACACACACACGTCGGAGAGGATCAGCGTGCGAGAGGAGAATAATGTGATCATTGATTGCAAATGGGATTAGGGAGTTTATTTCACCAATTTGCGTCGTGTCCTTTGAAAAAAGAGGAAAATATAAATAAAAAGGATACAAATACCCTCTCCGGCGGATTGTTGATGTATGAGAAGCGGATTGGGGCCACCGATGTCAGACTCAATCCAGCCTCTGGGTGGGATCGAGTGATAAGAAGATTGTTAAACAGGGATTTCATCTCAGTTTGCACTTTTTGAGGAGTCTTAGGGATGTCCTTACACCTCGAGGGGAGGAGAAATCTTTTGAAGGAGGATGCTGAGGTTGAGTCGATGGGAAAGTTGGAATCGAATCGAACTTGGGTGTGTGTTGTTTTCTGGCGGATTTCGACGATTGAAGGTTGTTTGGAAGATGATCTGGTTCTAGGAGGGGTCTTAGGGGCTAAGAAGCCGGAAGACTCTTGGGAAAGCACCTGTTCGTGGCTGAGTTTGACACCTGATCACTTGCAAGGATGTCAGAAGATCGTCGGCTGATTTCACTTCCCTTGAGTAAGCGTGAGGGACCCGTACTCTTTCATGGCAGGGCCCCGTACTACACCGTGGCAGGGACCCGTACTCTTTCGTGGCAGAGCCCAGTAATCCATCGTGGCAGGGACCCGTACTCTTTCGTGGCAGGGACCCGTACTACACCGTGGCAGGGACCCGGACTTCATCGTGGCAGGGACCCGTACTCTTTCGTGGTAGGGCCCCGTACTACACCGTGGCAGGGACCCGGACTCCATCGTGGCAGGGCCCCGTACTACACCGTGGCAGGGACCCGGACTCCATCGTGGCAGGGACCCGTACTACACCGTGGCAGGGACCCGTACTCTTTCGTGGCAGGGCCCCGTACTCTTTCGTGGCAGGGATCCGGACTCCATCGTGGCAGGGACCCGTACTCTTTCGTGGCAGGGCCCCGTACTACACCGTGGCAGGGACCCGGACTCCATCGTGGCAGGGACCCGTACTCTTTCGTGGCAGGGCCCCGAACTCCATCGTGGCAGGGACCCGTACTCTTTCGTGGCAGGGCCCCGAACTCACCGTGGCAGGGCCCCGTACTCACCGTGGCAGGGACCTGTACTCTATCGTGGCAGGGACCCGGACTCCATCGTGGCAGGGACCCGAACTCCACCGTGACAAGGTCCCATTCTCTACCGTGGCCAGACTTCCCCCATTCACCTCCTCTCAGCTGTTTACGAAATCAGAAGCCCTTAAACTCCGCATTCATCCATCAAACAATGCGCCATTCAGCAAAGTCCCCGTGGCTATAAAAAGACCGCACAAAAACTTGAACCATTCAAGGGACAAAACGAAAGGATCCGCCATCAGAGTGGTGCGCAATAAAATCGAATTGATTGTGATTTTTTCCGTTTCCCCGGCCAACCACCATCCCTGCCACTATCGCCCCCATTTTGTCGCCACAACCGCCAGCATCAGTCCACAATTAAATTTCCACTCGATAAGTTCTCCCTCGTGTGCCCGCCTGAGGAAGCCTTCGCAGAGGCGAAGCGAGGAAGCCAAGAAAGAAAAAAGAAAAACAGGAATCAGCACAACTGTCAAACCCCCCCAGCCCCCAAAGGCACCAGTGTCCTTGGAGTCAAAGTGAATGTGCATTCGCACTCGGAATCTCATCGAATGCAGGGCCCTGCCACACCCATTCCCACAAATGAACGACTCAATTGAAAGGATACACAAATTCCCTTCGATTGCGTGAAGTCCTTGCGGCTGGAGACAGCATCCCCCCACCCATCTGAGAGATAGGTGCCTGGAATGACGTCAATTATCCTCCATTCCCTGCCTCCATCGTTCGTGGCAATGACGCCATCAAGTTTGGAAAACTCATTTAAAAAGTTTTCCCGCTCCAGTCCACAGAAAATCAGGATCACTTCTCTCTCCTGTCACTCGGCGTTCGCGTGCGGTACGCGTGTGTGCGTGCGAAGATGAGGTTTTCAATTTTCAGAACGCAGCGCCATTGTCTCCAGGAGACAAGTCTTTATCCCAGCTGGCGACTGGCTCGATGGGATGGTGACTGATTTGCAAAGTTGTGAGGACAACAGAGACGATGACAAGGACGAGCTGTGAAGGAGAGTGCGCAAAAAATCGATAAAAGGACCGAACCATTCGACTTTTTGGCAGCAACTCGCTCGTCTCGGGAAAGGGGAATGTCCTTTACGGCCTCGCAAGTGTATTAGAGCCTAATTTGGTGCAGACTGCTTGACGCTCCACAGTGTGTCCACTCCCCCCTCGCAGGCAGCATCAGCGTATTAAGGACATTGACACTGACACGCCGCCATCGAAGATCCACCGAGCGTGTGTGCACGGAATCCGTAATTACTCGGCGATATCCTTAATCCGTTCGCAGAGCACAGGAAGGAATTCATCATGAGGAAATTCCTAAATCGAAATTAATTTTCACCTCTCGTCGTGGGTGCATGTGGCTGCGCCGCGTGAGGGGTTTCCGTCAGCACGTCATGAGTTATTTATCGACGCGGGGTGCGGGTGCCTTTAAAGTAAACAATGTGAAATTAAAATGTAAAAGCAAAGAACAACAGCAAGCTGAGGGAGGGAGGGCTCCCTCCTTGGGGTGTGCTGGTTTTGGGGGAACATTCTTGGATCCACCGAGTTATGGTTCATTAAACATTTTAAATTGAAAACTTGGCCTGATGTCGGGCTGAGAGAGGTGACTTTCTGTCGCGGTGTAATGGAGTTGTAACCGGGTTATCAAAGTGAAATGTCGTGAAATGATCAAGTGACGTTAGGTTGGTTGTTATCCTGAAATGTGACGAGTCAAGGTTCAAGGCTAACGCAGGCATTCTCGTGTGACAAATGGCACATAAGTTTGAATGCGTGGATGGAGACTGAGACAAACGGGCGACGTTCAATGGTTTTGAGGACGGATGTGAGGGAGGTCGGGGAATGGAAGGGTGGATGTGTGTAGGCTAGGCCTCATTTCAATTCTGCTGGTTTGTGGTGGGATATTCGGGAAAAAGACTGAAGACGAGTGGTGCTACAGTTTAACCAATGAACCAGGTCTTGGACCACGTCCATGTGTGAGCTGACTTTAGTGATGTTCAGACCAAGTCTTCTGTTGTGTGCAGCACTTCTCGTCCTGTTCTCATTTATCTTCTATTTAGACTGATGTCAGTTCCATTTTGGCAAACGCCTTTTAAACCACTTGCTCTGTGTGTCTGTCTTGCGGTGACCTCCTCACAAGAACTCCCCTTAGGAACTCTAAGGACTTTTGGTGATAAGATGAGTCAAGGAACTTATTTCAACTCAACTTTGTGAGAATGTTGAGGGAAACACATGGAAATTCAAACAGATTTCACTGACGATGTGCCAAGGGAGGATATCCCAAGTGTGGCCTCCAAGCACCCAACCAGGGCACTCCCGTCTCAAAATCCCAACTTACTACACTTCTTCAATCAATTCCCTATCCATTCTGGTGTCACTCAGTTCTGAACGCATTCTAATTTTCGAGAAAATCGTTTCAGAAAACATCATGGCTTCCGTCTTCCAAATGAGCCGCACTAAACAATTGAAATAAACACGTTTAAACAGGTCTTTCTATAGTTTGTGCTTCATATTTGTGTTAAACTAGGCATGAAGGATATTTCTGCTAATTTTCAAGAAATTTCACAACAGAATCCTTCCGCAATCCTCTTCAATTCCTCAGTTTCATGCGACAAACTAGGATGTTACGACTTTCGCTTCTAGACAACCAACAAAGTTACTCCCGTTGCAAAATCGCACCTCATTCCGCTTCTCCAATCAATTTCCTATCCATTCTGATACCCTAAGTGCTTCAATTCGTCCTAATTATCAAGGAATTTGTTGTAGAAAAGATCCCATTTTCCAAGATCACTGCTTAGTAGAGGATTTCACAAAAGTCGCTTCTAAATGACCAAAGAGGTCACTCCCGTTACAAAATCTTGCCTCATTTCACTTCTAAATTCAATTCCCTTTCCATTTTGATACCTCCCGTCCTTCAAATCGCTCTACTTATTGTGAAAATTGTTTCAGAAAACATCATGTCTTCCAAGATCACCACCGATGTATGCAGAAAGGAGGCTATCTCGAATTTCACCTCCAAACAGTTAACCACGTCACTCCCGTTACAAAATCATACCTCAATCCACATCTACGTTTAATTTCCTTTCCATCCTCATATCCATCGTCCTTCAATTCGTCCTAGTTCCCGAGAAAATCGTTTCACAAAATTTACGAATCCTCAAATCGACTCCGGCAAAAGTTCGTTCATTTTCAGCAAAAAAATGCGACCCGGTTGTGTTATGACTTCACTGCATTTTTTCGTGTGACATGTGCCATTTTTTCAAAAGTCGATTTTCTACGTATTTTGACTGAAATTTTGAATGAATTGTTGGGGGCTGAGTGTGGACATGAAAAATAAAGAGAATTCAATCGAAAATTTGGTTGGAAAACTTGGAAATTTGAAGAAAATTGGGTTTTACATTTTTCATGACGTCAGCGGTGGTCTCATTCAAGTTGGCAAAAACACATGAATTTTTTCTTCTCTGGCAATGCTGCTCTGCATGCAAATTGAGTGTAATTTTAAAGAAAATGATTTTCGTTATTTAGCCACAAAAATGAGGGGGAATTGTTGTTGAATGGACGGGTGAGGTGTTTATATATGTGTTCAGTGAATTTTCTGTGGAAAAACAACGGGAAAAGTAAGGAATTTGATTGGTTTTCGTTGCAGTTGACAGTTGGTAATATCTTAATTTCTGCAGATGACTATGGAGTTGCCATGCATGCTGCTTTGATGGGGGAAATGTGTTCGTGTTTTAAGGTGATTTTAAAACATGGTGAGCGAATGAAAAGAGGTGAGAAAGAATGTGAAAGAGGACGATTTGGGATTTTTACGATTGTGGTTTAAGGAGTATCCTAAATTTGATTAGTTTTCGAAGGCAACGTGGTGTCAATTTGAAGGCAATCAAGAAAAATGACATGTACAGTCAAAATCGCTTACAATGACATCGATTACAACTATGTATTGGTTATAACGACCAGATTCGTCATTCCCTTGAAGGTCGGTATAACCGATTTTGACTGTAATTGGATTATTTCATAACTTTTAAGATTTTTTTAAACAACGATGATGTCATGGGCGAATTAATGAAGCCTGTGGATTTCCTTCTCCTTCAGATATATCGACGGAAATCGCAATAAAACGTCAGACAGTCAATTCAATGAAAGAAATTTCTCCTAAAATCAGTATTTAATGTTGACCTACACAAAAATTCCGACCAACCACGACCAGGAATCCATCCTCATTCGCATGAAATTAAAGATGCAAAAGGACCACTAATCAGCTCTGAATTCTGATCGAAATCAACTCGAAGATGAGTTCCATCCAATGAAGGACTCCTTCCACGAGAGGAATGTCACTGGCATTCCTCTGCTCATCTCTCGGCTAAACCGCGATTAATCTTCTGTCGAGGTCACTGCCTTATCGGCACAAAACCCCAGCGGAATTCACCCGTAATGCATTCATTATTCACACAGTCAACAGTGTGTACCAACGGCGGCACTGTGTTCCCCAGGAGTGATCATGGAGCACTCAATTTTTTTGATTACATTTACAAATTGATATGGCAAAGGAGAGGCATCCTTGAGCGATGCTGTCATTCCCCGCCAGCGGTTGTCCTAAATTAGAGACAAAGCCGTCGAATGCCCGTCACACAAAGAAATCATCATCATCATCATCATCATCTCTCCGTGTCTCTGGCATCAGAGGACATGGCGTTTGTCCTCCTGACCCCGCTTTCATCTGCTCTGCTCTCTCTCTCTCTCTGTGCCACTCTCTGACTTTTTTCAGTCACCAGGCTGTCTTTTCATATCCGTTCTAGTGAATTATGCATAAGCAATTTTAGTCGAGGAGCATTCGTCTCACAATTGCCCACCACCCATCATCCTGCCATGTCCTGGATGTGTTGTCCCTTCGCCGAAATGGCCCGCCACCACCGTCGCTCTCCCGGTGCGGGCTTCTTGACGAACCTTTAAGTTGATTTTATTATCGAGGGAGTGTGTCTCCCCATCGGTCCCCCAAGTTCAGCCACTGGGTTGGGCATATTGTCGTCCTCTGTTGGTTCGCCATCGAACACAAAAGGACGAGAGGACAAAGGAACAACAAAAAATGAAATACACGACAATAATGAACCAAATATTTACTCGTCATTTTTTTCTCTTCTCTTCTTCCTGCGTCCGGTTCTGTCCGCTGACCACTGCGGCGGCCCTTAAGAAAAATAAGAGGGAAAAAAGGATATGAAGCCTGTGTTATAATCGCTGCTAAAGGACCTTCCAAGACGTCGTCGTCCTGGAAGAAATCAAATCAAGGAAGTGACACCGACTGGCGACTGGCGAGTGGGGATGCCTCCGAGAGGTGGTCTCAGTGAATTATGATTTTCCTTCGTGGCGTTGTTATCGCATCCTGGCAGGATGAACAAAAAACAGACAAAACGGAGGAAAAACCTGAAAGGATATTTACTCATGTATCGTCGTCCTTTTCTTTGTTGCGGCGCGGGAGATATGAAATGAATCTGCCTGACCAAACACAGTCGACAGTGGTGCGCGGTGGCGTGCTCCTGTCTCGCTGCAAAAAAAAAAAACAAAAATCATTTGAAATCGGTGTCCTATTCATCTATTCAGTTCGTCCTTTGTGAGGGATATGTGCTGGGTGATTGGTGGGGCTCACCGTATCCATGGGATTAAGGTGATGCCGATGGGCGGAGGAGATTTAAACTCTGACGCAACGGTTTTCCGTTTTTTCCTATTCAATTATTGATGTTAAGGACATGGAAACTAAGGCTTTTGGGTTCATGGAATTTTGCTCATCAGCTCGAGTTCGGTTTGCTGGGTGTTGTCCGGAGCAGAGTGAAAGGACAAAAAGGATTCCAATTTGATATTTATGGGGAATATTTATGTTCACTCCTTTTGCTCGTTATTTGAAGTTCACATTCCTCGTGTTTTCTTGGATGATTTATTGATTTTTAGTGCTGCACGTGGCAAGACTGTTGTGCGGGTGTGGTGAGTGTGATGAGAGTGCTGAGATACATCGTTTGATGATTTGCAGATGGAGGTGTTTTGCTTGGGGAATTGACTTTCTGAGTGGTGATGGGGGGTTTTGGGAGAATTGACTTAGATTTTATTTGATTGAGTGTCTACAAGATCAATCATACATTTTTCAAAGAAAAAATCAAACTTAACGAAACTTAACGAAAACTTAACGAAAGTTCAAATTTGACAAAAAATTCGAAGACACCTTATCTAGATGACAGAAAAGTAAAAAAATCAAAGATTTGACTACAATTGAAACTTGACGAATGTAGACGTCTATGTCAAAAGGGGTTTCCAGAAGATAAATCTCTCGATTTAACAGCCAGTGAGTTTGATTGGATGTGTCTCATTTCATTCCTTGCCTCAGCCCAATCTCCCCCTCAGCCCAATCTCATCGATCGTCTGTCAAGTTCATGTATCGTACGAATCCACCGCATCCATCTATTCACAGACCACCAAGAGGCCACATAACAACCAGTTAACCAATTTCGAACGATGGAGAGTCCCCAAGGGAACTAATTAAGACGGCAAAAACCTCGAACATCTGACACAGAAGCCATGTGACAACGTCTCACAAGATGAAATGAAACATTCTCCCACTCGGTGACGATGCGAGGCGAAAGGAAAATGTCCTTCCACTCAGCCACCTTTCAATGGTCGAGCAACGACCCGACTTTGTTGGAACACACTTTCCAAGAAAACCCGTTATTAAGTGCCGCATTAATTTGCAATAATATCCCTTATCCTTAATTAAACATTCAGAGCTCCCAGAGATCCTTAAAGTACATGTCGTCCTCATCCCACCGCTTGGCTCAGCCTGCAGCCTAAAGTCATCTATTTTGATTGTCTACACCCCACTCTCCAGCCCCAACTATCCCCTGTGTCGATGTGTAGATGCATATCCTTTTCATGGAGGCTTGGGCGTAGGGCAACATTAATAGGACTTCACCCATTGAACGTCCCGAAGTTTTGCCGTTCAGCGATGGCTGAATGGGAAAAGCCAACCTTTGACATTTCCCGCATTCTCGCATCTGACGAGAGGAGAGGGAGGAGAATGGCATGCAGGACGAGGAAGCTGCGAAGCTGGAGAACGAACGATTTCGTCGAAATGGAAATTTTCAATGAACGATATGGAGAATGCGAAAACCGCCAAGAAGGGGTGAGTATCTGGGGGGTGGAGGATCAAAATCAGAATTCCATTTGGAAGCTGCAGGAAAGGTAGGGTTGGTTTCTTAGCCGGCAGTTGGGCGGAGGAGGAGGCATCTGTGGGAAGAAAAGTTTTCCATTATCCTTGACTCTCGATTTAATTGCTTTTTTCTTTCGTTCTTCTCTCCCCTCCTGGCGTTCGCTTTTTGGACACGATGCTGCGAAAGTGGGGCATAGACGCGACATGTGTGTATGCGGAGAGGGATGATGATGCATGGAAGTTTGTGTTCGGTTTTGGTGTCTTTTAATGTCAGAATATGTCTTCTTAATCCTGTGGCGTGTTGGGGTTTTGTGCTGCTTTTTGATTGTCCTCTCGTAGTCGATTGGAATCCAATTATAATGTGTGCGTTCTATAGGCGACGGCGGACAGGGAGATGTGCGTTTGCGGGATTGGAGACTTTTTCGAATTGATTACTAGTGGGGATTGGTATGAGTCTGTTGTGATTTACCCTTGAACTTTGAAGCCATATAAAAGCCATCAATGATTAAACATGTAGTCAACTTTAGATTCATAGGTTTTATTATCTTAACGAAACATCGAGTAGAACAAATGTGATTTATTAAAGAAATCCATTAAAATGTCGCTTAAAGAGTAGGAAAATGTGTTAATAATGTGGATTGAATACAAGGCTTTAAACTTGGCATGAATCGAATGAATTTTCAATTACATAGAATCTCAACGAATCCAAGAAAAATCAAACCCGCAACCAAATTGACTAAATTTTTATTTGAGTAAGCTTGAATAGGATCA
The DNA here is from genome assembly GCA_930367185.1 of Myathropa florea. Classification (NCBI taxonomy): domain Eukaryota; kingdom Metazoa; phylum Arthropoda; class Insecta; order Diptera; family Syrphidae; genus Myathropa; species Myathropa florea. The sequence goes on along the minus strand of OV884005.1, from coordinate 41,547,781 downwards.
AGCATACAATTTTTCAAGAAAAATCAAACTCAACGAACTTAACGAAAACTTAACGAAAGTTCAAATTTGACAGAAAACTAAAATTCGCCTTACCCAGATGACAACAAGATCAAAAAATTAAAGATTGGACCACAATTGAAACTTGACGAAAGCAGAAGTCGAAATCAAAAGGGTTTTCCACAAGATAATCGCCTTGATTCAACAAAGATCCTCCTCTAATCCTTCATCCACTGCATTAAACAAGCAAATAGAAAAGAAAACCCCATGCTGTCACAGCTCCTGTACCACCTTCATTGTCCTTCAAAAGTTAATTCTCAAAAGTAATTCGTGTAATCCTTAAAGAAGTCACCAAACTAATCCATTTAGTCCTGATTTTTACAACAACAACAACAAAGAAGAAGAAGAAGCCATCAAGAGACAGTTGGTGACATCCACAACGACGGCGACCAAGCCGAAGGAAGAAAAAAAGGATCAACATCAAACTAAAAGGAGTCACAAAGCATAAAAGCAAAGAATGAATGAAAAAATAAAATCAACCAACAGAAGGACCTTCGTGCAATAATCGTAAAAGCGGATTTATTGCCGAGAAAAATAGGACACCAAACCGAAAAAAAAAACCAACACACACACCTTGGCACACGTCAAGCGTCCCTCTTGTGTCACCTCGCCAGGACTCTGGCAAATGTCAACCACGGCCTGTGTGTGTGTGTGAGTGGATTGTGTCACACTGCACCTGTTTGCTGTCAAATTCAAAATTCATCCTCAAAGCGGATTAAAAACACTACACACATCCTGCGTGTGTGTGTTGTGGGTGCCCGATTGCGTATCGTCGTCACCAGGAAGTCGTGTCCTGTCATCGCAACATGATATCAATTGTTATGGTTAAATGACAATGTCTAGGTTTCCTTCCTTCCGTTGTTTGCTGTCTGAGACCACCGCAGCACCACACCGCCACAGGACACTTTTGTTCATTCATCGCCTTCGTCCTCGGTCTCGATTAAGAACTTCACTGAAACGTTTTAATTTCCGGCTGTGTTTGGTATCCTGTGGGCTTCCTTTTCTCGTTCATTACCATCGGGCTCTAGCGCCTTTTTCCTGCGCTTTGCCTTTTTTTCGTCCCGCTCAAGGATAATCTCCTCCTTCCGTTTCGTGTGCTGCATTTGCATTCACCGAGGCCGTTGAGAGTTGCACAAAATTTAATTGAATTAGCAGATCCCTTCGAGAGGATATCGAGTGAAATTCAATTGTTTGTGGAAAATCCTGCACGAAAACGTTTGTCTGCCTGGGAATTGTTTTTGAATGGAACATCCTTGCGAATATGAATGTGACTTATGAAGCGGAACCGGGGAAAGGATTTACTCTCACTCTCTCTCTCCGTCTCCGTCTCCGGCTGTCGGCGGCTCGTTTGTGTGGGTCTTGTTCGCGCTTATTTGCATTTACAATTGGATCGTCATGCGAGGGAATCTATTTTTGGCACCGGAAGAGCGGGTGTGTGTGCGTCGTGACCTAGAACAGTAAGCGTTTCGGTTGAGCGTGTATCGCTTACACAAGGTGACAGAGCTTAGACGGGAATTGCTTTGGGAATTGTTCAATTCGTTTGTGCCTGCTTGTGGGCGAAATTGAAAACAAGAAAAGGATTTCGTTGAACCGGAGATTTGATGCTGAGTGAAATAAATCACAAAACAAAGCGTTTTTGAGGGAATGTTGCGACAAGGAAACATCTGCTTTGAAGGTGATGAGGTGACGGAGGTGTTCTAGGTGAATTTTGAGGAAGTTTAAGGCTAGAGGGGGTCTTTAGGGGAGGGAAAGGCGATGAAATGAGAAGCTTGAGGCGTTGTTCCAGTTTTGAAGTCCATTGCTGGTTGGGAAACCTTGGGTGGACATTCATTCGGAGTCGGGAAGAAAACTGAAGACTGGTGGTGCTGCAGCTCGACCAAGGAACCAAGTCCTTGACCACGTTCATGTGAGAGCTGGCCTTACAGCTGCACAGGACTTCTCTTCCTATTGGGACTGATGTCATTTTCAAGTTGGCGGTTGTCAAGCCTTTTAAACGATTTGCTCTGTGTGTCCACTTAAGGTGACTTCTACTTCTTCTTCTTCTTAAGGCGCTACAGTCCAAGATGGACCTGGGCCTAGCTTCTCAGCAACCACTCGTGTTGTGCGTGCTATTGTTCTCCCATGAGCGGAGGGGACCTATAGTTTAATGCCGACTCCGAACGGCGAGATTGAGAAGCTTTTTCTAGACAGTTATACTCCACCACTGACCACTTCTGTTTCAAAGAAATTGCTTAAAAAACATCTGCTTCCATGTCCATCCTCTTTCTCTTCACTTCTTCACAATCAATTGAATTCAATTTCATATTCATTGTGATTTCATTACGAAACGCATTCCGTTTCGAATAATCGCACACGGTTCAGCCCATTTCACCACGACGAATCAAATCATCGTCCTCTGACGCAACAATCCTCACTACAGATTCATTCGCTTCTCTTCTCATTCGTTGAAGAGATTAAAAACTCAGCCCTACCCTCCTCTCATCGCATCGGACATCCTCGCATCCTTGACATATTAGTCAAGGTAATAAAATCGTTCACGTTACCGTTTTGAATTTTCAACACACCACACCACCCGTTCGGTGATGTAAGTAAATTCAATAAAAGTTACGTTGTTACAATGCCACCCTTGTGGGACCCCATTGTCACAGTCAATCTCTGAGAGAGAGAGGGGAAGGTACAAGCAAGGTTCAAAACAACAGACACACAGCCACTTACATTGTCATCATAGTTTCCCTTCGTTTTCCTTCTTTTTTCTCATTTTCATTTTCACGTGATAATTTGGTGTTAAATTTCGATTTAAAAGGATTCCACTTCAGTCGGGCACACAGGCAGGGCAGATACTTCGGGATGCATCGTGTAATGAATGACATTACGCAATTAATAGGGGACTACACTTAACGTGTGTTAAGGGGTGTTGCCTCAAACATCCATTAGGGGTTGTCGAGTGTCCTTTACTCTCTCTGTGACTGCGTGTGTGTGTGTGTATGTGTGTGTGTGTCTAGTACGTGTCATTTGCAGCTTGTTGGACAGACAAACTGCTAAACGGTGGGACAATGTTTGAAAGGGACATGAAATTTTCCACCTTATTTAACGGTAATGCAATGATTAATGGGATTTTCATGGGTTTTCTTGTGTTTTTTGTCGAAAAATGGTGATATCCCGCGGAGAGGATAATGTTTTGGGTTAAGAATAACAAAGAGAGAGAGAGAGAGAGGATTTCAAGTGATCATTTGTTTGGTGCTGAGTAGCGGTTATTTTTTTGCGAGTGGAGGGTATATCGTTTAATGAATGAATGAGTGTTGGTGCACCAGATGAATACGATGATAACCTTCAAAAACTCAAAGAAAGCAAGTCGTTGATTCAAAAACCTTAAAAAACTCAAAGAAAGCAAGTCGTTGATTCAAAAACCTTACAAAACTCAAAGAAAGCAAGTCGTTGATTCACTGGTTCAAAACCTGAGCTCACTACGTACTCAAAAACTCAGAGAAAGCAAAAGACAACTGGTCCTTGATTTACTAGTTCAAATCCTGAGTTCTGAAGAAGATTGAAGCTCCGAATTTTGTCGAAAAATCTGTTTCGAGTTCAACACGGAGTCCCTACAAGCCACAGTTGAGAGAATTTCTGTAAAATCTCGTGTTAGACCTCACAAAAAAGTTTAGGCCTTCAAAAGAAACCCTCACGCACATCAACCCCTTACAAGAAGCAACCAAGAGAACAGTCAGACTCAGGACAAGGGTTTCTGGCGTCACATGAATCAAGCAAGAGAGACTGTCTTAACTCAGATTCAGGATTTCAGATGCCCCAGGACCTCAAGAAATCCAAATTTTCGAAAGAAGACCCTTCATTTCTTAGCTCTTTTCTTCTGAAAACGAGGTCTCTGTTTCTGGTCTCCAAGTATGACTGAGCTCAGAAAAATTTGGGACAGAAAATTTGTACAAAATCTGAAATTGAGGCCCAAGTCGAGTTTGAAATCAGCAAGAAATTCGAAACTAATCCTCCTTCAAACACTTGGTCAGAAACTGCACGACGGATTTTGTACAAAATCTGAACTAACATTTAAGTCGGGTTTGAATGAACAAGGCTCCGTTTCAAGGACCAAGCTATCGCGGATGCCAGAGCGCTTGCTTGACCTTAAAAAACTGCGCCATCCCTTCTTCAAGGACTCGTTAAGAACGCCTTTCGAGGCAACTGACGAACAAGCTGCTGCACATACTCGCCTGGGATTTGAAACCCCTCTAACCTAAGGCAGCACTTAATCAACTGCGCCATTCAATCGTCTGAAAGCACCCTAACACCATCTAGTTTCAAAAACCACCAGAGATCTGCACCAAACGGATGCTGTCTTCACTAAACGACATCTTTCACTTGATTAAACACGAGATTCCTTGGGATCAAAGGATTCAAAGGCGAATGAGATATCATCTCGCATCAAAACAATGCTGCCAAGTTATCTCTCAAAAGTATCCACTCCCCTTTTTGAACAAAAGAACTGCTTTCATGCACGATTTCCCCGAGGAACGTGCCAATACTCTTCGAGGAAAAGGTTTTCGAAAGTTTTTTTCCCCTCATTTCCTGTCCCTTATTGATTTAAATTTTGCAGAAAAATACTCCACAAACCCAATTCTTTCCGCACAATCACACGCGCTCACCACCTTCGTCACCATCATCTCCACAAGAGCCAGTCAATCGTGAGCGCATTTCGTCAACGAGTACAGGGAAACAAAGAAAAAAGAAAGGGGAGGCAAACTTTTGTAATTACATCCACGTGTAGACGGCTTTACACACTTGTCCTTGCTCCTCGCGACGTGAAGATGAAATTGACCCGTCTCTCAGTGAGAGGGGAGAGTGGATGCCAATTGAATTAATCAGAAGTAGCAAATTAATTTACCGCGTAATGCAAATATTTAGCGTTTCGCGGGGGGAAATGAATTTTAACGTTCGAAGGATACGAATGCTCGCGTTTTATGATTCAAACAATTACAGGGGTACCCAGCCAGGAGTTGGGAGATTTAGAGGGAGGGAGAGAGAGATATAGAAGGAGTGCAAGAGAAAGAGATATATAGAGAGAGAGGGACTGCGAGTGTGAGTGCAGCCACCAGAGGGAGTGCGAGTGCGAGTGTCGCAGCCACAGTGACTACGAGTGCGAGTGCCGCCGTCAGAAGGAGTGCGAGTGTCACCGACAGAGGGAGTGCGAGTGTTGCAGCCAAAGGGACTGCGAGTGTAAGTGTCGCCGCCAGAGGGAGTGCGAGTGCCGTGGCGTGAGGGAGTGCGAGTGCGAATGTCGCCGCCAGAGGGAGTGCGAGTGTTACGGCCAAGGGAACTGCGAGTGCGAGTGTCACCGCCAGAGGGAGTGCGAGTGTTGCAGCCAAAGGGACTCCGAGTGCGAGTGACACCGCCAGAGGGAGTGCGAGTACGACTGTTGCGGCCAAAGGGCCTGCGTGTGCGAATTTCGCCGCCAGAGGGAGTGCGAGTACGAGTGTCGCCCCCAGAGGGAGTTCGACTGCGAGTGTCGCGGCAATAAAACTCTCCCCCGTCCACTGTGCAGCCCTTTCGCAATCAGCATCTTGTCGTGGGTTTTTATGTCAAGTCTTGAAGTAGCTAAAAACCCCATAAAAAGAGCTACGAAACGACTGGAAAATTAAGTCACAAATGGAGGGTACTTCGAGACCGAGCCACAAGGACCCTGTGGGGCCGAGGGGAATTCGGTCGAGAATTAGTTGTTAGGCAGGCAGGCAGGCAGGCAGGCATCATTAACTACACGCTTTGCTGGCCCACATTCAAAGTGGATTCACATGTGTGCCCGGAGGGGGAGGATTGGGTAAATGGACACTAAGCAGTTTCATTTACGTCCACCCCCACACACCGCAGGACATCCCTGAGGAGGTGTGTGTCTCTGCCCAGCAGGACGGTGACTTTGTTTCGCACTTGACCCTTCCCCGGATTGCCGGTGTGGAGGACTCGTATTACCCATTAGAAGACTGTTTGGTTAACCTTTTATGCCCCCCCACCTCCTCCTGCAAGGATTGGCTATTTGTCGATGGGAAATAGTCCTCGATGCGATCCCATTTGAATTGACGAAAGAGCAGTGGTCGCCGCAGAAGTGGAACGTGTGCGAGTGATAGAAATCTGACATTTGGCTCTCTCGTGTGGAAGTGCTGGCGTATCGGAAATTAATGTGATTTCGAGGATGTCCTTAAGGATCTGTGAGAGAGAGTGTATGTAAATAGCTATCGCCTGAAGGAGTGTTACGTTTCCTGTTTAAAAAGCCATCCGATGAGGCTCCGCTCTGGTCTAATGTGAGACAGTGGGTGGGTGAGATAAAATCGGGTGGGGAACAACGGTTTTTATGACACAACAAGGCCTCAAGTGTGCGCCGGAATGTGACGATGTAACGACGGGCTTAATGGGATGATGATGATGGGCGCGCATGGTTGGGGGTGTGATTTAATAAAAAGATTTCAAGTAAACGGGCGTTCGAGAGATTGAATGTCTCGCATTAAATTCGCTTGAATTCACAAGGAGGCGTCGTCTTCTCTTCAAGGGATTTTCAGGAAAATTTGAATTTCCGAGACATCTGTGGGCTTATCTGAGGCTTAGGCTACGACTGTCCAAACGACCTTCACCCTGAGACGTGGCCTTTGGTCGTGAAAGGACGTTGCTCTCACTGTTGTGCTCATTTATCTGTCCTGTCTTGTGTGATCATGGGAAGCCGTCACTCTCGATGAACTTCAGTCCTCCTGCGGCTTCCACAACCACTGACAAGGCTTTCCTTTCCACATTCATCTCATCGAAAAGGTCATCCAGTCCTGTGCTGTCACAGAATTTGCTACGGCTTCGTGGCCCTCAATTATCGGGCGACAGTTAATTCGAGTGTATCCCCGGTCCCGTCAGAATCCCATTTGCAATCGATAATTAGTCCAAAACTCATCCAATTAAAATGAGCACACAGAGGTGCGGTGGATATGCGAAACCCTAATTACACATCGCCTACCCCGACTGCGGCGGAGAAGAAGGAAGCCTACCCCATCTGCATCGTGGCAACGTTGAATTAATTTCCTCGGTAATTGACATTTCCCGAGTCTCTCTCCCCCTCTCTCTCTCCACTAATCCAATGAAAGGATGCAGTTCCGTGCGGTAAGTTTGCAATTATTTTTGGTTACAAAGAAGGATCCCGAGAATAGACAGACAAGGGACCCCGGTTCGGCTCCAATCTCCTCCACGATGAAGGCTTCACCGGTCGGGATTATTTACATGAACCATCCTCCGTCCGTTGTCGTCGTTGGTTCTTCGAAATTAGATTCCCAGCCTCGAGGCATAATATGATTTGTGGAATTGAAAAGGAGGCAAAAAAAAGAACCTCGTGTTTCCTAGGAAACAAGGATGGGGGGATTTTGTGTTCGAAACGATCTGCATAAAGGTTCAGCTGGGCGGGATTGGGAAGGGGTTGGGATTTTATATTTAATTTGCGGTTGTGTTGGTCAAGGATACGAGGCTGTGTTGCTGTCTGACGGGCGGTAGTGGTAGCAGCAGCAGCAGGCACATGGATGTTTCAATTTATGTTCGTCTCGTAGTCTCTGGGCTGACATGCTTGTTGCGCTTCATCCTTTTGGGAGTATTAACGAAACAAGATTCACCCTGGGGGCTATATGCGAACATTTTCCGATGAAAATGAATGGAACGAGGACGAGATGGGATGTGGGAGGGTGGCTTGTGGGGGCCAACAATCAATGAAACTAATGAGGGAGATGTGAGAGCGTGTATTCCCGAAGGAGAATTTTATACGCAGTTGATTTTGCTGGGGATTTGTTTAAGGTTTTGTTTCTGGTGAGCAAGAAATATTTATGATCCACAAGAAATAATTATGTTCCACTAGAAATAATTTACGTTCCAAAAAAATTAAGGACGGAGAATACGGTTGTTCACATCTTAGCGCCTCATGAGAAGTACCGTTACATTCAAATAATCTTATGTTCCACTCAAGTGATACGTTCCACAAATATTTCTGAGATCACGACGCTAGCTTTGTCAAAATTTTAAGAAGATCTAGGTTCTGTAATCTCTGCTAAACAATATGGCTGAACAAAATCATGACATATTCACAAAGATTAGGTATTCTCGACTGTTGAATAACTTACGATCCACAAGCATTTATGAAGGACCTATGGGAGGTATGAGAATGAAATTCGGGAAAATTAAATATCGAGCTCAGATGATCATGAGGATGCATTCGAAATTTCAATGACATACACTTTTCGAGGTAAACTTAGGTTCCACAAAAAGTTCCACTTTTGCAAGATACCATCTTATGGCCAGAAGATGTCTTTCAACCCACCCTCGCTGCAGGAGAGCCTCATTTAAAGACCATTCTTCTGCTTACAGTCCACAAATACCGTCGCGATAACTAAAAATGCCTGCAATCTTCCACAAATTTCGACCCACAAACCAGTTATCATCAAATTTCCCTTCTTCTTCCCCAAGGCAGTGCTTGAAACGACCACAGACTTTTACAAAAATGATTTAAATCGAACCAAAAATCGTAGTCAAAAAGTTAAACACGCACTCAAACATCCGCAACTGTGAATACCTAGTCTTACTTGTTTTTTTTTTTTGGTTTGTGAACTGAGTAGTTAACTGAAATCCGTCACCATTAACGAATCACTGAGAGACAAAATGAGTGGCCTAGGCCCAGCCGCGTGCTGGCTAGCCCACAAACGACTCGAGTCCTGGTCCCGCATGGCCAAGGAGCGCGTCGGTGCTGTGCGTCGCATACCAGTTGATCGAACTGCCGAAGAGAATCCATCGACAACGCCACCCCCAATGACACCGTCATCGGCGTCATCAACGACCAGCGGCATCGGCGGCAGCGTGAGTGGCGGCAGCTACGACCTGTCAAACGATTCTTCTGTGGAGGTTCGAAAAGTTAAGGGAAACCTTTGCCCCACTACGTGGTAACTAACTTCTCCGTTTGGTCTCTTGTCGTTTCAGGAATGCAACGTTACCAGAGAAGCACAAGCCATCCAGCCATTAGCATCGGTTCCGGCCCACACAGTTAACACGGAGCTGCTCCGCGGCCCTTTGGAGGTCAGCCCAAGTCCATTGCACATGCATTTACAGCATCAGAGCAAATCGTTCCCACCGCGACTCCAGCGTACGCCATCCGTGTCCAGCCAGAGTAGTATAGATAGCGCACCCTCAAGACAATCGGTAAGTCGAACCCCCTCTCCCGGATGCGTCCGTCTCCGGCAGCAGATTTGACTCAGTCTTGGTGTGCTTGTAGGGACATCGTGGTTCTTCTCCACAGATACGGACGTTCGGACCAGATGGACGCAGCTCATTGCCAACGGAACATGGACTACCACCGCACGTGAGCGCACTTAGACCCGCACTTTTTCGTTTAGATTTTGAGAAATTTGTTGTTTCTGTTGCAGATTTCCCGCTCGCCAAGTCCAATGCGCACAATCAGCCTAGACGCCCGCTGCTGCTCCCCAGCAGCCTCGACCGATCTCAGTGACATTCGAACCCCATCACCGTCGCAGAGTAGCCTGGCATCGATTGCTGGCGGCAGTGCAAGCAGCATTTGCTTGCAGAGTCCAAAGGTAGGTCGTTGTCTATCGCCACTTTTGATACCACCTCGATCTCAGCCAGGAGGAGTTGAACCGGGATGTGGACCCGCCTCACCACTGGGCGCTCTACAGCCCGACTTGTACACCCGACAAGATGGACCGATCTACTTGACTGCCCCAGAATCTAGCCCAGCACTGGGACGTCTGCACTTGAGGGTGAAGTACGACTATCATTTGTTCGATCTGACCGTTCATTTGATTGAGGGTGAGTGCTCTGTGCAGGGGATGGGGGATGTTTTGGAACTCATGGACTTTGTATTTGCAGCTCACAACCTTTGCCCAATCGAGGAGGGAGGATTCCGTGATCCCTACGTCAGGCTGATGCTGGTGCCAGGCGTCGACGAGCGTAAGCGACAGACTCACATTCACCGTGGCGAATCGAACCCGTACTTCGACCAGCACTTCAAGTTCCCCGTCTCCAGGGACCAGTTGCAGGGAAAGGAGCTGATCCTGCAGGTCCTCGACTACGACCGCTACTCGCACAACGACATCATCGGCGAGGTCAGGGTCATGATCGATGAGCTGGACCTGTCTAAGTCTGTTGAGGTGAGTTGAGTTTGGAATTGGGGAGGGGTGCTTCGGAAGATGTGGCCAGGAGATGAAGCCAATCCTCTTTTCGAGTGACTGACGCTTCAGAGGCTATGGCCAGGAGATGAAGCCTATCCCATTTTCAAGTGACTGATGCTTCAGAGGCTGTGGCCGGAAGATGAAGCCAATCTCCTCTTGGCTTCCGCTTGGAGATGAAGCCACTCCCATTTTCAAGCCGTCAAGTGACTGGCTGTCTTCTGGAGATGAAGCCACTCAAAAACCCCCTTGATTTTCTTGCAGATTTGGGGAGACCTCCTCCGAATCAAGAAGCCCCCAGAGGACCGACCAGAGTTGCTGCTCTCCCTGAACTACTTGCCCCAAGCCGAGCGCTTAACCGTTGTCATCATGAAGGCGAAAAATCTCGACAGCATGCAGGAGCCCTACGTCAAGGTGAGTGTGTGTGGCAAGTAAACCAGCCCCCATCAGTCGCCTAATGCACTTGTGTTCCCTCTCTCCCCCCACACACAGCTCTACTTGATCCAGAACGGAAAGCGGGTTAAGAAGAAGAAGACCAGCAGCGGCAAGTCGGATGATCCTTCAAATCCCATTTGGAACGAAGCGTTCACATTCAATTTGCCGTCATCAGGCATGCCAACTGCGGCTCTCGAGGTGAGTTGTGTTTCTGTTGTCTCCCCCAAAGCCCACATTCCCCACATGGACATGTGCCTCATCTCTGTATCTCTCTCTGTCTGTCTCTTGCACTCTTTTGCAGCTGTACGTTGTAACCACCGGCGGGGAGGCAAACGCAATCGGAAGCTGCGGCATCGGACCACAGGAGAACGGTCCTGGACGTCAGCACTGGCACGATATGATACACAACGCGCGCAAGCCGACCGCAATGTGGCATTATCTGAGATAAGGATAAACCGTTTTAACAGTCAACCAACACACACACACACACACACACACACAGACACACACCCTCAGTCGAATGCTGGAGAGTCGAATGCTTCTCACGGGACGTCTCGAAGCGCGCTGGCCTCTTTCTCTGTCTTAAGTGGCAGCAAACTTTCTTTGCGATGTCAACACAAGAGCTACTCCTTGTGATCCTTTATTCCTTCAGCTTCAGCATCCGTTTCTCATTTTTTCTTTCTTTGATGGATTTTTTAATACGCGCCGCGTTGATTGTGCGCCCCTTTGCCGGAGAGAGCATCAATCATGCGACACACCCCTTTCGCTGCCGACCTAATCCTTTCGAGTTGACAAATTCATTAGAGGCGCACAAAAAAGGACATTGTACGCGGTGAACGTTAAGTGGCCTGGGTTATGAATTCGAGTGGTGCACTCATCGAGTGATTGTTGGTCCTCGTTCGGGTTCGAGGAATCAATCTTGTGGTTGACATTTGACTGGGAAGAGAATTGAACGACGGAGATGGTGGGGTTCGAGGGAGATTTCGTGACACGAAAAGTGGTCCAGGAAGGAGTTCATTGTGTGGACACTCTCGGGAAATGAAGAGGAAAACAAATACTCTAAGGCTGAGGTCACGCAATGAGCGACGAGCAATTGAGCGACGCGCGATAGAGCCACGCAAAAAATTAAAACACAGAATCGTGTGGTTGTGGCCACGTAAGCGATTCGCGATTTTTTTAAGCGACAGAGCGACACTTGACGATGACATTTTCGCAACTAATCGCTCAGCGATGACGCTCAGTAAATGGTCATTCAACGCTTAGACTCGTCGCTCTATTGTTCCTCGCTCAATCTCTCGTCGCTCTAGCGCTCGTCGCTCCAGCCCTCGTCGCTCCAGCCCTCGTCGCTCTATCGCTCGTCGCTCAACTGCTCGTCGCTCTATCACTCATCACTCTATCGCTCTTCGCTCTATCGCTCGTCGCTCTATCGCTCGTCACACAATCTCTCGTCGCTCTATTGCGTGGCCGCAGCCTTATGGAACTCAATTTAATTTTGGTCAAGGAAGAGGCTGGAGGCACAAGGACTTCAACCGATAGGTGCTCTGTTTCTTGTATTTCTAGTCATCCTCTCGTCATTTTACGGCCGCAGGACGGGTGCCCTTGCGACTAGTGTCGCGGCTCACTTAGACCAACAGTTTGGGTCCATTGTGCCATGCAGGATCTAGTCTCCTGTCAAATATGACACAGAGCATGTAATGCCAAGTCGCGACGCAGGATCTAGTCTCCTTCCAAATGTGACACAGTGCATGTGATGCTACTCCCCTTACCTTCTATTTCACGCGCTTTTGATCCACGTCCCCTTTTCCATTTCAAAGCGGAGATCAGACTTCATGTGATCCCCACGCAGGATCTAGTCTCTTTCCAAATGTCACACAGGCCATGTGATGCCACGCCCCCTTTCTTCCATTTCACGCCCTTCTGATCCACGCCCCTTTTCCGTTATAAATCAGAGGTCAAACTACTGATCCACGCCCCCTTTTCCACTTCAAAGCAGAGCAGAGACAACTCACAGATTTCAAAGCAGAGATCAGACAACCCACAGATTTCGGTTCAACTAAGAAAAAGTCTCCAAAAAATAGTTCAGATCCCAACCATCGCATTCATCGTGTTCATTCTACACCGCGGGAACGACTGGTTTGTGATTCGGATAAAAAACCTGATATTTGATCAGGTAAGTGTAGCAAAATGAAAGGGAATTTCTTGTGAGATTCGAAACTGTTCGAAAAATCGTTGAAAAGCAGTCCAATCAGACAGGAGGAGAGAAATGAAGGAAGGATCTAGGATAAGGATAAGGAAGGATCTAGGATTTTTTTGAGGCAAGGATACCAAGGATTGTTAAGAATTTTGAACAGTCGTTGAATTTCATGCAAGGCGATGCTGTTTTGGTACAGTTGAATTAATAGAGTAAGGCTCGCTCTTTACATGGGCAGCGGCATCTGTTTTCTCATCCATTGCCCTCCCCTTTCTGGTCACGATTGAACAGTTGACGAAGAATGGAATGCAATGCTGTGTTGTCATAGGTTTTTGGCACAGCTGGCTTATTCGACTGAGTGTCACGTTTTGCATGGGCAAAGACATCTGTTTTTTTCATCCATTCGCCTGCTCTTCTCCTTCTGGTTATGATCGAATAGTTGACGAAGAATGTTGCTTGCGATGGAACTTAGAATCAGAATCTGAGGATAAGACAAAGAAGCTTCTGGCGTTGGACCCAAACTCGATCCGTGAGCTCGTCGGAGTGATCACAGGACATTCCTCCCTCAGAGCAATGCTCCGAAAATGGAATGAGGAATCCAGTGATCTCTGCAGGAGGTGCGGCGATGAAGAAGAGACCGAGACGATACAACATCTGCTTTGCCACTGTCCAGCTCGACAGAATCGGAGCCTAGTCCCACTGGGCCATAGATTCTTCACAGAGACACAAGATCTCCAAAAAATCCTAAAGAACACGGGGTGGTTTCAGTTACAGGATAGGTTTTAAGTTTGTGTACCCCACAAAAGAAGGCATTCACAACGGGCCCTATGGCCTCCGAGTGGAAGCGATGTTTTTCTTTTTCAACATCACACTCCCCTTCCTAACTTAACCTAACCTAGAGTCTGAGGATGGACAACGTCCTGAGAGAGACGAGTACACTATGTGCTTGTTGAGAATGGCTTCTTTCTTTCAGTAAACTCTAGTCGTCCTACTGGCACAGGAGTTCTGCCTAGAGCAAGACAGAAGCTTTAGTAATAGTCGTTTAGACAGATCATAGAAGCCGCGATTGGACCTTGAGTCCAAGGTTCATTCAGTCCAACCGCCACCAAAAAGTTAGTTTAAGTTTTCAGTCTCAAGGACTCAAGGTTGCATCTGTCAGTACGTTGAAAATTGTTGGGCACGGACCTAGTTTTGCATCTTCTTGGTCTTGCCTTAACCTCTTCTTCTTGTGTCGCTACAGTCCGAGGTGGACCTGGGCCTCAAGATCATGTCTTTTGTGATGATATCTGGCTTTGATATCTGTCTGCTGCAGGGTGGTCACAAGAAGAAGTGAAGAAGTCACAAGCTAAAGCACGTGCTTGCTGAAAGTTCATGGCAGTTTCCTTGGGTTCGTTAAGTTTCGTTAGGAAAGTCTGAGCATTTTATTGGAGGGTGAATTACTGGTTTTTGAAACATGCCATTGAAGGACCATCTCCGATGTTTTCAAAGATGTTATGGAAATCAAAATTAGCAGATGAAGTAAAACAGGAAACCCTAGAATTCAAAGAAGTCACCAAAAGAAATAGAGAAAGTAGTGAATTTAGTGAATTTTAATCGTTCTCTAGTCAGCTGTGAATAGCTGCCAGACAAATCTAACTCTGTCCTCCGCCAAACCCCTTCTAGCATTCGACATAAAATCCTCAAATCACTCCACAAAATACCAGCCAACAAAATACTGTAAACAAAACCCACCAACAAAACCAAATTTTCAAAAAAAAACTTAACGAAAAAACGAAGAAAAAAAATACCAAATATTTTTCTAAAAACACATTTTGGATACAAAAAACAAATCAAATTCTTATGAAAAGCAAAGAAACAAAAAAATCAACCAAAAAGACGCATAAACAAGAAAAAAAAGATTTAAGTATATTTAGTGAATTTTTTTAGGAATTTAGATTTGTATAGGAATTTCCGTTTTTGTTATACAATTTTCATTTAAAAGAACAACTATACTAACTAACTACTTAAAACGAATTTTTCAATGCCTACAAAAATGAGAAAAAGGAGAAGAGGATGAAACTATTTATTTCCCAATTTAGTTCTCTATACAAACTAAATAAATTAAAAAATAAGCAAAAAATGGAAAATATAAATACGATATGTGTGTAATTTATTTTGCATGGTAAAACTTAGAGTTACTTTGATATGCATATGTACTAAAACTTGACACTTGACTATTCCTACTTTTGTAACTATTCTACGCTCTCTCTCTCTCTTTCTGTCTCTCCTTCACTTTAGGTCATGGTTGGGAAGAGAGGTGGGAGAATTTAACACAAATTTTGCAAAGAATAAATGTAAATAGAGGTCGAGGAGTATGAGAATGTGCTTGTTTAGGGAGATTGATTGAAATAACAGAGATTTTACATTTGCTCAAGAGAAAATTAAACAAAAAAATAGTTAAAATATTTATAAAATATAAGGTTTCAGGCAAAACAAATAAAATACATCCACTCCAAAAAAAGAAACAAAACAACCTCTGTTCCTACAGACACACACTCCACATCAGTCAGGCAGAGAATCTATGAGAACACACACAAACCACTTCAGAGATTTAAATTTAAATATAAAAATTTAACAAAAACTTAAGAAAAAAAATATATAACGCTTCAATAAGTACTGTGCTAAATATTTAAAATGAGAAAAACAACAGTGTCTATGTGTACTAAAACCTATTTTATCAAAAGAAAAAAAAACACAAAATTAAATTTACATATATATATATTATATATTAAAAATTTATACATGTCTATGATATCTACTAAGTAATTAAATATGAAAACAAACCAAAAAAAAATATCTCTTACTGTCCAAAAACAGAAAATCAAAGGATTAAACATTTTTTCAAGTCGCTTTCATTCAGTGCTACAAGCAAAGCAACACTTGTCCACAGAAACAGTAACTAAACCCTATTTTTAACAAAATATTATATATATACACATATTTATACTTGTATCTGTATTTGTGGAAATTTAGAATCCACAACGTTCTCTCTTAAGTCACTTAACCACCCCAGAAAATGGAAACAAAAAAACTTGTACCTAAAGAGACAACAAAACCTAAAAAAAAAACGAAACTTGTTAACTTATGCGACAAATTGAGGGAAAAAACTAAAAAAAAAATGTTGCTCTAAAAAAACCACACAAACAGCAAAACACAATAAAAAAAATTAAGTAAAACCAAAAAACCCATATATGATAGATTGTAAAACAAATTTATAAAAAAAAACAAGAGAAAAATGTTATTAACTATAGAAAATATATTATATATTGTACTTCAACCGAACGATGGGATTCCTTTGGAGCATTTATTATAAATTAATTGTTAAAGCAGAACAAAAAGAGACAGATATATATATGTATACATGGAGGAAGAGAGAATCGATGTATTTAAATGAACAAAATGAGGTCGGAGAAGTCAGATAATATTTTTAAAGATTAAAGAGAAAATTAATGAGGTACACTGCAGAGATGTAGCATCAAGTTAGGACAAAACAAAAATGTTATTATTAATCATTAATGAACAGAATTATGCATTGTACACATCAAGATCACAAACATCTAAATATAAATATAAATAAATAAATAAAAATAATAAAAACAGAATAAAAATAAAAAAAAGAATGGCGGGGGGTTTTTTTGTTCAAAAAAGTAGATTCCATCGTGCTCTGTTGGGTTCATGAATGGAAGAACGCTCCTATTTAAACTGATGGCTGCTTGACGTAGTCTATTCATCGCGAAATGGCTTCACTCAGGATCTTTGTGCGGACAAACTTTTTCACTGACGGCTAGCAGCATGACCCTCTTCGATCTGCACTCAGGTTTTTGAGATTTATCCATCTCTCGGAATCACCCGTGACAGACTTGATTTTGTGGAGACGCCTCCTATTCCTCACAGCACGTCAGACGCCTCCAAAAGATCTGTACGATCACTTGCCAGCCTTGATCGAGACACACGATCCCTTCATCCATGTAAGAACACGACTATTTCAACTGGTGGCTGCTTGACGTCGTCTATTCCTCGTGAAACGGCTCCAATCAGGCTCTTTGTGCGAACAAACTTTTGTACTGACAGCTCATAGATCGATCCTCTTCGATCTCTACCCGGATTTTTGCGATTTCTCCGCCTCTCAAAATCAACAAAGACAGGCTTGAATTTGTGGAGAACCTCCCTATTCCCCACAGCACGTCAGACGCCTCCAAAAGATCTGCACGATCACTTGGCACCCTCGATCGAAACACGCGATCGCTTGATCTATTCAACTGCGTGTACACAAGCGTTCATCAGCCATGAATGACTCGAATTTGTGGAGAACGTCCCTATTCCCCACAGGAGGACAGATGCTTCCAAAAGGTCTGCACGATCACTTGGTACCCTCGATCGAAACAGAACACCCCCACAAAATCTCTCCATTCCCTACAGCGCGTCAGATGCTTCCAAAAGGTCTGCACGATCACTTGCCTTGATCGAGACAGAGGATCTACTGATCTGCTGATCCATTCGGCATGCGCAAGCGTCCACTCCACGAAATCTCCCTATTCCCCACGGCAACACAGATGCCTCCAAAAGGATCACTCACCACCTTTAATCGCAGCACACGATCCGCTGATCCATTCGACTTCGGAAACGCAAGCGTCCACTCTACAAAATCTCCCTATTCCTCAAAGCGCGTCAGACGCCTCCAATAGGAATGCACGATCACTCACTACCGTTGATCGTAGCACACGATACCCTGATCCATACGTCTTTGCATACGTAAGGGTACACCGTTCACAGTCTCATCTAGTTCTCAAAGTCTTCAAAGACAGCCTTCAACACAACCTCCTTAAATGTCCTCCTTCCTTCGTTAAGCCACTTTGACTACCTTCCTCACAAATTCGTCCGCCTTCTTGCACCACACACTGTTCCATGCGAATTTCCCCACAAATTCCTTTCGCACAGCTGCAAAAAGCTTGCATTTAATCGTCGCTAGTCAGCTGTAAATAGCCGCCAGACAAATCCAACTCTGTCCTCCGCGGTGACATTGAAAGAGCAAAGTCTCACGCGATGACTAGGCGCCAAGTGTCGCTCATGTCCCCGGCAAGATGACATGTCTACTCTCCTTCTGACGCACTGAACCAAAAATTTCCCCAAATAACTGACCGTAAACAACTCAACAGTATGTCACATCATTTTTTGGCCAAATTCCATCGGCACAATGAGATCACTCGCGAAGACATTCCTGACCCAGTGACGAGCAACGAGCAACGGGCCACTACTCAATTAAGCCGTCATCCGGAAGCGGTCAACGAAGATGCCGAACGAACAGATGGAACCGATTTCGCCTGCACTCACTTCTGATGGATTTATTCGAAACGCAGTGAGTGATCTGTTCGCGAGATCACTTTACGATCGGCGATGATTGCGTGCATGTGTGGAGCATAAAATCGGACTGATGCATGAAATGAAAGCGCGATTTGAAGTGGAATTTGATGTGGATCTCCAAGAGATGATCATGCCTAACTGCTGCATGCGATCTCCAAGAGATGTGAAAGAATCTCAGTTCGTCTGGTCAAGCATGGGGGCATTCACCCCGCTTCCTAGGGTCACCTGCCAGACAGAGTCCCCACTTCAATTCGTTGTCCCCACCATCTGTGTGCTTCCATCAATCCGTGCGCACACACAGAGCCACCCACCACCCCCTCAGTGAAGGCCGCCTGCCTGCAATCTCTCAACACGAACACGGATCCCTTTGATTTTTCCACTTAATAACCGTCTCGTATCCACTTCCTCCTCAATCGTTCATAATTGCAATCCTTTGGCGTTTAAATAAACTCCGACCCGCCTCCAGTTCAAGGCCCGCAAACGACCTCTCATCAAACAGCGCGGCGGTGGTGGTGGTGGTTGCTTCGTCTTCTGCATCAACTCCTCACTGGTGGCGGCGCATATGAAAATTCACATCACACATCATCGCGTCCGGAACCGCGACTGAACAATGCGCCAATGGACACGTTCAGGACAATGATACGTGTTTGTCGTCTCCAGGTCAAGTGTTTCCCGGAGTTCAGTTTTCCATCATAAATAATAAATCGACGGGGCGAGGCGGGTCGGTGTGACGGTGTGACGAGTGCCAGGACGACAGGAAAGGATACACACAACACATGCATGGAGTGGAGGGGTCTGTTCATTCAACTGAGGATGCACGGCGGATTGGGACTTGTGGATCGGATGTGATAAGCCAACGTTCTGCTTTGACGATGAGACGCGCGCTGGATGAGTGAACTGGATTGGAAAATAGCCGACAGAGGAACAATGACGATGATGAGTGGCAGAGTTCTGTGCGTCGATGGGGGGTATGAGGGGGTTGGTGTTTGATGTGCTGAAACTGAAGCAGAAGCAGCAGCAGCCTTGGGATATCGTCGAGTGAAGTGGAGGAATTTATTTTCCAGACTCTTGTCGGAGGGGAACATCTAACGCCATTTATCGGCGGTGTCAATTCTTGCTGTTGTTGTGGCGACGGTTCTTGAGAACGCAACTAACGAGTGTCTCAAGTTTGTCGGCAGTGAAGGGGTCGAGGCTGACTCTGGCAGGCTGAGAGACAAGTGGAACTTGGTTTCATGATTCTGACAGACGGAAGCTGGACTATTTCGAAGAGGACTGTGTTGTGCGAGGGATAAAGAAGTTAGTGATTCTTGCCAAGGAATCTAGGATCACAGGCCTTCTGTCTTCACTTTAAAGCCCTCAACGTCCCTGAAGGTAAACCTACACCAAGCGGACGTTTTCATCAATTTCTATATCCTCACTTGACTCTCTTCCAAGAAAAGTACAGGTCCATTCACCCCACCCTGAAGCACTCCATTCAATCTCCCTCATCACAATCTGTCAAGAGGAATTTGAGCTGGAAATTGCTCCGAACAGGACTGTGTTGAGCGAGGAATAAAGAAGTCTGTAACGAAAATTGTGAAAAAAGGGCTTCGAAGCTTGAGGACGTTAAAAACAGCTCCATTGAGTCAAATGTTGTCTTTTTTTCGGGCGGTTGAGTGTCCCAGGACCTCTAACTCCACTCTACACCATAAGCGCCTCTGAATTTAACCCTGGAACTAGACGAGGTTTTCATCAACTTCCTATGCAGTCACTTACACGAAATGTAAGTTACACCCCAAAACGAGCGCCCTTTGAGCCACAAATTATCTTTCTTTCAGACAATTGGACGTTTTAGGACCAACTCCAACGCCATTAGACCTAAACGACGTTTCAATCAACTCTCTGTGCCCTCACAAGGTTCCCTTACAAAAAAAGTACAGGCCCATTCACCCAACCATGAAGCACTCCATTCAATCTCCCTCACAACATCGTGATTTCGCGATTCTGTCAAGTGGAATCTGGGCTAGGACCCGCTCCGAAAAGGACTGTGTAGAGCGAGGGATAACCAAGTCTTATATGATGATTTTGGAAAAGTTGAGGAATTGGGGATGAGGACGGCTTCGAAGCTTGAGGACGTTAAACAAAGCTCCCTTAAGTCACATTTTATCTTTCTTTCAGACGAGTGGATGTCTTAGGACCTCTTTTTTCAATCTAAAGCCATCAGCGTCTCTGAAGCTAAACCTAAAAAACGACTTCTCACATGGTTCCCTTCCAAGAAAAGTACAGATCCACTCGCCTAACCCTGAAGAACTCCATTGAATCTCCCTCATCAAATCGCGATTTCGGATTTCTGTCAAGCGAAAACTGGGCTAGAAATCACTCCGCAGAGGACTGTGTAGAGCGAGGAATAAAGAAGTGATTGTTATCAAGGAATCTAGAATGAGGACTGCTTTCAAGCGTAAGGACGTCAAACAGACCTCCCTTGGGTCACATATTATCTTTCTTTCAATCGATTTCTCGCTCTTAACCTAGACCTAAACGACTTCCCCATCATCATCTATCCCTTCCAAGAAAAGAACAGGTCCATTCAGCCAACCCTGAAGCACTCCATTGAATCTTCCTCCAAACACCCAAAAAAGACCATATCCTTTGAAAAAGGGTTAAGAGACTTTCTCCACCACGCGCTGCAACCCCTAAAATCGATCGTCCATCCCTTCAGATCAACCGCCAAAGTTGGCCTCGTTAGAGAGCGCCTAATGAGCGCTCCATCTTTTTGATCGTTCCAAGGACCTGCATCTCTTCTGACTCCATCCCATTACCAAGCGCACACACAAATCCATACGGCGTTCTGTTCCCCGCTCAAAGCAGGAGTTAATGACACCCCAAAGGAGTTGCTGTACTTCACGGCACAGGGGGGTATGCGGCACAGGGGGGTACGCGGCACAAGGGTTGGTGGCGGCACAGAAGGGTACGCGGCACCTGGAGGTTTGTGGCGGCACATCCCTCCGTCGGGACATTACACACCTCTCATGACACACATGCCGATGCCAAACGACACAAGCGACACAAGCCCCCGTCGTCGTCGTCGTCGTCGTCGTCGTCGTTGTCGGTTCGCATAATTAAAGAGGAGGGAAATCCTACCCCGCCGACAAAGAGCACCTATCAAGGTAAGCGAGCATTCCTTTCGTGATTTATCCCCCCAACAGTGACATGCGAGAAATTAGCCCCCAAACTTTTGATGTGATTAATTCAAACCACTAACGGAAACAAGAGGAGTGCCACCTTCCAGTCTCCATGTCACCGAATTCAAAGGAATCATCATCACATCACCATATCATCACAATATTTCACACTAATTCCTTTCCACTTAAGATACACAAACACGGTCGTCGCCCCACTTCACGGGCGCAGGCGAAGGACTCAAAAGAAACGCGGAAAACGGGTTGAATAGACATAATGCTCTCCTAAGGATCCCATCATGACGTCACAGAGAACAAAACAAACAACAACATCAAAGGCCACCAAACTACCAAAGAGACACACCGAAGGAGGGAGGAAAACAGAAAAAAAAGAGAAAAAAATAGAAGCACCCAACATGTGACATCCACATCTCCACCAGCAGCAGCAGCAGCAGCAGTGACAGGCGTGGTGGACGTGGAGGTGGTGGAATGCCGAGGAGATCGAGCGAGGAGACGACCGACGATGAACACCGAAGAGGAGAAAGAAGAAACCGACCAAAACACAGAAAACACCGAACCCGAATCCCAAACGACCAAGACGACAGGCAACGACAACGACAACGACAACGAATGCGACGAAGGCAAGAACGACAACGATGAGGGGTCTCTCTCAAACGCGACAGACTTCTCCCTCCCAGTTTTCGATTGATAGCGCTAGTGACTGCTCGTTGGCGTGCTGGTGCCTTTCAGAATTCACTTTCCGTCGGAACAAACGAGTGTTTTTGAGTTTGAGGCTCTCGAACGAGCATTGTACGCTATCGCGCCGGTAAACGAGTCGCTGTCATCGTCGTCAGTTTTTCACTCGCAATCCACAGCGCACATCGGTGAATGAGTGCGTCGCCGATAGTGGGTGCGTGAGCGCTTGTGTGTGTGTGTGTGTGCGACCGTGTGTGAGTTTTGTTGTTATCCTTTTTCGGGGACATTCACTGACTTACGAGCGAATTCCGAACCGGAAGCGAAAGGTCGCGATTTGGGTCTGTGGTGGATCTCGAGTGTGGAACGCGTGTTGTTTGTTGTACCGTACTTCCTTTGACTGTTGTACGCGCGAGCGTACCGCTCTTGCGGTACTTCTGTGTCTGCAGGTGGATGCCATCCACTTGGATAGTTTTAATTGTTTTCCCAACCGATTGCTGCCATCTGGTCTGGTCTGGTCGGGTGTGTACGGGTAGACACTCTCATTGATCCCGCGCGCACCGGCAGCGGTGGGCCCAGAGGAAGAGTTAATTTGTCTTCCCTTTGATGTCTATTTCTGGCTCCAATTGAACGAGATTTTATTGTTCCTCCGAAGGAGTACTCTCTCGTCTCTAATTGAATTGGTGGCAGCGGCGGCGGAATCTCGGAATCTCTGTGCGGTCGGCTGTTTTGTTTTGATTGAGAAATCACAGGTTGTTCCATCACACAACAGCGCCCCCAGCTTCCCCCCACCCCCCGCGCGAGTGTGTGTGTGCTGAACTGCGTTGCGATTATGACACATTTTCGTTTCGAGGGTACATTTGAATTTCATAATTCCCCCGCGTCTCTCGGAAGCGTCTTGTGGATGCAGTGTGTGTGCTCAACTCCACCCTCTCTCTCTCTGAAATGAAGATATTAATTAAAATCGTTGCCTGAGAGCTCATGCTGGTGTCTGGTGTTGTTGCCGTCAATCGTCGTCGTCGTTGTCGTTGCCGTTGTCATTGTCAAGACTCCGACTCTCGAGCGTATTGTACATCCACTCGTTTCAACGCTGATTTAAGTGCCATAACAATTAACTGTAATAAAAATTAATTAACCGATGTGACTGTGTGACGGATCCATCTCTCCGACCATCGCACACAGATGATTCGTTAATTTTTGTGAATAAAGTGAATTAATTTGGCTTAAGTTCGTTTCACTTCCACTCTTGCTATCGCGTCGTCGTCGTCGTCGTCGTCATCAGAAGAGAACAATCGACATGAAGTCGTCCTTGCGGTGGATCACGCTGACCGTTGTGATCGTCGGGCTCTGTTCCAGGCGGGTGCTGTCCTCGTCGGAGGAGGACGAGGAGGACTATCGCAGTGACAACTCATCGCCACCGGATAGTGTGGCCGGAACCAATGGTGCACAGACTGGTGAGTACCGATAGGGAGTGACCCAAGTGAACGCATGTAAGTTGCCGTCCACGTCTTATCGGGCGGAAAGAGCCGCATTTTTCTGCCAACACTCACTCCGCACTCCGGTTGGAGTTTTACAAATCGGGGGTGCTGGAGGTTATCGCTGCTGAGTGAGTGGCTCTGTGATTTATTGAGTGCTCGTGTAATGGTTTGATAACATCCCTGGGGTCAGTCTCAGATCTAGTTGATTCGGACACGGGAGAGACTTCAAAAGCGAATACCGTTCCCCCATATCTCTTGAGGTTAGGACCGTGGGTATGGACGTCATGACGAAATTTCTGAATCTATTTCTGAAGAGTAGAAGTCACGGAATAAAATAATCTAGAGAGTCTTATCGCGGCTGATAGGCCTTGAGAGTGTTTTTTTTTTCGTTTCGTGGGAGTTTCCGATTAAGGCACTTGTTCAAGTGGCCAGATTAGACGACGTTTTTATGGAAATGTTATGCTTTCTGTGCGGGTTTTTGATGTTTCTAAAACAGAGCTGACATCACACATCATCGGGCGAGTGTTTTTATTCAGAATCAAAGGAATTTTGACAGGGTCCAGCAGTAAATCAAATCAGACTGTGACTCAAAGTCACGAGGGTCTTTTTTTTGGGAAGTTTTTGATCTGAAGACAGAGTTCGTCATTCGGGCGATATCAGGCCTGGTTCAGCAAGACTCCGTAGAGAATATTTGTCAAAGGAGGAGACCCCTTAGGAGGGTCTCGATCCTTCTGAAGACGTCTTTCTTCAACGACTCGTAGAACTTGGTGGTGAATTCTTCAGTCTTGAGCGCGTTCGCGAGGAGGTTCCTCTTGATCTCATCTGATGTGTCGTCCTTAACCAAGTCCAGCGACTCGATGACTCCCGAAACAGACCTGGCCTAAGAAATCTGTTGCGCCTTCGGGTTGTTGAGTGAGCTGCTGCTGCTCCGCATGTGCCGCCGGCTCTGACAGGGTGTGGCAGAGACGCCTGTTGCCTGACGTTCCCGAACGCCTGAGCGATGACGTCTTTATTGGGACTTTGTTTGGCTCGTGGGGCTCTGTGATTCACGTAGCTGCACAATGGACGTCACTTGGTCTAGGTCCGCCTACACTTTTGCTATAATCTTCCTATAATTTTCGACTTTCAGGGCATTTAACTGCGGAACAAATGTGTCTTTAGTTTCTACTAGAATAACTGAGGGTACCATCTCTTCTGTGATCCACTTGGACTAATCTTCCAATGGTTTTCCTATAATCTTACTCCCAGTCTCTGTGGGCAACAGTTACTATAATTTTCCTACAATCTTCTACTCTCAAGGCACCGAATTACCAAACAAACGTGTCTTTGGTTTCTTCTAGAGTGAATGAGTGCATCATCTCTTCTGTGATCCACTTGCCCTAATCTTGCTATAATTTTCCTATAATCTTCCCATAATTTTCTCCATTTAAGGCATCAAATTACCAAACAAATTTGCCTTTAGATTCTACTATGGAGTCTTGTGTGATCCGCTTGGTCTAGGTGCAACCACACTTTATGGGTGACAGTTGCTATAATCTTCCCATAATTTTCTATTTTCAAGGCACCAGCTGCCAAACGAATTTGTATTAAGATTCTGCTAAAGTGAATGAGCTTGGAATGAGTGCGTCCAGCGTTGGTGGATAACAATCACTATGATCTTTCAATGATAATCTTCCTATGATCTTCCTATAATTTTCTATAATTTTTTTATAGTTTTCCTATAATCTTTCAATGATATTCATATAATCTTCCTATAATTTCCCTATAATCTTCACAAATTTTTCCTATAATCTTCCTATAATTTTTCTATAATCGTCTACTTTCAAAATAAAACCTTATTCAAGCGGTCTGCCCTGGTGATTCAGCCTCGTTTCTCAAGACAATCTCAACCACAATTTGCCATAAATCTGAATCACACAAAATTTCCCCCGTCAGTGTTATCGAAAACTACCGCTTTTCTCATCTCCATTAACCTTTAACTTCAAATTCTCTTCAAGCTTGTCCAGAGCTTCTTTGTCCTGCAACAGGAAGAGCCACAATCGAACAAGAGCCTTAAACAGTCTGCACACATACTCTAGCATTCACTCGCAACCCATCCGCCGCCTGCTACGATTGTTTTCCGTGGGATTTCCCCGACCC
This sequence comes from Myathropa florea, assembly GCA_930367185.1. Taxonomy (NCBI): domain Eukaryota; kingdom Metazoa; phylum Arthropoda; class Insecta; order Diptera; family Syrphidae; genus Myathropa; species Myathropa florea. The sequence goes on along the minus strand of OV884005.1, from coordinate 41,522,043 downwards.
AGTTCCGAAGCTAGTAAATCTCTTCGTGTTGCCTCAACCAACAAGGCAATCCTTTACATCTAAAGACAATGTTCCCCCCTTCCTCAAAAATTCTACTACCGCATGATGAATAGTCACATTTAAGGGCTCATCCCTCATGCGTCACCGCGAGACCACAGAACACCTTTGACACCTCATTTCTCATTTCACGACCCATCAAATCGCGTCCTCACGGGAGAACTGCCTTTTGAGTGCGCCATCAAGAAGTTCTTAAAACAAACAAAAAAATGCCATCAAAGGTGACCACCTGAAGTGTGTAAAGTCCACGCCAAGGCCTAGCGATTAATTAATCCAAAATAAAACCCACCCCCGACCCCGCGCCCGCTCCCGCTCCCCCCAACACAATATGTCATCCAGCCAACGTCGGGGCGCACAACAAAACAACACATTTTTAGATCCGAAGCTTTTAACATCCACTCGGCTATTTATCTCGCGGATATTTATAGACTCCAATGATCCGCTTCATCAAGATTGAGAAATCATTTTCTTGTCTCCGGCGCTTTTTTGTGTTTTTTTTTGGGAAGTGGAGCACGCAGCGTGGATTTATGAGTGAGTTTTGGTGCTCCACCGGATATTCGTCCACACTTGTTGCACTCTCGCTCACTCCTTCTGCGCCGCGGAGAAGGGTTCGGTTACCGACCGAGGCGGCCAGCTGTGCTCGGCGTGTTCGCATGCAAAATATCTCACGCTTCGCACTTAGGTGTCATTAAACTGGCAGCTCCGCCTCCTCGGTTGCGCCTTTTCACGATCGGAGCCACCATCATCAGCACCATAACCATCGGCAAGCACCATCGCCAGCACCAACGGCTGGCAGCGAGAGGAGCGCTCCCAACCAACCAACTAGAGGGCTCCCCGTGCTGGTGGCGGTTTTATTGTCAACTTACGCACTCGGAATGAGAATAAATGTCAGGCCGGGGCTACGCTGCTATAAAATTATTAACGCTTCCTTTGGATGATAACTGAATTAAAATTAGCGCACGTTGGGCACAGCACATAGCTGTGCGTTCGCCGTTGCCGCTGCGCCGCAACCGAGTCATGACGTTGATGTGGCGCGCTGGCTACACCCGCTCTCCGTTTAAGTGGGTTCGCTAGCGGTAGCGGAGGGCCCTTGCCAAGCCGCCCCGTACTTCTTGTTGTTTTCGTTTTCGGTGACGACGAAAGGCGTAGAGTACGATCATAATCGGCGATTAGAGTGACATGCCGTGATGGGCAAGAGTGGCGACAGTGGCAGCAGCGGTAACGGCAGCGGCAGCGGCAGCTTTGTCGCGATGAGCGCCTTCTTTTCGAGTTCACTTTGATTATCGGCTGCGCAGTGCGACTGACTTTCCGGCTCCGTGAAAACTTGAATTATTCAAATCGCGCAACGGTGGCGATGAATATTCGCATTCACGCGCGCAACAGAGGGAGCGCGAGCGAGGCAGCGATCGAGCGAGGGTAATGATGGAATATTAACTGGATTATGCTCGTTAGTGTGGTGTAAGTGGCGTATGAGTGGTGATTAAACGTTTGATTAGCGGAGTTTTTGATTGATCGTTAGATCTGATGTGGAATTGGGGGTGGAGCCATTAAGTTGTTAAACAGAAGTGAAAAAAGAAAAAAAAATAAGAATTGAAGCTGGGGTGTGAGTGGGTGGGTGCGATGGTGGTGATTTTGAGGGTGGGGGTTAATGGAGCGAGTGCTTGAATGACCGACGGGGGAATCCAGTCTTGAATAAAGCTCAAGACGTGCTTACATATGCTCCATAGCCTCGAATCCATATGAAATTTTGACCCGAAAACGGAGGGATTGTTCGAAATTTCATAAAATCTGAAAGTTTGTCCAGGGTCCGACAGCTCATCAATTGCCAACTGCCAGACGCCATTTTGATCACTGGTTCAAAATTTTACCAAAATCTGATCGATTGGTGGTCATCACGCAAGATTTTTTTCGACAAGATCACACCTAATCACCCAAAAACTTCCTAGAAGTCTAATAGTCTCAGGGTCTCAGGGTGTCAGGGTCTCAGGGTCTTAGAGTCTCAGGGTCTCAGAGTCTCAGTGTATCAGGGTTTCAGGGTCTCAGGGTCTCAGGGGCTCATGGTCTCAGGGTCTTAGGGTCTCAGGGACTCAAGGTCTCAGGGTCTCAGGGACTCAGGGTCTCAGGGGCTCAGGGTCTCAGGGTCTCAGGGTCTCAGGGTCCCAGGGTGTCAGGTCTTAGGGTGTCAGGGTCTAATAGTTCTCGAAGTAGGATTTCCAACAGTCCTTCTTCTGTGTAAACAGTCCTTCTTTTAAGCTATTTGTCCTTCCGTCTCCTTTTGATTTCGAATGATCCCCACGAAATTTGTGCGCTAGTTGCTTAGCTGCACTGCAGTCTGAGCTGTGCCCCTTGGCATAACCTTCATTACGGCGATAGCTTTGCAGAGAACAAGCCGACGACAGTGAAATTGAAAAAAAAAAAACGATGAAATTTAACGAAAAACCATGAAATTTAACGAAAACTGGTGAAATTTAACGAAAAACGGTGCCATTTTCGATAGAAAAATATGCCGACTGCATGTTCAAACATTTCCAAACCCCATTCAACACAATTTTTCATTGATTTCCTGGATTTCCTCACTAAGCGATAGAAAATAAGTGCTTCAACAGTTCACTGAATCTGCACCTAAAGTCAGCATTGCCAGATCAGCAGGAATTCATGTGTTTTCAACAATTTCAACGAGTTCAGCCGAGAAATGAAAAATTCAATTTCCTCAAAATTTCCAGGTCTTCCAATGAAATTTTGGACTGAATTCACTTCATTTTCACTTCAGCCCCATACATTTGAGTCAAAAACTCTGTTCGAAAACAAAGCCAATCGAAAACTGCTTGAGTCTCAAATGTGTTTCGCCCAAAATGTTTGCAGAATTGAGTTGGAATTAGTTCCTTAACATATGTCAATACCAAAAGTGTTTAGAATTGATAGTAGACTTGGAAGAAGTCGCCTTAAGTGGACACACAAAGCAAGTCTTCTAAAAGGTGCTCCCTAGAAATCGGTCTAAAATGGTGACCTCCTTCAGAAACCTTAATTTGGAGTACAAATTTGAACTTTTTAGGCCCTAATTTTGACAAAGAATTCACTGCCGTCTGAATTGGAAACACTGGGACAGCAAGAAATGACAAAAGGAGGTCGATTTGAAATCTGTTTTAAGTTGATTTCCGTTGGCAAATGGTTCACAGAAATTTTGACTCAAAAAATCAAAATCTGAGCAAACGACTGAACTTTTAAGCCCCCCAAATCATAGAAGGATTACGAACACAGTTGGGCAGCAAAGAATGCCGGAAAAAGAGGGCGATTTGACATCAGATTTAAGGTAATTTCCATTGGCAAATGGCAAATTTTGAATATTTTTTATCAAAGTCTAAGCAACCTACTGTTAAAGTACAAAATTAGAACTTTCTAGGCCCCCAAATCTTACAAAGAAATCATTGATCTCCCGACGCACTTGGACAGAAAAAAATGGCAGTAAAAAAGGACGATTTGAAGTCAACTTTAAGTTGATTTCCGTTGGCAAATGGTTCACACAAATTTTGACTCATTTTCCAACAAAAACTGGCCAACTGACTGTTTTCCCTTAATTATCCTCAATCGAATAAATTATCTCAGAAAACAGAAGCCGACCGCTTAGCCGAAATCATCATTCCACACACAGATCGATCGTGATTGGAAGAGTGATCAAGTTAAGATCACTGATCGACAACCGGATCTAACTTCTGCTGATTGGCCGCACCTAGTTTCTCTGTGGAATTTGTTTATTTAATGCTTCGACTAGGTGACAGAGAATGGGGCTTGCTTTAGGAGAAGCAGATGTGATCAGAGGGCCTTCTGGGAGATTTTGAACGGGAGTGATCCTCTCCTGTGGGGTGTGATCTTTTCCTCCGTAGAATGATCGTTTGCTTTGCAGAATCATCTTATTTTCTGCGTAGAATGAGCTTAATCTCCGCAGAATCATTTCAATTCCTCCATAGACTGATCATAACCTGCGCAGAATCATCCTTTTCTTCGCCGGTTCAGGGGCGACAAAATGAGCAACAGAAGAATGACTCAAAGACAAATCTAAGTGTCTCGCGATTTCTTTGGCGACACAGGAAGCTGCCCAAAACTTACGATCCACAGCCGTCTGCCACTAAAGGACCTACGACGGAAGGGATTTGGATTTGGGCATTGCTCCCTGACCGTAGAACCATCCTCGTCGCTAACCTCTCCCTCATCCAGGCAGAGTTTGAAACTCATTTAGAACAGATGGAGGCTAAACCAGAAGAGGCCTTAGCACTGTCCCCTCTGTGATATCACGAAACCACTTTCACTTATCCCTCTGATCTATTTCCTCGGTTCAAGATCATCCTCCTCCAGTCATTCACTGTCCCTTTCACCATCAGCTGCTTCTGCACACCCGCTTGTTCCACTTGTTCTCATTTCACACTGAAAACAGAAAAATGTCTCTTCTCCCATATTTCACATCATCTCACGCCCATCCCACCCTCACTCGGGGGCGATGTCTGTTCAAATGAATGGGGGAAACTAGAGGCTAGAGAGACACACGCATACGCGAACGCCAACGCCATACCTCAGAGCAGCCAGTAGCCAGCAAGCAGTCGGAGATAATTACAAACAGTTGGCAGAATGCAATCATCTCGATTTCAAAGGAAGAACGTCACAATCGTCATCATCACATGATGAACGACGGCGGGCGAAATGAAACACACAGCGCGCCGGGCGAGGCGAAATAAATCAGTCGAACATAATTTCACGAAAGTGCAGTGCCTGATGGGCCTGATGCGGGCTCCAGTCATGAGAGAGTACCAATCGCGCACCCTCGTGTCACTCAAGTGACGGCCCGGCACTTCACCTCATCTCTCTTGCAGTTGGACCTGTTGTCGCGCCCTTGTTGCGGTTGATAAACCGTTAAATCATGCCAGGGAGGAGTACCCGTATCAGTGCGACGTGCACGCGTGTGTGATGCGGTCGGTTCGGGTATCTGCGGTTGACAGGACGGATGCAGCAAGACTGGTGATGTTACATCGGCTGCTATGATTAATTTCATCCTAAGTATCTCTTTGGCTGTGCGAGCGTGCGATCGTTTGTCTTTGATATTTTATGCGGGCTTCGCTTTATTTTTAGGCCACCGATAGAGGGTTGTATAAATAGAATTCGTGCTGCTGCTGCTGCTGGTATAGGGACGACGGAGAAGAGAGTGGGACAGAGAGAGAGAGGCGCAGAGAGATGGAAGAGATACAGATGCACTTGCTGTGTGTCGGTGCGGTATGCTAATCAGAATATAATTACACGCACCTTATGCAGAGAGTCACAGCCGCGCGGAATGGATGATGAGGACGGGGCGCAGGAGATTTGGGAGTCAAATTCAATTTGGCGCATAATTTAGAGGTTCCTTTGAGGCACGACAGACGATGGGTGCATTTGCAATCCTTTGAGCGAGTGACGGAGGGATTATGTTTTCGCTGTTTTTTGCCGAATTAATCCAAGCGAACGAAACGGGGATTTCAATTTGTCACATTTGAAGGATGCTGTGCTTAATGATGCTGATGTTTGTCGAAGGCCTCATCCTCATCAAAGGGAACTTGGTGAAGCAGTGCATCGATGTTTTTTGATGAGGATTTCGTTGGTTGGGCAGAGACCAGTTGTTCGACGAAAGGGAAGGTCGTCAGGGGCGTCAAAAACTCTTTCAAGCCTTGAACTGGGGGCGGGCTGGAGTGACTGAGCCTTTGTGATCGATCAGAATTTTGGGCACTTGATGGTGTGATCATGTGGGATTGAGCCGCACTCGAGATCATGCCATCGCATAGTTTTTGATCAAACTGAACTGAACGTCGACCATTAAGAGGCGTTGCTGATGAAGTTTTGAGTGGCCATAATCAGGCAGTGCTCAACTGACCATATGCTTGACTGATCAACTGATTTAATCTTTGGACAGCTTCCAGATCTTGGGCAGAAATTGTTGATCATGCTGCCTCCAACTTACTCTTACTTAGCTTACCACTAGTTTGGACTTAATTTTGAGGCTAAATCATTCGCAACTCGGCATACGAACCACCAAGATTGAGCTCAAGATCACGGTCGTTTAAATCACTGGGATCCCTGAAGATCGCCAAAATCACTGAACATCTCTGGTATCCCTGAAGATCGCCAAGATCACTGAACATCTCTGGGATCCCTGAAGATCGCCAAGATCACTGAACATCTCTGGGATCCCTGAAGATCGCCAAGATCACTGAACATCTCTGGGATCCCTGAATATCGCCAAAATCATTGAACATCTCTGGGATCCCTGAAGATCGCCAAGATCACTGAACATCTCTGGGATCACTGAAGATCGCCAAGATCACTGGGCATCTCTGGGATCCCTGAAGATCGCCAAGATCACTGAACATCTCTGGGATCGGTGAAGATCGCCAAGATCACTGAACATCTCTGGGATCACTAAAGATCGCTGAGACCACTGAAGATCGCTCAGATGACTCCAGCCAGTGTAAGTGTCTCAAATTTCCTCTCAAAAAAATGATTTCCCTTTCCCCAGACTCAAACTTATCAATCTCTCGATCTCCGATTAAAAAACGATCAAATCCCTTATCCGATCAGCAAACCTACACAGAATTAACGCCAAAAGTGGGTCACACGGTTTCACGTAGAGTTAAGCCCGAAACCGGAGAAGACACCTTAGGGAAACATCCGATATCCATTACACGCGCGCAGGGAAACTTATCGATCCCAACATTTACGATCGTGTCATTCTTATCCAAGCCTGACGTCACTTAACTTAAAAGCCTACAAAACCGAGACGAGTCATAACAAAATTCAAAGCCCATTGAGTCCCATAAAAAGCCCACTAATAAGCGGAATTAAATTCCAGTAGCCGCGCGGAATAACCCGCATCATTCCGATCGTTTATGGTAATCTGGATGCCAGAGGTTTCTAATGCCCCCCAATGGTTCATAAATTCACACTTGTTAACAGATCTCCATTTGAATCGTGGTTGTGTGGGACCCTAATGGGTTTTGACAGTTCGCCCATAAGTAACCAACCGATCGCGACTCAGCGGCGATCAGAAAGACGCGTAGAAAGTTGTCAGTTGTCTATATCTCGAGGGGCACGCCGAGCGACGTGTCAAAACAGATAAATCTCGAAAGTAGCTCACAGATCAAAGCGCATCCGTTTCTTCTGCGGTGTCAAAGCCCATCTTGAAGATTGATGAAGCGTATCACGAGCTCATGCTGTCACTTGCTTATCTCCCCGTCATTCTTTCCTCTGTCTCTCGTCCGCCTTTCGAGGAACCCAACTTTTTTTTCTTCTTTAATCTCGTACTCAACTCGTTCAGATTTTCATTTTTCTCTCTCTCTCTCTCTTGCAGATATCTTCACATGCTGCTCGGAAGTATTCGGATCATGTCGGACATCATGCGAGAATGTAAGTAAAGCGATTCCTTGTCTCCGACGGAGGCTGGGGAGTTCCATCGCGTCGTGTCCTTTCGCAGATGGAAAAGGAGGCTGTGGATATTTATTACCCATCCACATGCGATTAATTTCCATAATCTCAACTGCACGGTGATTAATCAAAGCAAACGCGGTCCGCAGAGAGTCTGCCGAGTCTGCTGAGTCTGGCGAGTCTGCAGCATCCGTGCGCGATGCGAATTTGCCCGCCAACAGGTGGAGCCACATAATTTGCCGGGGAAGAGGCGAGCGAATTAGTCATTTTGAATTGACATGCATTCGGGCGATTAGCGCGGACCCTTGTGGGACATTCAATGGGACACGACAATACTCAAATTGATGGCTAATTATCCCCCTCTCTGTCACGGGTATTTGCATAGGTGACTGCCGGGCGACAGAGTGCTGAACGAGGCTCTGCGCTTCTAGCTCATAATTACGAGTTCAGGCACTTATGCGTCCGTTTAGGCGTAATCTCCCCGGAGCCTGGACTTGTTTCTGGATGGCCATGATCGGTGCGGGGTGGCCGGGTTGCAGTTTAACGAACTGGTCCGTGGGACACTAATCGCTTTCGATGCCTGATGCCTGCTGCCTTCGTCTAGGTGTGGGCCGTGTTTCAAGCCCACAACGAGTTTGGCTGAAAAAAAAATTCAATTTTCCCCGAGTAATTGGTTTCGTGTGTGTGTTTGATGGCGGATCATGTGTCTCCTGCCGCATGGCGTACTTGTTAGGGGGTGATGCCGTGCGCAGAGGGGCGTTTGATGCGCGATGAGTTATGCGAGGATGCAGTAATTGCTTTATTTAGTGGATGAGCTCTGCGGGCCGATTGAAATGGCGATACGGTTGCAGATAAGCCGGCGCAGATCGTAAATCATGCGCATGGGCATAGGTTGAGACAGATCGGCTGAACGATCGCGATGAATGGGCTGAAACTTGATTGGAGATTTCGAGAGTGTTTCACTTCCGCTTTCTGATGTGTCGATCGGTGGGTGATCGAATTCACGCCTTTGACAAGATCACTGTCTTTCCCTGTGTCAAGCTTTGAGAGATCACTGTCAGTGGAGAAACGACGAATAGATACTCGGAGTTAAACAAATTGACGACCGTGAAGGTCGATTGAAGGTGCGATCAGTGGGAATTCTTGTCGATCTTGAGCTGATCTCGTTTCGTTTTTGAATGACAAACTTAATGTCTCAGGATTAATCAAGCAGCAAGCTTTTGAAAGCAACCTTCGCGACTGTCGACTGTTGCGAGACGACGATCAGTGATCGTAACGATCGCAGCGATCAAAGCGCGATCAGTGGAAATTCTTGTAGATCTCTGGCTGATCTTGTGGTCCCGTCGTTCAACTTAATGTCTCAGGACTTGCAGCAAGCTTTGTTGCGAGACGAGGATCAGTGATCGTAACGATCGCAGTGATCAAAGTGTGATCATTGGGAATACTTGTGGACCTTTGCGTGATCTCGTCGCCCTTCTGGATCCTGATTCATTGCCAGACTCAATGCCCCAGAATTATTTAGAGCTGCGGGATGAAGATCAGTGATCATACCGATCGCACCGATCACAGCGCGATCAGTGGGAATATTTGTGGATCTTGAGGAGATCTTGTCTCAGGGTTTGCAACAACCCTTGAAACTGTCGATTGTTTCCAGATGAGGATCAGTGACCATAACGATCGCAGCGATCAAAGTGCAATCAGCGGAAATGCGTGTGGATCATCGACTGATCTCGTTGCGTCCTGGTTCATTGGCAGACTTAACGCCTCAGAATTTGCAGCAAGTCTTGCGGGATGAGGATCAGTGATCGTAACGATCGCAGTCATCAAAACCTCAACTGTAAATGCCCGAAATCGGAGCAACCACTGAATGAAAACCCCTCACAAAAAAAAATGTAAATCCCTCTTAGAAAAACCGAATAACATATCAAATTCCACACGAAAACCGAGTGCACTCGCAATTTATCATCCCACGCACATCATCACATCCTGACCCTCGAAAAGGAAGCACTCCCCGAACAAAGGCCACATCCAGGCAGAGACTGCACCTGAAACGTGCCCGGGATAATCTCAACATGCATCCTCACACTTGAGCCTGATTCTCGGAAATCCCTTTCGGTTCTATCGATCGCCTGAATCAATATTTCTGATCATCGATCGTACACGAGGACACCACATCACACTGAAGGGGGATATCGTTAGAATTAATCTCCCTCTCCACTCATGATCGCCCCGAGAGAGAGAGAGGGAGAAAATAAAAGTGATATCCACTCCGATGGTGGATTAATTAATATTCACGGGGCGTGACCGGTGCCACTGTGCAGAGCTGCTCGAATCCAGTCATAACCGGGGATGCGCAGGCACGCATTCTAATGCCGCAGTACCTTTGTCCGTCTTTTGTCCGTTTGTTCGTTTGTTTGCTTGCTGCTGGTGCTCCCCGTGAAGTTGGGGTCTGTCGTCGATGATTTACGGAGGGAATTGCTCGATGGGTTTTGTGTTTTTGTTGATTTTTCCCGTTTTGTTTTGGTATCGATAACGAGAGTGTGTGACGTATGAAAATTCGTTAGAGGATCGCTGCGCAACGATCGGCAATTTGTTCGCTGGAATATTGATTAGTTCCGAGAATCATTAAGGAAATGTTGCATGCAGCCACGGTGGAGGAGTGCCAGGTGAGGAGTGCCAGCGCCGCAGAGTGCAAGCACTTGGCGCTGGTCACCATTTCACAAGTGGTCTCGAGCGCTTTAAGGGACTACGACCTAACTGTGTGACTGGAATTTGATCAGGCGGATGGCATCGCCTACACTTGAGCCAGCATGCGGCCCACCGGCCAAATGCCACTCGCTGCAATCAAGCGACCGTGTTGTGCGTCAAATCTGCTGTCACCGAATCGTTTAGCCCCGCTGGTCTGCATTTGAGTCCAGCTGGGCTCGGACTTGTTTCGAGCAATCAGCGATCATAGAGGCACTTTGCATTTTGAACCCACGAAGCCTCCGCGCGGAGAATGGCTTATCGCGGGCAATTAGTTCGTTCCCCGTGCAGTTGGCCAGTTGGCCCCGATCGAGCGAGCGCGCAACAAAAATGTCAGATTCACTTTGAATTGGAATTTTCAATTTTATTGCATATCGCGCTTCCTTCTCGGCCAGCAGCGCCGACGGCGGCGGTTATCTGAGTGGGACTTGGCCAGAGATTAAGAGTCACACACAAGTGACATGCGAAATCGAATGAAAGGCGCACAGCATTTCGCGCAGTGCACTTGGCCTGCTGGCATCGTCGGCCAAACAAGGGGAACCATATTCGAGACGCAGAGCTGCTGCTGCTGCTGCTGATGGAGGACGCCTGCAGCTGGCCTACGGAGTCATTGGCCAACCCGTTTGGAGATTAAATTTTATGATAAGCGGAACATAATTGCGATTTCAGGCAACTGCCTGCGGCCGATGGCGAATGGTGACGGTTGTTGTTGTTTCTGTGATCGGACAAGGGATTATCTAAGACGGATAAAGTTGTCGTTGGGCTTTGCGATCTGATGGAGCGATGGATGGGCGGATGGCGGTAAGGCACTTCGGAGGTGTGCGCTGCATGCAAAATTCATGGTGTTTGGTGAAATCGTGTGGGAAGAGACAAGACAAGACATTTACGGTCAAGATTTCGACAAGATTGATGGTGTAACTGGGCAGATGTGGATCTAATGCTGATGTGACAGGTTTCTCTGCGTTGAAATTTTGGTGGAGGTCAGGATCGTGGTGATCGTGGGGATACTCTCGAGGATCAGTGGGAATTGGAGTGATCATGGCCGAGGATCAGTGGCGATCGGGGTGATTTTGGCCGTGGAAATTTGTTAGAGGATCACTTGGAGGTGATCAGCCACTGATTAGAGGGCTCTCGAGGATCGGTGGCAATCGGAGTGATCTTGGCCGAAGAAATTTCTTAGAGGATCGCTCGGAAGTTAGCCCGCAGTGAGCAGCAAGCTCTCTAGGATCGGTGGCGATTGGAGCGAACGTGGCGGAGGAAGTTTGTTAGAGGATCACTTGGAGGTGATCAGCCACTGATCAGAGGGCTTTCGAGGATCAGTGGCAATCGGAGTGATCTTGGTCGAGAAAATTTTTTGGAGGATCGCTTGGAGGTGATCGCACTCTGATCAGCGACCTTTCGAGGATCGGTGGCGATTGGAGTGATCGTGGCTGAGGAAATTTGTTAGAGGATCGCTCGGACGTTAACCCGCACTGAGCAGCAAGCTCTCAAAGATCGGTGGCAAGGCGTGTTGTCGTGGCCGAGGACATTGTTTTGAGGATCGCTTCTAGTTGAGCAAGGACAGAGCAGCAAGCTCCCAAGGATCGCGCAATCGGCAGTCAGAGTCATCGTGACGATCGGATTAAGTGATCGTGGCATCGTACTGATCATGGCGGTTTGATACTGACACGATGGGAAGATCGAAAGGCTTCGAAACATCCCTATGGTCTGAGGGATCTTTCGGAATGATCGTGGTAGTCTAGGATATGGCTGTCTGCCTAAACGATGGATCTTGCTGATCGTGGCGAAGGAAATCTTCGTTGCCTCAAAGCAAGACTGCATTAAAACTGCAATAAAGCAGCATCCAGCATTAAATGCCATCCAGCCACTCATTTACAAGAAGACCTTAGCTTCATTTCGCGCCACACGCAGCTGAAAGCCCCTCGTCGAGAGTCACTGCGAGCAAGGTTGTAAATCATATCGAACCGCCAATAAGTAATAAGCAATCGCAGCGACGCTGACAGTGATTTGACGCAAATAAACTGTCAAAGTGTCACTACATCACAGGTATTCAGTGAACAAACAGGAAGCCTTCAGCATAACTCGTTTAATCGTTTTCGCATTCCATTAGCGCGCTTGTGCAACACTCAGGCACACTCACACACACCCGCCAGAGTGAGGCGTACTGCAACAATGAGATGCCATCACCGTAGTCAGCACGCCTATTCCTGTTAAAATTAACATCTCCCAGGGTGTCAAAGGGGGAGGACGAAAAAAACGAGAAGTCAAGCCTAGACACTGAATGTCATTGTCAGCGAGGAGGCAAGCGGCTTTTGCAACAACGTCGCTGGCATGCCACCACCACCACCACCACCACCGCGCCACGCATTTAATTGATTTCCTTATCTTTATCGTCCGTCAGGGCATAACACTCCGATATCCTCCTCTTCAAAGAGGTCTGCATCTACTCACGCCTAGGCTTTGTATAGGACTTTTTAACGTCAATTAATATGGTTTAATGGACGGAGACGCGTCCGCTTAGAATCCAAAGGCTGGCCGTTTGATGTGCAGGCCTCTTTGTGGATTCCATGTGTGGGACGTGGGTATAAATTCAAACGCGACGGGTTCGCCTTTAACGACAAGTCTTCCTCGTCAGATTTATAACTCAATTAAATTGCAAGAGACTGCGGAACATGATAATTTGTTTTGAAGTAGATTTACGCATACTTTTACCATCTGTCAGACGATGATGATCTGATCACAGGAACGGAGAGAGAGAGGAGAGCCACTGAGTGGGATGTCACTGACACTCACATCAAATAGATTCCTTTCGAAATCGAAGATATATTTCCCATAAATCCGTTGACACCGCACGTAATTTGATGTCGGGAGAGTAAAATCTGTCATCCGAGTGCTGTCGCACATGGAGACCTCATTTGAGTGTACACATGTCACTCGGCAGCACGGCGGTGGCGGCGGAAACTTCAAATGGACCCGGCGAGCGGGATATTTTGACATTTAATTTCGTGCATCTTGTCGAAGGACAGGGAACGCATTTTCATGTGTCATCGCCCGGTATCCGATTGCTGCGTTTAATCGGAAATCTGATATGCGACCGGGTCCCTCTCTCCACCCACAACCGACTTCCGCCACTTTTTGACAGGGGACGACAAATGTGCGTGTGTGTGTGTGTGCCTGGCCTCTGACAGATTTACGACCATCGACTCGATATAATCGACCGCAATTATTGTGCCTTCGCAGGGATTTGTCTTGAGTGTTTTGTCAACATCGCCACGAGAGCTGGTGCAACATGAGAATCCAGACCGATGTGCATCTTCCCTGCGACGACACGGTGCTCTCTCGCACACACAATTGAAAGGGCGGATTAAATCGTCACCTTTTGAGAATGGGCGAGAGTAGGTTCCCTTCGCTTCCCACGTTTGAATGGTTGCGACGTGAATTGAGACTTAATCCTCCATCGATGCCTGTTCTGCTCGATGCTCTTGTTTTCTTTGCATTGCTTTGGTGTGGTTGTCGATTTAACGATTACCGCTGACACTTTGGAGTAATTGTCTGTGCATTTGAGTAGTTTTCTATTTCACTTTCTGTGGGGCATTCTTCGTTTGACTACCGGAGAAACGAGAGGAATTCATAATCCGGGGCGGAGACTTGAAAAGATCAAGCGATGTGAACAGGGGATTAGGTCAGCCGTTTAATGGTGACAGTGGGAGTTAAGTGCTGAGTGACAGATGGTGTCCGTTTTTGAATGAAATCGGGTATTGAATGGAGGACTACTTCAGAGGAGAAGAGAGGACTTCAAATGAGTGGAGAAATTTGTCAAAATGTGGTGAACTGTCAAAGGGAATGTGACGCGATCTAGAAAATCATAAACAGAGGAAGAGATTTGTTGCCTGTTATGACAGAATGGTCACTTCAATGTCAAACTCTCCATCAAATCTCTCTCATGTCACAATCTGTCTAAAGTGACAGATCAGTGGAGAGTTTCACTTCAAAATTGGAAGAATTGAAAACCAAAAGACAGTTGACAGTTCAGTGGAGACTTTCATCTCGAACTTGAAAGGATTGAAAAGAAAAAAACTCCCACTAAAGCGATTGATTAGAGTGCTGGTCCACTTTAAAGTTGATCTTTGACAAATGGACTTCGAATAAGTGTCGAAATCTGTCAAATGTCACTGAGCTGTCAAGTGGAATGTGACGCAATCAAGAAAAGCATGGAGAGAGGAGGTGATTCGTTGCATGTTCTGAAAAATGTGACAGAATGACATCTTCAATCTCAAACTGTCCACCAAAGCCACAATCTGTCAAAAGTGACAGTTCAGTGGAGAGTTCCATCTCGAACTTCAAGGGATTTGAAACAAAAAAACACTCAATTAGGCGATTGAATAGAGTCCTACTCCACTTCAAAGTTGATCTTTGACAAGAGGACTTCAAATGAGTGCCAAAATCTGTCAAAAGTTGGTGAACTGTCAAATCGAATGTGAGGCAATCTAGAAAGTCATTAAGAGAGGTTGCGAGTTCTGTAGAATGTGACAGAATGCTCAAGGTGAATACAATGACCACTCAAAGCCTCCACCAAATCTCCTTAACGCCACAATCTGTCAACAGTGACAGTTCATTGGAGAGTTCCACCTCAAACTTGAAATTATTGCAAACCAAACAGTTGCCAGTTCAATGTCGAGTTTCACGTCGAATTTGAAAGGATTAACTCCAAAGAAGAAACTAGTTTCAAAATCTAATTCAAAATAAAAATCCTGCCACGCCCTCCAATCCAATCAATCAATCTCTCCACTGATTGTGTGGACAGTCGATAATTGCCATGATCAACTGATGCGATCTTCTTGATTGAATCCCTCTCGCTCTCTCCGTCTCAGTCGTTATGCCCCACCGCCAACAGACTCAGTCCGCAACTCCGTGTGCAGTCCATTTGGCTTAATGAACCGCTCCGCTTGCAGCTGTGTGTACGTTCGAGTGGCAAACGACTATCAGACGAATGTCATCCAATTTAGAACCGTGCTAAGTTTTTAATTGCGGACCATGTGCAACATGTGTTCGATTTCTCACGCCACACACTCACACACTCACACGCCGTCGAGAAGGGAGAGAGGGAAAAGTGTCATGCCTCAGTCGCAGCGACATCGAGAAGGGAGAGTGGAAAAAGTGTCTCCCCTTGCCCGTGGAGACTTTTGGCGGATTTCATCGACTGACACACTGCATGCAAATGACTACGTCACACGATTGATGTTGTTCAACCTCACGGCCTGACAGATCGTGTGCGGACCACGTCGTGGCCGGATTGCGACGCCGATGTCGGCCGTGTTACACATCGCGAGTTCATTGGGCAGACATTTGTCAAAATGTCTCAATCGAGGCGGGCAGCACTGAGTTGTGGTGTGATAAAATGGAAAAAATCTAGAGCCTCAGCTGCCGGTTGGAGCTATTAGGATCAAGGAGTTATGAAACAGTCAGTGGCCGTGCGAGGTAATTACTTTGGACGATCGGAATCCGATTAAGCTGGACATGTTTATCGTGGAGAGTGGAGGAGAGAGAGGGAGAGGAGCGCTGCACGTGAAACAACTAAATCCACATGTAAACTAGTTGCAATTTGTTTCAAATCTCACCCGACAACGTCGTCGCTGGGAATGTGAGGCGGATTGGGAGTGCCTTTGGCAAGCGACTCCGAGGCGCTACAACAAGCAGGTGTTCGCTTGGAATGCCTTCGCTTCGAATGAATCGTGCTGAAGTCTGCGTAGTTGAAAATTTATTAGAACCGTTGACAGTTCATTTTGGATTTTGAAATTAATTAACTGCGGGGCATGAGAATGGCTAAGGATCGAAGTGGAAAGACTGGTGGCTGATAATCGATGGAGAGTGTCAATTGGAGGCGAAAGTGAGCAGTGGTTGAGGAGTTTGCGGAATGGAGTGCCGCAAGGTGGAGATTTTACACCATTTCTGTTCTTTTTTTGAAAGGATTTTGAGTTTAAGAGGAAGGTAGTGCTGGAGGGAGAGGGAGAGGGTGAGGGAGTGGGAAGGAGGGAGAGGGAAGGGAGATATGTGTATACAGAGAGAGAGAGAGAGAGAGAGAGAGAGAGAGAGAGAGAGAGAGAGAGAGAGAGAGAGAGAGAGAGAGAGAGAGAGAGAGAGAGAGAGAGAGGTATGTATACAGAGAGAGAGAGAGTTGTTTCCAGGGAGAGAGATATGTATACAGAGAGAGGGAGAAAGTTGTATGCAGAGAGAGAGATAAGTATAGAGAGAGAGAGAGAGAGAGCTGTATAAAACAGAGAGAGATAGAGATAGAGAGAGATGTGGATACAGATAGAGAAATCAATACATATAGAGAGAGAGCTGTACCCAGCAGAGAAAGAACTGTATACAGCAGAGTCAGAGAGATGGATATAGATAGAGAGAGAGAGAAAGAGAGAGGAGGCCGAGAGGGAAAGAGAGAGAGATATAGGGGAGGACGAGAGGGAAAGAAAGAGATTGAGAGAGAGAAGAATTTGAATTTCAAAGATCGTGGTGAAGTGTCCTTGCATTTCATATTTCTTGTTGGACAAGATGACTTGATTTGCGTGCCTCTAGGGCGTTTGAATTTGTTACAGCTCTTGGGGAGCTTCACTTAGGCCTGAGATTATAAAGTCAGAGCAGAAGCAATCAGCATAAATGCACTGTCTAGCCATGATTCAGGGCGAAGCTCGGCTCATTTCTTGCCGCCTCGTTAAATGGTCGTCTGTCTTCCAGTCTTTTTGATGAACGACTGGTGCGTGACAGTTGATTGAGGCAGGATCAGAAATTTGAGCGCCAGTGTTAGAAGGCCGGACCGGACAGGTGTTCAAAAAGAACCTCTGTGGGGGCAATTTCCACCCAAGAGTCCATCGAATCAGTGTGTCTTCAGTCTGTCTTCCAGCTTCTTTGATGACCCACTCATGGATGACTGTTCATAGAGTCTCCAACGGCCACTGAAGTAGAAAAATGAGGAGACCAGACTCCAGGCGTCCAAAAAGAACCTCCGTGAGGGTGATTTCCGCCCAAAAGTCCACTAAATCATGTCGCAACTGCCAGCAATTAACATTCACTCCCAACACCCTCCAATCGATCCCAGCTCAAACAATGATCTCATCGCTCACCTTGTCCCTCAAAGGCGCAGTCCTTCAAATAGTAAAAACCAATCAATATTCATGCACCCAATTTGTGCGCCCATCGCCCATCAAAAGTGTCGAAACACCCACCACTCCATCCGGTCGTGGGGAAATAGGTACCATTTCCAAAATCAAACCATCCAAAGTGTGACAATGGCTATGGCAAAACGACGACGTTCTATTACCAGGAAGTGTGACAAAATTATCACAGCGCTCACCAAAAGAAACGTCACATTGACATTCCTAGCGTCCGCTCGACGGAAAGTGTGTCTAAAATTAAATATTAATCGACTCGAAATCCGAATGGATTCCAATTCAATTTTTAATGGCATCCACGTACGAAAGCGAAAGAATCTTTGCTTCTCTCTCTCTCCCGCCCACACTCCCTCGCCGATCAACAACTCCCAGCAACGCCACCGCGTATGTGTACTCGACGAACGCAGCTCACCACCAAAGTGGGGCTGTTCAATGTCACTCCGGCCATTAAGTGTCTAAATTGTCCAAACACCTGATAGCCGATCATCGTTTCGTCCGACGATCGACGATCGGTGGCGATCGGTGATGAACAGTGATGGGCAATTGGCCGCCGATTGAATTGTCAAAACTGTCGTGGGGTATTTGCCAATTGTGACACTTGGTGAATCCATAAATTCTGACACACAATCCATTTTTGACAGATTTATGGAGATGTTTGCGTTCTGTGCTCCCCGACAAGTGGTCTGCGTGGCGAATAAGGAGCCGCCAAAGTTAACCACCACCATCGTCCACTGTGCAAAGCAATTACCGTGATTAACTGACGGTTGTTTTTCAATGACATTGGCCACTCTCCACAGGGGGTGACGCACAGGGAGAGAGAGGAGAGTGCGGAGTCACAAACAAGACACAAGGGAGAACAAAATGCAAATTATCCTTGATGCGTTTCTTTTAATTTGTTTCGCGCAACCACGCACGCACGCACGCACGCACAGTTGGTGAACAAGCCCCCTCCCGTGTCCGATGCGGGTCCAGCAGACAATTGCAATCAGAAAACATGGAACACTTATCCAACGAGCCATCCACCACGACAGAGACCAGGGGAAAGATTGAAATCTCCTCTCGGATCTCCGATCCCAGATCTCTTGTAGTTTTATTGCGCCCAGCGTGTGACATGGGACCGTTTGTGTTTTACTACGAAGTATTAAATTTCAAGCGATAATAATTTTTCGATTCGATGTGAAGCCACCACCACCACCACCACTGCAACGATGGAAATTTATTGTCATCGCAGTGGAACGTGAGTGGAACAACGCCCTCCGAGAGATTGGACACCACACAATCGACGACGACGACGACGACGACGACGATGTTGATGATGATGGGATGAGATGTTGATGGCATGTGTGTGTTGGTGTGTGTGTGTCTTCCCGAAGGAAGATTAGATGATTATCAGGAAGGACCACAACACAGCACAGCAGCAGCGCCTGGACAAGTTATTCCTTTCAATTTACACGTTTTCCTTGACATGTTTCCAGATAAAGCGATGAGGCATTGCAAGTGATTCGGTTGCCGGATGGAAGAGGAGATGCCCCGATGGGGGGGCCTCTAAGTCTCGACCAGGATTCGGGTTTCTAATTGCGAGGCAGGTATTGATTAGGAACAACAACGAGATAAGCAAGAGGAGCATGAGAAGAAGCCAAACGAAGAGGTTGTGTCGATGATTTGTTGCGACGTCGGGAGTGTGGCTGCGGGTGATGGTGTGTGTGTGTGATGGTTGGTAATTGATGCTCGGAGGGGATTCGTGGGATTCCTCATGTCAGTTGGAGAGGGAGGGGGAATTTGTTCGCTGGTGGAGAGTGGGCTGCGCCTTGTAGTTTGACTAGGAGGACATGGAGAGTGGAAGGAGTACTCCATCGCCAGCAGTTGTCTGACAAGCAACGAGGAGAGTTGTAGGCCAAGTGCTTTTAACTCCGTCTGAGGAGCAACAAGAGGAGGATGTAACAGGCGAAGAACGCAGCAGACGAAGAATGCAGGAGAAGAAGGATGCAGCAGACGACGGATTGCAGCGAATCAAGGATGCAGCAGGCGAAGGATGCAGCAGGCAAAGAATGCCGCAGGCGAAGAATGCAGCAGAGAACGGATGCAGCAGAGAACGGATGCAGCAGAGAACGGATGCAGCAGAGAACGGATGCAGTAGACGAAGAATGCAGCAGACGAAGGATTCAACAGGCGAATGAAGCAGCAGACGAAGAATGCATCAGACGAAGAATGCAGCAAGAGAAGGATGCAGCCGACGAAGGATACAGCAGGCAATGGATGCAGCAGGCAAAGGATCCACCAGACGAGTGATGCAGCATACGAAGAATGAAGCAGTCGAAGGATGCAGCAGACGAAGAATGCAGCGGACGAAGAATGCAGCAGTTGAACGATGCAGCAGACGAAGAATGCAGCAGATGAAGGATGCAGCGGAAGAAGGATGTAGCAGGCGAAGGATGCAGCAGAGAAAGGATGCAGCAGACGAAGGGTGCAGCAGGTCAAGGGTGCAGCAGACGAAGAATGCAATAGACGAATGATGCAGGAGACGAATGATGCAGGAGACGAATGATGCAGGAGATGAGAGATGCAGAAAATGAGGAATGCAGCAGACGAAGGATGCAGCAAGGGGAAGATGGAACAGGAGAATGATGCAACAAGAGGCGCATGATGAAGTCAGCATCCTACCCAAGCAGATGGTGTCACCAGAAAATCTCCACCAACTCACTCTCTCTCAAAAAAATCACTTAAGCCCCTATCAGCTGCTCTCTCCCAAAAAACAATCCAAAAATCTTCATAAAAACAAAAACAAAACCCCTTCCGCATGGCGCCGCGAATCTTCTGAAAGCCCAGAGATCTCCACGAGTCGCCCGCCCCCTTGAACAAAACGCCACTCAGTTCGGAATGTCCCCTCGAATGTTCGAATCCAATCCACAATCTTGTCGATGTAATCTCCCCCATCCGTTGGCCGAACATTCTCTCAGCATTCGATTACAACACATGTCCCCCACCCTCCACTCATCCGTTGCCATCGATCTCGAGTCGTAAACCCAAATCTGTCACCCTCCGTCGAAATCTCCATCAAATCGACCCCAAAAACGGACGACTTATGAGCACAATAAAACCGAAGGAATCCTCCAGCTTCACCTGTCTAAAGAAAGTTCCCCTCCGCTGACGAGCTGACGCTGAACCAGGGCGCGGAGAGACGGAGGGGGGCGCAAAGATTATCCGCTAAAAAGCATGAAATGGTGAGCAGACTCATAAACCAGGGAACACTCCAAAAAGTCAATAAAATCTATTTAAGGGTCCATAAAACTTAATGTCTCCACACGACTTTTTCCATGCGACACGCCTTCCATCGCCCACTGCCGTCGGATCGGCCGGCGTTGGAGAGGGGCAGAGGGGGAGAGGGGGGTAGTGCGAGTAAGCTCTCAAACGCCCCCTCTTGGCGCTGCGGACGTCGGTATCAGTAAACAATCTCCTCGGCGACCGAAAATATTCGCTCGTTAACTTAATTAGTCCAATTAACACATTTTCGATTGGGTGACCTTTCTGCAGAGATCCAGAGCCACTTGGCTCCCCCTCCCCGCCAGCGGGGAGCTTGAGCGCATCGGCTCGGGACGGGCAGGGCTCATCAGGGCTCATCAGGGCCCAACGACGGCAACACGATGCGTAATTAAGAGAATCACACTGACGAGTGCGTCCTTTTGCACCCGAGTGCTGATGCTGCTGCTCGAGCAGTGTCATCCGTGACAATCGCGATCGCACACGATCCTCTGGTGGGAAAACGAAAATAGCCGTGATTTTGCTACGCTGCCGCCGCCGTGCTTCACCGCCGAATGGAAACAAGTTCCATGAACCTAAGTGCCTGGCAAATGGTGGGCACAACGAGGAGGATGCCGGCCGTGGCGAAAATGAAGAGAGGCAAAAAAAATTAATTTTAAATTAAAGTCAACTTCTGAGATAAATCCGCTTGAGGACGGGCTGCAGCGGACACACTCGAGTGTCACTGTCAAGGGAGATAAATCGGGAGTGCATTGCGCAGTTCACACCGAGTGCACTTGATAGTGGCGAGCGAGAGACGAGACGAGACGAGGGGGTCCGGTGCGATGCTGAAGTGGATATGTGCGTTTGAGGTCATGTGCGGAGCTATGCGAGATATTCGCTGCACAGGGTGTGCCAGAAGGCATTCCATTCTGAGTCTGGGGAGGACATTAAGAGAACGACTGAGGGGAGATGATGTGGACGGCTAAGGAGGGGGGAAAGGGAGGATCTTTCGAATGAAAGGTCTTGAGAAGGCAGATGGAGGCTAGGGGACACCACAAACTCATGGGAAATCTGTGAACCTCTGGAGGTCCTCTGGAAGATTATTCAGAAGTTCTTCAAGTGATGGGGAATAAGGCACTTCTGACGTTTGTCCCTCTTCTTCTTCTCGCGGCGCTATAGTCCGAGGTGGACCTGGGCCTCAAACAACAAACCCCTCTAATCAGCCGTCGCCAATTGGACACCCTTAGTAGGTTGAGGTCGCACTCCACTAGGGGGCGCCACCTTAGACGTGGACGTCCTCTGGTGCGTTGTTCACTCGTTCAGAGTCGAAGTCCAAGGACGTTGGCCCTTAGAGCCGCTGATTGCCGAGACAGTCTCCACGGATCTTTAGCCAGCGTTGGTCCAAATCCGATGGTTGAGGTACCTCTCCACTAGCGGGCGCCACCTTATATGTGGACGTCCTCTGGTGTGTTGGCCACTTGTTCAGAGTCGAAGTCCTAGGACGTTGGCCGAGAGAGTCTCTACGCACGATCTTTAGACAGTTGTATGCAATTGCGTTGGTTGAGATCCCACTCCACTAGGGGACGCCACCTTAGACGTGGACGTCCTCTGATGCGTTGCCCACAAGGATGTTGGCCCTTAGAGCCGCTGATTGCCGAGAGGGTCTCAACGCACAATCTTTAGTCAGCTGCTTCCAATTGAGTTGGTTGAGGTCTCTCTTCACTAGTGGGGGCCACCTTAGACGTGGACGTTCTCTGTTGCTTTGCTGGTTCAGAGTCGAGTTGTTAGCTCTGAGGTCCCGTGCTTTTCGAGGAAGTTTTCACGCCGAATCCCTTCGAAAATCTTCGGCTTTCAACGTCTATCTCATGCATCCACTGTCTCAATCGGAATCTCCTCAAATACCCCTCCAATCTCCTCCGAAATCCCATCAGATTTCTCTTCGAGTCAACTGCCCACCCAATCACCCACTCACAACACCCAAACCTCCAGTCCGGCGTGAACTGCCCGCCGCCGGAAACACTCATAAATCCGTCACACAATAACTTCCATCCGGCAAATAGTGCATCGCGTGGGCGAGGCCATCAAGTGGATTCAAATCCAATTCCATTTGACTGTGCACTCCGTCAAGTTGTCCCTCGGAACGGTCGCGGGATTAGCCAAATCCATTCGCCGTGCCCTTTTCCGCTGTCTCGGTCTCTGTTGCTGTCCCCGTGCCTATCTCAGTCCCCGTGCTTGTCTCTGTCCCTGTCCCTGTCTCTGTCTCCGTCCCTGTCCCAGTCCCCGTGTCAGTTCCTGTTGTTCAATCGAGCGAACAGTGTATGCTCGCTCCTAGACCATGTCTGATTGCATTTCTTGCCTCCGGTAATTTATTAAAATCCTTGCCGCAGAGAGATTTGCATAACTAATCAAGTGGCAGCACAGCCAGAGCGTTAGGCGACGGGGCATACATAACGTCGACGCTGTTCAAACAAGATCACGCTCGTAAAAGTCTCGCGTCACACTCCCTCTGCTCTGCGTCGCAAGGAACTTGTCGCCGCGAGGATGTAAGTCGTTGCCATTACCCGCCCGAGTGGTGCGCTGTCAGTGGGGTTTTGATCGGCAGGACTGCTGTCCTCCAGAGCCACGTGTGTGGCCGGCCGCTGAATATTCATCAGCAACAATCGACTTCCTTCAGAGCACCCGCCTCCCATCACCGTGCTGGTGATGAATTGGTCTGGACTGGCATGCATTCCGTGCTATGCTTGACCTCCGGGGGGAAAGGGGCTGCGCTTCTGGTTGCACTGTGGCTCCATCTGTTCGCGGTGGTCATCCACCATCAGCCATTCATCTCCGGAGATTGGGCGCTGCACTGTCCCGCGGGCGAGTCCGCATGCAAGCTCGTGTTGATTTATGAACTTACACGACTGCACAGGCCGGTGCCGGCGTGTGTCTCCGAGGAGAAGATGACAATCGGTCGCAGGCGGAGATGATGAGACTCCGTGCGGGCGGGCAGCGCTCAAAATTGATTGCGCTGCGCGTTGGTTAGCCGGTGAATTTGCATGGACGCGACATTAATCATCCGAATATCCTCTGCTCCTTGGGCTATCGTGTGTGTTCTTATCGTCTACTTTATCTCTCTCTCTTGCAGTTCTCGCTGATTCAACTGGGTGCTTCCGACTTGAATGGACGTGGTTATCCTGTCGGCGAACTGAAGAAGTTCTGTTCATCAATTCAGGTGGGTACTGTTGCGTGAGGTGCTACTTGTGGTGGCTTATCTTGATGAAAATTCTTTTGCTTGCTCCTTGACAGGTGGACTTCTGGAGCTGTATGAATAGGACGCTGCAAGGTGAGTAGGAGGTTGATGCGGAACATCGATTGGCGTCTTTTGAGTGAGAATGTCGCTGGGGGTGGTGTGCGTCGATGGAGGGTCGATCGACACGATGTGCCCCGAAAGAAAGGCATCAAATTACATCGTTTAAGGACATCTTTCGGTGAACAATGTTTAGGCATTCTATCGTCCTTCCCTGCCCATAAGAGAAAAGAACCAAATCTGCAACCTTGAGGGGCACCAAACAGGAGATAGAATTTCAAAGAGAACAGGTCCACTTTGGTTTCCTTGTGTAATATCAAAGTCTGAGAGAAATTTGATCAAATTTGGTCCTTTGTAAATATCAAAGAATGGGACCAAATTTGCTATCTTTAGGTGCACCATACAGAAGATTGAATTTCAAAGAGAACCGGTCCCATTCGGTTCCCCTGTGGAAGGCCAAAATCTAAGCGAAGGTGGTCACATTTTTTACTAAATCTTTGCTGCACTAAATCTTTGGACCACAGCACCACACGGAAGAGAAAATTTTAAAGAGGACCGGTCCTATTCCGTTCTCCTGTGGAAGGAAGTCCAAAGTCTAAGCGAAGGTGGTTACTAAAATTTTACTGAACATCAGAGAGTAGGGCCAAATCTGCAATTTTGAAGGCCACCACGCAAAATTTCATATTTCGAGGAGAACGGGTTCTATTGGGTTCCCCTGTGGAAGGCCAAAGTCTAAGCTAAAGCAGATCACATTTTGTGCCAAACCTTTGCTCAAAATCAAAGAATAGGACCATATCTTCAAGAAAATACAATTTCAAAGAGAACAGGTCCCATTCGGGTCCCCTGTGGCAGGTCAAAGTCTAAGCCTCTCTCAATCTGCTTCCAAGCGAATTCAAGGCACGCACTCTCTGGGAAATGCCTTCAATTTTCTGTTCAAAAAGCAAATGCCGCCGTCTTCAATTGGAGCTGATCTTGTTCTGTTCCATTTCCATTTCAAAGAGCCTGCGCTCACAAAGCGCGCCGCTCCAACAACCACCTCGCTCTCTCTCTCTGTTTTCCTCAGTCCAAGATCTCCCTCATCGATCACACGTCTGTCCATCGATCCAACCGCCTTTGATATAAATATTCCCTAATCGAAGCAAGCTGTCATCGCGTTGGATTGCATCCAAGTTGACGGCCATGTCCACACACCCTCCCGATGCCACCACCTCCACCACCCCCCCTCCCGTGCATATGGGTAATCAATTATGTCTCCCCCTGCGACACACATTGGCGCATGCTAATCTACTCATGCCTCAATGTGACACTAGAACACGACAATCGATCCGCATTGCATTCACACGCACGGCGCATTTTTCTGTTTCGTTTTCACAGCCGTTCAGCGGGGCGCGCAGTGGTCGGGCCGGCGCTGCTGCCACCTGGGCATGTCACCGAGATGCCGGAACGCCTGTGCGACATCATCATCCAGAGAGGAACTGATTTATGCGTGCCGCCAAAGCGACGAGCAGCACATGTATGCGTGCTTCGAGCGTCAGGAGGCCGGCGATCGGTGCTGCGGCAACGCGCGAACGTTAGAATGTCTCGAGGTAATAAATTCTCACACATCTAGCGGGCGCTCCTCCCGCCCCCTTGCATGGACTGGCGTTTTGATGTTTTTTGTTGTTGTCTCGTTGCAGGCCTGTCGGGAGATTTTCAAGCCGCACTTACCGCAGAAGAACTCGACGCGGCGGCTGTTGGAGCAGACCTGCGGCGAGCGGAACGGGAACGTGATGCAGTGCGTGAAGAACTTCACGGACATGACGCCGGTGGCCAACTCGCAGATATGTAAGTGGGTCTCTGGGTCTGATCACTCACCGAACAGTGTCTCCTTTCAGATCTCCCCTGCTGCGACTTCTCGCAGACCGAGGAGTGCCGCCTGTCCTGTCGGCAGGCGCTGAAGAACGGCGAGAGCGAGGACGTCATAATCGATCAACTGGAGACGGGTGGGTGTGGCCCGCCCCTGCCGCACATGCCGCTGTGGCAGTGCCTGCTCACCTCGCGCAAGAAGGCCTTCGTGCTGACGTCCGCGTCCAACGAGGTGTCGCAGATCAATCAGATCGGGATCGACTCCGCGAAGCTGCACTGCTGCCACAAGGCCATTGCGCCGAAGTGCCGGCGGCTGTGTCTGCAGACCTTCTCCAACGACTGGACCACCACGAGCGGGTTCGACGTCGACTGTCTGACGCATTCCAACGAGATACAGCTGCGTCAGTGCATCGAGGAGGTCGAGGAGCCCTGTGAGCTCGGCTGCGACGGTCTCTCCTTCTGCACGAACTTCAACAACCGGCCGACGGAGCTGTTCCGCAGCTGCCACGCCCACGCGGACATGGCTGCACGATCGGATGTGGCCACGTGGGCGCAACAGGGTTACGTGGACCTGCCGGGGAACAAGCTGCCGATCGAGAACATCTCCAAGTGCTCGCCGGAGAAGTGGCGCGCCATCGCCTGCATCCTCCAAGTGAAGCCGTGCACGCGCGTCAAGCACTACAACCACATCTGCTACGAGGACTGCTACGACGTGCTCAACGACTGCGTGGACTGGTCCCGGCTGAACGAGAGCATCAGTGTGGACGCCATTTGTTCGCAGCTGCAGCCGGAGAAGGAGGACAGCCCCTGCGTCTCGCTCAAGCCGTACCTCGAGCCGAGCGACGCCCCTCTGGAGACCGGGGGACACCATGGACTCACCGTGCCGTGCAAGGGCCACCCCTGCAACTCCACCGAGGTCTGCATTCCGAACCGCAACGAGAGCACCGACTTTCAGTGCATTCCCGGGTGCGCCCTGGGTGAAGCTTCGCCCTACAAAGTCCCGTTCGGCGCCTACGTCCGGATCCCAGTGTCGCCCACGCAAAGTGGCAGCTTCAAGGTCTGCCGCTGCAGTGCCTCAGGACGCATCGAGCACTGCCAGCCCCTGCCCAGCTTCTCGTACGACTCCTGCGTGCAGGGCGACCACGGCGTCGAGCACGGACGATCCGTGTACCTCGAGTGCAACATCTGCAGCTGCTTCGCCGGCGAGATAACCTGCACCAAGAAGCAGTGCCGCATCCCCGGCATCTCGGACCGCTCCTTCACCAGCCTCCCCTGCAACTGTCCGACGCACTACGTCCCGGTGTGCGGCAAGAACGGCAACACCTACCACTCGGCCTGCATCGCCAAGTGCCTCGGGCTCCAGGACAGCGACATGGGCTTCGAGGCCTGCAGCTCCGGGAACCCCTGCGAGAAGGGCCTGCACAGCTGTCCCTCGGGCTCCCGCTGCGTCGAGGACCGCAAGATCTGCCTCTCCGTGATGCACAGGCCCTGCCTCCAGTACCGCTGTGGTAAGTCCCAAGGACTTCGCATTCACTCCCGCACTAACCGCTTTGCAATTCTTTCAGTGAACGTGACTCAGGAGTGCCTCAACGACGGCCAGCCCGTCTGCGACACCAAGGGGGTGACGCACCCGTCGGCCTGCGATCTGCTGAAGGCGAAGGCCCAACTGGGCCACTTCGGAGCCTGCTTCCGCAGCTGCTCCTGGAAGGGTCCCGTGTGCGGCATAAACGGAGTCATCTACCGCAGCGAGTGCGAGGCCTGGGCCGACTACGTCCTGGTCGACTACAAGGGCAACTGCAAGGAGGTCGGCCTGCTGGCCTCGGACATGGGCCGCCGGTGCAAGGTGGTGAAGTGCCCGCGCCCCATCTCGCCTTACTGCCAGAACATCGTCCCCCCCGGAGCCTGCTGTCCCATCTGCGCGGGAGCCTTCCGCGTCATCTTCTCCCGCAAGCAAGTCGACAGAGCCCTGTACGCCCTGAAGGGCAGGAACACCCAGCTGGTCACTCTGCGCAGCATCCTGCACGCCCTGGACGAGCTGATCCAAGTCGCCGAGTGCCAACTGACGGGCTTCCTCACCATGGAAGTGGACATCTTCGTGGCTGTCGTCCCGCGGACCACCAAGCCGACCGAGATCCAAATCGAAGCCTGCAAGCGGGAGGCCCAGAAGATCGCCACCCTCATCCAGACCCAGAGCCACAGGGTGACCACGAACCTCCCCCTCAGCGCGCTCATCGTCGCGAACATGGTCCAGCCGACCGTGGAGAACAGCTCGGCCGCGTGCCACCTCTCGCACATACACCTGCTCGTCGTGTGGCTCGCATTCGCCGTCACCCGGCCGCAGGCCTTCTAGTTAACATTTAAGTCCGATTCTATTTATTCTCGTCTCTAGGGTAGATCATGTGAATTCAAGGTGCCAATACGTAGCGTTTCTAGATTTGTTTGTACACTCGTACGTTTTTGTTTTTGAACTTGTGGATGTCGTCTCGTTTGAGCCCGAGCCAACGGTGTGGAAGGAAATGAAATTGTGATATTAGGATAAACTAGCGGGAGCAACCAGACGAAGACCCTAACCACTCACTCTAGCCTGTAAGGACCTAGCTTAACGGTTTTAATCTTTATATTCCTTACCAAAGTTTTGATACGTTTTTTTTTTGATTTTGCCTAGAAAATTTAAGAGTCGACGCTGCAAACCCCAACGCATACTCAAGTTGTAAAGTACCGTTTCTTACTGTTTAGAGAATATACGTCTAGTCTAGTCTGTAAATAATCTTGTAAAGTCTTGCATCAATAAAGTGGAAGGTGTTTTGTAAATTTTTCTTAACAAGTGGAGGGTTTTTCTTTATTTGGGGGAGTTTCCACCCCTCCATCGCACATGTATCGAAAATTCAGGTCAACAGCACACCAGAAATGGCGGTTTTATGTCCGGGCGACGCCTGGTTTAGAAACTGTGGCTTGTCAAAGTTGGGAGGTCGGGGTTAAAATCTCAATCAAAATGACAGTGGTTAGCCTTGGATTTTTTTCGAGGAAAAAATCGAAGGTTCTCGGAATGCGATAAAATGCACATGGATCGAAAATTCAGGTCAACAGCACACCAGAAATGGCGGTTTTATGTCCGGGCGACGCCTGGTTTAGAAACTGTGGCTTGTCAAAGTTGGGAGGTCGGGGTTAAAATCTCAATCAAAATGACAGTGGTTAGCCTTGGATTTTTTTCGAGGAAAAAATCGAAGGTTCTCGGAATGCGATAAAATGCACATGGATCGAAAATTCAGGTCAACAGCACACCAGAAATGGCGGTTTTATGTCCGGGCGACGCCTGGTTTAGAAACTGTGGCTTGTCAAAGTTGGGAGGTCGGGGTTAAAATCTCAATCAAAATGACAGTGGTTAGCCTTGGATTTTTTTCGAGGAAAAAATCGAAGGTTCTCGGAATGCGATAAAATGCACATGGATCGAAAACTCAGGTCAACAGCACACCAGAAATTGCGGTTTTATGTCCGGGCGACGCCTGGTTTAGAAACTGTGGCTTGTCAAAGTTGGGAGGTCGGGGTTAAAATCTCAATCAAAATGACAGTGGTTAGCCTTGGATTTTTTTCGAGGAAAAAATCGAAGGTTCTCGGAATGCGATAAAATGCACATGGATCGAAAATTCAGGTCAACAGCACACCAGAAATGGCGGTTTTTTGTCCGGGCGACGCCTGGTTTAGAAACTGTGGCTTGTCAAAGTTGGGAGGTCGGGGTTAAAATCTCAATCAAAATGACAGTGGTTAGCCTTGGATTTTTTTCGAGGAAAAAATCGAAGGTTCTCGGAATGCGATAAAATGCACATGGATCGAAAATTCAGGTCAACAGCACACCAGAAATGGCGGTTTTTTGTCCGGGCGACGTCTGGTTTAGAAACTGTGGCTTGTCAAAGTTGGGAGGTCGGGGTTAAAATCTCAATCAAAATGACAGTGGCCTTGGATTTTTTTCGAGGAAAAAATCGAAGGTTCTCGGAATGCGATAAAATGCACATGGATCGAAAATTCAGGTCAACAGCACACCAGAAATGGGGGGTTTTTGTCCGGGCGACGCCTGGTTTAGAAACTGTGGCTTGTCAAAGTTGGGAGGTCGGGGTTAAAATCTCAATCAAAATGACAGTGGTTAGCCTTGGATTTTTTTCGAGGAAAAAATCGAAGGTTCTCGGAATGCGATAAAATGCACATGGATCGAAAATTCAGGTCAACAGCACACCAGAAATGGCGGTTTTATGTCCGGGCGACGCCTGGTTTAGAAACTGTGGCTTGTCAAAGTTGGGAGGTCGGGGTTAAAATCTCAATCAAAATGACAGTGGTTAGCCTTGGATTTTTTTCGAGGAAAAAATCGAAGGTTCTCGGAATGCGATAAAATGCACATGGATCGAAAATTCAGGTCAACAGCACACCAGAAATGGCGGTTTTTTGTCCGGGCGACGCCTGGTTTAGAAACTGTGGCTTGTCAAAGTTGGGAGGTCGGGGTTAAAATCTCAATCAAAATGACAGTGGTTAGCCTTGGATTTTTTTCGAGGAAAAAATCGAAGGTTCTCGGAATGCGATAAAATGCACATGGATCGAAAATTCAGGTCAACAGCACACCAGAAATGGCGGTTTTATTTCCGGGCGATGATATTATGACTGTGGCTTGTCAAAGTTGGGAGGTCGGGGTTAAAATCTCAATCAAAATGACAGTGGTTAGCCTTGGATTTTTTTCGAGGAAAAAATCGAAGGTTCTCGGAATGCGATAAAATGCACATGGATCGAAAATTCAGGTCAACAGCACACCAGAAATGGCGGTTTTTTGTCCGGGCGACGTCTGGTTTAGAAACTGTGGCTTGTCAAAGTTGGGAGGTCGGGGTTAAAATCTCAATCAAAATGACAGTGGTTAGCCTTGGATTTTTTTCGAGGAAAAAATCGAAGGTTCTCGGAATGCGATAAAATGCACAGGGATCGAAAATTCAGGTCAACAGCACACCAGAAATGGCGGTTTTATGTCCGGGCGACGCCTGGTTTAGAAACTGTGGCTTGTCAAAGTTGGGAGGTCGGGGTTAAAATCTCAATCAAAATGACAGTGGTTAGCCTTGGATTTTTTTCGAGGAAAAAATCGAAGGTTCTCGGAATGCGATAAAATGCACATGGATCGAAAATTCAGGTCAACAGCACACCAGAAATGGCGGTTTTTTGTCCGGGCGACGCCTGGTTTAGAAACTGTGGCTTGTCAAAGTTGGGAGGTCGGGGTTAAAATCTCAATCAAAATGACAGTGGTTAGCCTTGGATTTTTTTCGAGGAAAAAATCGAAGGTTCTCGGAATGCGATAAAATGCACATGGATCGAAAATTCAGGTCAACAGCACACCAGAAATGGCGGTTTTATGTCCGGGCGACGCCTGGTTTAGAAACTGTGGCTTGTCAAAGTTTGGAGGTCGGGGTTAAAATCTCAATCAAAATGACAGTGGTTAGCCTTGGATTTTTTTCGAGGAAAAAATCGAAGGTTCTCGGAATGCGATAAAATGCACATGGATCGAAAATTCAGGTCAACAGCACACCAGAAATGGCGGTTTTTTGTCCGGGCGACGCCTGGTTTAGAAACTGTGGCTTGTCAAAGTTGGGAGGTCGGGGTTAAAATCTCAATCAAAATGACAGTGGTTAGCCTTGGATTTTTTTCGAGGAAAAAATCGAAGGTTCTCGGAATGCGATAAAATGCACATGGATCGAAAATTCAGGTCAACAGCACACCAGAAATGGCGGTTTTTTGTCCGGGCGACGCCTGGTTTAGAAACTGTGGCTTGTCAAAGTTGGGAGGTCGGGGTTAAAATCTCAATCAAAATGACAGTGGTTAGCCTTGGATTTTTTTCGAGGAAAAAATCGAAGGTTCTCGGAATGCGATAAAATGCACATGGATCGAAAATTCAGGTCAACAGCACACCAGAAATGGCGGTTTTTTGTCCGGGCGACGCCTGGTTTAGAAACTGTGGCTTGTCAAAGTTGGGAGGTCGGGGTTAAAATCTCAATCAAAATGACAGTGGTTATGAAATGGCGGTTTTTTGTCCGGGCGACGCCTGGTTTAGAAACTGTGGCTTGTCAAAGTTGGGAGGTCGGGGTTAAAATCTCAATCAAAATGACAGTGGTTAGCCTTGGATTTTTTTCGAGGAAAAAATCGAAGGTTCTCGGAATGCGATAAAATGCACATGGATCGAAAATTCAGGTCAACAGCACACCAGAAATGGCGGTTTTTTGTCCGGGCGACGCCTGGTTTAGAAACTGTGGCTTGTCAAAGTTGGGAGGTCGGGGTTAAAATCTCAATCAAAATGACAGTGGTTAGCCTTGGATTTTTTTCGAGGAAAAAATCGAAGGTTCTCGGAATGCGATAAAATGCACATGGATCGAAAATTCAGGTCAACAGCACACCAGAAATGGCGGTTTTTTGTCCGGGCGACGCCTGGTTTAGAAACTGTGGCTTGTCAAAGTTGGGAGGTCGGGGTTAAAATCTCAATCAAAATGACAGTGGTTAGCCTTGGATTTTTTTCGAGGAAAAAATCGAAGGTTCTCGGAATGCGATAAAATGCACATGGATCGAAAATTCAGGTCAACAGCACACCAGAAATGGCGGTTTTTTGTCCGGGCGACGCCTGGTTTAGAAACTGTGGCTTGTCAAAGTTGGGAGGTCGGGGTTAAAATCTCAATCAAAATGACAGTGGTTAGCCTTGGATTTTTTTCGAGGAAAAAATCGAAGGTTCTCGGAATGCGATAAAATGCACATGGATCGAAAATTCAGGTCAACAGCACACCAGAAATGGCGGTTTTTTGTCCGGGCGACGTCTGGTTTAGAAACTGTGGCTTGTCAAAGTTGGGAGGTCGGGGTTAAAATCTCAATCAAAATGACAGTGGTTAGCCTTGGATTTTTTTCGAGGAAAAAATCGAAGGTTCTCGGAATGCGATAAAATGCACATGGATCGAAAATTCAGGTCAACAGCACACCAGAAATGGCGGTTTTTTGTCCGGGCGACGCCTGGTTTAGAAACTGTGGCTTGTCAAAGTTGGGAGGTCGGGGTTAAAATCTCAATCAAAATGACAGTGGTTAGCCTTGGATTTTTTTCGAGGAAAAAATCGAAGGTTCTCGGAATGCGATAAAATGCACATGGATCGAAAATTCAGGTCAACAGCACACCAGAAATGGCGGTTTTTTGTCCGGGCGACGTCTGGTTTAGAAACTGTGGCTTGTCAAAGTTGGGAGGTCGGGGTTAAAATCTCAATCAAAATGACAGTGGTTAGCCTTGGATTTTTTTCGAGGAAAAAATCGAAGGTTCTCGGAATGCGATAAAATGCACATGGATCGAAAATTCAGGTCAACAGCACACCAGAAATGGCGGTTTTTTGTCCGGGCGACGCCTGGTTTAGAAACTGTGGCTTGTCAAAGTTGGGAGGTCGGGGTTAAAATCTCAATCAAAATGACAGTGGTTAGCCTTGGATTTTTTTCGAGGAAAAAATCGAAGGTTCTCGGAATGCGATAAAATGCACATGGATCGAAAATTCAGGTCAACAGCACACCAGAAATGGCGGTTTTTTGTCCGGGCGACGTCTGGTTTAGAAACTGTGGCTTGTCAAAGTTGGGAGGTCGGGGTTAAAATCTCAATCAAAATGACAGTGGTTAGCCTTGGATTTTTTTCGAGGAAAAAATCGAAGGTTCTCGGAATGCGATAAAATGCACATGGATCGAAAATTCAGGTCAACAGCACACCAGAAATGGCGGTTTTTTGTCCGGGCGACGTCTGGTTTAGAAACTGTGGCTTGTCAAAGTTGGGAGGTCGGGGTTAAAATCTCAATCAAAATGACAGTGGTTAGCCTTGGATTTTTTTCGAGGAAAAAATCGAAGGTTCTCGGAATGCGATAAAATGCACATGGATCGAAAATTCAGGTCAACAGCACACCAGAAATGGCGGTTTTTTGTCCGGGCGACGTCTGGTTTAGAAACTGTGGCTTGTCAAAGTTGGGAGGTCGGGGTTAAAATCTCAATCAAAATGACAGTGGTTAGCCTTGGATTTTTTTCGAGGAAAAAATCGAAGGTTCTCGGAATGCGATAAAATGCACATGGATCGAAAATTCAGGTCAACAGCACACCAGAAATGGCGGTTTTATGTCCGGGCGACGCCTGGTTTAGAAACTGTGGCTTGTCAAAGTTGGGAGGTCGGGGTTAAAATCTCAATCAAAATGACAGTGGTTAGCCTTGGATTTTTTTCGAGGAAAAAATCGAAGGTTCTCGGAATGCGATAAAATGCACATGGATCGAAAATTCAGGTCAACAGCACACCAGAAATGGCGGTTTTTTGTCCGGGCGACGTCTGGTTTAGAAACTGTGGCTTGTCAAAGTTGGGAGGTCGGGGTTAAAATCTCAATCAAAATGACAGTGGTTAGCCTTGGATTTTTTTCGAGGAAAAAATCGAAGGTTCTCGGAATGCGATAAAATGCACATGGATCGAAAATTCAGGTCAACAGCACACCAGAAATGGCGGTTTTTTGTCCGGGCGACGCCTGGTTTAGAAACTGTGGCTTGTCAAAGTTGGGAGGTCGGGGTTAAAATCTCAATCAAAATGACAGTGGTTAGCCTTGGATTTTTTTCGAGGAAAAAATCGAAGGTTCTCGGAATGCGATAAAATGCACATGGATCGAAAATTCAGGTCAACAGCACACCAGAAATGGCGGTTTTTTGTCCGGGCGACGCCTGGTTTAGAAACTGTGGCTTGTCAAAGTTGGGAGGTCGGGGTTAAAATCTCAATCAAAATGACAGTGGTTATGAAATGGCGGTTTTTTGTCCGGGCGACGTCTGGTTTAGAAACTGTGGCTTGTCAAAGTTGGGAGGTCGGGGTTAAAATCTCAATCAAAATGACAGTGGTTAGCCTTGGATTTTTTTCGAGGAAAAAATCGAAGGTTCTCGGAATGCGATAAAATGCACATGGATCGAAAATTCAGGTCAACAGCACACCAGAAATGGCGGTTTTTTGTCCGGGCGACGCCTGGTTTAGAAACTGTGGCTTGTCAAAGTTGGGAGGTCGGGGTTAAAATCTCAATCAAAATGACAGTGGTTATGAAATGGCGGTTTTTTGTCCGGGCGACGCCTGGTTTAGAAACTGTGGCTTGTCAAAGTTGGGAGGTCGGGGTTAAAATCTCAATCAAAATGACAGTGGTTAGCCTTGGATTTTTTTCGAGGAAAAAATCGAAGGTTCTCGGAATGCGATAAAATGCACATGGATCGAAAATTCAGGTCAACAGCACACCAGAAATGGCGGTTTTTTGTCCGGGCGACGTCTGGTTTAGAAACTGTGGCTTGTCAAAGTTGGGAGGTCGGGGTTAAAATCTCAATCAAAATGACAGTGGTTAGCCTTGGATTTTTTTCGAGGAAAAAATCGAAGGTTCTCGGAATGCGTTAAAATGCACATGGATCGAAAATTCAGGTCAACAGCACACCAGAAATGGCGGTTTTTTGTCCGGGCGACGCCTGGTTTAGAAACTGTGGCTTGTCAAAGTTGGGAGGTCGGGGTTAAAATCTCAATCAAAATGACAGTGGTTAGCCTTGGATTTTTTTCGAGGAAAAAATCGAAGGTTCTCGGAATGCGATAAAATGCACATGGATCGAAAATTCAGGTCAACAGCACACCAGAAATGGCGGTTTTTTGTCCGGGCGACGCCTGGTTTAGAAACTGTGGCTTGTCAAAGTTGGGAGGTCGGGGTTAAAATCTCAATCAAAATGACAGTGGTTATGAAATGGCGGTTTTTTGTCCGGGCGACGTCTGGTTTAGAAACTGTGGCTTGTCAAAGTTGGGAGGTCGGGGTTAAAATCTCAATCAAAATGACAGTGGTTAGCCTTGGATTTTTTTCGAGGAAAAAATCGAAGGTTCTCGGAATGCGATAAAATGCACATGGATCGAAAATTCAGGTCAACAGCACACCAGAAATGGCGGTTTTTTGTCCGGGCGACGCCTGGTTTAGAAACTGTGGCTTGTCAAAGTTGGGAGGTCGGGGTTAAAATCTCAATCAAAATGACAGTGGTTAGCCTTGGATTTTTTTCGAGGAAAAAATCGAAGGTTCTCGGAATGCGATAAAATGCACATGGATCGAAAATTCAGGTCAACAGCACACCAGAAATGGCGGTTTTTTGTCCGGGCGACGCCTGGTTTAGAAACTGTGGCTTGTCAAAGTTGGGAGGTCGGGGTTAAAATCTCAATCAAAATGACAGTGGTTAGCCTTGGATTTTTTTCGAGGAAAAAATCGAAGGTTCTCGGAATGCGATAAAATGCACATGGATCGAAAATTCAGGTCAACAGCACACCAGAAATGGCGGTTTTTTGTCCGGGCGACGTCTGGTTTAGAAACTGTGGCTTGTCAAAGTTGGGAGGTCGGGGTTAAAATCTCAATCAAAATGACAGTGGTTAGCCTTGGATTTTTTTCGAGGAAAAAATCGAAGGTTCTCGGAATGCGATAAAATGCACATGGATCGAAAATTCAGGTCAAAACCAACACTAACTGTTCCAGTTTTTCAACTAAATTCAAAGTAGCAAGCCACCAGAATTGTGCAAGAATGATTAGATATAACAAAAATAACATCCGTTGTGTATGCAATAGATTTAATTACTGCCTACATCTAGGTGTTACTACATCAATCACAATAAATGGAATAATTGGCATGCATTATGACAGCTGGTATACATTCAGCTTTTGCTGAGATTGTGGTCGACTGGTATTTTAGAAGAAATTTGCACCAAAATCAGGGGAATTTGGTCAGGGTTGGATTTTTTTAAATTTTGTTGGGGTAGGTTCGATAGTCTGACGTCAGGACTTATGAGATACTTGCTGATTTGATGGTGGTCTGGTGTGTTAGAGGAAAATTTAGAGATTTCAAACGTGTCTACTTTAAAATTCTGAAAGAAAATTAGTCCTGAAAAGGACTTTTTAGTTGTTGGGGGTTGTGGTTTACTTGGGGGTTGACTTTGAATGTTGGAGGGCACTGAGTCAGACTGATTTAACAGCTGCTCATGCAAATCAACCTCCGATTAATGTCTTTTTACATCACAAATGTACAGAAATGTGTCTAAAAATGTGCAGGCGTCGATTACGAACGTTTTAAGCAAACATTTGTGGTCCTAGGTCCAAAGGCATGTACGCTATGGCCATAAGACCATGAAGCTACCCCTTGAGCTCCAGAATCGTCGCTCAAAAATCATCACAAGTGATCCATTCATCCCCAAACAGCCATCAACCACTCACTCACAATTCACTCGAACATGTTTGTCGCGCCATCCACCTCAGGCCGGGCCTCCGATGATTCGTTCTCTCGCCTTCCCGCACCAAACTGACACATATCAACCGATCCATTCTGCCGTTCATCTCGAAACAAATAATAAATCCCCAAGCGGACTGCCAAGCGGATTGTCAGTTGCTCTTGAGCTCTCGT
Organism: Myathropa florea; assembly: GCA_930367185.1. Lineage (NCBI taxonomy): Eukaryota > Metazoa > Arthropoda > Insecta > Diptera > Syrphidae > Myathropa > Myathropa florea. Next base: position 41,484,807 of record OV884005.1, on the reverse strand, counting down.
TTGAATTGGATCATCAAACTCGCCCGCACTCTCTGAACCAAGTCTCCACAGAACATAACCCCGTCCGACTTCTGTGTGAATTGTTGAATTAATTAACGTGAGCTTGTGTGTTTTTCTTTTTGATTCGTTTCCCGACCTCACGCCATGAGGCATTTCTGTGTGTCTCTGATCGCCCTCTGTGCCCTGGTGGCCACAGGTAAGTTCTATCGAATTACAATTCACTCCTTGCCCCTTCGCCGGTTTAATCATTTCGATCGGTTGCCCGCCAATGTGTGCGTTGTTTGTTGAATTGTGAGCTCTAAGCTCGAGGGAAGGGGACCAGTGAAAGGCGTTGATAACAGACTGACCCCTCCAGTCACTGCTTGTGTATGAGTACGACTCATTTCATTTGATTCTGATTTTGCAGCCAATTGTTGACTTGTTGTTGTGGCCGGCTTTGTTTTCTACGCAATTAACTTCGCAGATAGACTCTGACAAAGAAACGCGAGGATTGATGGTCTGGAAATAGCTTCGCGCGATATTACGGTTCTTGGGTTGTGTTAGGGCCTAGCGGGACAAAAGTCATTCGACTTACGCTCAAAATGGGGTCAAAGAAGATAGTCTGGAATGAGATCTGCTGGTTTCTGGCGAGGGGTCAGTCATGATCAGTTGTCGACGAGGATAATGACTTTCCTTTTCATAAATTTTTATTGAATTTGACTGAGTTCTGAAAGGTTTCCTGCACAGGTTTCAGTGAGCTTCGATTTCGCATAATTGCATCGAACTACCTTACCCATTGCATGCCCGATTGACAGAAGAGATTTCCACAATCGATTGTGGGACAAAGGGCCCACTTGTGTCGGGAGATTAGCTCTAATCTTCCGAATGATCTTCACTGATTTACAAGGTTAAACTGTTGTTCTAATAGTTCGCCACCACATCCCAAACGGGGTGCTCTTGTGATCCCCAGCAGAACGTTAGGCTTTTTGCTGAAGACAGGGATTTTTAAGCAAAAAGTCGTCGAGATCAACGATCTCAAGGGACTTCATCTTTTTGATTGACCTCCCTCTCTCAGGCTCGGACCCTCCATGGGTCGTAGGCCTGTGAAGTAAGTAAGATTGAACTCCCTTCCAAAACTCTTCAGAATTTTAGTGAATTTTGAAGGAAATCTTCACCGATCTTCGCTGAACCACTTCTCAAGCAGCTCTACCCTTCAGTTCCCCGAAAAAAACTCTCTCACACCACTTCTAATCACCTTCTTACCCCCCTCTAGCCACCACCACAAAGCCACCAATTTGGGATGCCACCTACTCCGTCCGCGGAGTCCTCCACATTCCCTATGCGGAAATCGCTGAACCCTTCTACGCCTGGTATGACAAGCAAACCAGCCGTTCTCGTATCGATTACTACGGCGGCATGGTGAAGACCTATCAACTGGCGAACGAAGGACGCTACGGTACATCCCTGAAACTGGCACCAGTCACCACATCAAAGGAGTTGAACAAGGAAACCTGCTTACAAGTGAATGGCACGGCGGAGAACCTAATCGAGATCCAATCAATCCTCCCCGAGGTGAAGAGTTTCTCCCTTATCGGAACCGAAACCCTCCTCGGAATGCTCTGTGACAAGTTCCGTCTGGAGGAAGTGATCGGGATCAAGAAGAATGTCTACACCCTGTGGGTGCGGTATAAGAAATCCCCAAAGTATCCATCGTCGCGCATGCCCATCCCGGTGCGCTACGAGATGAGGGGATACAACACCCTCTTGGGCTCGCACTACGATCACTACTATCTGGACTACGAGAACTACTCGCACGATGATGTCCCCAACGAGATATTCGAAATCGATCCAGGTAAGGCTTGAGCAGATCTGATTTTCTCAGAGAGGCCCTAACGCCCCTCTCTTCGCTTGTAGATATGGTTTGTGTTGGATTCCCCGGTCCCGGCATGGGTCACTACGCCACCTTTAACCCAATGAAGGAGTTCGTCCACCCGACCAAGGACCATCACGTCGAAATGGAGTTCACCAGATTCAAGGGCAAGCACGGAGCTCGCTACATGAACAACACCGAGCACGAGTACCGCAAGAACGTCTTCCGTCAGAATCTGCGTTACATCCACTCGAGGAACCGCGCCAACTTGGGCTACTCACTGGCAATCAACCACCTGGCCGACAAGACCGAGGACGAGCTGAAGGCACGACGAGGATTCAAGTCATCCGGCGTCTTCAACACCGGCAAACCGTTCCCCTACAACACTCAGAAGCTGAAGGGGAACCTGCCGGAGCAGTATGACTGGCGGCTATTCGGCGCAGTCACCCCAGTGAAGGGTAAGTGGGAGGGGGTGTTTCATCATTTCACTTTGATGCATGATCTCTTCACTTTAGACCAATCGGTTTGCGGATCATGCTGGTCCTTCGGCACCATCGGCGCCGTGGAGGGGGCCTACTTCCTAAGCAACGGAGGCAACCTCGTGCGCCTCTCGCAACAGGCACTCATCGACTGCTCATGGGAGTACGGCAACAACGGCTGTGACGGTGGAGAAGACTTCCGCGCTTATCAGTGGATCATGAAGACAGGCGGCATCCCCACTGAAGAGGAGTACGGTCAGTACCTTGGGCAGGATGGTTTGTGCCACATTGACACTGTCCCCGTGGTCGCAAAGATGTCTGGCTTTGTCAATGTCACAGCCAACGATCCGGACGCCTTCAAGATCGCGCTCACCATGAACGGCCCCCTATCGGTGGCCATCGATGCTTCCCAAAAGAGCTTCAGTTTCTACTCGCACGGTGTGTACTACGAGCCCGAGTGCAAGAATGGACTGGATGAGTTGGATCACGCAGTCCTGGCTGTGGGATATGGCAAATTCAACGGAGAGGAGTACTGGCTGGTCAAGAACTCGTGGTCGACGTACTGGGGTAACGATGGTTACGTCCTAATGTCGTCCAAGAACAACAACTGCGGGGTCATGACCACGCCAACTTACGTGGTCATGGCTTAGAACTGCGCTGTGTGCAGTCCCCAAGTCCCACAGAATGTCCCTCAATAAAAAATTTTAGCAAAAAAGTCCTGATCTGTGTTTCTGTTTGGGAATGAATACTCTTTGGGTCTGGGATTTGATTTATTTCTTAGACTTAAAACGAAATAATCAACAACTTGTGACTACAGACTAGGCGATCGATTGTTCGGCTACGTGCTCCTCAAACGGCTCGGTCGGCAGTCGAGCGGGATTCTAAAACGAACAGGTCCAGTTACCAGTCAGTGACACACAAAAACTACCGTGAACTCACCATTTTTTTCGCCCGTTTCTCGAGGATTCCATAGGCAACGTGGTTGATGGTGAATCCTGTGGGGAGCGCCACACCTTGCACGCGATAAATGCTTCCGTCTTTGCCCTCCTTGCTCACCTCGTGCACAGCGGCGATTGTGCATTTGCCCAGGAATCTCGTCGAAGCTATCATCGGTCCGCGGGAGATGTCGATGTGCGTCCCCACGCGGTAGACTGTCACGCGTCCCTGGTTCTGTGAGAGAATGCTCGGCAGCTGTTCTCGCTTGTAGCGGTTGTGCTCGAACATCTTCATCGCGAGTTCACTGTTCAGATCAAGGCGCTCGATTTTGATGTCTTCTGCGGCGAGTTTGACCATTTCAGCGGAGATGGCACGGAGTTCGTGGCTTGAGGGGGCCCAGCCTTGTGAGGAGAGGTAGATGTCGTGGACAAAGCTCCCGGATTTGACTGAAAATACAAACAAATTCAAGAAAGGCACCGAGAGGGCAGATCATGGTTACTATTCGGTCCAGGGAAACTGTGAAGCTGAAGTCCGGCCTCCTCTCTGAAGCTCTTCTCCAACGCGGCGCCCAGCATGAACGAGCAACTTCTCCAGAAAGCCCTAAAACAAGCAAAACCCCCAATGAAACAGTTTCTTTCACTGAAGCCAAAAGAATCTCTCACTTATTGACCAAATGTGGGTCGGTGACGGTGAAATTCAAGAGCTGCAGCGTGCACGACTCCTGAAGTGGTCTGTACATGTCCCATGGGATGTTGCCGTCAATCAAAGCCAACGCCGATCGCTTGCAGTGTCCCTCAGACAAATGCTGCGCACAGTTGTACGGCGTTGAGATCATTCTGTTCATGACGAGGGTCACATCTTCCGGAAGACCAAGGTAGCGAACTTCAATTTTCTCAATGCGACCAACGCTATCCTGCTGCCGTTTCACTTCCTCATCAAACAGAGCATTTCGTCTTTCGATTGATTCTGCTGTGGACAGGGATCCTGTAAGAGAAAGCAGGTTATGAGACGAGAGTCGAGGGAACTCGGATTGGAAAACTTACGAAACGCGGGGAATCTTGAAAGAACCTGCAGTGATTTCCATTGTCGTTGAAAGAGTCTTGTGGCTAGAACCATTTTTGAGGGAATTTGTGTTGAATTAATTGATATTTTATGTTTTTTTTGGGAGTTTTTGTGGAAATTATCTTGAGTTATCTTTTCGTCTTCAGAGGCTGGTGCGAAATTTGACAGTTCACCGCATGAAATTTCGTGGTGAACTTAAACCACGGCTAGACTGCAACAACGAGTGGGAAGTGAAGGTGGGTGAAAAAAAAATCAGAAAATTAAGTAAAATGGATTTAATATTTTTTCTTTTCTGATCTTGTGAATAATCGAAGAATTTCGCAGTCACCTCTTAAAAAAATCATAAAACACGGACAAGAAGAAGAAACTTTTAACACTTTGAGAAACGCTGCGTTAAGAAAACTCACCTCATCACTGAATCACTTTGACATTTGGGTACAAAATTTGTGTTGTGTCATTGTCATTGCGGCAAATAGAAGCTTCGTGTATCAAACAACTTTTCCTCGTTTTTCATTGAATTTTCGTACAGAAAGAAACCCAATTCATTCCACAAAATGTCCCTCGATATCGCTAGAGATATTCCCAAAGCCGGATTCAACTTTGAAAACTGCAAGAGGTGAGTGCAAAACATCCAATCATTCTGCGGCCACATAACCTCAGTGGGGATTTGTAATGAATTCATGAATTCTTTGTTTCGCAGGAATGCTCAACTTTTGCAAAGTGGATTTGTGGCTCCAAAGGTTGTAAAAACTGGTACAACCATCGTTGGAATTGTCTACAAGGACGGAGTCATTCTCGGTGCAGATACACGAGCCACAGAGGGTCCAATTGTTTCTGACAAGAACTGCGCAAAAATTCACTACTTGGCAAAGAATATGTAGTAAGTATCAGGGGAACAGTGTTCCACTCGAGAATTGCTCATGAGATGAGATCTTTTTCAGTTGCTGTGGTGCTGGTACGGCCGCTGATACTGAGATGACCACTGATCTGATTGCTTCTCAGTTGGAGCTGCTTCGCTTGAACACAGGCCGTCAGGTGCCAGTGGTTGCTGCGAACACTCTGCTCAAGCAGATGCTGTTCCGCTACCAGGGTCACATCAGCGCCGCCCTGGTCCTGGGTGGTGTCGACAAAACCGGTGCGTACATCTACTGCATTCATCCACACGGTTCCACGGACAAGGTACCATATGCCACTATGGGATCGGGCAGTTTGGCTGCCATGTCTGTTTTTGAGTCCTCATGGAAGCCGGACATGGAGGAGGAGGAGGGAAAGTTGTTGGTTCGCAACGCAATTCGTGCGGGTATCTTCAACGACTTGGGCTCCGGTTCGAATGTGGACTTGTGCGTGATTCGCAAGGACTCCTGTGACTACTTGAGGAACTACGAGTTGTCCAATCAAAAGGGGGAGAGGAAGGTAAGCACGAGGGGGTTCGGAGACGATGGGGAAATACTAATTTGTTCGTTTTTCAGTTGAATTACGATTTCGCCTTGGGAACTACTGCGGTTTTGGACACGAAAATCCACAAGTTCGAGGTCACGGAGACAGTTGTGCCTGTCCCGATGGAAGAATAGGGCGTCTGGCAGAGGAGGAGAGCCTCTCTAAATACATTTATATTGTAAAATGATATGTGAAGTTAATTTTTGAAGGGAGTAAAATGGGTATTTGATTTGTCCTTTTCTAAAAAAGCGTTTTGGTTCTTTTTTGCCGTCGATCATGCAGTGCGGTCTCTGCTTAGCTTTTGCTTTCCAAAAGCGAAGATGGCGCCGACTGGCTGCAGGTTTCTAACCTGCCCTCGAGGGTATAAGTCACCTCGTAACATCACGGTTGCCTCTTCCAAGACCACAACAAACTCCATCAAAAAACAAACCCCACCGCCTGATACTTAAAATATTCAATTTATTCTAAAGTAAAACAACCTCTAGCGTAATCTCATAAATATGACAAACCATAAAAAACCTCTGTTCACTACACAACACCCCTCCGCCCGTCGACTGAGTGTGAGAATTCAGTTCAGTTCTTTGTGGACAATCAGATCCCACGTGTCCTTCCATCGCAAGTCGGTCACCTCGCTGGCGGTCAGCTTCGAGATTCCATAGGTCAGTGGCAGGAGCCTCCGATAGACGTAAAACACTCCCCCAATCCATGCGATCAAGGCCAGCCGATAGGCTCGAACGAACCAGGGATTCCTTGTGAACCGCCTCAGCAGATAGTCAACGTGTTCGACGACGTAGCACAGCAGAAGCATCTTGAACAACAGCGACGGCAAGTAATTGTGCAGGAAGAGGGTTCGTTCCACGAAGAAGTATGGCAGATAGTGGAAGAGGTATCCCCCCAGGAAGAGATCGCCAACGTCGAGGAATCGCTGCCACTCCTGCGGTGGGAGGTCGTAGGCCAATCGTCGTCTGCGAACCAAATAGAATGCGAGCAAGCCAAGGTACACGAAGATCGAGATGGTGCCACTGTACCAGATGGCGATGTTCCCCAGGAGGTGAATCTGGCCGTTGGACTTCTTGTCCACCCAGTAGGCGATTCCCTTGTCCAGCAGAGGCCACTCGAGCGGCTCGGAGCTGTACATGTGCGAGGAGACCTCGGTCTTTGTGCTCCAAATCATCTTCGACTGCAGCTCGAAGAACTTGTCCCAGAACGAGAGCTTCGTCTTGGATGTCGGGATCATTTCGGCGTTAAGCAGCTGCCGTTCTCGTTCCCGCTGATCCTGGGCTGTGAACAGACGACAAGCAAAATTAAAAAAAATCGAATTTGAATGAAATCTCTGCGTACTTTTGGTGTAACGATGTTCCTCAACGTTCCAGATGGCGTCCTTGTTGTTTGCGTTCCTATCGCCGACCACCTCGTGCTGATTGAATCCCCACTCGGGCAGCTGTTTGCCGGTGAACCGCAGAGCAACCTCAGTCGTCACGTGGATCAGGCGAACCTGGGACTTGATTGCATGCCAAATTGGACCCTCCTACAGAAGAAAGCCCCGTCTCAAGGAATTGAATCGATTTCCCGTCGAGGGATCCACTTACCGTGTCCTTATTCAGGATCTCCACCCGCCACAAGAGTTGGCCCTCCATCTTGATCTCGTAGTCGATGTAACACGTCACCTCCTGGCAGGCGGGGGTCATCGGCGCCGCCACATCGTGGCTGTTCAACGCTCGACTCGTGATCCCATGGACCAGCTGGATGATGTCGCCGTCCCTGATGGGATCCACCTCGTCGCCCACCACCAGCTCCTCTTTTGTGGGCCTCTTCACGATCCACCAGTTGTTCACGTCCTTGAAGCTGTAGCACGTGACCTGCTGCTGATGCGACGATCCACGCTTGTCCGGATAGCGCACAGGGTAGACGTGCGCGTGTGAGTGCAGCCAACACGCTCGTCCGTGGGTGTGCCTCAGAGTGATTTGCGACCCATGGACGATCTTTAGTGGCTGGCCCTTCGTTATCGATGCCAGGCCACCCTCAAGCGACGCCTGGAAGGCACTGGTCATCACGTTGTCATGAGGTCCCGCCTTGCTGAGGATGGCCAGGTGGAGGTAGAAGACCCCGATGTAGATTCCGATCGGGATCACGCTGAATATCAACACCCGACTGATTGTCTGCAGCATGATCTGAAAATCTGAGAGAACAGGGCGTGAGGTGGACTCCGATTCGGTGGTTTGGCTTACCTGTGACCGTGGCGTCAAAGAGCATGTTCCATAGGTACCGACACATCAAGTAGAACGCCAGGCAGCCCGAGTAGAAGCCCACGTACTTGACGCTGAGGGCGAATGCGAAGAACGACGCCGAAGCCAGTCCGGAGATGATCCATCGGGGGCTTGCGAAGCTGCTCTTTTGGAAGCGCAGCAGGTGGAGCAAGCCCAGGGAGCAAAACAGCAGCAGCATCGATTCCATGAGAACGAACCTGGACTGAGTGAGGAGGGAATTATCTGCGAGGAAAGAGATGTCAGTGGGAAGAAGAGGACATATGCCGGGTTATCCTTACCGAAGATGATCAGGAGACCTCCCAGGAGAGCTGTCCATCGATTCAGGGGCACCTCCAGGAGGAGCTTGTAGGCCACCGGCGAGAGGAGACTTCCGCACAGGGCTGGCAGGAATCGGAGCCAGAAGACTGGGACGTTGGGTGTGTACTGGGAGCCGATGCGCGGAAACGAGTAGTTGCCATCGTAGCCGGCGAAGTTGGACACCGCCGCGATGAGCTGCTTCCCCAGGGGAGGGTGTTGATCGAAGAAGAATACGTTCCGTATGTAGAGGGATATGTACTTCCCGTAATGCAGTTCGTCGAATCTGGAACGAGAGAGAGAGAGAGGATTTAATGAGAAGCACATCTGAGCTGGTGAAGGGATCTGTAAAGTGGGCAGAGGCTTAGGGTTAGAAGGAGTCAGAGGAAGGAGTCGTGGCAGCGGAGGATCTGCCGAAAAAGTCTGTGATCCTTCCTTCTCCTGATTCGAGGAAACAGAACTGGCTGACTGGAAGGAGTCAGAGAAAGGAGTCGTGGCAGCGAGGGATCTGCCGAAAAAGTCTATGATCCTTCCTTTTCTCGATTCGAGGAAACAGAACTGGCACCACCTCGGGGGAAAATCCAAAAGTGAGGAGAGGCTTGGAGTTTAGAAGGATTCAGAGAAAGGAATCACAGGAGACAGAACTGCCAGCAGATTAGGGAAAGAATCCAAAAGTGAGGAGAGGCTTGGGGCTTAAAAGGATTCAGAGGAAGGAATCACAGCCGTGGCAGCAGAAGGATCTGCCGAGGAAGTCTTCTGATTCGAGGAAACAAAACTGCCACCACCTCAGGAGAAAAATCCAACCATCCATTCATTTCATTCAGAGAATAAGTCAACAGCCTTTCAAATGCTCCACACAACGGATTAATGGTCCATAAAAGTATGCCACCTATTCCGGCAGTTAACCTGAATGGGAAACTCTCGCATCTTCCCATCCATCGTGTTTTCCAGTAGCTAAACATTCTCATGTTTGCATCTTCATAAACTGTGCGCAAAATTAATTCCACGAGATAATCGGAAAAACCGGTCTCACAAAACAAAGCAGAAATTCCAATGCCAACGAGGGCGTCAAAGCTCACCGCGTCCAATTCGGCCAAACCTCTCCATCAGCTCTCCATTAGCATTCAGCCTCGATCAATTCTCAGCGTGTGCGCCGCCCATCTATTAAGCGGGTCAATTACCATAAACCGAACAGTAAACAATGCACCGGTTCAATTGTACGCTCTAATGGCTTCCTGACATTTCCAGTTCCACAAGTGTCAACGTACATTTCATTTCGAGACAATTGCATAACTTCGCGGCGGCAAAAGAGAATCTGTTGTCGGCTGTCGACGAAAGTGATTTACTTCAGTTGATCTAGAAAGGAATCCACAAAGAATTGTGAAAGTAGACACGATAGAAGTCTCGTTGCTAAATGTCATTTGTCACGTAAGATTTTGCTTGCTCACGTGAAAGGGTTTCGAAGGAGATGAAGAGGCGATTGACAAGTGGTCAATCAATGTTCGGAGGTAATTGGGGACATATTTGTGATTTTAATTGACATTTGCGTGACGTTTGTACATGTCAGAGGGTGATGAGTGGCCATAAAATTCGTCCATCATGTCACCGTCCTCCATCCATCTTAACTCGTTCGCAGACAGAGCGGCATATGCCGCTACATTTTGTGGTTTTTGCTGGGACAAGGCATTCCAACTGTCAGCGAACTTGTTAATTGACGTTTTGTTCAAAATTCGTCCTCCATTTATCTGTGATTTCAACACGTTCGCGGACAGAGCCGCTGAATTTTATGTTTTTTGCAGGCATTTCAATCGAACGTGTGGGTGACGTTTCGTTCGAAATTCGTCCTCATGTCACCTTCCTCCATCCATCTGTGATCTCAATTGACATTTGGTTGACGTTTCGTTCCAAATTTGCCCTCATGTCACCGTCCTCCATCTACCTGTGATAAAATCGTTCGAAATTCGTCGATAGATCTTAAAGCTCACGTCACTGTCCCCCATCCATCACTCAACCAGTTGACACCAAAGATGCCATCTGTGATGAGTTTCTCTGAACACACTCCTAATTGACGGCCCATTTGCATACCGCCCCAAAATGGGGTCATCTGTTCTGATCGATTAGACTCTTGAATCGAAACCAATTCGGAGAAAGTTAACCGAAAATCCCAAACATCTCCGAATGATGGCATGCCAATTCCGAGTTCTAAACATAGGTGTGGTCACAGCCTCATTCTGCCGTTTACGTCAGTCAGATAATCACATCTCATCGCCATAACTCTGATTGAACATTGATGATAATGGAAAAAACCTGTTCAATTTAAACAGGTTCTTCGGACACATCCCGACTAGACGTCTCGAAGCCAGCGTCGACAACAGATCTCTTGTTGACCGTAACCTTTGGAAGGAGGGGCATTCAGATCCCCACTGAACAATTGCTAAGCAGCACATTTCTATGCAAAGCTTAAACGGAAGCATTAACGCTTCAAAGAGAATAACATAACAGTAGTTTGCTTCGGTGAATAAGAGGCCATCTGTCAGTGTCAGTCGGGGGAATTTCGATTGCACAGATCGGGAGTGAAAATGATACACGTCTTTAACGGTCTGTCAATTAGCGAGTGAGGCCGTAAAATTTATTGCGATGCTAATCAGAGACAGAGACGAATTTTTGATTGATGTCAGATCGATTTTTGTGACAGAAAATGTCAAATGTCAGATAAAATGGCAAGAGAAGGTTAAAGTGACTGTCACCGATGCAGCAACCATGACCCTGAATGGATTCATTGTGCCTGTAACGGAGAAGACCTCGGAGGGAGGAACAAATGTTTCGATTTTATCAAATTTTCCGCAAAATGGCAATCGGCTGTCATTTCCACAGGGAGAAAAGACCGCAGCGTGGAGACTACGTGTAGACTTTAAGAAAAGGCCCGAAAGTTGTCCCAGGCACTGGTGCCTGAGCTGAGCATCAATGAATCTATCTGCTGACATGGCAACTAGCTGTCATTTCCTTGTCATCCACAGTCAATTAAACCCAAATCATTGACAATTCGAAAAGAGCACAACGTGGAGACTACTTGGAGATTTAAAAAAAATTCACAAAGTTGTCCCATTCACTGATTCCCGAGCCTCAATGGATCTACCTGCTTACATGGCAATCAGCTGTCAAAATCATTGACAGATCGAGGAGACCACAATGTGGAGACTACGTGTAGACTTCAAAAAGAGGTCCAAAAGTTGTCCCAAGCACTGGCGCCTGAGCAGAGTATCAATGAATCTACCTTCTTACACAGCCATCAGTTCTCATTCCGTGGTGATCCACGGTCAATTATGCCGAAATCATTGACAGATCGCAGAGGCCATAACGTGTAGACTATGTGTAGATTTAAAAAAAGAAATCCAAAAGTTGTCCCAGCCTCTGATCCCCTAGCTTCAATGAATCTACCTGCTTACAGAAACCAAAAGAAATGTGGACAACTTTGTACCGTCTTTCAGGCACGCGCCTGATCAGCACCAACTGTCAAAAAGTTGTCTCCAAAACTTGTCCAAAAGTTGTCCCAGGCACTGCTCCCCGAACATCGATGAATCAACCTGCTTACAAAGCAATCAGCTGTCATTAACTGGTGATCCGCGGCCAATTAAGTCAAAATCATTGACAGTTCGAAGAGACCACAACGTGGAGACTACGTGTAGACTTCAAAAAAAGGTCCAAAAGTTGTCCCAAGACCTGTTCCCCGAGCTTCAATGAATCTACCTGCTTACAGAAACCAAAAGATATGTGGACACCTTTGCACCTTCTTTCAGGTAGGCGCCCGATCCTCTCCAACTGTCAAAAAATTGTCTCCAAAAGTTGTTCCAATACCTGTTCCCAGAGCATCCATGAATCTACCTAAAAAAAGTGTGGACACCCTTTTCTAGCTTCGAGGTGAATTACCGTCTTTCAGGATCCCTTCCAACTGTCAAAAAGTGGTCTCCACAACTCCGAAGACATTCCTAAATGCCCCTCTGCCATTTTCCCCCGAACACACAACTCTGGTAACATTCTCAAACAAATTAATTTGCCATTTTCCCTCGCAAAAGAGTCACTTTCTTCCAACCAAACCAGTTCCGATCCACTTCATTCAAAGTCAATCACCCAAGAATGTCTACAAATCACCGCTAAGCACACGCACGAGCGCATGCCGACAGTCAGGCCGCCACCAATTCCCCAACGACCACTCAAACATTTTTTATGAATGAGGCGAGCTAATCTCTCTCCCACAGCCCACACGCGGTGAAGTGGGTCACATCTCTTGATGATCTCTCCAGCTCTTGACACACCAAATTTCAAAAAGCTAATCTAATGCAAAATGCAAATACTCACACGACATTATTCGGCGTCGATAGCTTGTAGAAGCGCGTGCAGAACGCCACCACGAACAGAAGCATCGCAACCAAATCGAATCTCAGGCTAATCATAAAGTTCCCATCCTCCTCCCGCTCGGATCGCAGCTGTCTCTGGGGATCCAGGGTGTAGGGTATTGTCCCGGCAGCACCTTCTGTGCAGCAACAGCAGGCGCACTCGTCCTCACGATCGTTGGTGGTGGCGAACGCTCGGGCGACGCTGCTACGCGATAGCTTCTCATTGTCGGTGGTGTTCTGCATGTTACCCAAGAGGCCATTGCAACAAGTCTCGTGGAATGAGGCGTTCGTTGACGCCGACGACGGTGAACGGTCTGATGAGAGTTTTTCAAGTTTCTCACTGGAACCACCAGCAGCGCCACCCGATCCCGCTCGAGCTCGTCGACTGTTGCGCTGCTGCTGCTGTTGGTGAAGTCGCTCCTGCACCGCCGAGGGCAAAACGCTTGCCGCCGCCGCCGCTGCTGCTGCTGCTGGGGAATTCTCTGCGTTTTGCTGCTGTTTGTTTGACTTCTTCGATGCTGCTGCAGCTGTGGATGTTGATGTGGACGTTGAGGCACGTCGCCGTAAAAGTGTATTCGTTAGAGTGGCCATTGTTTTGATTTTCTTTTCTATTTCCCACACACAGTCACACACACGCGCGCATTGTTTGAGGCGGAAATTAAGTTTTGATTAGCACGCAATTAAGCACTCGCACGCTCGCACGCTCTCTCTTCGCGAAGGTCTTGTCACTTTCACCAGGCGCACCGAGAGGATTGTTTGGGGGATAGTTTTCGGTTTCAATTCACAGGGCGGGCGTCAACGCTCGTCACTTGCACAGAATCCACGTCGAAGTCAGCACCGCCGCCACGTAACATCGGACACAGACTGAAGAAGAAGTTAGAAAAGTCCCATTAGCCTGGAAAGACACACGAGAAATACAAGATACACAGGCAACAAGAAGAAATCAAATCACACTCTCTTCGGGTCTCTTACGTTCTAGATACACAACACAACGACCGAAGGTATTTGCGCTCGCAACGAACCGAATCTGGTTCTGAATCTGTGAAGTCGAAGTTGTTGTCCAGTTAGAGGAGCCGTTGTTTGGGAGGGGTGAGTGGAGAGAGGGGAGAGAGTGAGGGTATCTCTTAGCTGTATCCACGCAGAATGGCTTTACGGCACTCGCTTCGGTTGAGACGGTTGAGATGGAATTTGTGCGCTCTCCGCTTTGTTGAGTCAGTCTGCTGAGGCTTACCTGGGGATCGGAGAGTGCAGGAGAATGTAAACAAAGCAAGAGACACGGTACGCGGTTTGACCACAAAGAACTGTTATGCGAGTGTCGTGTCTTACTTTCGTTTCCTCCGCGCACTGGCTCGCAGGTGAGGCTGGTAATAAGAGACTGACGTGAACAGGTGTCTCTCTTAAGGAGTTTGAGTCGATTTGTCGTGGTGACGGTGACGGTGACGGTGGTGGTGGTGGTGGTGGTGGTGGATTGTGGTTCGAAGACCGGTTTGGCTGGCGGTCGCGAGTTCGCATATTGCACTGAGTAAGCGCGGAGGTATGTTTGGTACGTGGTGATTTGCATTTTGGATATTTTTAGAGCCGAGGCGAGGCGTGAATCTCTTCGGAATGACATCCCATGTATGCCGAGATGAGATGTGTGTGTGATCTGTTGTGCGGAACAACACATAGCGGTGACCTTGTGTGTGCGTGGAAGAAAGCTGGCAACTTGAGATGAAGTCGGATGTGGCTTGTTGGTCAGTTGGTAAGTAAGGCGAGTGAATGCCAACGTTGGGAAAGGGCTAGAAAGCCAAGGGAACGATAGAAAATCCACAAAATTCTCTTCAGACTCCGGGCTAAAACGGCAAATCGACTTCAGGGATGGGTTCAACAAGTGAACACGGGCGAAGGGCTAAAAAGTCAAGTGAACGATGGTGATCTGTGGTAGCAAATCCACAAAATGGCCTTAAGACTCCGTCCAAAAGCTTGAAATCTACCTAAGGGATGTGTTCACCAAGTGGAGAGATCCTAAATAAGGTTCAAAAATCCATTGAAGTCCAAGTGTCATGCTTGCTTGTGGAAACTCCTTTGAAACCACGACACTGAGGCTCATCTCAATCGAAATCCCCCCGTGTTGTGGAAGCAAATCCACATAATTATCTTCAGGGATGTGTTTCACAAGTGAAGAGGTCCTAAACAAGATTCAAAAATCCACTGAAGTCCAAGTGTCATGCCCGCTTGCGGAAAAATCCTTTGAAACCCCAACCCTAAGCCTCAGTCTCCGTCAAATTCCCCACACAAAAGCTCCTGAATCTCTCCCTCCGCTCCACCCTCAACACTCCATTCGCCCATGAGGAATGTGCCACAAATCTCGCCACCCAACTCTCGCCACAGCCAAGTCGTCAACTGTTGAATCCCATCATCCGTTGCAATCCATTAAATCCACTTCCGCTTCATTCACTCACTTATCCCGTCAACCCACTCAGCACAATTCCTCCGAAATATACGCACACCCCAGGCGTGCCGGTCTCGAGTGTGCAACCACCCCCAACGCAACCATCAACCACTCTCCATCGGTGCCCAGACGACAAGGACCACAGACGAAATTCCGGCGATGTAACCAAAAAAAAACAAGCACTCCGAAGGGAAACCAATCCCCCTCCCCAGCCCAGTCATCCGTTGCATGTCCCGCTCCCAAAATCGGGTGCGAGAGAGTGTGTGTGTGTGTGGCAAGCCACGGAAATCCCGCACCACACTGTTGCCTCGTTTTCGAGTGAGTGCTGCTGCTGCTGCTGGTGCTGGTGCTGGTGCTGGTGGTGCTCATCCTTTCGAGGGTGCGACCGGTATTCGGTGGCATTCGCCGTGTGTGTCCTTGTCCTCGACCTAGTTTAATGTCAATGTCATTGACGTCGTCGTCATCGCCGAGGTCGACTTCGCCATCGCCGTCGCAGTCGCTGCTGCCGTTCTCGTTCTCGTTCCCGTCACCATCGCCATCGCTCTCTCGTCGTTGTCGTTGTCGCTGTCGTTTATTTAACGTTTTTTTTGTGTAGCCGCCCTCGCCCCCCCGCCATCACCTCAACCACAACAATCCAACACAATACATCCAAGGACCAGCTATAATGGCCTTCGCCACTGTGGAGCGCCCATAAGTGCAAGGAACGAGGAAGAAAATATAAAAAAAAAAGTAAATAAAGCGGACTTTTTTTTTCATTTTCACAGCCTGTCTGGCTTTATCCTTTCCTCGACGCGAGGACCTGGGGGCAGCAGCCGCTCCCACACCACTCGCAGTGGCACCAAATGGCAGCAGCAAACTCCACGAGCAGGGTTCGAAAAAAAAAATCCCCAGAGTTCCACACGAACGTGTAAAGAAATCTCATCCCAGGGCGCGTGTGGGAGACGAGACCACGACGAGGAGCAGTGTGTCGGTGTGTGTGTGGGATTTTGCAACCCTCTGCCCAAAAATAAAGTGCGTCCTGTGTGATGCCGCCAGCGGCGGCTGTGCTGTGAATTCACTTAGCGACGACGGTGCTCCAGAAACCTAGAAATTACACCTGCAAGGTGGAGACTGGTGGAGACAGGTGGTGGCGGTGGTGTAGGCTGGATGTAGGTCTCGTCGGTGTTGGATGGGCGAGGATTGGCGGCGAGTTCGAGGCGGATGGATGGATGGGTGGGTGGTCAGGTGAAGATACGATGGCATGTCGTTGAACGACGGAATGCATTGACGAGAGGCGACTCCACTCCACTCTGGATGAATGAATGAATGGATGAGGAATGTATCGATGGCGAGAGTGCACTGGGATTGATGCCGGTGGCATTGTTTTGGTGGGTGTGTGTTGATTTACGATGGGTGGGATGTGAGTTTACTACGATCGGAAGGGGCTTCTCCGTGCTGTGGCAGTTGGGTTGCGGGAATCTGCGGATGAAATCGAGAGCTTTCGACGAATCCCCCCACAAAATTAGTCAAGATTCCTGCGACCCCTTAGATGTCAAAAAGGATGAATTCGAGAGCTTGCGAAATTCCTGCGACCCCTTAAAAGTGAAAAGACAGGGCCAACGGCAGTCGCACTTCAAAAACTCAAATCAAAGCATCACCGCTCCACCAGGCTACCGCCCCTCAAATATCTCACCACGGCTTCGCATTTTCAAAACAAGTGGGGAGGCAGAAGCCATCACCCCACCCCGAAGCCCAAGCCAGTCAGTCGCCAATACACATGCATTCAACGAGAATAGTTCGTTTGTGATCCAACTCGTATTTCCTACCCCAAGGGTGAGTCACCACTTTTGTGCATCCTTGCACAACGCGCAGGCAGACAGAACCCCAACCATTTTGTGTGCGCCTTGTGCCATCTAGTCCTCTCACTCGTTTGCTGCTGCTGCTGCTGCCGCAACCCATACCATGTTAGGCGAAGCTAGTTAGTGAACGCTTTCAAGGATACACACAAGCGCCCCCATTTTGCCTGGCTGAGGATGGAGCCGTGCAGTGTGGCAGTGTGCGGAGCTGGCAGAGAGTGGTGGAAAGAGAGCCAAATCAAATGGATTTACTGCGAAAACTGGAGAGAGGAATGGACATTTTTGGAATGGTGTGCGAGTAGTTTTTCCTGTTGGGGTAGGGCGCCACCCCTAAGGTGGCTAATACATATTTCATGCGAGTGTTGCCGTTGGCTGATGGTTTTGCGTTAGGCGGAATGCGGCTGGAATGGCTGATGTTTTACCATATGCAGAGAGGTGATAAGTGAGCTGTGAGAGGTTTGCTGTGAGAGGCTTGCCCTGAAGTGGATTTCGGTTTTAAACAAGAAAAGAATAGATCTTGTGGCTGGAGGGAGTGACTGACAGGATCTATCTTCAGGCACTGGATGGCGCAGTTGATTAAGTGCATGTCCTAAGTTAGAGGCGTCCCATTGGGCACAATGGACTCATAGTGGTCTAAGTGAACCATTGACATGCCTCTTCTCAGCCAACATGCCTCTCCATCCAACATGTTTCAGCCAAGAAGCTGATCTTCTTCTTCAACTGGTGCTACAGTCTGGACTAGACCTAGGCCTCAGCATACAGGCCTCTTCATCCGACACGATCCAGCCAAGAAGCTGATCTTCTTCTTTAGTTGGCGCTACAGTCCGGGGTAGAGTACTCCTTCCGGCGACGCACGTTCAGGTTACAGATTTGGAGGTTCCAGAAGTCGGCTGTAAGTTCTGAAGTTCTGAGGACTCAACAGCGCAGTCTCCGCGCCTCGGAACGTTGTTTGTGTCACGTTACGGCCGCCTCTGTTGAAACTGATCACTGATCAGCTCTTTTGTAGCCACACTGAAGGAGAGATCCTCAGCTGCAGCCGTGAGCTAAGCCACGTCTTCTGTCGGACGATCATTACGGTGATCTCCTTATGATTCAGAATGAGGTTAGGTTATAGCCTTGAAGTTACAAAGACTTAACAGTGCCGTTTGCTTGACTCAAAGTGTTGTCTGTGCCGTGACCTGAACCACGTCTTCTCTGGGTGGTCGCCACACGATACAAAGTGAGGTTAGGTTACAGACAGTTTACCTTTAAATCGTCAAATTTCAAGTAGTTCCAATCTCCAAATCCACACCATCTCACACTCCCCTCCCTCCAAGCAGTCAACACCTCGTCCACCACTCATCATCATCCAAAAATGAACTTCCCACGACAACCTCTACTACGTCTAGTTATCCACAAAATCACCCACGGCAACCTCTACCACTCCCAACTCCCCTTTTCCCTCTCAAAGTGCGCCCTTTGCATTCACAAGAATCGACTTCGTTTCTCCACAAAATCCAAGGAGACGACTCTCAAACAGCACACAACAACTCTGCACAAAAAGAAAACTCCTCCACACTTGCATCCATCCTATGCCGCCTCACAGCTGCAAAACTGCAAAACTGCACAACCCCCATACACACAAATGTGACAAATGTCAATAGGGACTCACCGCCCCGGTGCATGCGCCTCTTCCAACCCCAAAGCAGGCAGGCACACGTACACAGTCACACCACCACCCGCTCTAAGCAAACAAACACTCAACCCCCCCTCCTCCCCCGCCGGCAACCTGCATCCGCACCTGAAAAATTACAAAATTCCAAAAGTGCAAAAAAATTCCAACTCACCCCCCTCCCCCGTTCGTGATTTACTATTTTTGTCTCGCTCTCAATTGTTTTGCACTAGCAGAGCATCACACAAAAAAAAGGCGAACACAAAAAAAGAGGAAAACACAGCCAACTGAGTAGTCAAGTGAAACAGCACGATAAAGGACCAAAGCACCGACGAGCGATAGTAGCATAGTGCCAGAGCGCACAACAAAAAATGTGTTGTGTGTGGGAAAAAGTGGTGCAAAAAAAGGACTCCTATCTTCAAACACACACAAAAAAACGAAAAAAAAAGAAGAGAAACGAGCCCCGGCAGCTGAGTGCACACACAGACACAGCGGCCGACATACACACGCCGCACAGTCGGCATATCCCTAACAACACAACCCCCCATACACACAGAAACCAGTCCAATTCGGGATTGAGTGGAGTGTGGAGTGTGGCTCCGTGGTGTGTACCATACAAACAATAAATTTTCTTCCTTTTCAACCAAAAAGGATCTCTCAGCGCTGAGCGCTCACTGTACGCCGCCTTCTTTGTACCAACACACATCTGTACACTTTTGTAAATCGTCGTTGCCCGTCGTCGTCATCGTCGTCGGCGTCGTGCTGTGTGCTGTGTGCTGTGCTGTGCTGTGTTCTTGTTCATCGTTTTTTCTTTTCGTTTTCCGTTGCCGTTGTTGCCTCTCTCTCACTCTCTCACTCTCTCCTCACGGACGACCGAGAGACAGAGCTGGAGTAGGAGGAGGTGGAGGAGGTGGAGGAGGAGCACACCAGGAGGAGAAGAAGGACGACGATAGCGGAGGAAGGATAAAAAAATCACCGAACACAAAATCCTTGCCGAGAAATAAAAACGCCACCGCACTCCAAATGTAGGAAAGGACGTCGGGAAACGGGCAAGACAACAACAAAAAAAAAACGCAAAAAAATACGGAAAAATATCACGAGAAATCACACACCCACACACACACACAAAGAGCGAGAGAGACAGGGGGGGAACTCCTGCACCTACTCACGCCGCCAGCCAGCCAGCCACCATCGGAATCCTTTTTTCCACTCTCTCCTTGTGTCGTTGCGACGGGCGGCCAGCACAACGTTCCGGAGGAGATCCTTTTTCCAATCCTTCGTCCGCCCTCTCGCCACCCCGTCGCACCTTACTCTTCTTCGCCCATATTTACACGTCCGCGGAATAAAAGAAAGAACGGGTTCGGTTGAAAAATTAAAAAAGGATATAGATACCTATAGACGTCGTCGGTCGGTTGTCCTGGATTTGTTGTTTTTTTCTTTTTTTTTTTTGTGGTTTGCCTGTCTTCGGGTTTTTCGGGAAAGTGTCGCACGACGGCGAAAGTTTACCTTTTTTTTTCTGATTCTGATTCTGTGTGATATCGAGAGTACGAGCGGGGCGGGTGGGAGAGAGTGGGAGAGTGGGAGGTGGACACCCTCCAAATTATAAGCACACACAAAGGACATCACATCACAGATGTGGATGGGCGCTTGAACGCCGCGAATGAGGGAGCATCCGAAGCAGAAGCAGAAGGAAGCGGAGGAAGGCGGTGAAAGCGTGGAGTGTAGTCCTTTCGAACGGAATTCCTTTGCATAATATTTTGGTGGTAAGTATGGATACGGGGTGGGGATATGACACGGAGAGACATTCACTTGTGTCGAGTGAATTAATCAATATCCTCCTGCACTGCGTGCCGTGCCGTGCTGTTGGTGTTGTTGTTTGCGCACACAGCGGCAGCGTATGTGTACGCGAAACTTTCGCTTTAATTGGGTGAGTTCATGCCTGGACCATCCATCCAACCATCCAACCATCCGTGCCCGATACCTCGTGCTCGCACGCCAGACGCCACGGCCACGGTGTATCGAAATCTGCTTAATCCTCCCCCCCCCCCCCCCATCACACATGCAGTCACCATCCACCCCCCGGAAGGCGTCCCCGGTGCTTGACGGTGTTCCATTATTCCCGCAATCATGCCTCACAAACCGTGTGTACTACAAGTCTGCCTTGGAAGCGGCAGCCGCAGCCCGTCCTCCGCCTCCAACGCCACCGTGTGAAAGTGAAATCGATTTGCCCGTTTTTCGGGAGGCAGTACACACAAACGATGGTGCATCATCATCCATCCGTTGTATGCTGCCGCCGCTGCTGCCGAGCCGAGCCGCCGCCAAAAGGATATCGTCAAGTGAAAGGATCAAACACACAGTTTCGGGGATGATGCAGGTGTACATGCTCGCCATAGTACAGCCATCTTGTTCCACAAACACAAACCCACACACAGACACACACACACACCCGAAAAACACACGCATACCCTTTCACAGTCAGCCACTGGCAGCGCCATTTCGTCCTGAATCCGCTCCCTTCATCCACCACCCAAAAGCCGAACCGAAGCGAACCCATCGCAGCCACATCTGACAGCAGCCTACTTTCTGACAGACAAACAGACCCCCAAACTGTGTGCATCTCCTACACACCGCATGAATTTTTATTTCGCCATTCTTTCGCAACTTTTATCCTTTTCCTTGCAAAGGGACACACACAAAAGGAAAAACGACACATAAAAATTCCGAACAGACACTCAAGCCGCCCGCCACGGCGTTTTACTGTTTTTTTTTCCCACCCACTGGCCTGCCTCTCTCGCACAATTATATCCACACGCCTCTCTCCCTCAGGCCCTCAGACCAACGTCGGCCGCCGCCGCCCGCCCACTCAACGGCACTCGGATGAGGCGAGGAGCTGTGTTGGCCAATTTTTCTCTTTCTCTGCGATTTTCGCCCGGCTCTGGAGTTAACTCAGTCCTTTCCGGGGACGGGTTGGTTTTGCCAGTTCAATTCCGTGTAACGTGGGGTGCGAAGGTGCCGCATTAACGTGCCGTGTGACGTGTGTGTTGTCGAGAAACAAGGATCTCTCATTTCGTCGTTTTTCTTTTTCGAGTGTGTGTTTCTTTTGTGCTCTTTGCTGGTGCATCCAAATTGCATATCCTTTCGGTGCTCGTATGGCATAAAGGACTCGTGCTGCTGTCACCCTCCCCCCTCCCCCCAGCTCACACTTCCTTTGGATATTCATAATTTGGACATATTGCTGCTTGCCACAAGGATACCCCACTCTCGTCCTGAAAATGGATGCGAAGGATACTCACTGCACCAAGGGAAAGGTCCGCCACTCGTCCACACACAAAAAAAACCCAAACAAATATTTATAGCCTTCAGATTTATGCACTTTAGCGATGGAATTCGTCCTTTTTCGACGGTGACTTTGACGTTTGCTGGTCGCTCTTGCGATTTTCTTCGACTGTTGTGATGACACTGCGCTGCGCGCAGGCCCCACCAGCGCTGGTGGCGAGGAGGATGGCAGGGTTCGTAGGTTGTCTTAGAAATGGTGGTTGTTCCCTCGGATTGTTGACACTTCAACTTTGACAGAAGATACAACCGGAATAAGGATGTGTGCTGTTGGGAGCCTGTTGCTTTCGGTTGTGTTTTGATGCGTTACATTTTGCAGCGAACGTGGTCAGTGGGACATTCGGGAGATTTGGCGAGGGGTGTTCGTGGAATGGAATGGTGGCATGTCCTTGAGTGGGATTAGGAGGATGAGGTGCTTTTGACGCTTAATTTTAGACAGGATTTGGTGTTGAAACCCCTTTTCCAAGGCAGCCCAATGCACGCCGAGTTGTTTTTGACGCTTCATTTTAGACAGGATTCGGTGTTGGACCCCATTTCTGATGCAGCGCAGTGCTCGCCAAAAGAAATTCATCCCTTCCTCGTCCTTTTGGAAGATTTAGGCGGCAAAGTGTGTCCTTCCCCCAAAAATTTCCCAAGCCATCGCCAGCAAACTCAGCAAGCTCAGCAAACCAGCAAACGCTTTGAAATGCAGCGCAATGTACGCCGAGTTGCTTTTGACGCTTAATTGTGGACAGAATCTGTTGCGAGTTGCTTTTGACGCTTAATTTTAGACAGGATCTGGTGCGAGTTGCTTTTGACGCTTCATTTTAGACAGGATTTGGTGTTAAACCCCTTTCCAATGCAGCGCAATGTTCGCCACAAGGAATTCATCCCTCCCTCGTCCTTTGAACTTAGGCCTCCCTCGTGTGCAAGGCGGGAAAGTTTGTCCTTCCCCCAGAATTAGTCAAGCCATCGCCAGCAAACTTAGCAAACCCGCGAACCCTTTCAAATACAGCGCAATGGACGCCACAAGAAAGTCATCCCTCACTCGCGTGACAGGATTTATGCGGCAAATTGTGTTCCCCGAACTGGCCATCGCCAGCAAACTCCTTCCTCATCTCCCTCTCGTAAGGCTCGCGACCAAGAAACATTTCTCTGACCTCAGCTCGTCGTAGTCTCTTGATCTCCTCCTCTTTTCAAAGCTCCTCCACTCACTGCATCACAAAATAACGCACCTCTCTCTCTCGTATTTTTCAGAATTTCCTGTTTACTCTCATCTCCAGTAATACACGATGAATTTCACACCATTTGGCGGTCCATTTCCCGGCACCATACCAGGAATCCCTCAGTTCACAGCAACAGCAGCAGCCCCCCTAGTCACCACGGTCACCACGAACCAGGACACGTCCAGCAATCGCTACCACAACTCGACAGCGGTGAACATGACGCACTTCAATCAGCCCCTACCGACGACCACAACTGCGATTCCTACGGCTAAGTTCCGAGCAGAAGACGCTGCCAATGCGGACAAGTACAACAACGGCCATCTGGTGAGCTCGGGCGTCACGCAACAGCAGTACGCCACCACCAACCCGTACAGCCAGCAAACGGAGAGCGACAAGCGTCTGGCCTCAGTGCCGACCATCTCGTACGCACAGAACACACTCGCGGCGTCGGCTGTGGCCGGCTCGACCGGCGGCCATGTCCAGCAGGCTCCGCAGGAACTGACGCAGGACCTGTGCAATGCGATCTTGCAGCAGCAAACCGTGGACACGAAGAGGGGTAAGCCACCGCCGCCCTCAGCAATCCCTTGCTGACCTGAATCTCCCTCCTTTCAGCGCTTCAGAACTCAACGTGGCAGAGCCTGACGCCGGGCACGACTGTTGCGGACTACCTGTCGCACCTGCCCGCGAGCACGCTTCCCCTGTCGCTGCATCATTTCCTCAAGTATTCAGCCGAGACCATCAAGAAGGAGAACCAGAATGTAGTGAGTATCCCACAGACCCCACCATCGTTCATCCGCCTGATCCGTGCTTCCATTTCAGGTACAAACGGGACCACCTATTGGATTAAGCACGCTAACCATACCTCAGCACCAAGCACCGACGCAGCTGAGCCAGCACCAGCAGCAGGGCCAGCACCAAACGCAACACCACCCGCAGCAGGGCACATCGAGCAATGTCGGCGCGTCCACGTCCACGGGCGGCACGACAAAGAAGAAAAAACGCAAGAAACACCCGAAGGAGCGCAAACCGAAGCTCAGACCCGGTGAAATCCGCCTCACAACAGCGCTGGACGGCAGCCCACTGTACATGTGCCCGGAGTGCCAAGTCGCCTACCCCGAGCAGGATCTCCTCGAGATCCACCTCGTCGGGCACAATCTGGAGCGACGCTACATCTGCGACATCTGCAATGCGGCTCTGAAGCGGAAAGACCACCTGACGCGGCACAAACAGTCGCACAATCCCGAACGACCGTACATCTGCACCGTCTGCCTGAAGGCCTTCAAGAGAAAGGAGCAACTCAGTCTGCACTTCGTCATCCACTCGGGGGAGAAGCGCCACATCTGCATCGAGTGCGGGAAGGGATTCTACCGGAAGGACCACCTGCGGAAGCACACGAGATCGCACATAGCCCGCCGCGTCAAAGCCGAGCTGAGTATGCAGACGCAAAATGGCGGCACCAGCATGCTGCAGCCGAACTTGAGCATACAGCAGCAGGCGCAGGCGGCAATGCAGCAACACCAGCAACAACAGGCTCAGCAGCAGCAACAGCAGCAGCAGCAACAACAACAGCAGCAGCAGCAGCAGGCCAATCAGCAGCAAGTGCAACAGCAACACCAGATGCATCAACAGCAGCAGCAGCAGCAGCAACAACAGATGCAGCAGCAACAGCATCACAGTCAAGCGCAACAAAATGTTGCACAGCAACACCAACAGCAGCAGCAGCAGCAACAGCAGCAGTCGCAGCAGAATCAGATGATGAACTGAGGGTGCGAGAGGCAAAGCGGCGGCCTTCAGCCCGATGTCACTCTTGCCTCTATAATTGACGTAAGCCGAATCCTGAATGTTTCGAAAAATTTTGTTGCTTAACTTTTGCAAGCTGGACACAGGGGAATGACCTTTTTGTGGTTCAAAAGGAATGTTTGTGGAGTCCTTTGAGAGTGGTTGGGAGGAGGAGAAAGACGCTGTTGGAGAAACTGTCATGTTTACTCCGTTAAGTGGAGACCCTTTTGACACTTGACATCTGTTAAAAACGGATGAATTGTTGAGGACATGCACTTGATATTTTACCACAAAGTGTTGTGTATCGAATGAGGGTCTGTTTACCGAAATTCGATGAGGATCTTTGGGATTCTGATGGCTTGGTGTTCTAGGAGAAAAGATTCAGATTTTAGGGGATCTGCAGACATACCAAGTGTATCGTAGCAGTCGGAGATGATGCGAATCCTAGCGAAGGCACACACCTTTTCTCCAAGGAATTCGCTTGCCACGTTCTGTCCTGTAAGAAACTCGCTTGCAACGTTCTTTCTTGAATAGTCCTTTGCGGATAGCTGAGTTGTCAGGGACTGATATTTTAGCGCGGAGTATGACCTATCGAATGAGTGCTTATTTATCAGAATCCGACAAGGATTCTCGGAGATATCGACGATTTTCTGGCTTGAAAGCTTCTTTCCACTTTTCAGGACACCTACTGAAAATTCTGGTGGCCTGGTGGTTTGTGAGAGAAAATCGTTTTCGAGGGGATCTGCGCACACACCGAGTGAATGCGGATTTGATGAGAATTGAGAATGAATGAAATATGAAAGAATTGAGATAGTCTGTGATCCTTAAAAGGACGATTTCAGTAATTTCCTGAAGGAAGTTCATGGTCTCATGGCTGTATCGTGGTCATTTCTACATCAAATGATGCAAAAAATGCAAATTATGATTCAAAATATTCGTATTGAACGCCTTCATCGAAGCTTATTACTTTAAGAAAACCGAAACCGATAACAGACGCACCGTTTTCGAGATACGTTGCACTTTACAACCTTTCTGGTGCATATTCGTGGCTATAGCGTGCGAACCTTTCGACCTAAGACCGCAAATTATATCTTAAAACGCCCACAATGAACGCTTGCATCTTTTCAAAAAAGCCTTACTAAAAAGAAATCGAAGCCAGACGCACCATTTTCGAGATATGATTCTTTTTTCAATCTTTCTGGTGGTCATTCGTGGCTTTGCAAGCCTTTAGCCATAGGGGCACAAATGATGACTGAAAATATTCGTAGTAAAAGGCTGCATCGACGCGTAATACTTCAGGAAAAGCGAAATCGACGACAGACGCACCGTTTTCGAGATACGGTGGACTTTTTAAAGTTAGTTGTTTTTTGGAACCTTTCTGATGACTGTTTGTGGCTATAGCGTGCAATCCTTTAAGCCTACGGCCGCAAGTTATGACTTAGAACGTACGTAATGAACGCCTGCGTACCGAAAATAAATTGACATCAGACCCTCCGTTTCTGACAGACGGTGTCTTTCAACCTTTCATGCTCATTTGTGACTGTAGCGTGAAAATCTTTAGACCTACAGCCAGCATCTTGG
The DNA here is from genome assembly GCA_930367185.1 of Myathropa florea. Taxonomy (NCBI): domain Eukaryota; kingdom Metazoa; phylum Arthropoda; class Insecta; order Diptera; family Syrphidae; genus Myathropa; species Myathropa florea. Next base: position 41,458,274 of record OV884005.1, on the reverse strand, counting down.
TCAAAAAGCTTGAGTAAAAGAAAATCTACGCCAGATCCACGGTTTTCGAGATATGGTGGGTTTTTGAAAATTACTTGTTTCGTCAAATTTCTTGACATTAACCGGAGGTTGATCAGCTTGAGCAGCAGTTAAGTCTGTCTGACTCAGCAAGTCCTAGTATCCTCCTACATTCAAAGTCAACCCCCAAGTAAACCAGACTCAAAAAGTCCTTGTCAGGACTACGAACATCCTAAAATGTCCTTTTGGAGACTACTTTCCTTTTTTTCACAGATTTCTGTGACGTTAGGCAAAAAGGTCTTCAAATGAAAACTGCAGTTTTTCGTAAAATCAAATTGAAAATCGGGGTTCGTGTTCGAAAAAAAAGAAATGCGAAAAGTGAAAGAGAAAAAAAATGTAATTAGACTCAACCAAAAACCCAAAATGCTTTTTGACTAACGTCAAAGATTTGAAATCAAAGAATGAAATCTCTTAATTTTCCTCTGAAACACCAGGCCAGCATAATCCTAGAAAAACCAGCAAGGATCCCTGACCTCAGATCGTTGAACGTACGTAACAAATTCGGACCAAATTCTCTTGAATTCAGTGCAAATTTTCTCTGAAATACCAGGCCCCCATAATCGCAGCAAAAGTAGGAGGTAATAATAATAATAATGGCGGCGCTACAGTCCGAGGTGGACCTGCGCCTAGCTTCTCAGCAACCACTCGTGTTGTGCGTGCTATTGTTTTGTCACTTCGGGGTATGACATCCGTTGTCAGTTCCTGGCGTAGAATAAATTATTCCTTACTCAGCAGGAAAGGACAGATTCGTTCACTTACCGAAAGGTGAGCTCTTAAGACGAAGCATAAAGCCTTTTAGAGCCAAGCAACCTCAGTTATTGTCCAATTGAAGCCACGCTTACATCGATGCACTCCTCTTCAAACCACAAGACAAAAAAAGAAAACAGAAAAGAAACGCAAAAAAAAAAGTTATCAACAAAATCGTTCGTTAAATATGTGATACCGTATGAAAAAAGCAAGAACAACAAACCAAAAACAGACAACATCAAATGTACATAAGCAATTATCAGTCTTCATTTGTTTTCTTATTTTTTTTACCAAATAATTTGTAAGCGCTACATTTTCGTGGAGATATTACTCATTTAATGGCACCAAAACAGACCCCAAAACATTAACTAATTAAACAACTAAGCAAACAACACACACATATATAGTATATATTTTTGTATGTAAATTCAGAAAAAAACAAAACAAAAGAAATCACGACACAAAATTGAGTACGAAACGACGTAACAAATGAGAAAAGAATAAGAAAAAGAGAAGAAAAACAACAATTGATGTACTAAACTATGTATAGACGATAATAATAAATGTTTACTATTAGAAATAAATTATTTTTACAACGCTAAAGAGAATGAATAAATCATAGAGAATAGTAGAAACAAAAAAACAATGTATTGTAGTTCACTAAACCAGAAAAAACAAACTCCTTGCTTACAGCCAGAGTAAAGTCACAAACAAAACATCAAAACACTAAGCAAATAGAAAGAAAAAAAGAAAAAACAAGTGCAGAATTGAATAAACTATCAGTATAAACAAAGAAAAAGAGAATAACTAGTTTCGTAAATGGAAAAACAAAACAGAACACACAAGCGAATGAAATAAATATTTTTTAAAGTAAACGAACATGTCCTTCATTTTCAAATAAAACGTCAAAAGAATGAGGAAACTAACAGCATGTGCAGCTGGTGGGTAAGCGAACCGATTGGGTGTCTGTAATCAGATGGTAATTCGGAGTGAATGTCAGTGGATTTTGATGATGAAATGAATTTATTGTTGTTGTTCATTTGGAGTAGATGGAAGAGTGAATGCGATTAGTTTGAGTTCATTGTGCCATTCACTGCGTGGGAGGTTTCGTCTACACTGTAAATGGTACTGATGAATCTGTGCTGTTACAACTCTGTTATGGGGGCGTTATAGGCAGTCTTTTAGCCAGGGCATTCCAACCTCCGGACCGGAGAGGAAACTTAAGAAGAAGAAGCCAGGACATGCAGTTTTAAGTCTGGTGCTGATGAATCTGTGCCTTTACTCTGTTTAGGGGGGTTATATGCACAGTTTTTTAGCCAAGGCTTTATGTTTGACGTCTGAGGGGAATTTCTCTGCTTGCCGAGTGTGTAAAGCGTTGCGGAGCAATGCAGCATTTGGGTAGACGGTATGAAATGCGATCAGAAGTCGTCAGGCTGGTTACAGGATTCTTTTACTAGAGCCAACGACGGTTTCTTAGCATGTCTTGAACCCCATGGAAGCTGCTGTTTCTCAGCTTGTCTTGAACCCCATGGCAGCCGCTGTTTCTTAACTTGTCCTGGACCCCATCTCCTAACGAACGTGTGCAAAGGTGTTCAGCAACGAAGATGTGGATTCATAAAGGGTCCGCGTCTGAGATATCGCTGCCTTCCATCGTTGACGGTCCTGAGCACACTGCTTCCAGTCATCAGGACCAAGCTGTCTTACGTCCGCGATGACTTGGTATTTGTACCGGACGTTCGGTCTTCCTCTCCTTCTCGGACCAGAAGGCTCGGATTCGAAGACGTTGTCCACGTACTCGATGTGCCTTCTTCTCGATCCAGAAGGCTCGGATTCGAAGACGTTGTCCATGCACTCGATCTGGCTTCTTCTCGAACCAGGAGGCTCGGATTCGAAGACCCTCTCAGCAGAATTCTTAAGAATTTACTCTGCCCCTTGAACCTATTCAAACAGAATCTGAACCGACTCCTAAAATGTGAAGCCGACTCCGAAAATTATCCAATTCTCTCTTGTCAGGCATTTTCCACTCAAAAGTCCTGAAAAAAGTCCTAGAACTCTTCATTCCGGTAGACCTCCAATAAAAAAATCCCATTTAACAAAATCCACTCCCAAACCACGATGCACACTCGCCCTTAACGTTCCATCACGACAAAATGAATTCACATGCATTTTGCTTTCAGAGAAAAAAAGTGAAACTTCAATGGCGGTGGATGACGAAATGAATAGTCCGAGTGAATCAATCGTTACACAAAATGAACCCACGTCTAAGAGCAAAAATGAGAAAGAAAAAATAAAACAACAACTGTGTGTAGAAGAAAAGAAAATATGGTCGTAGATTTTTCTCCGAAGCGAAACTCATCATCACACGTTCGCAGTCCGGGAAAAAACTCGAAATAAATACTTCAAATCTTTCGAAAAACCCAGTTCGCATTGAATTTCTGCAAAAATCAATGAATTCCGTCGAGAATTTGATGAAAATTTCTCGATCAAATATCTCTTGAGGAGGAAAAAAAGTGCTCATCATAACGTAGTGGAAAATTTCGCTGAAAGAAAGGAGAGAGGAAAGAAAAAACGGGTGGAGAACAAAAGGAGGCGATAAAAAAAAAACGAACAAAAAAAAAACGTCGAGTCCACAAAGACCTAGTGAATAAGTGAGAGAAGACGACACAACAACGACGACGACGACGACGACGTCGACGACGAGGAGGAGAAGAAGAAGAAGAAGAAGGAGCACGGCAGCACCAGCAGCAGGAGCGACAGTGACGGTCTGACCACAACAACAACAAAGGCACAAGATGACAATCAAACCAGTCGGTAGCCAGAAGTCTGTGGATGGCGGAAAGAAAGACTCCCATGGTCATGTTCAGGTCGTTGGAGGAGAAGCCCCAAATCAAAATGTCGTACGCTCCACACATCGCAATGTCGTAATCGACAGTCATGCACAGGTGAGTGTGAGAGTGTGTGATCATCATCACAATCGCCATCATCATCATTATCATCAAGTTCAGAACTCGACACACTGCTAGATGCATCGAAACGGCAGTAGCCAGAGTAGAACAGCAGTGTCACGGGGGGCGGGAGACGACAGGCACACTCGTGGTAGCATGTGCTGTGCTGTGATGGGATGTAAATATAATCCAATGGGGGGGAAAAAGATGGGGTGGATATATTGACAGGGTGACTGTGTTTTGGAAAAGTTTGTGTGGTCGGAAGGGAGTTTGACATTTGCGTTTTGTTTATTTTTCGTGTAAATTACCCTTCTGTTCGGGGGAGGGTTTTGCCTTTCCTGCCGTGCGTCGTCAATTGCAAAGAAACAACGAGAGACGAGCGAGTCAAGAAAGGGATTTTCGGGAGCACAGATAATTCACACACAGAGAGAGAGCGATGTTGTTGGGTCTTCCTAATGGAATTGGTAGCAGATAGCACGTAGGAAACTGGGAGCCATTTGGTGTTGAGCAAATGGCGTATGGATGACTGTTTGGAATGGGTCATCGCTTAGTGCCACCTTTTGTTGGGCAGTGTGAGGGAAATGTGTGCGTGAATCGCGATGTTTAGTTGTTGTTTTCTTTTTTTTTTGCTGCTGCTGCTTTCCATGTTTTTTTTATGGGTTTTGTGGGAGCGAATGCAAATGGAATTCCCTTGGTGATGTGTTAGCAGCACAGGGTGGAGCTGAACTAGATTAATTGATGAGTTCCCGTTGTTTATGGGCAATGGGTGTGGGTGCACGTAGAAAGATGCGAAGATCGATGGGAAGGAAGTTGGGATAAGGTTTTGGGCAAACTTAGTGGGCTCCCGACCAGTGTCCCACTAATTTCTCTCACTTTGTGTAAATAAACCGAGATTGACAGTCTTTTGTGGTTTTATTGCAGAGTCCTCAACGTCGTGGAGATGTGTACGAAGAGATCCCACGTCATCGCCGAAGTCCGCACAAAAGGTAAGCTCAACCTCGACCCGTGTTTAACCTCACTCTTTGAACTCGCTCCCTTTCTTCTTTCAGCAGTGGAAGATCCAAACGTGAGCATCACAAGCGTGAACGTGAGCGTGAAAAGATCTCAACAACTGTTCAGAAATGCAACAGTCCCCATCACGCAGCATTCACCTCGAATCTGGGCAACAAGTCACCAGGTTCCAGTGATTGTTCACCACTTGCATCAGTGTCGGGTCAAGCACCGTCACCATCCGCACAGGCGACTGCAAATCTCTTGAAAGCCGTCGAGGAGGCATATTCCGGGTACAATAGTGGCGATGAACATCTCCGCCCCAAGGAGGGCTACATCAGTCCAGAGGAATGGAAGCTACGCGATGAGCAATTCGACACGATGATGTCCGAACGAGGATTCATGCTGAAGAACATCGAAGAGGACGGCGCGTGTCTATTCAGAGCAATATCGCTGCAGATCTTCGGCGACGAAGAGATGCACGATCAAATTCGTCAGCAGACAATGGACTACATTGTAAGTCTCCAATTCTTTGGGAGAGTCTGACTGACTAAACGTTGTTCATTTCAGTACCAAAACCGAGAGTATTTCTCGCACTTCGTTACCGAAGATATCAACAGCTACATTAAGCGCAAACGCAAAAAGGATTCGCACGGCAATCACATCGAAATCCAAGCCATGTCTGAGATCTACAATCGACCAGTCGAACTGTACTGCTACAAGTCAAGTAAGTGGCCCACAATCCTCTTGGGGGAATCGTGCTCATTTCGTGTTTGCTTTCAGCACCGATCAACATATTCAATTCGGAGCAAATGAACAAAGGATATCCCCCCTTACGTCTGTCGTATCAGCGTGGATCTCACTACAATGCAATCATCGACCCGTACAATGCAACCGTTGGTGTGGGCTTGGGCTTGGCTGGTTACAAGCCTGAACTGCAGACCAAGGAGGCGGTGCTACTCAGCGAACAGTTGGAAATTGAACAAGTAAGTCTGCAGCAGAGGACGGGTGCCCTCCTGGATTCACGTCCTCACACTCTTGTTTCTTTGCAGACAATGTTTGAGGACAAACTGAAAACAACCGATTGGGAGGCAACCAATGAGGCCATCGAAGAGCAGATCGCACGAGAGTCATACCTCCAGTGGTGTCGAGAGAACATGCAAAAGGCACGCATGCCCGCAACAACAGCAACCACAAACAATAGCAATCACGCCAGCGGCAGTAGCGCTGCCCTAGCAACCACATCGGCCACAGTCACGTCTGCTGAGGCGTCTGCCGCCATAGCGTCTCCCTCAAAATACCATCAGCAGCAGCTGCGGAACTCCACGTGTACAGTGACAAACGAAAATCTCAATTCGTCAACATCGTCTGCATCGTCGGTGGGGTCACCGACGGCTGCAGCATCGCCAGCGCCACCACCGGCCACGGCAACCACAACCGCTGCGACGACGGCATCGATGCTGAACGTTGGGAATATGTCGCCAAAATCTTTGACCGCCTTCGCGCAGAGTCTGCGGAAAGATTCGGAGCTGTGCTTTGACAGCGATGACACCGACATGAGCAGCACCAGTTCCATTGATCATCCGTCTGGGGAGAAGCTGGCTAATCGCGGGAAAAAGTCAAAGAATCGCGGTCCCAATTCGAGACTGAGCAAGAGACGGCGGCGGGAAATGGCCGGCTCTTCGGGAGGTCAAGGAGATGATAAAGAGTAAGTGGTTTGGGGTGATAAGAGTGGAGGGGAGTGATTTAATGTCTAATTCAACAGCAACAACGACGACGAAGTAACTAATCAACAGAAGAGCACCCGATACTGTGATTCAGAAGCAATACGCTCAAGGCCCACAACGCCGGGGCCTACGGACGTCGACAAATCAAGCTGTTCACGGCCACAAAAGCCAAACGCGGTTGTAGAGCCCCCATTGACGTTCGACTCAGCCTCATCCTCATCGCCTGGCACATCAAAACAAGTCACAAACAAGAAAGATAGCAACAAACCCACAGCCTGCTCCTCCTCTTCATCGTCACCACAATCAGCAGCAGCACCAGCAACAGCACCAACAGCAGCACCATCAAATCAGCCGCCCTTGTCGACATTCTATCAGTCCCTGTTAGAGTCGTCATATGCCGCTGATGGTACGTGTCATGGTACAGTTATACTTTTCCAATTAAATACTCATATTTGTGTTTATTCTTTTTTCTCCATCCCTCCCCTCTCGCCGCGTTTAGGTTTTGCACAACTCTCGGAAAGTGAAATGCTCCAACAGGCCATTCAGTTGTCCACGCAGGAATACCTGGAGGATCAGAAGAGGAAAAGCGGGTTTCTACGTTAAAAATTCTAGGTCACTGATGTACTGTCCCTCCCTTCCAGGAGAGATCCCCAACAAACACACCCTTAGATATATAGACACACATATATACTTATGTTTACTGAATATCCTTAGTCCTGTTTTCTCTCTATTTTCTACACACACATACACACACACTACCACATGCCCAATTTGATTGATTTCCTTGAATTAGTACGTAGAGCTGAAGTTGAAGATGAAACAAAACAAAAATCAAGACAAAAATGTAAAAAAAAAGCGAAAAAATGAATGAATTTACATGAAAAATTAAGTATAAATAAACACACACACACACACTTAGGTGGTAAGAGAAACTCCTACAACTAACACAAAACTACTTCTAGAACTAGTGCTGAAACTTGCTGCTGCTCCACCAACTATACGGATGAGAAACAAAAAAAAAGAACATAACCCCACTTTCGGTCGGATTTAGTTGCCTCCTCCTCGTCGGAGACATATTTTCGGTTTCTTCTGCCATTTGTTCATCTCCTCTGATCAGTTTGTTACGCTTAATCAGTTCAATTTGTTCCCATTTCGTTAGCGTTCTACTCGTTTTTTAGGAAAATTCTATGTCCTATGTTTTGTTGACACACCTAACCCAACTTTTTCTTCTCTTTTGTTATAGCTGTACACATTTATATATATATTTTTATTATTTTGCAATATTAGTGTAAACACATACACATATAAACAAACAAAACCACATGTCTACATGCATATAAATTCGTATACAATTCTTTTCTCGTTCTCCTCTGTTTCACTTTTTGTTTCGTTTCCCCCCCCCCCCGACAACAAAATCAAACAGGAAGTGGAATGAGAAAACAAACAAAACAAAAATACAAACTATGTAATTATTATTCTAATTAATTAATTAATTGTAACAAAATAACACACGCTCTCATTGAGCCAGGCCGCGGGACGCTTGAGGTCCACGCGGTCGGTGGCTGAAGTTTGAGAAAATGTATTTTAACTGACATACTTTTGTTTTTAATTTCTCTGTTTTGCTGGTAAAATAAAAGAAACAAATTTATTTAGTTAATTCGACTTGTTATTTGGAGGAGTTGGTCGTATTGTCTGCAAAGTGTCCCGTATGTCCAGCCTTCGTCTAGCTTCCTCAGCAATCAGGGCATCTTAGAGAAAAAGGAGGAACACAAAAAATGCTCTCAAAACGTCTTGTGTCGTTTCAATGAAATGACTTTCGTGATCAAGGTGAATTTGCGTACAATTCCAGTCCCTTCTTACAATTGATAGATCCTAGTTGATGCACACAACTGAAATTTGACCCACATCTTGTCTGCAACACAAGTTTCATCAGCAAGTAGACACCTTCCGCAGGAGAATGCAATTCAACAGCTCCTCAGCTACAAACTCTTTCCAGTCTTCAGCCCCTTCCTAGGGTGAGTGCATAATCTCTGCACAACGCGCAGTACTGCTGCAACGTCAAGCTGCTCACCTCAAGTACTTATTGCCCCCCTCGCATGGGCATCAAGGCCACCTCGCAGAAAGTGTACTTATTGCCCACCTCGCATGGGCATCAAGGCCACCTCGCAGAAAGTGTACTTATTGCCCACCTCGCACGAGCATTAAGTCTACCTCGCAAAAAGTTGTGAGAACATAGCATAAGTCTTCAATCACGATAATTTCCAAGCAAAAGCGTTATTCCCTGTGTGGAGTGACATGTGAGTTTAACCTTGAATCCACCGAAATCCGTCTCAATCTCCAGCTCTACTCCCACTCCGCCTTCGCTTTGTTGTGACGCAATTTTGTTCGATAATTTCATCATCTGTGTTGACTTCAAATATTTACTGGCAAACCACCGCTTCCGAGAAGACGAAACAATGACTTGCTTCCGCGCAAAGGTCTGTAAATAGAACAGTCGTCAATTGCTGACAGAGGGCGACATCTGTGCAAACAAACAGATCTGCTTAGTCTGCTGTAGATCAGCAAACTGGTTTGAACTCGTTTTCGAAGTCTAGGTGGCGATGTAGAGGGTTGTGACGCTGGAAATGAAGGGTTTTTTTCCTTGGGAGAGAGCATTTGTCTTAGCCTTGAGTTTTGTTTAAAAAAAGTGAGACTCAAAGGAAAGATTTCTTGGCTGAGTTGTGTTTGGAGAAAGAGACACTCAAAGTAAAGATTTCTTGAGGGGTTTAGGGCGGGTTTGAATTTGTCTTGAAGTCTAGAAGTTCCTGTGGAGGATTGTGAGGGTGTGAGCGAGGTGATAGGATGCCCTTGCGACTGTATCGTGGCTCACTTAGACCAACAGTTGCGTCCATTGTGCCCGTGAGGGAGAAAATGAAAGTTTTCTTCGGCGAGTCTTAGACTTGAGCCTTGTTTTGGGACTGGTTTGGAAGAGAAGTGGAGACTCACAGCAAAGATTTCTTGGGAGATTAGGCCTGGTCTTGAAATCTAGGAGGAGGGTCGCGATGCAGTAAGTTTTTCCTTTGGTGGAACTGGTTGAAGAAGGGAAGGTTTGGAACAATGTTTTTTTGGGGGATTATGGATGAATGGTGGCAATGCCTTAAAAACCCCATTTCACGACGGAAAACTGTTCAATTAAAGGCAACGTTTGGGTTAACTCTGTGAAGAGGTACACTACACTGGAGCACTCAGACTCAAAAACTTATCCATTGCATTATCAGGCAGCAACCTACTTTTACTGAAATTTCATGGTCTTCCGGAGACCAGCAGGCGATTCTGTGATGAGGAGCCTACATCATCAGCGCTCACCTCATCAGCGCCGAATAACTGCCACCAGATATCGAGCAAAGGCGGGACAATGGCAGAGGAAGCGCTCTGCAGTGTCATCCTCTTCTCCACAGGCGTCGCAGAGGGTTTCGTCACTTAGGCCAAGCACACTTAGATGTTTGGCGAAGGTGTAGTGCCCGTTAGTACGCCAATAAGTTGTCTGCAGTCTTTTCTGTTAAGAGATAACAAGAAAGCCGCGGATTTCTTACAGACGTTGAGGAGCATGCGCTTGGTCTGTCTACATCCTGGAGAGTCATGCCACCTGCGGTTGTGCTCTCGAAAAGTCCAACCATCGATGGAAGCCCTGACCAAGGACGCGGGGAGACCCAGCGTAGGTTCACGTCCTGAGAATGCCTCATCTGATCCTCGCCTAGCAAGTTCATCTGCGATCTCATTTCCCGTGATCCCGTGGTGCCCCGGAACCCAGACAAGTCTTAGCGAATTTAAGCTACCGATCAAATTCAGAGAAGACTTGCATTCCTGAACTATCCTGGAAATGGTTAAAGGGTTAAGCAAGGCCTTAAGCAGAGCTTGGTTGTCGCTACAGACACAAATACTTCGCCCTTCCACCTATTCTTCACAATATAGCTCTTAGCCATTAGGATCGCATAGGTTTCCGCTTGGAAAATCGACGAAAATTTACCTAACGAGGTGGTGGCTTACTCTTCTTCTTTTATTTTTCTTCCTCTTCCTCTTCTTCTGAAGGGGCTTCAGTCCGGGATGGACCTGGGCCTCAATCAACAAATTTCTCCAAGCAGCTGTCGCGTCAAGCTACCCACGTCAAGTTGGTTGAGGTCCGTGCCCACTTGGGTGCGCCACCTTAGACGTGGACGTCTGCGTTGCCCCACTAGTCAAAGTCCAACGACGTTGTCCCTTAGACCCGAGAGAGTCTCCATTCACGATCTTTAGCCAGTTGCCAAAATTGAGGTCCCTCTCCACTTGGGGGCGCCACCTTAGACGTGAACGTCTTCTGGTACGCTGCCCACTAGTCCAAGGACGTTGGCCCTTAGAGCCGATGATTGCCGAGACAGTCTCTACGAACGATCTTCAACCAGTTGTCCCCAATAGCCCACGCCAAATTGGTTGAGGTAACTCTTCACTTGGGTGCGCCACCTTAGACCTTAACGTTATTTTTTGCGTTGTCTCATTGGTTCAGAGTCGAAGATTCTCCGGGCCGTAGACAATTTGTTGATTGCCCTCTGCAAGGTCTACCCATCTTTAGATCTCCTAGTGGTCCTCCATCGGTTCAACTTTTCATAGACTGGCTCAATTTGCTCAGCTTCTTCTGCTGGCGCAGTAATGTCCGTCTACATCTGATAGTGTCACAAAGTCGGGGTGGAGCTTGGCCTCAACCAACAAGACTGCCACGAACTTTAGCCAGCTGGCTCCAATTACACACGCCAAGTTGCCTGAGGACCTTCTCCATTTCTGTGCGGCATCTATTTCGTGGGCGTCCCACGGACGCGGCGTTGAAGAGTGTCGTTGTCATAGAAAGTACCGCACGCCTTGATTTTAGCAGAAATTCAGAGAAAATGCACGAAAATTGTAAGAAAATCAAAAGAAGTCATTATGCAGCGCACTTGTTGATTCTCATTTTTCCAAACGATGGCTCATGGCTGAGCTCTTCCTGATGGAATTTGTAAAGGAAATGCATTAGTTTCGCTCAGGGTCTTCTTCTTCTTCGTCTTCATCTCACAGTGTCACGAAGTCGACGGAAAACTTCGTCCTTCTTCTTCTTTTCTTCGTCTTCCTCTTCTTATTCTTCTTCTTCTGCTGGCGCTTCATTCCGGAGTGGACCTGGGCCTCAACCAACAAGCCTGGCACGAACTTTATCTACCTGCCTCCAAGTACACACGCCAAGTTGGCTGATGTCCTTCTCCACTTGGGTGCGGCATTTTAGACGTACACTTCATCTGTTACGTTGTCCCACTGATTCAGAGTCGAAGTGAAGTGGTGTTACTTTGGATCGATCTGGTCTATGTGAGGCTTAGTCATCTTCCCCTACCCTTATCACTGCTTGGTTCTTTTTTGTTGTCTTTCTACGAAAAGCATGCGACCGCATCTTCAATGCTTGGTAGGGGGTGATGACTGAACCCCAATCAATCCCGTAGTCATTGACGACATGTTGCCTCATCTCCCAACGATTATTCATCAACTGGAGCCACAAAGGTCCACCTCGAACGAGTTATGACCAAACGTCAATTGGTCCATCGTGACAAAATTATGACCAAATATCAACTAAATACCCTCCAAAAGTTACGACCAAACAATCAGTTGTGTCAACCTGCCCTCCTGCTGCCAAAACCGGACGCAAATATTTACAAAAATCATCATAATCGATTGGGAATGGCAATCCACTCCTAAGCACTTCCCTTTCCCGTGCGAGAGCAATAAATTTGCGTGCCGCAACGAGTTTATCTGCCTGCAAAAGCAACAAAGGCGCCCAAGGACTATCGGTGCTTCCTCCGTCTCTATCTGCATACAGTTTTCCAATTAAGCGGCGACAATCAATTCACCATCCGGCGTCGAACATCTGTGGGGTTCACATTCCTTTTCGGACAACGGATGCAGCCACACGCACTCCCTCTCTCTCACACACACACGTTCAATAAAAATAACTCGAGTCAATAAAGCGTACTTTACGGCCGACGGATTTTCCGGCTTAGGTATCGCCCATCACGGAAGACGTACCACACGAGAGATGGTTGCATGTGCAACCACTCAGTCGAGACGGGCGGTGGGTGGGATGGCAGTGGCCTTTAAGGTGACAAAGAGGACGCTGTTAATGGCCGAGATAAGCACCACATCTTGAGGTAATTTTCCTAAGAGCCATGGCGTCAAGTTGGTGGCGCCTTTAATTTGAATGTCATCACGGGCAGATTCGAAATTAATTTTAAAGTGTATCCTGTCTCCTGTTGCTCGAGAACTAACTCGATGATGCCCCACCTCCACGAGGAGGGGTCTCCTCCGCCCTGTTGCTTGCTGGTGTCGAAGACTAATTCGATGCCCCCTCCTCGTGGAGGTGGGGAATTTAATAAACCGATTCCCTGTCAACTGTGGGCAAACAAATTTTCGGCGCAGACAGAAGCGGAAAATTTGTAAGTTTCAAGATTCATTAAAGGATATTGACCAAGGACCCTGCCGGGGGAGGGGTGACTGTTTGCAGAGGCTGATAGTGGTTTCGCAGCGGCGGCTATGACCTTGTCTTCGTTTTTGGGCAGAAGCTGGAAGCCGATTTGGCACGTTTTCGAAAAGTTTTCTGATTGATTTTGATGCGAGCCAATTTTGAAAGGATTTCTGTTTCCTGTCGATCCAATTTGAAGACGGGCAAACTGAAGCTACAGTGAATAGGGCTCTTGGTCCACAAATATCGTTGGAATTCCTAAGCTTGACTGCAAAGGATTCCGTTGAAGTCTCACCTGCCTCAGAAGTCCATGAAGCCGATCTTAGACCCAGTTTCCTGCTCCAATTCCTCCCCTGACACAGTTTCTTCATGAAAAATCCCAAAGAGAGGGACATTTATTTCCCCTCCACAATCAGTTGAAAGCTCTCAACTTGTTGCACGCGTCAGTGGGATATTTCGCTCCCCTCCACAGCACAACACCAACCATCAGCGTCAGAGTATTCAAGGTCGCCAAGGATGTCTCGGCCAATCGAATCGCTGCGAATTCTTCTCAAGACTCTTCCACCTCACATCCCTCCCGCGGCCGGTGAGTGGGTGTCCCTGGTGGACTTCGCGCTCATCCCCTACGCACATTAACTAATGATGAACGTTCTTTTGTTTGCTTAACGGTCACGAGTTCCACTCGGAAACTCTTAAATTAGTCAAGAGGCTGACTATTCACTTACCTACGTCGTCAGCAGCGTTGGCAGAGGTGGATTTGGGAGTGAGGGGAGTGCTTACCTCAGTGGAATGTCATTTCCGTGAAAAAAATCCTGTGGCGCCGTGGCCGTTGTTTCATCGAGACTGCACCAGGCTGTGACAATAATCTCTCTCTCTCTCTCTAGGCAATAATCAGCCACTTTCAATTTGAGAAATGGATGAAGATGACCGAAGATTGAAGGAAAGCACCCACAACGACTTAACTGGTCGTGTGCTGGGATTGGGAGTCAGCTTCCTGCTTCACGGGGGCTGTGTCCTTTTCATTAGAGAATCGCACGAGCATAAGACTTTAAGGAAAAAAAAACAGGAATAAGGAAGAGAAGGAAGGTTCTGGTTGGACGAGTGGTGGACAATGGACACGGGGAAGTTCATTAAAATGGATGAAATTTTTGTTTCCGCTTGTAACGATGAGAGGGGATAGGTCGTTACAGCTAAATGCGACTGAAATCAAATGTCTGCTTTCATCTGGATTGCAAATGTGACAAGTGGTCAATGGCAAAGGAAATGGTGACATAAAGACAATTTAGGAGTCACGGGGAGAGTAATCTTCTCATCGAGATGTTCTTTCGTTTGTGTAGTGGACGAAAATGTCAGGTTTTCATTCTTCAGCGTGAAGAATGTTGGTTAATCTTAAGGCCTTACACATTTTCTGTTGCGTGGTCTATTAACTCGGTTGGTTAGAGCGTCGTGCTAACAACTCACATTTACTGCTGGCCCTAGGTCTGTCCGTCTACATCTCACAGAGTCACGAAGTCGATGCAAAAGTTTTTGATAGTTGTCTCCTCCTCTTCCTCTCCTCCTTCTTCTTCTTCTTCTTCTCCTTCTTCTTCTTCTCCTTCTTCTTCTTCTCCTTCTTCTTCTTCTCCTTTTTCTTTTCTTCTTCGTCTCCCTCTTCCCCTTCATAATTTTCTTCTTCTGATGGGGCTGCAGTACAGGATTTAACCTGGGCCTCAATCAATGAACTTCTCCAACCAGCTGTCGTCAATTGCCCACGCCAAATTGGTTGAGGTCCCTCTCCACTTGGGTGCGCCACCTTAGAAGTGGACATTCTCTGTTGCCTTGTCCCGCTGGTTCAGAGTCGAAGATTCTCCAGGCCGTAGCCAATATGTCGATTACACTCTACAAAGGGTAGCCATCTTAAGATCTCCTATTGGTCCTCCACCGGTTCAACTTTTCGTTGACTGGGTCAATTTGCTCACCTTCTTCTGCTGGCGCAGGAGTGTCCGTCTCCATCTGACATCTGTCACGAAGTCTACGCAAAACTTTTTCCTTCTTCTTCTTCTTTTCATCTTCATCCTCTTCCTCTTCCCCTTCTTTTTCTTCTTCTTTCGACGTCGCTTCAGTCCGGAGTGGACCTGTGGCTCAACCACCAAGCCTGGCCCGATCTTTAGACAGATGCCTCCAATTACGAATGTCAAGTTAACTGAGATCCTTCTCCACTTGTGGGCACCCTCTCTTGGGTTGAGGCAGAGTCGAAGGTAGTTGTCTTCGCTCAGTCAAAATTGACGTACTAAAACTTAGTCCATCCTCAAGTGGTGTAAGGCCATCGTCAGCGATTGCCCAAGCAAGTGATTTGCTCAGTCTCCCCTCTGAGTCTTGGTCATTTTCACACATGCCTACTTGATGTGAAAATGAATCAGTGGAGAAATCCAGGAAACCACCGTCTTCCGTAGCCGATACCATAGTTCTTGACTTGTCAACGTCAGATTGGCAAATGTAGACGATAAATGCCTGTTTCAATTCATTCCCTTACTAAAGCACCACTCCGGAAGGACAAGGAATCTTATCGAATTCAGAAGAAAATGACTAAAAGCAACAAACTCTAGAGTCTTCCAGGAAAGAGTTGAAGACGATATTCGTTCCTCACAAGACGCCTACAAGATCCTGTCCAGCGTACTGTGTGAACGTCTAAAGCCGTTTTGCACCGCACTTATCGGCACGTACAAGTGCGGCTTCCGACCCGGCAAATCGACTATAGACCAAATTTTCATACTGAGGCAAGTCCTGGAGAAGTCCAGCAAGTTTCAAATCGATACGCACCATCTTTTCATCAATTTCAAGGCAGCGTGGCCAGGACCGCAACGATGGAAGACAGCTAGATACCGTTGTCGGTTCTGGTTAGACAGCTAGATATCGCTGGTTTTGGACCATCCATATGTCGTATGCCTGCTAAGTAAGTAAGTAAGTTTTAGGCGACTCGGGCTATACAAGGTCCCAGGTCCACCTCGAACTGTACCACCATCCGAAGAAGAAGGCTGTACAAGGTTCTTCTACTTCAGAAGCATTTTTCTAAGTCATTATCGCAGTCCCTTTCTGCGCCTCTTCGTCGTTATTTCAAAGATCCATTTCGAGGCAGCTTGCAATGCATTGCTTTTTTGTCATCTGTCACCCTCAGGGATGAGTAGAAGTTTTTTCCTCCCATCTACAGATTAGTTCACCACTCAGCGGTTGTTGTCCTAGCCAGGCGTCAAGAGGACCCATTTAATTAGGATTCAGCAATTAAGTCATGAATTCCATTTGAAAGCAATTCCGAACGGTACCATGTACAATTAGAAAACTCCCTTTTAGCTCCTGACACTACCACATCTGATTTCCTTTCTTCAAGGGCTGCTCAGCAATCAGGTCCTTCTATAGACTGAACGTTTTACAGCTCAAATCAAGCTAGTCCTTGATGGACAGATTTTGCTTTTCTGAAGGAGTTGACTGATTTGATTAACGAATATACTCAAAATTGGACCTACGATGGATTCCTTGCAAATTGAGCCCAAACTCCATAGCTTCTGGTCCTCCCAAAAAGAAGGAGTTCAATTCCGGGGGGTGACTTTAAGAAGCTTCTAAAGAAGTGCCAACTGGGATGCCAGATGTCTGAAATGGAAGGCAGCGATTGCTCAGGCTCAGACCCCCTTGTCGGGACTGAAAAGTAAGTAATTTATCAGAAATTGAAACAGTGGCCTTGTAAGCACAAGGGAAAAGTATGTACGTTCCTTTTTACCTTTTTATGGTTAAGAATTTTCAAGTCAGTCACACAGTCCTGGGCCTTGAGATATTCTCGACCTAGATTAGGTTTCATTCAGGAGACTGTTGGACCAGAAGTTGATGCATAGATTAAGACAAGACAGAGTTGACTGGCGCCTCCTCGATTTCAGCCAAACAGTTTGGCAGCCACATCAGAAATAGTAATTACAGTGGAATCTCGAAAACATGAACGGTTCTATAACGCGAATTGTTATTTTGATGTACGGTAATACCTTCTTCGTTAACTAAATTTTGATGCTTGGAAAGATGAACAAATTGATTGAAAAATATAACTGTTCATCTTTTCGAGATTCTACTGTATTTCTGGAGTTTACTTCGATGCAGATGGGCACTTAATCGACTGCAAGAATCGTGTGAAGGTTACGGAACTTAAGCCTTTTTCTAACCTCAAACTTACTTAACAGGCCTACGACCCATGAAGGGTCCGAGCCTGAGATATCGCTGCCTTCCATCGCTGACGGTCCTGGGCACACTGCATCCAGTCATCAAGACCAAGCTGCCTTACGTCCACGATGTGTTGGTCTTTGTACTGGAGGTTCGGTCTTCCTCTCCTTCTCGAACCAGAAGGCTCGGATTCGAAGACGTTGTCCATGTACTCGATGTGGCTTCTTCTCGAACCAGGAGCAGGATTCGAAGACCCTCTTAGCTGGAGCGTTGTTGTCCATGTGCTCGATGTGGCCGAGCCAGTGCAGTCGATAGATTTTTGCCTTCTGGACTACATCCACATTCTGGTACAGCTCATAGAGTTCGCGGTTGTGTCTTCGCCTTCCTCGCAGACGGGAGCATATATCCGTCGTAGAATTTTTCTTTCGATGGCACCATGAATCAGCTCTGCAGTTTTGCTTACTAACCTCAAACCGGAAGCTGGCGGTTTTGTTTGATCTAAAGAGCATCCTCAGTGGTCACCTAACCTGACGCGTAAAGGTCAGAAGGTTTTACCTCTTAACGACCAACGATTCCCTTGAGCCGGATGTGAACCTGCGACCTATGGATAAAAATGTGACGCGTTTCACCATTTTGCGCGTCATCCTCGAGCAGGGACCATGCTAATCTTCTCTGTATCGTTGCATTTTTTGTATATGTTCTGCCGAAGCAAGAACGAAAGAAGAAAAATATTGAAACAAGCTTTTCTCCGTCACTCCATCCTGGCGGCAAAACAAAAAATAATCATTAAATCTTATTTGCCCCTCGAGGAAAGTCATTACCGTCATATTCCATTCGAAGAGAAATTAAAAATTCCGTCGAAGCATCCATCTGTAAGGACATTTCTGCACTAACGCACCAACCATCAACAAGTCATTCGTTCATGCGAAATTTCCCTCCTCGCAAAGCTTTCCTTCCCAACGGGGAAATATCCCACAACCCACACATTCACACACAAAATGTCTTCATCGCAACGCACATCCTTCAGCCAATGCGGTGCCTTTGAGTGGGTGTTCGTACGCATCCTTATCACCCGGGACATTATCGCGGACCAAATCGAACACAATTTCAAATATAAAAGAACCCCCAGCACAGGATCCTCACAACATTCCTTCGCTGACTCAGACACAGTGAACAAGTGAACCAGAGAATCACAAGTAAGGACATCGAACTAAGAACCGTCTCCGATTTCAAAGTGAAACAGATAACTTTGTGACCAGAAAATAGTGCTGTGAGTCGTGTGATAAATCCGTTCGGCCATCGTCTCGTTTGTGCTCAACTTAAAGTGCTTTCAGTCGCTTTAGCGGTCTTATTAGAGTTATCGCCTAATTCAGCAACAAAATTACCGTCAGGTGAGTAAACAAAAGCAGTCATCTCAAAAAGGACGCACTTAAGTGTCTTGCCGTTTCTGCTAAGCAATTATTGACATTGATTCACGCCAAGAGACTTCGCTTCTCGTTCAAATCTCATCTAATTAAGTTCGCTCAAAGGACAAAAGGAAATTACTGCCGGGCATTTCTCTGCACTTTGCTAGTTCGTGGTTAGGTCCAGAGGCTGGAGTGGATAATAAATGGCCTACCTGTTGGATTCGTTTCGTTTTTTTTCTCGTTTTTTTCATGAATTCTTCCCCGGGGATAAGTGGCCGGAGTTCGTTCGTTTCTAATTTACATTTTTAATCTCCTGTGTGAGGGGGATGGACGGACTATCATTAATTTTAAGTTTACACTTGTCCTTCAGTCATCTTTCGTGTTTGCACTTCCTTTTGACTCGCTTCGAGCGACTGTCGAGTTGACCAATGTCACAAACGGACTGGGGGGACTTCCAATTTGTATGGAAATTGTCCCTCTCGGGAGAGCAGAAAAAAATTGTAATTAAGTGGAGATTGCTCTCAGTTGAAAAAGGACGTCACTAATCAGGGTCTAACTTCCGGCTGACCACGGTCTTAATTATTCACCAATCCTGCTTAAATGTTTTGACAATCTCTTAAGGATGTGGTGCTCGGTTGCGTGGGTCGCCAAATCGATGGCGTGGCGATGAGGGCAACCTGCAGGCTGTTGGGGGCAATAAGGATGTCCCTAGGAGATCTGGGAGAATGACTTTGTTTTTTGGTCTTCTTCTCTGGGTCTTCTCTTGACGTTGATTTGGTCGGGGGTTCTTTAAGTTAATCGTTCCAGAAAGTGGTCCTTAAGGAAATTATTTCAAAGACAAGCCACATTCTCTGTCGAAAACTCCACTGGGCGCTGGATGTGGAATTCAATTTGGAACTTTGCTCCTTTGGGTGCGTTTAGTCTTAAATACCTTCATAGGATTTTTCGCATATTCGATGACTGCTCTGGATGGAGAGTGAATTATGTGTGATTGAATTGAATTATGTTTCCTTCGGGTGTCTCCTAAGAAGCGGCACTTAATTCGTCGTCCTTTTTCGAAAAGGAGTTTGAGAAACGGTTCGGAGACTTTGAATTCTTCAGTCTGTTGGTTGTGAAGTCTGAGAAGGTGTTTGGTCTTTGTTCTGCGTCTGCTCGAAGTATTTTGAGGTTAAGTCAGTTTTTTTGACAACTCAGAGCTTGCTCTTCTGCGAAACACCTCGCTCTTATGTTTGAAAATCTTTCTGGAAATCCAAACTGACTGTCAATCCATCTCCATTCATCAGATCGCTGAGGCTGAGGCGGTCTTCACATTTTCAAACGTCAAAATCCAAAGTCTGTTGGCAGTTTGAATAAAATCTTAGCCGACATTCAATTCATTTGGTCGCTGCCAAAACTATTCTCCACTAAGGTTGACGTTTTCAAATGTCAAATGTCACAGAAGAGGCAGTCTGCTGTCAGTTTCAGCCTTTCATTCATTCTGTGTCTTTCTAAAAAAATCTCAGCTGACATTCAGTTCATCTGGTCGCTGCCAAAACTATTCTCCACTGAGGATGACATTTTCGAATATCAAATGTCAAAAAATAGCCAAAGTCTGCTGTTAGATTTTGTGTTGAATTCATTTACTGACTTTCAGTTAATCTTCATTCCTCTAGACGCTGCCGAAACCAATCTCGGCTGAAGTTGACATTAGCAAACGTCAAATGTCAAATAAAAATTTCAGGCAAACGAAGGTCATGTCCTAAGCTCGTCTTTCTTTTTCTTCTTTGGGTGGTGTCGAAATCTGAAGAAGACTGAAGAAGGGGGTCAACTCGAGAACAACCAGTTTTCGAGATGCCCTCCTGCGCATTTACTGCATCAAAGCGGCATGTTGCAGTTGCCTGCAGCGTGCTCGAATCTCTAGCATCTTGCTATCAAGAAACTTAATGTTTGTCAGACTCTCAAGCGCTTCACTCCAAAAAATTTGAAGTCACAACAAGTTCATCACGTCCTCTGTGGTTCGTTGATCGAAATCTGAAGAAGACTGAAGAAGATTGATTCGAGAACAACTAGTTGGTTGTCTCAAGGACTGATTGTTCTTAAGATGTCCCCCTGCGCACTTACTGCATCAAAGCGGCATGTTGCAGTTGCCTGCAGCGTGCTCGAATCTCTGCCATCTTGCGCAGAGAAGCATCTGCTTGTTCCTCCGCAACCTTTCCCAAGAGACCACCTGAAAGTCAAGAAACTTAATGTTTCTCAGACTCTCAAGCCTACTCTCTGGTGTTACTTGCACCTAGAACGGACAGTGGAGAAGGGCTTCACTCCCAAAATTCGACCTCGCCGACGGCTGATGTCGCAACGACTTCATCACGTCCTCCGAGGACTGTTGATCGAGATTTGAACCACGGATCTGTAGAAGACTGACTAGAGAACTGGTTGTTGATCGAAATCTGAAGAAGACTGAAGAGGACTGACTCGAGAAGTGGTCATTGATCGAGACTTGAACCACGAATCTGTCAAAATAACACTCTCTGTGGATGCATTGGCTTCTCGACAATAACGTGAGGGTTTTTCCAAGCTCCAGAAGCGGCAATTTTGTTTGTTAACGTAGCCGCCGAGACGAAAATGCGCCTCGTTAGAAAAGAGAATTTCGTTCGTTCGTCCAAAATCTTTGTGCAATTCAAGCGCTCTAAGGCCCAAACTACGAAGCGGATGGTTAATTGCGCGCGCCTTCAATTGCTGAGTCAATTGGACCTTGTACGCGAATAATCCGAGATCTTTGCGCAGAATTCTACTTAGGCTATTGCGTGAAATGCTGAGCTGTTGAGAACGATGGCGAGTTCATGTTCGTGAATTGAGTCTCACACTTTCGGCTACAGCAGCGAAAATCTCATCTGTGCGCACCGTACGACGACGGGGACCATGAGCGTTGTCCACTAGTCTCACGAACTTTTTGCACAAACTTGCGTACAGCAGAAGACTGACTTGAGAAGTGGTTGTTGATCGAGATTTGAGCCGCGGATCTGAAGAAGACTGATTCGAGAAGTGAAGTCAACCACGAATCTTCTGCGTATGAGTACACGTTCGAACTCTTTACGCCTCGGCGGCTTGGGCCTCCGTGTTTTCTTCATCCGCTTCCAGACATCTCTACACCTCTTTGCAAAGACCACAAATTCACAAATTTGTCGTTGACGTTGTTTGCGTTTAAGTTCTGTTATTCTGTTCCCCCAATTCTGTCGATGACGCAGTTTTGGTAGTCCATTTTGATTGCATTCTGAGAGTCCATTTTGGCAGATGGACAAAGCAGATATCCTCACATAAGCGTGCTTCTCTTTTTCAGTCTTCAAGGACTCCCTGGAGATATTGAAAGTTTTGAAGCAAACGAATTGCTTGCTAAAAAGTCAAATGAAGCAGAAAAATGTGAATTATAAAAATGTACTAGATCAAATGATCAGTTCCCTCGCTCAAAATGGCGCAGATCTCTGTTTACAAATGACCACAAAGGAGGTGACTAAGCAATCTCCTCGAACTCTCTCAACTTCTGCGAATGATTTGTATTTCATCACTTCATTTATAGGTATTTTTCCACTTGATATCCATTCAACTTTAATCTCTAAACTAATCGTCATTCAGTCGATTTCAAAGTTCACCAAAAAAAGTGTGTCAGGCCTTTAAGGGACTTAGTTCAAGTTCCTCTCCACTCAACCATCGCAAAACAGTTTGTTTATCTGATGGATGAGCAAACTAGTTGATTCGGACTTCAGACAGAAATAACAATGCGCCAGAATTCAATCAAAACTAATTTAAAGTGGCGATTGGCGATTTCATGTCACAACAGATCGCCCGATAAGTTTATAATTTGTTTTAAAATAATTCCTGGAAATCGACGATAGCGTCTGCCCCAAAATTGTGATCATGACGAATTGCATGTGAATACGGCTTGGAAATTTGACATTGAAATCGATAAGGTGGCAGTGATGTAGTAGAATACTTAAGCGTATTCACACGCGCCTTCCTGTTGGGGTATTAATGACGAGAGGGCAGATAAATCTAGTTTGGAATTTTTGCTTGGTTTCTAACGCTTGGTTTATTGATAGAGGAGAGTGTTATCGATCGGAGGTTGCTCTGGACAGGTGTATGGGTTCGATGTACGTACATTTTTTGGACACTGTCTTATCTATGGAAATGTCAACCAGAAGCAATACACTTAAAGGGAAGACTGTAATCTGGAGAGAGACTTTGAAGTGGTTTACTGTTTGTGGAGTACATTCGAACTTTTCAAGTGGCTATCGGAATCTATCGGAATCTTTGATAAGATTTTGTGTCGTTTGCATGTTTGAAGGCAGTCCTTGACATTGGTGGTGAAGTTTTGAGTACTTTTTTGCTACTTTCGTGCGTCGTTTGGTTGCTACACGAAGGAGAGGCTGATTCTATGAGTTCACTGATTCTTCAGGAGTTCGTTGAGATTCTCCAGACTTTCTAGACGATGCTGTGTATTCCATCGTTGTCCTCGGACTTTCCAAGTCTCTACGGCGGTTTGAAACTTTAGGAATTCGTTGATATTCTGAAGGAGAGGCTGATGATGGACTAAGTGGTCATGAATTTGAAAGACTTCAGCTTTAGGAATTCATTGACTTTATGGACGGCACCCTATCCTCGGACTTTCCAAGTCTGAAACTCAAATTCCTTCGTCACTGTTGTGCATCTTATGGTTGCTATTCGAAGGAGAGGGTGATTCTGGACTAAGTTGCCAAGAATTTGCCTCAGGAATTGGTTGACTTTCTCCAGATTTTATGGCAGACACCCTACCCTCCATCGAAGACCTCGGACTTTCCAAGTCTCTCCGACAGTCCGGCACTCAACGTCCTTCGTGACTTTTCCTTGCATTTCCAGCATCATTTGACTTCAGACCTTAAATGTCCAAGATCCCTGAGAAAAGAGAACCAAAGAATCTCCCAAAACGACGTTCCTCTACGAGATATAACAGAGATTCATGGCAAAGAACTCTGAAAAGGACCGTGGCACCTTCACACCCTAAATTCCTATCAAAATCCCCTTCTTTTCCACACAAAAGGCGTCAAATTAAACACTCTTCTCAAGTATCCTCAATCTAGCCAGCCTATTCAGTGATTGATCAGGCTTCACCAAATCATAGGGCAAACCCGACATCCCATCACTCCAAGCAACCCCTTTGTTGGACAACAAAGTCCTTCTGTTGACTGCACAAAGACGCAACCCTTCTCTGGGCTACACCAAGTCTCATGTGGTTGCTGTGGTTTCAGTTCGACGATGGAATTTATCCCACAAATGCTCAACCTTCAATTGCCTCTATGGCTAAAAGTGTCTGCCCACGAAATTCGCCTTAACCCCATTCATCAGCGACATGTTTTCGAACTATCGTCCACCACGATCTGGCTTCTGTTCATTTCGCGCCCCGAAATTGAATTCATTCAAAGGCCACTCAACACAATCAATTGACAATCACCTGAGATACAAAAGCGTCAAAAGTTTAAACGCGTTCGCATATGAATTCGCAACTCCCCCGTCGAAAGTCGAAAGGAAAAACCACTGAAATTCGCAACTCCCCCGAGTCGAAGAGAAAAACCACTGAAAGAATGCGAAAATGTGTGCCAAACAATTTCAATAAAAGCTGCGAATCCTTGCACCCACCAGTGGCGCACACAGCGCTGGTGGTGTGCCATCAACTTTCGATTTGCGAACGCGGGTGGCCCACAGGCGGATGCTGTAAATGGAAATTTCAAAAATAAAACTGATACACCAGAGGGACACGGACTGGGGAAACTCTTTCAATTGGTTTCCTGTTGCTTGTCTGCGTGTTATCCTTGTGGATAAATAACTTCCTGCGGCAGGTGGTTTGCTATGAGGGGAGGGAGATGTGCAGGGACTAGGGAACGAACAGCAACGGTTGAGGTTGAGAAACTTAAGGGAGCATTCAGAAACTGCTGAGTTTTTGAGTTCCTCAACACGATTTCGAGGTTTTTTTTTGATGAGGTGATGGGTTGGTGCTTTGCCATCTTTCTGAGAGTTAATTAGGATTTGCCTGGCGAAAGAGGAAGACTAGCCTTCAAGCGAAGTTCTTGAGTTGGTCCTTTTGCAGCCACGTTCACTCGCAAACTTTCTGGAACTTAAAATCCTCTTCGAAATGATGACTTTGGTGACGCCCGGCAGAACAAAGTAACAACAAGCTAATGACCTCCTTTCGGGTCCTGTCCAAGTTTTTTTGAAAGTGGCTTGAGAAGAGTTTCCACAGAAGACGATTCCGGGACTTCGGGATACCCGCTTCAAGAGAAGACCGACAAGAGGCGCTCCAGGAGAAGATTAGCTAGAGGCGCTCTAAGACGCACCAAGACAAGGCCAATAAGAGGCGCTGCAACACAAGACTGACAAGAGGCGCTCTAAGTTTAAATCGCTTCTGCAGACCTTAAGCTTTACACTACGCCCCCTTTAGACAGTGATAGTCTCTTGTAGACCCTTACAGTCTGCAAAACCTGTCTTAACTTCGGCAAAGGGACGCTGGTTCCTAGTCTAAGCCTTGCCTTCAAAAGATTTGGCAGCAGCTTCCTGTTAAACCTTCGATTCTGAACCAGTGGGACAGCGAATCAGAGGACGTCCACGTTTAAGGTGGCGCGCGCGAGTGGAGAGTGACTAGCAAAAGATCGTGAAACTCGAGAGGTCTGTTGGTTGAGGCCCAGGTCTACCCCGGACTGTTGCGCCACAAGAAGAGGAAGAACTTCTTGGTAAAGAACAAATTTCTAAGCTCCCTTTCGATGTCCGTCCAAGGGGTATTAAGTCGTGTTTAGTTGAACTAAAAGCCTGTCTTCAATTCGGCAAAAGGTCGTTAGCACATAGCCCAAGTCAGGCCTTCTAAATTTGTGGCAGCAACTTCTTGTTAAAGAAGAAATTTCAAAGCTCCCTTCGTATCATTTTTTTGAATTGAAGAACTCGCGCTTGTAACACTAGTACTGCTTCGTACCAAGATCTCTCTAGTCGTGCTTAGGCCAACTTCACGAGCCTTCTTCTGAACTTCCTCTCGATGTCCACACCAAGGGCCGTTTAGTCGCATTTGCGTGAACTTCATGAGTATTCTTCTCAGTCCTCCAACCACTCTAATTAAACTCCCTTCAATTTCTTTCCCTCGAATAAAGTGTAACGAACCACGCAAACACCCACATCCCAGCAGCGCTCGTCTTCACTGAAATCGTGTCGCATTTTATGAACCTTCACCGGTCGCCTTTTCAAATTAATCCCTTGATGGAGTTCTTAAAATCTCCTCAAACAGGATTGCACCCTTTAAAGCATCTCAAGGGGACTGCATAAATCTCAGTCATCCTTCACAAAACCCCCACTCAAAGGAAAGCGGTAGAGGAAGACCTCGAAATGTCAAATAAAATCATTAAAACAGCTTTGTCCTGCAACCGTGGATCCATAAATTCCGCCGACACAATCGTTTGGGGAATTTGAACAGTCGAAGAAAGGGGACCGAGGGAATGGTTTGGAGTTTCCCACAGAGGAATGCAGTTGAGGGTCTGTTTGACAGAAGGGAAGGATTTAAAGACTTTTGTGGGATCCGATTGGATTGATGGTTCCTGATCACAAACAATACATAAAATGACTTCTTTGACGAAAGTATAGTTCTCGATGAACTGTCATTGAGGCAACTGTCTTTCGATTTCCTTTTTCTAGATGGCTTTGGAAAACAAACAAAAAGACTCGCCAGCTGCTCTCAGGCCCTTCTTTCCTTCTCAGCCGCAGGTCAGGGTGCCCACTCCCTTCTCGGCGGCAGCTCAGGGTACCTACACTCAGCAAGTTCTCGGACGCAGCTCAGGTTCCCCTAACTCAGCCACTCATCGACCTTAGCTCACGGTGCCTCCACCTCATTCCTAGATGATGCCACTGATCGTAAGGAAACTGACGTCTCAATTGACAACTGCATTGAATTTTTCTAGGTGGCGCTAGAGTTTATGACGAAACCTAGGTGGCGCCACAGTTCATGACGAAACTGACGTCTCAATTGACAGCTGCTTTGAATTTTTCTATGTGGCGCCACAGTTCATGACAAAACTGACGTCTCATTTGACAAGTGATCTGTCATTCTGCTTCAAACTACAACAAAATGGTACCCTTTTCCGATGCAAACTCGCAACAGGAAGTTGATTTCCTCTTGACTTTCGCAAACAAACGCAAGATTTCATCATTTCCTTCTGACGTCCATCAAATCTCAACAAACGGCGTCACATTTTGACATTTCCGCATGAAATCTGATCGCTTAAGTGTCAATTTCCGTTTTTCTATCGTTCCCAAGAGCAGAGCTTATCGCATTTTTTCTATTTTCGTTCCAAATCGATTTGTGCGGTGCGATTGGCAGACAATTGGTTACTTCGCGTGACTGTCAAAAAATTTGATTAGAGTCACAGAAATACACAAAAAAAATGCAAAAACTGGGGCAGATAAGTGTTGAGCTCGTGGCAAGACATTAGATTTCACAGTCCTTATCGCCGCGGCACCAGTGTTCACCTCTGATTCCTCCAGATTAAAGCCTAACCTCGAAATGGATTTGACTTTCCCACTAATGGTCGCAGTTTAGCCCTTTTTTTGGGTCCACATTACCGTTCCTTTTTATGCGTCACTTAAATTCAATCAGATTTGACCAGAAACGACACGATGCTTGTCACCACATTAACGACGACGTGACCGGTGAATGTGTTTGGCCGCCTCCAAGCACTCTCACCAGTCAACACCCCATTCGTTCCAGTCGACTACGTCAGCAGAGCAAGCGGTGGAAAAAGAATTTAATATTCAAAACAGAAGGGATCCATCCACACACACACACACACACGCACTTAAATCGAATGTATCCCCGGCTCCGTTGCAAAATTTTCAAATTATTTTCAGCCTTTCATGCCAATTGCTCACGGCAGCAATCGAAGGATAAGTTAACCTATTTACAAAAGAGCTATGCATACATTTGGAGATGCCTTCCCACCCCGGGCCGGGCCCATCTCCGTCCCATCTCCGGCCCGATGGCACGATGGCACAATGGCGCGAGGAGAGAAAAATCTAATATCTACGTGAATGGCTTATAGAACGCCTCATCGGGCAGGGGATGTGTGCTCGCATGTGTTCACAGGGATGTTTTGCTCTTAAAATCTGATCGCCACACAGTCGCCCCACCCTCCCCATCGGGTTTTAAGGTTTTGTGTGCTTTTTTGTTCTCCTCTTAATTTGAAGACTGCCAGGATGTGTGCAGAGTCGAACCTCTTACCTACGCATAAGTGGCGTTCGTGTATGATTCATTCATCAGGTTGATTCGATTGAATTGAATTTCAGCTGCCGTACGTGTCTCAACTGATTAAGTGCGCTCTCTACATCGTGCTGGCAATTGTTGTCATCATCGATGACATGGCAACGCGCGGTGGCGGGGACGTTTAGCAAGTTTTCAGTCTTAATTAAGTGATGCACGTTTGGGGAACGGACTGAAGTTAATTTCCCGTTCAGGAGATGTCCAACATCAGAAGTTTGACAAGTAATTGACGTTTGCTTTGGAAAACAAACAAAAGACTGGCCAGCTCTCCAGCTCAGGGTGCATACTTTTAGCCCCTCCTCGGCCGCAGTTCAGGGTGCTTGCTCTCAGCTCCTCCTTTTCTTTTCTCGGCCGTAGCTCAGGGTGCCTACTCTCAGCTCCTCCATCGCCGTAGCTCAGGATGCCTGCTCTCAGCCCCTCCTCAGTCGCAGGTCAGGGTGCCTACTCTCAGTCCCTTCTCGGTCGCAGCTCAGGGTGCCTACCGTCAGCCCCTCCTTCGCAGCACCTCAGGATGCCTGCTTTCACCTCCTCCTTGGCCGCAGCACAGTGTACCTGCTCTCCGCCTCATCCTCCACCCTCCTCTCTGACAGAAGCTACAGGAAATCAATTCAGAAGACATCCTTCAGCCCGAACCGTGGTGGTGGTTGTGAGGAGAAGTTGTCACCCCAGTGCTATTAAGCAGTGATATAAATACCGACCCTAATAAGGATACAAATGGAATTTGCATTTGAAACACGTGTTTTGACAGGTTTGCATAACAATATGACAGAGCAATCAATTTGCCATTCAACCTGGTTGCACTGTGCGATGATGATTCCTGTCGGGGAGGAACTCATTTCCTGTCTCGCACGACGGCGGGTGAGAGTGCGAGAGAGAGAGAGAGAGAGACCGTTCCTAAGACCAACCAGGATATGAATTCATAGTCCTCAGCCACAGGATTGATGCAATCCTTTTGCATGCAGGAAACTGTTGCTGTTGTGACTGTTGGGCTCTTGGCATTGCATTCGAATATCGTAAATATTAGCTCAGCGAATTGAATCAATTTGTAAGGGATGATAATTGGGGGGTATCTGTGTGTGTGCTAAGTAGAGGGCAATTTATTGCATTGAGGGTGCAGTGTTAAATCGACTGAAAGGGATTAGAAGGCTTTAAGGAGAGAGAAGAATTACAGTTGAAATTTGATTTAAGAAAGTTTGCAGAGGGGTGGAGCAAGGGGGAGATTTTGGGGAGGGGTGCAGGGGGTGTGTGGCGATCGTCTGCCGTCTTTATGATTTCGTTTTAAGTGAAACTTTTGTATTTCCTTCACAAATTCCATCAGAATGAGGTCAGCCATGAGCCATCATCTGAAAAAATGAGAATCAACAAGTGCGCTGTAGGATGACTTCTTTTGACTTTCTTACAATTTTCGTGCATTTTCTTTGGATTTCGGCTAAAATCAAGACGTGTTGTGCTTTCTATGACAGCAGCGCTATTCGACGCTGGGTCCGTGGGACTACGTCTCCTAGAGTCGTTTCTCTAGACCTTGAGCCTTCATCTGAACCACGTCGTCTCTTAGAGTCGCCTTCAGCCTGTGGTCAAGCCCTCATCTGAACCACGTCGTCTCTTAGACTGGCTTCTTTAGACCTTGAGCCTTTATCTGAACTACGTCGTCTTTAAAAGTCGCCTTGAGCTTGTGGTTAAGCCTTCATCTGAAACACAACGTCCTCTCCAGATCGTGAGCTTTGAAAGTGGCAAATTTGTTGTTAAAAATGAGTCGGTAAGGCAGTGCACAACATTGTTTCTGCCGTTTTGTCATCAAAACTCCCCGAAGCAATGTATTCCCATCGTTTTTAGCTCACAGTCGTGACCAAATCACGCACATAAGACCAAGGTAAGCACCAATGGACACACGATTTCATTTTATCCTCACTTCAAACACGTCTAACTCACACAAAGATGTCCCCTGTCTAGCTCAAATCATTCCCTAACGTGTTCTGTCCCTTGTTCGACTCAAATCTACCTGCGGACCGCCCTTTAAGCTCATAAAAGTAAAATTTAATTTCAGCGTGTTTCAAGACAACGACCAGTGATGTCACCCCTCGTTCACTCAACTCCCCCCTGAGGTACAAGTAAATCGCAATTTTGCTTCGCTTTCGTGAAACTTCCTGATTTAAAGTTTGAATCTCAGCACTTTAATTTTATTACGCTTCCCTTCACTTCAATTTCAGCGCTTTTTTTTGCGTTCGGTAGTTCTTCGAAATAGCCTTCAGGGACATTGTCTCCTTTTTGTTTTTCGCACTCATCTTCCATGAGGAGGAGATGTGAGTTGATTTTCCAGTGAAACCCCGAGCTGCAAGGAAACTCTTAATTGAACAACGAATTAAATGCGGATTTCGCGTTTGATCCTTAATGAAGATGAACTTGTGCATCGAGCGGGGGGAGTGCTGACATTGACCATTGACTCCTGTCGCTATGACGGTTTTTCAGTGAGTTCGAAAATAGAACATCGGTCGGAGGATGAAGGAGATGCTTAATATTCCACCAGGTTTCCTTCGTCCTTGAAAATTCAATTTAATTTCTCAACAAGTAGTCCCGTTCTCATGGCGCTTAAAGTGCTTCCGACAGTTTTCAAAACAAAGCAAAACTACAGACAAGAGGAAAACTCGTACTATTCCACGGAAAGACTTCTGATGAGGAAACACATTCAACAATTTGCTGAGGAAAAAATGATGGAAAACCCACAAAAAAATGATGAACTTTTAAAGGCTGTCGTCACTCGTCATGTGTGTTTCCATCAGCCTACACGGATGGTGGCTTCACATTCCGTCGGGGGGGCTCTCACATCATCATCATTCTCCCCCGGAAAGTGCGTGAAGATGAGCGATTGAAAGTTAACCGCAGGATAATAGGACGATAATACATCATTTCCTTTATTGAATTTAGACGGGAAGAGGGAGTGCCTTGAATGGATAAATTATTCACAAAAAATGAATGGGAAATCGCTTTATTCAGCTATTCGGCGCTGACGTACATATTGTGAGCGTAGACACTGTTGCCCTTTGAGAGAGACGCGAGCGTGTTTAAATACAAAACGGATTCAATTTCGTTGGGGAATTGCTTCAATTAATCATGGGAAACTTTTCACAAGCTTCAACGTCAAGGTGATTATGTTTAAAGGGAGTTCTGTTTGTGGTATTCATGGGGTGCGTCTTGACTGGAACTATGACTTGGGGCGAGAAGAATGAGGAGCAGGGCGCGTTGGTCGGTCGGTGATGGACGGTGGTCGCGAATCGATATGCTTGGTAACTTTAAGGTGAACTAAACTTTGTTTGAGTCACAAGATGGACGGAAGGCAGATGATGAGGGTGGCTGAGAAAGACGGGACTGGTTCGGCACCATCTCATGCGAATCATCAAGAATGATCCTGGAAGGCAAAGGAGGTGGATGAGACCGACGGGAGATTCAAAGACTGGTTCGATGATCCTTGAAGACGGAGAAGGCGGATGAGTCACGCACTGGTTCGGTAGCAACTCTGGCGAATCACAAAAAATGATCCTTGAGTGTTCGTCTTCTTCTTCTTCTTCTGATGGCCCTATAGTCCGGGATGGACCTGGGTCTCAATCAACAAACTTCTCCAACCAGCTGTCGTCAATTGCCCACCCCAAATTGGTTGGGGTCCCTCTTCAGTTGGGTGCGCCACCTTAGACGTGGACGTTTGCGTTGCCCCACTAGTCGAAGTCCAAGGACGTTGGCCCTTAGAGCCGATGATTGCCGAGAAAGTCTCTACGCACGATCTTCAACCAGTTGTCCCCAATAGTCCACTTGGGTGCGCCACCTTAGACGCGGACGTCCTCTGTTGCGTTGTCTCATTGGTTTAGAGTCGAACATTCTCCTGGCCGTAGCCAATTTGTCGTTTGCCCTCTACAATCTCTTACTGGTCCTTCATCGTTTGCCCTCTACAATCTCTTACTGTCTTCATCTGACAGTGTCACGAAGTCGACGCAAAACTTCTTCCTTCTCCTTCTTCTTCTCCTTTTCATCTTCTTCCTCTCCCTGCTCCTCTGCTTCTGACCACAAGTCCAGGGTCTTGAGAAGTGGCTCTAAGAGACGACGTGATTTAGATGAGGGATTGACCACAAGCTCAAGAGAAGTGACTCTATGAGACGACGTGGTTTCGATGAAGATTTGACCATAAGATCAGGATCTAGAGAAGTTTCAGATGAAGGCTGTTCACTTTCAGAGACTTTCTCACACTTTTACGGAAAAATACTCTACAGAAACAGTGATTCAAGTCATACATCTTTTCAATTAAAGCTAATGAGCTCAAAGGTCCTGCTCGAAGTTGAATGCATTTCGAGTTTTCCCTCCTGGCATTCCTTCAGTGAATTGAAACCAAGTCTCTGCTGATTCCCCTACGAATCTTCATAAAATGATGATCTGTAGCTACTGATTTTCTGGAATTCACTGTCACCTTCTCAATCTCCACGTTCGTCATTTAACTGTAGGCCCTCTTCACTCGAGACACACGCACAACACGGGTATTTGCCGTAGGAGCTTCTTGAAGTCAACCTCGGACTGTAGCATCGCCATCATTCATTCATTGTCGGCGAGAGAAATTTCAGCTGAAATTTAAATTTTGAAGCAAATAATCAGACAGACGTCGCGGTCTGTTCCAAACCTTCAGCGAGAGAATATTCAGGTGGACTTGACAATTTGGGGCTGATGTCGGTAAGGAATCAACCATCCCCCTCCTCCTCCCTTGAAAATGAGAAAAAACTGTTGCCTCCCCCTCCTCCTCCCTTGAAAATGAAGAAAAACTGTGGCTTGAGAAATCAAGTCAAGATCTGCTCAGCCATCTTTTGAAAAAATGAGAATCAACAAGTGCGGTGCACAATGACTGCTTGCATTCGTCGTGCATTTTTTTGGGATCTCTGCTGAAGTGTTGGGGGCTTTCTGTGGTCTATTCATTGACTTAATGATGATAATAATGGTGGAGGTGTAGTTTGAGGTGGATTTGAGTTTAGCTCCTACAGCAACCACGCGAAATTGTTCTCTCACGAATGAAGGAGACCGACATGCCGACTGCCAATGGCGAGATTAGGAAACTTTTTCTCATCGAATTCATTGACTTATGCCATTGATCTCTCTTCGGGTGTGAATGATGATGATTCACAGCCTTGATCGTGGTTCGGAGCTTAATTCCTAAGCAATTCAGAGGCCTGAAGAGCTCAATTCCTAAATCTTTCCAAAGCCTGAAGAGGTTGCGTTGTAAAAATCAAGACATTTGCCTTAAATTCGGAGGAGAATTAATTACTGTTCGGAGGAAATTGATGTCAGCACGTCTCGTTCTGTTACCAATCAGCCTTTTTTGAGACTGTCAAACGTTTGGTACTAGGAGGAGCGCAAATGTCTCTGATTTCAGGCAAATTTAGAGTCATTACAGCGACTGGATGGCGCAGTTGGTTAAGTGCCTGCCCTAAGTTAGAGGGGTCCCAGGTTTGAATCCCTTTATCCGGTGTTCTAAATCTGGTCTAATCACCATTTGCCGTTGGGATCAAATCACTGCCACTGGAGCGGTCGATCAGTGGCAGTAGTCTGACTGTGGGTATCACAATGGACCAACATGGTCTAGGTGTGCTGGTGAATTCACTAGCAGACGCCTAACCTATGAATGTCAGGACCGTCTTGTTCTGTTGCCAATCAGACATTTTCGAGACTGTCAAGCACGGGAACGGAAAAGAGAAGCCCATTTCTGTCTCATTTCAAGCAAATTTAAGGTCCTCACAACGTCTCCAACAGAAGGACGGAGAAATGAATGAGAATTTGAATGAAATGAGAAAAAGATGAAGTCCCTCTGACTCCTTAAAGACTATCTCCTATTTCTGTCCATCTCCTCGTCCACTTTAATTAAATCATTTTCGACCAATTACCAGTAATCCTTAAAAAAACCACAGAAATATAATGGCAACCATCAACCATTCAGCAGCACGTCGGTCAGCCTCCGCCTGACCACAGAGATAAACTTAATGAACTTAATAAGCCAGGGTCTAGGACCATTCCCCCATCACCGCCCCCGTTCATCCGCACAGGCAAACGTACGTCCGCCACGAAGTAAGCCTGTAATCAAAAAATAAAACGAACGACAAGCACCAGCAAGAGCACAGCACAGAAAAGGTAAACACCGACCCAACGATTTGTGTCGGTCGGTTAAAAGTTAATCTCTATTCCTAACAACACTTCCTTCCCCCTCTCCCCGTTCATCATTCGTTCCCCCTCGAGACTGTGCCTTTTTTTCTCCTGCTTAATGCAATGTATCGCCTGGTTAAACATCCTTAAGGAGATCCGGGAAACAAAACAAAGATGAGAATGGGAGGAGAAGAGCAAAAAGGACTCAACAATCTGTGCACATATTCTCTTGTGAATTGGATGCAGGACACACAGCTGTCCTCCGTCGTAAATTAGATGGCGTGGGAAAGAATAGACGACGGGTAATTGAAACTGTTTTCAGATGTCGTCAAGTGACAATTTTTGATGTCTCGCAGGCACTTGTCGAGCACGAAGATGTTCTCGGGAAATCTGCGAATCAGATCGCTCTCGCAAATGTTCGACATCGGAAAACAAGTTTCAATTTGACAGACGAGCGAACACATTTCGACTGTGGTTTCGATTTGAACATGTTTTGGCACAGGGTGTCGTTGATTGCTGATAAGTCACAACGAACACGATTCATTTTGGACAAGCATGTCAAAGTTGATGAGCAAATTTTTTGACAGTTTCACTTCGGAAAGTGAAGATGATGTCATGCGATCGACGAAGGTGCTTATTTGAGAGAGTTTTGAGGTGTGATCGAAGGTTTAAAGGTGGCGACCCTGAAAGGAGTTCGAAATCTGTCCACAGTCTCCGTGTGGGTCAGCCGATCAGAGTTCCATTTCCTCAAACTTTCAGAAATGGAGATGATGTCATGCTTATTTGTGAGAGTTTTGGGCGATGTTCGAAGGGTTATTTCTGAGAATTTTTGGTATGTGGGTTTTTTAAAGATGGCAGCCCTGAAAGTTGTTCCAAATCGGTCTGCAGTCTACGCATAGCGCAGGCGAGTTCAACTTCCTCACACTTTTGGAAGTGGAGATGATGTCAAGCTTAATTCTGAGAATTTTGGGGTATGTTCGAAGGGTTTTTTAAAGATGGAAGCCCTGAAAGTGGTTCCAAATCAGTTCACAGTCCCCATGTGGTGCAGGCGATTACGTCTTGGCGAATCTGAACACAGAAATCCACCCTTCTTCACTGACTGACGACAGGTTGTGTGCGTCATTTGTGTAGGCAAACGTAGACACCATTTCTTCCATTTCCTCTCCTCGTCAAAAGTCTAAGGTCACCCTCTGCCCCAAAAACTTGCGATTTCTTGTCCAAATCAACCGCCAGAAATTAGTCCTACGTCACAATCTTCATAAAACCTGTCATTTCCGAAATCGGTATCCCGAGACCAACTCCGCACAGGCACGCACAATGAGAAGGCTTAGCTCAACTCAATTCCCACGCTCCGGCGAGTGTGAGGCACACAATTTAACGGCGGTGTCACATAGCATCGTCACGTATGACATTTCCGTCGAATTATCATAACAATACGCGCCAAATCGTCTTATTGTCATTCAAACCCACGCCGCCCCGCCACCGTCGGCGTCCTATTTTGCAATATCCGTTCGCATTAAGGGCTCCTCCGTGCCCCTGGCCTCATCGCCCCTAGCCTCATGCTTCGGTCCTTGGTGAATTTCATCCTTTAATTAGCAGCAAACAGTAAATTCGTATCGTTTGTCCCTTTCTCTCTCTCACTCTCTCTCTCTTGACAGACATTTTAAGTCTTTTCATTTAAATCGCCTCCAGGGGTACAATTTGGGGCATCGAAATGGCACAACGGAGTGGGGTGTCTCTGGATTTCAGGATGATTCGTGAGGATTACCCTTGAGTTGTCAGCTCGACGAAAACTGGACAAGTGCCGTTATTAGTTTTGACAACTGCCGAGCTCGTGGAATTAACCATGCGGAGAGTATTTGTGGACAGAGACTGTTGATGGCGGTGGTGGTGGTGATTGTTGTTGAGGAAGGACGTGGCAAGCGTGTGGGTGTAGCGGATGGACGACATATCCTTCCTTGAACAAGATTATTGCCATCGATTGGCGCGCATAATGAACATCCTGTTGGGCCAGTTGTGGACTATGTCTTCCGCAGTTCCGTTGGACCAGTTGTGGACTACGTCTTCCGCAGTTCCGTTGGGCCAGTTGTGGACTACGTCTTCAACAGCTCCCTCACCCAAAGGCGGCGTGAGAACTTGTGGCCAATCCGGGACTACCCGGTTCCCTCGCTGGAATATCCTTTCCCAAGCAAAGACAAACGACAATTGAAGCTACTCATGCGTTTTATTCAAGAAATTCTATCCAAAAAGTCTCGACAGACCTCTAGTCAGGTCGGATCCCACTTTAGATACCCCCTGGCTGACCTGGGAGCCCACTTGGGTGACCCCCTGGTTGATCTCGGAGCCCACTTGGGTGGCCCCCTGGCTGATCTCGGAGCCCACTTGGGAGACACCCTGGTTGACCTCAGAGCCCACGTTGGTGATTCCATTCCCGATGGCAGAACCGATGTTCCTGATTCCCTGCAAGATGCCAGACCCTTGGTTGGATGTGCTCGTTGTGGATGAACTGGTTTTGGATGAACTGGTTTTGGATGAACTCGATACGGAAGCACTCGCCTTGGACGTGCTCGCTCCCGAAACAGAAACGCTTCCACTCAACTCGGATTCAGACAGACTTCCGCTCGCTTCCACACTCAGACTCGATCCGCTCAACGCAATGACATCGCCTGCGTGCAGCGCCACCGCGAGATCATCGTCATTCTTCGAGATCTTGATCTGTGCAGTTCCGTCGGAACGCACCACCACTCGTGCGTCGTGCTCGCACAGGCCTTTCGAGCGCTTCGCGTACATCACGTTGCAGTAGGTGCCCGGACGCAGGCAGGTCTGGACGCGTGCGTCAAAGGTCTTCGCGCCCGAGCTCACGATCAGGAAACCCTTGGCGCCGCGACAGAATGCCACGACTCCCTGGCTGTCGTCGGCCCAGAAATTCGTCAGCGGACTGTCGGCGACCTGGTTCCTGAAGGCGATCATGTTGGCGACCGCGGGCCAGCGGTGCTCGCAGACCCAGTCGCCCTTGCACTGGCCCTTGGTGGTGAACTTGGGGCCGACTATGTTGTACTTCTTGTCGTGCGGTGGACCGTCCTCGCCGGTCTTGAACTTGAAGGAGCTCATGATGCGGGGAAGGCCGTACGGGTGAGCGAGTGTGAGTGCATAGGCGGCCCTGAGCTCGCGGGGGCTGTTGAAGCTGAGCGTGTTCGAGCTCTGACGCTGCAGGATGTGGTTGTCCACAAAGACTATGGCACTCTGGCTTGGCAGCATGTTCCCGCCGTAGTTCTCCAGCGCGGACGGCTTCAGCTTGCCCTTGAAGAAGTTGGCCATGTTGATGGCGTGGTCAAACTCGGTCACCGCGCCCAGGTGAGTGTAGTTGAACTTCCAGGCGTCGCCGATCTCTTGATAGACGAAAGGATATGTCCTCGATCTGAAGCCGAAGATGGGTGACATGGGATTCAGGAGACTGTAGATTTTCTGGAAAGAGCACCATGAGCCAGGAATCGAAATGAGGGCTTCAGCTTACCTTGAGATCCTTGGGGTAAATGTTCCTGGCTGCGTCCACCCTGAAGCCTGCGGCGCCGATGGCCGTCAAGTAGTTCAGGAAGTTGGCGATGGTCCGCTGGACATGTGGCAGGCTTTGATTCAAGTCGTGCCTGCCCTCCAGCTCGCAGACGCGTGCCTGCACAGGATCGGAGGAGTTTTTGATTTCGCAAATGGGCTGGTGGAAGTGAGACTGGTTGTAGGGTATCGCGGGATAGAAAAGGCTGCTGGGACTGGCGATGGACCCTCCAGTTCCCTCGACAACAGTGGATCCGTTGGTCGTCATGTGATTGGGCACCACGTCCACATAGACTCTGCAAGCGGTTCGTTAACGATGTTCTCTGAAGGAGTTGAAAATCTAGCTTACCTCACTCCAACAGCCATGCACCTTTGTGTCATTTCCAGGAATTCCTTGGCGCCGCCGGACCTGGTCCTGACCTCGTACGACATGGGCTGGTATCGCTCGTACCACGGCCGACCGGAGATGACCAGGTTTTCATTGACCGGCGAGGTCTGAACGCCCGCAAAGCCCTTGGGACCGAGGAAGCTTTCGCATTCCTTTGCGATGTCAAGGAACTGCCACTCGAAGAGTTGGACAATACCGCTTCGGTTCGAAAGAATGTGCGGATCATCGAACGGGAGGCTGGCAGAAGCGGCTTGTTCTTCGGCGCTCTCCGTAGTGGTTGGGGGTGCAGTCGATTCGGTTGGCGTTGGCTGAGGTGTTGTAGTAGACTCGGTTTCAGTTGGGGGCCAGGATGTAGTAGTGCTGGGAGTCGCATCAGTTCCGTTTCCACTTGGTCCTGTGGGAGTCGAATCCGTTCCGTTTTCACTCGGCTCGAGAGTTGTGGTCGTGATATTTAAGTTTGGATCCCAGGAGGAAGTTGTCTCGTTTCCACTTGGTATTGTCGGAGTCGCCTCTGTTCCGTTTCCACTCGGCTCGAGAGTTGTGGTCGAGATGGTTGAGTTTGGATCCCAAGAGGAAGTTGTCTCGTTTCCATTTGGTCCTGTCGGAGTCAGATCTGTTCCGTTTTCACTCGGCTCGAGAGTTGTGGTCGTGATATTTAAGTTTGGATCCCAAGAGGAAGTTGTCTCGTTTCCACTTGGTCCTGTGGGAGTTGGATCCGTTCCGTTTTCACTCGGCTCGAGCGTTGTGGTCGTGATGGTTGAGTTTGGATCCCAGATGGAAGTTGTCTCGTTTCCACTTGGTCCTGTGGGAGTTGGATCCGTTCCGTTTTCACTCGGCTCGAGCGTTGTGGTCGTGATGGTTGAGTTTGGATCCCAGGTGGAAGTTGTCTCGTTTCCACTTGGTCCTGTGGGAGTCGCCTCTGTTCCGTTTTCACTAGGCTCGAGAGTTGTGGTCGTGATGGTTGAGTTTGGATCCCAGGAGGAAGTTGTCTCGTTTCCACTTGGTCCTGTGGGAGTCGAATCCGTTCCATTTTCACTCGGTTCGATAGTTGTGGTCGTGATATTTAAGTTTGGATCCCAGGAGGAAGTTGTCTCGTTTCCACTTGGTCCTGTGGGAGTCGGATCCGTTCCATTTTCACTCGGCTCGATAGTTGTGGTCGTGATATTTAAGTTTGGATCCCAAGAGGAAGTTGTCTCGTTTCCACTTGGTCCTGTGGGAGTTGGATCCGTTCCGTTTTCACTCGGCTCGAGCGTTGTGGTCGTGATGGTTGAGTTTGGATCCCAGGTGGAAGTTGTCTCGTTTCCACTTGGTCCTGTGGGAGTTGGATCCGTTCCGTTTTCACTCGGCTCGAGCGTTGTGGTCGTGATGGTTGAGTTTGGATCCCAGGAGGAAGTAGTCTCGTTTCCACTTGGTCCTGTGGGAGTCGGATCCGTTCCATTTTCACTCGGTTCGATAGTTGTGGTCGTGATATTTAAGTTTGGATCCCAGGAGGAAGTTGTCTCGTTTCCACTTGGTCCAGTGGGAGTCGGATCCGTTCCATTTTCACTCGGCTCGATTGTTGTGGTCGTGATATTTAAGTTTGGATCCCAAGAGGAAGTTGTCTCGTTTCCACTTGGTCCTGTCGGAGTCGCATTTGTTCCGTTTTCACTCGGCTCGAGAGTTGTGGTCGTGATGTTTGAGTTTGGATCCCAAGAGGAAGTTGTCTCGTTTCCACTTGGTCCTGTGGGAGTTGGATCCGTTCCGTTTTCACTCGGCTCGAGCGTTGTGGTCGTGATGGTTGAGTTTGGATCCCAGGTGGAAGTTGTCTCGTTTCCACTTGGTCCTGTGGGAGTTGGATCCGTTCCGTTTTCACTCGGCTCGAGCGTTGTGGTCGTGATGGTTGAGTTTGGATCCCAGGAGGAAGTAGTCTCGTTTCCACTTGGTCCTGTGGGAGTCGGATCCGTTCCATTTTCACTCGGTTCGATAGTTGTGGTCGTGATATTTAAGTTTGGATCCCAGGAGGAAGTTGTCTCGTTTCCACTTGGTCCAGTGGGAGTCGGATCCGTTCCATTTTCACTCGGCTCGATTGTTGTGGTCGTGATATTTAAGTTTGGATCCCAAGAGGAAGTTGTCTCGTTTCCACTTGGTCCTGTCGGAGTCGCATTTGTTCCGTTTTCACTCGGCTCGAGAGTTGTGGTCGTGATGGTAGAGTTTGGATCCCAGGAGGAAGTTGTCTCGTTTCCACTTGGTCCTGTGGGAGTCGAATCGGTTACATTTTCAGTCGGCTCGAGCGTTGTGGTCGTGATGTTTGAGTTTGGATCCCAGGAGGAAGTTGTCTCGTTTCCACTTGGTCCTGTGGGAGTCGAATCGGTTACATTTTCAGTCGGCTCGAGCGTTGTGGTCGTGATGTTTGAGTTTGGATCCCAGGAGGAAGTTGTCTCGTTTCCATTTGGTCCTGTCGGAGTCAGATCTGTTCCGTTTTCACTCGGCTCGAGCGTTGTGGTCGTGATGGTAGAGTTTGGATCCCAGGAGGAAGTTGTCTCGTTTCCACTTGGTCCTGTGGGAGTCGAATCGGTTACATTTTCAGTCGGCTCGAGCGTTGTGGTCGTGATGTTTGAGTTTGGATCCCAGGAGGAAGTTGTCTCGTTTCCACTTGGTCCTGTGGGAGTTGGATCCGTTCCGTTTTCACTCGGCTCGAGAGTTGTGGTCGTGATGTTTGAGTTTGGATCCCAGGTGGAAGTTGTCTCGTTTCCACTTGGTCCTGTGGGAGTCGGATCTGTTCCGTTTTCACTCGGCTCGAGCGTTGTGGTCGTGATGGTAGAGTTTGGATCCCAGGAGGAAGTTGTCTCGTTTCCACTTGGTCCTGTGGGAGTCGGATCCGTTCCGTTTTCACTCGGCTCGAGAGTTGTGGTCGTGATGTTTGAGTTTGGATCCCAAGAGGAAGTTGTCTCGTTTCCACTTGGTCCTGTCGGAGTCGCATTTGTTCCGTTTTCACTCGGCTCGAGAGTTGTGGTCGTGATGTTTGAGTTTGGATCCCAAGAGGAAGTTGTCTCGTTTCCACTTGGTCCTGTGGGAGTTGGATCCGTTCCGTTTTCACTCGGCTCGAGCGTTGTGGTCGTGATGGTAGAGTTTGGATCCCAGGAGGAAGTTGTCTCGTTTCCACTTGGTCCTGTGGGAGTCGGATCCGTTCCATTTTCACTCGGTTCGATAGTTGTGGTCGTGATATTTAAGTTTGGATCCCAGGAGGAAGTTGTCTCGTTTCCACTTGGTCCAGTGGGAGTCGGATCCGTTCCATTTTCACTCGGCTCGATAGTTGTGGTCGTGATATTTAAGTTTGGATCCCAAGAGGAAGTTGTCTCGTTTCCACTTGGTCCTGTGGGAGTTGGATCCGTTCCGTTTTCACTCGGCTCGAGAGTTGTGGTCGTGATGGTTGAGTTTGGATCCCAAGACGAAGTTGTCTCGTTTCCACTTGGTCCTGTGGGAGTCGCCTCTGTTCCGTTTTCACTCGGCTCGAGAGTTGTGGTCGTGATGTTTGAGTTTGGATCCCAGGTGGAAGTTGTCTCGTTTCCACTTGGTCCTGTGGGAGTCGCCTCTGTTCCGTTTTCACTAGGCTCGAGAGTTGTGGTCGTGATGGTTGAGTTTGGATCCCAGGTGGAAGTTGTCTCGTTTCCACTTGGTCCTGTGGGAGTTGGATCCGTTCCGTTTTCACTCGGCTCGAGAGTTGTGGTCGTGATGTTTGAGTTTGGATCCCAGGAGGAAGTTGTCTCGTTTCCACTTGGTCCAGTGGGAGTCGGATCCGTTCCATTTTCACTCGGCTCGATAGTTGTGGTCGTGATATTTAAGTTTGGATCCCAAGAGGAAGTTGTCTCGTTTCCACTTGGTCCTGTGGGAGTTGGATCCGTTCCGTTTCCACTCGGCTCGAGAGTTGTGGTCGTGATGGTTGAGTTTGGATCCCAGGAGGAAGTTGTCTCGTTTCCACTTGGTCCTGTGGGAGTCGAATCCGTTCCATTTTCACTCGGTTCGATAGTTGTGGTCGTGATATTTAAGTTTGGATCCCAGGAGGAAGTTGTCTCGTTTCCACTTGGTCCTGTGGGAGTCGGATCCGTTCCATTTTCACTCGGTTCGATAGTTGTGGTCGTGATGTTTGAGTTTGGATCCCAGGTTGAAGATGTCTCGTTACCACTTGGTCCTGTGGGAGTCGAATCGGTTACATTTTCAGTCGGCTCGAGAGTTGTGGTCGTGATGTTTGAGTTTGGATCCCAGGTGGAAGTTGTCTCGTTTCCACTTGGTCCTGTGGGAGTCGGATCTGTTCCGTTTTCACTCGGCTCGAGAGTTGTAGTGGTGATGTTTGAGTTTGGATCCCACGAGGAAGTTGTCTCGTTTCCACTTGGTCCCGTGGGAGTCGAATCGGTTACATTTTCGGTCGGCACTGTCGTGTTCCAAGATGGTGTTGTTAGACTGGGTGTTGCTTCTGTGGTTGTGTTCCAAGGGGTTGTGCCATTAGTACTGGGGGAAGGCGTTGTTGTTGGGTCTGTTCCTGTTGTTGTTGAGTTGTTTGGTGGTGCCACAGTTGTTGTGCTATTTTGCCCCGGGATACACGGCGGCGGTTGAGGGAATGGTGGAAGGCAAGGTGGTGTCCATGGCGGTAGAATTGGTGGGAAGGGAAGACTTCCATTACAACCGGGTTTCCAATGTGGTGGCAGGATTGATCCCCACGGTGGTGGTAGAGGAGGTAATCCATTACAGTTTGGCACGATAGGACGTGATCCATTGCCGCACGGTGGATACACAAATATTCCCCCACC
Source organism: Myathropa florea (assembly GCA_930367185.1). Classification (NCBI taxonomy): domain Eukaryota; kingdom Metazoa; phylum Arthropoda; class Insecta; order Diptera; family Syrphidae; genus Myathropa; species Myathropa florea. The sequence continues at coordinate 41,415,552 of OV884005.1, read as the reverse complement.
CGGCGGACCAGGGGGCGCAGGCCCGATGCCGATCACTGTCAGAATGCTCACTACAACTCGGTCCATTCTATAATAGACCGCTCACTCGACGGTCGCCCTCTTATAGCCTAGCCTGTGTTTACAAAGATCGTGGCCGTGTTGGCACAGCTGGGTTTTGCATGCGCACTAACTGACGTCTTTTCAACTTGCAGTATGTCAACATGCATCAGAGCCCTTCTCGCCACAATGTCAGTGTTGCTGGTCCTGAGTCTCGTTGAAGCTGGCCCATTCACAGTGACCTTCCCAATGTCACTCCACAACGGACGTCAGATACGCGCACCGTTCCAGAACAGTGAGATAATGGTCGCCCGTGGCTTTGGAAAGAGGGACGTGTCAATGAGCCGCGACAAAATGGCCGCCACCACACTGGAGGACTTCTCCGATGAGAGGTAAGTACATGAGTTGATATGTCTGTCAAGTGATTGTTTACGTTCCTTTTGTGTTCTGTTTAGCATTCCCATCGACTGGATGGCACATGAGTTGACTGCGAATCCAGCCCTCATCCGTTTCCTGCTCCACCGATTCGTCGACGTCAACCACGACGGTCTGATCAGCGCAAGTGAATTGCTCGGAAAGTCCAAAGACACTCCCGTCGACATCTACTAAATCCCCTCACAACCACCAACCCTCCAACCCCATTCAATCGTTTATTGTTTCCGTTCAAAGTTGACATTAGACAAGAACACAATGGCCTCCGAAGGAATTTTCGCACTATACACATAAATAGCTTTCAACAGAACCGAATGCACCGCAAAACACCGTTAAAAATATTCTGTTAAGGGCTGGAAGAATATTCTTAATGGAACCGCACCGCATTCTGTGTCACAAAACAGTTTTACTCTCCTAGACTTAAGGCCCAAAAAATCCATGTATGTATCATAAATAATCGTGTAAGGAAATCAAAACGAAAACCAAAAAAAAAAACTCAAAAACTTGTTAAAACCAGACTATTGATGGGAAAAAATGTTTTTAGTACTAAATAATGTAATCAAATTGAATAAATATGTAAACAACTTAAAAACAAACATCAACCGCATCAGTAAGTGTTTGAATTTAATTTTTTGACAGATCGGGGGGTAGTCAGTCGGCCATTTTTGTGTTCAAATTGACGTTGGTGTTGCTGCACAGTGGACCAGCCGTACAAGGGCGGTCCAAAATGTGGGAAAATCATCGAATTTCTGCCGTCAAAGCGATGCTCTTGACCAATATACCAAAATTCAGAACACTTCTCGCACTAAATTCTGAATATTTGGGAGAAATTCCTGCTTTTCGATGGGATTTTTCAAAAATTTCAACCTAAACCCATTACTTCGAGTTTAATTATTGACTTAAGGGAAGTCTGTTCAATCGGAAGAATGTCTTATTTTTAGTTCAGAGTGATTATCTAACGCAAGCGTCTGCGCACTTTTGTAATTGATTACATGAACTGTGTGCACAGGTGATTGGGTGATATGCGCAGTCACAGCATGCACGAGTCGACTACGAGACGGTAAATAATTGCTTTTCCGCAGTGAAAAATGATTACGAAACCGTCTGCTGGTCAGCGAGCTATGCAGTGTCCATGTTCGCATATAAATTGAATCGATGTCGTTCGAAGCTGCAAAGGCTCATAATGAGGTCTCTCGTGGTGATCGTTCTGCTCGCCGTTGCTTCGGCTGTTAGAGCTGAAGGGCAGGTCTCGTTGTCGCTATCACGATCGAGGAGGTATATTGGGAAACCGATAAATCACCTTCCACCACATATTCCCGTTGCTCCCGCTCCGATTGCAAGGATACCGGATTTAGTTAAGCGTCCATGGTGGTGGTGGTTTAAGACAACTACTCCAAGTACTACTACGACGCTTCAAACAACAAAACCCCCAACAAGGCCTACAACACGGCCTACAACTCGACCAACAACAAAGTCCACAACAAGGCCCACAACTCAACCAACAACAAGGCCCACAACTCGACCAACAACGAAGCCCACAACAAGGCCCACAACAAAGCCCACAACTCGACCAACAACAACGTCCACAACGAGACCCACAACTCGACCGACAACGAAACCCACCACAAGGCCAACAACTCGCCCTCCAACCACACGCCCTCCACCAACAACTCCTCCACCAATAACAACTACGACGCTACCAACAACAACTCCGCCGCCAACAATTACATCAGAGTCTACAGCAGGAACAACATCCCCATCATCGGCAACAAGTTCAACTTCAAACCCGACACCCTCAGACGCACCATCTTCAGAATCCTCGGAATCAACCGCCGAGTCCTCAGGTCCAACGTCAGCATCTCCCGAGTCCTCCGAGTCAACCGCTGAGTCCTCAGGTCCAACGTCAGCATCTCCCGAGTCCTCCGAGTCAACCGCTGAGTCCTCAGGTCCAACGTCAGCATCTCCAGAGTCCTCAGAATCAACCGCTGAGTCCTCAAAACCAACGTCAGCGTCTCCCGAGTCCTCCGAGTCAACCGCTGAGTCCTCAGGTCCAACGTCAGCATCTCCAGAGTCCTCAGAATCAACCACTGAGTCCTCAAAACCAACGTCAGCTTCTCCTGAGTCTTCCGAGTCAACCGCTGAGTCCTCAGGTCCAACCTCAGCATCTCCAGAGTCCTCAGAATCAACCGCTGAGTCCTCAGAACCAACGTCAGCATCTCCCGAGTCCTCCGAGTCAACCGCTGAGTCCTCAGGTCCAACGTCAGCTTCTCCTGAGTCTTCCGAGTCAACCGCTGAGTCCTCAGGTCCAACGTCAGCATCTCCCGAGTCCTCCGAGTCAACCGCTGAGTCCTCAGGTCCAACCTCAGCATCTCCCGAGTCCTCCGAGTCAACCGCTGAGTCCTCAGGTCCAACGTCAGCTTCTCCAGAGTCCTCAGAGTCAACCGCCGAGTCCTCAGGTCCAACCTCAGCATCTCCAGAGTCCTCAGAATCAACCGCTGAGTCCTCAGAACCAACGTCAGCATCTCCCGAGTCCTCCGAGTCAACCGCTGAGTCCTCAGGTCCAACGTCAGCTTCTCCTGAGTCCTCCGAGTCAACCGCTGAGTCCTCAGAACCAACGTCAGCATCTCCAGAGTCCTCAGAGTCAACCGCTGAGTCCTCAGATTCAACGTCAGCATCTCCAGAGTCCTCCGAGTCAACCGCTGAGTCCTCAGGTCCAACGTCAGCTTCTCCCGAGTCCTCCGAGTCAACCGCTGAGTCCTCAGGTCCAACGTCAGCATCTCCCGAGTCCTCAGAATCAACGGCTGAGTCCTCCGATTCAACGTCATCAACTCCCGAGTCCACATCAGCGGGATCAGTTTCAACGACGGCCTCAACAACCGCAAACCCAAGCTCAGAGCCATCTGGTTCAACATCTCCTTCTCCGGCACCAGACTCAACGACAGGATCCACAGCACAAGTCCCAGATTCAACCACACAATCCCCATCAACTTCTACAACTTCTCAGCGTCCAAATGATGACCCCCCGACGGAGGCGCCACAAACACAAAAACCCTGCGCCTATGTATTCTTCTGGTTTAACTTGTGTTGCTAAATAAAATTGTAAATGCATACCTAAGTTTGGTTGTCTTTACTAAATCCTATCAAAAAGGCTGACATTCGCCGAATTCAGCTGAATGTAGATTTGTAGGTTTGGATGTAGATATGGGCCAGAAATGGTTAAAATTTCTTGTAAGCTCCTTGCTGAAGAGGAGATTTGGGCCTGAAATGGCTCAAATTTCTTGTAATCTCTTTGCTGAATAGGAGATTTGGACCAGAAATGGCTCAAATTTCTTGTAAGCTCCTTACTGAATAGGAGATTTGGGCCAGAAATGACTCAAATTTCTTGTAAGCTTCTTGCTGAATAGCAGATTTGGTTTTTGGTCGTTGTTTGCAGGTTGTGGGGGTTCTTAGATTCCAAGGTTTTAGGCCCTTAGTCAAATTGAAGAAGGCCTGGGCTACCAATGGACGACAGACCCTCTCCTAAGGTGGCACACGAAATTGAAACCTTTTTAAAATTGCATTTTACATTTAAAAATGTCTTTAGTGGAGCTATAGAGTTCCTACGTTCAGCATGCCATCAATCTCAAGCGCTGCTGACGATGCTGATGAGTTGCTGACTGATGGCGACGTGCAAAGAGCACGGTTCATGCTGAAAAGACTGACTGTTACTGTGACTGTCTCTGACGTCTTCATCTGCATTTTATGGGATTTACGACTCCAGCCATCGGTTCAGCAGCTTCACGGTCATGCCATGAAAGCACTGCGTCTACTGTGATCCTTTGGCCGTTGGCTTTGCTTCCATTGGGTGTTGTTTAAGCTGAAATCAAATTTTTTCACCGTAAAGTTGACAGACATCCCTACGAGGCAATATTGCCTTTGTTAGTTGAGGACAACTTGGCATACTCTGTACGAGGCATTGACAGTCCCAAAAAATCAAAACAATTTCTGGTAAACTGTTCGCTGAATTGAGCTGAATAGAGCTGAATATCATGATGGAGCCATCAAATGTCACCAAATATCATCAGAAATACAGTAAATCCATCATGACTAATCCCACAATCCGCTGAATTGGGAACTTGTGCGATTTTTAAGTCCATTTTGTGAGACCTTAGCTTGAACTGTAAGCGCCTTGCTATCCCGACATGTTCCGACATTCGACTGTTCGTCTCGGGATTCACGTCATTCTCTGCGGATGAAAAAATCGCTACTAATGATCTGTGTACTCAGCTGTATCAGCATGTCCAGTCGGTTGCAAATATTTACCATTAATTAGCGGTCAACCTGAGTAAACAGGCCACAGTAGGGCTGACCACCATTTTTCTGCCCGCAATCGGTATAAATTGTTCCCCGGCAGACTGGATGAGGCACAGTTAAGTTTTCCTTAGCAATCAAACAACAATCAACATGAAATTTCTAGTGGTCGTTGCACTGTTTGCAGTTTTGGCAGTAGCCGCTGCGAAGCGTCCACCAAAACCAGAAGATAGCTCTGAGGAGGATCAACTCAGTGGACTGTTGGGAAAGTCTGAGGAGAGCTCCGAAGAAGACAATGCAAGGAGTCATATCAGGAGGCCAGGCCCACCAGGTCGTCATCCAGGACATGGCAGGCCCGAGGGACCATCAGATGAACGCAAGCCAGGTCATGGTCAGAAGCCAGGACAAGGCCAAAAGCCAGGACATGGCCAGAAGCCAGGACAAGGCCAAAAGCCAGGACATGAACAGAAGCCAGGACACGGACAGAAGCCCGGACAAGGCCAGCAGCCAGGACAAGGCCAACAGCCAGGACAAGGCCAACAGCCAGGACAAGGACAACAGCCAGGACAAGGCCAACAGCCAGGACAAGGCCAACAGCCAGGACAAGGACAACAGCCAGGACAAGGCCAACAGCCTGAACAAGGACAACAACCCGGAGAGGGACAACAATAAGCAAGCGAACGGACCTACGACCAACAACCAACCGGTGACGGGACATTTCCCTCAGAGATGTGCTATCCTTTCTTCCCTTGAATAAATTCCATTGAAAATCAAGCCACACAACCGTTTCTCTTTCACTCAAATCAGGACTCAGGTCGGGTGCTGTGTGCTCATGACATTTTTATTACACTTAAAATTAATTTTACACATAATCTTGACGCACTGGTGGTGCGCAATCAACGTCCGAAGAGAGATGGAATCCAGCTTCGGGGTGCTTCCTCGGCGGGCTCGGGTACCATCGCGGTATCCGCTGCTGAATCGTCTGCTGGCTCCTCAGTTGGGGCTGTCGATTCCTCTGCCGGCGTGTCTGCTGCTTTATCGCAGGGAGCCTGTGGTTGCGGCATATCGATAGGCTGCAACAGAACGGGAATCACGGGGTACGCGAAAACATTCTGACTCGCGGCGCACGGGCTCTTTGGTGCCAGTTGGTTGACTAGCTTCAGGGGCCTGAGGCTTGGGGGAAGTGATGGCGTAGCGGACGCTGCATCGCATGGACTCCTTGGTGCAACTTGGTCCAAGGGCTTAATGGGACTGGGACCCCAGGGATACGAAAATGTGCCCCATGAAGCACCTGGTAGGACAGCTACCGGAATCCACTGAACCGGGACGAGGGAGACAGGATATTGGTAAGCGGGAGACGACTTTTTGACATCCACTGAATCTGCTGTGCTAAGCGCAGCACTCTGTTCACCTGACGGGGGGTTTTGATAAGATCGGAGAAGATACTGCAACGCAAACGGCATTTGACCGCCAAAGTCTTTGCTGAGGCGGCTGATAATCTTTTCAATGTTGCACGGCTTTCCATCCGATTCATTGGATGTTGCAGGTTTCTGATCGTTTGGTAAAGGCACAACAGGTGTAGAGTCTTCATTTTCAGTTACTGGCTCAACGGGCTCTGCAGCCACTGGTTCCTCTTCCTCAGTTACTGGTTTGATAGGCTCTGCAGCCACTGGTTCCTCTTCCTCAGTTACTGGCTCAACGGGCTCTGCAGCCACTGGTTCCTCTTCTTCAGTTACTGGTTCGATAGGCTCTGCAGCCACTGGTTCCTCTTCTTCAGTTACTCGCTCAACGGGTTCTTCAGCCACTGGTTCCTCTTCCTCAGTTACTGGTTCGATAGGCTCTGCAGCCACTGGTTCCTCTTCTTCAGTTACTGGTTCGATAGGCTCTGCAGCCACTGGTTCCTCTTCTTCAGTTACTGGTTCGATAGGCTCTGCAGCCACTGGTTCCTCTTCTTCAGTTACTGGTTCGATAGGCTCTGCAGCCACTGGTTCCTCTTCTTCAGTTACTGGTTCAACTGGCTCTGCAGCCACTGGTTCCTCTTCTTCAGTTACTGGTTCGATAGGCTCTGCAGCCACTGGTTCCTCTTCCTCAGTTACTGGCTCAACGGGTTCTTCAGCCACTGGTTCCTCGTCTTCAGTTACTGGCTCAACGGGCTCTGCAGCCACTGGTTCCTCTTCCTCAGTTACTGGTTCGATAGGCTCTGCAGCCACTGGTTCCTCTTCCTCAGTTACTGGTTCGATAGGCTCTGCAGCCACTGGTTCCTCTTCTTCAGTTACTGGTTCAACTGGCTCTGCAGCCACTGGTTCCTCTTCTTCAGTTACTGGTTCGATAGGCTCTGCAGCCACTGGTTCCTCTTCTTCAGTTACTCGCTCAACGGGTTCTTCAGCCACTGGTTCCTCTTCCTCAGTTACTGGTTCGATAGGCTCTGCAGCCACTGGTTCCTCTTCTTCAGTTACTGGTTCGATAGGCTCTGCAGCCACTGGCTCCTCTTCCTCAGTTACTGGTTCGATAGGCTCTGCAGCCACTGGTTCCTCTTCTTCAGTTACTGGTTCGATAGGGTCTGCAGCCACTGGTTCCTCTTCTTCAGTTACTGGTTCAACTGGCTCTGCAGCCACTGGTTCCTCTTCTTCAGTTACTGGTTCGATAGGCTCTGCAGCCACTGGTTCCTCTTCCTCAGTTACTGGCTCAACGGGCTCTGCAGCCACTGGTTCCTCTTCTTCAGTTACTGGTTCAACTGGCTCTGTAGCCACTGGTTCCTCTTCATTAGTTACTGGCTCAACGGGCTCTGCAGCCACTGGTTCCTCTTCTTCAGTTACTGGTTCGATAGGCTCTGCAGCCACTGGTTCCTCTTCCTCAGTTACTGGCTCAACGGGTTCTTCAGCCACTGGTTCCTCGTCTTCAGTTACTGGCTCAACGGGCTCTGCAGCCATTGGTTCCTCTTCCTCAGTTACTGGTTCGATAGGCTCTGCAGCCACTGGTTCCTCTTCTTCAGTTACTGGCTCAACGGGCTCTGCAGCCACTGGTTCCTCTTCCTCAGTTACTGGCTCAACGGGCTCTGCAGCCACTGGTTCCTCTTCCTCAGTTACTGGCTCAACGGGCTCTGCAGCCACTGGTTCCTCTTCTTCAGTTACTGGTTCGATAGGCTCTGCAGCCACTGGTTCCTCTTCTTCAGTTACTGGTTCGATAGGCTCTGCAGCCACTGGTTCCTCTTCTTCAGTTACTGGCTCAACGGGCTCTGCAGCCACTGGTTCCTCTTCCTCAGTTACTGGCTCAACGGGTTCTTCAGCCTGTGGTTCCTCTTCCTCAATTACTGGTTCGATAGGCTCTGCAGCCACTGGTTCCTCTTCCTCAGTTACTGGTTCGATAGGCTCTGCAGCCACTGGTTCCTCTTCCTCAGTTACTGGCTCAACGGGCTCTGCAGCCACTGGTTCCTCTTCTTCAGTTACTGGCTCAACGGGCTCTGCAGCCACTGGTTCCTCTTCCTCAGTTACTGGTTCGATAGGCTCTGCAGCCACTGGTTCCTCTTCCTCAATTACTGGCTCAACGGGTTCTTCAGCCTGTGGTTCCTCTTCTTCAGTTACTGGCTCAACGGGCTCTGCAGCCACTGGTTCCTCTTCTTCAGTTACTGGCTCAACGGGTTCTTCAGCCTGTGGTTCCTCTTCTTCAGTTACTGGCTCGACGGGCTCTGCAGCCACTGGTTCCTCTTCTTCAGTTACTGGTTCAACGGGCTCTGCAGCCACTGGTTCCTCTTCTTCAGTTACTGGTTCGATAGGCTCTGCAGCCACTGGTTCCTCTTCTTCAGTTACTGCCTCAACGGGCTCTGCAGCCACTGGTTCCTCTTCTTCAGCTACTGGTGCGATAGGCTCTGCAGCCACTGGTTCCTCTTCTTCAGTTACTGGTTCGATAGGCTCTGCAGCCACTGGTTCTTCTTCTTCAGTTACTGGCTCAACGGGCTCTGCCGCCACTGGTTCTTCTTCCTCAGTTACTGGTTCGATAGGCTCTGCAGCCACTGGTTCCTCTTCCTCAGTTACTGGCTCAACGGGCTCTGCAGCCACTGGTTCCTCTTCTTCAGTTACTGGCTCAACGGGCTCTGCAGCCACTGGTTCCTCTTCCTCAGTTACTGGCTCAACGGGTTCTTCAGCCTGTGGTTCCTCTTCCTCAATTACTGGTTCGATAGGCTCTGCAGCCACTGGTTCCTCTTCCTCAGTTACTGGTTCGATAGGCTCTGCAGCCACTGGTTCCTCTTCTTCAGTTACTGGCTCAACGGGCTCTGCAGCCACTGGTTCCTCTTCCTCAGTTACTGGCTCAACGGGCTCTGCAGCCACTGGTTCCTCTTCCTCAGTTACTGGCTCAACGGGCTCTGCAGCCACTGGTTCCTCTTCCTCAGTTACTGGTTCGATAGGCTCTGCAGCCACTGGTTCCTCTTCCTCAGTTACTGGCTCAACGGGTTCTTCAGCCTGTGGTTCCTCTTCCTCAGTTACTGGCTCAACGGGCTCTGCAGCCACTGGTTCCTCTTCTTCAGTTACTGGCTCAACGGGCTCTGCAGCCACTGGTTCCTCTTCCTCAGTTACTGGCTCAACGGGCTCTGCAGCCACTGGTTCCTCTTCCTCAGTTACTGGCTCAACGGGCTCTGCAGCCACTGGTTCCTCTTCCTCAGTTACTGGCTCAACGGGTTCTTCAGCCTGTGGTTCCTCTTCTTCAGTTACTGGTTCAACTGGCTCTGCAGCCACTGGTTCCTCTTCCTCAATTACTGGCTCAACGGGTTCTTCAGCCTGTGGTTCCTCTTCATCAGTTACTGGCTCAACGAGCTCTGCAGCCACTGGTTCCTCTTCTTCAGTTACTGGCTCAACGGGTTCTTCAGCCTGTGGTTCCTCTTCTTCAGTTACTGGCTCAACGGGCTCTGCAGCCACTGATTCCTCTTCTTCAGTTACTGGCTCAACGGGCTCTGCAGCCACTGGTTCCTCTTCTTCAGTTACTGGCTCAACGGGCTCTGCAGCCACTGGTTCCTCTTCTTCAGTTACTGGTTCGATAGGCTCTGCAGCCACTGGTTCCTCTTCTTCAGTTACTGGCTCAACGGGCTCTGCAGCCACTGGTTCCTCTTCTTCAGCTTCTGGTTCGACATTCTCTGCCGCCACTGGTTCCACTGGCAAAGACTCTTCGGGGGTTGAAACTTCGGCTGGAATTATTGGGTCAGTACCGATCTCTGGTTCCTTTGGCAGAGGTTCGGGTGATGTTACGGGTGTTTGAACAACTTGGTCACCGGTAGGGATATCGCTTGGCTGTGATTCTGTCGGAACATCTTCGAGGAATTCCCTGTCGGAAACTACAGTGTCGTTGGCAGTGGTTTCGCTTTGACCCGTTTGTTTAGATGTACGTGTAGTCGTAGTTTTAGTTACGTACTCCCATTCATCTTCAGCAAGGTCAGCGGAGCCATGTTCTGTTTGTTGTTTCTCCTTGAGCCTTCTTATGGTGGTAATCGTCGTAACGTATTCCCACTCACCATCATCATACGACCTCACAACAGATTTTTGTGCTTGGCCTGACGATTTTTTGACTGTTGAAGTGCTGGAGCTGGATTCATTCGACACCTTTGGCTTAAGTCTTCTAGTGATTGTCGTGACAGTAACGTATTTCCATTCATCCTCATCGGTTTCGAAGGAGCCATCTCCCTTCGGTTGTTTCGGTTTGAGAATTCGTATCGTAGAGGTCGTCGTTTCATCCTCCCACTCATCCCCACTGTCAATGATCTCTGGGTTAGTTGCATCCGTGGGCTCTGCAGCCACTGGTTCCTCTTCTTCCGTTACTGGTTCGATAGGCTCTGCAGCCACTGGCTCCTCTTCTTCAGTTACTGGCTCAACGGGTTCTTCAGCCTGTGGTTCCTCTTCTTCAGTTACTGGCTCAAGGGGCTCTGCAGCCACTGGTTCCTCTCCTTCAGTTACTGGTTCGATAGGCTCTGCAGCCACTGGTTCCTCTTCTTCAGCTACTGGCTCAACGGGCTCTGCATCCTCTGGCTCCTCTTCTTCAGTTACTGGTTCGATAGGCTCTGCAGCCACTGGCTCCTCTTCTTCAGCTACTGGCTCAACGGGCTCTGCAGCCACTGGTTCATCTTCCTCAATTACTGGCTCAACGGGCTCTGCAGCCACTGATTCCTCTTCCTCAGTTACTGGTTCGATAGGCTCTGCAGCCACTGGTTCCTCTTCTTCAGTTACTGGCTCAACGGGCTCTGCAGCCACTGGTTCCTCTTCTTCAGTTACTGGTTCGATAGGCTCTGCAGCCACTGGTTCCTCTTCTTCCGTTACTGGTTCGATAGGCTCTGCAGCCACTGGCTCCTCTTCTTCAGTTACTGGCTCAACGGGTTCTTCAGCCTGTGGTTCCTCTTCCTCAGTTACTGGTTCGGTAGGCTCTGCAGCCACTGGCTCCTCTTCTTCAGTTACTGGCTCGATAGGCTCTGCAGCCACTGGTTCCTCTTCTTCAGTTACTGGCTCAACGGGTTCTTCAGCCTGTGGTTCCTCTTCCTCAGTTACTGGTTCGGTAGGCTCTGCAGCCACTGGCTCCTCTTCTTCAGTTACTGGCTCGATAGGCTCTGCAGCCACTGGTTCCTCTTCTTCAGTTACTGGCTCAACGGGTTCTTCAGCATGTGGTTCCTCTTCCTCAGTTACTGGTTCGGTAGGCTCTGCAGCCACTGGTTCCTCTTCTTCAGTTACTGGCTCGATAGGCTCTGCAGCCACTGGTTCCTCGTCTTCAGTTACTGGTTCGATAGGCTCTGCATCCTCTGGCTCCTCTTCTTCAGTTACTGGTTCGATAGGCTCTGCAGCCACTGGTTCCTCTTCTTCAGTTACTGGCTCAACGGGTTCTTCAGCCTGTGGTTCCTCTTCCTCAGTTACTGGCTCAAAGGGCTCTGCAGCCACTGGTTCCTTTTCTTCAGTTACTGGCTTGATAGGCTCTGCAGCCACTGGTTCCTCTTCTTCAGTTACTGGCTCAACGGGTTCTTCAGCCTGTGGTTCCTCTTCCTCAGTTACTGGTTCGGTAGGCTCTGCAGCCACTGGCTCCTCTTCTTCAGTTACTGGCTCGATAGGCTCTGCAGCCACTGGTTCCTCTTCCTCAGTTACTGGTTCGATAGGCTCTGCATCCTCTGGCTCCTCTTCTTCAGTTACTGGTTCGATAGGCTCTGCAGCCACTGGTTCCTCTTCTTCAGTTACTGGCTCAACGGGTTCTTCAGCCTGTGGTTCCTCTTCCTCAGTTACTGGTTCGGTAGGCTCTGCAGCCACTGGCTCCTCTTCTTCAGTTACTGGCTCGATAGGCTCTGCAGCCACTGGTTCCTCTTCCTCAGTTACTGGTTCGATAGGCTCTGCATCCTCTGGCTCCTCTTCTTCAGTTACTGGTTCGATAGGCTCTGCAGCCACTGGTTCCTCTTCTTCAGTTACTGGCTCAACGGGTTCTTCAGCCTGTGGTTCCTCTTCCTCAGTTACTGGTTCGGTAGGCTCTGCAGCCACTGGCTCCTCTTCTTCAGTTACTGGCTCGATAGGCTCTGCAGCCACTGGTTCCTCTTCTTCTGTTACTGGCTCAACGGGTTCTTCAGCCTGTGGTTCCTCTTCCTCAGTTACTGGCTCAACGGGCTCTGCAGCCACTGGCTCCTCTTCTTCAGTTACTGGCTCGATAGGCTCTGCAGCCACTGGTTCCTCTTCTTCAGTTACTGGCTCAACGGGCTCTGCAGCCACTGGTTCCTCTTCTTCAGTTACTGCCTCAACGGGCTCTGCAGCCACTGGTTCCTCTTCTTCAGTTACTGGCTCAACGGGCTCTGCAGCCACGGGTTCCACTTCTTCAGTTATTGGTTCGATAGGCTCTGCAGCCACTGGTTCCTCTTCTTCCGTTACTGGTTCGATAGGCTCTGCAGCCACTGGCTCCTCTTCCTCAGTTACTGGCTCAACGGGTTCTGCAGCCACTGGTTCTTCTTCCTCAGTTACTGGTTCTATAGGCTCTGTAGCCACTGGTTCCTCTTCCTCAGTTACTGGCTCAACGGGTTCTGCAGCCACTGGTTCTTCTTCCTCAGTTACTGGCTCGATAGGCTCTGCAGCCACTGGTTCCTCTTCTTCAGTTACTGGCTCAACGGGCTCTGCGGCCACTGGTTCTTCTTCCTCAGTTACTGGTTCGATTGGCTCTGCAGCCACTGGTTCCTCTTCTTCCGTTACTGGTTCGATAGGCTCTGCAGCCACTGGCTCCTCTTCTTCAGTTACTGGCTTGATAGGCTCTGCAGCCACTGGTTCCTCTTCTTCAGTTACTGGCTCAACGGGTTCTTCAGCCTGTGGTTCCTCTTCCTCAGTTACTGGTTCGGTAGGCTCTGCAGCCACTGGCTCCTCTTCTTCAGTTACTGGCTTGATAGGCTCTGCAGCCACTGGTTCCTCTTCTTCAGTTACTGGCTCAACGGGTTCTTCAGCCTGTGGTTCCTCTTCCTCAGTTACTGGTTCGGTAGGCTCTGCAGCCACTGGCTCCTCTTCTTCAGTTACTGGCTCGATAGGCTCTGCAGCCACTGGTTCCTCTTCCTCAGTTACTGGTTCGATAGGCTCTGCATCCTCTGGCTCCTCTTCTTCAGTTACTGGTTCGATAGGCTCTGCAGCCACTGGTTCCTCTTCTTCAGTTACTGGCTCAACGGGTTCTTCAGGCTGTGGTTCCTCTTCCTCAGTTACTGGTTCGGTAGGCTCTGCAGCCACTGGCTCCTCTTCTTCAGTTACTGGCTCGATAGGCTCTGCAGCCACTGGTTCCTCTTCTTCAGTTACTGGCTCAACGGGTTCTTCAGCCTGTGGTTCCTCTTCCTCAGTTACTGGTTCGGTAGGCTCTGCAGCCACTGGCTCCTCTTCTTCAGTTACTGGCTCGATAGGCTCTGCAGCCACTGGTTCCTCTTCTTCAGTTACTGGCTCAACGGGCTCTGCAGCCACTGGTTCCTCTTCTTCAGTTACTGCCTCAACGGGCTCTGCAGCCACTGGTTCCTCTTCCTCAGTTACTGGCTCAACGGGCTCTGCAGCCACGGGTTCCACTTCTTCAGTTACTGGTTCGATAGGCTCTGCAGCCACTGGTTCCTCTTCTTCCGTTACTGGTTCGATAGGCTCTGCAGCCACTGGCTCCTCTTCCTCAGTTACTGGCTCAACGGGTTCTGCAGCCACTGGTTCTTCTTCCTCAGTTACTGGTTCTATAGGCTCTGCAGCCACTGGTTCCTCTTCCTCAGTTACTGGCTCAACGGGTTCTGCAGCCACGGGTTCTTCTTCCTCAGTTACTGGCTCGATAGGCTCTGCAGCCACTGGTTCCTCTTCTTCAGTTACTGGCTCAACGGGCTCTGCCGCCACTGGTTCTTCTTCCTCAGTTACTGGTTCGATTGGCTCTGCAGCCACTGGTTCCTCTTCTTCCGTTACTGGTTCGATAGGCTCTGCAGCCACTGGCTCCTCTTCTTCAGTTACTGGCTCGATAGGCTCTGCAGCCACTGGTTCCTCTTCTTCAGTTACTGGCTCAACGGGTTCTTCAGCCTGTGGTTCCTCTTCCTCAGTTACTGGTTCGGTAGGCTCTGCAGCCACTGGCTCCTCTTCTTCAGTTACTGGCTCGATAGGCTCTGCAGCCACTGGTTCCTCTTCTTCAGTTACTGGCTCAACGGGTTCTTCAGCCTGTGGTTCCTCTTCCTCAGTTACTGGTTCGGTAGGCTCTGCAGCCACTGGCTCCTCTTCTTCAGTTACTGGCTCGATAGGCTCTGCAGCCACTGGTTCCTCTTCTTCAGTTACTGGCTCAACGGGTTCTTCAGCCTGTGGTTCCTCTTCCTCAGTTACTGGTTCGGTAGGCTCTGCAGCCACTGGCTCCTCTTCTTCAGTTACTGGCTCGATAGGCTCTGCAGCCACTGGCTCCTCTTCTTCAGTTACTGGTTCGGTAGGCTCTGCAGCCACTGTTTCCTCTTCCTCAGTTACTGGCTCAACGGGCTCTGCATCCACTGGTTCCACTTCTTCAGCTACGGGTTCGATAGGCTCTGCAGCCACTGGTTCCTCTTTTTCCGTTACTGGTTCGATAGGCTCAGCAGCCACTGGCTCTTCTTCTTCAGTTACTGGCTCAACGGGTTCTTCAGCCTGTGGTTCCTCTTCCCCAGTTGCTGGTTCGGTAGGCTCTGCAGCCACTGGCTCCTCTTTTTCATTTACTGGTTCGATAGGCTCTGCAGCCACTGGCTCCTCTTCTTCAGTTACTGGTTCGATAGGCTCTGCAGCCACTGGTTCCTCTTCTTCAGTTACTGGTTCAATGGGTTCTTCAGCCACTGGTTCCTCCTCTTCAGTTACTGGTTCGATAGGCTCTGCAGCCACTGGTTCCTCTTCTTCAGTTACTGGTTCGATAGGCTCTGCAGCCACTGGTTCCTCGTCTTCAGTTACTGGTTCGATAGGCTCTGCAGCCACTGGTTCCTCTTCTTCAGTTACTGGCTCAACGGGTTCTTCAGCCTGTGGTTCCTCTTCCTCAGTTACTGGCTCAACGGGCTCTGCAGCCACTGGTTCCTCTTCCTCAGTTACTGGCTCAACGGGTTCTTCAGCCTGTGGTTCCTCTTCCTCAGTTACTGGCTCAACGGGCTCTGCCGCCACTGGTTCTTCTTCCTCAGTTACTGGTTCTATAGGCTCTTCAGCCACTGGTTCCTCTTCTTCAGTTACTGGTTCCTCCTCTTCAGTTACTGGTTCGACGGGCTCTGCAGCCACTGGTTCCTCTTCTTCAGTTACTGGTTCGATAGGCTCTGCAGCCACTGGTTCCTCTTCTTCAGTTACTGGCTCAACGGGCTCTGCAGTCACTGGTTCCTCTTCCTCAGTTACTGGTTCGATAGGCTCTGCAGCCACAGGTTCCTCGTCTTCAGTTGCTGGCTCAACGGGCTCTGCAGCCACTGGTTCCTCGTCTTCAGTTACTGGCTCAACGGGCTCTGCAGCCACTGGTTCCTCTTCTTCAGCTACTGGTTCGATAGGCTCTGCAGCCACTGGTTCCTCTTCTTCAGTTACTGGCTCAACGGGTTCTTCAGCCTGTGGTTCCTCTTCCTCAGTTACTGGCTCAACGGGCTCTGCAGCCACTGGTTCCTCGTCTTCAGTTACTGGTTCAACTGGCTCTGCAGCCACTGGTTCCTCTTCCTCAATTACTGGCTCAACGGGTTCTTCAGCCTGTGGTTCCTCTTCATCAGTTACTGGCTCAACGGGCTCTGCAGCCACTGGTTCCTCGTCTTCAGTTACTGGTTCAACTGGCTCTGCAGCCACTGGTTCCTCTTCCTCAATTACTGGCTCAACGGGTTCTTCAGCCTGTGGTTCCTCGTCTTCAGTTGCTGGCTCAACGGGCTCTGCAGCCACTGGTTCCTCGTCTTCAGTTACTGGCTCAACGGGCTCTGCAGCCACTGGTTCCTCTTCTTCAGCTACTGGTTCGATAGGCTCTGCAGCCACTGGTTCCTCTTCTTCAGTTACTGGCTCAACGGGTTCTTCAGCCTGTGGTTCCTCTTCCTCAGTTACTGGTTCGGTAGGCTCTGCAGCCACTGGTTCCTCGTCTTCAGTTACTGGTTCAACTGGCTCTGCAGCCACTGGTTCCTCTTCCTCAGTTACTGGTTCAACGGGTTCTTCAGCCACTGGTTCCTCCTCTTCAGTTACTGGTTCGATAGGCTCTGCAGCCACTGGTTCCTCGTCTTCAGTTACTGGCTCAACGGGCTCTGCAGCCACTGGTTCCTCTTCTTCAGCTACTGGTTCGATAGGCTCTGCAGCCACTGGTTCCTCTTCTTCAGTTACTGGCTCAACGGGTTCTTCAGCCTGTGGTTCCTCGTCTTCAGTTGCTGGCTCAACGGGCTCTGCAGCCACTGGTTCCTCGTCTTCAGTTACTGGCTCAACGGGCTCTGCAGCCACTGGTTCCTCTTCTTCAGTTACTGGCTCAACGGGTTCTTCAGCCTGTGGTTCCTCTTCTTCAGTTACTGGCTCAACGGGCTCTGCAGCCACTGGTTCCTCTTCTTCAGTTACTGGCTCAACGGGTTCTTCAGCCTGTGGTTCCTCTTCTTCAGTTACTGGCTCAACGGGCTCTGCAGCCACTGGTTCCTCTTCTTCAGTTACTGGCTCAACGGGCTCTGCAGCCACTGGTTCCTCTTCTTCAGTTACTGGTTCGATAGGCTCTGCAGCCACTGGTTCCTCTTCTTCAGTTACTGGCTCAACGGGCTCTGCAGCCACTGGTTCCTCTTCTTCAGCTTCTGGTTCGACATTCTCTGCCGCCACTGGTTCCACTGGCAAAGACTCTTCGGGGGTTGAAACTTCGGCTGGAATTATTGGGTCAGTACCGATCTCTGGTTCCTTTGGCAGAGGTTCGGGTGATGTTACGGGTGTTTGAACAACTTGGTCACCGGTAGGGATATCGCTTGGCTGTGATTCTGTCGGAACATCTTCGAGGAATTCCCTGTCGGAAACTACAGTGTCGTTGGCAGTGGTTTCGCTTTGACCCGTTTGTTTAGATGTACGTGTAGTCGTAGTTTTAGTTACGTACTCCCATTCATCTTCAGCAAGGTCAGCGGAGCCATGTTCTGTTTGTTGTTTCTCCTTGAGCCTTCTTATGGTGGTAATCGTCGTAACGTATTCCCACTCACCATCATCATACGACCTCACAACAGATTTTTGTGCTTGGCCTGACGATTTTTTGACTGTTGAAGTGCTGGAGCTGGATTCATTCGACACCTTTGGCTTAAGTCTTCTAGTGATTGTCGTGACAGTAACGTATTCCCATTCATCCTCATCGGTTTCGAAGGAGCCATCTCCCTTCGGTTGTTTCGGTTTGAGAATTCGTATCGTAGAGGTCGTCGTTTCATCCTCCCACTCATCCCCACTGTCAATGATCTCTGGGTTAGTTGCATCCGTGGGCTCTGCAGCCACTGGTTCCTCTTCCTCAGTTACTGGTTCAATGGGTTCTTCAGCCACTGGTTCCTCCTCTTCAGTTACTGGTTCGATAGGCTCTGCAGCCACTGGTTCCTCTTCTTCAGTTACTGGCTCAACGGGCTCTGCAGCCACTGGTTCCTCTTCCTCAGTTACTGGTTCAACGGGTTCTTCAGCCACTGGTTCCTCTTCTTCAGTTACTGGCTCAACGGGCTCTGCAGCCACTGGTTCCTCTTCTTCAGTTACTGGCTCAACGGGCTCTGCAGCCACTGGTTCCTCCTCTTCAGTTACTGGTTCGATACGCTCTGCAGCCACTGGTTCCTCTTCTTCAGTTACTGCCTCAACGGGCTCTGCAGCCACTGGTTCCTCTTCTTCAGTTACTGGCTCAACGGGCTCTGCAGCCACTGGTTCCTCTTCTTCAGTTACTGCCTCAACGGGCTGTGCAGCCACTGGTTCCTCTTCTTCAGTTACTGGCTCAACGGGCTCTGCAGCCACTGGTTCATCTTCTTCAGTTACTGGCTCAACGGGCTCTGCAGCCACCGGTTTCTCCTCTTCAGTTACTGGTTCGATAGGCTCTGCAGCTACTGGCTCCTCTTCTTCAGCTACTGGCTCAACGGGCTCTGCAGCCACTGGTTCCTCTTCTTCAGTTACTGGCTCAACGGGCTCTGCAGCCACTGGTTCCTCCTCTTCAGTTACTGGTTCGATACGCTCTGCAGCCACTGGTTCCTCTTCTTCAGTTACTGCCTCAACGGGCTCTGCAGCCACTGGTTCCTCTTCTTCAGTTACTGGCTCAACGGGCTCTGCAGCCACTGGTTCCTCTTCTTCAGTTACTGCCTCAACGGGCTGTGCAGCCACTGGTTCCTCTTCTTCAGTTACTGGCTCAACGGGCTCTGCAGCCACTGGTTCATCTTCTTCAGTTACTGGCTCAACGGGCTCTGCAGCCACCGGTTTCTCCTCTTCAGTTACTGGTTCGATAGGCTCTGCAGCTACTGGCTCCTCTTCTTCAGCTACTGGCTCAACGGGCTCTGCAGCCACTGGTTCATCTTCTTCAGTTACTGGCTCAACGGGCTCTGCAGCCACCGGTTTCTCCTCTTCAGTTACTGGTTCGATAGGCTCTGCAGCCACTGGTTCTTCTTCCTCAGTTACTGGTTCGATAGGCTCTTCAGCCACTGGTTCCTCTTCTTCAGTTACTGGTTCAACGGGTTCTTCAGCCACTGGTTCCTCTTCTTCAGTTACTGGTTCAACGGGCTCTGCAGCCACTGGTTCCTCTTCTTCAGTTACTGGCTCAACGGGCTCTGCAGCCACTGGCTCATCTTCTTCATTTACTGGTTCCTCCTCTTCAGTTTCTGGTGCGATAGGCTCTGCAGCCACTGGTTCCTCTTCTTCAGTTACTGGCTCAACGGGCTCTGCAGCCACTGGTTCCTCTTCCTCAGTTACTGGTTCAACGGGTTCTTCAGCCACTGGTTCCACTTCATCAGTTACTGGCTCAACGGGCTCTGCAACCACTGGTTCCTCTTCTTCAGCTACTGGTTCGATGGGTTCTGCAGCCACTGGTTCCTCTTCTTCAGTTTCTGGTGCGATAGGCTCTGCAGCCACTGGTTCCTCTTCTTCAGTTACTGGCTCAACGGGCTCTGCAGCCACTGGTTCCTCTTCTTCAGTTACTGGCTCAACGGGCTCTGCAGCCACCGGTTTCTCCTCTTCAGTTACTGGTTCGATAGGCTCTGCAGCCACTGGCTCCTCTTCTTCAGCTACTGGCTCAACGGGCTCTGCAGCCACTGGTTCCTCGTCTTCAGTTACTGGTTCGATAGGCTCTGCAGCCACTGTCTCCTCTTCTTCAGTTACTGGCTCAACGGATTCTTCAGCCTGTGGTTCCTCTTCTTCAGTTACTGGCTCAACGGGTTCTTCAGCCACTGGTTCCTCTTCTTCAGTTACTGGCTCAACGGGCTCTGCAGCCACTGGCTCATCTTCTTCATTTACTGGTTCCTCCTCTTCAGTTACTGGTTCGATAGGCTCTGCAGCCACTGGTTCCTCCTCTTCAGTTACTGGTTCGATAGGCTCTGCAGCCACTGGTTCCTCTTCCTCAGTTACTGGTTCAACGGGTTCTTCAGCCACTGGTTCCACTTCATCAGTTACTGGCTCAACGGGCTCTGCAGCCACTGGTTCCTGTTCTTCAGTTACTGGCTCAACGGGCTCTGCAGCCACTGGTTCCTCGTCTTCAGTTACTGGCTCAACGGGCTCTGCAGCCACTGGTTCCTCTTCTTCAGTTGCTGGCTCAACGGGCTCTGCAGCCACTGGTTCCTCTTCCTCAGTTACTGGTTCAACGGGTTCTTCAGCCACTGGTTCCTCCTCTTCAGTTACTGGTTCGATAGGCTCTGCAGCCACTGGTTCCTCGTCTTCAGTTACTGGCTCAACGGGCTCTGCAGCCACTGGCTCCTCTTCTTCAGCTACTGGTGCGATAGGCTCTGCTGCCACTGGTTCCTCGTCTTCAGTTACTGGCTCAACGGGCTCTGCAGCCACTGGCTCCTCTTCTTCAGTTACTGGTTCGATGGGTTCTGCAGCCACTGGTTCCTCTTCTTCAGTTACTGGTTCGATAGGCTCTGCAGCCACTGGTTCCTCTTCTTCAGTTACTGGCTCAACGGGCTCTGCAGCCACTGGTTCCTCTTCCTCAGTTACTGGTTCGGTAGGCTCTTCAGCCACTGGTTCCACTTCATCAGTTACAGGCTCAAAGGGCTCTGCAGCCACTGGTTCCTTTTCTTCAGTTACTGGTTCGATAGGCTCTGCAACCACTGGTTCCTCTTCTTCAGCTACTGGTTCGATGGGTTCTGCAGCCACTGGTTCCTCTTCTTCAGTTTCTGGTGCGATAGGCTCTGCAGCCACTGGTTCCTCTTCTTCAGTTACTGGCTCAACGGGCTCTGCAGCCACTGGTTCATCTTCCTCAGTTACTGGTTCGATAGGCTCTGCATCCTCTGGCTCCTCTTCTTCAGTTACTGGTTCGATAGGCTCTGCAGCCACTGGTTCCTCTTCTTCAGTTACTGGCTCAACGGGCTCTGCAGCCACCGGTTTCTCCTCTTCAGTTACTGGTTTGATAGGCTCTGCAGCCACTGGCTCCTCTTCTTCAGCTACTGGTGCGATAGGCTCTGCAGCCACTGGTTCCTCGTCTTCAGTTACTGGTTCGATAGGCTCTGCAGCCACTTGTTCTTCTTCCTCAGTTACTGGTTCGATAGGCTCTTCAGCCACTGGTTCCTCTTCTTCAGTTACTGGTTCAACGGGTTCTTCAGCCACTGGTTCCTCCTCTTCAGTTACTGGTTCGATAGGCTCTGCAGCCACTGGTTCTTCGTCTTCAGTTACTGGCTCAACGGGCTCTGCAGCCACTGGTTCCTCCTCTTCAGTTACTGGCTCAACGGGCTCTGCAGCCACTGGTTCCTCTTCTTCAGCTACTGGTTCGATAGGCTCTGCAGCCACTGGTTCCTCTTCCTCAGTTACTGGCTCAACGGGCTCTGCAGCCACTGGTTTCTCCTCTTCAGTTACTGGTTCGATAGGCTCTGCAGCCACTGGTTCATCTTCTTCAGCTACTGTTTCGATAGGCTCTGCAGCCACTGGTTCCTCTTCTTCAGTTACTGGCTCAACGGGCTCTGCAGCCACTGGTTCCTCTTCTTCAGTTACTGCCTCAACGGGCTGTGCAGCCACTGGTTCCTCTTCTTCAGTTACTGGCTCAACGGGCTCTGCAGCCACTGGTTCCTCTTCTTCAGTTACTGGCTCAACGGGCTCTGCAGCCACCGGTTTCTCCTCTTCAGTTACTGGTTCGATAGGCTCTGCAGCCACTGGCTCCTCTTCTTCAGCTACTGGCTCAACGGGCTCTGCAGCCACTGGTTCCTCGTCTTCAGTTACTGGCTCAACGGGCTCTGCAGCCACTGGTTCCTCTTCTTCAGTTGCTGGCTCAACGGGCTCTGCAGCCACTGGTTCCTCTTCTTCAGTTACTGGCTCAACGGGCTCTGCAGCCACCGGTTTCTCCTCTTCAGTTACTGGTTCGATAGGCTCTGCAGCCACTGGCTCCTCTTCTTCAGCTACTGGTGCGATAGGCTCTGCAGCCACTGGTTCCTCGTCTTCAGTTACTGGTTCGATAGGCTCTGCAGCCACTGGTTCTTCTTCCTCAGTTACTGGTTCGATAGGCTCTTCAGCCACTGGTTCCTCTTCTTCAGTTACTGGTTCAACGGGTTCTTCAGCCACTGGTTCCTCCTCTTCAGTTACTGGTTCGATAGGCTCTGCAGCCACTGGTTCCTCGTCTTCAGTTACTGGCTCAACGGGCTCTGCAGCCACTGGTTCCTCGTCTTCAGTTACTGGCTCAACGGGCTCTGCAGCCACTGGTTCCTCTTCTTCAGTTACTGGTTCGATAGGCTCTGCAACCACTGGTTCATCTTCTTCAGCTACTGTTTCGATAGGCTCTGCAGCCACTGGCTCCTCTTCTTCAGTTACTGGCTCAACGGGCTCTGCAGCCACTGGTTTCTCCTCTTCAGTTACTGGTTCGATAGGCTCTGCAACCACTGGTTCATCTTCTTCAGCTACTGTTTCGATAGGCTCTGCAGCCACTGGTTCATCTTCTTCAGCTACTGGTTCGATAGGCTCTGCAGCCACTGGCTCCTCTTCTTCAGTTACTGGCTCAACGGGCTCTGCAGCCACTGGTTTCTCTTCTTCAGTTACTGCCTCAACGGGCTCTGCAGCCACTGGTTCATCTTCTTCAGCTACTGTTTCGATAGGCTCTGCAGCCACTGGTTCCTCTTCTTCAGTTACTGGTTCGATAGGCTCTGCAGCCACTGGTTCCTCGTCTTCAGTTGCTGGCTCAACGGGCTCTGCAGCCACTGGTTCCTCGTCTTCAGTTACTGGTGCGATAGGCTCTGCAGCCACTGGTTCCTCTTCTTCAGTTACTGGCTCAACGGGCTCTGCAGCCACTGGTTCCTCTTCTTCAGTTACTGGCTCAACGGGCTCTGCAGCCACTGGTTCCTCTTCTTCAGTTACTGGCTCAACGGGCTCTGCAGCCACTGGTTCCTCTTCTTCATTTACTGGTTCCTCCTCTTCAGTTACTGGTTCGATAGGCTCTGCAGCCACTGGTTCCTCGTCTTCAGTTACTGGCTCAACGGGCTCTGCAGCCACTGGTTCATCTTCTTCAGTTACTGGTTCCTCCTCTTCAGTTACTGGTTCGATAGGCTCTGCAGCCACTGGTTCCTCGTCTTCAGTTACTGGCTCAACGGGGTCTGCAGCCACTGGTTCATCTTCTTCAGTTACTGGTTCCTCCTCTTCAGTTACTGGTTCGATAGGCTCTGCAGCCATTGGTTCCTCGTCTTCAGTTACTGGCTCAACGGGCTCTGCAGCCACTGGTTCCTCTTCTTCAGCTACTGGTTCGATAGGCTCTGCAGCCACTGGTTCCTCTTCCTCAGTTACTGTTTCGATAGGCTCTGCAGCCACTGGTTCTTCTTCCTCAGTTACTGGTACGATAGGCTCTGCAGCCACTGGGTCCTCTTCTTCAGTTACTGGTTCGATAGGCTCTGCAGCCACTGGTTCCTCGTCTTCAGTTACTGGCTCAACGGGCTCTGCAGCCACTGGTTCCTCTTCTTCAGCTACTGGTTCGATAGGCTCTGCAGCCACTGGTTCCTCTTCCTCAGTTACTGGTTCGATAGGCTCTGCAGCCACTGGTTCCTCTTCTTCAGCTACTGGTTCGATAGGCTCTGCAGCCACTGGCTCCTCTTCTTCAGTTACTGGCACAACGGGCTCTGCAGCCACTGGTTCCTCGTCTTCAGTTACTTGCTCAACGGGCTCTGCAGCCACTGGTTCCTCTTCTTCAGTTGCTGGCTCAACGGGCTCTGCAGCCACTGGTTCCTCGTCTTCAGTTACTGGCTCAACGGGCTCTGCAGCCACTGGTTCCTCTTCTTCAGCTACTGGTTCGATAGGCTCTGCAGCCACTGGTTCCTCTTCCTCAGTTACTGGTTCGATAGGCTCTGCAGCCACTGGTTCCTCTTCTTCAGCTACTGGTTCGATAGGCTCTGCAGCCACTGGCTCCTCTTCTTCAGTTACTGGCACAACGGGCTCTGCAGCCACTGGTTCCTCGTCTTCAGTTACTGGCTCAACGGGCTCTGCAGCCACTGGTTCCTCTTCTTCAGCTACTGGTTCGATAGGCTCTGCAGCCACTGGCTCCTCTTCTTCAGTTACTGGCACAACGGGCTCTGCAGCCACTGGTTCCTCGTCTTCAGTTACTGGCTCAACGGGCTCTGCAGCCACTGGTTCCTCTTCTTCAGTTGCTGGCTCAACGGGCTCTGCAGCCACTGGTTCCTCGTCTTCAGTTACTGGCTCAACGGGCTCTGCAGCCACTGGTTCCTCTTCTTCAGCTACTGGTTCGATAGGCTCTGCAGCCACTGGTTCCTCTTCCTCAGTTACTGGTTCGATAGGCTCTGCAGCCACTGGTTCCTCTTCTTCAGCTACTGGTTCGATAGGCTCTGCAGCCACTGGCTCCTCTTCTTCAGTTACTGGCTCAACGGGCTCTGCAGCCACTGGTTCCTCGTCTTCAGTTACTGGCTCAACGGGCTCTGCAGCCACTGGTTCCTCTTCCTCAGCTACTGGTTCGATAGGCTCTGCAGCCACTGGTTCCTCTTCCTCAGTTACTGGTTCGATAGGCTCTGCAGCCACTGGTTCCTCTTCTTCAGTTACTGGTTCGATAGGCTCTGCAGCCACTGGCTCCTCGTCTTCAGTTACTGGTTCGATAGGCTCTGCAGCCACTGGTTCCTCTTCCTCAGTTACTGGTTCAATGGGTTCTTCAGCCACTGGTTCCTCCTCTTCAGTTACTGGTTCGATAGGCTCTGCAGCCACTGGTTCCTCGTCTTCAGTTACTGGCTCAACGGGCTCTGCAGCCACTGGCTCCTCTTCTTCAGTTACTGGTTCAACGGGTTCTTCAGCCACTGGTTCCTCCTCTTCAGTTACTGGTTCGATAGGCTCTGCAGCCACTGGTTCCTCTTCCTCAGTTACTGGTACGATAAGCTCTGCAGCCACTGGTTCCTCTTCTTCAGTTACTGGCTCAACGGGTTCTTCAGCCTGTGGTTCCTCTTCATCAGTTACTGGCTCAACGAGCTCTGCAGCCACTGGTTCCTCTTCCTCAGTTACTGGTTCAACGGGCTCTGCAGCCACTGGTTCCTCTTCTTCAGCTACTGGCTCAACGGGCTCTGCAGCCACTGGTTCCTCTTCTTCAGCTACTGGTTCGATAGGCTCTACAGCCACTGGCTCCTCTTCTTCAGTTACTGGCTCAACGGGCTCTGCAGCCACTGGTTTCTCCTCTTCAGTTACTGGCTCAACGGGTTCTTCAGCCTGTGGTTCCTCTTCTTCAGTTACTGGCTCAAGGGGCTCTGCAGCCACTGGTTCCTCTTCTTCAGTTACTGGTTCAACGGGCTCTGCAGCCACTGGTTCCTCCTCTTCAGTTACTGGTTCGATACGCTCTGCAGCCACTGGTTCCTCTTCTTCAGTTACTGCCTCAACGGGCTCTGCAGCCACTGGTTCCTCTTCTTCAGCTACTGGTGCGATAGGCTCTGCAGCCACTGGTTCCTCTTCTTCAGTTACTGGTTCAACGGGTTCTTCAGCCACTGGTTCCACTTCATCAGTTACTGGCTCAACGGGCTCTGCAGCCACTGATTCCTTTTCTTCAGTTACTGGCTCAACGGGTTCTTCAGCCACTGGTTCCTCTTCTTCAGTTACTGGTTCGATAGGCTCTGCAGCCACTGGTTCCTCTTCCTCAGTTACTGGTTCGATAGGCTCTGCAGCCACAGGTTCCTCGTCTTCAGTTACTGGCTCAACGGGCCCTGCAGCCACTGGTTCATCTTCTTCAGCTACTGGTTCGATAGGCTCTGCAGCCACTGGTTCCTCTTCTTCAGTTACTGGTTCGATAGGCTCTGCAGCCACTGGTTCCTCTTCTTCAGTTACTGGTTCGATAGGCTCTGCAGCCACTGGTTCCTCTTCCTCAGTTACTGGTTCAACGGGTTCTTCAGCCACTGGTTCCACTTCATCAGTTACTGGCTCAACGGGCTCTGCAGCCACTGGTTCCTCTTCTTCAGGTACTGGTTCAACGGGCTCTGCAGCCACTGGTTCCTCTTCCTCAGTTACTGGTTCGATAGGCTCTGCAGCCACTGGTTCCTCTTCTTCAGTTACTGGCTCAACGGGCTCTGCAGCCACTGGTTCCTCTTCTTCAGTTACTGGTTCGATAGGCTCTGCAGCCACTGGTTCCTCTTCCTCAGTTACTGGCTCAACGGGTTCTTCAGCCACTGGTTCCTCGTCTTCAGTTACTGGCTCAACGGGCTCTGCAGTCACTGGTTCCTCTTCCTCAGTTACTGGTTCGATAGGCTCTGCAGCCACAGGTTCCTCGTCTTCAGTTACTGGCTCAACGGGCCCTGCAGCCACTGGTTCATCTTCTTCAGCTACTGGTTCGATAGGCTCTGCAGCCACTGGTTCCTCTTCTTCAGTTACTGGTTCGATAGGCTCTGCAGCCACTGGTTCCTCTTCTTCAGTTACTGGTTCGATAGGCTCTGCAGCCACTGGTTCCTCTTCCTCAGTTACTGGTTCAACGGGTTCTTCAGCCACTGGTTCCACTTCATCAGTTATTGGCTCAACGGGCTCTGCAGCCACTGGTTCCTCTTCTTCAGGTACTGGTTCAACGGGCTCTGCAGCCACTGGTTCCTCTTCCTCAGTTACTGGTTCGATAGGCTCTGCAGCCACTGGTTCCTCTTCTTCAGTTACTGGCTCAACGGGCTCTGCAGCCACTGGTTCCTCTTCTTCAGTTACTGGTTCGATAGGCTCTGCAGCCACTGGTTCCTCTTCCTCAGTTACTGGCTCAACGGGTTCTTCAGCCACTGGTTCCTCGTCTTCAGTTACTGGCTCAACGGGCTCTGCAGTCACTGGTTCCTCTTCCTCAGTTACTGGTTCGATAGGCTCTGCAGCCACAGGTTCCTCGTCTTCAGTTACTGGCTCAACGGGCTCTGCAGCCACTGGTTCATCTTCTTCAGCTACTGGTTCGATAGGCTCTGCAGCCACTGGTTCCTCTTCTTCAGTTACTGGTTCGATAGGCTCTGCAGCCACTGGTTCCTCTTCTTCAGTTACTGGTTCGATAGGCTCTGCAGCCACTGGTTCCTCTTCCTCAGTTACTGGTTCAACGGGTTCTTCAGCCACTGGTTCCACTTCATCAGTTACTGGCTCAACGGGCTCTGCAGCCACTGGTTCCTCTTCTTCAGTTACTGGCTCAACGGGCTCTGCAGCCACTGGTTCCTCTTCCTCAGTTACTGGCTCAACGGGTTCTTCAGCCTGTGGTTCCTCCTCTTCAGTTACTGGTTCAACTGGCTCTGCAGCCACTGGTTCCTCTTCCTCAATTACTGGCTCAACGGGTTCTTCAGCCTGTGGTTCCTCTTCATCAGTTACTGGCTCAACGGGCTCTGCAGCCACTGGTTCCTCTTCTTCAGTTACTGGCTCAACGGGTTCTTCAGCCTGTGGTTCCTCTTCTTCAGTTACTGGCTCAACGGGCTCTGCAGCCACTGGTTCCTCTTCTTCAGTTACTGGCTCAACGGGCTCTGCAGCCACTGGTTCCTCTTCTTCAGTTACTGGCTCAACGGGCTCTGCAGCCACTGGTTCCTCTTCTTCAGCTTCTGGTTCGACATTCTCTGCCGCCACTGGTTCCACTGGCAAAGACTCTTCGGGGGTTGAAACTTCGGCTGGAATTATTGGGTCAGTACCGATCTCTGGTTCCTTTGGCAGAGGTTCGGGTGATGTTACGGGTGTTTGAACAACTTGGTCACCGGTAGGGATATCGCTTGGCTGTGATTCTGTCGGAACATCTTCGAGGAATTCCCTGTCGGAAACTACAGTGTCGTTGGCAGTGGTTTCGCTTTGACCCGTTTGTTTAGATGTACGTGTAGTCGTAGTTTTAGTTACGTACTCCCATTCATCTTCAGCAAGGTCAGCGGAGCCATGTTCTGTTTGTTGTTTCTCCTTGAGCCTTCTTATGGTGGTAATCGTCGTAACGTATTCCCACTCACCATCATCATACGACCTCACAACAGATTTTTGTGCTTGGCCTGACGATTTTTTGACTGTTGAAGTGCTGGAGCTGGATTCATTCGACACCTTTGGCTTAAGTCTTCTAGTGATTGTCGTGACAGTAACGTATTCCCATTCATCCTCATCGGTTTCGAAGGAGCCATCTCCCTTCGGTTGTTTCGGTTTGAGAATTCGTATCGTAGAGGTCGTCGTTTCATCCTCCCACTCATCCCCACTGTCAATGATCTCTGGGTTAGTTGCATCCGTGGGCTCTGCAGCCACTGGTTCCTCTTCCTCAATTACTGGTTCAACTGGCTCTGCAGCCACTGGTTCCTCTTCCTCAGTTACTGGCTCAACGGGCTCTGCAGCCACTGGTTCACCTTCTTCAGCTACTGGTTCGATAGGCTCTGCAGCTACTGGTTCCTCTTCTTCAGTTACTGGTTCGATAGGCTCTGCAGCTACTGGTTCCTCTTCTTCAGTTACTGGCTCAACGGGTTCTGCAGCCTGTGGTTCCTCTTCTTCAGTTACTGGCTCAACGGGTTCTGCAGCCACTGGTTCCTCTTCCTCAGTTACTGGCTCAACGGGTTCTTCAGGCTTTTGGTTCTTTGGCGTTGGTTCGATGGGTTTGAGGTCCGTGCTTGGTGCTATTGGCTTCGGCCTTCTTGTGGTGGTTGTAGTTGTTACGTCCTCCCACTCATCTTCCTCGGTCTCTGCTGATCCCTCTGGTCTGGGCGTTTTTGGCTTAAGTCTTCGCGTGGTAGTTGTGGTGGTAACGTCTTCCCACTCCTCTTCCGTGGCTCCGCTGGAACTTGGCTTTCTGACCGGCGTCTTGCTTCCCCCTTGTCCCTGGCTGGATGTGTTCACTATCTCAGTCGCGTTGCTCGCCGTCTGCTTGAGCCTTCTGACAGTTGTTATGGTGGTCACATATTCCCACTCGTCCTCATCCTCCTCCGTCTCGCTCTTCTTCTTCAGTGTTTTTGTCTTGGTTATGGTAGAAACGTCTTCCCACTCATTGCCGTCGCTACTGGGGGAAGGATGAGTTACTATTGTCGTTGTTGGTTGCTGGTCGTTTTCAACTTCTTCGTCCTCGTCACACTCCCACTCATCCGCACCGTTCGCTGGTGGCAGTGGACTTTCTTTTTCTGTAGGCACAATCTCTTCACTGGACTCGTCTTCGTCGCACTCCCACTCGTAGCCCTCGGGAGCTACTGGCTCTGTAGCAACACTTACCTCTTCGGGCTGCTCGGGGACCGTTGGTTGTTCGACGGGATCTTCTTCCTCGTCGCACTCCCATTCGTCGCCATTCGAGTCCACAAATGTCGGCTCGGCTTCTTGTTGGGTATCTGAAATTGGGGAATCGATCTCGTCTTCAGGTTCTTCGTCGCATTCTAAATCGTCGGCGCTCGAAGCAGTCTCCTCAATAGGCTCGGGGATGCTATTCGTTACTTCTTCGAGCGATGGTGGCGATTCTTCGGTGTTGTCAACATCGTCGGGGTCTTCCTCTTCGTCGCACTCCAATTCCTCGTCGTTGGAGTCCTCTACAGACGGCTCTGGCTCCAGAACTTGGGAGCCTGACTCGTCTGCGGGTTCTTCGCTTTTCGTTCCTTCCTCGAGTGATGCCGGCGACTCTTCATCTTCCTCCTCGTCACACTCCAACTCGTCATCGTTGGAGTCCACTGAAGACGGCTCAGGCTCCAAAATTTGGGATTCTGGCTCGTCTTCGGCTTCTTCGTCGCACTCTAAATCGTCGGCACTCGAAGGAGTCTCCTCAATAGGCTCGGGAGAGCTATTCGTTACTCCTCCGAGCGATGGCGGTGACTCATCTGGGTTGGCAACCGCCTCCTCCTCGTCATCGCATTCTAGTTCATCCTCTGGGGATGCAGGCACTTCTAACAACCGAACAAAAGCAAATTAGAACTCCTCAAGACCTTCGTCCTTTCACGCATAGCTACCTGTATAGGTGTCGCTCTTCGACTGCTCATTGCCACGCAAATCTGCACTGTCAGCACTTCGAATGTCTCCACTGTCGAAAACAGGCTTTCGTTCTAAACTCGCCGAACTAACAAGGCCGATCACAAATGTGGCGTAGAGCGCTACGCTTACTATCAACCTCATCCTACTGAAGGTGTTTGTGAAATTCACCTAATGCCTAAAGCGGCGCAGCAATCCGCTTTTAAAGCCCGGCCACGTTCAGCCATGGAGGTGGTGGTGTTAACAAAGCTTCACTTTTGGCACACTGCCCAAATATTGACGTCTAAGACTGAGTAGTTTGTGTTTTTTTGTTCACATCAAACTCCTGCAGCGACGCATGTGTACACAAGTGCTGGCGTTGTCTTGTTGAAACAGTTTAGCGCTTGACAAAAGGAAGCTGGCAGACAATTTGTCTTGGGAGTTTGGTAAATAAGTTTATTTTGCGCGTGATACCAATTTTTTTTTTCACTATTTTTTTGTTTTTTTCTTTTTTCGTTGTTCCGATGCGTCGAGTCTGGAAAGTTGAGCTGTCACTTGAGGGTTATTGACGTCAGTTGACGTTTGTGTGTAGTGGTGACAGTTTGCAGAGCAGGAGGGTGTCGTGTGTGGAAATCTGTTGGAGATAGACCAGGCTATTGAAGACCTGAACCTGGCTTTTGTTTGTTTTTTGAAGTCACTGACGTTCCTGTCATCGTTTGACGTTTGGAAGTAGCAAGGATCTGGTAATTTTTGTCCTTAACAGACTGATCATTAACTCGAGACAGTCTACCGATGGACACTGTCCTTGTTGACAGCAAACAGCGCTCAAATCGTGTATAAATTGTGGAGCCTTTGACAGTTCCAATCAACTGTCAAACTGTCAAAATTGTCATCTGCTTATTTCACGAAGGACAACCTATAGATGGACACTGTTCTTGTTGACAGCAAACAGCGCTCAAATCGTGTATAAATTGTGGTGCATTTGACAGTTCCAATCAACTGTCAAACTTGTCAAAAAATTAATTTGCTTATTTCACGGATAAATCAATGTCGTGTCTCCTCCTCGACGGCAGAATCCTGTTGACAAACCTCAAGCAGTTGCTGATTAACCATAAAAGCCGTAATGGAACACCGAACTGTCAAAAGTGACAGCTCTTTGATTTGACATGTCACTTGTCACTGCCGGACAGTCTTTATACAGAGGGTGCCTTAGTCTTGTCAAAAATTCAAAGATTCTTCGAAAGTTTACGCCTCTCAACAAGGTGACTAGACAATCGGGCCTCATCAAAGAACTTAAGGTTTTTGACAGATGCGAACACCGATGCTGGGAGCATCACAGCGATTCAGCACCGATTCAGCGGCATTTTGGAGGAATTCCGAGTAATTCCCGTGGCCCTTTTGTGGCCGCAACACGAAAGATAGACACATCGTCGCGATCGAATAAAAAAAAGAATCAATCATGGAGCATGATGGGTTCTTTAAAATTTTAATTGCCCATCAGGAGGCGGCATGTTCTCGGCGAAACGGTCCTCATGAAATAGTCACGAAGGCGAGTGCGGCGGCGATGTTTTGTGGGTGAAGTTTTTCGAATTAGCATTCGAAACTATTTTGTGACTTGTGAGAAGGAAGAGCGGTCCTATCGGTTAAACTGAAGACTGAGCAATGAAAAGAACTGCACTCATTCGGGAACCCTGTCGCATTCCATTGATTTATTGCGAGCGGTTGGGGAATATACTGAATTGTTAATGGATCTGAGAGTGGTTTTGGTGCCTCCCTCGGCTGAAGGTCGGAGGGTGAAACCACAGCACGCGAATGGAAGAAAGTCGCGGAAAGCTTTTTGTTCTATGGACAGTCGAAAGAGCTTTTGTTAAATGCGGAGGTGCAGCCTTGAATGCCACTCCTTAAGAGAGGACGATGACTATGGCGTTTCTTAAACTGTAATTCGGGCCTACTCAAAGTTATCAAGATCGTTGGGTTTCATTTTGCATGCTGACCTTGGCGTGGCCGTTTTTTAAACTGTCAACAGGAATTTCTTGTGTCCTGATTTTCAAACAGAACAAGTCTCAGGGGTCAAAAGGACTACATGTCCTTGCCTTAAGGATCCACAAAAAGGAGATTCATTGAGAATTACCCTACAAATTGCAGCTGACTTAAGCCAGCAACAATAACAGACGCCATCTACGCAGTTACACCCCTGAACTTGGTTGACCTTTACTGGATAATGTCTGACAGTGACAGCCTTTGTTTTTAAACGTCAAAGCGCACAAACACAGACGCCATCTACGCAGTTACTCCTGTGAAATTGGTCTACCTTCTCTAGATAAGGTCTCATGGTGACAGCTATGACATCACATGTTTTCAAACGTCAAAGCGCGCTGCTGTCATCCAAAAGCTGGACGTCAAAAAGAACTCAGAAACCCAACGGCACATCCTGCCCCAGATTGTCCTCGAAACATTCAAGTGAAGTCCTCCATTTCCAATGGACTCTTAGTGAAACTCCGTGACAGATCAGAGAACAAAAACGGAAGAAGAAGAAACGAGAGAAGAAACGGAACAGAAAACCAAATGACTTGCAGTGTACATAAAAATTCTTAATTTATTCGACACAAAATAAACGACAGATTCGTCTCTGTTGACATAATTAATTGGATTTCTTTGCGGCCTGAGCGGCTGCTTGGGCGGCGTCCTTGGCCGCTTGTCTGACCTTCAGGAATTCATCCATCACTTGCTCGGTGACCCTGTTGACGTCCTCCTCTGGAACGACCCCGTAGAAGAGAACCTCGTCCCCGTTGGTCTTGTCGTCCTTTTCGATTTTGGTCATCTTCAGCCTGATCTCCTCGACTGGCTCACCGGTGGCCTTGTTTGTTGTCTTCTTAACGGTTTTGATGGTTTGAATTTCATAGGAATCTGGTTGGTCCCACTCGTCTTCATCGTCCTCTTCGATTATCGAGCCATAGCCAAGTAGGCTGCCGATATTGAGGGATCCACCGGTTTTCACTGTGCTTTCGGCAGCAGTTGCAATCGAGCTGGACGAGCTGGATGAGCTGACGGAGCTCGACGAGCTTCCTTCTGATGCAATAGCATTGGAGGCACTAGCATCGATCGATGAACTGTCATCTGAGCTAACGACACTTTCGGTAGCACTCTCAGCATTCACAGCTGAGGCGGATGCAATGTCGGAACTTGCTGAACTGTCGGTCACAGCGATCACCGAACTGTCAACAACAGCGACGGCGACAATATCGGCTGAACCATCCCCGGATTGGACAGACTCGCTTCCCTTGAACCAACCGAGTTTTTGCCAAGCGCTTCCTGACTCATCAGTGCTTTCAGCTCCAGCGGCCTTGGCTTGCTTATTCCTTCGCCTTGATTGAGTTGCCGATGATGCGTCGCCTGAAGAAGAAACTGCACTTCTGGTGCCATTTCTCCTCCTTCCTCTTCCTCTGATCTTCGTCACGGTGACAGATGTTGACACTTCTCCGTCCTCGCCTTCGACTCCGGCTGACTTCTCCTGCTTATTTCTTCGCTTCGACACCGTTGATGATGACGCATCTAGAGAGAGGTCGTCTGAAGAGCCATCAGACTGCTTCCTACCCTTCGATCCGGACTTCCGGACGGTGATGGAGGATGACTCTTCTGAGCTGGCGCCTTCGACCGCGCTGGCATCAGACTGCTGCCTTCCCTTCGATCCTGACTTCCTGACGGTGATGGAGGATGACTCTTCTGAGCTGGCGCCTTCAACCGCACTGGCCCCAGACTGCTGCTTTCCCTTCGATCCGGACTTCCTGACGGTGATGGAGGATGACTCTTCTGAGCTGGCGCCTTCAACCGCGCTGGCATCAGACTGCTGCTTTCCCTTCGATCCGGACTTCCTGACGGTGGTAGACGATGATTCTTCTGAGCTGGCGCCTTCAACCGCGCTGGCCCCAGACTGCTGCTTTCCCTTCGATCCGGACTTCCTGACGGTGATGGAGGATGACTCTTCTGAGCTGGCGCCTTCGACCGCGCTGGCCCCAGACTGCTGCTTTCCCTTCGATCCGGACTTCCTGACGGTGATGGAGGATGACTCTTCTGAGCTGGCGCTTTCAACCGCACTGGCCCCAGACTGCTGCTTTCCCTTCGATCCGGACTTCCTGACGGTGGTAGACGATGATTCTTCTGAGCTGGCGCCTTCAACCGCGCTGGCCCCAGACTGCTGCTTTCCCTTCGATCCGGACTTCCTGACGGTGATGGAGGATGACTCTTCTGAGCTGGCGCCTTCAACCGCGCTGGCATCAGACTGCTGCTTTCCTTTCGATCCTGACTTCCTGACGGTGATGGAGGATGACTCTTCTGAGCTGGCGCCTTCGACCGCGCTGGCATCAGACTGCTGATTTCCCTTCGATCCGGACTTCCTGACGGTGATAGACGATGATTCTTCTGAGCTGGTGCCTTCAACCGCGCTGGCCCCAGACTGCTGCTTTCCCTTCGATCCGGACTTCCTGACGGTGATGGAGGATGACTCTTCTGAGCTGGCGCCTTCAACCGCGCTGGCATCAGACTGCTGCCTTCCCTGCGATCCGGACTTCCTGACGGTGATGGAGGATGACTGTTCTGAGCTGGCGCCTTCAACCGCGCTGGCCCCAGACTGCTGCTTTCCCTTCGATCCGGACTTCCTGACGGTGATGGAGGATGACTCTTCTGAGCTGGCGCCTTCGACCGCGCTGGCATCAGACTGCTGCCTTCCCTTCGATCCGGACTTCCTGATGGTGATGGAGGATGACTCTTCTGAGCTGGCGCCTTCAACCGCACTGGCTCCAGACTGCTGCTTTCCCTTCGATCCGGACTTCCTGACGGTGATGGAGGATGACTCTTCTGAGCTGGCGCCTTCAACTGCGCTGGCCCCAGACTGCTGCCTTCCCTTCGATCCGGACTTCCTGACGGTGATGGAGGATGACTCTTCTGAGCTGGCGCCTTCAACCGCGCTAGCATCAGACTGCTGCCTTCCCTTCGTTCCGGACTTCCTGACGGTGATGGAGGATGACTCTTCTGAGCTGGCGCCTTCAACCGCGCTGGCATCAGACTGCTGCCTTCCCTTCGATCCGGACTTCCTGACGGTAATAGACGATGATTCTTCTGAGCTGGCGCCTTCAACCGCACTGGCCCCAGACTGCTGCTTTCCCTTCGATCCGGACTTCCTGACGGTGGTAGACGATGATTCTTCTGAGCTGGCGCCTTCAACCGCGCTGGCCCCAGACTGCTGCTTTCCCTTCGATCCGGACTTCCTGACGGTGATGGAGGATGACTCTTCTGAGCTGGCGCCTTCGACCGCGCTGGCATCAGACTGCTGCCTTCCCTTCGATCCGGACTTCCTGACGGTGATGGAGGATGACTCTTCTGAGCTGGCGCCTTCAACCGCGCTGGCCCCAGACTGCTGCTTTCCCTTCGATCCGGACTTCCTGACGGTGATGGAGGATGACTCTTCTGAGCTGGCGCCTTCGACCGCGCTGGCATCAGACTGCTGATTTCCCTTCGATCCGGACTTCCTGACGGTGATGGAGGATGACTGTTCTGAGCTGGCGCCTTCAACCGCGCTGGCCCCAGACTGCTGCTTTCCCTTCGATCCGGACTTCCTCACGGTGATGGAGGATGACTCTTCTGAGCTGGCGCCTTCGACCGCGCTGGCATCAGACTGCTGATTTCCCTTCGATCCGGACTTCCTGACGGTGATGGAGGATGACTGTTCTGAGCTGGCGCCTTCAACCGCACTGGCCCCAGACTGCTGCTTTCCCTTCGATCCGGACTTCCTGACGGTGATGGAGGATGACTCTTCTGAGCTGGCGCCTTCGACCGCGCTGGCATCAGACTGCTGCCTTCCCTTCGATCCGGACTTCCTGACGGTGATAGACGATGATTCTTCTGAGCTGGCGCCTTCAACCGCACTGGCCCCAGACTGCTGCTTTCCCTTCGATCCGGACTTCCTGACGGTGGTAGACGATGATTCTTCTGAGCTGGCGCCTTCAACCGCACTGGCCCCAGACTGCTGCTTTCCCTTCGATCCGGACTTCCTGACGGTGATGGAGGATGACTCTTCTGAGCTGGCGCCTTCAACCGCGCTGGCCCCAGACTGCTGCTTTCCCTTCGATCCGGACTTCCTCACGGTGATGGAGGATGACTCTTCTGAGCTGGCGCCTTCGACCGCGCTGGCATCAGACTGCTGATTTCCCTTCGATCCGGACTTCCTGACGGTGATGGAGGATGACTGTTCTGAGCTGGCGCCTTCAACCGCACTGGCCCCAGACTGCTGCTTTCCCTTCGATCCGGACTTCCTGACGGTGATGGAGGATGACTCTTCTGAGCTGGCGCCTTCAACCGCGCTGGCCCCAGACTGCTGCCTTCCCTTCGATCCGGACTTCCTGACGGTGATGGAGGATGACTCTTCTGAGCTGGCGCCTTCAACCGCGCTGGCATCAGACTGCTGTCTTCCCTTCGTTCCGGACTTCCTGACGGTGATGGAGGATGACTCTTCTGAGCTGGCGCCTTCGACCGCGCTGGCATCAGACTGCTGCCTTCCCTTCGATCCGGACTTCCTGACGGTGATAGACGATGATTCTTCTGAGCTGGCGCCTTCAACCGCACTGGCCCCAGACTGCTGCTTTCCCTTCGATCCGGACTTCCTGACGGTGGTAGACGATGATTCTTCTGAGCTGGCGCCTTCAACCGCGCTGGCCCCAGACTGCTGCTTTCCCTTCGATCCGGACTTCCTGACGGTGATGGAGGATGACTCTTCTGAGCTGGCGCCTTCAACCGCGCTGGCCCCAGACTGCTGCTTTCCCTTCGATCCGGACTTCCTGACGGTGATGGAGGATGACTCTTCTGAGCTGGCGCCTTCGACCGCGCTGGCATCAGACTGCTGATTTCCCTTCGATCCGGACTTCCTGACGGTGATGGAGGATGACTGTTCTGAGCTGGCGCCTTCAACCGCACTGGCCCCAGACTGCTGCTTTCCCTTCGATCCAGACTTCCTGACGGTGATGGAGGATGACTCTTCTGAGCTGGCGCCTTCAACCGCGCTGGCCCCAGACTGCTGCCTTCCCTTCGATCCGGACTTCCTGACGGTGATGGAGGATGACTCTTCTGAGCTGGCGCCTTCAACCGCGCTGGCATCAGACTGCTGTCTTCCCTTCGTTCCGGACTTCCTGACGGTGATGGAGGATGACTCTTCTGAGTTGGCGCCTTCAACCGCGCTGGCCCCAGACTGCTGCCTTCCCTTCGATCCGGACTTCCTGACGGTGGTAGACGATGATTCTTCTGAGCTGGCGACTTCGGCCGCGCTGGCATCAGACTGCTGTCTTTCCTTCGTGCTGGACTTCTTCACTCCGATAGACAGACCTTGCTTAACCTTTATCTTCGATTCAGTGGATTCAGATGATGGTTCTAGGGATGCTGCTGTGAGGGTACCCTCGTCACTTGAATCAGACTGGTCGTTTTTTTTTATGCTCTTGTCTTCTGACCTCTTCAGGGTCGTGGCAGAGATTGCATCCCACGCTGAGCCTAGGGCCTTAGTCAACTTGTCACTCGTTTCGCTGACCTTTTCTGTGATGGTCTGTGCCGAGTCTTGGGATGCCACGCTGGAGCTCTTATTCAGTTGCTCTCCGATCTTTTTACCAATAGTAGCTGTCACGCCTTTCAATGCGTCACCAATTGTTGCCAAGATACCTTTCTTAACAGTTTTTGTGGCAGTGGTTTCTGTCTCTTCAATGGCGTTGGCGGCGTCGCTAGACCCCACTTGCTGCTGTCCGTTTTCCTTTCGGACCCTAATGGTGCTAGTGGTAGTCACGTACTCCCATTCGTCCTCATCTGAGCCGCTCGATCCAGCACCAGAATTCTGTTTGCGGACCCGTTGGGTGGTGGTTGTGGTTACGTCCTCCCATTCGTCCTCATCTGAGCCGCTTACGCCAGAAGCAGACTTCGTACTGCTGCTGGATGTCTTACGGGTCGTAGATGTCGCTCCTCCCTTGGTCTTGACTGAGGAGGTGTCAGTGGCACCAGCCTGCTGCTGTCCGTTTTCCTTTCGGACCCTAACGGTGCTGGTGGTAGTTACGTCCTCCCATTCGTCCTCATCTGAGCCGCTTGATCCTGCAACAGACTTCTGCTTGGGGACCCGTTGTGTGGTGGTTGTGGTTACGTCCTCCCATTCGTCCTCATCTGAGCCGCTTGATCCAGCACCAGACTTCTGCTTGAGGACCCGTTGAGTGGTGGTTGTGGTTACGTCCTCCCATTCGTCCTCATCTGAGCCACTTGAGCCAGAAGCAGACTTCGTACTGCTGCTGGATATCTTACGGGTCGTAGATGTCGCTCCTCCCTTGGTCTTGACTGAGGAGGTGTCAGTGGCACCAGCCTGCTGCTGTCCGTTTTCCTTTCGGACCCTAACGGTGCTGGTGGTAGTTACGTCCTCCCATTCGTCCTCATCTGAGCCGCTTGATCCTGCAACAGACTTCTGCTTGGGGACCCGTTGTGTGATGGTTGTGGTTACGTCCTCCCATTCGTCCTCATCTGAGCCACTTGAGCCAGAAGCAGACTTCGTACTGCTGCTGGATATCTTACGGGTCGTAGATGTCGCTCCTCCCTTGGTCTTGACTGAGGAGGTGTCAGTGGCACCAGCCTGCTGCTGTCCGTTTTCCTTTCGGACCCTAACGGTGCTGGTGGTAGTTACGTCCTCCCATTCGTCCTCATCTGAGCCGCTTGATCCAGCACCAGACTTCTGCTTGGGGACCCGTTGTGTGGTGGTTGTGGTTACGTCCTCCCACTCGTCCTCATCTGAGCCGCTTGATCCAGCACCAGACTTCTGCTTGAGGACCCGTTTAGTGGTGGTTGTGGTTACGTCCTCCCATTCGTCCTCATCTGAGCCGCTTGATCCAGCACCAGACTTCTGCTTGGGGACCCGTTGTGTGGTGGTTGTGGTTACGTCCTCCCATTCGTCCTCATCTGAGCCGCTTGATCCAGCACCAGACTTCTGCTTGGGGACCCGTTGTGTGGTGGTTGTGGTTACGTCCTCCCACTCGTCCTCATCTGAGCCGCTTGATCCAGCACCAGACTTCTGCTTGAGGACCCGTTTAGTGGTGGTTGTGGTTACGTCCTCCCATTCGTCCTCATCTGAGCCGCTTGATCCAGCACCAGACTTCTGCTTAGGGACCCGTTGTGTGGTGGTTGTGGTTACGTCCTCCCATTCGTCCTCATCTGAGCCGCTTGATCCTGCAACAGACTTCTGCTTGGGGACCCGTTGTGTGGTGGTTGTGGTTACGTCCTCCCATTCGTCCTCATCTGAGCCGCTTGATCCAGCACCAGACTTCTGCTTGAGGACCCGTTGAGTGGTGGTTGTGGTTACGTCCTCCCATTCATCCTCATCTGAGCCGCTTGAGGCAGAAGCAGACTTAGTGCTGCTGCTGGATGATTGACTGACGGTAGATGTTGTAGCTTCTAAGTCGATTTCTGGATTTGAAAGTTCAAGGTCTAAAGTTGGCAGCTCGACCTCCACAGGTTCCAATTCAGGTGCTGGAAGTTCGATTTCCGGTTTTGGCAGCTCGATCTCCACAGGTTCCAATTCAGGTGCTGGAAGTTCGATTTCCAGTTTTGGCAGCTCGATCTCCACAGGTTCCAATTCAGGCACTGGAAGTTCGA
Source organism: Myathropa florea (assembly GCA_930367185.1). Taxonomy (NCBI): domain Eukaryota; kingdom Metazoa; phylum Arthropoda; class Insecta; order Diptera; family Syrphidae; genus Myathropa; species Myathropa florea. Next base: position 41,376,241 of record OV884005.1, on the reverse strand, counting down.
TATCTACTGGTGGCAGCTCGACCTCCACAGGTTCCAATTCAGGTACTGGAAGTTCGATTTCCAGTTTTGGCAGCTCGATCTCCACAGGTTCCAATTCAGGCACTGGAAGTTCGATGTCTACTGGTGGCAGCTCGACCTCCACAGGTTCCAATTCAGGCACTGGAAGTTCGATATCTACTGGTGGCAGCTCGACCTCCACAGGTTCCAATTCAGGTACTGGAAGTTCGATTTCCAGTTTTGGCAGCTCGATCTCCACAGGTTCCAATTCAGGCACTGGAAGTTCGACCTCCAGTTTTGGCAGCTCGATTTCCACAGGTTCCAATTCAGGCACTGGAAGTTCGATATCTACTGGTGGCAGCTCGACCTCCACAGGTTCCAATTCAGGTACTGGAAGTTCGATTTCCAGTTTTGGCAGCTCGATCTCCACAGGTTCCAATTCAGGCACTGGAAGTTCGATGTCTACTGGTGGCAGCTCGACCTCCACAGGTTCCAATTCAGGCACTGGAAGTTCGATATCTACTGGTGGCGGCTCGACCTCCACAGGTTCCAATTCAGGTACTGGAAGTTCGATTTCCAGTTTTGGCAGCTCGATTTCCACAGGTTCCAATTCAGGCACTGGAAGTTCGACCTCCAGTTTTGGCAGCTCGATTTCCACAGGTTCCAATTCAGGCACTGGAAGTTCGATATCTACTGGTGGCAGCTCGACCTCCAAAGTTTCCAATTCAGGCACTGGAAGTTCGATATCTACTGGTGGCAGCTCGACCTCCACAGGTTCCAATTCAGGCACTGGAAGTTCGATGTCCAGTTTTGGCAGCTCGATTTCCACAGGTTCCAATTCAGGCACTGGAAGTTCGATATCTACTGGTGGCAGCTCGACCTCCACAGGTTCCAATTCAGGTACTGGAAGTTCGATTTCCAGTTTTGGCAGCTCGATTTCCACAGGTTCCAATTCAGGCACTGGAAGTTCGACCTCCAGTTTTGGCAGCTCGATTTCCACAGGTTCCAATTCAGGCACTGGAAGTTCGATATCTACTGGTGGCAGCTCGACCTCCAAAGTTTCCAATTCAGGCACTGGAAGTTCGATATCTACTGGTGGCAGCTCGACCTCCACAGGTTCCAATTCAGGTGCTGGAAGTTCGATGTCCAGTTTTGGCAGCTCGATTTCCACAGGTTGCAATTCAGGCACTGGAAGTTCGATATCTACTGGTGGCAGCTCGATTTCCACAGGTTCCAATTCAGGTGCTGGAAGTTCGATTTCCAGTTTTGGCAGCTCGATCTCCACAGGTTCCAATTCATGTGCTGGAAGTTCGATGTCCAGTTTTGGCAGTTCGATCTCCACAGGTTCCAATTCAGGCACTGGAAGTTCGATATCTACTGGTGGCAGCTCGATCTCCACAGGTTCCAATTCAGGCACTGGAAGTTCGATGTCCAGTTTTGGCAGCTCGATTTCCACAGGTTCCAATTCAGGCACTGGAAGTTCGATTTCCAGTTTTGGCAGCTCGATCTCCACAGGTTCCAATTCAGGCACTGGAAGTTCGATGTCCAGTTTTGGCAGCTCGATCTCCACACGTTCCAATTCAGGCACTGGAAGTTCGATATCTACTGGTGGCAGCTCGACCTCCACAGGTTCCAATTCAGGTACTGGAAGTTCGATTTCCGGTTTTGGCAGCTCGATCTCCACAGGTTCCAATTCAGGCACTGGAAGTTCGATGTCCAGTTTTGGCAGCTCGATTTCCACAGGTTCCAATTCAGGCACTGGAAGTTCGATATCTACTGGTGGCAGCTCGACCTCCACAGGTTCCAATTCAGGTACTGGAAGTTCGATTTCCAGTTTTGGCAGCTCGATTTCCACAGGTTCCAATACAGGCACTGGAAGTTCGATATCTACTGGTGGCAGCTCGACCTCCACAGGTTCCAATTCAGGTGCTGGAAGTTCGATTTCCAGTTTTGGCAGCTCGATCTCCACAGGTTCCATTTCAGGCACTGGAAGTTCGACCTCCAGTTTTGGCAGCTCGATTTCCACAGGTTCCAATTCAGGCACTGGAAGTTCGATATCTACTGGTGGCAGCTCGACCTCCACAGGTTCCAATTCAGGTACTGGAAGTTCGATTTCCGGTTTTGGCAGCTCGATCTCCACAGGTTCCAATTCAGGCACTGGAAGTTCGATGTCCAGTTTTGGCAGCTCGATTTCCACAGGTTCCAATTCAGGCACTGGAAGTTCGATATCTACTGGTGGCAGCTCGACCTCCACAGGTTCCAATTCAGGTACTGGAAGTTCGATTTCCAGTTTTGGCAGCTCGATTTCCACAGGTTCCAATACAGGCACTGGAAGTTCGATATCTACTGGTGGCAGCTCGACCTCCACAGGTTCCAATTCAGGTGCTGGAAGTTCGATTTCCAGTTTTGGCAGCTCGATCTCCACAGGTTCCAATTCATGTGCTGGAAGTTCGATGTCCAGTTTTGGCAGTTCGATCTCCACAGCTTCCAATTCAGGCACTGGAAGTTCGATATCTACTGGTGGCAGCTCGATCTCCACAGGTTCCAATTCAGGCACTGGAAGTTCGATGTCCAGTTTTGGCAGCTCGATTTCCACAGGTTCCAATTCAGGCACTGGAAGTTCGATTTCCAGTTTTGGCAGCTCGATCTCCACAGGTTCCAATTCAGGTACTGGAAGTTCGATGTCCAGTTTTGGCAGCTCGATCTCCACACGTTCCAATTCAGGCACTGGAAGTTCGATATCTACTGGTGGCAGCTCGACCTCCACAGGTTCCAATTCAGGTACTGGAAGTTCGATTTCCGGTTTTGGCAGCTCGATCTCCACAGGTTCCAATTCAGGCACTGGAAGTTCGATGTCCAGTTTTGGCAGCTCGATTTCCACAGGTTCCAATTCAGGCACTGGAAGTTCGATATCTACTGGTGGCAGCTCGACCTCCACAGGTTCCAATTCAGGTACTGGAAGTTCGATTTCCAGTTTTGGCAGCTCGATCTCCACGGGTTCCAGCTCAGGTATGGGAAGTGGAATATCTACTGCGGGCTTGGGCGTCTTCTTCTTTAGTCGACATTGCTTCAGCTTAGCACCACGCTTCGCCTTTCCAAGTTCCTTGCCGGGATTTAAGAATACCGGCGGTACCGCAGGCCATCTTGACACATCGCCGCGCTTCAAACTTGGCCTCAATGGGAACGCGTCCACATTGCTCGAGAGTGAGTTAATCCTTTCGTCTGGTATACTAACACTTGCTGGTGCTACCAGACCGACGCAAAGAAGCAGCGCACAAATAGGCACTACCGGGAGTCTCATATTTGTGAGCTTCGAAACTTAAAATGATTTGAACTGGTTGGATGCGTACGGTTTTTAAAGGGATCTGAGCTGACTGAATCCGCAATCGAAGCTGAATCAACACCAAGCCACTGAAATCAACTACAACATGGTTCGTGTTTTTCGGAGCTTTCGTATTTACCAGTCTATTGTTGGCGCACCGAAGTTTGTTTGCGCAGTTGTTTTGGACAGTTTTTTGAAAGAAAAACGTCAATTCGGTGCTTCGCGTGGCTTCGAGTTACTCTAAGCCTCTCAAAATTTGCACACGGTTTTGGATGGTGTCGGGTATAGTGTGGCAACGAACTTGCTGCGTATTAGACAGACAAACGTCTGGGAGTTGGGGGGCGGGGTTCCACTGCTGGGAAACACTTTGATCGTTGCAGAGTTGAGAAGTGTGCCTTTTAGGCAAACAAGGCGGAAGATGACAGTCAGTGTGATTGTTTTTGAAGAAGTTGTTTGGTTGTGTTGAGGGAATTGGATTGATTTTCAACTTTCAGGTTTGAGGTTAAAGATTTCTCAAACTTCGAAGATGTCATGCAAGAGTTGATGGATTTTAGACAAGGATGATAGTCGAAATCGAAAAGAGGAGGACACCGACTCATCACATTCCAAGAACCCTGCGTCTTCAGATTTCCAATCATCATCGGGCCGTGTGAACTGGAGACAAAATTAACATCGATTTACGCGTCAATTTCTGCTGATTGTCGAACGGCAAAGGGGCCAGATCCACTCGTCAAGAATGTCGCGGTTGTTATTGCACCTGTTAACAGAAAACTATTAGACATCACAACGATACTGAGACAATTCGAGATAACGACCAAAAGTCATGTCGTACACCGCGAAGACTTCCACTTTTAGAAATTACGTTGCCCCGGGTGCCATTGAAAAATCCCAAAAAATATCTGCGATACCGAACCGAACGAAGAAATCAATTATCTTAATTGACTTCGGGTGTTCTTGGCTCCGATATAAAAGCTGATGTAAGCGGGCTTTACAGTAGTCAATTTTAGAAAGTACGCAATAAAGACATGATTTGGACCCAGGCAGTGCTCGTGCTTATCATAGGATTAGTCGTCGTTTCCTTCCAGAATGCAAGCGCCAAGGATATCCTGCCGCTGAAGGCTAACAACTCGACTGGAGGGAAGCCGGGAAACGTAAGTACTACCGCCACCTCGAGTCTGCCATCCGCTGACTGTTTGAGATTTCCAGAAAACCAACGTAATGTTGGCCCCGCTAGCGGATAACTACCTCTACACTCTGTTCGCCTGTCGCAACAAGCCCAATGGACTGCGCCTGCCCGTCGCCGGCAGTTGCGTGGACTATTTTGAGTGCTACCAGGGCCAGGCGGAGAGGAAGACGTGTGATGAGGGCTCCCAGTTCAGCAATCACGGGCTCGCTTGCCTCGATTCAAGAATTACAAAGTGCAGACCAGAGCAGAAGGCGATCCCCTGCGAAGGACCGTGTTGTACGCGAGAAGACGGCCTCTACCCAGCCGAAGATAGCTGCTCAAACTTCTACATTTGCATCGGTGGCCACTCGTACCACAGGACGTGCGGCAGCATCTTGCAGTTTGACGCGCTCAACTTGATCTGCGACATTCCCGAACGCGCCAGATGTGGTAAGAAAGTGGAGAAGGATGTGGTGGAAGAAGACAGCGCTGAGGAGGCGAATGGCGGAGAACTGGTCGCCAGCAGGCCGGTCCTTTACAAGATCTCCCACCGCGTGTGCCAGAGCAAGCCCAACGGATACAGCGTCCCCATCCCCGGCAGCTGCAACAAATTCTACATGTGCATCGGCGGCTTTGGATACCTCAAGTCGTGCGGGAGGATGCAATTCAATCCCGCAATGCACTACTGTGACCTGAGGACTCGCATGTACTGCCCCGACGACGACGAGGACGAGGTTATTTTGGAAGACGATGAGTATCTGGCAGCCGACGGCAAACCGGAAGTCAAGCCAATCCCATGGGACTCAGAAGAGGACAGTGAGGACGACATGGAACCCCAAAGCATTCCATCGAAAAGACCACAGGCTGGGAAGAAGCCCATTCGCGGAGAAAAGGAGACCGACGGCAAGAAACCCAAGCCGATCACAGATGACAGCTTGGAGAGCGTGGGCGAGAAAGAGAAGCCACAGTCTGGCAAGAAACCCTCAAAGAGACCTCAGCTACCCGAGGAGACAATCGACTCAGAAGAGGAGCAGTCACTCCGTCCAGGAGCAAGACCATCCTACTCGAAGCCCGCAACTAAAGTCAATGTTTGTGCTGATGAACCAGTTGGAGCTCTGATGCCATTTGCAGGCGAATGCGCCAAATACATCCGTTGCCGCTGGGATTGGTTCGAGAGGCGCACAGCCGAGGTGCTCACCTGTCCCGACGAGATGCACTTCAATCCCAAGACAAAATACTGCGACTGGCCGGAGAACGTCAACTGCAAGGCCAAGGCCAAGGGCAGTCAGTCCAACCGAACGGTCAAGAAGACGAAGAAGCCACAGAATGCCTTCTAATTTCATTTTCCTTTCTGTACAAACAGTTATTTTTGTACTAATCATTTTCTTTTGCAATAAATTTTAAAGGGAAGTAAATTCCTTCAGGGATTTTCATGTTCTTTTCTTCCAATGCCTTAGATTTCCCTCTTAACACATCAGTTCGCACGACATTCTTAAGGAATTCAATCAAATTTCCTCTTACCCAGGGCACAATGGACCCAACTGTTGGTCTCAGTGAGCCACGATCCAGCTGCAAGGGCACCCTATCAGATACCTACCTAATTTCCTCTCATTTCCGTTGATTTTAATTTACTCAACAAGTTTTAAGATCATTTTATAACAAAAGACAATTTTCTCCTCCAAAAACACATGAATGGCAACACCGTGTCTCTGTACAGATACAACCTCCTGTCAAATTCAACGAAAATCAATCAAATTCTTAACTTTTCCCGTTGTTTTCTCACAGAAAATTCACTAAATCCATGCAAAAACTCCGCACACACCCATCAACCACCATTTTCTTCCATATTCTCTCGCCAAATGACGAAAAACATTTCCTCACAAAATCCACTCACTCTCCATGCAAAGCAGGCATTGGCAGAGAAGCAACAATTCTTGTGTTTCCCGCGATTTCAATGAATTCACCTCTGACGTCATGAAAATTTTCATTTCATTTTTCTCCTCAGCCCCACACATTTGATGCCCAACATAAATGAACACACACACCGCAGGCATGAGCAGTGACTAGATATGTGTATGATGAAAGGGATTTTCTGTGTTGGATAAACTTGGATAGAGGTATAGGTATATGTATGGATAAATTTTTGTTTGGATGTATGAATGGATGTATGAATGAGTACAACTCGCACTTGCCCAGTTTATTTTTATTTGGTTTTACGAAAAACTGCAGTTTCCGATTTAAGACCATTTTGCCTAAGGTCAAAGATTTGTAAAATTTGGGAAAATCAGCTTCATACGTACAATTAATTCATTAAATTGTATACTAAATTAAATTGAACTAATGCCAACTGTTTTACACAGTCATTGAAGAGAATTATTTGCCACTATAAATTTTTTGTAGTTTTCTTGTGTGTAATTATATTGAAACTTGCAATTGTTTTGCCGTGCACCAATTAAAGGTAACATTTACAAATCCACGCAAAGTACACAATTTTTTATACGATTTCAAAAATTATTTATTTTTTGCAAACTAGAAATATAGACATTTCAGAATATATATAGGATGTTACGCCTTTGAAAAGAAACTTTAATGAATTTGAAGAAATTGCTTGGTTTCACTTCTAGTTCCAAAGAAAATTAAGAACAAATAATTCATTGACGAATTTTGATATGGAGGGTCTCTTCAAAATTTTCGTGTGTGCATATATCACGCTTAACACCACCCTACGTGATGTGACATGGCGTGGAGTTATGTGACTGAAGAAGAGGGTGACGTGAGGTGACGTGAGGTTAACGTGAGGTGACGTGAGGGTGACGTGAGGTGACGTGAGGTTGACGTGAGGTTGACGTGAGGTGACGTGAGGGTGAGGTGAGGTGACGTGAGGGTGACGTGAGGTGACATGAGGGTGACATGAGCAGACGTGAGGGTGATGTGAGCTGACGTGAGGGTGACGTGAGGTCACGTGAGGGTGATGTGAGCTGACGTGGGGGTTGACGTGAGGTTGACGTGAGGTGACGTGAGGTTGACGTGAGGCGGCGTGTGGTTGGCGTGAGGTGATGTGAGGATGACGTGAGGTTGACGTGAGGTGACGTGAGGTTGACGTGAGGCGGCGTGTGGTTGGCGTGAGGTGATGTGAGGATGACGTGAGGTAACGTGAGGGTGACGTGAGGATGACGTGAGGTGACGTGAGGGTGACGTGAGGTTGACGTGAGGCGACGTGAGAATGATGTGAGCTGACGTGAGGGTGTCGTGAGGTCACGTGAGGGTGATGTGAGCTGACGTGAGGATGACGTGAGGTGGCGTGAGGTTGACGTGAGGTGACGTGAGAGTGACATGAGCAGACGTGAGGGTGATGTGAGCTGACGTGAGGGTAACGTGAGGTGACGTGAGGGTGGTGTGAGCTGACGTGAGGGTGACGTGAGGCGACGTGAGGGTGACATGAGCAGACGTGAGGGTGATGTGAGCTGACGTGAGGGTGACGTGAGGTGATTGAGGTGATGTCACGTAACTTCGCATCACGTCATCTCATTTCATGTCGTATTACGTCAAGTCATTCTATGCCATCTCATGTCTTTCGAGGCCACTTCATATCACGTAGGGTGGAGTTAAGCGTGATATATGCACACACGAACATTTCGAAGAGACCCTCCATATCAAAATTCGTCATGAATTATTTGTTCTTAGTTTTCTTTGGAACTAGAAGTGAAACCAAGCAATTTCTTCATATTCATTAAAGTTTCTTTTCAAAGGCGTAACATCGTATATATATTCTGAAAAGTCTGCACTTCTAGTTTACAAAAAATAAATTATTTTTGAAATCGTATAAAAAATGAAGTACTTTGCGTAGATTTGTAAATGTAACCTCTAATTGGTGCGCGACAAAAAAATTGCTACTTTCAATATATGTATGTAATTACATACAAGAAAACTGCAAAAAATTTATAATGGCAAATAATTGTCTTCAATGACTGTTTTACACCTTGGCATTAGTTCAATTTGATTTAGTATAAAATTTAATGAATTAATGGTATATAATAATAATAATAATAATAATGGCGGCGCTACAGTCCGAGGTGGACCTGGGCTTAGCTTCTCAGCAACCACTCGTGTTGTGCGTGATATTGTTCTGTCACGAGTGGAGGGGACCTACAGTTTAATGCCGACTCCGAACGGCGAGATTGAGAAGCTTTTTTCTAGACAGTTATACTCTTTGAGCATTGTCAGTGACTCGAAAGAGGTGGAGCTGTGAAAAAATGTTTGATGTTTTTTTCGAGATTCTAACCGACGACCTCGAGCGCAGGAGTCGACGCACCTACCCACTACGCCACGGCTCCATCAATTGATTGTGTTAAACCAAAGACTTTCATTTCCTTCCATCCATCGTCGGCTTGAGAGTTTGGTTTTCACCCCAAAAATCGCCTCTTTTCTCCATTTTCATGCACAATTTTTCGACTGCCATCAAACGCTTTGTTCCAGACGAAAAAAAAACATACTCACTGACTCATGTCTCTCGATGCTACACATGATCTAACCATCAACACACATTTTTAAACGCTGAACAATTGCCGAACTCACTGGAAGAGCTATCGAACATTTGCTGCACTCGTCGTCGGCTGTTATCTGATTTGAACTTAATGACACTTGTCAAACATAAAGAGGAAACAAACAAAAAGAACTTGACATTGATAACAAGCTGCACAGCGTTCAATGTGCGTCAGGCTCTGTGTGTGTTTGTGGGGGAGAATATGCCGGCGGAATGGCACAAAAAAATGCTTGGAAATGGCAGCAGTTGAAGGACATATGTGCATTGAGTTGAAAGAGATCTGTTCTGTCAAACTGTCAGCTTGTCAACTTGACAGGTGACAGTTGACGTGACAGTGACATTTGGACTTGTAGCAATTTTGGTTACATTTTGATGACCCTTTTGAACAACAACTTTGGACAACTTGTGGACACTTTATCGTTTTAAAATATTTTTGAGCGTTGTCAGTTGAGAGGGGAAAAAAGTATTGGTCCAGAAATTTGTTCAAACAAAGAGAACACAATTTAATGAAGCGATTTGCCGTCGGGATGCGATTAGAATGTGTCCGTAAGACGCTTTTGCTTCATAGCTCCAAATTGTTCAGAGAATTCATGTAACGTCCTCTTTAGGAAGAAGTTCTTAAAGGCTTGTGACTTTGAATAAATTGGTGTCCACTTAACGAATGACAGTGGAGTGCAGTTATTTTAGTTGGTTTAGTTTAGTTTAGTCCCACTTTTGACATGGAGAACAACGAACTGCAATGAACTGGATGACCAGAATTCGGCACGGAAGACTTAAAAAAACGACAGATTCACAAAAAATTCCACCGCCAAGAAATGCAAAAAAAATTCCCGTCTCGGCACGTATTCTTCGCTGCCCAACCCCTTGTTTGTCCTTTAAACGGAAGCGTGTGCATGAACATACGTCAAACAAGCGAGTATCATTATACAACTCAACAAACAATATGCGCGTGAGTAAATTTGAGTCTGATCGGTGATCAAATTTGATCAGATCGGTCCAAAGTCAACAGACGGCATTTTGAATTCAATTTTTGACACATGCACGTCAAGGACGTATTTAAAACTTCAGAAAATGTATCAGAAAATCCTCGAAACGATTGACACGAGGAAACAGGAGCAGCAACTAGCAACCCCGCGACAACCAACAGCGACTGCGACTGACAAATGTTTTTGGGCGTTCATTGATGCGGAATAGCTGACAAGAGGTTGCAAAAACGATAAGAAAACATTTTGGGCAATCGTTAGACGGGGCGCAGATACGAAATTAAAAAATCACAACTAATGTAGAACCTCTGTAGATCAATCTTCGTGTGTGTATACCAACTTCACACTCGTCCTGATAAGATTACGAAAGCAATAAGCGGCGACAACGCATGCCCATGTGTGACCTTATCGGTCCTGGATTTTTGAACATCAACGGCTTCTTATAAATACCCCAGGCGGTATACTTCCCAGTCAATTTCATAGTGAAGTCGTTTCGCAATCGTGTTCGAATAGCGAAAGGGAAAGCTCCGCAACATGAAACGTTCGTATCCATTGAGTGCGTATACGGCCTTCGAGAGTACTAATCAAAACTTGTATCTTTTTGTATTTAGTCGTTGCGATATTGTGTGGATTTCTGGCAATCGCTGGCGTCACCGGCAGAAGGGCAGCACAACCGGCCACTGGGCCATCAGGAACGGTGTGCGAATCAGCTGGAGGATCATGTGTGGGAGTCGCCGATGGCACCAACATCCCGTACGAGGGCAACTGCAGCCTGTACATAGTGTGCTTCCTTGAGTGTGGCTGCGACATGCCATGCAGCGATGGACTCCATTTCAACAGCCAACTGCAAGTTTGTGACTGGCCACAGAATGCCGGCTGCGACTCATCTATCTCGACCGATTCAACGCCAAGCGGAACAGAGGGTGGCAATACTCCTGGAACTGGAAACTCTACAGAACCCGGAAGCACTCCAGGGCCGGGAGAAAATACTCCCGGAACTGGAAACTCTACAGAACCCGGAAGCACTCCAGGACCGGGAGAAAATACTCCCGGAACTGGAAACTCTACTGAACCCGGAAGCACTCCGGGCGGCGGAAGTGGTCCTGCTACCGGTCCATCTGGAACCGTTTGTGAATCGGCTGGTGGAACTTGCGATGGCGTTCAAGATGGCGAAAGAATCCCGTACTCAGGAGATTGCAGCAAATACATCGTGTGCTTCTTGGAATGCGGCTGTGACATGGACTGTCCCGCTGGTCTGGACTTTAATGCTGAACTACAAGTCTGCGATTGGCCCTGGAGGGCTGGCTGTGGGTCTTCAAATGTAACGACTTCAACTGAGTCGTCCAGTTCATCAGCATCGACTCCATCGAGCGGTTCAACTAACTCAACCGGTTCAACTGGTTCAACAGCATCGACCGGCTCAACTAATTCAACCGCTTCAACTCCTTCGACCGGTTCAACCCCATCGACCGGTTCAACTAACTCAACCGCTTCAACACCCTCTACCGGTTCAACTAATTCAACAGCAACGCCACCAATTACTCCATCGACCGCCACCCCTACCACACCTAGCGGTAATTCATCGTCAACTCCGTCGAATCCTGCAACCGGACCATCAGGAACGGTTTGCGAATCAGCTGGAGGATCATGTGTGGGAGTTGCGGATGGCACCAACATCCCGTACGAGGGCAATTGCAGCCTGTACATAGTGTGCTTCCTTGAGTGTGGCTGCGACATGCCATGCAGCGATGGACTCCATTTCAACAGCCAACTGCAAGTTTGTGACTGGCCACAGAATGCCGGCTGCGACTCATCTATCTCGACCGATTCAACGCCAAGCGGAACAGAGGGTGGCAATACTCCTGGAACTGGAAACTCTACAGAACCCGGAAGCACTCCAGGGCCGGGAGAAAATACTCCCGGAACTGGAAACTCTACAGAACCCGGAAGCACTCCAGGACCGGGAGAAAATACTCCCGGAACTGGAAACTCTACAGAACCCGGAAGCACTCCAGGACCGGGAGAAAATACTCCCGGAACTGGAAACTCTACTGAACCCGGAACTACTCCAGGCGGCGGAAGTGGTCCTGCTACCGGTCCATCTGGAACCGTTTGTGAATCTGCCGGTGGATCCTGCGTTGGCATTGAAGATGGCACAAGGATCCAGTACTCAGGAGACTGCAGCAAATACATCGTGTGCTTCTTGGAATGTGGCTGTGACATGGACTGTCCCGATGGTCTGGACTTTAATGCTGAACTACAAGTCTGCGATTGGCCCTGGAGGGCTGGCTGTGCGTCCAACTCCACTTCAAATTTCAACTGAACACCCCAAGGGCTCGACGTGTATTGTGATAAATTGTTGTAGCAGTTAAACGGAAATCGAAATTAAACGGAAATGAAACTCTATGCGTATTCTAATGACGAAATTCGAATGTAAATAAATCTATTTGTGTTGTCCTTTGATTATTCTCAATAAATATTTATTCAATATCCTTTACATACACACCACTTTTGTCTGTCACTTCGCATCTGACACATCCGATCGGCTGTCAATTTTAGTTTCTAATCAGGTGCTGTCAGTGTGTTTTCCGGCCGACTGAATGGCGCAGTTGGTTAAGTGCCTGCCCCATGTTAGAGGGGTCCCAGGTTCAAATCCCAGTGAAAGCAAAGTTAAATCGCTTTTATTCGGTTTTTTCAATCTTGTCACCATTTGCCGTTGGGATCAAATTAACGCCACTATCACTGGAGCCTGCCCGTCACCGGCAGTTGGGTGGACTATTTCGAGTGCCACCAGGGCCAGGCAGAGCTGAAGACGTGATGGCTCCCAGTTCGGCAATCACGGGCTCGCTTGCCTCGATTCACGAATCACAAAGTGCAGGCCAGAGCAGAAGGCGATCCCCTGCGAAGGACCGTGCTGTACGCGGGAGGACGGCCTCTACCCAGCCGAAGATACATAGCTGCTCAAACTTCTACATTTGCATCGATGGACATTCGTACCACAGGACGTGCGGCAGCATCTTGCAGTTTGACGCGCTCAACTTGATCTGCGACATTCCCGAACGCGCCAGGTGTGGTAAGAAAGTGGAGAAGGATGTGGTGGAAGAAGACAGCGCTGAGGAGGCGAATGGCGGAGAACTGGTCGCCAGCAGGCCGGTCCTTTACAAGATCTCCCACTGCGTGTGCCAGAGCAAGCCCAACGGATACAGCGTCCCCATCCCCGGCAGCTGCAACAAATTCTACATGTGCATCGACTGGAGCGGAGTGGGCGCCGTGAAGTAGTGGGTAGGTGCGTCGACCCCTACGCTCGAGGTTTAAGGTTCGAATCTCGAAAAAACGTCCAGCATTTTTTCACGGCTCCACCTCTTTCGAGTCACTGACAATCCTGAAGGAGTATAATTGTGTAGAAATAGCTTCTCAATTTCGCCGTACAGAGTCAGCATTATACTGTAGGTCCACTCCATTCGTGAGAGAACAACACGAGTGGTTGCTGAGAAGCTAGACCCCGGTCCACCTCGAACTGAAGCAGTCGATCAGTGGTCGTAGTCTGACTGTGGGTATCCCAATTGACCAACATGGTCTAAGTGTGCTGCTGAATTCACTAGCGGCCCCCTAACCTAACCTAACCTTGGGTTTTCAGTGTCTTGAGCTTCTCGTCTTGCTTGTCAGAATATGTCTGCCGTAGGCAAATGGATCCTCTTGATCACAGAGTTTCGAATAATCTTCTCAAATGCGAGCAGAAGACAGCGCGTCATCTTGTCAAGTCTCATTAAAGATCGGGACCTTGATGACGAATATCGACCTTGCCTTCCCTCACCTCAACTCATTTCATCTCATCTCATCTCATCTCATCTTATCTCAATGACCCGCATGTTCCACTTAAGTGGTCGCGTGAGCAATTTACACACGAGAGATCTCCAGGCCACTCGATCCTCCGCCATCGACTCTTGCCCATCAGGAGCTATGTCCAAGCGCAACCAGACGAGTCCTTGGGCTTGGTCCAACCATCATCTCCTGGGTCTACCAAGCGGTCGCTAGCTGCCTTTCCTTTCATCTGAAAACCTCCATGAGTTTAGAGTTCGTCCCCTAAACCCCGGTGCATGCCAATTCGCTTCATCATCTCCTTGTGACCAAAGAGGGCTTTCGTTTCTTGAAATCACTTTCAAAATCATCAAAAATTTACGAATTCCTTCAGACCTACCCACATAACGGTCGAGAGAGAGAGATCTGAAGAAGAAAGAAAGGCAGCGCCAACGTCAACATCACCAACTCCGGGACGGTGTCGGATGTCAACGTGGTTTCTGGCGTCCAAAACTCCGTGGTCGGCAACACAGACCTCGAGCTTCGATTCAAGACTCACAAGGAATTTCCAAAGATCGGCGGTTCCACTCGCCTGCTTTCAGTGATTTGAAGCAGACCTCCCCATCTCATTGGAACAAGGACACGCTCAGTGCGAAGACCGTGGCAAACAAGACATTTCCATCCACACTCAAGAGCGTCTACAGTCACACAACTGAGCTGCTCAAACACGAGATCATCCTTCACGTCATTCTCTGCGGAAATCCCCATCCAACACCGATTTCCCCTGAATTCTGACACAACTCATGCATATCCTAGTCATTTTCATTCACCTAAATCCTTCAGAAGTCCTTGAGATTCGCGGAGTCAAAATCGGCATCTTCAGACCAAAAAAAGTCCACCGAGTTCATTTCACATTTCACAGCATTTTTTCGGCTGGCGACTGCCAATTTCTCGAAAATCGATTTTCTTGCAGTTCGCTCGTTGAAATTACGAATTGACGATGGCGCTGTGTGTGGAAGACTAATTGCAACCGATCTGCATCCGAGTTTTCTCATTTGATTGCGTTTTTCCGCTGGAAATGTCCTTTTTCGATTTTGATGACGTCAGCAATCGGTTGGCGCAAAAATGCGAAATTCACATTTTCACTCATTTGTTCAGCAGTGCTGGCAATGACCTCCTCAAATTTGCTTGACTTTTTGACAGATTCGATGGAAGGTGTTACCAGCAGGGGAAATTGGTGATGGAAAATGAATAATTTTTTTTAACAAACTTGAAATTAAATTTTAAGGTGAATTGAATTAATTTTGAGTGACAACGTCGGGGACCCCAACGTCAAACCCCAACGCAAGGGGGTGGTGGCGTGGTGGGTTCGATGCAAGAGCGTGGTGAAAATTAGACAAATGGGGCGTTTGTTGTAAGTCTGTTGAATGGTGTTACCAAAGCGGAAAGCGGCTCATTTTCGAATCAGATCATTGAACTGATCCGCTATGATCTCAAAAAATCAGTGTTCAAAAAAAGAAAGAGAAAGACAGACAAATAGAGATAGAGCAAGAGAAAGAAGAAAAGTGTATATAAAAAAAACAAAAAATCCAAAAAATTGTGCTGAATAAAATGAATCCTTTAATAATTCACAATTGGGACCAATAATATGCTGTTATATAATAATGGCGCTATTGAGAACATAACGTTTGCCTTTCGTGGTTAGAAAGTGCAACCGGCTCTTGAGGGCAAATCACACAGTTGAGTACGGCGGTTGAAGTGCATGCCAACAGGACAGAACACATCGGCACCGCATTCGTCGAAGCAGGCCACGAACTTGTTGCAGTCACCACGGTATGGGATCAGTGTGCCATCGGAGCGGCCAATACAGGTTCCGCCGGCGGACTCACAACGTTGTCCAGAGGGTCCAAATGATAGTCGCGTCGGTTGCTGGGCTGAGGCACGATTTTTTTTGGAATCTGCGGTGTCTGCGGGACATGTCGTTGTTTCACATGTCTCCGGCTCGATTGTTGTACAAGCTGTTGTAGGTGCACAAGTTGTTGGTACACATGTGGATGTTGTCGTTGGGCAAGTTGTTGGTGCACATGTAGATGTTGTTGTTGGGCAAGTTGTTGGTGCACATGTGGATGTTGTTGTTGTTGAACAAGGAGTTGTTGTCGAGCAGGTTGTTGGTGCACATGTGGATGTTGTTGTTGTTGAACAAGGAGTTGTTGTTGAACAAGTTGTTGTTGGGGTTGTACAAGTGGTTGTTGTTGTTGAACAAGGAGTTGTTGTTGAACAAGAAGTTGTTGTTGAACAAGGAGTTGTTGTTGAACAAGGAGTTGTTGTTGAACAAGGAGTTGTTGTTGAACAAGTTGTTGTTGGGGTTGTACAAGTGGTTGTTGTTGTTGAACAAGGAGTTGTTGTTGAACAAGGAGTTGTTGTTGAACAAGGAGTTGTTGTTGAACAAGGAGTTGTTGTTGAACAAGGAGTTGTTGTTGAACAAGGAGTTGTTGTTGAACAAGTTGTTGTTGGGGTTGTACAAGTGGTTGTTGTTGTTGAACAAGGAGTTGTTGTTGAACAAGTTGTTGTTGGGGTTATACAAGTGGTTGTTGTTGAACAAGGAGTTGTTGTTGAACAAGTTGTTGTTGGGGTTGTACAAGTGGTTGTTGTTGTTGTTGTTGTACAAGGAGTTGTTGGTGGTGTGCACGTGGTTGTTGTTGTTGTACAAGGAGTTGTTGGTGGTGTGCACGTGGTTGTTGTTGTTGTGCAAGGAGTTGTTGGTGGTGTGCACGTGGTTGTTGTTGTTGTACAAGGAGTTGTTGGTGGTGTGCACGTGGTTGTTGTTGTTGTGCAAGGAGTTGTTGGTGGTGTGCACGTGGTTGTTGTTGTTGTACAAGGAGTTGTTGGTGGTGTGCACGTGGTTGTTGTTGTCGTGCAAGGAGTTGTTGGTGGTGTGCACGTGGTTGTTGTTGTTGTACAAGGAGTTGTTGGTGGTGTGCACGTGGTTGTTGTTGTTGTACAAGGAGTTGTTGGTGGTGTGCACGTGGTTGTTGTTGTTGTACAAGGAGTTGTTGGTGGTGTGCACGTGGTTGTTGTTGTTGTACAAGGAGTTGTTGGTGGTGTGCACGTGGTTGTTGTTGTTGTACAAGGAGTTGTTGGTGGTGTGCACGTGGTTGTTGTTGTTGTACAAGGAGTTGTTGGTGGTGTGCACGTGGTTGTTGTTGTTGTACAAGGAGTTGTTGGTGGTGTGCACGTGGTTGTTGTTGTTGTACAAGGAGTTGTTGGTGGTGTGCACGTGGTTGTTGTCGTTGTACAAGGAGTTGTTGGTGGTGTGCAAGTTGTCGTTGTTGTTGTACAAGGAGTTGTTGGTGGTGTGCACGTAGTTGTTGTTGTTGTACAAGGAGTTGTTGGTGGTGTGCACGTGGTTGTTGTTGTTGTACAAGGAGTTGTTGGTGGTGTGCACGTGGTTGTTGTTGTTGTACAAGGAGTTGTTGGTGGTGTGCAAGTTGTCGTTGTTGGTGAACATGTTGATGTTACAGGCGCGCACGATGTGGTTGTATCACAATCTCCGCCTTCTGATTGTCTGTTCTCAATGCAGTCTGATTGAGCCACACAGTTTCCACTGACCGAATCGAAGAACCGTGTCGGATTAGCGCAGGACATCAGCTGACTCTGTCCATTTTGACATTCGTAGTACTGTGTGCAAGTTCCTGGCACCAAAATCCTGCGTCCATTGTCCTTGCCATTACAAACGAACTTTGCATAGAGATCATTGTTGATTCCACCTCTTGGCTGTGAACAAAACAATTAATCAAACAATTTCAGTGAATAACTCTCAGAGAGAGATCAAAGAGTCTGCGTACCTGGATAACAAACGCTTGCACGCTGACCAATCCGAAAAGGACTGTGAACAGTATTCCTGACATCCTCGACATGATTCTCCAAATGCTGTAGGAATACTGAGAGGAAGCTTCGAATTGCTATCACTGATGCAAATGTCAATTTGACACTGACAACTGAGGCACGGTGGGAGCTTTTTATAAAGCAAGTACATTACATTAATGATTTCTGCTCCCAACTATTCAGCGCAGCACTGGGTCGTGTTTTTCTGCACGTATCAGATGTATTTTGTGCGATATAGCTGATAGCTCTTAACGTTGATAACCCAAGCCATTTGGCACTAAACGGTATCTGTACAGTCTAGATGCCGCATTGAGATGCGGGTGCCCAAGGTAGCGGGTACATGTTCCCAGCGATCCATGTTTCCAGCGCCCAAAATGACACCGAAGATGGCAATGATTGTGGCTGACGTTGTGAATTAAGAAAATTGAAGACAGATTGCATATCTACATCAGTGGTGAACGAGAGTGAAAAAATGATTACTCCCCGAAAAATTGATCGAACCGATACACACTCAGTAAGTGCTCTCTGTCAAGATCATTGTCAACTGAAGCAGACATGACAAGGAACAAAAAAAATGAAATTAAAGAGAAATTTGACACTTGGTAGTGTAATCCATCATCTAGCACGAATTTGTGTGAAAATTTAAGGGATTTTCAGATGAAATTAAGCAAAAAATGCGATTTGCCTGAAGTTGTTCACACGATGCGACTCAGGGGGAGTTTCTGGATCGCACCCACGTACGATTCACATGAAATATGGGCAAATTTAGAACTGAATAAATCGCAGATCGAGAGGTAGTGCAACAGATTCCACAGTCGTTCGGAATGTGCGTTGAAAAATGTAGACACTTTTTGGCAAATTCCACAATCCACAAGAGAAACATTCAGTCTGCTTTTAGGCGCCAGAGGCCCGAGAGTCGGTAAAAGTTCAAAATATTGTTTGGACAGAGGATGTTCTCGAAATGAAAGGGGTCTTTTTTGTTCGACTTTATGTCCTTTTCCTCTGCCTCCGGAACAGCATGTTAGCTTGAACTGATTGGAAACGCCTCAAGAGCCTCAAATGCGTCGTGATTTAATTCAAACAGATTCCATCCTTCCTTTGAAGTCCTTATCATCGAAATCATCGAGAGGGAGTGAGCTCATACTGCTTTCGTTTCAGTTGTAACCAACTTCGAAGTGATGGATAGCGGTTACGTTAGGTTAGGGGGCCGCTAGTGAATTCACGAGCACCCCTAAACCATGTTGGTCAATTGCGATACCCACCGTCAGACTCCACTCCAGTGATAGTGGCGTTAATTTGATCCCAACGGCAAATGCACCAGATGCACGCGACTGCACCAGATTTGAAAAACCGAATAAAAGCGCATTAACTTTGCCTTCAGTGCGATTCGAACCTGGTACACCTCTAACTTGGGGCAAACACTTTACCAACTGCGCCATCCAGTAGTCTTATGCATAGCGGTAGTCGCTTAATCGTTCAAATGTCACCTACCTGTCAGGCTGAAGTTGTGCAGACTTTTAGGAGATCTGCTCTTGGTCACAAAGTTTCGCTTGATCTTCTCAAATAAGAGACTAAGACAGCGCGTCATCTTGTCAAGTCGCATTAAAGATCGGGACCTTGATCGCAAATATCAACCTTGCATCTCATCTCATCTCATCTCATCTTATCTCATCTCCTACCATCTCCTACCTCTCTCTACCCACTAAAGGGGTCGCGTGAGCAATGGACACATGAGAGATCTCCAGGGCAATCGATCCTCCGTCATCGACTCTAACCCATCAGGAGCTATGCTCAACCGCAACCAGACGAGTGTTTGGACTTGGTCCAACCATCTTGTCCTGGGTCTGCCAAGCGGTCGCTAGCTGCCTTTCCCTTTCATCTGAAAACCTCCATGACTTTTATTTCGTCCCCTAAACCCCGGTGCATGCCAATTCGCTTCATCAGCTCCTTGTGACCAAAGAGGGCTTTCGTTTCTTGAAATCACTCTCGAAATCATCAAAAATTTACGAATTCCTTCAGACCTACCCACATAACGGTCGAGAGAGAGAGATCTGAAGAAGAAAGAAAGGCATTTGCGACAAGCTACGCAGAGAGTTCCATCGTTACCCTTTCTCCGTCAGTATCATTGACAAGCGACTTACCCTATCGCCATCAGCCTCCTTGACAAGCTATTCAGAGGGTCACCATTTCGTCATCATTCCCATTGTCAAATTGGCGTCAAAAAAACGAATAACTCCGCATTCGACGTGGTCGACATCGATATCAGCAACTAGGGCGTCTCTGTCAAACGCAGAGTCTCGAAGAACCAGTCAGTGAACAACACAGAGCTGGGTCAGTCCAACGAGGGAATAACCATTGGCAGCGCCAACGTCAACATCACCAACTCCGGGACGGTATCGGATGTCAACGTGGTTTCTGGCGTCCAAAACTCCGTGGTCGGCAACACAGACCTCGAGCTTCGATTCAAGACTCACAAGGAATTTCCAAAGATCGGCGGTTCCACTCGCCTGCTTTCAGTGATTTGAAGCAGACCTCCCCATCTCATTGGAACAAGGACACGCTCAGTGCGAAGACCGTGGCAAACAAGACATTTCCATCCACACTCAAGAGCGTCTACAGTCACACAACTGAGCTGCTCAAACACGAGATCATCCTTCACGTCATTCTCTGCGGAAATCCCCATCCAACACCGATTTCCCCTGAATTCTGACACAACTCATGCATATCCTAGTCATTTTCATTCACCTAAATCCTTCAGAAGTCCTTGAGATTCGCGGAGTCAAAATCGGCATCTTCAGACCAAAAAAAGTCCACCGAGTTCATTTCACATTTCACAGCATTTTTTCGGCTGGCGACTGCCAATTTCTCGAAAATAGATTTTCTTGCAGTTCGCTCGTTGAAATTACGAATTGACGATGGCGCTGTGTGTGGAAGACTAATTGCAACCGATCTGCATCCGAGTTTTCTCATTTGATTGCGTTTTTCCGCTGGAAATGTCCTTTTTCGATTTTGATGACGTCAGCAATCGGTTGGCGCAAAAATGCGAAATTCACATTTTCACTCATTTGTTCAGCAGTGCTGGCAATGACCTCCTCAAATTTGCTTGACTTTTTGACAGATTCGATGGAAGGTGTTACCAGCAGGGGAAATTGGTGATGGAAAATGAATAATTTTTTTAACAAACTTGAAATTAAATTTTAAGGTGAATTGAATTAATTTTGAGTGACAACGTCGGGGATTTTGAGGTTTGAGTGTATGGGCGTGGTGGGTTTGATGTAAGTGCGTGGTGCAGGACTTTGGCCAACGATTTGGAGGAATCTTCGACGATCTGCGACGGGTTTTGGAAGACTGAAGAGTGGACATATAGGGAGGCACAAGGAAAATGGAAAGCATCGACTGGAGGATGGACCATTTGTTGATTTTTTACTGCCAGCAAATGCAAGGGTCTCTTCGACTCTGAGCCTGTGGGACAATGCAACAGAGGACGTCCACGTACAAGGTGGCGCACACAAGTCGAGGGGGACCTCGGCCGACTTGGTGTGCGAAACTGGAGACAGCTGGCGAAAGATTGTGCTGGCTGGAGAGGCATGTTGAGTGAGGCCTAGGTCCACCTCGGACTGTAGCGCCCTAAGAAGAAGAAGAAATGCAAGGGTCTCATTTAATTTCTGTTCCGAGTGAATCTGTGACCGATGACTGATAAATTTCCCCTCAGTTGTCCAGAGGTTCTTATGTCAGACTCCTGACAAGAGAATCCCCACCGAGCTTGGGTATCTTAGGGCCAGTAGATTAGATCAAGAACTTTCTCGCTCAACTGAGACTACCCGAAACTCCTTCTGCTGTAGGATATTCACCACAACCCTTGAGCATTGAGTAAAAAAGAAAAAAAAAACGGCCCAATTTGCTTCGAGAGGAATACTTTAATATTTTATTAGATGCACAAGTAAATAATTTGTTTATTGTCGAATATTTCTATACACATCCAGCATTTTCTGGCCAATCGCAGACTTTCGCTTGTGCATTGAAATGCAGCCCGTGTGGGCACGTTCCAACATAGGCGACGCCATCTTTGCATGTCAGGAACTCCGCACAGTCGCCAACCCTGGCCAACAGAGTCTCTGCTTGAACGCCCTTGCACAAGTCTGAGCTCTTCTCATCGACAACGGCCACAACGACCTCCTTGTTCTCCCACTCGATGGGGTTTGGGACTGAAATTCCACTCGCAACAACGTCGTTGTTCGTGCCGAGATTTGTGTTGCCAACTACGGAGTTTTGGACGCCAGAAACCACGTTCACATCCGTCAAATAGCCGGAGTTGGTGATGTTGACGTTGGCGCTGCCAATGGTTATTCCCTTGTTGCCCTGACCCAGCTCTGTGTTGTTCACTGACTGGTTCTTCGACTCCTTAACACCCTCTGCATTGACAGAGACGCCTGAACTGCTGACATCGATGTCGATCACGTCGATCTGTGAGACCTGCTTCTTGTTCACTGGAAGTCCGCTCTGCTTGATGGGGATGACCTTGTTGTTGACGAGCAGGTTGCCTCCGCTGACGTTGTAGGAGTTTCCTCGTCCCAAGTCAGTGTTGCCGACCTCGACGTCCTGGCTGGCGACTATGAAGTTGGCGTTGGACACCGTGCCGGTGTTGTTTATGTTCACGTTTGCGCTGCCAATGGAAATGCCCGAGTTATTCTGGCCCAGGTCTGTGTCGCCAATGGAAGAGTTCCTGTTCAGGGCTTCGCTAAAGTGAGCTGTGTTCTCAAGGCTGGCCTCCTTGGACCTGTTTTGCCCCGGGGAGCTGCTGATCGACACTTGGTAGTCGTTGTAGCTGCCAAGGTCTGTGTTGCCAGAGGCGACGTTGTCGCTCGCACTGATCAGGTTCACATTGTTGAGTGTGCCAGTGTTGGAGATCTGTACATTTGCCTCGCCAATGACGACGCCTTCGTTTCCGCTGCCCAAGTTCGTGTCCCCGATATCAGCCGCCAACGTCTCAAGGGGCTTGACAGCGACATCAAGGGCTACAGCCACCTCGCCTTCGACGCACCGAGACTCCTCGGCCGGGACACATGCTCTAGACGCTGAGTCAAAGTGACGAGCGCCACAAGAAAACTCAAACGCCTTCTCTTTCAAGCACGCTACGTACTTTGTGCAGCTGCCGGAAATTGCGAACATGGCTCCATTGGCCTGACCGGAACATACTGTCTCCATGGAAATGGGGGCAGTCTCCTGCTTCTTCTCTGCTTGATCCTGATCTTGCGGTTTTTCTTCAGCTGGGATTGGTTTAACTTGGACATGGCTCTCTGGCTCTGCAACGCAGTTGGCCAGGGCGGGGATTGTGCACGAGAGTACGTCGGGGTTGAAGTGCAGTCCTGTTGGGCAGCTCTTCTGAACTATTCTGTTGCCTAGACAGACGTAGTACTCGTTGCAGTTCACTTTAGAGGGGATAAACGATCCGATGGCTTTGCCTGCGCAAGGATCACTGAAAGCGACTGCCTGCTGTGGCTTGGAGGCTTGTGGTTGTGGTTTTGTGTCGGGCTTCAGCTCAACCGATTGTGGCTTTGACTTGACTTCATCCGGTTGTGGCTTTGACTCAACGTGCTCTGGCTTAGGATCTGCTGGTTGAGGTTTCAGCTCCACTTGCTCTGGCTGAGACTGCACCTGCTGGAGTTTTGCTGCTTCTGGTTGTAGCTTTGCAGCGGGCTTCACTTCGGCTTGCTGGAGCTCGGCTTTGTCGGTTTGTGGCTTTGCCTCTGGCTTCAGTTCAGCCTGAAGCAGCTGAGACTGCTGGAGCTTCACTTCCTCGGGTTCTGGCTTCAGTGCAGCCTTGACTTCCTCGGGTTGTGGCTTCGCCTCTGGCTTCAGTTCAGCATGAAGCAGCTGAGACTGCTGGAGCTTCACTTCCTCCGGTTGTGGCTTCAGTGCAGCCTTGACTTCCTCGGGTTGTGGCTTCGCCTCTGGCTTCAGTTCAGCATGAAGCAGCTGAGACTGCTGGAGCTTCACTTCCTCGGGTTCTGGCTTCAGTGCAGCCTTGACTTCCTCCGGTTGTGGCTTCGCCTCTGGCTTCAGTTCAGCATGAAGCAGCTGAGACTGTTGAAGCTTGACTTCCTCCAGTTGTGGCTTCAGAACAGCCTTGACTTCCTCGGATTGTGGCTTCGCCTCTGGCTTCAGTTCAGCATGAAGCAGCTGAGACTGCTGGAGCTTCACTTCCTCGGTTTCTGGCTTCAGTGCAGCCTTGACTTCCTCCGGTTGTGGCTTCGCCTCTGGCTTCAGTTCAGCATGAAGCAGCTGAGACTGCTGGAGCTTCACTTCCTCGGGTTCTGGCTTCAGAACAGCTTTGACTTCCTCGGGTTGTGGCTTCGCCTCTGGCTTCAGTTCAGCATGAAGCAGCTGAGACTGCTGGAGCTTCACTTCCTCCGGTTGTGGCTTCAGTGCAGCCTTGACTTCCTCGGGTTGTGGCTTCGCCTCTGGCTTCAGTTCAGCATGAAGCAGCTGAGACTGTTGGAGCTTCACTTCCTCGGTTTCTGGCTTCAGTGCAGCCTTGACTTCCTCCGGTTGTGGCTTCGCCTCTGGCTTCAGTTCAGCATGAAGCAGCTGAGACTGCTGGAGCTTCACTTCCTCGGGTTCTGGCTTCAGAACAGCTTTGACTTCCTCTGGTTGCGGCTTCGCCTCTGGCCTCACTTCAGCCTGAAGCAATTGAGACTGTTGAAGCTTGACTTCCTCCGGTTGTGGCTTCAGAACAGCCTTGACTTCCTCGGATTGTGGCTTCGCCTCTGGCTTCAGTTCAGCATGAAGCAGCTGAGACTGCTGGAGCTTCACTTCCTCGGGTTCTGGCTTCAGAACAGCTTTGACTTCCTCGGGTTGTGGCTTCGCCTCTGGCTTCAGTTCAGCCTGAAGCAGCTGAGACTGTTGAAGCTTGACTTCCTGCGGTTGTGGCTTCAGAACAGCCTTGACTGCTTCAACCTCAGCCACTAAGAGCTTCGATTCGGCCTGCTCCTGCTTCGGCTCCGAACTGACGGACTGCTTGCCCGACACGCACAAGGACCGAGAGATCTCAACGCATTGCTTGTCAACGGGATCAAAGTGATGGCTGCTTCCACAGCTGCTGTGGTATGTTTCCCCCTTCAGGCACATAATGAACTCCGAGCACTCACCAATAATGGGCAGGAACGTTCCGTCATCCTGGTTATCACAAGGCGATAACTCGAGGATTCCGAGAGATGCAGAGTGTGCGGAATAGACTCCGCAAAGGACGAGGACACCAATAACGACTGAAAAGAGACGAACAAACATGAGTGCACCCGAAGGAGCTGCACAAACAGCACTCACCTTTCATATTGGGGACCCTTTTTTGCGCTGTGGCAATGTGGGAAACTTCGCCTGACATTTCCTTTTATAGAACGCAATCTGTTCGCCATATGCTATCGGGAAAGATGAGATAAAATCAGTAGACCGCTGGTACATGGAAAATGCTTTAACTGATACCGATTGCAAATCAGTTTTTTAACCAAACAAATTAATTAGGGATTCAGAGGAATCGATGCGCTATCGGCTGTGTGCTGGGCGCCACAATAAAGTGCTTCTCCTGGGATAGGAGGCGAAAGCCGCATGGATTTGGATTAGATGGGCAGAGCAACACTGGAGACAGGAGCACTGATCGCCGCCCTTGAGTGGAAGTGAAATGCACCGCAAGTGCTGAGTTTCGTCGACACACGCGACAAAGCGTTTGTTGCCGTCGCGATAATTGAAATGTGATATCTCGCAGCACTTCGATCAGAACTGGGAATTCGATTCGTTCATCAGATACGACCTTCAAGGAGTCGATAAAAATCTCGTTGAGACTGCTCACGCGTTGCGTCGCTCAGTCGCTCTTGAATTGTAGTTTTGTGTCGCATGCGTTTGAAGTTGGGGCATCTCTGCGATGAGACATTGATGTTCAGGGACGCCTTGAGGTGACAGGTTTGATGGGACAGTGTCTGAGTTTGAAATTCCCCTTGACATCATGTCCTGCCCTCCCATTTGTAGTGATCGACAAAATGTAGCACAACGACCGAGGGGTCGACTGGCTATCACCGGATATTCGATAAACACTCGTCGTAGCGATTGAAAGCAACCGAGTAGATTTGAGGGCGTATCTGAACTTTATGATCTCACCACTTAATCGAAGTAATTCGCAGCAGTTTCAGCTGTTTTCGGGTTTTTTTTTGTTGCTTAAGCTTCACGCGTTAACATTGCCGCTTCGAGCGGTGATATCTATGCTCCAAAGCTTCCGACTCCGTATCTCGACGCAATAACTTTTGTTTATTGCATAGAATTAAGATAAAATGGTAAAATTTTGCTCTGGAACGCGAACCTATATAAGCACCCGTTGGAGGTGGATTTACAGTTTTTTTTGTTCAACAAGCCACCCGTGGATATGAGAAGTTAGGATGTGTGTACGTGTGTCTTTGAGTTACTAATGGTCTTTGTTAGATTTGCTTTTAGTTGCTGGGACACTGTTAGCCGCCTCAACGCTGTGTGCAGGCGCCTTCACGTGCGTGGGGCAAGCAATAGGCACGCATATTCCCCACGAAACCGACTGCGGGTCGTTTTATTTTTGTGACGGCAGTGGAAACGCTCAGCTGCGGAAGTGCATCGCTGGTTACTACTTCGATCCGATTTGGAGGTATTGCCGACCGAGTTCGGAGGTTTCTTGTGGTGGAAGTTCACCCACTCCAGCGCCCACTCCAGCGCCCACTCCAGCTCCGACGCCAGCTCCCACACCAGCGCCCACTCCAGCGCCTACTCCAGCTCCGACGCCAGCTCCCACACCAGCACCAACTCCAGCGCCCACACCAGCTCCTACACCAGCACCAACTCCAGCGCCCACCCCAGCTCCCACACCGGGGCCAAGTCCAGCTCCCACGCCAGCACCAACTCCAGCTCCCACACCAGCACCAACTCCAGCCCCCACGCCAGCTCCCACACCGGGGCCAAGTCTAACTCCCACGCCAGCACCAACTCCAACTCCCACGCCAGCTCCCACTCCAGCGCCCACACCAACTCCCACACCAGCTCCCACACCAGCACCAACTCCAGCGCCGACACCAGCTCCCACACCATCTCCCACTCCATCTCCCACACCATCGCCAACGCCATCTGGTGGACTCACAGGACTCGAATGCAGCACTCCCTCAGCGGTACATGGAGACTTGCTGCCATATCCTGGCGACTGCACGCGGTTCATTCAATGCGTCCACTCCAAGGCGGTGGCAATTAATTGCCCCTCAGGTCTGCACTTCAATCGCGTTCTGAAAGTCTGCGACTGGCCTGAAGACGCTGGTTGTCAGGGTTAAGATCCTCTCTCATAAGTTCAAGCAAATAAACAGGTTTCGCACGAGATCCCGATGAGTTTTGGGGATCATCTGTTGTGTCGTTTATTTTGGTTTCATTTTCCAGTGTTTCTCTTCAGAAGGACAGTTGTTTGGTGTCAGAGAATGGGTCGCCCCTCTCGCAGACATGAGATGACCGTCAGCATCGCTCTGCCCACTTGCACTGAGTTGCCCTTAAGTTGACTTCGATTTCCTGGCTCAAACAGTGACGAAGTTTCTGTCGCCGATCGCTTTTCTCCTCAGCTCCGATTTGACACACGTGAGAAGTGTGTCGCAATTGATCTGTCGACCAATTGGTTCCGTTGCAATCTGATTTGCGCCGTCTACTGTGTGATTGTAACATGCACCGAAGGAACATCTGGTGAAACGGTCAGTTTGCTTCGATCACCCAAACACTTGATTCACGGAGCTCCAGCCACAGAATGAAGGGTACGTCAAACTGAAAGCAAATGTTGGCTCCTCCTAAACAGTGTCCTTTTTTCATAGGCGCATGTAGGATCCTCTTGATCTTTATGCTGTCATCGAGTATATATCACACTTCTTGCCGAAGTCTCACTGTGGCACCAATTGCAGAACCCAGTCCTCCCTCGACAGAGCCCAGTGCAGCTCCCTCGACAGAGCCCAGTGCAGCTCCCTCTACAGAGCCCAGTGTAGCTCCCTCTACAGAGCCCAGTCCAGCTCCCTCGACAGAGCCCAGTGCAGCTCCCTCAACAGAGCCCAGTGCAGCTCCCTCTACAGAGCGCAGTCCAGCTCCGTCAACAGAGCCCAGTGCAGCTCCGTCAACAGAGACCAGTCCAGCTCCCTCTACAGAGCCCAGTGCAGCTCCCTCTACAGAGCCCAGTCCAGCTCCGTCAACAGAGCCCAGTGCAGCTCCCTCGACAGAGCCCAGTCCAGCTCCGTCAACAGAGCGCAGTCCAGCTCCGTCAATAGAGACCAGTCCAGCTCCCTCTACAGAGCCCAGTCCAGGCCCTGCGACAGAGCCCAGTCCAGGCCCTTCGACAGAGCCCAGTCCAGCTCCCTCGAGAGAGCCCAGTGTAGGTCCAGAAACAGAGTTCTGTGCCGCCCCCACATCGTCTCCAGCAACGACTCCATCCATTGGATTCACCGGGAGGGAGTGCATATTTCCTGGAGGGATGAATGGTGACTTGCTGCCGTATCCAGGGGATTGTACACGCTTCATTCAATGTGCGCACTCCAGGGCGTTCGTGATGAACTGCAATCCAAGTCTGCATTTTAACAGAACTCTCCGAGTCTGTGACTGGCCCGAAAATGCAGGCTGCCAGACCTAAGAGTCGATCTCCGAAGTTTCACTAAATAAAGACGTTCTCCTTGAGGTTTTGATGAGTTTGAAAGGTCGTCCGTTGGTGCATATTTGTGTGCCAATGCCTCTGCGCAGTGGGTCACGGACGACTCCGGTCCAAGGCCAGACGCCGATTTATTTAACCCGTTTTACGATGACTCCATTTATCTTTCTCGTCGATGGTGGTTCCCGTGATCTCCGAAGGCATGCAGTTTTCTGAAACAATTTTCTCCATAATTTAGGACAACAACAAAAGAAAACAACAAAAATATTGGTCCAAAAATGAGTTACATATAATTTAAAGGATTCAACTATGTAGCTTAAGAGCATTTTGCTTGGTCTGGCCAATCGCAGACGCTACGGTTTACATTGAAATGCAGGCCCTCCGGGCAGATCATCTCGACTGGCTTGTGATTGTCGCAAATCAGGAACTTTCCGCAGTCCATTGGATGCTTCAGGAGGACACCGTTGGCACGGCTGAGGCAATTTACCTCAGCAGCAGCTGGTTTCTGCACAACAGCTGCGTCAACACACTTGGACAGCTTTAAATCGACGCACGACATGGTGATGGGGCTGAAGTGACGCTTGCCGCAGCTCTTCGGGTGGGCTGTGTTCCTAAAGCAGAAATAGTATTGAGAGCAACTGCCCGGCGCTGGAATGAGAACGGAGTCACCCTTTCCCTGGCAGATTGTCAAATTCTTCGAGTCGTGGGGCTGGCGATCGACTGCAGAGTCTTCGGGTCCGTAAAGGGCTACACCCTGTTGCACTCTGCAGAGGACATTGGAGGCGAGATCACACGCGGCAATTTGGGGGTTGAATTGCTTCTGGCCGCAGCTCTTGAGGAGTCCCGTGTTGCCCATGCAGATGTAGTACTGCGAGCAGGTGCCTGGGATGGGAATACGAGCTCCAAACTTCTGACCTTGACACATCCTCAACGACAGGCGATCCTTGAGAATTGGTCTGTCATCAGGCGTGGGTGAAACGTAAAATCTGATCGGTCTTGACTCGATGAGCTCTGCTGGTTCCTCGACAACCTCCCGGATTGGGGGCTCTTGTGCACGAGGCATAATGCCAAGCCCCGCCGGCCTTGATGCAACAACATCCTCCCGGATTGGGGGCTCTTGTGGACGAGGCAGAATGTCAAGCCCCGCCGGCCTTGATGCAACAACAACCTTCAGGATTGGGGGCTCTTGTGGACGAGGCAGAATGTCAAGCCCCGCCGGCCTTGATGCAACAACAACCTCCCGGATTGGGGGCTCTTGTGGACGAGGCAGAATGTCAAGCCCCGCCGGCCTTGATGCAACAACAACCTCCCGGATTGGGGGCTCTTGTGGACGAGGCATAATGTCAAGCCCCGCCGGCCTTGATGCAACAACAACCTCCCGGATTGGGGGCTCTTGTGGACGAGGCAGAATGTCAAGCCCCGCCGGCCTTGATGCAACAACAACCTCCCGGATTGGGGGCTCTTGTGGACGAGGCAGAATGTCAAGCCCCGCCGGCCTTGATGCAACAACAACCTTCCGGATTGGGGGCTCCTTTTCAGTGTCAGGCTCAAGGCTGCACGACGATGTCTTCGCGCTGAAGAACAGGTCCACACAGCTCTTGAGGAACGGCCGGTTGTTCATGCAGAGGTAGTACTTTTTCGGATCATATTCGACCGGCACTCTAGCTCCGTTTTGCTTTCCCGAACAGGGGGGAAGCAGTGGTCTCAGCAGCTTCGGCGGTGCACCAACGCACCCCTGGACGTCCCTATCGAAGATCAGCTGCCCACAGTCTGCGAGCTGCGCATTACCTTCTACGCACAGGAAGTATCTCGAACTGCTGTTGTTCGCCGGCAATTTGGTACCATTCTTTTTATCGAAGCAAATACCCTGAGTCGCTGGCAGAGGTTCCGGTCCAAAGCTGATGCAACCAGCTAGACTCGGGAGGTCGCATACACCCCGGCGGACATCGAAGTGATTATCGCCACATGAGCCCACCTGCGTCAGTCCTTCCACGCAAATCCAGTACTCGCTGCAGCTGCCGAGCTTTGGCAGGAAGACGCCGTGCTTTCCCAAGCATGGATTCTCTTGCGACTGGGCATCTGGAATCTGTTTGAATTAATGAGCAGTTAATGAGCTGAACGCCAATACCATACCTTGCTCTCGTCGGCTAACACCAAGCCAAGCAGTACGCAGAAGCTCGTAAAAATCTGAAGTCCTGCAGGAGTGGAAACAAAAGAAAACAGATGAGTTTAAGCATCAACCGGGCGACTCACACCACACAACCTTTTCTACCTCTTCCCATGACGGTGCTGCAGAAAAACTACCACTTCCCTGCGCAAAAGGCGCTCATATATAAGCGGCGACATTGCTAATCGGGACATCAAGTGATCCGTATCGCTCCAGAAACCGATCGACTCACTGCCTTCGGCTGATGGCAGATTACGTAACAGCGAATGGAACTCAGATTGATTAAAAACGCAATTCGCTTCGAAAGAAATGACAATGACTCCCGAGGAGATAAGATTTTCCCTTCCTGCAAGCCTCTCATTCGATCTGCGTTCCGGCTTCGGAGAATTTTATCGTCAGACAAGTCGAAAATCTCGCTGAGAGTCATTCACTTAATGATAGTGCTGCCTTTGTTCGCGAAGAAACTCATCGTTTTGGCTGATATCTGATGTGGATCCCATGTGGAACGTATTTGAATTTTCGCATCATCTGCCAGTTCCATGGCATATTTCTGGGAGAGTTCAGGGGGCAACTCCAAAAACTATTCCCCACACGATGATGTGATGGGTAGTGGCCTGTCAACTCACTTCCGCTCACAACAAGTGAATCATGATCGATGATCAAATGGCTGCTTAAGTGAGCAATTTCTCCGGCTCTTTATCTGCAAGTTAATTCGCTGCTATCTTATCGCGGGCGTTCGAAAAGTTCGGGGAAAACAGTTTAAACTCCTCCACTGCCACCGTGCTTTTGCGTCCAAGTCGCTTTTGAGCTGATAATTCATGGGGCTGTGGGGGTCTTAAGGAATACGATCCACGTTTGCATGCTTATCGAAGAGATATCATCGAAGCCAACGATAAATTTTTGACCACAGCAGTCTTAAAGGAAATTTCGAATCAATTATTGGCCAGTCCGCCTACAGAACTGAACGCGTAGAGTCATGAAGGGTGAGCTAGAGTGTGGCTAGAGTGAGTGGACGCCTTGCTAATTGTATCCACTTTCTGTTTTTTCAGCTCTTTTGAAATTGCTGCTAATTGTCGGAGTGACAGCGAGCTGTCTGGGGTCGAATGTCCTATCCAGGCTTGCTCGGGGAAGGTCGAAGAGAGACTTGACCGGAAATGAATGCGTGGGTCAGCCGCATGGAGCACATATTCCGTATCCCGGAGACTGCACAAAGTACCTTGTTTGCGAGTGGAACAGTGGGACTGTTATGAACTGTCCAAGTGGGCTGCATTTCAATCAAGCCACCCAGGGATGCGATTGGCCCACGTCTGCTGGTTGCACTCAAGGCAGTACCCCCACGGCTTCGCCGACTGCAGCCCCCACAACTGTCCCGTCTACGGTGCCTTCAACAGTTTCCTCAACAGTCCCGTCAACACTTCCCTCAACAGTCCCCTCAACAGTCCCGTCAACACTTCCCTCAACAGTCCCCTCAACAGTCCCCCCCAGCACAACTTCCAGTGAGTTATCGACACTAACTGTGGAACCTGATGATGATGTCTGCGTGGGCAAGGCCGATGGAACGCTTTCGCCGTACCCCTACGACTGCGCCTGGTATATCCGCTGCGAAAACGACCAGCCTCTGGTGTTGCTCTGTGAGGAGGGGAAGTTATTTAATGATCTTCTCCTGATTTGTGATCTTCCGGAAAATGTGGACTGTACGGCGAGCCCGTATCCGACGAAGTCCACGACGGTGGAGCTGCCAACAACCACGCCATCCACCACACCATCCACTACGCCGCAGCCAACCACAATCCCCACTACCATCTCGTCGACGGTGCCGACACCACCGATCATTTCAACACTTCCCTCGAGCACAACTCCCAGCGAGTCACCAACACCAACGCTGGAGCCCGAGGACAACGTCTGCGCCGGCGAGGCCGATGGAACCCTTTCGTCGTACCCCTACGACTGCGCCTGGTACATCCGCTGCGAGAACAACGAGCCTCTGGTCCTGCCCTGCGAGAACGGCTGGCTATTCAACGATCTTCTCCTGATCTGCGACTATCCGGAGAATGTGGACTGTACGGCGAGTCCGTATCCCACGAAGTCTACGACGACGGAGCCGCCATCCACCACACCGCCGCCAACCACAGTCTCCACTACCATCTCGTCGACGGTGCCGACACCACCGATCATTTCAACACTTCCCGCGAGCACAACTCCCAGTGAGTCACCAACACCAACGCTGGAGCCCGAGGACAACGTCTGCGCCGGCGAGGTCGATGGAACCCTATCGCCGTACCCCTACGACTGCGCCTGGTACATCCGCTGCGAGAACAACGAGCCACTGGTCCTGCCCTGCGAGAACGGATGGCTGTTCAATGATCTTCTCCTGATATGCGACTATCCGGAGAATGTGGACTGTACGGCGAGTCCGTATCCCACGAAGTCCACGACGACGGAACTGCCAACCACCACACCATTGACCACACCACCGCCAACCACAGTCCCCACAACCATCTCGTCTACGTTACCGACACCACCGATAATTTCAACACTTCCCTCAACAGTCCCCACAACCATCGCGTCCACACCACTGACGACTTCACCATCAACGGCAGGCACCACGCCATCAGAGTCAACTCCAACCCCAAGCCCAACAACAATTGTGACGGCCACTCCCACACTTCCCAGCGCCGACGATGATATTTGCCTGAACGAAGTCAACGGAGCCGTCCTGCCTTATCCGTGGGACTGCGCGTGGTACGTTCGATGTGAGAACCAAAGACCTGAGCTCCTACCGTGCGACGATGGTTACGTGTACAACTCCATCCTCCGCATTTGTGACTTCCCTGCGAACGTTGAATGCGTCACCACGCCCTACCCGACAACAACATCCCCATCGACGCCGAGCATGAACACAACTCTCGACTGGAGCTCGACGACCAACGACCTCAGCACCGAACCGGGCTCGACCAGACCACCGTATGTCGGAACCGGCGTCTGCGCCAATCAGGAGCTGGGAACCCGTCTCCCCTATCCGAAGAGATGCTCCCTGTACATTGTTTGTGAGGAGACTGCTCCCACAGCGTACAGCTGCGACGAGGGCATGGAGTTCAACGCTGCGCTGAAGATCTGCCAGGAGCCCGAGAAGGCCGGCTGCTCGATCATCACGACCACGTCTACGACCACAGAGGCGACCAGTACTCCGGCCACGGAGGTGCCGACGGGAATTTGCGCGGGTCTCTCAATCGGAGACCTGGTTGCATACCCAGGCATCTGCTCGGAATTCATTCTCTGCCAACTCCCAATCCCTGTGGCGCAGGTGTGCCCGGACGGCCTTGAGTTCAATGCTGATCAGCAGCTCTGTGAAGCGCCCGTAGACGCGGGCTGCTCCACAACCACACCCGCGACCACAACCACCCCCACAGCCACGGAAACCACTCCGGCGCCGGCTCCACAGCCCGGATTCACTGGAATCTGTCGGGGCTACGAGGAGGGCGACCTCATCCCCTACCCCGGGGACTGCAACAAGTACATCATCTGCGAGAACCCCATACCGATCGCTCAGAAATGCGGCGCAGGCCAGGATTTCAACGCAGACCTCAGCGTTTGCGACGATCCCGATGGAGGAGGCTGCTCGGGCGGGAGCAATTCCACCACCGAGGCAACACCCACCACAAGTCCGTCGCCCGGCGGCTCGGATATGGTGGGCATATGCAAAGGATACCAGCAAGGAGACCTGATTCCCTACCCGAACAACTGCAACAAGTACGTCCGATGCGAGCTGCCCGTCCCGATCGCGCAGACGTGCAAGGAGGGGCTGCACTTCAACGAGGCCTTGGGGATCTGCGACGCCGCCGAGAGTGCAGGCTGCCCCGGCTACACGACCACCGAGAGCCCATCGGGCTCCACCACCCCCGGCCCGACGACAACCCCCAAGCCACCGGCAATGACTGGCATATGCAGCGGCCAGGAGATCGGCGACAAGATCCCCTACCCCGCGAACTGCAGCAAGTACATCGTCTGCGACGTCCCCGTGCCGATCGCCATCGCCTGCCAGAATGGCCTCCACTTCAACGCCGAGCTACAGGTCTGCGATGACCCCTCCGCGGCGGGTTGCGAGCTCAACCCCCCAGTCAACGGGACCAGCAACGTGTGCTGCGGCCAGCCCATTGGAACACTGGTGCCCTATCCGGACGACTGCACCCAGTACATCGTGTGCGACTACCCCATCCCCAAGGCCCTTCCTTGCTGCGCCGGCCTGCACTTCAACGCCGCTACAAAGCAATGTGACTCCGTTGAAAGCGCCGGCTGTGCAACCAAATCCCCACTTACCTGCGCGACAGCGCCCAGCGGAACAGCGCTCCCAATCGAGGGCACCTGCAAGAGCTACTACCAGTGCGAGAATGGGGCCTCGATTCCCCTGCCGTGCCCGGGCAAGACCGTCTTCAGCGCGAACGCCGGTGCCTGCATCTCTGGCACAACGTGTCCAACATAGCTCCGCCTCGGGCGAGCGACAGACACTTTATCTTATCGCGTCCGGGACGGCTTCGAATTGTTGTCTGCATTTGATTATGAATAAATAGTTGCCGCCTTATCGTGGCGAAGCCAATTGATTGTGAATGCGTTATCATTTGTTCTCTCTTCCTTCCGGCGATGCCTAAGCTGTGCGATCGTGAATGTTGGGGAAATGTCAAGGGAACTTATCGAAGCGCTCGCTGGTCGCGATGGCAGTGGAGAGCTGTCAATGCCATCGATACATCGAATCAATTGAAAACACTTAACACCGACATGATAGGCAACAGTATCGACTTGCATCAGAAGAACCTAGAACACAGGCGTAGGCGAAGATATTATCGAGCACATGAGCACACATTCCACGAGGTGCTGGTGTCGGTGCTTGTCAGTGCTTGAGATGACAGATGACAGCTTGTTTGCGAGAACATTGGAGAGGCGTGGTTAGGGTTCGACCTTAAGGGGCAACGATAATGGTCGTATGGAAACTTAGGAGAACTTAAGCAACCGGGCAAACGTTATGGAAGGTGGCTCTAGTGACAGCTTTGGTCAGTTTCGTTAAGTTCATCCACTTTTGCCTATTTACACGGAAGCGAAACAAACCGCTCTCTAGGGATGCAAATGTCAGTTGACACCTGGTTTCTCCTTAAATTTATGGACTGTGACTGTAATGACGACTTCGCTCAGTTTCGTTAAGTTCGTCCACTTTTGTCTACTTACACGGAAGTGAAATGAACCGCTCTCTAGGGATGCAAATAGCAGTTGACAGCTGAATTCTCCTAAAGTCTCTATAAGCAATTATGGACACTTTGAGACTTGACGATGCTTCTGGTTACTTTCGTTGGGTTTTGACATAAGCTTACGTTTTCGTATGGTCATTATAGTTGGCTCTTTAGACTTGAAGAAGGTTTATCTTGTCTATTTCCAGAAGAGAAGGGTATAAGGCTGTAGAA
Source organism: Myathropa florea (assembly GCA_930367185.1). Taxonomy (NCBI): domain Eukaryota; kingdom Metazoa; phylum Arthropoda; class Insecta; order Diptera; family Syrphidae; genus Myathropa; species Myathropa florea. The sequence continues at coordinate 41,340,262 of OV884005.1, read as the reverse complement.
TGTCAACGAGGGTGTGTTTTGTCTGGTGAATGTCGATGGTTTGCCCACTCGCGAGCAAGGGTTCCTGAATAAAAGCGTCTCATCCTCGAATGATCATTCAAAAAACACTCTGTGTTCCAAGATCGTAAATGGATGGCATTAAGCGATAAAAATAAACTCATTTTTACATATCCTTCTATATTTCTTTCTTCATCCTTGTAATTGCCTCCAGTGACAGAGATTTCTGCTTTATTCTCAACACATTTTGTGGTGCAATAGTTCCAAAATCCCCTTAAATTCCTCAATTCATAAATTCCAAAATTCATGGGACAAAGCAGGAAATTCAGAACTTTGCTTTCAAAAAACCAACCAAAACACACCCGTTGCAAAATCTTACCTGATACCCCTTCTACATTCAATTAGCTATCCTTTCTGATACCCCACGACCTTCAATTTGTCCTAATTATGGAGAAAATCGTTTCTGAACACATTCTGTCTTCCAAGACCGCATTTTTATGCGCTAAAAGGGCATACCACAAATGTTGTTCTAACTTTTGAACGAGAGCATTTCTTTTGGAAAGTCGTGTCTTATTTCCCATCTACATTTAATTTCCTTTCAATTCTGATATCCTTCGTCCTTCAATTCGTCCTACTAGTTGAGAAAATCGTTTCGGAAAACATGTTTTTCAAGATCACATTTTTTATGGCCTAAAAAAGCGTATCACAAATGTCGTCCAACTTTGCAACCACGTAACTCTTGCTACAAAATCATACCTCAATCCGCTTCTACATTCAATTTCCTATCCATTCCAATATCCCGTGTCCTTCAGTTCGTCCTAGTTGACGAGAAAACTGTTTCAGAAAACACCATTTCTTCCAAAACAACTCCAATGTCAGCCAAAAACAAGTCTACCGCGCATTTTGCCTCCAAACAGTTAACCACGGCAATCCCGTTACAAAATCATACCTCATTCCTCTTCTACATTTAATTTCCTTTCCATCCTGGTATCCCGCGTCCTTCAATTCGTCCTAAATCCCGAGAAATTCGTTTCACAAAATTTTCTAATTATCGAATCGTCTTCGACAAAACTTCGTTAATTTTCAGCAAAAAAATACGACCCACTCGTGTTCTGAGTTTACTGCATTTTTTCCTGTGAACCGTGCCATTTTTTCAAAACTCGATTTTCTTTGTTTTCCGTCAGAGTTTTCACACTAAATGTGTGGGGCTGAGTGGGAGAATGATAATTGAATCGAATTCAATCGAAAAATTCACTGGAAAACTTGGAAAATCTGAGAAAATTGGATTATTTATTTTTCATGACGTCAGAGGTGAATTCATTGAAATCGCGGGAAACACAAGAATTGTTGCTTCTCTGGCAATGCCTGCTTTGCATGGAGATTGAGTGAATTGTGTGAGAAAATGTTTTTCATCATTTGCCGGGGGAATATTAAAGAAAATGGTGGTTGATGGGTGTGTGAGGTGTTTTTGCGTGGATTCAGTGAAATTTCTGTGGGAAAACAACGGGAAATGTTAAGAATTTGATTGATTTTTGTTAAAGGTGACATGCGGTAGATTGGGTGTAGAGCTATGGAGTTGCCATGCATGTGTGTTTGGAGGAGGAAATTGTGATTGTTTTAAAATATGCTGAGCAATTAAAGATGTTTAAGGAATATGTTGTTGAAAGGGTATGAGACATCTTTTTCTATTGAAAACCTAAGGAATTCAAGTAGTTTTCAGTCAAGTAGTCAAAAATTCACAGAAGTCGACTTGTTCTTTGTAAAACTGTGGTCTGTGGCTGTGGTAAGCGACAGAGCTAAAGCTTTGAAGGTGCAAATGTGAAGTAAAGGAAAGCAAGTGGCGCTGCAATTCCCTTCAATTGTTGTTCAGCTGTAGGATATTCAGAATTTTCTAACTTATTCATTGCTTATGCTTTTGTGGCACGATTTACAAGAAGATGATTTTGTAGCTTTGTAGCTGGCATTGCAGCAAAGGATGTGTTAAAAGGGAAGCAAATGAAACAGGCAGCTGGAGATGTCTTTAGAATAAAAGAAACGTCTGTCTCCTCCCCCTTTATACGATTCACAGAAAGGTGGGTAGTATTTCACTTTGTAGCTAGCAGTTAAATTTGCAGCTAAGGATGTGTCAAAGGGGAGGAAAATGAAATAGGCAGCTTTAGAGTAAAAGAACATGCTTTACAACGAGATTCACGTCTTGAATCGACTAAGGTCTTCTTCTTCTTCTTAGGGCACCCAACATACCTCTCCAGCCAGCACGATCTCTCGCCAATTGTCTCTAGTATCGCACGCTAAGCCGACCGAACTCGCCCTCGACTTGTGTGCGCCACCTTGAATGTGGACGTCCTCTGCGTCATTGTCCCACAGGCTCAAAACCAAAGGTGTCCACTTGGTGGAGTGTCATCTTGTGGATCACTTCCTTGTGTGCGCCGCCTTGTTCGTGGACGTCCTCTGTTGCATTGTTCAATAGGCTCAGAGTAGAAGACTCTTCAGGCCGATGCTAAGTTGTACATACGCTCTACATGGTCTAGCCATCTGAGGCGTTGGATCCACAAACGCCTGGCTAGACTCATGTCGCTGTGAAGCCCACATAGTCGTGGTTTCCTCCAAATCAACGCAAACAGGACCAAAGATCGCGCGCAGAATTTTTCTCTCGAAATTCTCAAGAGACTCTTCATCCGCTTGGGATACTGTCAATGCCTCGACTAAGTTGCTGCCACAGAATCTGTCCAAATTCGAAAACGACTCTGATTCAGTTTCAGTGCTTCACTTTGAAAATTTGTTAACGTTGCGGATAAAAATCCGACGTCCTTTCAAGGGTTGACAGTCAAGAAGCGACTGCTGGGCATTCATACGACGCCAGTAACTTACAATCCACAAGACTGATCAACTGACTGTGATCATGTTTCGTTCATGTTTCAGTTGGATCTTCGAATTTAAGTCTTTTTTTAAAGAAAGACGTTCATCAGAAGGGTCACAGTGGGAATCATAGCCGGAGTCAGCAGAGACTTTGATAAACGGAGAGACGCAACAATTCAAACCGAAATTCCACTTCAATCCGAGGGCGGTCCTATTGAATCTTTCCGACTGAGACGTCACACGCTTGAGGGGCTTATAAAGACCATGAAATTTTGTGAGATCAAGGCAAGCGCGCAAAGGAATCTTCAACAGAATCCGCATCGTCAACACAAGACGTCTCATCGTCTATCGACATCAAGTGAAGTGTAACTGAAGTGTGATTGTCGCTTCCGTTTGATAATTTTCTCATTCCTCATCCCCCCCCCCGCCTCATTTTGACAAGAATCTATGCCGCCGGTAAAATTCAAAAACCACAACGATTACAAATCGAACATGCTCGACTTCCTTTTTCCTCTACCCAAACGCTGGTGCCCAAGACCAAAACTTATCGATATCAATTTTTTTGAACAGAAATAACAACAACGTTCTGCTCTCACAATCTGCGCCTAATGGAGAACTCATCTTCGGTGGGGTTGTTAATTAAATGCCTCCGAACAGTGGTCGGCTGCCATTGGTGAATTTTTAAATTGCAGACCTTTGTCACCGATAAGACGAACACGAGGGCTGATAGCTAACCTGTGTCAGTATAAAAAGCTATACTCATCCAATAAAGATCTTAGTTCTAAATAGTATTTCGACAAATTCACTGAAACCTCAAACGTCACCATGGGGCATTATATCGCAGGACTTCTTTTGGTTATATCGTCTCTACTTCACTTGGGGTCCACGCAGTTAAGTTTTTACGACAGGGTAAGTGATCTCAGCACGATCAGTTGTGGTGTACCTGATGATGGTCATCGTTCTTTTATTCATTTCAGTACTGCACTGATCCGGTGCGAACTTCGTATTTCGCGGGATATCCACCTGATTACTCAAAGTTTGTGTGGTGTCAAGATGGTACCGCCACAGTGATGTCTTGTAATCCTGGAACCTTATTCGACACCCGTTTTAGCGCATGCCTTGCAAGTGATATCGCTGAAGTTGACGCTCCCTCCGTGGATAATGTGCCCAACTTCGTCAATGAATATTGTGCATCTTATAGTAGTCTTACCGAGGCCCTTAATAGTCCACCATTAGCAGCTGTTCAATGTGATAGGTACTACGTGTGTTCGGGTGTAGGTAAAGGCGTTCAGCTCACCTGTCCCACTGGAACGCATTATTCACGCGCCTACACCGCCTGCATGAGTCCCCTACAAGCTGGCTGCAAAGCACTGAACACGATGTGCCTTGATCAATTCAATGGATATCAGTTTGCTTCCCTACAATGCGACAAGTACTACGTCTGCAATCAAAATCTGATGCCAGTTGAGACTAGTTGCCCCGCTGGACTCTACTACAACATGAACTGGGAAAACTGCACAACACCAGCGTTATCAAATTGCGTTCCACAGGCATCAGACATAACCACAACTACCACCAAAGCACCAGGATGCGGACCCGATTGTAATCCAACAAATAATGGAGCATTCTTCGAGCATCCAAAATGCAACTGGTTCTACATGTGCTTCAACTCTACAGCCCTCGAAATGCAGTGCGAATGTGGACAGTACTACAATCCAGCCCTCAAGTACTGCATTCAAGATACAGGCAATGTTTGCAATGCCTCGTAATAAAATGGCGGTTCCATGAACTGGAAGCATGTGAATTGAGTTTTATTTACAGATCTTTAGGCTGTTGTCTTAGATTGCTGAACAGACCCCAGGACTTGAACGATGGTTCGATACAAATCGGGCGCAGATCCTTCATTCACATCTGCGAACATTTTCACTTCTCCCAAATCACACGGTGGCAGGAGTGAATTCTGATGAAACGCCGAACACATCCCCTGTCAAATAAATCACCAGAACCGAAAGATTGAGTCTCCCCTGTGAGACAACAGAACTCTGCTTCTGTTTGATGTGTCAGATCATTTTCCTCTGTCATGTCTTGAGATTAGTCTTAGATTGCCGAACGGAGCCCAGGAGTGGATCGCTGGTTCGATACAGATCAGGCTTAGATCCTTCTTTCAAATCTGCGAGCACTCTTCTCTCACTTCTCCCAAATCACTCTGTGACAGGAGTAAACTCTGATGAAACACCGAACACATCCCCTGTCAAATCACTCGCTGACAGGGGTGAATTCTGATGAAACACCGAACACATACCCTGTCAAATAAATCACTAGAACTGACAGATTAAGTCTCCCTTGGGAAGCAACAAAACTCTGGGTTGCAATGTAAGCCAAGGATTTTATTCAATAAAAGAGTAGCATTTGTCTTGACAGTTGATTAAGCACAAGTGCGAGCGCATGTCAGCAAAATGGAGTTAAAGAAGAGCCCCGAGACACAGTTCTTAACATAGCCCCGTCCATTGGAACACTGAATGAAACGGTTGCAGTCCCCTGGATATGGGTAATAGCCCCTCCTATTGCTGGACAAGCTGCTGCAATAAGCGTCCAGATCGGAAACGTTGGGCACAGAGGGCGTTGGAGTCGGTGTGGATGGTGTGGGAGCCGGGGTGGATGGTGTGGGAGCCGGAGTGGATGGTGTGGGAACCGAGGTTGATGGTCTACGAGTCGGAGTTGATGTTGTTGGAGTGTGCGTTACAGGTCCACTGACACAGTTAGCCACACTTGGCCAGTCGCATCGGTTCAGGACGGTGCTCCAGTGAAGTCCTTGTGGGCAATTGATCGGATAAGCTACCCCAGCCTCGCATTTGTAGAACTTTCCACAATCTCCGGGATACGGCAGTTGAACTGGATTGTTCACATCTCCAACAAGAGGGCATCTGACGTTCGGGCTCGATGTTGGGGCTGCCGTTGGTGCTGGCGTTGGTGCTGGCGTTGGTGCCCTCGTTGGAGTTGGAGCTGCAGTTGGAGTAGATGATGTCGCAATGCCCCCACTCACACAGTGGGCCACATCTGGCCAGTCGCAGCGATTAAGGGTGGTGCTCCAGTGAAGTCCTTGTGGGCAACTAACTGGGTATCCCAATCCGCCGGCGCATTTATAAAACTTTCCACAATCTCCCGGGAAGGCCAGTTGAGTTGGGTTGCTTGGATCTTCCGCACTCGGACAGCCAGGCATCGGTACTCCATCATTCCTCTCTGCGGGAACTGTTCCCGCGATGCTGGTGTCACAGCCAGCCACCGAAGGATACTCGCATCGATTCATACGCACGGACCAGTGTAAATTCAACGGGCAGGTCATCGGGAAAGCAAATCCACCGGAGCACTTATAGAACTTTGTGCAATCGTTGGCGAAGGGCAGATGAGTTGGGTTGAAGGCATCCTCGTACGGTGGGCATCTGGAATCGAGAACAGGCAGTTCCGCCTGCACAAGGAGTGGTTAAAAGGGGGAGTGGCTGGAAGGCCAGGCAATCACTTACGGCTCTAGCAAACTGCGACACCAGCCACGCCGAGGTCCAAAGGAACGATATCAAGACTGAAACGAGTTAGAACACCTGAATCCTTGTGTCTGATTGCAGCAGCTCCGGGACACTTACCTCGCATGCTGAAGAACTGAAGGGTTTTGAATTTCTCTTGACCGTGAAACCCCGTTTCTTTTATAGCCCGCCGTTTTGTTAACAGAACTGTGCAAACACTGTTACGGCTTGTGGATTGTAAGTTTACAACGAAAAGCTTGCAGAGATGTTTGCACTTCTGTCGTCGTCATCTGCACTCAACAGAACATGAATTTGCGCGCCTAGCGTGTCTAAGATAAAGCGGAGCACAAAGTCATTCTTGCCGTTCTTGGGTGAATTCTTCAAATCACCCTCGAAGGCGGTGGCCTTTAACAACGCTCCGCGATGTTTCAATCAAGTCAAACCAAACAGCCAGCCACTCACAGTCAAGAAGGCACAATTTTGCAAACAAAACCGGCCCGAAGAGTGACACTGCCTCTCCATTTCCCAATTCAATTTATTTTTCCAATTAAAGCCAAGTGCCCACCCCGATCAAATAATTGCACTGCATGCGATCTTATCATCGTCGTCGTCCACTAAAGGTCGCGTTATCGCCAAGTCTAATATTTGTACATGTGTTTTGGTAGCAAAAGCAAACAAAAACCGGTCGCGCAATAAACTATAAATGATGTGGATCATAGTGGATCGTAAATCAGAAAAAATGACAACAGGTTAGTGCACGGATCAGCCCGCAGGTCGGAGTGAAGTCTAATTCGATTCTTTCCCCTCTCATTGCAGCGAGATCTCTTCTAGTCCTGACAGCCGTCGTTCTGCTTCAGTCGGCCCTCACCGAGGGGAGGACCAGTCAGAATGGTGCGTTCCACTACCTCTGCCCCACGTACGAAGATCCAAACAATCCAACGCACCTTCAGTACCAAGGCGACTGCAGGAAGTTCATCAAGTGCTCATACGGAAAGGCTTACGTACTCTCGTGTCCCCGAGGACAGCACTGGAGTGTGACCCTGGACCGATGTGAGGCGGTGACAGTGGCTAGGTGTGATGCAACAGCCACCTCGCCTGCTCCCAGCATTGGCGGAGGGGGTTGTCACTACACTTACAGTCCACTGGACGGCAGTTGTGATTCGGGTTCGATGTGCGTGAATGGAAATGACATACCCCTCGACTGTTCACCTGGTTTCTACTGGGATCGCACCGAGAATAAGTGCAAGTTCGGTGATTGTCCGTATGATGGATGATTTTTGGGCGCTGTGCCTCATGTAGAAGGACGTTGAATAAATTCAGTTGATTATCTGCTTGGTTTCATTTTTTGTCTGATTTATGCATTTTTGACGTGGATGATGACAGCAGTTAAGGCTCCTTCAGGCAACCCTTTTCTGTGGGCACCACTTGACAGAAGGAGCCTCCATTTGGCCACATGACAGAAGGAGCCTCCATTCGGCCACATGACAGAAGGAGCCTCCATTTGGCCAATAGACAGAAGGAGCCTCCATTTGGCCTCTTGACAGAAGGAGCCTCCAATTGGCCACTTGACATAAGGAGCCTCCATTTGGCCACTTGACAGAAGGAGCCTGCGTTTGGTCAGTTGACAGAAGGAGCCTCTATTTGGCCACTTGACAAAAGGAGCCTCCATTTGGCCACTTGACAGAAGGAGCCTCCATTTGACCACATGACAGAAGGAGCCTCCATTCGGCCACTTGACAGAAGGAGCCTCCATTTGGCCAATGGACAGAAGGAGCCTCCATTTGGCCTCTTGACAGAAGGAGCCTCCAATTGGCCACTTGACAGAAGGAGCCTCCATTTGGCCACTTGACAGAAGGAGTCTGCATTTGGTCAGTTGACAGAAGGAGCCCCCATTTGGCCACTTGACAAAAGGAGCCTCCTTTTGGCCACTTGACAGAAGGAGCCTCCAATTGGCCACTTGACAGAAGGAGCCTCCAATTGGCCACTTGACAGAAGGAGCCTCCATTTGGCCACTTGACAGAAGGAGTCTGCATTTGGTCAGTTGACAGAAGGAGCCTCCATTTGGCCACTTGACAAAAGGAGCCTCCTTTTGGCCACTTGACAGAAGGAGCCTCCAATTGGCCATTTGATAGAAGGAGCCTCCAATTGGCCACTTGACAGAAGGAGCCTCCATTTGGCCACTTGACAGAAGGAGTCTGCATTTGGTCAGTTGACAGAAGGAGCCTATATTTGGCCACTTGACAAAAGGAGCCTCCTTTTGGCCACTTGACAGAAGGAGCCTCCAATTGGCCACTTGACAGAAGGAGCCTCCAATTGGCCACTTGACAGAAGGAGCCTCCAATTGGCCACTTGTGGGACAAGCCTGTGACAAGCGAGCGAGATGTGCTGCGGTTATTCGGACGTGATGCCGCGACAACCATCCGCATGGACGTCAAAAATCTGTGACAAACATCATTCGATCCCCTTTTCCTTAGTTCAAAACATTCATGCTTCTGGTCAACGAATGTCTAGGCGGATACAGAAGTTTAGGGAAGGAGTTCTCTTGGGACGCACTCAGTTCGAGACCAATTTCCGAAATGAATCGAAGATCAAGCTTATGTTTTGAAATTCAGCATCAGGTGAAGAGAGAGTAAATACTCCCCACAGACAAAGAAGAAAACAATTCCATAGAAGACCCACAGAACAGACCGCAACTCATTGCAAAATGAATAGGTTCCACAAACAGGAAAACATGCATTTATTTCAACTCAATCATTTAAGCACACCATCGGGTTGTCGAATAGAGGGAGCTTCCCCTAACCACGCCAGAATCTCTATAGTTGCACGGAACAGACTGCCACTCAGAGAAGTGTGAATAGGTTCCACAAACAGGAAAACCTGCACTTATTTCAATTCAGTCATTTAAACATTTCAGCAGATTGTTGGAGAGGGGAAGTCCCCTAACTACGCTAGAATCTCTGAAGTCCCACAGAACAGATAGCAACTCATTGAAATATAAATAGGTTCCACAAACGGAAAAACATGCACTTATTTCAATTCATTCATTTGAACAGGTCATCGGTTTGTCGAATAGAATGAGAGTCTCCTAACTACGCTAGAATCTCTGAAGTCCCACAGAACAGATCGCCACTCATTGAAATGTGAACAGGTTCCACAAACAGGAAAACATGCATTTATTTCAATTTAATCATTCAAACATTTCATCGTTCTATCTACATTTTATCACTCACACGTCCAGTCGCAAATGAACATGTACTTATTCCAAAAGAGTGGATGCGGGCACTCCCTAACTAAGGCCTTCCCATTGTCACATTGAATATACCTCCGGCAGTCGTACGGATGCGGAAGGAACTGCGTTTCTGCCGAGCACGTAGTTGGTGCAGTTGTTGGGCGTGCAGTTGTTGGCCGCGCAGTTGATGATGTGGTGGCGGAAGTACTCGACGTGGAAGTGCCAGCGCTTGAAGTCGAACCGCTGGAACATCCTGCCAAACTTGCATCTATGCAATCCTTTTCAGCCTCACTCCATTCCCGACCAGCGCGACAGTTTATTTTGTACGCCTTCCCCTGGTGGCACTGCAAGTAGGCCTTGCATTCACCGGGGATTCCGAAGCGCACAATACTGCTGGCATCGGAGCATTCAGGCATGGGAACTGGAATATTCGGGTGGATTGTAGTTACAGTCGGTGTCGTGGATGCGGTCGATGGAGTCGGTGTTGTTGAGGGGAATGATGTAACGCCTGGTGATGCCGTTGAAGTCGTGCCGTCTAGGTGTACGATCATGAGAACGTATGATTTATCCAGTTGGCAGATGTAAAGCGTTCCAACGTTTTTAAAGAACGGAATAAGCTCCAGCATGCCGAGGTCAGTCAACACCGAGCAGTTGGGGTTAAGGATATTTCTCATGGAAATCGCTTGTGGCTCCTCTTCCCCGTGCAAATTGTCGCACCGATTACGTTCCACATTCCAGTACTGACCAGGGGCACAAGTCAGAATGTATGCATATCCATTTACACACTTGATAATCCTCTGATGATCGTCGCCGTTCGGTATGAAGTAGAAAGGACCCGCCAGACCCACCTCGAGGGGACAGATCGCATTGCGTTCCAGTTCGAATGATGATGACTCACCGCCGACGACTGACTGACTTCTCTGACAGTGGGCCACGGTGTTGTAGTCGCACTTGGAGAACGACTGATTCCATCGTGCCCCAAGCGGACATGACACGGGATGTGCCACACCACGCAGGCAATAGAAGAGCTTTCCACAATCGAATGGATGCGGAACGAATACACTGTCCACCGACGATGGGCACTCCGGTCTCCAGTTCGATCGCGCCACAGCACAGCCAACAAGCACAATCAATATCCAGCAGCAACCTGAGAACGGCAAATGGCACCACTTAGAGAAATGATTCATTTTCAATTCTAACGATCTTACTTTCGAATGTCAAAACGAACCTTTCATTTAGAGGCTGTCACGTTAAGTGCGTCCATAATATAAACGCGACACAAACGATGACAAGGTGAATTTATAGGAAATCTCATCAAAGCCCGCACGAAGAGGAATCAATATTTGCACTCACTTAGAGTAGTCTGATTAGATGAACCCCTATCTCTGGTTTCGTTCAGATAGTGTAATTGTTTCTTAATGGGCCGGGTGACAGAGGAAAAAAAACACGGTAATTGCATTGGAATCGCTATGAAGTTCCAATTAACGTTGAATGCGAAATGCGTCAAGTGGCTGCTTTAAGTGTCCGACGATTCAGACAAAGTGCCACCAGATGGTTGTGAATGATTCACACAAGTTACAGTGTAATTCATGTGAGGAAATCAAATACGTTCCACAAAGTATTGAAGCTCAGTCCAATCCTCGCCAAATGAAGGATTCTTGCTCAGCGTCAAGAGGCTGATTTAAGTGTCCGACGATTCCCTGCTCATGATTCACATAATTTGCAAGGAATTCCTGTCACAAAATCAAATACGATCCACAAGATATTCCACAAGGCCGCCAAATAAAGGATCCATGCGCAAGGTCAAGTGGCTGCCTTAACTGTCCAATGGTTCAGACAAAGTCCTACCAGATGGTCGCTCATGATTCACATGAGTTGCAGTGAACTCATGTGAGGAAATCAAATACGTTCCACAAAGCGTTGAAGGTCAGTCCAATCGCCGACAAATAAAGGATTCATGCTCAGCGTCAAGAGCCTGCTTAAAGTGTCCGACGATTGAGACCAGATGGTCGCTCATGATTCACATGAGTTGCAATGAATTCCTGTCACAAAATCAAATACGTTCCACAAGATTTTAAAGGTCAGTCCAATCGCCGCCAAATAAAGGACTCATGCTGAGCGTCATGTGGCTGTCCGACGATTCAGACAAATTGCCACCAGATGGTCGCTCATGATCCACACAAGTTACGAGGTAATTCGTGTGAGGAAATCAAATACGTTCCACAAGGTGTTGAAGGCCAGTCCAATCGCCGCCAAATAAAGGATTCATGCTCAGCGTCAAGAGCCTGCTTTAAGTGTCCGACGATTAAGACCAGATGGTCGCCCATGATTCACATGAGCTACAGTGAATTCATGTCACAAAATCAAATACGTTCCACAAGCTGTTGAAGGTCAATCCAATCACTTCCAATCGCCGCCAACTAAAGGATTCATGCTCAAAAATGATGACACTGAATTTGTTCACAGATAACACAGGAAACAGTCAATCGCACCGTCACGAAATAGATGCCTATCGCAAAAGAAATGTTGTTTCGTTGCATTTCGATGTAAAACAGGGCCGAACAAAAGAACATATTTTTATAATTTTGATCGACAGGGAAAACTGTGGTACGACACTAATTTACTGATAGCGAGAGCGAAGCGGAATGGGTTTTATGATTTCAATTTAGCTCTTAAAATGCCATCCACAAATGGGCCGCCTTCCTTGTTCACTATGCGGCCGTACACGAAATGCTGTGTACGAGATAAGACCACACCCCGTAGCATTAATATGCTCTTTGGGTGGGCCGAAAATTTATATAAAAGGTCAATATCACGCAATTGTTGCCTAAGTTAATTTAAAAATTTTCCCGCGATCGGACACTTTTTTTGGAATAAAATCTCGAAAGGAATAGAATTCACAACGACTTTGAAGCCCGGACAATGAGAGGTGCAAGTTTATCCTTCTTGTGTTGACTAGGAGTGTGTGTGCTGTGTGTGTGTGTTTCTGTGTGTGTGTGTTGTGTGTGTGCATGTGTGTCCAGTGTCAGACGATTGAATACGCAAAATTTCTCTTTCCAGTTGTCACCCTAGCAGTAGTTGTGCTAGCTACTGTGCTGAACATAGAAGCTAAACGAGCGATTGAAACCAAAGCGGTGAGTGGCACGTCAATTCTTTTGATCTCTTAACTGAATGAATAGCTAAATTTTCTGACAATATTTCATAGGCTGATTGTGCCGCAGAGACGGACGGAACATTTATCTACGATACATGCGCAAGTTTTTATGTGTGCTACGGTGGCGAAGCGATCCTACAAAATTGTGCCCTGGGAAGTTATTTTGACGAAACGCAAGGCACCTGCCTGCCAGATACGGCAGACGTATGCCCAGAGAATGCAGTCCAGTGCGACGTAGAGAACGCATTCATTGAGAACCCAGCAGACTGCACCGCATTCTATGTTTGCTATGAGGGTAAACTTGTGGAGCAAAGCTGCGGAACGGGAAGCTACTTTGATGCGGATAATTCGTACTGCACGCCAGACACAGATGGCGTTTGCACGCCCCTAGAATGCACCGAGGATGGTGCGTTTAGTCCAAATCTGGGAAACTGCTCCACATTCTATGTTTGCTACGAGAACAAACTTGTGGAACAAAGTTGCGGAGTAGGGAGCTACTTCGATGCGGATAATTTGTACTGTGCCCCGGACACAGATGGCGTTTGCTCGCCCACAGAATGCGCCGATGATGGGGAGTTCAGTGCGAATTTGGCAAACTGTTCTATGTTCTATGTTTGCTATGATGGTAAACTCGTGGATCAGAGTTGCGGAGCTGGTAGTTACTTTGACACTGCCAACTCGTACTGCATACCCGATGTTGATAACGTTTGTTGGACGGTAGAGCCGACAACTCCAGCGCCGTGTCAATGCCCCGGAGGATATCAAGATGGCGACTTCGTGCCGAACCCTGACTCGTGCTATCTTTACTTTATCTGCAGCGGAGGTCAGCTGTTGGAGCAGGACTGCGGCAACGGAAACTACTTCGATGCCAACACGAAGATGTGCGAGAAGGACGTGAACAACGTCTGCTGGCCAGAGGAGACTACGACGACAGAGGCGCCACCAAGCTGCTCGTGCCCCGGAGGATACGTAGAGGGCGACTTCGTTCCAAATCCGGACACTTGCTATCTCTATTCAATTTGCAGCGAGGGACAGCTCCTGGAGCAGGACTGTGGCACCGGAAACTACTTCGACGCCAACACGAAGACGTGCGAGAAGGACGTGAACAACGTCTGCTGGCCTGAGGAGACTACGACGACAGAGGCGCCACCAAGCTGCTCGTGCCCCGGAGGATACGCAGAGGGCGACTTCGTTCCAAATCCGGACACTTGCTATCTCTATTCAATTTGCAGCGAGGGACAGCTCCTTGAGCAGGACTGTGGCAAAGGAAACTACTTCGATGCCAACACGAAGATGTGCGAGAAGGACGTGAACAACGTCTGCTGGCCAGAGGAGACTACGACGACAGAGGCGCCACCAAGCTGCTCCTGCCCCGGAGGATACGCAGAGGGCGACTTCGTTCCAAATCCGGACACTTGCTATCTCTATTCAATTTGCAGCGAGGGACAGCTCCTTGAGCAGGACTGTGGCAAAGGAAACTACTTCGATGCCAACACGAAGATGTGCGAGAAGGACGTGAACAACGTCTGCTGGCCAGAGGAAACTACGACGACAGAGGCGCCACCAAGCTGCTCCTGCCCCGGAGGATACGCAGAGGGCGACTTCGTTCCAAATCCGGACACTTGCTATCTCTATTCAATTTGCAGCGAGGGACAGCTCCTTGAGCAGGACTGTGGCAAAGGAAACTACTTCGATGCCAACACGAAGATGTGCGAGAAGGACGTGAACAACGTCTGCTGGCCAGAGGAGACTACGACGACAGAGGCGCCACCAAGCTGCTCCTGCCCCGGAGGATACACAGAGGGCGACTTCGTTCCAAATCCGGACACTTGCTATCTCTATTCAATTTGCAGCGAGGGACAGCTCCTTGAGCAGGACTGTGGCAAAGGAAACTACTTCGATGCCAACACGAAGACGTGCGAGAAGGACGTCAACAACGTCTGCTGGCAAGAGATGCCTACGACGACTACGACGACTGAAGTTCGAGCAAGCTGCCCCGAAGGTCTTCAAGAAAGCGATCTAATAGAAAACTTGGCCAGTTGCAGTTTCTTCTTCATCTGTAATCAAGGGAAATTGGAGGCGCAGAGCTGCGGAAATGGCAACTACTTCAATCGGACCATCAAGGCCTGTGCCCGGGATACCAGAGGCTTCTGTTGGCCAAACTCAAATACCAAAGCGCCACTTTCCACCTGTCCCGGGGGATATGCGGAAAGTGACCTCGTAGAGAATTCCGATAGTTGCAGCTCCTTCTTCGTCTGCAGCAACGGGAATCTCGTGGCGCAGAGCTGCGGAAATGGCAACTACTTCAATCGGACCATCAAGGCCTGTGCCCGGGATACCAGAGGCTTCTGTTGGCCAAACTCAAATACCACAGCGCCACTTTCCACCTGTCCCGGGGGATATGCGGAAAGTGACCTCGTAGAGAATTCCGATAGTTGCAGCTCCTTCTTCGTCTGCAGCAACGGGAATCTCGTGGCGCAGAGCTGCGGAAATGGCAACTACTTCAATCGGACCATCAAGGCCTGTGCCCGGGATACCAGAGGCTTCTGTTGGCCAAACTCAAATACCACAGCGCCACTTTCCACCTGTCCCGGGGGATATGCGGAAGGTGACCTCGTAGAGAATTCCGATAGTTGCAGCTCCTTCTTCGTCTGCAGCAACGGAAATCTCGTGGCGCAGACCTGTGGAAGGGGCAATTACTTCAGTACTGCCATAAAGGGCTGTGCATTGGACAGCAAAGGCGTTTGCTGGGAACAGTCTAAAACAAAGTCTGAAACAGAATCACCAGCCTCGGGAGCCACCCCAACGCAGGCATCGGTACCAACATCCAGATTGGAGAAGCAGTACTCCTGCCCTGAGGGACAAGTAGACGGCGACGTTCTGCCCCATCCGAGCAACTGTTCCCTGTTCTACGCCTGCATGGATAAGAAACTAGTCGAGCTCACCTGCGACTATGGAAACTACTTCGACACCGGCTTGAAGAGCTGCGTTTTGGACACCTTCGGAGTATGCTGGGAGGCCTCCAGCTCCGGAGAGAAGGGACCAGCTTCTGAACCACTATCATTGTCAGTCGATGTATCCATCTCATGCCCTGGTGGCCACAACGATGGAGACTTTGCGCCCTACCCAAGCAACTGCTCGATGTTCTACATCTGCTTCGATGGGAAACTGATCGAGTTGTCCTGCGGACTTGGAAATTACTTTGAAAACTCTTTAATGAATTGTATGTTGGACACTCAAGGAGTTTGCTGGCAACCATCACGTTCTTCGGAAGCAACAAATACCTCGTCGACAACACAGTCGAGCATCACCACCTCCGATCAACCCTTCTCATGCCCTGACGGGTACGACGACGGGGACTTTGTGGCTTATCCCAAGAATTGCTTCATGTTCTACTTTTGCTTTAATGGAGAATTAATCGAGCGATCCTGTGGATATGGCAACTACTTCGATAACTCATCAAAGAACTGCCTTCTGGACACAGTTGGGGTGTGTTGGCAGATATCGAGATCCATCACCGAGAAACTTGCTTCCAAGGCAGAGGCATCGGCTTCAATGGTCGAAGCAGTCTTTGCCTGCCCGGAAGGATATGATGACGGCGACTTTGCAGCATACCCAAACAACTGTTCTATGTTCTATGTTTGTGATATTGGGAGAATGGTAGTGAAATCCTGTGGTTATGGAAACTACTTCAACAGCACTTCAAGGAGTTGCTTGCTGGATACATCTGGAGTTTGCTGGCAGCCATCAAGCCCTTCCACAACGAAAACAACGAAAACATCGAAAACAAAATCCACAACCGAAGCACCTGCTTCTACGACAGAGGCATTAGGTACAACAGTCGCTGCGCGTTACGCATGTCCTGAAGGATTTGTTGACGGAGACTTTGCAGCATACCCAAGCAACTGTTCTATGTTCTATGTTTGCGATATTGGAAGAATGGTAGTGAAGTCCTGTGGTTATGGAAACTACTTCAACAGCACTTCAAGGAGTTGCTTACTGGATACATCTGGAGTTTGCTGGCAGCCATCAAGCCCTTCCACGACTAAAACATCGAAAACATCGAAAACGCAATCCACAACCGAAGAACCTGTTTCTACGACAGAGGCATTAGGTACAACAGTCGCTGCGCGTTACGCATGTCCTAAAGGATATGTTGACGGAGACTTTGCAGCATACCCAAGCAACTGTTCTATGTTCTATGTTTGCGATATTGGAAGAATGGTAGAGAAATCATGTGGATATGGAAACTACTTCAACAGCACTTCAAAGAGTTGTGTGTTGGACACGTCGGGAATTTGCTGGCAGGCATTAAGCTCATCGAAAACGCAATCCACAATCGAAAACCCAACTCCCTCTGCGCAATCATCGACTCCTGCGGTCGGCGCTCCTTACTCATGCTCTCATGGATTAGCCCATGGAGAATTTGCCCCATACCCGAAGAGCTGTTTCATGTTCTATTTCTGTTTTAATGGAGAACTGATCGAGCAGTCCTGTGGATATGGCAACTACTTCGAAAACTCATCAAAGAGCTGCGTTTTAGACACCCTCGGACTCTGTTGGCAAGTGCAGCGGTCTTCGGCAGCGACAACTAGTTTTTCGGCAACGCGACCCACTGCCGAGAAGCAAACCTCTCCTCTCGACTCTCTTCAGCCCTGCCTTGGGGGTGAACAAGATGGAGACTTTGTACCGTCTCCAAACAACTGTTCGATGTTCTATGTTTGCCACAACGGAAAATCCTTTGAAGAGTCCTGCGGATATGGAAGCTACTTCGATAGCTCCTCAAAGAGCTGCATTCTGGACATCCTCGGAGTGTGTTGGAAGGTATCGACTCCACCCACGACAACAACTGCCGAACGTTTACCATCCACAACCCCTTCAACAGCGAACTCAGGACCACTGATCGACGCTCCACGTTCATGCGCTGGAGGATTCGAATACGGCGACTTTGTGCCATATCCCAACAACTGTTCGATGTTCTTCATCTGCTACGATGGGAAACTGATGGAGGAATCATGCGGATATGGAAGCTACTTCGACAACTCCTCAAAGAGTTGTGTCTTGGACATACTTGGGGTGTGCTGGAAGGCACCGATTGCTTCCACTACAATGAGCATACCATCCACAACACCAACTACCACAACAACGCGTCCACTACCGACCGTCACGTCAACAGTACCGCCTTCAACATCGCGTCTGTCATCGACATCATCTCCGTCGACCGTCACGTCGGCAGCATCGCCTACAATCGCCTCGTCAACCACAGCCGAATCAACGTCCACATCCTTCACCGATAATCCTCACTCCTGCCTCAGTGGTTACAACGACGGGGAACTCTTCCCGTACCACGACAACTGCTCAATGTTCTACGTCTGCTACAAGGGCCTGCTGTTTGTGGAGACCTGTGGCTACAACAACTACTTCGATCGTTCTGCAAAACAATGCGTTTTTGATGCAACCGGACGGTGCTGGCAGGCATCAGACTCTTTCCCGACAAACGGCGGGCCTTCTACTCCCGCTTCGACGACCACAGCCCCGTCCCTGGCCACCCAGGCAACAACAATCTCCTCTGACAACCAAAAGTCTGGCTGTTCTAATGGCTTTGCCGACGGCGAGTTTATGGCCCATCCAACCAGCTGCTACCAGTTCCTGGTCTGCTACCAGGGCGAAGTGATTGAAGTGACCTGTGGGTTTGGCAACTACTTCGACGCGACGGCAAGGAGCTGCGTGCTGGACAAACAGGGCATATGCTGGTCAGAACTCACCAGCCCCTCCCCAACCCACACAACATTGCCTCCAACAACGGTCGCCGCACAAGCAACTCGCACTTGCCCCGGAGGCTATGCCGACGGTGAATTCGCACCTGTGCCTGAAATTTGTGACTCCTTCTTCGTGTGTACTCAAGGCGAACTGGTGACGCTCTCCTGCGGCAAAGGCAACTACTTCGACGACACTACGAAGAGCTGTGTTTTCGACAAGCGACGAGTATGCTGGACAGACATTGAACTCGATCAACAAAGTGTTACAGAGACAGCGCTTCAACTGTGTTCCAACGGGCTCGGCGAAGGGCAGCTCATCGCACACCAAGAGTCCTGCTTTGAATATGACGTCTGCAATCAAGGACAGCTTGTGAAACGCAGCTGCGGAATGTTTAACTACTTCAATCCAACCACAAGTGAATGTCAGCCCGACTCTGACGGAAAATGTTGGCCTACTCAGCCCACAGCGCAAACTGAAACGAAGAAAATCGAATGCCCAAACGGACTGGGGGAGGGCCAATTCATTGCCAATCCATCCTCATGCTTCCTCTTCCAGATCTGTAGCAACGGGGAGCTTGTGGAAGGTAACTGTGGAACGTTTAACTACTTCAACCCAACCACCAAAAACTGTGAGAAGGACTCCAGTGGAATTTGTTGGCCAGCTCAGCCCACACCCGAAACGAAGCAAATTGAGTGCCCAAATGGACTGAAGGAAGGTCAGCTGACAGCGCATCCGTCCTCGTGCTACTCATACCAAGTGTGCAGCAACGGAGAGCTTGTGGAACGTAGCTGCGGGATGTTCAGCTTCTTCAACCCACTGACGAAGATTTGCGATAGAGACTCCGATGGAAAGTGCTGGCCCACTCAGCCCACAGCTCAGACCGAAACGAAGCAAATTGAATGTCCAAACGGTCTGGGGGAGGGCCAATTCATTGCCAATCCATCCTCATGCTTCCTCTTCCAGATCTGTAGCAACGGGGAGCTTGTGGAAGGTAACTGTGGAACATTCAACTACTTCAACCCAACCACCAAAAATTGTGAGAGGGACTCCAGTGGAATCTGTTGGCCTGCTCAGCCCACACCCGAAACGAAGCAAATTGAGTGCCCAAATGGACTGAAGGAAGGTCAGCTGACAGCGCATCCGTCCTCGTGCTACTCATACCAAGTGTGCAGCAACGGAGAGCTTGTGGAACGTAGCTGCGGGATGTTCAGCTTCTTCAATCCAACCACGAACATTTGCGATCGAGACTCTGATGGAATCTGCTGGCCCACTCAGCCCACAGCTCAAACCGAAATGAAGCAAATTGAATGTCCAAACGGACTGGGGGAGGGCCAATTCATTGCCAACCCATCCTCATGCTTCCTCTTCCAGATCTGTAGCAACGGGGAGCTTGTGGAAGGTAACTGTGGAACGTTTAACTACTTCAACCCAACCACCAAAAACTGTGAGAAGGACTCCAGTGGAATTTGTTGGCCAGCTCAGCCCACACCCGAAACGAAGCAAATTGAGTGCCCAAATGGACTGAAGGAAGGTCAGCTGACAGCGCATCCGTCCTCGTGCTACTCATACCAAGTGTGCAGCAACGGAGAGCTTGTGGAACGTAGCTGCGGGATGTTCAGCTTCTTCAACCCACTGACGAAGATTTGCGATAGAGACTCCGATGGAAAGTGCTGGCCCACTCAGCCCACAGCTCAGACCGAAACGAAGCAAATTGAATGTCCAAACGGACTGGGGGAGGGCCAATTCATTGCCAATCCATCCTCATGCTTCCTCTTCCAGATCTGTAGCAACGGGGAGCTTGTGGAAGGTAACTGTGGAACGTTTAACTACTTCAACCCAACCACCAAAAACTGTGAGAGGGACTCCAGTGGAATTTGTTGGCCAGCTCAGCCCACACCCGAAACGAAGCAAATTGAGTGCCCAAATGGACTGAAGGAAGGTCAGCTGACAGCGCATCCGTCCTCGTGCTACTCATACCAAGTGTGCAGCAATGGAGAGCTTGTGGAACGTAGCTGCGGGATGTTCAGCTTCTTCAACCCACTGACGAAGATTTGCGATAGAGACTCCGATGGAAAGTGCTGGCCCACTCAGCCCACAGCTCAGACCGAAACGAAGCAAATTGAATGTCCAAACGGACTGGGGGAGGGCCAATTCATTGCCAATCCATCCTCATGCTTCCTCTTCCAGATCTGTAGCAACGGGGAGCTTGTGGAAGGTAACTGTGGAACATTCAACTACTTCAACCCAACCACCAAAAATTGTGAGAGGGACTCCAGTGGAATCTGTTGGCCAGTTCAGCCCACAACTTTAACCGAAACGAAGCAAATTGAGTGTCCAAATGGACTGAAGGAAGGTCAGCTGAAAGCGCATCCGTCCTCGTGCTACTCATACCAAGTGTGCAGCAACGGAGAGCTTGTGGGACGTAGCTGCGGGATGTTCAGCTTCTTCAATCCAACCACGAACATTTGCGATCGAGACTCTGATGGAATCTGCTGGCCCACTCAGCCCACAGCTCAAACCGAAATGAAGCAAATTGAATGTCCAAACGGACTGGGGGAGGGCCAATTCATTGCCAATCCATCCTCATGCTTCCTCTTCCAGATCTGTAGCAACGGGGAGCTTGTGGAAGGTAACTGTGGAACGTTTAACTACTTCAACCCAATCACCAAAAATTGTGAGAGGGACTCCAGTGGAATTTGTTGGCCAGCTCAGCCCACACCCGAAACGAAGCAAATTGAGTGCCCAAATGGACTGAAGGAAGGTCAGCTGACAGCGCATCCGTCCTCGTGCTACTCATACCAAGTGTGCAGCAACGGAGAGCTTGTGGAACGTAGCTGCGGGATGTTCAGCTTCTTCAACCCACTGACGAAGATTTGCGATAGAGACTCCGATGGAAAGTGCTGGCCCACTCAGCCCACAGCTCAGACCGAAACGAAGCAAATTGAATGTCCAAACGGACTGGGGGAGGGCCAATTCATTGCCAATCCATCCTCATGCTTCCTCTTCCAGATCTGTAGCAACGGGGAGCTTGTGGAAGGTAACTGTGGAACATTCAACTACTTCAACCCAACCACCAAAAATTGTGAGAGGGACTCCAGTGGAATCTGTTGGCCTGCTCAGCCCACACCCGAAACGAAGCAAATTGAGTGCCCAAATGGACTGAAGGAAGGTCAGCTGACAGCGCATCCGTCCTCGTGCTACTCATACCAAGTGTGCAGCAACGGAGAGCTTGTGGAACGTAGCTGCGGGATGTTCAGCTTCTTCAACCCACTGACGAAGATTTGCGATAGAGACTCCGATGGAAAGTGCTGGCCCACTCAGCCCACAGCTCAGACCGAAACGAAGCAAATTGAATGTCCAAACGGACTGGGGGAGGGCCAATTCATTGCCAATCCATCCTCATGCTTCCTCTTCCAGATCTGTAGCAACGGGGAGCTTGTGGAAGGTAACTGTGGAACATTCAACTACTTCAACCCAACCACCAAAAATTGTGAGAGGGACTCCAGTGGAATCTGTTGGCCAGTTCAGCCCACAACTTTAACCGAAACGAAGCAAATTGAGTGTCCAAATGGACTGAGAGAGGGTCAATTTATTGCCAGTCCAACCTCATGCGTCTTTTACCACATTTGCAGCAACGGAGAGCTTGTGGAAGGTAATTGTGGAACATTTAACTTTTTCAATTCAATCACCAACGAATGTGAGAGGGACTCCAGTGGAGTCTGTTGGCCAGTTCAGCCCACAACCTTACCTGAAATTAAGCGAGTTGAATGTCCAAACGGACTGGGGGAAGGCCAATTTATTGCCAATCCATCCTCATGTTTCCTGTACCAGATCTGTAGCAACGGGGAGCTTGTGGAAAGTAACTGTGGAACATTTAACTATTTCAACCCAACCACCAAAACCTGTGAGAGGGACTCCAGTGGAATCTGTTGGCCAGCTCAGCCCACACCCGAAACGAAGCAAATTGAGTGCCCAAATGGACTGAAGGAAGGTCAGCTGACAGCGCATCCGTCCTCGTGCTACTCATACCAAGTGTGCAGCAACGGAGAGCTTGTGGAACGTAGCTGCGGGATGTTCAGCTTCTTCAACCCACTGACGAAGATTTGCGATAGAGACTCCGATGGAAAGTGCTGGCCCACTCAGCCCACAGCTCAGACCGAAACGAAGCAAATTGAATGTCCAAACGGACTGGGGGAGGGCCAATTCATTGCCAACCCATCCTCATGCTTCCTCTTCCAGATCTGTAGCAACGGGGAGCTTGTGGAAGGTAACTGTGGAACGTTTAACTACTTCAACCCAACCACCAAAAATTGTGAGAGGGACTCCAGTGGAATTTGTTGGCCAGCTCAGCCCACACCCGAAACGAAGCAAATTGAGTGCCCAAATGGACTGAAGGAAGGTCAGCTGACAGCGCATCCGTCCTCGTGCTACTCATACCAAGTGTGCAGCAACGGAGAGCTTGTGGAACGTAGCTGCGGGATGTTCAGCTTCTTCAATCCAACCACGAACATTTGCGATCGAGACTCTGATGGAATCTGCTGGCCCACTCAGCCCACAGCTCAAACCGAAACGAAGCAAATTGAATGTCCAAACGGACTGGGGGAGGGCCAATTCATTGCCAATCCATCCTCATGCTTCCTCTTCCAGATCTGTAGCAACGGGGAGCTTGTGGAAGGTAATTGTGGAACGTATAACTACTTTAACCCAACTACCAAAAACTGCGAAAAGGACTCCAGTGGAATCTGTTGGCCCACTCAGCCCACAGCGCAGACCGAAACAAAGCAAATTTCATGTCCAAACGGACTGGGAGAGGGCCAATTTATCGCCAGTCCATCGTCGTGCTTCCTCTACCAGATCTGTAGCAACGGGGAGCTTGTGGGAGGTAACTGTGGAACATTCAACTACTTCAACCCAACCACCAAAAACTGTGAGAGGGACTCCAGTGGAATCTGTTGGCCAGTTCAGCCCACAACTTTAACCGAAACGAAGCAAATTGAGTGTCCAAATGGACTGAGAGAGGGCCAATTTATCGCCAGTCCATCGTCGTGCTTCCTCTACCAGATCTGTAGCAACGGGGAGCTTGTGGAAGGTAACTGTGGAACATTCAACTACTTCAACCCAACCACCAAAAATTGCGAAAAGGACTCCAGTGGAATCTGTTGGCCCACTCAGTCCACAGCTCAGACCGAAACAAAGCAAATTTCATGTCCAAACGGACTGGGAGAGGGCCAATTTATCGCCAGTCCATCGTCGTGCTTCCTCTACCAGATCTGTAGCAACGGGGAGCTTGTGGAAGGTAACTGTGGAACATTCAACTACTTCAACCCAACCACCAAAAATTGCGAAAAGGACTCCAGTGGAATCTGTTGGCCCACTCAGTCCACAGCTCAGACCGAAACAAAGCAAATTTCATGTCCAAACGGACTGGGAGAGGGCCAATTTATCGCCAGTCCATCGTCGTGCTTCCTCTACCAGATCTGTAGCAACGGGGAGCTTGTGGAAGGTAACTGTGGAACATTCAACTACTTCAACCCAACCACCAAAAATTGCGAAAAGGACTCCAGTGGAATCTGTTGGCCTGCACGACTCACAGAATCAACAGAAGCAAATCCAATTGAATGCGAAACTGAAACCACACCAAAGGCGTGCCCGAATGGACAACTTGAAGGACAGTTTAGTGCTCACCCCTCTTCGTGCTCCTCATACTTAATTTGTAATGCTGGCGAACTTGTGGAAAGCAATTGCGGAGCGGGAAATTACTTCAACGCTAATACCAATATCTGCGAGCCCGATACTAACGGTGTTTGCTGCCCAGTCACTCCAGAAGCCCCTACTCAAGCTCCAGTGAAAGAGTGCCCGAATGGCCTTTCGGAAGGTCAGTTTGCACCCAACCCAGGCTCTTGTTCTCATTACTACATCTGCAGCGGGGGCGAACTTGTAGAAGGTGACTGCAGCTTCGAAAACTACTTCAATGCAAACGAAAATATCTGCGAACGCGACACTAAAAGGCAGTGTTGGCCCGAAAGACCCACACCTCCACCAAGGCCAACTCCACCATCACCCCCTGCTTCGAAACCCTGCCCCAAAGGAACTGTCAATGGTCAATTTTTGGCGAACCCATCATCTTGCCATCTGTATCATATCTGCAACAACGGACAGCTTGTGGACAGCGACTGTGGATCTGGCAGCATCTTCAACCGGACCACTCAAATCTGTGAACCCGATCTCTTGGGTATCTGCTGGCCATCGAGTTCCAAGCCATGCCCCATTGGAATGCTGAGTGGAGAGTTCATAGCGAATCCCTCGTCATGCCAAAAGTACTACATCTGCTACAACGGACAGCTCCTGAAAAGCGACTGTGGATCTGGCAACATCTTCAACAGAACCACTCAAATCTGTGAACCCGATGTGATGGGCATCTGCGACCCAGCGAATGCCCAGCCCCCTATTTCCAACGCATGCCCCGCAGGAGTGCAGAACGGACAGTTCATAGCGAATCCCTCGTCCTGCCAACAGTACTACATCTGCAACAAAGGACAGCTCTTGAGCAGCGACTGTGGATCTGGCAACTTCTTCAACAAAGTCACGCAAATCTGTGAACCTGACGTTAACGGTATCTGCAACCCATCCAATGCTCTCCCACCCAATTCCAAGCCATGCCCTGTAGGAGCACTGAATGGACAGTTCATAGCGAACCCCTCGTCTTGCCAACAGTACTACATCTGTAACAATGGACAACTCCTGAACAGCGACTGTGGATCTGGCAACATCTTCAACAGAACCACTCAAATCTGTGAACCCGATGTGATGGGCATCTGCGACCCAGCGAATGCCCAGCCCCCTATTTCCAACGCATGCCCCGCAGGAGTGCAGAACGGACAGTTCATAGCGAATCCCTCGTCCTGCCAACAGTACTACATCTGCAACAACGGACAGCTCTTGAGCAGCGACTGTGGATCTGGCAACTTCTTCAACAATCTCACCCAAATCTGTGAACCCGACGTGAACGGTGTCTGCTGCCCATCAACGGCCAATTCCAACGCATGCCCCGCAGGAGTGCAGAACGGACAGTTCATAGCGAATCCCTCGTCCTGCCAACAGTATTACATCTGCAACAACGGACAGCTCTTGAGCAGCGACTGTGGATCTGGCAACTTCTTCAACAAAGTCACGCAAATCTGTGAACCCGACGTGAACGGTGTCTGCTGCCCATCAACGGCCAATTCCAACGCATGCCCCGCAGGAGTGCAGAACGGACAGTTCATAGCGAATCCCTCGTCCTGCCAACAGTACTACATCTGCAACAACGGACAGCTCTTGAGCAGCGACTGTGGATCTGGCAACTTCTTCAACAAAGTCACGCAAATCTGTGAACCTGACGTTAACGGTATCTGCAACCCATCCAATGCTCTCCCACCCAATTCCAAGCCATGCCCTGTAGGAGCACTGAATGGACAGTTCATAGCGAACCCCTCGTCTTGCCAACAGTACTACATCTGTAACAATGGACAACTCCTGAACAGCGACTGTGGATCTGGCAACATCTTCAACAGAACCACTCAAATCTGTGAACCCGATGTGATGGGCATCTGCGACCCAGCGAATGCCCAGCCCCCTATTTCCAACGCATGCCCCGCAGGAGTGCAGAACGGACAGTTCATAGCGAATCCCTCGTCCTGCCAACAGTACTACATCTGCAACAACGGACAGCTCTTGAGCAGCGACTGTGGATCTGGCAACTTCTTCAACAATCTCACCCAAATCTGTGAACCCGACGTGAACGGTGTCTGCTGCCCATCAACGGCCAATTCCAACGCATGCCCCGCAGGAGTGCAGAACGGACAGTTCATAGCGAATCCCTCGTCCTGCCAACAGTACTACATCTGCAACAACGGACAGCTCTTGAGCAGCGACTGTGGATCTGGCAACTTCTTCAACAATCTCTCCCAAATCTGTGAACCCGACGTGAACGGTGTCTGCTGCCCATCAACGGCCAATTCCAACGCATGCCCCGCAGGAGTGCAGAACGGACAGTTCATAGCGAATCCCTCGTCCTGCCAACAGTATTACATCTGCAACAACGGACAGCTCTTGAGCAGCGACTGTGGATCTGGCAACTTCTTCAACAATCTCACCCAAATCTGTGAACCTGACGTGAACGGTATCTGCAACCCATCCAATGCCCTCCCACCCAATTTCAAGCCATGCCCCGTAGGAGTGCAGAACGGACAGTTCATAGCGAATCCCTCGTCCTGCCAGAAGTACTACATCTGCAACAACGGACAACTCCTGAACAGCGATTGTGGACGCGAGAGGATCTTCAACCGGACCACCCAAATCTGTGAGCCCGATGTGTTGGGCATCTGCACTCCGTTCGACTGCACTACGTGCCCCAACGGAGTGCGGAACGGACAGTTTATCCCTGTTCCCGGAGAATGTGACAAGTTTATGATCTGCAACGAAGGCACTTTAATTCAGCAGGAGTGTGGAGTTGGGTACTTCTTCGACGTCGACAGCAAATACTGCATCCGTGACGTGGCCGGGACGTGCTGGACCGCCCAGATTTCAAGTGAGACCTGCGTGGGCCAGCCCGACGGAACATTCCTTCCCAACGACGCTGCCTGCAACAAGTTCTTCATGTGCTACAACAACACGAAGATCTCGCAGGAATGCGGCGTCGGTAACGTCTTCAACAGCGGCACCTTGACGTGCGTGCGCGACACCCTGGGCACCTGCTGGAAGAAGGTTCCCAACGTTTGCGCGAACAACCCGATTGGAAGCTTTGTGCCAAACCCAGCCAACTGCCAAGAGTTCTACGTGTGCCATGCGAACCGAGCAGTCCTGCAGCAGTGCGGCAACGGCAACTACTTCAATCGGACGCAAAAGATCTGCCAGCCCGACGTGAACGGCGTGTGCATAAATGTCTGCCAAGGCATCGAGGGCAACGTCTCGTTGCCGCATTCGAACTGCAACCAGTTCTACACCTGCTCGAATGGGCTCACAACCGGCGTCGGCACCTGCCGCACGGGGACAAACTTTGACGCCCTGGCGCACATCTGCCTGACGACGGCGGTGTGTGAGGCAAACGTTTGTGCCAAGTCACCGAATGGAGTGGTCTATCCGGTGCAGGACGACCCATTCAGCTTCTATTCGTGCTACAATCAGATGGCCCTCAAACTGGCTTGTCCCGAAGGCACGGCGTTTGACGCGGTCCTCTCCATCTGCACTCCGGACACTGGGGTGAGTAATTGTTTGAAAGCACTTGGATTCGAACTCGATTGAAAGTGTATTTCCCTCCACAGCGCTGCGTTGGCAGAAGGAACGGATTCACGGTGGCGTCGTCAAACAATCCCAACGCGTACTACGTTTGCAAGAACAGCATGGCGATTTTTGAGCAGTGCCCCTCGTACGCAATTTTCGACGAAAAGAAGGGGGTCTGCGTCCAGGCTCAACGCAAGCGCATTGCCAGCAACGTAGGCGTCAAGCTTGGCTTTCAATTTTTTCCCCATTTCATGAGAGTCTTTGCAGATTTGCTCAGGAGAACCCGATGGAGGCCTGCTGCCAGGAGACGCCTGCAACACGTACCACCTTTGCTTGGACGGCGAGGTTGTGGATCAGAATTGTGGAGCCTATTCCGCGTTCAGCCCCAAGCTCGGCTACTGTGTCTTCAATCTCTCTTGCTTCGACAAGAACGAGGTGAGTTCAATTCCAACTGTTCATCAACCGTTCATTTTTTGACACATCGCGTTAGATCTGTGCCAAGGCCAGTGACATTGACAAGTTCCCCGATGCCAGACGTCAGACGACATATGTGCGATGCAAAAATGGCGTCGCCCTGTCCGAAAAGTGTCCAAGTCACTTGATCTACAGCCACGAGCTGGGATCTTGCGTCCCACCAGAGATGACAATGTCCGAAGACGAACTGGAAGAGGTAAGTTTGAGCGAGATTAACTCACGGGATGTGTTCAGTAATCCCTGCCATTCCGTTTCAGCTTTGTGAAGACAACGACGACAACACTATGGCACCAGCCCTAGACTGTCGCAAGTTCTACATTTGCCGCAAGAACGTCGCCATTTTGCAGCAGTGCGCGGTGGATCAGTACTTTGACACATCGACTGGCAGCTGTCAACCGGATGTGGATCGCGAGTGCTGGCAGAAGAGCGAGACGCTGAGAAGAAGCTTCTTCCTGAAATCGGTAAATTTAGACAACGAATATGAAATACTACACTGATTGTGAATCGCATTATACCGTTACGATGCAATAAATGACGTATATATATACACTTCCAGAAGTGAAATTCAGTATTTTTTTGTTTTATTTGTTGTATTGTCTGCTCTCGCTGAGGCCCGGTCCAAGAACATGCATGAAAATATTGAATTTCGCCTGGAAGAGATGAATTTCCCCATCCCCCAGACTAAAGTGTCACTTTTGACAGGTCTGCATCGAGGATCGAACCCGCACCCACCCAACCGATTGCACGCGCTATGATACCTGCTCGTACGGCATGTGGATGGAGAAGTGGTGCCCGAAGAGGCAAATCTTTGACGCGACTGCGAGATCCTGCGTTCCTGGCGACGCCAACAAAGTGTGCCCCCATGCACGGTCCGCTGCACAGTTGGAGTGTTCAAACGAACAGCCCCTTAGACCATCGGATGAGGCCTGCACCGACTACTATGGCTGTGAAGACAACCGATGGGAGCTGAAGAGATGCCCGGTGGGGGAGTTCTTCAACCCCCTCGCAGCGACATGCTCCCGAGACATAAGTGCGTGCGCCCGCGTTCCGTCCACAAAGAACAGCCGCTGCGTGTCGAACGAAACCATCGCCAGCGACACCAACTGTGGCCTGTTTTATATCTGCTACGAGGGAGAATGGTGGTACCGACACTGCGCCGAAGGGACCTACTTCAACAAGTCCCAGAACGCCTGCGCACCCAACGACGGAACGTGTCGGCTGACCTCTGAGAAGGGGCCCTGCAAGAGTGGCGCCGCCATGCTGTCTGACTTCAACCCCTGCAGCGCCTACCACCTCTGCTTGGATGGCAACTGGACAGTTCAGTACTGCCCGGCGGGGCATCACTTCAACGAGTCGCGCAAGGCGTGCATGCAGGACGACGAAGAAGGCGAGTGCCGATCTGGCGTTCGAATTCAAACCTCCCCCTGTGTGGACGGCGATCGCCGCCATCAAACGTCAAACTGCGCAGCATTCGACATATGCTCCTTCGGCAAATGGCTGTCGGTGCCATGCCCACAGGGCTCCTACTTCGATATGTCACTTAGGAGGTGCATCCCAAACCGAGGCGACTGCTCGGCAGACAGGACCCTGCGACGGGATTGTGTTGAGGGCACCTCGCGCCCCAGCCAACACAACTGCACGGAGTTCTACTTTTGTGCCAAGGGAAAGTGGTACGTCGAGAGCTGTCTGAGGGGATTCCAGTACAACGCCACCATTGACAAGTGCATTCAAACCAACGCGACGTGTCCCGTGAAGCCACAGATAAACTGGCCGCAGAGCAGGTGCCCCGACGCCGAAGCTGTCACCTCGGTGGCGCACGAAACCAACTGCTCCATGTACTACCTCTGCGTGCACGGCCTAGCCGTGGAGGCAGACTGCGCCTTCGGACAGTTCTACGACGAGAAGAGTAAGCGCTGCCGCCTGAACAACGGCTCCTGCGTCCACCCGTTACCCGCACCGAGCGATGGCGTCTGCAAGCAAAAATCAAATGGGAGTCAAGTGCAAAACCCTGCCAACTGCACATCGTACTACACATGCACGGACGCGATAGCAGTGCTGTCGTACTGTCCCGTGGGGGAGTACTTCAACCCCACCGCAGGAGCGTGCCAAACGGACACCGGTGAGTGCAACAAAATTGAGCTCTGCAACAACGCCACCGGGGACAGCGTGCCCCACGAGACCTTCTGCAACATCTACTACTCCTGCGTGCGCGGCCTGGCCATCCCTGTAGCCTGCGACGACGGACAGCTCTTCGATCCGCGCACAAAAAAATGCGCAACCGACGTGCACAAGAGATGCGTGAATGGCACTCTGGTTGGAGACGCCGTCTGCCTGAGTGGAGAGGAAAACCAACCGAAGGAGGACACCGACGACTGCGCGGGCTACATCATGTGCTCGAATGGAACGGCGCAGAGACTGCAATGCCCGCAGGGGCAGTTCTTCAACACAAGCGCGTTAACGTGCGCACTCAACGACGGCTCTTGCCTCAAAGCCAGCAACGCCACCGAGGTCATGTCCTGCACGGGAAGGCATGGCTACCTGATGGCCGATCTGGAGCACTGCAACGAGTTCTACGTGTGCATCAATGGAGCCCTCCAGCATGATAGATGCGTTGCGGGCGAGTATTTTAACGCCACCACGCGCAGGTGCATGGGAGGCAATCAAACATGCTCCGCCGTGGGAGAGTTGCCAGCGCAGTGCGATGAGGACTCAAATTTTGCCGACCAAAGCGACTGTCGGAAGTACTTCCAGTGCAACAATGCCGAGCTGCAGTCGAAGAAATGCCGGACGGGAGAGAGTTTTGACACCCTGCTTGGCTTCTGCAGGCAAAACGACGGCACCTGCCTGCTGGAGAATGGCCAACGGGTGGGTGCCTGCGCTGGAAAGCACGGAAAAGTAGCTGCGGACGCAGAGAACTGCCGGGGCTACTTCACTTGCATCAACGGTCAGAAGATCTCTGAAGAGTGTGAGTTGGACGAGTTCTTTGACAAGACAACGAACACTTGCAGGAAGGACCTGAACAACACATGTACACCGGTGGACACCGAGCTGGTGAACAAGACGCAGCTGGTAAGCAGATTTTGACAAGTGACAGGCCAGAGTGACATCTGTCAGTCGTTTTTTCAGAGTTGTGCTGGTCTAACCGAACTGGTGTTCTATCCCAATGCCATTGATGGCTGCAAGACGTTCTATCAATGCGTCAAGGGAACACCGAGGATCCACAAGTGCCCGGATGACCTGCTCTACAATGGCGTCTCTGGAACCTGTGACTGGAAGGATTACGTCAAATGTATTGACATGACAGATCATCATCACACCAATGAGGTATGTACGACTGTGTTTTCTTAAGTGACAGCTAATTGCAACCACTCTCTGCAGCTTTGTGTGAACGCTAAAAACAGTACACGCTACGGAAATACGGAGGATAACTGTGATTCATACTTCATTTGCACCAACGGCAAGTTAAACAGCTTCAAGTGTGACAGTGGGCTGAAGTTCAGTGCGAATTTGGATAAATGTGATCTCGCTGCGAATGTCAACTGCACGATGACGTCTCAGATTTAATTTATTTATGCTTGCGTTAGGTGATGGGAAATAATAGTTGTAAATGGTGGAGGGGTTTGTGAAGAAAATGGTTTTGGAAATAAGTAGAAATTGTGATAAAAACTAGGATTATTTTGAAGGAATAAAGGGTATTTTTGAATGCAACGGTTTGGTGGTTTTTTGTCACAGGATGACAGTTGGAATGTGTGTCAAAATCGGGTGGGAAATGAGAGAGTGTAAGGATTGGGGGACGTAATTCGAGGTGGGTTTCAAAGATTTTAAGGGTATTCACGGGAAGATTCTTTGGTTTGGGGCATTTTTTCATGGGAAGTGGATTTATTTTGGAATATATCGATCGAACAGAACTTCGTTCGTAACAAGGAGAAGGAGAATTCGTTGAATGTACCGAACGAAGAGAACTACGTTCGAAACAGTGAGAATTTCTTGAAAATTTTCAAACGAACAGAACTATGTTCGTCAAGCAGAAGGGGGTATCCTTGAATATATCAAACGAACAAAATTACGGTCGTAACAAAGAGGAGGGGATTTTTGTGAACATTTCAAACGAACAGACCTACGTTTATAACAAGGAGAAGGAAATTTCTTAGAAAATTTCAAACGAACAGAACTACATTCGTCACAAGAGCACATATTTAGCGCATTCCTTCTTGACAAAGTGAAAAATAGATCCAACTGCACGTCATTTAAAGTGAATCAGACTCCACGCGAAGGTTCTAAAACCACATGCAATGATATAAAATAAAAATAGGTTCCACACCTCCTCCCCGGTGACATTTCTGATAACGATCTATTTTTAAGCCACCCAAAGACCCACAAGGAATCCCGCGCACATCACTAACAACCCACCAATTATAGAGCCTTAAAAGTGAAGTGAAAGAATCTATATATACCCCTCCACGGACTCGTGCGCGTTCCATAAATAGCCATCCATTCAAAACGCCCCTGATCTAAAAACGTAATCCGATACATGTGATTTTACCCGCTGGATGATGTCTTGAATCAGTAGTCAACCGGACGTCACTGATGTCATGATGAAACGTAACCGACACACGAGCGGGGAATGGTGTGCCAGTAAGCGCGCCTTAAATTACAAGCGCAAATAGGCAAAGTTGGTCTGTTGATATGAACGTGTTGCCATGGAGCGGGACTGGAAGAGAGACAGTCAACACATTCGCACCTCGTATGGATGTGCATTTTAAATGATCACTGCAGGGGAAGCCATTAGTGAGACTATAGACGGTATTTCACGCAGGGGAAGCCATTAGTGAGGCTACAACACGTCATTGATTCTTCACCCCATCCGCCTGACGTCAGATAGAGGTTTGGCTTCCGTCAGAACGAGTGATGATCGAAAAGAGTGATGATTTTCGAACTTCCTTACGTCACATCCACTGCCCATCATTCGAAAACGACAATTAGCACGTCATCAACGGTCGTGTCCTTCCACGGCTTATCAATCAATTATGCGCCACTAACCCTCATATGCAATTGTCTGTCAGGGAATCACTCCCCGGAGTATATAATTTATCCAAACGTCACATTCGAACATCAATTAGGGGAAGACAAAATACACTCTCAACGATGGCTGTGTGCGTTTTGAGAGCACAGACATTTGTCACAATTACTCCGCTGGCAATTTAGGGTCTCACCAATCGGTCACAATGCATTTATTCGGAATGGAATCGTTGACAAAGTAGGAGGACTCTATCGGAACAGGACGTGATAAATTAAAGGATATCACTTGAACAGAATTATTGATCCACACGGTATTTGTGTTGTGACAGACTGACAAAGCCAAGTGACAAGTGAAGAATTGTGCAAAAGGTTGGGACTGCTAAATGTGCAAGGGAAGTCCTTGAGGGGAAGTAACGAACGGAATTGCCGACGGAAAATGATAGCCAGCTACGGAAATAACGTGTTTTCGGTGAGGATTTTTGTGATTTTTCTATTCTTTTGTGCATCCCTAGTGAGTGCAGTTCAAAATGTGGTGCGTTGTCGGAAAGAGATCCCCATATCCTAGTGATTTTTAGTGTCAAATGGAACTTTACTCAATTTTGACATATGTCAACCGTCAATCAATTCTGATGTATGTCAAAGTTTCAGATTTTTTGATAAATATTCCCAAGATCAACTCCAATCAACGAGCACCTAATTAATGTCCTTCGAAGCAGAAAAGTATCAAACGAAACCCCAGCTATGATCATCCCCAATCGCCACTCACAAAATTCCAAAAAAATGCTTAAAATTCCGTCAAAAATTCCATCAAATTTCAAATTCATTCGTTTCGTTGTCTGTGCCCCTGTCCCCGTCTGTGCAACAAAAACCAAAATCGATACGAACACACCTCTGTACACACACGTATGTTGAATTAAAAATACATTAATGCAGTTCGTTTGAATGGAATTATGAATGGTTACGAGGCGGAGAAGACACTTTTGGAAGGGGAAAATTATCATAAATCATTTTGACAGCTACACGTCCAATTAGGTCATGTTTTTAATTACAACCGTTAATTTGAAAGTCATACAAGACCGACGGGAGAGTGGTCTTTGATTTGAGATAAGAGACATC
This sequence comes from Myathropa florea, assembly GCA_930367185.1. Classification (NCBI taxonomy): domain Eukaryota; kingdom Metazoa; phylum Arthropoda; class Insecta; order Diptera; family Syrphidae; genus Myathropa; species Myathropa florea. The sequence goes on along the minus strand of OV884005.1, from coordinate 41,305,878 downwards.
AGATTTATTTGAAAAAATGTGTTCGATGGCGTATACGTAACTTGTTTTGAATTGAGTTCCACAGCCGTGAATGGCTTGGAAGGGACATATTTTGACTTGAATTTCTTTTGGTTTTGTGTTGGGAAATGTGTTTCTTATTGAGTTCATGATTTATCCAATTCGATATCGGGATTTTTTGAGTGAAACATGTGCGAGAAGCCCTTCAAGACTGGAACCAACAAAAAGGCTTCAAAGAGATTTAAGAATAAATGGTGAAATGGAATAATTTATGAAAGAAAATAGTTTGACTCGAAGGCATCAGCTCCTTAAGTCGATCCTGAGCAACATCGAGTCACTTATTATCTGACGTGGAGAATTCAAAATTTTCCACTGACCACTTATCACCTACATCAGAATTGATTACTTACTTACTTACTTAAGGTGGCGCTACAGTCCGGGGTGGACCTGGGCCTCAACCAACAAGCGTCTCCAGCCAGCTCGATCCTTAGCTAGCTGCCTCCAGTTTCGTACGCACAGCTGGTTGAGGTCCCTTTCCACTTGCGTGCGCCACCTTAGTCGCGGTCTTCCTCTACTGCGCCGTCCCTCGGGGGTGGATTCGAAGACTTTCCGGGCCGGAGCATTGATTTCCATTCGCTCTATATGACCTAGCGATCTCAATCGCTGGATCTTCATCCTTCTGGCTAAGTCAATATCGCTGAACAGCTCGTACAGTTCATTGTTGTATCTTCTTCTCCACTCACCCTCTGTGCAGACGAGACCGAAAATCACCCGAAGAATTTTCCTCTCGAAGCAACCAAGAGCAACCTCGTCCGCTTTGACAAAGTCCATGCTTCTGCGCCATATAGCAGGACTGGGACGATTAGGGTCTTGTACAGGGTTACTTTGGTTGTTCGAGAGAGGGCTTTGTTTATCAATTGCTTTCTTAGCCCAAAGAAGCAGCGATTAGCAAGAGTTATTCTTCGTTTGATTTCAGCGCTCGGTTCATTGTCTGAATTAATAGCGGTACCTAGGTAGACAAAGTCCTTGACTACCTCAAAGTTATATCTGTCTGCTGTGCCGTTCTGTCCGAGACGTCGGTGTTGGGTGTCCTTTCTGGTTGACAGCATATACTTGGTCTTGCCCTCATTTACCGTTAAACCCATCTTCGCGGCCTCCGTCGCAATACTCACAAAAGTGCCATTGACATCACGCTGAGTTCTTCCGATTATGCAATATCGTCGGCATATGCGAGTAGTTGGACGGACTTCTGAAAGATTGTGGCTCTGGTGTTGGCGTGCGAGTTCCGCACAATTCTTTCAAGTATGATATTGAAGAAGTAGCATGACAGCGCGTCGCCTTGTCTGAATCCTTTTTTGACATCAAAGGTCTCGGTTAGGTCTTAACCGACCTTGATACAGCAGCGTGCATTCTCCATCGTCATCCTACACAAATGGACGAGTTTAGGGGGGATGCCAAAACTAGATATTGCTCTGTATAGCTCGTCTTTATAGATGCTGTCATACGCGGCCTTAAAATCGATGAAAAGGTGGTGGGTATCGATTTGCTGTTCCTGGGTTTTTCCAAGATCTGCCGCAGTGTGAATATCTGGTCGATGGTGGATTTTCCTGGCCTAAAGCCCCACTGGTATGAACCGACCAGGTTGTTAACGAATGGCTTTAGGCGATCACACAACACGGCAGATAACATCTTGTAGGCAATGTTCAGAAGACTGATGCCTCTATAGTTGGCGCAGTTTAGAGGGTCTCCTTTTTTATCGGAATTGTTTAGTGAGTGGGAGTTGGGATTTTTTGAAACACTACTGGAGCATACAGTCTCAAAACTGGTCCATTGTGCTGCCAGGTAGCAATTTGATCCCAACGGAAAATGGTGACTGGACCAGATTCGATTTCATTGGAATTCGAACCTGGGACTCCTCGAACTTGGGACAGGCACTTAACCAACTGCGCCATCCAGTCGTCTTAAGATGGGTCTTACTACCGCTGTGTAAAGCCAGTATACCACACATGGTCCAAGACCGCATAGAGTTGCCTGTTATGTTTTCTCCTTTATTCGCTTTCCTCGCAGATACTCGTAGGATCCACAAACTCATGGCTATTTTGACTCGGAGAGTTCCTATCTTACTTATCAGGCCCAGTCCATTGGACGCATCCATCTTCTCGAAATGGACAGCATCATGCAGATACAAAACGTCGGATTATCTGCCACCAACCAAGACTACCCCTTAGAAGGAAGGAAGTGACTACCACGAGGTTGGGAAGAGCTATCAGCGAATGATGGCGAAGAGATAGCCCTGTAAACAGATGGCTTGAAAAAAGGTACAGGAACGGAGGAATACCTGTCTTCCATCCTTGACCGTTCCGGGCACGTTGCTTCCAGTTGTCTACACCAAGCTGTCTTGCGTCCGCGATGACTTGGTCTTTGAGCCGGAGATTCGATCTCCCTCTCCTTCTCGAACCAGGTGGCTCGGACTCGAAGACCCTCTTGGCTGGAGCATTGTTGTCCATACGCTCGATGTAGCCGAATGTGGTCGACGGATTTTTGTCTTCCGGACTACGTCCACTTTTTGGTACAGAACTACGTTCCTTCGCTTCTTGGTACAGCCTTTAGAGCTCACGGTTATGCCTTCTCCTCCATTCACCTTCCTTGCAGATAGGACCATACATCCGACGCAGAATTTTTCTTTCAGACGAGACCATATATCCGACGCAGAATTTTTTTTTCGAAGGACCCAAGAATTACCCTTGCCGTTCTGCTTATCGTCGGCTCCGTAAAGCAGGGCTTACAGAATAAGGGTTTTGTGGAGCATGATTTTGGTCCTTCGTACTTGGAGTTTTGACCCTAGCTACTTGCACAAACCGAAGAAACAACGGTAGCCAAGGGTGACCGTCGGATCTCGACTTGGAGTCAACATTTGCCTCGAGGCAGACAAACTCCTGCCCTACCTCAAGATTGTGCTGTCAATCGTGCGTTGTGATCGTGTCGTTGTGCGACGAATCGATTTGTACTCGATTTTGTTTTGTCCTCGTTCACTCTGAGACCAGCTCGTTTCGTCTCTTCTTCAATCGCCGTGAAAGCTTCGACAACGGCATGCTGGGAACGCGCGACGATGTCGTCAATGTCATCAGTGTAACCCAACAGTTGAGTGGATTTGTAGAAGATAGTGCTTTCCGGAGAATTCCGATCAGAACTTGAAGTTTAACAACAGACCGGCTTCTCAACTCATCTCTTAATAGCATACGACCATAAGATCCAAACAAGAGCTTCAAAACTGCTCCAAGAACTGTTCGACTTTTGCGAGCCCAGAGCAAGCGAGCAAGCAAGCCTTTCAATTTCTCGCCCCCTTTCGAAGACAAACGTCCATTTATCAAAAACCTCAAAGCCGAAAAAGAAAAAGCACAAAAAAACATAAAAAATAAATAAAGCACCGTGCGATATGTTTCGAAATAACACAAACATCCATTCGAACGTGTGCTGAACTTGTTGAATGCGAAATTAATGATTTCAGTCTGATCGCATGACCGTTCAGCTGCAGGGTGTCTTCCCATAGACTCGGTTATTAATTGCAATCCACAATTGCCATTACCCGGGTCTGTTTATTGCATGAAATATTGATGCAACCCTATCGCAACAGATACAAATGCACACACGAGCATAGTCACGACAGGAGCTCGTAATGCATGTGCTGAAGCAGAGAAAAGTGTGGGCAGGGGGCTGGCAGTGAAAGAAACCCTTATGGAATTAGGTTATTCATTTTGTTGGTAAACAATTGAATAAGCAGGCAACATTTTCCCCCTATTGATCTTTTAATTTTGCACAATCCGACGGGTGGTTAGCCAGACGAGACGCGATTAGAGTAAGTGGAGCACTTAGGGACGAGGTTTAAGATTTCTTTTTGACACGGAGGAGGGCTATTTTTGCAACAAATTGATTTGAAAGGGCTTCAGAAATGGAACAGATTTTTTTGTTATTCACCCCTCCTCTGAATTCACCACCATAAGTGGAGGTGATTATAGGTCAAAGTTATCCAAACACATTCCTCCCTCTTCGGCGACCCTTTTTTAAACGAGGTTCCACGACCGACACACAAAATCATTCAAGCAAATAATCCAGAAACAAATACGAAGTCTGTCCAGGGGTGGGGGGTGTTTGGATTGCATGTCATTAGCTAAATTACTCCACACCTGATGAACGCGAGTGGGTGAGCATATCCACAACAAATCATTCAACCGGATATGCATATGGACTGCGAGCACAATACGAGGTCCTGCCTCGTGGATTCGGAGGATTTATTTCCACAAAAAAAAAAACTGGTGGTGGTGGAGACAAAATGTCCACCTCCATCCGTGGCAACCGAATAGAAGCACACACACACTGCTTGGTGGATTGTATGTGAAGGTGTTTCAATAATAAATCATGAGCCCGGAAGCAGCTGTTGTGGCATTGAAACTATTCAATCGAAGTCCGAACGAAAGGAAACAATAGTTTCTCGTTTTTAAAAGCACTCTACGGGCGCATTACTGCAGCTCTAATTAATCGTGAACACATCAGAAATCTTAGATAACGGGGATTGTGTTATTTATATCCAGTGGGGGTCGAGTGGAAGGGATTGCAAAACTCAATAACTCACAATTACCATCACTGACACCTGTTTTCTGACATTTCGTGTTTACAATGAAAGATCCTACGGAAGATTGCTTGAAAAAATAAAGTTACTCCACTGAATACCGACGGAGATGGTGTTGGATTGTGGTGAAAGATGGTGAATATGTTATTGCTAATTACCGTCATCAACTGCCTTTATATGGGTTTTCAATGAGGAGCGAAAGACACTTGTTGGGGGTGTGTGCATAAATGCAGTCGAGGGGAAGTTTTTTCAAAAGTGAATAAGTTCCACAACGCACTAGGGAGCGTCTGCTTCGTTTTCGTTTGAACGAAATCCGTGTTAGATTACGTCCTTGATCTATAGCGTATTCCAAACAAGACAGAAGTCAATTTTCAGACTGCAAAATATCCAGATTTACTTTGTAGATGCGTTCCACAACGCCTCCTTCTGTTTAGTTTGACCTGAATCGCTGTTAGATTACGACCGTGATCTAAAGAGTTTTCCAAACAGGACAGAAGTCTGTAAAAATGTCTTGAGTTACTTTGTGGATACGTTCCACAACGCACTGGTTGGCGTTTTCTTCGTTTTAGTTTGACCTGAATCAGTGTTAGATTACGTCCGTTATCTAAAGAGGGTCCCAAACAAGACGAAAGTCTAGAAATTTTGGAAAACTATCCTAATTTACTTTGTGGATAAGTTCCACAACGCATTTAGGGGCTTCTTCTTCAGTTTAGCTTGACCTAAATTCGTGTTTGATTACGTTCATAATCTAGAGAGTATTGCAAACACGACAAGAATCTAGAAATTCTGGAAAAATGTTTTGATTTTCTTCCTGAATACATTCCACAAAGCATTAGGGGGCGTCTCCCTCGGTTTAGTTTGACCTGAATCCGTGTTAAATTCCGTCCGTGATCTAGAGAGTGATCCAAACAGGACAGAAGTCTGTACAAATATCCGAATTTACTTTGTGGATAAGTTCCACAACTCATTTAGCGGCTTCTTCCTCTGCTTACTTTGACCTGAATCCGTGTTGGATTACATCCGTCATCTACATAGTATTCCAAACAGGAGAAAGTCTGAAAATGTGTGAAAATCTCCTGATTTGCTTTGTCACACAACGCAGTTGTGGGCGTCTGCTTTGGTTTAATATGACCTGAATCAGTGGCAGATTATGCCTGTTATCTAGAGAGTTTAGTAAACAGAACAAAAGTCTGAAAATCTTGTAAAAATTCTCTGATTTCCTTTGTGGATCGCAAATAGCGCCCCACGCCGGTGGTCTGTGTTTGAGAATTTCGCGTGTAGGACTGCAGGTCATCGAAAAACGGTTTCATTTCAAAGCGTATACACACATATGGGTCTCCACATTCTCGAATAACATATCAAAATCGAAGGAGTCTCAGTCTAATTGCTTTGCGTGTTCACACACTCATTTCCACTCCTTCCAGTCCTCTCCTTTCTCTCGCCTATATCCTCGTCTATTCACTCCCCTTCTCTTTTTTGAGTCTGTCTGTCTTTTCAGTACACGCTTTAAAATTATCAATTTTGTTTTACTTTTTATAGGTCACACGATGAGTGCGTAGGCAGACAGTAACCGCATTGGATCTACGTTTGCTCCTCGTGTCCCTTTAAAGGACGTTGAGCAAAGGAAATTATACAGTCCATCCGTTGGGCCGCACTCCTTCAACTACAAGAAGCAACAAAAACAACAAACACAAAGACAAACAAGGCTACAATGTACTACAACGATAATGAAACTCACCACTATGGTATATTCTCAACGACCTACGCACCATCACACCTGAATATAACGGTTGAGAATGTCGACGGTGATGACAATGTGCCCATTGCAATCAACTCCAATGAGGATCTAACTGAGGACATGGGCAAATCGAAATTCAAACGCCATCGTAACTCGATTGATGGTGGTTATTTGTCGGTGCCGTCGTTGCGTAAATGTCGTCCACGTTCGACTGTGTTGCGGCGACAAATCTCATCGAGCCCAGCTAAGACGGGCGGCCTACAAAGACTCGGCAGCAAATTTCGCACACGTCGACTGAGTCAGGATTCAGGAATTGGAACCGCTGGACGAGGTTTTCTCTGTGGGGTGAGTACTGATCAATTATTTAGTGCATATATTCAGGGGATTGCCGTTCCAGTTTTAATTATAGAGAGGCGCTCGTTTTATTTTTGTTGTGGAGGGAGGGGACGAAAGGGGGGTGTGACATTTCACAAAAAAAGGCACAATATCTTGTCAATATTGGTTTTTGTGTGGGCCGCCAAAATGGGTCAGTTATAAACGGTTGAATTTGAGTGAATGGAAATTAAAATGGTGGACAAATCTTCCCTTTTTTGGCGGGGGGGAGAGACGGATATCATTGGTTTTCGACAACGATTTTGATTGTAGGCTGTAGCGACAACAATTAACTCCCTCGAGAGGGTCATCCGATTCATTTTTGACCAAAAGACTGTGGGAGCCAAGACATTTTTCTGAATTTTTTTGTATTTAGCGGTACTGTGGACTTAACGAAAGCAATTTTATTAGATTCCCCACCCTATTTCCATGCGGATCGTATTCATCTCTCTCTTTTCCACTTTCAAGGACATTTTAAACTCCGATTCCATAACCAGGCATCACAAGAGCAGTGACAACATTTACAACTTCATCAACGATTCCAAGCAAATCTCACCGAACTTAACGAAGATGTACACCCCACACAGACAAGATGACACCCCCTCCGATGGGAAGGACAAATCAGAGTCGCTGCACAAGGCAAATTCAATCAAACTGCCACCATTTATGGAGGACGACAGCGAACGAAGGTAAGCCACTCACAAGTCCCAAAGGAAATCCCTTAACAATCCCCCTTCCCCCTTACAGTCCAACACTGGCGTTTGGTCCGAAAATTGACAACGAAAACATACCGGGAACTGCAATGCAAATGGGCCTAGAACTCGAGCTAGAGCCAGTCGAGTCGAATGCCTCGAACATCATCGCGGACAATCAGTTGTTCTACAAGCAGTCATCCCTGGACAAGTCTTCGTCGACGCTGGATAGCAGTACAAACAACAGTTACTTCAGCAGCAGGAAAACCAGCAAACGGAACAGCACGATCGATGACAGTGAGGAGCGTCGGATAAGCAAACAGGACAAGGAGGTAAGCCTTGCGTTGAACCCAGTGACAGATTGACTTCATTTGATGGCGAATTTTCAGGGTCTTGATCCGGAGTCGCTTCTGTTTCGCGATGGACGTCGAAAGATTGACATGGTCCTGGCATGGGAGGAGGAGGACGAGGGCGTGATGACAGAGGCCGAAGCCAAACGGCGGGACAATCGGCGGATATTCATGGAGAGCCTGATCAAGGAGGGACTCGAGGTGGAACTGGAGGATAAGACGCAGTCCTTCAACGAGAAGACGTTTTTCCTGAAGATCCATCTCCCCTGGAGGCTGGAGATTCGACTAGCCGAGGTTATGAACCTCAAACTGCCAGTTAAGCGATTCATCACGATCTCCGTGAAGGCTTGGGTAAGTCGATGACAAAAGCTCTCCTGTGTGCATGACCACATTCCCCTCTGTAGAGCGAGGAGAACATGATGGCGCGGAGGATTCAGGTGTGGAAGAACCTGTGGAATCGTCTGACCAGAGTGATACAACTGGAGAGCTCTGTTCTCGAGGGTGAGACCACCTACAGGGCATCCACATCAGGCGGTAACCCAGAAGAGCAGTAAGTTCTGGACGGGAGATGTCTGAACTCTCTCATCCGCACTGTTTCCTTTGTTCTCTCCCAGATTCATTGTCAAAGATCGTTGCACTACATTCACCAGTGCTCAGCGGAGTTTGATGGTGATGCAGGTCCTCATCCGGACTCGATTTGACGAAAGTGATCGCGTGGGCATCCGTCGACTTTTGAATGACAACACCTACTTGGCCTGCTTTCCCCTCCACGAGGGCCACTATGATCGTCCGCACTCGACTGGGGTGACGTTCGACCGACGCATTCTGTACAAAACCTGGGCGCACCCTTCGCAGTGGTACAAGAAACAACCGCTGTGCCTGGTGAGGAAGTACTTCGGTGACAAGATCGCGTTGTACTTCTGCTGGCTGGGGTTCTACACCGAAATGCTGGTGTATCCGGCGATCGTTGGAACACTGTGCTTTCTGTACGGTCTCGCATCGATCAACTCGAAGGACAACATACCGAGCAAGGAGATCTGTGATATGTCCGGTACGGGGAACATCACACTCTGTCCGCTCTGCGATGCTGCGTGCAGCTACCAAACACTGTCCGACTCGTGTCTCTTCGCGAGGCTCACCTATCTCTTTGACAATCCTTCGACGGTGTTTTTTGCCATTTTCATGTCCTTTTGGGGTAAGTTCTTTGCCCAGCTCTCCCTTGTCCGTTCATCTGTTTCATGTCTGATTGTAGCGACGACATTTCTGGAACTCTGGAAGCGGAAGCAGTCGGTGATCGTGTGGGAGTGGGACTTGCACAACGTCGAGTCGGACGAGGAGAATCGTCCGGAGTTCGAGACGAATGCCACCACATTCCGCATGAATCCGGTGACCAGGGAGAAGGAGCCGTACATGTCGACGTCGAGCAGAGCTGTGCGCTTCGCGATCACCGGGAGTGCGGTCGCTTTCATGGTAACGACTGACGGAATGCCGCGAGACTGTGCCTTAAATCCCTCTCTCTCTCTCTTGCAGATCTGCATCGTTCTGGGAGCTGTGCTGGGAACGATCATCTATCGGATATCGCTGGTGACAGTGATCTACGGCGAGGGGAGTTTCTTTGTGAACAGACATGCCAAACTCTTCACCACCATAACCGCTGCTCTCATCAATTTGGTTGTCATAATGATCCTCACAAAAGTAACACCCTCCCTCCCCCCGATCAAGTCTGGATTTAACTTTAACGGTGTCTCCTTGCAGATCTATCACAGGATGGCGCTAAGACTTACGAATCTTGAGAATCCAAGAACCCACACGGAATTCGAAGACTCCTATACGTTTAAGATTTTCTTTTTCGAATTTATGAACTTTTACAGTTCCCTTATTTACATTGCGTTCTTCAAGGGTCGGTTTTTTGACTACCCCGGGGACGATGTAGCGCGACGCAGCGAGTTCTTTCGCCTGAAGAACGACATCTGCGATCCGGCTGGATGCTTGTCGGAATTGTGCATCCAGTTGGCCATCATTATGGTTGGGAAGCAGTGTTGGAATAACTTCATGGAGTATCTGTTCCCGAAGTTTTACAATTGGTGGCGTCAGAGGAAGCACAAGCAGGCGACGAAGGATGTGTCACATCTTCACATGGCCTGGGAGCAGGACTATCACATGCAGGATCCGGGACGATTGGCGTTGTTCGATGAGTACCTCGAAATGGGTAGGAGCATCATCTATCCACAGTCTCCTTTGATGACCTGAAGTTTCTTCTCTTTTCCCCCTCTCTCAGTTCTGCAGTACGGCTTCGTAACGCTGTTTGTTGCAGCCTTCCCCTTGGCACCACTCTTTGCACTGCTCAACAACGTGGCCGAGATCCGGTTGGACGCTTACAAAATGGTCACCCAAGCCCGCAGACCACTGGCCGAGCGTGTCGAGGACATCGGGGCCTGGTATGGAATCCTACGAATCATCACGTACACCGCGGTGGTTTCGAACGCATTCGTGATCGCCTACACCAGCGACTTCATCCCGAGGATGGTGTACAAGTTCGTCTACTCGGAGACGAACACCCTCTCGGGGTACATAGAACACTCCTTGTCGGTGTTCAACACGTCGGACTACAAGGAGGAGTGGGGCGCCACAAGCAGTGAGCATGATCCTGACACCTGTCACTACAGGGGTTACAGGTACGATTTCCCTGACATCCCCCATCACATCTCGTCCTCAATTTCGTCTTCCTTTAGAAACGGTCCAAACGATCACGATCCATACGGTCTCAGTCCGCATTACTGGCACGTCTTCGCAGCCCGTCTAGCGTTCGTCGTGGTTTTCGAGGTGAATCTGTTCCCTAGACTCCCTTGAGCGAATCTAATCCTTGTCCATTTCAGCATGTAGTATTCGTTGTCACCGGCATCATGCAGTTCATCATCCCCGACATCCCGGCCGAGGTGAAGACTCAAATGCAGCGCGAGCAGCTGTTGGCGAAGGAGGCAAAGTACCAGCATGGTCTGCGAAAAGCCCAACAGGGAGACAATCAGGATTTACTGAGTCTCTTCCGCGATGCAAGCAGCCGAACGGGAGGCACAATGACCGGCAGAGGCAGTTGGGCAAGGCGGCTTAGTCGGATGAGTGATGGTCTCGAGGCACACGTCGAAGTGGCGTCCAGGCCGCGACGATCCATGGAGTCAACCGTCTGGGAGGTGTCTTGACACGAGGAAGACGAGGAAGTCGAGAGTCGCACTGGAGTGTAGTTGAACTGTGTATCTGTGTCCTTAATTCAATCGGTTTCTTGTGTATAACTGTGTAAATATATCTACCACTATGAGTACCTGCAAGTGAAAGACGGTCTCATTTTCTTTTCAAGACATGGCGGGAATTTATTGTTCAATGCTTCCCCTTCTGAGCTAACTTGACAGATTTGGGCTTGGAGCGGAATATGTTCGTGTCCAGAGTGTTGTAGGTCTGTTCACTGACGGGCTGAATGAAGTTTGAACGCCTTGGTTCGCGGTCCTCAATCAGATGTGGAGCCAGCAGGAGGAACAATTGCTGCAAAGAGATCCACTGTGTGACAGAGAAGTGACACATTTTCTATTCTCACCTCCGTCCACGATGGTAGTCCGAAACTGGAGAAGCACAACTCCCAGTAGGGAAGCCCCAAATGAGCTATCGACATCCGCAGATACTCACTGAAGGAATCCGCCAGAAACTGCCACTTCATCGTGCTGAGCTCAAGGAGATAGATTTTTGGATTTATCAGTCCCATTGTCTCAAAAACCAAGCAAACCTAGATTGGAAATGGTCACTTCATGGAGATGGATTCAAATGTACGTTCCCTACCTTTGCCACATCGTTCACGGTGCTCAACTCGAAGATCTTGCTTTTTGACGTCAAATTCGGTCCATGGTTTGCCATCTGCTCCTTGGACATCGATTCAGCCTCCTCATTGCTCAAGATTTCAATATTCTCCCGCAGTAAAGTGATTTGAAGGAGATGAGGGAAATGAATGCATCCCACGCGACGGATGTCGTTCGCTGAGAAAGGAACGCAAATTAGTTTGATGTGGGCCCACTCACGAGGACTACTCACGGGCGTATTGATAACTCCAGTAGAGAATGAACCCATCCGTGGAAAGATAGAACTTCTTCATGTCCTCGGGAAGAAAGACGCTGTGCCTTTGTTCCCAGTTGAGAACCTGTGACCTCTCGCATGGTGGACGTTTCTCACACTTCACATTGCAAACGCGGGGAACGTTCGCTGAACAAATGTCATTTTCATTCTCTGTGGGATTGGTTGTGGACTCCAAATGTACTTACCAAGCGTTTTCATGAGGCCGAGAGTTAGATTTTCGTAGAAAGCGTCCTCAGGAGATGACTTTGCTGCCATGAGGTTGGAAATTTAAGTCTAAATCACAGTTTTCTGCTTAGACTTGGACCACAAAAAAGTCACGACACAGTTGTCTGCTTAGATTTAGACCACAAGTCAGTCACACAAAATCTAAGCAGAAAACTGTGTGAGCTCTTTTGAAGTGAGCTCTGCACAGTGACTGTTGACACCCAGTCAACAAATGCTCCTGGCAACCACTCCCAACTCAGTGCAACAAGTTTGGGGACAGCAATACACCTCGACAATCAAACAAAACAATCCATGGAGTCATTTTTTTCAACTTTATTTGAATGCAAAAAGTGCAATCGAACACAAATCATAAATACAAAACATTTTCCAGACCATTAGTAAAAATCTACAGTTTCTAAGTCACTCAGCATCTTGTCTCTGATTTGTTGCTTGGGATCCTCCTTAATTGTCGTTGGAACTGCTCCGTACTGCCCCAGCATAAACTCCAACTCATCTGTGGTCAACTTCTCCCCACGCAGCTCCAGGGGACCAATGAATTGCTTCTTCATCTTCCCTTCATGATAAATAAATATCGTAGGCAGGTTCTTCTCAGGGAAATTCGGTATGCAGGTCGTTGCTACGGAACGCAGGAACTTAGTTTGCGGAAATTTCACAGCCAACTGTTGCATGTGGTGATGTATCAGTGCACACAAGGGGACACCATTCGCATATAAATGCAAAACAACCCAGATACCCTCTCCTGCTTTGGTCACTTCGTCAACGTAATCCTGTCCAGAGATCTCCCTAATCGAACCGAATTTAGCTTTTTCCGAAAACGACCTCATTTCAGCTATTCGCTTGCGACGATACTCTTCGAGTACAGCTTCATCTTCTGAGTCTTCCAATTCGTCTAACTCATCCATATTCATGTCTTCGATTTTCTTTTGCGACTCACCACCCGTTCGTTTCTCGATGGCATTCTCGATCATCGAAACAATTTGATCTTCTGTGACTTCGGCTTCTTTTTGTTTCGGCGGCAGGATTCCCTTCGCACGGAGAACATCGTTCCATTCAGTGTCCTCATTTGGGTCCTTGGGAGAAAACGTGAAGTTGTTTATTTATATGTCCAAATATGGTCATGGTTTTGATATGGTATGGAATTTCGTCCATTTTCACAGTCTTACCTGCATTTTGATGTGGTTTGTCTGTTGATTATGAATGCAAGATGGTTCTTATTGAAATCTAGGTAAATATTGGACGGTTTTTATACAGGAAATCTGTAAAAATCAAGAAATACTGAAATTTGTTCGAATTGGTGACTAATGTGCGAATGCCTAAATAAGTAGCAAGAGAAATGTCAATGACAGCGAGCTGTCTGCCATACACACCTCAAAAGTGCTGCCAAGTCTCATGAAATTGAAATAATAAAAGAAATCAAATCACGTTGTTGCTTGCGTTTCTTTTGCATTGCAACACGAACTATAACTGTGATCTTAGCTGTAAATATGTATTTTTGAATTTCCCTAAAACCGTTAGCGTACTCAAAATAAAGATAGCTTCGAATAACATTCAAAAAACCAGATGGAAATCAGATAAATGTAAGTTAAAAATAAACACACGTGTACATATGTAAGTAGTCTCGTATCATTTAACGGCATAGTTGATCTTATCACATTTCCTGCTCATTGAACTAATTAAACGACGATCTTATGTCTCAATTAATTAATTTATTGCACAGATTAGAGGCAGTTTTGAAAATGACTCAACCGCTAAGAACACTGCATAAGGCCGTAGGAAACAAAACGCAATTATCAAACCGTTGACCCACAAATAATCATTCGGAAATCGATTCTGAGATTCGTAAATATTTGCAGAAGATACATGAATTTTGGCAATAGCGTCCTATCCCAATCGGCTTATCAGCTTAAATTGGCCCGATAATACCTGATATACCTCTCCGACATGCTGATTACGAAAAAATGTAAAGTATCAGACGTCCAAATGCTATAAATTGACCAACCAATTGAATCGCCCGTGCAGTATTATCACGCCTTTCGATTAGGTACCACAACGAGAAAGGAATTTCAAACAACGTGCTTTAACGGATACGAATTTAAAAATGCTGACGTTAGATGTTTTCTTGTTCATTTTTCTGTTTTGTGGAATTCACTCTGTGCATGGATTATCGGTTAGTTAGATCCTTTTTTTCCTGATCCTCTCAACTGCTCGTGTATTTTCTGTAAACCACCGTGTTAAATTACCATCAAAGCTCTTGTGTTTCGATAACAGTTGAGATTTATGAAGTGTACATCAAAATAAATTATTTTTATCAATTTTTTTTATCACAGGAGCAAAGATACGAAATCAGTAATGACGATGTTGTGTCGTGTACGGAGCCGACTGGGACCTCATTTCCAGCAGAAAATTGCACGGAGTACTATATCTGTATAAACGAAAACGCGCTGAAGTTTAGATGCGGAGAAGGAAAGTTTTTCGATCCAGTTCTCAACTATTGCAGAAAAGACACAGAATGTGAATGCTTTGAGTGCCCAGAGGGCGATTGTGCAAATAGGCCGACTGGAAGTCTGGTTCCAATACCAGGAGAATGCTATAAGTTCAATCTGTGTGTCAACAACGAACCCATACAGTTACAGTGCAAAGACGGCTTCTTATTTTCTGAAGAAACTGGTGGTTGTGTAGCAGATGTTGAACAAGTTTGCTGGAAACCAATTACAACCACAGAAGAACCAGTGACAACAACAACCACAGAAGAACCAGTGACAACAACAACCACAGAAGAGCCTGTGACAACAACAACCACAGAGGAGCCAGTGACAACAACAACCACAGATGCACCAGTTACAACAACAACCACAGAGGAACCAGTAACAACAACAACCACAGAAGCACCAGTTACAACAACAACCACAGAGGAGCCAGTGACAACAACAACCACTGAGGAGCCAGTGACAACAACAATCACAGAGGAACCAGTGACAACAACAACCACAGAGGAGCCAGTGACAACAACAACCACAGATGCACCAGTTACAACAACAACCACTGAAGAACCAGTGACAACAACCACAGAAGCACCAGTTACAACAACATCTACATCTACAACAACAACCACAGAGGAGCCAGTGACACCAACAACCACAGAGGAGCCAGTGACAACAACAACCACAGAGGAGCCAGTGACAACAACAACCACAGAAGCACCAGTTACAACAACATCTACAGAGGAACCAGTGACAACAACAACCACAGAGGAGCCAGTGACAACAACAACCACAGAAGCACCAGTTACAACAACATCTACAGAGGAACCAGTGACAACAACAACCACAGAGGAGCCAGTGACAACAACAACCACAGAGGAACCAGTGACAACAACAACCACAGAGGAGCCAGTGACAACAACAACCACAGAAGAACCAGTGACAACAACAACCACAGAAGAGCTTGTGACAACAACAACCACAGAGGAGCCAGTGACAACAACAACCACAGATGCACCAGTTACAACAACAACCACAGAGGAACCAGTAACAACAACAACCACAGAAGCACCAGTTACAACAACAACCACAGAGGAGCCAGTGACAACAACAACCACTGAGGAGCCAGTGACAACAACAATCACAGAAGCACCAGTTACAACAACAACCACAGAGGAGCCAGTGACAACAACAACCACAGATGCACCAGTTACAACAACAACCACTGAAGAACCAGTGACAACAACCACAGAAGCACCAGTTACAACAACATCTACAGAGGAACCAGTGACAACAACAACCACAGAGGAGCCAGTGACAACAACAACCACAGAGGAACCAGTGACAACAACAACCACAGAGGAGCCAGTGACAACAACAACCACTGAGGAACCAGTGACAACAACAACCACAGATGCACCAGTTACAACAACAACCACAGAGGAACCAGTGACAACAACAACCACAGAAGCACCAGTGACAACAACAACCACAGAGGAGCCAGTGACACCAACAACCACAGAGGAGCCAGTGACAACAACAACCACAGAGGAGCCAGTGACAACAACAACCACAGAAGCACCAGTTACAACAACATCTACAGAGGAACCAGTGACAACAACAACCACAGAGGAACCAGTGACAACAACAACCACTGAAGAACCAGTGACAACAACAACCACAGAGGAACCAGTGACAACAACAACCACAGAAGCACCAGTGACAACAACAACCACAGAGGAGCCAGTGACAACAACAACCACTGAGGAACCCGTGACAACAACAACCACAGAGGAACCAGTTACAACAACAACCACAGAGGAACCAGTGACAACAACAACCACAGAAGCACCAGTGACAACAACAACCACAGAGGAGCCAGTGACACCAACAACCACAGAGGAGCCAGTGACAACAACAACCACAGAGGAGCCAGTGACAACAACAACCACAGAAGCACCAGTTACAACAACATCTACAGAGGAACCAGTGACAACAACAACCACAGAGGAGCCAGTGACAACAACAACCACTGAGGAACCAGTGACAACAACAACCACAGAGGAGCCAGTGACAACAACAACCACAGAGGAGCCAGTGACAACAACAACCACAGAAGCACCAGTGACAACAACAGCCACAGAGGAGCCAGTGACAACAACAACCACTGAGGAGCCAGTGACAACAACAACCACAGAGGAGCCAGTGACAACAACAACCACAGAGGAACCAGTGACAACAACAACCACAGAGGAGCCAGTGACAACAACAACCACAGAGGAGCCAGTGACAACAACAACCACTGAGGAACCAGTGACAACAACAACCACTGAAGAACCAGTGACAACAACAACCACAGAGGAACCAGTGACAACAACAACCACAGAAGCACCAGTGACAACAACAACCACAGAGGAGCCAGTGACACCAACAACCACAGAGGAGCCAGTGACAACAACAACCACAGAGGAGCCAGTGACAACAACAACCACAGAAGCACCAGTTACAACAACATCTACAGAGGAACCAGTGACAACAACAACCACAGAAGCACCAGTTACAACAACAACCACAGAAGCACCAGTTACAACAACAACCACTGAGGAGCCAGTGACAACAACAACCACTGAGGAGCCAGTGACAACAACATCTACAGAGGAACCCGTGACAACAACAACCACTGAGGAGCCAGTGACAACAACAACCACTGAGGAGCCAGTGACAACAACATCTACAGAGGAACCCGTGACAACAACAACCACAGAGGAACCCGTGACAACAACAACCACAGAGGAACCAGTGACTACAACAACCACAGAAGCACCAGTTACAACAACAACCACAGAAGAACCAGTGACAACAACAACCACAGAAGAGCCTGTGACAACAACAACCACAGAGGAGCCAGTGACAACAACAACCACAGATGCACCAGTTACAACAACAACCACAGAGGAACCAGTAACAACAACAACCACAGAGGAGCCAGTGACAACAACAACCACTGAGGAGCCAGTGACAACAACAACCACAGAAGCACCAGTTACAACAACAACCACAGAGGAGCCAGTGACAACAACAACCACAGATGCACCAGTTACAACAACAACCACAGAGGAGCCAGTGACAACAACAACCACTGAGGAGCCAGTGACAACAACAACCACAGAAGCACCAGTTACAACAACAACCACAGAGGAGCCAGTGACAACAACAACCACTGAAGAACCAGTGACAACAACATCTACAGAGGAACCAGTGACAACAACAACCACAGAGGAGCCAGTGACAACAACAACCACAGAGGAGCCAGTGACAACAACAACCACAGAGGAACCAGTGACAACAACAACCACAGAGGAGCCAGTGACAACAACAACCACTGAGGAACCAGTGACAACAACAACCACTGAAGAACCAGTGACAACAACAACCACAGAGGAACCAGTGACAACAACAACCACAGAAGCACCAGTGACAACAACAACCACAGAGG
This sequence comes from Myathropa florea, assembly GCA_930367185.1. Lineage (NCBI taxonomy): Eukaryota > Metazoa > Arthropoda > Insecta > Diptera > Syrphidae > Myathropa > Myathropa florea. The sequence goes on along the minus strand of OV884005.1, from coordinate 41,287,785 downwards.
AGCCAGTGACACCAACAACCACAGAGGAGCCAGTTACAACAACAACCACAGAGGAGCCAGTGACAACAACAACCACTGAGGAGCCAGTGACAACAACAACCACAGAAGCACCAGTTACAACAACAACCACAGAGGAACCAGTGACAACAACATCTACAGAGGAACCAGTGACAACAACAACCACAGAGGAGCCAGTGACAACAACAACCACTGAAGAACCAGTGACAACAACCACAGAAGCACCAGTTACAACAACATCTACAGAGGAACCAGTGACAACAACAACCACAGAGGAGCCAGTGACAACAACAACCACAGAGGAGCCAGTGACAACAACAACCACTGAGGAGCCAGTGACAACAACAACCACAGAGGAACCCGTGACAACAACAACCACAGAGGAGCCAGTGACAACAACAACCACTGAGGAACCAGTGACAACAACATCTACAGAGGAACCAGTGACAACAACAACCACAGAGGAACCAGTGACATCAACAACCACAGAGGAACCAGTGACTACAACAACCACAGAAGCACCAGTTACAACAACAACCACTGAGGAGCCAGTGACAACAACAACCACTGAGGAGCCAGTGACAACAACATCTACAGAGGAGCCAGTGACAACAACAACCACTGAGGAGCCAGTGACAACAACATCTACAGAGGAGCCAGTGACAACAACAACCACTGAGGAGCCAGTGACAACAACAACCACAGAAGCACCAGTTACAACAACAACCACTGAGGAACCCGTGACAACAACAACCACAGAGGAACCAGTTACAACAACAACCACAGAGGAACCAGTGACAACAACATCTACAGAGGAACCCGTGACAACAACAACTACAGAGGAGCCAGTGACAACAACAACCACAGAGGAGCCAGTGACAACAACAACCACAGAGGAGCCAGTGACAACAACAACCACAGAGGAGCCAGTTACAACAACAACCACAGAGGAGCCAGTTACAACAACAACCACAGAGGAGCCAGTGACAACAACAACCACAGAAGAACCAGTGACAACAACAACCACAGAAGAGCCAGTGACAACAACAACCACAGTGGAGCCAGTGACAACAACAACCACAGAGGAGCCAGTGACAACAACAACCACAGAGGAACCAGTGACAACAACATCTACAGAGGAACCAGTGACTACAACAACCACAGAAGCACCAGTTACAACAACAACCACAGAGGAGCCAGTGACAACAACAACCACAGAGGAACCAGTGACAACAACATCTACAGAGGAACCAGTGACAACAACAACCACAGAGGAACCCGTGACAACAACAACCACAGAAGAACCAGTGACAACAACATCTACAGAGGAACCCGTGACAACAACAACCACAGAGGAGCCAGTGACAACAACAACCACTGAGGAGCCAGTGACAACAACAACCACAGAGGAACCAGTGACTACAACAACCACAGAAGCACCAGTTACAACAACAACCACAGAGGAGCCAGTGACAACAACAACCACAGAGGGACCAGTGACAACAACATCTACAGAGGAACCCGTGACAACAACAACCACAGAGGAACCAGTTACAACAACAACCACAGAGGAACCAGTGACAACAACATCTACAGAGGAACCCGTGACAACAACAACTACAGAGGAACCAATAACGACAACAAGCACATAAGGACCAACAACAACATAGGAACCAGAAGCAACTAGCGAGGCTTCATCAGTTACTACAACAGAGAACTAGAAACAACCACAGAAATATCGATAGAATAACTAGGAGGAAAACAGGAACGTTTCCGCCGTCAGAAGCAACCACAAGCAGTGCATTTGTCACAGCAACTGACCAACCCACAGTTTGTAATGACGGCCCGAGAACATCCACAGGAAACGAACGGGGACCCAGCCCGTGTCTAGGAAAGTACCCACCAAGACCCAGCCAGGAACAGAAAACCACAGTTTAGCATTATTCTTGAATTTCAATGTATTTTATACCAATAACACATGCAGGATAGATTTTATTAAATATACGGGTACACTAGCGACACTAGCGGAGTGACTTCATTGACATCAAAAGTGGGCAGTGGTTGCTTGGCCTTACCACCAGGACGAGGGCTCGTCCTTGCCTTTCTGCTTGCTCTCGTTGAGGAGCTGGAAAGGAATGCGTTTAGTTGAATGGGTGACGGGGTATGCAGTTCCTTACCTTTGTGCGGAGGTTTTTGATTTTCCTCAGCCTCTCGAGCCAGTTGGACGCATAGGGGTTCTTCGACTTCATGCTCTGGTACACGTGCGACGCCAACTGCAAAGAAACACTTAGGATCCGTGGATAGAGGGATGGTGAGACTAAAGCTTACGTTAGCATGCAAGGCCAGCTGTCGCGCCAGCAGGGGTGCACTGCGGTCGGAGACTATCTTCGGTTCCGGGTGACACACGAACTTCTCGATCTCGTGGCGGGCCTTCACGAACACGCGGTTCATGTTGAGCTCCAGCGGCTGAACCACCACGCAGGCGTAGTTGAATTGTCCCTAATCGCGGAAGAAAACAAAAACAGACTTTGAGTAGGTTCGGGGGGGAATGTGGCGGCAAACCTTGATTGTGTTGAGGTTGTACTCCTCTCCGCTTTCGTTGTAGACGATGCTGACGTAGTCGTTCCCGATGTGCTTCTTCTTTTCGGTGCAGTTCGGGTCGTTCTCGTGGTTGGGCATCATGGTGGCAACATGAAAAGTGATCTAAACGCTTGACTAAGTGGCTGTCTTAACGGAGGAGCTGCTCTCGCTTACCTGCACTACGTCGTCCTTCCACACGTACGTGAAGTTGCCGTCCGACCCATTCGTGTCCATGTTCACGAACAAGTTGTTCTCCTTGGCGTCCTTGAGGCTGACCAGGGTTCCGAGGCTGCTGAGGAAGTTCATGTACCGCACGCTGCCGTACCGATTCCTGAGGATGTCCACTTCGTTGTTGCACTGTCCCGGACCGACGTAGAGCACGCCGAACTTGTGCGTCTCGAAGGGGGGAATCAGGTCCAGCAGGGTTATGGTGGCCATGTTGTCGGCGCCCACCTTCAGCGGCGGATCGGTGGATTGGAGCTGCCCGTTGTGGAACAGTTGGAGGAAAACAAAGCTTGGGCTGATGCCAAGTTTTGAATTCACGGGAGGCTTTGCGGCTCCAAACGATGGAAGCGCCAGCGGGGGTCGACTCTTGCCGTTCACTTCTCGGACGACGGAAATGGTTTTGGAGCGACCTCGGATCATGTCGCCGTTGTTGCCCCCGTACTCGCTCATGCCGCCGCCAACATTCGAAGAGAATGAGGCCACTTTGCTGGCGGCATTCTTCGCCAGCAGCCTTGGCGACAGGGGCGCGTTCGACTGTGGCGCCTTCGAACTTGTGTTGATCTTCTGCAGATCCAGGGGGATTTTCAAGCTCGTCGCTGACGCCGAACAGGTGACCGGGTTGCCGGACTTTTGGTTGGTAACGTCGTCGGCGGAGTGCTGCTTCGGTGGTAGACTTGGTTCCTTTCCGCCACCAGCTACGTCCAGGCCCTTCTTGGTGGACTCTGGTGCGACTTGACGTTTCTCGTCGTCCTTGAGGGAGTCCGCTTGACTCGGAGGCGTGGAGCCGCCGATTTCCTCTGGAATCGCTTCGCAACTTACACGTATGTCCTTCGTGTAGGCACTGCCCACGGCGACTTTCTTCTTGGTCGCGTCATCTAGGTCGCCTTGGGCCAAGCCAGACGGCCAGGGGTTGCTGAAGTCCTTGCCCATTTGCTTCCTGAAGCTCGAGCTCATCTCCGGGCTGGAGTTGACTCTCCGCACGGGATTGCGAGCCCGAGTGCGGCCGTCTTCGAACGCAGCACCCTCCTCATCCGCCTCTCCATCGCTCAGACTTCCGGAGGGTTCCTTGCCACGTTTTGCCGTTTTCGGGATGTCAATGGGACCCGTGGTGGGGACTGCTGACGTTATTTCCTCCTGGCGCTGAAGCGCTCGAACCTTGGCAACCGCAATTTTGGCTGCATCAAGCCTGCGTGGATCCTTCCTCTCCTGTTGCGTTGCCTCCCGCGGGGAGAGTGTCCACAGCGGTGCCGAGGGCGTGAGCAACTTGGCCTCCTCGACGAAATCCGGTCCAAAGACCCCACCGTGCATGGTGGGGAGGAAGAGGGTTATCAAGTCGCTCAGGGGCAGATCAGTGCCGAGGCAATCATTCGCGATTGGATTCTGAATGTGCATTATCCAGGAGATGTTTCCCGTCGGACGGCGCACGTAGATCTCTGCCCACCCGGTGCACGATCGTGCACAGGTCGGCTGCTGCGAGGACCCGGTTCCGCTGCTGGAGTTGCTCAGTTGATTGAGCGAGTTGCCCAGAGCGGACGAGGTCTCGATGCGGTTCTCCTGCTCTGGATTGGACCCGCGCCGGGACAAGGCCTCCAGAGACACAGACGAACTGTTCGACGTTTGCCGATGGGTCTGGTGCTGCGACGATGATGAGGTCGACGTTGACGTCAGGTCTGTGGAGGTCCCCGACTCGGTTCCACTGCTGTACTGCAAGCTGGCCTTGGTGTAGCGCCGATTGATCGGCTGGACATCAGCTGTTGTCTCGACTGCCGCGACTGGGGCGCTTGTGTTTGTGATCTCCGGAGACATTGGCCCTCCTGCGTACGAATTGGGGGTTCCGCCGACGTCGCTCTTGGCGTACGGCGAATTGCTCTTGTTCATCAGGAGCGTACAACGCTCGCAGAGTCCATTCGCCTTCGGGGGCGATGGACAGCCGTTCGTGGTGATGGTCACCAGGTTGTGGCCCACCAGCCAGGTCTGGGATGGACCGTCCTTCAGCATGCACTCAACTGCTGGCAGTCTAAACCACGAAATGAATAAGTTAACCCTTCGAACGTGAGCACTCTTACCTCTTCGGAAGCGTGGAGCAGGGCGAGAAGGTGTGCCTTGCCAGAAAATCGATGCATGTCTCCGCCAGCTCGGCCTGGATGCTCTTCAAGTTGTCAGTCATGTCGAAGGCGTTGTCCCGATTGCGACTGACACGTTCTGTCAGACTGGTGCTGCGCTGGCGACTGGACGAGTCCTCGTTTCGAATGTCCTTCGTCACCATGCTCGTGTCGGTTTGCAGGCCCTACATCAACCAAAAACCTCAGACTTTCCCCGACAGTGATTTGGGGTCTGTGTACTTACCGAGGTGATGTACATCACGAAGTTCTTCCTCATGCCCATCTTGCACTTCAGCAGCCATCCGGTCATCACGTGATGCGCCAGAGACACCGTGTAGTGGTCGTAGGGATGGGGCTTGGTGTAGCTGAGCGACACGGCAAACACGTACATGTAGTGCCTCGGCACGAAGTTCGCGAACAAATCATTCGGCAAGCGGCTCAAAACTGCGGAAACAAGGGGAACCATGAGAAAGGGAAAACCTGGGAGTATGCCTGCACTCAACTTGACAGGAACTCCAAGACGGGGATCGCCACACTGGCTGTGCGCGACATCTTGCTGATCTCCAGCAGAACCTCGGCCAGCTGGCGCGACAGGGTCTCCGGCATTTCCAGGATCATTATTGTCAGCGTGTTGATGCAGATGTGTGCGTTCGCATTCGACCGAATCACCACCTTCACGGCCTCGATCATGCGCAACTTGAGGTCTGGCGAGAGGTGCTGGTGGTAGATGACCAGACTGGCGATGGCTGGCAGCAGTAGGGCGTTGAAGTCATCTGAAGACGGCTTGGCAGTGAGGAAACTTCGGGGGGTGCACTTCGGGTCGGGCAGCTCGTTGCAGAGCGCCGATGCGAGTGCCTCTATGTCGTTGCCCAGAATGAGAGCCTTGTTCTGAAGAATCTCCGGCAGTTCCTTGACCACCAGTTGGAAGATGTGATAATCTGTGCGAACCAAACTGTCAACCACTCCCATCTAACCCCGGTTCCATTGCTTACCCTTCTCCTCCTCGATGCATTTCACGATGATTTTGCATGCCCTGCGGATCGAGATTGTTGTGAAATTCAACGCGAGATGGTCCTGTCCCACGGACGCTGAGTGGCCGCCGACTGTGTTCATCTGCAAGCTGGAGTCGATGCCCAGGTACGGACTGAACCGGATGGTGCCCGTCTCGTGGTCTGGATACCCGATGTGATAGGTGGCGTTGGCCCTGGCCCTCAGCATCCACGTGAAGATCTGCTCGAGAACAAGCGCGCTACAGAACCAGAGTGAGCATGAAACATCCACTTACCTTACTCCGAACCAAGTTCACGTGCTCAAACACCCTCGGCGACTGATAGTGCTTTTCCAGGTGGGTCACCAAGATGTTGAAGACGCGAATCGCGTGGCTAGAGGGCAGGCGATACAACTTCACGATGAAAATCCTTATGAGTCCATCGACGACAGTGGAAACATCCTGGATATCCCCCTCGGACTGGCAGACACTCTCGTCAATCTTGTATTGCTCGAAAGGCCGCACCAACACCTTCTCCATGATGTCGATGAGCTCGCCGCACAGCTTCGAGTCGCAGTGGAGGGCGAACTCCACCAACGCCTTGCACACCACCACTCTGATCATCGGATCCGGCTCGTTGGCTATGTTCCCGAACTGGGGGATGACCAGCCGGTGAAGGATCTCCTCCTCGTAGCTCGCCCGATTCGCGTCCATGATCTGCATGAGCGAATGAATCGTCTTCACGCGGATGTTCGTGTTCGGGATGTGATAGAATCGGTACACGAAGTTGTACAGAACCGTCAACCACTCCGGTTTGGTCGCGGAGATCTTCTTCGATCGATAGTCAATCAGATTGAGCACAGACACCTCTGGTCTGCTTTCCGACACACGCTCGATCAGGTCATAGATGAGATCCCTGTTGGCCAGCAGCTTGTCGTTGTGCATCTTCTCCTCGATCAAGTCGATGGCCTTGTGGAATTTCTTCTGCAAAACCATGTCTTCGCGAAGACCTCCTTCCTCTGAAAATTATCCAAGAAACTGGTTAAGACCGAAGAACCACTGGTGGGTGCTGCTGGGGAACTCACCAAAGTAGGAGATGTTGTCTGCGATGGCGGAGAGGATCTCACAAATGATGTCCCAATTCCGTTCGGGCAGCTCATCGCCGCACTTGTCGATGACGTTCTTGATGCTCAAGATGACCTCGTAGGTCACAAACAGCTCCCTGCTCTTGAGGGCCTACACAAAACCCCCCCCGATTAACCCCAAAGGTTCAGCACAGAAGAGGGGAGTAACTTACGTGCAAGAAACTCCTCAACACCGACGATGTGGTGGAAAACATCGGCGAGAAGACCACGACTGGTGTGGGTCCAAAGACCCCCATGTGGATGTGGAACACTGCACCTCGCAGCAGGTGTGGATCGTTGTAGAAGTTGCTGTCGTTCAGAATGTTGCACATAATCCGCAGCGAGGCGTAACCCAAGTTCGTGCCCAGCAGGTTCTTCATGTTCTGCGAATGAAATGATACACAAAAGAAAAATCATGAACACCCTGTGCACCGAGAAGACAACAAAACGAAGCACATACTCGCATGTAACCCCACCAACGAATGAGGTTCAAAACAAACGAACAAACTGATAACCCACTTCGCTCCGCACACCACTACACACGCAATGCAAGTGAGTGAAGCCCCCGTTGACACTGACAGACCTTGATTGGCCCTCAGTACAGACAGAGTTTTTCCATTTCGTAGTGCAGCACAAAAAAAAAGCAGAAAAGAAACCAATTAAGGTTCCTGTGTCCGAATTTATCCGAACCTTGATCGTCGATGTTTTGATTTGAGACCCCCTTTCGCAATGGAATCGGTTGGCAACGAGAACAGGCGCATTCTTTGCGTTGGAATGTGCGTGCTTGACATTGTCCACGTCTGCGCGAGATTCCCCGAAGAGGACACCGACCGCAGGTGTCTCAACGGCTACTGGCAACGAGGTGGAAACGCATCCAACAACTGCACAGTGCTCAGGTGCTTGCAAGCCGACTGTGAGTTCCTCGGGATGTTGAGTCAATCAGCGGCCTTTCAATTCCTCCAAGATGATTGTCACAGTCGCGGAATTCGCACGCACAACTGCCCACAGACGGCACAAGACCCACCCTTTTCGTCGGTGATTCTGAGCCAGGAGAGCGACTCGCGGACCATCATTCACTCGAATTCGAATTTCCCGATTCTCACTTTTGAGCACTTCAAGCGCGTGGACTTGAGCAGCTACAGTTGGGTTCACTTCGAGGGGAGGAACCCAGAGGAGACCTTGCGAATGATGCAGAGGATTGAGGAGTTCAATCGCGGACGAGTGGAACGAATTAAGGTCTCTCTGGAGCTGGAGAAGATCAAGGAGGAGTTGCTTGTGCTCGTCGAGTGGGCGGATTATGTGTTTTTAGGCAAGGAATTGGCCCTTTTCTTGGGCTGGGACAATGGCAGAGATGCTCTGCAGGGTTTGCGGGAGAGATGCGCCAAGGGAAGGGGAAGTGGCCTCATATGCACGTGGGGCTCAGCGGGCGCGTATTGCCTGAGTGATGCTGGAGAGTTTCATCATCTCGAGCCGTATTCCCCGGAAGAGGTTGTTGATGCGTTGGGAGCTGGGGATACCTTCTGCGCAGCTGTGATTTATGGACTGGATCGGTTGGGGCTGCCGCTGGAGAAGGCGGTCGACTTGGGGAACCAAGTGGCTGGCTACAAATTGGCGCATCGCGGCTATGATGCCATCAGGGATTTCAAGATTGTAACTGAATAAAGGTCAAGATTTAAGGAAGATCTGGAGTTTCTTTTTTTGCACGACGTGTGTGACCCCCTAGTAGAAACGCTCTGCAGTGTTTGCGGAAGAGATACGGCAGCGGAAGGGAAAGCGGACTCATATGCACGTGGGGCGCGGTTGGTTGTGACTGAATAAAGGTCAAGAATTAAGGAGATTTTGAGTTTCTTTTTGTGCACGACGTGTGCGACCTTGACGTTGTGAAATTGGAACAGATTAAGTTCGGAATTCGCTTGTCAACAATTAGCGCGATGACTAAACTTCAAAGTGACAAGTGATCCATCACATATGTCGCTCGAATTTTGACACATTTGTTTTGACAATTTGCGCCGGATGTCACTGATTAGTGACGAGTGGCGGAACTAAGTCTTATCTTCCCCGTGCGGTGGCTTCTTTCTTTATCTCTCATGATCGACCACCACACGCGCTGGGTGAACTCTCGCGAGCTCGTCAAACATCTTGCAGCATCTTGCAGCTCGAGGGGCTTCAAAAGTCCATCGAGCGATAAGATGATGGCCCGCATGAGTCAACAGTCTTGGAATATTCCACCGAGTGTGGTATGGATTAGAATTCTTGGATCTAATCGAAAGATCGACAGATATTTGAACACGCAAAAAAAAAGAGCGCACGCTAAACATGGACAGCCTTGTCCTATGACTGTCGCAGTGGGCAACACGTTAGATTCCCAAAAACAGAAGCGAACAAAAAAAAAAACAGCAGATAACACCCTTGCGTATCAGGGCATAGACTAATTGGAAAATTTTGATAAATAACCTCAGTAATGAATGAGGGCTTAGTGCGCAGATGGACTGACAGATATGGAGTCGATATAAATACGGACAGCACACTCGGTTCTGGCTTAGATAGGAATAGCCAGCTAGTCATTGATTACTCGACAGAATATTCCGAAGCAGTACAAACTTAGAAAGGATACTACCCAACAACCACCCGCATCCATCATGCAGTCACAACGAATCATCCTGTGCGCCGCCATACTCGCTGCGGTCCAAGGAGCACATGGATTTAAAGTGCGTTTCAAATAGTTTCTCGTGACCACGTGTGTTCTAACTCCCCTTTCTTTTCCAAAAACAGATCCAAAGGTTTCGGCGAAGCAGTGACTTGACCCAAACTACGGCCGTGGTCCTTGAGGCCTGCACAGACCCCAGTGGGACAATGTCGGAGGACGAAAGCAACTGCAAGGAGTACTACATTTGCATTGCCGGCAACCTCCTGCATTTCAAATGCTCCGAAGGACTCTACTTTAACCCAGCACAAGGTTATTGCACAAAGGACACCGAGTACGTTTGCTATCCACGACCGGAGCCTTCTTGCTCCACGGAGCCGTCAGGGACAATAATTCCTGACGCGGAAGTGTGCTACAAATATCAGCTGTGCATAAATAGTCAGGCGATAACCCTGCAATGTCCAGAGAATCAATATTTCGACGAAGAGTCAGGGTATTGTGCTATTGATTCGACTGGCGCCTGTAGGGGAGGGTCAACAACTGAAGGATCAACTACAGAGGAGACCACGACAACAGAGGAGACCACAACGACAGAGGAGACCACAACGACAGAGGCGTCCACGACGACTGAGGCGTCCACGACGACTGACGCGTCCACGACGACCGAAGAGTCTACGACGACCGAGGAGTCTACGACGACCGAGGAGTCCACGACGACCGAAGAGTCCACGACGACTGAGGCGTCCACGACGACCGAGGAGTCCACGACGACTGAGGCGTCCACGACGACTGAGGCGTCCACGACGACTGAGGCGTCCACGACGACTGAGGCGTCCACGACGACTGAGGCGTCCACGACGACTGAGGCGTCCACGACGACTGAGGCGTCCACGACGACTGAGGCGTCCACGACGACTGAGGCGTCCACGACGACTGAGGCGTCCACGACGACTGAGGCGTCCACGACGACTGAGGCGTCCACGACGACTGAGGCGTCCACGACGACTGAGGCGTCCACGACAACTGAGGCGTCCACGACAACTGAGGCGTCCACGACGACTGAGGCTTCCACGACGACTGAGGCATCCACGACCACTGAGGCATCCACGACAACAGAGGAGTCCACGACGACTGAGGCGTCCACGACGACTGAGGCGTCCACGACGACTGAGGCGTCCACGACGACCGAGGAGTCCACGACGACTGAGGCGTCCACGACGACTGAGGAGTCCACGACGACTGAGGCGTCCACGACGACTGAGGAGTCCACGACGACTGAGGTGTCCACGACGACAGAGGCGTCCACGACGACAGAGGCGTCCACGACGACAGAGGCGTCCACGACGACCGAGGAGTCCACGACGACCGAGGAGTCCACGACAACTGAGGAGTCCACGACGACAGAGGCGTCCACGACAACCGAGGAGTCCACCACGACAGAGGAGTCAACAACAACTGAATCGCCGACGCCCACAGCATCAGACACCAACGTTTGTGAAGATGTAGACCTTGGAACAGCGCCACATCCAGACTGCACCAAGTTCTACTTCTGCACCGATGGAGTTGGTGAAGTTCAGTCCTGTCCCGCTGGCACTTACTTCAATCAGCAGATATCCCAGTGCACTACCGACGCAAGCAATTGCCTGACACGCTGCACGTCGTCGATAACTGGTGCGCGCTTCGCGAACATTAACAACTGTCAGACGTACTACATGTGCCAGGGCGGAGCGGAGTACCTCGAGTCATGCCAAGACGGATACTTCTTCAACATTCAGACCAACGAGTGTGTAGCGGATACGGACAGTGTCTGTGGAAGCACCAGTCCCACAGCCTGCACGGGTAAGTCCGACGGGACAATCGTACCGCACGGTGCGTGTGGGTCCTACTACGTCTGCCAGAACAGCGCCGTTCAGGTCCTAAACTGCGGATTTGGGTACCTGTTCGATGCGACGCAACTGAAGTGTGTTGCAGATGCCACATACAGTTGCTTCTGCGAGCTGAACAGCATAGGCATCTTCCAGAGCAGCGCATGCAACAAGTACTACGTGTGCAACAGCGGGCAGGCGTCCCTACAGACGTGCCCAAGTGGTGACTACTTCGATGGAACTACACTCATTTGCACAGCAGACGAGAACAACACGTGCACCTCATCCTCATAAGCCCCACTCACCTTCCATGATGTGCAGCAGTACGTGCTGTGGTTCACTGTCCGGCAAAGGGTCATCACGCACAGAGTCAGAGTTTCGTCTGGGAAAATCGTATAGCACATGACCAGCTCCAGAATATTCAAGCATTGCATTCCAATGTCCTCATCATTCACATTGCAGCTGAGCTGACAGGCGTTCCTGTTGGTGAACAAATAAAAAATAAATAAAACCCTTAAGTTGTTGTTTTTCTCTCTCTGTCTTACTGCACGATTCCGATGACAATCTCGTTGTCCAGGTGGGCCGCGTTGAACTTGATGAGATTGACGAGCATCTCAAGGTACGGACGGAGAAGCAGGCCTTCCTGAATCGACGGCAGCCAATGGAGCATAAACTTTCCAATCTGAAAGCAAAATTCATGCCAGGAAATGGGGTAAAAATTGAATGCTCTTGACTTACCTTCTCCTCGAAGTGGGTGATGTCCTTTCCGTTCTCTGTCAAGGCTATGAGCAGGTCAAGACGGTGTTTCAAATCCTCTGGAACCTCATGATTCTGTAGGGGAATCAGAAATGTCAGCAAGACTTGAAGGGGAGACATTCAGTGGTACCTACTTGAATGACGAGGAAGAAATGCTCCCGCATTATAGTCAAGCTCTTGTACTGCGTCTGTATCAAAATCTTGTAAAAAGTCAACGTTGTCTGACGATGCTCCGTTGACTTGTTGTCCACAATCAAATCCTTGGTGAGATCCCACAGTTTCGTGACGGACGACTGAGACAGAAATGCAAACATGAGACTGAGACAAAGATTCTGTGAACTGCGCTGGACTTACCTCATCCAAATTAACCGATCGCATGTCATACTCGCACAAATCCTTGAGAGTCTTACACCGTAGCGCCACCTGGGTTTCCGGACGAAGTTGATCTTCCAATGAGCGGATAAAATCCGATTCTGCATTCGTTGTCCCTACGGTTTGACTTTGTTAGAGAGTGCACGACACGACACAAGCACTTACCACTCGTATTTTTAATAAGACGGAGGAATTGCTTCATCTTATTCAGCCGTATGTCCTTCTCCTTGGAGCTCATCTTCGACTTTGTTCCCTGGACACTGGATTTTATGTGAAATTTCAACTAAAGGGTGCGATAAATAAAACGAAATGGAACAGACGGATTCTTGCAAATGCGTTTTGTCAAAAAAAAAATGTAAGTGAACTGTCAAATTTGATAAGAAGGGGAGTAGACAATCAGATGTTTAGAAAATTCCCAAACAAACAAGGGGATATTTGCGCGAGGGCGGTGACGGATGTGCCTCAAGGTGGCGCTGATGCGGTTTGAAAGTTCCCAATCAGAGTTGTGCGCGTTTGGTATGTGGGACATGAAGCGACTTAATTGGAAGCAGAAAACGGACAACGATTAAGATGGCTAGGTCGTGTGAATGGAAACAAATGCTCCGGCCTGGGATGGGAGTGACTGGATGGCGCAGTTGGTTAAGTGCCTGCCGCAGGTTCGAATCCCAGTGAAATCGAATGTGGTCCAGTCACCAGCGCCGCCTGTGCCGGTTGGAGATGCTTGTTGGTGGAGGCCCAGGTCCACGCCGTACTGTAGCATCGCCTGTCCCGGCTGGAAACACTTGTTGGTTGAAGCCCAGGTCCATTCCGGTCTGTAGCGCCGCCTGTGCCGGCTGGAGACGCTTGTTGGTTCAGGGCCAGGTCCATCCGGACTGTAACGACACCTTAAGCTAAGAAAACGGACAAGTGTAGTCTGTCAAACACACCCGTCATTTTCTGACCACATTCGTGACTTCATGGAGGAAGGCAGAGTGTGAGAAATCCCATAAAAATTCACCTCCGATCGGACTTTGCAAGAGAATTAATTAGAAGCAGAAAGCGGATAAATGAAGTTTGCCAGACACACCAGTCATTTTCTGACTATATTCGAGACTGCACAACGACGGAGAACGAGAGAGAGTGAAAAATCCGAAGCAAATTCACATAATTTCCTCCTCTGATCTGACATTCCCAGAGATTTCTATCAGTCAGTTCAAAACGTCGACTTGGCACCACTTTCCGCTTCTGAAGACACTGTTTTTTTGTCGTTATTTTCGGTTGCCAGCACTGCCAATAGAATTTGTTTTGCAAAAAGCGCAGCAGCTGGGCTGTGATTATTGTGTGTCCGCCATCAATCGTTTCATATCCATTGAGTTGAAGGAAAAGAATTGTAATTTATCCTCACACCTCGCTTGTCAGAGAATCAATTTCCTCGCTGAAATTGAAAATCCACAAATCAAGCTTCTCAACCAAGCGTTTTTTGGCTGAAAATCCTTGCGCTTTGCAGTCAATTAAAGGCATTGAATGTCAAAGGCGTCTAACGCAGTGGAATCCCTCCGCCATTCGTGTTTTTTTAAATGTCAGTGAAATCCCGTTGCACCAGCGGAATTAATTTCTAAATCCTAGCCAAGAGAAAAGTTGGGTGAGTAATTTCAGAGCCGGAGATATGTAAAATTCTGCAGCTTTTTCCTTCCCGTTTGTGTGACACACGAAAGTGCCGAGCGTCGTTTGGAGACCGCACTGTGACTGTATGGGAGTATTTTTAGATGAAAAACTGCATATTTGCGGAGGCCTCTCACCCCCGGTCAAAGATGTGAAAATGAATTATGCCTCGTTACTGCCGCATTCGCGCATTCGATTCGATTCGATAAAAATTCTCCTTTTTTGGTCGAACGTTATGTTTCGTCTTGAGACTGAAATGAAAATCTTGCTGCCCTTGTGCCAGTTTCACATCGCCACCGCTGCCGTTGTCATCGCCGCCGTCGTTGTCTCCTTTCTCTCCGCACGACTAGTGGCGATGTCTATAGTTGCACACCACAACCAGTCAATTCATCAATTTCACGTGGCCAAAACAGAAAACAGAGAGTCGCTAATCTTTTCGGCGTTTTATTTGCAATCTCAGTTGTATTCCGGCTTCGTACACATTCTCCGCGGTAAATTTGATTCCCAATTAGCATCGAGCGTGACTTGGAACAAACCTCCTCCCTTTGACCATGTTTGCTCGGCTACTTAGAGTGGTTTTTGAATTCCTGATTTCAGTGAAATAAACCATTTGAACGTGGAGTTTGTTGTTGCTCTCTTTTAGTTTTACTTTCTGTAGGAAGAGCGTAACGTTCGGGTGGGTTTCATGGCGGGGAGCACAGCTCTTATCTGCGGCGAGGAACGTTGTGTTTTGTTTACTTTTTGTTTTTTCTTGTTTTCCTTCATCGATAACACAGAAGAAGAGTGACTGCTGTGTGTGCTTGTGCGCTGCAATTCAATTAATTTTCACTTTTTTTTTTGTTCCCCCTTTGATTTTCTTCCATCAATTTGTGTGTGTTCCTTATTTGCAGAGCATTGTGTGTGCCGTTGACGTTCATTATTGAGACAGAGTTCCACAGAATAAATCGATTATGAGTTCGACCGAGGAAGCCCCAGCAGCACAGGAGCCACAGGTGAGTTCAGTGTCATTCGGTAAATTGAATGCAAATTAAATTGTTCACAAATAATTGTGTCGTCTTTGGATGGAGGTGGGCTATAAATAGACGCGATAATTGAGTCTCAAATCAACATGTTCAACGATTTTCTGTGTGAAAACAAGTTTCTTTTTTGTTTTGTTCCATAATTTTTTTGATTTCGACTTTTCGGTTGGCCTTGGAGGCAATTGTGGGAACAATGAGTGGTTTTTGATTGGAATAGAACTACTAAATTGAACAGGAGAGCAGACACAATCTGTACAGATGGCCATGCTTACGATTTTGGAGGTGAACGATGTGTAGGCAGTAATTGACCAGGCGGCATCGTCTCATAACCTCAATGTTTTCGCTGTGGTGCAAGAAAATCCATCCAATGCCGGGTCTACAGTCGGACGAAGCGTGAAGAATACAAGGAACATAAACGACGGAGGACAACGAGCTAACAGAAAGGAGAGCAACGAGCTGAAGGGACGGAGGATAACGAGCTGAAGCGACAGAAGACAACGAGCTGAAGCGACAGAAGACAACGAGCTGAAGGGATGGAG
This sequence comes from Myathropa florea, assembly GCA_930367185.1. NCBI lineage: Eukaryota > Metazoa > Arthropoda > Insecta > Diptera > Syrphidae > Myathropa > Myathropa florea. Next base: position 41,271,912 of record OV884005.1, on the reverse strand, counting down.
AACAACGAACTGACCGAACGGTGGACAACGAGCTGAAGGGACAGAGGACAACGAGCTGAACGAACGGGGGACAACAAGCTGAAGGGATAGAAGCCAACGAGCTGATGCGACAGAGGACAACGAGCTGAAGGGACGGAGAACAACGAACTGACCGAACGGGGGACAACGAGAAGGACAGAGGACAACGAGCTGAAGGGACAGAAGACAACGAGTTAGAAGGACGGAGGACAACGAGAAGGGACAGAGGACAACGAGCTGAACAGACGGAGGACTCGCACTCCCTTTAGGATGAAGAGGGCATATATTTCGCAGACATTGTGTGTTTAGTCCTTAGCTGTGCCTTCATGTTCCCAGACGTGCTGCTTCTTGTTATCCACACCATGAAAGGCGACTTGCCTGACTGCTTGGTTTTACTCCAGAATTACATGATTTTTGTTCCGGTTTTTGCCTCATCCCAGTCGTTGGTGCAGTCCCCCACCAAGCACTGCTCAATTCGCTCATACACTACCTCGTCGACTCCAAAGACAAACAGACGTCATTCAAGGCGATAATTTACTCATAAACCATCTCGTCTTCCCCAAAGACACACAGACTCCATTCAGAACGACCACAACCATGATTTCTAATGAATCTCTTTTTCTATTTCTAGTCAAATCCCCGTGATTTGGAAAAAATTGAAGAGGAGAAACTGAAATCGAAGTATCCCACTGCTGGCCTCCGCGGCCCAGGCGGACATTCGGCGTTCCTCCAGAAGAGACTGCAAAAGGGAGTAAGTTGCAACCACCTTCCCATCCCACCCCACACACCAAAACTAAGTTCTCCCTTCTCTCTGTTTCAGCAAAAATTCTTTGACTCTGGTGACTATCAGATGGCAAAGCAAAAAGGTGGCGGCGTAAAGCAGGTGTTCGCGAACAAAGTGACAACCGGAGAAGCCATTCCAACGCCAGAAACAGTGCCTGCTCGCAAGACGTCAATCATACAGCCATGCAACAAGTTCCAGACGACGAGTTAATTCCCAGCATCCCCAGCACCCCCCTCAAATAATGTCCAAACTAACTGTGTACTCTCTCCACCACTATTCAACTAACAGAAGCATTATAACCTCAAAAAAACAAACTAATACTAAATAACTGTGTCTACGATTAATTTTAATTACGCCGTAACTGTAACTGTATGTGTTAACTGCTTTTCCTTTTGAGTTATCGTTTCTTTTCCTTTGCAAAACGCGTATTTATTTAAAAGTAATATTTTTCTAGGAGATAATTTATAGAAAAGGGAGAAAAGTGAAGAGGCAATGGCCTCTCTTGTTTTTCGCGCTTCCCTCAAAATGATTTGTATACACGCCATCGCCCTCAGCTGCGGAAAATGTTAATTTTAATAAATTGTTGCTCAAAGAGCCTTAAAATTGTAAACTCAAATCTCTCTCTCTCTCTCGTCGGATATGTTGCCCGCACTGCTCTCGTGTCTCGCATCATAGCTTGGTGTATTCGTAGTTTGTTCGTGCAGAATTCTTTGTTATCACCCGCGTATGCTCATTCAGCCGGTTCCGCTGAACTCTGAGTTCAAATGCTAGCCTCTAACTCCTTGAATGTTTCCAAATGAAAGACACAAGATGTTCTTAGCGTTGTAGCACGGGAGAATTATTGAAAACAAGAAACAAAAGAACTTAGATTGTCAAATTGTTCAGTAAAACATAGTTTTTAGTGATTTTTGGTGTCCTTGCTCCACTCAGTGTGTGCTCGCCAAAGAGCAGAGAAAAAAACAAAAAAAAGTTCACCGCAAGGACTCTGTTTAAATATAAATGTATAAACATGCTGTTTGCCTTATTTTACTCACGCAAAAGAATGTTCAGAAAACAGAAACAAACGGGACAGCATTAACTGTTCACCAATATTGAGATGTAATACAAAAAAAGAAAAAGTAAATAAATCCGATTTGGAAAACGATGAAATGGCTTTTATTCGAAAATTAGGGACAAAAGCACACCAGACAGCCCGCCCTTAAGTCTGGGAGACGCCTGGTTTAGAAACTGTGACTTGTCAAAGTTGGGAGGTCGGGGTTAAGATCTCAATCAAAATGACAGTGGTTAGCCTTGGATTTTTTTCGAGGAAAAAATCGAAGGTCCTCGGAATGCGATAAAATGCACATGGATCGAAAGTTCAGGTCAACAGCACACAGTTATTTCCCACCTTGCATGGGAATCAAGTCCACTTCGCAGAAAGTGGAGTTATTTCCCACCTTGCATGGGAATCAAGTCCACCTCGCAGAAAGTGGAGTTATTTCCCACATTGCATGGGAATCAAGTCCACCTCGCAGAAAGTGGAGTTATTTCCCACCTTGCATGGGAATCAAGTCCACTTCGCAGAAAGTGGAGTTATTTCCCACCTTGCATGGGAATCAAGTCCACCTCGCAAAAAGTGGCCTTAGCTCCCACCTTGCATGGGAATCAAGTCCACCTCGCAGAAAGTGGAGTTATTTCCCACCTTGCATGGGAATCAAGTCCACTTCGCAGAAAGTGGAGTTATTTCCCACCTTGCATGGGAATCAAGTCCACTTCGCAGAAAGTGGAGTTATTTCCCACCTTGCATGGGAATCAAGTCCACCTCGCAGAAAGTGGAGTTATTTCCCACCTTGCATGGGAATCAAGTCCACTTCGCAGAAAGTGGAGTTATTTCCCACCTTGCATGGGAATCAAGTCCACCTCGCAAAAAGTGGAGTTATTTCCCACCTTGCATGGGAATCAAGTCCACTTCGCAGAAAGTGGAGTTATTTCCCACCTTGCATGGGAATCAAGTCCACCGCGCAAAAAGTGGCCTTAGCTCCCACCTTGCATGAAAATCAAGTCCACCTCGCAAAAAGTGGCCTTAGCTCCCACCTTGCATGGGAATCAAGTCCACCTCGCAGAAAGTGGAGTTATTTCCCACCTTGCATGGGAATCAAGTCCACTTCGCAGAAAGTGGAGTTATTTCCCACCTTGCATGGGAATCAAGTCCACTTCGCAGAAAGTGGAGTTATTTCCCACCTTGCATGGAAATCAAGTCCACTTCGCAGAAAGTGGAGTTATTTCCCACCTTGCATGGAAATCAAGTCCACTTCGCAGAAAGTGGAGTTATTTCCCACCTTGCATGGGAATCAAGTCCACCTCGCAAAAAGTGGCCTTAGCTCCCACCTTGCATGGGAATCAAGTCCACCTCGCAAAAAGTGGAGTTATTACCCACCTTGCATGGGAATCAAGTCCACTTCGCAGAAAGTGGAGTTATTTCCCACCTTGCATGGGAATCAAGTCCACCTCGCAAAAAGTGGCCTTAGCTCCCACCTTGCATGAAAATCAAGTCCACCTCGCAGAAAGTGTTGTTATTTCCCACCTTGCATGGGAATCAAGTCCACCTCGCAGAAAGTGGCCTTAGCTCCCACCTTGCATGGGAATCAAGCCCACCTCGCAGAAAGTGGCCTTAGCTCCCACCTTGCATGGGAATCAAGCCCACCTCGCAGAAAGTGGAGTTATTTCCCACCTTGCATGGGAATCAAGTCCACCTCGCAGAAAGTGGAGTTATTTCCCACCTTGCATGGGAATCAAGTCCACTTCGCAGAAAGTGGAGTTATTTCCCACCTTGCATGGGAATCAAGTCCACCTCGCAGAAAGTGGAGTTATTTCCCACCTTGCATGGGAATCAAGTCCACCTCGCAAAAAGTGGAGTTATTTCCCACCTTGCATGGGAATCAAGTCCACTTAGCAGAAAGTGGAGTTATTTCCCACCTTGCATGGGAATCAAGTCCACCTCGCAGAAAGTGGAGTTATTTCCCACCTTGCATGGGAATCAAGTCCACCTCGCAGAAAGTGGAGTTATTTCCCACCTTGCATGGGAATCAAATCCACTTCGCAGAAAGTGGAGTTATTTCCCACCTTGCATGGGAATCAAGTCCACCTCGCAGAAAGTGGAGTTATTTCCCACCTTGCATGGGAATCAAGTCCACTTCGCAGAAAGTGGAGTTATTTCCCACATTGCATGGGAATCAAGTCCACCTCGCAAAAAGTGGCCTTAGCTCCCACCTTGCATGGGAATCAAGTCCACCTCGCAGAAAGTGGAGTTATTTCCCACCTTGCATGGGAATCAAGTCCACCTCGCAAAAAGTGGCCTTAGCTCCCACCTTGCATGGGAATCAAGTCCACCTCACAAAAAGTGGCCTTAGCTCCCACCTTGCATGGGAATCAAGTCCACCTCGCAGAAAGTGGCCTTAGCTCCCACCTTGCATGGGAATCAAGTCCACCTCGCAGAAAGTGGAGTTATTTCCCACCTTGCATGGGAATCAAGTCCACCTCGCAAAAAGTGGCCTTAGCTCCCACCTTGCATGGGAATCAAGTCCACCTCGCAAAAAGTGGCCTTAGCTCCCACCTTGCATGGGAATCAAGTCCACCTCGCAGAAAGTGGAGTTATTTCCCACCTTGCATGGGAATCAAGTCCACTTCGCAGAAAGTGGAGTTATTTCCCACCTTGCATGGGAATCAAGTCCACCTCGCAAAAAGTGGCCTTAGCTCCCACCTTGCATGGGAATCAAGTCCACCTCGCAGAAAGTGGAGTTATTTCCCACCTTGCATGGGAATCAAGTCCACTTCGCAGAAAGTGGAGTTATTTCCCACCTTGCATGGGAATCAAGCCCACTTCGCAGAAAGTGGAGTTATTTCCCACCTTGCATGGGAATCAAGTCCACCTCGCAAAAAGTGGCCTTAGCTCCCACCTTGCATGGGAATCAAGTCCACTTCGCAGAAAGTGGAGTTATTTCCCACCTTGCATGGGAATCAAGTCCACCTCGCAAAAAGTGGCCTTAGCTCCCACCTTGCATGGGAATCAAGTCCACCTCGCAGAAAGTGGAGTTATTTCCCACCTTGCATGGGAATCAAGTCCACTTCGCAGAAAGTGGAGTTATTTCCCACCTTGCATGGGAATCAAGCCCACTTCGCAGAAAGTGGAGTTATTTCCCACCTTGCATGGGAATCAAGTCCACCTCGCAAAAAGTGGCCTTAGCTCCCACCTTGCATGGGAATCAAGTCCACTTCGCAGAAAGTGGAGTTATTTCCCACCTTGCATGGGAATCAAGTCCACCTCGCAGAAAGTGGAGTTATTTCCCACCTTGCATGGGAATCAAGTCCACCTCGCAGAAAGTGGAGTTATTTCCCACCTTGCATGGGAATCAAGTCCACTTCGCAGAAAGTGGAGTTATTTCCCACCTTGCATGGGAATCAAGTCCACCTCGCAAAAAGTGGCCTTAGCTCCCACCTTGCATGGGAATCAAGTCCACCTCGCAGAAAGTGGAGTTATTTCCCACCTTGCATGGGAATCAAGTCCACTTCGCAGAAAGTGGAGTTATTTCCCACCTTGCATGGGAATCAAGCCCACTTCGCAGAAAGTGGAGTTATTTCCCACCTTGCATGGGAATCAAGTCCACCTCGCAGAAAGTGGAGTTATTTCCCACCTTGCATGGGAATCAAGTCCACCTCGCAGAAAGTGGAGTTATTTCCCACCTTGCATGGGAATCAAGTCCACCTCGCAAAAAGTGGAGTTATTTCCCACCTTGCATGGGAATCAAGTCCACTTAGCAGAAAGTGGAGTTATTTCCCACCTTGCATGGGAATCAAGTCCACCTCGCAGAAAGTGGAGTTATTTCCCACCTTGCATGGGAATCAAGTCCACCTCGCAGAAAGTGGAGTTATTTCCCACCTTGCATGGGAATCAAGTCCACTTCGCAGAAAGTGGAGTTATTTCCCACCTTGCATGGGAATCAAGTCCACCTCGCAGAAAGTGGAGTTATTTCCCACCTTGCATGGGAATCAAGTCCACCTCGCAAAAAGTGGAGTTATTTCCCACCTTGCATGGGAATCAAGTCCACTTAGCAGAAAGTGGAGTTATTTCCCACCTTGCATGGGAATCAAGTCCACCTCGCAGAAAGTGGAGTTATTTCCCACCTTGCATGGGAATCAAGTCCACCTCGCAGAAAGTGGAGTTATTTCCCACCTTGCATGGGAATCAAGTCCACTTCGCGGAAAGTGGAGTTATTTCCCACCTTGCATGGGAATCAAGTCCACCTCGCAAAAAGTAGCCTTAGCTCCCACCTTGCATGGGAATCAAGTCCACCTCGCAAAAAGTGGCCTTAGCTCCCACCTTGCATGGGAATCAAGTCCACCTCGCAGAAAGTGGCCTTAGCTCCCACCTTGCATGGGAATCAAGTCCACCTCGCAGAAAGTGGAGTTATTTCCCACCTTGCATGGGAATCAAGTCCACCTCGCAAAAAGTGGCCTTAGCTCCCACCTTGCATGGGAATCAAGTCCACCTCACAAAAAGTGGCCTTAGCTCCCACCTTGCATGGGAATCAAGTCCACCTCGCAGAAAGTGGAGTTATTTCCCACCTTGCATGGGAATCAAGTCCACCTCGCTAAAAGTGGCCTTAGCTCCTACCTTGCATGGGAATCAAGTCCACCTCGCAAAAAGTGGAGTTATTTCCCACCTTGCATGGGAATCAAGTCCACTTCGCAGAAAGTGGAGTTATTTCCCACCTTGCATGGGAATCAAGTCCACCTCGCAGAAAGTGGAGTTATTTCCCACCTCGCATGGGAATCAAGTCCACCTCGCAAAAAGTGGCCTTAGCTCCCACCTTGCATGGGAATCAAGTCCACCTCGCAGAAAGTGGAGTTATTTCCCACCTTGCATGGGAATCAAGTCCACTTCGCAGAAAGTGGAGTTATTTCCCACCTTGCATGGGAATCAAGTCCACCTCGCAGAAAGTGGAGTTATTTCCCACCTCGCATTGGAATCAAGTCCACTTCGCTAAAAGTGGAGTTATTTCCCACCTTGCATGGGAATCAAGTCCACCTCGCAAAAAGTGGCCTTAGCTCCCACCTTGCATGGGAATCAAGTCCACTTCGCAGAAAGTGGAGTTATTTCCCACCTTGCATGGGAATCAAGTCCACTTCGCAGAAAGTGGAGTTATTTCCCACCTTGCATGGGAATCAAGTCCACTTCGCGGAAAGTGGAGTTATTTCCCACCTTGCATGGGAGTCAAGTCCACCTCGCAGAAAGTGGAGTTATTTCCCACCTTGCATGGGAATCAAGTCCACTTCGCAGAAAGTGGAGTTATTTCCCACCTTGCATGGGAATCAAGTCCACTTCGCAGAAAGTGGAGTTATTTCCCACCTTGCATTTGAATCAAGTCCACTTCGCAGAAAGTGGAGTTATTTCCCACCTTGCATGGGAATCAAGTCCACCTCGCAGAAAGTGGAGTTATTTCCCACCTTGCATGGGAATCAAGTCCACTTCGCAGAAAGTGGAGTTATTTCCCACCTTGCATGGGAATCAAGTCCACCTCGCAAAAAGTGGCCTTAGCTCCCACCTTGCATGGGAATCAAGTCCACCTCGCAGAAAGTGGCCTAGCTCCCACCTTGCATGGGAATCAAGTCCACCTCGCAGAAAGTGGAGTTATTTCCCACCTTGCATGGGAATCAAGTCCACCTCGCAGAAAGTGGAGTTATTTCCCACCTTGCATGGGAATCAAGTCCACTTCGCAGAAAGTGGGGTTATTTCCCACCTTGCATGGGAATCAAGTCCACTTCGCAGAAAGTGGAGTTATTTCCCACCTTGCAAGGGAATCAAGCCCACTTCGCAGAAAGTGGAGTTATTTCCCACCTTGCATGGGAATCAAGTCCACCTCGCAGAAAGTGGAGTTATTTCCCACCTTGCATGGGAATCAAGTCCACTTCGCAGAAAGTGGAGTTGTTTCCCACCTTGCATGGGAATCAAGTCCACCTCGCAGAAAGTGGAGTTATTTCCCACCTTGCAAGGGAATCAAGTCCACTTCGCAGAAAGTGGAGTTATTTCCCACCTTGCATGGGAATCAAGTCCACCTCGCAGAAAGTGGAGTTATTTCCCACCTTGCATGGGAATCAAGTCCACTTCGCAGAAAGTGGAGTTATTTCCCACCTTGCATGGGAATCAAGTCCACTTCGCAGAAAGTGGAGTTATTTCCCACCTTGCATGGGAATCAAGTCCACTTCGCAGAAAGTGGAGTTATTTCCCACCTTGCATGGGAATCAAGTCCACTTCGCAGAAAGTGGAGTTATTTCCCACCTTGCATGGGAATCAAGTCCACCTCGCAGAAAGTGGAGTTATTTCCCACCTTGCATGGGAATCAAGTCCACTTCGCAGAAAGTGGAGTTATTTCCCACCTTGCATGGGAATCAAGTCCACCTCGCAAAAAGTGGCCTTAGCTCCCACCTTGCATGGGAATCAAGTCCACCTCGCAAAAAGTGGAGTTATTTCCCACCTTGCATGGGAATCAAGTCCACTTCGCAGAAAGTGGAGTTATTTCCCACCTTGCATGGGAATCAAGTCCACCTCGCAGAAAGTGGAGTTATTTCCCACCTCGCATTGGAATCAAGTCCACTTCGCTAAAAGTGGAGTTATTTCCCACCTTGCATGGGAATCAAGTCCACTTCGCAGAAAGTGGAGTTATTTCCCACCTGGCATGGGAATCAAGTCCACTTCGCAGAAAGTGGAGTTATTTTCCACCTTGCATGGGAATCAAGTCCACTTCGCAGAAAGTGGAGTTATTTCCCACCTTGCATGGGAATCAAGTCCACTTCGCAGAAAGTGGAGTCATTTCCCACCTGGCATGGGAATCAAGTCCACTTCGCAGAAAGTGGAGTTATTTCCCACCTTGCATGGGAATCAAGTCCACTTCGCAGAAAGTGGAGTTATTTCCCACCTTGCATGGGAATCAAGTCCACCTCGCAGAAAGTGGAGTTATTTCCCACCTTGCATGGGAATCAAGTCCACCTCGCAAAAAGTGGCCTTAGCTCCCACCTTGCATGGGAATCAAGTCCACCTCGCAAAAAGTGGCCTTAGATCCCACCTTGCATGGGAATCAAGTCCACCTCGCAGAAAGTGGAGTTATTTCCCACCTTGCATGGGAATCAAGTCCACTTCGCACAAAGTGGAGTTATTTCCCACCTTGCATGGGAATCAAGTCCACTTCGCAGAAAGTGGAGTTATTTCCCACCTTGCATGGGAATCAAGTCCACTTCGCAGAAAGTGGAGTTATTTCTCACCTTGCATGGGAATCAAGTCCACCTCGCAAAAAGTGGCCTTAGCTCCCACCTTGCATGGGAATCAAGTCCACCTCGCAGAAAGTGGAGTTATTTCCCACCTCGCATTGGAATCAAGTCCACTTCGCTAAAAGTGGAGTTATTTCCCACCTTGCATGGGAATCAAGTCCACCTCGCAGAAAGTGGAGTTATTTCCCACCTTGCATGGGAATCAAGTCCACCTCGCAAAAAGTGGAGTTATTTCCCACTTTGCATGGGAATCAAGTCCACCTCGCAGAAAGTGGAGTTATTTCCCACCTTGCATGGGAATCAAGTCCACCTCGCAGAAAGTGGAGTTATTTCCCACCTTGCATGGGAATCAAGTCCACCTCGCAGAAAGTGGAGTTATTTCCCACCTTGCATGGGAATCAAGTCCACTTCGCAGAAAGTGGAGTTATTTCCCACCTTGCATGGGAATCAAGTCCACTTCGCAGAAAGTGGAGTTATTTCCCACCTTGCATGGGAATCAAGTCCACCTCGCAAAAAGTGGAGTTATTTCCCACCTTGCATGGGAATCAAGTCCACCTCGCAGAAAGTGGAGTTATTTCCCACCTTGCATGGGAATCAAGTCCACTTCGCAGAAAGTGGAGTTATTTCCCACCTTGCATGGGAATCAAGTCCACCTCGCAGAAAGTGGAGTTATTTCCCACCTTGCATGGGAATCAAGTCCACTTCGCAGAAAGTGGAGTTATTTTCCACCTTGCATGGGAATCAAGTCCACCTCGCAGAAAGTGGAGTTATTTCCCACCTTGCATGGGAATCAAGTCCACCTCGCAGAAAGTGGAGTTATTTCCCACCTTGCATGGGAATCAAGTCCACTTCGCAGAAAGTGGAGTTATTTTCCACCTTGCATGGGAATCAAGTCCACCTCGCAGAAAGTGGAGTTATTTCCCACCTTGCATGGGAATCAAGTCCACCTCGCAGAAAGTGGAGTTATTTCCCACCTTGCATGGGAATCAAGTCCACCTCGCAGAAAGTGGAGTTATTTCCCACCTTGCATGGGAATCAAGTCCACCTCGCAAAAAGTGGAGTTATTTCCCACCTTGCATGGGAATCAAGTCCACCTCGCAGAAAGTGGAGTTATTTCCCACCTTGCATGGGAATCAAGTCCACTTCGCAGAAAGTGGAGTTATTTCCCACCTTGCATGGGAATCAAGTCCACTTCGCAGAAAGTGGAGTTATTTCCCACCTTGCATGGGAATCAAGTCCACTTCGCAGAAAGTGGAGTTATTTCTCACCTTGCATGGGAATCAAGTCCACCTCGCAAAAAGTGGCCTTAGCTCCCACCTTGCATGGGAATCAAGTCCACCTCGCAGAAAGTGGAGTTATTTCCCACCTTGCATGGGAATCAAGTCCACTTAGCAGAAAGTGGAGTTATTTCCCACTTTGCATGGGAATCAAGTCCACCTCGCAGAAAGTGGAGTTATTTCCCACCTTGCATGGGAATCAAGTCCACCTCGCAGAAAGTGGAGTTATTTCCCACCTCGCATGGGAATCAAGTCCACCTCGCAAAAAGTGGCCTTAGCTCCCACCTTGCATGGGAATCAAGTCCACCTCGCAGAAAGTGGAGTTATTTCCCACCTTGCATGGGAATCAAGTCCACTTCGCAGAAAGTGGAGTTATTTCCCACCTTGCATGGGAATCAAGTCCACCTCGCAGAAAGTGGAGTTATTTCCCACCTCGCATTGGAATCAAGTCCACTTCGCTAAAAGTGGAGTTATTTCCCACCTTGCATGGGAATCAAGTCCACCTCGCAAAAAGTGGCCTTAGCTCCCACCTTGCATGGGAATCAAGTCCACTTCGCAGAAAGTGGAGTTATTTCCCACCTTGCATGGGAATCAAGTCCACTTCGCAGAAAGTGGAGTTATTTCCCACCTTGCATGGGAATCAAGTCCACTTCGCGGAAAGTGGAGTTATTTCCCACCTTGCATGGGAATCAAGTCCACCTCGCAGAAAGTGGAGTTATTTCCCACCTTGCATGGGAATCAAGTCCACTTCGCAGAAAGTGGAGTTATTTCCCACCTTGCATGGGAATCAAGTCCACTTCGCAGAAAGTGGAGTTATTTCCCACCTTGCATTTGAATCAAGTCCACTTCGCAGAAAGTGGAGTTATTTCCCACCTTGCATGGGAATCAAGTCCACCTCGCAGAAAGTGGAGTTATTTCCCACCTTGCATGGGAATCAAGTCCACTTCGCAGAAAGTGGAGTTATTTCTCACCTTGCATGGGAATCAAGTCCACCTCGCAAAAAGTGGCCTTAGCTCCCACCTTGCATGGGAATCAAGTCCACCTCGCAAAAAGTGGCCTTAGCTCCCACCTTGCATGGGAATCAAGTCCACCTCGCAGAAAGTGGAGTTATTTCCCACCTTGCATGGGAATCAAGTCCACCTCGCAGAAAGTGGAGTTATTTCCCACCTTGCATGGGAATCAAGTCCACTTCGCAGAAAGTGGAGTTATTTCAAACCTTGCAAGGGAATCAAGCCCACTTCGCAGAAAGTGGAGTTATTTCCCACCTTGCATGGGAATCAAGTCCACCTCGCAGAAAGTGGAGTTATTTCCCACCTTGCATGGGAATCAAGTCCACTTCGCAGAAAGTGGGGTTATTTCCCACCTTGCATGGGAATCAAGTCCACTTCGCAGAAAGTGGAGTTATTTCCCACCTTGCAAGGGAATCAAGTCCACTTCGCAGAAAGTGGAGTTATTTCCCACCTTGAATGGGAATCAAGTCCACCTCGCAGAAAGTGGAGTTATTTCCCACCTTGCATGGGAATCAAGTCCACTTCGCAGAAAGTGGAGTTGTTTCCCACCTTGCATGGGAATCAATTCCACTTCGCAGAAAGTGGAGTTATTTCCCACCTTGCATGGGAATCAAGTCCACCTCGCAGAAAGTGGAGTTATTTCCCACCTTGCATGGGAATCAAGTCCACTTCGCAGAAAGTGGGGTTATTTCCCACCTTGCATGGGAATCAAGTCCACTTCGCAGAAAGTGGAGTTATTTCCCACCTTGCATGGGAATCAAGTCCACTTCGCACAAAGTGGAGTTGTTTCCCACCTTGCATGGGAATCAAGTCCACTTCGCAGAAAGTGGAGTTATTTCCCACCTTGCATGGGAATCAAGTCCACTTCGCACAAAGTGGAGTTGTTTCCCACCTTGCATGGGAATCAAGTCCACTTCGCAGAAAGTGGAGTTATTTCCCACCTTGCATGGGAATCAAGTCCACCTCGCAAAAAGTGGAGTTATTTCCCACCTTGCATGGGAATCAAGTCCACCTCGCAGAAAGTGGAGTTATTTCCCACCTTGCATGGGAATCAAGTCCACTTCGCAGAAAGTGGAGTTATTTCCCACCTTGCATGGGAATCAAGTCCACCTCGCAAAAAGTGGCCTTAGCTCCCACCTTGCATGGGAATCAAGTCCACCTCGCAAAAAGTGGCCTTAGATCCCACCTTGCATGGGAATCAAGTCCACCTCGCAGAAAGTGGAGTTATTTCCCACCTTGCATGGGAATCAAGTCCACTTCGCAGAAAGTGGGGTTATTTCCCACCTTGCATGGGAATCAAGTCCACTTCGCAGAAAGTGGAGTTATTTCCCACCTTGCAAGGGAATCAAGTCCACTTCGCAGAAAGTGGAGTTATTTCCCACCTTGAATGGGAATCAAGTCAACCTCGCAGAAAGTGGAGTTATTTCCCACCTTGCATGGGAATCAAGTCCACTTCGCAGAAAGTGGAGTTGTTTCCCACCTTGCATGGGAATCAATTCCACTTCGCAGAAAGTGGAGTTATTTCCCACCTTGCATGGGAATCAAGTCCACCTCGCAGAAAGTGGAGTTATTTCCCACCTTGCATGGGAATCAAGTCCACTTCGCAGAAAGTGGGGTTATTTCCCACCTTGCATGGGAATCAAGTCCACTTCGCAGAAAGTGGAGTTATTTCCCACCTTGCATGGGAATCAAGTCCACTTCGCACAAAGTGGAGTTGTTTCCCACCTTGCATGGGAATCAAGTCCACTTCGCAGAAAGTGGAGTTATTTCCCACCTTGCATGGGAATCAAGTCCACTTCGCAGAAAGTGGAGTTATTTCCCACCTTGCATGGGAATCAAGTCCACCTCGCAAAAAGTGGCCTTAGCTCCCACCTTGCATGGGAATCAAGTCCACCTCGCAAAAAGTGGAGTTATTTCCCACCTTGCATGGGAATCAAGTCCACTTCGCAGAAAGTGGAGTTATTTCCCACCTTGCATGGGAATCAAGTCCACCTCGCAGAAAGTGGAGTTATTTCCCACCTCGCATTGGAATCAAGTCCACTTCGCTAAAAGTGGAGTTATTTCCCACCTTGCATGGGAATCAAGTCCACTTCGCAGAAAGTGGAGTTATTTCCCACCTGGCATGGGAATCAAGTCCACTTCGCAGAAAGTGGAGTTATTTTCCACCTTGCATGGGAATCAAGTCCACTTCGCAGAAAGTGGAGTTATTTCCCACCTTGCATGGGAATCAAGTCCACTTCGCAGAAAGTGGAGTCATTTCCCACCTGGCATGGGAATCAAGTCCACTTCGCAGAAAGTGGAGTTATTTCCCACCTTGCATGGGAATCAAGTCCACCTCGCAAAAAGTGGAGTTATTTCCCACCTTGCATGGGAATCAAGTCCACCTCGCAGAAAGTGGAGTTATTTCCCACCTTGCATGGGAATCAAGTCCACTTCGCAGAAAGTGGAGTTATTTCCCACCTTGCATGGGAATCAAGTCCACCTCGCAGAAAGTGGAGTTATTTCCCACCTTGCATGGGAATCAAGTCCACCTCGCAGAAAGTGGAGTTATTTCCCACCTTGCATGGGAATCAAGTCCACCTCGCAAAAAGTGGCCTTAGCTCCCACCTTGCATGGGAATCAAGTCCACCTCGCAAAAAGTGGCCTTAGATCCCACCTTGCATGGGAATCAAGTCCACCTCGCAGAAAGTGGAGTTATTTCCCACCTTGCATGGGAATCAAGTCCACTTCGCAGAAAGTGGAGTTATTTCCCACCTTGCATGGGAATCAAGTCCACTTCGCAGAAAGTGGAGTTATTTCCCACCTTGCATGGGAATCAAGTCCACTTCGCAGAAAGTGGAGTTATTTCTCACCTTGCATGGGAATCAAGTCCACCTCGCAAAAAGTGGCCTTAGCTCCCACCTTGCATGGGAATCAAGTCCACCTCGCAGAAAGTGGAGTTATTTCCCAAATCGCATTGGAATCAAGTCCACTTCGCTAAAAGTGGAGTTATTTCCCACCTTGCATGGGAATCAAGTCCACCTCGCAGAAAGTGGAGTTATTTCCCACCTGGCATGGGAATCAAGTCCACTTCGCAGAAAGTGGAGTTATTTCCCACCTGGCATGGGAATCAAGTCCACCTCGCAGAAAGTGGAGTTATTTCCCACCTTGCATGGGAATCAAGTCCACCTCGCAAAAAGTGGCCTTAGCTCCCACCTTGCATGGGAATCAAGTCCACCTCGCAGAAAGTGGAGTTATTTCCCACCTTGCATGGGAATCAAGTCCACCTCGCAGAAAGTGGAGTTATTTCCCACCTTGCATGGGAATCAAGTCCACTTCGCAGAAAGTGGAGTTATTTTCCACCTTGCATGGGAATCAAGTCCACCTCGCAAAAAGTGGAGTTATTTCCCACCTTGCATGGGAATCAAGTCCACCTCGCAGAAAGTGGAGTTATTTCCCAACTTGCATGGGAATCAAGTCCACCTCGCAGAAAGTGGAGTTATTTCCCACCTTGCATGGGAATCAAGTCCACCTCGCAGAAAGTGGAGTTATTTCCCACCTTGCATGGGAATCAAGTCCACTTCGCAGAAAGTGGAGTTATTTCCCACCTTGCATGGGAATCAAGTCCACTTCGCAGAAAGTGGAGTTATTTCCCACCTTGCATGGGAATCAAGTCCACCTCGCAAAAAGTGGAGTTATTTCCCACCTTGCATGGGAATCAAGTCCACCTCGCAGAAAGTGGAGTTATTTCCCACCTTGCATGGGAATCAAGTCCACTTCGCAGAAAGTGGAGTTATTTCCCACCTTGCATGGGAATCAAGTCCACCTCGCAGAAAGTGGAGTTATTTCCCACCTTGCATGGGAATCAAGTCCACCTCGCAGAAAGTGGAGTTATTTCCCACCTTGCATGGGAATCAAGTCCACCTCGCAAAAAGTGGAGTTATTTCCCACCTTGCATGGGAATCAAGTCCACCTCGCAGAAAGTGGAGTTATTTCCCACCTTGCATGGGAATCAAGTCCACTTCGCAGAAAGTGGAGTTATTTCCCACCTTGCATGGGAATCAAGTCCACTTCGCAGAAAGTGGAGTTATTTCCCACCTTGCATGGGAATCAAGTCCACTTCGCAGAAAGTGGAGTTATTTCTCACCTTGCATGGAAATCAAGTCCACCTCGCAAAAAGTGGCCTTAGCTCCCACCTTGCATGGGAATCAAGTCCACCTCGCAGAAAGTGGAGTTATTTCCCACCTTGCATGGGAATCAAGTCCACTTAGCAGAAAGTGGAGTTATTTCCCACTTTGCATGGGAATCAAGTCCACCTCGCAGAAAGTGGAGTTATTTCCCACCTTGCATGGGAATCAAGTCCACCTCGCAGAAAGTGGAGTTATTTCCCACCTTGCATGGGAATCAAGTCCACCTCGCAGAAAGTGGAGTTATTTCCCACATTGCATGGGAATCAAGTCCACCTCGCAAAAAGTGGCCTTAGCTCCCACCTTGCATGGGAATCAAGTCCACCTCGCAGAAAGTGGAGTTATTTCCCACCTTGCATGGGAATCAAGTCCACCTCGCAAAAAGTGGAGTTATTTCCCACCTTGCATGGGAATCAAGTCCACCTCGCAGAAAGTGGAGTTATTTAACACCTTGCATGGGAATCAAGTCCACTTCGCAGAAAGTGGAGTTATTTCCCACCTTGCATGGGAATCAAGTCCACCTCGCAAAAAGTGGCCTTAGCTCCCACCTTGCATGGGAATCAAGTCCACCTCGCAAAAAGTGGCCTTAGCTCCCACCTTGCATGGGAATCAAGTCCACCTCGCAGAAAGTGGAGTTATTTCCCACCTTGCATGGGAATCACGTCCACCTCGCAAAAAGTGGCCTTAGCTCCCACCTTGCATGGGAATCAAGTCCACCTCACAAAAAGTGGCCTTAGCTCCCACCTTGCATGGGAATCAAGTCCACCTCGCAGAAAGTGGAGTTATTTCCCACCTTGCATGGGAATCAAGTCCACCTCGCAGAAAGTGGGGTTATTTCCCACCTTGCATGGGAATCAAGTCCACCTCGCAGAAAGTGGAGTTATTTCCCACCTTGCATGGGAATCAAGTCCACCTCGCAGAAAGTGGAGTTATTTCCCACATTGCATGGGAATCAAGTCCACCTCGCAAAAAGTGGCCTTAGCTCCCACCTTGCATGGGAATCAAGTCCACCTCGCAGAAAGTGGAGTTATTTCCCACCTTGCATGGGAATCAAGTCCACCTCGCAAAAAGTGGAGTTATTTCCCACCTTGCATGGGAATCAAGTCCACCTCGCAGAAAGTGGAGTTATTTCCCACCTTGCATGGGAATCAAGTCCACTTCGCAGAAAGTGGAGTTATTTACCACCTTGCATGGGAATCAAGTCCACCTAGCAAAAAGTGGCCTTAGCTCCCACCTTGCATGGGAATCAAGTCCACCTCGCAGAAAGTGGAGTTATTTCCCACCTTGCATGGGAATCAAGTCCACCTCGCAAAAAGTGGCCTTAGCTCCCACCTTGCATGGGAATCAAGTCCACCTCACAAAAAGTGGCCTTAGCTCCCACCTTGCATGGGAATCAAGTCCACCTCGCAGAAAGTGGAGTTATTTCCCACCTTGCATGGGAATCAAGTCCACTTCGCAGAAAGTGGAGTTATTTCCCACCTTGCATGGGAATCAAGTCCACTTCGCAGAAAGTGGAGTTATTTCCCACCTTGCATGGGAATCAAGTCCACTTCGCAGAAAGTGGAGTTATTTCCCACCTTGCATGGGAATCAAGTCCACTTCGCAGAAAGTGGAGTTATTTCCCACCTTGCATGGGAATCAAGTCCACCTCGCAGAAAGTGGGTTTATTTCCCACCTTGCATGGGAATCAAGTCCACTTCGCAGAAAGTGGAGTTATTTCCCACCTTGCATGGGAATCAAGTCCACCTCGCAAAAAGTGGCCTTAGCTCCCACCTTGCATGGGAATCAAGTCCACCTCGCAGAAAGTGGAGTTATTTCCCACCTTGCATGGGAATCAAGTCCACTTCGCAGAAAGTGGAGTTATTTCCCACCTTGCATGGGAATCAAGTCCACCTCGCAGAAAGTGGAGTTATTTCCCACCTTGCATGGGAATCAAGTCCACTTCGCAGAAAGTGGAGTTATTTCCCACCTTGCATGGGAATCAAGTCCACCTCGCAGAAAGTGGAGTTATTTCCCACCTTGCATGGGAATCAAGTCCACCTCGCAGAAAGTGGAGTTATTTCCCACCTTGCATGGGAATCAAGTCCACCTCGCAAAAAGTGGAGTTATTTCCCACCTTGCATGGGAATCAAGTCCACCTCGCAGAAAGTGGAGTTATTTCCCACCTTGCATGGGAATCAAGTCCACTTCGCAGAAAGTGGAGTTATTTCCCACCTTGCATGGGAATCAAGTCCACCTCGCAGAAAGTGGAGTTATTTCCCACCTTGCATGGGAATCAAGTCCACTTCGCAGAAAGTGGAGTTATTTCCCACCTTGCATGGGAATCAAGTCCACTTCGCAGAAAGTGGAGTTATTTACCACCTTGCATGGGAATCAAGTCCACCTCGCAAAAAGTGGCCTTAGCTCCCACCTTGCATGGGAATCAAGTCCACCTCGCAGAAAGTGGAGTTATTTCCCACCTTGCATGGGAATCAAGTCCACCTCGCAAAAAGTGGCCTTAGCTCCCACCTTGCATGGGAATCAAGTCCACCTCACAAAAAGTGGCCTTAGCTCCCACCTTGCATGGGAATCAAGTCCACCTCGCAGAAAGTGGAGTTATTTCCCACCTTGCATGGGAATCAAGTCCACTTCGCAGAAAGTGGAGTTATTTCCCACCTTGCATGGGAATCAAGTCCACTTCGCAGAAAGTGGAGTTATTTCCCACCTTGCATGGGAATCAAGTCCACTTCGCAGAAAGTGGAGTTATTTCCCACCTTGCATGGGAATCAAGTCCACTTCGCAGAAAGTGGAGTTATTTCCCACCTTGCATGGGAATCAAGTCCACCTCGCAGAAAGTGGGTTTATTTCCCACCTTGCATGGGAATCAAGTCCACTTCGCAGAAAGTGGAGTTATTTCCCACCTTGCATGGGAATCAAGTCCACCTCGCAAAAAGTGGCCTTAGCTCCCACCTTGCATGGGAATCAAGTCCACCTCGCAGAAAGTGGAGTTATTTCCCACCTTGCATGGGAATCAAGTCCACTTCGCAGAAAGTGGAGTTATTTCCCACCTTGCATGGGAATCAAGTCCACCTCGCAGAAAGTGGAGTTATTTCCCACCTTGCATGGGAATCAAGTCCACTTCGCAGAAAGTGGAGTTATTTCCCACCTTGCATGGGAATCAAGTCCACCTCGCAGAAAGTGGAGTTATTTCCCACCTTGCATGGGAATCAAGTCCACCTCGCAGAAAGTGGAGTTATTTCCCACCTTGCATGGGAATCAAGTCCACCTCGCAAAAAGTGGAGTTATTTCCCACCTTGCATGGGAATCAAGTCCACCTCGCAGAAAGTGGAGTTATTTCCCACCTTGCATGGGAATCAAGTCCACTTCGCAGAAAGTGGAGTTATTTCCCACCTTGCATGGGAATCAAGTCCACTTCGCAGAAAGTGGAGTTATTTCCCACCTTGCATGGGAATCAAGTCCACCTCGCAGAAAGTGGAGTTATTTCCCACCTTGCATGGGAATCAAGTCCACCTCGCAGAAAGTGGGGTTATTTCCCACCTTGCATGGGAATCAAGTCCACTTCGCAGAAAGTGGAGTTATTTCCCACCTTGCATGGGAATCAAGTCCACCTCGCAAAAAGTGGCCTTAGCTCCCACCTTGCATGGGAATCAAGTCCACCTCGCAGAAAGTACAGTTATTTCCCACCTTGCATGGGAATCAAGTCCACTTCGCAGAAAGTGGAGTTATTTCCCACCTTGCATGGGAATCAAGTCCACCTCGCAGAAAGTGGAGTTATTTCCCACCTTGCATGGGAATCAAGTCCACCTCGCAAAAAGTGGAGTTATTTCCCACCTTGCATGGGAATCAAGTCCACTTAGCAGAAAGTGGAGTTATTTCCCACCTTGCATGGGAATCAAGTCCACCTCGCAGAAAGTGGAGTTATTTCCCACCTTGCATGGGAATCAAGTCCACCTCGCAGAAAGTGGAGTTATTTCCCACCTTGCATGGGAATCAAGTCCACCTCGCAGAAAGTGGAGTTATTTCCCACCTTGCATGGGAATCAAGTCCACCTCGCAGAAAGTGGAGTTATTTCCCACCTTGCATGGGAATCAAGTCCACCTCGCAGAAAGTGGAGTTATTTCCCACCTTGCAAGGGAATCAAGTCCACTTCGCAGAAAGTGGAGTTATTTCCCACCTTGCATGGGAATCAAGTCCACCTCGCAGAAAGTGGAGTTATTTCCCACCTTGCATGGGAATCAAGTCCACCTCGCAGAAAGTGGAGTTATTTCCCACCTTGCATGGGAATCAAGTCCACTTCGCAGAAAGTGGAGTTATTTCCCACCTTGCATGGGAATCAAGTCCACTTCGCAGAAAGTGGAGTTATTTCCCACCTTGCATGGGAATCAAGTCCACCTCGCAGAAAGTGGAGTTATTTCCCACCTTGCATGGGAATCAAGTCCACCTCGCAGAAAGTGGAGTTATTTCCCACCTTGCATGGGAATCAAGTCCACTTCGCAGAAAGTGGAGTTATTTCCCACCTTGCAAGGGAATCAAGTCCACTTCGCAGAAAGTGGAGTTATTTCCCACCTTGCATGGGAATCAAGTCCACCTCGCAAAAAGTGGCCTTAGCTCCCACCTTGCATGGGAATCAAGTCCACCTCGCAGAAAGTGGAGTTATTTCCCACCTTGCATGGGAATCAAGTCCACCTCGCAGAAAGTGGAGTTATTTCCCACCTTGCATGGGAATCAAGTCCACTTCGCAGAAAGTGGTGTTATTTCCCACCTTGCATGGGAATCAAGTCCACTTCGCAGAAAGTGGAGTTATTTCCCACCTTGCATGGGAATCAAGTCCACCTCGCAAAAAGTGGCCTTAGCTCCCACCTTGCATGGGAATCAAGTCCACCTCGCAAAAAGTGGCCTTAGATCCCACCTTGCATGGGAATCAAGTCCACCTCGCAGAAAGTGGAGTTATTTCCCACCTTGCATGGGAATCAAGTCCACCTCGCAGAAAGTGGAGTTATTTCCCACCTTGCAAGGGAATCAAGTCCACTTCGCAGAAAGTGGAGTTATTTCCCAAATTGCATGGGAATCAAGTCCACCTCGCAGAAAGTGGAGTTATTTCCCACCTTGCATGGGAATCAAGTCCACCTCGCAGAAAGTGGAGTTATTTCCCACCTTGCATGGGAATCAAGTCCACTTCGCAGAAAGTGGAGTTATTTCCCACCTTGCATGGGAATCAAGTCCACTTCGCAGAAAGTGGAGTTATTTCCCACCTTGCATGGGAATCAAGTCCACCTCGCAGAAAGTGGAGTTATTTCCCACCTTGCATGGGAATCAAGTCCACCTCGCAGAAAGTGGGGTTATTTCCCACCTTGCATGGGAATCAAGTCCACTTCGCAGAAAGTGGAGTTATTTCCCACCTTGCATGGGAATCAAGTCCACCTCGCAAAAAGTGGCCTTAGCTCCCACCTTGCATGGGAATCAAGTCCACCTCGCAGAAAGTGGAGTTATTTCCCACCTTGCATGGGAATCAAGTCCACTTCGCAGAAAGTGGAGTTATTTCCCACCTTGCATGGGAATCAAGTCCACTTCGCAGAAAGTGGAGTTATTTCCCACCTTGCATGGGAATCAAGTCCACCTCGCAGAAAGTGGAGTTATTTCCCACCTTGCATGGGAATCAAGTCCACCTCGCAGAAAGTGGAGTTATTTCCCACCTTGCAAGGGAATCAAGTCCACCTCGCAGAAAGTGGAGTTATTTCCCACCTTGCATGGGAATCAAGTCCACCTCGCAGAAAGTGGAGTTATTTCCCACCTTGCATGTGAATCAAGTCCACTTCGCAGAAAGTGGAGTTATTTCTCACCTTGCATGGGAATCAAGTCCACCTCGCAAAAAGTGGCCTTAGCTCCAACCTTGCATGGGAATCAAGTCCACCTCGCAAAAAGTGGCCTTAGCTCCCACCTTGCATGGGAATCAAGTCCACCTCGCAAAAAGTGGCCTTAGCTCCCACCTTGCATGGGAATCAAGTCCACTTCGCAGAAAGTGGAGTTATTTCCCACCTTGCATGGGAATCAAGTCCACCTCGCAAAAAGTGGCCTTAGCTCCCACCTTGCATGGGAATCAAGTCCACCTCACAAAAAGTGGCCTTAGCTCCCACCTTGCATGGGAATCAAGTCCACCTCGCAAAAAGTGGCCTTAGCTCCCACCTTGCATGGGAATCAAGTCCACCTCGCAGAAAGTGGAGTTATTTCCCACCTTGCATGGGAATCAAGTCCACCTCGCAGAAAGTGGAGTTATTTCCCACCTTGCATGGGAATCAAGTCCACCTCGCAGAAAGTGGAGTTATTTCCCACCTTGCATGGGAATCAAGTCCACCTCGCAGAAAGTGGAGTTATTTCCCACCTTGCATGGGAATCAAGTCCACTTCGCAGAAAGTGGAGTTATTTCCCACCTTGCATGGGAATCAAGTCCACCTCGCAGAAAGTGGAGTTATTTCCCACCTTGCATGGGAATCAAGTCCACTTCGCAGAAAGTGGAGTTATTTCCCACCTTGCATGGGAATCAAGTCCACTTCGCAGAAAGTGGAGTTATTTCCCACCTTGCATGGGAATCAAGTCCACCTCGCAAAAAGTGACCTTAGCTCCCACCTTGCATGGGAATCAAGTCCACCTCGCAAAAAGTGGAGTTATTTCCCACCTTGCATGGGAATCAAGTCCACTTCGCAGAAAGTGGAGTTATTTCCCACCTTGCATGGGAATCAAGTCCACCTCGCAGAAAGTGGAGTTATTTCCCACCTCGCATTGGAATCAAGTCCACTTCGCTAAAAGTGGAGTTATTTCCCACCTTGCATGGGAATCAAGTCCACTTCGCAGAAAGTGGAGTTATTTCCCACCTGGCATGGGAATCAAGTCCACTTCGCAGAAAGTGGAGTTATTTCCCACCTTGCATGGGAATCAAGTCCACCTCGCAAAAAGTGGAGTTATTTCCCACCTTGCATGGGAATCAAGTCCACCTCGCAGAAAGTGGAGTTATTTCCCACCTTGCATGGGAATCAAGTCCACTTCGCAGAAAGTGGAGTTATTTCCCACCTTGCATGGGAATCAAGTCCACCTCGCAGAAAGTGGAGTCATTTCCCACCTTGCATGGGAATCAAGTCCACCTCGCAGAAAGTGGAGTTATTTCCCACCTTGCATGGGAATCAAGTCCACTTCGCAGAAAGTGGAGTTATTTCCCACCTTGCATGGGAATCAAGTCCACTTCGCAGAAAGTGGAGTTATTTTCCACCTTGCATGGGAATCAAGTCCACCTCGCAAAAAGTGGCCTTAGCTCCCACCTTGCATGGGAATCAAGTCCACCTCGCAAAAAGTGGCCTTAGATCCCACCTTGCATGGGAATCAAGTCCACCTCGCAGAAAGTGGAGTTATTTCCCACCTTGCATGGGAATCAAGTCCACCTCGCAGAAAGTGGAGTTATTTCCCACCTTGCATGGGAATCAAGTCCACTTCGCAGAAAGTGGAGTTATTTCCCACCTTGCATGTGAATCAAGTCCACTTCGCAGAAAGTGGAGTTATTTCCCACCTTGCATGGGAATCAAGTCCACTTCGCAGAAAGTGGAGTTATTTCTCACCTTGCATGGGAATCAAGTCCACCTCGCAGAAAGTGGAGTTATTTCCCACCTCGCATTGGAATCAAGTCCACTTCGCTAAAAGTGGAGTTATTTCCCACCTTGCATGGGAATCAAGTCCACTTCGCAGAAAGTGGAGTTATTTTCCACCTTGCATGGGAATCAAGTCCACCTCGCAAAAAGTGGCCTTAGCTCCCACCTTGCATGGGAATCAAGTCCACCTCGCAAAAAGTGGCCTTAGATCCCACCTTGCATGGGAATCAAGTCCACCTCGCAGAAAGTGGAGTTATTTCCCACCTTGCATGGGAATCAAGTCCACTTCGCAGAAAGTGGAGTTATTTCCCACCTTGCATGGGAATCAAGTCCACCTCGCAGAAAGTGGAGTTATTTCCCACCTTGCATGGGAATCAAGTCCACCTCGCAGAAAGTGGAGTTATTTCCCACCTTGCATGGGAATCAAGTCCACCTCGCAGAAAGTGGAGTTATTTCCCACCTTGCATGGGAATCAAGTCCACTTCGCAGAAAGTGGAGTTATTTCCCACCTTGCATGGGAATCAAGTCCACCTCGCAGAAAGTGGAGTTATTTCCCACCTTGCATGGGAATCAAGTCCACTTCGCAGAAAGTGGAGTTATTTCCCACATTGCATGGGAATCAAGTCCACCTCGCAAAAAGTGGAGTTATTTCCCACCTTGCATGGGAATCAAGTCCACTTAGCAGAAAGTGGAGTTATTTCCCACCTTGCATGGGAATCAAGTCCACCTCGCAGAAAGTGGAGTTATTTCCCACCTTGCATGGGAATCAAGTCCACTTCGCAGAAAGTGGAGTTATTTCCCACCTTGCATGGGAATCAAGTCCACCTCGCAGAAAGTGGAGTTATTTCCCACCTTGCATGGGAATCAAGTCCACTTCGCAGAAAGTGGAGTTATTTCCCACCTTGCATGTGAATCAAGTCCACTTCGCAGAAAGTGGAGTTATTTCCCACCTTGCATGGAAATCAAGTCCACTTCGCAGAAAGTGGAGTTATTTCCCACCTTGCATGGGAATCAAGTCCACCTCGCAGAAAGTGGAGTTATTTCCCACCTTGCATGGGAATCAAGTCCACTTCGCAGAAAGTGGAGTTATTTTCCACCTTGCATGGGAATCAAGTCCACCTCGCAAAAAGTGGCCTTAGCTCCCACCTTGCATGGGAATCAAGTCCACCTCGCAAAAAGTGGCCTTAGATCCCACCTTGCATGGGAATCAAGTCCACTTCGCAGAAAGTGGAGTTATTTCCCACCTTGCATGGGAATCAAGTCCACTTCGCAGAAAGTGGAGTTATTTCCCACCTTGCATGGGAATCAAGTCCACCTCGCAGAAAGTGGAGTTATTTCCCACCTTGCATGGGAATCAAGTCCACCTCGCAGAAAGTGGAGTTATTTCCCACCTTGCATGGGAATCAAGTCCACCTCGCAGAAAGTGGAGTTATTTCCCACCTTGCATGGGAATCAAGTCCACTTCGCAGAAAGTGGAGTTATTTCCCACCTTGCATGGGAATCAAGTCCACCTCGCAGAAAGTGGAGTTATTTCCCACCTTGCATGGGAATCAAGTCCACTTCGCAGAAAGTGGAGTTATTTCCCACATTGCATGGGAATCAAGTCCACCTCGCAAAAAGTGGAGTTATTTCCCACCTTGCATGGGAATCAAGTCCACTTAGCAGAAAGTGGAGTTATTTCCCACCTTGCATGGGAATCAAGTCCACCTCGCAGAAAGTGGAGTTATTTCCCACCTTGCATGGGAATCAAGTCCACTTCGCAGAAAGTGGAGTTATTTCCCACCTTGCATGGGAATCAAGTCCACCTCGCAGAAAGTGGAGTTATTTCCCACCTTGCATGGGAATCAAGTCCACTTCGCAGAAAGTGGAGTTATTTCCCACCTTGCATGTGAATCAAGTCCACTTCGCAGAAAGTGGAGTTATTTCCCACCTTGCATGGAAATCAAGTCCACTTCGCAGAAAGTGGAGTTATTTCCCACCTTGCATGGGAATCAAGTCCACCTCGCAGAAAGTGGAGTTATTTCCCACCTTGCATGGGAATCAAGTCCACTTCGCAGAAAGTGGAGTTATTTTCCACCTTGCATGGGAATCAAGTCCACCTCGCAAAAAGTGGCCTTAGCTCCCACCTTGCATGGGAATCAAGTCCACCTCGCAAAAAGTGGCCTTAGATCCCACCTTGCATGGGAATCAAGTCCACCTCGCAGAAAGTGGAGTTATTTCCCACCTTGCATGGGAATCAAGTCCACTTCGCAGAAAGTGGAGTTATTTCCCACCTTGCATGGGAATTAAGTCCACCTCGCAGAAAGTGGAGTTATTTCCCACCTTGCATGGGAATCAAGTCCACCTCGCAGAAAGTGGAGTTATTTCCCACCTTGCATGGGAATCAAGTCCACCTCGCAGAAAGTGGAGTTATTTCCCACCTTGCATGGGAATCAAGTCCACTTCGCAGAAAGTGGAGTTATTTCCCACCTTGCATGGGAATCAAGTCCACCTCGCAGAAAGTGGAGTTATTTCCCACCTTGCATGGGAATCAAGTCCACTTCGCAGAAAGTGGAGTTATTTCCCACCTTGCATGGGAATCAAGTCCACCTCGCAAAAAGTGGCCTTAGCTCCCACCTTGCATGGGAATCAAGTCCACCTCGCAAAAAGTGGAGTTATTTCCCACCTTGCATGGGAATCAAGTCCACCTCGCAAAAAGTGGAGTTATTTCCCACCTTGCATGGGAATCAAGTCCACTTAGCAGAAAGTGGAGTTATTTCCCACCTTGCATGGGAATCAAGTCCACTTCGCAGAAAGTGGAGTTATTTCCCACCTTGCATGGGAATCAAGTCCACCTCGCAGAAAGTGGAGTTATTTCCCACCTTGCATGGGAATCAAGTCCACTTCGCAGAAAGTGGAGTTATTTCCCACCTTGCATGGGAATCAAGTCCACCTCGCAAAAAGTGGCCTTAGCTCCCACCTTGCATGGGAATCAAGTCCACTTCGCAGAAAGTGGAGTTATTTCCCACCTTGCATGGGAATCAAGTCCACCTCGCAAAAAGTGGCCTTAGCTCCCACCTTGCATGGGAATCAAGTCCACCTCGCAGAAAGTGGAGTTATTTCCCACCTTGCATGGGAATCAAGTCCACCTCGCAAAAAGTGGAGTTATTTCCCACCTTGCATGGGAATCAAGTCCACCTCGCAGAAAGTGGAGTTATTTCCCACCT
Organism: Myathropa florea; assembly: GCA_930367185.1. Classification (NCBI taxonomy): domain Eukaryota; kingdom Metazoa; phylum Arthropoda; class Insecta; order Diptera; family Syrphidae; genus Myathropa; species Myathropa florea. Next base: position 41,245,516 of record OV884005.1, on the reverse strand, counting down.
TGCATGGGAATCAAGTCCACTTCGCAGAAACTGGAGTTATTTCCCACCTTGCATGGGAATCAAGTCCACCTCGCAAAAAGTGGCCTTAGATCCCACCTTGCATGGGAATCAAGTCCACCTCGCAGAAAGTGGAGTTATTTCCCACCTTGCATGGGAATCAAGTCCACCTCGCAGAAAGTGGAGTTATTTCCCACCTTGCAAGGGAATCAAGTCCACCTCGCAGAAAGTGGAGTTATTTCCCACCTTGCATGGGAATCAAGTCCACTTCGCAGAAAGTGGAGTTATTTCCCACCTTGCATGGGAATCAAGTCCACTTCGCAGAAAGTGGAGTTATTTAACACCTTGCATGGGAATCAAGTCCACTTCGCAGAAAGTGGAGTTATTTCCCACCTTGCATGGGAATCAAGTCCACCTCGCAGAAAGTGGGGTTATTTCCCACCTTGCATGGGAATCAAGTCCACTTCGCAGAAAGTGGAGTTTTTTCCCACCTTGCATGGGAATCAAGTCCACCTCGCAAAAAGTGGCCTTAGCTCCCACCTTGCATGGGAATCAAGTCCACCTCGCAGAAAGTGGAGTTATTTCCCACCTTGCATGGGAATCAAGTCCACCTCGCAGAAAGTGGAGTTATTTCCCACCTTGCATGGGAATCAAGTCCACCTCGCAGAAAGTGGAGTTATTTCCCACCTTGCATGGGAATCAAGTCCACTTCGCAGAAAGTGGAGTTATTTCCCACCTTGCATGGGAATCAAGTCCACCTCGCAGAAAGTGGAGTTATTTCCCACCTTGCATGGGAATCAAGTCCACCTCGCAGAAAGTGGGGTTATTTCCCACCTTGCATGGGAATCAAGTCCACTTCGCAGAAAGTGGAGTTATTTCCCACCTTGCATGGGAATCAAGTCCACTTCGCAGAAAGTGGAGTTATTTCCCACCTGGCATGGGAATCAAGTCCACTTCGCAGAAAGTGGAGTTATTTCCCACCTTGCATGGGAATCAAGTCCACTTCGCAGAAAGTGGAGTTATTTCCCACCTTGCATGGGAATCAAGTCCACTTCGCAGAAAGTGGAGTTATTTCCCACCTTGCATGGGAATCAAGTCCACCTCGCAGAAAGTGGAGTTATTTCCCACCTTGCATGGGAATCAAGTCCACTTCGCAGAAAGTGGAGTTATTTCCCACCTTGCATGGGAATCAAGTCCACCTCGCAGAAAGTGGAGTTATTTCCCACCTTGCAAGGGAATCAAGTCCACTTCGCAGAAAGTGGAGTTATTTCCCACCTTGCATGGGAATCAAGTCCACCTCGCAGAAAGTGGAGTTATTTCCCACCTTGCATGGGAATCAAGTCCACCTCGCAGAAAGTGGAGTTATTTCCCACCTTGCATGGGAATCAAGTCCACTTCGCAGAAAGTGGAGTTATTTCCCACCTTGCATGGGAATCAAGTCCACTTCGCAGAAAGTGGAGTTATTTCCCACCTTGCATGGGAATCAAGTCCACTTCGCAGAAAGTGGAGTTATTTCCCACCTTGCATGGGAATCAAGTCCACCACGCAGAAAGTGGGGTTATTTCCCACCTTGCATGGGAATCAAGTCCACCTCGCAGAAAGTGGAGTTATTTCCCACCTTGCATGGGAATCAAGTCCACCTCGCAAAAAGTGGCCTTAGCTCCCACCTTGCATGGGAATCAAGTCCACCTCGCAGAAAGTGGAGTTATTTCCCACCTTGCATGGGAATCAAGTCCACTTCGCAGAAAGTGGAGTTATTTCCCACCTTGCATGGGAATCAAATCCACTTCGCAGAAAGTGGAGTTATTTCCCACCTTGCATGGGAATCAAGTCCACTTCGCAGAAAGTGGAGTTATTTCCCACCTTGCATGGGAATCAAGTCCACTTCGCAGAAAGTGGAGTTATTTCCCACCTTGCATGGGAATCAAGTCCACTTCGCAGAAAGTGGAGTTATTTCCCACCTTGCATGGGAATCAAGTCCACTTCGCAGAAAGTGGAGTTATTTCCCACCTTGCATGGGAATCAAGTCCACCTCGCAGAAAGTGGGGTTATTTCCCACCTTGCATGGGAATCAAGTCCACTTCGCAGAAAGTGGAGTTATTTCCCACCTTGCATGGGAATCAAGTCCACCTCGCAGAAAGTGGCCTTAGCTCCCACCTTGCATGGGAATCAAGTCCACCTCGCAGAAAGTGGAGTTATTTCCCACCTTGCATGGGAATCAAGTCCACTTCGCAGAAAGTGGAGTTATTTCCCACCTTGCATGGGAATCAAGTCCACCTCGCAGAAAGTGGAGTTATTTCCCACCTTGCATGGGAATCAAGTCCACCTCGCAAAAAGTGGCCTTAGCTCCCACCTTGCATGGGAATCAAGTCCACCTCGCAAAAAGTGGCCTTAGCTCCCACCTTGCATGGGAATCAAGTCCACCTCGCAGAAAGTGGAGTTATTTCCCACCTTGCATGGGAATCAAGTCCACCTCGCAGAAAGTGGAGTTATTTCCCACCTTGCAAGGGAATCAAGTCCACTTCGCAGAAAGTGGAGTTATTTCCCACCTTGCATGGGAATCAAGTCCACCTCGCAGAAAGTGGAGTTATTTCCCACCTTGCATGGGAATCAAGTCCACTTCGCAGAAAGTGGAGTTATTTCCCACCTTGCATGGGAATCAAGTCCACCTCGCAAAAAGTGGCCTTAGCTCCCACCTTGCATGGGAATCAAGTCCACCTCGCAGAAAGTGGAGTTATTTCCCACCTTGCAAGGGAATCAAGTCCACTTCGCAGAAAGTGGAGTTATTTCCCACCTTGCATGGGAATCAAGTCCACCTCGCAGAAAGTGGAGTTATTTCCCACCTTGCATGGGAATCAAGTCCACCTCGCAGAAAGTGGAGTTATTTCCCACCTTGCATGGGAATCAAGTCCACTTCGCAGAAAGTGGAGTTATTTCCCACCTTGCATGGGAATCAAGTCCACTTCGCAGAAAGTGGAGTTATTTCCCACCTTGCATGGGAATCAAGTCCACTTCGCAGAAAGTGGAGTTATTTCCCACCTTGCATGGGAATCAAGTCCACCACGCAGAAAGTGGGGTTATTTCCCACCTTGCATGGGAATCAAGTCCACCTCGCAGAAAGTGGAGTTATTTCCCACCTTGCATGGGAATCAAGTCCACCTCGCAAAAAGTGGCCTTAGCTCCCACCTTGCATGGGAATCAAGTCCACCTCGCAGAAAGTGGAGTTATTTCCCACCTTGCATGGGAATCAAGTCCACTTCGCAGAAAGTGGAGTTATTTCCCACCTTGCATGGGAATCAAATCCACTTCGCAGAAAGTGGAGTTATTTCCCACCTTGCATGGGAATCAAGTCCACTTCGCAGAAAGTGGAGTTATTTCCCACCTTGCATGGGAATCAAGTCCACCTCGCAGAAAGTGGAGTTATTTCCCACCTTGCATGGGAATCAAGTCCACTTCGCAGAAAGTGGAGTTATTTCCCACCTTGCATGGGAATCAAGTCCACTTCGCAGAAAGTGGAGTTATTTCCCACCTTGCATGGGAATCAAGTCCACCTCGCAGAAAGTGGGGTTATTTCCCACCTTGCATGGGAATCAAGTCCACTTCGCAGAAAGTGGAGTTATTTCCCACCTTGCATGGGAATCAAGTCCACCTCGCAAAAAGTGGCCTTAGCTCCCACCTTGCATGGGAATCAAGTCCACCTCGCAGAAAGTGGAGTTATTTCCCACCTTGCATGGGAATCAAGTCCACTTCGCAGAAAGTGGAGTTATTTCCCACCTTGCATGGGAATCAAGTCCACTTCGCAGAAAGTGGAGTTATTTCCCACCTTGCATGGGAATCAAGTCCACTTCGCAGAAAGTGGAGTTATTTCCCACCTTGCATGGGAATCAAGTCCACCTCGCAGAAAGTGGAGTTATTTCCCACCTTGCATGGGAATCAAGTCCACCTCGCAAAAAGTGGCCTTAGCTCCCACCTTGCATGGGAATCAAGTCCACCTCGCAAAAAGTGGCCTTAGCTCCCACCTTGCATGGGAATCAAGTCCACTTCGCAGAAAGTGGAGTTATTTCCCACCTTGCATGGGAATCAAGTCCACCTCGCAGAAAGTGGAGTTATTTCCCACCTTGCAAGGGAATCAAGTCCACTTCGCAGAAAGTGGAGTTATTTCCCACCTTGCATGGGAATCAAGTCCACCTCGCAGAAAGTGGAGTTATTTCCCACCTTGCATGGGAATCAAGTCCACTTCGCAGAAAGTGGAGTTATTTCCCACCTTGCATGGGAATCAAGTCCACCTCGCAAAAAGTGGCCTTAGCTCCCACCTTGCATGGGAATCAAGTCCACTTCGCAGAAAGTGGAGTTATTTCCCACCTTGCATGGGAATCAAGTCCACTTCGCGGAAAGTGGAGTTATTTCCCACCTTGCATGGGAATCAAGTCCACTTCGCAGAAAGTGGAGTTATTTCCCACCTTGCATGGGAATCAAGTCCACCTCGCAAAAAGTGGCCTTAGCTCCCACCTTGCATGGGAATCAAGTCCACCTCGCAGAAAGTGGAGTTATTTCCCACCTTGCATGGGAATCAAGTCCACTTCGCAGAAAGTGGAGTTATTTCCCACCTTGCATGGGAATCAAGTCCACTTCGCAGAAAGTGGAGTTATTTCCCACCTTGCATGGGAATCAAGTCCACTTCGCAGAAAGTGGAGTTATTTCCCACCTTGCATGGGAATCAAGTCCACCTCGCAGAAAGTGGAGTTATTTCCCACCTTGCATGGGAATCAAGTCCACCTCGCAAAAAGTGGCCTTAGCTCCCACCTTGCATGGGAATCAAGTCCACCTCGTAAAAAGTGGCCTTAGCTCCCACCTTGCATGGGAATCAAGTCCACCTCGCAGAAAGTGGAGTTATTTCCCACCTTGCATGGGAATCAAGTCCACCTCGCAGAAAGTGGAGTTATTTCCCACCTTGCATGGGAATCAAGTCCACTTCGCAGAAAGTGGAGTTATTTCCCACCTTGCATGGGAATCAAGTCCACCTCGCAAAAAGTGGCCTTAGCTCCCACCTTGCATGGGAATCAAGTCCACTTCGCAGAAAGTGGAGTTATTTCCCACCTTGCATGGGAATCAAGTCCACTTCGCGGAAAGTGGAGTTATTTCCCACCTTGCATGGGAGTCAAGTCCACCTCGCAGAAACTGGAGTTATTTCCCACCTTGCATGGGAATCAAGTCCACTTCGCAGAAAGTGGAGTTATTTCCCACCTTGCATGGGAGTCAAGTCCACCTCGCAGAAAGTGGAGTTATTTCCCACCTTGCATGGGAATCAAGTCCACTTCGCAGAAAGTGGAGTTATTTCCCACCATGCATGGGAATCAAGTCCACCTCGCAAAAAGTGGCCTTAGCTCCCACCTTACATGGGAATCAAGTCCACCTCGCAAAAAGTGGAGTTATTTCCCACCTTGCATGGGAATAAAGTCCACCTCGCAGAAAGTGGAGTTATTTCCCACCTTGCATGGGAATCAAGTCCACTTCGCAGAAAGTGGAGTTATTTCCCACCTTGCATGGGAATCAAGTCCACCTCGCAGAAAGTGGAGTTATTTCCCACATTGCATGGGAATCAAGTCCACTTCGCAGAAAGTGGAGTTATTTCCCACCTTGCATGGGAATCAAGTCCACCTCGCAAAAAGTGGCCTTAGCTCCCACCTTACATGGGAATCAAGTCCACCTCGCAAAAAGTGGAGTTATTTCCCACCTTGCATGGGAATAAAGTCCACCTCGCAGAAAGTGGAGTTATTTCCCACCTTGCATGGGAATCAAGTCCACTTCGCAGAAAGTGGAGTTATTTCCCACCTTGCATGGGAATCAAGTCCACCTCGCAGAAAGTGGCCTTAGCTCCCACCTTGCATGGGAATCAAGTCCACCTCGCAGAAAGTGGAGTTATTTCCCACCTTGCATGGGAATCAAGTCCACCTCGCAGAAAGTGGAGTTATTTCCCACCTTGCATGGGAATCAAGTCCACCTCGCAGAAAGTGGAGTTATTTCCCACCTTGCATGGGAATCAAGTCCACCTCGCAAAAAGTGGCCTTAGCTCCCACCTTGCATGGGAATCAAGTCCACCTCACAAAAAGTGGCCTTAGCTCCCACCTTGCATGGGAATCAAGTCCACCTCGCAAAAAGTGGCCTTAGATCCCACCTTGCATGGGAATCAAGTCCACCTCGCAGAAAGTGGGGTTATTTCCCACCTTGCATGGGAATCAAGTCCACCTCGCAAAAAGTGGCCTTAGCTCCCACCTTGCATGGGAATCAAGTCCACCTCGCAGAAAGTGGAGTTATTTCCCACCTTGCATGGGAATCAAGTCCACCTCGCAGAAAGTGGAGTTATTTCCCACCTTGCATGGGAATCAAGTCCACCTCGCAGAAAGTGGAGTTATTTCCCACCTTGCATGGGAATCAAGTCCACTTCGCAGAAAGTGGAGTTATTTCCCACCTTGCATGGGAATCAAGTCCACCTCGCAGAAAGTGGAGTTATTTCCCACCTTGCATGGGAATCAAGTCCACTTCGCAGAAAGTGGAGTTATTTCCCACCTTGCATGGGAATCAAGTCCACCTCTCAAAAAGTGGCCTTAGCTCCCACCTTGCATGGGAATCAAGTCCACCTCGCAGAAAGTGGAGTTATTTCCCACCTTGCATGGGAATCAAGTCCACTTCGCAGAAAGTGGAGTTATTTCCCACCTTGCATGGGAATCGAGTCCACTTCGCAGAAAGTGGAGTTATTTCCCACCTTGCATGGCAATCAAGTCCACTTCGCAGAAAGTGGAGTTATTTCAAACCTTGCATGGGAATCAAGTCCACCACGCAGAAAGTGTGGTTATTTCCCACCTTGCATGGGAATCAAGTCCACCTCGCAGAAAGTGGAGTTATTTCCCACCTTGCATGGGAATCAAGTCCACCTCGCAAAAAGTGGCCTTAGCTCCCACCTTGCATGGGAATCAAGTCCACCTCGCAGAAAGTGGGGTTATTTCCCACCTTGCATGGGAATCAAGTCCACTTCGCAGAAAGTGGAGTTATTTCCCACCTTGCATGGGAATCAAATCCACTTCGCAGAAAGTGGAGTTATTTCCCACCTTGCATGGGAATCAAGTCCACTTCGCAGAAAGTGGAGTTATTTCCCACCTTGCATGGGAATCAAGTCCACCTCGCAGAAAGTGGAGTTATTTCCCACCTTGCATGGGAATCAAGTCCACCTCGCAGAAAGTGGAGTTATTTCCCACCTTGCATGGGAATCAAGTCCACCTCGCAAAAAGTGGAGTTATTTCCCACCTTGCATGGGAATCAAGTCCACTTAGCAGAAAGTGGAGTTATTTCCCACCTTGCATGGGAATCAAGTCCACCTCGCAAAAAGTGGCCTTAGCTCCCACCTTGCATGGGAATCAAGTCCACCTCGCAGAAAGTGGAGTTATTTCCCACCTTGCATGGGAATCAAGTCCACTTCGCAGAAAGTGGGGTTATTTCCCACCTTGCATGGGAATCAAGTCCACCTCGCAGAAAGTGGAGTTATTTCCCACCTTGCAAGGGAATCAAGTCCACTTCGCAGAAAGTGGAGTTATTTCCCACCTTGCATGGGAATCAAGTCCACCTCGCAGAAAGTGGAGTTATTTCCCACCTTGCATGGGAATCAAGTCCACCTCACAGAAAGTGGAGTTATTTCCCACCTTGCATGGGAATCAAGTCCACTTCGCAGAAAGTGGAGTTATTTCCCACCTTGCATGGGAATCGAGTCCACTTCGCAGAAAGTGGAGTTATTTCCCACCTTGCATGGCAATCAAGTCCACTTCGCAGAAAGTGGAGTTATTTCAAACCTTGCATGGGAATCAAGTCCACCACGCAGAAAGTGTGGTTATTTCCCACCTTGCATGGGAATCAAGTCTACCTCGCAGAAAGTGGAGTTATTTCCCACCTTGCATGGGAATCAAGTCCACCTCGCAAAAAGTGGCCTTAGCTCCCACCTTGCATGGGAATCAAGTCCACCTCGCAGAAAGTGGGGTTATTTCCCACCTTGCATGGGAATCAAGTCCACTTCGCAGAAAGTGGAGTTATTTCCCACCTTGCATGGGAATCAAATCCACTTCGCAGAAAGTGGAGTTATTTCCCACCTTGCATGGGAATCAAGTCCACTTCGCAGAAAGTGGAGTTATTTCCCACCTTGCATGGGAATCAAGTCCACTTCGCAGAAAGTGGAGTTATTTCCCACCTTGCATGGGAATCAAGTCCACTTCGCAGAAAGTGGAGTTATTTCCCACCTTGCATGGGAATCAAGTCCACTTCGCAAAAAGTGGAGTTATTTCCCACCTTGCATGGGAATCAAGTCCACCTCGCAAAAAGTGGCCTTAGCTCCCACCTTGCATGGGAATCAAGTCCACCTCGCAGAAAGTGGAGTTATTTCCCACCTTGCATGGGAATCAAGTCCACTTCGCAGAAAGTGGAGTTATTTCCCACCTTGCATGGGAATCAAGTCCACTTCGCAGAAAGTGGAGTTATTTCCCACCTTGCATGGGAATCAAGTCCACTTCGCAGAAAGTGGAGTTATTTCCCACCTTGCATGGGAATCAAGTCCACCTCGCAGAAAGTGGAGTTATTTCCCACCTTGCATGGGAATCAAGTCCACCTCGCAAAAAGTGGCCTTAGCTCCCACCTTGCATGGGAATCAAGTCCACCTCGCAAAAAGTGGCCTTAGCTCCCACCTTGCATGGGAATCAAGTCCACCTCGCAGAAAGTGGAGTTATTTCCCACCTTGCATGGGAATCAAGTCCACCTCGCAGAAAGTGGAGTTATTTCCCACCTTGCAAGGGAATCAAGTCCACTTCGCAGAAAGTGGAGTTATTTCCCACCTTGCATGGGAATCAAGTCCACCTCGCAGAAAGTGGAGTTATTTCCCACCTTGCATGGGAATCAAGTCCACTTCGCAGAAAGTGGAGTTATTTCCCACCTTGCATGGGAATCAAGTCCACCTCGCAAAAAGTGGCCTTAGCTCCCACCTTGCATGGGAATCAAGTCCACTTCGCAGAAAGTGGAGTTATTTCCCACCTTGCATGGGAATCAAGTCCACTTCGCGGAAAGTGGAGTTATTTCCCACCTTGCATGGGAGTCAAGTCCACCTCGCAGAAAGTGGAGTTATTTCCCACCTTGCATGGGAATCAAGTCCACTTCGCAGAAAGTGGAGTTATTTCCCACCTTGCATGGGAATCAAGTCCACTTCGCAGAAAGTGGAGTTATTTCCCACCTTGCAAGGGAATCAAGTCCACTTCGCAGAAAGTGGAGTTATTTCCCACCTTGCATGGGAATCAAGTCCACCTCGCAGAAAGTGGAGTTATTTCCCACCTTGCATGGGAATCAAGTCCACCTCGCAAAAAGTGGCCTTAGCTCCCACCTTGCATGGGAATCAAGTCCACCTCGCAGAAAGTGGAGTTATTTCCCACCTTGCATGGGAATCAAGTCCACTTCGCAGAAAGTGGAGTTATTTCCCACCTTGCATGGGAATCAAGTCCACTTCGCAGAAAGTGGAGTTATTTCCCACCTTGCATGGGAATCAAGTCCACCTCGCAAAAAGTGGCCTTAGCTCCCACCTTGCATGGGAATCAAGTCCACCTCGCAAAAAGTGGAGTTATTTCCCACCTTGCATGGGAATCAAGTCCACTTCGCAGAAAGTGGAGTTATTTCCCACCTTGCATGGGAATCAAGTCCACCTCGCAGAAAGTGGAGTTATTTCCCACCTTGCATGGGAATCAAGTCCACCTCGCAGAAAGTGGAGTTATTTCCCACCTTGCATGGGAATCAAGTCCACTTCGCAGAAAGTGGAGTTATTTTCCACCTTGCATGGGAATCAAGTCCACTTCGCAGAAAGTGGAGTTATTTCCCACCTTGCATGGGAATCAAGTCCACTTCGCAGAAAGTGGAGTTATTTCCCACCTTGCATGGGAATCAAGTCCACTTCGCACAAAGTGGAGTTGTTTCCCACCTTGCATGGGAATCAAGTCCACTTCGCAGAAAGTGGAGTTATTTCCCACCTTGCATGGGAATCAAGTCCACCTCGCAAAAAGTGGAGTTATTTCCCACCTTGCATGGGAATCCACCTCGCAGAAAGTGGAGTTATTTCCCACCTTGCATGGGAATCAAGTCCACCTCGCAAAAAGTGGAGTTATTTCCCACCTTGCATGGGAATCCACCTCGCAGAAAGTGGAGTTATTTCCCACCTTGCATGGGAATCAAGTCCACCTCGCAAAAAGTGGAGTTATTTCCCACCTTGCATGGGAATCCACCTCGCAGAAAGTGGAGTTATTTCCCACCTTGCATGGGAATCAAGTCCACTTCGCAGAAAGTGGGGTTATTTCCCACCTTGCATGGGAATCAAGTCCACCTCGCAGAAAGTGGAGTTATTTCCCACCTTGCATGGGAATCAAGTCCACTTCGCAGAAAGTGGAGTTATTTCCCACCTTGCATGGGAATCAAGTCCACCTCGCAAAAAGTGGCCTTAGCTCCCACCTTGCATGGGAATCAAGTCCACCTCGCAGAAAGTGGAGTTATTTCCCACCTTGCATGGGAATCAAGTCCACCTCGCAAAAAGTGGCCTTAGCTCCCACCTTGCATGGGAATCAAGTCCACTTCGCAGAAAGTGGAGTTATTTCCCACCTTGCATGGGAATCAAGTCCACTTCGCAGAAAGTGGAGTTATTTCCCACCTTGCATGGGAATCAAGTCCACCTCGCAGAAAGTGGAGTTATTTCCCACCTTGCATGGGAATCAAGTCCACTTCGCAGAAAGTGGAGTTATTTCCCACCTTGCATGGGAATCAAGTCCACTTCGCAGAAAGTGGAGTTATTTTCCACCTTGCATGGGAATCAAGTCCACTTCGCAGAAAGTGGAGTTATTTCCCACCTTGCATGGGAATCAAGTCCACTTCGCAGAAAGTGGAGTTATTTCCCACCTTGCATGGGAATCAAGTCCACCTCGCAGAAAGTGGAGTTATTTCCCACCTTGCATGGGAAGCAAGTCCACCTCGCAGAAAGTGGAGTTATTTCCCACCTTGCATGGGAATCAAGTCCACCTCGCAGAAAGTGGAGTTATTTCCCACCTTGCATGGGAATCAAGTCCACTTCGCAGAAAGTGGAGTTATTTCCCACCTTGCATGGGAATCAAGTCCACCTCGCAAAAAGTGGCCTTAGCTCCCACCTTGCATGGGAATCAAGTCCACCTCGCAGAAAGTGGAGTTATTTCCCACCTTGCATGGGAATCAAGTCCACCTCGCAAAAAGTGGCCTTAGCTCCCACCTTGCATGGGAATCAAGTCCACTTCGCAGAAAGTGGAGTTATTTCCCACCTTGCATGGGAATCAAGTCCACCTCGCAAAAAGTGGCCTTAGCTCCCACCTTGCATGGGAATCAAGTCCACTTCGCAGAAAGTGGAGTTATTTTCCACCTTGCATGGGAATCAAGTCCACCTAGCAAAAAGTGGCCTTAGCTCCCACCTTGCATGGGAATCAAGTCCACCTCGCAGAAAGTGGCCTTAGCTCCCACCTTGCATGGGAATCAAGTCCACCTCGCAGAAAGTGGAGTTATTTCCCACCTTGCATGGGAATCAAGTCCACCTCGCAAAAAGTGGCCTTAGCTCCCACCTTGCATGGGAATCAAGTCCACTTCGCAGAAAGTGGAGTTATTTCCCACCTTGCATGGGAATCAAGTCCACCTCGCAGAAAGTGGAGTTATTTCCCACCTTGCATGGGAATCAAGTCCACTTCGCAGAAAGTGGAGTTATTTCCCACCTTGCATGGGAATCAAGTCCACCTCGCAAAAAGTGGCCTTAGCTCCCACCTTGCATGGGAATCAAGTCCACCTCGCAAAAAGTGGCCTTAGCTCCCACCTTGCATGGGAATCAAGTCCACCTCGCAGAAAGTGGAGTTATTTCCCACCTTGCATGGGAATCAAGTCCACTTCGCAGAAAGTGGAGTTATTTCCCACCTTGCATGGGAATCAAGTCCACCTCGCAAAAAGTGGCCTTAGCTCCCACCTTGCATGGGAATCAAGTCCACCTCGCAAAAAGTGGCCTTAGCTCCCACCTTGCATGGGAATCAAGTCCACCTCGCAGAAAGTGGAGTTATTTCCCACCTTGCATGGGAATCAAGTCCACTTCGCAGAAAGTGGAGTTATTTCCCACCTTGCATGGGAATCAAGTCCACTTCGCAGAAAGTGGAGTTATTTCCCACCTTGCATGGGAATCAAGTCCACTTCGCAGAAAGTGGAGTTATTTCCCACCTTGCATGGGAATCAAGTCCACTTCGCAGAAAGTGGAGTTATTTCCCACCTTGCATGGGAATCAAGTCCACTTCGCAGAAAGTGGAGTTATTTCCCACCTTGCATGGGAATCAAGTCCACTTCGCACAAAGTGGAGTTGTTTCCCACCTTGCATGGGAATCAAGTCCACTTCGCAGAAAGTGGAGTTATTTCCCACCTTGCATGGGAATCAAGTCCACCTCGCAAAAAGTGGAGTTATTTCCCACCTTGCATGGGAATCCACCTCGCAGAAAGTGGAGTTATTTCCCACCTTGCATGGGAATCAAGTCCACCTCGCAAAAAGTGGAGTTATTTCCCACCTTGCATGGGAATCAAGTCCACCTCGCAGAAAGTGGAGTTATTTCCCACCTTGCATGGGAATCAAGTCCACTTCGCAGAAAGTGGAGCTATTTCCCACCTTGCATGGGAATCAAGTCCACTTCGCAGAAAGTGGAGTTATTTCCCACCTTGCATGGGAATCAAGTCCACCTCGCAGAAAGTGGAGTTATTTCCCACCTTGCATGGGAATCAAGTCCACTTCGCAGAAAGTGGAGTTATTTCCCACCTTGCATGGGAATCAAGTCCACCTCGCAAAAAGTGGCCTTAGCTCCCACCTTGCATGGGAATCAAGTCCACCTCGCAGAAAGTGGAGTTATTTCCCACCTTGCATGGGAATCAAGTCCACCTCGCAAAAAGTGGCCTTAGCTCCCACCTTGCATGGGAATCAAGTCCACCTCGCAGAAAGTGGAGTTATTTATCACCTTGCATGGGAATCAAGTCCACTTCGCAGAAAGTGGAGTTATTTCCCACCTTGCATGGGAATCAAGTCCACCTCGCAGAAAGTGGAGTTATTTCCCACCTTGCATGGGAATCAAGTCCACTTCGCAGAAAGTGGAGTTATTTCTCACCTTGCATGGGAATCAAGTCCACCTCGCAAAAAGTGGAGTTATTTCCCACCTTGCATGGGAATCAAGTCCACCTCGCAGAAAGTGGAGTTATTTCCCACCTTGCATGGGAATCAAGTCCACCTCGCAAAAAGTGGCCTTAGCTCCCACCTTGCATGGGAATCAAGTCCACTTCGCAGAAAGTGGAGTTATTTCTCACCTTGCATGGGAATCAAGTCCACCTCGCAAAAAGTGGCCTTAGCTCCCACCTTGCATGGGAATCAAGTCCACCTCGCAGAAAGTGGAGTTATTTCCCACCTTGCATGGGAAGCAAGTCCACTTCGCAGAAAGTGGAGTTATTTCCCACCTTGCATGGGAATCAAGTCCACTTCGCAGAAAGTGGAGTTATTTCCCACCTTGCATGGGAATCAAGTCCACTTCGCAGAAAGTGGCCTTAGCTCCCACCTTGCATGGGAATCAAGTCCACCTCGCAGAAAGTGGAGTTATTTCCCACCTTGCATGCGAATCAAGTCCACTTCGCAGAAAGTGGAGTTATTTCCCACCTTGCATGCGAATCAAGTCCACTTCGCAGAAAGTGGAGTTATTTCCCACCTTGCATGGGAATCAAGTCCACCTCGCAAAAAGTGGAGTTATTTCCCACCTTGCATGGGAATCAAGTCCACTTCGCAGAAAGTGGAGTTATTTCCCACCTTGCATGGGAATCAAGTCCACTTCGCAGAAAGTGGAGTTATTTCTCACCTTGCATGGGAATCAAGTCCACCTCGCAAAAAGTGGCCTTAGCTCCCACCTTGCATGGGAATCAAGTCCACTTCGCAGAAAGTGGAGTTATTTCCCACCTTGCATGGGAAGCAAGTCCACTTCGCAGAAAGTGGAGTTATTTCCCACCTTGCATGGGAATCAAGTCCACTTCGCAGAAAGTGGAGTGGCCTTCGCAGAAAGTGGAGTTATTTCCCACCTTGCATGGGAATCAAGTCCACCTCGCAAAAAGTGGAGTTATTTCCCACCTTGCATGGGAATCAAGTCCACTTCGCAGAAAGTGGAGTTATTTCCCACCTTGCATGGGAATCAAGTCCACTTCGCAGAAAGTGGCCTTAGCTCCCACCTTGCATGGGAATCAAGTCCACCTCGCAGAAAGTGGAGTTATTTCCCACCTTGCATGGGAATCAAGTCCGCTTCGCAGAAAGTGGAGTTATTTCCCACCTTGCATGGGAATCAAGTCCACCTCGCAGAAAGTGGAGTTATTTCCCACCTTGCATGGGAATCAAGTCCACTTCGCAGAAAGTGGAGTTATTTCCCACCTTGCATGGGAATCAAGTCCACCTCGCAGAAAGTGGAGTTATTTCCCACCTTGCATGGGAATCAAGTCCACCTCGCAAAAAGTGGAGTTATTTCCCACCTTGCATGCGAATCAAGTCCACTTCGCAGAAAGTGGAGTTATTTCCCACCTTGCATGGGAATCAAGTCCACCTCGCAAAAAGTGGCCTTAGATCCCACCTTGCATGGGAATCAAGTCCACCTCGCAAAAAGTGGCCTTAGCTCCCACCTTGCATGGGAATCAAGTCCACCTCGCAAAAAGTGGAGTTATTTCCCACCTTGCATGGGAATCAAGTCCACCTCGCAAAAAGTGGAGTTATTTCCCACCTTGCATGGGAATCAAGTCCACTTCGCAGAAAGTGGAGTTATTTCCCACCTTGCATGGGAATCAAGTCCACCTCGCAGAAAGTGGAGTTATTTCCCACCTTGCATGGGAATCAAGTCCACTTCGCAGAAAGTGGAGTTATTTCCCACCTTGCATGGGAATCAAGTCCACCTCGCAGAAAGTGGAGTTATTTCCCACCTTGCATGGGAATCAAGTCCACTTCGCAGAAAGTGGAGTTATTTCCCACCTTGCATGGGAATCAAGTCCACCTCGCAGAAAGTGGAGTTATTTCCCACCTTGCATGGGAATCAAGTCCACCTCGCAAAAAGTGGCCTTAGCTCCCACCTTGCATGGGAATCAAGTCCACCTCGCAGAAAGTGGAGTTATTTCCCACCTTGCATGGGAATCAAGTCCACTTCGCAGAAAGTGGAGTTATTTCCCACCTTGCATGGGAATCAAGTCCACCTCGCAAAAAGTGGCCTTAGCTCCCACCTTGCATGGGAATCAAGTCCACCTCGCAAAAAGTGGCCTTAGCTCCCACCTTGCATGGGAATCAAGTTTCGAGGAAAAAATCGAAGGTCCTCGGAATGCGATAAAATGGACATGGATCGAAAGTTCAGGTCAACAGCACACGGGGGGGTTAAGATCTCAATCAAAATGACAGGATTTTTTTCGAGGAAAAAATCGAAGGTCCTCGGAATGCGATAAAATGGACATGGATCGAAAGTTCAGGTCAACAGCACACAACGGGGTTAAGATCTCAATCAAAATGACAGGATTTTTTTCGAGGAAAAAATCGAAGGTCCTCGGAATGCGATAAAATGCACATGGATCGAAAGTTCAGGTCAACAGCACACCAGAAATGGCGGTTTTATGTCCGGGCGACGCCTGGTTTAGAAACTGTGGCTTGTCAAAGTTGGGAGGTCGGGGTTAAGATCTCAATCAAAATGACAGTGGTTGGCCTTGGATTTTTTTCGAGGAAAAAATCGAAGGTCCTCGGAATGCGATAAAATGCACATGGATCGAAAGTTCAGGTCAACAGCACACCAGAAATGGCGGTTTTATGTCCGGGCGACGCCTGGTTTAGAAACTGTGGCTTGTCAAAGTTGGGAGGTCGGGGTTAAAATCTCAATCAAAATGACAGTTAGCCTTGGATTTTTTTCGAGGAAAAAATCGAAGGTCCTCGGAATGCGATAAAATGCACATGGATCGAAAGTTCAGGTGAACAGCACACCAGAAATGGCGGTTTTATGTCCGGGCGACGCCTGGTTTAGAAACTGTGGCTTGTCAAAGTTGGGGGGTCGGGGTTTAAAATCGCTTCGAAATTGCAGTGGTTATCCCATGAGTAGGCAAAAGAACCCGTCAGAAAACAATGCTTTCTCTCCGACAGTTCATATATTTCAGATAAATTCAAAATACCCGGTCAACAGTAACCTTTAAAAATCAGTAGGTATCCCAAAGAAACGTCCGCTGCGTATGCATCAAATTAAGGCTTTATGTTATGAGGAAGCACAATATTGCATACGTCTAGGTGCTACCAAATCAATGACATGCATACATTAGAGAATGCTGTTTGATAGAGGTGAGGATTGAAGTTTTGGTATACCTAATGCCTTGGCACTGGTATTTCAGAAGACATTTGCCATGAAATGCCATAATTTTTTTGGTTGATGGTCTGATGTCATGATTTATGAGATTTTGGTGTTTTTTTTGGCATTTTGGTGGCTCAGTGGAAAGTTTAAGGTGGTCTTCTGAAAGAAGAAGTCGTTGTAGTCCTGAAAATTACTTTTTGAGTGTGGTTTACTTGGGGGTTGACCTTGAATGTTGGAGGATACTAGGACCTGCTGAGTCAGAAACAATTGCTGCCCAGCAGATCAACCTCCGTTTGATGTGATTTTTTACAACACTAATTTGCGGAAATTTGCAAATACAGCGGACTCTCCCTAAGTCGAATTTCTCTCTAACTCGAATTTTTTCGCCATATTTTTTTGGCATTCCCCTCAATTTTCCATACAAGAAACTATCCTCTAAATCGAAATAATTTTGATACCTGTGAAAATTCGACTTAGAGGGAGTCGACTGTAATTATAAAAAGTGCACCGTATCTCGAAACAGTGTTCCTTGCGTCGATTTTCTTTTGATTAGGCTTTTTGGCCATGATGCAGGCGTTCATTAAGAACGTTTTGAGACAGCATTTGTGGTGGCTACGGCCACGAGACCATGAATTGTCTTCAGAAATTTAATGAAATTTACAGTCCGAGGTGGATTTGGGCCTAGCTTCTCAGAAACCACTCGTGTGCATTCTATTGTCCTCTCATGAGTGAAGGGGGCCCTACAGTTCAAAATGGACTCTGAAAGGCCGGATTGAGAATTTTCTTTTAGACAATTATGCTCTTTGAATCTTGTCAGTGACTCGAAAGAGAGACGTCAAAAAATGAAGAGTGTTTTTTCTGGATTAGCGTAGGAGACGTAGGAGTCGACGCACCTACCCACTGCACCACGGTGCCCACGTACTTTTAAGGATACCAAAAAGTCATTAAGAGTATTAAACTACAGCCAAAATCGGTTATAACGTCATTCAAGGGGCTGACGAATTTGATCGTTATAATGTCGTTGTAACCGATGTCGTTATAAGCGATTTTGACTGTATTTCAATTATTTTGTGTTGCGGCGACTTCAGTTTTGCGGCTTGGAAGATTCGTTCCACCAAATTCTGGTGACATCGTGGGGATCTAGAGGGAACACAAGTAAAAAACGTCACACATTCATTCAATAAAATTATATTTTCTTTTATTTATTATATATATACTATATATCATCTGTTTAACTAGTCTAAAACAATTTCCATCCAAAAAGTTGTTCTCTTACAATTTTCGTTATTCATTTCTAAATTTTATGTACAAAAAAACTGTTTCATTCGTCCCGAATCCGTGGGCGATTGTAAGCGATTCCCCGGCCCACGCTGTCCTCGGACGTCTACACATATAAATTTCAAATTTGTATTTACACAAAAGTTTCACAAAATTTACCAAATTTTTTTCTCTTTTTTTTTTGCAGTTGTTGCTTTGGTTTTGTTGAACAATTTATAGTTTTGATTTAGGCTTTTGATTTCCCTTCTAAGAGGAAGGAAAAACAACTGAAATTGAGTGTCACCCAACGAGGGGGCACTCTTTGCACAAAAAACTGCCCCGACAAATCTGCCACCATCGCCGGGATGTGGCCAAGTTAAGGGGCATTGCCTTTGATATAAATCTTGTTTCTTTACATAATACTAATACTTGTGTAGTTTGTTTTTAGGTTCAAACGTTTGTTTCTACAATTTAAGCATATTCTTGTTGCGGCGCTTTGTTTAAAAATGCGTTTTACAATACGTTTTGGTTTTTTGGTTTTGATTCTTGTAGTTTCGCTGCAAAACTCTACGCAAATACACTTATTCTTTGTATGCTCTCATTGGAGAGTGCTGTGTGTGAGTGTTCGTGTAAAATTCCCAACAAAATAACGACTATTTGAGTTCCCTTTTAAGTATAATTCCCTAAATTATTACATTTTCATGCATGTTCGTGTGTTCATTTTGATTAAATATTCATTTGCTACATCAATTCCGATTGTTACCCATCGTGGTCATGGCTAAGTGGTATTTATTGCTGTAAGGACCGTCAATACAAACAGGATTAATACTAGATTAGAACAATATCTGGTGTGTCTGTCCACAGATGCACAAATATCTATATACTATGTGTGGGTTTTGTTTATTAAAATTTGTTAAGGTATACGCAAGCTTTTGAGTTTTTTTTATTGGTCCTTCCGGCAATCGTTTGTTCTACGTTACAAGTAATTTGATTTAAAAATTTGCTTAGTTTTTGATTTACACGCGATGCGTTGGTTTTGGGTTTCTGCTGGATGCTCTACGAGTATATAGTTTGTATTTAAATGCTAATATTGCTTTGTGTCCTTATTTATTTTGTGAATTTTCCTAGTTCTCGATTGTGACTTAAGTTAGATTTAACAAGAGTTGGATTGAGTACGTTTTTTATGCTTTTTGCCTTTCCACAGGCAGGTTTTGAAGACGATAACATTCAAGAGGGTTTGAATTAAGTCAAAACGGAAGATGGTACATGTTGGTGAAGCAGAAAATAGGGAAGACTTCAGTGTGGGCAGAGTGTAATTGCATGCTGGAGGACCACAACGAGGCAGAGAGGGTACTTCTGACGAGGCGCTTGTTAAAATCGCGATAGCTCCTATTTCAAATCACAAAATTTATGTTTCCTTCTTCTTCTTCTGATGGCGCTACAGTCCGATGTGTGTACCACGACTTTTAATAAACTGTTTCCAGTGATTTGGAGTGATTTTCTGGTGACTGTTCTTATCATCATGACGGAATACACAACAAAATGGGGACAAAGAACACATTAGGCAGAGTCATCAAAGAGATAGTTGCTAGCTCAGTGAGGGTAGACATAAAACGATATTGTTGGAAGAACAGTGAAAGGAGAGGTCTGTGGAGAAAGATTTGAGTTCAAATCGCTGCCTACTCCGTGTGCTACGATGCAGAATAGGCAACATCTCGGAAAGTTTAGTCACACTCGACGTAAAATCGCTTATTATGTCTGTTCTGGAGAGAACTGTTCATAAAATGTCAAAATACCAGTCGTTAAACATACAAAATTTTCTGATGGCGCCCAACGTCAAACAAGCAAGTTACAGTTCTTGTCAAAAAAATCCCATCTGTCGCTGTATGAAGGTGCTTACAAGGCCGGAAGAAAGCAGGAGTATTGGAGAGACAGTGCAACATTTTTCAAATCGATTGGATCCGCTGAAAGAAAAGGGTCTTCCATGGACCAGTTTTTGAGTCTGAGTGCTCCAGTGTAGTGTTTTAAAAACCATCGAGAAAAAAAGAGTCTTCCAATAGGGACTTCCGAATTTTGATAGTTGATAGCGGCCGTATTATTGAAGTTACATCTATAAAGTCGACAGTTATTTGTTCAGTCTGCTTTGAAAAATCACCATGGTCGGACATAGCGTTCAACAACGCTTACCAGAGATAAAACTGTTTTGTCAAATTGGTTGTTCTTTTCGGGCAACGTTCCACGCGCTTTGCCCATTATACGATGAGCCGTTTTTGGATGAATGTGTACGTCAACAAACAAAAATTGTCGAATTTGGGATGATACTAGTCCACATGAGATCCAAGAGCGTCCAATGCATCCCGAAAAAATTGCTGTTTGGTGCTGGCGACGTCATCGGTCCGTATTCCCTTGAGAACGACGTTGGCTAGGCCATTAACGCTATAAGTCGATGGCTACCAATTTCTTTTGACTTGAATTGGATAATATGAACACCAATGACATGCGGTTTCAACACGATGGCTCTATGTGCCACACAGCTCGCGCAAAATTGGAAATTTTGCACGACAGATTCGAGGTCATGATCATCTCACGTGGGGGTGATATGAACTGGTCACCGAGATTGTGCGGTTTGACCCCGTTCGACTTTCTTGAGGGGTTTCCTGAAGTTGCACGTCTATGCGAATAAGCCAGAGGCTACAGCTGCCCTCAAAGCCAACATAACCCATGCCATCGATCAAATTCAGCCTGATTTATGCACAAGAGTCATGGAAAATTTGACAATTTTTTTGTGCGAGCTACCCAGAAAAGCCGCGGCGGACTTTTGAACAATGTTGTATTTTATACATAATGGCATCGATAGGCCTTCCAAACGCAAAAAAAAATGTTGATACCACCTCAGACACATTTTGTTTTATTTAAATTTAAAGATAGGAAGCGCTTAATGAAATACATCTCTTTTCGGCTGTTTCGAAAATACGCTTCCTTACCGACACTTTTGCCTTCTTTTGCTCGAGTGAAAACCGTCTTAAATCACTTATTGTATATGGTCTGGAGTTATAATAATAATAATAATGGGGGCGCTACAGTCCTAGGTGGACCTGGGCCAAGCTTCTCAGCAACCACTCGTGTTGTGCGTGCTGCTATTGTTCTCTCACTAGTGGAGGGGACCTACAGTTTAATGCCGACTCCCAACGGCGAATTTGAGAAGCTTTTTCCAGACAGTTATACTCTTTGCATCTATCCACAACGCCACGGCGCCTACGCATGCGCACTTGATCTGGAATTAATTGTTCTTAAAATGTCTTAATTCATGACGTTGCTTTTGAAAACTGTTCTAATGGAGCCCTACGTCAGCCAGGCAAGCTACAAATCTCGTCAAAAGATCCCATCTGCCTCTCTGAAGCCCATGCAAAAGCAAACACAATCAAAAAGCCCTAGAAGATGGTATACAAAGGAAGGAAGGATTGGACATAAGATAACCTCAAAGAAGTCATTTTCATTTCGCGCATCTTGTGCGCCTCTGTGCACCACTGGCTACCATGGTTAAAGTCAAATAAATATCTCTTTGTTTTTGTTTTGCACTTAAATACACAAATACTTCTCTTTTCTTTTTAAAAGATTCTCTTAAGTCAAAAGCTTACTCTTACAAAAGTTATTAATGCTAAAATATTTCACTACGGTGTGGCTTATATCCTTTATGCTCTTACTTAAGTGTACTTCTATATGTATGTTGATTTTGGAAAGTCTAGACTCATTTCCCTTCTGTACAATTAATTTAGAAATTATGTTACGCTTTTTTGGATAAAAATTTCTTCCTTGAATCGGAATTTTGATTTATTTACAAAAATATATGCTCATTAATTAATTTTTTTTTCAAATAAAACAGTTTCGTTATTATTTATGTATTGAAAGTGTATACAACTAGGTTGACATTATGTATATAAGATGCTTTTTACTCGTAGATAGTTGGTGTATGCAGTGAGAGTAGGAATGTAAGAAGCTTGTTCTTTTGAAAGTAAAATTAGTGAAAAAGACGGTGTTTGCGTGAGTGGAAGGGGGTAGGAATGTTGGAGAGAGATCGTATAGTTTCGAAAAAGTTGGAAGGATATGGGTTGGATCGTCGGAAATGAATCCCTTTAGTGGGATTTTATACGAAAATGCCAGCTGTTTAAAAAATCATACGATCCTTCTCTGACATTTCTGTCTTCTTCCACTCATGTAAACGCGGTCAAAAGGCCCAACTATTATAGGCATGAGCAAGCATGAGCTAGTGTCAAATTTTAACTAAATGTTTCGTCATGTTTACGCAATTAGCAAATAGCCATCTGATAGAATTTCTTCCAGTGTTTTGTTTCATTCAATTGAAGAATGTCGTTAAACAATAAGTCATTTTGGGATTTCTGTGCGTTTGTGTGCCATCTGTCAGAGCTCATTAGCTCATGCTTAACGAAACATTTGTTTGTCTGGGTGTCATCTGTTAAATTCGCATATGCTTAACGAAATGTTCCGAATCGTGTGTGGGCTCCATTATAGTCGCTCTTATTGGGGTGCGTGTATTCGCTGACTCAAGCATACGCGTTTGACATTAGCTTATGCTCGCTCATGCCTATTATAGTTGCCCGTTAAGGGTATGTGATGATGTTTTCAGAGTGACAGTTGCCTCTTTAGTGAATTCGATGGTCAAGAACTGAACTGAAGAACTGAACAAAAGACAGGAGTGCAGTACAAAATCAATAAAATCTGGATCACATCTGGTGTCCGTTTATTTGTCGAAGGGTGGTAGGTTTCAATGAAAATGCATTTTTCTTTCAACTTGTAGTTACCGGGGACCTTAATTACAAGAAGTTCTATACCTGCGCAGCCCTGGCTGCATTTCTCTCTTAAATTGGACCCACCGGGGTTCTTATCCGCAAGAAATTTTGTACCTGACAGTCCCTGACCGCATTTCTTTTTCAAGTTGCAACCACTGAGGTCCTTATTCACAAGAAATTCTCTACCTTCCCGACCCTGACTGTATATAAGCCAAATGCTAGAATTTGGCTTTATGTCGATTGGCATTATGCCCGGGTCCCATTCCAAACAACCCCGACCACCGCTGCTTCAGCTGCTTGCCGGGAATACTGCGTTGCTCCGATTTGGGTGTCTCTTCAGTTGATGCCGAAGAGTCTTGGTGGGCGGTTATGGGAGTTATTTTTGAAGTCAAAACGAAGTCGGGCATTATTCTTTGAAACCATTGGGACATCAGTCGGGCGCCATTTAGCAAAATATTGTATCACAATGGGGCTAAGCTGGCCTAAGTGCGACTGCTATCTGCGGTCAGCCACTTCAACCTAACCTAACCTAGCAAAATACTGTGCTACGTCGAAAGCGGAAAGGGGTTTCCCACAAGTGGGCTAATGGATTGACTTACGTGGCGCCACAATGGATCAACTCTGGTCTGCGATCACTCCTCAGCCACTTCAAGCTTCACTAGCTTGCCACAGAATGCAGAGAAGGCATACAGAGAAATGTATTGACCAGAAAGGCGAGACAAAGTCGACTTCTCGATCATTGACAAAACAACCACAAGGTTTTCAGCAAGGAAACTACCTGCAGGGACCACAACTGATCCTCAGAACAACTGACGATTAGATAGACTCTTGAGGTGATCCATTGATGCCTAGCCAGCGATTGGACAACAAAGTCTGATATGTGTTGAGTGAGTGAAGTCTTCCTGCAGCTCAGGTCTTGACCACCATTTTCGATGCACAAAACAAAAAAAGAAAAGGAAAGATAAACAGAAAACGAAAAACAAAAAGACAAAAACGCGTTCCTTGGAATGAACAATATGTATGTATCTACATAAGATTATCTAAGTGCATAGTCACACGGCTGTAGCTACCCATTCGTGTGTAAATAGATTTAGAAGGCAAACTAGAGAATAGATTCCACGCGAAGTGGAACTCACTGGAACACCGCTAGATAGACTAAAATTTGCTTAGCAGATATTCATGATATCATTGTATCTTAGACACTAACTGGGATAAAATACTAAGTACATGCCATTTGAAGTCACAAATCCTTAACCTATCCCACACTGGGTCAGTGTGACACTTACGCCCTAATTAAAGTACAATTTAAAGTGATTCTCTCTACGGTTTGCTTTGATTTGATGCGTAATACTAGGTCCTTATGAGTAAGTTAAGTATCTACAAAACTGTATCTTGACATGAGCAAGACGTTGCTTCGAAAACAAAAAAGCTAAGTACCACATACTCATCGAATAAGAAACATAGAGACAGAAAAATGATGAAAGACGAGGAGGAGGAGAAGACTACGACGAATAAATAACAAGAAAATTTGGTAGTGAACGACTGAATCAAACGTCCGTTTCGGTGCCGCTGATATGCAAGGAGTTGCTGTCGCTTCCCGTGTGGTTGGTCAGCTGGGTCGCACTGCCGGAGGTTGGTGTCGGCGGCTGCTGCTCGGTCAGTGGTGTAGTTGGGGGGGCTGCAATCGCTGTCGTCGACGAGGAGGACGCCTGCTGGAGCTGCGACTGTGGACTGGTTGGGGTTGGTGTCGCTGGAATCTGATGGAAGTGTATGCTGTTCTGTGACGTTATATTCCGTGTCTTGACTAGTGGCGGATTTTTGATTGATGCCGAGAACGCCATTCCACGACGAAGAGTTGCTCTGTTTGAAATCGAGGGGGAAATTTGAAATATCTTTCGATCGAGGGCGATGTTCTTTATTCATTTCGAGACACGTCAGACGAACGCATGCTTAGAGGAAGCAAAAATCGATAAAAGAATGAGTGCGCAAGGATTTGAAACAAGAACTAGAATATTCAAAAGCAAAGAACTGAATCATCCGAAATGAATAAAGACAATCATCATGCTTCACATTCACAAGAACAAAACACGGTCACACTTACCTTGTCGGGCTGGGCGGCGGGTAGGAGATACCACGGTGACTAGGCGATAACAAATTGCCCGACTGGCTATTTGTTGGTCCAGGTACAAGCAACGTATTGTTACTATAAGTATGGTAAAGGTTACTACAATAAGAAGAACCATAACAAAATGGAAACAACAATTAAACACTACATTGACTTTGAGCGGTGGGGGGGGGTGTGTGTATTGCAAATCATAAATGTACGCTTGGAAATAAATAAAATCACTGAATGCTGTTATAAACGTAAATCAAAAGGGGTGCAGTGGTGGACGTATTCGCAGAGCGAAAGCTTCTTGGTTGTGGAAGGGTCAACAGGGCGGTTTTTAGTCGAGACAATGCGCCTTTTTGTGCAGATCATTTGAAGCGACACTTGACGAAGATCTTGACGAAGATCTGAGTTGTTTCTGGCCTGCCTTGAGGCCATCCAGGAGGAGAGGCTGCTGACCGATGTGGACCGGTACAAGCTGTTCTCCAACGGATCTGAGGTCCCCTATTTCAGTTGTTTCTGGCCTGTCTTGAGGCCATCCGGGACGAGAAACTGCTGACCGATATAGACGAGCACAAACTGTTCTCCAACGTTCGTGATATATGCGAGGCCAACCTCAAATGCTCCGGCCCGGAAAGTCTTCGAATCCCCTCTCCGAGGGACGGCGCAGTAGAGGAAGACCGCGACTCAGGTGGCGGGCGCAAGTGGGAAGGGACATCAACCATCTGTGCGTGCGAAACTGGAGGCAGCTAGCTAAAGATCAAGCTGGCTGGAGACACTTGTTGGTTGAGGCCTAGGTCCACGCCGGACTGCAGCAACGCCTGTCCCGGTTGGAGACGCTTGTTGGTTGAGGCCCAGGTCCACCCAAACTGTAGTGCCGGCTGGAGACGCTTGTTGGTTAAGGCCCAGATCAACCCCGGACTGTAGCGCCACCTTAAGTAAGTAAGTAACCTCAAATTTTGGACGCTTTACCTGTACCCGATGGTGGCGCATAGCGTTGGCACAGATGAATCGCTTCGTATTGATTTCTTTCGTCAAGGTTTCGTCGCATTCGCAACGACATTCGCGCCGTACGTTCTACTGCAAGGAGCTGAATTGAAACAACGCCCTCCTCACCGCCTACCAGGTGTGGTGCGAGTCGCAGGAAATGTGCAATCGCTTGAGGCTCTTCTGCTCTCTCATCAGAAGCTGAGGTAGTCAAGGCGGAAGGAAACATCGTTTTTGACTCCAATCCTCGAAACGTCAAAGCTGGCGGTTGCAGACAGAATGGCAGCAGCAAATGTCAGCAGAAAACAGTCAAAATACAGCTGATTTCTGAATAGCAGCGCAGAATTTCACAAAGACCAAAACTGGCCAGAGCAGAGCGTTGATTGAAAAGCATCACTCCGACGATGTTTCAAAACTTTTTCAGAAGTCTCCTCTCATCGCATAGGAGAAGCTGTTGTCCCTTGGAAACGAAAAAATTGAAGCTCTCAGTCCTCAGTGGAAAAAGGATCTCCAATCTCCTCGCTTCAACTACAACAAAAAAAAGAAGCAAAAATTGAAGAACCATCCGCTCTCCCCAACAAAACATGTGTGCTCTGTGTTTGAGTGGTTTTCTTTTGGTTTTCGTTAAAATAAGCACACAGGCATGACATCTATGAACAGCTACTCAAACAAGACATTTAGATTATATACAACATCCTCTAGGAGAGACCATCATCTTCCGGACAACTCACGATTGATTATGATGCAAATTCAAGTTCGGCAAGCTCTGCCCCAGGTGATTGATCGGCTGCACAGACAGCGTGTTCGATGATGTGATGATCTTCTGCTTGTGGGGACTGGTCGCCAGATTCTTTGGTTTCGTCAAATAGCCTTGGTTTGTACCTGAAAGAGCAACTCCTCAAAATCCCTTGAATTGAATGCCTAACCCGATGACTTACTCATCACACTCGATCCCTCGTCGCTGGACAGCGAATTGGTCTTTTCAAATTCCACGGAGATGTTCCTCGAATCATTCCACTCCACCGAGCCGCTGTGACTGTTGTTCGCACTGGACACATGACTGCCTATCGAGCTGTTCATTGGACTCTTCTTCACGCCCAGGGAGTCGGCGGTTGCGCCGCTGGCCCCACTACCGCCCTGCTTCAGTCTTGTGTAGATATGTTTGGCTCGTTTCAGCGACTCGTACCAGTTCTTGGCCTCCGAGCACTGAAGCGTGAAGGCGGTGGTCGCCACTTGGAATTCATTCAGATAGATGCAGTTCAGGGTGTTGTTGTTGTGCTGCACGACAAGTCGATCGGTCAGATAGGGCTGTCGGATGACCTTCAACGCACCGAGACCCTTCTTTGCGATGGTCTTGCAGACCAGGAGTATGTCGGTCAGCAAAAAGCAATGGACGTCAGCTTTGCCCAGGTTGTCCTTGTACTTGTGGTCGCCCTCCATGAACAGATGGCGCACATGATGGCCTGGACAGCCCTTCATCGGAGCGCACAAGTCGAACATGGCGCTGTGCTGCTTAATCAGCTTGTCCAGGTGTTCGTTGTTCGTGTCCTGCAAGGGGAACAGTTGAAAACCTGCGCCGGAATGGGATGCATATTCCTCATGAAACTCACCACAACGTCATAGGATTCAATGCGCGCCATGACACCTTTCAGGCGCTCGTTCTCCTGCCTCGTTGTCAAATGATTGTTCACGCTGCCCACGAAATTCTCCACCGAATGTATCTGAAATGACGGAGATTGAGCAAGATCTAGAGACGCTTCGGGTGGGCTTACCATTTCATCGATGGCGTCAGCTTCGTCCTCGTCCAAGACATGGCGTCGTATTGCAGTCAGCAGCAAGTTATACTTAGTCAGTCTCTGCATCGGTCTCACCAGAATGTCAGCCAACCTCAGGCGGTTGCACATCTTCTGCGACTCGCACCACGCCAGGTAGGCGGTGAAGAGGGCGTTGTTTCGATTCAGCTCCTTGCAGTAGAACTGACAAGTGCTCTGCTCCGCGCAGTACTTCTTGTACGGCGCGAATGTCGTTGCGAATGTGACGAAACCTTGACGAAAGAAGTCAATACAAAGCGGCTCATGTGTGCCAACGCTGTGCGCCACCATCGGGTACAGGTAAAGCGTCCAAAATTTGAGGTTAGCTTCGCAGATATCACGGACGTTGGAGAACAACTTGTGCTGGTCCACATCGGTCAGCAGTTTCTCCTCCTGGATGGCCTCAAGACAGGCCAGAAACAACTGAAAGAGGGGAACTCAGATCTTCGTCAAGTCTGTTGAGTGGGAGAACTTACATCGGTGACAGTCTGCAGGGCGTGTATGTAGTACACCTCGGTTGTGACCAGCTCCCAAATGGCTGTCTGTATCTTGGTCTTAACGTCCGTCATATTATCACAGTGAACGAAGTCCTTCCACGACGCGTGCATGTTGTCCAAATACTCCAGAGCTGCATCGAAGTCCGGATGGTCGAAACTTAACGAAGCGGTCTTCTGAGGTACGCCATTCTTTGCGTAGTTATTCAGAAGTTCACAAAGCTGAGTGTGATTTGGATTCTTGATTCCAAACAACCCTGACCACCGCTGCTTCAGCTGTTTGCCGGGAATGCTGCGTTGCTCCGATTCGGTGGTCTCTTCGGTTGATGCCGATGACAAGAGTCTTGGTGGGCGGGTACGGGAACCCTGTCAAAATGAAGTCGCTAAATGGAAGATCGGAGCATGGGTGAGGTGTTGACTTACGAAGGAAGCAGCTTTTTGGAGAGTCTTCTTGCCGTCCTTGTCGGTGATGATCAAGTGGCGGCCAGCCAAGTTCTCAACGTCGGTGTTTTCGTCAAATGAGCTGGTATAAGGCGGGGATCCTATGACAAAAAGAAAAAGAAAATCAAAATGTCAAATAATCTGACAGATGTCAAGGGTGTTGTGGAGACTCACCTGATTCTAGAAAGCTTGGAAGATTATTGTCCGTTATTGTGATTTGTGAGAAACTTAAGTTCCGTCGTCTCAACGAATTGCCCAAGGCGTCACTGAAAACAAGTGGAGAGTTAAAAAAAAAGTGACATCTGTCATCCGGATCATAACTTACGACAAAGTGACACCTTTGATGACGGGAATAAACTCCTCCTCCTGGCAACCATTTTCCAGACAAAAACTAACCGAAAAGAATTCCGCACTGGAGATCTGAACCGGGAAAAAAAAAGAAGAAGAGGGAAAAATGTGAAAGAACCGTAATTATTTGTGAGGGAAATAAATGCCAAAAGCACATGTCATCGGTGATTAAATTGTCAGCAAATCCGATAAGGAAACAGGATACACCTCTGGGCTGAGAGTACTTTGTCATCCCTTTGTCAAAACTTATCGAACCCAAATCAACAGGAGCACGAAGGAAATCTTTTTCTCTCTCTCTCGAATGTCAGACCGCGCTTTTAGTGCAGCTTAGGTGGAATTTATTTATGAAGCCTGCAGAGGATTAGTTTGTTGAGAGGGTTTTTTTTGCTGTTTGAATGAAATGTATCCCTGAGAGGGTTTGGCGGTCGTGTCACATTCCTCTTTCACTTTCAACGAAAGAAAGTGAGGTTAGGAGTGCGATGATGGCGGGAATCCGAAAAGGTGATTGCAAAGCCTGAGGAAAGCAGATGAAGCTGAAGCAGGCAAATGAAAGGCGAATTTGATGGAATTTGAAAGTTGAAACAAA
Source organism: Myathropa florea (assembly GCA_930367185.1). Lineage (NCBI taxonomy): Eukaryota > Metazoa > Arthropoda > Insecta > Diptera > Syrphidae > Myathropa > Myathropa florea. The sequence goes on along the minus strand of OV884005.1, from coordinate 41,216,241 downwards.
AATTTTGGTCCCGATTTTTGTGTAAACCAACTGTCAAAGGACTCAAACTTGAATTCAAAATCCTCCGGGAAATGATGGAAGCAACGGGTATCACCATTTTTCAAAGAAGTTTGGCGTTTGAGATGAGAGAGAGGGAGAGAGAGATGAGCTCGGAGAGACCATTTGAAGCATGAAAAACCCCTTAATTTCGCCCGGACACTGTGCAGAATCTCAAAACAGTTCGCAAAGGAGTGCAGAGAGAAGCTGAAACCTTGTCAATCAACAGCGACCATCCTCTGCTCTCTGAATCGAAAAAACAAATAAAATTACACGAGGTTTCCTTGAAAAAAATAAAGAAAAGACGATGTCTCTCTCGGATAAGCACCCTTTCAAACATTGCCTCAACAAAAGCCCGTAATAGAGTAACGGAGTAAACATATTTCTGTCAGCCTCATGAAATATTGACTGCACACACCCGCCCCCCGCTCGATACGTGTTTCGAATATCCCCTTCACACACATTCGCAGTTCGTGTGGAAATCGTTCCACTTGAAGAAATCTCCCGGCAAATGTCAACACGACCAATCCTTGAGCATCCACTCCGACCGACTTACAGATCCCCTCAACCATTTCTGTGTCCGGGTATCTTCAACACCTGTCGGTGCTTACATTTTTTATGTCTCACAATCGAAATCCAAGGTGTTCGGCGATCCCTTCTCCATCACTCAGCGCCTCGTTCACGGTTTAAAGATGCAGAGAAAATTTAATTCAAGGACCACTGGCGTGGACTTGACAGTTTCGCTTTTCGGTCGTGTTTGCTCAGGGGAGGGAGAGAGGGGAAAGAAAAAGGATACAAAACACTGCTGCGAGTGACTTCTGCATCCTTTGAGTATCGAAGGGAAAACAGAATCTCTCCAAAGTCCATTGGTTCGTGTTGACGTCCATTTAGAGCACTTACGGTTAACATTAAGGACGTGAAGCAAATCCTTAATGCACATTTTTTTTTCTCCTCACCCCCCCTCCTGTATTCAACTGTGTCCTGTCAAGCGGACTCACAAGGATTCACAATGCAAACGCTTTAAGGGACTCGCATTCAGACACAGACACAGTCTTCGCCTCTGTGTTAAGACGGGAGCAAGGGCGATGGCATGTCCTTACTCGCGGGACGGAGATGCTTCAGGAGGAAAATGTACATCCACATCTGTGAGGATAACATAATAAATGTAATTTTGAAGTACATTGCAGCGATTATTCGCTGAAACTGAGAGCAAGGTTCTGGTGATGATGCTGCTGCAGCAGCAGCAGGAGCAGGAGCAGGACCTGGAGCACTGCATTGTTGCGGTGCAGCTTGGTGGATCCTTGACAGTGTAAATCATCCTTTGCTTGTGTGTCAAGTAGTCGAGGTGGGACTTGGAATCTGAAGGATAACGAGTTGTTGGCTTTTTTTCTTTTGCTACTGCTGCAGTAGGGATTTTGCTGCATCAGAAAAAATTCAAAGACGAGGGGGAGTTCAAACGTAAAAAAGCGAAGGTCCTTCGTAGACACGAATGTGTGTGGGGAGGGGGAGGGATTTCCTTACATGATTAGTCCTCAAGTCTGTGCAAGGACTCGAGCATTAAATTGTCATTTATTATCCAAAACATTGTTACAGTTTGAGGGCGTTCTGATTTCAGGACACACTCACACCCACCCCCTGTCTGAGAGTTTGCCGAAGTGTGAAATACGATACAACGTCGTGTGGAGGAAGTGGAAGTGGATGTGGAAGTTTTGTGTAAACTTTTCACTTTTATGACCGGAAAGGTCGCCCTCTCGTGTGTCTGTCTCCTCGCATATGTCGCCCCGCCGCTGCTGGTGTCCCCGTCGCCCTGCGTGCGTGTCGGTTGAGGACAAGTTGCCACAACAATGTCGACTGTTGGCGGCACAGGACTAAGGAGCATCCATAAATCGTTACGAGAGGGATTTTAATATTTTCTCCGTTCCCGTGATTTGTGGCGCATCAAGAGACTTTTACGAGTGAGATCCCTTTTTTCTGCTGGTCAAATCGTAAATTTTAAATCAAAAAGGACACACTCAGGGGGATGCGTGATTGTGAAATGACAGCCGTTGTGGGCCCTTAAACTTTGCCCATGAAAACTTGCGAGTCAATGAAGCAACAAGTGATGGGTTGAGAGATGAAACATAAGGACACGGTTTATGGAACAATTTATTCAAGCTTTATGAGTTCAAATGGCTTGATGCTGTTTATTGCTCCTCTCTCGTGGAGGGCGATGAATACACTTTGTTGCGAGAGGGTGGAGGCAGTCGTCTGCTGTTGGTCGGAAATGGGGTCATGTACCCGTGTGTGGTCTCGTTTGTGGTCGAATGCAAATGTTGGTCTCTTTAAAATAGCTTTTGGAGGATGTTTCTTGACCGTTTTTATCATCCCTTAGCAGGCGCTTCCTTGGCTAGGAAATCTCATCAAAACCTCACCCGGGTTTTCACAGAAATGATGTCGTGTACCCGTGTATCGTCTCGTTTGTCTTTTGATGCAAATGTTGCTGACTTTAGAAAGCTTTTGGAGGATGACAACAGGACATTTTTTTGACTGCTCATCTTTCCCTACCAGGCGCGCCAAGAAACCCTAATAAAACCCGTATCCGTGTATTCACAAAAATGACGTCGTCTACCCGTGTATCGTCTCGATTGTGCTTTGATGCAAATGCTGACTTCTTTAGAACAGCTTTTGGAGGATGTTTCTTGACCGTTTTATCTTCCCTTAGCAGGCGCTTCCTTAGCCAAGAAATCCTAACAATACTCCCATTTGTGTAATCACAGAAATAAGGTCGTGTACCCGTGTATCGTCTCGTTTGTCTTTTGATGCAAATGGCGACCACTTTCGAACAGCTTTTCGAGGATGTCAAAAGGACTGACAGACAGTCAAAAAGCAGTTCCTTCCTTGGCCAAGAAACCCCATCAAACCCCCTATCCGTGTACTTGTCCACCCGGTTATCAGCAGATCCCCTAAATCAAGTTTTAATCGATTCTCCCCTACATCACGTCCTCCTTAAACAGGATACGCAATAAAATTGAAAAAAAAATAATAACAATAAATTGAAGAAAAAAAAATCAATTAAGGACTCCAGGGGCAATCCTAGCTGAACTGGTCCTCCATCTCGAGAGTCCCTACGTGAACGGACTTCAGAGTTCATCGAAGTTAATTAGTTATCCCCCCCCCCCCCCTGCACTCATTGGACTTAAAGACCCTCCCATCCCATCATTCCACGAGTCCTAAGAAGTCCTTGATGCTCAACCGCAGGAATCTTGCGTGGGGGGCCAGGAACTCTGCAATTACTTCATCACTATCCCACTTACCTCGCTCCTTGTTAGAAGGGGTTTCTTTCGTTGCATAAACGATGACTTCTTCTTGGTTGCTGTGGCTGTTGTTGTTGGTGTTGCCACTGATGGTGGGCCAGCGGCGCTTCCGGCAACTGCAGCCGCACTAGACGACGTTCCTTGCGAAGTCATGGCACACTGGTTGGTCGCCTGTTGACCGGCACTCGAGTTTGTCAAGACGCCGACCATATTGCATGCGTTGGCGTTGCCACTTCCCACGGCTGTTGTCATTCCACCCGAGCCACTGGGACTCAGTACACCACCGAGAGGAATCATTGATGTACCACCACCAGGGCCGCCGCCGCCGCTGCCACCGCTGGTGCTGCTGCCGAGGCAGCAAATCTTGTTGCATGTCGTCGACGTGAACGAGGAAACTGAGGGATGATGGGAATGCAACGGATGAGGGGAATGCGAATAATGATGCTGTGACGGTGATGGTGGGTTCTGAGGGTGGTGGTGAGGGTAGTGGTAGTGGTGCGTGGCAGCGATAGCGCCTGTCGGTGGATGACTATAGGCTGCGGCTACGGTAGGCTTCGATGGTGTTTGCGGAGATGATGAATCCACTTGTTCAGACTTGTTAGAGGAGGAAAACAGAGTTTTTCTTTTTTTCAACCAGAAAAACAAAAAAAAAACATCTCCACCAGACACACAGAATCAAACGGAAAAAAAAGAAAACCGAACAACAGAACCGAAAACATTCCCCTCCTTTCGATTTCACACTTCAGTACTTACCCCCGCCGGGAACGCCGGTTTATCTCCAACTGATGCTCCATTCGGACAGGCTACCATTGAGTCCAGGCCATCCAAGTGGGTGAGACTCTTCGACTTCAACTGAAAGAGAGAAGGGAAACAAACGGAAGCAATTTAGTGGAGGGCTAATGATTGATGGATTTTAGGCCTGAAATGGTGTCGGAAAGATCTTCAATATCACACTGAAAGGTTGACCTAAATTTTCAGTGAATAAGTCAGAGGGGAACATGTGAAATGAATGGTTGAAGATAGAGAGAGAGTGTGTTCAACAAGATTTGGAGTTTGATGTCGTTGAGGTCAGAAGGGGATGGGAAGAAATGGAATTCTGTCAAATTTTTTTGCCACGATACTGGCGCCATCTCGTGAAGAAAGCAAAGTCTGGCTGTGTTCATCGACGTTCACAGGCGAGAAGCGCCTTCTTTTAAAGCCATCTCGTGAAGAAGGTAACGTCAGGCTGTGTTCATCGACGTTCACAGGCGAGAAGCGCCTTCTTTTGAAGCCATCTCGTGAAGAAGGCAACGTCAGGCTGTGTTCATCGACGTTCACAGACGAGAAGCGCCTTCTTTTGAAGCCATCTCGTGGAGAAGGCAACGTCAGGCTGTGTTCATCGACGTTCACAGGCGAGAAGCGCCTTCTTTTGAAACCATCTCGTAAAGAAGGCAATCTCTGGCTGTGTTCATCGACTTCTTTGCACCTGTTGGCCGGCTGAAATCTGTTCTTAGTCATCAAGTCTGTTATCAAGTCGAGCGGGTCCCGTTAGTTTCACGACGGAAAGTGGACATTTCTGTCAGTTTTTGACGTATTTCGTTGAGTTCATTGTTGCCGATTGTCAAATAAAGTCGAATTAAAACTTTCACACGTTCAGCAAACGAACACAACCTTCGACGAGACTGCTTCGTTCATTTCAGTTGGCACTGCTCCTTCTTCTCTCACTCAGTTTCGTTAAGTTCGTTCACTTTTACGAACTTACGGGGGAATGAAATTAACGTATGCAAATGACAGTTGACAGCTAAATTCTTGAGCAATTGTAGACACTCTAAAATTTGACGATGCTTCTAGTCACTTTTCGTTCACTTTTGACACAAGTTTAAGTTTTCGAACGACTGTTATAGTTGGCCCCTTAGTTCTTTGAGTTTCTTGGTGTCGGTGGACAAAAGAACTTCGCATCCACGGTTTTCCTCGTTCATCAGTGGAACACAACTTTCGTCAAGTTTGTTTCGTTGAGCAGCAATGCCCGCCCTTCTTCATCTCAGAGATGATTCAAGAACATTCCATGAGGAGACGATTTCTCCACAAACTCTCCTCCTTGAAATACCCTCACGTGTCACCATTTGGTCACCTTCCAAGACATCCTCGTCCACTTTACCACCGCCTAATTGAAAATTGAATACCAACACGTGCTAACAAAGGCGTAGTCATTTCACTAAAGTCCAGCCCATTACCTTTTCCACAATATGTCGACCGCAGCACATTACGGGCGTCTACGTGTGCCCACTACTCCTCAAAGTTCCTGCTGTCCACCGTCATTTGACAGTTAAGAAAAAAGCTGTTTTATTACCTTTCCTCTTGAAGGTCCGGTCCTTTAACGTGCACTCCTTAAGGTAGACCGGCAAAGCTAAGCCATAATTACACCAGCAGATGTCAGAGATTAAACTCTCCCTCAGCACCACCACGCCATGGCACGCCTGCTGGTTGCTGGTTTTGGTTTTTATTGAAAAACATAATTTTTTACCGCCTCAATCCATCATTCACTTGGACAGTAATTAATTCAAAATTCATTCCGAAGTCCAGCTGTTCCTCGCATTTGACATTTGCCTCACCCAAGGACACGAGGTTAACCTCACTTTTGATTGAATTATGAATCTGTGCGTCAGTTTTGATGCACTCAACGTACGAATACGGCGTGTCCTTTCGGGGCAGACAATTCATTTAAATGAACGGCGCAGAAAAACCGATGTGAGGACACAGGGAATCTCATTCATGTCACAGCAGTTTGAAGCAATATTCTTAAGTGGAAGTGAATCACTTGTCACCCGCATCATCGTTCCCATCATCATCATCATCATCATCGTTGTCGTCGTCGTCTTGGCACAGCCTACAAGGGCGCGGAGGGTGGAGGCGTTCTCGCACTTGAATCTCAGGATGACGCATGTTTGATGACTGGCATAAAATTCTTTATCGCCATCTATTTGTGGTTCACATTGGGGGGAGCCCACCTCATCGCTTGTAAATTATAACTTACTTCAGCCTGAATAAGGGTCAAGTATTGGATTCCCTTGAAGTTTTCAAATGCTACTCAAGTGCCTTTCGATGGGTATTTTGACTACAATCGAACGATGTCAAGTGGAAATGTGATGAAGCTGATTTGACAAGGACCTAGGGGAAGGACTCATCTGAATCCGTGGTCTTTATGGCGGAGGAAGTTGAAGGAGTGACCAGGAGAAAAGTTGCCCGACCTGAATCGGAATTTATCTCCCAGGCCAACTCTCCTTAACCTCATTTCTTAAGCGGCACAAATTGAATGCCTATGAGCAAGATCGCACGCCAAATACGGGGGCTTTATACCGCCTCGCCTGTCAGTGATTTATGACATTCGGTTGTACAACATAACGGTCCAAAACACGCCCCCCCTACACACATACACAGGCCCACCCCATGTCTGTAGGGTAAAGTTAAATGCAACCACTGAACTGGAAGATGTTTCATTTGGGGAAATATTTACATTTAACGGTCTACGGCAAAGGAGGCTGTGTTCAGCGATTGTATGCTGATGCGTATTCAAAATTTATGTTCAGGTAGTAAATGCGTTTTAGTGTGCGTGTGTAGCTTACCATCCTTCCTTTCGCACACAAAATTGGTATTCAAGCGAAAAGATTGAATGCCGGAGCAAGTGTCATTGTTTAGATGAGGTCCCGTTTTGTTGTGCTTGGGATAACTGTCAGGTGATTCATCAGCGGTGATTAACAGATGGAGGTTGCTTGGCTGAAGATCATGACTGCAATCGTTTGCAACAACTCATAGGAACCCATTTTCGAGCAGTGAACCCATCCAAACGACAGATTTCTGCAAAATGGACGCATTCAGTGCGGCAGAAGTGAATCAATTAAGATGATTGAAATAAGGTTTTCCTCATAAGAACCCACTTTCGAACGGTAAACACACCAATTTTCAATCAACCGAAAGCGTGCGTCAGAGATTTCTGTAAAATGGATGCATTCAGTGTGACAAATGTGAATCAATTAAAGTGATTGAAGTGAATCCTTCACTCAGGGGATTCACTGAAGAAGAGATGAAAATCTAAAAGCCACCCACCCGAACAATCGATGAGAACTTTTTATTGTCATCCATCAGGACACACACACACGCGCAGCCAGCAGTTGGATTCAGTGACATATTGCTGCATCTCCAATGTGCACACAATTGTCACAAAATCATAGATAAATCCATCGTTTTTTCTCTCTCGTCCTTGTAAACGATAGAAAAAAGGACACCGAGGTCGGTTGCAACTTTTCGACGACGACGACGATGAGGGGGTGATATAATTTATATCGATTGTAAAGATGACGGTGAAGTATTGACTGACTTTGTTCGGGATGACTTTTACTAGCTTGTCGGGTTGAATGCGTTCATCGCTGCAGGAAATGGTGAAATGTTCGGATTCGATTGTGATTTTATGGCACCATCAAATGACATCCGTTTTCAAATGAAGCCTGTAAACGTAAATTTTACGGTTTAGTTTATGTCAGTGCATATGTCATCCACTTTTTGACATTCACTGCGTCATAAACAATTCCCTTTTTGACAGAGGAAAATTCCCATAAAGTCTGATGACACCTCACCTTCGAAAATCCTTTCCATAAACTTCAACACAAACAACGACTGAGACAATGTGCTTATCAGTGACAGGCATTCAGTGGTGAATTGCGACAATTAAACGTTTGTTTTGGAATTAATTTAATAAGCTCTTGACACGCCAACACAATAGAGAGGGGGCCTTATTCCCTTAAGTCACCTGCTTGCGTCAGCACAGGATTGTTGTGTCCTTTGAGAGGAGGACTTGCATCCATTATGGCATCTATTGAAAATGGAAATTTATCGATACCCAAGAGTCTGGAGTCGTCCATCGAGACTTAAGATAAACACCACCCCAGAATAACAGTTTATTGACAGGGCTTCTGTCAACAATGACCAACGCCATGAATTGCAAACACAGAGCAGGCCCGTGCCTTCATTACAGTCATGCGAGTGGGCGGGGTCGGATGAGGTCAGTCGGGAGATGAGGCCAGTCGCCATGGCAGCCGTCAAAACTAACCTCAAAGTGGGGTGAGTGAGAAAAGTGTTTACACGTCGAGTTCCATGACGTGGTTATATTTTTATTCACCCGCCGCCGTCGGCGATGTCGAGGCAATTTATACGGCCCCTGGATGATTTGAGGTTAAGTGTGATCCAGAAGAAATAAAAAGCATAACTGCTTTTGAAGGATATTCATGGGATGTGTCCGCATGTACCAGCTCTGTCCCCGGCGTCAAAGAGTGGGGACTGTATTAATTTTGCATTCCAGGGAAATTTCGTGGTGGCTTTGCGAATGAATATGAGGAATGTGACATGAATATTAAGTCAGTCGAGGGTGGTGTGGGTTCTTGTGACAAATTGATGATGGTTATGATTTTCTGATGTAAAGTAAGGTCTGCCGTAGGCGCTGACAGTTGGGTGATGATCAGAAAGTCGTTCGTCACGCTGTGAGCCATCAGGTGGTGATGAAGGGCATTTCAATTAAGGTCAAGAATGGCATCGGAGTAGGGCCTGAGAGGCAAGTCTGAGAGAGGTGTCAGACGGTGAGTTGTCTTCTGCCAAAGGAGGCAACTCTGCTGGAGCTGTCAGACGATGAGTTGTCTTCTGTCAAAAGAGGAAACTCTGCTGGGGCTCTCAGACGATGAGTTGTCTTCTGTCAAAAGAGGAAACTCTGCTGGGGCTCTCAGATGATGAGTTGTCTTCTGTCAAAGGAGGCAACTCTGCTGGAGCTGTCAGACGATAAGTTGTCTTCTGTCAAAAGAGGAAACTCTGCTGGGGCTCTCAGACGATGAGTTGTCTTCTGTCAAAAGAGGAAACTCTGCTGGGGCTCTCAGATGATGAGTTGTCTTCTGTCAAAGGAGGCAACTCTGCTGGAGCTGTCAGACGATAAGTTGTCTTCTGTCAAATGAGGCAACTCTGCTGGAGCTGTCAGACGATGAGTTGTCTTCTGTCAAAAGAGGTAATTCTGAAGAAGATGTCAGACGATGAGTTGTCTTGTCAACGCTTCTGTCAATTTGACCTTTGAGACGAGGTTGTGATACGTAATGAGCCTCGGGGCTCCACAGTCGAGTGACAGAAGAACAACTCGCGTCCTGATTCGGTTCCGTCCCGAAGCTGACATCCTGTTTACCCTTTAAGCTGAATGGCGGTATGGTTAGCTGTCCTTCTCTGTGGCATGCGTTCCACAAAAAAACGCACCATCTCTCCAGCAAGCATCAAAGAAATCGTTGAAATCCCTTAAAAAAACAAAAATTATGGACACGAGAATGTGCACAACTGAAGGTCGCCCGCTTCAAAAACAAAACAAAAAAAAAACTCCCCTCGACCTTGAAGCTGCAAAACCCCGCATGACGTAAGCGAAAAAATGTGAAACACTCACATCACACTCACCCCAATTACCCGACTCAAAGGATCAAAGAGGAGATTCCGCAGAAGATAGGGAGAACGCTCTGCAAGCCAAGCCCAGACCGGTTGTTGAATTCCTCAAGATATGCAGCAGTGGCGGCGTTCTTTTAATTAAATCCAGAATCACATGCAAATCGAGGGGGAGAGCAGAGGAGACAAAGAAAATCATCTGCCCGCAGGGCCACCTCGTCGTCGCCTTCGATGTAATTCGAAACGATAATGTGCACATGAAGGGATAAACAAAAGTATTCGATGTCTGCAATCAATGTGCCTCGAAGAATGACCCACTGGACAGGGGGGCACACACACCCCTCGTCCCTTCGCACTCACATTGCAGGCCATTATCATAAAAAGCAATTACTCGATGCATGCAGGCCACAGTCGCCCCCTCTCGGGGCGTTTATCTCCTTTGAATTGATTAATCTAATCAGAGACACAAACCGACCGAAGCCACAGCCACAGAAAGGATGAGCCGAAAATGGGATTTTATGCGGTCGTCTGAACTGCAAGACGACGACGATACAATAACCTCTTCCACTCTGCCTGCTGCCCCGAGGGATGCGAACTCGGAACCCCTCTGAAATCCCGGTCAACATGCCCATCGACGTGTGCGTGTGTGTGCGGGGAGTGTGCTCAATCAATCAACCGAACTAATGAACAGAAAATTAAATTGTTGCTGGTTAAACGAATGAATCTGAAATCTGAATCATTGTAGCCATTCATCATGTTCATTCTCATCATCATCATCGGCGGCGTTGCCATGATGGATGTGTGTCTCTGTGTGCGTTTCTGGTTGGCTGAGCGGATGAGAAAGGATTTCAGGATTTTACTTGTGGAGATTCAATTAGTCACTTGCATTAATTCGTTATCTACACAATCGTTGACTGAACTAGGGGGAGGTTGGCCGTGCAGTCAGTTGTGATATGCGAATAATTTTATGATGGCCAGCGTGCGGGATGAGTGGATGCTTAATTTGCGACACCACTGTGGACGGATCCATTGTGTGGAGAGTAGTTGATTCTGTTTGCTTAGCTCAGAGCTTTGCGTGATTATGTTTGAGAGCCGCTTATCCGTTGTTCGGTGATGAGTTTGAACGTCCATAACTTGTGTTTGAATAGATCTAATCAATTCAGTCACAAATTGACATAAGCCGACGGTAAGGTAGTTTTGAAATGACATTCTCATGCAACAGTGATGTCAAAGCGTAGAGAATTTTGTGACTGAAGGAATTCGAATGTTTGATCGGCTTAAGGGAATTAATCCTCTTCACAGTCGAATGATGGGACATCTTCTTCTATCTTCGATCTAATTCCATGCTCATTCATATTTTGGGTCTTTAATCGGCTGAAGAAGAGGTAACGTTTTCTTTGAACCGAAGTTGTTTCGGGAACAATTGTCTGTTCATATGTAGCCCCTGGTTGTCCTTTAACCGAAGGCCTTCTCAGGACTTGACCAATCCTCCTGAGGTGGAAATTGAGAGACACTCTCGACGAACACGCCTCAGTTATCCACTTACTAGTCCCCTCTGTTGTTTTGGAACTGAGTCCTTAAACATGTACATATCTCACTTATGCTTTTGACGGTCAACTCGTTACTCTTGAAGGCTGTTTCAAGCTCATTACTCCTCACACTTATTTCAAACTCCTTACTCGTTAATCTTGAAGGCTGTTTTAAGCTTGTTACTCCTGGCACTTATTTCAAACTCCTTACTCGTTACTCGTTATTCCTGAAGGCTGCTTCAAACTCGTTACTCCTGGCACTTATTTCAAACTCCTTACTCGCTACTCGCTACTCTTGAAGGTTGATTTAAACTCGTTACTCTTGACACTTATTTCAAACTCCTTACTCGATACTCGTTACTCTTGAATATTGTCTACTAATGAAGGCCTGATAAGTAAGAAAGTAAGTCTCCTTTTGGTCTACATCGTCAGGAATGTCCTTTTCACTTCGATGGATAAGAAACGAGGACCTCCTTGGTGCTGATTTGACACGCTGATTTGACACACACGGACGAAATTCATGACTATTTTCAAACAATCAGATGAGTTCACATCCAATAAACAACCCACTCCTCCCTTGAACCACTTTTGACACTAAAATTAAGCCGTTTAACTACATCCCACAGATCTGATGGTGATGACTTATCCTGGGCACAATTGGTCTATCAACGATTAGTCACGAGCGCACTCCATTACCGACTCAATTTAAGTTCTTCCGCTCAGCAGCGGGGACGCCTCGTTTAATCAGCAGAACGACGTCATTCGTGGACTTTATGCTTCGCCATGAAATTGATGAAGTCCTTGACTACCTGACTGAAATTAAAGAGCCCATAAATGGGGACCAAGTGGTACTTCAAATCATCGGCACCATCGAGGGGAAATTCTGTACTCAATAGGCCCTAAAGAGGCGAGCCTATTGAGTACAGAATTTCCTCTCGATGGTGCATCGTGGGGTATTTAATGAGCAAACTCCTTCACAACACTTTTTTCAATGAAATGAGCCACCTCCCTCAAGCAGACCTTCTCTTTCGCCAGCAAACTCCCTTACCATCGGACACACTCAATAAAAAAAACACGACCGCCCTGCAAAATCGGTTTTGCTCTGCCCATTTGCACTGCACTTTGCAAACTGTCAGAACCGATCGGTTGACTTGCTTCACGCAGCGAGCTAGGAACGTGCCATGAATTCTTGTGCGGCGATAATTTATTGAAACCACCCCCACGGAGTGCCGTGTGCCGGTGACATTCTTGTTATTTGATTTAGCAGCTGTTACAGCAGAGATTTGTTACAAGCTCACTTCTGTTGACAAGAACACCAGCCACCCAACACCAGAGACGCCGCCCCCCCCCCTCCCCGTCAACACCGTGGGATACTAAAACGCGCGCACAGAGAAATCCTCTGATTTATTTATGCACAGTGAATGTTTCATTATGACGAGGAAACCTGACGGTCTCCGGTTCTAGCTCTGCCACGGGTATGAGGTGCGAATTATGAGTCGTAATAAAATTCGTCCTTAAATGCTATAAAACATTCTTCTTTCTTGGCTGCCCGTCTTGCTCACTCTCTCGCTCTGTGTTTGGCCGGCCTTTGTGTGTTAACGCCAAGTCCTGTGTTTGATAACGTTTGTGTGATGGAAATTCCTCGAGGGAAGAACACCGACCGACCGACCGACCTGCTGCCCTGCTCGAAGGGACATAAATTGAAAATTCCACAGCCACCGTCATCGTCGGGCTTTCCGTTCGGGAAGTCGAGGATATTCAAGGTAACTGACTGGATTTTATGGCTGCAAATGATTAGAAGACGCCACTGGACGGAAATGAAATCCCCCCTTTTTTTATGAGAGAGACGAAGGGAGGCACTGAATTACAGCGTGGAGTGGACAAATCTCGGGTTGATTTGGTGGAGCATCCGACGGGGATCGGTTTTTAAGGTTTTTATGACACTTTGTTGAATTAGTTTTCACTTAGGAGGGGGGGGGGGGGAATTCGAAAAGAATGTGCGGGGAGAATCTAAGCTTGCAAAGGGGACTTCTGTGGCTCAAAGGATTTTCTTGGGGAATTTTATGTTGTTCGCTGGATGAAGGAACCATTCGGGGAGAGACTGTAAAACTGGGCTGACGATCATAACTCCAAAACCACTCAGTTCTGGGGGCGAAGTGAGGTATTTGGTTGGTCATTTTGTGGGCAAAAATCATAAAAATGTCCTGTCGACTGAAGGAGTCTCTCCTCAGTTGTTTGCGGCATCTACAACTTCAGCTGACTCGTTGAGGATGTCTGAGAGGCTTCTGTGTGCGCGGTTCGCCTTATCGACCGTCAAATGCCGTTGTGGACCACTGCGAGACCTCTGAGGGAAATGATTGACTTTGAAGTTTCGCCTCAATCTCGCACCAATCCAAAGAAGACCCCAATGCCTGCCAAGACTCAAGTGATTCAAGCAGATTTTGTCTCTGTTCGTTGAATTTATTCCATTTCCGCCAAAGCGCCGCCATTAAATCATGCCCCCATGCATCTAGGGCGCAGCAAATCCAAACTAAAAGCTGGTAATGAATAGTCCTCCCCACACACAACGGAGGCCAACAGAGTCTTAAGTACAATCTCGTCCAAATAAGCAAATTACCCCGCCTGCGAGTGTCCCAAAAAACCACGAGTCCCCACCACGCTCGCGTAGGCTCCCGCAGAATTGGTTATCCTTTCCCGGCGATCCTTGTAAAATGATGACCAAAAATCCACCATAAATCATATTTATTGCGACAATTTAATGAGGACAGCTCACTCTCTCCTTAGCTAAGGACCACTTCAAATCGGCTCTCTGGCCGCACTCCCACTTGCGCTCTTATCCGAGAGACCAAAGTCTGCAGCCGACTACAAAGTTGATTAACTCCCCCGCTCCTCCCCCCCGTTCAGAGACTGAGAGGAAGGACTATATATTTCAAGGATAATGAGGAAAGCAAATCGAGACAAGAATCATTTTCTTTTACTCACAGAAGCGCAAACACCTCTCACCATCTCCGTCCCTTTGTTTTGCGATTTAACTAGATTCACCCACACTCTTCGGTGTTTGTCCTTCATCCTGCCTCCCTTTGCCTGTGTCCCTTGCTTGTGAACAAATGAAAATGAAATTTTCCCCCGGAAAAGTGTTGAAACTATTCACACAGCTGTTCGACGTTCTGTGGAATATGCACGAGGAGTATTTCCATAATGCAACGAGTGGATGAGAACAGGCCGACAGGCAGGCAGGCAGTCAGTCAGCGGTAGTGAATCCTTTGTGTGCGGTTATGGTTGCAAAGAATTCAATTCCTCGCCCCGTGTTGGCGTTGGCATTCTGTGCAGCCTTTATTGCACTCAGGCGCTGGGAATTGAATTGTTTTGCAGGTGTTCGAGTGCAATGAGAGCCGTGGATATCTTTGATGTGAAAAATTTATATTTCACTGATGAGATATTCATGCGGCGCAAGAGGCAGGTGTCGACGAACGGCTTGGCATAGACAATGCGGCACAAATTAAATGACCGTCGAACTGGGGCGGCCTCTGATATTTGTTACGTGATTCTGGGAATGAAAGGGTAATGCATTTTTCAACAATCATCCGCGCCGAGTTGAGGCGAAAATTAAGGGTCATCGGTTGGAGCAGCGACGGTGACGTGGGAGTCAAGCGAGTGATTATCGCTGTTCTGCTTTATAATTCACGAGGGAATCCTCTGAAGTGGAGGAAGAGAAGTTCTGCGTTCAGCATTAAGTCGAAAAAGGGGCATAATTAAAGCCTCGCTGAGGGAACAGAGAGATTTTCTGTGTAATTTCCTGATTTAATTTGACAGCTGTCAAGTTTTAAGAAACTTCAGATTCGCTGAAGAAGCCTTGAAACCTTCTCATTCTTTGCCGGCTCCTCTAGAGAATGCTCTGGAGGCCAGGGGTAACAACATGAGATGGAAACTGAGAGACGTTTTCAACGAACATGCCTCAAATATCCTCTTGCTCCCGATGGTTAAATCGTTACTCGTTACTCTTGCAGCTTATTTCAAACTCGTTACTCGTTACTCCGTAGTCTCGAAGCTTGTTTCAAACACGTTACTCCTTACTCTTGGAGTTTGTTTCAAACTCGTCACTCGTTGTTTTGTTCTCGGACCTTGCTTTATATTCGTTACGTGTTAATTTTGAAGCTTGTTTCAAACTCATTGCTACTCTTGAAGCTTGTTTCAAATTCCTAACTCTTGAAACTAATTTCAAACTCGTTATTCGCTACTCTTTACTTGCTAGTCGTATCTCGCTACTCGTTACTAGCTACTCGTTACTCGGTACTCATTACTCACTACTCTTTACTTGCTACTCGTTGCTCGCTACTCGTTACTTGCGACTCGTTACTCGGTACACATTACTCACTTCTCGTTATTCGCTACGAGTAACGAAATCATTTTTCTCTACTCGTTACTCCCTACTCCTACTACACTACTCCCTACTCGTTACTTTTGAATCTTACTTCGAAAAACACGGAAAAACTTCAAAGCCCAAAAATAAACACATCAAATCCCGGCAAAATAACACCTGCACTCCACCACTCCCCACCCCCTCCCCCTCACATTAACTCAGTGGCTCCGCTGTTGAGCCAACAAAATGCCATTCCCTTCACACGTGTCCTTGCAACGAGCAAAAAAAATGAACAAAATCATTGAGCATTCAAAATAATAACCCTCGCCGAGTGAAAAGATGTTTTTTTCCGTATTTTCCGCTACAACACTTCAATTGGATGGAGTTCTCATGTCCCTCTGTGTGAATGGATTGTGCATGGATCTAGTGGAAGTCCTTCCGCTGACGAGTATTGTGTCATGTAAGCCGTTGACCATTTGATGAGTCCAACAACCCTCCAGGGGACTGTTAGCTTCAATGGAGTGACAACAATTTTATTGTTCTGGTGAAAAATACACACGCATTCACACATCCAAGGGATGGACTGAAATATGCTCTTCCACTCAACAGACGAGGAATATAATCGAACACAATTTGCGTGGCAATGGTTGTGGAGTTTCCGGGACAACACAAGATCCGACCGGTCGTTGGGGAATCAATTGAAATGGCTTCGAAGCGCCCAAGAGAGGGAGAGAGGGTCATCTTCGAGATGGCTCGGTTGTCAAGCTTATGAGTGGTAATGCGGCAGTCTCTCTGCACCCACAGAAAATTCCACTCGATTTTAATGGGCACTGCAGTTGCATCAACCTTGAGATAAGCATCGATTCGGTCGGCACTTGTGGGCAGACACGTGCGGTCACTTGAGATGAAGACCAAGGATGGCTATGACTGCGGCACTGATAGGCTTGGACAAGGTCAAGCAGGATGAAGGACCTGGAAGGACTCAGCAGACGTGCAGACTTTCAGGGAACGGAAGGAAAGAGGTAAGGGTGTCGTGGAAATGATTGGACGAGATTGAGTTTGACCACCGAAGGGAAGCTGTCAAAAGTGACAGGTCTGCGGTCGGCGGAACTTGATGATGTCAGAGAACTGTAAGTGTTCCTCAGAACGAGGACAAGTGTCGACAACGAAGACTGGATTCGATAAAGACAGCTTAAGGAAAAGGGAATTCAGGTCGCTGTTCGTCAAAAAGATCGAAGTTTCAAGAAATTGAGAGGCCCGGAGTCAACGCCATCTAGAGGAAATTCAGTGTAATGCTCGTTGCCTCATCAAATCCTTGCTTTGAACCGAAAAACTGCTTGTGTCTGGACCTGAACTAATGGGAAGAGTCCATTTGGCAAAATACTTTGATCACCACTTAAAGCCCATGGACTTTCCTTCACTTACTCATCGAAACCCCTTATACGCTTCAGTGCCAAAACAAATCTAAACACTTCGCCCCCAGCCATTCAGCAAATAACAAATAAATCAAAGCAAAGAACCGAAGGATCTCCGCAGTCATTGCAAATGGCATTTCCCCAGAGTGTGACTCAGACGTCACAGCACAGGCCCATCCATCATTAAACCGATATAAAGCCCCACAATCAGACTGGCGACGACGACGACGATTGCCCCAATTCGATGGCAATAAATCGTTTGTTTTGTCGTCTGCCCATAAATACCCCAGAATAATGCACCGGATCCTTGCCAGACCTCCAGTGTGTGGGGGGTGTCCGGCAAAACAATGATGTCATTGTACCCTTAAACACATTGCAGACGACAGCATCACAAAGAGAGGGGGGCGATTCATTTCTCTGGTCTCTGGGAGGGTGGGAGATGGGGACGACTGAAAACAAAAGGATAACACAAAGGATTCTCAGCAAATTCGATAGTCGAGAAGAAAATGAGAGAGCAATCGATTGACATTTAAAACAGTGTCGTCCTGCACTGCAATGGATTGCCATTAAGGATCTCATTTCGTCGGGGCTGCATTTCGGGTTTCATTCGAAGGCGCTTGTGTTAAGTGGTGGCAATTTTTCTTCCTCTTTCGAGCGCAAGGATAACGATAATTGTTTCGCCAAGGGTCCTTGTCGGTCGTCGAGTTCGAGGGAGTCTGCTGCCGAGTCGAGGTCCTGCCACAACGCAGACAGGTGTGTGAATGACTGGATAAGGATTTATGCCGTGAAGTGTGGTTTCTACGTATTCCCTTGAGAGTCCCTGTGCTTCTTTCTTTCTTCTTCCTCTCGTCGTCTTTGATTGATGGAATGAATCTGATGGGGTGTACACGAGTGTGATTTGTAAGCGAGCACAACTCCAACATCCGCACGAACCGGAGTCATCGAGGTGGGCGAACTCCTGAGGGGGTTCGACATTGATTGAGTGGATTGAGTGAAAGAAGAAATTTAATTTTGTACAGCTTAAAGGTGTTTTTCTTGAGGTTTTGTGACCTGCGGGGCTTTAAAGAGAAGTTTTGGTGACTGTGGCGTATGCGGAACGTTTTGTTTTTTCAACTTTTTGACGAAGACTGTGAGGAGATTCTGAAGGGATATTTTTGGCAGCGGATTAGTGTGTCTGCCCCTTGTTCTTTATCGACGTCAATTTGTTTGCTGTTTTTCTCTGGCATGTTGTGGAGGCAATTCATGAATTCGTGTCGTCTCTCATGAGCAATCACTACCTTCGAAGAAGGATCCTTGAAGGATCACTTAACACAACAGAAAACAATGGTCCATGGGCGCTCAATGAAGTCTGTTGTCATGGATATCCTCTGAACTTTGAATCTAAAGGGCAACCTTCTATAGCCGGTTGAAAAAGTAGGCTTATATCAAAAGTAAACGAAAAGTAACCAGAAGCATCGTCAAATTATAAAGTGTCCATAATTGGACAAGAATTTAGTTGCCAGCGGACATTTGCATAGGTTTATTCATTCCCTCGTAATTTGGCAAAGTGAACGAAAGTGAACGAACTTAACGAAACTGAGTTAAAGGTGAAGCGACATTGCCTACTGAACTCATCGAAACAGACTTAACGAAGGTTGTGTTTGTCTGCTGAACGAGGGAAACTTTGAAAACCCTTTGACTTTATTTGTCCACCGGCACCAAGAAGCTCGAATAACTAAAGGGCCAACTACAATAGCCGTTCGAAAACTTAAGCTAATGTAAAAAGTAAACGAAAGGTAACCAGAAGCATCGTCAAATTTTAAATTGTCCACATTTGCTTACAGAATCTTAAGAAGGGTTCAGTTGTCAGCTCGTTGTACTCGTAGAGCGGGATTCATTTCGCCCCGGCACAATTAGGCAAAACTGAACGAACTTAACGAAACTGAGCGAAATGGTTACCATGGCCACAGTGTACTACTTTTGTGTATTCGGGCGGTTTCTTCGGCAATTTATTTATTTTCCTGAGGATTTTTGGAGCACTCAGAATCAAAACTGGCTACCTTGTGCCAGGTAGCTACCTACTCCACTGCCGTTAATTTGATCCCAAAGGCAAATGATTAATGGACCAGATTTGATTTCACTGGGATTCGAACCTGGGACCCCGCTAACTTGGGACAGGCACTTAACCAACTGCGCCGTCCAGTCGTTCCAGTCGTTGCTTCGGCAATTATAGTTGGCCCTTAAGCACTTTGATGGAGAAGTTCACATCTTTTATGCCTGTCCTACGGTGGAAGTCCTGCGCTGACTTTGACATCTGTAGAGATGCAGCTAGGAAAGTAGAGACAATGAAGCCTTTGCTGAGGACCTAGCAAAGGCTTTATTGTGTTTGTGCTCTGAAAGTAAAGACAATAAAGCCATTGCTAGGTCCTCAGCAAAGGCTTCATTGTCTCTACTTTCCGAGCTGCATCTTTAGAGACCCCCCTCAGTTATGAAATGAAAGGAGATCAAAGAAATGAAAGGAATCTAAAGTAGGTCACGAGGATCAGGAAAAACAGCCGCCTTTTTACGTTAATCCCTTTCTCATTCGTTCACTTTTCCGTGTGCCATTTGTGCCGCTTACAATCAAATTCGATTATGTCACCTCGACCCCCCTTTTCAGCGAAAGAAAGCTCGTTAATTAGACAAACGCCCATCTCTGGCACACATCAATCCGAATGAAAGTCCTTGGAGCATGTAATACACTTGAAACCGAAAAGCATTAATCTTCAAATTAGTGAGTTAACCAGAATCCTTGCCGTACACGAGCCATAATTGAATATCATCCCATGGCAACACAAGAACACCCACGAATCCTGCTTTCCATTCGCCAGTTTCAAGTATGACATTTGAAAAATCACCCTCAAGGGACAGAACAAAGCGAAGTTGAAAAAAAGACACACACACCCACAGCACCTGTGACCTGGCGTGCCTAGGCCCTTCACTACCACCATCGGCACCATCGCCTCCATCGCCACCATCGCCACCATCAGCATCCATCTTCAGCGGCTCAACAATGCTCCCGACATTCTTTAGGGTTTCATTAAATCCTTACAAGTTTTACTGCTGTTACCGCACACTCACCAGCGCAGTCATGTACACTTGAGAACGCGCTGTAAGCTGTAAGCTGTTGTGTTCCGTGTTCCGTGTTCGTTGTTCGCTGTTCCGTCTCGCGTCCCGTTGCCTGCCAGGAGTGATGTGTTTCACTTGAAAAGGGAAATGTTTGCAGGAAATTTTATTTCTTCATATTTTTTTGTGAGTCGCTTTCTCCTGGAGTTTTTTGCATAATGCTCATTTAGTTTTGTTCTCCTCGGTTTTTCTGCTCTTTCTGGCGACCTTGTTGGGGTTCTTTGACGCATTTTTGCTTCCGAATGGCACGCGGACACTGATTTTCGACCACATGCTACATCCGCATGCACAATATGCTTGACATTTTGTTGGAGGCTGTGATTGGAAATATTCAAGGGAGTGTGTGTGCGAAGAGAAAGGAAATGTGAATTAATTCCATTCGATGATAGATGTCATCTTTCATGGAAAGCATGACATTTTGCGGTGCATTTTAAAGCAGCCATCAGTCAATCTTAAGATCTTGGCGTTTTGACGTGAGAGTATTGAACTAAAGATGTCTTTTGACAGATAGAATCTTTATGACAATCAAAGTCTTCGACACATTTGACATTTGAATTGAGTGACATTTAGGCAAGAAATTGACGAAATTTTTAAATGCGGCCACACAGGAATTGGGAATTAAACTCCTGGACGACGCTGATGACATTAGCAACAAGGCAAGTTCACAGTAAGTCGTTAGGGAAAGTTTTACCGTGATTGAGGGGCATGTCAAAGGTGCTGAAAAATTAAGGAAATTAATTAAAGTTGACAGTACGTGTACAGTACGACTGGATGGTGCAGTTGGTTAAGTGCCTGCCCCAAGTTAGAGGGTTCCCAGGTTCGAATCCCAGTGAAATCGAATCTGGTCCATTCACCATTTGCCTTTGGGATCAAATTAACGGCAGTGGAGTAGGTTGCTACCTGGCACTACAATCGACCGGTTTTGAGTCTGAGTGCTTCAGTAGTGTTTCCCGGTGTAAATTAAAGGATCCTTAACGACATTCTGATGTCGCCTTGGATTGTTAAAACATCTCTGCTCAAACATTTGGTCACGATGAACAAACGTCAAGAGAAAGAGAGAAAAGTTCTGCGCGCGAACTTTGGTCCTGTTTGCGTTGATGGCATGTGGAGGAGAAGGTTCAACCACGAACTGTATGGGCTGTACAGCGACATGAGTCTAGCCAGGCGACTACGGATCCAACGTCTAAGATTGGCCTAGCCATCTAGAGAGCGTATGGACAACTTAGCTCCGGCCCGAAGATTCTTCGACTTCGAGCCTGTGGGACAACGTTCAGGAGTATCCACGCCTCGTTTGAGGACGTCCGCGCACAAGGTGGCGCACACAAATCGAGGTGAACCTCGGCCGGCTTGGTGTGTGAAACTAGAAACAGCTGACGAGAGATCGTGCCGGCTGAAGAGGTATGTTGGGTGAGGCCCAGGTCCACCTCGGACTATAGCGCCCTAAGAAGAAGAAGAACAAACGTCATGCTCTTGCTATAAAATGCCGGAAACTGGCCTACAATTAAGACTACCGAGCTCAATCAGAGTTCATCATAAAGAAAGATCTTTCATTGGATATTTAGTGCTGCCTGTTATCTCGGCTACTGAATGGTTAAGAGGCAAATCTCGCGACTTCCAAGAGCTGGATGCTGGAAGAAAGACAAAAACCGGTCGACTACACTTCAAGTGCTGAACAATGATGCTCCGGTCTTTGAATGCATGCCTCATAGTTCAAGATGAAGCGGAAAACTCGATAGAAATCGAAGGAGACGCAAAAAGGCTTAGTCTGGATAGCATCAGAATTTAAGGCTGGATGGGATCCGGTCAAGCTTGTCTTTGAATGCCTCATGGTTTCGAGGGAACACTTGAACAGAATTGAATCATTGCACGTGCAAGAAGCCTAAGTCTGGATAGATTCCAAAGCTCGATGGCAGCTATAGCTCAGGCGCACATCGTCCTGCTCTAGTCTATAGCATCATTTTTTGAAAGGAAAAGTAAGACTTGACAAGAATTGAATCGTTGCAGGTGCCAGAGGCCTAAGTCTGGATAGAGTTTAAGGCTCGATGGCAGCTATAGCTCAGGCTCAAGTCGTCCTGCTCCGGTCAAGATTATCTGTAAATATAAGCCGCGAAGAAAGAGGAAGACTTGACAATAATTAGATCGTTGCAAGTGCAAGAAGAATAAGTCTGGATAAAGTTCAAAGCCCGAAAGCAGCTACGGTTAATTCTGGATAATTGTACGACGCGCATCAGAGTTTAAAGCTCTAAGACAGCTACAACGAAGGCTCAGATAATCTTTCGTTTTATTGAATGATCCTTGCCAACGACAGCTAAAGAATTCCCTCAACCATCCAGCAATTCCGTGTACTCCACTATGCGACAGTCTGCAGGAGTCCCTCGCTGCTCCATCCTTCTCTTCAGTCCTCCCGAAAAAATCCCTTAATCCAGTTGTCATTCGGAAGTTAAGTGCACACAACTTTTCCTCGACAAACATAAACCAACTTCGGGAAGTAGTTCAAGCTCCTACAAACGGCAGCAGAAAAACTACAGATATCCTCGTACGGTTCTTAAAATGATGAAAACTTTCTCCACGTGCACCCAAAACTGACATTTCCATTCGCCTTTTGTTCCACAGACAGTCACCACTCATCCCCTCGCTGACAGAGAAGCAATTAGAATTCAGCCGAGTAACCCACCGAAGCTCGGATAAAGTAATCCCGCCTGCATTAGCTAAGTTAAGGACCCCCCCCCCACCCACTCATGGTCATGACAGGGCACTTGGGCGAAAAAAGGTATACGAACCCTTTAATTGGCATGTGTGCTGCGCACGGAAACCCATTCACCGCCACACTCGGCATTTGTGCTCAACAACCGCTCTCAATTAAGGACAACAAGCAAAAATAGTTTTACCACTCGTCCCCAGTCCGCTCACTGAACGCTTACCTGCAACGAAACAAACCGAAAAAAAAAACTCCTGATTAATAAGTCCCATGGGGCGGATTTTGAAAAACATACAAAAAAATGGAAATCATAAACAACGAGTAAAACATTTTAATTGGAATTACAAAACGAACAGAGCGAAAAAAAATCAAGGAATCGTATTCCTTGCTTTTGGCTGTTTGTGACCCGAGCATTGTGAGAAATGAAGGACTGGTGGTGGATCTGCTAAATGGCCACAAGGTGGGTCCCAGCCTCGGGCATCAATTAAAAGTTTATCTCTGAGGTATTCGTTTTGTTTTTGTGTGAGTAACACACACACACACTCCGGGGAAAGGTGCACGGAGGATGCGAGTATATTTAGATTGGGCGGCATTCTCACCCAGGGACTTGTTTATTATTTACTCTTGGCCGGTGCTGGGGATGCGGGGTTCATTTCCTTGGAAATTGCTTTCAGATAAACGAGCAGGCGGTGGCGGCGATTGCAGGAAATTGTTTATACTTGCCTCGGATTGACACAATCTCTTCACAGGATCACACGGAGTGGAGTGGGGATGATGGAGGGGGTGGGTGGAGGAGGGTGGAGAGGGGTTGGAAGGACGTCAGTTGTTGGATGCGGGTGTTGTTGTGTTTTTGAGGACGACGATGACGCTTGTTGATGGTTGGTATTCATGTCTGTTGTGGGCAACATGTGGCAACATAATAATCGGGGGTTTCATGTATGTCAGAGGTTATTCGAGGCGGGGGGACTTGTTTTAAGTCCAGGGTCTGGTCTGGACAGGGGCTGAACCACTTTGTGCATCCGTCAACTCAGTCGAACCACTTTCTGCCGGTTTGGGCAACTTTTTGTCGCTCCGATAACCGATAGGGGTTCCTCTGTCTACGGCTGTCACAGTTGACAGCTGTCAACGTCAAGACTTGATTTCTGATTCAAAATTGATTAAATCCTTCCCGAAGATGTTTTCGTCTTGTTTCTGAGCCAAAGTCAGCACACATCGTGTTAAGCCAAGGGTCCCTCTTCCATTTCGACTGACAGCTGTTAACGTCAAGACTTGCTTTCTGGTCAGAATTTGAAGTGAATACCTTCCCCAGCCACAGACACGTCTAGGAATTCATGTATTTCAGCTTCAATGCCCCCACTCCCACGCTTATCCGCAGCTGCATCGATTAAATGCTTCCCGAAGACGCTCCCGTCTTGTTTTGGAACTTTTCGTCGCTCCGATAACCGATAGGGGTCCCTCTTTCATATCGACTGACAGCTGTCAACCTCAAGACTTGATTTCTGATCCAAAATTTGAAGTGAATTCCTTCCCCAGCCACGGACGCATCTAGGAGCTGATGAATTTCAACTCCAATGCACCTACGAGTACATCCACGCTTATCCGCAGCTGCATCGATTATGCCACCTCAGCATAACTTATCTCCTGCTGAAGCAGGAACTTCAACGTCAACAGGAAAACTCCTCCTGATTAGCCCGGTTCACGCCCTCTCATCAGGCAACTTTGACTTCCTCCGTGACAGAAGATGTGCCGTAGTTTTCAAAAACTTTACCACGAATTTATCCTCATCATCATCCGAAGATGAAGCAGCAGCATCGTTCATTCGTCTGGGAGCGGTGTTTTCATCCCCCTCTGCCGTTCTCATCCCCGTCTGCCGTTCTTATCCCCATCCGCTGTTCCCATCCCCGTCTGTTGTTCTCATTCCCGTCAGTCGTTCTCATCCCCGTCTGTTGTTCTCATCCCCGTCTGTCGTTCTCATCCCCGTCAGTCGTTCTCATTACCGTCTGCCGTTCCCATCCCCGTCTGCCGTTCTCATCCCCGTCTGTCGTTCTCATCCCCGTCTGCCGTTCTCATCCCCGTCTGCCGTTCTCATCCCCGTCTCCCGCTCTCATCCCCGTCTCCCGCTCTCATCCCCCCATCTGTCGTTCATTGAAAACACTTTCAATTAACAGCGTTCACTAAGTCTGACGGGAAAGTGATGAGAATGCAGAAACACCAACTTTTCCCTGTTCACAAAAAAAGCCACCCCCATCCATGTGTAGCATCGAATCCGCTACAAATACCCCGTCTGTTGCGAACTAAGCTCACATTTACAGCGGCAATAGCTGCTGGCGAGGATGGTGTGCAACTGTGCGTTCCGATTGAGAGGACTCCCCGGGTGGTAGTCCTATGATTTGAGTTCATTTGCCTGGAAGCTTGGATAAGTGTTTCGTATCGCATAACAGTGCTGGTCAACTGGAAGCGCACCCCATGGACATCAGCTCACTCCAGCTAACTCTAGACACAGACGGGCGGTCAGTTGTGGAATTTTCGAGCGCACAGAGCGGCCATCTCAAGTGAGAAATTAATGAAAGAAGAACGAAAAGACGAGGAGTGGAGAAATTAAATTCTCGCACAACCCTGATGTCTTTGATATTGATTAGTAGTTCGAAGGAATGCCTCCTTGGGGAATGATGAAATGATGAAAAGGATTAAGCTTTCTTCTGCTTCAATCATGCACCCATGCGGTGGAGAGAGGCAGGAATGTAGGGATTCTTTCATTTGAATTCCAAGCAAATGGGGTGGTTGCCGCCTGCTAAGTCAGCCTAGAGTTGCCAGGCAGTGACGAAAGCTTAGATCCTTGCTGGGGTTAAGGATAAAATTCAGCAGGACGCCGATTGAGAAGAACGAGCACCACGAACACGTCGAGGCACTCAGCCACTCTCCGAAGATATCCCCACTTCAAACATTTCTGATGTTTGAGT
This sequence comes from Myathropa florea, assembly GCA_930367185.1. Taxonomy (NCBI): domain Eukaryota; kingdom Metazoa; phylum Arthropoda; class Insecta; order Diptera; family Syrphidae; genus Myathropa; species Myathropa florea. Next base: position 41,190,368 of record OV884005.1, on the reverse strand, counting down.
TCATTGTGGACGCTCGCCGTTATCTGGCAACTCCCTCACCAGCAATTTTTCAATAAGTGTAAGCCAAGACACTCAGCCTCCCTCCGAAGGTATCCCCCATCAGACTTTGCTGATGTTTGAGTTCATTGCGAATGCTCGCCGCTATCTGGCAACTCCCTCACCAGAAATTTTTCAATAAAGTAAAGGATTCCATGGGGAATTCATGTTTGTCATCGAAATGAATTGCTTCAACTGGCATTGGAAATCGCCACCTTATCCCCCCGGGATATGGCATTCCCCCTGGCACAAAAAGGCGTTGCCAGGCAAACAAAAAAATAACAAAAAAAAACTCAAAGAAAAACACAAAAAACTGAAGCAAAAAATGAAGTATATTTTTCTAAACAAACTAAAAACTAACAAATAATTCCACATCGAAGGACTCACCTGTAACTTGCTGGTTGGCGGCGACACCACCAGACAGATCTTCATCGTGGCCCGAAGGAATTCCTCACGCTTGGCATTCAGGTCGTTGTGTGCGGCCTCCTGTTTGCTGCTCGATAGAAATGGATTTAGACTCCGCACCATGTGGCTGGCAATCGACGATTGGGGCGAGACCTTATCCCTTCGCTGCTGTTGCTGCTGCTGCTGGTGTTTGGCCTCGCGTGTGGGTGAGTTCAGCGAGAAGAGTTTTCTTTTGTGTCGTCCTGGGCTTATGGGGGGCTGATGTTCGTAGGCACTTGAAGGTTTTCTCTCGAATAAAGGCCCTTCTCCACCACCACCTCCACCGCCTCCCCCGCCCTCGAAGCCAAGGCCGGAAATGGAATCGGAATGATCCCGTTCGCTATCTGACTTCTCGGCACTGCTGCTGCGGCTGAATGCGAACAGCGATTGAGTGGGCGAGAGCTTGCCACGGTCGTGAATGTCTCCATTGTCGCAGGTGACGTTTTCTGCCTCGGCGCTGTCGGAGCGATACGCTCGAGCAATTATCTCCGGCAAAAACGGATTGTTCGGCGACGTGAGTGTGTATTGATAGTAGTCCAGCTCGGAGTCCTTCTCGGTGGAGTCGGCAGAAGGAGGTGCTGGCACTGTGCTCGGAGGGCACTTCGTTGGTGCGTTCTTGGTCGTTGCCTCGTCGGTGGAGGTGGTGGATGTCTTGAAGAGAAAACTCTGCAGGCGGGTCAGTTTCTCACCCTCCTGCGATGGATGACGCATCCCGTGACTGCCGGTGCCGGTGGCGGTGCTCAACTCACCGCCCATCGAAATCGGTGCGGTGTCCTTAAAGCTAAAGCTGGACGACGATGGATCGGATACGAGGTCACTGCTCCCCTCCTGGCTGTTGCTGCTGTCCGCGCTGAATGTGTGATACTCGAACTCTGGCGGATCGTCGGGACTCTCCAGCAGGAGCGGCCCCAACTTACCAAGGCCCGGCAACGAGGTCGTATACAATGATGGGCCGCCGAGTCCACCACCCAGACCGCCGCACTCCGGTGGCACTGGTGATGGGATGCTGATGAGTTTCGTTGTTTGCTGATCGGGTTTTCGATGTTTCTCGTCGAATGGCGTGTAATGTGTCAGATGACGTTGCGATTCCGTGAGCGATTTGCTGTCAAAATACGTTAGCGTTGTTGGTGGTGTGGTAAAACCGCCGCCCATCACGTCGTTTACAGTCGCAGCGATGGTGGCAACAACCGATGCGGAGATATCACAGACAGAGACCTCTGGTGAACGGACTAGTTTGCGATGTTTTTTCAATGTTCCCGTCTGGGATTTGCTGTAAATGCCGCCGCCGCTGCTGCTGCCGCCGCTGGCCGCAGTGGTTGTGATCAATTCGAAGGCGTTTTGACTGGATTTTGTCGATTTCTGTTGCCCGACTATGCGATGAGCCTCGTCCATAATAGGCTATGCACGTCCAGTGGAAGAAACTATGTCCTATTCTGTTTAGTCTTAGAATTTAAGAGTTCCGATTCTACTACTAGTACTAGAGGTGTGTACTTAAGATTGTATCTAAATTAAGAAGCGTTTAATGTTTTCCCCCCAGTGAGATGAAAGGTTTTTTTCAAAAACTTTTCGTTTTGACTCGTGTTCCGAAGCAGAAGACTCGATTTGGGCTGTTGCCAGTGTTGCCAGTGATTTCAGTGATGCCAGAGTTCCTAAAATTGTTCTGAAAATGAAAAGAAAACACAAGATTTATACGAGATCTTCAAAAATGCGTCAAAATTGCAACGATTTCCTGTCTTGGTGAAGCAGACACACTCCGGGGTAGCCTGCACGGTTGATGACGGTAATTTTGAAAGCATCACACCACCATCAATGTCTTCCCATCGATTAGCTCTTGAATTTTTCGCAGAAAATTGCCAAGATTATCCCTACCGCAGGCAGTCGCATTTTGCTCCACGTATGGGAGCCTCTTATGGGGATGACAAAAAATGAAAATTTCCGGATCAACCGATTTGACATTCCTCCAGGGTCGGCTGCCGTCTATCGTCAATCCCCGGCACGGGCGACGATGAGGGGGTGAAGGTCTTGAGGAATAGAACGACGGAGACACGTTTTCAACTCAACCGAACGTAAATTTAATCGGCAACAGATGATTTTTTTCTCCCATCCGATGGGGGTGGGTGGGAAAAAACAAAGAGCCATGACTCGGAGTTATCGCCGAGAAGATACATGGATATTTGTGAAGTTTTTCAATTCAATTTCGGAGGAAAATTGAAATTAAATAAAATGAGCTCGATATTGGATCGGTTTCGGGGCAGACGATGTGGATGAGGTTAAGGAGATTGGAAATTTTGAAATATTCGAGGGAAGAACATGCAGATGGTTCCTGTGTCACATTTTGTGCCCAGGAAGTGGTCGATGAAATGAGGGCAACCACTTGCCGACGTTGTCCTTCTTGATTCTTTGAAATTTTTGTTGACGGATAGTCTTTGGGGAAATGGGCGAGAAATTATGCAGTGACTGCAAAAAATGTGGCGACATTTGTTTCGCGGAGGAATTTAAGAAACATTGGTTTTTAGTGAAGCATACTTTAAGGCGTTCTGTCAGAGGCTGGCAGACGGGGCTCCAGAAAGGAGAGAGAATGACGAACAGGACATCACTGAGGTCATCATGCCCTCCTGTCTTTACTTAAGGAGTCAGAAAACCACGACAGGATGCTGTGACACTGGAAACATACAATGATTTCAAGTGAAGCATACTTTAAGGCGTCATGTCAAAAAGGCTGTCAGATGGGGCTCTAAGGAGAGAGAATGACGACGAGAGCATAATGAGTCTTTACCGCCGTGGGGCATTGAGATTAAGATGTCATACGACCACGAGGAGAGACAGACAACTGGGAAAATGACGGACAGGACATCACCGAGGATACAGTAAGTTTTTACCTCCGTGGAGTTGTGAGGCTAAGATGTCATAAGACCACGGCGGGATGCTGTGATACACACAATGATTTTAAGTAAAGATACCTTGAGGTGTCTTGTCAAAAAGGCTGTCAGACGTGGGGTCCAAAAAGTGGAGAGGATGACGATGAGGCTTCAGTGATGGCCACAATCAGTCTTTACCGCCATGGCGCTATAAGATCAAGAACCACGACAGCAATGCTCAATAGATTTGCTGCAGAAAATGCTCCAATCTCTGTCTCGATTACATTTTCGTTGGGCGCCATTCTTCGTTCAAGCTGTCTAATCATTTTGGGAGCACCCGCCTTTGGTTTTCGACTCCGCTTAGTAGACTTATTAGACTTTCAAGTCATTGGAGGCATCTGGCTAAAGAAGCTTAGTAAATGAGGCCCAAGTCCATTCCGGACTGTAGTGCCTTCAGAAGATGAAAGCCTTAGGTCCTCAACCAAAAAAGCTTCTCCTTCATGATTAAGACATCAGTCTCTGCCTGATTGCAAGTGAACAGCCTGCTGTCTCTGAACTTATATTTTCTCGTTGGGCGCCATTTCTCGTCCAAGCCCCTCCGCGCCAGTGGGACAATATAGGGCGCCCACGATTTAATCGGCACAAACTCGTTCGTGGCTGACAGAAAACCCCTTTGTAAAGAGCCTGAATCTCAAGGGCACCACTTGAGCTGAACGCTCTTCTTGAAGTGTGGCTCAGAAGCGTGCATCTGCCGCCATCTTTTCCCTGCAGCTGCTGCCAAATTAAAGAATTACGCTCCACAGAATGCAAATATTGGTCCCAAGTAAACAGAAGCCTCCCATCCCCACCTGGCATGTCTCACTTTGAAACAAAAAGTCATTAAATATGTCCTAGCAGGAAACTCCCCACTCCCCAGGGAGCATCCTCCTACAGATACGTCAGAGGGGCGTGTGTGCAGGTCTGAAAGTTAATGAAAGCAGCCTCAACAAGAACAAACGCGAGAGACAGAGTTCTTCAAAGAAAACTTTTTCAACAAACAACACGAAAATGTGTTCGAAATCCTTTCGTCGCATATTTACGCGTGCGAGTGCTCAGCTTATTGTGCGTTGTTCTTCTTCACCACACGACCCATCATGGCCCTGCGTATCCTTGGAAACTTTTCTCACTAATTCATACGGCAGAGAGCAGTTAAGTCTGTCGTTTTCGTTTACTTTAACGGCGCAGCTTGTGTGCTGCCGCCATTTTGCGAGAAGCGCCCTTTAGTGTCCTTACAAATTGCCAAAAGAGGCAAACGACGACATGGTTCACATATGTTGCCACTGGAGCGAGCTGAAGCGAGGAAACGTACCGCTTTACCGCCGCACACATAAACAAGGATAAAAACTGAAAATCCCTTTTTGCGCACCCCCCACTCACGTTCCACGGCGAATTCCCTCACCAGCAGCGTTGACTCAACACCCATTGTGTGCGAGAGTAAATAAATTCAATTAGACGCGCGCTCGCCTTTTGCGGCCGTGGGACTCCCCCTTGCTCCGTAATGAAAGAAGAAATCAACATCCTTCTTGATATTCACCATGCGTACCGCCACGGCGAGTGTGTACCCTTAGCACCCAAACCGCTCAAGTGGTTCGATGAATAAATCCGATCCCAGCCATGGCGTGGGGCGAAGCGAGTAAACACAAAAAAGCACACGCTCTCCAGACTCCCGTCGAACTCTGAGGCAGGAGGAGGAAAAAATTGATATCTGATATTTATTTGCCGGGCGCAAGGATAACACAAATCAGTCGCCACCCCGCCCTGGCTCCACTCTGATCCGTTTCGGCAGCGTGTGGGTATGAAAATTATTATCCTTGCCTGTGGATTTATCCGCAGTCCACTCTGCTCCTTTCGAATTCAATTACATGGCCGACGCGTCTCATATTGACTTTTCCTCGAATCCGCTGTGAAAATAGATTTCTAAAAATATCTCCTCCTTTTTTGCTGAGAGGCACATCCTTTCTTGGCTCGCGAACGAATTCAGAGCCTCTTCGGTTCTCTGTGTGCGGTGTGCCAGAGGAAATGGGAGCAAGGACTCTCTCTCTCTCTCGGCAGATTAATAATGTAAAAATGTTTCGTTGCTCATTTTATGAGCGAATTATCTCGAAATTTTATCCTCGAGTGCCGTCCCATGTGAAGTGCGGGACACATTAAAGACGATGGTTTGTTGAGGGGTATCTTTTTTACACCAAAAACCCCGTCGTAGTTTTGCGACTTCGGTGCCATCCTTTGTGGACGAGTATGTGCGGCATTTTTGTGGGAAATAAACACTCACGCATGGCATGTCACTTGCTTATGCACCCGAGAGTCTTGCTGGCGCATTGCTTGTGACGATTTGCGGTGACAGTCCTGCGAAGCAATTTCGTAAATGGCTTCGAATGAAGATGGCGTAGAAGAAAGAGCAAAGGTCCTTGTGTTGCAGGTAATTCCTTTTGAGTCCTTTTGAGTGTATGTCTTGCGTTTTTAGTGCTTGCAGGGTGTGATGTGCAGCTCCTGGGCTGGGTGAGTCCTTTTTACAGGCAAACACTTTGAGGATGGATAACCTTCGAGGGGTCTTTTGCCAACATTTGAGTCTGTGAATGATTTTCAAAGGCTTTCACCAGAAAATACCTTTGAAAATACGGTTGTAGGCTTGGTCGCTTGGAGTTGCTTTCTTGGATTTGATACAGGATCTAGGCCTAGTGGGCTTTCTTGGATGTGATGCAACGTAAAATAGAAGTTCAGAGACAACAGGCTTGTTCATTTGCAATCAGGCAGACACTGATGTCTTGATCATAAAGGAGAAGCTTTTTTGATCAAGGACCTAAAGCTTTCACCTTTTGAAGGCACTATAGTCCTGGACTTGGGTCTCAACCAACAAGCCTCTTTGGCCAGCCTCCAATTATCCACGGGCAAGTTGACTGAGGTTCTTCTCCACTTGTGTGCGACATCGGTTTCATGGGCGCCCTCTATTGCGTTGTCCCACTGGCGCGGAGTGGCTTGAATATAGAGGAGACAGCAAATGGAACATTTTATCGACCACATCGCCTTGAAAATCCATTAAGTCTACTAAATGAAGTCGAAGACCTAAGTCGGTTCTGTCCAAAAGGGTTAGACAGCTTAAACGAGGGATGGCGCCCAACAAGAATAAAGTCAAGATAGGAAATGAGACATTTTCTGGACCATAACGCCTTGAAAGTCTATTAAGTCTTCTAAGCGGAGTCGAAGATCTAAGGCGGGTCCTACCAAAATGATAAGACGGCTTGGACGGGGACAAGAGGAGACCGACGGAGGCCGGAGGAGACCGACGGAGACCAACGGAGACCGACGGAAACCGACGGAGACCGACGAAGACCGACGGAGACCGACGGAGACCGAAGAAGACCGACGGAGACCGAAGGAGACCGGAGGACGCCGGAGGAAACCAGAGAAGACCGGAGGAGACCCGACAGACCAACGGAAATCGACAGAGACTGATACCTGACCACAATTTCCCACCCAAGTCCCTCTCCAAAAGGCTATCCTAACCCCCATCTCCAGTCTGCTGGTCAATTTCAATTGAAAATACCCATGTGCTCGTTCAATAGCTCCTGTCTGAGTCAACCGCCTTCCACCAGACCAATCTCCATCCACCGAACTGAGTTCATCAATATTTTACGACTGCTTCTTATCCGACAACGGAGAACCTGAGAATTCACAGCAAAAAATATGAAAAGCACCTGCGGGGGACTTTTATTGCAACGACCCGTCTGAAGAACGAAAAAAGGACACCGAACACAGATGGCACTGTGTCGTACAACTCCCTCTCCACCAAAGCCAGACAACCGTGGTCGTGTGTCGATGGAGAGACTGCCGAATCGATGGATGATTCACATGAATCCTTCCGAATTGTGTTTGCGGCATCGAAGGACGAAGATGGAGAGAGAATGCCAACAAAGCTAAAGTCATAAGACGACAAGGATTCCCTTTACAACTCTTTCCGTAGCTTATGTCTCTGCTTCAAGGACGCGTGGGGTGGGGACTACCATTGCTTCGAGCATTTATATTTCCCAGAAGCATGGGGATAATTCTATCGAATTGTCCGCTTATCCGACCCGCCGCCGGATAGTTACCAAATCATCTCCGGCAAAAGTCATTCGCATGGCCATTCGCTTATTATCCTTTTCCTGATGGCGCGAAGGATTTTTACGATGGTAATGAATCGCTGGAAGGATGAGTAATTAATTTACTCCACGCTATGTGTCCGCTCTTTGTGCGTTTTGCTTTCAAGCACCCCCTCCCCCCCGCTCTGTGTGTGGGATGGAATTTTGTCGAGCGAAGGAAATGGCCGCCGCTTTGTGTGGCAATTAATTTTCTATGACAGCAATCGTGCTGTTTGCCGGATTTAATTTATAATAATTGCCACGAGACGGGAAAGGACATACACACGACCAATGACGACGACCGCTGTGGCGGGTGAAAGGCGGGCGGGTGGTGGGTGAAGGGAGGGTTGGTGACGGGTGAAGTGCGGGTTGGTGGCGGATGAAGTGCGGGCAGGTGGCGGATGAACGACCACCCGCTGGGTGATTTATGAGCCATGCAAACCATCGGGAGGTGTGAATTAGTGACGGAGAAATGGACTCCTCTGGGGCTTGGAACTTTGTCGGGGTTCCTGTTGATTTTCGTTTTGAGTCCCGCGGTGGCGGGTAAACAAATTAACGTTTCTGCGTCCACCCCGTGTGAAGCCGGCTTTATTTGTATTCATAAGCGACGATGAGCGTTTTACGAGATGAAACACAAAAGGGGTTACGACGAACTGTGGCGACAGAGGTCATCAATCTGGACGGGGTGGGGGAGGGGCTACAGGTGTCTGGCTGAGGTTGGAGGCTGACAGTTGCCTTTACGATTCAAACAAAGAGATTGTCGGCGCTGGTGGGTGGAGACGATGTTGGCCTCAATTTATCACCTTTTTTGCAGTTCACTGTGGTTTTAGCTTCGTCTGGCGCCCAACGGGGGTGATCTCAAAGGCGAGCAAGAGAATAATTCATGGATCAGGGCCTTTTTAGAGGAGTCAAGGGCAGGCGTCAAGGACAGGCGTCAATGGCAGGCATCAAGGACAGACGTCAAGGACAGACGTCAAGGAAAGGCGTCAAGGGCAGGCGTCAAGGAAACTCGTCAAGGACATTGGAACAAAATACCTTTGAAACGGCCAAGAAATTCGAACTTCTGACTCGTTTTCGCCGAAATTTAAGGCGTTTTGCTGTTTTGATGCGGCTCAGAAGGAGGTTCGACTGTTTTTTAAGGCTCTTAAGAGGGTGCCCACTTCGGAGTCTCCAAGAAAATGTGGTATTTCATCCTCCATTTTGTCATATCCGCCTCCTTCTGATCGTCAACTGAAGCACCTTCCTTTGAAAGAATTCGTTTTACGTCAAAGTCCCCTTAAGAAGTTTGTCCTGAAATCAAGGTTCCTCCGGAGGCTATTGTTGACGAAAAAGAAGAGACGGCCAAGCCTCGTCCTCCCCCTCCATCAAGCCCCCGTCAGTATGCCGAGACATTCGCCAGCAAATTCCCCATCAGGGCACTCATCTGCCAGTCATAATCTGTCATGTTCACCTAAGTACCGTCTCTGCGCGTCACAGAGCCTCCGAGTCGTCAGCCCAAAACTGCCGTCACAACCAGCAATGGCCCACATCCCCCCTCTCACTCCTGTTAGCCATCCAAGTTCACATGACTTTTGCCATAAATTATCCTTTCTACAGGAGATGTCAAAACCTCCGGCACACAAACAAGCACACGTATGATCTCATGTGCACAGTCTACACGCGTCCGTTTTTCGAACGGAAACAGTTAATTAATTCTCGCTTTGCCCAGCACATTCTCACCTCCGCCCTCGTTCAGTCCTTGACAGGACATGGCATGAGCACGAAGGAGCGGAATAAAAAAGATTTACCATAACACATTACGACACTCGTACCAACAGTCGCTGGAGTCATTCGTAATTCTTGTGAACAAGTCACACTCAGTAAGGACTTCCTCCTTCCACTGCGTCCTTTTTCTTGTTTTGTTCTTCATCCTCCTCCTCTCTCCCTCTCTCTCATTGCTTTGTGTTTTTGCGCTCCAGTCCGCACCGAATCAGGCCAACAACGAGCCCAAGTACGAGCACGAGCACGAGCAAGCGTTCGTCTAAGTAAATATGTCTTCTTGCTCATATCTGTCAGGCTGTGGAGGACGAGGGAAGGGCGGGCGTGGGCACGATGGGAAGGGCGAGCGTATTGCGAGCAAAGCGAGTTCCGGGTTCCGAGAGTGAGTTAGCTCTCTAATGAACATTCAGACCATGCTCGAGTTGGCACCGCCACCCACCGGCATAAGTGGGGCATTAAGCTATGACTCTTAATCGTTCTCAGCCGGCCCCCCCTTTTCACTTATCTTTATGCATAATCACTCTTGTGGCAGGGGGTGGCCGAGTATCTGCCGAGAGTCGGTCGACCGGTTCGCATGATCCGGGGAAGGGTTCTCCGGTCGTGTGACTTGCGTGTGATTTGTTCGTGTATGAGCTGGTGGTTGGGATTGAGATTTACAAGCTCGAAGGCTACTGCCACCGAAATGACCTGTCAACAGTTCATGACGGGAGACTACCTGTGTGACGTGTGGTGTGGGTACGGTAATGGAGCTCACTTCTTCAAACAATTCGAGCACGGGAACGGCGATGGAGGCGATGAGCGTGGATAACGATGGTTTAATGACCTAGAGCATGGTTGAATTTTGTTTTTGTTTCCCTTTTTCTATATAATTCCTTTCCGTGATTTAAGCAAAGAAGTCAGATGTGGATCAGAAATGAGTATGGGTCCGTGATTTCAACCTTGAGGGATGTCAGCTGGCTACGAAAACAGCCGAGACTGTAAAAATATGAGCGTCGTGAGATTAAGAGGAAGACCGGATCGGACTTTAACATAGATCCGGTGGTGGTCTGAAAAGTTCACAGATTTCACAGGCGATCGCCATTCGTCCCTATTTCTTGCATTCTCCTTCCAACATTCGTTCTCTCGGCACCTTGCTAGTGTCGATTCACACGCTTTCTTTTAAGGACATGGTCTAGATGTCTCTTGTTCCTGCTCTGGATCCTCCTCGTCGGTCTGGTTCAGAGTCGATTTTCTCCTCAGATGAATTGTCCTGATTTCCTGTCAGCCGCGACAGATTGCCAGTTCCACCAAGTAGAGGTTGCCTCTCCCAATCAGCGTCGCATTCGAGAACCTGTTCAAAGGGGAGTCGTTGCGACTCTTCAGGCAGACGCCAAACAGCATTAACAACGAATTGATCCCCTTCCTACGTCCGGACGGCTGCTTCGTTTGGACAAACACCTCTCATCGCAGTTCCCCTCTTCAAATCGCCACCACAAGAGTTTCCTGATGACTGTCTCATCCTTGAAATTAATCTCCAACCTTTCAGCCTTCGTGACAGATTACCACACCACGGTGCGTCTATTAATCTCAGTTCCTCTCTGATTCCGAAGCCCCTGGGGACTCCATCCCATCTCCTCTCTGAGTCCGAACTCCTAGAGACTCGAGGCAGGGGTGAGGACCTGGGGACTCGGGGCAGGGACTCTCAATCGGCTTATGGAAGGAGATTAATGAAAACGCAAAGAGGCCAGTCGATTCCTGATCAACCACCGCCATCCTCTGTCCATTCCCCCTGGATAATCATCACCATATTTACAATTTCATCGTTGTCCCACCCGAGGGAGGGAGTCTGGAAGGGACCCTCAGGTGATTGATACAATTTCCTCTCCCATCCTCCCACATTCGTGCTCCATTCGTCAAGTTACCCTCAAATCCCGCACTTGATGGCGTCCACCCGACGGGACTATTAATCATTTTTCCACGGGGGGGTCGTCTTTGGAAACTTTTGTAACCGCTCCACAGGCTGTCACCCGTGGGTTTGTGTTTTGCCAAATTAATGGGTCAACGAAATGCTGGGGACATCCAACACCACCAATCACCTGGAAAACCCCAGCAACATCGTCTCAATTACCGAGAGTCCTGTCCTCCTCCCCCTCACCCTCCTCGGAGGATTATTAAACAAGTATTCGTACTTTTTTTCTCCCGTTGTTTGTTATCCCGTCGAAAATCTCTGCGACAAGAAAAAGTTTCATAACACAATTACGGAGCTGTTCCCGGGAATCGGGCGCCCCCCGAGGGAGGCCGAATGGGTGGCGGCTGGGATACCTTTCAAGCGAAATAATATGCAAATGAATTACCCCCGGGTGTATATTACAATTCAATGTTTGATCGATAATTGAGTAAAAGTCAAACGGGCCACCTTCTCGGCGAGGCCTTGAGGTCGACTCTTCGACTGTCGTCACCGTGGGTGATGGACTGGAGGACCCATAAAACCATTCAGCGGATTGTGCTCGACAACGACAGCGACGATGTCGAGGCCGAGGACTCTGCTGATGATGGCGATGGCGATGGTGACGACGACGACGTGAAGATGTTTTTGAATTAATGGCGAGCGCGTGTTTAATTTATCGTTTGAAGGGTAGTTTGACAGGTGATTGAGGGGCGTGGAGGCCGATGATTGGATTGAAGGGTTACTTGGCGCCACGGGTGTCGAGGGGCCGGGTTAATTATTCCGTCGAGTTGAAAATGAAATTTAAAAGTTTTCACCGTTCCCTTGATGATGATGGTGATGGTGATGGCGCGCAAGTGGGAGAGATCCTATTTTCTATTAGGAACGCTTGGCTTGTCTTTGAAGTAGCACGGTCGCGAACGAATGGGAAATGGAACATTGTTTTGCAATCAATTAGGACTAGGAAGAGGATTTGAAAAAATGCTGTGACAACTCGTGACGGGAAGTTTATTTGTTTTTGCGTCTCTTTTAGGACCTGTCTTGTTTTTTCTAGACTTCATCTGGTTTCCAGCAAAGTTGGTGGATACCATTTGATTGGACGGATTTGAAAGAAGCTGTGACCACTAGGAGAGAACTCCTGATGGGAAACTCATTAGTTTTTGCGTCTCATTTAGGACCTGTCTTGTTTTTTCAGATTTCATCTAGTTTCTAACACAGGTAGCGGAACTCAAGGCTGTTTGTTTTTTGCCTTGATCAAGGGGCTCTTCCGGGGATGAGTCTCGTGGGAAAACTCGTGACAGGAAGCTCATTCGGTTTTGCGTCTCCGTTAGGACCTGCCTTGCTTTTTCCGACTTCATCTAGTTTACAGCACGGATCGTGAGCTCAAGGGTGTACCTTTTCTACCTTGAACAAGGAGATCTTCCGGGGATGAGACAAGGAGGCGAGCGAATTTGAATGAAGTTGTGACGGGAATTTCATCACATTTTTGCGTCTCATTGGGGACCTGTCCTGTTTTCTAAAGCTTCATCAGAGTTCAGGCAGCCTTTTCTGTCTCGATCAAGGGCCCTCTCCGGTGACAAGTCCTGGAGGTGGCTAGCGAATTTGCTGTTGCAACTTGGAATAAAATCGTGATGGGAACTTTGTCACGTTTTTGCGTGTCTTTTAGGACCCGTTTTGTTTTTCCAGTCTCCATCTAGTTTCCAGCGGAATTCAGGCAGCTCAAGAGCCTGCCTTTTTACCTCGATCAAGGAGGTCCCCCGGGTCCTTAACGCAACGAGTGATGCCGTTTGATTAGATGAGAAGCTGTGACGACGAAGGAACTTGTGATGAGAGGTTCATTCGTTTCTGCGACTCTTTTGGGACCTGTTCTGTTTTCTTAGGCTTTGTCGGAGTTCGGGCAACTGAAAGGCGGGCCTTTTCTCGATGAAGGGCGTCCTGCGGAGATGAGTCCTAGACACGGCGAGTCCTAGACTGGGCTGGGGGTGGTGGCTGAGCCTTACGTCTTGGTCTCTTGGTCTAGAGTTTAGGTGCTAAGCTTCGATGCCAGTGCAATGGACCAGTTTTTGAGTCTGAGTGCTCCAGTGTAGTGTTTTAAAAACCTCCGACAATAAAAAAAGAAGCCTAGTTGTAACGCCGCTGATTTTTCATCTCTCTCCAGGCCATCGTCTGAAGCGGCTTCAGCTGGGCGGGGTCTTTGAGGGATGGGTCTACAAGGCCCCGTGCCTCCACTGGCCATCTCTTGAAGTCTGCCTTCCACTGCTTTCAGCCCAAGGATTCCCTCACTTAATTACTCGAAACAAATTTCGGTCATTCTGTTTGCTTTCCAGTCCACTAACGTCCTCTCCTTGTGTCATGCCACATGATTTGACTCCAAACAACGATCAAATTGTGATTTCCGCCCAAAACAACGACTTTGATACCCCTTTTCAGATGCACGCTCCGAGTGGTTGCACATCGTTACTTTCCCTGTGACAATCTCCCTCAAATCCCAGGGCTTGTCACTCCTCTCTGGGTCTTGCTTCTCCTCAAGTGATTCGATTTGCACACAATCTCCTCAAGAACGTGCCAAAATGTTGGTTCTTTCACAAATCCCCTCCCTCCCTCACTCGCATGGAACATTTGGGGTTAAGCACTGAACTGAAATTCCAGCACAAAATCTCAGGCATTGCCCGGAAGGATCATATTTTCTGTGTGAATTCCAACGTCCAATGCATCAGCCACAGAGTCACCAGAGCCGCCTTCGGTCGTTCGAGGTCCTGTGCGACGAACACCCGCATCCACTTCAAGATTTGTGCAGCATCCCCCCCAGAGTAATGGTTCGCATTTCATTTTATGCAATTGCAGCCTGCGTCCCGATGGCAAACACTCGTTAGCCTCTGATGTGTGTGTCCCTGCAGCTGCCTCTCTCTCTGTGGGAGTCAAACCGAAAGTGTTTACTTAACTCCTTGTGCACACACACAGAGAGAGTGGGTTGGGGAAACAGACTCAGTAGTCTATGTTGACCTCTTTTAACCCTCCGACCACCTGAAAACTAAAACCAAATGGATGCAGGAATGAAGTACGAGTACAGGCTTACACGGAGAATATTTTTGCAATTTGTGTCCTTTTTCTGTGCGCTGCTCCCTTCCTTGTCGATGATAAATATTTACGAAGAGCATGCTTTTTTTCCCTTCTTCTTACCAAATGAAATTGAAAGGGTGGAGGGTGATGCGGGGGAGGGATGCAGAAGGCACTTGAACTGATTGAATTTTCCATCGTAGGTTTGAGGGAATTTCTTTTAACTTTTGAATGGATATTCGATCCGTGATGAGTTCGAACTGAAGAAGAACTGCAAAAAAATACTCCGAAAGTAACTCTCAGAACATATGGTTGCGAGGTTATGGGGGAACAAATTCTCTCGAAAGCGTCCTCGTTATTCAAACTTAAGTAGCTCCAGAGGTCGACCTTAATTGAATCTTTTGACAACTGGGTCGTCTCATTCGATTTTGGTTTTTATTACTGTGGTTGGATGGAGCCCTAAGAGGGGGTTCCAATAAGTCATGACGGAGGGTTGAAAATTGACGGCAAATGGGTTGGGATTGAAGGGAAGGAGTGTGTAATGGTTGCAGGTTTATGCTTCTTCCAATCGCTAGTGGAACAGGTCGAAGCTCAATGCTCCTTGTAGCCTGACATATGTTTGATGGAATTCCTGGAAATTAGGGGTGGATCTAGAGTCCCTTCAAAAAGGATGGAGGGCCTTGAAAAATCATAGATTACCATGAAGGGTCTTTCACTACCCTTCACTGTCTCATTGACGCCACAGGCGATGGAAAAAACACTCCGGGGGAAGCCTTGGTGAATTCTCTCCAAATTTGTAGAGTTCATACAGACGTTCGTTGACACTCTACAAGTCAAAATTTCCGGTGAAAGACGACCGACTACCAAAATTTGAGTTCAATTCGAGTCAGTCTTGCTCTTAATCGTCCGATATGCGGGCTTGACTGTTTTTGCAGTCAGTTCACACATTTTACTGGCGTCCCTCAAGGTTGAATTCATTGGCCCAGACTTGTTTCTGAACCCTATCTGGGTTTTTTTTAGGCAAATCTGTGTTACTATTCGTTCTAGTCTTACTCGACTGTTTTCGCTCAGACTTGTTGCTGGCGTCTCTCAAGGTTGTATTCACGGGCCCACACTCGTTTCTGAAACACATCTGTCTTTTTTAGGGGCAAGTCTCTGTTCAAATTCAATTCGGTCTTGCTCCTAATCGCACTACGTTCACCTACGGTCACAACTGTTTTTGTAGCCAGTTGGGGTCCCTCAAGGTTGCCTTTATGGACTCACATTCGCTTCTGACCCCCATCTGGCATTTTGCGTGTAAATCTCTGTTCAAATTCAATGCGAACTTGCTCTTAATCGCACGACGTTTGTCCGCGCTACAGTCTCTACTGTTTTCGAAGCGAGCCTGCGTCCCTCAGGGCCGAAATCACGGTCCCAGACTCGTTTCTGACTCAGATCTGGGTTTGTGATGGTAAATCTGTGTAACAGTTAAACCTAGTCCTTCTCTCTGTCACGAATTTTTTCCAGTTGTGACAGCTTTTTCTCAAATCCTCTTCAACTCTTCAACAAATCCTTGTCCAACTGCCTGCCCACGACCATAATTGCCTGCTCATCGTTCGCCCCTTGAAAGGATCATTTTGACAATTTTTAAGGCAAAAACTCAAAATGTTACGTATACGTCAGAGTACCACGTTCATAAATAAAACATTCAAAAATCCCGAGGCTTGCCTTTCACAATCGTCACACAGGTTGGTGAGGTCTGCGTGAGACTCAGCCACCACCCCCTAACCTCGCTCAGTGTGTCCAGGACTCACAGTTGTGCCTGATCAAGGTAAAAGACACAAACCCTTGAGATCCACGAAAATCTCCTGAGGATGACCACAATCCCGACACAGCTGTCCATCACGACACAACAAGAGTGTCCTATTCACAGATTAAGACCCCACGTCCTGATTGACTTCACAGATCCTTGCTGCAACCTCCTCCCCATTGATTGTCTCCCCCAATCAAGTTTTGTATGCAAAATATCCTTTGAAGGCTGCATTCAAGAGAAAAAAGCCACGAAGACTCGATGTGTCCCCTCAGCAGCAAGGACACTTGTTGATTTTTGCTTGGAAAATTAAAAGCAAACATCCCAGAGGCAATGAATTGAGGGACAACCAAACAACCAGCACGTTCGGTGGAAAAGTGGTTTCCAGTGTTTCTTGTCGCAAACGAATTAAGAAGTTTTCCCGTAAAGTAACGAGTTTGAGACGCTCTTAGGCATCAGCTGCTACCGCGTAGGCGTCGCGCAGTTGTCCAAAGGATCTTCAGTTCGGCTTGGTTTCTAATGCTTTTACCTTGTTAAGCGGGAAATGACAGAGAGGTGAACGGCTGTTGTTCACCTGATTGCCGGCGGTCTTTGTTTGAGATGATGGCTGTGGTGACAATTATGTGATGCATGGGGAAGGGGTTTTTCTGAGATGTGTGGGTGGGGGAGAGGTGGGTTGTGGGTGGAGGTAAGAGTGTTTCTTGCAAGAGAGAGGGGGAATTCCTGCGGGTGGTTGACAAGTTTCCTGGTTCTTTGCCAACTCTGGTGAGTATTAGAGATTGTTCGCCTAAATTCTTCAACGGAATGGTGGTAGGGGATCAACTGCAACGATGTCTCCAGTCGGAATCAATTCTGCCTCCAGTCGAAATTCTCGGGGAGAATAGGCACAAGGAAATGCAATGAAATCCCCAGAAAAACTGAGGAAAGGACATGTTTGCGATGAAATCGAAAATGAAGCAGACATGGACGAAGAGCGACCGCCCAAATCGAAATCAGAAAAATTCATCCAGAGTGGATCGGTTGTGTACCAGCTCGACGAGCAGTGTGAGCAGTGAATAGGGACAAGGGGCAACTGGGTGAAGGCCTTAAGAGCGATGCGTGTGATTTGAGATTCCAGAGCGATGCGAGAAGACTGTAAGAGACACGGACAAGCGCCTGAGAATTCTAAGAACTTTCTAGACCATCACCGGACGTTGAGCGTCCAGAACAGGAACAAGAGACAACTAGACCATGTCCTTAAAAGAAAAGCGTGTGATTCTGAAAAGAAAATGCAAGAAATAGGGACGAATGGTGATCGCCTGTGGAATCTTTGAACTTTCTAGACCATCACCGCAGCGAGCGCTGTTCACGGTTCTGCTGGAGCATGACTGCTGTCCACGCTGATGCCTGCCCATGACCGCTGTCCACGCTACTGGCGGACTCTGACCGCAGTCCACTCTACTGGCGGACCATGAACGCTGTCCTCGCTACTGGCGGACTTTGACCGCTTTCCACGCTACTGGCGGAACATGACCGCTGTACTGCCGGCCCACGACCATGATTGACTCCTCACCGTTCAGCCATTAAAAGGGTATTTTTCATCCTTTTTAAGGCAAGAACTCAGAATGTTGCGTATATGGTAGAGTTTCCCGCAGACGGAGACGGAACACGACAGAAAATTGTTGCAAGAGCGTGAAATGTTGCATCCTGTTGTCCAGTATTCTGTTGAAATCTCAAGAAAATAGAGGAATAACCTCCCTTCGCCTTCGACTCTGAACCACTGGGACAAGACAACAGAGGACGTCCACGTCTTAGGTGACGCACCCAAGTGGAGAGGGACCTCAACCAACTTGGCGTGCGCAAATAGACGCCAGGTAGCCAAAGATCCTGCCAGTAGGAGAAGTTTGTTGGTTGAGGTCCAAGAAGAAGTTGAGGTCCAGGGAGAAGCTGAGGTCCAGGAAGAAGTTGAGTTCCAAGAAGAAGTTGAGTTCCAAGAAGAAGTTGAGCTCCATCTCCACTCCGGGCTGCAGCTCCACAGGAACAAGAAAAACCCCTCAACTGTCTCAAATCACTTTCATCGCCCGATTAACGATCTTCACTCCAAAACCAGGCCAAACCGCGATTATCCGGAATCGAAAAGAAACCCCCTCGAACCCGAACCACAAAAACCAGCATAATCTGCACATCCACTGATCCCTGACGTCGGAGTTGCTGTTATTCAAACTGAACCACCTGCTATCCTTCGGTAAAGTTTGATTTGAAAGTTTCAACTTCATCGATGCGGTGAGTCTCAAATCAGTTGGCAAAAGTTCCTATACCTTCCACTCGGCGGCCATCCACAGAGTCCTTAACTTTCTCTGCAAACACACGGGGCAAAGCCACCCCCTCCCCTCACACCCTCCCGGTCTTCAACTATTTTGCAAGTAGGAAACTTTTCGAATAATCCCTCCTGAGTCGCACATCCCAGCCGGGGGCCACCCTTATGGTCATCGCGCCGCCCCAGCCCTCTCTCTCTCTGATCGATTTCAATTAAATTTAATCCTCTTTACAACCATTTATCCTGTATCCTGCCACAGAGCATAGCACAGCACAGCAAATTTCAATTGAAAGTGTTTCTTTTTTTGACAAAAAATTATTATTTCCCCGACGCAAATCCTCTTTCATTCCGTGTCGTTTAACACGGCCTCCCGGGAGGGGGGGGTGGAGGACAAAAATTCTAATAAGGATTCAGGATAAAACCTGATGTGTTGGGGGAAAATATTAATAACAAAACTCTCGTCCTTTCGACCGAAAAATAGGTGGAACATCCGCACACGACTGCATTTAAATAAAAAATTCAATTACTCCCGCAGACACACACACAGGCACAGGCACAGGCCCAGTCAGACAGACAGATGGAGTGGAATAAACTGTCATGTATGCAAAACAGGAGTCACAATATATCACAATTGAAAAATGAATCCTTACAGGATCCGAATGGCAAAACAAAAGCCGAGACAATGCGCGCAGGCACTTTCCAGGGGTTTCCTCCATCCCCTCCATCGCATCACTCGCTCACTCAAGAAAAAGATAAATCAGATTTACCGCAAGAAAAGGATATCCTTCACAGAAGTCCTGACGATACACCAAAAAAAAGGAAGACAAATCTCACTCGAGTGAGTCTTCCGCGCGTATCCTGCGATGTGATTAAGGAGGAGTCAAGAGGTGGTTCGTCTTCAATTGAAGGCGGACGGGCGGTGGGGGGAGGGGAGTGAATTATTTATGCGTCCCGATGTATGTCCTGCCTACACACAGGTAATTACGACCGATTTGATATATGAGCACCGTTTCAATGGGAATGCTGGAGAATCCTTGCCGCTCCGGAAGATCTCCTCGAGAGCGGCGATATTTTTTGACATTAATTATCCGCTTTATTGCCATATTCTCTAGAGGGGGTGGGCTGGCTGACTGTCAGAAGGGCGTGGTGGGTGGGCGGGCAGTGTGTTCGAGGAGAGAATCTGTTCATTGTGGCGTAATTTATTGTGGATGATGACTTTCGAAGTACACGCTAACGGCCAACGGCGGAGAACGACAAAAGGTCCTTGAACAACCAAAACAAACGCAGATACAGACAGAGGAACAGGGCAGTGATATGGGAGGAGGTGGAGTTACAACGCGAATAACTGTTTTGTATTGTTGTTGTTGCCGCTGCTGGAAGTCATTACATTTCTCACAAAGTGGATGTGATATGGCTCGCTCGGGGGGAGTTTAATGACCGTTTTACAAGGATATTCATGGTGATTGATGGAACGCGCGTTTATGGGCTACTTTCTGACTTTGGCATAAGTGCTAAACCATGAGCCACTCGGCAGCCCACAAATGCGGACGATCAGAGGTCAGCGTGTGGGTGCTTCTTCACTCAACCACAGCACCAGTCGACAAGTGGTTTGGTAAGTGGTTGGAATGGTTAATCGACTTTTGGTCTATCTTTCTCTCCCTCCCCTCTCCCCCCCCCTCTTTCCATCTCTTTCTCTCTCTCCACAGTCTCCACCTCTCTGTCTCTCCATCTCCATTTCCTTCTCGCTCCCTTTCTCTATCCCTCTCTCGCTCTCTCTCTCCATCTCCCTTCCCCCTCTCTTTCTTTCCCTCCTTTTATCTCCCTCCCCTCTCTCCCTCTCTTTCTCTCCCTCTTTTTCTCACCCCCCCCCCTCTCTCCATCTCTCGCTCTCTCTCTCTAACCTCTCCACCTCTCTATCACTCCATCTCCATTTCCTTCTTGCTCCCTGTCTCTATAACTCTCTCTCTCTTCATCTTCCTTCCCACCTCTCCTTCACCCTCTCCCTCTCCCTCTCCCTCTCTCCCTCTCTCTGTGACTACCTACGTCAAAAGAAATCAGAAAAACGTCTGCCAAACGATTTGTAGCATCTCTGGCGCCACCAGGCGGAAGAATTGGAAGTTTGTGCAACAAAAGGAAATGTAAACTGCCACGAGGCAACATTCTCAAGCAACTTCTGAGATCTTGTTGACGTCCTGACGGAAGTCTGCTTCAGTCGAACTCTGAAATTGGCCATCAATTAGTTGTTTTTGAACGACTGTTCAATTCCCATCCGATTCCTCAGTTGTCAACCTGCTCAAAGGATTAATTTAAGAAGTAGCCCTCGATTGCTCAGGGAACCGGAAGATTGGACTGAAAATCTTCTAGAATCCCCTTCCACGAATCGTGTATAAAAACTGAAGCATCACGTGTGCAGAACAAAAGCTCAAAGTGAACAAGTAGAGATGCAATGCAACGGTGTTTTTCGATTCCAAATCAAAACGAGAAACGCTGACCAATTTCTTTAAGAGATGAGCTCCAGATTTGAGAGGAGATGTCGGTACACAGTCGAGGATCCCAGGAGGACCTGGAGCTGAAGTATGTTCTGAGAGACTTCTCAGCAGAAATTAGTGATGAGCGTTGTTTTGCCATGAAAGCTTTGTCCCTCCTTTTCTCTCGATGCATTTTTGAGTTCGATGTGTCTACTAGGACATGGCTGACAAGGCAAGTCGGTATTCAAAGGCCCAAGCGAATACGCTTCAATCAACGAAGTGTTGGTCGTGCATGTCCTTCTTCTTGGAGTGACCACGAAGATGAAACTTTTGACCAAATCATCGCCTGGTTTCAAAGATTTATTCAAAAATTTGTCTAAACACGTCTTCAATGAACAGGAAGGCACCGAAAGAGTCTACCAGCACCACCCTCAAGCTCGACAGCTGCGAAAGAAGGTACATGTCGAAGACGAAACCCTTGAAGATGGTCCGCAGCCTGAAACAACCGTCGCACATTCAGCATATTTGCAGCTCATCTAGAGTGTCTCAGTCAAGAATCTTCGACTCTGATCCTGGAGGGCATCGCAACAGAGGACGTCCACGTCTAAAGTGGCGCCCAACAAGTGGCCCCCAATCAACTTGGTGCGCGAAATTGGAGACATATTTCGAAGGAGAGACATGGAATCAGGTCCACCTCCATCCAAAGAAGATGAAGGAGAAGGAGACGATCTTCAACTGTTGATTCTTCCCATCCCCGTGCGTCACGAGCAATCATCAAGCCAACACCCACTACTCGTCATCGAACTTCCGGCACTCAGCAGGAACAGTGTCAAATGCTCACTTCCCACGGAGCTCATCACATGTCAACATTCAATGGGAAGTCACATAATTCCGAGTCTAATAGTGTTATCGACCCCAGGATATCGCCTTACTTCCGAAAGGCGATTCCCTCGAAGCACCTCCGCACAGCCGAACGTCATTCCGTCAACAATCAGTCATTGCGCCAAGGAAACGCTAACAAATTGCGAGTGATAAAAGCGAAATTAGTCCTCTCGAAGTTAATTAAACTCAATCGCACACGCCAGACGCCCCATCCCGCTCGCAGCACATCCCCGGCCGACCTTGGTCGAGAGCGAGCGCAACACGCAATCACAGCTGGTGCCGGGTACTGCTGCCTCCGGAGCAATTTGTTCGCCCACCGCCACCGTCGCACTGTTCAAATAGGCAAATGAAATTATCTGGAGCTAAGCGTGGGCCGGAAGAGACAATAGACGACAACACACACACGCACAGAACAACCGCACTCTCCCGCAGGATGTGGGCCCCACAAAAGGACCAAATCAAGTGCCAGAGCAAAAGGAAGCATTCGCCAGAAACAATTAATCAAATCAAGGAGCACACACAACTCTCAGAGCAAACCTCTGATTGATAGTGGCGCTGGCGGTGTGGGGGTTGGAGGGATGGATCGCCACCCCTGTGAACTGTGATTTGATTCCTGCCTCGGAGATGAACATAATCCCGGACCGGTGATGCTCTGAGGGTCCTCGTCCTTGTGCTGGTTTATTTATAACGCACTCAAGACTGTCGACCGGGCTGGAGGGGGATGATGGAATTTTGTTCCACATAAAGTGTGTTTAATATTAAACACGACTAGGGGGTGGATATAAATATCAACGTAAAGTAGATGTCATCGGATGACAGGTAAATTGATACGGCAGCCTAATGAGTGGTGTTAGTGGCGATGATGCCGTCGGTCAAGATTGCGTAGATTTATGAAAGGACATCCCCACTAATGGCGCACATAAATGTGGGTCCTTGCTGGAGGGGGGAATTCAAAGATTTTCGTCTCGAACTCTTGACGTTGAGGGTCACAAACGCTGTGCGTTCAGAGAGGGGAGCTTTCCAGATTTAGCTTGTAACCTTCTGTCGAATCAAGGACGCGTTTCTCGATTCACTTTGTAATCAAAATGGATTCAGTACGTGATTCAATGTGGTTTCTTTTTATGATTTCAAATTTTTATTTAACCACCTCTCTTTTCTCTGCCTCTCTCCCTCTCCAGAGACAGCTTTTATCCGCAAACGAAACCACACTCCGGAGGCATTTGCATTCCCCAAACTCGGTCGTAAAAATCTTCATCCGCCCCACCCATCAGTCAGCGGCAAGGATATATCCATTTATGCCAATAATTCTCATCGTTATGGGGAATAAATAAAATCCCCGGCGTGTACGCGCACGCATCCCTAAGCAGGCGCGCCCTGTGCCCTTTACAATAATTTAAACACGACCATTCCCGTAAAATTATGAAAAAGACTCTAAAGTGCGACAGGCTGGCATTGAATGGCCATCGTAAAGTGAAAGCGCGCGCCCGTTTCATAAACCCCCTCAGGAGGAGGAGACCCGCCATAGGGCCCAACCAGACACTTGATGGCGTCGTATGTCATTACACTCAGTCAGCTACTTGTGCCACCACATTAATGCCAAACTCAATTGAGACGTGATCGTTGGCAATCCCATGCGGCACGCAAAGGGACTGCACACCTCCACCGCCACCTCCTTCAAGCCGACGACCAAAGGACACCGGAGCGTGATGGCGAAAGGGAAACCGAAAATTCACTTAAATTCCATCTGAGGACGTGGTGTTCACATCCCGGAAACGGATGTTGAAATGTTGAAAATGTAAAATCGCAGGATAAACTGACAGCACCGCCAAGACACCAGCTCCATTCCCGTGACGTGTGTGGGTCGCATTCCCTCCGCTGGATTTAACGACGAATAATAAAGTTAAAATGTGTTACGAGAATAAAAATAACGGTAATGCACCGGATGTCCTAAGTGTGTGTGTGCGGAGGGTGTCATCTCCCCGGCGAGTGACGCACCAAAGGAGCCCAGCCGCCAGCACCACCAAAACAGCGACGAAGCACGAAGGAGCAGTGAAGAAGGTCCTTGCGTTGGGATATTTTTATTGCGATTGCCTCTGGTGTAAGCTGCTTGCGTTTTATTTACTCATTTTTCTTTCTTCTTCTCCTCCCCGTCACTCTCTCTCTCTCTCTCTCTCGCTCATTCGTTGCCGCTATAAATGCTGGTTGTGTGTGATGTTAATTTAAATTCATTTCGATGTGCTACATCAGGGCCGCGCTGGGGGAAGATTTATGAAACCGGAGAAGGTCATGCGGTGGATGAGCAGATGGACTGGACATGGGACGTGAGTGAGCTGAATGTTTGTTTGTATTGACATCCTCCGCTGACCCCCTTGGTAAATGTCAGATTGGGGATGGACGGCCAAATTGATGGTCCATTAGCGGGGAGAATGGACATGAAATGGGACACATGGGAAGGGAACATGGCGCTGGGTAGTTATTGGTTCAAAATTGTTTTAGAAGACTGCTCAAGGTCCTTTTCAAGCTTAGGATAGGACAAATTTCAATTTCCTACGCTTCTAGAGCTCGTGCGACGATGATCGATCAATTTTTCGGAATTTTTGAACTTAAAGCTTTAAGCTCTGTCATGAATTTCGACTCCAAACAGTACTGAATGTCCCCAGGTCTGAAATCGAGTGCATTGCCGTCCAAAATGTGATTAAATTCCATCGCCTTTCATCTCCTATTTTTCTGAAGTCGCTCTCAGAGGAACTAGACATGCTTAGGAGCTTTTCTGAACCACCTAAAAGCTCTTTCCGTCTGCTGAACACAGGCTTTATCTTTATCTTTCCATTCCCTGAGGTAGACAACTATCCTAATTCTCTGAAGTCGCCCACTCAGAAAAAGGACATTCTCAAGAGCTTTACTGAACGACCCAAAAGCCCCTTCTGTCCGCTGGACCCATGGTTAATCTGTATGTTTCGCGTTTTGTTGAGGTAGACAACTCTTCCATTTCTCTAAGGTCGCCCTCTCAAAAAAATTACATACTGACGAGCTGCTGATCCTTAAAGCTCCTTCTGTCTGGTGCAGTCAGGGTTCACCTGTGTGCTTCGATTCTCTGCTGAAGTAAACAACACTCCTATTCCTGTGAGGCCGACTTTTCAGGACCAGGACACACTGAGGAGCTTTTCTGAACCACCTAAAAGCTCCTTCTATTTCCTGGACACAGGCTTTATCTTTCTGTTTAGATTCTGTAAGGTAGACAACTCTTCTAATTCTCTGAAGTCGCCCACTCAGAAGAAGGACGTCCTGAAGAGCTTTTCTGAACCACCTAAAAGCTCTTCCGTCTGCTGAAAACAGGCTTCATCTGTGTGTTTCACGTATTTGCTGAGATAGACAACTGACATATTTCTCCGAAATAGGCCTATTAAAAAAAGGGCATCCTGGCGAGCTTTTCTGAACCTAAAAGCTCCTTCTGTCTGGTGGACACTGACTTGTGATTCGATTCTGTCTGTTGAAACAGACAATTCTCCTAGCTAAGGAAGGGAGATGTTACATAAGAGGCCCAAAGCAACCGCCTTTCGTCAAAGAAACGAACGCCTGTCGAAAGCTTTTCCCTCAAAAACTCACAACAGTCAATTCATTATCGTCGGCATTCCCAGAACAGATCAATTTCACACCTCTCCATCCACTGACTGAATGGAAATTTTCATGAAACTCCGCAATGAAATTCCTTTTTCTAATTAAACTCCTTTCCGGAGTGGAACCCATCAGCAAATAGAACCAATCCCTCGCCACAGCCAACAGCTGTAAACAGTATTCATCGCGCGGTTTCTGGCTGCCAGCTGCACAGAGGAACACGCTCAACACTCGCTCACCAAGGCAAAGAGTCACACCACACATTGTGCCAACTCCAAGTGGCTGTTGTTGGGGTGGAGGCAGTGGCAGATGTGGAGGCCGGAGCAGTGGAAGAGGCACTGAAAGAGCCAGTGGGAGAGGTTGTGGCAGAGGCGCTGGCAAAGGTAGTGGCAGCCGGCAGTGGTGGCTCTGCGGACGACGTGAAGGAAAACACACAGAAAAACACAACGAACAAGCCAAAGCGCAAAGTGTTATGTAATAAAATGTAAAACTATTGCCATTACGAAACCGGAACTTCTGCCGTGAGCGCCGGCACAGCGACAACAACAATGACTCCAGCAATGACCTCAATCCTTGTGCCAGGTTATCTGCGAAAGCGAGCAGCACACAAGCCGGTCGTGTAGTGTGAAGTAGGCGAACAGCACCAGCACCGACGGAAAAGCAAAAAAAAAAATGTAAGAGGTGCGCCATTGGGCGGCTAATTCCCTTGGGGGCCCCCCGAGCGGCACCACTCGGTGCTTGGTCGTCGTTCTGGTGAAACTGAGAAGACAAATCGATTGTGAAAGTTTTTCGGAAATCACCTTGAAGAATTGCTCCCACAAGCCGGTGGATAGGACTATTTTTGGCACACGACGACCACCCACAGTGGACATCGCCGTCGGCTGATGATGGGCCGAATTGGGTGTCATCGGAGAGAAGTGCGATTTTTGTGTCGCTTTTGATGGATCCGAAGAGATGTCAAATTGAGGTGGACTTCGGAGATTGAGGAGAGGGAATGCTCTGGAAATTTCAAGTCTTCACCGATCACGTGTGCTGGCCGTGTCGTGCAGGGGGAGCAGTCTAATCTTAAGACACAGCAGAGGAACACTCGCAATTGTTTCCCCTCAAAACTTTTCATCTTAGCCCCCTTCCTGCACACCCTGTGTTCGATAAATCACAACCTCCCCATGACTGAACATCCGTGCATCCTTGTAGCGCCCCATAAATAAATCGAATAATCTAGTCTTCTCCCGCCCCCCCATCCTCCTGCCGGCACACAACTGCATAAACTTTTCGCGTGCGATAAAGGAGAACCCCGAGTACCCCAAGATTCCACCGGACCCGGCAAATTTATGCTCAAGTTCTGTTATCATCCATAAACCATCAATGACGGCCACAAGTGATCGTAAATTGCAAAAGTTTCGCCGTGACCAGGATAATGGACCGACGCAGGGTGGCGGATGGGAAAGCAAAATTAAAACAAGGACACCCCCGGTGTTCGCTTTGTATTCACGGCAAGCACCATCGTATTTTCGGTTGAAAATCCCTTGACTTTTCGCTGAACAACGGTAATTGGCTCGAATTGCTGGTGAGTGCCGTGGCTGTCGACTTTGATTGAAATACTGGCATCGATTTGCGGGCTTGTTGGCGAAATGCAGTCGACTGCGTTAATTTAATTAGGTCTCATGCTAATGCACAGGGTTGATTTGACGTCCTGTCGGCTGGGGGATTGAGCCTCGAGGTGAGAATCGGCGACTCACGGATGACGGATTTCTTGGGGTTCAGAGAAATCTGCTTAATGGCATGCATATGGCATGAGTTATTGGCCCGAGGAGAGCCGAGTGCGGAATGCAGTGCCAGGAGTGACGCTGGCAATCCAATCGTGGGTGGACGCTGTGAAGTGGAATCGCATGCACTCTGGCAAGGAGGTGACAGAGTGGTGACATTTTACGTGGGCTGAGGGAAGGATTGCAGGTCTCAAAGGGAAGGCGGTTTCAGTGACGACGATGCTTTGGCCTTGAATTTCAATTTCATCTGTGTTCATATGCTGGCGTCAGGCGGCTTTGAAAGTCAAAAGAAGGAATTTCTCATGTCCCTGACAGTCAAGGGGGTTTCAGGAAGTCGTTGATTAATACCAAAATGCATGCCTATTCTCGCTCCTTTTTCATCCTTCAGACAAAAATGTCATCCGTCCGCTGAATTCATGCATCCCTCAGCAGCTCATGGTCCATTTCAGTCTCTATAGCTACTTGAACGCAGACTCTGAGACAAACGGAGCCCTTTTGGGCAAAATTAGAAAAAAAAAAAAGGCCAAAGGTTTGAATGGAACCTTGTGGCTCTCCAGTATTTCATACCAATGGTTACTCGACCACCAGGCCTCACCATTCTTCAGCTGAAATCAGACTCCAAGGCATAGTCAGAGCTCCCTCGCAAGCGCCCGAAATGCCAAAAAAAAAATTTTAGGGTAAGAATGGAGCCCTGTGGCTTTCCTGTATTTCGTCTCAATGGCTACTGGACCACCAGGCGACGCCATCCTTCTGTTGGAATCAGACTCTCTGAAGCAGAAACAGACTCTCCGACACACGGAGCTCTTTCGGCCGGAATTAGAAAAAAAGTCAAGGGTACGACTGGAACCTTGTGGCTCGCCTTTATGTCGTATGAAAAAGTAAGCGACCTCCGTTGCCCGACCAACCCCTCTCAGACATACTCGGAGCTCCATTGCAACCGTCCGAAATGACAAAAAAAGTCTAGGGTTAGAATGGAACCCTGTGGCTCTTCAGTATTTCGGATTAAAAAGTTAGTAACCTCCGTTGCTCGACCAACCCCTAATTCATGTTTCAATTCAGTCTCTATGGCGAATTGAGCACTTTTGCGGCTAAAACCAGACTCTAAAAATTACGGCCGAAATTAGAAAAAAGTCTAGATTTAGAATGAAACCCTGTGGCTTCAGAGGAAAATGTGAGTCGCCTCTGTTGCCCGACCAATCCCTTACTCATGTCTCATCATTCTTCAGTTAGAATCAGACTCTCAGACATACTCAGAGCTCCTTTGCAACCGCCGAAATGACAAGAAAAAGTCTAGGGTTAGAATGGAACCTTGTGGCTTTCCACAATTTAGTACGAAGAAATTGACCTCCGTTGCCCTTTTTTTCTATTTTCGTTCGGACGTAAAGGGACTCCGAGTATGTCCGAGAGTCTGCTCCAAACTGGACCTAGGGGTCCAGTAGCCAAAAGGGGACCAACCCCTAACTCATGCTTCAATTCAGTCTCTATGGATAGATGAGCACGAGGCAGCTTTCTTCTGTTGGGAGCAGACTCTTGGACATACTCGGAGTCCCTTTGCGTCCGAACGAAATTAGAAAAAAGTCTAGGTTTAGAATGGAGCCCTGTGGCTTTCCAGTATTTCGTTTCTATGGCTACTGGACCACTAGGCCTCCCTTCTTCAGTTGGAATCAGACTCTCAGACATATAAGGACTCCTTTTGTATCCGACCGAAATTAGAAAAAAAAGACTAGGGATAAATTGGGAATCTTGTGGCCCTCCAGTTGTTCATATGACAAAGTAAGTGACCTCCGTTGTCATTTTTTTCTGAAGAATGGTGGCGCCTAATGGTCCAGTAGCCACGGAGGGACCAAGCTCTAACTCAGTCTCTATGGCTGGACTAGGCTGGGCGTCAGTATTCTTCAGTTGGAAGCAGAATCTTAAACGTACTCGGAGCTCCTTTGCAACTGGCCGAAATGACAAAAAAGTCTGGGGTTCGTATGGAACCTTGGGGTCCTCCAGTTGTTCATATGACGATGTAAGTGACCTCGGTTGCCCGACCATCATCTCGACCTTAAATAACCTTCACCCAAGCAGTCCCTATCCCTCACTGTCACTTCAAATGCTTTTCGGCGCTTGCCTCTGCAAGAAAACACCACACTGCCATTAATTTCGTGTTTCTTTTCTCATATAATTGCATAACGGTCACCTTGGCGCACGCTACAAACTCACAGACACTTCTCATTCGCCCCCGATCTAATGGTATGCAAACAAACTGTCACACGAGGTATCAATGTCAAACAACCACTGAAGCCTTCAGCTTACAGTCCGAAGGACACATCGAACGAAAAATCCACTCCCTTGTCCGCTGACGATTACTCAATTCCCATTTAATTTGTGAATGCTCAGCTCATAGGGCCCGCATTGGCAAGGTGGGTAAGTCGTCGTCCATTGCCGTTTCACCCGCTCTCTCTCTCTCTCCTCTCGGGGAAGGAAAACAATCGATGTCAGGCAAAAATTACATCACTCCCTCGACGACAGCGACAGAGGAGAGAGAGGAGGAGGGGAACAACATCAACGATTAAGAAACATCGTGCGATATGACTACACAACATCGGAGCGATACTCAAACACAGCGACGAACGACTACGAAAACGGCAGTGACGACGATGGGGCACTTCCCGATTCCGCTTTACTGCCTTCAATGGATTTTCGATGGCTGGTGCGTGGCGGCTCGGCGTGGCGTGTCCCTTTTCGCCAGGCCATTTCATCTAACCACGAATTTTTTTTTTGCTTCGCTCTTCTCGTGCGTGTGCGGCTGATTGTGTAGGTGGGGCGCTTTGATTTTATCCTTTCGTGTGTACGTCCTCCCGTTTCATTGGCCATGCAAATCACGTAATCCGGTAATAGGCTGTGCAAAGACGGTGACGACGACGAAGAAGAAGACGACAAGGACAAGGATGAGAATGAGAGTGGGGGTGCAGATGACGAAGCTTCGACATGCCTCGGAGTACAATTTGGTCTTGAGCCTCCTGCGAGACAACCCGGAGGAGGTGGGTTACGTAAATTGGATCGGACTGGACCACTGGAGTAGGTTTCCATTGATTTTAGTGCTGCTCTGTGGTTTGGATCGATTGCTTGGGGCTCCCCCTACCCTGCGGTGCACAGGTCAACTGTGGATCCCGCCGAAGAAGCTGGAGACACGAGGACGAACAATCGCTTGATGGCACAGATAATGTCTGGACAATTGAATCGGCAAACATTCTCTTTTTCGGCAGCATTGTCGACTGTGCCGCGACTGGGGATGGGGTTTGGTTGAACGACATTCGGTTCCAGTTGGTTGCCCCCTTGAGTGAGCAGCAGTCGTGATTTTCCTTCGCCTCAGTTCACTCGGCATGTGGGTGGTGTTGGTGTTCTGCTGAGAGGCGGATGGTGAAAAATTGGCAACAATTTCGTTGATGTCGTCGTGTCCAATTGAAAGCTGTAGGCAATTGATAAAGCGACCAAGCTGATCGGGGATAGACGTGAGACCATGGAGACGGCGGCGGGGGAATTCGAAGACACTCTGATGGATGGCAGGATTCGTCAATCAATTCATGTTGGGATTTTTGAACAAATCGATTGGAGGATATCGATTTGAGGAGTCCTCCAATCTCTCATGTGGCGAAGACTGGAGGGGTTTTTGAAATTCTCGAGAAAGTTTGGGAACTCCTAGGGGTGGCTGACATATTCGTCTGTCTTGGATGGAGTCTGGAAGTTCAAGGAAGCCCCCAAATCGTGGTGATTCTCCAGGAGGGGTCAGTTTCTGTCAAACGTCTCAAATGTTGCCTCCAGAAAACAGAGAAAACTCAGCGTGAGTCCCAAAAGGAGTCCTGCTTCGCTTCAGTTTGCTCAGATCCTTGAAGAACTCTTCAGCAAAACCAGTCGATTATGTCAAACGGGGAGATGGAGGAGTTGCTGTCTCCAGCAGTCCGTTTGCGACTCAAAGGATCTTGAAATATCCAAGCTTCCCCTAGCGTCGCACATTTGATGGTCAAATCTCCTTAAGAAACTCGTCCATTTAGTCCCTTTCCAATGAACAACTCCCACGACAGTCCTCCCACACCTAAAAAAAGCACATCTTACCGCCCTTCCAACTCCAACCCAGCAATCAGCGTGCAATCCCTGCAGGCACAGCAGATGCTCACGACTAAATATCCTTTCATCTTGGCTACGAAAAATAAAAACCCTATGCAGGAGTGTACGTACGTTTGTGGAGGATTCAAAGAAGTTCCCAAACTACAAAGATACACAACGCCCAGCTCTGTGTTCTCCCGTCGCCGACGAGCGTAAGAAATCGTTAAAGGAAATGAAAAATAGGAGAAAACAAAAAAACGGAGAGAACAAGTAAAAACTTGTATCCTTTTGTCCTTTGTTGCCGGCGTTTGGGGACCCTATGGAGCGGGGGCAACTTTATTGGATTTGTTTATCTGTCGGCAACAGATGTCTAATGAAATTAATAGGATGCCCTGCACACAAACACCCACATGAAATGCGTGGGAGTGGTGAGAGAGAGCGGATTGGGATATGCCCTTGAACTTGGATATCTTCTGAAAGTTTACACATGCAGCAGGCAGTTGAAGGCAGTTGTAAACATGGTTTATGAGAGATAACTTCAATCCCCTTTTGGCGAACATATGTTAGGGAGGCTTTGAACGAAAATGTCATGTTTTTCAAGTCTCAAAAAAGGGCCAGGATATTCCCTCAGGGGAAAAAGTCTGCAACAAAAGCTTTTGAATTTTGAATCCAAGGATCATTCGGTCCACTTATTGACGCCCAACGCCACATTACACCAGTCGCGTTCATAAAAACCATTTAATTTTAGAGTTTAACACAAAAGAGGTGTCAATTCCATTAATTTCAACCACTTTATCCGAAGCCCGGATAACCACCTTCGCCACCACCTATCGATCCAAAATGATGTCAAATGAATGGGGATACATTTTATGTCTGCATGCATCCAATTTTAAAATTGCAAACCTTTAATTCAATTAATTTCAACCACTTTATCCGAAGCCCGGATAACCACCTTCTCCACCATCTATCGATCCAAAAATGATGTGAAATGAATGAGGATGCATTTCATATCTACATCCATCCAATTTTAAAATTTCACCCTTTTTTGTTTAAAAAAAACCGAAGGTGTTAATCCCATTAATTCACACCACTTTATCCGGAGCCCGGATAACAACCTTCCTCATTATCCATCGATTTGAAAATGATGTCAAATTAATGAGGATACATTATTTGATGTATACACGCACCCACTTAAAACCACAGTCGCTAATTGAAACATCAGGGCACCGGTGAAAATTGAAAAATGCCTGATTTTCATAATTCCACGCACGCTTCGAATTGATGATGATTTATCAGCGCACAGATTGCGGACGCAAAAATCATGCACAATTGGTGTTGATTAATTCACACAATTGGATTTTTCATGAATGAAGCCAATGAACCTTTGGCTGTGGGTCGAATTGAATGTATGGAGGACTCCTTTCCTCAAAAACATTATGTTCCCCATTCCCGTCGACACATTCACGCCCATTAACGACGTTAAGTACAATCTGTCATCATTCATACCCACTGACTTTAATGTCCTTAGATATCGTTTCATGAATAGAATAAAAACATTCCGCTTTACGGCCCGGAAAGCTATAATGTCGCACAAATTTCTGGATACTCACACTCGTTAGTCACCATGCGAGCGAATGAATTCCACCTTGATCTTATCCATCTCAAGTCTCTAATTTTATCCATCCGGCATGACGGGTCCCCTCGTTCATTTATCTCCTTGCAGGAAGCTATTTTTTACTTTGGTAATAAAATTCCCCTTTTAACTGATGTCAGGAGTCAGGAGTACTTCTGACTGGTTCTCGTTCTCCTCCTGTGGCTCTGGTGACTTGTGTTTTATGCGCCTCGGCGGGCGCACTCAAGCCGTCGTAATCGAACTTAATTGAAGGAAATAATTGCGATGAGTGGCGGGATAAGTGGGAATAAATGACTGTTACTTGCGTTAGATTAGGCCACGGGGTTGACAGTTAATGTTTTTCAAAGTTGGTCGGTCGGAGGGGAGCCGTGGGAGACTGTGGGGATATCGATTTTTACGTCTTGTCTATGGAGTCTGAGGGAATTCCAGATCCGGATCTGAAGACTCAACTTTCTAGAGCTTCGCTCCACAGGAGATCCTCCTCAAAGTCCTGCCACAAATAACGTCTTGTCTTCGTCTCCACGAGAGGAAAAAAAGGATAACTCACTTCAAGGACTTCCTTTGTTGTCCATCTAACCCCTGGAGAGGGAATCCCTCACGCAGCCTAACAAAACAAAGTCGAAGCCTCTTCCTTTATCCTTTCACTGCCTCTCTCTCTCTCTCCGCTCCCTCTCTCAGATGTCGATAAAAACACACAAAAGAAGAATAAGTAGAAATCCTTAAAATCTCTCAACAAGTTCTGTATGAATTCTAAACTTTTCATCTGCGGAGGGAATTTTTGAAATTCTCCAAACACGAGAAGGTCTCCACACCATTCCGTCGCCTGTATGCGTGCATGTGGGCCTAATCCTTAAACTTATGATGCTCCGGGGGGGGGAGGGTAAATCCTCTTTAATAAATTGTTATCCGGGGTTTCGTTTGC
Source organism: Myathropa florea (assembly GCA_930367185.1). Taxonomy (NCBI): domain Eukaryota; kingdom Metazoa; phylum Arthropoda; class Insecta; order Diptera; family Syrphidae; genus Myathropa; species Myathropa florea. Next base: position 41,156,674 of record OV884005.1, on the reverse strand, counting down.
GAAATGCTTCTTTTTTTTTGTTGTTGTTGCCTCTTTCTTTCTCTTTTGCTACGTCGTTCGTCCTTCGGATTGTCCTGCCGGAAAAGGGATATGTGACAGGGAATGTATGTATATTTTGGTCGAACGGTCGGGTATCGGGTGTCGTGCGCAGGATATTGGTTATGATAGATGGCTAAGTGCGTGTTTAAGGGAAGAGGATATGACAAATAAACGTTGGGAATGTGGTGTAGACGGGATTGAGGGCGGTGGCAAGCGTAGAGCCAACTGAGGGTGGCGGCAATCGGACGTAGAGCCAGTTGAGGACGGCGGCAAGGGGCCGCAGAGCCATTTGAGTGAGAAGCGGGCGTAGGACCATTTGAGGGCATTGGCAAGCGGGCGTAGAGCCATCTTAGGACGGTGGTAAGCGCGAGGAGGGCCAACTGAGGGCGGCGGCAAGCGGGCGTAGGGCCAACTGAGTGCGGCGGCAAGCGGGCGGAGGGCCATCTGAGGGCGGCGGCAAGGAGGCGGAGGGCCATCTGAGGGCATTGCCAAGCGTAGGGCCATTTGAGGACGGCGGCAAGTGGGCGTAGGGCCATCTGAGGGCGGCGGCAAGGAGGCGGAGGGCCATCTGAGGGCATTGCCAAGCGTAGGGCCATTTGAGGACGGCGGCAAGTGGGCGTAGGGCCATCTGAGGGCGGCGGCAAGGAGGCGGAGGGCCATCTGAGGGCATTGCCAAGCGTAGGGTCATTTGAGGACGGCGGCAAGTGGGCGTAGGGCCATCTGAGGACGGCGGCAAGCGGGCGTAGAGCCATCTTCGGGCGGTGGCAAGCGAGCGTCTATCACCAACTGTTAGAAACAAAAAGGAAGAGGATATACCCCAGCGGGATTGTCCAATAAATAAAGACGGTAATCAGAGACAGATCTCTGCTCTACAGTCTCCATCCAGAGACGTCGGAAAAAAATACCGGGAAGTACCAAGAGGCGTTACCACCTCTCCCGTGACTAAGAAATCATTGAATTACCCCCACTAACTCTCACTCATCCACCGCGCGACCGTTTGAAAAATTAATTTCTGCACCCTTTCGATGGGCGTACCGACCGACGACGGGGTTCTAGAGGATTGCGAAAGTTATTACATACGACACGCTTCAAGGACGATCCCAAGCGGTTGCGGTAATTTCTTAAATGGCAAACGGATAACGAGGGGATGCGCACAAGGATATCGTTCGCGTGGAACTATGAAATTGGCCCCCGACAGCGGTTAATGCCACGTAATTGAAGGGTTGCACCCAGTCCCGCTTAATCATCATGATTGAAGAGCTATCCCACGACCATGATAAATTTCATTAAATGGCGAAAGATTTAACCCCTCAAAGATGAATGCGTTTCGATTAAGGTCAAGACAGAGGCGTGCGGCGGTGACTTTTTTTTGGGGGATTTCAGTCTTAATCCTGCCATCGCTTAGCAGTCAACAGCGTGAAACTATTAAATTCATCAAGACTTCCCCTTCATCAGACCCAAGGAGGAGAAGATGGGGGCACAAGGTACCCAACGACCCATGCGGAGGTCGTGTGTGAAGACGACAAGTGAAATGAAATTTAATTTCGAACTCAACTCGTATCCAGTTTCCTATTTTCGTAATTAAAAATATGATACCCGAACGTAGAGTTAGTTATTAATTTAAAGGACTTTTCAGGATCCGTTCACACCCGCCCCCCTCCCATCCCCTGTTGACGCACATTAACATTTATCGAATGAAACAAGCGTGAGGCGCAAAAATGAGACGGCGAGAGCTGTGAAAGGATAAAGTTTTTGCCCCAGACTGCAGACTAACGGGACGGAGAGGGTTGCTGTGTGTGTGTAGTCCTCACATGCCGAAGGAAAAATCACCGTAATTTAACAGGACCCCCACTCAGTGACGCCGACGACGACGACGACGACGATACCGATGAATTTGTTACGGTGGTTGATGGGAGGTTGGGGGGCGAAAATCCCATTTAACAAACCCGCAACGATAAAGGGACGAGTGTGAACGAACGACCCGGGGGGAGAAGGTTAAACCTCATTTTACTCTAATTTCCATTAGCGGTGATAATGTTTCGTGCATCCTTGGTTTGTTATTTCTCTCTCTCTGTCCCTCTCGGTAGTTGTTGGTGTTGTGTGAGATGACTGACGTCAATTTTAATTTGTTATCCTTTTAACCCGTTTTTTTTTTCGTGCTTTCAGTGTGAGGCGCGTCTAGTTACGTCGGTTTGGTGCTTGTGTACATAACCTGATTTGTGATAATTGAAAAAAAAAACGCTTTTGCTTTATCCGAGGTGAAAAAAAACTCATGAACTGATTATCGTTTAGTGCAGTTGTGTGTCGTCAAAACAGGGATGACATGTGAAAGGACTTTGTTTTTGTGCCTTCATCCCCTGTCATCGGGTGAGTGAATTAAATGGGAACAAACTTGTTGACAGAAGTTGTTAGAAAATGAGTTTTCGTGTAAATTGAAGTTGTTTTTGGGTTATCCGGGAGTCGGATAACCACTCATTCGAAGCTGATTTATCGGCAATGAGGGACGAAACCCCTTAACCATTCATGAACCTAAAAATCCTTCTAAAATTTGCTCACGCCTCACAGATTTAGACCAACTTTTTCAAACTGGCGCCCAACAGAAATCATATTCTGTCATCAATTGGCCTGCAAATGTCATTAAACACTAAATCATTTGATTAAATCCATTTTCCGATTAAATAATCAATTATAAAGCTTGTTGCCGCAAAGAAATTAAAATCCGATAAAAAACATCATTTTATCCGACATCCGGATAACAACCTTCCAGTCCACCTATGGATTTGAAATCGATGTCAAATCAACGAGGACACTCTTCACTACACCCCATGCATTCACATCAACCCATATTCACTAATTGAATCGCCAGTAGCTCGCAACAAATTTCGGATAATTTCTCCATTTACACCCGATTTATATGATTTATCTTCGCACAGATTGTTTCCGCACAAATCCGATAAACACTTTCGAACAATCAATTAATATATATCCACCCCCCACCCGGCCATTGATTGATACGCACGCATAAATTCCTGCACGGATATGCGTACGAAACCCTTTTATCCGTGCACCCTCTCAATCACACATTCGGTGTCAAATTGAACCCAGACTCCATAAGCAGCCGCTGCAGTACTTTGTAATTATGTTAATAAATCGTTCAAACAATAGCCCGTGTGTGGGCATAACCATTATCTCTGCTAATTGGACAACAGGATAATAAATTTATTAATTGGTTTGGAAACCGAAACAACGACGACACGACGCGCCGGATTGATTTTCCAAAAATAATCAATCAGCCGATAATTAATGTGTTAATGAACTAGATACTCATGATACCGCAAGCAGAGCCACTCGACGGGTTTGTCCTTGTGGGGGAGGGAAATTATACCCCGCCCAGGATATGAAGGCTTATCTAACCTAAATCCACAATCGCCTTATCCGGTGCGCTATCGCTTCTTGTCCTCGTTGTTCTTGAGAGCTTCCTGGCTGTGCTCCAGAATACACGGCGCGGTATACATTTCAGACTTCTTTTGTCAGCACCGAAGGGGTGGACGAGGGGGCGGTGTTTTTCCGCTTGTGGGTGGTTTTATGCGTCGCGACGAACCCATTTGCCGCGAGCCATAGCCAACCTGCTTTACATGCAAAATTGTGAATCATTTAAACATAAAAACGATTTCCCGTTGAGCCTACCCTCAAATCGTCCACGTCCACCCTTAAAATAGAATGGCGCGGGTGAAATATGAGAAAATGCTTGGAAAATTTCCATTCTGCAGCCAGGAGCGGGACGAGAACAATTCCATTCAATCACTAACCTAGGATCGTATGGCATCGGAAAATTTGAATTTTCATATCCCTCCACATCACCCCCTGGCCCTATGTGACCTGGAAACTGTAGCTTCTGTTGGCTGTGCGGTGGGTGATGGGCCTAATTCGTGGGAATTTGTTTCGGTGACGACGGGGTTCTAGGCTTCTCAGTCTGACGTGCTTGGGTATGCAATTTTCCGAAAATTTTGCGGTTGCTGTGTTGAGGGGGGGTATTAGGCTGGACATTTATTAATGCGGGAGCAGAGGAACTCTTTGCCTTTCATGCGAAATCGATGACGAATTCGATTTTGCCCTGCAGAGAGGAGAGAGGAGAGGAGGTAATGGCATGTACATGGGGAATACGGAAATATGCTCTTAATGATTTTGGGAATGTGTGGGTCCTGAGGCCTTGCTCGCGTCACGGAAGACTTTGATCTGTTTAGGCGATGGTCGGGTGATTGTTTCAGTTGGATTGCAATTTTGGGTGATGATAGGGTGAGCGATGTAGGGTAGATGGACATGAATGATGCGGTTTTAATTGACTTGGTGTGGGCCAGGCTTAGAAGGTGATAAAAACGGGCTTTAAAAGGAGAAGGCTCCAGGAGAACCATGTCGAGAGGCTTCTAAGGACTCATTCAGAGGAACTATGTCGGAGACTTCGGAGGAAGCATGCCCAATGACTCAGAGGGAGTAACCCAAAAGCATCAGTGGGGGCATTGCTTCTCTTCTAATTCCTCTTCCTCTTCCTATTCTTCTTTTCCTTCTTCTTCATCTTCCTCTTCTTCTTCTTCCTTTTCTTCCACTTCTTCTTCTTCTTCTTCGTCTTCTTCTTCTTCTTTTTCTTCCTCTCCTTCTTCTACATCAGCCTGTTCTTTCTCTTCTTCTTTTTCTATCTATTTTTCTTCTTTTCCTTCTCTTCTTATTCTTCTCCTTCTCCTCTACTTTTTCTTTTTCTCCTTCTTCTTCCTCTTTGTTTTTCCTCTTCTCCTTCTCCTTCATCCTCATCTTCCTCTTCTTCTTTCTCTCACTCTTCAACCTCTTCTACTTCTTATTTTTGTTGGTCTTTTTTTCATTTTCCTCTTCCTAATCCTCTTCTTCTTCTTCTTCTTCTACTTCTTCTTCCTCTGTTGCTTCTTTCTCTTAACCCTCTTCAACACCTTTTTCGTCCTTTTCTTCCTCTTCCTCTTCTTCTTCTCCATCTTCTTCTTTTTCTTCTCCTTCTACTTCTTTTTCCTCTTCCTCTTCTCCCTCTTCTTATTCTCGTTCGTTTTTTCTTCATCTTCCTCTTCCTCTTCTTCTTCTTCTTCTACTTCTTCTTCCTCTTCTGCTACTTCCTCTTAACCGTCATCAGCCTCTTTCTCGTCTTTTCTTCCGCTTCCTCCTCTTCTTTTTCTTTATCTTCTTTTTCCTCTTCATCCTCTTCCTTGTATTCCTGTTCGTCTTTTTCTTCCTCTCCCTCTTCTTCTTCTTCTTTTTCTTCTTGCTCTTGCTCTTCTTCTCCATCTTTATCTTCTTCTTCTTCTTCTTTCACTTCTTCTTTTCCTTCCCCTTCCTCTTCTTCTTCTTCTTTTGCCTTCTGATGGCGCTAGAGTCCGAAATGGACTTGGTCTTCAACGAACAAGCATCTCCAGTGGAAGCATTTCCTCCTCAGATTCCAAAAGTCCCCCTCGACGTGAAGATGAACTTACTAGGAGCGACCCTGTGTCCTGAGTTCCTCTCGCCCTCTCTCTCTCCCCAGAAAAGTTTGTCATCATCCCCAAGGAATACCCTCCCAAACTTGAAAACGACAACCAACAGAAGAGTCCCTCTCATCCCCACAACCTCGGGGTTTAGTCAAAATGGATCAACAACTTGTCCTTCCCACTCCCTGACGCCATGATGAGATGACACAACAGCGGTGACAAGAAAATGCCTCATAATACCCTCGGAACAACTTTGATTGCAAATCAGTTCGTCCAATGAATGTCAAGACTACACATGTTCGGCAATTAAAACCGACTTCCATGCTCCAATCCCCTCCCCCACTCGCGTTTCAATTCGAAACGTCGCGCTGACACAACTTCGCAGAATGAACTTTTTCGAGAGGGAGCAACTTTCGGAAATCCCAATTCCCTCAACCTCCCCCTCTGTGTGTGCGTCTGATGAGGACTCGCTCGTGGATTCACCACATGAGTGGACATTTATATTGCTTCTGATTGGCGATAGAAGAACAAAAACCCAATCGTGTTGTGGAGGAAAAGTTTCCCCCCAAAAGTTCAGAACAAGTTTCTCCCGAGGAGTGTGTGACTTGGACAAAGTAAATGAGTCAGTTTCAGTCTCACTGACGACCCCAGTGGGAATGCTGTCGACGATGACCATGGAAATGGTTAAGACAACTTCTTAGTTGGATTATCCCGAGACGAATGTTGATCTCATTCGAGCTATAATGGGAATTTGATAATGAAACTTTGCACAATTGAAAGAGTGGGGGACCAACGCATCAGCCCTGTGGCACATTAGCTTAAAATGTTTTTATCTTTCATTAATCAAATCGCTTTTGATGTGAATTTGAAGTGGAAATCATCAACAACATCGAGCGACTTTGACAGGACTCCAACAGGACTCCAACAGGACTTCACATCCTCATTATGCGCCCACCTATCGCAATCTTTACATTTCACTTTGAAGTCACGCACACACAAAGAAGACCGCCCGTCAGCAGGGGGTGGGGGGACAGATGGGAAATGGCAAAGGGACACACATAAAAATTCATCCTGTGAAATGTTATGTGTAATAAAATGGGAAAAGGTCAAAGGACGTTATTTATTATGGATCCCGCTCGCACCCCTGTCCCTCCCAATCTCTGTCGGGGAATTTTTGCCATCTCCTTTGTGATGACACAACTCTCAGTGTGGCCATCTGCATTCAAGAGACACACACAGGACGAGGTGGGAGGACTCATTGGCTCATAATGAGTTTTTTTTCTGTCTCTCCTCTGTCTCTCGAGTCGAGCCCGAGTCCTTTTATTGTGTGACATGTGGAGAGACAGAACGCATGCAGTCGGCAACAGAAAAACTCGATCAACCGGGAGTTACCCGTCATTCGAAACGAAGAGTCGTTTGGCTGCCTAATTAGCCGACGCAGTTGAAGGGAGTGTGTGGAGTGGATGGAGCTTGAAATTGTGTTCTTTTTTGTGTCTGCTTTGGGAGGGAGAAGAGGAGGCTGCGGTTGAATCACCGTTAATGACAGAATTGCATCGTCACCTGTGGGCTGTTGCAAAGGAAAACGGGGATCTCTGAAATTGAATGTGGCGTGGGAGGATCTTTCCTTGAAAATCAGAGAAACGCATCGCTCTGCCTACTCGCGACGTCTCAGAAAGACGCACGCGGCCCAACACGGCCGGAGAAGAGGAGGCTGCGTTTGAAAATCACCGTTAACGACAGAATTGCCTCGTCAGCTGTAGGCTGTTGCAAAGGAAAACGAGGATCTATACACAAATTGTCCTTGAAAATCAAAGAAACGCATCGCTCTGCCTACTCGCGACGTCTCAGAAAGACGTACGCGGCCCAACACGGCCGGAGGAGAGGAGGCTGCGTTTGAAAATCACCGTTAACGACAGAATTGTCTCGTCAGCTGTGGGCTGTTGCAGAGGAAAACGGGGATCTCTGGATTCGGAGGTGGCGTGGGAGGAGAAACGCATCGCTCTGTCTGCTGGCGACGTCTCAGAAAGTTGCATGCGAGAGACCATCAACGAACAAAACAGAAATTCCCCAGAGAATTGCCATCCTTTGACAGCAAACCACTGCCACTTGGCTTCAGTTCGATAAACTCCAGAGACTGCTTGACTTTTCATGGGAAAACGTGATAATCCAACAAAATTCTCGGTTTCATTTGACTCATGCTCTATCGCTCTTTAAGATTCGTTCGCCAAAAACCAAACATCAAACCGCACGAACACACCCCGTCCAGTCGCTTCGTTCACTCTTTCACTCGTTCACCGGCAAGGGGTTTAGAGTGTCCTCCACCGCTATAATCCGACTCACTGGACATGTCCTGACTCACAGTCTATAAAAAGCGTCATTCGAAACGTGCTTCCACCGATGATTTCCCCCCCTTCCGCCCAGTTTTTCCATTTCGGTTCTTTGTTCGCTCGGTTGTCCTTCGATCGGTTTTCGGTTTTGCTGCTCTGACTTGACTTTCTATTTTTAAGCGTGTTCTTTGCTAATTTTTCTCTCTCTCCCTCCTTCTCTCTCTCTCTCCCTCCCTCTCTCTCTCCCTCTCTCTCCCTCTCACCTGTTCTTAGCACTCTCTAGTCCTTGCTGTTGTTTAGGACGAAACCTGAACTTATATCGCAGTCAAACACGCGATTCTTGTGTTTTGCTTCTCTGACGTCACTCGCCCCTCAAACCTATGGAGGGGTTGACTATAATGGCCAAACGTCGACTCTTATCAAAGGAACGTAAATTAATGGCCACATCTGACAGCACACACAAACACACGCACAGAAGAAGCCAGCTTCGAGAGGAGGAAAAAAATGACACAAACGTCAAACACACAAAAACCGCTCACCGCGAACTAAAGTCGCAAAGGCTGGAAACAGGGAAAAACGATGACAACGACTCGACCACTATCCAAAGGGATTTTCATTCCACGCCACGCTTGTGTCCTTACACAGCGGTTCACCGGCCACACGCTCTTCCTGACGGAGAAGGGGCTTTTGGGGGATTTCTTTTCTTTTTTGCGACGATGTGACGGGGGTGGGGGGGGTGGGACTGTTATGTCTTGTTAAAGCGATGCTTTTAGATGGTTTTCCCTATTGTCCTTCTGTTTGTACTGCCTTCAGTCAATAACCTCTCGTGCACTGGCGCCCGGTGAGGGGACTTCATGAATCGATTTTCTGTGCCGTCTTCTGTTGCCACGTCCACCTCCTCGTCGATGTCCTGGAACACCTCATTTGAATTTTGCCGTCGGTCGGTGGAGTTGTCGGTGGAGTCGTTTGTAGGTGAACGGAACGACTCGCGAAGCGTTTGAACGTCTTTCCCTGGAGCTCATTTATATGCTAAGTTACGAATTTACATCGTTGATGGGGGGCGACCAGCGACGAGCGACGGCGTGGGTGGAAATTCACGGAATTCAAAGTCCGACGTTGTAAATGTTTTGCAAATTTACCGAAATCCAAACGAATGGCATTATCCTGGCTGACGTGATGGACTGCTGATGCCAGCGTGCGTTTCGGACGGGCGCAAAATGCATTCAGAAGGGATTTATGCAAATGCATTGTGTAGACAATGCAGATGCGTCAGTGGTGGGTTTGGAGGATTTTTGGGTCCGGTCCTTAATCGTTGGGGATTTTCCACTCCTTCAGTCAACCTAAGCCCTCGGGGTTTACACGGAGTCCTTCGATCTGAACGGGGAGTGGGCGAATTTTGCGACTCTCCAGCCATCCACAGAAGCTTCTCCTCAAGACCCAGCTTCTCCACCAACCTGAAGTGGTGACCATTTTGTCCGCGTCCTGGATTTATTTTCAGTCCCCCTTGACCGCATTATTTGGAGGGGCTCGTCAGCGTTCATTAAATCGAAAACCGAAACCGAATCACCCTCCAGAGAGCCAAAGGATCATTGTCAGCATCTGCCTCTCACACACAGCCCCAGCTCCGGTTTCAATTAAAATCCCATCTCCTCCGCGAATCCTTCACATTGCATCCGTGGGAGTCATCAAAACCCCGACCTTCATTAGACTTCTTCTCCGTGACAGACGCTGCGATGTCTTCATTCAAACTTTTGCGGAGGCATCCTTAATGCACTCTCCCTGCTCACTCACTGCGGAGAGGGACGGCCTTGGTTAATTTACGTGGTAAACCAAACAAGGAACGGTTGCAATCGCAGGGAGAAGGCTTATCAGCAGCACCCTCCACCTGATGAAGGAGCGCTGAGAAATAATTACAATCTCGAGAGGACGATGGATAGCCTTGCGAGGAAGACTTAATTAGGATTCCTCTCAATCTCGTTACACCTTCGCTCAGAGTTTAAGTGAGAGAGAGAGAGAGAGATCTCCTCCACATCCTCGTCGGGCGTGAAAGGCACATCCTTACAATTTTCTAATCATCCCCCACCCAGTCTCCGTGTGAGTGTGTCGGCCCATTATCCTTCATTAACGGCAAGCAATTTATTCTGTAAATACAATTCGAACATGTGGGCCCCATACCGCGCCCTAATTATCGAACCAATTTACAGCACGAAGCGGTGTCGGTGTCCCGACGAAATGGAGGCGTCTCAGAGTGCAAATCCGTCCGACCTTTCTTGTACGTACACCTCTTGGCTGAGCCATTCATGTTCCCGTTTTCATTTGTGTTTCTCTCTTTTTGTTTTTCTGTCCCCCCCCCCCCCCCATCCTCCGCCCATTTGAGGTAATTAGCCAGCACAAATTGAACGGGGCCACCATATATCCTTGTGCAAGGAGGAGGATTCCTTAAATGGCGGCAGGGAATGCTTAACCCCTTATTTTCCCCGAAGCGGCATCGAGTGTACGTGCTCATACGTCGTTTCCAAGGGGAAAACAACACAAAACCCGGTGGTGAGGGATTGTGAGACGGTGGCGAATGTTATCGATGCTGAAATCGATAACAATTGGGTGTGTCGGGTGCTGTAAGCCGTGAAAGGACTGGGAGCCGAATGCGCGCCGGAGGCAAGGCAGATGGCTGTGGGGTTGAATGACAGCTGGTTGACAGATGTGCACACAATTGGCAGGTGAGGGATGGATGGGTGTGGAGTCCGTGAAGACATTCAGACAGATCCTTGAAGGAAACTCACAAGGTTTAATGGATTAGTCGTTTTTTTTTGCACGAAGGAGTACTGAAAGTCTTTGGAGACAGAGTCACGGTTATCCGCGTGGCAGATAGAGACGTCAAATGTCAGTTGAAAACATAAACTCATCAAGTTTTTGATTAAGTTTCTAAACGCTGTTAAAGTCGCATTCAAAAACACAGCAAATGATGCCCTTTTTAAGACGACACACGTTTCAGAAGCTTCTAGACGCTCTCAAGATCGCTTTAAAGAAACAGACAATGACGCCCCTTTTAAGACGACACACGTTTCACAAGTTTCTAGATGCTGTCAAAGTCGCATTCAAGAGCACTCCCCTTTTAATACGCCACACGCACCGAATTCCGATTCCAATTCGAGCTAGCTACCAGGCAAACAATTTGACAGAGATGCCCCACGTCAAAGGAATGAAAGAAATACAGTAGAATCCGACTTCGCTTGTAACGACCACCCGCTTATTGGGACGTAGACGCAACAACATGTTCGGTTTGCATGCAAATTGCTATGAACGCATTTCAGTTCGCTTTGTGCCGCGTCCGGATTAGTACGACAAAATGTCGCCGGTCCCTTGACTGTCGCAATATTCAGACTCCACTGAAACCTCATCTCACCTCATCTCATCTCATTTTCAGTGACACGCATGTACCACTAAAGGGGTCGCGGAGGCAATGCATGCACGAGATATCTCCACGCCACTCGATCCTCCGCCATCGACTCTAACTCATCAAGAGCTATGCTCAAGCGCAACCAGGCGAGTGTTTGGACTTGGTTCAACCATCTCGTCCTGGGTCTGCCAAGTGGTCGCCTACCTGATGGAATCGCATTCAAGGCCCGACTCGGAAGTCGTGATTATGATGACTGAAACCCCTTTTATTCAAATTTTTACCCAAATACTCTAGTTAACGTGGGCGCCGTGGCATAGTGGGTAGGTGCGTCGACTCCTATGCTCGATGTTGTCGGTTCGATTTCAGAAAAAAACGTCAAACATTTTATTTCGCGGCTGCACCTCTTTCGAGTCACTGACAATGCTCAAAGAGTATAACTGTCTAGAAAAGGCTTCTCAATCTCGCCGCTCGGAGTCGGCATTAAACTGTAGGTCCCCTCCGCTCGTGACAGAACAATAGCACGCACAACACGAGTGGTTGCTGAGAAGCTAGGCCTTGAGCATTGTCAGTGACTCGAAAGAGGCGGAGCCGTGAAAAAATGTTTGATGTTTTTTTCGAGATTCGAACCGACGACCCCGAGCGTAGGAGTCGACGCACCTATCCACTAAGAAACGGCGCCCATGAGCTTAAGGCCTTATTCAACCCTTTAACCACTTCCAGGATAGATCAGGAATGCAAGTCTTCACTGAATTTGATCGGTAGCTTTTTTTCGGAGTATTTTTGAAACACTACTGGAGCACTCAGACTCAAAACTGGCCCATTGTACTGCCAGGTAGCAATCTACTCCAGTGCCGTTAATTTGATCCCAACGGCAAATGGTGACTGGACTAGATTCAATTTCACTGGGATTCGAACCTGGAATCCCTTGAACTTGGGGCAGGCACCTAACGAACTGCACCATCCAGTCGCTTGATCAGTAGCTTGAAATTCGCTAAGACTTGTCTGTGTCCCGGGGCACCACGGGATCACGGGAAATGAGATCGCCGATGAACTTGCTAGGCGAGGATCAGATGAGGCATTCTCGGGATACGATGGGACTGCCTGCGCTGGGACTACCTTCGCTGGGACTGCCTGCACTGGGACTGCCTGCCCTGTGACTGCCTTCGCTGGGACTGCCTTCGCTGGGACTGCCTTCGCTGGGACTGCCTGCGCTGGGACTGCCTGCGCTGTGACTGCCTGCGTCCTTTGTTAGGGCTTCCATCGATGGTTGGACTTCTCGAGAGCACAACCGCAGATGGCATGACTCTCCAGGATGTAGACAGACCAAGCGCATGCTCCCCAACGTTTGTAAGAAATCCGCGACTTTCTTGTTATCTTTTAACAGAAAAGATTGCAGACAATTTATTGGCGGCGTACTAACGGGGTTTGTTTTTGAGTTTGAGTTTGAGTTTATTGTCTCAATAAAGTTAACAATGTGCACAATATTTCACATGCCTTCCAAAGTCTGCATGGAGTTATCTCTTCAAACCTTGAAGTGGTAGAAGAGAGTCTATGTGAAACGTTGGTTGGCCTTACAACACTACACCTTCGCCAAACACCTAAGTGTGCTTGGACTAGGTAGGTAGTTAGGTAGGTATGGTGGCATCCAACATAAGCACATTAGATTCACTTAGACCCATAGGGGCCATTGTGTTGTCACATCCGGCTTCCTGCCGCTCTTTAATTTCTGGCCTAAGCGATGAAACCCTCTGCGACGCCTGTGGAGAAGACGATGACACTGTAGAGCACTTCCTCTGCCATTGTCCCGCCTTTTCTCGGATCTGGTGGCAGTTATTCGGTGCGGAAGGGGTGAGATGATGTAGGCTCCTCATCCTTAGGAAGACCATGAAAATTCAGTCAAAGTAGGTTGCTGCCTGGTAGTACAATGGACCAGTTTTTGAGTCTGAGTACTCCAGGGGAGTGTTACAAAAACCTCCGCCAAAACAAAAAAAGTTGAACGAAGCTCCTTAACTCATCCTATCACAAAAAGTCCCCAGAACTCATAGAAGAACCATAAATGGACACAGTCCCTTCACTTGACATTGATTGCTTTCTTAGCTGACGTCAGACATATCACCTGACATTTCATGGTAAATGTCAAAACATAAAATATCCTGCCATTAATCACCATATCCTTCTAAGAAATTGCAGTCCTAATATATCTCACCTCCCCCTACTGCTTTCATCAAGGCCAGTGACGCAAATTCACCACTTGACAGCTGTCAAATTTATTGTTCTACACTCCACCTGTGAAGTATGAAAAACTGAGGAAACCCCCTCGTTAGTTCATAATTAATGAACACAGTGCTTTCGAATTATTTGCGCATGAAGCCCAACAATTACCCCTTCCCCCTTCCGTGCATGGCTTCTAAATATAGACAGCCGCCGCCCCACACAATCGTTTAGTTTTTTGACAAGCTAAGGAATCACCTCGTTAACTAAAGACTCCGCTAAATCATGCAATTCTCCACACGCCCGCATGCAAGTGTGCGTTCGATTAGATTTATAGCCTCAACTTGCTCGAGAATGAGACAAGAACTCATTTAAAATGAATTCCTAAGCGAACCCCCCTCCCACACGGCCCTCAAACCCCAGTTCAACTCCAACTATCGATAGGAAATTAGGTCTAAGCGAAGAGCTTCATGGGAGAATACGTGCGAACCCGAACACCGGGGCAGCCGACACGAAAATGAACCAAATCAAGGTGCGGCCGATTAATCAGTTTAAAAGGGAAAACACAACTTCTTCTTCTTCTTCTTCCCTTTCGGCCTTCCATTCGATGGCCTCCGTTGGTCGTTTTTCTTTTTTACACCCGTAATATCCGGAAGATTACCCCCTTCAAGCTCGCATCCGCCGCCCCGTAAGAAATGTTGAGATACATTAATTATAACCCACCACCCACTCCACCCCTCAGCTCACAAAAAATAATAGCAAACTAATGGCTGAACTCTGCTCCTGCATTGATGGCGGCACACTCACACACACACACACACACACACACACACACACACACATGCAGACGGACGGAGTTTCTCGCTGTGAAATTGGTTTTTTGCATACAAATTTCGAAGAAGCGCCCCGAGGCACCTTTGCTAACCGCGTCGTTCCTGGATCGGAGCCAATTTCGATGAGTCTATCGCGTGCAGCACTACACTCCAACGCAAGGATTGAGAGTGAGGGGAAGGGGTGTAGGTTTGTTTGCTGTTTTTTTCCGAGAACACCTCCCCGGGACGTGGGGGAGATTTTCCATTTCAGGAAACGCTTTGTAGTGCGCACAAACGGCAACTTTGACTGTCAATCGGCATTCGGCTTTTGTCAACCGAATGAAAGGGAGGCCGACTTGTGGTAACGACTTGTCAGATGCAAGAATGGATGCCATAACAATCCGTTTTCCCAGAGAGAGAGAGAGACTGGGAGTGGACACAACTTCAGGTTCCACTGACCATTCGACTTCCCACTGAAATTCCCTTTCATCTCTCGAACCCTCACTGATCTCTTTCAATCCCACTCATAAATCCATCGCTAAGTGTCCTTCATTACAATCGCCCTTGGGACAGATTCCCAAAAAAAGGCCATAATTTCCGGTCAAAGAAAGAAAATAATAAATTCACACTTATCCAGCGTCCCGCCCAGCGGCAGTTCATTGCCACAGCTCTCCCCGCTCTCCCCACACTCTCTCAAGAGTCACTCAACTTCACTCAATCGAAGCACAGCGTCGCACCGAGGAGCAGACGAGGACAAAGAGAAACTGTTAACCGAAATATCGAAATTTCGACTTAAAACCCCCCACGGGGGGGGAGTCCATAGCCCCTGGGGAGTGCACTCATTTGGAAAATCCACATCACCCCTCACCCCCGGGGGGTGACACCCACCAGCAGCGTCGAGATGTCCTTTGCCTTAGCCGTCTGCCAGTCATCACCATTAAATTGTGCAGAGTCTGCGAAATTAAACATAAAACGGGACACAGTGTGTCTGAGAGGACGACTACCAATCACGGTTGCATGTAATTTAAGTTTGACTTTCCCCCCCTCCCCCACTCCCGCCCCCCACGCACACACACAGCCAGCTGCAGGATATTGACTCTCAACGGTGTCAGGGTGTGAACAATGATTCCAGTAACTGCCAGTTGACAAATAATAGAATCATCTAACGCACACTGGGCGGCACCGTGCGATGGGGCGAGTGACACGGAGCAGGGGTTGTCGTCCTTCGGCAGGGATAATGGGAAAATTCTGTTTCCATGGATGATAGTCATTCTGTTGTCTTGCAATTATTTGTGGAGAAAAGGATGCAACTACAGGCGGCTACATGGTTGCATGCATTCATGACCCAAATTGATGGTGGTTTATGATGATGTCCTTGCTCCCCATGCTCTGGATGTGTGTGAGGTTCAGCTTCTGTCTCTGTTGCAGGCGTCTTCTCGAATTATTTCTCCCTTCAAAGGATGTTCCTGCCGTTGCTGCTCCCGCTGCTGCTTCTACTGCTGCTGCTTCTGCTTCTGCTGCTTCTGCTTCTGATGATGATGATGATTGTTTGATGTGACTTCGGATGATGATGAGGTGGGGGAGGACGCGTGGGTTGTGGCAGAAGCGTATTGATATCCACGTGCGAACGATGAACTCCATACGTAGTCTGTCAAAGGAGAGCAGATAATGATTCGACAGCGTTTCCCATTCTGCTGGAAGACTGTGTGAAATGATTAATGACGTTTGCGTTTGAAGGACGACAAGATGACAGCTGGTGTTGGATCACATGCTTTGGCCTAGAACGGGTGACGTAAGGCAGCAGTCAGAGTGGTGGAATTGAAGGATTTTCTTTTTGTTCCATCAAAGGAGAGGAAGGGAATCAGTCATGGAAGGAAATGAAGGTGCAATCATCACTGAAAACCAGTGATGCCACAAGGTTGATGATCGTGTCCTTGGCTGTTTTTTTAAATCATATCCTCTCCTGTGCCACATTGAGTGCCACAGGGTTGGTGGCTATGGCCTTGACTTTTTTTAAATCAAGTTTTTTCCCATAATTGAGGGTCACAAGGTTGATGATTGTGTCCCTGACTGTTTTCTAAATCATATCTCCTCCTATCATCGTGGAAAATCATTGAGTTCCACAAGGTTGGTGGCTATGGCCTTGACTTTTTGCATGAAATCAAGTTTCTTACCATCCTCATGGAACATCATTGAGGGCCACAAGGTTGATGGTCGTGTCCTTGACTGTTTATCTCCTCCCATCATCATGGAAAATCATTGAGTTCCACAAGGTTGGTGGTTATGACCTTGACTTTTTGCATGAAATCAAGTTTCTTCCCATCCCCAAGGAAAATAACTGAGTCCCACAAGGTTGGTGATTGTGTCCTTGACTTTTTCAAGTCATATTTCTTCCCCGGGCTTAACGGGCAAACCCACGCACCGCTACCCAAGTGTCCTTCGGTAGCCCCCTAGAATTTTCTAAAATTCCCTCCCGACTAGCAGTCGTCAATCGACCCCCCGTTAAGCCTAAAGCCATGAAAATCCAAACTCCAAGCATAAAACTTTCGCAATATTCTTATCCCTCCTTGCTCGCAGTGGATACTCAACTCAACGTTCCCTTGGACTACCTCCAAATCCGCGCGAGCTCATAAGCACCCTGCACGTGACACTTCATGGTTATGGCTCAACAATTTGGCAGGCGCACAGCCTTGAACACTTTATCATATCACCGACTATCGCTCCCGACGGCGGCCACCCCCTTATCCACTTTCCCACCCCATCAGCTCTTAATTTTAGCATAATTTCCACGAAATCCTTTCACGGGGGTGCAGAGTTTCATACCACCTCACGGCAGTCAACAACCTCCTCACCCCCCGGTCGGGCGGATGCATGTCCTTATCTCAGATGATATCGTCTTACACGATGTATTCCCAGGGTTGACTCCCGTCATCATCCCTCCCCGGCGGTGTGTAGCAACCACAGTCGTGATCGTACGCTCCAAAGATGAAAGTGTCATCGCGGAATGCTGTACACACTCGCACACACACACACCCTCAGGTGCGGGAGGGGTGTCGCCTTCCTGTCGCTCTCACTTTTCATCTAAACGAACCTCCCTCCGCACGTCATAGGGGAACGAGAAAAAATGTAACATATCCCCCATGGGAGTCGTTTAGCGAGCGGACGTGCAAGGAGGCGCCACGACGACTCCTGCCCCTTCTAATTGAATTACCCCTCCAAGGCGAAGCTGCCGCACCATCTGCCTGCCGGCGGCGTGGTGTGAATTATATCGAAAACGGTTCGAATCCTATTCGAGCTCTCTCTATGTGCTCGTCGTCGTCGGACGCACGAATGGGGACGGCTCGGGATGGGTGGGCTTTGATTTTACGCGAATGGAAATTGGCAGGCAGCCGAAACAAACGACGCCCTCTCCACCAAATCGGGGACACATTGGGTGGGAGGGAGGGGTTTGTTGTTATCTTCCGTTTGGTTTTGGAACTATTTTCGGGAGGCAAGCCACTATCGACTGGGAGTCGTCAGGAAACGTAGTTCTTCCCTTATCGGCCTAACAATGGGACATGAGAGGCAAGGGCCACTTCAATGAATCCCGACATTTTATCACGAAATGCCTGGGGAATTGTTGTGGTAATTAAGACGCTAGTTCTTCAGGACGGTCGTTATCAGTTTTTGGGGACAATTCCGAGAGGAGACTCGAGTTGGCTTCGGAGGAAAACGTTGAAAGGACATGTCATCGAGCGAACAAGGACATCAGAGGGTATTAGGTATCTAATGAGGGTGCCGTGGGGAGAGAAATAAATTTTGACGGCGGAATGGACGACAGACATTTTTGTGGGGTAATGTTCCCGGTAATGGCAGTTGACGTCATGGTGGGTAGGGGTGAGAGTTGATAAGATCAAAGGAAGGCTTACGTTGGAACACGTGGGATGGTAACAAGGGGCGTTGTGTGGGTGCTGAAATGATGAGGCTTCACTGGAGAAGAAAGAGATGTCTTTTGAGGTCATGATGTGACAATAACAAGCCAATGATCGGTAGCCAGTAGCTACTAGCCACCAGCCAGTAGCCACTAGATAGCAGCCAGTAGCCAACAGCCACCACCAGGCAACCACCAGCCAGCACTCAGCAGCCAGAAGCCAGCAGCCAGCAGCTAGCAGCCAGTAGTCAGAAGATAAAACCCCCCAGCCACGAGCCAGTAGCCACTAGATAGTAAACAGCAGCCAGTAGCCACTAGCCACTAGACAGTAGCCAGGAGCCAGTAGCCACTAGACAGCAGCCAGTAGCCAGCAGCCACAAGCAGACAACCACCAGTCAGCAGCCAGACGCCAGAAGGCAGACTCCAACAGGCAGGCGCCACCAGCCACGAGCCAGTAGCCACTGGACAGTAAACAGCAACCAGTAGCCAGAAGACGATAGCCAGCCAGTCAGTAGGCAGTAGCCAGTAGCCATTAGCCATATGCCAGCAGCTACTAGACAGCAGCCACTAGCCAGCAGCCACTTGACAGCAGCCCCTACCAAGCGGCCACTAGCCAGTAGCCACTAGACAGCAGCAAGTAGCCAGCAGCCAGGCGACAGAAGGCAGACGCCAGCAGGCAGGCGCCAACAGCCAGAAGCCAGCAGCCAAAAGCGAGCTGACAGCAGCCAGTAGCCACCAGCCAGTATCCACAAGACAGCAGGCACTAGCCAGTAGCCACTAGACAGCAGCCTCTAGTCAGTAGCTGACAGCTGGATTCAGTTCTGAAATCAGATGCAACGGGCAAGTTGTTTACAGCCAGTGACTTGGGAAAAGGAGCAAACAAACAACGGCTATAGCTACTTAAACGTATCTGCGGCCGACCGTCCAGAACAGCACGTAGCAGCCCCTGACCTATAGCCCCAAGCCGGAGATCATACGGCAGAGACCACATATCCAACTCTAGAGACTGCTTAGCGGTCCAGGATCATGTCAGAGACCATGTCTGGAGTTATGAACGATTCAAATGGAAGCCGTGGTAAAATTCCGAACGCGATTACCTCGAGAAATAAAGAAATGAAATACAAAAAACCGCCAAAATTCGTCGTCTAATTGAAATACCTCACAGGAAATCGTTGCACACCTAAAAATTCAAATCAAACAAAGAACTTACCTCAAAAGCAATCACGTTCCACGCAAAGACCATGCATCTTTGTATCCAAAAACAGCGTCTGCATTTCAAAGCGCACGGCTCACTTCCAAATCACTCCTTTGCTTGCCTCGAAAACACTGCTTACTACACTTAATTTTAAATTTACAAATTAACACTCAATTACTACCGAAAAAAAGAACGCACACGCAAAGGGAACTCAAAAGTGTGAACCAAAGCACAAGAGAACCGAAAATAACCACCGACCGAAGACCACAAGCGATCACTTCGACATCAAACGCGGCATCCGTCGAAAGCACACATCAAAAAATTTATTTACAAAATATTCACTGCTCTTCACTCTCGAAAAGCCTCGTTCTTCGATTACCTGGAAAGAGAGGAGAAGACAGAGGGGAAGTAAATTAATTACAGTCATCCACTAAACCTTAAACTTAACCTAAGAGAATTTTTCAAGTGTCAACAAGTTCCCGTCCTCCCACGGCCGGGAGGATGATTTAAAATTCATGAGACGTCAATCGGGGGGATGGATAATTATCCAGGGGAATGCGGTAATCATCGGCGGAAGGAGCAAAAAATTCCGCTGCAGATGGGGAAAAATAAATTCCAAGCCTCTAATGAAAAGGAGGACGAAGTCCTGGCAGGGGATATCCTCTTTGATGAGCACAGACCGAGTCAATGTTTTCCATTTTTTTGCTCAAGATGCTCGACCAAGCGTTTCTGGGAATCGAGGGAGGATTAGGTTTATCTGTCAATGAGCAGGCAACCCGCTCTATGAAGCCACCCCCCACCGCAGGACCAATCAATCACAGCAGAAGTACTCCTGAGTGGAGGATTGCCTGATGTACTTCGAGTGTGCATCGCATTTTCGGGGGAAATTAAGTGATTCACTGCAACGGCGCGGCTCCCATTAAATCCCCATCCATCATCTCTCCCATTCGCCATAAAATTCTTATTTCTTTTCCTCAATTAATCACGTGATCTGGTGCTCACTTTACAATCGGAACCACATGGGCGCTCGCCGAAGAGGTGCTGGAGGTGCTCGAGGTGCCCAGATGATCTCTGACAAATGGCCAGCGAACGGAAGTGGCAGTTAATGAGAGAGTAATTGAAATTTAATAAGGGTCCGTGGGTGTGTGGGAAATTAATTAGAGTAATGGACAAGGGGGCAGTCATGAGGAAATCACGGAGGTGGAGTCGTTTTGAGAAGGGACGAGTGATTCGCTCTGGAATCTACTTCAAAAGGAGCCGTCCATTCTTTTGTTTAGGCAACGAGTTGGGCGATTTTCGAATGACGGACGGGTTTAAGGAGAAATGTGGAAGAATAGAGCTAAGGACAAAAGGGATGATGAAATCGAATAACTGGAGCAGCAATCATGCTGTGCGCTCTTGCAACAAGAAAATTTCGGAGCTTTTCACATTCATCTTTGAACTCAAGGAGCCTTCGTTCAATTTGAACCCAGCAACTCATCTTGATGAACTTGATCTCTAGAAAGAACGTAACAGAGTTTTGAAATCAGATCTGGGCCCATTTACGACCATCGAATAGAGTATCCTTTCTGAACCAGCTCAGCAGACTCTATTCACTCACAACCTGAGGGTTTCTGGAAGATCTCATGGGCTGCGGTCAAATTTCTGTCTCGTCAAAATTGTCAAAATTGAGTCTCCAGACAAAATTGCGGTCAAAATTGTGTCTGCAGTAAAAATTCTGTCTCCAGTCAAAATTGTGTCTCCAGTCAAAACTCTGTCTCCAGTCAAAATTGTGTCTCCAGTCAAAATTGTGTCTGCGGTCGAAATTGCGGTCAACATTGTGTCTCCAGTCAAAATTGTGTCTGCCGTCAAAATTGAGTCTGAAGTCAAAATTGTGTCTGCCGTCAAAATTGAGTCTGCCGTCAAAATTGTGCCTCCAGACAAAATTGCGGTCAAAATTGTGTCTGCCGTCAAAATTGTGTCTGCAGTCGAAATTCTGTCTCCAGTCAAACTTGTGTCTCCAGTCAAAATTGTGTCTGCAGACAAAATTCTCTCTCCAGTCAAAATTGTGTCTACGGTCAAAATTGTGCCTCCAGCCAAAATTGTGTCTCCAGACAAAATTGCGGTCAAAATGTTGTGCGAGCTCAAGTGTCACTCTGTTGGGGAAATTGGAGGCGTCTTGTGAGGTGAAGCAAAGCTCTTCAAAAACGTGCTCCAAAATCTCTGCCTTGAGCGGACGATAATGCCCCTCTCACGAACCAGCTGACTGCCTCTAAGACTTGCTGATAAGAAGAAAACACCAAACTCCATTTCAACGCAAAGCCTAAAGCAGCACAGGCCCAAGACACACGACGTCTCTTCAGAATCAACTGTCAACCATTGCGTGTGAAATTTGATTAAGATCACTCATGTGAAACCAAAAGACGAATACCCACCGATGACAAAGCGAATAGTTTACCGCGACGTCACCCACCCAAGTGGTCCCTCTTCTGAACAACGCGATGTCGCCTAATCCATCAGTTGTCGCACAAATTTCATTTCAAAACCAAACTGCTGCCACCACGGAGACGAGAAAGTGTGGCGGATCATAGATGTAATCTGAACCTCTCTCCTCCTCCCCACACACACACACATGCACACACGCATGCAAAGGATTCATCCTCATCCACAGTGTTCCCCGAATCAAAACTAAAGACGGTGCGACTTTATTGAGATGTATCTGTTGTTGACATCAAAATCCGTCGAGATTTGATATGAAGTCATTACCCTGCTCGGCACCCACATCACGGCGACGAGACGGAGCAGCCGAAGCTCGTCTTCATAAATTCAATATGCCACCGCCCCCCACGCCCGCCCCGGCGCCTGTGTGCGTGCGAGAAGAATACATCACTTATGGGATTTCGTAAATATCAATTTCCAAATCCAATAGGACATCGCAACAACACAACACACACGAGGAGGCGATAGCAAATTTGTTGTTCCCTGAATACAAATACCGTCCACAGATCTCCTACGGAATTCCGGAAGCGTTTTGCTTATACATTCCACCCCCCACCCCCCACACACACACACTAGACAAAGTGTGCGAGCGGAGGGGAGCAGCGTCGAAAATTGTCCAGGACTTCAATTGAGGACGAGGATATATGAACGAGAATAAATCAAATTTATAACGGATACCCGGACCAGGTGAACGCGCTGTGTCCTTGTCATAAACCTAAGCTCGTGTGTCGTCCTGTTTGTGTCCCGGTATGTAATCATTTTTCTACGGTTTTTTCGCTGTTGTTCGGAATGTCCTTTTAGCCATGAATGATGACAGGGGATGCGTCCAGCGGTGAATGCATTTTCGACAAAATAAATTGTCATCCTCGTTCCAAATGGACTCTCAAACTGCGGTCCGGAATGCATGCATGGAACGTGAATGAATGCGAGAGGGGACGGGCGACGGGGGAGCGGGTGAGGCCATTTATTTTAGACCGACCGGGTATTTGTGTTTTTTTTTTGTGGCTATTGTTTCAAAATAAATTGCGGACAATGTGGAGGGGGGAGAGGGGGGAGATGGATTATTCAAATATCGACGCGTTAGGCTGGCGTTTGATTTGCGGACGTTGTCCAGAGATTACTAGGAATTCAATTAGAGTTGATTCTCTGGATTACAGATGCATTCTTGTTTGCGGTTAATTAAGCGATGAATGAGGGGGAGGGGGATGGGGGAAGGGGCGAATGCCTAGAGTGGTTTGCGGTGAGCTGACCATTGCCATTTGGTGCTCCGACGAGAGTTGAGTGCACGTGATATGGGCAACAAGTTGAAACATTTGGTGGTGGAGATGGGATCAGGGACTGTGTGGAGGAGGAAGACTGTGTTTAAGGATCGCATTCTCTGAAAAAGAACTTCAAGGCATTCCCCTGACATCGATCAGTGATCTGAGGCTGTCCTTAGTCCAAGGAGTGGATGAACTCCTTAGAGATCTAGACGACTCCTTGTCTGAGTGTGATCCTCTGTTCCTCCTTTAAGAAGACAATCACTGTAACCTCCCCATGGTTGTCTAAGAGGTCTCTTCAAAAACAACAAGAGCCCTAGCTGCACAAATACTCTAGTCGACATAGAAGTCCCTTGCCAAAGGAAAGAAAGAAATAACTCCTTTTATCCAAATTTTACTTCTAAACCCGTCCCAATTCCAATCCCAGTTGAATACCGTCTCTTTAAACTAAAAACCAATTATCTCCATTTCCTTAAAATCGTTTAAAATAACCTCCTCACAAAACCAATTCCCCCCTCAAAACACCACACCTGGCAATACCACCCTTTGACAGCTAAAAACTGACGAAGAATCTCACAGAAAAACATTCAAATTCCTCAGTCTTCCACCAGAAAAACCCGCCAAATCCATCCCAAATCCCCTCACACAACCATTCAACAGCATTTTCCTTCGATTTCCTTGATTTTCCCTCGCGAAATGATGAAAAATGTTTTCTCACATAATTCACTCGATTTGCGTGCGAAGCAGGCATTGCCAGACAAGCAATCATTCGTGACTTTAATGAGTTCAATGGCTGACGTCATGAGAAATGAAAAACTCACTTTTCTTCAAATTTCCAGGTTTTCCAATGAAATTTTCGATGGAGTTGACTGTTTTCATCATTTTCACACTCAGCCCCACTCATTTGAGTTGAAAATTCGGTCTGAAAACAGAGAAAATCGACTTTTGAAAAAAATGACACGTTTCACACGAAAAAATGCAGTGAAGTCATAACACAAGCGGTTCGCATTTTTTTGGCTGAAAATGAACGAGTTTTTATCGAAGTCGATTTGGGGATCATAAAGTTTTGTGAAACGGATTTCTCAGGATCTAGGACGAGTTGAAGGATGTGGGATATAGAAATGCAAAGGAAATTAAATGTAGAAGAGGATTGAGGTAGGATTTTGTAACGGGAATGCCGTGGCGAGTTTTTTTGAGGCGAAGTTCGGGATAGCTCCCTTTTAGCGCATACAAAATGTGATCTGGAAGACTTGGTGTTTTCTGAAACGATTTTCTCAACTATTACGACGAATTGAAGGACGTGGGATATCAGAATGGGAAGGAAATTGATTGAAGAATCGAAATGATGTGAGATTTTCTGGTGGGAGTGGCCTGGTTCAATATCTGGAGGCAAAGTTTGGGAGATCCTATTTTGTCGCATCATGGTAGGAGTTACGTTTTCTGAAACCATTTTCTCGATAGTTAGGATGAATTGGAGGATGTCAAGTATCACAATGGAAAGGACACTCAATTTAGAAGAGGAATAGGCTAAGAGTTTGTAACGGGAGTGATGTGGTTGTTGATTTAGAGGCAAAGTCCGGGATAGGCCCTTTTAGCGCTTAAAAAATGTGATCATGGAGGATATGATGTTTTCTGAAACGATTTTCTCAAAAATTATGACAAACTGATGGACGGGGCAAATCAGAATGAATAGGGAATTGATTAAAGAACCGAAATGAGGTGAGATTTTCTGGTGGGAGTGCCCTGGTTCATTATCTGGAGGCGGAGTTTGGGAGGTCCTATTTTGTCACATCTTCGAAGAAATTACGTTTTCTGAAACGATTTTCCCGACAATCACGACGAACTGATGGACGTGGGATATCAGAATGAAAGGGAAATTGATTGAAGAAGCGAAATAAGGTGAAATTTGTTAAGAACACTAACTCGGTGGCAGTCTTGGAGGCAAAGTTCGGGAAGGTCCTACTTTGTTCCATGAAATGGAGGAATCGGAGAGGATTCAGCAACTAATTGGTCACAAAATATTTTAAAATTATCGCAGAAATATCTGCCACTGTTTGGCGAACACAAATATCAGCAGAAACTGGAGGGAGATCTGTTTAAATGTGTTTTTTTCAATCATTTAGTGCGACCTATTCATTGTCTCGGACGACATTTTGTTTTCTGAAACGATTTCCTCGATACTTAAGACGAAGTTTAGGCTGAGGGATATCAGAATGAAAAGGTTGTCAAATGAAAAAGAGGAATGAGGTAGAATTTTGTAAGCGGAGTGCCTTGGTTGATTATTTTGATGCCACATTTGTGGTATCTTACTTTGGCACATTCGGTGACCAAACCATCGAAGTACAGCCCTTTCCGTTCGAAGAAGCACACTCAACTCAAGAACGTTGAGTTTCTCGGGCACTGCCGTGTTTCTGACCCTATCCCGGCGAGTAATTCCCACAACTTCTTCTTCTTCTTCTTAGGGCGCTACAGTCCGAGGTGGACCTGGGCCTCACTCAACATGCCTCTCCAGCCAGCACGATCTTTCGCCAGTTGTCTCCAGTTTCGCACACCAAGCCGGCCGAGGTCCCCCCCGACTTGTGTGCGCGTTAACAAGCGAACCATGCAGACACAAGCGTCTGCACTTAGCCTTTATTAACGAACTCCTACTCTCACCTCCCGGGAGCCGACAGAAGATGGAGTAACCAATCCTCGTGAGACGTCTGGGTGGCTGCAAACGAGAGAGGGGGAGTGTGAGTCTCCCAGGGCTCATCACTCTTTTTAGGAAGGCGGCGGAAGAGCTGATCAACTAATTGGCAAACGGTGGCATACACAACTCCAGTCAGCAGGAGCTACCTGGTTTCCATGGTAAGGCCGGGACCCTGGAATAGAGATGGCGACGAATGAACCCTCCTTTTAGGGCCAACGGCGGCGCTCACAGCCTGCAAGAGGCTATCAACACCAGATCCTTCCGGACCCCCTTTGTCCGGGGGCGAAACAATTGGACCTGTCCTCCCAGTTGGAGGTTGTGCGTGGGGTTATCTTCCTCACCACGTAAAAAACAATCGAGTTCAGAAAACTTTGGCACATTGTCGCATGTTAATCGAGGAGG
This sequence comes from Myathropa florea, assembly GCA_930367185.1. Lineage (NCBI taxonomy): Eukaryota > Metazoa > Arthropoda > Insecta > Diptera > Syrphidae > Myathropa > Myathropa florea. Next base: position 41,130,472 of record OV884005.1, on the reverse strand, counting down.
TGGAGAGGATTTTAAAACTACAGTCGACTCCCTCTATGTCGAACTCGAACTAATTTCGATATCTCGTGAAAATTCGACTTAGAGGGAGTCGACTGTATTTTGTCCTAAAATGTTCCATGTTTTCCTTCAGAATGTGATATCCATGCCTGTGAACTACAAGAGTCTCTTTTCAATCCATAAAATCGCCGCTTGGCCAAAGTCAGTGTAGTTAGTAAGGAACAGGAGACGGTCTTTTCTTCCGTCCTTTTGTACTTTTGTCAATCCTCGTATCACATGGAATTTCTTAGAAAGCTTCTACCTCACTAACTTTTCCCTTCTTGCATGGCATAAGAGTCCAGTCCCTGACCAGGGACTCAGCCAACAAGCCTCTTCAGCCAGCACGATCCTTTGCTGGCTGTCCCACACCAAATTGGTTGAAGTCCTTCTCCACTCGTGTGCACCATCTCAGTTGTGGAAGTCCCTTGTTGCGTTGTCTCACAGGCTCACCTCTTCACCACCTCGACCTCCCAACTTTCACAAGCTACAGTTTCCAAACCAGGCTTCGCCCAGACGTGGAAGCGCCATTTTTGGTGTGCTTTTGACCTGAATTTTCGATCCATGTGCATTTTAAAGAGAACCGTCGATTTTTTTCTTGAAAAAAAATCATGGGCAAGCAACGGGTCGGAGCTGTGTTCCCCATGCACTGTACACGGCCTAGCCATCTTAGGCATTGGATTCATAGACGCCTCGCTAGACTCATGTCGCTGCACAGGCTGCACAGTTGCTGGTTCAATCTTCTCCTCCAATAATTATCAACGCAAACGGGGAAAAAGATGGTGCACAGAATTGTTCTCTTGAGAAAACCAAGGACTTCTTCATCGACTAGGTCACAAGCAAGACCTTCAAAATCGACTACATTCTCATTGACCCCTTTAGAGACCACGTTGCTATAACGCCCGTGGGGGAATGCAAAAAAATACGTTTATAAAGCCGATGGCGCACTCAAGTAGGAGACCTCAGCTAACGTGGCGTGCGTCTAAAGATCGTCTTAACTGGAGAGACTTGTTGGACCCCCTTAGAGACCCCGTTGCTATAATGCCCGTGGAGAAATGCAAAAGAAGACATTCATGAAGCCGATGGCACACTCAAGTGGGGAACCTCACTCCAGAACGTTCCAACTGGAGAGGCTTGTTGGTTGAGACCCACACCGAAAGAAGAGTACAACATAAACCACACATTATTCACGAATCCCTTCGTCAGCTTGCTCTTCCCAGCAACTACCGGCAAGTCCCACAATGGAGCCTCATTTCATCATGCCCTCGAGCAAAAGTTCGTGTGGTAATCATCTGCATCGGGGCAAGTAACTCACAGAACCGGCGCTTCATTTGACGCTGCCAACCAATGTTCCTCGGAAGTCTATCGATGTCAAGTGAAATCGCCCCTTCCTCAGGTTCCTAACAAAGCTCCTGTTCTGATCACTTCTGGCAACAAGTCACACACCCTCTTCGGCTTCCTCCCACAGCCCCTCAGAATCTTCTCAAGCATCCACCCTTACTCGCCCCCCTTCTCCACATGCGCTGCACATGTGTGCGGCGCACTTGGTGAATCAGAAATTCCCCAGGATTAAGAATTTATCCTTATCACTCTCCGACCAGATATCAACATGCCATTCTCCCTTTATTGCCGAAACTTTCCTAATAATTCACACGGCAACTGCCACCACCACCCGCCCGCCAGCTGTGGCACTCCTCTCTCAACATTCCACCGCCACCAGCCCAGCGGCGGTGACAGAGCCTAGGCATTAAGTTTATCCTTAAATAAAATCCTTCTAATAACCAAATAAAACCGAGAGTTAACAACGTCATTATCTCTCGAGGTCCTTCACCCTCCCCCGTCCTCCACCACTGCCACCCATCGATCACAGGGCGTTCATGTGTCTCGTGCGTGCCTAACAACACACGACACGTGTTAATCTATGTAACGTCGTCGTGGTGTGCTCTGCAGCAGGAGACTTAATCAGCAGACGAACACATTCTTATTCAATTTAACGTCACTAAGGATATGTCAAAAAATGATTGTGATCCCTTTTTGCGCCCCACCCCCGTGTCCCGGTCTCCCGGCCTCAGTCAACACAGAGATTGATGAAAAGGATAATTATGAAGGATTTCTGTTTTGTGTACACACGCCAGAGCGAGACCCTGACTTCGGCTCAAAGTCAAGTTCGACAGCCAGCACTACGGCAACAAAAGGAAAGAAATTTGAATAATAAAATTCTAACAATAACCCTCTTATCGGGGGGAGGGAAACAAAACCAACAAAACCGAGTCCTTAACCTTGTTTTCGCGTGGGTGTGTGGGTGCAGGTGTGGATGTGTGCTCGTCTCTGACCGCAAAAATGACAACAATAAAAATCAATAGGCAGCGCCCACCCCCGTCCATCCTGAACGATGTCCTTTCTTAACTCGGAGAGGATCTGTTTGTGTGCCGCCGAAAAGGGTGGCGAAGCGAGCCAACAAACTTCTGGCTGGCTCCCCGCTCTTTGGCTACGGTTGTCGGGAGGAAATTCAATTGAAAAGTTTTCTTGGAACCCGGCCAGGATAATTGTGCACCATCGCCGAGGCTGGCTGGGGAATGGTTGCTTAATGACGGAACTGGGCTACTCTAAGTGGCCATTGTACGATTCGGTAATGGAATTTGCCTGACAATGCGAAAATATGACGGTAATTCAGACTCCGTCTGTGCAACTGTGTGACTGGGTGGTGCATTTTTTAATGAGCCCAAATTCGGTGCCTCATCCGCTGAGCAGATCTGTCCCAATTACCGTGACAAGGGGGAACATTTTGACAACCAATTGATGATGATTGGCGGTGGAGGGACACCTCCTCCCTCTCCTCTCAGTCAAGTGCTAAGTAGGAAATAAGTTGTTTCTCTGGCGGGGGGGATGTGAAAAAGTTTTTCGCTTAACGGTCGGAAAACAAGTTCAATTGGAATCGACGAGAGGAAAGATGATAAGTTCCTCCATCGGCGCTCTGCCTGTTCGATTGCAGTTTCACTGAGTTTTCCTCACTTTTTCCTGAATTTTCTCAGTTCTCCGAGGCGAGCTGGAGGTTTCGCAGGCAGGTTGTGAGAAAATGATTACTTTGCCTTTGAGTTGTGTTTGTGTAAAGTTTTTCGCTTGCAATCGAAATAATCGAAGGAGGCAGTTGGAGAGTGATTCCTTTGCAAGGAATATTGGTTATCAAGGGAAGGCAGGCTTTGGCGGATTCTGCGACGTGGAGGAGATGTATTAGTTCGTCAAGGAAGAGAATTGGTTCAACCCCTGGGTCTTCACTCTGGACGGTGGAAGCGTGTAACTAGAGGGAGGCTTTGCCTCGAGGATCCCTGTCGAATCCAGAATCGCGTCCCGCAGAGTTCCACCATCTCTATCGTGTCTGAACGATTTAATCGCCTTCACTACATCTGTTGTTTCCATGGCCTCTTTTGTCTGGAGGTTCTCAGTTCTTTCGTCTCAGTATCTTTCGTTCTTATGGCTTCTGACGTTTCCATGATCCCTTTTGTCTGGAGAATCTCTATCATCTCGGCCAGATCTGTCGTCTGGAGTATCTCTGTGCTCTGGGGGACATTTTTTATCTGGAGGATCTCCTTCATCTGGAGAATCTCTGCCATCTCGACGACCTCTGTAGTCTCGAGGATCTCTATCTTCTCGAGGATCCCTGTCGTCAGGAGAATCCTTGTCTGAAGACAGTTGCCTAGATGACAATCGGCTTCAGGATCCCTACCGTCTCCAATAGCTCTGCGGTCTCCACGATCTATGGATCCGCAGCAAATTCTGTTGACCCCACAGACTCTGTCGCTTGGAGGACCTCTGTAGTCCCCAGGATATCTGTCGCCTCTACGTTCTAATTTGCATCAACGAATCGGTCGCGTCTACGATACTTTCCGCATCCATGGCCTCTACCGTCCAGAGGATCCATGTCGTCTCTAGAATCTCTGTTGTCTCCTGGAGGTCTGTCGAAAATCTTTGTTGTTGCCCGGTTACGTCTGTCTAGAGGTTCTTTGAGTCCGAATATCAGACATCTGTCGGATTTCTGTCTTCTCCTGGATGTCTGTCGTCTGTAGGATCTCTCTGTCGCCTCCAGCGTCTCTGTCGCCTACTGGGTCTCTGTCGCCTCCAGGGTCTCTCTCGCCTCCAGGGTCTCTGTCGACTCCAGGGTCTCTGTCGCCTCCAGGGTCTCTGTCGCCTCCAGGATCTCTGTCGCCTCCAGGGTCTCTGTCGCCTCCAGGGTCTCTGTCGCCTCCAGGGTCTCTGTCGCCTCCAGGGTCGCTGTCGCCTCCAGGGTCTTTGTCGCCTCCAGGGTCGCTGTCGCCTCCAGAGTCTCTGTCGGCCTCAGGGTCTCTGTCGGCCTCAGGGTCTCTGTTGCCTCCAGGGTCTCTGTCGGCCTCAGGGTCTCTGTCGCCTCCAGGATCTCTGTCGCCTCCTGGGTTTCTGTCGCCTCCAGGGTCTTTGTCGCCTCCAGGGTCTCTGTCGCCTCCAGGGTCTCTGTCGCCTCCAGGGTCTCTGTCGCCTCCAGGGTCTCTGTCGCCTCCAGGGTCTCTGTCGCATCCAGGGTCTTTGTCGCCTCCAGGGTCGCTGTCGCCTCCAGAGTCTCTGTCGGCCTCAGGGTCTCTGTCGGCCTCAGGGTCTCTGTCGGCTTCAGGGTCTCTGTCGGCCTCAGGGTCTCTGTTGCCTCCAGGGTCTCTGTCGCCTCCAGGGTCTTTGTCGCCTCCAGGGTCGCTGTCGCCTCCAGAGTCTCTGTCGGCCTCAGGGTCTCTGTCGGCCTCAGGGTCTCTGTCGGCTTCAGGATCTCTGTCGCCTTCAGTGTCTCGGGCGCCCTCAGGATCTCTGTCATCTCCCTGATTTCTGTTGTCGCTCGGTTGCTTCGGTCTAGAGTAACTTTTCGTCTGAATATCTTTGCATCTTCAGGACTTCTGTCGTCGCCTGTATGTCTACCGTCTCGAGGGTCTCTCTTCTCGCGAGGTTGCTGTTGTCCAGAGAGTCTCTGTCGTCCCCAGGATCTTCGTCGCGTCTTGAATGTCAATATTTTCCAAGATCTCTGTTATCTCCTGGACCCTGTCGTCTCCATGACTTCTGTCTTCTGCACGACGTTCATCACCTCGATGTTTTCGGGAGTCCCCAGTCATTTTAAGGATCTCCGTAATTTTCACGATGTCCTTTGTCTTGATTGTCTCTGTCGCAAACACTCTCAAACTCCTGCCTTCATAGAGTTTCCATGGCTTCCTTCGCTCCCACGCCTACTCCGTCCTGCCAATTTTTGTCGTTGATCCTAGTCCGCACTTTCACTTCCTTAGGTTAAATTCCTCACCTTCAATAGATCCAACTATTTCTGTGGTTTTGAATCGAATGTCCTAAAAACGGAAGGTTGTTCAAGGACCCTTTTAGGCTTCCTTCCTTCCTTCAAGTCCTTTGATTGATGTATGGACTTGAAGTGTGACAACTTTCAGTCCACGTTCAATCCTTCCAACCGTCACCGTGACCCTGTTGCCTCCCGGCTTGTTATGATGACACACCTTGTGGCTCCTGTCTCCAAGCGTGGGCCTGTCAGAGAATCGATGTCTAAACAATTTTCTGCGAAAATTCCTGCACATCCCTTCCATCCCTCGACCTCGAAACATCCCCCCCATTGCTAGATAATTAATTTCTCATGGCCCCTGGCAATGACCTCATATCTGACTCACGCTGTCTGCGTCCGTAATCAGCTCACGCACTTCATTTCCCTTATTAATCACCAATTATCCCATCGGCTCCTGTCACCGCGCTGACTAACGAATTAACCCTTGACAGTTGCCTCGCTCGCCATCGATACTTGCCGCTTGAACGATTGCCGCCGCACGAAAACTATTCCCCAATAAAGCAATCAAACGTTGATTACAGGGTTCAGAGCGGGGGCGGCCTCCCGCCCTCAATCAGCGACAGGATATGTCATGCGAGGGACCAAACAAACAGTTCGTGGAATCGAACAGAAAAGCCGAGAAGCAGTTAAGCAGAGGACGTGTCCTTAAGCAAATAATCAAGTTTCAATTTTAAAACGCGAATTCCACAGAGGCGCGCATGAAGCGCGTACGTCGGGCGGACTATTTGCCCGCAAATGACTGCCTTTCGTGGCTAGGAGCCATACACTTTGTTCAAATAGCCTCGCGGGTGGGGGGAGCGGTACCCTGTGCTGGAACAACAACCGAATGGCAGCAAACAATAAATACCGGGGAACAATTTTAAATAATGACAGTCGACTGCGGGCAACTAGTTCGTCGGAGTGTGGCGGCTGGTGACAGTTGACATTTCGTTATCGCGTTGGCATCAGTTTTGTTGTCGTCGCGGTCAAATTGTCACAGATATTCAGGGGTGCTGGGGGTAAAAGTGCTACGGGAGGTCGAGCAAGGATTTCATTTGGAGATGGTTATCTTGGTTAGCGTGGCGGGAACTGTCAGAAAACAAGTGTCAGTTATGACAGCGTTCAAAGAAGAAGAAGCGACGAGTGAGTGGGTGAGTCAATGGAGATGTGTGGGCCGTTTGACGAGGAGAAGCTTGAGAGGCACTTTCAGAATGACAACACTGTGTGGGATGAAATTGCAGAGTTCTTTGAAATGAAGTTGGTTGTCAAAGTGGACAAGGGAGATGAGTTGTAAACAAGATCTTGACTGTCTTTTGGGACTGCGTAGGAACCCTCGCGAGAAGTGGACTCCTAGGAAAACTGGTGTAATGGGGGAATTTTTTGAAGAGGCTGTAGGCAGGCCAACTTGACGTGCTATTCTGGAGACTGAGAGAGATCATAGCCTCTAGAGAGATTTGTTGGGTAGAGCTAAGCTTACGTCGGACTGTAGAGCTGTCAAAGGAGGAGAAAAGAGGGAATTCAGGCATTTCGCATCCATTCTTGACAAAATCCAGTCTCTGGTCACTTCAGTCCTGAAATGACTTTGAATCCTGGAACCAGAAGGTCCTTTACGAATCCTTTTTCTTTGCAGATCAAAATATGGACTCAGAGTACGAGAGATTTTAGTCAAAACTGTTCGGATAGTGTTGAGATACTTCTGAAAACAGATTCACTGGAAAGAGTATGGTTCTGTATCGAATATCCTGAGGACGGAATTTCCTTCAAGGATCTCTTTTTCCTCCATATGGAACAAGTTTCAGTGTAAAACGTTAAGGCAGTCCTGAGATAGATAGATGAGTCCTGGTATCAGGGAAACTTACAAAAATTTCGAACTGCATTAAATATCCTCGGAAAGGAAAGTCCTTCAAGGACCTCTTCCGCCTTCATTTGAAGTTTGTAATGTAGACTTTTAAGACGACTAGTATCGATTTGAACCCCGCTCAGTTGGCCTTGAGATATCTATGACTAAAAAGAATTACTAGCAAATCTGTGGTTCTAGATCGAATATCCTGAAGACGGAATGTCCTTTAAGGATCCATTTTACACTCATTTGAATCGTTGAGGCAATCTTGAGATATTTCTGACACCAGATTCTCATGCAAAAATATGGTTCTATACCAAATACCTCGAAAGCGGTGTGTCCTTCAAGGATCTCTTTTGCCTTCGTTCTTTGCCTAACAAATGTACTCTAAATGTGAGAAGTTTCAAACAGAACCGTTCAGAAGGTCCTGAGATATCTGTGACAAAACAGATTAATCCGAAAAGTTGGGTTCTATAACAAATATCCTGGGAACGGAATGTCCTTCAAGGACCCCTTCAGCCTTCGTTTGAAGCTTGTCATGTATACTTTTAGGACGACTAATATCCGTTAGAACCGTTCATTTGGCCCTGAGATATCTATGACTAAACAGAATTACTAACAAATTTGTGGTTCCAGACCGAATATTTTAAAAATGGAATGTCCTTCAAGGATCCTTTTCACTTGCTTTTGAAGCTTGAAATATGGGCTTTAAGTATGACAAATTTCGATCTGAATCGTTGAGGCAATCTTGAGATACATCTGATAGCAGATTCTCTTGCAAAAAAATGGTTCTATACCAAAAATCTCGAAGACGATGTGTCCTTCAAGGATTTCTTTTGCTTTCGCTTGTAGCCTGATATATGTTCTCTAAATGTGACAAGTTTCAATCAAAACCCTCCAGGAGGTCCTGAGATATCTGTGACAAAACAGATTAACCTGAAAAATTTGGTTCTACATCAAATATCCTGGGAAGAGAATGTCCTTCTAGGATCCTGTTTACACTCGATTGTAGCCTAAGACATGCACTTTCAGGATAGCAAGTTCCACTCAGAACTTCTCTGGTGGCCTTGAGATATCTAAACAAAATTGATAAATGTTCATAAATGAGGTCCTTCAAGGATCAAATTGAATGCCCTTCTAGGATCCTGTTTATCTTCGGTTGTAGCCTAAGACATGCACTTTCAGGATAACAAGTTTCACTCAGAACTGCTCAGGTGCCCCTGAGATATCTAGATAAGATTGAATAATTTTCACAAATGTTATCCTTCAAGGATAAAATTTACAGCTTTTGTAGCTTCCTTTATGTGCTTTCAGTGTGACAAATTTCAATCAGATCTGTCGAGCAATCCTTGAGATATCTGAGATAAAACAGAAATTCTGTTGCAGAGCAAATATCCTTGGAACGGAATGTCCTTCAAGGACCTTCTTTAGCATTTTTTGTAGCTCGACGTATGTGCTTTACTTGTGCCAAGTTTCATTCACATCCATTCAGCGGTTTTCAAGAAATTTGCATTTCTTCAATTTTTATGGCAAGAAACTCGAGTGTTTTCAATTTCACCAAAAAGTCACGTGAAAATCAAATATTTCGACAAGGCATTTTTTCACCAGAAAAGGGTCAAGCGAAATCCCACTAAATTTAGTTTGAGGCTCTATATCTCGGGAAGGGGGGGTCTAAGGAGGAAAATGGTCATGAGGACATTTGAAGGCAGTTTCATGGTCTGTCGAATGACACAGAGCCGAAGCTGATTAACCGTTATTTGTGATGGGAATTGAGAGAAGAGTGGAAGAAGGACAGGAAGGAGTGTGCAACAGATTTGTGCGTTCGTAAAAATGATTGTCAAGGTCAGGAGGACTCTTCTCTTCGAAATGGATGAAGGATGGAGTCGGTGGAGCAGGAATCAGTGGATGGTGTCCCATTCAAGGCAGGAGTGAGTGGACGATGTCCAGTTCAAAGCAGGAAGTGGACGATGGCCAGTTCGAAGCAGGAAATAGTGGACGATGTTTAGCCACGAGGGAGACTGAAACTGGACAGTGACAGAGGCTCCCTTGATTTCTTTTGCCTCGGCAATCTTTTTGCTGGATCAAAATTGAATTGGGTCTGCAGTGTGCCCAGTACATCGCAGGCTTCGAGCCACTTCCACGGTTTTGGAGGTACAGAGCACCGAGGAAAGCGTCGGCTGCCATTCGAGGGATCCATTAAAACTGGAAAGTGATCCTAGAGAGCTCTTAACAGGGAAGATAGATCTGAACGTGAGCCGGAATCAGGGAAAGTGCATCAAAGAGGCGTTCCTTGTCCACCGGGCATTATTCTGACACATAACCGCGGTGGCAAGGAGACTGTGTTCCGTTGGACAGAAGACTCCTAGTGAGCAAAAGGCAATATCCAACGTCAGATGAGAGAGACTCTGTTGGAAGCGACTCTTTTTGAGAAGGGATAAGAAGTCCGCAGTGGCAAGGACTTAAGATGAATGCTCACAGGTGAAATTGTGAGAAGCCACAGCATTGTTGACAGCAAGAGGGACGAACCGAGGACGAGTCGAGACCATCATCACGAGCCACAAAGCTGTGCTGGAATTCTTTGAAAATCCCGAGAATTCAAGCACAAATTCCCATTTATCAAGTATCTCCTCCCCCCTCCCACTCCTCACTTCGACTGTGGCATTCGAAATGAACGAATCGTAAATGACTTTCTGATGGATTATGCTAAAAACGCGGTCAACCAAAAATAGACACACGAGCCAGCTTCAACGCAGTCCCACGTGCCAGCGGGATAAGCCCCGGCCTCCTGCTTGGCATACAAATTAACCACAGCCTCGGGAATGTTATGAAACCCTGCTCAGCATTCGTTACAAATACATTTCATCCCCCAGCCACTGTTGGCACCGCAACCGGCGCGCCAGCAGCAGCAACAGCAAGACCATCAGAACCAGCCAGTCGAGTGTGAATTACGTGCCATCCTCCCTGGGAGCTTCGCACAAATCAGAGGAGTCATGCTGATCTAATTCCAAACACATTTCCTCGATCCGCTAAACACCGAAACCGCTAAATTTTCCAAAAACCACATCACATCCTTCATCTCCTCATTATCACTTCATTCCCATCCCCCACCCCCACCCCTCCTCAGCCATCGCAACCGAAGCCGCCACCGTCTTAGCCGTCACCACCGCGACAACGACGAATATGAGCACGAAGCCACTCGCATCCGCTCTGAATCACTGAATACTAATGTCCCTTCGGAAACAACAAATCTCGTAAGCCCACCCCGCCGCCGTTCACAAATTGAATCCCCACCCCATCCCAGGCCCCGATCTGATCTGCTGAATGGGAAAACCGTTTTTCGATTTACTCACGTTAATCACATCCTCGTCTCCGTCGCATCCTTGCCGGAGCATGTCTAGCATCCGCTCAGCATCCTCCCCTGCGGTGGTTCTTGTCTCTCTGGCTGGTGGATTTTGTTGTGAGAACCGCGGAAGATGTGAACAATTCTCAGGCAGCCGGGATATGCAAAGTGTCTCCTCTCGTTTCGCTTATTCAAGTGCACTTTAGCGGAACGCACATTCGAACAGTTCCTCACACGCGAACGCCCGAGCTCGTTAGACGGAGCAGCCGAGTCCCTAATTTGTTGTGTGGAAAATCTCAAGAAAAGGGATTCGCAGTATCTCTCCGCCCTCGAACGGTGGCCACCAACAAACGGCGAAGGGACTCCAGCAGCACGTGCGAGCACTGCAAAAAAACAAGAAACACAAATCCAAACTTCCACTCGTGTCCACACACGAAAATAAAGCACAACAAAGTAACACAAGGACGGGCCGGCGCTGGTCGCAATCCTCTGCCAAAAATTTCGAACCGAAACGATGCGAAAAAATAACTCCCGAAAGGACGTCCACTCACAAGCACCGACGACGATTCATTTGGCTGCAAATCAAAAAACGCACACAGAAACTAATTCAGGACGAATGAACGAAAAAAGGAACGAAACTAAAACAATGTTCTGTCTTATATCCTCGCCGTTATCCTTTTTATCCGGTCTCTCTTGTTCCGCTGGATGTCGCTGAATGTCCACACACGCAGACGGTTCGTAACGAACTAAGTTCTCAGCTCACCCACTGGTCGACTCAAAACTAGTGAAAGGAGCGCCGGAGCTTCAGCTCAAGGATTCCACTCTCACTCCAGCTCCAGAGCTTTCTTGTTTACTTTCCCGACACGGCACGATGAAAGCGAAACGTGAGTCCTAGCCAAAGAGACTGAGAGAGAGAATGCGAGAGTGCGAGAGTGACTGGAGGACGCCGCTTCCTTTCGACTTTGACAACAAAAAAGGACCCAAATTACAAAGTAAACAATGTCGGTTATTTGACGGGGGCGGGGTGGTGGTGGCGATGGGCGATGATATCACACATATGTGCGGGGGTGCGCGCCACAAGCGATTAAGAGGTTAAGGATCTCCCCCCCGAGGTGGGGTTAATTCCTGTTTTTTTCGGCGGCATTCTCGGAATGCAATGGAAGCGGAAATTAAAACGAATTATTTGGGGGTAATAAGGTCAATTGGTTATTCCTCGTCAATTGATGCTCCCCTTGACCCAGAGGATGCTGTCAATGGGGGGGAAGACGGTTATGGATCCCTCGGGGGGTTATGATTGAGCCTTTGAATGGGGAATGTGATGTGCGTGCGTGCTGGGTTGGCATTTGAATGTCATGTGATTGTTCTCAAGGGTCGCCGGGAAGGTGAACTGGTAGATGGTCATAAGACGATTAGGACCGAGTCCCGGAAGGGCAGGCTGGGGACCAATTGTCCCTTGAATTGATAGTGGTGACCGAAAGTGGTTGGAATTTTGATGATAGACAAATCCTAATGAGGGACACCCCTATGGAGTTTTGACAGGGACTAGGAAGAGGAACAGCCGGGCGGCCTTGGAATAGAGAGGTCGGCTTCATAGGTAAAGGACCACCTGAGATCTCCGTCCTAGAGGTTTCGCTATCCTAGTCAGATGACCATCAGGTGTCTTCGCCCAGAAGGTGTCGGCAACGTAGGCAAAGGACCACGAGGGGTCTCTATCCAGGAGGCACCCTAGGCAGAGGACCACGAGGGGTCTTTATCCAGGACGCATCCTCGGCAAAGGACCACGAGGGTCTGTATCCAGGAGGCATCCTAGGCAAAGAACCACGAGGAGTCTTTATCCAGGAGGCATCCCAGGCAAAGGACCACGAGGAGTCTTTATCCAGGAGGCATCCTAGGCAAAGGACCACGAGGAGTCTTTATCCAGAAGGCATCCTAGGCAAAGGACCACGAGACGTCTTTATCCAAGAGGCATCCTAGGCAATGGACCACGAGGGGTCTCTATCCAGGAGGCATCCTAGGCAAAGGACCACGAGGCGTCTTTATCCAAGAGGCATCCTAGGCAATGGACCACGAGGGGTCTTTGTCCAGGAGGCATCCTAGGCAAAGGACCACGAGGGGTCTCTATCCAGGCCATTTTCATCCCATTTCATGCTTAAAATGCCAAAGTGCCCTTAGATCATGAAATGGAGTACTTTTTTTCATGTCTCAAAGCAGCAGACAAGCCCTAAGTCTACACTAGTGGAGAGATCTCCGTTTTGACATCAAGCGAAGTTGCACTTGACCCTTTGCCGTAACATGTTCTGAAGGATGATCCGTTCGGCAATGACGTCTTATAGCCCAACCATCGAATCTAATCCTTCTTCTCAGACTGAAGCCCTTAAAAGTCTACAAACAGTTGTTGCAACAAAACTACCAGCCTGTCGTAGTTTCAAAGATGTCCTTGAAAGGAGGCACCCATTTCCCCATGGCCTTTTGAGCATGCAATTGAGTCTTTTTTTGAGTGTCAAATCAGGACACTAGCCCTAGGTCTACACAAGTGGAGAAATCTTGGTTTCGACATCACATCAAGTTTTACTTGACCCTCCACTGTTCTCATGGAAGATCCCATCGACATTGACGTCTTCTAGCCCAACCATCGAGTCTGATCTAACTTCTCAGGCAGAAGTCGCTTAAAAGTCTACAAAAAAAACTGACAGCTGTTGCGACAAAACTGTTAACCTGTCGTAGTTTCAAAAAAATCCATGAATGGTTGCACCCATTTTGTCCTTAAAAATGACAAGGTGCCCTTTGAGCATGCATTTGGGTCTTTTGCGTCAAAGAAGGAGACTAGCTCTAAGTCTACACAAGTGGAGAGATCTTGGGTTTGAAGTCACGACAAGTTTGACTTGATCTATCACCGTAATATGTTCTGGACGGAGATCCGATTGATTTCATCTAACCCAGCCACCGAATCTAATCTAATCAGGCTGAAGTCTACAAATAACTGACAGCTGTTGCGACAAAACCACATACGTCATCCTCGCTTCTCTGGAATAGGAAATATCCGGTTCTCGATCCCATCTGTAAACACCCCACGCCCATTCCAAGAGCAAATTGCATCACATCACGTTGCATAAAATTTCCCTCAAACAAACGGCCTTCTCGATGACACTTCGCTTGTGACACAACTGACACCTGACATGTGTCAGCCATTAAAGGTGTAGCCACATAATCACTGTCTTTCCATGCACTCAGCCCCCACACTTCCTAGGGCCAGATACTGTCCACGCAACACTCACTTCCCTCGCTCTCACACCAACCATCCATCCACTGATCCACTGATCTTCTGATCTCTCCTCGTTTAAAAATGAATCATCTCAGCGCAAGTTGCTGCGAATGTCCACAATTAGACATAAACCAACCGACAAATGGCCATAAAAAAGTAAAAAGAACATAAAAAGTGAAGAAACTAACTGACAGCAGATATTCCTAACCAAACAAGTCGGATGTGTGTCAGCTCACGATCACTTTTACTTAATTAAGACTGTCATTCCAACAAATAGCTGCTGTTGTCGCAATAAATCATTAAAACAATATTTCTTACCCCTGTGCTGGTGTGGTTCTTTTTTTTTCTTCTGTTGTCTTTCGCTTTTCTTTTCGTGCCTTTGCGGTCCACTTTCGGTCTGTCAAAATAGTTTTTTGCATTTCTTCCTCTCTTTCTCTCTCTCTTTGTCACTCACAGCTGTCAAAAGGCGACTTAAGAGAGTAACAAAGAGCGAGGAAGAGTGAAAAGAAAGAGAGTGTGAGTGCGAAGTGAAAGCTCTTGGGGGGAAGAATGTAAACAAACCCCCCATCTGTTCGATTTCCATTCACAAAAGCGCTTAACCTACTTTATGCATGCGCAATTCGAGCACAAAACGTAAGACAAGCAGCTAAGTACCACCCCTCGAGCAGTCGTCGCTAGTCGCACTCTTCTCTCAAACCCCGGAGGCATGTGTTGCGAGTCGCAACTTGTGAATGCGAGCAGCGAGCAGCGAGCCGCGAATGCCGGCAGACAACACATTTTGCCGAATTCGTGCTGATTTCCACTGAAGACTGTGGTCTGCCGCGCTTCGGACGAAGAGAGTGAGTGTGAGACCGGAACGATGTGGGAGAGGGAGGTGAAGTGTCACACAGCTCTTCTTGGGTGACTCATGGAACTCGGTGTTCCTGTTCGTTGGTCGATAGGGGGACGCGTCAAAGTTCGACGTTTCCACCTCATTTGACATACGTCGCGATTGACTGTTGATTTTTTGACAGATCCCCTGTGGGTGGGGGATTCAAGTTCAATAATGAGCTCCGGAGTCGCATAACCGGGTTCATTAGCTCTGACAGCAGCAAGAAACCGACTGCACTCAGATGCTAATGAGACACCACAGTCGATCACGGATGATTCATGCAAGGTGTCCCAGGTACAATGACTGGACAGAAAGTCGATGATATCATACGCGTGAGTGAACTGCACAGACCATGCTGATGACTGATGTTGAACGCTTTGAAGTCTCTCGATTTGGCTGAGGCGAGATGGCCTTCTTTTGATGTTGGTTCCACCGTCGATGGCGGTCACGTTATAAGCCGCGGCAAAGGTAATGAAGTGGAAATTATGGTTTGACTGTCTAATTGTTGGGGAGGAAAAATAATAATTGCGCCGCGACAAACTGGTGGAACTCGTTTCAATTCTACGGACGTGGAGCACACCTTGAAAATGAGATCGAAAGTGAGTGAATGGGGCACTGGGAGATTGATCTTTTAATGAGAATTGGAGGCTGGCAGCGGGTGCTGAACTGGGCGGTTGTAATTTGCTATGCAGTTTTTGAGACTTGGTGCGATGGGCAATTATTTCAGAGGCCGCTTTATTATGAACGCAAATGTGATGTCAGAATCAAGAAGGTGGACTTTTTTGAAGCGAGGGGTATCTGCTGAAGATTAAATCTAACAATCGCCTCAGTTGCGACTGTTGAACTCTGCCAAATTTGAAACAAAAACATAGAATGATGCTTAGCTGTGTGGAAGTCATATGAAAATGTCTTCTTTTAGCGGCCGACCTTTGCTTTGAATCAGACAGGATATCTCATTCTTGTCTGGGAGCAAGTTCTTTTCTCTTGACAAACACTTATTACATAAACTCCTTTATTATGGACACAAGCGTACTGTCACAATCAAGAAGTTGGGCTTTTTTGAAGCGGAAGGTATCTGCTTATGATTAAAGCTGAGACTTTTCTCGGTATCGACTGTGGAACTCCGTTTGATTTACAACAAAAACATAGAATGATGTCGAGCTGCTGGGTTGTCTTGAGAAAATGTTCTCTTTTGCAGTTGAGTTTTACTGTGAATCTGGACGTTTCCATGTTGTCTAGAAGCTGCGGTCCTATTCTCTAGACAAATATTTATTTCATAGACTCCTTTATTACGAACGGAAACGTGCAGTCACAATCAAAAAGTTCGACTTCTTCGAAGCGGAGGATGTCTAGGAAATGTTGAAGCTAAGGATCGCCTCAGTAGCGACTTTGGAACTCGTTCAAATTTACAACAAAAACATAGAATGATGTTTAGCTGTCGGGTAGTCTTGAGAAAATGTCTTCTTTTAATGGCCGACAATTGCTATTAATCCGACAGGACAGCTCAATCCTGTCACGAAACTGAAGTTCTTTTCGCTAGACAATAAAGTTTATTTCATAGACTCCTTCATTGTGACGGAAGCGTGCAGTCACAATAAAAAAGTTTGACTTTTCCGAAGCGGAGGATGTCTAGGAAATGTTGAAGCTATGGATCGCCTTAGTAGCGACTGTAGAACTCCGTCAAATTTACAACGAAAACATAGAATGACGTCTAGCTTGCAGATTTTGAGAAAATGCGCCATTCTTACCGTTTGATCTTTCCTATGAATCTAACAGGACATATCATTCTTGTCTAGAAGCTACAGTCCTTTTCTCTAATAATAATAATAATGGCGACGCTACAGTCCGAGGTAGACCTGGGCCTAGTTTCTCAGCAACTTTTTCAACCTTTCTCTAAACTAACATTTATTCCTTAGGCCACTTCACTATGAACACTTGAGTTCATGGGTGATTATTTCATAGGCCGCTTCATTATGAACGCAAGCATGCAGTCAAAGTCAAGAAGTTGGATTTTTCGAAGCGGAAGATATCTGCTAATGATTGAACCTTAGGCTCGTCTCGTTCTCGACTGTGGAACTCGGTCAAATTTATAACAAAGACATAGAATGATGTCCAACTGCCAGGTAGTATTGAGAAAAGGTGCTGCTTTTAGCGAACGCCTCACATTCTTGTCCCGAAACTGAGGTCCTTTTCTTTAGATGAACAGTGCAATTTGTCCAGCGTATCCGACTTTACGATGAAAGAGTCAAAAGAGTGGTTGATGGTGGTCCTTTATGCCATTCAGTGACTGAAAATCCATTACTCGACAGAGGATTCGAGTAAAAAATTCGCCCATCAACTGCTCCGCAGACTCAATTCTGAAACGAAGCTACTTGCCCGCTTCCATATCACTTCCTTCCATTAACAGAATTGATGGCATTCCTTTCGCCAAAGAGTAGTTTGCTTCTCTCAAGAACCACTCATGACAGCCGTCATCAATTTCGAAAACCCTTGAACACACACAAAATCCGCTCCGTCCCCCCGACGACAACATCAATTTTCGATGAGTTAATCTGCATTTGTTCCACATCGGTTCCGGCACTCGCTTACATCGCAACTCAATAGTAAATTCGATGCTTAAACTTCTTGTCATCTAACATTTACTCATCCCCTGCGCTGGCAGGCGGCCTCATTGATATTCTCTCTGCACATCCCGTCATTCAGTCGATGCGAGGATACATTGCACATCCATTTCCTTGCACAAGCTCCACCGCCACCACCACCACCATCATCGTCATCATTTGCATCCTCGACATGCTTGCAGACGCTCCCATTGGGGATTTGGTGAAGAATTTTATTGCCACACACCGTTTGTCTGCATCCAACGGAATAAAGTCGTCAGCTTCTTGAAATTCGAGAGCGAAATGCAAACGAGAATTGTCTGGACAAGGACACGATGGTGGGTTGGAAAAATGTTTCCTTTGTGCATGCAATTCATTTCGTTCACTTCACGAATGGCCTGTCAATTTGGTGACTCCATGCTGCGAACAGCCGTTCCGTTCGCTCCTGGAATGCAATTTGTTGGGGAATAAAGAAAACAGATTGAGGGACAAGCAGCTTTCGATTGAGGGTGCACAGTTCACCTTGACACTCACTTCCGTCCGCTGCCCAATCAATCAGCCCATTTTATCCTATCTTAGGGCCCCCGCCCTTGACTGCAGCCGATGTGTAATGGAATTCAAATAATTTCCATCGAATTATCCACTTTTCCTGTCATGATTAATGCCCCCGTTCTCAGAAGCCCCCGTTTAGGAACGATGACTTATCGCCGCTCGTAGTAAATGTAAACGGACCGACGCGACGCTCACTGGCTCCCTTATCACACTCGAATAACCCAAAGACCCTGATAAGGCGATAAAGAGCGACAGCATTTTCACAATGTTTGCGCAAAACACATTCCCCAGCAGGCGAACGCACCTGTAACTCGCAGCACAAAAGTTTCGTTAAGTATACACGACGCCCATTGATAAGATTCCCTCGGCCGTTATCTTATCTTATCGGGGTTGCCACTACGTTTCAAAGCTTCGCGCAACCTGTTATCTGCGTGCGGTCACATCAGTTTTGAGCACAACGAGCAACGAAGAAGGCGCTACATTGGGTATTCTCTGGTAAAGAAAGTGTTTTGAACGAAAATTACAACGACAGGTGGAGTTAAATAAGTCATTTATCCGTCATTCAAGGATCCCGTCGTCACATTTCTTCAAACAAACGAACGAACTTCAGTAAATTCTAACAACAAAATGGTATCTGTGGAGACAATTGGATCGATATTCATCAAAATCTTCAAATTGGTAGGTTGTTGTGATCCTGTGCAGTGGATACGGTGTGAAATTCATTATCCGGCGATGAGATCATGCTTAAATTTAGTCTGCAATTGATTAGAGTTCTATGTTTTCGATGAAAAGTTTTGAAATATTTTATACCCGAAGCACTTGCTTTGGGTTGAGCCCCATCAAAGATAAGGTATCTTTTTGCGGTGTTTGTGGAAAAAAAAGGTAGAACGGTATCATTAGTCACGATTTTATGGGCGCTTACATGTGTGTGGCAACATAGCAAATAGGGAGTGGTTCGGTATTTCTTGTTGTTTTGTTCTATTGCCAAATCGGGGGGCATGTGAATCATGTCAGCAGTCAAAGGTAACAAGTGTCGATTCGTGGAGTGAATTCTTTGCAAGTTCAAGGAAATGGATAAAACATCGAAAATGGATTTCTCGTGAAAGAAGTTATGTATGTTCCAAAGGAAGTACAGAAACATAGAAAACATCAAACTTTCATCTAAAATAAAACATAGAAAACATAGAAAACATAGCATGATCTTTTTACCCTCCTAAACATATCATGATCTCAAAGGATGGCCTCCTAAAGGATTTCCTTCCTACCCACAATCATCGGATAAAACATCGCACAAGACAAAACTAACGAAAAATTTCCCTTTACAGATTCTCAATTTGGTCATCATAATTCTGTACAGAATCGGTGATGGAGGAAATTTCCTTGGCATCGGTGGCACATGGAATCTAAACGAGGAAAAGAGTCCCGACTGTGAAATTGTGGCATCTGGTGTATTTGTGGGCTTCTTCATATACACAGCCGTTCATTTGATAGCCTACGCATTTGGCACCACAAAACATAAGCGGTAAGTGATACCACAAAATCCCCTTCAGACAGCAACTCAAATTGATCATATTCTTGCAGCGAACTAACCGACACCATCATGAACGTGGTCGGTACATTCATGTGGATCGCAGTCGGTGGCACAGCACTTCACTACTGGAAGGGTTACATGTCCGATCAGGGTTTCCTTTACGTTGCATCAGAACGTCAAGTCGGCATTGCAATGGGATCGCTGTGCGTCGTCACCGGTGCACTGTACCTACTGGACACAGTGTTGGCATTCATTCACTTCGCCAAGGGTGACTCGGAGCTGCAATAAGTCATCCCCAGCCATGAACAACTTAAATTTTTAACCAGTTAATTTCATTTTAAGTTCAAATTAGATTTTATATCACATTTTAAATGACAGGACACACATGTACATGATAATCCGTCTCAAGGATCGCACATTCTTTTTTTTTTTGTTTTTTACAAAACCCTCGTTTGAAGGATCATACATGTTCTTTTTTAAATAAAATAAAAATTCATCTGATGTAGCCTAAGGACAAGGGGAGACTTTTATTTTGAGTCAATGTCACGTTGACAGCTGTCAAGCTGTGACGGAGAATGTGTCTTAGCTCAGACGGAAACCGCATGGACACTTGAGCGAGTAAAGAACTCGTCCGAAGATAGAACAGATCAAGAATTCAATTGAAAACCAAAACTCACCTGACAAGCAGCTCCCGCATCGACCACATCGCTCGCACTCCCACTCCGCCTCAACGTCGCCACACTGCCGATGTAGAAGGACACCGGCCTCCGTCTCCGTCCAACGCTGCCATCCTCCAAATTCAGCGCGTCAAACTTCAGATCCAGTTGCATCGAACCGCCCGAGAACTCATTCAATCGCTCCAACTTCCTGCTGTCCAAACTGAACCGATAGACATTCTTTGGCTTGTCCAGGTTATGCTCGAAGTCCGAGTCAAATATCGCACTCTGCGTGTACTGCTGTCGACTTCTCATGCTCGAAGCTGAGGCGGACTTCTTTGGTCGACGCACCACCACCGGAACTGTCGGGGTACTTGGTGTCGGTGGCACATCTACGGCCGTTTCCAAGTGCACCGTCGACAGCTCCCGCTCCAGGTTCTTCTCGTAATCGTGGAACTTGTCGTAGTCAATGAATTTCATGTTCTCATAGCTGACCATGTTGTCGATTGCCTGCAGGGACTGCAGGGACGCACTCCACTTGGGATTGAGTGGTTTCTTCTTCTCCGCACTGGCAGTGAACGTTTTTCGAAACGACGCTATGAACGAGGACGATCGTCGCTTCTGGAAATGCTCCTGCGGATTGTAAACCGGACTAGGAGGGTCCGCTGGCTTTCTGAAGGTGACCTCCTCCTCTGCCACCACATCGGGCGTCTTCGGTTTGCTATCCGGAATGTCTACCGACTTTTCGGTCTCTTCGGACAACTGCTCCAGCTGCGGCTCAATGACACTCCGTCGATTGGGCCGACGCAGCAGTATCATCGAACGACTCCGGGTGAACTTGAACGCACTGTCATCCTCTTCGGTCTTCGAGAGGTTCTCCTTGCTGCCTGTGATGGAGGTGATGAGCTTTGACAGTCGTCGTGTGAGCGAGAAACTATTGGACCGCTCGAACTTTGGAGCGTTCTCGTAGCCCGGCAGCGGTGGCTGCGGTTTTGCTGGCGATGGTGGATCTTTGGTTTTGACATTGTTGTTATTGTTGTTGTTGTTGTTGTAGTTGATGATGGAATTTCTGTTATTTGCCGAGGTCACCCGAACCGAATTCGAACGGGTTGGCTTAGGCTCTACTGGGGTTTTGATTTTTTTGCTATTGAACCTGTTCGGTTTGTTGGATTTTTTGCTGGATTTTGAGTCCTTGTCTTTGGTTGAATTCATTTTGATACAGCTGCTTTTGTCTCATTTAATCTGTGAAAGAGAAAAAAATCCATTTTGAGTGATTTTTGAATTTTTTTTTTTTGAAAAACAGCTTAGAAACTGTCTAAAGACCTTAAAGGTCGTTCGATCGCTGTTTATATACCACGATAAATGCCCCTCCAAACACTCCCCCCTTTCAAATCTGTAAAAATTATTTTAGAAAACTTAGATTTAAAAAACCACCCGTTTCTGACCTTCGAAACTTGAAAAATAACTTCAAAAACCCCACTCTCTTCAATTCTGTGTCAAGTGACTATGATTTCAGAACTTACGTCATCGGTTTTTTTCAACATTTCCTTCAGTACAAAAGATAATGGAGTGTATTTCAACGCAACATTGTCTGCTGCTCCACTTTTTTCTCTCGTCTACTTCGCACTGAGAGATTAGTTGTTTTTTTTTTCATTGATATCACGAATCTTATCGTCGCGCAGAAGTTCTTCTGATAACACACCAGTTCGTTACTGATTTGAACCCATTGGACTCGGAATTGTAAAAAAATCCACAACGATTCGGGCTCAAAAGAGAAACGTAGAAAAATAAAATTAAGAGGAACAGCAAACTAATTCAGGTTTTTTTGTCTTCGCCAAGATAACAAAACTAATCGGATGTATCGCTGATAAAACTGAGTGTGTATACACTAGCAATTGCTGGGTAATGAAATCATCAAGCAATCGAGTGAAGCGATATTGACAGGTATTTTGGTTAAACGCACTGAGATACACAGAGAGAGAGAGAGAGAGAGAGGGAGGGAGTAAGAGATGGATTGGAAGAGAGTGCGAGGTACCAGGAGGTGTGCGGTTGGATCTTGTGCTTGTGCGAAGGCAAAATCATCAACAGGTAGTAGTTTGGTATCCAATGAGTGAGATCATGAGACCGCAAGTGATGATGTAACGTTGGTTGTGAGTTGTTTAGAATCGGGGAGGCGATGAAGGGGGTTTTTTGAAAGGGGAGTAGCGATTCATCGGTTTGAATGAAGATTTCTGTTGTTTGTAGTTGATTCGAGGAAGGGAAGAGCTTTCGTTCCCAGGAACTGCAAGAGTGTGAGCAGAGATTCGAGAGAATTTCAGAAAACCTTCGTCATCTCGAGGCAAGTGACAAGTCCGCCTGTCCCACTGATTCCCACAGATGAAGTCACTTTCAGTGCTTCATCGGTGACTGTGGATATGGGGGAGACCAAGACCAAGACCAAGGCCCTGACGACTGGATGACGCAGTTGGTTAAGTGCCTGCCGTAAGTTTGAAGGGTCCCAGGTTCGAATCCCAATGAAAGCAAAGTTAATACGCTTTTATCCGCTTTTTCAAAATCTGGTCCAGTCACCATTTGCCGCTGAGATCAGATTAACGCGACTATCACTGGAGCTCCAGCTAAGATGGTCTTCGAGTTCGGGCCGAACTTCCGGCTCAAAGACCAAGTCATCGCGGACGCAGAACAGCCTCCTGGTTCGAGAAGGAGAGGGAGACCGAACCTCCGGCTCAAAAACCAAGTCATCGCGGACGCAAGACAGCCTCCTGGTTCGAGAAGGAGAGGGAGACCGAACCTCCGGCTCAAAGACCAAGTCATCGCGGACGCAAGACAGCCTCCTGGTTCGAGAAGGAGAGGGAGACCGAACCTCCGGCTCAAAGACCAAGTCATCGCGGACGCAAGACAGCCTCCTGGTTCGAGAAGGAGAGGGAGACCGAACCTCCGGCTCAAAGACCAAGTCATCGCGGACGCAAGACAGCCTCCTGGTTCGAGAAGGAGAGGGAGACCGAACCTCCGGCTCAAAGACCAAGTCATCGTGGACGTAAGACAGTTTGGTCCCGATGACAGGAAGCAGCGTGCCCACGATGGAGGTCAACGATGGAAGGCAGCGATATCTCAGGCTCGGAACCTCCATAGGCCTGTTAAGTAAGTAAGTGAGTATCTCTGGAGCGGTCGATCAGTGGTAGCAGTCTGACTGTGGACCAACATGGTCTAAGTGTGCTGGTGAATTTCGCTGGCAGTCCCCTAACCTAAGGCCCACACATCACATTGGACGACAAGTCCTCCTCTCCCACTGATTCCCACAGGCGGGGTCAGTTTCAATGCTTCATCGGTGATTGTGGATCTGGAGGAGAGGATTTTTCCAGTGCCGTTAATTTGATCCCAACGGCAAATGGGGACTGGACCAGATTCGATTTCGCTGGGATTCGAACCGGGACCCCTTGAACTTGGGGCAGGCACTTAACCAACTGCTCCATCCAGTGATACCCATAATCAGACTGCTACCACTGATCGACCGCTCCAGTGATAGTGCCGTTCATTTGATCCCAACGGCAAATGGTGACTGGACCAGATACGATTTCACTGGAATTCGAACCTGGAACCCCTTGAACTTGAGGCAAACACTTAACCAACTGCGCTATCCCGTCGTTTTAGAAGAGAGCATGCTCCATACATCGTATTGCACAAGTCCTCCCGCCCCTTTGCTTCAAAGATGTGACGGAGAGCACGCCTCTTGGACCTTGTACCCTTCCAATTGACTGCCATGCGGCTCGCTGTTATGCGGTCAAAGATGACTCTTTCAACATCTGCTCGCGATACTGTTCACAAGCAACATACTTTCACACACAAACTGTGTCGTACTCTCGCATGTGTCAATGAGAAATATTCCCCAACGTAATCGTGTCCCAAGTTCAAGGGCGTCACGCCAAAGCACGTTGTCCGACAAATGTAGAGTCGCCGCTTAGTCGCCGTGGAAACTGTGTGTTCCTCGTCGAGACACCGAGAAGTGATTCAAGGGCGCATTGACGCAAGACCCTCTCAGTGAGGAGATAAGCTAGAAGAATGGACTTTTTTTTTCTGCTTCTGGGGGAAAACAGAAAATTGTGTAAGTTTTTTAGTAATTTTTGCTGAAGTCTCTCAGTGGATGACGTGGGTCAGGAGCGTGGAGCAACTCCAACCATCTGTTGGGAGATCCCAGAGTGGGTTGAGATATTTTCAGACCTTGGCTCGAGGAGGCAAAGGGGAGATAGTGTGACAAATGATGTCGCAAAGGATGCGAGTCCCCCACCACCGACCGGATATAAGACATCGTCAACGACAAGCAATGCCAGCGGAGATGACATTTAGGAAGTCTGTGACTGTGATCTCAGTCGAGATCTTGGATTCCCACACTCTGTGTGACGTAATGTTCACAATCTGATCGCAGCTAGAG
The DNA here is from genome assembly GCA_930367185.1 of Myathropa florea. Classification (NCBI taxonomy): domain Eukaryota; kingdom Metazoa; phylum Arthropoda; class Insecta; order Diptera; family Syrphidae; genus Myathropa; species Myathropa florea. The sequence goes on along the minus strand of OV884005.1, from coordinate 41,106,026 downwards.
TGACTCATTTCCTACCAAAGCCAGTCCACCAGAACAATGACAAGTGAGAGTGAGACACTCGTGGGATTTGTAACGACTTTTTCAAATGAATTCCGGTTTTTTTTTGCGTTTGATCGAAGGATTAGGTGGATTTTGAGGGATTTTTGTGGGGGAATTTTGTGCCGAAACTTGTCGAATGACTGAAACTGTAAAGTCAGTCCGGAGGATGGACTATTAATAATAATAATAATGGCGGCGCTAAAGTCAGAGGTGGACCTGGGCCTAGCTTCTCAGCAACCACTCGTGTTGTGCGTGCTATTGTTCTCCCACGAGTGGAGGGGACCTTCAGTTTAATGCCGACTCCGAACGGCGAGATTGAGAAGCTTTTTCTAGACAGTTATACTCTTTGAGCATTGACAGTGAATCGAAAGAGCCGGGGCCGTGAAAAAATGTTTGATGTTTTTTTCGAGAGTCGAACCGACGACCTCGAGCGTAGAAGTCGACGCACCTACTCACTACGCCACGGCGCCCACTATTGGGACTATTGGCGGCATGTTTTTTGCAACCCAGCTGCTTCCTCAGAGACCTCTAGTAAGCCGTTGTCAAGGAATAAATCGTGACCAGATCATAAGACCCCGTGGCCGTGTGGGTTTGTGCCTCGACCCATACGCATAACGAGTGGTTGCTGAGAAACTAGACCCAGGTCCACCTCGAACTGTAGCGCAGCCATTTTTATTATTATTAGACCATAAGGCCCAGGTCCACCTCGGACTGTAGCGCCCTAAGAAGAAGAAGATCATAAGACGCATTTCTCACCAGATTACGCCGGTTTTTCACATTTCTCTGAAGTCAATTTGCATCTCCACCCCTCCCTCTCACCGATCATCCTCCCCCAACCGATCATCCTCCCTCCCACCGATCATCCTCCCCCCACCGCATCTAACCTCAATTCAATTGGCAACACAATCGTTATTCCAAATCACGTCTACCTGCACTCAATTATATCATTCAAACACTTCCACCACTCGACGGCGCCCCTAACTTGATCAACGTGTGTGAACTGCAATATTTCGCATCCACAAGATGTATCCACGTCCGAGTACATATCCATATCGTACCCCCCCCCCCACCCGTTGTGTCCGCCCCACACTCACGACAATCAAACAAAAGCGCAACACTCTCGGCAATTTCTCACGAACAAAGCAGACACATCTCCTGCTTCGCATCAGATCCGAAAAAAAAACACAAACAACAACAGGTATCCAACAACTGCAAACCGAACGGCTATCGATGATTCAATAATGACATTCATTATCGCGGACAAAACGTCGCCACACATCAAATCGCTTGGATGGTCCAATAAAGACACCGGAAAGCACATCAAAAAAAAAAACACAAACCCTCAAGCCGCGAATAGAACTGCCATCCGAACTGCATGAGAAACCGATTTTCACCAAAAGCGCTCGCGTCACAAGCCTTAGAACCCGTTTGGAGAGTGCCTCAAACACCCGCCCGTCCGCCGTCGCCGTCGCCGCCGCTCCATGAGTCAACAGAAGAACGTGCAAAATAAATTCAAAACTCAACAAAATGCTCATTAAGAACCACAAGCAATTGAAAAGAATAATTAGAAGCAGGAAAGAAGGAAAATATTGAAACTGCCAAGATAAAGCAAAAAAAAAAGAAGTGAATTTAAATAAATAGATACACCGAACGGGTTGATAAATTCACCTCAGATAGTGTCTGTTTCGCCAGCACTCTCGGCGATCGACCAAAGACGATCGACGTCACACGCGCGGGAGGGCGACACACATGTATCGTTTGCAGATGCAGATTTTTTGAGGGAGAATATTTATTTTTAAACTTTTCTCAAATAAAGAAAAATATTTTTAAGTCTTTTCGGTTTTTTTTTTCTGCTTTCTTTTTGCTTGATAACACACAATTCCTCACCCCCACTTGTGAATGATTACGCGATGGCAATAAACCAAAAAAGAAAACAAGCAAAAAATATACACAAAAAAAATGAACGACAAAAAATGCCGAGCAGAGCAGTCAAAATATCGAACGAACGCACAAAACTCACTCTCGCCAGCAATTGAACCCGCCGATCGGGGGTGGAGTGGCGGCCGAATGAGAGCCGCACACATAAAAGGAGGAGGGAAAGACAATAAATACAAATAGTAAACAGTAGCGGCAGCACAGGCGCAAGGAGGAGCAACGATACTTATTATTATTATTATTTTATTATTTTTTTTTTATTCGTTTTTGTGATGGGGTTACATTTTAGAACTTTTCGTTTCTGGCATTTCACTGAGTCACAGCGAAACGTAATGCGACCAGTCACACATTCTGTGCTTTCTGATGAGGAATTCTAAGAGGGACCAAACGGGTGGAACTTTGTTTTAAAATTTTGTGACGCAGGGATGAGGCCATAAAACGCTGCTAACTAATGAGTGTGTCTTGTTCTTTTGGTCATGTTTTTGAACAGTTTTTCTGTCATCAACTCTGAAGGCGTGGACATTTGGCTTAAGGAATTTTTTACAATAATCTTCTGGAGCTTTTTAGGGACTAAGCCACACTGGAAGGCTCCATTGTCTCTACTTTCCGAGCTGCATCTCTACAGACGCCAAAGTCAGCGCAGGACTTCTACCAAAGGACAGTCATAAAATATTTGAACTTCTCCATCAAAGTGCTTAAGGGCCAACTACAATTGCTGAAGCAACGACTGGAACAACTGGATGGCGCAGTTAGTTAGGTGCCTGCCCCACGTAAGGGAGGTCCCAGGTTCGAATCCCAGTGAAATTGAATCTGGTCCAGTCACCATTTGCCGTTGGGGTCAAATGAACGGCACTGGAGTAGGTTGCTACCTGACACGACTGGATGGCGCGGTTGGTTAGGTGCCTGCCCCAAGTTCGAGGGGTTCCAGGTTCGAATCCCAGTGAAATCGAATCTGGTCCAGTCACCATTTGCAGTTGGGATCAAATTAACTGCACTGGCACTGGCTACCTGGCAGTACAATGGACCAGTTTTGAGTCTGAGTGCTCCAATAGTGCATCAAAAACCCTCCGAAAAAAAATCTACATTTTGGGATCCTTTGGAGAAACTCAAGGATTTGGCAGTTGCATGTTTGAATCAAACGCGATCCTTAGGAACGACTTCACAGTGGAGATCCGACGTAGAATCGCCCTTGGCAACCGATTCTACTTCGGTTTTTCAAAACAACTGTGCTCAAAACTCCTGACTCGAAGGACCAAAATCATGCACTTCATCTTCTTCTTCTTAGGCCGCTACAGTCCGAGGTGGACCTGGGCCTCACTCAACATGCCTCTCTAGCCAGCACGACCGCTCGCCAGCTGTCTCCAGTTTCGCACACCAAGCCGGCCGAGGTCCCCCTCGACTTGTGTGCGCCACCTTGTACGCGGACGTCCTCTGTTGCGTTGTCCCACAGGCTCAGAGTCGAAGACTCTTCGGGCCGGAGCTAAGTTGTCCATACGCTCTACATGGCCTAGCCATCTTAGGCGTTGGATCCGTAGACGGCTGGCTAGACTCATGTCGCTGTACAGCCCATACAGTTCGTGGTTGAACCCTCTCCTCCAAATGCCATCAACGCAAACAGGAACAAAGATCGCGCGCAGAACTTTTCTCTCGGAAAGACCCAAAGACTGTTCATCCGCTTGGGATATTGTCCATGCCTCTGCGCCGTACAGCAGGACTGGGATGATCAAGGTCTTGTATAAAGTCAGCTTGGTCTTCCGGGAGAGGGCTCTACTACTCAATTGCCTTTTGAGCCCAAAAAACAGCGGTTGGCAAGAGTTATTCTGCGTTTGATCTTGGCTTTGACGTTGTTTGTACTCTTTACCGCGGAGCCAAGGTAGACGAAGTCTTTTACAAACTTATAGTTGCCTATGGTGACGTTCTGGCCAAGTCGTCGATGCGTCCTTTCTCGATGACAGCATATACTTTGTTTTGCCCTCGTTTACCGCCAGACCCATTTTAGCCGCTTCCGTTTCAATGCCAGGAACCACATCCTTGACGGCTCGCTGTGTTCGCCCAATCACGTCAATGTCATCCGCGTAAGCTAGTAGTTGAACGGACTTTTGGAAGATCGTGCCTCTTGTGTTGGCCAGTGAGTTTTGCACGATCTTCTGAAGAACGATGTTAAAGAAGTCACATGACAGCGCGTCGCCTTGTCTAAAACCTTTTTTGACATTGAAGGTCTAGGTGAGTTCGTTACCGACCTTGATGGAGCAGCGAGAGTTCTCCATCGTCATCCTGCTCAGTCTGACGAGTTTGACAGGAATGTCAAAACTAGACATGGCGCTGTATAGCTCGTCTCTATACACGCTGTCATATGCGGCCTTGAAATGGGCGACTGGGTGGTGTGTGTCGATCTGAATTGCTTGGGTCTTCTCCAGGATCTCCCGCAGTGTGAAGATTTGATCGATGGTGGACTTCCCGGGCCTGAAACCACACCGATAAGGACCACACTGATAGTCAGTCAGTTTGTTCACAAATGGTTCCAGGCGTTCACACAAAACGGCTCCAAAAAATTTGGAGTCAAATTATCCACAACTATCGGCAGACAACAGTCCTGAAATAGCAATTTCGACTTCAGATTTCTCATAAAAATCATTAAAAAAACTCAACAATTTTGAACAGTTCCAAATTTTGAATTTCTACGTCATATTTGACACATCAACAGACAGGACATCTATTTGACAGGAACTATTTTGACTTCCAATGAACTCATTCCTCAAGAAAAGTCATAAAAGGGACATTCGAACAGTTCCAAAAACGCTGCTACCTCAAATTTTATGTTCTAAAGAACAATTTCGACTTCAGGTTCCTCATGAAATGTCATAGGACCAACGATTCAACAAATTTGAACCGTTCCAAAAAATGTAGTTCGAATTTCTTCGTCAAATTTGATGCAAACAGACGCCCTAAAGGAATTATTTTGACTTCCTATGATGGATTCTTTATGAAACATACCAAATCTCAACAACAATTTTGAACTGTTCCAAAATGAGACTTATCTTCAGATCCTCCTTAAGTATGTAGCAGGGTGCAACAGAAAATCTGAAGATCTTCTTTAGACTCTTTTGTTCCGTGAACTATCAGAGGCTTCTGACCGCTTTTTGAGATTTTAGTGTTTCCGATTCTGACGCATCATCGATCGCGCCTCAGATCATTGTTCCCCTATTCAACACGCAGTACATTTTTGGTCTGATTCGTAAGTGCATTTTTCTTTTTATGGCGCGTTCTTTGTCTGGCTCAATGACAGGCCTGAGGATATTTTGAACAATGGACTACTCTGTTCGGAAAAATATCTCTTGGCAAGTTTTCTGGGTTTCGGAATATTTAAAGGGGAGAACATTGTTTGTAGGAATCTTTGAAACTGTAGCGCCGCCTTTATTGTTACTATAACCTCGTGAACCTCGTGAATTTGCAAATTTGGTCAGAACGGGTCCAAAACCGTTGCTTCGAATATCTACGTTAAATTTTGCATAAAAATAGAGAGACTGGATGGAGCAGTTGGTTAAGTGGTTGCCCCAAGTTCGAGGGGTCCCAGGTTCGAATCCCAGTGAAATCGAATCTGATCCAGTCACCAATTGCGTTGGTATCAAATTAACGGCACTGGAGTAGGTTGCTCAAAAGGGGCTCAAAAGGCAATTGAGTAGTGGATCCCTCTCTCGGAAGACTTTGTATAAGACCTTGATCATCCCAGTCCTGCTGTACGGCGCAGAGGCATGGACAATATCCCAAACGGATGAACAGTCTCTTGGTCTTTTCGATGGAAAAGTTCTGCGCGCGATCTTTGGTCCTGTTTGCGTTGATGGCATTTGGAGGAGAGGGTTCAACCACGAACTGTATGGGCTGTACAGCGACATGAGTCTAGTTAGGCGTCTACGGATCCAACGCCTAAGATGGCTAGGCGATGTAGAGCGTATGGACAACTTAGCTCCGGCCCGAAGAGTCTTCGACTCTGAGCCTGTGGGACAACGCAACAGAGGACGTCCGCGTACAAGGTGGCGCACACAAGTCGAGGGGGACCTCGGCCGGCTTGGTGTGCGAAACTGGAGACAGCTGGCGAGCGGTCGTGCTGGCTGGAGAGGCATGTTGAGTGAGGCCCAGGTCCACCTCGGACTGTACCGCCCTAAGAAGAGGAGTAGGTTGCTACTTGGCAGTACAATGGACCAGTTTTTGAGTCTGAGTGCTCCAGTAGGGTTTCAAAAAACCTCCGACAAAAAAAAAACGTTTGAAACAGCAAATACCTCGATTCTTTCTGACAGCTCGCTACATGATTTGGAGTCTTTTGGCCTCGTTCAGAATCCTCCTTTGAACCCAGCTGTAGAGGCAGCGACACTGCGACCTATAGAGATCATAAACAACTCAGCAAAATCATAAACAACTCCCAGCCATAAAATCTCCATAAATGATTTCAAACTCTGCCGTTGGACTACTCAAACAAGTCTCATCGCTTTGAGCAGACTCTTCACCCTTTCTTCAAACCACAAAGACCCAACTTTTAGTCTCCTCTGAACCAAAACCCCCTTCTGAACGTCTCTCAAAACATTGAAACGTCAACAATTTTGACCTTCGATCAGAATTCGCACATCACCGCGATCACACTCACCTTCAAGTAAGCTCGAGCTTCTCCAAGCCGTCGATTGGTGTATCCGTCTTGAAAAATATCCCCAATTCAACCCGTTTTCGAACTCTCTTTCGTCAAATTTCTGATCACTTCACTTCACTTCACACGTTTTCTTATCTTATTCCCCTTCCTTTGGCAGCCTTCTTCAAATTTTTGCTTGAAGTAGATTCTCACTTTTTCTGACACTTGTCAATTCACACAAAATTAACGGTATATTTCCTTTATCACAACCCAACACCACCGACCTTCACTTTTATCTACGACAGAACACAAAAAAAAAGAAGAAAAGATCGAGGAAAAAAAAAACTATGCACACATGAAAGTATGTAGAGTATTTATTTTTTCTCCTCTGCACTGTGCCCAGTTTCTTGATCACTGCTTTCCGTGTGACCTGGCTTCTCTTTGTTTTGCTCTATCTGCTGTGTCGTGTCTCCTTTTCGATCGATCGGTCCGGTCTTCTCCTTGGCCGCTCTTGTAATTCACTTCACTTTTCTTCTCCTTCTCCTTTGCTTTGCTCCTGGTACGAGTATTCAATTCCTTTGCCGATTCTCTTTCGACTCGCGATTCTTTGGCGTTTTTCTTTTCTGTTCTGTTCACTTTGCACAGGTAATGGGCGACTTTGTGCTCCTTGGTGGAGGAGCACACTCGCTGGCACTTCGTGTCGTTCGTCTCTGTCGCACGTTGAAAATTCCCGGTTTACACTTTACACATGACGTTTGTTCCCGAACTTTCAAACCCCATTCGGCCGTCTTTTCGTCAGATTTTCGCGTTACGATCGCGCGCGTGGATACTCTCGAGTTGGTGCGTGATACGCGAGTGGATGAGAGATGGGAAAAACGAACGAGAAAAAAAAAATGAAGAGAAACACAATAAGGAACGCAAGCAAGACGGCGCAGAGGTCTGTCACATCACGGTTTATGTGTGTATCTTTCAACTAAACTGTCAGCAGTAATATTTAGTGCGGATTGTAGGAGATACTTTGGATATTTTAGAGATATTCCGGTCTCTGGTTTTTATTCTGCTGGCTCCCCTTTGGCGTCCCCTCCGTCGTTGGCTGTCCACACATTGGAAGTCGTTTAAATCATGAGAAGTAAAATATAACCGCACACTGAATCCGACAACAACCGTGCGTCGTCGTCTGTCATCCGTTCGTTTGTTCGTTTGTTCAAAATCGGCAGCGGCTGAGCATGGCACGGCACAGTCACACAGTCGGTCGTCGCCAACTGGTTTATCGCTATTTTTGTGTTCCTCTCTCTCTGGCTATATCGGTCTCCCTCTCTCTCTCTCTCACTCACTTGCCTCTCTCCTTCAGTGCGTCTCACCCGGTCAGCTTTCGCTCTCTTTTCTCGAGCTGGCCTGGCCTGGCCGTGAGATTATTGAGAATTTATTAAGTTGTTTTTATTTGTTTTGTGTTTTTCGTCTGTTTGTTGTTGTTTCGGTGGTTTCTTCCGCCGTCCCGTGTTCTTTGGGGCTCTCTTTGGGGGCAGCGTACCGGAGAGGAGAGGAGCTTTTAGGCATTGGCAATGGAATCGATCTCGAGTGAAGGAACCGATCGGCTTGCAAGTGAATCTGCTGCTTCGCGGCAGTCGTACGCAAATGTGTGATGCGATCGATTGGGGGGCGAGCTTGGGGCTGGTTGGGGATGGAGGCTGGGAGCACTTGACACCTGTTAATTGCAAAGCGATGTTAGCTGAACGCCGTGTACGGGCTGCGAGTATCGCTGTGAGTCGTTTAAGCCGATTAGAGGGTGATTTGACGTGTCTCTGAGAATGGGCAGCGATTACGCGGACTGCGGGTGTGTGGGTGGAAGTGATAAATACCTACTGATATGCATAACAGTTGGCATGAGGCTAAGCACACACTACTGCCGAGTTGAATTGCAAAAAATGGCAGAAAAATGTTACTCATACGACCGAGTGACGGGAAATGATTTCACACTTGAAAGGGTGTGTTCAGCGAGTGGGAATGGGTTTTTGGTTAAAAGGCTGTGAGAATGTTGATGATGACACTGGGGGTATGGGAAGACGTTCATTCGTGGGATGTTTGGAAATTGAAGCATTTCGGAGTAGGAAACAACGGCATAAATGTCATCCGTCAGAACTTGCTGCAATTCCCCATCGAGTCCAACACAACAATTTTCATGGACTCTCAAAGTGGCTCAATGATCTCTAACAGGGAATGGGCAACCGATTTTTTCAGCACTCAGTCTTGTTCCTTGAGGGGGACCGAAGGTTTGAAATTCAGTAATGCCAGTAAATTTTTAAGAAAAAAGTTAGCATTAGTTTTCGAACTGCCAACAGTTTTCATAGCAGCCAAGGATTTGGTTTAGGTGGCTCTACAGTCTAGTTTAACCCTTCAGTCCAGAATGGCCCCAGAGGCCAAAATGGGCCTACAGTTCAGGATGGCACAACAGTCCACGATCGCCCTACAGTCCACTATCGCCCTGCAGTCCTGAATGGCCCTACGCTCCACGATCCCCTTACAGTCCTGAATGGCCGTACACTCCACGATCGCCCTACAGTCTTTGATGGCCCTACACTCCCCGACCGGCCTACTGTCCTGGATGGCCCAACAGTCCAGGATGATTTCACAGTCCACGATCGCCCTACAGTCCTGAATGGCCCTACACTCCACGACCGGCCTACTGTCCTGGATGGCCCAACAGTCCACGATCACCCTACAGTCCACGATCGCCCAACAGTCCACAATCGCTCTACAGTCCACGATCGCCCTACAGTCCTGGATGGCCCTACAGTCCACGATCGCCCTACAGTCCACGATCGCTCTATAGTCCACGATCACCCTACAGTCCTGGATGGACCTACAGTCCACGATCGCCCTACAGTCCAGGATGGTCCCACAGGCTCTCTTGCCCCACAGTCTAGAATGGATAGCCGATGACTCTCTCTGCACGATCACTTGCTATCTCCCTCGAGTGTCTAGTGCCAAGTTACTTAAGGTCACCCTCAACTGGTTCTGTTTCATTCTGTTGCCTCTGTCCCATACCCAAAAGCCTGACTCAGCAAAACTCCAAAGAACTCCCGGCCGGTTCCCAGAAGAGCCCATCCCACATTAGACCGATCTCTATCATGGACAACAACCCCTCCGACGATCTCGCACTAACTGGTTGAACCAACCAGATCCACTTCAATTCCCATTCGCCTCTGGCCAGCTGAGGTAATCCAATTAAAACCCGCTGCCAGTTGATGTGACGGCAATCCTTTCCACACACACTCTCGCCCGCAATAAACCGCACCGCGCCCTTATGAAACCAATTGAAGGACTTATGCAATTGATATCCACTTTCCACGAGTGACAAATCTCACTTGAAACTCATCGAGCGTTCGCCCCCGATGCCGCCGCCGTCCGCGGAGGCGAGAGCTAACGCTAGAAAATTATTTAATGCCATCTAACGAGTCCAAAATTAAATCTAGATCAGATAAACAAATAAAAGCCAAACCAGCCAGCAGTAACGAGATGGAAGTAATAAAGTGGATCTGGTGGTGGCAGCAGCGGACGGGCGGGCGGTGGCGTCGGCGGCAGCGATGGTGTCGAAGTGAAATTCAATTGCACGACAGCTAAGCATCGGCGGGCTTGAGCTTATCGGTGTGCGTTCGACTGGTCTACCCTTGAACTCGCTTCATGGGGACCATTTCAATTTCAGCCTCTGCATGTGTTCAGTTGGCAATTTGTTTGCACTCTTCGACTTCGACTTCGACTTTGCCTTCATTTTTCGCCGCCCCGCGTCGGCATTTGCTGCTGCGGGTAATTATGAGTCCGGAGCGATCCCTTGCTTGGCATAATCTTGTTTGAAACGCATACGCAGACGGGCGGCCGCAGCACGTCTCTGTCGACTGTCGTTCCTCGTTCGTCATTTGTCGTGCTCGTTCGTCGCCGTCGTCGTCGTCGTCGTTGTCGTTGTCGTTGTCTGTGGTTATGTTCGACGCGTCGGGGTTACGCAATTCGCCATTTTGACGGTTCGCGTTGAATTCGGAATCGTTTAGCCGGGGCCCCCGGCTGATGTTGTGCGGCTGCTTCGCGTGGGGAAGTGAATTCGTAGCGCCGCTGATGGGAGCAGTGGCAATTGGCACACACGAGGTGGTGACTTGCCTTTGAAGCCCCTAGTGTCAATGGCTGCTTTGGTGGTATTATTTACTTTTTGGCGCTTTGACTGTGAGCTTCGACTGTTTATCTATCGGTTGGGCGCGCATATGGGCGCACATGTGTCTTATGCCGAAGGGGCTGCGTGGTGGCACTTGATTATCCACGGCGCGGGAGGGTGGACTTTATGAAGACCGTGATCGTTAAATTATTTGATTGAGTTGTGTACGTAGACTTGTTGCGTCAATTGTTGGCTAGGGATGGGCTTTTAATTGATTTGCTGTGGGGGGGCGTGATTCTGACGATGACTGCCTTGACAATCAGGAAGCGATGATGTCGCCGTCGACGGACGGAGAAAGGCCTGCTCCCGGAGATCCATTTCGAGAACACCTTGACTAACCCGGAAGAGACTTTCTGGCAGGGGATTGGCCAGGGAAACTTGTCGGAACAAGGTAAAACGTCTGGGACAGACGTCACGGCGTTCATGTTCGTCCCAAACGTGCCTAGCAATCGAATGACTGCGAGAGGAGAACGAAGTCAGCAAGTCTGATCTAAGCTCTTCGCTCTCCCTCTCTTGCGCAACACCTGACAGCTGGGCTTGTGTCTACACTTCCACTCTTGCGAACGGCGCATTCCTCCACACAAGCGACTTAATCAATCAGTTGTCTAATTAAATGATCTTGTCGTCGCTATCAAACGGAGAGGATAGCGATATCGCAGACCCCTGCGCCAAAGTGGAAGCGCATCGATTGATTTTCCTGCCGACGAACAGAAACGCATTCGCTCTCACTTGTCGAGATACGAATCAGTGAATTCCATGCCTGGGCTTTTGCCACCTTCAAGAGTGTGGTCGGAACAGAATGACAGCCACCCGCCGCAGCTGGTGCGAGGGAGACAGAGCGAGCGGCACGAAATTGAAAAACTCCTAATTGCCTCGCGTCTTAAGTTGTTTACGACCGAGCGTCGAGGCTTTTACGTTCACTCGTCGGTCGTGTCGACACTCGGCACCCGTGCGCCACAGCGTCAGACGAACGAAAGCCCCTCCCGCCACTCCACCAACCAGGTAGACCCTATTTGCTCGTTTTGTTGTGGTTTTGTTTTCTGTTTTCACAGCTCGTGCATTCCCAGCGGGACCGGGGTGGATCTGGTGGTCGTGTATGAAGTCAGACAGCGATGCAGTTTGAATACGAAATTTGAGAGTTCAGTCTTTTCTCGAAATACTCGTTCAGTGATGTCATTGTGTGATGATTGATTGTGGGGCCCGTGGTGGGAGAGGCTGGGAAGCGACACTTTGTGTCAGGTCAATGGGCTTGGTGACTCACTGCTGCTGTCGTCACTTCGACAGTGCTCTAATTTTCCACGACTATTTCCATCCGACTGTCATGATGTAACCACGTGCTAGTATGACCACGCTGTCTGTGTAACCTTGCAGCTGCAATTTCTGCTCTCTCCTGCGACTGCAACACAGTCGCATTGTTCACATTTCCCTCTCGGTGTAGGTACATACCTTGTGGAATGACCTTCACGCTGGCAGATTGGTTAATAGTACAACAACGCTTTTATTGCCCCATAACACAGGCGCACAAGGCTGCCCTAAGGCCGAGACCACATTGATATTCTCACGTCTCACGTGTTTCTCCACCTAGTTAAGGCATTTTGCGCAGTTTCAGTTTTTGCAATACTCATGCAAATTGCTCGATTTTGTTGATTAAATTTATGGACATTTTGGAGATTTCCGAAAAAAAAAAATCGGAGTGACACACATTTTGTGGTGTGTGACAAAATTTGTGAAGCAAATTTATTTTTATCAATATTTTGACTGTTTTCTGCTGGCATGCATATTGAGTTTGGCTCGAAACAAATATTCCGAATTTTCGGAGTTTGATTAAACTTGCATTGACTGCGAAAATTTGATCTTATTCTTTCTGCAACATTCACGGGCTTAGAAAAGAAGCATGAAATGCTAAGAATTGGTTACTCCGAAAATTCGGAGTGCCTCAAATTTGCGAAATTGAAATCATCTCGTGATAAGGTTCCTTTGATAGCAACCAGCTTTAATGATCTTGATTGTTTAAATTGACTCCGAAAATTCGGAGTGAAATGAAATTCAAAAAATTATCAATTTCTTCCTTGAAATTAAAAGACAAATCATATTTGAATGAGGTTACCTAAAATACAACTTCCATCACGTATTTTCTCCTCAGATAGACAATCCGAAAATTCGGAGTCAGTGTAAAACTCAGTGAACTGTCAAAAACTCCGTGATCTTTTTTGAAATCAGAGAGATTTATGTCTCTTCATGAAGCTGCAGCCTTTGAAATATGAGCAGTCGAAACGTAGAAACCCATAAACCGACTTCGACGAACTGCATCTCTGACCTTGAAAAATAAAAGTCGGACGAAAAACAAAAAGAACTAAGACACCTTTATTCACACAACTTGCTACAATTGAAATCACACAAACATCTGGCTTGCATTTGTCATCTCCTCCACTTTCATGGGAACGTTGCAGCACTCAAGATCTTCCAGATTTTTCGATGATTCGCAATTTTCTCCGTCTCATCTGACAACGATTGTGATGCCCGTGCACCAGGTTTCACCTTCCGCGAATCCGTATCCGTCACGGCAGTGACCACTGAACCGAAACTCAGTCCGAAAATGAACAAAACCAAGATAAAACTGAGAACTTTCATTCTGACACTGTCTGCCCTTAACCCTTGAACAAGCGCCAATGACTTGCTCTTAACTCACGCTGATTCCGCCAGACACTTGGTTATAAATCTGCCCCCTTATCTGATTATCTTCATTGGCGTGATATCTTAATTGTTGCATCGAAATAAAAGAACAATCGTCCCGATAAGAGTCACGAATGCCATCGCAACCGTTCTGACACTCCAAAAAATATGCAAGCGATTTCAGGGGATTTCAAAGCCTAATAGTAGTCTCTGTTCATTTCTCTGTCTGAATGAATGAATGAATACGATCCACACGATAGTTCACATCGTCTGGTGCTGATGTAACCACTTTCTGACAATGATTTGGGCTCAGCACGTGATGGGGCGTCATGATAGAACCCACGTTCTTGTCAGTGCTCGTTCGTCCACGCAGACGCACACGAACGACTCTAGCGAGGTTGCCCGACTGCGGTATCATACCCAAACTGTTGGCAGATGAATTTTTCATGGGAATTTCTTCCCTGCCGCTGACTCAGCAGGCCAACAATCTCAAGGTCAAGTATGACGATCGTGTGGAACACGAAGTTCTACTTCTGTCAAAGATGAAGAAAGATACCAAAAAAACAACTAGTTCCTGCTACTTTCCATTCCTCATGGAGCCCATTGCATACCTCCAGCAGATCACCAACACCCTCCGCTGCCCTGCATGCCATCAGTCATTATCAGCAACAAACCGTCATGGTTCCAACTATCTTTGCTCGTGATAGCGCTCCACTCATTAGGAAACTCCACCCTACCACTCCCACCACTCGCAGCGAAAACGAAAGAATCTTTTGTTGGCGACCAAACCACGCCACGGAGACGTCATCTTATCGCCATCGCTTCAATTAGTGTTTAACAACATCAAAAATGGGAAAAAAGAAACGGCGCCAGAGAGCCTAGTCGAGGGCGGCTATATAAAGCTCACCCCATTCTCTGGCCCACTATAGTACCGAAACTGAAGCACTTCAAACGGATAAGGTGACATTCTGATACCCATTAAATGATTCATAGAAACACGCTCCAGTGGGGCTTGTTCATTGTCCTTCTTGGGCAATGGGCTCAGCCGTTGTTAGCAGTCAACCTGCAGAGGGTAAGTGCACGAAGCTCATCATTCATTTGAGACAGCGTCACTGTTGGCTGTTCATTTTCAGATGTGCAATGGACGTCCGTTGGGCACGCTCTTGCCGAATCCGCGGGACTGCAATTCATACTACGTTTGTCAGTCCGAAGCGACCATAGCCTACTGCGACAAGGGATTGCACTTCGACCGAGTGAACAAGGTTTGCAATTGGCCACGTTGGGCTAATTGCAGACTCGATGAGTTAGAGACCGATGCCCCCACCGAGCAGCTGTCCACTGACGAAGTTAAGGAGACGACATCCATCGAAGACCTGAAGGTGAAGGAAGTTGTCGATACAGAAGTCCCAGTCGCAGATAACTCGGAAGATCAAGCAGAGTCGAGTGCAGGTGGTGCAGTCCTCCAATCGGAAGAGTCTGAAAAACTCAATGAATCAGTGGAAAGTGAGACTTTGCCGGATATCTCTCATTTGAAGCCTGCAAACAGCTCAAGCCATGCTGTGCCAGTTGGAAGCGTAACAGTGCTTTCCGAATTGAAAGCTTCAAACAGCTCAAGACCCCCAACGAACTCCAGCCATGTCGTGCCAGTTGAAGTGGCACCAGTGCTTTCCGAATTGAAAGCTTCAAACAGCTCAAGACCCGCAACGAACTCCAGCCAAACCTTGAAGTTGCCAGTTGAAGTGGCAGCAGTGCTTTCCGAATTGAAAGCTTCAAACAGCTCAAGACCCCCGACGAACTCCAGCCAAACCTTGAAGGTGCCAGTTGAAGTGGCAGCAGAGCTTTCCGAATTGAAAGCTTCAAACAGCTCAAGACCCCCAACGAACTCCAGCCATGCCGTGCCAATTGAAGTGGCAGCAGTGCTTTCCGAATTGAAAGCTTCAAACAGCTCAAGACCCCCAACGAACTCCAGCCATTCTGTGCCAGTTGAAGTGGCAGCAGTTCTTTCCGAATTGAAAGCTTTAAACAGCTCAAACCCCAGTCAAACATTGAAGGTGCCAGTTGAAGTGGCAGCAGAGCTTTCCGAATTGAAAGCTTCAAACAGCTCAAGACCCCCAACGAACTCCAGCCATGCCGTGCCAATTGAAGTGGCAGCAGTGCTTTCCGAATTGAAAGCTTCAAACAGCTCAAGACCCCCAACGAACTCCAGCCATGTCGTGCCAGTTGAAGTGGCACCAGTGCTTTCCGAATTGAAAGCTTCAAACAGCTCAAGACCCCCAACGAACTCCAGCCAAACCTTGAAGGTGCCAGTTGAAGTGGCAGCAGTGCTTTCCGAATTGAAAGCTTCAAACAGCTCAAGACCCCCAACGAACTCCAGCCATGTCGTGCCAGTTGAAGTGGCACCAGTGCTTTCCGAATTGAAAGCTTCAAACAGCTCAAGACCCCCAACGAACTCCAGCCAAACCTTGAAGTTGCCAGTTGAAGTGGCAGCAGTGCTTTCCGAATTGAAAGCTTCAAACAGCTCAAGACCCCCGACGAACTCCAGCCTTTCTGTGCCAGTTGAAGTGGCAGCAGTTCTTTCCGAATTGAAAGCTTCAAACAGCTCAAGACCCCCAACGAACTCCAGCCATGCTGTGCCAGTTGAAGTGGCAGCAGAGCTTTCCGAATTGAAAGCTTCAAACAGCTCAAGACCCCCGACGAACTCCAGCCAAACCTTGAAGGTGCCAGTTGAAGTGGCAGCAGAGCTTTCCGAATTGAAAGCTTCAAACAGCTCAAGACCCCCAACGAACTCCAGCCATGCCGTGCCAATTGAAGTGGCAGCAGTGCTTTCCGAATTGAAAGCTTCAAACAGCTCAAGACCCCCAACGAACTCCAGCCATGTCGTGCCAGTTGAAGTGGCACCAGTGCTTTCCGAATTGAAAGCTTCAAACAGCTCAAGACCCCCAACGAACTCCAGCCAAACCTTGAAGGTGCCAGTTGAAGTGGCAGCAGTGCTTTCCGAATTGAAAGCTTCAAACAGCTCAAGACCCCCAACGAACTCCAGCCATTCTGTCCCAGTTGAAGTGGCAGCAGAACTTTCCGAACTAAAAGGTCCAAACCCCAGTCAAACATTGAAGGTGCCACTTGAAGTGGCAGCAGTGCTTTCCGAATTGAAAGCTTCAAACAGCTCAAGACCCCCGACGAACTCCAGCCATTCTGTGCCAGTTGAAGCGGCAGCAGTGCTTTCCGAATTGAAAGCTTCAAACAGTTCAAGACCTCCTTCCAACTCAAGCGCAGCGGTGCAAGTGTCAGTCGCTGTTCCTACTGAATTTGTAGACTTGAAGGCTTCGAAGGACTCTAAGGTACCCTCAAACGAATTGAAAACGCCGAAGAAGCCCACTCACGCGACCCATGCAGCTGTCGCAATTGAATCTGATGTCAACGATTTCACGGAAGGTCAGGACATTCCTGTGAAGCAAGAGTCATCAAAACCGACCCAGGGTCAGTCTCAGATCTTCGGAGAAAAAGTTGAATCCTCCGGACTGTCAAAGAAAGGTGACAAATTAGCTCCTCTGTCGATCGTTGTTTCGATACCGTCAAAGAATCCAGCGCAGGTGATTGAATTTAACGCGGAAGCCTCAAACTCCGACAAGTCCCATGAAACGGCGTCTTCACCTCTGATTGGGGAAAAGGTTGAAGCAAAGAAGCCGGAAAATCAAGTGACCGAAGTGACAAAAGAAGGGTTTCCGGTCAACGCAACTTTGCCGCAAGCTGAAGCTGTTGTCGAAAAAGTGGAGTCTCCCGATTCGAAGCCGTCAAACCAAGTGATCGAAGTGACTGGTGGAGGGTTTCCGGTCGAGGCAATAGTGCCGCAGGGTGAGGTTGTTGGCGAAAAGATGGAGTCTCCCGGTTCGAAGCCGTCAAACCAAGTGATCGAAGTGACTAGTGGAGGGTTTCCGTTCGAGGCAATAGTGCCGCAGAGTGAGGTTGTTGGCGAAAAGATGGAGTCTCCCGGTTCGAAGCCGTCAAACCAAGTCATCGAAGTGACAAATGAAGGGTTCCCGGTAGATGCAACGTCACTCAATTTTGTGCCGCAGGGTGTTGCTGAAGTTGAAAGAGTTGGGCCACCGCGTCCTGAACAAGCCTCAAGTCAAGTGATTGATATCAGTGCAATATTCGATGAATCCTCCGTCGCCCAAGTGGAAAAAGTGGTCCCGCAGCAATCAGACTCAGACCCCAAGGCCCACCAAGAGCAGGCGGCTATCGTGCACGTAGTTGAACAGGTCGGATTTCCTGATTTCGTAAGCAATGCCATAGCTCCCGTTGAGTTGTCACGTCCAACTCCCAAGAGTCCCCTGAGGAAGAAAAAGCAGCCCATCTCAACCGAGTCCGAGTCCGAGTCGGAGGAGGACCTAGGATCAGACGAGTATACGAAACACAAGCCCGCGAAGAACTTGAAGAAAAAGCAGACCAAGAAGCAGAAAAAAAAGGACATCGTTGACAGATCAGATGATTCGGAGTCCTCGGAGGAAATCAAAACGTTCAAGAGTCCCAAAGGCGAATCCGCTGAAGACAAGGATTCTCGGTCGATTGAGGAATCCCTAGATTCTGATGAGGACGTCGTTAAGCCAAGCCGTCAAAAGAAGAAGTCAAACAAGAAGAAAGCCTCCAAGAAGCCCGTCAGCACTCTCTCCGAGGAGTCCGACGAGCTGAATGATTCCCTGCCTTCCGAAGAGAAAGATGTCTCTGCAGACGACTCTGCAGCGTCCGAGGAGTATCTCTCCAAGCCCAAGCGTCCCCAAAGCCATCGCCAGCAGAACATGAAGAAGAAGAAGGCCTCCAAGAAGCCCGTCAGCACTGTCTCCGAGGAGTCCGCCGAGCTAAATGATTCCCTGCCTTCCGAGGAGAAAGATGACTCTGGAGCGTCCGAGGAGTATCTCTCCAAGCCCAAGCGTCCCCACAGCCATCGCCAGCAAAGCTTGAAGAAGAAACACAAAGCATCCAAGAAGCCGGTGAAAAACGTTTCCAATGAGTCTGCAGAGGCGGAGGAAGACACGAGCTCTCCGAACTCGTCTCAATCATCCGAAGAGGCGGGCAAGCGTAAACGCCATCCAAAGAATAAGAAGAAGAAGACGACGACTCAAGTGATGAACTCGGACGAAAGCGAGGAGTCGCCGATGATGTACACAATAAAACGAAAGGAGTCAAAAGCTCCGGTCTTTCAAAGCAGTTTGGTCAAGTTGAGTTCGCCTGCAGCGAGTCCGGTCAAGCTGGCATCCTTGGGGCAACCCTCGGATCTGAGCTTTGTGGCGTTTGAAAGCAATGCGGTGAAGGTTGAGTCGCCCGAAAAGCAAGTTCCCGACGTACACTTGGGGCAGCCAGTCCTCATGGGTCTTAACGCCTTCCAAAGCAACGTAGTGAAAGTAGCTTCGCCCGCAAAGGAAAGCCAAGTCAAGGAGGTTTCCCAAGTGCACTTGGGGCAGGCAGTCAACGTGGCTCTTGAAGCCTCTCAGAGCAACGTAGTGAAAGTAACTTCGACCGGAAAGGAAAGCCAAGTCAAGGAAGTTTCTCAGGTACACTTGGGCCAACCGGTTGACATGACACTCGACACCCTTCAGAGCAACTTGGTGAAAGTAGCTCCTCCCGCCAAAGAAAGCCAAGTCAAGGAAGTTTCCCAGGTACACTTGGGCCAGCCGGTCGACATGACACTTGATACCCTCCAGAGCAACGCAGTGAAAGTAGCTTCGTCCGCAAAGGAAATTCAAGTCCCCAAGTTCGAGCTCAAACCGTCCAAAACGAACATCATCGAGATTCAATCGCCTTTGGCTGGGTTGAGCTTCATCAACAACTTATCGGGAAGTGGCCCTAACACCCTCAGCGCGGTGTCGACAAAACCATCCGACAAGCAGGATAACGAGCAATCGAACCTTTCCGTGTCCATCCTCAGCGTTGCCTCAGCCCGGCTCGAGGACGAAGTCAACGGTACGATCAACCGACCAACCGTTGGGGCGCACAATTCCCAGACGGGACACCCAATCGATGTGCTGACCGGATACAATGTGGACAACGTCCAGTGCATCCATGACGGGCTCTACTTCCTGCCACATCCTAGTGACTGCCAGAAGTACTTCATCTGCGCCTACCGTCACCTGCACATGCATTCCTGCGGCAGCAGTCTTACCTGGAGCTACAAGCGCGAGCAGTGTGAGCTGCTGTCTGAGGCTAGATGCTATTCTCGGGAGACCAAGGTGGCTAGCGTTGTAGTCGAGAAGGTCGACAAGCCAACCAAGGAGCAGAGCTCCGCCAGCAATTCCCCCGTGACCAGGAAAGCTTCGACTCCCATGCCCCCACTGCGAACCACGGAGATCGCAGAGGACACCGAGCGCCGAGCGTTGCCCAGCTGCCCGCCCTACAAACAAGCCTATCTGCCGAGCACGGACGACTGCAACCAGTACTACATCTGCATTCTCGGCCAGGCAGTGTTGACATCGTGCCCGGACAACCTGTTGTGGGACGCCAGAGGTGAGTTCTGCGGTCAGGAGTCGGAGGTCAAGTGTGCTGGCAAATAGGCCAGAGGCACCGATGTGATAGGCTCTCGGTTTTCCTATAATAAAGTACCATGCAAATGAATGGGTTGTGGTCTTTCAATTGAATCGGACGTGGGTTAAGACGGGCCACTGACAGATGGTGTTTTGACAGCTGGTCCTTTGACAGGTGGTGCATTAACAGGTGGTGCTTTAGCAGGCGGTCCTTTGACAGGTGGTGCTTTTGACAGATGATAATTTGACGGATGGTGCTTTGACAACTGGTCCTTTGACAGGTGGTTCTTTTGACAGATGGTGCTTTGACAGATGGTTCTTTTGACAGATGATGCTTTGACAGGTGGTGCTTTGACAGGTGATTCTTTTGACAGATGGTGCTTTTGATAGGTGGTCCTCTGACAGGTGGTTCTTTTCACAGAAGGTGCTTTGACAGGTGGTGCATTAACAGGTGGTGCTTTAGCAGGCGGTCCTTTGACAGGTGTTGCTTTTGACAGATGATAATTTGACGGATGGTGCTTTGACAACTGGTCCTTTGACAGGTGGTGCTTTTGACAGATGATAATTTGACGGATGGTGCTTTGACAGCTGGTCCTTTGACAATTGGTTCTTTTGACAGCTGGTCCTTTGACAGATGGTTCTTTTGACAGATGATGCTTTGACAGGTGGTGCTTTGACAGGTGATTCTTTTGACAGATGGTGCTTTTGATAGGTGGTCCTCTGACAGGTGGTTCTTTTCACAGAAGGTGCTTTGACAGGTGGTGCATTAACAGGTGGTGCTTTAGCAGGCGGTCCTTTGACAGGTGGTGCTTTTGACAGATGGTGCTTTGACAGGTGGTGCTTTGACAGGTGGTGCTTTTGACAGATGATAGTTTGACGGATAGTGCTTTGACAACTGGTCCTTTGACAGGTGGTTCTTTTGACAGATGGTGCTTTGACATATGGTGCTTTGACAGGTGGTCCTTTGACAGGTGGTGCTTTTGACAGATGGTGCTTTGACAGGTGGATCTGTGACAGATGGCCCTCAATCCCTCCTCAGTCAGCTGTCAAATCCACGAGGCGACTTGCGTACCCCGTCCGTTCACGTGCCATAGACTCTGATCGATCGGTTGACAGTTGTTGTCGTTGTTGCAATACTTTTTGCCATTCTTGTGCAGACTTGTCCGCCAAATCGAAACAGCTGAAGGAAGAGATGATTCTCCGTCATCTCCGATCAAGTGAAATGTCGACAGGCGTCCACAGCCACCGAAAGCACCGCCAGAAGTCCGACACCTTCAAGTCAACTTGGGCGAGTAATCTTTGGACACCACATTTGTTTACTATCTCACGGATATTTTTGGAAAACAAAAAAAAACCGCTGCTAAACCCACGCTGAGTTATTGGCGCGCCATCCATCATCGAAGTGGTGCGCCCCTTATCGCCACTATTTAAGAGGCAACCCTCTCGCTCACCGCAATCAGTCACGCTTGAATTCTTGCCAAAGCCAACGGAGGCCGCAACATGAAAGGTTCGTTAGCAGTCTTCAATTGACTCGTCCCACATAACCAGACATTCTCACTCTTTCCCAGCGATTTTCTTCCTCCTTTTCGGCGTTGTCCTGTCCGCCGTGACCATCGCCGAGGCCTACGACGTCACGGAAACGTGCAAGATAGTCCCCAACAACACGTTCATAGCAAATCCAAGCGGATGTGCCGACTGGGCACTGTGTCTGGAGGGTGTTCCATACTACGGCAGCTGCAATAGTGGTCTGATGTACGACGCACGGAGCGCGACTTGCAACTATGCGGCCAACGTCACGTGCGCCGTGGCAAATGTGACCACAATGTGCGCCGGACTCAATGCCGTCTACAAGGCAAACCCAACAAGCTGCCAAGGGTACTGCTACTGTGAGAGCGGCGTGACACAGTGCACCACATGCCCGACGGGTCAGGTTTACGACCCCACCTCGATCAGCTGCGTCTGGCCGTCGTCGCCGTCGCTGTGTCTCGCGAATTCGCCCTGCGAACTGGTGCCAGACGACATCTTCGTTCAGGACACGTCCAACTGCTCGATGTACTACTTGTGCGAGAACGGCCTTGGCACATCGGGTGCCTGTGCAAGCGGGCTTCTGTACAACGCCCAACAGGCCATCTGCGACTACCCGGCAAATGTTGTGTGCCCCACCGGATCGTCCTCGTCGAGTGCTGACGGCTCGGGCACTGTCGTCGACAACTCAACAATTTGCGCCAACCTAACGTCGGGCCAGAAGTTTGTCAGCGACGGATCGACGTGTCAGGGATACTACTTCTGCGCGAATGGCACATCCACCACGGAGCCGGTGACGGGCAACTGCCCCGCGGGAAGTCACTTCAGCGATGCTCTGCAAGAGTGCGTCAGTCCCTTTGAGGTGGCGTGCCCGTACAATCGATGTGAGGGGGTTAGTTACACGTTCGTCACCGCACTCAACACCAACTGCACGGAATACGACGTCTGCAGCAACGGTCTGACAAAACAGGGCTCGGAAGACAGCTGCCCCTCGGACTTTCCCTACTTCAACGAGCAGGAGCAGGCGTGTGTCGCCAGCGAGCCTTCCTTTCCAGTTTGTTAGATGTGAATGTATGGGGAGATTTTAATAAAATTTTACCGCTTTTTTGTGTGCGTTCGGGTTGAGGGTTGCTTAAGCAAAATAAATCGGGTTTTGAGCATCTCGGTTAGTTTAGACGTATCCTTTGTGAGTGGAAGCAGTCGGCATTTTCGTGGGCTCAAGGGTCAGCAGAGCTGATGGTCGAAGACACAAAACCACAGGCACCACTCATCCGGACATTGATCGAGCGAGCGAATGGAATGCGATGACACTACACATTCTGCGCACTCTTGCGTATCTTATCTACCTGTCGCAGCGTTTGTTTGATGAATTTTGGACTTGAAGCCGTAAAATAGAACCTCTTACCCGAAAGGCTATTACGTCCCAGACACTTTCTGAAACCTTTGTCTCTGCTCTGCTGCTGCGCAACTGGTGGTGTATTCTCAGTCAATTCTCAGCATAACCGGATCAGTCTGATTTGGGTGCCGTCTGAAAACTGTGCTCCTATAAATTCTTCACTGGAGGATGAGAAGATTATTTGTCGGGTCTTAAATGATTTTGGAGGAGCTCTCGCTGGCGCTCCTATTTGCTGTGCATCATCATTGGTCGACAGACTGTTAAATAGAGACGGAGAAGGTGACAACCTTGAGGAACTCCAAAAGCCGCTGTGGGTGTCAGGTACAGAAAAGAAGATTTTGAAATGCCAATTTTTAGGTTTGAATGA
This sequence comes from Myathropa florea, assembly GCA_930367185.1. Taxonomy (NCBI): domain Eukaryota; kingdom Metazoa; phylum Arthropoda; class Insecta; order Diptera; family Syrphidae; genus Myathropa; species Myathropa florea. Next base: position 41,082,758 of record OV884005.1, on the reverse strand, counting down.
ACAATGCGTCCAGGATTTGAATGGAAAACCGGGTTAACACAAGGCTGCGTTGGGGCTGTTTAGTAAAACTTGATGAGTTTAGCATAAACAACCAGATGACCATCGTTCTTGACCACGAAGGCAGATTGACTCGCAACAGCCGTCTGGTTGTTGGACCATATCCTTTCCTTGTTGCATCCCTCCGCCGGGTGCCGGAACACAGTGACAATCCAGGGAATTGTTAACCCAATGATCTCGCCAGGAGTGGAACGGTCTCCACAAACCTTCCTAGTGGAGAAACTCCCCCCATACCATTCGCTACAGATAAACTTCTTCGAAAGAATCACATCTAAGATGCTCATAAGGCACTACGTGCCTCATCTTAAAACAAATTTGGCCTTAACTCGATGAACAGGACATCTCTAAGGGCTCTCATCGACGCCATCACAGAAAACTGTGCCGTTGGCACTCACGCCTTAAAAATGGGACTCCTCATAACGACTTCTGTAGAAAATGAAGAGCCTAAGAAGAAGAGGAAAACATAGCGCCATCTCCTCTGCACTTGTAGCGCTCTCTCCTCCCCCTGGAAGAAACACCTTGGAGCCTACTTCTTTAACGCTCTCTCCTCCCCCTGGAAGAAACACCTTGGAGCCTACTTCTTTAACGACTTGAGCGAACTATACAACGTCGGCATCCATCAGGTAAGAAGCATCGTGGCAATCACCAAATGGCTTGCTGCATAGGTCACATCCGATCCGCGTGGTACCACAATGGGCCTAAGTGTGACTGATATCAATAGTCAGCCACCTAAACCTAACTTAACCTCTCAGCCACCTTAAGAGAGAATTCAAAAGCTGACAGCATGAAGATGCGATGACACACTGGACCAATCCGTCCAGGGTATGGCACTTCAAACTCTTCACCAATTCAGACAGCAAGACGTCTAAGAAAAAGTCTTCTTGGGCTTATTCTCACTGGTTACTGAGGTTTTAGATATCAAGTCAAGTAATTGAGATGAAGATTCCTGCAGGGTTTGCTGTGAGCAAAAGGAAATATATCTTTCTAACTGCTCCGCCAGAGGCAGACTTCTAGGAATAGTCGAAGCTTTGAATCAAGACCAAAAGAGGTTACTCAGGTTTGTCAATTAGTCTAATTCATCATAGTCCAAAGTATTGACCAAGGCATTGTCCAAAGTATTGTCCAAAGCCTTGACCAAAGCCTTGACCAAAGCCTTGTCCAGAGCCTTGTTCAAAGCCTTGTCCAAAACCTTGTCCAAAAGCCTTGTCCAAAGCCTTGTCCAAAGCCACGACCGAGGTCTTGTGGAGAGTCTTGACCAAAGCCTTGTCCAAAGCCATGACCGAGGTCTTGTGGAGAGTCTTGTCCAAAGCTTTGTCCAAAGCCTTGTCCCAAGCCTTGTCCCAAGCCTTGTCCAGAACCTTGTCCCAAGCCTTGTGCAGAGCCTTGTCCCAAGCCTTGTCCCAAGCCTTGTCCAAAGCCCTGTTCAAAGGCTTGTCCCAAGCCTTGTCCAAAGCCCTGTTCAAAGGCTTGTCCCAAGCCTTGTCCAAAGCCTTGACCAGAGCCTTGTCCCAAGCCTTGTCCAAAGCCTTGACCAGAGCCTTGTCCAAAGCCTTGTTCAAAGGCTTGTCCAGAGCCTTGTCCAGAGTCTTGTCCAAATGCTTGTCTACAACCTTGTCCAAAGCCATGACCGAGGTTTTGTTGAAAGCCTCGATCTCCTCTAGGATATCTCCGATGAATGAGGTAGAGATCAAGACGTTGGACAAGCCTTGGCGTCCATCAGGGTAGCTGTGAAATATTAAATTAATTAGGACGGTGTATGAATTTGGGGTCGGCACTGTGGCGTAGAGGGCAAGTGTGTCGACTCCTAGGCTGAAGGTTCCTAGCTCGATTCCGGGCACACGAATTCTCATTGCCGCGGCACCGCATCCCTTGAGTCACCAAAAATACTGTGAGTCTTGAACTGTCAAGAGAAGCTTCTGAAAATTCTGAAACAAAAGAAAAAAATGAAAAACAAAAGTTGCTATTGAACGAATTTTCGTTTTATTGTGTTTAGTTGAGAATAATTATACACCGCATATTGGTAATGCAGGCTTAGTCGGTTGACACGCCTGTAGTTTCTCATTGAAGAATGGAAAGTCATCGGGACAGTCCTCAACATCTGGAGATATAGCTGCTCCATTTTTACAATAGAGATATCCCCTGCAATCTGTCCCTACTTTAGCCATGAACATATTTGGCATACCTATGCAACGATTGTTTTCTTCTCCGCAAGGAGGACTAACATTATAAGGATTAGTGCATGTTCCAGTTGATTGACTGAATTGACTGCCTTTTGGACATGTTCCCCAATGGGTAGTAAGAACCGTACCAGTCATTTTACAGTAAAAGTATCCATTACATGACTCGGAATCGGCAACAAAGTCTTTGACTTGACCAGTGCAATCAGTGTATGGATAATCAGGTGTATTAACTACAGGAGCACTTGTAACGGTATTACATCCCACGACTGCTTCATAATTACACATACCAGTAAGTGCATCGTAAAACAAACCCGGGCCACAATCATTTCCGTCTACAATTTCACCATTGTAACAACGAAACCAACCCGCACAGCTGTTGGGATTCTTAATGAAACCGTTCGGTGCCAGCAGACATGGTGATTCAGTTTCGCAAAGAACACCAGTTGATGCATATACGCATGCAGTTGATGCCAAATCAAAAACTTGGTTAGGGGGGCAGGTTGTACAAGCCGTCTCACCGTTCGAGCAGTAGCAATATCCCGCACAATTGGATGGATCCCGTTTGTAGACAGCATTCAAGCCCGTGCACATGTTGCTTGTACTTCCAGTGCACACAACATTGCTCGCATAATCACACGATTGCGTATAAGAATTGAACAGCAATCCGGTTTTGCATTTACCACCGATTGGTGCTCCATTCTGACAATAGTACCAGCCCTGGCAGTCATCTGGATCTCCAATAAAGGTTTTATTTTCCACCAGCTGACACGTTTCCAGAGGTGATAGGGCTTCAGAGAGTGGCGCGATGATTGCGATGAGAAGAACAGGACTGAGAAGGTCCCAAAGTAAAGAAGCTGAAAAGAAAACAATTTTAAAATGTACTCGATGTATGTCACAAATATGGTGAATGCAGAAAAAAATGACAAGACGTCGAAAAGGAAAACGTCAAAATTCATTTTCTCTGAAATGTCATCATTCATGTCTCCGTCATTTGGCGACGATTTTCTAAGCGAATTGGGCTCGAATTGCGAGGATGGACTAAAAAACTCGGTTTGCTGTCAGAAACTTTTCTCGACAACAGGTCAAGTATTAGTGTCATCCCGACAAACGAAAAAGAAACGTCAAATTCGAAATTCAAACAAACTGTCAAAACTGACATGACACTCAAAAAAAAAAAGTCCCAAAAGGACACAAAAAAATCCTAATATTTCACTTCAAAACGTCACTCAATACCTTTCATGGTTAGTTTTCAAAGAAAAACTGCCGTTACACTGTCAGAAAATTCGATTGAAAGTAACCGTCCTTTTGAAGAGAAGTGAAGTAGTGTTATAATCCTGAAACACCAACTGACTGCCGAACTGTCGAGAGTGCGGCGTTTAAATAGGTTTCACTTTTGCGCAAAAATCACTAGCAGATTAGAATATGACATCTAGTCGTATTTTTTTTTTTTTTTTGTTCTGTTCTTTTTAACATTTCATTACGTCGAAGCTTGTTCGCGTTTGATTACCGCTATCGATACAAGGCAATCAAGACTGCGCTTGCTGTTGAGTGTTCTAATCTTTTTCAAAGGCAAGCGAAGCATAAAATGAGAGTTTCGAGGCGTTTTTTTGGTTTTATTTTGGTTGCCTTAAACGGAAATTTGCTAAGGAGCGAGCATGGATAAGTGATAAGGAAGTCGTCATTTTGACAGAACAACACAAGAGACTTTCTTCGAATCGCTATCTGACACGACATTTGACATTCATCATCTTGTAGTCGATGGTTTGGAGGAAGTCGGAAATTAATAATGGTTTCGGTGATGGGTGCTGTCGAATTTGTGACACACAGCGCCCTCCTGACAACCCAGGGGGCAAAGGACCGCCCCAGGAACCCACACACGAACAAGACCAATCTGAAGCAGTGGAGCAACCATTAACTGTCGCATTTATTTTCACAAAAAAGACATTTCAAAAATTGTTTACAATTGCGGATGTTTGATGCCTTGAACTGGACCATCACTCGACGCAGGCCAAGTAGGCGATGAATTTCTTCGTGCAGCTTTGGACCTTCTCGTCGAAGTAGAAGTTCTCTGGGCAGGAACCCTGTGACGTGCTCACATCGTCGTTGCAGTAGGTGTACTTTGAGCAATCGCCCAACTGATTGGCGAACTTGTTGCCCATTCCCTCGCATCGATCGTACGGGCAGCGGACGGTGGTGCGGTCCTTGCAGGAGAACAGATTCACATCGAAGAACTTGCCGTCGGTGCACTTGCCGAATGTTGGTTCTCTGTCGGGCTTGCCGTTCTCCATTTCATCGCAGAAGTAGTAGCCGCTGCAGGTCTTGCCGTCCGAGATGAAGCCCACAATTGGTGCATCATCGGTGCCGCAGATTGTGCTCAAGGGGCCAGTAACAATCGTCTCCTGGATCTTACACTCGGTGTCCTCCAGCATGCCGCACAGGCCCGTCGAAATGCTGAAGTATGTGCCGGCTATGCAGTGCGTGGTCTTGAGCACGCCCTTGCTGCACTGCCTGAAGGAGGTGCACGAAACTGGATCGGACATGCGGATGTTGTCGCCCACCGACATGCATATGGCGTTCAGAGTGCTGTTCCTCTCCTCCTCGGGGCACGTGTAAACGCTCGGATACACACACGTTTGGGAAGCTGGCTCGAAGTTCAGTCCCTCCGGACAAGCGGAGTACTGCTCGACGCCATTTTTGCAGTAAATAAATCCATTGCAAAGTTCCGGGTGCGGCAAGAACGTACCGGTCTTCACCTCGGAGCAGGGGGTTTTCGTTTTGTTTGCATGGGGGCAGTCCACCAGCGCGCTTTTGTTGCACTTGCCCGCGTGCCTGTCGAAGAACCAGCCCTCCAGGCAGCTGCCCTCATCAATTATCTCGCCATCGGTGCTGCATTCCACCCAGTCGATGCAGGAGCCAGGACGAAGGATCTTCGTGTTGGCCGGGAGCAGCTTGCAAATATCAGCGACCTCCGCGTTTTCAGCACTGCCACTGGCGAAGAGGACACAGAGCAGGCACGTAGCCAGGATAACATACGAGTTTGACATCCTCTTTGTTGCTGGAGCTCGGAAAGTTCTTCTGCTTTGTAGATTCGTGGGAATGGACGAGGCTTGACTGATGAGCGACAGTCGCGTGACGGCCGTTAAATACGTAGCCTGGACCCGGTTAAGTGCTTTGTGATGTTATCGCCTTGGGTGGGGCGAATGCTCGCTAATTGATTGAAATCTTCCGCAGGGCCAACAGGCGATAGCAACGAACAATGTTCGCGACAATTGTCGGCTAAATGAAAGCAGCACCGTTCTGAATGGCCCATCTGTCAGATACGACAAAGGAATGTCAAGCGTAATTGCGCTAAGTGAGAACAACCCAACGAACACTGTTCCGACAAGATGTCAGAACGCGATACCAATCTACGACATCCTTTCCAGGATTCCGCGACTGCAAGGGCGTGGCAGTTTGTCGCATTTGCCAGATACGCAATAGATTCGCTTGATTTATGGAGCACCGATTAGATAAACTGCAAATGAGCGAGACATGCGGACGGAAGACCGCTGTCAAGATCGTTGCAAGATTGGGTGGCATCGTGGCTGGGTCATATATTCAGATGGATGACAGGTTGCTTAAGACCCGATTGCAAGGGTCGAAAGTTTATGGAGACCATTGATAAAGTGAGTGAAGATAACCGACGCGAATAAGGTGCTCGTGGACTGCCTTATCCGTGTGAGGTTGCTCATTCATCAATCGGCTAACGTAAGGTGTCAGAATCTACTGGTCTGACGGCATGTGACAATTTTAGAACCACGGCATAGTCACTCATGACGACGGAATGCGCGTGATTAGTTGTCAGCGTGAAGTGAAGTGAAGCGTGAAGTGAAATGAAGCGTGAAGTGCTGCACTTCAGAGGGGGCTAGTTGTCACGCTAACTGAACTGTCATTTGCAGCGAATATTGTGGTCAATATCTTCTGATCAGAGAGGACGTATGCCCACTTACGTCATCCGTCACCTATTCGCAAACTTTTTTGACGTAACTTTTGATACTTTGATCGGCTGTACGCTTCCATTTGCCCTGTCAAATGTAAAAGGGTCTCGATTTCGCGGGAGAAGCTTGTGAATATTACGGTCCCCTACAGTGAGAGTGGACGCGTGTCGACTGATGTCATCCGTCACCTATTCTCGAACATTTTTGACGTAACTTTTGACACTTTAATCTGCTGGACGCTTCCATCCGTCAAATCCAAAATACTGTCAATTTCCTGTGAAAGACTTAAAGAATATTGTGGTCCCTTGCGGTGTCGACTGATGTCATCCGTGATCGACTTGGAAATATTTTTGACGTAATTTTCTGACACTTTGATGTGCTGTACGCTTCCATTTTCCCTGTCAAATGCAAACGACTGTCGTGTTAGTAGCGGTCCGAATATTGCAGTCCCCTGCAGCGAGAGTGGACGCAAGTCGACTGATGTCATCCGTCATCCACTCACAAATATTTTTGACGTCACTTCTGACACTTTGATCTCCTGGATGCTTCCATTTGCCTTGTCAAATGCAAAATTGTGGTCACTATCCCCTGGTCAACCGTGCTATCAGAGAGGACGCATGCCGACTGATGTCATCCGTCATCCATACACAAACATTTTTGACGTCACTTCTGACACTTTGATCTCCTGGACGCTTCCATCTGTCAAATACAAAAGGCTGTCGATTTCGTGTGATGAGCTTGCGAATATTGTGGTCCCTTGCGGTCTAAGAGGACGCGTGTCAACTGATGTCATCCGTCATCGATGATGGAAATATTTTTGACGTAATTTTCTGACACTTTGATCTGCTGTACGCTTCCATTTGCGCTGTCAAATGGAAAGGCTGTTGATTTCGTGCAAAAAGCTTGTGAATATTATACTCCCCTGCGGACTGATGTCATCCGTTGTCCATTCACAAATATTTTTGACGTCACTTCTGACATTTTGATCTCCTGGACGCTTCCATCTGTCAAATACAAAAGGCTGTCGATTTCGAATGATGAGCTTGTTGTGGTCCCCTGCGGTCACAGAGGACGCATGTCGAGTGATGTCATCCGTCATAGATTCGCAAACATTTTCGACGTAACTTCTGACACTGTGATCTGTCAAATGCAAACGTCTGTCAATTACGAAAGTTCCCCCGAACGACTGAATATCGTTCAAAATCTTTTGTCAATCACTTGTGTGTAAGCGTAAGTCCTGTCTAACGTCTAAAACCACGCACGCACGCCTTCCATTTCGGCCAGAATAAAAATAAAACCAGATAACCGCACTCCAGCATTTTTTTTATTTTGGTCATGTCATTCGTGAGGTCTTAAGGCGCTGCTATCTGTCTTGAGTGAATTAACTGAAAACCTCTTGACAGGAAGACCGCCATAATTGTGTAAAAATAAACTGGAATTTAAGAGAGTTTTGTGGTGTATTTCTAATCGATGACAGCATTCGTCTCCGCAACGCAATTTGAAAACAAGTGGCGAGCGTAGGGCGACGTGTTAGTCGATTGTGGGGAACCTGCAAGCGTGGTAGCATTCGAAGTCGAAGAGAGTGCCTGAGAGTGAAGCTGAAAAATGTGGAGACAAAGTGCAAAAATTGGTAAGATGTCATTTGAATGATTGATCGCCAGTGTCAACAGGTGATAAAAGCGTATTTTCACACAGGCCTTCTCCAACTGTTCGGGGCGATATCGGTGGGCCTCGTCACTGGTCAGTCGGTGGTGTCAACTTCGGACATGTTTAACGCAACACTCACCTGCTCGATGGTTCAGAATGGAAGCTTCCTCAAGGACCCGACGGCATGCGACACATGGATTCAGTGCGTTGACGATGAACCTGTCTATGGACAGTGCTCCACTGGGCTTTTCTATGATCTTAGCACAAACGAGTGCGTGGACCCCAGCACGATAAGGTGTTACTCATCGGAGCCGTGCGCGACGACCCTCGACAACGGCTTCGTTGCGGACCCGTACTCATGCAACGGCTACTATTACTGCTACAATGGGAACGGAGCACGCGGCGAATGCTCATCCGGCTTAAACTTTAATCCGGGCACGCAGGACTGCATAAGGGACTTCGCCTGCACCCTCGTCGATCCGGACAGCTGGTGCAACATCGTCCCGGACTTGGTGTTCATCAGTGATCCGCTCAATTGTCAAGCATACCACTTGTGCTGGAATGGGACTCTTGAGAATGGCACTTGTGCCGACGGCTATTACTTTGACGCGTTTAAGGGCGTTTGCGGCTACGAAGCAGACGTCAAGTGCAATGTGCCACCGCTGCACCCCGACCTGCCGGGACAGGGGATATGTGAAGCAGCCGGTCAGTTCGTGTCGGACAATGAAACGTGCGCCGGCTACTACTACTGCCAGGAAACGGACGCAGATGACTTCTTGTTGATTTGGGGCCAGTGTCCGTCGGGACGTTTCTTCGACCCCGCCGACGGAGGAGAGTGCGTGAGTCGTCAGCAAATCGTGTGCGACTACAATCGATGTGACGGCATGGGCTCGACGAACATTCAGCTTGCGAACGCACCCAACGATGGCTGCCGGGGATATCTGCTGTGTCAAGATGGGGAGGAGATTGGCAGTGGATCGTGTCCCGATGATGAGCAGTATTTCAATGAAGTGACCCAGAGGTGCACCTCTGAAGTGGTGAACTACGCCGCTTGCGCGACCATCGCCACAACAACCACTGCGACGTCTGTTCCCACGTCGGTGACAGCCACTGAAACGTCAACTGTTGACGAATGATGAATGTGCGGGGTCGGGAGATGAAATAAAATTTGAAGGTCTCTGAATTGGTGTGCCTTTTTTTTCTTTTTCTTGGTTTCGAACTCAAAATTGGTTGAGTTTTGTGTTTTTTTTTTTTGACGTAGCTGTCAAGGAGATCTGTCAAAATGACAGCATCTTTTGATTTTCCCGTGGCAGAGAGTGGAGGGATGTTTATGACCTGTTTAATTTGACATCCCCTTCTCTGAACTGACGTTTAGGATTGTTGACAATTTCCTCCGAATTAGTTGCACTTGTTCTTGTTCTTGTGCTTGTTCATGTCGTCGCTTAGATAAGGTTCACAATTAGAAACCACCAGAAGGAGAACTGAAAGAAAAACAAAAGTTAATTGATTGGGTGTAGCTTCCTGGAACCGTGATAAAGAAACAACCTTAACAGCTGTCAATACCCTTCACGAGCCGAGATAAAGTAACGGGAACTTATACATCAAACTGATTATCTTTACGGTTCATTCACTGGAAACACTAAGGCATCCACCAGCCACGCAAGGCAGAGATAAAACCGAGACAAAATCGAACCCATAAGTTATGTCAGCATGACACATGCGTTATGTCAGTTTGACATGAACGGATAATTGAAGGGCAAGGGCCTTGAATTTGCCAGTGGGTCTTTGAGGGAAATGTCTTCCGCTTGACACCTTTGGTCGTTCACAGAGGAGAAGTTGCACGCTAGCCTGCCTAACACCAAGGGCTTCGGATTCAGAATGGGCCGTCCTATAATTAGAAGCCAACAAAGGAGCCCTAAGCAGAAATAGAACCCGTAAACACATTCCAGCGGATGGCATCCATCAGTCTTGCTTAGCGGGTTTTTCGAACCGATTTGCAATCGGTTTTACTGGACATAATGTCGGTTTAGTTTCGCCCGCAGACAATCGCTCAACACTTGGGCACGAGGTTTTTCCAAACCCAATCCATCACTTGGCTTGTCCTCGGCTGACAGCTGGTTTTCGGAGCATACCAGAGGCTCGCCTATTTAAGGCCGACGCTATCGCTGGGCAGAGTCAGTATTTCGAAAAAATGTCTATCAGCAACAAGTTAGGTGAGTGAGTATATCCCCGGACGGGCGATTGTCAGCCTCAAGCTCCTTCCATTTCAGGATCAGGCTGCTACGCGCTAGTGGTCATCGCCCTGGTTGCGCTCCAGCCGAGCAGCGCCCTCAACGCCGACACCGCCAACGAGGTGTGCAACCTCTTGATGGACGGCATCAACATCTTCAGTGGATCTAGCTGTGACCAGTACTACACGTGCATGAGTGGGCTGGCCAGTCTGCTCTCGTGCAGCAGTGGCTACTACTTCTCGAGGGACACGCAGTCTTGTCAGCTATCGTCAACGGTGACCTGCACCACCGACGGCAGCCCGTGCGCGAATGTCGCCAATGGACAGTTCTTGGCAGTTCCCGACTCCTGCACCAATTTCTACTACTGCAACAATGGCGTCGCACAAATGGGCACCTGCCCCGACGGCCTGAACTTCGATCAAGTCGATCAATCCTGCAACTACACCTCTGACTATCTGTGCAGCTCGGACTCGCTCGGCGACAGCACCGAAACCATCAACTTCTGCTCGGTCGTCCCGAACGGCTACTACTTCGGCAGCTCGTCCGCCTGCAACAGCTGGCAAGAATGCACCACCAGCGGCCTAGTCATCGGCGTGTGCCCCGCCCCGTACTACTTCAACGTTGAAACCGCCTCCTGCGACTACCTGGACAACGTTTCGTGCAGGCAAACAAATGGAGTCGCAAGCACTGCCTCCACTGGTGGCGCCCTAGCAGGAACCAGCTGCTCCACCAACGGCCTCATCGTGTCCGACAATCAAACGTGCATCGGCTTCTACAACTGCAGCAACAACCTCTACGTCTACAACACCTGCGTCGGTGGACTCTACTTCAATCCCCCGACGGGAACGTGTGTGGGCCGTATCAATGCGATCAACGATTGCAACCGTTGTGAGGGCACATCCCTCCAGTTTGTCAATCTGTACCAGGACAACTGCGTTGGCTACGCATCCTGCAGCAATGGCCGCATGGCATCCGAGGGCACTTGTTCGGATGGATACTTCAACGAAAACCTAGGCGCTTGCGTTCAAGGAGGCACTGAGCCGTTGTTCCCCGTGTGCAACGTCGCCATGGACAGCTCGTCCAATTCAACCACTTCAGCGGACAGCTCATCCAATTCGACGGACGCCAGCTCGTCCAATACCACAGATGCCAGCTCGTCCAACTCCACAGAAACAACAGTTTTAACCACCACTTTGTCCAGTGACAACACAACAACCGATGCAACAACTGAAGAGACCACAACAGAGGCCACAACAGAGACCACAGATGCAACCACCACCACTCTTGCTTAATCGACTCAATGTCCAATCAAATGTTTCAATAATCGGCGCTGTCACTTTGACAGGAAGTGGAAAGAGAGCCTTATCCCCGTAGGGTAACAGTCATTTTGCCCCAAACTGTATTCCAATTCAAAATAAATCCAAACTTTCCGCCACATCTCATCAATGATTTGTGTCTCCGCTAAACACTTTCGCTGTGAACAGTGAGGACATTATAACAGTTAACTTATCTCTCCGCTGAAATATACTGCCGCTGATAAATGCAGTGACACGTTGACACACCAATCCGCACGCTCAGAGACATCCGCTGACGTAAGCCCAAGTGAAAAGTTAAGGAGACTAGTGTAAGCCCGTAGTTCCCTTTGTCTGATAGGCTTATTTACCATCGTCTTCCTGTGTTCGGCTATCAACTCTGATGGCATTCGATTTCGAATGCGTATGAATGGGGGAAGGGGGGGGAATTGTTTTTGAACAATGAATGAATGAAGTCTTTGAAGTGCGTCGTTGGTCGTCAAGTTGGTTGGTCAAATGACGGAGTGATGGCGACTGACGAGGGATTGCCGCCTTGATGAGACGTGCGCATATGTAGGTGGAGATCAATTTTATTAAAGCCCGTTCCCGGCCCATCTTCTGGTTCAGAGGATGCCGGAGATTTAGTCTGGGGTGAAATTGGGCCTTAACCAACAAGGTTCTCCAGCCGACAGCGCCTTCAGCCAGCTGCCTCCAATCACGTACGCCAAGTTAGCTGAGGTCCTTCTCCGCTTGTGTGCGCGATCGGTTTCATGGACGCGCTCTACTTTGTTGTCGAAGACACTCCCGAATTGAGCAGTGCTGTCCAACTGCTCCACCTTTCCCTCTTAGACACTGAATCCTTAGACGCCTGGTGAGACTCATGTCGTCGTCTCTAAGGGCTGGCACTGTGCTGTCCCTGTCCCTGTCCGTGGACTCCTAGCTAGACTCACGTCGCCATCTCTTCGGTCTGATGCAATGCTGTCCCTGGCCTGGCCATCTCAGGTGTTGAATCCGTAGACGTCTGGGTAGTCTTATGTCGTCGTCCTTTCGGGCTGAAGCAGTGCAGTCCCGTATCCTGTCCTCAAACCTCTGGCTAGACTCATGTCGCCATCTTTAAGGGCTGGTACAATGCTGTCCACAGCCAAACCATCTTAGGCGTTGAATCCGCGGACGCCAAGTTACACTCATGTCGCTATAGACCCCATACAGTTCGTGGTTGAATCCTCCTCTCCAAATGCCATCTACGCATGGACACAGGACCAAAGGCTGAACGCAGAACTTATCTCTCGAAAAGACTAGCGGCCTCTTTATCTACTCTTGAGGTTGTCCATGTCTTGGCGCCATGGAGGAGGACGGGGATGCTCAAGGTGTTATATAAAGCCAGCTTGGTCCTTCGGGAGAGGGCTCTGCTACTCAATTCCCTCTCGAGCATCAGGAAACACCGTTATTCTGCGTTAAGTCTCAGCACTGATGGCAATCGTTCTGCTTACTTGGGAGCCGAAGTAGACGAAGTCTTGCACATCTGCCTATAGCGACGTTGTCGGCAAGGAAGTGTGCTTCCGTGAAGGCAGCATACACTTACTTATCCAACGCTGAAGCCATTTCGGGTGCCTTCGGTTCAATGCCAGCAAAGGCTTCATTGTCAGCTCGCTGTGTTCGACCAATTTCGTTAAAGTTATCCGTGTATATCAGCCGTTGCATGAACTTTTGGAACATTGTGCTTCTTGGCGGAGGTTATCTACGTCGGGGCAAATGTGAAAAACGAAAAGGAGATCCGACGTAGGATTGCCCTTAACCACGTCTGACACCTCGATCGAGACTCTTGACTTGAGCGACTAAAATTGTGCCTAAACAACCCCCCTAAAGAACCCTCGACTTAATTGGCTCCAGTCGAGGGGTCTTTGGCGTCCGGACTACATCCTCATCTGGAGCCAGTAGTCCGGACGGCAAATTACCTTCGACTGAACTGGCTCCAGATGAGGATGTAGTCCGGACGGCAAAGACCCCTCGACTGAACTGGCTCCAGGAGATAAGTATGTAGTCCGGAAGGCGAAGATCAAGCGTTTGAACACAAAGCTTCGGTTAAGAGACTCCTTGAACCCGACCCGTCTATTCCGAGAAAGACAAGAAAGAAATCTGACAAGACTGAAAACCGCCTCAAGAATGAAAGGCAACATTAGCTCGGACCCTCCATGAGTCGCTGACCAACAGCGTAGCAGACCGAATGCAGGGAAACGTGAATGTCGCTGAAAACTTATCGCGTCTGATCGTATCGGGGGGATTTAGTTGCCACTCAAAAACTTTCGTGTAATCACACTTTGATTTACATGCTAAGCTCCTCAGATAATTGTCTGCCAATTATTTCGGTATTTAAAGGTTCGAACACCAACCGTCCAAATCAGTTTTGACTTGACGCTCTTTAATTGTGGATACCTCGTCTATTTCCCGGTTTAACAACAGCTTCAAAAGGAATACTGCCATGTTTGGTGAGTGAAATCGAAATTGTGACAAGAGAAGTGCAAAGATACCGCTAGATATGTGCAACCGTGGTGTAGTTTGTGCTTTGATCAAATTTGAATGAACAAGTAAAATACTTTTAAAGGGCATTCAGACTGTAAAAAATTAAGCAAAAGTTCAGACCAGTCACGTCAACTATATTCTCTCTTTTCTTCCCGCAGAAAAAGAAGGAGTTTTCATATTCCTCATCGTGCTGACTTCCAGTTTAGCCGTAGACCCGAATAACATTTGCTTGCTTCTGTCTGATGATGAGCAGATTGTTGACGACACCAGCTGCGCGGGATATTACATTTGTAAGGGTGGAAAAGCAACGGCAGCCCGATGCCCCGATGGATATTACTTCGGCAAAGATCTTCAGAGATGCCTGCCCAAAGCACAGGTGAACTGTAACGATGCAAACGATGCGCCATGCGCTGGTGTATCTGGGACAGATTTTGTTCCAATGGTTGGATCGTGCTCTGGCTACTTCTACTGCAACAATGGAGTTGCGACACCTGGAAATTGTCCAAACAATTTGTACTTCAACCCAGACAAACAGACCTGCGTCTATCAGTCTCAATACAACTGCATAGTGGCTGGAGGAACCGATGCCTTTGGTGACAACCCCGAGCTCATATGTGCGTACGTTCAGAACGATGCATTTTTCGGGAGTGCTTCGAATTGTAAAACATGGCTTAAGTGTACCAGTAAGGGACTACAATATAGTGATTGCGGCACGTACGTTTTCAATGTTCAAACTAAATCGTGTGATTTTGAGAACGCCTACGATTGTCAACAATTGAAGGGAAATGCAACTGAGACGGGCAGAGCACCTCTTGGTCCATGTACTCCAGATTCAGACACAAAATTCATAGATCCCGATTATTGTGGTTCATACTTAACATGTGTCGGAGGAAAGTATATCAGGCATGCATGTGGTGGTAAAGACTATTTCGACACAAAGACCGGAAAATGTACATCACGCCTAGATGCTGTTAACGAATGTGACCGTTGTGAAGGAAGTACTCTTCCTTTCGTTAATACATACAAGGATGATTGTAAGGGCTACCTAACGTGCTCTAATGGAAGAATGACAGGATATGGTGAATGTCCTGGCGACACTCTTTTTGATGAAAAACGTGGAGGCTGTTTAGAAGATGATGAAATAAAATATCCAGCGTGCCGTAAATGTAGCTATAGTACCGATCCTTGTCCACCATAACCAGCACCAGCACCAGCACCAGCACCAGCACCAGCAACAGCACCAGCACCAGCACCAGCACCAGCACCAGAACCAGCACCAGCACCAGAACCAGCACCAGCACCAGCACCAGAACCAGCACCAGCACCAGCACCAGGAGAAGATTCATTACAACAATAAATACAACTACCCTTAAGGAGTGATGTCACTGCAAAATATTCAAATAATCTTAATTGTCACTTCGGAAGAAAGTAGAAATAGAATAGATTTTTCCTCAAATTGAAGAGGAACAGTGAACAGTGTTTATCATTTTGCTCCGAAATATAATTGCAAACAAATGTTGTCTATTTTCTTTTTTAAGTCCATTTCAAAGGCAGGCTCCACCTTTCTAAGAAAACCCCTCTGTTGGAAAGTCCAAGAAGCTTTTCAAGTCAACGATTTATGTCTTAGCTAAAAACGAATGCCCCTCCAGCGATGATTCCCACCCGTCAGCCACCGCCTAAAGGTCACAAATGATGAAATGAAACCTTTTGTCTTTTTCTCTGTTTTGATATCAATTCGGTTCACACGTCCCTACACATCCGCTGACGTAATTTCTAATGAAAGCTGAAGAAACCAGTTTTGTCCAGAACTTCTGTTTGGCTGTCGATGGTATTTACGATCGTTGTTGATGTAGTTCAACTGAAATATGTCCGAGTTGTGATTCACGTCTAAAAAGCAAAGCAGTCCCTTTTCTGGGACAAAACAGATACCATCATCAAGATCGTTCACTTCAAAACCCCAAACAAGAGCCAGATTTATCCCCTGTAAGTGCGTAACAATTTTTCACTTTCCAGTGCCATCAACGGATCTAGCTTCTGACTGTCAACCCGCTTATCCTGTGGTGACGAATAGCATAAATCAATCGACAGAAATGCACCCAGCACACAGGTCAGTAGCTTAACGCTGTCTTTAATAGTCCAACACCTCGAAGCCAATGAGAACATTTGTGCGCGCGCACTTATCGGGAAATGATTTAATCGAGGAATTACTTGCCACTCAAAGTGTTTCCTTATCTTTTTTGATTCGCCATGCTTCGGGAACTGCTTCAGATTTCCATCGGAATACGCACCGCCCCAAACTTGACTTTGAGCCGGCTGGCTGTCTCTTGTAATCATCAAAAATCCTCAAGCTCAAGCTACGTTCATACACGAGCTTTAAGCCATCTTCCACTTTCAGTGGTAAGACAACAGAGCAAACATGTACATATGTCAGTTGGCCACAGTGGCTGTAGAAAGTTAAGTGCGGAAGGGCTTTACAATTACGACTGGATGACGCAGTTGGTTAAGTGTCTGCCCTAAGTCAGAGGGGTCCCAGGTTCGAATCCAAGTGAAAACAAAGTTAAAACGCCGATTTTTTCAATCTGGTCCAGTCACCATTTGCCGTTGGGATCAAATAAACGCCACGATCACTAGGGAGGTCGATCAGTGGTAGTAGTCTGACTGTAGGTATCACAATGGTTCCCTCTAGCAGCCCCCTTACTAAACCATTTCTTCAACATAGCAGAAGGCATGAAAAAAAGTTCCTCCTCAGCTGTATGCAAGACATTTTGTACATTCTTTTCCTTCACTCGAATTTGTTGCATATCTAGTGACTTACCAGCAACTGAATGTATGCAATGCTTCTTTTGAACTTTTTCTTTGATACCAACTGAAATTTGAAGCTTTCTGGTGACCCGGTATTTGAATTTTAGTTGAAAAATTTGAACTGTTGGAAAGAAAACCACCTTCTCCCCCAAAAAAAAGCATGGGCTGCAATTTCGATGGGATTTCAAAGCGCTGACCCCCCAACTTTGACAAGCCACAGTTTCTAAACCAGGCGTCGCCCGGACATAAAACCGCCATTTCTGGTGTGCTGTTGACCTGAATTTTCGATCAATGTGCATTTTATCGCATTCCGAGAACCTTCGACTTTTTCCTCGAAAAAAATCCAAGGCTCACCACTGCAATTTCGATGCGATTTCAAAGCGCTGACCCCCCAACTTTCACAAGCCACAGTTTCTAAACCAGGCGTCGCCCGGACATAAAACCGCCATTTCTGGTGTGCTGTTGACCTGAATTTTCGATCAATGTGCATTTTATCGCATTCCGAGAACCTTCGACTTTTTCCTCGAAAAAAATCCAAGGCTAACCACTGCAATTTCGATGGGATTTCAAAGCGCTGACCCCCCAACTTTGACAAGCCACAGTTTCTAAACCAGGCGTCGCCCGGACATAAAACCGCCATTTCTGGTGTGCTGTAGACCTGAATTTTCGATCCATGTGCATTTTATCGCATTCCGAGAACCTTCGATTTTTTCCTCGAAAAAAATCCAAGGCTCACCACTGCAATTTCGATGCGATTTCAAAGCGCTGACCCCCCAACTTTGACAAGCCACAGTTTCTAAACCAGGCGTCGCCCGGACATAAAACCGCCATTTCTGGTGTGCTGTAGACCTGAATTTTCGATCCATGTGCATTTTATCGCATTCCGAGAACCTTCGATTTTTTCCTCGAAAAAAATCCAAGGCTAACCACTGCAATTTCGATGGGATTTCAAAGCGCTGACCCCCCAACTTTGACAAGCCACAGTTTCTAAACCAGGCGTCGCCCGGACATAAAACCGCCATTTCTGGTGTGCTGTAGACCTGAATTTTCGATCCATGTGCATTTTATCGCATTCCGAGAACCTTCGATTTTTTCCTCGAAAAAAATCCAAGGCTCACCACTGCAATTTCGATGCGATTTCAAAGCGCTGACCCCCCAACTTTGACAAGCCACAGTTTCTAAACCAGGCGTCGCCCGGACATAAAACCGCCATTTCTGGTGTGCTGTAGACCTGAATTTTCGATCCATGTGCATTTTATCGCATTCCGAGAACCTTCGATTTTTTCCTCGAAAAAAATCCAAGGCTAACCACTGCAATTTCGATGGGATTTCAAAGCGCTGACCCCCCAACTTTGACAAGCCACAGTTTCTAAACCAGGCGTCGCCCGGACATAAAACCGCCATTTCTGGTGTGCTGTTGACCTGAATTTTCGATCAATGTGCATTTTATCGCATTCCGAGAACCTTCGACTTTTTCCTCGAAAAAAATCCAAGGCTCACCACTGCAATTTCGATGCGATTTCAAAGCGCTGACCCCCCAACTTTCACAAGCCACAGTTTCTAAACCAGGCGTCGCCCGGACATAAAACCGCCATTTCTGGTGTGCTGTTGACCTGAATTTTCGATCAATGTGCATTTTATCGCATTCCGAGAACCTTCGACTTTTTCCTCGAAAAAAATCCAAGGCTAACCACTGCAATTTCGATGGGATTTCAAAGCGCTGACCCCCCAACTTTGACAAGCCACAGTTTCTAAACCAGGCGTCGCCCGGACATAAAACCGCCATTTCTGGTGTGCTGTAGACCTGAATTTTCGATCCATGTGCATTTTATCGCATTCCGAGAACCTTCGATTTTTTCCTCGAAAAAAATCCAAGGCTCACCACTGCAATTTCGATGCGATTTCAAAGCGCTGACCCCCCAACTTTGACAAGCCACAGTTTCTAAACCAGGCGTCGCCCGGACATAAAACCGCCATTTCTGGTGTGCTGTAGACCTGAATTTTCGATCCATGTGCATTTTATCGCATTCCGAGAACTTTCGATTTTTTCCTCGAAAAAAATCCAAGGCTAACCACTGCAATTTCGATGGGATTTCAAAGCGCTGACCCCCCAACTTTGACAAGCCACAGTTTCTAAACCAGGCGTCGCCCGGACATAAAACCGCCATTTCTGGTGTGCTGTTGACCTGAATTTTCGATCAATGTGCATTTTATCGCATTCCGAGAACCTTCGACTTTTTCCTCGAAAAAAATCCAAGGCTCACCACTGCAATTTCGATGCGATTTCAAAGCGCTGACCCCCCAACTTTCACAAGCCACAGTTTCTAAACCAGGCGTCGCCCGGACATAAAACCGCCATTTCTGGTGTGCTGTTGACCTGAATTTTCGATCAATGTGCATTTTATCGCATTCCGAGAACCTTCGACTTTTTCCTCGAAAAAAATCCAAGGCTAACCACTGCAATTTCGATGCGATTTCAAAGCGCTGACCCCCCAACTTTGACAAGCCACAGTTTCTAAACCAGGCGTCGCCCGGACATAAAACCGCCATTTCTGGTGTGCTGTAGACCTGAATTTTCGATCCATGTGCATTTTATCGCATTCCGAGAACCTTCGATTTTTTCCTCGAAAAAAATCCAAGGCTCACCACTGCAATTTCGATGCGATTTCAAAGCGCTGACCCCCCAACTTTGACAAGCCACAGTTTCTAAACCAGGCGTCGCCCGGACATAAAACCGCCATTTCTGGTGTGCTGTAGACCTGAATTTTCGATCCATGTGCATTTTATCGCATTCCGAGAACCTTCGATTTTTTCCTCGAAAAAAATCCAAGGCTAACCACTGCAATTTCGATGGGATTTCAAAGCGCTGACCCCCCAACTTTGACAAGCCACAGTTTCTAAACCAGGCGTCGCCCGGACATAAAACCGCCATTTCTGGTGTGCTGTAGACCTGAATTTTCGATCCATGTGCATTTTATCGCATTCCGAGAACCTTCGATTTTTTCCTCGAAAAAAATCCAAGGCTCACCACTGCAATTTCGATGCGATTTCAAAGCGCTGACCCCCCAACTTTGACAAGCCACAGTTTCTAAACCAGGCGTCGCCCGGACATAAAACCGCCATTTCTGGTGTGCTGTAGACCTGAATTTTCGATCCATGTGCATTTTATCGCATTCCGAGAACCTTCGATTTTTTCCTCGAAAAAAATCCAAGGCTAACCACTGCAATTTCGATGGGATTTCAAAGCGCTGACCCCCCAACTTTGACAAGCCACAGTTTCTAAACCAGGCGTCGCCCGGACATAAAACCGCCATTTCTGGTGTGCTGTTGACCTGAATTTTCGATCAATGTGCATTTTATCGCATTCCGAGAACCTTCGACTTTTTCCTCGAAAAAAATCCAAGGCTCACCACTGCAATTTCGATGCGATTTCAAAGCGCTGACCCCCCAACTTTCACAAGCCACAGTTTCTAAACCAGGCGTCGCCCGGACATAAAACCGCCATTTCTGGTGTGCTGTTGACCTGAATTTTCGATCAATGTGCATTTTATCGCATTCCGAGAACCTTCGACTTTTTCCTCGAAAAAAATCCAAGGCTAACCACTGCAATTTCGATGGGATTTCAAAGCGCTGACCCCCCAACTTTGACAAGCCACAGTTTCTAAACCAGGCGTCGCCCGGACATAAAACCGCCATTTCTGGTGTGCTGTAGACCTGAATTTTCGATCCATGTGCATTTTATCGCATTCCGAGAACCTTCGATTTTTTCCTCGAAAAAAATCCAAGGCTCACCACTGCAATTTCGATGCGATTTCAAAGCGCTGACCCCCCAACTTTGACAAGCCACAGTTTCTAAACCAGGCGTCGCCCGGACATAAAACCGCCATTTCTGGTGTGCTGTAGACCTGAATTTTCGATCCATGTGCATTTTATCGCATTCCGAGAACTTTCGATTTTTTCCTCGAAAAAAATCCAAGGCTAACCACTGCAATTTCGATGGGATTTCAAAGCGCTGACCCCCCAACTTTGACAAGCCACAGTTTCTAAACCAGGCGTCGCCCGGACATAAAACCGCCATTTCTGGTGTGCTGTAGACCTGAATTTTCGATCCATGTGCATTTTATCGCATTCCGAGAACCTTCGATTTTTTCCTCGAAAAAAATCCAAGGCTCACCACTGCAATTTCGATGCGATTTCAAAGCGCTGACCCCCCAACTTTGACAAGCCACAGTTTCTAAACCAGGCGTCGCCCGGACATAAAACCGCCATTTCTGGTGTGCTGTTGACCTGAATTTTCGATCAATGTGCATTTTATCGCATTCCGAGAACCTTCGACTTTTTCCTCGAAAAAAATCCAAGGCTCACCACTGCAATTTCGATGCGATTTCAAAGCGCTGACCCCCCAACTTTCACAAGCCACAGTTTCTAAACCAGGCGTCGCCCGGACATAAAACCGCCATTTCTGGTGTGCTGTTGACCTGAATTTTCGATCAATGTGCATTTTATCGCATTCCGAGAACCTTCGACTTTTTCCTCGAAAAAAATCCAAGGCTAACCACTGCAATTTCGATGGGATTTCAAAGCGCTGACCCCCCAACTTTGACAAGCCACAGTTTCTAAACCAGGCGTCGCCCGGACATAAAACCGCCATTTCTGGTGTGCTGTAGACCTGAATTTTCGATCCATGTGCATTTTATCGCATTCCGAGAACCTTCGATTTTTTCCTCGAAAAAAATCCAAGGCTCACCACTGCAATTTCGATGCGATTTCAAAGCGCTGACCCCCCAACTTTGACAAGCCACAGTTTCTAAACCAGGCGTCGCCCGGACATAAAACCGCCATTTCTGGTGTGCTGTAGACCTGAATTTTCGATCCATGTGCATTTTATCGCATTCCGAGAACCTTCGATTTTTTCCTCGAAAAAAATCCAAGGCTAACCACTGCAATTTCGATGGGATTTCAAAGCGCTGACCCCCCAACTTTGACAAGCCACAGTTTCTAAACCAGGCGTCGCCCGGACATAAAACCGCCATTTCTGGTGTGCTGTAGACCTGAATTTTCGATCCATGTGCATTTTATCGCATTCCGAGAACCTTCGATTTTTTCCTCGAAAAAAATCCAAGGCTCACCACTGCAATTTCGATGCGATTTCAAAGCGCTGACCCCCCAACTTTGACAAGCCACAGTTTCTAAACCAGGCGTCGCCCGGACATAAAACCGCCATTTCTGGTGTGCTGTAGACCTGAATTTTCGATCCATGTGCATTTTATCGCATTCCGAGAACCTTCGATTTTTTCCTCGAAAAAAATCCAAGGCTAACCACTGCAATTTCGATGGGATTTCAAAGCGCTGACCCCCCAACTTTGACAAGCCACAGTTTCTAAACCAGGCGTCGCCCGGACATAAAACCGCCATTTCTGGTGTGCTGTTGACCTGAATTTTCGATCAATGTGCATTTTATCGCATTCCGAGAACCTTCGACTTTTTCCTCGAAAAAAATCCAAGGCTCACCACTGCAATTTCGATGCGATTTCAAAGCGCTGACCCCCCAACTTTCACAAGCCACAGTTTCTAAACCAGGCGTCGCCCGGACATAAAACCGCCATTTCTGGTGTGCTGTTGACCTGAATTTTCGATCAATGTGCATTTTATCGCATTCCGAGAACCTTCGACTTTTTCCTCGAAAAAAATCCAAGGCTAACCACTGCAATTTCGATGGGATTTCAAAGCGCTGACCCCCCAACTTTGACAAGCCACAGTTTCTAAACCAGGCGTCGCCCGGACATAAAACCGCCATTTCTGGTGTGCTGTAGACCTGAATTTTCGATCCATGTGCATTTTATCGCATTCCGAGAACCTTCGATTTTTTCCTCGAAAAAAATCCAAGGCTCACCACTGCAATTTCGATGCGATTTCAAAGCGCTGACCCCCCAACTTTGACAAGCCACAGTTTCTAAACCAGGCGTCGCCCGGACATAAAACCGCCATTTCTGGTGTGCTGTAGACCTGAATTTTCGATCCATGTGCATTTTATCGCATTCCGAGAACCTTCGATTTTTTCCTCGAAAAAAATCCAAGGCTAACCACTGCAATTTCGATGGGATTTCAAAGCGCTGACCCCCCAACTTTGACAAGCCACAGTTTCTAAACCAGGCGTCGCCCGGACATAAAACCGCCATTTCTGGTGTGCTGTAGACCTGAATTTTCGATCCATGTGCATTTTATCGCATTCCGAGAACCTTCGATTTTTTCCTCGAAAAAAATCCAAGGCTCACCACTGCAATTTCGATGCGATTTCAAAGCGCTGACCCCCCAACTTTGACAAGCCACAGTTTCTAAACCAGGCGTCGCCCGGACATAAAACCGCCATTTCTGGTGTGCTGTAGACCTGAATTTTCGATCCATGTGCATTTTATCGCATTCCGAGAACCTTCGATTTTTTCCTCGAAAAAAATCCAAGGCTAACCACTGCAATTTCGATGGGATTTCAAAGCGCTGACCCCCCAACTTTGACAAGCCACAGTTTCTAAACCAGGCGTCGCCCGGACATAAAACCGCCATTTCTGGTGTGCTGTTGACCTGAATTTTCGATCAATGTGCATTTTATCGCATTCCGAGAACCTTCGACTTTTTCCTCGAAAAAAATCCAAGGCTAACCACTGCAATTTCGATGGGATTTCAAAGCGCTGACCCCCCAACTTTGACAAGCCACAGTTTCTAAACCAGGCGTCGCCCGGACATAAAACCGCCATTTCTGGTGTGCTGTAGACCTGAATTTTCGATCCATGTGCATTTTATCGCATTCCGAGAACCTTCGATTTTTTCCTCGAAAAAAATCCAAGGCTAACCACTGCAATTTCGATGGGATTTCAAAGCGCTGACCCCCCAACTTTGACAAGCCACAGTTTCTAAACCAGGCGTCGCCCGGACATAAAACCGCCATTTCTGGTGTGCTGTTGACCTGAATTTTCGATCAATGTGCATTTTATCGCATTCCGAGAACCTTCGACTTTTTCCTCGAAAAAAATCCAAGGCTAACCACTGCAATTTCGATGGGATTTCAAAGCGCTGACCCCCCAACTTTGACAAGCCACAGTTTCTAAACCAGGCGTCGCCCGGACATAAAACCGCCATTTCTGGTATGCTGTTGACCTGAATTTTCGATCAATGTGCATTTTATCGCATTCCGAGAACCTTCGACTTTTTCCTCGAAAAAAATCCAAGGCTCACCACTGCAATTTCGATGCGATTTCAAAGCGCTGACCCCCCAACTTTGACAAGCCACAGTTTCTAAACCAGGCGTCGCCCGGACATAAAACCGCCATTTCTGGTGTGCTGTAGACCTGAATTTTCGATCCATGTGCATTTTATCGCATTCCGAGAACCTTCGATTTTTTCCTCGAAAAAAATCCAAGGCTAACCACTGCAATTTCGATGGGATTTCAAAGCGCTGACCCCCCAACTTTGACAAGCCACAGTTTCTAAACCAGGCGTCGCCCGGACATAAAACCGCCATTTCTGGTGTGCTGTAGACCTGAATTTTCGATCCATGTGCATTTTATCGCATTCCGAGAACCTTCGATTTTTTCCTCGAAAAAAATCCAAGGCTCACCACTGCAATTTCGATGCGATTTCAAAGCGCTGACCCCCCAACTTTGACAAGCCACAGTTTCTAAACCAGGCGTCGCCCGGACATAAAACCGCCATTTCTGGTGTGCTGTAGACCTGAATTTTCGATCCATGTGCATTTTATCGCATTCCGAGAACCTTCGATTTTTTCCTCGAAAAAAATCCAAGGCTAACCACTGCAATTTCGATGGGATTTCAAAGCGCTGACCCCCCAACTTTGACAAGCCACAGTTTCTAAACCAGGCGTCGCCCGGACATAAAACCGCCATTTCTGGTGTGCTGTAGACCTGAATTTTCGATCCATGTGCATTTTATCGCATTCCGAGAACCTTCGATTTTTTCCTCGAAAAAAATCCAAGGCTCACCACTGCAATTTCGATGCGATTTCAAAGCGCTGACCCCCCAACTTTCACAAGCCACAGTTTCTAAACCAGGCGTCGCCCGGACATAAAACCGCCATTTCTGGTGTGCTGTTGACCTGAATTTTCGATCAATGTGCATTTTATCGCATTCCGAGAACCTTCGACTTTTTCCTCGAAAAAAATCCAAGGCTAACCACTGCAATTTCGATGGGATTTCAAAGCGCTGACCCCCCAACTTTGACAAGCCACAGTTTCTAAACCAGGCGTCGCCCGGACATAAAACCGCCATTTCTGGTGTGCTGTAGACCTGAATTTTCGATCCATGTGCATTTTATCGCATTCCGAGAACCTTCGATTTTTTCCTCGAAAAAAATCCAAGGCTCACCACTGCAATTTCGATGCGATTTCAAAGCGCTGACCCCCCAACTTTGACAAGCCACAGTTTCTAAACCAGGCGTCGCCCGGACATAAAACCGCCATTTCTGGTGTGCTGTAGACCTGAATTTTCGATCCATGTGCATTTTATCGCATTCCGAGAACCTTCGATTTTTTCCTCGAAAAAAATCCAAGGCTAACCACTGCAATTTCGATGGGATTTCAAAGCGCTGACCCCCCAACTTTGACAAGCCACAGTTTCTAAACCAGGCGTCGCCCGGACATAAAACCGCCATTTCTGGTGTGCTGTAGACCTGAATTTTCGATCCATGTGCATTTTATCGCATTCCGAGAACCTTCGATTTTTTCCTCGAAAAAAATCCAAGGCTCACCACTGCAATTTCGATGCGATTTCAAAGCGCTGACCCCCCAACTTTGACAAGCCACAGTTTCTAAACCAGGCGTCGCCCGGACATAAAACCGCCATTTCTGGTGTGCTGTAGACCTGAATTTTCGATCCATGTGCATTTTATCGCATTCCGAGAACCTTCGATTTTTTCCTCGAAAAAAATCCAAGGCTAACCACTGCAATTTCGATGGGATTTCAAAGCGCTGACCCCCCAACTTTGACAAGCCACAGTTTCTAAACCAGGCGTCGCCCGGACATAAAACCGCCATTTCTGGTGTGCTGTTGACCTGAATTTTCGATCAATGTGCATTTTATCGCATTCCGAGAACCTTCGACTTTTTCCTCGAAAAAAATCCAAGGCTAACCACTGCAATTTCGATGGGATTTCAAAGCGCTGACCCCCCAACTTTGACAAGCCACAGTTTCTAAACCAGGCGTCGCCCGGACATAAAACCGCCATTTCTGGTGTGCTGTAGACCTGAATTTTCGATCCATGTGCATTTTATCGCATTCCGAGAACCTTCGATTTTTTCCTCGAAAAAAATCCAAGGCTAACCACTGCAATTTCGATGGGATTTCAAAGCGCTGACCCCCCAACTTTGACAAGCCACAGTTTCTAAACCAGGCGTCGCCCGGACATAAAACCGCCATTTCTGGTGTGCTGTTGACCTGAATTTTCGATCAATGTGCATTTTATCGCATTCCGAGAACCTTCGACTTTTTCCTCGAAAAAAATCCAAGGCTAACCACTGCAATTTCGGTGGGATTTCAAAGCGCTGACCCCCCAACTTTGACAAGCCACAGTTTCTAAACCAGGCGTCGCCCGGACATAAAACCGCCATTTCTGGTATGCTGTTGACCTGAATTTTCGATCAATGTGCATTTTATCGCATTCCGAGAACCTTCGACTTTTTCCTCGAAAAAAATCCAAGGCTCACCACTGCAATTTCGATGCGATTTCAAAGCGCTGACCCCCCAACTTTCACAAGCCACAGTTTCTAAACCAGGCGTCGCCCGGACATAAAACCGCCATTTCTGGTGTGCTGTTGACCTGAATTTTCGATCAATGTGCATTTTATCGCATTCCGAGAACCTTCGACTTTTTCCTCGAAAAAAATCCAAGGCTAACCACTGCAATTTCGATGGGATTTCAAAGCGCTGACCCCCCAACTTTGACAAGCCACAGTTTCTAAACCAGGCGTCGCCCGGACATAAAACCGCCATTTCTGGTGTGCTGTAGACCTGAATTTTCGATCCATGTGCATTTTATCGCATTCCGAGAACCTTCGATTTTTTCCTCGAAAAAAATCCAAGGCTCACCACTGCAATTTCGATGCGATTTCAAAGCGCTGACCCCCCAACTTTGACAAGCCACAGTTTCTAAACCAGGCGTCGCCCGGACATAAAACCGCCATTTCTGGTGTGCTGTAGACCTGAATTTTCGATCCATGTGCATTTTATCGCATTCCGAGAACCTTCGATTTTTTCCTCGAAAAAAATCCAAGGCTAACCACTGCAATTTCGATGGGATTTCAAAGCGCTGACCCCCCAACTTTGACAAGCCACAGTTTCTAAACCAGGCGTCGCCCGGACATAAAACCGCCATTTCTGGTGTGCTGTAGACCTGAATTTTCGATCCATGTGCATTTTATCGCATTCCGAGAACCTTCGATTTTTTCCTCGAAAAAAATCCAAGGCTCACCACTGCAATTTCGATGCGATTTCAAAGCGCTGACCCCCCAACTTTGACAAGCCACAGTTTCTAAACCAGGCGTCGCCCGGACATAAAACCGCCATTTCTGGTGTGCTGTAGACCTGAATTTTCGATCCATGTGCATTTTATCGCATTCCGAGAACCTTCGATTTTTTCCTCGAAAAAAATCCAAGGCTAACCACTGCAATTTCGATGGGATTTCAAAGCGCTGACCCCCCAACTTTGACAAGCCACAGTTTCTAAACCAGGCGTCGCCCGGACATAAAACCGCCATTTCTGGTGTGCTGTTGACCTGAATTTTCGATCAATGTGCATTTTATCGCATTCCGAGAACCTTCGACTTTTTCTCGAAAAAAATCCAAGGCTAACCACTGCAATTTCGATGGGATTTCAAAGCGCTGACCCCCCAACTTTGACAAGCCACAGTTTCTAAACCAGGCGTCGCCCGGACATAAAACCGCCATTTCTGGTGTGCTGTTGACCTGAATTTTCGATCAATGTGCATTTTATCGCATTCCGAGAACCTTCGACTTTTTCCTCGAAAAAAATCCAAGGCTCACCACTGCAATTTCGATGCGATTTCAAAGCGCTGACCCCCCAACTTTCACAAGCCACAGTTTCTAAACCAGGCGTCGCCCGGACATAAAACCGCCATTTCTGGTGTGCTGTAGACCTGAATTTTCGATCCATGTGCATTTTATCGCATTCCGAGAACCTTCGATTTTTTCCTCGAAAAAAATCCAAGGCTAACCACCAAGGCAATTTCGATGGGATTTCAAAGCGCTGACCCCCCAACTTTGACAAGCCACAGTTTCTAAACCAGGCGTCGCCCGGACATAAAACCGCCATTTCTGGTGTGCTGTTGACCTGAATTTTCGATCAATGTGCATTTTATCGCATTCCGAGAACCTTCGACTTTTTCCTCGAAAAAAATCCAAGGCTCACCACTGCAATTTCGATGCGATTTCAAAGCGCTGACCCCCCAACTTTCACAAGCCACAGTTTCTAAACCAGGCGTCGCCCGGACATAAAACCGCCATTTCTGGTGTGCTGTTGACCTGAATTTTCGATCAATGTGCATTTTATCGCATTCCGAGAACCTTCGACTTTTTCCTCGAAAAAAATCCAAGGCTAACCACTGCAATTTCGATGGGATTTCAAAGCGCTGACCCCCCAACTTTGACAAGCCACAGTTTCTAAACCAGGCGTCGCCCGGACATAAAACCGCCATTTCTGGTGTGCTGTAGACCTGAATTTTCGATCCATGTGCATTTTATCGCATTCCGAGAACCTTCGATTTTTTCCTCGAAAAAAATCCAAGGCTCACCACTGCAATTTCGATGCGATTTCAAAGCGCTGACCCCCCAACTTTGACAAGCCACAGTTTCTAAACCAGGCGTCGCCCGGACATAAAACCGCCATTTCTGGTGTGCTGTAGACCTGAATTTTCGATCCATGTGCATTTTATCGCATTCCGAGAACCTTCGATTTTTTCCTCGAAAAAAATCCAAGGCTAACCACTGCAATTTCGATGGGATTTCAAAGCGCTGACCCCCCAACTTTGACAAGCCACAGTTTCTAAACCAGGCGTCGCCCGGACATAAAACCGCCATTTCTGGTGTGCTGTTGACCTGAATTTTCGATCAATGTGCATTTTATCGCATTCCGAGAACCTTCGACTTTTTCCTCGAAAAAAATCCAAGGCTAACCACTGCAATTTCGATGCGATTTCAAAGCGCTGACCCCCCAACTTTCACAAGCCACAGTTTCTAAACCAGGCGTCGCCCGGACATAAAACCGCCATTTCTGGTGTGCTGTTGACCTGAATTTTCGATCAATGTGCATTTTATCGCATTCCGAGAACCTTCGACTTTTTCCTCGAAAAAAATCCAAGGCTAACCACTGCAATTTCGATGGGATTTCAAAGCGCTGACCCCCCAACTTTGACAAGCCACAGTTTCTAAACCAGGCGTCGCCCGGACATAAAACCGCCATTTCTGGTGTGCTGTAGACCTGAATTTTCGATCCATGTGCATTTTATCGCATTCCGAGAACCTTCGATTTTTTCCTCGAAAAAAATCCAAGGCTCACCACTGCAATTTCGATGCGATTTCAAAGCGCTGACCCCCCAACTTTGACAAGCCACAGTTTCTAAACCAGGCGTCGCCCGGACATAAAACCGCCATTTCTGGTGTGCTGTAGACCTGAATTTTCGATCCATGTGCATTTTATCGCATTCCGAGAACCTTCGATTTTTTCCTCGAAAAAAATCCAAGGCTAACCACTGCAATTTCGATGGGATTTCAAAGCGCTGACCCCCCAACTTTGACAAGCCACAGTTTCTAAACCAGGCGTCGCCCGGACATAAAACCGCCATTTCTGGTGTGCTGTTGACCTGAATTTTCGATCAATGTGCATTTTATCGCATTCCGAGAACCTTCGACTTTTTCCTCGAAAAAAATCCAAGGCTAACCACTGCAATTTCGATGGGATTTCAAAGCGCTGACCCCCCAACTTTCACAAGCCACAGTTTCTAAACCAGGCGTCGCCCGGACATAAAACCGCCATTTCTGGTGTGCTGTAGACCTGAATTTTCGATCCATGTGCATTTTATCGCATTCCGAGAACCTTCGATTTTTTCCTCGAAAAAAATCCAAGGCTCACCACTGCAATTTCGATGCGATTTCAAAGCGCTGACCCCCCAACTTTCACAAGCCACAGTTTCTAAACCAGGCGTCGCCCGGACATAAAACCGCCATTTCTGGTGTGCTGTTGACCTGAATTTTTGATCAATGTGCATTTTATCGCATTCCGAGAACCTTCGACTTTTTCCTCGAAAAAAATCCAAGGCTAACCACTGCAATTTCGATGGGATTTCAAAGCGCTGACCCCCCAACTTTGACAAGCCACAGTTTCTAAACCAGGCGTCGCCCGGACATAAAACCGCCATTTCTGGTGTGCTGTTGACCTGAATTTTCGATCAATGTGCATTTTATCGCATTCCGAGAACCTTCGACTTTTTCCTCGAAAAAAATCCAAGGCTAACCACTGCAATTTCGATGGGATTTCAAAGCGCTGACCCCCCAACTTTGACAAGCCACAGTTTCTAAACCAGGCGTCGCCCGGACATAAAACCGCCATTTCTGGTGTGCTGTTGACCTGAATTTTCGATCAATGTGCATTTTATCGCATTCCGAGAACCTTCGACTTTTTCCTCGAAAAAAATCCAAGGCTAACCACTGCAATTTCGATGCGATTTCAAAGCGCTGACCCCCCAACTTTCACAAGCCACAGTTTCTAAACCAGGCGTCGCCCGGACATAAAACCGCCATTTCTGGTGTGCTGTTGACCTGAATTTTTGATCAATGTGCATTTTATCGCATTCCGAGAACCTTCGACTTTTTCCTCGAAAAAAATCCAAGGCTAACCACTGCAATTTCGATGGGATTTCAAAGCGCTGACCCCCCAACTTTGACAAGCCACAGTTTCTAAACCAGGCGTCGCCCGGACATAAAACCGCCATTTCTGGTGTGCTGTTGACCTGAATTTTCGATCAATGTGCATTTTATCGCATTCCGAGAACCTTCGACTTTTTCCTCGAAAAAAATCCAAGGCTAACCACTGCAATTTCGATGGGATTTCAAAGCGCTGACCCCCCAACTTTCACAAGCCACAGTTTCTAAACCAGGCGTCGCCCGGACATAAAACCGCCATTTCTGGTGTGCTGTAGACCTGAATTTTCGATCCATGTGCATTTTATCGCATTCCGAGAACCTTCGATTTTTTCCTCGAAAAAAATCCAAGGCTCACCACTGCAATTTCGATGCGATTTCAAAGCGCTGACCCCCCAACTTTCACAAGAAACAGTTTCTAAACCAGGCGTCGCCCGGACATAAAACCGCCATTTCTGGTGTGCTGTTGACCTGAATTTTTGATCAATGTGCATTTTATCGCATTCCGAGAACCTTCGACTTTTTCCTCGAAAAAAATCCAAGGCTAACCACTGCAATTTCGATGCGATTTCAAAGCGCTGACCCCCCAACTTTCACAAGCCACAGTTTCTAAACCAGGCGTCGCCCGGACATAAAACCGCCATTTCTGGTGTGCTGTTGACCTGAATTTTCGATCCATGTGCATTTTATCGCATTCCGAGAACCTTCGACTTTTTCCTCGAAAAAAATCCAAGGCTAACCACTGCAATTTCGATGGGATTTCAAAGCGCTGACCCCCCAACTTTGACAAGCCACAGTTTCTAAACCAGGCGTCGCCCGGACATAAAACCGCCATTTCTGGTGTGCTGTAGACCTGAATTTTCGATCCATGTGCATTTTATCGCATTCCGAGAACCTTCGACTTTTTCCTCGAAAAAAATCCAAGGCTAACCACTGCAATTTCGATGGGATTTCAAAGCGCTGACCCCCCAACTTTGACAAGCCACAGTTTCTAAACCAGGCGTCGCCCGGACATAAAACCGCCATTTCTGGTGTGCTGTTGACCTGAATTTTCGATCCATGTGCATTTTATCGCATTCCGAGAACCTTCGACTTTTTCCTCGAAAAAAATCCAAGGCTAACCACTGCAATTTCGATGGGATTTCAAAGCGCTGACCCCCCAACTTTGACAAGCCACAGTTTCTAAACCAGGCGTCGCCCGGACATAAAACCGCCATTTCTGGTGTGCTGTTGACCTGAATTTTTGATCAATGTGCATTTTATCGCATTCCGAGAACCTTCGACTTTTTCCTCGAAAAAAATCCAAGGCTAACCACTGCAATTTCGATGGGATTTCAAAGCGCTGACCCCCCAACTTTGACAAGCCACAGTTTCTAAACCAGGCGTCGCCCGGACATAAAACCGCCATTTCTGGTGTGCTGTTGACCTGAATTTTCGATCAATGTGCATTTTATCGCATTCCGAGAACCTTCGACTTTTTCCTCGAAAAAAATCCAAGGCTAACCACTGCAATTTCGATGGGATTTCAAAGCGCTGACCCCCCAACTTTGACAAGCCACAGTTTCTAAACCAGGCGTCGCCCGGACATAAAACCGCCATTTCTGGTGTGCTGTTGACCTGAATTTTCGATCAATGTGCATTTTATCGCATTCCGAGAACCTTCGACTTTTTCCTCGAAAAAAATCCAAGGCTAACCACTGCAATTTCGATGCGATTTCAAAGCGCTGACCCCCCAACTTTGACAAGCCACAGTTTCTAAACCAGGCGTCGCCCGGACATAAAACCGCCATTTCTGGTGTGCTGTAGACCTGAATTTTCGATCCATGTGCATTTTATCGCATTCCGAGAACCTTCGATTTTTTCCTCGAAAAAAATCCAAGGCTAACCACTGCAATTTCGATGCGATTTCAAAGCGCTGACCCCCCAACTTTGACAAGCCACAGTTTCTAAACCAGGCGTCGCCCGGACATAAAACCGCCATTTCTGGTGTGCTGTAGACCTGAATTTTCGATCCATGTGCATTTTATCGCATTCCGAGAACCTTCGATTTTTTCCTCGAAAAAAATCCAAGGCTCACCACTGCAATTTCGATGGGATTTCAAAGCGCTGACCCCCCAACTTTGACAAGCCACAGTTTCTAAACCAGGCGTCGCCCGGACATAAAACCGCCATTTCTGGTGTGCTGTTGACCTGAATTTTCAATCAATGTGCATTTTATCGCATTCCGAGAACCTTCGACTTTTTCCTCGAAAAAAATCCAAGGCTAACCACTGCAATTTCGATGGGATTTCAAAGCGCTGACCCCCCAACTTTGACAAGCCACAGTTTCTAAACCAGGCGTCGCCCGGACATAAAACCGCCATTTCTGGTGTGCTGTTGACCTGAATTTTCGATCAATGTGCATTTTATCGCATTCCGAGAACCTTCGACTTTTTCCTCGAAAAAAATCCAAGGCTAACCACTGCAATTTCGATGGGATTTCAAAGCGCTGACCCCCCAACTTTCACAAGCCACAGTTTCTAAACCAGGCGTCGCCCGGACATAAAACCGCCATTTCTGGTGTGCTGTAGACCTGAATTTTCGATCCATGTGCATTTTATCGCATTCCGAGAACCTTCGATTTTTTCCTCGAAAAAAATCCAAGGCTAACCACTGCAATTTCGATGGGATTTCAAAGCGCTGACCCCCCAACTTTGACAAGCCACAGTTTCTAAACCAGGCGTCGCCCGGACATAAAACCGCCATTTCTGGTGTGCTGTAGACCTGAATTTTCGATCCATGTGCATTTTATCGCATTCCGAGAACCTTCGATTTTTTCCTCGAAAAAAATCCAAGGCTCACCACTGCAATTTCGATGGGATTTCAAAGCGCTGACCCCCCAACTTTGACAAGCCACAGTTTCTAAACCAGGCGTCGCCCGGACATAAAACCGCCATTTCTGGTGTGCTGTAGACCTGAATTTTCGATCCATGTGCATTTTATCGCATTCCGAGAACCTTCGATATTTTCCTCGAAAAAAATCCAAGGCTCACCACTGCAATTTCGATGGGATTTCAAAGCGCTGACCCCCCAACTTTGACAAGCCACAGTTTCTAAACCAGGCGTCGCCCGGACATAAAACCGCCATTTCTGGTGTGCTGTAGACCTGAATTTTCGATCCATGTGCATTTTATCGCATTCCGAGAACCTTCGATTTTTTCCTCGAAAAAAATCCAAGGCTAACCACTGCAATTTCGATGGGATTTCAAAGCGCTGACCCCCCAACTTTGACAAGCCACAGTTTCTAAACCAGGCGTCGCCCGGACATAAAACCGCCATTTCTGGTGTGCTGTTGACCTGAATTTTCGATCAATGTGCATTTTATCGCATTCCGAGAACCTTCGACTTTTTCCTCGAAAAAAATCCAAGGCTAACCACTGCAATTTCGATGGGATTTCAAAGCGCTGACCCCCCAACTTTGACAAGCCACAGTTTCTAAACCAGGCGTCGCCCGGACATAAAACCGCCATTTCTGGTGTGCTGTTGACCTGAATTTTCGATCAATGTGCATTTTATCGCATTCCGAGAACCTTCGACTTTTTCCTCGAAAAAAATCCAAGGCTAACCACTGCAATTTCGATGGGATTTCAAAGCGCTGACCCCCCAACTTTCACAAGCCACAGTTTCTAAACCAGGCGTCGCCCGGACATAAAACCGCCATTTCTGGTGTGCTGTAGACCTGAATTTTCGATCCATGTGCATTTTATCGCATTCCGAGAACCTTCGACTTTTTCCTCGAAAAAAATCCAAGGCTAACCACTGCAATTTCGATGGGATTTCAAAGCGCTGACCCCCCAACTTTGACAAGCCACAGTTTCTAAACCAGGCGTCGCCCGGACATAAAACCGCCATTTCTGGTGTGCTGTTGACCTGAATTTTCGATCAATGTGCATTTTATCGCATTCCGAGAACCTTCGACTTTTTCCTCGAAAAAAATCCAAGGCTAACCACTGCAATTTCGATGCGATTTCAAAGCGCTGACCCCCCAACTTTGACAAGCCACTGTTTCCAAACCAGACATTTTGTTTACAATCGATAGCCCCCCTCCATGGGATATCTTAAGCGGAAGATAATTCGGGGAGGAAATTAAATTTTTTTTAATTAGCTACGAAAAATTTTGAACGACAACGCAACATCCTGTGCCTTCACTCGAACATTTGGCTACATTTTCGAATTAAAACTTATCGCATGCTGTCAGGTAATTCAACAGATATCACATTTAATTCAACTTCCATGTGCCTGTTTATCAAGTGCTCCTCCTTATCTGCCCCGCACTAGACTACCAAGAATTCACAGAGTTAGCCTTAAACAGAAAACTAGATCAGAATCGAGCGAAATGACAGATTTAGCAATCTTCAGAGCTGGAACCAGAGACACGCGGTTAAGAGGCTCTATCGGCTTTTAATTAATGACTCTGCGGAATTCGATATCTCAAGGGGCCCTATCGCGGGTGCATCTTATCAGTTTCCCACCCCTCGGGTACAAAATTAACCACAATCGCGGCAACTCCATCGGTTGGGCGTTTCTTATTAAAACGCCGTCGCGCAACATTCTCGGGACAATTTAGTGCTGGAGCTCTTGGATAACAGCAGTCGCATCGTTTTCACTCCCAAATCGAAGGAAGGTCTTATTGGTTTTGTTATTTTTTTTTTCTGAATCTGAGGAGAAGCGGAAGTATGTTCGGTGAGTGTTTTTTGAAGGCCCGAAGGAGTGCAAGAGCTTGTGGAATATTTGTGGTTGGAGTCAGCAACCACTGGAGCTGTGGGCAGAGCTCCTCAAGCTGCATGTGTCCTAAAGGAGGATCCTGTCTAATTGTGATTTTCTGCTTAAATTTTCAGGCAAACGAACGCTTTTCGTGTTCATGGGCATGATTGCCCTCAGCACGGCCATAGACCCAAACAACATTTGCGTCCTCCTCGCCGATGGCTTGAAGATCGTTGACGACACAAACTGTGCCGCCTTCTACACCTGTCAGAATGGAAAAGCAACTCCATCAAACTGCCCCAGTGGATACTACTTCAACAAGGACTCCAAGACGTGCGTCACAAAGTCACAAGCAACCTGCATAAGCACCGACGAGCAACCGTGCGCTGGCGTCGCCGACGGCCTATTCGTGTCAATGGCTGGCTCCTGCTCCGGCTACTATTACTGCAAAAATCAAGTCGCCACCGCTGGCCAGTGTCCCAACAATTTGAATTTCAATCCTAAGGAGCAGAAGTGTCAATATTCGAACGAGTATGCGTGCGCCATTGCGGGGGGCAACGATGATGCGGATATGGTTGTCGACGATCCACAAGTTGTCTGCGCATACGTTCCAGAGGGAATATTCTTTGGCAATGCGGCCAGTTGCAATACGTGGCACAAGTGTAAGAACAACAACCTTGTGTCGGGAACTTGCGGCACCAATGTTTTCAACGTTCAATCGCAGGAGTGCGTCTATGAGAACACCTACAATTGTCAGCAGTTGGATGGGGACGTCAGTCAGACAGGTGGAACTCCTCTGGGCGATTGCACGGCTCAAACTGTGACCATAAAGAAAAGCGCTACAAGAAATGGAATCGACAACGAATTTATAATTGAGGGTAGAGAAGAAGAAGTAATCGAAGAAGGCAGCGTTGAAAGCTCCGAAGAAGACGGCAGCGTTGAAAGCTCCGAAGAAAGCGGCAGCGTTGAAAGCTCCGAAGAAGACGGCAGCGTTGAAAGCTCCGAAGAAGGCGGCAGCATTGGAGAATCAAGTGAGGAAAGCGGTGAGGAAGACACTGTGGTAGTAGCGAAAAAGCATAGAGATCCAGACTCTTGCAGCTCCTACCTAACGTGTGTCAATAATAAGTTTGTCAGAAACAAATGCGCGGGCGGACAATATTTCAGTTTGACTGATCAAAAGTGCGTAGCACGCAGCGAAGCCGTCAACAAGTGCGATCGTTGCCAAGGATCTACACTCACTTTTGTCAACGCCCACAACGATGATTGCTTTGGTTACTTTACCTGCTCAAATGGCAGGAAAACCGGAAGCGGTAAATGCCTAAACAACTTATATTTCAATGAGAAACTTGGCAGCTGTTCATCCGCTAAAGTCACATTCCAGGCATGTACAAAAGCCAGCTACACTGGCTACGATGCATTGGCATGAGCATTTTCAATTAATTCGTCTTTTTTTGCTTTTTACGCGGTCGATACGGTTAAGGGAACACAACGTAACAATTGTATGATGTGTGCAAAATATATTCAATGAGCATTTCAAAGAAAATCTGTTCTTTTTTCTACACAAATTTACTTGGGGGTGGGCTGTGCGATCGCTGACTGAGTGAAATCCCTCAGGGATGGTTGTTAGACTCTTTCTTCTGAAGGAATCTCAACCAGAAAATTGAAATTTGTGAGAAAGTTGTGAATGTGAGTTTCAGCGAGGTCAAGGATGGTGTTGCAGACGTGGATTAGTCAGAGTTCGTTCCAATTGCCGCTTAAATCTACCTCTCCTGGGGTTTCCTTCTGCCTTTCTGGTGGAAGTTCTTGACCAAAAGGCATTAAACGAAAAGAAGCATCGACAGACACAGTCTGCTTGAAGAAAGTGCAGCCAGAGCCCTTAGCTCTCACCGCCCACCATCGAGTTGTCAAAAAAGTCTCCCAGGTCCTTGTTGGCTCCTTCGGCTGTCTTACAAAAATCCCCCAGCCCTTGTTGGCCCATCGTGTTCCATCAGGTCTCCTTCCATGACATTAATCCTCATGCTCGATGTGGGTTTGCTTGCAGCAGGGACTTCGCTTGAACTGGGAGTTGGGCGATGGAATCTTGAGGGATATGGTAGTTCAACCGCTGAACAGGGTTGTCGGTCGGTTCCGGTTCATTTCTTTCGCAATTCTCCTTATCCACTGATGAAGACATCTCCTCTGCTGTTGCGTCTGCTTCAACGGGTGATTGGGGGGGAAATGTTTGGATCACTTGCTGCTGAACGTGGCGGTACTTCAGTGACATGCCGTCGACGGTTAATGTGACTGTACTGGCTGTTTCACAGCCGCTGGGTGTCGGCTCCGGTGCTGCCTTGGTTCTGCAGGGAGCTCTCTCCGCTGCTCTTCGAGAGGCTGGTCATCTTTCGCATGGAGTTTCTGTGCAGGATGTTCAGGATGCTGGCTTGTCGGAAAAATATCTCATCGTCCAGGAGCTCTTCCTCGTCGTCGCTGCACAGTTCGCCGATGGTTATTTCGCACGGCTTCTGGCTCGAAATTCGGGTGCTCCTCGATAACGTCCTCTTCATCATCTTCGTTGTCATGATGTGCGGTCAGATCGTTCAGGCTACTGCTGTTGGCCTTTTTGTGCATCTGCAAGTCAAAGTATGAAAGCAGCTCCCCAACAAGGGGAGCGTCTGTATCGTAGTTGTTGAAAATCAGCAGCTTCTCGAAGTCATCCTCGTCTGAACCTCGCCCTCGCGGGCGTCTTTGCAGCGTCCCTTCTCCGTTTGCTTTATCTTATCGTCTTTGCTAGAATCTTTGGTTTTGCTGCAGCCGCTGCCTGAAGCATTGAATGTCTCACAAAACGTCGTTCTAGATTTGCCTGTCCGCCTGATTGAATGTCTACTACTACGGCATCTTCGTCTGCCGAGTGTAAGTCCACGCCAAAGCTGATGGCAATCGTCTGCCGAGTGTCATGGTCGGGTAAAGCGAATCCTTTTAACAGCACGGGCTCATCTCGGGCTCATTGGTTTCCTCAGCTTCTTCGCCGTCCTCCTGCCCTCCTCCTGGCGAGGAGAAAACCAATGAGCCCGAGATGGTCGGGTAAAGTGAATCCTTTTGACAGCACGGGCTCATTTCGAGCTCATTGGTTTTCTCAGCTTCTTCGGCGTCCTCCTCGCCTCCTCCTGGCGAGGAGGAAACCAATCAGCCCGAGATGAGGGCGTGCCTGTCAAAAGGATTCGCTTTACCCGACCATGACACTCGACAGACGAAGATACCATAGTCGGCATACGATTGCCATCAGCTTTGGTGCGGACTTCGACTTCTCCAATGGCGGCCGGTAATTGTTTCCGCCAACGGAGGGGAGGATTTTCTTTCGCGCCAGATTGGGGTTCGCCAGACTTAACCTCGCGTTCCGCTTGAGGATTTTTTCACGCTTACATTCTCGCAGAGCACGTTGAAGGCTTACCTGGCATCGCGGATCCCTTAGACAACTTTCTCCTTGCTGCACAGTTTGTGGCCGTATGTGCTGATGCTGGGATGCAAGGTTATGCTTATTTCCAGAACGCCTGTCCAATGCACTCTGCATGTTAGTGGAGTCCCATTGAAACAGGTGAAGAAGTTTAAGTATCGCGGGATCTTCTTCACGAGTGATGGGAGGAATAATGCTGAGCTTTCCTGTAGGACTGATCAATCTGGGTCCATCTAAGCTGACAAATGAGATGACTGAAGGAGAAAGCCGAAGATGGTTGAAAATGGTTTAGTCGTCGTGTTCATTTGGGATCAAAACACAGCGGTTGTTACTGCCAACTCTACTCACACGCAGTTCTTTCCCTTCGCAATGATCATGCCTTCTTCGTCAGATTTCACTTCAGTGATGATGTCAGCGGTCATATACACTCTCTTCTTCAAGGTCACCCATTCTCCTCTAGATGCAAACATGTTTGAGGACTTTTTCAACTGGAATTCAATTCAAAAAAGTCCGCCATTTTTTGCTAATAACTTGACGAGAACATTGTTTGCGAAAATGTGGTCCATAATTGTTTCACTTCAAAATGGCGACTTACAAATTTTATTGTCAACCCTTCAGCCAATCGAATGCAGAACTATTCACTGAAAAACTGCTGCATACTTTGGGGCAGAAAATAAATTCTCCCTACAGTAGCGTTCACAAAGATGACCTCAACTTCAAATTAAGCTTGCTAAAGAGTGTTTTTTCGAGGGCACGCTGCATGATCCTTGCCAGGGCCTTTTCTGAGAACACGCTACCTGATCCGGCCGGACAAGTGGACGGAAAGTAGGTGCGACAGAAGGTGTTGTGGGGGATGGCTTGACGCCATGAGCTGCGATCTGCCAGTGACTTGTGACGTCTTCTTTCAGCGAATTCATCATTTTGGGTCTGTTGATACGCACCAAATCATGATGCACTTCGCTAGCATTTGGTAAAATGCTGGTGAACATTCACCTGAACAATTTCTTGGGAAATGCAGCCCGGTTCTCGCAGTGAGTTGCTACAAAATCAGTTCTTTGCCATGTTCCTACTTCCAGTTCCTACTTGGGAGATGTCTCAAAGACGTACTCCAAGTTCGTTGTGGTTTCTTTCGAATTATGCACGCCACCGTATCTGTGGTCGTCTCTGCTACTTCCAGTTCCTACTTGACTCCCGCCATGGAGCCCCGATGAGCCTAGTACTCAAGCAACATACAAGAGACATGTTTATCAGAGCCAGAGCCAGAGCCAGAGCCAGAGCCAGAGCCAGAGCCAGAGCCAGAGCCAGAGCCAGAGCCAGAGCCAGAGCCAGAGCCAGAGCCAGAGCCAGAGCCAGAGCCAGAGCCAGAGCCAGAGCCAGAGCCAGAGCCAGAGCCAGAGCCAGAGCCAGAGCCAGAGCCAGAGCCAGAGCCAGAGCCAGAGCCAGAGCCAGAGCCAGAGCCAGAGCCAGAGCCAGAGCCAGAGCCAGAGCCAGAGCCAGAGCCAGAGCCAGAGCCAGAGCCAGAGCCAGAGCCAGAGCCAGAGCCAGAGCCAGAGCTAGAGCCAGAGCCAGAGCCAGGACCAGAGCCAGAGTCAGAGCCAGAGCCAGAGCCAGCACGCCACCGTTTCTGTATTCATCTTTCCTGCGTTGTCGCTCCGAACCATGAGACACGAGAACCCTATGTTTTGCTATGAAAGGAGAAGAAGCATGTTTCCTCAGCAGTTACGCGTCATTTAATGGTTCCTGCATGCGCTACGGAGCCTGTAAGACATCGCAACAGGGGACATCGCCGATTGAGCTGGCGCACACAAATGGAGAAGGCCTCAGTCAATTTGTTGTGGGAAACTGTGGACTTGTTATGGGCCTCAATCAACTTGTCGTAAGAAAAAGATCTTGCTAGCTGGTGAAGCTCAGGCTAGATCATAAAGAAGAAGAATCATGTGATCCTTAAGTTTGCCATCACTCCATCTGCCATTTCCTCCTGAAGTTTAGGCGGCGAAGCGGTAGACAACTGAAAAGTATCTCCAGCGCACAGTGAACAACCAGTTTGACAACACTCAGCCATCAATCATCCCATGAAATGAACATTTTTTGAACAGTTCTATCAATTCCCTGAACCATTCTCCACCAACTCTCCACTTCCATTCAATTCAACAACAGCACTGCATACTCTTCGGCTGTTGCGAATCAGCTGCATGAACTGTGAGGATTGTAGGACGTCATTGCGATTTTCCACCGCGCCCTACGCACCCAACACAAACAATACTCAACAAAAAATGTCAAAATCCTTAAATTAAACGTTTATTTTTTGAGATAAAATAAATCATAAGTGTATCACATTAACGTCAAGCTCAACTGTGAAGCTTTGCTCACTTGTCACATATCGGAGATTCGACCTCTTCGTACACGCACGCCTGCAGCGACTCCTTGAAGAACATATCCCGCGGGCACTTCTCCAGCCCGGTGGCCACTCCATTCTGACACACGTGATAGTGCTGACAGTATTCATTCTCAGCGAGTACCATCAAATTTCCCCGCCCTTCGCAGCGATTGAAGCTGCAACCTACCAGACTTGGTTCACCACACGATTTAGCCTCTTTGTCAAAGAACGTTCCCTCAGGACACTGATACCACTTCGGGTTGGGATCAGCTAGATTGGGTCCCTTGTAGGCGCAGTAGAAGTACCCCCGGCATGTGACGCCATCCGATATAGACTCGTTGACTGTGGGTTTGGAATTTTTACCACAAATTCCCGCCGGGGGTGGATGCACGTCACAGGTGACGGTCGACTTGGTGACACACGCGGCCGTGGTCACGTCGTAGTACTTGTCAGTCGCGCAGGTCTCGATCACTTGCTTCTTGCTGGTGCAGACGAAGTATTGGTTGCAAGCCTCCGGGTGGGCGAACTTGACTTTGTTCGGGAGAATCTTGCAGAAGTCCGGAACACTGTAGCACGGGAAATCCACCGGGTAGTCGCACACTTGGTACTCCTCGTTGAAGTTATACCCCTCGTAGCAAACGCCGTAGAGCGCCTCGCCGTTGCGGCAATAATAGAATCCGTCGCAGCTCAGGGGGTCCTCCACCCAGGTGCCCTCGTTCGCCGCATTGCACAGGGGCTCGCAGTACGAATCGGTCAACTTGGCGACGCACTTACTGGTGTCCTTGTCGTAGATTTGACCTTCCGCGCACTGCGTCACAGTTCCGACGCCAGCTTTGCACGTGACATAAGCG
The DNA here is from genome assembly GCA_930367185.1 of Myathropa florea. Taxonomy (NCBI): domain Eukaryota; kingdom Metazoa; phylum Arthropoda; class Insecta; order Diptera; family Syrphidae; genus Myathropa; species Myathropa florea. The sequence goes on along the minus strand of OV884005.1, from coordinate 41,040,710 downwards.
TTGCAGTTGCCCGGCTCACGAAACTGAACCTTGTCGGCGAATCGCACGCACATCTCCTCGTAGTCGGCCTGCACCGCGGCCAGGATCACGAACGCCCCGAAAATGAGTCCCACTAGTGAGCTACCTGCTGAGTATGAGATTCTGTTAGATTTTTGCTTTACTTCTCTCAACTAATCTGTCACCTTTCATTTTGATGTCTGTCATCTATCGCGCTTGTCTTGGAAGCAACTAAACCACTCCCGATCCAGACGTTTCTTTTATACGAACGCGTCAGGATCTATCGAGTTCACGTCTGACATCGCGATTAGATAGCGTGGATGAATACCGATTAAAGATTATGTTCGACACCGCCTTGAGGAGGCAATATAATTATTTTTATTTCGAGATAGCGTCTTAACTCTGAAGAGCTTGCAAAATTTACTGCCGGCGTGCTGATTTATCGGGAGCACTTTGATTACTATTATTTTTTTGTTTTGTTTTAATTTTTGTGATTGATTTACGTCACTTGTTGTTGTTTTGTTGCTTTTTTGTGCGGAGGAGTTGGAGAGAGAGGTGAGAGGCTAATGCGATCTATGAGTTTGAACCCTGCACTAAGAAAGGCCATTTCTTATATCACTGATCTTTGATAAGTCAGTTGTTGAGAGAGGTACCCTGTACTTGTCGATCAGTGTACTCACTCTCCAGATATTTATAAATGCCTGCGTCAGGGTGTTTCAGTTGCCATCGAACTGCGTGGCATCGATGCGATTAGATGCGATCGCTTTTTTGCCGAGCTTTTGTCTTCTCTCTTCACGGTTTTCTGTCTCTGACTGACTTCTTGTCTTGGCATTGCTCCCTCACTCTCCTACGAGGCATTACTTGCGTCAAGAGTCTTCAAGTAAAACGACAAAACCTTGAGTCGAGGGTGAAGTGCAACTTGTGCGACAGAACCTTGAATTGAAGGTAGGCTGCTACTTCTGCGACAAAGTCTTTTGGTTGAGGGTGTTCTTTGTCTTCTTTGCATAGCTCCCCAAAAAATGCCCCTTTTGCGATCTCCACAAATTTCCTGATTTTTTAGTTCAGGACGACTTATGGCTAATGACCCTACGGCACAGGAAATTGCAAGTTTTCTGTTTTCAGTGAGCCACATTTTCTGTTCGAATTTGTTCCACTTTGGGGTGTGTTCAAAGACTGTGTTGCAGAATTTTTAAAAATCTTGGGGCCTCTCTGGAACGGATTTGCAAATCTCTGACAGCAATTTTGTGTGCTGACATTTTCTATAAATTTGTGCCGATCTGGCCCTTTCCACTGCTTCTTGTGCCGATCTATCGCTCTTCCTTGTGCCGATCTGGCACTCCTTCTTGTGCCGATCTGCCACTCCTTGTGCTGATCTGCCGCTCCTCCTTGTGCCGATCTGCCACTCCTCCTTGTGCCGATCTGCCCCTTTCCACTGCTTTTAGCGCCGATCTTACCTTTTCCACTCCTTCTTGTGCCGACCTATCGCTCCTCCTTGTGACGATCTGACGCTCTTCCTTGTGCCGATCTGCCACTCCTCCTTGTGCCGATCTGCCACTCCTTCTTCTGCCGATCTGCCACTCCTCCTTGTGCTGATCTTCTACTCCTCCTTGTGCCGATCTGCCACCCCTTCGTGTGCCGATCTGTTGCTCCTCCTTGTGCCGATCTGGCGCTTCTCCTTGTGCCGATCTGCCGCTCCTTTTTGTGCCGATCTGCAACTCCTACTTGTGCTGATCTGGCTCTTTCCACGCCCTCTTGTGCCGATTTGCCCCTTTCCACTCCTCCAGCAGATCAGCACAAAATGGAGTGAAAAGGAGCAGATCGACCGAAGGATTAGTGAAAAGGAGTGGAAAAGAGCTACTTCTTTAAGAAAGAAAGGCCATTTCTTTAACAACGCCCCTTTATTGGATCACTTCCTGAGTCCCATTGCGTCAAATCCCCCAGCGTTCATTAGCAATCAAGCAATAAATCGATCGAAATCCAGTCAAATGTCAGATAAAATAGATTGCAGATTGTATCTATCCACGTAGGCGTGGACGCGTATCGGCAAATCTTTATGTGACCAAGAAACAAAGCACATTTCCTGTCACCACGTGCGGTGCTGCTTATGGCCCGCAGGTGGTTTCACAAAAGCCTGTCACGCAGGTGCCTTGTGATCGAAGAGAGAGGGAAATTGAATCAAATGCGTCCTCTTGAGGGGGCAAGGGCTGTCTTCTGAAGAGGAAATTTTGCAGTCGCGTCGTAACTCATGAGACAACGGTTATCTTCTGCAGAGCAGGAAACCTTTTTAGTCGCGGAACTCATGAGGGAATGGCTGCCTTCTAGCCCTAAGTGCAATATTTTCACTCGCGGAACTCATAAGAAAATGGCTGCCTTCTAGCCCTAGGTGGGCAGGTAGGGTACCTTCGTGACTGGCCATAAGTGCAAACCTTGCAGTCGCCGTAGTTCAGTCTACAATCAAAGCATCGACCAGGAGCCTGAGCTTCAAGTGACTCTTTGTGCAAATTTTCCAATCGCTTGACGTGAACCCCCCCAGTGTAGTCAACCGAACTACATCTTATCCGAGTTATCGGCATGAAGTACTATCCCACTTACAGTGTAAACAAAACAGTAAATAATTATTCATTGATGACTTATCGTTACCGTAAATCGTGACCGGTTATCAGTGGAACTCAGCTCGAAACGGGATTTCCAACTGATTTTGAAAAAAGCTTAACACACTCTCAACTAGATAATCAATACGAATTTATTCAGTTTTTCGATTAAATACATACACCGGCCAGATGACAGTGATTTGGACTGTAATCTCGATCGGTTCATACGCACGCCTTGTAGGTGATCACATCAGTGGTGCAGACCTGACGCTTCTCGTCGAAGAACGTGTACCCCGAGCAGATCCTTTCGCGAACTGTGGCGCCATTCTGGCAGGTCAGGTAGTGCATGCAGTTGGTGGCGCTGTTCACAAAGATATCCGGGCGACCGTCACAGCGATCGTAGCTGCATTTGGTGTTTAACGGTTCACCGCACGACTGCGCGGACACATCGAAGAACGTGCCCTCGGGGCATTGATTCCACACGGGGTTTTCGTCTGTGATGTTGCCCTTGTTGTTGCAAGTGAAATACCCACGACATGTTTTCGAATCCGTGACGAGCTTGGTCTTAACTCCGCCGCAGTGGTTCTCGCAGCCCACAATTGTTTTCTCGTCCTCGCAGGTTCCCTTCTCCTTGTCGAACGCTTTGCCCGATTTGCATGATAGAGGTGTGAGAACGCCCTTCGTGCAGGTGTAGTACTCGGCGCAGGCGTCTGGCTTTCTGAACTTCGCTCCATCCGGTGTTATGTGGCAGTATTCATCGGTCTCACATGTGGACTCCCAGGCGTGCACACACTTCTGCAGATCCTCGTCGAAGTGCAAGTTGTCCGGGCAGGTGCCGAACAAGGACGTTCCACTGCGACAGTAGAAGTAACCCTTGCAGGACTTTGGATCGGCCGCCCAAATGCCATCGTAATCGGGTGCACAGGGATTCTCGCAGCCCTCATCGGAGGCAAGGCATTTCCCCTTGTCGATACTGTACAGCTGGCCACTGGGGCATTGGGATCTCACCTCTGTCGAGTCAACGCAAGTGATGTAGCCATCGCATGCGTAAGGATCACGGAGCTTTGTGCCGTTCTTGTGCAGACGGCATACGTTCTCGTACATTGCTGCTGTAAATTGCGGGCCCACAGTCGCCACAATGAGGCATCCCAGGCCGAACAGGCGAATGAACTCTGAAAGAATCAAATCAATCGACCGGTTAGCACACAAATGACCTTTGACTTTCGGAACGCCTCAGTCGATTGCACAATCTGAACTCGATTCGCATTCGTGCTATCAAATATTCAAGCAGAACGTCAAATGGAATGTCTTATCTGTCAAAATTTGCTCGGTTGTTAGTTGAAATTGAATTGCTGAACCCACCCTTCATTCTGTTTTCTTTGTACGGGTATTCTTTCACTTTGGTCCTCTTAATCACCGTGTGTGTATATAACTAAGGCTTTAAATGAATTACCGTTGCCTTTTATACGGTTGACAGCTGCTTTAGATGCGATTGTCAAAAATTCGATTTTGAACAGTTTCGCTTTTTTTATTGTTGAAATTATTTACGGCGAGGCGATTAGATAAGGCTTAGGAGCTGAAGTGAACTACTTGTTGAATATATGGGCATTTATTTGTATAACTGTAATTGAAGACTTCAACTGTCATCGAGTTAATTGATCTGATAAGCCTGATTACATTTCGCTGACATATGAGCAGTCCATTAATGAATTTATCGTTCGATAGCGAGCGAGCGTCAGTGTGTGACATCTTGTCTTTTCTTCTTCTTCTTCTCTCTCACTTTTTTCGCATATCGCGAAATGAAATCTCAAGAATCAATCGAAAGATAAGACTATTTTTGGTGGCTTAATAGAGTTGCGTATAAATAGCAACTGCTGGGGACGTCAAAAGGTTGGACTGTGATTTCAGTGATTAACGAAGGAAATCAATTCAAAATTCTATTCCAAAGTCGAAGCGGTGGCAAAATTTGCATGGATTATCCTTGGAAAGAGAAGGAACAGTCTCTCTGGGCCACACCTGTCAAATTGCTGTCAAAAATCAAGCGAATGGCACCTCAGGTATCAGAAAATTCACAAATTGGTCGCAACTGTTAAATTGACCGATGACAGGCCCAGTATCAAAATCAGAAAGTCCAAAAATCGGTCGCACCTGTCAAACTGCTGTCAAGGACCAGACGGATGACAGATCCAGAATCAGAAAGTCCACAAATCGGTCGCTCCTGTCAAATTAGCCGCACCTGTCAAACTGCTGTCAAGAATCAGGCGGATGACGGACCCAGAATCAAAAAGTCCACAAATCGGTCGCTCCTGTCAAATTAGCCGCACCTGTCAAACTGCTGTCAAGAATCAGGCGGATGACAGATCCAGAATCAGAAAATCCACAAATCGGTCAAACTTCTATCAAAAATCGGGGGGATGACACCTCCGGAATCAGAAAATTCACAAATTAGTCGCACCTGTCAAACTGACAGATAACATGCTCAGTATCAGAATTCAAAAAATCCACAAAAATTCCCTTGAAAATTCACAAACTCCCATTTTATTGAAACAAAACTTTAAGAACACGCTGCATACTTCCTAACCTGATCGACACAGTCGCCCTTTTCGTCGTCGAAATACAGTCCCGGTCCGCACTGCTCTTCGCCGACTCTCTCGTTGTTCGCACACGTCAAATAGTGTTTACATCCCTTGGTTGCACTTAACACTTTCGCGCGGTTTCTGCCTTCGCAACGGTCCGCAGTGCACACGGTGGCATAGGGAGTGTAGCAGGCCTGTAAAGCGCTCGAAAAGAATGTCCCGTCGGGGCACTGACCCCAGATCGGTTCCAGATCGGCCTCGTGTTCGCCCAAGTCCCTGCAGTAGTAGTACCCCCGACACGACACCTTGTCGCTCACAAACGCATTCCAAATCGGCTTCTTTTTGGTGCCGCACGCCTGATACGGGATCGGATGTTCGACGCATTCAACCTCAGCCCGATCGACGCAGCCGCGCAGTGCATCGTAGTACCCATCCTCACAGACGTTCGTTTGTATCACGCCCTTCAGGCACGTGAGGTACTCCTGGCAGTTGTATTCGTTTTTGAAGGGAACTCCGTCTGGTGCTATGTTGCATATGTCGTAGCCCTCGCAGGGGGATTGGTCTATGTAGATGCACGCCTGCTCCTCCTCGCTGAAGTGCAGATCACTGCGGCAGTAGCCGTGGGTGCCACTCGCGTTGACACACTTGTAGAAGCCGTCGCATGATTTGGGATCCGCCACCCAGGTGGGGGACGCCTTCTTGCAGGGATCCTTGCAGAAGGTGTCGGAAGTGGACGACGTTGAGAGCGAGTAACACGCTTGACCATTCCTATTGTAGTCCTTGCCGCCGTTGCAGGTCGCTGTCTTGGAGGTTATGCCATTCTTGCACTCTATGTAGCTGCCGCAAGTCGCCCTCGGCTGACGGAGCTTCACGCCGCTGGCAAAGAGCCGGCAAACTTCCCCCCCAAACGGCTCGATGACTGCCGAACTCCTGCCAAAAATTACCAGCAAAATGATGAAAACTGAAAGGAGGAGAAATTTACACAAAAAATCCGATGTTTCGTGCCTCTGCGGAACTCACTCTTCATTTGTTGTTGCCCACCGTGACTGTTGTACCCAACTGCCTGCGCTGACGATTGGCCGCCTTATTTAAAATCGCGGGGCCTTAAATTTTCGACTCTCCCTCGCCCGTGGTTGTTTTGTTTGATTAGATAAATTAGTTGAACAATAAAAAATACATTTGTGTTTGAGAATGTTTCAGATAGCAGGGCCAGCAGATTCGATCGCAGCGATAGTGGTCTACTGCAGATGGCCAGAATGGGTTCTTATCAACCGATCGGTGGTGGGAAAGTTTGAACTTTCCCAATATTTGCTTGATTGCTTGCTTGCTAATCGAGACTTTTTTTGTTCTCAATTCGGTTTTGTTTTTTTCTTGGACATCGATTGGGTGCAGAGAGCAGACGATGGATGGATGTGAAGACTCATCAGGGGATTTTAGGCTGACCATCAGCAACTTAAAGTGGTCTTCGCATCTTACGAACTTTCAGCTGATCTAAGGATCTGTTGCGTCGCCCCACTGGCGTGGATGATTCAACAGCATCAACGCCAGTGGGGCAACGCAACAGAGAACGTCCACGTCGAAGGTGGCGCACCCAAGCGGAGAGTGACCTCAACCAAATTGGCGTGCGCAACTGGCTGCTGTTAACAAAAAATCGTGCTAGCTCCAGTGGTTTGTTGGTTGATGCCCAGGTCAACCACCACGGACTGTAGTGGTTGAAGCCTATGTCCACCACCACGGTCTGTAGTCCCACAAGAAGAAGAAGAGTCTGTTAAAGCACATGGAAGCAATCGAAGTTCAAAGATATGTCTTGAAAGAAACTCAGGCCTCAATTATTTAGGGCGAATGAGAAGTGGCAAATGATGAGAAGAGCCAAAATTTGTCTTCCTCTTTAGTTGACGCAAACGACTGGATGGCGCAGTTGGTTAAGTGCCTGCCTTAAGTTAGAGGGGTCCCAAGTTCGAATCCCTGTTGCATCGTGATTTGAGTTTATTTTCTACACCAACCACTCGTGCTTCGTTTTTCTCACGAGTAGAGGGCGCCTTCAGTGATGCTGTGAATTTGCAAGTTGGACTATCCGGGATCGAACCCTGAACTTCAGCCAAAAATTCAACAGCCACCATCTAAGACGTCTAGCAGCCATCTCAAAGTCTCATCGCCCCTTCCCCAAACAAAAGTTTCTCATTCATTGTTCTCCCCCCCAGAGAACACTTGAAATTAATGTTTACAAGTGTAATCTCGAATCAAAATCTGTCTTTGTTCATTGAAAAAATGGAGCGACTTATCAGAAAGTATCTGGATTCTAATTACACGTCTTCACACTCGAGATAAAATCTCATCTCAAGTGGTCGTGTCGACTCGGCGAAGATTAGGAAAACCAACGTCGCTGTCACCCTTATCAACTCGCGCTGGAAAAGGAAATCTCTGATTTAGGGAAACTTTCAAAAGACCCTCAGTGGATGGACATAAAATTGAAGAGTTGGGTCATAAAACGCGAACGCTGTTTACCCAAATGACTGCACTTGGCTCAAATATCCCCTAATCCCACCCGTATCGCTTAGATAACCGCTCGATGGGTTAGTTTTGATAAGACGGCTGGATATAAAACACCTCGCCCAGTTGTGACTCTGGACAGTTTCCACGGTCATCGCAAAATGTTTCGTAAGTACAGCAGCAGCTGGTGTGGTTTGGAGTTCTTGGGATTGATTGAAGTTTTGATTTTAAGGACACTCCGGGTTGGTAGCTGTCGTGTTCCTGGCGACACTCGCGCAACTGGTGCTGGCAGAGGAGTGCGATGATTTGTCATTCGGGAAAACGCTGCAGGATCTAGAGGATTGTCATGGATTTTTCCTCTGTCATGGTGGACAGAAATTGCAGCAGTACTGTGCGAGTGGGATGAAGTATGACAAGGATTTGGGAGAATGCGTTGTGGGGAAGTGCCCACCCTGCAACTGTGTAACAGATCCCGGATCGGAGTCGTCGTCAGTATCGCCTGGTTCGACAACAACGGATGCAGCGACTTCAACGACAGAGGATATTTCAACAGAGACACCGCCAGAACCATCATCGTCGACCGCACCAACGGACACCACAGCGGATATTTCATCAGAGACACCGCCAGAGCCATCATCGTCGACCACACCAACGGATCCCTCATCAGAGACACCGCCAGGGCCATCATCTTCGACCACACCAACGGACACGACGGCGGATATTTCATCACAGACACCCCCAGAGCCATCAACTTCAACGGACACCCCAACGCCAACAAACACACCAACAAACACCCCAACAGACACAACAACCGAGTCACCAGAGGGATGTACATCAACCCCAACAGATCCAGACCCAACCACAACAACAATTGATCCCCTCGTCAACTGCGATAACATCCCTGATGGATCATTCTTCGCCCATGCCGAGCATTGCCGCAACTACTGGGTTTGCCGCGAACGGATACCGGTCCTGTTGTATTGTGAAATAGGATCGTGGTTCGACGAAGTGAATGACGTTTGTAATTTCCGCCATCTTGTCAATTGCCCTGCAAACATTGATTAGAGCATGTGTACGTTCAGAAAGTAAGCCTTTTACAACGCTGATATCAAATAAAAGTTATTTATGACAGCAAAACGTTGGTTGGATAATGCCCTCAGCTGGACAGCTTATGGGCTTTAAGGCTCTTTATCACAAGTGGCAGTGGAAACTTGATTTGTGAACAAGTGTGTCAAGGAACAAGGTGTCAAGTGATGACACATGTCATGTGTCAAGTGACACATGTCATCTGAAATCGGTTCAAGCAACATGTGGAGAGTGTTACATCTTGTGAACGTGCCCTTCTTCTGTCAAAATATTAACAAAAATTTGAGCTGTCATTTGAACTGTCATGGAGTCGAGTCGAGAATGGTGGAGTCGACAATACTGTCCACCATTTTTGGCTCCACTCCCTCAGCATTGTCCTCCATTTTTGACCCCACTCCCTCAGCAATGACAGTTCAAATTGTTGTTGATATTTCGACAGAAGAAGGGCATGTTCACAAGGTTTGAACTCGCTTTGAAAATGCTGTCCTCCATTTTTGACTCCACTCCCTGCGTTCAAATTTTTGTTGACCACTTTTTTTTTTGAAATGACATCTGTTTGATATTTGCCTCTACCGTTAGGCGCGATAACACACAATCGCCCCCTGGCTCCAGACAAGCCGTATCTCCTGATCACTTACCTCCCACTAGCATACCTGAGGTTGCGCGGCTCCTTTCTGACAACTAATTGAAAAGAAATGCCAACAAGTGGCAGCAAGATGTGATCGTATCGCCGATCGTGTGACTGATAAACGTCAACTCGTTTCGTGCTCGGCCAACGCAAGCGCGAGCAGATACTCTCAGTCATCGCTGAATTCTTCTCCCGATACCCGGCTGCTCGAAATGAGGTTCTGCGGTTCCGTCGTTCTTTGGATTGGTAAGTGGACGGGTGTGCTGTCAGCGGTGTGTCAAACTGAATGTCATTTGTCTAGTGCTTGCTTGTCGGTGGAGAGATGCCGCGTCCCTGGACACAGTGGAGGAGCTACTCTGTGGGAATATGGACCCGGGCAGTCGCCTGCCGCATCCGGAGTTCTGTAATGTCTACATCATGTGCACAAACCACTCAGCCATGCAGATAAGCTGCGAACGAAAGATTCTCTACAACCCGGAGACGGAGGTATGCGATCCCGGGTATAAGTTCTGCCCGGGGGGACTTGTCAGAAATCAAAACGGCACCTTTCAGGCATACGACGAGGAGGACTTCGAATCCGAGGTTGCTCCAGAAACAGAAGAAGATGAAGAAACTCCACCACCAACAGAGACGACAACAACAAAAGTCTCCACCACCTCGATCGCACACCCCAGCACCACGACGCAACAGTCTCCCCAAGTGGCATCGTGTCCAAAGGAAGACCCTGAGAAGTTGCTGCTGGTCAGTCACCCATCGAAGTGCTCCATTTACTTCGTCTGCTACCACGGCAGGCCGGTGCCCATGGAGTGTTCTTTGGGCCTGTACTGGAGTGAGAAGAACTACAAGTGCGTCCCCAGGGAACTGTCCGAATGCCATGTAAGATCCCTGTTTTTTAACACAATCCCTCTTTGAAACGCTGTCCATTTTTAGGCCCGCGTTGCCAATCCCTACCCGGAGTGCCCAGCAGAGGGCATTGACTTCCTCCCAGACGACAGGAACTGTCAGCACTTCTGGTACTGCCGCAATGGCTACCGCATACGTCAGCAGTGTGACGCCTTCTTCCACTGGGACGTAAACGAGAGGAAATGCAAGAGGATTGGCCAAGCGGTCTGCTACCTCGATCTCCTCAAGCCAACGACACCAGCACCGTCAAAACATCTGCTCTGAAAACATAAAAAATAAAGTTTCTTTTTCACCGATACACCCTGTGAGTTTTAAAATTGTTAAAAGTAAGCACACAACGTGGTCAAACACGCGACCCAATAACTACGCAGAGAAGCAACGCCAAGAACGCATAAAATTCCACCACTCGGAGCGTCTTCCAAATATTCCCCGTTTACAGGTCCGTTAGGCCTGTTGGCAAGCATAAGCGACGTCAAAAAGAATTGCCGTTCGACGGAGAACTGGTGCCGAATTGAATTGGTTCGTGCTCAGCTCGAGTCTGTGCCATTTGATAGCCACTTGGTAGCTGTGAGGGCGGATGTGGTGGCCTGTGTGCGCGCATGCATCCCAACTGTGTCAATAAATTGCTTATCAGAACTCCTCCACAAAGGCAAACAAACTCGACGGAAGGCCAGCTGCCTCCGGTCATCAACGAGAGCATCAGGCTATCGCGACGGAATTGCTTTATAAACGGTCACCCCTTCAACTAGCCAATTAGTTGAAACGGACCACTTAGCGGACTTAAATCGGCGATGTTAGGTAAGTCTTTCGAAAAGAGTGCGAGAGAGAGAGAGTCAATGGATTTCATTCAAGGAATTTTCACTTTTTGCTGCCTTCTACTCCTGCCCCAAGCCATAGTGGGCCAGGAAAGCACAATTGGCGCGTCCGCACCTTCGGCCTCTTCCACGAATTTATTGAGCGATGAATCTGGAGGGCAAATACCTGATCCCCCGTTGACGTCACAGTCTGCAGGGAATGAAAATAATTCGCCCGAGACATCCCCGTCAACATCTCCCAACGGTGAAACCAACCCAACGACCGTAGCCACCCAGCCTGGATCTTCGAACACTGAATCGTCTTCTACAACCGCAGCCACTCAGCCTGGATCTTCCAGCACCGAATCGTCGTCCTCGAGCGCAGCCACTCAGCCTGGATCTTCCAGCACCGAATCGTCGTCCTCGAGCGCAGCCACTCAGCCTGGATCTTCCAGCACCGAATCGTCGTCCTCGAGCGCAGCCACTCAGCCTGGATCTTCCAGCACCGAATCGTCGTCCTCGAGCGCAGCCACTCAGCCTGAATCTTCCAGCACCGAATCGTCTTCCTCGAGCGCAGCCACTCAGCCTGGATCTTCCAGCACTGATTCGTCTTCCTCGAGCGCAGCCACTCAGCCTGGATCTTCCAGCACCGAATCGTCTTCCTCGAGCGCAGCCACTCAGCCTGGATCTTCCAGCACCGAATCGTCGTCCTCGAGCGCAGCCACTCAGCCTGGATCTTCCAGCACCGAATCGTCGTCCTCGAGCGCAGCCACTCAGCCTGAATCTTCCAGCACCGAATCGTCTTCCTCGAGCGCAGCCACTCAGCCTGGATCTTCCAGCACTGATTCGTCTTCCTCGAGCGCAGCCACTCAGCCTGGATCTTCCAGCACCGAATCGTCTTCCTCGAGCGCAGCCACTCAGCCTGGATCTTCCAGCACCGAATCGTCGTCCTCGAGCGCAGCCACTCAGCCTGGATCTTCCAGCACTGATTCGTCTTCCTCGAGCGCAGCCACTCAGCCTGGATCTTCCAGCACCGAATCGTCTTCCTCGAGCGCAGCCACTCAGCCTGGATCTTCCAGCACTGAATCGTCTTCTACAACCACAGCCACTCAGCCTGGATCTTCCAGCACTGATTCGTCTTCCTCGAGCGCAGCCACTCAGCCTGGATCTTCCAGCACCGAATCGTCTTCCTCGAGCGCAGCCACTCAGCCTGGATCTTCCAGCACTGATTCGTCTTCCTCGAGCGCAGCCACTCAGCCTGGATCTTCCAGCACTGATTCGTCGTCCTCAAGCGCAGCCACTCAGCCTGGATCTTCCAGCACCGAATCGTCATCCTCGAGCGCAGCCACTCAGCCTGGATCTTCCAGCACTGAATCGTCTTCTACAACCACAGCCACTCAGCCTGGATCTTCCAGCACTGATTCGTCTTCCTCGAGCGCAGCCACTCAGCCTGGATCTTCCAGCACCGAATCGTCTTCCTCGAGCGCAGCCACTCAGCCTGGATCTTCGAGCACTGAATCGTCTTCTACAACCGCAGCCACTCAGCCTGGATCTTCCAGCACTGATTCGTCTTCCTCGAGCGCAGCCACTCAGCCTGGATCTTCCAGCACCGAATCGTCATCCTCGAGCGCAGCCACTCAGCCTGGATCTTCCAGCACCGAATCGTCTTCCTCGAGCGCAGCCACTCAGCCTGGATCTTCCAGCACCGAATCGTCTTCCTCGAGCGCAGCCACTCAGCCTGGATCTTCCAGCACTGAATCGTCTTCTACAACCACAGCCACTCAGCCTGGATCTTCCAGCACTGATTCGTCTTCCTCGAGCGCAGCCACTCAGCCTGGATCTTCCAGCACTGATTCGTCTTCCTCGAGCGCAGCCACTCAGCCTGGATCTTCCAGCACCGAATCGTTTTCCTCGAGCGCAGCCACTCAGCCTGGATCTTCGAGCACTGAATCGTCTTCTACAACCGCAGCCACTCAGCCTGGATCTTCCAGCACTGATTCGTCTTCCTCGAGCGCAGCCACTCAGCCTGGATCTTCCAGCACCGAATCGTCTTCCTCGAGCGCAGCCACTCAGCCTGGATCTTCGAGCACTGGATCGTCTTCTACAACCGCAGCCACTCAGCCTGGATCTTCCAGCACTGATTCGTCTTCCTCGAGCGCAGCCACTCAGCCTGGATCTTCCAGCACCGAATCGTCTTCCTCGAGCGCAGCCACTCAGCCTGGATCTTCCAGCACCGAATCGTCTTCCTCGAGCGCAGCCACTCAGCCTGGATCTTCCAGCACCGAATCGTCTTCCTCGAGCGCAGCCACTCAGCCTGGATCTTCCAGCACTGATTTGTCTTCCTCGAGCGCAGCCACTCAGCCTGGATCTTCCAGCACCGAATCGTCTTCCTCGAGCGCAGCCACTCAGCCTGGATCTTCGAGCACTGAATCGTCTTCTACAACCGCAGCCACTCAGCCTGGATCTTCCAGCACTGATTCGTCTTCCTCGAGCGCAGCCACTCAGCCTGGATCTTCCAGCACTGATTTGTCTTCCTCGAGCGCAGCCACTCAGCCTGGATCTTCCAGCACCGAATCGTCTTCCTCGAGCGCAGCCACTCAGCCTGGATCTTCGAGCACTGAATCGTCTTCTACAACCGCAGCCACTCAGCCTGGATCTTCGAGCACTGAATCGTCTTCCTCGAGCGCAGCCACTCAGCCTGGATCTTCCAGCACCGAATCGTCATCCTCGAGCGCAGCCACTCAGCCTGGATCTTCCAGCACCGAATCGTCATCCTCGAGCGCAGCCACTCAGCCTGGATCTTCCAGCACTGAATCGTCTTCTACAACCGCAGCCACTCAGCCCGGATCTTCCAGCACTGATTCGTCTTCCTCGAGCGCAGCCACTCAGCCTGGATCTTCCAGCACCGAATCGTCATCCTCGAGCGCAGCCACTCAGCCTGGATCTTCCAGCACTGAATCGTCTTCTACAACCGCAGCCACTCAGCCTGGATCTTCGAGCACTGAATCGTCATCCTCGAGCGCAGCCACTCAGCCTGGATCTTCCAGCACCGAATCGTCTTCCTCGAGCGCAGCCACTCAGCCTGGAACTCAACCAACGACCACGTCGTCCCCGTCGGCATCTCCCAGCACTGAATCTACGTCTTCTACCAGGCCAACGTGTCCACCCGGACCGTACGCACCAGACTGCACGCACGATGAAGACGGCAAATTCTTCGCCAACAAGATCGACTGCAATGAGTACTACCACTGCCGGGACGGGGTTGCGGTTTCGAACAGGTGTCAGCCTGGTTTCTGGTTCGATGAAGGCCGGAAGTTCTGCAATCTGGCCAAGTTCGTTGAGTGCCCTTACCACGACTGTGTTCCTGCACCAACAACGCCAGCCACAGAGGCCCCAAGTCCCTCCACCACGCCAGCGACCACAGCAACCACCCAGCCCGGCGGCTGTCCTCAGGGCCCAACCAAGCCCTCGTGCGCCGAGCTTCCCCCAGGAACGGTAAAAGCGGACCCGATCGACTGCAACAAGTACTACTACTGCAGGAGGGACAACTTGGTCACCGCCTACTGCCCGTCCGGGCTCTGGTTCGACGAAAATCTCTACTCATGCAACCTGCCAATGTTCGTGAGTTGCCCGCACCACGGTTGCCGCTGAACCGTGAACCGTTGATGAAAATATTCTGAATAAAGTCACGCATAAACCAAACCTAACCGTCTTTTCATTGACCATTCCGCTTGTCCCCTCCTCTGGGACTTGAGGGGAATACAAAACTCAACTTGAGGGGAATAAAAAATGAAACGCCCTGAATGATTGAATATTTGCTTTATTTTCTTAACCACGAGTAGCTGACATTAGTCTTGCCCGGAGGGGCAGATGACGTCTTCCCTGAAGTTGCAGACGAAGTTGATGTCGTCGAACCACTGTTCCTTGGTGCAACGGTGTTTGACCGCCTCGCCATTGCGACAGACGTAGTAGACGTTGCAGTGAGTGGGATGTCTGATGAAAGTGCCGTTGGGCTTGCCCTGACACTCGGTAAAATTGGGGTCCGGGTGGCCATCGGGTGGTAGGGTCGTTGGTGCCGGAGTTGGTGCGGGAGTTGGTGCTGGAGTTGGTGCGGGAGTTGGTGCGGGAGTTGGTGCTGGAGTGGGGGCCGGAGTTGGCGCCGGAGTGGGGGCCGGAGTTGGCGCCGGAGTGGGGGCCGGAGTTGGCGCTGGAGTTGGTGCCGGAGTTGGTGCCGGAGTCGGTGCCGGAGTCGGTGCCGGAGTCGGTGCCGGAGTTGGCGCCGGAGTCGGAGCTGGACAATTGCACTCACAAGGAGGACATTTGCCGACTACACACTGCCGGGTCTCCTGCTCGAACTTCTCACCATAGGCGCAGTACCCCTGATAGGCGTTATCCTTGTAGCAGACGAAATACCCATGACAGTCTGTGGGATCTTGAAACCTCCATCCGATCGGTTGTCCGACGCACGATACGCTAGCCGCCGCCGCCGCTGATGCAAAGCCTCGCAGCAGGACCACAGCGAGCAGTCCTATCCCAGTCGCGAACCACTGATGCCTACTTGCATTCATGTTGCAAAGATCTTGGACAACAATTCGAAACTTGTGCGCAACAAGCCCGTCTATTTATACCGGTCCTTATCGGTCGCGATAAGACCGCCGGTACTTGGCCACTCAAACGACATGAAAATGGCATTATTAACGACCGCCCTCAAGTGGACGGTTCTCTACAACCGATAATTTAATGGCTGTTGACCGAAGTCATTGTCGCAGATCGCAGATGAATGCGCGCACTTCAACTTCTGTTACTCAACAGCCCCTGGGACGAGTGCAAGGGTGATGACGTGTGGAAAGCCCAACACGTCATCGCTGTCATCGATTATCCGCGATAAGCCCCCATCGTGACCTTCCTCGACATCAAGTGCTGACAAGTTCGCCCAGATCTTGACACCAAATGTCACCCGAAGTGGAGCATTCTGGCACACAGTTCTGCGGCGGAAATGGGCCAAACATGGCACCGAACTTTCCACGAATCGCAGCTCTTGTCGCACAAGGGAAACACTCCCAATCGCCGTCCCGATCGATAAAAACAATAATTTACCTCTGTTTGTTTCTAGGTTATCACAAAAACAGCGCCTTGTCAACACAAATCACCTTGCTACCCGTTCTTATCGTGTCGCCGCGAAAAATCTACATACACCCGGCACAGGCGTCTGAACAGAAAAATAATTAATTTCGTGTATCACGGTGTTTTCCCCCGGCGACAGCGCTGAGTCTTATAAAAGCCGAAGACAGCGGGAAGTGATTCAAAACCCGTTTCGAGTCCACCCCGTCAAGATCGAAAGTCACACGCGGCCGCTGTCATCATGAAGTTTCCCGTCGGATTAATCCTTAGCCTGATTGTCGCTGTCAACTGTGACGTCTTTACCGAGTGTGACACTGTACCAAACTCGCAGTTCATAGCCCTGTCGGATAACTGTTCCGTGTACATCTACTGCGACGGTACAGACTCCTTCAAGGACGAGTGTCCGGATGGGTATTTCTTCAACCCCGTCAATTCGATGTGTGACGATCCAATCAATGTGGACTGCAGCGCTGGCAATCAGACAGACAGCACAACGCTGTCAGCAATCAGCACAACCCAAGCCAGCAACTCCAGCCCAGGACAGGCGAGCTCACCAGCCGTTGCATCAACAACCCAGGCCCCAACTCTAGCCCCGTCCACATTATCTCCCCCGGCAAGTACCTCGTCCTCGTCGGGACCAGTGCCAACGAGCGCCACATCCATTTGCCCGCCATCGAACTCCAATCAGCCAGAGAGCATCCCCAAACCGGGCTCCTGCTCCGAGTACTACTTGTGCTACAGCGGAAACCCCATCCCGATGGTGTGTCCGAATAACCTGGAGTTCAACGCCGTCAAAAGTCAGTGCGACTGGGCGTCTGAAGCCAAGTGTGTGGTAAGGGTGACAAATTCACCTCTCCCTCGTATCCTCTCACCTTTCATTCTCTTTCCAGGCCAACCCCACAACCACTCCGAGTCCTCTGGCACTGTGCACAGACAAAATGAATGCCTTCTTCAGGTATCCTGACAACTGTCACTACTACTACCGCTGCACGAATGGAATGCTAACCGTGCAGGAGTGTCCAGTTGGCTATGGCTGGGACGACAATCGGAAGAGTTGCACTCCAGCAGGATGTGCGGCTCAGAGTTAGGAGTTCAGTTGTAAGGAGATTTCTTTTTAAATAAATTGACTTTAGTTAGGTATTCTTGTGTTGAAATTCACTCACTCACATCCCTGGAAAATCAGTGCAGCCGACTTGAGAGGAAAATGTAGTAGATTCTCTGTGGCTGCTTTTCGCTTTCTTTTATCTGTCAATGGGTGTTGAATGGAATGCAGTTCACACAGAATGAAATGACAAAATGGCAGCAGTTATGAGAAAATTAGGCAAGTTCGCCATTTGCATTTTTCAGTTTTGACAGAAAAGAGAAGCTTGGACTGTACGGGTCACTGACAAGGGATGCGTTCAGGCAACAACACAAATCTACTCTCAAGTGGGAACAGAAATGAAAATGAAACAGGTCGGGCACAGAATCATTGGTCGCTTGACTCAATCAAAGGCTGCGGCCACGCAATGAGCGACGAGGGATAGAGCGAGGCAAACAAATTAAAACACATGAAATCGTATGCACTTGACAATACCATTTTCGCAACTAATCGTTTAGCGATGACGCTCAGTAAATGGCCACCCATCGCTCAATTGCTCGTCGCTCAATTGCTCGTCACTCTATCGCTCGTCGCTCAATTGCTCGTCACTCTATCGCTCGTCGCTCAAGCGCTCGTCGCTCAAGCGCTAGTCGCTCAATCGCTCGTCGCTCAATCGCTCGTGGGCCAATCGCTCGCCACTCAATCGCTCGTGGGCCAATCGCTCGTCGCTCAATCGCTCGTCGTTCTATCGCTCGTCGCTCAATCGTTCGTGGCTCAATCGCTCGTCACTCTATCGTTCGTCGCTCAAACGCTCATCTCTCAATCGCTCGTAGCTCAATGGCTCGTCACTTAATCGCTCATCGCCCAATCGCTCGTCGCTCTATCGCTCGTCGCTTAATCGCATCTTAGGCCGCAGCCTAAGATTGCCGTGGTTGCCTCGGACTGTGAACACTCAGAATAACGAGTTCACAAAGTACTAGATTACAAGGTTTGTTTAGGTAAGGGGACTTCTAGCGGATTCGCGCCAACTCCAGCACCAACTCCTTGACCAACTCCGGCACTAACTTCGACATCAAACACAGCACCAACTCCGGCACCGACTCCGGCACCGACACCGGCACCGACTCCGGCACCAACTCTGGCACCAACTCTGGCACCGACTCCGGCACCAACTCCGGCCCCAACTTCGGCACCAACTATGGAACCAACTCCAGCGCCAACAACCCTACCACTTGACGGTCAAGTGGACCCCAATTTTATCAGCTGTCAGGGCAAGCCCAGAGCAAGCGCTTTCATCAGACATCCCACTCATTGCAACGTCTACTACGTCTGTCGCAATGGCTCCAGTTGAAATTGTCTACTTGACTTTTTTGTGTACTAGACTTCAAAGTCCAAAAAGTCTAGTACACAACAAAGTCAACAAGCTGCTCGAGAAGTAGTTCATCGATTCTGTGCGAAATAAGACAGCCGTCAAGAGCGAGTAAGGATTTTGTTTTTACCCACTCCCAGTCCCCGTCGAAATGTTTCGTTTGACCACACTTGTCAGTGGTAAGTTTGGCAGTTCCCCGCCATCATTTGATTCGATTGGTAACCTCCTTTCCCTCACCAGCACTCTTTCCCGTGCGATTCCCCTCAACAACGCACCAGCTTCGGGGCGGAAAACAGATTCATTATCCACCGATACTCCACGAGCCATGCCGTGGTCAGGAACCAGGAAAATTCGTGAAGGATAGCTAAGAGTGTGGTAAGTTCTTTTACTTCGGCCCAAACGGTGCTGCCATTTTAGTGGACTGTCCGCATGGGATGATATTCAACGACGGGAAAGACAATTTCATCTGGATCCATAACATTCTCTCCCGAATAAAGCAGCACATTCCCGAGGCACATCCAACTGCTCAAGAGGCTAACAACAGAGTCGGTTGCTGAACAGACCCCCACAACAAAACAGCAATCAAACGTCAAACGAAAGAAAAAAAAACAAAATTTATCTTTATTCCCCCACCAATCGAGGTCTTAATAGTAAAACTTCTTATTGAACCCGGCGTACGATGAGTGCCCCTGTCCCAGTCGTCCGACGGGACACCTTCCCTCGGCCAACTTTACACACAATTTCACCTCATCGCTCCAGCCGAAGCCGATGGGGCACTGCTGCAGGCTGAGGAATCCATTTATGCACTTGTAGAAGTAGTTGCAGTTGTTCGGATAGGGAAAGAAGTCGAAGGTGTTGACGGTGCACTGGCTCTTCGGATTCGGAGTGGTCGCAGTGACAATCTGAAACGAACAAGAAATATACTCAACAGTGAATTGGAAGCTCACCAAAATGGAAAATATTCAACACTGAACCTGACAGCTCACCAAATGGAACAGGGAATTAGAAATCTTACCAAACAGTTAACTCTCTCGGGCAGCTCGCACTTTGAGGTGAGGTAATCGAAGAACAACTGCCCGGAGCACGACATCTGCACCGGGGTGCCGTGATAGCACACGAAGTATTCGTTGCAAGAGACCTCGCTGGGAATGAAGACCACTTCGTTCGGTCGATCGACTTGCGGACACGAAAGTGTCGGTCTTGAGGGGGAATCTGTCGTGTGTCCAGCAAACACTGTCGTCAGAGGTACTCCAGGAGTGATCTCCTCTGCAGTGAATGATCCCTCGTCCTCTGTGTGGATTTCCACTGACTCCTCTGGAGTTTCTTCCACAAACTCTGCTGGAATCTCTGCTGAAGCTTCAGGTGAGGTCATCGGCGATGCTGCTGTTGTGACAGTTGGGATTGTGGCGAACTTTGTCGTGGTTTCGGGCTGAGCTGTTGATAGTCTTTGTGTTGTGGAGGTGGTGCTAGTGGTGGTGGTGGTGGTAGTGGTGGTGGGAGTTGTTCTTGTTGTGGTCGTTGTTGGAGCTGGAGTGGTGGTTGTGGTTGTGGTCGTGGTGGTGGTTGTCGTTGTGGGAGGAGATGTAGCTACTCCTGGACCATCGACACAATCAACCTCCGACGCTGGAGCACAACTGCCATCCTTTGTGTTGAAGAGCAGCTGCGACGGGCACACACCCTCGTAGGAGTCCTCCCCATCGCAGTAAATGTACGACTTGCATCCCTTGGTGCCCCCAACGAATGCTCCGCTCTCTAGATTTTCGCACTGCGGGAACATCTCACCGAAAACCCTGCTCCCGATGCAAAGCAACACAAATGGACTGAGGAACTTCATTTTCAGGCACCTTTCCGTTGAGAGATTTCGTCTTGAACTACCCTTAGGCTTGTCGCTTTCAATGTCGTACACCTGTTCTGTCGGGGAACAACTCGAACACCTCGAAATTTCACGAATCCGCGGAATACCGCTCTAATTGGGGTCTCTCTGGCGGCAGGAGATAACGTCTCTTATCGGAGTGTCGTGCTCTTGTTATTTTTAGGTCACTTAGATCTTTTATCGCGACGGCGCGTAAATGCCGCAAATTTGGGTATTCTTTTGGAGTCGAAGCGTTTGTCGATTGCCCTGCAGAGTCCGTGTCACGGAAATGCCCGACGGAAGAAGCCTTAGCCGTCTTTCCGCCACGGCCCTCCGCTATCGCGCAAAAGTTCATAAATCGTTTCACATGTCCAACTCACTTTCGTATCAGTGTCACGACCGTGTCGATCTAGCTCTCAAGTGCGTACTACTAGAATGTCACCGATAAGATAGCAACGAACCGACGCAAAACTACAACCATTGTTCAGCAGAAATTCGACATTTTTCCGATGAATCGAATGTCGCCCCATTTCGAGTGAGTAACTGTCCGCTGACAACGGTTTTTTGACGTAATTTCCGATTCAATGTCAATCGCAACCGACAGGTGTCACAGATTTTCGAGCACCAAATCCAAATCTGAGGCGATATCTTGAGAACTGGCACGAGTCTTCCCCCAGGCGGTTTGGCCTACTTGACTGGCGCACTCTGCTCGTTTATCAATTCGCCAGATTCATAGTTTTCCGAGATAATGGCAGATCGGTATCTCAACGGTTGACTAGAATTTGATTTCTCGTCTAATTGGTAGCTCGACAGGGGCCACGGGAATTGCCAGTCGGGGTGCATGTTCGAAAGCGCAAAACGTCAACAATCTGCGCGAGAAGCAGTTCATCGATTCTGTGCGAAATAAGGCAGCCGTCAAGAGAGAGGAAGGATCTTAAGTCCGAAATGTTTCGTTTGACCACACTTGTCAGTGGTAAGTTTGGCTATTCCCCGCCATCATTTGATTCGATTGGTAACCTCCTTTCCCTCGCCAGCACTCTTCCTCGTGCAAATCCCCTCAACAACGCACCAGCTTCGGGGCGGAAAACAGATTCATTATCCTCGGATACTCCTCGAACCATGTCGCGGTCAGGAGCCGGGAAAATTCGTGAAGGATCGCTACGCGTGTGATAAGTTCTTTTACTGCGGCCCAAATGGTGAGGCCATTTCAGTGGACTGTCCGCATGGGATGATATTCAACGACGAGAAAGAGATCTGCGACTTTCCCTGGAACCACTTCTGCGTCCCAGAGAAGAGAGAGGAGGATCTCGTCACGGTGACCATCGCAGAACGGCCAACATCAACCACCCCCCCGACCAGACCACCGAGTCCTGTCACAACAAAGCAAACCACCAAACCCACAGACCCTCCCCGAACAACCCATCCAACAAGCGTGCCGCCTAGACGCAGCCGCTGCCCATCGAAAGACTCCAGCCGGCTGGTCTTCCTGCCGGACAAGCACGACTGCCATCGGTACCACATTTGTTACCACGGTCACCCGATGGCGCTGGAGTGCATTCAGGAGCTTCATTGGAATCCAAAGCTGGAGCGTTGTGATTATCCAGAGAACGCTGGGTGTGCGCTCATCGCAACGACAACGGTCATGCCTCCGCTGAGAACCACTGTAGCGGTGGTTCAGTCTGCCGGGAACTGTCCCAGTCGTGGAGAGGAGGTTCTGCCGCATCCGGAGGAGTGCAACTACTTCATTTACTGCGTCAATGGCTTCGCAACGGTGCAGCAGTGTCCCTTCTTCCATCACTTCGACGTGCAGTCGAAAAGTTGCATGTGGCAAACCGTCGCCAAGTGCGGTGTGAAGAAGAGGACGCAGGGGGACAGTAGGTTCTAAGGGTGCGTTGGAATGTTGCCAATAAATTTGTATTCGGGATGGAATTCTTTGTTTTTTTGTATTCTCACAGGGAAGGAATGATGTCTGCGTCTGTCAGGCGTTATTCTCCGCAAGCAGGAGAGTTTTTGTGGTCCTTCAAGATCTTGCGATCCTCCACGTTCTTGTGGTTTTTCAAGATATTGTGATCCTCCACGTTCTTGTGGTCCCTCAAGATCATGTTATCCTCCACGTTCTTGTGGTCCTTCAAGATCTTGTGATCCTCCACGTTCTTGTGATCCTCCACGTTCTTGTGGTCCTTCAAGATCTTGAGATCCTCCACGTTCTTGTGGTCCTTCAAGATCTTGGAGGATCTCTGGGCAGATCTTGGAGGATCTCAAGTTCTTGTGCTTCTTCAAGATCTGCCCTGGCGACCAATCTCCAATGTTGCATCATTTCGAAAGGAAGCCAGACAGAGACAGAGGATGCGTTCAAACAACACCACCGGCGAACTGATAAGCGAACACACTCCCCAATGAGACAAAAATAAACAAAATTCAACGCACATTTCAGTTCGTTTAACTGCCATCTACATTCGAAGTTAAGGCGAATGGAGAACATAGAATTTCAGGGAAATGGGTTGTGTCTTAGCTGGTTTTGCTTGGTGTAGAGCTTTTCTGTTCGAAAGAGGACAACCTGATTGGTTACTGCAGCAGATATATGCCAAAAGCTGTCGCCAAACGATTTACTGAATCTGTGCGGAAACTTCAGAAGCGACTGTGTGCCTCGCAACTAACAACAGCCACCATCTTCCGTGACAGTCGACACAATTCGCACAACTGCTTCTTAGCTCCTCCTATTCATTTCGATTGGTTCGCATTCTGATGGACGTGCAAAACAGAAACCTGTTCCTCTGAACCTCCAGATAAGAGCGAAAAGTGTGTAGACAGTTGCAAAAATGAAAATGGAGTTCACTGGAACCACTTTTTGACAAAATTCCTTCTTCGTGTTGACGTTATTGCAATCGTGTGTTATTGCTAACAGCCAACGCGGTCAACATGAAAGTCGACACGAGGGAAGGAAGCAGAATCAATTTAGTTGATGTTCGACGATGAATTTGGAGTTTTTTTGACTTTGGAATTGATGCCATCGATTGATTCTGTTCAAAAATTCTTCGCAGATTTTGACACGAAAATCCTGCAGGGCATTTTGTGTTCAAAAGTGATCGTGAAAGAGTCAGGACCCACTTTGAATTTGATCAGATTTTTACCTTAAATTACAAATTTAAACCAAATTCTAGACATTTTTTGGCAAAAGCTTCACGTTCCCACGCCGAGCGGTGAGATATGTGTTGAGTGGAAAAAGGCAGTAGTGTCGGAGAGAGATCGTTTGATTTTCCAAAAAGATTGGAGGGAGATCGGTTGGATCGCCGGAAACACATCCTTTTTCAACTGTCTCTCTCCAACACTTTTGTCTCTTCCAACCAACACATCTCTCACCACTTTTGTGGGAACTTGAAGCTTTTGCCTAAATCCACTCAACCCAACAGCTTTTTACCAAAAATGTCTAGAATTTGGTTCGAAATGTGATCAAATTCCAAGTGGGTCTTGACTCTTTCACGATAACTTTTGAACACAAAATGACCCAAACGATTTTTGTGTCGAAAGTTAAGAAGCATTTTTGAACAGAATCAATCGATGGCATCAAGGACCAACTATGGAGACTTAAGAGAACTGCAGCAACGGATACACAAAAATTATGCGCAATTTGACCACAACAAGCAGCACAATTAAACAACACGCGTCTATGTGCATACTCCAGCCATCTCAACCTAACCACAACAACCGCTTCACTCAGTTTCGTTAAGTTCGTTCACTTTTGCCTTCTTTCCCCGTAGGGAATCGAATCGCTCTCCCCGATCCCCTTGCAAATTTCAGTTGGCAGCTGAATTCCCCTTAAGTTTCAATGAGCGTCTACGGACACTTTCAAATTTGACGCTGCTTCTAGCCACTTTTCGTTAACTTTTGACATAAGCTTACGTCAATTACAGTTGGCCCTCAAGAATCCCTTACGCACACATTCCAAAAATTGCCGCCGCCATGCTGTCTGTCTTCAAAAAGAGAAACCGTCGCGTCGGTCGTCCCCCAAACCGCTAATTGACGACACGCGTACTTGCAACAGTAACTGGTTGCTATTTGTATCTTATCGAAGATAACAGAGCTGGCATGTTAACTGTGCCAGAGAACACCATTTTCGACACGGCCCTGTGCCGCGATAAGCATCTGGAACGAGCTATAAAAGAGTCACACACCAAATCGCCAGCAGTTTAGGGAAACTTCACCATGAACGGTAAGCATATCCTCCCCCCTCTGTGCATCCTCTCATGTTTCACATCCTGACAGCCAAGATCTTCCTCCTCGGAGCGAGTGTGCTCCTCCTCCCATCCATCCGCTGCGAGGATGCACCCAGGAATTGCGAAGGTGAAGCAGATGGTTACACGATGCCCGTTCCGGGAGTCTGCTCCGACTTCTACTTGTGTCTGAATGAGCAGCCGGTCAAACTGACCTGTGGCGTGATGTCTTTCAACACGAAGACCCACTCCTGTGACGCTCCCAGTGCCGTGGACTGTGAGCGGCAGGGTGAGGAGCCGACTGCGAATATGTGTGAGCGACGGGGCAATGGGGACCTCATAGCTTCAGTGGAGAACTGCAGTGACTTCTTCGTTTGCATTGGCAAAGTGGCTCTGCCCCGGAGCTGTGGGTGGATGCATTTTGATGCGGAGACTGGAAAGTGCGTTGATTGGAGATTCTCCAGGTGTGATCGGAGCAAGTTGAAGCCCAAAAGCCGGCCGGTTGTGAAGTATTTCGATGAAAAGAGTGGACCCATACTTATAACCATCTAGCGACTCATTTTACAAACACAAAAATTGGCAAAAATAAACCAGGATATCACGTATTGTCCTCAGAGAGTGAATTAAATAGTGTCCCCTTCGTGGTCTCGATCTTTTGGAGAGTTTTTCTTTTTAGGTTCCCGTCGCGGGTTTGCGTGAGGTGATGAGGAGCGTCTCAACACGTTGGTTGACTTCTTTGGAGGAATGTTAACACCCAAGTTACTGTGCTCCTATCCTCCGTGTGTGAAGATTTCCAAAAATGTGGAGAAGAACACCAGGCCATCAGAATTTTCGGGAAGTGTCCCAAAAAGTGAAGAGCGGTTTTGTAAACCACAAAATCATCGACATCTGCGAGGATCCTTGTCGGATTTTGGTGACTAGGCACTCATCTGAAAGCCTATCATCCGCACTAAAATTTCGTCACACGTCCTTGACAATTCAGCTAACGGTAAGGGACTCATCAGGAACCAACGCGGAAAGCGAGTTTTTGTCAGCACGGGTGCAAAAAGTGGAGAAAACCTTTGAAGTCACAAAATCATGGATATCTCGGAGAATCCTTAACGGATTTTGACAAATGGACCCTCATCAGAAAGCTCGTGATCAGCACAATGTCAACGCATGTCCTTGACAATCCAGCTAACGGTAAAGGACTCATCAGGAAGCAACGCGGCAAGCGAGTTCCAGCGACAGTGTTTAGCTTCACTTATTTGACTAAAACGCACGAACTTCCAAGCACCTGGAGTGTGCGTGCACGCAAGAGCTGTCAGGCACCTGATGCATGTGCAGATCCCCTAGAATCCTCTCACAGAATACCAGACTTCCAGAATTTTCAGTAAGTATCCAAAAAAGTGGGGAGAACTTTTGGAGCCACAAAATCATGGATATCTCCGGGAATCCTTGACGGATTTTGACAAGTGGGCCCTCATCTGAAAGCTCGTGATCAGCACTACAATGTCAACACATGTGCTTGACAATCCAGCTAACGGTAAAGGAATCACCAGGAAACAACGCGGCAAACGAATTTCTTGCAGCAAGGGTGTTTGCCTTCACTAATTTGAATCAAATGCAGGCACCTGGTGTGTGTATGCATGCACGAGCTGTCAGGCACCTGACGTACAGATTCCCCACAATTCTCCAACAGAATTCGCCACCAGAATTTCCGGCAGATATCCAAAAAAGTGGTGAGAACCTTTTGCACCACAAAATCATGAATATCTCCGGGAATCCTTGACGGATTTTGACAAATGGGACCTCATCTGAAAGCTCGTGATCAGCACTACAATGTCAGGGCATGTCCTTGACAACGACTCACCAGGAAGCAGGACATACAGCAGAATATGTTATGTCGGGAGACCCTGTTAAAAGCCAACTTCCACACAAACTTACCAGTGAATCAGGACGCATCGTCAATGAACTTGGACATCTCAAAGCATCGTTTGTATACATATATATTTTTACACATACAAGGTCACATACACATATATATTTGATCAGTTAGTTAGCAGCTGTTAGTGTGTGGTAGTCAACAATCAACACTCAACATCAATGATCGGATAAGAGAACACAACAATTTGGAGCCGAAATAGGATCGGTGATCATGCAAGTGGGTTCCAGTTGGGATGTGTGGGAAGTGGAGGGGGGGGAGGGGTTTCTTCATCAACGCCCGAAGCGTTTCACTATCCAGAGGAGGCAGCTGGACGCACGCCAAAAGGAGAGGAAAAGGAATGTAAACACGGATGTGGTGCAGTGTCCTCGGATAGCAGTAGCCTCGGTTGACTATGGGACACTGTTGCGCTTGGCAGTGCCCCCAGTGATTGCCAGCGGATCTGTGCCGAAAGCGCCTTGCAAACTGGACTCTGGTCGCTGATTCTGACCGTCGGCATCCTCCTCGGCGTTGTCACTGTCCGCCAGGAGGGGATGGATCAGATTCGCCGAATCGGACGCCAGGTGACGGTTCTCCTCCTCGGGATTCTCATTGTTTTCTGCTTCGTCCAGGAAGAAGTTTAGAAAATGTTGATTCGGAGCAGCGACATTGATCTGCGGCTGGGACTCTGAGGGAATCGAAATCAGTTGGCCCTCGGCGTTCTCTGGACTGTGCGACAGTTGGGGCTCGGCTGCTGCGCCGACTATGAGGAAGCTGTCATCGGCGTGCGCGTCTGCGGAACTGTGCATGGTGCTGTTGGTTGAGGAGCATACTTGATCTGCCTCCGCCAGGTCCTCGTTCATGATGTTGCTGCTGGGCGTGGTGGGCGTTGGCAGCTCGGACAAGTGGTGCTGCTGCTGCTGCTGGTTGCAGGAGGGTGTTGGTCTGGAGTGCTGTTGCTGTTGCTGCTTGATGGATGAGTTGTTTTCAATTTTGTTCTCCACCTCGGTCGAGGAACCGGCGGCAATGGGTCCAGGTGCCGTGGGTCGGATTGGAATGTTGGACTTGCGTGCCTGATGGGCGTTCACGTAAATGTTGTGGATGTCCATCCAAGAGAGAGCCCCCTGCGGGCCGTTCTGGTTCGCGTTCCTGCTCTGTGTAGCGTTGTTGTTGTTCTCGCGTGACGGCTGTGGGTCGTCGTCCTCATCCCTCTTCAGGGTGACGTACAGGACAGTCTCAAGGTAGCGCTGATACCACATCAGGAAGCGGTCCCGATCTCGCGGGAACAGCTTGGCCCGCAGCTCGGCGTAGATCTTCTTCGGGGATATGTGCAAGTGGGCCTCGATGATATCCTTCTTTTGACACTTGATCAGGGCGTAGTTCTGAATGGCGGTGGCTGTCATCTTGGCTATCTCCACCAAGAGTGCGTCGTTTATGACCGAGCTCTGGGTGGTGCCCTCGTGGATTTTCGCCGTTATGTAGCGGATCAGCTCGTAGTCAGGGAACTGAACTGTTTGCTCCAAAGGAATGCTGGATCCTGCTGCGTTGCTGCCCACAAATTTCTCGGCCAAAAGTTTGATGTCCTTCGCATTCAGTCCGAGGGCGTTTTGCACCTCGCTGTGGTTGTTGTTCAGAATGTTGTGGTTGCCCAGGGCCTTGGCTCCCTTCTCATCGTCCTCCTCCTCGTCGTCTTCGTCCTCATTTTCGCCGTTGTTGCTCTCTGTCTCGTTCAGGTCGTCGGAGGGTCGGCTTAGACTGCGCACCTCGTTCAGGTAGAGCTTGCGCAGTGGCTCGTGGGTTGCCGCGATGTTGTTGTCTCGGTAGAGATGGGCGAAGAAATGTTGATCGCTGTCCTTGCCCCTGAGCAGGGTCTCGATCCTTCTGAAGACGTCCTCCTTAAGCGACTCGTAGAACTTGGTGGTGAACTTTTCACTCTTGAGCGCGTTCACGAGGAGGTTTCTCTTGATCTCGTCTGACGTGTCGTCCATAGCCGAGTCCAGGGACTCGATGACACCCGAAAAGAGGCCAGGACTCAAGAAATCTGCTGCCCCTTCGGGTTGTTGAGCGAGCTGCTGCTGCTCTGCATATGCCGCCGGCTCTGACAGGGTGTGGCGGAGACGCCTGTTGCCGGACGTTCCCGAGCGCCTGAGCGATGACGGCTTCATTGGGACTTTGTTCGGCTCGTTATTCCCGAAGTTCAGGTTCATGTTGCGCAAGTCATGGGTGAGTTGTTCATTGGCTTCGAATGCATCGCCGCCACCGGCTGCCGAGGACCAGGAGTTTGCGTTCGCACCCTGCTGCTGTTGTTGGGCTTCCTGCTGGTTGATGGCGATGTTCATCATGTTGCTGTAGTTCGTCGTCTGGGTGGACGATGTGGACGAGGCGATTACGGGGGCCACCAGCCCGCTGTGCATGCTTGAGTTGGCGTTGATGCGGTTGCGGAACGTGTGCAAGTACTTGTTGTCGTAGCCCGGCGGATTCAGGTTGTTCGTGTTCGAGTCCGTGCGGTAGCTGGCGTTGAGGGAGTTTGTGAAGATCGGGAGGTTTGGAGGCTCCTGCTGATGCTGCTGTTGCTGCTGCTGAACGTGATGGGGCTGCTGCTGCTGGGGGAGTTGTTGCTGGAGTTGGTTGTGACTCTGCTCCTCGTTGCTCTTGCATGAGTTCGACGACAGCAGGTTCTGCCGGGAGTAGCTGAAACGACAGAAGAGCACATTAGACACGAGGAACATCAGACTGAAGATGAGAAACACAAAATCAAACAAATCGGGGGACAACTTAAGCGACACGGATTAGGAAGCTGATAGAAGCAAGAAAATGAAAACTTTAGTCGTTGTTAGTTGGCAATGGTTACACGCACACGGCAACGACTTACCGCCGCCTTGGGGTCACGCTTCAAGACTGCCTGCGGGAGAGAAAGATCCAACTAAGGCCATCGGAGGTCGAAACAGACTGAAGGTCACACCTCAAGACTGCCTGCGGGGGAGAAAGATCCAACTAAAGCCAACGCAGGTCGAGACAGACTGAAATCAGCCTCGGGAAAGTGTGAAAATGAAGGAAATGAGATGAAAGGTGACTCGAGGAGTGTGTGAGCTTGAAAGGACGAACCTGCTGGTTGCAGGACGATCTCTCGTGAACGAGATCCAGCCCATCTTTCAGACGAAGCTCAGACAAGAGATAAACGGTAGAGTAATAAATTAAAATCGTGTTTATTTATTTTGTTCGCTAAGATAACATATTCCCGCCCAGGTCCCGATGACCAAATGAGAAACGAAAAGCATTTACCTTCGGAAGTTGTCCCAGTAGTTGTTGGCCCGGTTGCCCGGGGGCACTTGGTTGTTGAGCGCCGAGCCGGCGAGGTTTGAGGCTCCCGTGGACACATTGGCCGGCTGCGTGTTCTGTGCGGTTGCAGCTGCGGACGCTGATGGTTGCGGCTGCTGCTGGGCTGCGTTGAGCAAGTTCGAGTTGTTGTTGTGCACCTGGTGCTGTGTGTTGTTGTGGTGATGCATGAAAATCGGGGCGCCAGTAGTGGTGTTGCCAGCGGGCGCTCCGCCGGTGTTGAAGTTCGAAATCGGTGGAATTTGCGTGCACAGGTTGTTCACTGCGGACGAGTACATGCCGCCGCTGGCCTGCTGGTCCACGGAGAAGTTGAAGGGCGCCGCGTGGTTGGCGAGCTGCTGCTGCTGCTGCTGTTGCATGTTGCAGATGTTGCGACGGTAGAAGCTGCTACCGGAGCTGCTCGATTGGCTCAAGATTGTCGGCAAGTGATGGTGCGGTAGGAGGGATGGGAAGGGATGTGGCTGCTCGGATTGGGCCCGGTTGAGGGAGGGGCAGAGATTGTTTTGAACCGTGCCTGCTGGGGGCACTGACTCCGAGCGGTGAGTGGCTGCCAGATCTGTGCCGTTGGTGTGGCTGAGCAAACGATCCTGAAGCTGGAAAGAAACAAAACGTGAGGACATTCGGAAGCCAGCCGAGCCTGGGCAACGACTTACCATGTGTATGGTGCTGTTGAGGTTATCGATCTCCCTCTGCTGGTGCCACAGCATTTGGTTGCACTGGCACACCGAGTTGATGAGCATCTGCTGGGTCTGGATGAACTGCTGCAGCAGCACTGGGTCCGACTGCATGACCATTGACCCGGCGGGTGTGGCGACACCATTCGAGACCGAAGTGGGGTTAGCCTGGCAGATGCAGTCGCTGCCGACACCGGTGTTTGGAGGCGGTTGAGCGAAATGAGGGCTGTAGGGGGCGTTGTAGAAGTAGTAGGGGTTCCATGAGGGCGGCATGGGTGCTGGCGCTTGCCCAGTGCTGCCTGCTGTTGAGGGAGCATTCGGTGGACCAAAGTGGTCGAAGTGCTCTTGGGAAGTCTTGCGCCAGGACGCCTCCCGGTTGCTCATCGCCCGCATTGGCGGCGGCATGCTGAAGCTCCTCGAACTTCCCGACTTAATGCTGGCCGCCTCGCAGGACGGTGCTCCATGGACATCTGCAGCGCCAGAGTCTGCCGATTCCTTTCCACGGGGTTTCGAAGTTCCCCCGTGGACGGAGGAGTTGCAGGATACGCCCTGCGACTGCGGGTAGTAGTAGCCCAAGTCGGGCTTGGCAGACGCCTGACCTTGATTGAGAATGTCATTCGCATTCAAGTCGTCCTCCTCCTCGTCGTCATCCTCGGGAGCACGAGTGGTGGTGGTTGTGGGCTCCTCGCTCTGGAGACGCTGACACATCTCTTGGAACTCCTTCTTCTTAGCCTCGTACTGCGCCTTGAGCATGTCGCGCCCTCTCTCCTTGTTCGACATTTTCGAGGGGCTTACTCGATCCCGAACGGAATTCTTGTCCTCCTCGGCACTGGCCGCCTGTTGGGCGCAGTTGGCTGCGGCTGCCGCATTTGCTGCCTTGCGCCTGATGATCTCCTCCTTCAGCACCCGTATGCGCTCCCTTTCGCTCGCCAGGCTCATGGCCTGCGACCGGAGATCACGTGTGACCTCGTTGAGAATGTGTATCTTGTCGGTGATCGCCGGGTCATCTGGATCGTCGATGAAATCGTCCTGCACGGGGGTGCGGTCCTTATCAAAGGGAGCTGTTGCTCCGACAGCACGCTGCTGCGTGTTGGTGTTCTTGGGTGTCGTCTCACGATGGATCGGAATGTCAATCGAACGACCTGGCCCCGGCTCTGAGAGGCCGATTTCCCGCGGACTCTGGCCCTCCGTCCGCTCCTCGATCAGCTTCACAGTCTCCATCATCGACTTCAGTCGGCTCAGTTGGTTCTTCATCGTCTGGATGTCGGACATTTTCTGTTGAATCAGAGCCGCCGTTGCGGGATCGTCGACAGTCTCCTCCTCAGACGAATGCGCGTTTCCATTCTGAACGGGCACTGCGCCGTTCACTTGTGCCTGCTCCTGCTGCTGCTGGTGCTGCTGTTGCCTCTGCTGATGCTTCTGTTGGTTGCCGACCAGCTCGATGGGAACGATTCGCGAGTACTCGATGGGGACGACACGCGCTGGTGCCTCCTGCTGGACGGTGGCGACCACACCACTTCCAGACGGCTGCTCGGTGTTTGCCTGCTTCTGCTGCTGTTGCAGGTGCTGCTCGTAGGCCCTCCGCTCCGCGATTCGATTGATGTCGTGCAGTTCCAGAATCAAGTTCTTCATTTCGTCGCGATGCGACTTGAGGCCCTCCAGCTTCTGCTGCAGAGTCTGCTGTTCGGCCATGATCTCCGGGCCGTCATCGCCCAGCAAGTTGCTCAGCTCGTTCTGATTCTGAATGAACGTGGTCAGGTTCTTCATGCGGCCCACCAGCCCAGACATGTCGGTGTGAACTTGCTCGATATTGTCGTACTCAGGCGCTCCGTTTTGTCCCGTTCCCCGGCGAAGCGGGGCGCTTTGACTGCGAAGGGTCTCCATCTCGGCGAGGTGCTGCTTGGCCTGGTCCTGCAAGCGCATCAGTTGCTGCTGTTGCTCCTTCATGCTCTGGATGTTGCGGGTCGACGCCTCGAGCCGGGTTTGCAGCTCTTCATACGTGGGAGTGGTGGGCTCGATTGAGCTGTGGATGCTGGTCACAGACTGAGCTCGTTCAGTGGTCTACACGGGAAAGAGAAACAACTCCGATTAGTGGGGGATACACTTGCGTGCGGTGAAGGGTGTTAATTGACAACAAAAGTATGGATTTGAGTTCTGAGAGCAAGACATTAAGTGGCACGACAAACAAAAGGTTTTGTGGCTGAATGTGTCTGAGGTGTCCCAAGGTTTTGAATGAGGACTGATACACGAGTCATGCGAGGTGAACTCGTTGTCAGAGTGACTGTTAATCTGAAATGGGAGGTGAGTTTGAGTCGGTGAGTTCCGACCGTCAGGCTGTCGCCCGACAAGAGGTTAGTTTACAATGACTGGCACAAAACACTGATCCCCTGTGCACCCATACCTCGCTCGATGCGACGTCTTCCAAGCTCGTGGAGTTCACAATGATCTCATTTTCATTATTCTCATTTACCATGATGTCCTTGTGGAATACAAATACGTCAGAATTTAAAGTGGCAATTGTGTGCGTTGAATGGGGGGGTTTTACCTTGTTCTTGTTGTGCGACTTGTTGGCCAACTTGATGCAATACTGGATGTACTTGTACCGTTGCAACAGTATGTCGTCGATGTCGATGATGTCACTGTTGGACGACGACGGTCCCGGTTGACGGTATCGCACGAAGGGATTCGTGTGCCGTGGATGCTGTGTGTCGTCGTTTGTGATGCCGAGTGATGTTGGGTTCACAACACCAACTGTTGCTGCTTGATTGTTGTTGTTGCTGTTGCTGTTGTTGTTGTTGTTGTTGTTGTTGTTGATTGGTATGCCACAGGATGAGTGAGATGAATGATTGTGTCCGTGATGGTGGGTGGTGTCGATGTCACGCGGTTGTGCTGTGCGCCTTGGTATCGGGCGGACTGGGTAACAAGACCGTGGATTATCTGGAAAGTGATCTATGAGGGGAGAGAGAGAGAGAGAGACAAAGTATGAGACATGTGAGATGTTTTTGAGAACGAATTTGTGGGAAATATGTGCGGGAATCGGAGGCATCATGTCCGCGGTGGTTTGGGGGACACAGATTTCGAGAACTCTTGAGGTAGTGAAGGAGTTTGTCTACCTCGTGGCAAACGTGAACTCCACGAACAACATCACAGTGGAGATCCGATGTAGAATCGCCCTTGGCAACCGATGCTACTTCGGTTTGTCCAAACAACTGAGCTCAAAACTCCTGACTTGAAGGACTCAAATCATTCTCTACAGAACTCTTATACTGCCAGTCCTGCTATATGGAGCCGAAAGCTGGACACGAAGCAGAACTGCAGAGCTGATCCTTGGTGCCTTCGAAAGAAAAATTCTACGTCGGATATATGGTTCCGTCTGCGAGGAAGGCGAATGGAGGAGAAGACACAACCGCGAACTCTATGAGCTGTACCAGGATGTGGATTGCAAAAATCCGTCGACTGCACTGTCTCGGCCACATGAAACGCATGGACGACAACACTCCAGCTAAGAGGACCCTGGTTCGACAAGGAGAGAAAGACCGAACCTTCGATACAAAGACCAAGTCATCGCGGACGTAAGACAGCTTGGTCTTGATGACTGGAAGCAGCGTGCCCAGGACCATCAACGATGGAAGGCAGCGATATCTCAGATTGGGTTCCATGGGTCATAGGCCTTAAGTAAGTAAGATTTCGAGAACACACTGATTTTTTGAGACCGACGGGCTATGCATGCGCTTCGACTCTTTGTTCACCGCAAACGACACAGATGAAGGCATCTCGTTTGGGATGATCAGCACTGACTCTTCTTCTTTTTAGGGCGCTACTGTCCGAGGTGCACCTAGGCCGCATGCACCTAGGCCTCCCCAGCCGGCACGACCTCACTCTGTATAAGACCTTGATCATCCCATTCCTGCTTTATGGCGCAAAGGCAGGGACACTATCCCAATGGGATGAACAGTGTCTTGGTCTTTTCGAGAGAAAAATTCTGCGCGCGATCTTCGGTCCAGTTTGCGTTGATGGCATTTGAAGGAGAAGGTTCAACCACGCTGTAAAGGAACATGAGTCTAGCCAGGCGTCTACGGATCCTACGCATAAGATGGCTAGGCCATGTAGAGCGTCTGGGCAACTTAGCTCCGGCCCGAAGAGTCTTTGACTCTGTGCCTGTGGAACAACGCAACAGAGGACGTCCACGTACAAGGTGGCGCACACAAGTCGAGGGGGACCTCGGCCGGCTTGGTGTGCGAAACTGGAGATAGTTGGCGAGCGGTCGTGCTGACTGGAAAGGCATGTTGGGTGAGACCCAGATCCACCTTGGACTGTAGCGCCCTAAGAAGAAGAACATGCAAAGTTAACTCTCCCTGCACTCAGGACTGTCTCTGGCCAGAATCTGAGCCAGGAAGGGAATGAAGTCGAATTTTCACGGACGGCTCCAAGACCAATGGAGGATCTGGGCTCTGGCCAGAATTTGAGCCAGGAAGGGAATGTAGTCGAATCTTCACGGACGGCTCCAAGACTAATGAAGGATCTGGTGCTGGTGCCTTCGTGGAGAGCGACAACTTTTGACTGCACACCTCGTTAGGTAAATGTGCGTCGGTTTTCCAAGCGGAAACCTTTGCGATCCTAATGGCCACGACCTATTTTGTGAAGAATTGGTGGAAGGTGCGAAGTGTTTGCTTCTGTAGGCACAGCCAGGCTGTGCTGACTGCGGGACTGTCTGCGCTGGCATGACTCTCCAGGATGTAGACAGACAAAGCGTATGCTTCCCAAAGTCTGTAAGAAATCCGCGACTTTCTTGTTATCTCTTGACAGAGAAGACTCCACACAACTGAGCGGCGTACTAACGGGGCACTACACCTTCGCCAAAGACCTAAGTGTGCTTGGCCTATGCGATGAAACCCTCTGCGCGTTGGTTTGGGGGACACAGATTTGCAGAACACACTGATTTTTGGAGGCAGGCGGGTGATGCGTGTCATGAAGACGCGCTCCTGCGCGGGTGGTTGTTTGGGAGGCACAGATTTCGAGAACACACGGATTTTTGGAGACAAACGGGTGATGCATGTCATGACGGGGCGGTCCTGCGCGAAGGCATCATGCAGGCGTTG
Source organism: Myathropa florea (assembly GCA_930367185.1). NCBI lineage: Eukaryota > Metazoa > Arthropoda > Insecta > Diptera > Syrphidae > Myathropa > Myathropa florea. Next base: position 41,004,999 of record OV884005.1, on the reverse strand, counting down.
GCTTGGGAGGCACAGATTTCGAGAACACACTCATCTTTGGAGGCAGACGGATGATGCGTGTCATGAAGACGCGCTCCTGCGCGAAGGCATCATGCGGACGGTGGTTTCGGAGGCACAGATTTCGAGAACACGCTGATCCTAGGAGACAGACGAGTGATGCATGTCATGACGACGCGCTCCTGCTCTTTGTTCACTATATCGTGGGAGATGATCATCACTGACTCAGTGTTTCCTATTTCCGAAGCGCAAAAGATTTGTTATTCCATGACGAACACAACAACACCCACAAGCTGACCTCCGTCTGTTCAGCTTTTAATAGACAATGAATCAGAAATTACTCAAAAACGAAATCCTCCCAATTCACACCGACCACGCACACCTTTCCTTACTCCCTCAGTGGTCATGTACACGAAAACTTCAAAGAGAACAGCAGAAGAGACAAACCTACGATTGAGTCTAAAAATATCCCTCACTCATGTAGAATGTTCCACTTGTAGGCTCACAAAAGTCAGAAGAACAAAAAAATCAAAATAAAGCAAAAATAAGTGTCACCAAAGTTTACTCGCTAACTTACCAAAATCGAAGCACGCTGTCCCGTCCAAATTGCTTGGTCCTGCTAATGGTGTCACCGGCGGCTGATGGCGATGATGATAGTGATGATTCTGTCGCTTGAAGTTTGGCAAGCTCGCCTGCGACGATGATTCCGTAACCGATAGGAAGTAGTCCTTTGAGAAGTGCCAGAAAATGAAAAGCGTTAATAACGACACACCGATAATATCAATGAGTGCTGTAATTTTTGTGCGTTTTTTTTTTTTGCGAATAAAATGTCTCGAAATCAAGTGAACACCAGGTACGGAGAGTGGCAAGAATAGAAATGATCTAAAATTAAATTTCGTTTACAATCGAACAGCAAACGGAACTCGCGACTCGTTTCGGAGGAAAGAAAAATCGTTTCTGTTCGCGACGAGGTGTATTTTTTTCGAATTGCGCTCGAGGAAAACTTTGCCTTTGCCTTGCTTCTTTTTTTCTGAAATTTTTCCTATTTTTAGAGCGTTCTCTCTGTTTTCAGAATATCGACCGTCAGTCCGTTGCGCCGCAGGCGGCAATCGAACTTTTTGATGAGGAAATTCGAAAATTCGAAAATTCCTTTGTTTTTGAATGAAAATATGAAGTGCTGGCAAAACACGCGCGTCAATGCAGCCGCTATGGCGCAATTATCCCGCATGTAGTTAGAGCCTGTTGCCAGAGGTGTACGTATGTTTTGCGGCTAAAAGAGTCGCATCGAAGATTGACGTCGTAATACTTTCAAAACTGATCGTTTCCTCTTTGTGCCAAAATGAGACAATTTTGAGATCGTGGGTGGATTTTTTGAGGAACCAATGGAATGACAAGATCAGCAACCGGTGGGAGTGTGGGAAGCACACAAGGTGGACATTGTTTACCGGCGATTGGTTGACAGATTTCGTGGCTATTCATAGAGGCGATGACGAAACTGAGCGAGTGAATTGTTGTCCGGAAATCAAACATGTGCATCGTGCATGGAGGCGAAAAGAACCGTCTAGAGATTCGTGATGCAGCCGATGGACGGGGGTTTCTCTGAAGAAAAAGCAGTAACGTCGTGCATGGAGACGAAAGGATTTTGTTTTCTGGAACCGTCTGGAGATTCGTGAAACAGTCGATGGACGGGAGTTTCTCCGAAGAGAAAGCAAAAACATCGCGTATGGAGGCGAAAGGAATTTTGTGGACTCATCTAGATATCCGTGATGCAGTCGATTGACGGGAGTTTCTGTGAAGAAGAAGCAATTACGTCGTGCATGGAGACGAAAGGAATTTTGTGAGATTCGTGTTTTTCGGAGTTTTTCTAAAGAAAAAGCTGAAGTTCTCTACAGAAACCAAGAAAAACTTGTCAACATATCCGCCCGCTTTTGACCATCAACGGTTTCTGGAAAAAAAAACTCAAATCATGGTCGCTGTAGGCAGCCACAGCATATGAAAGCAAATCCAGTCCACAAATAGTCAACCATGCATTCCATTTCTTGCAAAAAAAAAAACACGAACGCACACAAACAATCTCATCTGATGCAGAAATGAAAGCAAAAAAATACGAAAAACTCATCTACGCATGAGAAAAAACTTAACTTGATCCTTAAAATCCCAAATATAGACAACGCCCACGTCGTCTACCTCAAAAACAAAACCGAAACGACTTACATTTAAATCCTTAAGTTCACGTCGAATTGGTGCAACAATTTCTGTATTCTTTCTCAATACATATGCATTGGCCATTGCTCCTCCTACTGCCCCAATTCCTCCAGATTGTGGCACTGTTGTTGGTTGCGTTACAGCAGGTAGTGGTGATGCAATTGTTATATTTCCCATGCCACATACATTTCCCGACACTACACCACTTGGTCCTGCAATGCCAACCACATTTTCTGTACCCTCAACACCACCTAATCCTCCACCACCACCATTCGATCGCATCGACGTCGATTGTACATTGGGATCTGATGAGATACAAGAACTACCCGATGGAGATGTTTCCAACACCGACGACGATGATGAGGATGCTGATGGCGTAGATTTTGGTACTGTTCCAGTATTATGATTCGGATTCTTAACTGGTGCCATCTTTCTAGGCAGTTTATCACATGAAACGAACAAATTTAGTCTTAAACACAACTTTTCTTTCAATTTTCTTTATTCTTTCCTGGATATCTACATAGTTGTCGAATTTGTTACAAAAAAGAGAACTACTCGTCACTTTAGAATTTTGAAATTGAATCACATTCGAAGGGCTACTCCCTTGGGAATTGAAAAATATCACAAACTATTGTGGAATGTTGAATGTTTCTGTGAATTTTCCTTCGATGAAAAACTCCGGCAACAATCGGAAAATTGCAAATACAATTTGTGACAACCAACAGTTTGCAAGGAATTATCGTTTTCTCTTTCACACAACTATACGAGTGATGTGAGTGCGTTCGAAGTGAAATATTCTCTTTTTCTTTCTTTTTTTCTTTTGTTGATTTCGTGTAGTTCAACAGCTGTCATCGATTTAGCTCATCAGTGATGCCAAGTCACTGAAATTAAATGGAGCTTTTTTTATAAATGAAATATGGTTTGTTGGAGAATGTTTGTTCATATTTATGGACATCTAGGTTTTGAGGAAGATTACATTTGTTTTCGTTATGGGTCCTTCATCCGTAGACCCGCAGAGAACTCTATAGTTCACCAATTAACTCAAATTAACTCTAAATATGTCAGTGAATCGAATCGCTTGTAGTTGCCTATGAAAAGCTTAAAATTTGAGATTTAAATGCTTGCAGTTGCTTATAGAAAGCTTTAAATTTGAAACTTGATACTTGCAGTTGCTAATAAAAAGCTCTGAATTCGAAATTTGAGTCTTGGACTTAAACTACAGTCAACATCATGCACAGAAGACTGAAGAAATCACTGCATTGCCTTCCTTGAAGATTAGTCGCCGAAAAAACAAGTTAATCGATGTTAAAAACTCTAGATGATGATCAATGTCACTGTTGAACACGACAAGAAACAGAAAGACACTCTCATGTGAGATCGATTCCAGGAAATTCAAAATAAAATCTACGAAGATCGTCTAACCAAGTGTCTTGTCTTCAACAATCGATTCGGGAACACTCCCCTTTGCTTCCCTTCCTTCAGTCGCATTGAGTGGAGTTTACATGAGTGGAAGAAGGCAGGATTGTCAGAGAGAGGCCGCATATTTTTTCAAACAGTTGGAAAGGGATGTATTTGCGTTCCAATCTTTTGCAAAATCATACGATCTCTCTCCTCATGTAAATGTCGTCATTGGTAACCCGATAACTTTCGGCTGGATATGTCATTTTTGACAGATGATTAATGCAAATTGACAAGCGCTAGTCACACGATGTTTCCGTCTATCTCTCCACTTAATGTTCCAGTTTTATCTTCGCCCGATATGAAGCAGACTTTTTTCTCCGTGACAGAACCACCGGTAATGAGAATCGATTCAATTGACATTCGATGTCGTTATCTGAACGGAACTCAAAGTCGATCTGTGATCAACAGATCCGATATGAAGTGCGCTATCTGTGCACAGAGGTTGGATAGTTCACAGCCGTCGAGGAAACGATCACGTGTTGACCCTGAAGAAACGCGAAATGACATAACAACCGTTCATCCGTGTGCACGGCCAAGGTTGCACACGTTGAACATGACCCCAGAAGCGTAGGAAGGCTGAGATATGGCGGCTTCAAAACGCCATCTTATCAGATTTCCTGTTGAAGCTATCACCAAAGTATGCACTTTCTAAAATTAAACGAAGACACTGCGATTACGGAGCGATACAAGAACACCACAAACACCAATCATCAATTGAACATTAATTGCCCAATTGTTACCGCTACCGATAAGATCTTGCCCGCGGAGGAGGCAATCTCTTAACAGCCAGCCACCAGAGTCTTGATAAATGCCCAAATGCGCGTTATCAGAGGCACGATATAAAAGAATTCCGCTTCGCCGAGATTTCTCAGTGAAATTTAGAGAGGGTCCCAAAAGGTCCCATCCAGAACTAGTGCGCATACTCAACCGGATATCACTAACCAGACCATGAAGAGTAAGCAACGGCAGGATGGCCAAGGAGTACATATTTATTCAGTCAGTTGTTAATTTCAGGCATTGCATTAGCAGTTCTTTTCGCAGCCATTTTGGCGATAAATCAAAGCGCTGATGCAGTCAACGTTTGCGAAAACGTAGCCGACGGTATCTTCTTGGCAGATCTCACCAACTGCAACCAGTACATTACCTGCTATGGTAATACGTCCCATGGCCCATTCTCATGCCCGAACGGTCTTCAGTTCAACGCATCTACTCAAAGTTGTAACCCTCCAGAAGAAGCTAGTTGTTTCCAATGCGGTCCCGATTTGGATACTTTCCCGTATGACAAAACCTGTTCCAAATATATTCTCTGTTACGAAGGCTCACCGATTGTTCGAGAGTGTCTAGATGATTTGCAGTACAATGCTGAAACAGATCGCTGTGACTTCCCAAATTTGGTTGATTGTCAGGCAAATTTGTGCCCAGCAAATGACATCAACAACATTATCTTCTTGCCGAGCCATGCAAACTGTTCCAAGTTAGCTCTTGTCAAGCTCTGATTGTGTAGAGTTTTATTCAAGGTTTTTCATTTTGACAGGTATTTCATTTGCTACAACGGAGTCCCTGTTGAGCAGGAGTGTGCTACCAACTTATTCTACAATCCGGAAAGGCAAGGATGCGACATCGCGGCCAATGTTAACTGTAATGTGAGTTTTGGAACACAAGAAAAAGCATACACGGCGTTTTTGAAATCAATATTTTTCTCCTTGTAGATCACAGCAACAACTCGTCGAGTTTTGTCCTATGCAAAGCAGCCTCCAGTACGTGCAAGCATAACGTGCCCCACAGAGGGAACACACTTCTATCCGAATGAAAACGATGAGACCTCATACTTCTTCTGCGTGAATGGCAGTGGAGTGAAGCTGTCCTGTTCGCCTGGCTTGATCTACGACGCAAAGAGGGAGTCGTGTCGCGAACCATCACATGTGACGAAGTAAAAATGACAGAGTATTCCTCCTTCAAAATCATGTTTGAACAGAGAAATTCAATAAATTGTCTATAATAAATGCATTTTTGTATACAAATTTAATTAATTACGAGATTTATCGCTTAATTCTGCCCTTCTGGTCTTAAAGGTAAAAGCTACAAATCGTCCCTCCACTAAACGCACCCATTCAATCATTCTGTCATTGTTCACCACGAAAAATTGTGTGTCCACCCTAAGAGATATTTTTGGGTGGGTAACATTTTGAAGTTGTCATTACTAATTGTTGATTTTTCTTTTATTTTCCGACTAAAATATAAATAAATTGAGTTTTCCTGATTTAAATTGAATAAATTATTTGTAAACGATGCAGAAGCAACAATCGGTTGAAGGTTCTGAAAAGAATGACTATCCAAAGGCTTCCAGTGAGTAATGTGTACCTTGGCTAAGGCGTTGCCTGGCTTCATTTCACTTGACGATCTAAATGAATAACTTTCCACCTCAGGTGGCACGGTATTTGGAGCAATTGTTGCATTCGCTGGCTCAATTGCCCTTTTGATGGCCCTCTGTTCACCATATTGGATCGAGTCCTACGAGGAGTCGCATAGTAGCTTCTTGAACATGGGCTTGTGGCAGTATTGCTTCAAGCACTTTGTCTATCCCTACTATCAGTTCCCGAAGCATTTCACTGGATGTCATGGTATTTTCAGTCATGTAAGATCTTTCTGTAAGATTCCATCGATTCAATCTAATCTGCGAGCGGGGTTTTTTTTGTTGTTCAACAGGAGTACTATGTAATTAGGGAGTGGCTGCTGCCTGGATGGCTCATGGCGGTGCAGGCGTTCGTCACGATGGCGTTTATTTTGACATATGCCTGCCTGGGGATGCTGTCGATGGTGATTATTCGTCTCCCACTGAAGGGTGTGTTGCAATACGAATGGATTCTGACGAAAATAGCTTTTATTTGTTGCGCTGTTTCAAGTAAGTTGACACTCATCCCCCCCCCTCCCCACATTCGAATGAGTGATGATATCTGTCAAATTATTTTCAGGTCTCTTCATGTTTTTGGCTGTGGCGATCTTTGGTGGTTGTGCGTACCGTCGTGACTGGCTGATGTATCCAAAATTCAATGTGCTCTCGTGGTCGTACTCCCTCGCCGTGGTGTCCTTCATGATTCTCGGCATCGCTGCCCTCATCCTCTACCGTGAGGCCAGGGAAGCCTATGAAATGCGTGGCGATAGCAAAAATCTTGTCATGCAAATGGAAATGCAAGAACCAGGCTATCAAGCACCGCGCCACCATCATAGTCAATCGCGTAGCCTACAGGGCTACATATAGACGTAAGTTTTATCGTGTCAAGTCTCTGTCAGACCTCAGTCGTGTAAGTTTATCTCTCTGATTTTGCCTTAGTTAAGTGTGTTACATATCCGTCCACTTCACACAAGTGCCTTCTTGAGAATCATTTTGTATGCCTTCTGTGTCTCCTTTAGTATTTAATTTGTTTACTCATCTTATCCGTCCACTGTTGCTGGACACCACAAAGTGCCTCGACATGTTTACATATCTCCGAATAGAGAATCTCTATACACACAAATTTTGTTGTTTAAACAATAAACGAAATATAATTATACAAGAAGTTGTCGTGGTGTCTTTGTCTTTTGGTCTTAACTTCACTTATGATCCCCTTGTGGGTCCTAGGGTCTCTACTATGCCTACGCGCCATCGAGTGCGGTTTCTGGAAATGTGGCTCAGCTCTCAGTGCCAACTTTTTCCCAGTTGCCGTGCTACCTTCTCAACTGTTCTGCGCCGCGTACTCCTGGGACCGCCGCGCATCCTGCAATCCTGAGTAAACTGGTTCCATTGCAGTCTTTTGGTCTGGTGAACTGAAAAAGAACTGATTGGTGCATCTAGTTGCAGTCTTTGGCGATTTCAGCGGTGGTTAGAGGATGCGCTTGAGTTTTTTGCGACAGTTCGTTGGAGTTTCTTGTGATGATTTGGAACGGAAAGGATGGTTTGGTCACGTGGGACGAATGTCCCCATCATCACAACCTCCGAGGCGTCAAAAAAAAAAGTCCAAACACTCGCCTGGTTGCGCTTGGGCAATGCTCCTGATGAATTAGAGTCGATGGCGCAGGATCGAGTGGCCTGGAGATCTCTCGTGCGTGCGTTGCCCCCGCGACCCCTTTAGGGGAACATGCGGGTCACTGAAGATGTGATGAGAGATGAGGAAAGGCTGTATGCAAGTTGCGAAAAGCTAGTGATTCTTTGTGCCAGAAACGCCCGTTTGCTGTTGCCACTGTTGTACATGAGCCGGGCCAGAAACGCGGCACCAGTCTGCTGTTGCCACTGTTGTCTATGAGCAGGGCCAGAAACGCGGCACCTGTCTGCCGTTGCCACTGTTATCCGTCAAAGGGGCCAGAAACGCAGCACCTGCCTGCAGAGGCTACTTTGTTCATGAGCGGGGACAGAAACGCGGCACCCGTTTGCTGTTGCCACTGTTGTCCATGAGCGGGGGGTCTGTTGAACTGAAATAGAACTGATTTGTGGTTCTGGTTACAATTTTTAGCGATATCTGCCGTGGCTAGGGGATCCGTCCGAGCTTGTTGCGACCGTTCGTTGGAGTTTCTTGCGAGGATTTGAAAGAATGGCTGTATGGAAGTTGCGAAAGGCGAGCGATGCTTTGTGCCAAAAACGCGGCACCCGTTTGATGTTACCGTTGTTTAAGCTAGGATTTTCCAAGGTCCTGCACTTACCGAACAGTAGCTGAAACATGCCCCCACTTAATTTTGCAAAACAAACAGTCCTTCGGCAAAAGGCAAAACTGTCAAAAGTTCATCGCTATCTCCTGTCATGCGCTGTCATCAAAACAACCTCCTGACGTCCTGTCACCCAAAGAAATCCAAAAGCATCCTATGTATACTATAATTTATTTGTTCCACTATTTTATTTAAGTACATTCATGATTAATCTGATGGCGTATAGGTAAAAGAAGTTAGCGACTTCTGAAGTCGTCGTCTTTACAAGTAAATGTCCCAAAACGGCTCTAAATATGTGTATATATATATGTGTGTATGTATTTACATAGTTCTCTTGAAGATAAATAGTATACAAAGAAAATAGAGGATTGGACGTGAAAAATGCTTTTGTTTTCCTTTTTTTTTGTCTTTACATTATCTTACAGGTAAAACTTAGAATTAAGTTGCATCGTAGCCTTAACCTGTCTGGAATTTAAGTCAGCAATTGGGATATATTTTGCCTGGGAGTGCCCTAGATTTTGGATGAACTCGCGGAACACACATAAATTCACACTCTCAAGCACGACTGTGCCACAAAGCACCAGCCATTGTGTACCCGACCTCAAGCTCGCATCATTCGAGGCGAAAGAAAGCTTTCGTTGTTGTCATCTCTCGTGCATCAGCTGTTGTCAGTGTTTAGCTATGTATGCCATTAAATCCACGCTGAAAACACATTGATTATCTTTTTCTGATGAACTATAAAAAACAACGTCCATGAGCGGGGCCAAAACAGTGTGCAAGTAGTTGTAAATATCATATAGTGACAGTAAGGTGAGATTGCCTAATCTTGGCCGTTCCCACAGCATATGGCAGGCGATAGCATTAAAGTAGTCCACTTGTGCTATCGAAGGCCATCGCATGGGCTTCTCCGCTGGAGACAACGGCAACAAATCAGTGAATCAACATGAACTCAGTGTTTCGTGGCGCAGTTCTTCTCAATCGAAGATTGAACACTGGCCTGCTTAGAAAGAAGACTCTAATTAATTTGTGCCCGTGCGTTTGTTTTTCGAGTGGTGGTCACGAGCGGAGGGCTAAATATTCAAAATCGATATTTGCTGCGACCGTTCTAAGTGGCATCGCTGCAGGATATGAATTATTCGCATATTTTGATGACGCCAAAGCGAAGCAGACGTCAGAGGAAGCAGCCACCCCACCGGACAACCGTCTACAATCGCCGGTAGATGAAGAGGACTTCCGGAAATGGCATACAACGCAGAGGACTGACCTGCCGACGTTTAAGTTGGAGCAGATTCGAGCGCACGATACCTTGGACAAGGGCATTTGGGTGACATATGGAATCGGCGTATATGACATAACAGACTTTGTGCCCAAACATCCGGGAAGCGATAAGATCATGCTGGGTGCGGGAAGCGCCATCGATCCGTTCTGGAACATATACCAGCAGCATAACAACAAGGAGATCCTTAGTCTGCTGGAGTCGTACCGAATTGGCAATCTCTCGAAGGAGGATGAAGTGAGTACAGACGACATGGGTTCGCCATGGGCGAATGAGCCGAAGCGTCACCCTCTGCTGAAGCCGGCGTCGGAGAGACCCTTCAACGCCGAACCACCTCTGGCATTGTTGTCCGAAAAGTTTCTGACACCAAATGAGTTCTTTTATGTGCGCAACCACCTTCCAGTGCCGGTCATTGACGTCGAGAGCTACGAACTCGAAGTGGAAATCGAAGGAAGTGACGTAAGCAGTTCATTTAGTTTGGATGACATCAAGAAACTTCCGAAGCACACCGTGACAGCGGCCATCATGTGCGGGGGGAATCGGCGTTCGGAAATGACGAAAGTGAAGCCAGTGAAGGGTCTGTCATGGGGTGCGGGGGCTGTGGGCAATGCCCAGTGGTCTGGAGTGAGGCTTCGCGACATCCTAGTGGCCATGGGAGTTCAGAGCGACGAAAGACGTCACGTAATCTTTGAAGGCTGTGATTTGGACCCAACCTCGCACCCATACGGTGCCTCGATCCCCCTCTCCAAGGCCATGGACGAACGGGGCGACGTTATTCTTGCCTACGAGATGAACGGAGAGACCATCAGTCGGGATCATGGCTTCCCCTTGCGTGCGATTGTTCCCGGTTCGGTGGGGGCACGCAATGTGAAGTGGCTCAGTAGGGTGATTGTGTCGGAGGATGAATCGTCCTCGCATTGGCAGCAGAATGACTACAAGGGCTTCAGTCCCAGCACCGATTGGGACACTGTTGACTTCAAGAAATCTCCAGCTATTCAAGCGATGCCAGTGACCTCAGCGATTTGCACCCCCTCGTATGGAGAGAAGGTCAAAATCGAGGACGGTTGCATTAGTGTTAAGGGCTACGCCTGGTCAGGAGGTGGACGCCGCATTGTTCGTGTGGATTTGACAGTCGACGGGGGAGACAGCTGGCACGTGGCAGAGCTGGAACAAGAGGATCTACCTGACGGTCGTCACTATGGCTGGTCGCTGTGGTCGGCGAAGATTCCAGTGCCGAAGGACAGGACAGAGGTGGAGATCTGGTCCAAGGCAGTGGACTCCGCGTACAATTGCCAGCCGGAGGACTTTAAGAACACATGGAATCTCCGCGGTGTGCTCAGCAATGCGTACCACCGAGTGAAAGTGCATCTCGAATAAATACTCAGATTTTTTATCCTACAACAACAAAAAAGAGACTTGTGTGTGTGTTTGATTAATTTACAGGAAATTTCTGCAGATTCGCTGATTGCTGCTAAGTGATGGGTCACGAAATGTGGGCGTTGCTGGGTGTGTGGAGATCGGTAGTTAGAGATGGCTTTGGAACTGAAGGCACTGAAATGGACTGTGGGTCCAGTGTGAAAGGCGACAGAGAGGTGGTACTTGTTGGGAGTTCTATGAGAAGGGGGCTTGGTTCGTGTTGACTAAAGCTACAAAGAGACTTCAAAATGTGTTGACGATTCCAAAGCACGTGGGTGAGATGTCAGCGAAAGCTTGGGGAAAAGTTTTCACCGCAACGCTGGACCGAATTGAACTTCCATCTCAAAATGGGCATCTCCTCGTGGTTCGTTGTCTGAGATCCCGAATAGATATTCAAATATTTTCCTACTTACGCGCTAAAAAAAAGATTCAAGACCTAGATTTAAATTCAGAGATCAGTTTTGTTTTTCTTTCGGTTTTTCTAAATCACTTCAACTTCTCTTTGGATACCTGTGTCTTTGTTATCACTTCTGCTTCGCCGCTCCGCACCTCTTCGCTCTGCGCTATTAAATAACAATCTTGTCGTACGATGGCGGCGGCGATTCGTCTTTGAATTGCAACTCCTTACCGTTCTCTGGCAGTAGAATAGCGATGTGATAGGGTGGTGGTGCACCAGTTGGCGTTAGTTCCAAACTCTCCCGTTGCTGGGTGTGATTTGGTTGGAAGTGCAGGTTGAGTTGATTGTTCTGTTGATTCAGTAGCCCACGGCTGGAGTCATCCATGCTGAGCGATGGCGATGCGGCTAGACTGTTTGGCAGACGGCACAGCGAGACTGTGCATGCTGCCAGAACGAATGTCGCTGAGAAGGCTGCGAAAATGAGGACTTCCAGTCCGGTTCCTTGATGGTCTGCATAGAATTTGGCGCCTGCAACGAAGACTGAGGCCAGAATGAGTATGGCCCACATGCCGTACTTCAGGTGCGACGGTAGAACTTGAGTGTCACCGGGGGAGTCGAGCATTTGATTGCTGGCCGAGCTCGTTGTCGTGGTGGTTACGATACCAGTGGTGTTGGACTGTTGCAAACGCACTGTTGAGATGGGACCCATGCCCATGGCGCCTTCTTCGAGGTTTTGGGCGTGTGACGGGCTTCTGAAAATGGAAAGGGGTTATGTGAGGTTATGTGAGAGACAATTTATGTTTTTTTCAAAGCTTCCAGCAGCAAAAAGCTGCAGTAGGATATATTCAACAACACTTTTTCATGCCAACGCCCGTTTAGGGTTGAATTGGAAGTGTGAGGCTGTTTTTAGAAGATTGTGGCAAAAAATCACTTCCACCAGCAGCAGCCTGAGGAAGCTGAACAGCAAGAAGCTTGGCAGAGGCACCCGGCACTCGGTTTCAGCAGAATCGAGAGCGTGCCGCTGTCGTGAGGGTGATGTGGGCAAGTAACCACTTCCACCAGCGGGAGCTTGAGGAAGCTGAACAGCAAGAAGCTTGACAGAGGCAGCGGGTACGCGTTTTCACCTAAATCAAGAGCGTGCGACTGTCGTGAGGGAGATGTGGCCAAATAATCATGTCAACCAGCAGCCGAAGGTCGTCCTTCGCTCATTTGCAATGCAACCAAAGTGGCTGTTCCACGAAAGCGAGCATCGACTTAGAGATTCCAACCAAGTTAAGGTCAAGGTTCTTTGGCTCCACAACCCTCCAATTGGTTACATTTAACTCATGAATATTCATGAACCTTCCAGCGTCGTTTGGGATGATGCGCTCGCATTAAATTTTTCGTGCAAGTGGATGACATAATTTTTTCCACTCTCGTGGGCGTCGATGGGCAAGAAACGAAAAACACACTCAAGAACGGAAGAGCGTATCTAGGAGAACAAGCGAAAAGGACAAATGTCATCCGCTATCAGGAAGTCTACTCACATGTATATAGGTGGCAGTGAAACGGAAGTCACCGTTGTCGCTGAAGAAGAAGTGTTTCCCGTCGAATGTGCTCCTCTCTGCTGCGTTGGATTGTTGTTGTGATGATGATGGTGATGCATACGCGTGGCGTACAGATTATGATCGCCTCCTGTTCCGCCAGCGGCAGCAACTGCTGCCGACTGCTGCGCCTGATAGTGCCGAATGCTCATATTGCCAAACTGCGGATGATGGTGATAGCTTCGAGCTGTTGCCGTTGTTGTTGTGTTTCCCGCCATCGTCGTGCTGGTTGACTCGTGATGATGATTGTTGTTGTTGAATGTGACGTTATTTGTGGCGCTACTGCGGCAGCCACGGTTTGCTCTGTTGTTCGAGGTGTAATGCACTATGGTCCCGCTGCCGTTGCTCGCACTGTAGCTGTTGTTGTTGTTGCTGGCAACGCTGTTGCCACTGCCACCGGTGCTGTAGGTGCTGTTCGAGTGATGATTGTTATTACTATGGCTGTGATTGCTATTGTGCGCATTGTTGTTATTATTGTTATTGTTGTTGTTGTTATTAATACTATGTGATCTATGGCAGTCTATTATAGTCGATTGTTGCTGTTGTTGTTGTTGCTGCTGCTGCTGCTGTTGCTGCTGATGGCTGTGGCTGTGCGAATGCTGTTGCTGTTGATGCTGTGGTGGTAGACGATGGATTGTTGGTGCCAACGATGAGGTCTTGCCACCCATTCGTCTTGGTGGATGGGGGAAGCCTAGACCATTGCCACCGGCGCCGGACAGGGATGCAGCAACTCGCGCACGACCGAAGCCATAGGTCTGCGAACGTTTATCAATCCAAAAGTGCATAGCTGGGGAATAGAGGTGAGTTTTATGTGTTAAGCGGGGTTTTTCTAGGTTAACAAAGAAATTCATCGAATGGATGGAGGGGAGGAGACACACAGGGGAGATAGACACCACATAGTTTGCAAGGAACTGGTCGTACACCGAAGGCGAGCAGGGATTGTCCATAAGGTACTGGTCGTTCATCAAAAACAAGTGGGGACTTTCTTTGTGATTGCATGCGTGCAGTGACTTCGTTCTTGCGGGTAGGAGGCACACAGAAAAGACGGTCTCTGGAAGCGTAATGCACAACGTTGTCTGAAAGGAGCTGGATGTAGATCGAAAGCAAGCGGGGACTGTGATTTCTTTGAGATTGCACACAGGCACAGACTTTATTCCAGGGGGAAGGAAATACGCAGAAAATATGGTCTCTGGAAGCGTACAGCGCCACATTTTCTGTAAGGAACTTGACGTAGGTCGAAAGCAAGCGGGAACTGGGATTTCTTTAAGATTGCGTAGAGGCTGTGTCTTTTCCCATCTTCAATTAATTCAGGATTTGATTTAAAGGAGGCCAGATGTTGCTAAACTAAAGGAAAAGCCTTAGCTCCTCTCCGTCTTCAGTCAAGCGTGTCATCTGAGTCAGAAGATGTTGCTGAACTGAAGGAAAAGGCTTGGATCCTCTACGTCTTCAGTCAAACGTGGCATCTGAGGAGAAGGCTTGGATCCCCTCCGTCTTCAGTCAAGCGTGGCATCTGAACCAGAAGATGTTGATGAACTGAAGGAAAAGGCTTGGCTCCTCTACATCTTCAGTCAAGCGTAACATCTGAGCTAGAAGATGTTGCTGAACTGAAGGAGAAGGCCTGCCTCTTCTCCGTCTTCTGTCAAGCGTGGCATCTGAACCAGAAGATGTTGCTGAACTGAAGCAAAAGGCTTGGCTCCTCTCTGTCTCCAGTCGAACGTGGCATCTGGGCCAGAAGATGTTGCTGAACTGAAGGAGAAGGTTTGGCTCCCCTTCGTCTTCAGTCCAGCGTGTCATCTGAGTCAGAAGATGTTGATGAACTGAAGGAAAAGGCTTGCCTCTCCTCCGTCTTCAGCCAAATGTGGCATCTGAGCCAGAAGATGTTGCTGAACTAACGGAAAGGCCTGGCGCGTCCTCGTCTTCAATCAATCGTGGCATCTGAACTGAACTCAAAGAAAAGACTTGGCTCTGAATTTCAAACACGAAACAGCACATCCTTTTCTCTATCTCTGAAGGACTCTTTGAGGATAAACATATTCCTCGCTGAACCCAGACCGCCTTCCTCAGATTTTCGTTGAACTTCTGTCTCAAATTCTAGTGATGCTTCAAAAAATGTCTCCCTCATTCGCTCCTTTGATCCTTTGAATCAATTTGATAAGCCTCCCTCCGCACATCAAAGGGTTCAAGTTCAGTGCACTGAAAAAGTGAAATTTCCACCTTATTACCTAGCCCCCTCCATCAGATCATGCACATCCGGCAGCCAGCAGACTTACTTCCTGCCAAAATCAAATGCAGGCACGTGGTGTGAGCGAAACTAACCACTCCTCTCCCCCTGGCAGCACATGAACTTCAAAGCAAAAGTTGAAAACAAAAACACAAACTCTGCTTTGAGCGTCACCGCCAAATGCCTTCATCATTCCACTTGTCTGCTGCTTGCGTCTCGTCCCGTCTGTCAATGGATTTTTAGGTTTGTGTGGTTGTGTGGAGGAAAGTGTGTGTGTGTGTGTCTGTTGCAACTTAGGTCAAAGGCCTTGATTGCAACCGCACCTGACTGGTGAAGCCGCCAAAATGTGAAGTCAATAATCGGCTCTTTCTTCTCATCGCTAACGTTCGCACAAAGTGCAGTTCCATCCCTTGTTTCTGACGCCCCCTCTGGAAACACTCATCTTTAAGCTGCAAACAAAATTCAATGTGGGAGATTTCCTTTTAAAGGATTACACTGATGCAGCGCCGGGATTTTTTTGCTGTTTTGTGTGGGAAGCATTATTAAGGGACCCTTCTTCTGTCACACTCTGTCTCTTTCGCTCCTTTGTTCACCCTCTTCCTGTTCTGCCCCTCTGCCTGCCGCGCTTTGTCGTCGCTCGGTGTTTCCCTGTCACGTTTCCCTGGTCACCCCTTTTCCTTCCTTCTCCCCCGCCCGTCGTCCTGTGTGTCTCCATTGAGGTAATGGGAAATGCGCAAGGAGCATATTTAATGTAATTTTTTTTTTTTGCATCCTTTCTCTCAACGAACAACTCTCTGGCTAAAAATAATGCACTTACCTTGCGTTTATTGTGTATCCTTGTTGTATCCCTAATGGGATACAAATACCACTGCAAAGAGCGAGCCTAGTCGCGAGTAATGCACAAAAACACTCCCGGCCTCAACCACTCGTCGTGCACACACACGCGGACACGTTCTGGTGTTGTCCTCGCACACACACGACAGACAAACAACAACAAAGACGGAATCGAAATATCACAAAGATTTGAAATCGTTTTCCCAAAAATGAGAGGGAAATGGTTTACAGATAAGTCCCGTCGAAAATCACAGTTAATCTCTCCACAATCTTGGCCTGACCACTTTGTGTGTGTTTTTTTTTTTCAAATTTTTTGCTTGCCAGCGGTTTCAATTCAATCCATCCCCGAGTTGTGCCCAGATATTGTCTGTGTTGTCATCAAAAGGATGCGCTTTTTGGACTTTAATCAGTCAGGCGAGGGGGTATGTGTGTATGCAAGTGATGCTATTTACTCTTATTTCGTATCTTTTTGTGTGCTCGTGCTCTCTGTATACAAATTCGTTGTGTTTCTCTTCGCTCTTGTGTGTCCTCCTCCTTGTGTGCCCACACTGTACATGTTGGGGGGTTGAGGTTATGTATATCCTTTTTCTTCTTTTTTTTTCGCCTGTCACAACTTAAGCCCAAGTGGGTGGCGCTTTAGAGGTGGCGAAACCAAAACCAAAACCAAACCAAAAAAAAGAAGGATAAAATATCACCACACACACACACACACACACACGCTCGCACAAGAGCATATGACTGTTCGACTGGTTTGGTTGCACTTCTATGTACTAGATTGCGGATCCTTATTCACAGGATATCCCATGTCGAAAACGCAAACGAAAACGGCGAGAAAGAGCAGAGAAGAGGTGAGTTATCCTTAATTGTCGTCGCAGCGTCTTGGTTAGCAGCCTTTTGTGTTCACAGATTCAATATTTCACAGATTCACAGCGAGAGATACCAAGGATGCTGTTACTTTCTCCTTCAATTTTTTGTATGTTTTCCTGCTCGGGTCAGTTCTCGGATGGGTTCGAAAATGTTGTTGTATGGAAATATCCTTGAGAATCGCGCACTGAATAGGTGGACTTAAGCAGCGTGTAGATGGAATATCCGACGCGTGGGATGGATATAAAAAATATTTGAACACGAAACTGGAATTTTTGAGTTTCCTTCAGCAAAGTGTTTGTTTGTTTGAAAATAAGTTTCCAGGATAATGGGGAGATACTCTCTTCTAACCACGGGAACTCGTTTCGAACACAACTGATTGAATTAAATGTGATTTCTGCACTGCCTCTGCGACGGGGACTTTGTCAAAGAGAACCATGGGGACGGATTTGTGTTGAGAGAGCCATAGGACGAGAGAGAGAGAGAGAGAGGATTTTTTCAAGGATCTTTGGATGTAAGAGAGCCATGCCATGATGTCTTTAATTCGGAATGTGTTGACAAGCGATGCGTTGGAATGGGGGAGGAGCAGGAGGATGGAAGGAGGAGGGCTTAAACAGGATGACTTGGATATTCTTTTGGCGACGGATTAACTTTCAGAGTCCCCACGTGGAATGGGAGTGGGGGATCTACTGCGAGTCAGAGAATAGGCAAAGGGAATCACTGAGATAGGGGCTAATCTCTAATCAGCAATGATGACGACTTCCTTTTCTTTTCTTTTTTTTGTGGGGGAACATCTGGAGATGACGAAGGTGCTTTAAGTTAAAGCATCTTTTTCAATGAATTGGAGCTCAGTTTGTGACGATGCTAAATAGTCTCATTTCACATCAAATTTGTCCCCAAAAAAAGGACAGACTAAGACAGTGATTACATGAGCGGAAGAAGACAGAAATGTCGGAGAGAGAACGTATGATTCCAGTTGAATAGAGATGCATTTTCGGCGATCCAACCCATCACTTTCCAACTCTTTGGAAAAGCAGACGATGTCTCTCTCCGATATTTCTGCCTTCTTTCACTCATGTAAACGCTGTCCAAGTCCATTTGACCGAAGTGAAATTTGAAGAAAGTTGACTTGAACCTGAAGCCTTTTTACAAACCTGGGGTACCAAACTTGAGTCGTCTTTAAGAAAAGCGTTTAGTTCCCGTCCTCATTTTAACGAGAGCTGACAATGGAACACACCTTATCTTAGGCTCCATCGTCATAACTGGGCCATGTTCCTGTTCGAAAACACATGTGTCGTCAGTCCCAAGAGAGCGACAACTTAGAAGAAAATGCGTTGAATTGAAACGAACGTTTGGTCTGAAACTTTAGTTCAACAAATTCTGATGCAAGCAGCAATACTGCATGCAGCAATGCATATCGAAACAAACAAATGCATCCACTTAAAAATTCTTCTTCTTCTTAGGACAGTGGTGGACCTGGGCTTCACCCAACATGCCGATCTCTCGTCACCTGTCTCCAGTTTCGCACACCAAGCCGGCCGAGGTCATCCTCGACTTGTGTGCCTCACCTTGCAATTGGAAGTCCTCTGTTGCGTTGTCTCACAGGCAGGGTCGAAGACTCTTCGGGTCGGAGCTAAGTTTCTCACGCTCTACATGGCCTACCCGTCTTTGGCGTTGGATCCCTAGACACCTAGCTAGACTCATGTCGCTTTACATCCCACTTATAAGTTCAGGTTCCTTAATTTGACTGCACTCATTTTGATGCTCAGCATTGTACCTTTTTTTTGGAAAGGACACACTCCTTCTTCTTCTTTCTTTACTGTGAGGTTATGGTCCGGAATAAAATGATCATACCTCTCCCACTTTACTGCATCCCTACTGGTCCACGTGTGGGGTTTGCCGGTTTGACCTCAGGAAGTACAAAAAAGACGTTTGAAAGTTTAGTTTAACAAATTCTGATGCAAGCAAGTTTGACAGCTGGTCATATTGTCGAAGAGCCAACAGTTCAACCACTCTCAACATCCTGGAAGAGATGTGCAGCAATACTGCATGGATTGACGCGTGCAGCAGTATTGCATGCATTGATGCATACTGTGTGTCCTTTCTCGATGACAGCGTATACCTGGTTTTGCCCTTGTTTACCGCCAGATCCATTTTAGCCGCTGCCGTTTCAGTGCCAACAAACGCCTCATTGACGGCTGCATTGATGCATGCAGCAATGCACAAAGAAACAGACGTGCAGTAAGTTTTGCATTAGTTTTCTGTCATTGTGTAAAGTAAAGAATTGATTTTGGACACCCATGTGGTCATTTAAATGTAAGTCCATATTCCTTAATTTTACTGCACCCATTTTGACGCGCAGTGTCGGCACTACACTGCACGGATTTTGATGCACTATATCATCACCATACGCTGCACGCATTTTGATGCAGAGTTCAGTAAATTTTTCGGAAAAACCAACTACACTGCACGCATTTTGATGCGCAGTATCGTCAATTTTTCGGAAAAGAACCACTACACTGTTTCTACAAGGGAATGCCTCTGGTTAAAACTTCAAAACTCTTGCATTTTCTGCTTTAAGTCCAAGAAAATGTACACAGCATCTGTCTTGATCATCTGATCCTGTGATCGGCAGTTCGCCGAGTAAACCTGATGTTTATTTTACAGCATCCTTCATCTCCACATTTCAACTCCACCCTGTACCTTCAAAAAAAAAAAACATCCACCAATCCCCCTCAAATCAGCTGTCTCTTGAGATGCTCTGCATCTCTGCATCTCATTCATCTCTGCCTCATCTCTTAAATCCCTTGCTCTCTGTAAAGTTCTCCGTTATTGCGCATCACATAACCAACGCTTGAGAGCCAAGCATTCGGTGACAGATTATATTGGGGGAAAAAAGAAAGAAAAAATAGAAAAAAACAACAAGTCAAGTGTCCCACTCGTGGGCAAGATGTTGAAGTCTTTGGGTGGTTGGTGTTTGACATTTAATCTTCGCACACATAGTGTGCGGCCAGTACTTAAGGTCAAGAGTCTTGATGGGTTTTGGTAAAAGCAAGCGCCCGGGAAGTGTGTGGGTGAGGAGTTGCCATTTATTTTCAAGGATTTACGTATCTTCTCCGTTGAGGGGAAGTTTCTGATGTGCGAACGTGGAGAGTGCATGGTTTGTGTATTGGATTTCTGATGCTTCATATGTGGTGGAGCTTTTTTTTGGTTGAGAACTGTTATTATTGGAAGCTGCAGTTTGGAGATGGTTGTTGGATTTGGTGAAGATGAAGTGGTATACAGAGATTTGGTGCAAGAGGAGAGGCACTTTGTCCCGATTTTTTTGCTTAGCTTGGGTCTTGGTCAGGGTCATGGATTGAATTTGATCGAAATACAACGAATCTTTTGAAGATTCCGTGTCAAGTCTTAATTGACCGGTAATGGTGTCAGTTTGATGTCTTAAGTGATTGGTTTTCCCATCCGCAGGGGGCATGAAATTGAAGAGATAGGCGTGGCTTCAAGGCGAATAGGTGATGGGGAACTGGAGATGCATACCAATGATCACATTTGACTGGAGGAAATGATGTTTCGTGGCTCAAGCTGGGAGAGTGTTTCACATACGCCATTAGAAGCTAGTCCAAAGGCTTAAACCAAAATTAATCGCATATTCGATACGGTGTCAAGAACAAGCATCGGTTTATGGTCTAAACTTGTTGCCAAAGCCCGACTTCAGTGAGCTCGGGGTGTCAATTTGTTGCACCTACGCGACCAGAGCTCGAGACTAAGCTGGTCTACGAGCTTAAACAGAAAATGGCCTACATGGCGAGAGCTAGGGTCGGTTTAAGGTGCAAATTTGTTATTCATGCATCGGCAGAGCCCGACACCAATGACCACATGCGCTACCAGACCCCGATGCCAAGCTGGACTTCAAGCTTAAACCAAAATGGTCAATTGTCGTCTCCATGGAGAAAGCTAGGATCGGTTTATGCTCCAAATTTGTTGCGCATGCATCACCAGAGCCTGGCTCCAATGAACTCGAGGTGCAAAATTGTTCCGGGGCTAAGCTGGTCCACGAGCTTAAACCGAAAATTGTCGATATTCTAGAATATGGCAAGAGCTGGGATCGGTTTGTGCTCCAAATTTGTTGCGCACGCTAAAATCAAGAGCCTTACCTTGAACTGTAGCTCAATGGGGTCTCTTTTCTCCCCCAGCTTTTCCAAGCTCGTTCTTTTGACTGCTACTTAAGGAAGAGAGTTACTAAATTAAACTGACATATTCTGGTGGTTTTTTATTTCTCAAATTTAGAAGGTATTTTCTTAAGCATAAGAGGCACACAAAGTTTTAGTCATTCACGTTCTTGTTCACGCACCATGACGCTGGATCGCCACAGTCCTCCATGTCGGTCTTGGCATAGGCTGTAAAGAGAAGAGGAGGTAAATTTCAAACGACTGAATATACGACTGGATGGTGCAGTCCCCCAAGTTAGAGGGGTCCTAGGTTCGAATCCTAGTGAAAGCAAAGTTAATACACTTTTATCCGGTTTTTCAAATCTGGTCCAGGCACCATTTGCCGTGACGACTGCATGGCGCGCAGTTGGTTAAGTGCCTGCCCCAAGTTAGGGGGGTCCCAGGTTCGAAATCCAGTGAAATCGAATCTGGTGCAGTCACCATTTGCCGTTGGGATCAAATTAACGGCACTGGAGTAGGTTGCTGAGTCTGAGTGTTCGGGGAGTATTTCAAAGCTGTCAAGCGATTCGGTGTGATTACTGGAAGATTATGAGTCTACGACAGTTTTCGAAAACCGTGTTTTTTAAGCAAATCAAGATCCAGTTTCGTTCCTTCCACTTGTCACTCGTAAACCCTCCGACAGACTAGTCACCAGAACTGTCAAAGAAAATCACAAAAAAAATACTCACTTCTCGGCCGATAGCAATTGACCATTTCCACGGCACAATCGTTTTCGAAAACCCTGTAGCAGTTCTTCGCCGCATTAAAGCCGCATATCAACTTAAACTCTTGGGGACACTCCCTGGGGCAGTTCTGAAACGAAGTCACCGGGGAAACGACCAGCACAACGATGCCAACTAAAATGTGTCACTTGTACTGATTGTAAAGAGAAAAACCTCAGACCACTCTACTCACCGCAGACCACTAGAGCCACTGGCATCACTCGCAATTTGTCGAATTTCATATTTTCTTCTTGTTTGCTATGCAGCTTGTCAGAGGTAGCTGGGGGTTTCCTTTTGGTCTGTTCCGGCTGTGTTAAGAGGTTGACTGTGACTGGGGAAGTCGATGTGCTGCCGCTGGCAAATGTCGACATCGTCATCGGTCTTGGGGTAGTGTTGTCTTTGTTTTTTTTGTTGTTTTTGTCTGTTTTTGTTGTTGATTGACTGTGAATCTGAGTAGATTCGCAATTCCACTTTATGTTAAAATGTTTCGAGATAAAAAACGAAATTGAGGTCAACTTTGAGAAGCTTGGAGAGGGTGAGTGAGAGATCGAACAGACTGTGCGGTCGATCAGAGGTGACATTTGTTTAGACAGTTGGCCAATGGCGTTTATTTTGGAACAGATGCTGGGAACTGAATGAAAAGACCCTTGAAATTAGTGAGGTAAACACAAATTGAGGGACGCACTGTTTACCTCGCTCACACGGGAAACAGACGGGATGCTTGTCAAGTTCAAGATGGCGGAGGATTCAATGAAACTTGCCCCGATTTTTGAACCTTATTCACACAGGAAATAGAGAGGAGTTGCATTGATGCTTGTCAAGTTCAAGATGGCGGAGATTTCAGTACAATTTGCCCCGATTTATAAACCACGTTCACGTTCCTATTTCACAGGAAACAGATGGGCGTTGCATTGGTGCTTGTCAAGTTCAAAATGGCGGAGGATTCAGTGCAATTAACCCCAATTTTTGAACTGATCCCTCTTGCGGGCATCAACTTCATCGTCTCTGTTCAGTTTCTAAGCACAGATTGTTGATGTCATACGAAGCAGAGCCTGCAAATCATTAAAACAGAGTCTGCAACTCATTAAACCACATTTCCTTTGATTCAAACGAGGCATTCGGTAGGGGGAATGTTCTTGTGGATTCACCTCTGATTCATCATCGCACCCGTGTGCATGAGTCTCAGACCTCAAAAGCGATTCCCCAAAAACATACTTCGACTCCACTGAGCGCACACAATGCACACCTCAACGCGAGCGAGGGGTGTGAATTTGTTTCCTCGCAAAACCAATTTCAGAAGTTGATTACTCAGACAATGTCTGGAGCGAGTGCAGCAGCTACCGGGGCGGGAATAAAATTTACATCGAAATGAGTTCAAGTATGTCAAGCAATTAAGAAACTTGCAGATACATCTCCCCGCTCCACCGCGAGTGTTTGGTGTCTTTTTTTTTGGCACGAATCTACAAAAGTGTTCAGTTTGAAGCGTATTTTCGGTCTCACTTGATGTTGCTCGATGTGTTCTGTCGTTCTGTTCTGTGCCTTGTATCTGATAAGTGCAATTGGGGACAGGGGTGTTGGAAAAGGAATTAATTACTTCATGTGCACAAGCATTACCACTGTTGGCAGTTTTTTTATGAGCAGAGAGGTAGTTAAGTGCTTTACGACGGGATGACTTATGACGGTGTCATCTCTCGCTGTCTGACTTTTAAACAAACGCAATTATTTGTTGATATTCATTTTTGGTGCTGCTTGCGTTGTCACGGGGGAAACGTGCTCGATGAATTTCACCAGCTTCAAGCGGATTGATTCATAAAAAATTAACTCGTGCTGCGATTAATCGTTTTGTTGACGAAGTTGCGTCTTTATCTTGACACTCACTTCAAGGCCACATGCTTCGGTGATATCAACCACCAGCGAACTTCGTATCTGGCTTCTTATCGCTCAGGTGGTATCAGACAGCAGGGGTCTTGTAAACTTCGATAAGCTATTCTTGAATGAATTATCGCTGTTTGCAGTGGAATTTAGATAGCCTTTGAAAAAAAAACTGTTGCCAGCAAATACGTCTTGGAAAGTTTAGTGTGTCATGGTTGACAGTTCCGAATTAAAATCTTTTGAAGGTCGTTTCTAAGATTCCTCTCGACTACAATTTTTTGCTTGTTTGTTTGAAATCAAACATAGGGAAAACATAGAAAACAATACAACACATAGAAGGCATCGTTTTTCTCGCTTTCATCAGATTGTTGTTTTGAGTAAAATTAGTCATTTTGAAATCAAACCTAGGAAAAACATAGAAAAACATAGAAAATCATAGAAGTCGTAGTTTTTGTCGCTTTCATCAGATGGTTGCTTTGAGTAAAAGTAGTCATTTTGAAATCAAACAGAGAAAAACATAGAAAAACATACAAAAAACATAGAAAAACATAGAACACATAGAAGACATAATTTTTCTTGCTTTCAACAGATGGTTGTTTTGAGTAAAAGTAGTCAGTTTGAAATCAAACATAGGTAAACATAGAAAAAACAGGACGTTTCCACTCCACCACAATTCCTTACTTGTCTACAGTGCCTCCTGCTTCTCCTCCTTTCACTCTGTACCCATCTAAAGCCTGAAAAAGTTTTCACCCCACGTGAGTCAAAACGAAAAACACAATTTCCTGGATCGTGCTGCCAAGTTGTTTGCAGAATACCTCGACGAAATCGAATTATGGCAAACGTAACCTTTGATCCTTCGAAAACTTCCTCAAAAAAAGTGATCCCCTTCCCCAAAAGAAACTCTGTAAGATGTTGCTTGAAAATTCCTTCACTTTAAATTCATTTAAATCCATTAACACACTTACTTTCGTTTTGTTCTCACTTTTCGACAGACAAAGTGCTACCAAAATCCATTACCACGACGAAGCCAACTCAAGGGGTAACGAGTACAATTCCATGAATTCAGAATCATCTTCTACTGCTCCTCACAAGAAGTTGGTAGGCATTTGCTGGAAAACTTTTCCGACCGTGAACAGGAATGAGATGCACGGTGGGTGAGTATGCATTTAACTCAAAAAAAAAGAAAGAAACTTTCCCATAAGTGCCGCACTGTCAGGAGCGACTGCTTGGATGAATGGAAAACTTCGCACACGCATCTACGATAGTTCTTGACAGGCTGTCTCAAACAATGACGGCGTAGCCTCGAGTTCACCCGTTCAAAACAGCCGCATGAGTGCAAATGTGCATGCATACATCTGTACTCGTCCATGACGTTTGTTAGAGGATTTCTTGAAGTCTTCTATGCCCTCGGGGTGGGTGTCAGTGTGAAAAGTTGCTCCTTGCCGTTGGAGTCTTGGTTATGCTGGCTGTCTAGTAACAGTGTTTTTCTTATCAAATGGTTTTTGTAACTCTCTACAATTGACTTTGTAAGAAGTCTTGAAGACTTTTGTAATGTGGTTGCTTCGGGCAATTGATGTGAATGAATCAGAAGAACGGATACAGTAATGTTATGAAGTTTTTTTTTTGTGGATACAGCCAATCTATGAGAAACTTATGATTGTTAGGTTGAAAGTGGATAAGTTTGTCCACATCGAAGATAATCTTTTTGAATGGAAATCGATTTCTTTGAAAGAAGTTTGGGTATAAATTCGATTTTGATCTGCAAATATACGAATGATGCAAAATATGATGTAGACATCCAATCAAATCTTGAAAATTAGCACAAATCAGTTCGAAAAAGGTTGAAATAAAACATAGAAAAACATAGAATAAAACATAGAAAAAACATAGAACACATAGTAATCATTTTCAACCTCAGATTTCGGTCAAACAAAAGACAGAAAAGCATAGAATAAAACATAGAATAAAACAGAAAAAACATAGAACTCCTAGTAACCGCTTTTAACGTTAAATTAGGGTCAAACAATGACTTTTCATCACGAGTTCCAATGGTAAGAAACGTGAATTGAATACGAGTCAGTCATAGAAAAATGCACTTCTACCTTGAAGCACACAAGACCATCAAAGAGATGGTCTTTTGATGTTTGCAAAGGAGATGACCCGTAAAGCACTTAAAGAAAACAGAAAAATTCTCGTTAATTTTAGACTTAGGAATATGCTTTGAAAGCAAATCTACAGAGGGGATCATTCAGTCAGAACAGAATTCTCTTGCATGTTCAAGTGCACAAACCCCTTGTACGTTGCTTTCCCTTGATTCAATTTGAAGTAAAAATTCACAATCGCATCGTCCTTAGTGAGTACTCAGTGCTCCTTTTGCGAATTCATCATAATCCCCATTCAGTGAAGCAACTCGCTCCATTCGCTTAAGCTCCATTCGGAGAACACCCACCCTTCACTTATCCTCTAAACAAATAGACAGCCATCGTTGCACTCACAAGGTCCACCACCTCCCCCCCTCAAAACCAAGTCTACCTGCACTTCACTTACTCATCCTCTCTCGCATCGAAGAAGATCCCACAGCATAAGGTGAAGACAGACCAAAATACAAAGCAAACAAAATTTTATTCACAAACACACTTCGCCATCAAAGGAGAAGAGGAGATACAACCATCCAACAAGAAAGTGTATTATGCAAATTCCATTGTCCTTTCCACTGCATTATGCATGCTCTTCCCTCTAAACATCCTCATCCTACGGGGACGGGGAAGGATAACATAAACAAGAGCCTCTGCCACCACCACCACCACCAGCACCACAGCAACCAACTTTGGCCAACTTTGCTGTTGGTTGTTATTTTATTCAACAGAGTATCCCCTCAGAATGACTTACTAAACTCTCTTGTTATCCTCGGTGGTTGTGCGAGTGGGCAGAGGTGTGTGCTGAGGTGCGGACAATTCAAATGAGAGCCGTGATGAGATGAAAATTAGTTCTCCTCGAAGACAATATGAATAATAATCGTTTCAATTTCGATCCAGACAAGAAAACTGTCGCTCATACGCCCGAGTCATCTCAAGGATAAGCGCTCATCTTGTTCTTTTGTTTCTTCTTTTTTCTAAATCACAACAAACATTTAAATTTTTTTATGGTCCACTGGCCATGGAGGCCGTAAAATTGGCACTTATCGCAGAAATTTCATTCGAGTACTACTCGTGTCCTTTTTGGGCGCTCCGTCTGTCTGTGTGCCTGTGTGGGTGTCAAAAAACTGGAGTGTTCCAATACATTCTCTCATAATGCTCATTTATTTTTATACTCTGGTAGTTTATTATCCTTTGGGTGACAGGTTTTGAGTTTTCTCTCCTTCGAGTGTCTGCGGAAAGGAGGAGCGAACGTGTATCTGTGCTCTGTCTATGAGAAGCCTTTCTCGACGAGTTCACATAAAAATTGTCTATGATTCTGTGGATGTTGGCCGTGGATTTGATTTCGAAGAACTCCGGTTATTGTCTGCGAGTGTGGCCGGCGGAAGGGATGAAGTGGCATCTTAGCCTCAAGAGGGTCAGACGTGAATGGAGAAAATGGGTGGGGGGGGGGAGGGAAATTGCCAGACAAACGATGGCACTCTGGCAATTGAGCGCCAGAGAGTGCAGCTGAGAATGAAATAAATTGACTTTCTTTTCTTTTTGATTTTCAATGAATTTAGTGTCATTTAATGGATATGAATTGGTTCGTGCATTGGCTACATACTCAAGAGATGAATTGCAATATTTGTCCTTCGATCAAGGACTCGGGGGGTGGGGGGGAGATGTTGAATAGTTCAGTGGCTTTTGGACGTTATCAGTTGGTCAGGATTGTACGATTCTATTGCCGGCAGTCGTGTGTGAACTTAGATGGAGTGGATGGTGATTAATTTTTGAAAGTAGATCATGGTCTGCATGAATCATTCATAAATTTGAAGTGAGAGGAAAGTGATACTCTTGCTGTTTGAGACTGATTTCTGATATCGACTGTGGTGATGGTCACTGGATTTCAGAGAAATGCAGAGGAATGTTTGAAATCAAATAGAGGAAAGCATAGAAAAAACATAGAACACATAGAAGTCATATTTTTTATCGCTTTCATCAGATGGTTGTTTTGAGTAAAAGTAGTCATTTTGAAATCAAACATAGGAAAAACATAGAAAACATAGAACAAAAACAGGAAAAAACATAGAAAACATAAAACACATAGAGGTCTTCGTTTTCTCTCGCTTTCATTAGATGGTTGCTTCGAGTAGAAGTAATCAGTTCGAAATCAAAAATATTGGAAACATAGAAAAACATAGGAAAAACATAGAACACATAGAAGTCATAATTTTGTCTCGCATCTGATGGAGAGATGGTTGCTTTGAGTAAAGGTACTCATTTTGAAATCAAACATGGGAAAACATAGAAAAAAATGTAGAAAACATAGAATGATTGCTTTTCTCGCCTTCTTCAGTAAGAGTAAGAGAACAACTCGTGAATTTAGGTCCTTCTATGCCTTGTAAATGCTATATTTTTCAATATCATGCTTCAACTTGAAGTAGGTATATTGACTGCGGTTTAAAATGCATCTCCAATACCCAGACAGAAATCGGATCTTAACGATTATTTCACGAGCATCCAAAAGTGTGAGATGACAGCTAAACTTGTACAGATTTCACCTCAGCTTACAAAAGTTAAATCCGTATACATCTTCAGGTCGTTGACTGATTCAAATTTAATGCGACTTCACAAGTCTATTTCTGTTTCATTCCCCCACAGGGCATCATTCAAATGAATCTTCCACGAAGGACCCCTCATTTAAATGAATTCAAAATGATCAAGTTAAGCAAAAATGAAAATTCATTCACAGGCATTCACAACAAATTAAGTCAATCTGCCGCAGGATATCCTTGACAAAATGCGGCTGAATATGCTTCCAATTGAATTCATGCACGTATACAGATTTGTTTCAGGATATAATTCAGTGCGAGTCATTATTTAATGCAATTTAATTATCTTTCGTGTGGGAATGAGAGAGAGAAAGAGAGAGAAGGACAGAGAGAGAGAGGGAGAGAGAGACACAGAGTGGCTGCAAATAAAAGTAAATACAAAAATTCAAAATGAAATTGAGATGGACCCATCGATTATCGCAGTAAGTCACACACAATGTCCTGCAGCGGACTGAATGTAATTCACAACGACAATGGCTTATTGTCTGGAATAATCTACTTTTCATTAAACACAACCGTGATGTGCGAGGTATTTGCTGTTTGTTTTTGCGCGCTGCTTGCGGCGGATAAAAAAGTTTGACAGTCGATATGTGTGTGGGGATAAAAGGTGCGAGAGTGTGTAATTGTCTGTCACAGACAGAGTGAGCAGTAATTGGAAATAAATCGGCGAGATGGGATGCATTGAAAATTGGCAGCAGTAAGTGGAGTGTTGGGGAAAAAAATGCGCATGCTTTTGATGGGTACAGTTGGGGGATGTCGTGTGGGACAGCAAATAGTTTTGTTGGAGGGGATGTTGCAGTTGGAGGCGTTTTGTGTGCGACAACAAAAATGTGTGGGCTTTTGTGTTGCTAACTAATTCTATTCGTCCCAGAGGGGGATCTGAATTTTTTAGTTTACAAGCTCATTGCGAGGCAAATGGAAGCAGCGAACAAAAAAAAATCATTGGCAATGGGAAAACACGCCTTTTTTTCAAACGATTATGACCGATGAGAGTCTATCTTATCTCCTTTGAAGTTTGATTAAAAAGCTTCAATGAAAAAACGATTATGACCGATGAGAGTCTATCTTATCTGCTTTGAAGTTTGATTAAAAAGCTTCAATGAATGCTTGTTGCTAACCCCCTGCGACGGCGTTCTTTGGCTGATAAGGCTGATAAGAGACCGAATTGTGGCTGAAAACATGACGTATGCTTGGGTTCGATTCGCCATATTATCGGTCACCAGAGTAAAGTCGCTTTTTTATCGGCCTTCTGGTCGAAGAACGAATCCGCATGAATCTCTAATGAATGAGAGATTGTATGAAATCGGCTCAAAATTCACTTGACTTCCTGTGGAGGGTAAGCAAATTGGGGACGCTAAATGCTTCTCATACGCTCCAGTCTAAAAAAATGGGAAAAAAAACGTTCCCGTGTGGGAAACTGTTTGAATTTGAGTGCCGTAAAAAAAAATGTTCCACATACGCATAGGTGACCGAAAACATAAAAAATGTTCCACATACGCCACAGGCTATTCAGGGTGACTTTTTAAGTGCACAAGGTGGCACGTGGAGATTAATTTGTGGACAAGAGTTTATGGTTGTGTCGACTTTCATAGCCATGCATAAGCATAAAGTCGCCAAAGAGACTGTTTAGCATGTGATCATGTGGGGAGATAACTGATGATGATATCCTTCATCAAATTACCACTTATCTCTGCAGTTTCAAGTTATCGCGTGCCCAAAAACTAAGCTTACCTTCATGAGTTTGCATTTAAATGGACTGTTTGTCCCCCAAACAGATCCCCTCTTCCCTGGACAAATGAATCTCCCACCAGCTTCAACTCCACTCCACAGGCACTTCCATTCTGTCGATGAATGAGCTTGAAATCATAAAGGCCTCACTGAGTTGCCTAAATCAAATTAAAGTCCTTTCCAGCACACAAATGAAACCACAGACAAAGTGCACGAAAAGGTTAACCTTCATCATGCCCAAATCCAATCTGATGACAGATGTGACCAAACAATAAACGAACAGACACCTCCACTCCGCTCTCACCCACCCAAGGTCATCAACCGTAATGATGTTTCTGATGGCAAAATGCAACCTTCTGTGTGCGAAGGATAAAAAAAGGATTTAAATTTCAAATTAGCGCAATAAAAACGAAATTCTATCACAATAAAATGTTGAGCAGCATCGTTCTGGTTTTATGAACTAAGTCAGTCAGCATCAATGGAATCATGGATTTGTCTCTCTCACACCATCCGCCACCCTCTGTGGCGTACCTGACATTTAAGCACTCCTCCCCCTTCCCTCCCCTCTCCCGACTCGATGGCTGAGCCTTTGAATGGAATTTTCTAAGCAACGCCTTTCGCATTTAGAATGCAAAACCTCCCGTCGCATAAAAAAAAGGATATTCCTTCTTCATCACTTTGTAGTTCCTTATCAGACGAGGGAGACGGAAGAGGGATGTGGATTTTTAAGCACCCACACGTGATGCATTAACCCAGTCCCTCTGGCAGAAGACTGAAGCACCAGATTGGGTCTGAGTTCGTCATGCATTTTGAATTTTTCTTTTTCTTTTTAACAACCCACCGGCTCTTTGTTATCCTCGCTGCCTTGCCTTGACTTATTGGCCGTTAATGTTGTATGCGAAGGAGTCTGAGGACTCCTCACACATAAACCTCCCGCCCTTGAGTCGGAAGTCGGAAGAATGCCGAAGAAGGGTGGGAAATTAGGGCTATTTTTTGATGGTCGATTGTTTGTTGAAGCACAGGAGCTCTCTGTCGGGGGATGGAAACTTTTAAATGGGAGAGAAGCTCTGAGGTTTTCGTGGAAAATCTGGGCCTGATTGGGCACTGACTCGGCTAATTAATTGTCACGTGGATGAGATGAAAAAAAAAACAGTCTTCAGGAGCCGTCTGAAGATGTTCATTTTAGTCCTTAAACGTGTGCCCCCTCGTACCATGACAAACTGAGTGCTTGCAGAGCTCAAAAATACCACCCGTCAATTCAATTCTAGCATCGTTCTGGTAAACACTTTTGTTTAGCCCTCCAGTCCATGTACTTGAGTGTTTTTTGAAAGAGGTTTTCCAAGAAGACTTCTGCTTAAGTGCTCAAACGAAACAACCCCCTCACTCGGTGTAAAATTGAAACACGTAAACTTCACGCTTGCTGAAGCAATGCGTGTTGCTCGCTTGCCACACTCTCCCCGCCTTCATCCACAGAACCTCCTTTTAATTCAAAACTAAATTGAATTCCAAAAAGTTTGCCAAAACGGAATCGCCTTCCCAGTCTCTTGCTCACGCTCCTCCCACTCCATCCAATTCCTAATCGACTTCTACGATGTCTCCTAATGAGTAGAAATTGAAAAGTTTTTCTCCTTATGGCCCCACTACGAAAAACATAGAAAAAACATAGAACACATTGAAATCATAATTCTTTCTCGCTTTGACCAAATGGGTGCTTTGAGTTTAAGTAGTAAGTTTGAAATTAAACATAGGATAAACATGGAAAAACATACAAAAACATAGAACATATTGAAATCATAATTTTTTCTTGCTTTCATCATATGAGTAATTAAAGTTAAAGCAGTAATTTTGAAATCAAAACATAGGAGAAACATAGAAAAACATAGAAAAACATAGAAAAACATGGAACACATGGGAATCATAATTTTTTATGGCTTCACCAGTTAGGTGCTTTGAGTTAAGGTAGTCATTTTGAGATCAAAAAATATGAGAAACACAGAAAAACATAGAACACATAGAAGTCATAATTTCTTATCGCTCTCACCAGATGGATGCTTTGAGTTAAAGTAGTCATTTTGAAATCAAACATAGAAATAACATAGAACACACAGAAATCATCGTTTTTTTCTGTCCTCTCACGCTTCACGCTCGCTGAGACGATGCGTGTTGCTTGCTTGTCACACACTCCCTTCCACTTATCCACAGAACTTCGGTTTAATTCAAAATTAAATTGAATTCCAAAAAGTTTTGCCAAAAACGAAATCACTCGCCCAGTCTCTTGTAACTCTCGAGAGGTTACCCACTCCATCCAATTTCCTAATCGACTTCTACGATGTCTCCTAATGACTAGAAATTGAAAAGTTTTTCTCCTTATGGCCACACTACGAGTATTGGCATTCCCAATCGCCCTGCCTTGCTTGCGATTAAAGGAAAAGTAAAATTAATTGAAAACTTAAAGACGAATTTCCAACTTCCAACCGCTTCCGCATTTCAGCGCAACATCAAAGGCAACGATTCAGCGGAAGACGAAGGAACTGTCATAATCGCATTTGAAAACAACGAGAGAAAATTCTAATGAACCACACTGCCGACCAAGAGGATGTGCTAAGTCCTCAAACGATGCTAGTTACCATGCAAATTGATGGTGACAATCATTTGCCCTCGAAAGCGTTTTCCAGCGGGCGGCTTTGGAAAGTCGCGCAGTTGTTGGCTTAAAGTTTTCCGCACCAACTGAGGACAGATTGTCTTTCAATTAGGGACATGTGCTTCGGAGGCAGGCTGGTGGTGGAGGAGGAGGAGGAGGAGGAGATGATGTAGTTGGTCTTGTTATAAATGATCCTTGTTGTCTTGGAGTTTGTTTCTATGAAGGTTGAGGGGGGCGGGATTAATCAATCATGGTCCCTGTCCACTTTGCCTGAATTGCGCTGGGTAAATGATGGTCTATGCTTCGTGGGCTGCTTCGGGTCATTCTTTTGTCCATTGTCCTGCCGGGATATTCAGTTAATTACATTTATTATTTATTTGACAAGTCTATTGCGAGTGGATTTTTTTTATTTGTCAGAGGGATTGCTGGTGTGACGCTTAGGGCGGGGCTTTGGGAGGAAATGGATTTGTTTTTTTGGGGGGTTCGTGGGTGTGTATCAGGGACCTTTAGGCTATTGTTCTGACTCACTTATTTATGGAGACTGAGCCTGAGCAATTGCCGCCTTCCATCGTAAAAAGTCCTGGCCAGGCTGTTCTTCTGACCACACGCCCTTAATGAAGCCATCTTTTGGAAATTTCTTAGGACGAGACCAATCGGAATATAAGGATCCTGTGCGTATTTCCAGACTCTTAACTATCCGCAAGCTGAGGCACTTGGCTTGAGTGTTGAAGCAGCTGAACACATCTACTACCTTAGTTTCTGACCACATGCCCTTAATGAAGGCATTTTTTATACATTTCTTAGGATATTTCCCTCTTGAGGTCTTGTGGTCCAGGAAATGTCCAGTTCGAAAGCTAACGCACTTGGCACGGGTTTTGAAGCAGTCTTTTTACTGATTAGATCTACTACTTTAGCCTATTGTTTCAATCACACGCCCTTAATGAAGGCATTTTTAGACATTTCCTAGGACGAGACCAGTCGGAATAAAGGGATCCTGTGGGTATTTTTAGACGCAAACTGAAACACTTGGCAAGTTTTGAAGCAGCTGAACACATCTACTACGAGTACCTTAGTTTCTGACCACATGCCCTTAATGAAGGAATTTTTTAGACATTTCTTGGGACGAGAGCACTTGAAATACAAGGATCCTGTGGGCATTTCCAGACTCTCAAGTGACCGGAAGCTGACGCACTTGGCATGAGTTTTGGCGCAGTCATTTTATCGAGTTCATTTCACTACCCTACGACATTCCTAGCCACTAACACGCAATCAAAAGATAACAATATTCAAATGACGCCTCCTTGTGCTGTCCCAGAAATGCCTCCATCAGATTAGACCCAAAAATGGATCCAAGGCCTATGCACAATCAAATGACCACCTACGCTTCATCATAAAACTGCCCTAGCTCCTTGTAATTCTCCTTGAAATCCTTCATCATCAAAGCATATCTGGACAATTTCTTGAAAAGACATTTATCCGCCCCCCTAACCAGTTCCTGCAGACATTTCGGCAATGCCAAGGCTTGGCGCCCACATTAAACTGATTTAAAGCCAACAGACGTTCAGTTGCTGTCTCTCCATATGCGTGCGATGTTTTCCTCCCTCAAATAGAACTGTAATTGAAGTCGAGTCTATAAATAATTTCTGGGGAATACACAGAAGCCTCGTGTCATTCATTCCAAGCAATCGGCCATCATCGTCATCAACTAGCGAATAATTTGACACTTGGTAAATGTTTTCCCTTTAATTTTCCGAAATGGAAGCTGCTGCCTTCCTCTATGAGCGACAGAGAGAGAGGGAGGGAGAGAGAGCATATCCAGACAGGACAAGTGAGCAAAGTTCAACGGATGACATAGAAGACTTGACATCCTCACACACACGCCCACCCACAGCGAGAGACAGAAATCGATTATGTTGGCGCGACAATTGTCATGACGAGCCACAAAAAAAAACAGAAGATGGAGAGACTTCCTCCCAAAGGAGAGACGTCTCATATCGTATGCAACAGATTGGAAACCACAAGTGCACAGGACACATCAAAGGCAGAGCTGCCTTTTAACCTGTCACGATGAGAAATGGATTCGCCTTCACACACCCTAGGGGGTATACTCCAGTCGATGTTTACCTCTGGCTGAAGTGGATTTTGTTTTTTTGTGAACTTGACAGACGCCAACACCCCGGCGGTGTGTAAATATTCATCAAAAGTAATCAAGACGTGTGATATGTGTGCCTTCCTTTTCGATTCTCATAAATCTGTGCACCCCCCTCAAGTTATTTTTACACCCCGATGACGTGAGGAGGAGGCTGAGGGATTATGCTTCGACGTATCCAAGGACGCTCCTAATTAGATGGTTATTCATTTTTAATTTGATTCTCCAAAGAAACACTGAAGGTGACGCCATCGCTGCCGTTGCTACAAGGACTCGCTCTGAGTTTCAATTACAAGTTGCCATCGTTTTTGCGCACCTCCTCAAGGATCTTGAAACGGCAGCCAATTATCAGTCGTGATGCGACTGAGAGGATATGTGAAAGAATAACCTTTGCTGGGAGTTGGGAAAGTTTAAATCGATTTTACGCTCCATTGGGGCATGCATGACGTCGCAGGGCGATATGGCGTCTTGCCAAAAATGTGATGGAACCTTGACTGTATGGATTGCTACGAGGTGAAAAGCGACATATTTATGAAAGGACAGGTTTCTTTTTTGGTTCCTTGAGGGAAGCAGTTTATTTGTTTTGAAGTGATTTGGCGGAGGAACCAAGGAAATGTTGGTTGAGAGGAGGTCTTTGGACTTTTTGGGGTGGATGAAGATTTGCCACGATTTAGCTCTGGATTAGGTTCGATCTTCTGTGGGGTCACATTAATTTGGCTTCTCCTGAACTACGAGTACGTATGAGAAGCTGAATGACTGCAGAGAGGATGGAGGTTAAAAAATGCCTTTTGACTGAGGAAATGCACACTTGTGCTGACTTCTTCTTTATCCACGCGACTGTAGGAGGAGGAGACGAGAGCAGATACAAGGATGTTTACATAAATGCGCACAGATTTTTCCTGAGAAGCGACATCTTTTCGAAAGACTGTTCACACGACTTTGTAATATTGATTGAAGATGTCATTCTCTGTTCCTATTCGGTCACTTTTACCATCTTCAACGACATGCGGGCAAGCAAACTGTCAGCGAAGCAGAGAAGCATTCGTTATTTTGTGGAGTGTGGGCCATCTAGTGCTTGTTTTTTAAATCAAGAATAAATATTTAATGGGAATGTTTGTTCTTACTAATGGAGCCACAATACATGAAAAAAAGGTTAATTTTGTTCATTTTATCGTATTTTCAAAAAGAAACTTGTATTTGTCTCACCCTGTACATTAGAGAAGAGACAGTGGAAGATTAACTTCTTGTGAGGCGAACGGCGACGGAGCTGTTGTCTTGAATAGAGAAGCTTGTGCGTCGACTGTGCCAGGTACGGTATGGGGAAGACTCTAGAGAAGAGGTGCTTTTGAAATCAACGGCGGAACTGCTAGAAGACTTTAGAGTAGAGACGGCGAAAGAGGAAGTGCTTTTAAGACCAACGGCAGCGCATTTATCTTGAATGAAGCTTAAATTTGCCTCGACTGTACCAGCAACGGAAAGGGTAATGGGAATGTTTGTTCTTACTAATAAAGTCATAATACATGGAAAAAATGATAATTTTGTTCATTTTATTGCATTTTTAAAAAGAAACTTGTGTTTGACCCACCCCTTAAATTCGGTTGAGGCCAAGGTCCACTCCGAACTGTAGAGTCATCAGAAGAAAAAGTCATTCCCTTCTACCCTCCGTTTCCTTTCACTTCTTAACCAAATAACGAGCCGGTCTACGTTTCAACCAAGCACTTGGCGACAGACGTAGACTTTCAAATGAAAAGTTGGGCAATCGTTCACATTAATCGGAGCTCCTTATTGACATCCATCAGACCGCTGATCCTCAACCATCACTCGGCTAGAAAACCATTAATTCTAAGCTCATCCTCCTCTCCATGGCTTCTCCGGCACAAAATCATTCCCAAGCCTCATCCTCACAGTCCTCACAATGTGTCAACGACCTGTCTTCCCTCGTGATACACTTAAAATTGCAGCAGCAAAAAACGAAAGCAAAACAAACCGCCATCGTGCTCTCGCCCATCCCATCCGTCAACACAATTCGAATGTCCTTCGCTGCGAAATCTGCCATCGACTTGTCGCACGAGAACACGAAAAAAGAAAAACAATAAAGAAACATGGGTCCGCCATAAATCATTTGAAAACCTCCTCAGATGTGTCGCTCCCCACTCCAAAGGACCGCTTTAACAAATCCCTGCCAGTACATCTCCGCAGAGGCGAAAAGAAAAACAATGAACCTCCAAAGGATCTCAGGGGAAGTGCCTTAAAATGTCATTTCAACTGTCGGCCAACATGTGAACGCACACAAAAAAGAAACGAAAAACACAAACGCTACTAAAAACGTCGACATAAACAAGTCCGACAAACAATAGGCATTCGTTTTGTTTTGCTCATTTGTCCATTTCATCGTCCTCCCGTCCTCTGGTTCGGTTCTTGTGCAAAGCCTTCACATGGACACGGCCACTGTGTGATGTGACGAACGAAATGATTCCGAGCCGAAGGATAAGATACGAAACATGTTTTAATTTCGCTCTCTCTAGTCAACGGCTTTTTGCTTGTCGTTCTTAATTCTCTTTGTGCGAGTCAACTGAGACTTAAAGTTCCGTCTCCTGGTGGATGGAAGGACGAGCTGAGAGGTGGGGGGGGGGTTGTATTCTGTTTGTGGCTGGGTGATGAGTGACTGCATGATGAATTGGTAGACGGAGGAAGGTCTGCAATGTTTTTTGTTACGTATTCGACCGAGTTGCTGCTTTTTTTCGGAGGATTTTTTGAAACACTACCGGAGAACTCAGACTCAAAACTGATCCATTGTACTGCCATTTAGCTACCTACTCCGGTGCCGTTTATTTGATCCAAACGGCAAATGGTGACTGGACCGGATTCGATTTCACTGGGATTCGAACCTGGGACCCCTCTAACTTGGGACAGGCACCTAACCAACTGCGCCATCCAGTCCCGCTGAGTTGTCGTATGGAATGGATTTTCTTTCGGAGCTGATGTTGACCTTGTCCTGGGGAGCATGGGGCTAGGAATCGATGAGGAAAACATGAGAGATATACAGGATAAGATATTGGATTCAATTTGGGGTGAATTTTAAGCTCGCTTATGGTCTCTTCTGCATCTTCATTGGATTCAATTTGGGGCGAGTTCGAAGCTCGCTTGCATCATCTTGTGGCCTCTTCTTAGCCATGCCGGTGGCATCTTACAGGCATGACTGAATGACTCTTAGAGAAGGCCTGTTAAGAGAATGTCCAAACCCACCAGGGTCTTGTTCCTCAGATAATCGGATGAAGGCATTCCGAGGGAACACTGATCATCTAAGAGCAGATTGAGGAATTCAAAATTCAAATGAAATCCCTCCAGCATCCCTCCTCTCTCACAGCAAAGTCCATCCTCCTCATCGTTATCCATCAATTTATCCCATTTCGAGTTGATTGCCAAGCATTCTACTCATTTGCTCCATGAAATGACACACGCATTCCGTAAATGCGTCCTCATGTTCAACAGCCTTTCAGTCAATTTGCCATTTGGCACAAGGATTGCTAACTCCACTCCACTCCGTGTGTGTGTGTGTGTGTGGCAGAGTGTGGCATTGTGGAGTGCCCGTGAGCTGCTGTTGGCTTGAAAATTAATTCCCAGCACGAACAACAATTTCTGTGTTCTGTTGCATTTTCATTTTCATTTCCAATTCGAATGCAACACATCCGCTTGCCAATTATTCTCCGTCCCTCACACACAAGGATGTCCCGCTGGCATCCACCCATTCCCTCCTACGCCCTGCCACACCTCTCCAATGCTAGTCAACCCTTCTGGCGGAACAAAAAAGAGGTGGATAAAAAAAGATAAAAAAGATTGCAACTCCTTGCACGAACTTTCCATTAAGGATATCCAATTTAATTGCTGTTTGTGTTGTTCTCCCGCGCAGTAAAGGATGGATTCATGCCAGGAGGCGAAAGCATCCTTTTGAAACAAAGGCCTCGTCTGCTCTAAGACGCGGACGGCAAAGTGGAGCAAGAGAGCGAGAGAGAAAGAGAGAGTGATTTCGGAGCCGGAAGACGGGGTTGCAAATGAAATTATCACCCCTAACCGAGGTGACGCCGCTGTGGCTCCTTGAGGAGCGCAGAGGACGCCTTTAGGGTTGATTAGAAATTGATTGGAAATTCCTTGATCTAGACAAACAACGCGTATCGGGAGTTCCTCGAATCCTGTGCGATTGACAGTGTTGCCATTCGTTAATTAAAAGCCTTCAAGCGAAAGGGATGAAGACCTCGCTGTTCGGTGTTCATGTTTGCGTCATCGCTTGATCAAATCAGGCGCATGGTTTGGGGTGGAAATTGAATTCCATCGAAGGCTGCGGACGTGCTGTCGCATGTGACTGATATATCTGCGTTGCATTTGGTATTCATGACGACACTCGCATCGTGGTGAATATTAGAGAGGCAAGGATGTGTTGCGGTGGGGAAAATCAAATTCAGTCTCGCTCACGTGTGCACACATGCGGCCCACTAATGAGTGTTCATTCAGTGGACTGTTTGGATGTGATTTATGTGCGGTTAGACGGATGCTACAGGTTGTGGAGCTGTGGACAGTTGTGTTTTGTTATTTTTTGATTGGTTTTTGGTTTTGTGGCGGCGGCGAGGTATGACACGTGGATGCATAGCGAGTGGGGTGATGAGAGACTGGTCGATGGGAGTCTCATTAATTTCCAAGATTTTCCATTCAGTCTTCTGTGCGTTACTCACCCTCAGATGACAGGTATTTTTACTACACATTCTCCTCCACATAAGTGAGCATGTCAGCAAATAACCTGAGTGATAAGAAATGCAATTATTGTTTCCTGCTTCACTCGATTGCTGATGATGCGACCAGAGGGGTGTAAGTCGACCGCTGATTGTGCACCAATGTTGTAGCAGCCTAAAAGTATGCATCATTTTCCGCGTTCGCTGACGCATCGTTATCAGTTCTTTAGGAGGCAAACTGTCACCCTTCTCAAGAATCAATTAAAATCCATTTAAACTTTTTCATGTACCGCTGCATGTCGCCCCTTATCATCATGTCCCACCTGGAGTGGGTATTTATTTGTTTGTCCACTTGTCCAGCTGGCTATAGCGTATATAAGCCAAGCCCGAAACAGTGGCCAGCATAGTTCGTGCTTAACTTGTGACATTCGCAATGACTTTGACGCGAAAACAAAACTGTGTTGGATATTACACGGCAATCCTTTTGGGGATCATTTCTGCGATGGTGGTTGGTGCCTCGGCTGAGATATGTGCTGACAAGGCGAACGGATGGAAATATCAGGACCCACTGGACTGTCACGGATTCTTCGTCTGCATCAAGAACACATCGTACCAGGCCTACTGCGACTATGGGGAGAAGTTTGACGCTGACAGTCGGAAGTGCGTGATTGGCAAGTGCCCACCGTGTGAGAAATGTGACACGCAATGCGGAACCTCAACACCGTCGGGCAGCACAACACCAGCCGTGCCACCTCCTACGGGCTCATGGGATCCAAATACCTGCCATGGTCATCCAGATGGTTCCATTTACCGCGATCCGTATGACTGCTCCAAGTTCTATTTCTGCATCGGTGGCAGGGAATCATCGGCCTACTGCGCTGGGAACACGTATTTCGACACGAACTTGCACGCCTGCTACGACGCAGACAAGGTGGAGTGCAGGCCAGCATCGGAGACGACTACCCCGAGTTCGGTTAATCCGAATTCTTGTGATGGCCATCCAAGTGGCTCCATATATAGGGATCCGCATGACTGTGGAAGGTTCTACTACTGTATTAATGGCGGAAAAACTGAGTTGAGTTGTCCGAACGGACAGTATTTCGACACGAATTTGAATGTGTGCAGAGATTCGAAAGATGTTTACTGCCCGTCGGATATTACAATAACAACAACCCCGTCAACAACGCCCACAACTACTGAGGCTCCAACAACAACCCCGTCAACAACAACTCCGTCAACAACGACCCCGTCAACAACAACCCCGTCAACAACAACTCCGTCAACAACGACCCCGTCAACAACAACCCCGTCAACAACAACCCCATCAACAACAACGCCATCAACAACGACCACCACAACAGAAGCTCCAACAACAACTCCGTCAACAACGACCACAACCACTGAGGCTCCAACAACAACCCCATCAACAACGACTCCGTCAACAACAACCCCATCAACAACGACCCCCACAACTGAGGCTCCAACAACAACCCCATCAACCACAACGATCTCCACATCTTCAACAACGCCCAAAGACGGTCACGTCGATCCGAACATTACGGATTGCTTTGGAAAGCCAAACGGATCCTTCGTCCGCAATAGCGACCACTGTCGAATATATTACGTGTGTCGCGATGGCGAGGCTGTTAAGCACTCCTGCCCTCATAAACAGTGGTTCGATGACATTCGCTTTGTGTGCAATTTAACACCCTACGTGAGCTGTGCGGCAGGAAGAGACTAGATCAGTTTTGTTATTCTGTGGATGTTTCCCTTGAGAATAAATAAATTTATGGCAAAGTGAAGTGTATTTTCTTTCAAGAGGAACTTAGATTCGAGGGCTTGACGACTGGATGGCGCAGTTGGTTAAGTGCATGCCCTAAGTTGGAGGGGTCCCAGGTTTGAATCCCAGTGAAAGCAGAGTTAATACGCTTTTTTAAATCTGCTCCAGTCACCGATTGCCGTTGGGATCAAATTAACGGCACTGTCACTGGAGCGTGGCGTAGTGGGTATATGCGTCGACTCCTACGCTCGAGGTCTAAGGTTCGAATCTCCAAAGTGAAACATCTGAACTTTTTTTGATGCCTCCACCTCTTGCGAGTCACTGACAATGCTTAAAGAGTAGAACTGTCTGGAAACAGCTTCTCGAAATCGCCGTTTGAAGTCGGCGTTAAACTGTAGGTCCCCTCCACTCGTTGGAGCACAACACGAGTGGTTGCTGACTGTAGCGCCGCCATTATTTTTGTTGTCTCTGGAGCGGTCGACCAGTGGTAGTAGCCTGACTGGGGGTATCAAAATGGACCAACGTGGTCTAAGTGTGCTTCTTAATTCACTAGCAGTCCCCTAATCTAACCTAGGTTCAAGGGCAGACCCTGCTGCTTTCTTCAGAGCAATCGGGGTGTAATTTAATCCCAAGAAAACTCCTTCGAAATCCACTGAAGGGAGAGTTTTCAAAAGAAAACCTTCTGATTCTTGTTGCTTGCAGCGATTCACTAAACTTCTTAAAATTACATCGAATCGACTCTTGGAACCAGGATTGAGTTCCATCGTTAGAACTCCCGTCAAATCCCCATCATTTGCCCTTATCTCCAACGACTCCCCCACGAAATCCTATAGACAACAGCGCATACGGGTGGGTGGGATCCTGTCGGCTTCGCTCGAATTTCATTCTCTCCCTTATTCTGCGAGATATGC
Source organism: Myathropa florea (assembly GCA_930367185.1). NCBI lineage: Eukaryota > Metazoa > Arthropoda > Insecta > Diptera > Syrphidae > Myathropa > Myathropa florea. The sequence continues at coordinate 40,962,604 of OV884005.1, read as the reverse complement.
GAACCTTTTTAGTCTCTCTTCCTTTTCGGAAGTTTCAGTCTATGGAAATTCGGTGCCTGTATCCTTGTGACCTCGTGTCGGGGAGGAAAAGGATACAGGAAAAATATTGTAAACAAGTCAACATGTTCGATATGATGGCTATGCATTAAATTTGAGCCGTGGGCTAGGACGTGAGGAACAGAATAGAAGGAGCAGTTCAGGTAGAAGGAGACCATCCCGTGAAACTGATATCGATTGAGAGGATGCAGGGATGTACCCTATGCTGCGGGGAAGATTTGTTCGTCAGAATCAGACAGATCCTAAGGGGTTTTGTGCAGTTGCCAGGATTCAGCTAATTGGAGCCAACAAATTCGGAGATTTGACATGATTGAGGAAGATTCTTGAGCTCAAATGCAACAACTTCGTCAGGAAGTCTGCTCTTCTGTGCAGGGATGAATCTGGGACGTCAAACAGCAAGTTTCTTCAGCGTGTCTCCCGTGTTGCATGTAAGTTTCCCTCCAATTGCCAGCCGATGACAAACTCTCCGAACATACCCTACACCCACATCAAAATTTACTCCGGAAATCCTTTCCTTCCTCGAATGTGTGCCAGCACACCGTGATGGCGTTCTCCTTTGTATTCAAATGCAGTTCAAGGATGTCGAACTAAAGGCAGGATAGATTGGAATAAGGGCTTTCCCAACGCAAAGTAGGTGCTTCGAAGTTATTGAGGATAAGCACACGGTGCAGCGGAGGAAACTAATATCAATAACCTCGCCAAGAATGTGGCATGTGCCTGCTTCAACCCTTTGAAACATATTGGAATGTCGCAAACGTGAAGAGATCTCCGACACCCTCATCCGGGCGTGTCACAGACAAAGGCCAACCCCTTAACAAATCCCAAACGCCATCTGCTTTAAATCCAATCCTTAAACAGCCCCACCACTCGACACATCCTTGTGATGTGCCCATGAGCTCTCTCAATCAGCGTGAACTTGAATAAAGTTCGCTTGCAGCTTCTCGTGGGAATTTCTAATTAAAACTTCGTTGTTTTTGCTGAAAATCTGCGCCAATTCCTTCGCCGATTCCTTCGCCAATTCCTTCGCCAACAGTTTTGTAGCTTATCTGTGAAAACACCAGGAAGCCGAAACAATTCACTCGCGGGTGAAAACTTCATTAGCTCGGCAACCATAGAAAAAAAAGCGGAAAATATCTGAAAAGCTCACTCGAGGCTCAAACTTTGAAGAAGATTTTTGAATTCTCTGGAAACTGAGAATCAAAATCATTTCCAAGGGAAGAATATTCGACATTCGTTCTCGAATTGTGTGCAGTCCTTAGAAAGTATTTCATTGTCAGTTTCGTATTTTTTGATAAAAAGTTTCATTTGTTGTGCACTTTGAAGTGCTGAATGCTTGGCCATAACTTAGTCCTTGACAAGGAACTTCTCCGAATTCTGGAGAACGAGATCTCGTCACAGGCAAGGACGATCCGGTGACAAAGAATTCGTAGATGTGCACTGGAGATGGATGAATGTTTCATACTTTTGAGGACAATATCCATTGTTGTCCAGTGCGATGTGGATGTGCACACGTGTGCTGGGAATCAATACCTCCCCGGGTCTGAATTGGGGATGAAGGCGAGAGGCACTCAGAGCAATTAGGAATATGGATGAAGAAAGATTGATGAGGGGATGAGGTTGTGACATCTGGGATACTTCCCGGAAACGGGTCTGACAGATGTTTAGTCCCTAAGGGGTTTTTGTGCACAAAAGGGACATCCATTGAATGGATTACCGCGGAGAAGAAAAAAGAAAACCCCTTTGAAAATCCCCAACTCCACAGCATTGCCATGGAAATCTCCTCCACGCGTTGGTAATTATCATTCCGACGAAACGAAGATACTTTGGTTTGGAAATTGCATCGGGAATGTGTTGCAGTGCGTGTGTTCAATGGACACAAATGAGATCAATGGTTCAATGGGCACTGTTTAGTTTCAGTTCCATGAATGCGGTTCGGCAGTTGGGTTCGGTTTGCTTTGGTGCCCGTAACAGACTTTGTTGCTAGTCGAATGAAAACTGATTGTATCGGGATAATGCAGTGTGGGGGCAGCGTTGTTATGTAGAACATCAAAGAGTATCGGATTGTTGGAGATAACATGCGGACGGGGGATTTTGTAAAGGATTCAAGAACATTTTTGGTTAATGGGGAATGCTATGGAAACGCATGAAAATGAAGCTGCACGTCTATTGTTTCGCCTTAATGGTGTTGTTCTATACTGTTTCAGCTGACATTTGCATGAGATGTACATGCGCATCGTTAGTAATGCCTTTAAAGTGGAGATTTTGAGAGGATTTTCATACCTATTCAGTTGAATTTAATAATTCTATGTTAAACATAGAATAGAAAAATTGAGCAACTGAGTCCAATTCTATGTGAACAACGAATGATTTAACTATTTAATTGTGTAAATTTTTAAATTTGAAAATTCTATGTTAAACATAGAATTAAAAAATTGAGCAACTGCGTCTAATTATATGTGTACAATGAATGATTAAACCATTTAATTGTGTTTATTATCAAATTTGAGGATTCTATGTTTAACATAGAATTTGGAAATATTCATCGTTCTCGAAATTCTTAGACACAACTTTCCTAAATCCCTCATTTTCTATTTAAAATAAGTATCAAATCGCTATTCTCGTTGAAATTTCAGACACGAAGTCCACGTCCATGTCGCTCCATCCTCACACAAGCCACCACTATCTCTTCGTAGAGCACATTCTCCCCCCGTTGACCTTTAACTTTCGCTCCTTGTTCCTGCTTCGGAGACTCTTGCTTGTCACACGTGACTACTCGCCGTAATTAGGTTAATTAACTTAACACCTTCGCCATTACAGAACGTGTCCTTCTTCATTGAAAAATCGAACTCGCACTGCTTCCTCTGGACACATCCTTCCTTCCTTCATGCCGGTCGTCCGCATCAAGGCACATAGCATGGAAGCAAGCTAGTCGCCTGCAGCAGTCAGGAAATTAAATCGCTAACAAATCGTGTATAAATTTATCAACTAATCAAATTGATTTATTGCCCTTTACCGTGTTGCACCATCACCACAATATTTTGGTGCCTCACGGAATGTGGACGAGCGCTCCTGCTCCGTGAACATCAATTTCCACCTGCTGCAACGTCAACCTCTTCCCCTTCCTCCACCCATTCGCTCAAGTTTCGTGCTCAACAACCGGAAGAAGTGGAGTCTTACAAATGCCGGTGTGGGTGCATAAGGGACACGTCCACCAACGGGCAAGGTTCGCCGACACCTCACCGAGATTCTAATAATACCAAATGCCATTAGTCAGTGTCATTTGTCCTGGTGCGCTGACATTTGTCCGACATCGGAGACCGGACAGAGGGTGCTGAGCTCGAGAAAGAAAAAAGGGAGAACACATTTTCGCCCGGATCTCAGCATATTTGTGAGATCAAATCACTCTTGAGTGGGGCGGCTACAACGTGCCAATGCGTGCCAGTGAATTATGTCAACCTAATTAACTGTATGTTGGGAATCTGCACACTTGTGGCACAGCCTGTGCTGTGTAATGGACGGACGACTCCTGTTGAGAATATAAATCTGTTTGTTCGGACACTTGTCCGGGAGGCAAACGCACGACGAGTTAAGGGCTGCCATCGCCGACTGAGTGACTGAGTGGGGTGCGAGGAGATTAATTGGGGACTATGCTAACATTAGGTGGTTATGTGAACGATTTCGGCAGGGACTTGTATATCCAATCGAACCTTTAGGGGAATAGAGAGAGGAATGCTTTCTCACACAATTTCAGGGCATTTGAAAATTAAATAAATTTAAATCTCGCCATCGACTGTCTGGCCCGCACCGACGCCGCACAGGAAAGCTCAATGAGATCCATTACAAAGCAACGAAATTGATGGGATGCCACGAAAAGAGTATTTTTTTGCCAACGAATCGGGTTGCTCAACGAGAGAGGGAGAGTCTGCTGTGCCTCTGGCTGGGTTTTTTCTTTCGTTTAAAGGACCAGTAAAATCTAATTAAGCTTTTTCATGTTTCACATATCAAAGGATTCGGCCGTGAGTGTGGAGCGAAATCCTCTTTGCTTTTGGTTACGAATGAAAGGGCAATTTCGCCCCAGGTCCAGATGTGTACACTGGGAAAAATTATTCGCTCACAAGCAGGATATATTTTTTATTTTGGAATGACTTTTTTTTCGGATGGTTTTTGGAACACTGCTGAAGCACTCAGACTCAAAACTGGTCCACTGTACTGCCAGGTAGCTACCTACTCCAGTGCCGTTAATTTGATCCCAACGGCAAATGGTGATTAGACCAGATTCGATTTCACTGGGATTCGAACCAGGAACCCCTCGAACTTGGGGCAGGCACTTAACCAACTGCACTATCCAGTCGTTGGAATGACTTTGTGTGTAATTCTTCGTCGACTTCTGCCACCGTTTACAGCGAGTTCTGTTAAATACTTCCTACATTTGGTGACATTTTGGCACGCATTCGGTTGTCTGAGGACCACAAAGTGGGACAGACACTATCTATCATCGACTACTGCCACCGTTTACATGGAATTCCGCTGAATTTGCGAACCTTTGGTGACATTTTGGCACACGTTCGATTGTCTGAGAATCAAAAAGTACGACACGTATTTAATTTCATTTGATGTACAGGATGGGCCATCTAGAGGTTTCTTTTTAAATTATAAGTTACTTTGACACTGACAGCGGTTTCCCGCTCGAAATCTTGACAGAAAGTCAGTATCATATCTCCGCAGAATGAAATGGGTCACTTTACGCTTGAACAACGTTGGGAAATATCTCATCTCATCTCATATGTGACCCATATGTTTCTCTAAAGAGGTCGCGGGCCCAAGTCCAAACACTCGCCTGGTTGGGCTTGGGCATAGCTCCTGATGTGATAGAGTCGATGGCGGAGGATCGAGTGGCTTGGAGATCTCTTGTGGGTGCGTTGCCCCCGCGACGTTAGGAAATATTGAAAACTTATTTCCAAAGTGAGTGCTGTGTAGTCCAAACAGAGCGTTTTTTTTAAAAGAAGTTTTGGTCGAAATGAAGCACCGACTGCTGCCACCGCCAGTTTGTGCAAAAAGTTCGTGAGACTGGTATGCTGGTGGACAACACTCATGGTCCTCGCCGACGTACGGTGCGCACAGATGAGAACTTGGCTGCTATAGCCGAGAGTGTGAGACTCAATTAACGAACATCAACTCGCCATCGATCTCAACAGCTCAGCATTGCACGCACTAGCTTAAGGAGACTTCTGCACAAAGATCTCGGATTATTCGCTTACAAAGTCCAATTGACTTAGCAATTGAAGGCGCGCGACCATGCGCTTCGTTATCGCTTCGCAGTTTGGTCTTTAGAGCGACTCTGAGCCTGTTGGACAACGCGACAGAGGACGTCCACGTACAAGGTGGCGCACACAAGTCGAGGGGGACCTCGGCCGGTTTGGTGTGCGAAATTGGAGACAGGAGGCTGGAGAGGCATGTTGGGTGAGGCCCAGGTTCAGGTGGACAACGATTTTGGGCGAAAAATCATCTTTTCTGACGAGACGTATTTTCATCTCGGCGGCTACGTTAACAAATAAAATTGACGTGTCTGAGGCTCGGCTCAGAACCCGTATGTTATTCTCGAGAAGCCAGAGAAAACAAACAGAGAGTGACAGTTTAGTGCGGATTGCGGAGTGGTGGCATCTTTGGACCATTTTTCGTCGAAAATTTAGCTGGGAACAACCTTTCGGTCAACGGTGGGCGTTACAGAGCCATGTTAACCGGCTTCCTTTTTACCGAAATTGAAGACATGGACTTGGACGACCTCTGATTCATGCGCGATGTCGCACCATGCCACACTGCCCAATCGATCTTTTGCGGACCAAATACCCAAATCGTATTATCAGCCGTCTTGGCGATGTCAATTGGCCGCCTCGGAGATGCGACTTGACCTCTTTGGACTTATTTTTTGTGGGGAACCGTGAAGGAGCGAAGTTATGCCAACAATCCGAAAACGATTGGAGGTCAACATCATCCAAGCAATCCGTGAACTACAGCCGGAAACCACGCACAAGGTCTTGGAAAATTGGAGTGACAGAGTGCGTTTCTGCGAAGCCAGCCGAGGCAGCCACTTGAACGAGGTTGAATTTAAAATAAAATAAATATTTAATGGGAATATTTGTTCTTACTGATGGAGCCACAATACATGGGAAAAGATTTAATTTTTTTAATCTTATTGCATTTTTACAAAGAAACTTGTATTTGGGTCACCCTTTAGGTCTAGACTGACTTGAAGAACCCAGTCTTCTGGTGCGATGACGGAGTAGGACTCATCAACTTTTGTGAAAACTGAGGACGATTCAAGTTTTTAATCATTTTCAAACAATTTTGTATCGTGTACCGACCGAAAAATCCACTCCACAGACGCTCTACGGCACCTATTCATGGCGAGCAATTCTTGTGTAGATTCGCCACAAGGATATCACATCACACCACAAGTGAGGATTATTTTTGCGTTACCCTTGCGGCATCGACATGAATGAAGTACATGTGTGCGGACGGGGGCCTTGGATAGAGTTTTATAGCAAAACCACATCCATTCACCATTTTAAAGGATCCATTGTGAGGCACAGTCAAATGCGAGTCCAAACCGAAGGACCAACCCAACCGCAGGATGTTCAAGTTGAGACCAAAAACTGCATACGTGATCGGCTATTTTTACCCGCCGCCGGTGACATCATTCAATTGACACGCTCTCCTGGAGATGGGCCCTGTCCTCGGTCGTAAACCATAACCAGGCAGAGGACACATAAATTCAATCGAACGATACATTTTCGGTCTGGCCCAATCGTCCTTGAAACACAATGCAGGCACTGCGGCAGAGAATCGACAGTTCATGGGTGCAAAGAGAATGAGGGCGTTCATGAAGACAAAGTGACACTTGAAAGGAATTATCAAAGGCGGTAAAAATGAAACTGTGGTCTGCACAGTGACCTCGGTGCTCCTTCAAGTGTCCATGGCCACAGGAGTTGTCCAGTTTAAAATGTCACGTCTGGGTGAGGGATACAGAGTGTCCCTCAAAGCAATTAGCATAAAAGACACTTCCTCTTTCGTAAAAGCTTCCGCTAAATGAGCAAAGTTGAAAGCTGGAGCTAATCTGACTGCAGAAGCATCCGGCTGCCACTTCGGCATCGACCAGCCCTTTGGGGGAATTCGAGGAAACGTGCAGAGCATCCTCCGCACAAGTGCCATGGCAGACAAAACCGCACACACAATTGCAGTGGCTAATGCGGCGTGAGAGTTGAACGGCAGTCCAGTGCCGTGGACAACCTTCGAAACGCCACCCACCTGCTTTCGAAGCTTGACGTTGGAATTTTGTATTTGCAGACCCGGGACCTGGTCACATGCACATTGCGCGGCTTGTCGTGGCCTGTCGTGGCTTGTCGTGGCATCGACGTTTGTGCGGCGAGTGTGACCGTGAATTATGAGTTTCGAATTAAGGCCGGTAATGAGGGTAATCCGGCTTTGACGTTTCGGTTGATGGCAGCGCGGGGAAGTTAGGCGACTGTGAGACAAAAGAGTCGCGAGGCGGAATGGAAATTCTGTCACTGGTTGCTGAGATGAGGACGCGAATTAATTGGTTCCAGTGCGGAAATATCAGTGGGGACGCATTTCATTTTTGCAACGTGATGTGTAGGCGCTCTGTGGCATGCGGAGCAGTAACGGAATGGAAATTTGAGGGGAGTGGTGGAAAGGTGAAGGCGATTTGAATCCGAAATGCAAAGCTGGAGATGATGACTTCATCGATTTTCAATAAAATCAAAGGAGCTGTGGGAGGATAGAAGACTGAAGGAAGTTTCACGCTAAAAGACGAGGCATTTCCTTTCTTTAAATGGAAGGGGAGTGGAAGAACAGGACGTCATTTGATGAATCCTCTAGACAGACGAGTTTTGAAACTTCTTGCACCTGCACCAGCTCCATTGACGATAACAGCGCCGCGGTCGGCAGCAGTTCCTTTCCCGGTGTCTCATCTTTAAGGTCTTGGACCCTTTCTGGTACAGTAGAGGCGTCTCCAATTGAAAAAAAAACAGCGCCCCCGCCGTTGACCTCAAAAGCAGTTCTTTTTTCGCCGTCTCTTCTCTAATGTCTTCTAACAGTACCGTCGTTGACTTCCTCTTCCTCGATCTCTTCTCTAGGGTCTTGTCCTTACCATACCTGGTACAGTTGATGCACAAGCTTCTCCATTCAAGACAACAGCGTCGCCACCGTTGATCTCAAAAGAAGTTCATCTTCCACTGTCTTTTCTCTAATGTACAGGGCGAGCCAAGTACAAGTTTCTTTTTAAAAATGCAATAAAATGAACAAAACTAAACTATTCCCTAATATTATTACTTTGTTGGTAAGAACAAATATTCCCATTAAATATTCATTTCATTTGAAATTCAATGTCATTCAAGTGGCTGCCTCGGCTGGCTTCACAGGAGCGCATTCTGTCACCCCATTTTTCCAAGACCTTGTTGATGATTTTGGGCTGTAGCTCACGGATTGCTTGGATGTTGCCCTAAAGTAGTTGAATCGTTTCCTGGATATTGTCATAACATCGCCCCTTCACGAATTCCCACAAAAAAAGATCCAAAGGGGTCAAATCGCAGCTCCGAGGCGGGTAACTGACATCACTAACACGACTGATAACACGATTTGGGAATTAGATGCGCAAAAGATCGATTGTGGAATGGGCTGTGTGGCATGGCGCGCCATCCCGCACGAACCAGAGGTTGTCCAAATCCATGTCATCAATTTCAGTAAAAGGAAGTCGGTTAACATGGCTCAGTAACGCCCACCGTTGACCGAAACGTTGTTCCCAGCCTCATTTTCGAAGAAAAATGGTCCACTGATGCCACCACTCCACAATCCGTACCAAACTGTCACTCTCTGTCGATGCATTGGCTTCTCGACAATAACTTGCAGGTTCTGAGCCAAGCTCCAGATGCGTCAATTTTGTTTGTTAACGTAGCCGCCGAGATGAAAATGCGTCTCGTCAAAAAAGATTATTTTTCGCCCAAAATCGTTGTCCAATTCTTCTTCTTCTTCTTCTTCTTCTTTGGGCGCTATTGTCCGAGATGGACCTGGGCCTCACACAACATGCCTCTCCAGCCAGCACGATCTCTCGCCAGCTGTCTCCAGTTTCGCACACCAAACCGGCCGAGGTCCCCCTAGACTTGTGTGCGCCACCTTGTTCGTGGACGTCCTCTGTGGCGTTGTCCCACAGGCTCAGAGTCGCTCTAAAGTCCCAACTACGAAGCGATGACGAAGCGGATGGTGGCGCGCCTTCAATTGCTGAATCAATTGGACCTTGTAAGCGAATAATCCGAGATCTTTGTGCAGAATTCCCCTTCTTCTCAGGCTAGTGCGTGAAATAATGAGCTGTTGATATCGACGGCGAGTTGATGTTCGCGAATTGAGTCTCACACTCTCGGCCACAGCAGCCAAGTTCTCATCTGTGCGCACCGTACGTCGGCGAGGACCATGAGTGTTGTCTACTAGTACACCAGTCTCACGAACGTTTTGCACAAACTTGCGTACAGCAGTCGCGGTGGGTGCTTCTTTTCGGGCAAAACTTCTTATCAAAAAACGCACTGTTTGGGCTATACAGCACTGACTTTGGAAATAAGTTTTCAATATTTTCCAGCGTCGCGGGGGCAACGCACGCACGAGAGATCTCCGAGCCACTCAATCCTCCGCCATCGACTCTAACTCATCAGGAGTTTTGCAGAAGCGCAACCAGGCGAGTGTTTGGACTTGGGCCCAAATGAGATGAGATATTTCTCAACGTTGTTCACGCGTAAAGAGACTCTTTTCGCGGAGATATGATACTGACTGTCTGTCAAGATTTCGAATGGGAAAACAGCTGTCAGTGTCAAAATAACCTATGATTTAAAAAATAACCACTAGATGGCCCACCCTGTATTGGTCTTACTGTAGCTGACACTGTTCACGATCTCCTTATCGTACTGGTGCTGTAGACTGGTGCTGTAGACTTTATCCTCATCGTAGATGCTACTGTAGACGCCGTCATCAATTGATCGGGCACAGAGTGAATCCTTATTTGTTGTGTTGCCCAAAAACCGAATTGAGCCAATCACTCCTCACAGACCACAGACAATCATCGAACCTCAGAACAAATTTCTTCATCAATTCCTGAAAATGATGAACTGCACATCCCAGCCTCGGTCAAGATGAGAAAACCTCCCAAGCAAGTCACAAGTCACACCAAATCATTCGCCCAAACCATCCCCACATGAGAAAACGACGTACCTTGTAAAAATGAGAATCAACAAGTACGAAATGGTATTTTAATGAAAATCAAATCTATTACCCTCGCCATCGACGCCATTCAACAAATGTTCGCATAAACCACTCAACCTCTTCACAAATACCACAATCCATCGATAATGACGAGGGAAATTCCAAATTTTCATCGTCGATTACCGTCGCTTTACGAGGCTATGCAACGAAATTCATGCACTCATCGTCAACCGAACGCACTGCGTCGTCTCGAACCGTGATCGTAAAAAGAGATTATATTCTCCTCTTCAGCTTTACGATACGAAATGGGGATAAAGCTGCAGATACATTCAAGGGAATCCCAATAAAATGTGTACACACCAATAACTATTGCATGCACGATCCACCAAAAAAAAGGAAGAAGAAGGAAGGAAGGAAGAGTCACCCCAACGCGGCTCGGAAGGGGAAGAAAAAGAATACACGTCTCTTAACGACATGTGGGTTTTATTGACAATTCGATGGTTGGTTAAAGTATCTCATACGATTATTGGCACACCATTTAAGCTCACATCCCGCGTGCGAGTAGGTTGTCGGCGACTGTCGGCGGCGCATCGCACCCGTGGCCGTCGTGGGGGAGTGATATTAAATGACATGGATATGTGCACACACTTAAGCATAAAAACAACCAGAGAGTGAGCAGAATTGAAGGAGGGAACATAAATCCTTGGTTTTAATGTCGGAAAGTGTAATAATAATACCCACTTAGCTTGCGCATCATGGATGTTGTGTGTTTTCCTTATGGGGTACCCTCAGCGAAATGGGATGCCGGGATGCTGGTGAAAGATGCGATGGGAATCAAAACAATGCTACGGAAGATGGTGGATGGGAAATGGTTGTATGAATCATTTAGTGGATGGACTGGTGAGTAGGGGTGAGGATATTTGTTCTAGGCCAGGGTATGGAAACTTTAACAAGATTCACTCGAGTTGTTGCCTTGCGACTGAACCAGAGTGTGACTCTGAACCAGTGGATGTCCACGTGCAGGATGTTCACGTCCAGGATGTCCTCGTCCAGGATGTCCAGATCCAGGATGGTCACGACCAGGATGTCTACGTTCAGGATGTCCACGCCCAGGATGTCCACGTCTAGGATGTCCAGGTCCAGGATGTCCACGTTCAGACTGCCCTTGTCCAGGAAGTCCACGTTCAGGTCGTCTACGTCCAGGATGTCCACGTCCAGGATTTCGTTGTCCAGAGTATGTCCACGTCCAAGAAGTCCACGTCCAGGATGTCCACGTCCAGGATGTCCACGTCCACGACCAGGATGTCGTTGTCCAGAGTATGTCCACGTCCAGAGAATGTCCACGTTCACGTCCAGAGGACGTCCACGTCCACGATGTCGTCGCCCAGAGGATGTCCACGACCAGGATGTCCACGTTCAGACTGCCCTTGTCCAGGATGTCCACGTCCAGGATGTCCACGTCCAGGATGTCCACGTCCAGGATGTCCACGTCCACGACGTCCACGACCAGGACGTCGTTGTCCAGAGTATGTCCACGTCCAGAGAATGTCCACGTTCACGTCCAGAGGACGTCCACGTCCACGATGTCGTCGCCCAGAGGATGTCCACGACCAGGATGTTCACGGTCAGGCTGTCCTCGTCCTGGATGTCCACTTCCATGATGTTCACGTCCAGAATGTCCACGTCCAGAGGGCATCCACGTCCAGAGGGCATCCACGTCCATAGGGCATCCACGTCCATAGGGCGTCCACGTCCATAGGGCGTCCACGTCCAGAGGGCGTCCACGTCCAGAGGGCGTCCACGTCCAGAGGGCGTCCACGTCCAGAGGGCGTCCACGTCCAGAGGGCGTCCACGTCCAGAGGGCGTCCACGTCCAGAGGGCGTCCACGTCCAGAGGGCGTCCACGTCCAGAGGGCGTCCACGTCCAGAGGGCGTCCACGTCCAGGATGTCCACGTCCAGGATGTCCACGTCCAGGATGTCCGCGTCCGGGATGTCCACGTCCAGGATGTCCACGTCTAGGATGTCCACGTCCACGATGTCCACGACCAGGATGTCGTCGTCCAAAGGACGTCCACGTTCAGGATGTCGTCGTCCCGAGCATGTCCACGTCCAGAGGACATTCCACGTCTAGAAAGTCCACGCTTAAGGTGGTGCAACCAAGTGGAAGAAAGACAGAGGTTTTTTCGTTGAGGCCCCTGACGCGGGCGTGAAGCCGAAGACTCTTCGGCCTGAAATAAACCTGTCATCTTAGGCGTTGAGTCCGTAGACGCTTGGCTAGACTCATGTCGCTGTACGGCCCACAGATTTCCCAGTTGTATTTTCGTCTCCCAAAGCCATCAAGGCAAACAGGAGCAAGGATTGAACACAGAACTCTCCTCTCGAAAAGACCATGGGCCCAATTTTTTAGCATTCACAAAACCCAACGTCTTGTGGGGAGGTGGGGTTTTTCAAAGGCACAGCTTTCAGTTAGACAAAATCCATTTTATGGCCGAATATCCCGAATGTCTGCCCAGAAAGTTCAAGGATTTCGCTTCTTCAAAAACTCGTCTTCCAACAACCGTTAGTCTTGACCGACTCTAGGTGTCATTCTGAACTCTATTTTCTTCTGCGTCCGAAGCAAGGCTTTTATGATCTCAAAGAAGTGCTGACTGCTGGAAACCCCCTCAGAATTGACTGCAAAACTTTCTCAATACCCGCCACACATTCCATCAATCCGCCCCTTTCTCCGATCGTATCTCAACAACTCCCCCGTCGCAGACATTTGCCCTTGAAAACATGTCGTCCCTTTGCGTACCTGCTGGCTCTGTGACCGAACTCTAATCTCCCATCGATTTGGCGTACATTTATCGGCCATCAGCACACGCAGACACAAGGGTCATGACTACGGTTGTGCCACCGCATGACAGCCAACCGAACTTTAGGTAAATCCCCGCCACATTATCTCTCGAGGAATCCCCGAACGGATGAGGGAAAACTTATTCAATCGGATGATTCGTCTCAAAAGTTTTGCCCACACATGTTTACGTCTTCGGAGACAATTAGGGGCAATCTTTTGATTCAATGCGGACTGTCGCAGGCACCAGTACAAGTTCATTTGTTTTTTACGATCCGTAAGTCATGATTGGAAAATGCTCCGCCGCAGCAACCCCCTAAAGGATTAACCGTGATTTCTGGATGAGCCTCCTCCACATCGTCAGGAATCGTAAAAATTAATGGAGTGGATGGGGTTTAATTATTTTATGACAGAACATCACATTTGTTGGATGGAATCAAATGGCGAGAAAGGAATTCTCCAAATGGGGGGTGAACGAACTGTGCGTGCGGTTTATGACAAGGATAAGCTGTCATTCGTTTTGTGTTTATTTTGCTCTTGGGCGCTGGTGAAGTTTTGACGCAGACATTGACATCTCGGTGAGGGGCTTTCTGGGAGAGGTGATTTTCGGCCATAATCTACGAGTTTGATTGAAGAGGCGACAAATGAACTACTCTAGGGGGTCGTATGGGGAGATTGGTGGACAGGGACATCGATTTGGGAGAAGGGGCGGGAATTCTAAGCTTCACCTGATGGTCAATGGGACAAAGTCAAGGTGGTTGCGGCATCAATTGGCAGGGGAATTGCTTCTTTTTGTGACGAACCTACATTTTTTCGGCCAAAACTTCGTGAGTCCCGTACAAAAGCCTCCTGCAGTCCACCTTTTTCTGTCCTTCCCTCGTCCTAATTGAATTCTGTCACTCACCGGCTTCGACGACAGCTCAAAATCCACCCCATCCGAGTCTTTAATCGCCTCGGAATCCGAATCCGAATCCTGAATCTCATCCACCCCCCAAAACCGAAAAAAAAACTGAGGACACCATTGAGCACTTTTAATCACCCGTCAGAGGTCGTTTTTTTTGGCCCAAACTCTGACAGGTCCTGTAAATGGTCGTGGATTAATTTATCAAAGCGAATGGAGTTGTAAATTCCAGGACATTGTCCAAGGCCGACAAGAGGATTTTGAAATAAGCGCGCGGGTCATGCTTAAAATTCGCAATAATTTATGACTGAATTCGAATTGAGTGTGTCCAGCTTTGGGGGCGCGCCTGAATGTGACAGCATTTGGGTGTGATTGATGAGGAAGTCAATCGGGGAGAGCGGCATTTTTACACTTCATCTGATTTACGGCCGATGGCTGTGGGCGCAATGAGTGTGTGTCGCTTTAACGGTTGATGGTTTTTGGTTGGGAGCCATTCATTGCGGTGATGTCCTTGTGTCACTGTCATAAATGTGAATGATAAATGGGGGCTTTGCAAGTGTTTGGGGGTCAATGAGGGTTTCTCTTTCAGTCTTGATTTCAACAAACCACTCTCTGCATTCGTTCGCAATGGAATACCCCATGGTTCCACACTGACACCCCCATTTGATCAGAGTTTCAAAGAAATTTTTGTTCTCTGCATCAATTCCCTGCAAAACAAATGCAATTAAATCGGGTTTCCTAATTCGAATTCAATCTAAATCCACATCATCCTCCATGCGAAACAATGTTCCGCAGTGATTCCCTCGGGAGAGTTCGCCTCTTAGGTGCACGAAGGTATTCATTTCAGATTCCAATCAAAAGATTCCAAACACTAAATCCCATCGTAGTTGGTCAAAACTCAAGTACTTCTCACTTAAATGGATTCAAACTCCATGCATTGTTCCAGAGCCCGCTGGGTCTGGTTGTAGGTAACCTCAATTGCAACGAGTCTGCTGTTAATCCCTGTTTCCATGGTGAATTGTTGCAATTCTTTGAAGTCGACCTGGTGATGGGATGACTAGATACAATGGGATACATTGTGGCATTAGCTGTTTACACATATCTTGATGCTGTTCCATTGTATTCGTCACATATGCTGTTCTCACATTCATGCAGAGGTGGCAGAGTGGCTTGTACAACATGGAAAAAGTTTTACCTCATTGCAGTGGTTACAGTCGGTGTGACAAGAAGAATTTGAACTTCTTTTGAAGTCCTCTTTTCTTGCTTAGCTGAGACTGCAACCGCACATGTTTTGTGATGATAACTAGATGGAGCCACATACGTTTTGTTGGAAAAGTCTAAAATTTGGCCGAATTTTGAAGGAAAGTCATGGGAAAGAATGCAAATTGAGAAGAAGGTCGCAAATAAAGAGAGCAAATGACCAGAAAATGCACAGATTTCAAGGAAACCCAGAAATCATTTGATCACCTCTTAGACATCTGGTACCACGATGGAAATTCCTCTTCGTTCCTTAGTTGCCGACTGGACAAAGAGAATATACCCCATTTTGCGGAACTCTCTTACTTAGCGGAGACCGCAACCAAACACCAAACAACGATAACTAGATGGAGCCACAAACGTTTTTTTTTTTTTGAAAAGTGTGAAATTTGTTGGAATTTTGGACGAAAGTCATGGGAAAGGATACAAATTGAAAGGAGGGGCGCAAATGAAAAGAACAAATGAAAAGAAAATTCATAGATTCCCAGAAAACCCAGAATCCATCTGATCACCTCGCAGACATCCGGTGCCATCATGAAAATTCCTCTTCGTTCCTTAGTTGCCGCCAACACTGTCAGGATCCATACAAAATCCGCAACGATTTTGACCCAAATCCCACAGGATACAGATGCATGGGAGTATCTAAAACACCTAAAACACATTTCGTGCATTTAATCAACTCGCATGGCTCTTCTTTATCACCTCGTGTTAATGAATTGATGTCGAGCTGACAAGAGATATAAAAAATACATTTTACACCGAATTTCGGTGAAAATCCATTCAACGTTTTGAACAACAGACAAATTTGATAAATTCCATGTGATTAGACCCTCGGACGGTGGGTGGGCCGGAAACAATGGGCGACAGTGTGTCGTTAAGAGGGCTGGGCTTGGGGAATGATGGATTCAGTTTGTGAGTGCTTATGCAATTAATTGCCCACCGAATGGTTGATTTGTTTTAATTGCGGTCCATTTGTGAAATAAATTGAGGATGGTAATTAGAAAGTTTCAGTAATTAATTGTTTCGCATTTCAATTCGGAAACACATGACGTGTTCGTGGATTGATTGGGTGTAATCAGAGAGAGGTTGGGTTTGTGGTGACGAGGGTTGTGGTTTTGATGTGGAGGGCGACTTTTGATAGACAGGATATCAGCCTTCGTCGGCCTTTCTTTTTTAAGCCTCTCCTTAGACCCTGTCTTCCTCAGTCAACCTTTAATCCTCCATCCCCAGTCGCCAGTCTCATTCATTTCCCCTTTTCATTGTCTCCCAGCACGCATCTAGTGGGAAATAATTCCCTCCATTCGGCAAAAATACGAGCTCTCGTCGTTACCCTTATCCCACGTCACCTTCCCCCACTCGATGGGCTGTCGATAACCCTATGAATTCTATAAATACCCAAAGTATCTTTGGGATAAATGCGATCGCAATAAATCACTTTCCACGCGCCATCATTATCCTAATTAGAAGAGGCAGTTGCCTCCTAGGCGAACAATGGGTCCCACCACCACGGAGCACTAATTGCTCATTCGAACATTCATCGAAGGCCATGCGTGGAGCTCATGAAGAGCGCTCTCGACGACCGTATGCCACCGAACTTGAGAGGCCCTCAAAATCGCAAGGATCACCCTCATCCCAGCCTCTCTCGGCGCTGTGACTCAGAAGTTTATTGGCTTAAATTGAAGGACAAACAATGGGACGTAAATATTCATAAGCGGCTTGAGCGGCATATGATTTACGACGACGGAGCACTCCATCATCCTGCGGCAGGATTCTCACCCAAAAAAAAAAAAGAAATGTGTCTACGTGCCCGTCGATTGGGTATTTAATTTGTGGTGGCATTTTGTCTGGTCGCTTCCTCGATGCCTGCTGCTGGGTGTGGTTCCATGAATTATTGGCAAGCGAACGTCTGTGCGGAAAAGGTGGGTGTGCTTCTTTTCCCAGAAGTGGAGTCGCCATCTTTTCTTTTTAAGTGGCACGTGGCTGGTGGCTGGGAAAGGGGAGGCGTGGGTTCCCTGCTCCTGGACACCTACCGTCGGGGAATTCAGTTGCTTGTGGATGATTTTATGTTCGGTGTTGGCTTTCTTGTGTTTTTTTTGTGAACTTTTACGGCTTTCGGTGGGGGAGGGGTGTTGACTTTTGCCTGAAAGTCTGTTTCGACGTCATTGCAAAATGCCATCTGTTGCACTCCGCCCGGCGTTTGTCGGAAATTGTCAAAGTTTTTAACTGCCCTCAGCTGGAGCAGTATCCCCGCGGCCGAACATCGTTTATTGCGCGAGGAGTCATAAAATTGATTACCTCATTCTTCCGGCCGTGCGACGTGGTGCGTTCCATCGAAACGCGAATCTGTGACATCAATCAAATCGCAAATGTTTACAGTTTCTTTCCACCTGAAGAGATGCGCAAAAGGACGCCTCAGTTTCCCCACTTTTTCCTCGTACAACCGCCGTGTCACGTTTTCCATCACGTCCGCACTCAAGCAGCCTCCGGAGAACGAGATGTCACAAGCGGATGACAAGTTTCGCACACACATTTGATTATCATCCTTTCCTCCGCTTTGCGTCTTCGCCTTCTCGCCTGCCTCGAGTGATTAATGACATTTGCGTCTCCATGACAGCGTCAGAATCCACACTTCGCTTAGTTTTCCAACTGTCAGATGAAGGAGTGCACGGACATGGATAAGGTCCTCCACAGACGTCGTCGTCCGTGTGTGGAGCATGCAATAACTTGGCGATAATGGTTCGTCCTCACTAACATCGTTACGGTTAATGGGTTATTTAGATGCAAATAAGCTCCGCGTAAATTTTTCGACGTTATTATCCCCATCTGAAGGGGCGCCTAGTCAGACGGCAAATGGTTGGCATATTTAAAAGTCTCGCCGTGTACGTGGGTTAGGACCGAATCGAAATCATTCAAATGAGGGGTGGGGGGGAACGCAATCAAAGGAGATTTGTGTCCCTTTTCGGGATGAGGGAAAAAAACCAATCTGAAGTGGGGCGGCCACTTAGGTTGAAGGTTGAACAACAACCGTGACAAGGTCTTGGTTGACCCGGGGGTGCGTTTGATGTCACAGCAACTGCTGGAATGAGATTCGGTCCTTTTGAGGGATTTTGCGAAAACCTCTTTATGCGCGGTGGACTTTCGGGAGGCGTGTCCAGTGCACGGGTGACGTGGCAGGTACATGAAAGCCGTGATAAGGGAATCTGCTTGAGGATTAATCATTTGCGTTTCTGTTTGCCAGGGAAATTGTTTTGGTAACGAAATTCGAAGTTGAATTTTTAAGAATAAGGTTTTTAAAGATCTTTTGAAGATAATTTCCCCAAAAAGCTAATTTTTTGAGAAAATTTCCTCAAAGATCTCTTTTGTAGAAAGATTTTTCAAGATCGTGGCGAGTTCTTTTTTGAATAAAATTTCCCCAGAAGTAATTTCTCAAGGAAGGATTTTTGCAGAAGAAAATTTCCCCAAAAAAGCTCTTTGAAAAAATATCCTCAAAAAGCTCTTTTGTAGACATATTTTTCAAGATCGTGGCGAGTCTTTTTTTGAAGAAAGAAAATTGTTTAAGCAAAATTTCTCCAAAAAGTTTTGTTGGAGAAGAAATTGTCCCCAAAAAACTCTTTGTGAAGAAAATATTCTCGAAAAGCTCTTTTTTGAGAATATTTTCTCAAATAGCAGGCAGCACTGCGATAAATATTTTGAACAAAATTTCCCCAAAAAGCTTTTTGGAAAAATGTTCTCAAAAAGCTCTCTTGTTGAAACATTTTTCAAGATCGTGGCGAGTCCTTTTTTAAGAAAAAAAATATTTTTGAACAAAATTTCCTCGGAAAGTATTTTTGGAGAGGATAGTTTGCCCAAAAAGCTGCTTTTTGGGAAAAAAAATCCTTAAAAAGTTTCTTTTAGTTTTGTGTTTATTTTTAAGCAAAATTCTTCCAAAAAGCTCTTTGGAGAAGAAAATTTCCCCAAAAAGTTTTTTTGTAGAAAATTTTTTTCGAGATCGTGGCGAGTTTTTTGGACAAAAAATGATAATTTTTCAACAAAATCTCCCCAAAAGCTTTTTCTGAGAAGACAATTTTCCCGAAAAAGCTCTTTTTGTAAAAAATTTCCCTTAGAGCCAGGAGATTTTAAAGGAGACATTAAAACGCATCGCAGATCATGAAATTGTTGTGCGTTACTGTTCAAAAATCGGGTCACTTCCGTTTGGGTGAGTCCAGAACATTGAGTGTACACAAGAGGTGCATAAAATGAACAAAAATCACCCCCAAAATTGCCGCACTCCGACATGTTTGTCAACAAATTTGGTAAACATCGACAAACAACCAAAAAAAATCCACCAAAAAATCCAAAGATTGTCTCTCATAATTATTTCAAATCTGAATTGTATTTTCAACTGAATTTCGAATGTGTGTACAAGGGGGCTTACGCCGCAATCAACCATGCAAACAAGTAAACACCCGCCATTGTGGTCCACATTCGCACGTGTGCAGTTGCGACGGCACCAGGGTATCTGACGGATAAACACTCGTATCTACTAGCATCCAAAGGCTATCAGATATTAAATTAATCTCCGCAAATTGCTCGGCAGCAGTTTTATTTGCAATCACATTTAATTTACGCGAAATTAAAATGCTAATTCCGAATGATAACACCCATGAACGGGGCCGGTTTGGGGGGCGAACGCACGGCGGATGAATAGAAATTGAATTAGGCGCCTCTCGCACACCCGTGCGTGTGTGTGCGTGCAAAGGTTACGCATTTGCATTTAATAATTGAATAGTCAGGACGATGGGGATGCCGAAAGGATCCTCGCATGAAACACAATGTCTGGCGGGTGTATTCATTTGAAAACAATTAGGCGTCACGTGCAGGAACAACCCTTCAAGGGTCCTTGTGCCTTTAATTGGAGAACAGCAAGTAATCCTGTGCATCTGCAGACTCCTTTCGGATATTCGGCACTTCCCCCATCTGGCTGCGGACGATTCGGAATGGTTTTCTCATCGTATTACGGCGATGTCCTTGCATCGTTTAAAGCTCGCAAAACAATGTGTGCTCTCAGAGTTGTAACGCATGTGGCCAGAACGGTGTCATTGGGGAGGGACATCCGCTGGCTGGACATCGGTGTGGAGCGCCTGCCCCCTGCATCTCCAGCCACCAGTGCATCGTTAAGTACACACCTCTGGCAGGGAATGTTTTTGTACGATGTTTCGAGCAATTTTCGGTGCGCCATGGCCCGGCAGTAAAGTTGTGAGCGTTTATGTTTGGGATTTATGGGTCATTCGGGGAGAAGTGGATTCACCAATCAAATGAACACTTGCCGGGGATGGGTGCTTGTCAGATTGCTATGGCCATTGCATACATCCTGAGAAGGTCGTTAAACTTGTGAGGACTTTCCTACACAAACAAGGACAGAGGGATGCATGAGACGCTATCGAGATACAGAAGGTGCGACGTGGAGTGGATTGCAATGAGGAGTCAATTGTGACTAGGATTTTTTTGCAGCAAATCCGATAATGGATTGAATTTTGTACTTAAGAGCGGGTAAATTTGACGTAAAAAACTCCGCGTCACGTGACGGTAAACGATACCAAGTGAAAAGAAATCAGATTTTAGTTGCATCACGTCACAAAACCGTGCAAGGATTCGATTTGTCTTGTCAGGCATTAGTTAAAGAGGCTCCTTTTGTACTCACACTTCAATTTGACGTACAAAAAATAAACGTCACGTGACGCGAAACAACACGAAGTTCAAAGAAACGGAAAGAGATTCCAGTGGCATCTCCTGCCAACTTGTCAATTTGTTTGGTCGCCTCCTTGTGTAATTAAGAGCGCCAAAAACACATGTCATACGTTGATTTGATGTAAAAATATTAACGTCACGTGACGCGAAACAACATGAAGTCAAGTGCCAATTTGTCAGCCTGTCTGGATGCCTCCTTTTGTACTTAGGAGCGCCAAAAAATATCTCATTCATCAATTTGATGTACAAAAAATAAACGTCACGTGACGCAGAACGAAACCAAGTTCAGACAAAAGAAAATTGTCACAGATTCCAATGGCATCACGTGACAATTTCTCAAGTTGTCTGGCTGAGCTATAGATCCAGAGCCGTTCTTTTGTACTAAGATCGCGTCAAATTAAAAAATAAACGTCACGTGACGCGAAACGAAACCAAGTTCAGAGAAAACGTGACAATTTGTCAAGTTTTCAAGCTCCAGAGCCTCCTTTTGTACCTTTTGTACTTAAGAACGCTTTATTTCGATGTAAAAAGTATGCGTCACGTGACGCGAAACAACTTCATTCCAGAGAAAAGGAAAGAGATTCCAGTGGCATCACGTGTCAACTTGTCAATTTGTCTAGTTGCGTCCTTGTGTACTTAAGAGCGCCAAAAACCATCTCTTGCGCCAATTTGACGTTAAAAAATAAACGTCACGTGACGCGGAACGAGTCCAAGTTCAGAGAAAACGTGACAATTTGTCAAGTTGTCTGATCAACTATCAGCTTCAGATCCTTCCTTTGCGCTTTTTCCACCTAAGAGCGCTTCAATTTGACGTAAAAAGCATGCGTCACGTGACGCGAAACAACGTGAAGTCCAGAGAAAAGGAAAGAGATTCCAGTGGTATTACGTGCCAACTTGTCAATTTGTCTGGTCGCCTCCTTGTGTACTTAAGAACATCTCATACGTCAATTTGACGTAAGCAAATAAACGTCACGTTACGCGGAACGACACCCAGTTCAGAGGAAAGAAGACTGTCACCCGATATCATCACGTGACTGATCAAGCTGATTTTGAACTTAAGAGCGCTTCAAGTTGACGTAAAATAGTTCACGTCACGTGACGCGAAATGACACCCAGTTCAAAGAAACGAAAACTGCCACAGATTTCATTGGCATCACGTGATAATTTGTCAAGTTGTCTGATCAAGCATTAGCTCCTGAGCCTCTTTTTGTACATAAGAGCGCTTCAATTTGACGTATAAAAGTCTGCGTCACGTGACGCAAAAAAACAAAAAGTTCAGAAAAAAGAAAATTTCCACAGATTCCAGTGGCATCACGAGACAAAACCGATAAAGGACTCAATTTGTCTGGTCAAGCATCAGCCCAAGAGCCTCCCCTCTCCAAGCAATGCCCCTATTGCCACTGCTCCCTCCTCAGGACATGCCCTCAGGTGATAGTCACGTTGCCGCATCACTGTTGCCCGACGTCCACTCGATGAGTCCCATTAATTGCATTCGGTTAATTGAATTCCTGCTGACAATGGAAGACGCAGGGAATCAAAAGGCGAGCACAAGAACGGGACACACCTTCAAGGGTTCTCTAACCTCTCGTAAACGACCAGCACAGACTCACAAACGACCCACGACGAGTGAAGGGGAAACTTTTGCGATTCACTTTGCTCTGCTCGAGTAGATGAACCTCAAAAATGTGTGTTATCGTCTGAGCACCAGACGTCTGCCATCGCCACACCAGGACACCACGCCTCTCCCCCCCTCCTCCACCTCCCTCGCCGACCACACGACCGCAGACCGTGCGACCGAAACAGAAGTCACCGCCACCGTGAGTCAAAACATGAAGCATCATCAAATTGCTTCGATTCAATCCAATTCTGGGCGAATGTGACATCGGGAGGACAGCAGAACCTCCTTGTGGCGGCGCTAATTGAAGGGCATCAGTCCTGCACTCGGAGGGGGGTGCTCAATTAGTGCCTGCGACCGTCGTGTGTGAACTGTCATCAACGACGACGGGTGCTGTCTCAACAGTCACTCACTCATGGTCCCCAACTCGCCCCCACTTGAGTGTGGAGACGTTAGACAACGCATTCCAGCACTCGACGTGACAGTGAATTCAAGACCAGTTACGTTCGAGTGGAGCAAAGATAACCCATTCACCGGAGCAATCAGCCACTTGAGGCAATTGCAAAGATAACGACATATCTGGAGTGGGTGCTCTTCGGTGCTCCTGTCGCTTATCGGGACTGCGCAACGAATCAATTACCGATGACGAGTTGAGTTGTTGACTCCGCTGACATTCAGAAAGCGAAACGAATTCCGTTGATTGACTGCCGAGTGAATCATGTTCGGATGGCCGAGAGCCGATAAGAGAAGCGCGAGAAAAAAGACAAGACCTGTGCTTGGATGTGACCTTAGAGAAGGACAGAGCCGTGCTAACCTTTATTTCAGGACGAACATCCGTAGGGAGTGCACATTTTGAGGGCGGCATCCCAGCCGTAGCCGTAGGAGCACTCCTGCAGCACCAAGACGCCGTTGGTGCAGCGGTAGAAGTAGCGACAGTTGCCTGGATATGCGAAGTATCCTGCTGTCTGCTGGATGCAGAGCTCTTTTGCGTCTGCCGCCGCTGTGGTTGTCGACACTGGACTCGCGGTGGTGTTCCAGAGAGGCGTTGACGAGGCCGTGCCCCAGCCCGTTAGGTCTGCTGTTGTTGAGAGCGACCAGTTGGGCGTGGAGGGTGATGCGGGAATTGCGGTCGATGTAGGAGTTGTTGTGGGACCTGCAGGTCCAGTTGATGACCAGTGACCAGTGGGAGTTGGTGTTGTTGACCACGCTGGTGAGCTGGAATTAATCGCTGGTGTTGTTGTTGGCCAGAGTGGAGTGCTGGATGCACCCGTTGTTGTTGTCGGCCAAATTGGGGAACTGGATCCACCCGGGGTTGTGGTTGATGACCAAAGTGGAGTGCTGGAAGCATTCGTTGTTGTTGTCGACGTCAGCGGAGAGCTGGATCCACCCGGTGTTGTTGTTGATGACCAAAGTGGAGTGCTGGAAGCACCCGTTGTTGTTGTCGGCCAAATTGGGGAACTGGATCCTCCCGGTGTTGTTGTTGATGACCAAAGTGGAGTGCTGGAAGCACCCGTTGTTGTTGTTGGCCAAATTGGAGAACTGGACCCACCCGGTGTTGTGGTTGATGACCAAAGTGGAGTGCTGGATGCACCCGTTGTTGTTGTTGGCCAAATTGGAGAACTGGATCCTCCCGGTGTTGTTGTTGATGACCAAAGTGGAGTGCTGGATGCACCCGTTGTTGTTGTTGGCCAAATTGGGGAACTGGATCCACCTGGCGTTGTGGTTGATGACCAAAGAGGAGTGCTGGATGCACCCGTTGTTGTTGTTGGCCAAATTGGGGAACTGGATCCAGCCGGTGTTGTTGTTGATGACCAAAGTGGAGTGCTGGATGCACCCGTTGTTGTTGTTGGCCAAATTGGGGAACTGGATCCTCCCGGTGTTGTGGTTGATGACCAAAGTGGAGTGCTGGATGCACCCGATATTGTTGTTGACCAAATCGGGGAACTGGATCCACCCGGTGTTGTGGTTGATGACCAAAGTGGAGTGCTGGATGCACCCAATGTTGTTGTTGGCCAAATTGGGGAACTGGATCCTCCCGGTGTTGTGGTTGATGACCAAAGTGGAGTGCTGGATGCACCCAATGTTGTTGTTGGCCAAATTGGGGAACTGGATCCTCCCGGTGTTGTGGTTGATGACCAAAGTGGAGTGCTGGATGCACCCGTTGTTGTTGTTGGCCAAATTGGGGAACTGGATCCTCCCGGTGTTGTGGTTGATGACCAAAGTGGAGTGCTGGATGCACCCGATGTTGTTGTTGACCAAATCGGGGAACTGGATCCTCCCGGTGTTGTGGTTGATGACCAAAGTGGAGTGCTGGATGCACCCAATGTTGTTGTTGGCCAAATTGGGGAACTGGATCCTCCCGGTGTTGTGGTTGATGACCAAAGTGGAGTGCTGGATGCACCCGCTGTTGTTGTCGACGTCAGTGGAGAGCTAGATCCACCCGATGTTGCGGTTGATGACCAAAGTGGAGGACTCGGCGAACTCGAAGAGGGTTTCGGAGGCGAGAACGGTGGACTTGTTGTTGATGACCAAAGTGGAGTGCTGGATGCACCCGTTGTTGTTGTCGGCCAAATTGGGGAACTGGTACCACCCGGTGTTGCGGTTGATGACCAAAGTGGAGGGCTCGGTGAACTCGAGGAGGGTTTCGGAGGCGAGAACGGTGGACTTGTTAGCAGCGTAGACGTCGTTGTAGAGTAGAGTGGCGGAGTTGGTGATCCACTTGATGGTTTTGTTGCGGCGCTCGGCGTCGCTCTTGAAGTCGTCGGCACGTTGCTGGGCCTTATCTCGGCGGTAGTTCTCTTTGAGTTCTCAGCCACATCATCCTCGCACTGAACATTGACAGGATCGTCGCAAATTCCATTCAGCGGGTTGAACATCAGGCCGACGGGGCAACTATCCTCGTAAGAAGCGTCTCCGTTGCAAAAGATGAACGACCTGCATCCGGTCTGTCCCGAAACATACGATCCCCTGGGCACGTTTGAACACTGACTGAATGCCCTAGCGGCAGCTCCACCAAAGAGAGCTGCCAGGCACAAAGTTAATCCAATAAGAAGTCGCATGGTAGCGGCTGGTGCGAAATTTACTTTGCTGTTTCGCCGACGCTACACTTCGTTATATAGCGCGCCGCGAGCACGGCTTAATCGCCGAACACATCGCTCGCGCGGTGGGAAAAGTTAATTACCAGCTATGTCGCTTTGCGATATTGTTTTGGCGAAATGTTGACTGATGTCGCTGCGCGCGATAGGCATCGAGTGACAGCACTCGTTAGGCAGATTGAAGAGCAGTCGTGCCACCTGTTCGAGACTTCGTCGATCAGTGGCGCAGAAGCATTCACCGGAAAGTCCCCATGCGGACTCAGAGTCGACGGATATCTAATCGGGCGTCAGATACGCGACATGACATGGGGGAACACAGAAATGAGGAAAAAACAGTTTGGGGCTTCCGAGAAGCGGAACGCATACTTTATTGGTTCTTATTTACATCCCGATGTGGTGCACATCTTGAGCTTGGCGTCCCAGCCGAAGCCTGTGGCGCACTCTTGCTTAGTCAGCTGGCCATTTGTGCAGCGGTAGTAGAACCTGCACTCGTTGGGGTAGGCGAAGTATCCACCCATTAGCTGGCTGCAGCGTATCTTCACTTCTTCGAATAGGGCGGCAAACGGTCCTGGCGTGGAGTTCGTGTTTATCCATGTCGCTGTCGTGTTTGCTGTGGTCGTAGAGGGCCAACCTGCTGTTGTGTTCGGTGTGGACCATGAGGGCCAAACTGTTGTGTTGAGTGTGGTCGTTGAGGGCCAACCTGCTGTTGTGTTGAGTGTGGTCGTTGAGGGCCAACCTGCTGTGGTGTTCGGTGTGGACCATGAGGGCCAAACTGTTGTGTTGAGTGTGGTCGAGGAGGGCCAGCCTGCTGTGGTGTTCGGTGTGGACCATGAGGGCCAAACTGTGGTGTTGAGTGTGGTCGAAGAGGGCCAACCTGCTGTGTTGTTCGGTGTGGGCCATGAGGGCCAACCTGTTGTGGTGTTCACTGAGGGTGGTGTTGTCGTCAATGGCACTGATGACGTGTTTGACAAATTCGGCGTTGGCCAGGTTGCAGCTGTCGGGACTGAAGGGGGTTGCGACGACCATATCGGTGGACTTTGCTCTGAGGGACGAGGACTCGTTGGCCACGCTGGAGTGCTTTCTGTAGACCATTCCGGTTGCAAACTCGATGCCGGTTGGGGTGTCCATATCGGTGGTCCAGGTGGTCCGGGTGGTCCGTGTGGTCCCTGCGGTT
Source organism: Myathropa florea (assembly GCA_930367185.1). NCBI lineage: Eukaryota > Metazoa > Arthropoda > Insecta > Diptera > Syrphidae > Myathropa > Myathropa florea. The sequence continues at coordinate 40,935,682 of OV884005.1, read as the reverse complement.
CAGGTGGTCCCTGCGGTGCAGGTGGTCCCAGCGGTGCTGGTGGTCCGGGTGGTCCAGGTGGCGTTGGCATCGGTTTCGCCGTAATTTCCTGTGGAATCTCAGGTAACGGTGAGATCTGCACTTCCTTGGGCTCGTGCTTCACTTCCACGTCGAATGGCTGATCATCCTGGCACGGGACATTGGCAGGATTGTCGCACATACCGCTGTCCGGGTTGAAGTACAGCCCCATCGGGCAACTGTCCTCGTACGAGTAATCGCCGCCGCAGTAGATGAAGGATGCGCATCCGCTTCTGCCGGGAATATAATCACCGTTGCCCCGTCCATCACACTGACTAAACGATTCGGCGGTGACCGTGCCCAGGAGGGCTGCCAGGCACAAAGTTAATCCAGCGCAGAGTATCATTGTAGCGACAGTGGTGGCTGCGATACAACTTTACCGCCTGGCCGACGTTACATTGCGTTTTATAGCAAACGACTGGTCTAAATTACACGTCACGCAGATGATTAGATACAAAAAAGTTAATTACTTGCCGCTTCGCTTTGCGATAACGTCGACGGCGGCTGCAAGATGGTGTATCTGGGAGCGATTGCGATCGAACGACACAGCTCGTTAGCGAGATTGCATTTTTGGCTGTCACGGAGAAGTGGCTGTTCGTCGATAACGTTAGATGACTCCGTGCATTGACTGGGGAGGTGTATTCATTGAGGAGGACAAATGACAACCTCTGCTCTCCTGCAGACACCTTGGTCTCGGTGGACGCGTGCAGGGGGAGTCGGGAGTCCTCTGCTCTCCTGCAGACACCTTGGCCGTTCTCGGTCTCGGGGGGAGTCGGTTGTCGAGTGTAATTGACAGATATCCGATATCGCTATCAATTAATTTATTAATAACCACTAGAGGAGGTCAGTGGTACTTGTGGCACTTGTGGCACCCCCTCAAGCAGCAATTATGGGGTAATCAGTCTCTCTTCCGCGGAACTACTCGACACGTCCTTCAAACAAACGCCTTATCTCGAGATAGCCTCTCCACTTGGCCGCAGATGGACGAGAGAATCACATATAAAAGTAGCACTCGGCCGCGTTGCAACGCAGTTACGAAGTAACCTACGCACTTGCGCGAGAATCGATGACAGACCGTAAGTTTCGGAAAATATTCGCGGGACTACCCGTTGGGAGTCCGATCGGGAATGCGGTGGCGGTTTTGGTGATGGCGCAGCTCCTCGTCGGAGCTGCCTCGAACGATCTGTGTGAGGGGAAGCCGGATGGGGTGAAGCTTCAGGATCCCGTGGAATGTCGCGGATACCTGTTGTGCCACAAGGGCAAGACGTATCAAGCCTACTGTGATTTCACTGAGAAATTCGACCGTGCGCAGCAGTCGTGCGTACCTGGAAATTGCCCACCGTGCGAGTATTGCAATCCCGAGTGCGTGGGCTCGACCACACCGAGTAGCACATCGAGCACACCGTCGAGCACACCGTCGAGCACACCGTCGAGCACACCGTCGAGCACACCGTCGAGCACACCGTCGAGCACACCGTCGAGCACACCGTCGAGCACACCGTCGAGCACACCGTCGAGCACACCGTCGAGCACACAGTCGAGCACCTCGTCGACAGCATCGTCGTCCAGCTCACCAGGATCAAATCGGTGTGACGGCCATGAGGATGGAGACATGATAAGGGACGACCAAGACTGCTCAAAGTTCTACGTGTGCAATGCTGGAGTAGAATACGCTCTGCAGTGTGCTGCAGGTCTGGTTTTTGACACGCAAACAAACACCTGTAACTACCCGAGTCAAGTCGAATGCGGCTCAGCATCGACGCCAGCAGACACATCATCCAGTTCCACCAGCACATCAACGTCAACAGACACATCTTCAGCTTCAACTTCGACGCCGACAACAGTTTCCGTGTCGCCACCAACAACCCAGTCAACGCCATCATCCACTGCATCGTCCTCCACCAGCACATCAACGACAACCGCGAGTCCACCAATCGATCCCAATTTATGTGTGGGCCGCCCAGATGGCGAGACAATCCGGGATCCCAACAACTGCGCAAAGTACTACATGTGCATCAACGGCAATCAAAAGCCATTCGTCTGTCCCAATGGGCTGTACTTCGACACAAACCTAAACGTCTGCAACCTCGGCAACCTTGTCGACTGCAGTAACAATCCAACAGGACCAACTACATCAAGCTCTAGTTCGGCGTCCACACCAACAACGGCTTCCACACCATCAACGGCTTCCACACCATCAACGGCTTCCACAGCAAGTCCCAGCACCGCATCGACACCATCGCCGTCGACTCCTAGCTCCTCCAGTTCAACGTCAACAACGAAGCCTCCACCAGTGAATCCTAACTCCTGTGAGGGCAGGCCAAATGGTGAAATGTATCGTGACCCCAACGACTGCTCGAAGTTTTACGTGTGCGTTGGCGGATGGGAAACAGCCCAGTTCTGTCCAAATGGCCTCTATTTTGACACGACCATAAACGTTTGCAACTATCCGTCGCAGGTTGATTGCAGCAATGATCCGTCAGTTACTTCCTCATCGACGAGGTCTACAACGACAAGTTCCACAACGAAAACAAGTTCCACAACCAGAACAACGCCATCAACAACAACCACAATCAGAACAACGCCATCAACAACAAGCACAACCACAACGAGGCGTCCACCAGTGAATCCCAATTCCTGTGAAGGCAAGCAAGATGGTGAAATGTATCGTGACCCCAACGACTGCTCGAAGTTCTACACGTGCGTCGGTGGATGGGAAATGGCCCAGTTCTGTCCAAGTGGCCTCTACTTCGACACGACCTACAATCTTTGCAACTATCCGTCGCAGGTTGACTGCACCAATGATCCTTCGCTGACATCGCCAACCACCCGTAGACCAACAACAACTTCCACATCCAGTTCAACATCCACCACTTCAACTGCTAGGCCCACAACAACTCCCACCACGACCACAAGAACGACTCCCACAACGACGTCCACTACGCGTTCCACGACAACACCGTCGACAATAACAACAACCTGGCGACCATCAGTGGATCCCAATTCATGCGAGGGCCGAACAAATGGTGAATCATTCCGGGATCAGTATGACTGCTCAAAATACTACGTGTGCTCTGGCGGGCAAATGACGGTTCACACCTGTCCGATCGGGTTGTACTTCGACACTGTCCGCAAGGTTTGTAACTATCCAAGCCAGGTTAACTGCAACAGTGAGCCAGCACAACCGACAACGACCACCAGACGATCAACAGCAAGTACCACAACCTCTACGACGCCTTCTACAACAAGAACAACACCGACAACAACAACGACAACAACAACGACCACAACAACACCGAGGACTACGACAACAACCACAACAACACCAAGGACTACGACGCCAACCACAACCACCACAAGGCGTCCAACAACGCAGCCAGCGACTTCCACAACACCCCATGACGGTCAAATCGATTGGAACATTAAGGATTGCCAGGGAAGGGCGAACGGGTCATTTTTCCGAAATACGGAACATTGCAGGATCTACTACGTGTGCCGTGACGGTTTGGCCGTGAAGCACTCCTGTCCCCTCGGGCAATGGTTCAACGACACTGCTTTCGTGTGCAATATGAGGTCCCTAGTCTCTTGTCCAACTCGTCAGGACTGAGACCGAAATGTTTCTCTCTGATTCAAGAATAAATGAATACAGTTTGATGCTAACGGGTGTTGGGATTGTTTTCTTTGTTCCCCTTTCAAAATCTAGCAGGCGAGTCCTTGGAGAAAGAGGTTGCTTCGGGTTCGTGCGAACTTGAAACTCAGGCGCAAACAGAGCACTCTCCTTCGATGCTCACTTCTGACCTACCACGTACGAGGCGCTGATGGAATTCCTCGTCCTGCAGGAGCAAGGAGTGTGCCTATTCAAATGAGGCGAAAGTCAAAGGATAACAAGGCTTAGCGATCGTCATTAAATGCCACCACGGAGGAGAGAGATTGTGAGGAAAATAAATAATCGCGGGTGCAGGCCATAACGACTGCGTTCGGGAGCTATGGTGGGTATCCTTCGGTTATTTATGCACCTCCTCCCGTCATGGATTCGCGGAATAGCGTTTGGATTCAGATTGCGCATCGCATTAAAAGGTGACACCCACACTGCGGCGCTGACAAATGTCGTCAACTTGATCCACAAATCCTTCATTAAATTATGCCTCCTCAGTGGATGTGTAGTTCCTCCGACTTTGGTTATGAGACGATTGCACGCAGAGAACTGAGCAGAGGGGGCTGAGTGGGAGTTGAGCGAAAAGTTATCCAGTTTCAAGGAAAAGAAAAAAGTTACGACGTTCTCGAAGGAGACTGCGTGCGGCTAAGGAGACACTTTTGAACAGATTGTGTTGTGGCAATGGTAAGAAATTGAATTAAGGGCGATGGCTGTGCTCTGAGGGTGCTTAAATGTGCATGCATCATCATCGCATCCTTAAAGGAAATCCATTCAGATGAGCTAGGCCCTTGAAAATTGGCTCGCTTTAAATAAATTCCCTTCACACAGTATTCTGAGGTGATTAAAGTTTAAAGAAAAACATAGAAAAAAAAACATAGAAAAACATAGAAAAAAACATAGAATGAAATTTATATGCAATTTAATTTAATTAAGATGAAAACTTTGTCCTTTTGCCGATTTGCTCATTTTATCCCGAGAAGTTATCCTGTTTTCTATTTACCCACCAACACAACCAGGATGGTGGCAAAATTCAATAAGGACTTTTGATGAACATTTTTTTTTCCTTTTTCCTCTCTCTCTCAGCCCCTCTCTCTCTCTCTCTTTGAGGCTAAAACTTTTCATTCGCACAAAATTCGAAGGGCACCGAGCTAAAAAAAGACATAGAATATGACTATGTGCGAGTAGACGAGTTGGCTGGGTGTGGAGATGTGCTTGTTTGTTTGCTTGTTGGATGGCGTTGGGATTTATTTAATTTCATGTGGCGTGTGTGTGTGTGTGTGTTATTCAAATTAAAACCGCAACACAGCACAACGAATTTAAGGAAGAGGAGCGAGGGGAGCGAGAACGCAAATAATCTTCATCAACATACAAAACATTTCCCAAACTCAAAATGGCTTTAATGTGAACGGGAATGAGGCGAGAAAACGCGAACATGACAGCAAGTGTACAATGTCGATGAGGTACCTAACGTTAAAAAGTTTTTTTTCGAAGAAAACGAAAAAAAAGTTTGATTATAAGCCGCTTTTGGTGAGAGGATGTTTTTCAAGAATGATGGGGGTGAAGTGCGTCCGCTTTTGGTTTGAGTTCGATATTCATGAGGGTTAATGGAAATTGTTTGAAAAAAAGGGGTTTCTTTGAGGGGTAAAGTTGAGATGCGTTAATTACCTGGAGAGCCAGTTGAGTCATCAACTGATTTTAGGGCTATTTTATGAAAGGATCTAGGATTTTTTTCTAGTACAGTGGGTACAAGCGGACTCTTGGTTGATTCGCGTAGCGTTCATGTTCATTAGAGAAACTGCTCTGTGTCCTCTTATGGCTATTTCTTCCAAGAATGCAATGAATCCTAATCCTACTCTCGGTGATGAGATGAGTCAATCAACCTGTTCCCACTTAATTTTCTAAGAATATCGTGCAAAACACATGGGAACTCAAACAGTTTTCACTGCTTCTGTCTCACAAGAGGATGTCACACATCTCGCCTCCTAACAACGAACCAAGGCACTTTCCTTACAAAATCTCAACTTATTACGCTTCTCTGTTTGATTATTTATTCATTTTGATGTCCCTCAGCTCAAACTTCGTCCGAATTATCGAGAAAATCGTTTCAGAAAACATCATGTCCTTCAAGATCACAACTGGGCTGCACAAGTGTTGCAAATAAACACATTTAAGCACATCTCCCTGCAACCATTTCTCCATATTCGTGTTTGCTGAACACTGACAGACATTTCTGCCATAATTTCAAGACATTTCATAACCAAATGCTCCCACAATCCTCTCCAATTCCATAATTTTAAGGGACAAAGTAGGATGCCAAGAATTTTGCTTCTAAACAACCAACCAAGTCACTCCCGCTACAAAATCACACCTTATTACGCTTCTGCAATCCATCTCCTATCCATTCTGATATCCCCCGTACTCCAATTCGTCCTAGTCCCCGAGAAAATTAACTCACAAAACCATCATGTCTTCCAAAATCCCATTTTTATGCGCTTAAAACAGCACTTCACAAAGGTTGTATCCCAAATTTCAACCAAGTCACTCCCGTTACAAACTCTTACCTCATTCCTCTTCTATACTTAATTTCCTATCCATCCTTATATCCCACATCCTTCAATTCGCCCTTATTTTCGAGAAAACCGTTTCAGAAAACACCAAATCGTCCAAGATCACTGCTTAAATGGGGTTATCCAGAAAGTCGCTTCAAAATAACCGAACAAGGCACTCCCATTACAAAATCACACCTCAATCCCCTCCTACATTCAATTTCCTATCCATCCTGATATCTATCATCTTCCAACTCCTCCTAGATCCCGAGAAATTCGTTTCACAAATCCTTCTGATCCTCAAATCGACTCCGACAAAAACTCGTTCATTTTCAGCAAAAAAATGCGACCTCCTTCATTTCTCACTTTACTCCATTTTTTCGTGTAAAACGTGCCATTTTTTCAAAACTCGATTTTCTCTGCATTCGAATGGAATTTTCACATCAAATGAGTGGGGCTGAGTGAGGAGATGATAAATTAAGAGAATTCAATCCAAAATTTGGTGGGAAAACATGGAAATTTTGAGAAAATTGAATTTTTCATTTTTCATGACGTCAGAGTTGGGCTCAGAGATATGCGCGGAAACACAAGAATTGTTGCTTCTCTGGCAATGCCTGCTTTGAATGACAGTTGAGTGGATTATGTGAGGAAATGGTTTTTCGTCATTTGGACGGAAAATATCAAAGAAATCGAAGGAAAATGTTGTGGAATGTGTAGGGGGACGGTTTTAACAATTTTTTGGTGTATGTTTGTGCAGGAAAACTGAAAAATTTGACTGTTTTTCGTTGAAATTGATCCTGGGTTGGCTCTATGTCAAGTCATGGTTGTTCTCTGTCAAACGACGGTGTTGCCAGGTGTGGTGTTGGGATGGGAAAATTGTGTTTGTTATGAGGTTGGTTTTAAAACATTCAGAGGAAATGAAAGACGTCAAAAAGAAGGTTGGACTGATTTGTGGTTTTTACGGTAGTGACTTAGGGACAGTAGATTTTAAGGGTCGCGGTGCAATATACCCTCAACAATAATAAACAGGGAGTATCTTAAGTATTCGCGTCGTATATTCGAATGCAACGTTGTAACACGATTTCAAAGCAATCTGCGGAGAACTTTTGAGCGTTTATATTTATGTAAAGAAAACGTGAAGAGTGTTAGGTTAGGGAGCTGCTAGTGAATTCACAAGCACACTAAGACCATGTTGGTCCATTGTGATACCCACAGTCAGACCACTACCACTGGTCGACCGCTCCAGTGACAACATAATAAAAAAAATAATGAACTCACTACAGTCCGAGGTGGACCTGGGCCTAGCTTCTCAGCAACCACTCGTGTTGTGTGTGCTATTGTTCTCTCACGAGTGGAGGGGACCTACAGACGCTGAACGGCGAGATTGAGAAGCTTCTTCTGGACAGTTCTACTCTTTGAGCATTGTCAGTGACTCGCAAGAGGTGGAGCCGTGAAAAAATGTTGGATGTTATTTTGGGGATTCGAACCTGAGACCTCGAGCTTAGGAGTCGACGCACCTACCCACTACGCCACGGCGCCCACCGCTCTAGTGATAGTGCCGTTAATTTGATCCCTTCGACAAATTGTGACTGGAGCAGATTTGAAAAACCGGATAGCAGCGTATTAACTTTGCTTTCACTGGAATTTGAACCTGGGATCCCTCTAACTTCGGGGAGGCACTTAACCAACTGCGCCATTCGTTCGACTTAAGAGTGTTAATTTGATGAGGTGTCTGGTCCTCGAACGACAGTTTTTCTGTGTCAACCGAACTCCCAAAGCCCACTTGTCTTTCTCCGCTTCTTCAAACTTCTAAAATGCACAAATTCGTATCCAATGTTGGGTCAAGATTTCAAAGCAATTTACATTTATCTAGACTTTACTAGAGTAGTAAGGTCTGTCGACTCTGAGCCTGTGGGACAACGCAACAGACGACGTCCACGTACAAGGTGGCGCACACAAGTCGAGGGGGACCTCGCTGGCTTGGTGTGCGAAACTGGAGACAGCTGGCGAGAGATCGTGCTGGCTGGAGAGGCATGTTGAGTGAGGCCCAGGTCCAACTCGGGCTGTAGCGCGCTAAGAAGAAGAAGAAGGTAAAGGGCACAGTTAGGGCTATAGAACGACCCTCAGCTCAAGTTTGCGACATGTTCTTCTCTTTCAGGAAACTCTGTCTCTGTGAAACAACGACTCACATCATCTCACTGCCACCGAATTATCTCTGAACTATCCTCCCATGGGACTGCCTTCCCCCATCCGACACAGCCTCCCCATTAACGCATGTTTCCCGTTTAGCCCCCCTGTCAAATTGATTTACATTCGGATGTTTATCCATTGGCATTGATTCGACGCCCCCAATCGTAATCCGCTTACACTCTGAATCAGCAAACTGTTCAAAGTGTGCTCCGAAAAAGTCTAGATTGCATGACAAATCCCCAAGGATTGTCGTTCGTTCCGCCCAAGCCTACGTCGGCGGTGCCGAGGTACGAGTATATTGACATTCCACTTATCGACGAACAATAAACAATGGTGTCAAGTCAATTTGCATTTCTCTTCACTGGATGGTGGCTGGTGGATGGTGGTCCTTGGTCCTTGGTCCTTGCAAGCACAACTTTCGCTCAGTTGAGCGAAAAAGAAAATTAAAACACAAAATATTTTCGAGGGTGGAGAGGGGGGGGGGGGGGGTCGCGTGAGAAATGTGCGCCCTGCATCCTTTGAGGACACCACTCGGATAAATTGTTGCTTTGCTCAGCGAAAGTGCAACGCTGAGAATACAATTTCCATGCAACATAACTTTCAGGCAGTTAGATAAATGGGCGGCTGTCTGGGGGGAGGGAGGCGAGTGTGTGGCGGTGGACTCCATGTTCTTCGAAAGTTTTCTTGTTCCGCTTCGTTCAAGGTCCTTGTCCTTGGGGGGAAAGTTGTCTACTCTGTTGCATGCTTTCCATCACAAGTTTCTTCCCGGTTGTCGTTCGTTTTTTTTTCCTCGCCGCTCGTCGCTCGTCCTTTTTTCACGCTGCGACTGAGCGTAAATTGGCTTCTTGCCATGCAATCGATAAGATTCCAATTTCAAAGGGGGTCGCTCGCGCTCTCTGTGGTCAGCCGGCGATCTATGCGCGTCGGTTGCTGTGTGTCGTTGTCCGAGTTATCCTTTCGTGTCTGTTTTTTTTCACTTCCTCCTCCTTTTTTGCGTGTGTGTGTGTGTGTGTGTCCCTGTGGGTGAGTGAGTTTGCATTTCCGGATGAACGATTCCTTTGGGCATCGGTGTTTACTTGTTTGTCGGGCACTGCTGTACGGTGTGCGGTGTGCGGTGGTCATGGCTGTTTGATTATGCATTGCGTTGCGTCTTGCTTGTGGAACTCTGTGGCCGGCGTGTAAATGTGTGTCCTTGGTAGTTGTGAAGGGCAATCTGTGTACAATGTCTGTGTTTAATTGAATTTGGTCACATATCTCTCCATTGATTGGAACGTAGAGTGGTGAACCGTCGAAGGGCGTTGATGCATGGCAGATGAGAGAGAGGAGGAGGAGAACGGATCTCGACCTCGTGTGTGGTCGGAATGGTAGAGTGACTTCAAATCAACTTGGAATTCTGTGTCCAGCTGGATGGATCAAGGTGTCAGCTTGAATGTCAACAACTCAAGTATCAAACGGGGATAAATTGGAAATACTTGAGCGTCTGTGGAGGAGTCAGCTTTCAGCTTCAGTTGATGACTTTGCAACGTCTGCTGGCGTCTGGATGAATGAAAGCACCTCGAAAGCTGGAGCAGGGATCGAATTACGAGCTTGGGGGATTTTGCTGAAATGACATTGAAGTCTGCAAGGACACGACACTCTGCTTGTCTGTCCGCAAAGTCTGTCTAAGTCTGGATAACGCATGCCTGTCCGCAAGTCTGTCTAAGTCTGGATAACGCATGTCTGCCCGCAGGGCTGTCTAAGTCTAAATAACGCATGCCTGTCCGCAAGTCTGTCTAAGTCTGGATAACGCATGCCTGTCCGCAAGTCTGTCTAAGTCTGGATGATGCAGGTCTACGCGCAAAGTCTGCAAAGACACGACCCTCTGCATGTCTGTCCGCAAATTTTGTCCACAAAGTCTGCTTAAATCTGGATAAGGTATGTCTTTCCGCAAGGTTGTCTAGATCTGGATAACTTTGAGGACGCGCAAGGGTTCATATCGTTTGAAAGACCCCGGAGAGACTCTCAAGGCAACCGAAACTAGAAGTCCTCCACTCTAAATGGATACTTTTATGCCCACAGACCAAAAAGCCACGAAAATGCTTGAAAAAATCCCAGTCTCTTCTGGAATTAGGCACGCCAACGCCCCGATTGATGATGAAAGCCACCAAATCAGTTGATTTCCGAAGCACACAACTGTCACCTGACTACGAAATTCAGCAAAAACCTTATTCGCATTCATCTCACAGCCGTGGTATCCTCTTCGAAGCGGTTTTGCCTTCCAAGTCAGATGGAAGCGTTTAATTCCGCCACAGGCAACCGCAGCCACTTAAGAAATATCGATTTCCCACCTTCAGACCGAGGGGCATGACCCGAAATTCAATTTTCCGCGACACACAACTCGGCGACACTCTAAAATTACAGAGCCACCAATCCCCCCAGGAGCTGAAGCCACGGGCTGCCACCGCCGCCATCGCCGCCACTGCCGCCTCAGGCATGTCTTCATTGAAATTCAAGCCGCAGGCCTACGAAAACACACAGCAGGCTGACGTTAAAGCTCCTCGGATGGCGTCGGCGGCGGCGGCGGTTTAAAAAGGACTCTCAGCCGATTCCAGGCGCAATCAATCAAGGGACTAGGAGTATCAAGCAAATCCAAGCAAACATCCGAGGCCATCCAGAGGACACTGACACCACGGATGTGTGTGTGTCGTGCGAAGCACTGTGCCCGCCTTGTCCTGAATTGAAAAATCCACACCACAGCTGACATTATGGAAAAAGAAGGACATGAACCCGCTGAGTCCTTCGGGACTGCTGTACGCTGCTGCTGGTGCAGCCCCCGGCAGGGGGTGGGTCAACATGGTCAAAGGGTTGTCGTATGTGCTGCGTCAAGCTATCATCGTTAGAGCTCCTTTAATGCGACTAAGGACTAAAGGACCAACGGACTCAGCGACTTGATGTTTTTATGATTACACTAGACACCCAACACATTCCCTCAGCTGGCGGTGGCGGGGGAGGGAAGGTCGTGTGGGTAGCCATTAAAAAAAAAGAAAAATAATTTCCTCCCAGCGGCAGCGGTATGTGGACGTAATTACACTCGGCATGGATGTTTAAGCCAACATCTAGGACAGCACGTAGATCGGTTCGCATGTGTGTGTGTGCCCCACATACCGACGGGCACGAAATGCATGTGTGGGCGTGTGTGTGCGTTGTTTTGATGAATAGTCTGCCAGCAGCAAGGACTCTGTCAACCTATTGGTGAAGGGTTAGCTTGGGGATTTATTATCTGACTGGGAAGGGTGAGGGTGTTGTGTAGTCACAAGATAACTTTGTTCCGGTCTCGCAGTGGCACCCACATGGACGCTCTAAAAATGTTCCTTTCACATTATCCCTGACGAAGGATATTAATAAAGTTCATGATCGTAACGGAGTTGGGGGCTAGGATAATGGCGTTTTGCAGAGTTTATTAGAAACTTTTGCCGGGAGTGAGATGGAATTTTATAGAAGCGTGTTCGGTGGTGGTCAGGTGGTGTGGTTTGTGAAGGACGTGCTGTGGTCGGTCATTTTTTGTGAACTGGTGATGGCAATCCATGCGGATTCATCGCTCTGGCAAGGAGGTGACACAATGTATCTGAATGGAGGGACTGTCTAACGACACAAAATTGATGGTTTTGGCATGATCTATGCACATGAACGGGATGGAATGCAAAACTGAATTAAAGGGAATTAATTTTGTCGTGGAAATGACGTGTGGTCCGAACCTTCGTTTCAAGGACAAAGCTATCGGAGATGCCCGAGCGCTTGGGCTGAAACCTGGTGCCCGGGGCCGCAGGGCATGGAGCACTGCCGTGTCACAGGCAGAGACCCTTCACGGTTCGGGAGCCCGCCGAAGAAAGAAAGAGAATGACGTTTGGCCTAAAAAAGGAAAATATTAATTGTGTGCCAAAATCTTTATTTTTAAAGCGACCTATTGAAGAAATGGTGGCTTCGAAAGGAAATTTTGAGGGCTTTTATGGTCTCTAGAAGGATTTGCATGAAGTTTGCCCAGAATTTTAGAAATTTTAGGCCAAAATTTCATAGAAATCAAGAGAAATCAAAACCAAGGTCAAAGCTTTGGGTAACGTCTTGTGATCATCCCCACATTGATCCTTTTGAAAAGACTCCCTTCTTCGTTTAGCCCTAAGATTTTGACAACATTTTAGACAGATTTTTAGTCAAAAACTTTCAACAATTTCGAACAGGTTTTGATGAGTTGAGCATCAACCTTCTCCATGCCATTGGCACAGGATATTTATTTGTCGCACCCATCATTTCCTCAAGGCTTCCATTGCCTCAATTCCCATTTTAGTGCACAACGCCTCCACCCAAAAGCAACCGACTCTTGTGTCAACATTCCCCCGAAATTCTTTACCAATACAAGTCCCAAATTTGAAGGCTGTTTGATGAGTAGTCTGACAAAAGCAACCTTAAGCTAATTGAAGTATTTCCCAGCCAATGAGTCCCACGCACTCTGCTGAACGCCCACAACAGAAGGTAACCTAATCGCCTCGAAGGTCTTCCCAAGACAACCGGACGAGGTCTTCTTTTTTTATCCGCTCATTCATCAATTCTTTGCATTCAACAGCTCATTAGTCTTCCAATCAATTTAAATCATTTGCTTTCCTTTTCACAATTATCGTCCTTGACAACGTTTACGTTTGTCCCTCTCAATTACATTCCACGCCGAATAGCCTCCCATCTCCCTCCCTCTCTCTCTCTCTCTGCCTCTCTTTTCAAAGTTCGGCGTCATTGTCTCAAAGTTTTCCTCCGCCTCGATTCAATTTTCGAATTTTCGGGCGATAGTTTAAGGAGTGAACACCAATTATCCAGGTGGCCATCTATTTTTACTCGTTTCTGTCTTCTCTGCTTTGCATCTTACATCATCACCCTCTTGACCCAGACAAGGCGGAGGCCAGCGATAGTTGAACACATCCCCGGGTGGAGGTTGAATAGAATTTTGGTTTTGTTTTTTACCCCCGGCAGCATTCCGACTTTGATCCTCAAATTTATTGACCATTCGGCACTCATTGGTGTGGATTTCATTTGAATTTGAATTTGTTTCGCCCCGAATATCCTCCTTTCTGCCTGCGTGACTACGCGCAACAAAAGAAACGGGGAATTCGGTTTAATTGGCCAAATGCACTTGGGGGGACTTGTTTATAATTATTTTTTTGTTAATTGCCGCGTTAATTGTGCTTAAGTGCCTTGAGTGAAATTCTCAAAGACGCGAGAGGAAGTTTCTTGAATTTTTTGTTTCTTTTGTTTGTTTTTTTGTTTCCACTTGCGGAAGGTTATTTCATTTGTTTTTTGTTTGAAAACAGCTACAGAGTGTCCATCTAAGTGGATGATATACTGATCCCATTACAGAAGGAGGAAAGGGTCATAATTTCAGCAAAAAAAGGGCATCGACAGACCTTACTTCCTTTTCTTCTTCTTAGGGCGCTACAGTCCGAGGTGAGACTAGTCCTCATGCCTCTCCAGTCAACACGATCTATACAGTTTCGCACGACGTCGCTTCTCTTTCTTTTGATGGCGCTACAGTCTGGGGTGGACCTAGGCCTCACCCAACATGCCTCTCCAGACCACACGATCGCTCGGCAGCTGTCTCCAATTTCGAATCTCCAAAAACATCTGACATTTTTCACGGCTCCACCTCTTGCGATTCATTAAAAATGTTCATAGAGTACAACTGTCTAAAAGAAGCTTCTCAAAATCGTCGTTCGGAGTAGGAATTAAACTGGAGGCCCCATTCACTCTTGAGAAAATAATAGCAAGCACAACACGAGTGGTTGCTGAGAAGCTAGGCCCAGGTCCACCTCGGACTGTAGCGCCGCCATTATTTTTGTTGTCACTGGAGCGGTCGACCAGTGGTAGTAGTCTGACTGTGGATATCACAATGGTCTAAGTCTGCTTTTAAATTCACTAGCAGCCCCCTAACCTAACGCTCTTCACGTTTACTTTACATAAATAAAAGCCTTCAAAAGTTATCCGCAGACTGCTTTGAAATCGTGTCACAGCGTTGCATTCGAATACACGACGCGAATACGTAAGAGACTCCCTGTTTATTATTGTTGAGGGTATATTGCACCGCGACCTTTAAAATCTACTGTGCCTAAGCCACAACCGCAAAAATCACAAATCAGCCCAATTACACCTTCTTTTTAACGATTATTATTTCCTCTGAATGTTTTAAAACCAACCATATAACAAACACAATTTTCCCATCCCAACACCACACCTGGCAACACCGCAGTTTGACAGAGAACAACCGTGACTTGACAGAGAACCAACCCACATTCAATTTCATCGAAAAACAGTCAAATTTTTCAGTTTTCCTGCACAAACATACACCAAAAAACACATTCCACAACATTTTCCTTCGATTTCCTTGAGATTCTCTCTCCAAATGACGAAAAACCCTTTCCTCACACACTCCACTCAACTGTCATCCAAAGCAGGCATTGCCAGAGAGGCAACAATCCTTGTATTTCCGCGCATTTCTCTGAATTCAACTGTGACGTCATGAAAAGTGAAAAATTCAATTTTCTCAAAATTTCCATGTTTTCCCACCAAATTTTGGATTGAATTCTCTTAATTTATCATTTCCACACTCAGCCCCACTCATTTGATGTGAAAATTCCATTCGAATGCAGAGAAAATCGAGTTTTGAAAAAATGGCATGTTTCACACGAAAAAATGGAGTAAAGTGAGAAATGAAGGAGGTTGCATTTTTTTGCTGAAAATGAACGAGTTTTTGTCGGAGTCGATTTGAGGATCAGAAGGATTTGTGAAACGAATTTCTCAGGATCTAGGAGGAGTTGGAAGATGATGGATACCAGGATGGATAGGAAATTGAATGTAGAAGGGGAGGGAGGTATGATTTTGTAACGGGAGTCACTTGGTTGGTTATTTTGAAGCGACTTTCTGGATAACCCCTTTTAAGCAGTGATCTTGGACGACTTGGTGTTTTCTGAAACGGTTTTCTCGAAAATAAGGGCGAATTGAAGGATGTTGGATATAACGATGGATGGGAAATTAAATATAGAAAGGGATTGAGGTGAGATTCTGTAACGGAAGTGACTGGGTTGGATAGCTGAGGGCGACATTTGTGAAATGGTGTTTATAGCGCTTAAAAATGGGATTTTGGAAGACATGATGTTTTGTGAGTTAATTTTCTCGGGGACTAGGACGAATTGAAGGACGAGAGACATCAAAATGGATAGGAGATGGATGGAAGAAGCATAATAAGGTGTGATTTTGTAGCGGAAGTGACTTGGCTGGTTGTTTAGAAGCAAAATTCTCGACATCCTACCTTGTCCCTAAATTGAGGAATTGGGGAGGATTGTGGGAGCATTCGGTCATGAAATGTCTTGAAATTACCGCAGAAATATCTGTCAGTGTAGGGCGAACACGAATATGGGGCAGAGATTGGAGAGAGATGTGCTTAAATGTGTTTATTTGCAACACTTGTGCAGCCCAGTTGTGATCTTGGAGGACATGGTGTTTTCTGAAAAGATTTTCTCGATAATTCGGACGAAGTTTGAGCTGAGCGATATCAGAATGAATAGACAATTAAACCGAGAAGCGTAATAAGCTGAGATTTTGCAAGGGAAGCGCCTTGGTTGGTTGTTTGGGGGCGTGATTTGTGATATCCTCTTTTGGCACACAAGCAGTGAAAACAACTGTTTAAGTTCCACGCTTTTATGAATTTGTCAACTTCCCATGGCCATTCACTTACCCATCAGTATCCACAATCCTCCCTCCACCACACCATAGCCCTCTATAGCCCTACATCACCCATCAAAATCGTTGCCCAACGACCACATTAGATACCATCACCGCATGAAAAGAACAAATGGGATCCAAATCGAAGTTCAAAATCAATCCAACACAAATCAAGTTAAGCACTGCTCGAGCATCTGTTGCTCTTCACACCCACCCGACGGACACGGACGCAAATGTATCCCCGCCCAGAATGTTGCCAGGATGCCGTGCAACACTCCAATTCACCACGACACTCCATCCCCCCCCTATCGCTCGCAGACATGATTGTTGAGTGTCCCAAGGGATGCCTGTGCTCCTTCTGCTCTCCCTCCCACTCCCCTCTTCCTGCATGAATATGAGTGGAGACAGTTGTCATTGCCATCACGAGGATCCCATCATCGTGACAATGACTTAAGCTGTTTCAGATATTAACCCTTCTCGTGACAGAACGAGTGTATTTTGTGCAGTTTTCGGCGGAACACCCTCGCAGGGGAGACGATGACGATAATGATGATTGGAAAAATGAGTGCGACTGCGGGAGATCCAACGACTCCTGAGACCTGACAGGGTATTGTGTGTTCGTTGCTCGTAATGGATGCAAATTGGCACATTCACGCTGAAGAGGGTTCGGGAATCGCATCCCATCGGAATAATTATTTCAAGCGATTCCTCGCTGCTCAACACCCAAGTGTATCTCCATTTGGGATTGTCAATGGCACAGACGCCTCACCCTTGGGTAAGATGCGACACGTCACGGCAGGATAATGGAATCAACAGAGTCGAATGCAGCGCATTGCCAGCGTCATCGTCGTCGTCGTCCGTCGACTGCTTGGCTAAGTGAGAGATTCATTATCCTTTCCGTTCCTTTATTTGTCCGACGCCGCTGCCGCCGGACCAGTGCGGTCGTTTGCGTGTGAATGCGACGACGAGGAGCAGCGATGACTGTTTGCTTATTTTCATGCGATGCGTCTTTTGTTCGGTGCGCCTTCGTTTTCCGTTGGCACTGTTTGTTATTTGTCAGCAGTGGACAAATATCAATTAGCCGCTGGAGGAGGGGGTTGCGAAGGATTTCATAAGCCGGCGATGGGTGGAGGGGCGGAATGGGAGCCTCGAATGAGAGGACATTTGTTAAATGCAATCAATTCGTTAGATGGCATCTAATGATGTTTGCCGTAAGGACGATGAGAGGATGGATATGAGCTGTCGAAGGCAGGGATAATTGATGAGAGAGAATGGGTAAAAGGATGAATGAGAGAACGGGTGATGGATGGGGGCGATTGATGTGCTCAAAGCCATTAGTGGACAATTGATCCGATAAGTTGGCTGACAGTTGACAAGCGAATGATGGAGGTCATCTGAATCTGAAGCTTGGGAACTTTATTTGCCAAACAGTTGAATAGAGGAGGTGTTGGGGGAGGCCGTGTTTTGTCAAAAGGATTACTCCTTATGGGCCTTGGAAGTGTTGGATGGGCCAACTTAGGTGTCTAATCATAAGTGTTGCCTACATTTCAACATTTTTGAACAATTCCTTGCAGGGAATGGGCCAGAGGATTGGAGGAACTAGGGTATGGCGTTGCCTTTACTTCGACAGATGCGCCTAGACAACTGAAGCGCTGCCGACTTTTCAGCTTCGCGCTTAAAAATAATACGTTCCTATATTTTTGACCAATTTTCCCCGCGAATGGGTCAGAAATTTGCAAAAATTGGGCTCTGATAACAGTTTCCTTCAGACGACAAAGAAGTCTGGAACTGACCATTAAAACAAACTGACGCGCTGTCGTCTTCTAGGCATCGCGCCTGAAAATTCGACTTTCAAACATTTTTGAACAATTTTTCGCAGGGAATTGGCCAGAAATTTGAAAGAACTAACGTCCCGCCTTGCCTATACTTCAAAAGTAGCCCTTAGACGACTGAAGCGCTGTTGTCTTTTTAGCCTCGCGCTTGGAAATGATACGTTCCAACATTTTTGAACAATTTTTTACCGCGAATGGGTCAGAAATTTGGAAGAATCAGACTCTGGCGACAGTTGTCCTTAGAAGACGTAGAAGTCTGCAGTCAGACATTAAAACAAACTGACGCGTTGCCGTTTTCTAAGCCTCGCTCTTGAAAATTGGGCTCAGAAATTTGGAAGAATCAAACTCTGGCGACAGTTGCCTTTAGACGACGTAGAAGACCGTTAAATTAAGACAAAATAACGTGCTGTCATCTTTTTAGTCTCGCGCTTGGAAATTTTGAACTTTTTGACGAGTTCAAAATTTTGAACTTTTTGATCAGTTCAAAATTTTGAGCCTTCTGACCAGTTCAAAATTTTCAAGGGAAACACTCCTGAGGAGCAGTAGATCTTGCCAATCCTAGGCTCTGACAACATTTGCCCTTAAAAGACGGAGAAGTCTGGAGTCAGACCATTCAATTAAGACAAAATGACGCGCTGTCGTCTTCTTAGCTTGGAAATTAGACGTTCCAACATTTTTGAACAACTTTGTGTGAAATTGTGTCCGAAATTTGAAGGAATTAAGGTCCTGCATTGTCTAAACTTCAACAGTTGCTCTTAGATGACTGAAGGGCTGTCGTATTTTCAGCCCAGCGCTTGGAAATTTGATGTTACAACATTTTTGAACAATTTTTCGCCCGAATGGGTCAGAAATTTGGAAGAATCAGACTCTGGCAACAGTTGCCTTTAGACGACTCTGCTTAGAAGTCTGTTATCAGACCATTAAATTAAGACAAGAATCCACGCAGTCGTATTTTCTGTCTCGGGCTTTGAAATTTTGAACTTTTTGACAAGTTCAAAGTTTTGAACTTTTTGAGCAGTTCACAATTTTGAATTTTTTGACCAAATTCAAAATTTCTTTGGGAAACACTCCTAAGGTGCAGTAGAATAGTTGCATGGGCGAAATTAGTGGCAAACAATGGGCCATCACTGTCAGCCTCGCGATTAGAAATTTTGAACTGGTCAAAAAGTTCAAAATTTTGAACTTGTCAAAAGGTTCAAAATTTTCTAGCGCGAAACAGAAAAGACTGGTCAAAATGTTCAAAATTTCCAAGGGAGACATTCTTAAGGAGGAGTAGAACAGCTGCATGGATGAAATTAGTCGAAAACAATGCGTCATCATTGAGCGTCTTAAAGGTAGAGTCCTCAAATCCAATCCCTGTACGAGTATGCACCTTGCATGGAACGTATTTCCCACCACGCCCGAAATTTTGACTTTTCTGTCAGCAGTCATCTCATTTCCCCGGCTCTATCGATAGCCATCTCCAAAACAAACCATCACCACATCGTTGCGGAGAATATAACGTCAGACAATCTAAGCAGATCCACTTCGAGTGAGTGCCCAGAATAGAATTCCTTTCCTTTCATTGTCTGCCTTCAAACACGTTCCGACTTTTCAAACATTTGTCATCCCCCAAAGTGCCCTTCCTCACCCCCGTCCCCCAGGAGCAGAACCTTAAACAAATCCCCAATGAGCCACCCACTCCAGGTTATGGCATCTGGTGCCACTCCATAACACATAAATCGCACGTTATTACGATCCACAATTGATAAATATTTACACTCGCGGCCCAAAATATACTCAATTTATAGCCCAAACCTAATCAAAGCGGAACAGGTGAGCATATAAAAGATATTCGGGCGTCCAAACGCGCTGACCATCGCCGTATTAATTGTCCGAATGGAGCTTAATCGCGTCTGTAGATCAAAATAAACAGCCTTCTGCCGCCACCTGCACCGTGCGGCTGAACCCATGCGCATCTCTTGCCGAGGCTCGCTGGTGAGTTCGTGGAATCGCTATGCTCAGCAGATCGGTCGAAAAAACGCCGGACGCGGAATCGACGTGGCATGACGGATGTGATTATTGTTTTCGCAACGAGCGCTGGCGGGCCGGATCCTTTGAAGTTGCGAGATTAATAATTAAAAATCGCCAAACGGAAAACAAATAAATATCTCCTCTGCAAGCAACGGTGGTGGTGGCTGCTGCTCTGCCTCCCCGATGGGGCGCGACGCGATGCGAATGGCAGCGATGGGGGCGGTTGGATCATAGGGACGGTATGAATATTTCATCGCCGGGAGATGGATTTATTGTTTTGGGGCTTCGTCGTTTTTGAACTGCGCACATGACTGGGGATAGCGTGTGCAGGTGTGGGGTTCACAAGCCCACGTATGGACGTGCGTGGGGTGGATGTAAGCGAGAGGCGGGCTTTTTTTCTGAGTTTTATGAATAGATGATGAGGTGGAGCAGATGTGTTGTGTTGCCGATGGCAGGGATTAGCACGCAATTGAAGATATGAACCGACAGACTGTTTGTGATAAGGAATTAATGATCTCCAGGGGGTGCGAGTGTGTCCGACTGAAGGATTTCTTCAGAAAAGGGTAACCTCCTCCTCTGGAACAAGGCCCTGTGAGGGGTAACCTCCTCCGAAGCAACTTCTTGTGACAGCTAACCTCCTCTCAAGCAACTCCTTGTGAGGGGTAACCTCCTCTGAAGCAACTCCTTGTGAGGGGTAACATCCTCCGAAGCAACTCCATGTAACCTCCACTGAAGCAACTGCGGTCAAATTCGGTTTCAAGAGCAAAGCTAGGATTACTGGTCAGAGACTTCAATTTGAAGCGGTGGGAAAACGCCAGAAGCCACTGGGGAAAGGAAGGAGTGGGCCGTATCTGAAGGATGCAGGCACTCCTGGACATTTATGGATTAAAATCAAAGGACAGACAGAGATCTTCTTGTGAAAACAGGCGAACAAGCGGCTTCAGAAACGCTCCTTTATCGACTGAATGAAGATTTCCTTCAGGCTGACAGTCTTCTTTTTCTTCTTCTTAGGGCGCTACAGTCCTGGACCTGGGCCTCACCCAACATGCCTCTCCATCCGCCACGATCTCTCGCCAGCTGTCTCCAGTTTCGCACACCAAGCCGGCCGAGGTCCCCCTCGACATGTGTGCGCCACCTTGTTCGTGGACGTCCTCTGTTGCGTTGTCCCACAGGCTCAGAATCGAAGAATCGGGCCGGAGCTAAGTTGTCCATACGCTCCACATGGCCTAGTCATCTTAGGCGTTGGATTCGTAGACGCCTGGCTAGACTCATGTCGGTGTACAGCCCTGACAGTCACCCTTCTTTAAAGGTGAAGTTGAACCTGGAACCATGGCAAATAAACAGTCGAATTTAAAGGCCCCCACTCCTTCAGACGTGACAAGAAGGACTTGGGCTGTAAGAGGGCCCCGCCAACTGAGAGATTGTGGAGCCATTTACAAGCCCCACCTCTAGTCTCATGGGATATCATCCATTCTTTCGTTCTTCTGCTCATGGGAACTCTCTAATTCCTTTGAGAAAACTTATGTTCGCCCCCTTCCCTTACTCGTCTGACTGCCTGGACTGAGCCGTAAGTTACAGAAAGGCCTACAGAAAGGCAACTTACTGACTCCCATCCTCCGCCACAAACCCCAAATCCCGACTAGATTACCGTGCCTCTGCAGAACTGCCACGGCGCACCCTTCATTTGCCGGCATCGGCAAGCGAATCCACCACACAGCATGTTGCCAGACACCACGAAAAGCTCTCACCCACAACATGTCGCCGCGCAACAAAAGCTCCGCCATCAAATTCACCCCCCACATCAGGCGACGGTTGTTGTTCAGTATTTCATGCTCCGGCAGGGCAGCAAAATACGAAACAACACGCCACGCTCCCCACCAAAATCACAAATCACAACAACAACATCGCACGGCATCCGAGAGAACGGTGTATCTTTAAGATACATTCGCTTTGGTATTTTCCGGTTTAGTCTGTCGGCATATGCGAGCGGAGCAGGTCCTCGATCGCAGTTTTTCCTCGTTTTTTTTGGCGTGAGTGCAGTGCAATCGCAACACACGCGACCGAAGTGTGTGCAGAGTGTTCTTGTGAATGTGCGTGTGTGTGCTCGGTTGTGTTTGATAAAACACGTCCGTCAAGGATCTAGGAGTATCTCCTCCATCATTCAGTTCGTTCTGTGAAACGGAAATCAATCCAAATTCAAAGTGCGCCCCCCCCCCCCTTCCCGAAAACGAACGAAATCAGGAAATTGAAACGATAAACTGAGGACGACGACGAGTGCGCCGAACGTGTTCCCCACCGTCGTCGCTTGACAAGGATAATGTGAAAACGGAAATTTGCGATAAAGGACATTATCTGCAATCAAGTCGCTCTCGACAAATTGCATAGCCGTGTGTTTGGTGAATTTTTAATTGAACACCGACCGGACGAGCCGAGTGAGTGCGGGAAGGGATTAAGAGCTCGCGCTCGTATATCCTTCTGGTGAATTGTGAGAAAGGCAGAAATTGCGACTGTTGCAGTGGGACACCCGCGGGAAATAGAAAATCACACAGTCGACGTATTGTGCAGCCGTCGTCGTCGTTGTCGTTGTCGTTGTCGCCGTCGTCCTTAATGGTAATTGTCCTCTTTTTGTCCAGCAAATTGAATAGATTAGGATATCGGGGATCTGTTGGCGGGTGTAAATAATGTTTTGAGAGATTCTGTTGCCGTTGGCGTTGGCCTGTCTTGGTTTTGTGGGGAGATGATGATGTTTTCACTGGACTGTGAGCACGCTTGGTCAATATTTGCAATCCAATTTGAATTTGAAGAACGTGGTCTGCTCCTCACACAGGACACACTGCTGCGGGGAATGCATATGAGGCATTCTTGGGACGGAGGGCGAGGCCGAATACACATGGGGACTTCGATTGACACGCACGGAATGGTGCTAAGTGACTTGTTGACATAGTTCTCTGTTGTCCTTGTCCCTTTGTGACTCTGGGTGTTTTGGGAGCAGGACTTTGGGGTCATTCTTTGAGTTGATGGGATGAATGAAAATCTTTTTTTAAGGACGATTCTTTTCGAAGTCTTATGGGATTGAAGGGAATTTTTTTTGGGGGGTTTTTCTCGTGATACTTTGGTTTGACAATTGGATTTGCTGGGTATGAGAGTGGGTGGGAGGAGGACTGAGGATGGGAATACATCAATCGAACTTCCTCTTGGAGATGAGTTCTTGACTTGAGAATAATGGGTTTTTGGTTATTCGATTTATTTTGACGATATTTTGTCCACATTTTGCCAGCATTTCTCTTAATGGGAACTTTGTAATGGTCTGTTGGAGCATTGGGGCGAGATTTCTGATTCACTGTTCAGTCAGGATGGACCGCAACGTCATCAGGACTCAGCGTAACAAAAAGGTGTCACTTTAGCTTTTTTCCACTCCCATCGACTTATCTAGACTTCTGACGGTTGCTTTCTGTGTATCCAGGCTTAGGCTCCTTCCCTCCCGATAGCATGATTGAACTACGGCTTCATTAGCATCGTTCATCAATCTCAGCACGACTCAGCGCACCAAAAATAAGTCAATTTGGCTTTTCCTTTAATTCCCATCGACTCATCTAGACTTCGTGAGTATCCAGGCTTAGGACTCCAAAGGCTGTTCTGATCCCGATGCCATGTCTGAACTAAGGCTTCATTAGCATCTTTCGGCAGTCTCAGCTGAGCTTAGCGCAACAAAAATAGTCAATTTGGCCTTTGCTTGGATTTCCATCGATATCCTGTGTATCCAGGCTTAGGGCTCCAATGTCATGTTTGAACCAAGGCTGCAGCATCATTTTTGGTCAGTCTCAGCACAGCTTAGGGCTCAAAATCGACTCATCTAGACTTGCTTCAACTCATCTAGACTTGCATCCTGTCTATCCGGGCTTAGGCTACTTCCTCTGGCCCCGATACCATGTTTGAACCAAGGCTTCATTAGCATTTTTCGGCAGTCTCAGCTGAACTTAGCGCAACAAAAATAAGTCAATTTGGCTTTTGCTTGGAATCTTATCGACTCATCTGGACATCCCGTGTATCCAGGCTTAGGCCTCCAAAGGCTGCCCCCACAGGGCCTGATGCCATGACTGAACTGAAAGGTTTGAACTTCAGTGTTCAGTAGCATCTTCGGTCAGTGATCAAAAGACATTTACTCTTGACTTGTCCTCCACTGCTGCGTTGTTCAAAGAGCTCAAATTTGATTCCCCAATCTCTACAGATAAGGGCCTGAGGGACAAAGTCTTGACTCTGGTTTCTAGACGTCTGCCGCATCGTTTCTTAAGGTTTCTCAACCAAGGATCACTCGTTGTGCAATACCAGCTACTCACACATTCAGACGTGCACGTGACGTCTCTCTCTCTCTGTGATTCAAGATACAAGAATCTAGAGAAAGAGGAAGAATCTGAGGGAAGGAGGCTGTAGGATAACAAACAAGGGTCTTGATTCCGCCCCTAGCCAGGTGTCCTTAGGCTAGACAAATTGTCTGTGGTTTCATTGTTGGACTTCAGACGCAGGAGGCGAAGAAATGCAATTATTTTGTGATTAAATTGAATTCCCCGGAGGGTCAGGACCATGTTGGCATGGACAAGGCTTTTTGCAGGATAAACTTAACCATGAAAGAGGTGAGATTACCCAAACCATAGGTGAATTGGCAGGATAAAATGTGGCAGCAATTGAAAAGGTACAAATTCCAAGAACTAGCAGGACTCCAGGAATGTCCAGATAAATCCAGGGCCTTTTCAGATAAACAGCAGGACTCCAGAACTCTAGAAATCTCCAGACAACCTTACATGTCCTCTCTGGGCACTTGTTTATGAAGAGTCAACAGCAGAGACCACACGAGATGAAAATGAATGACCGAATTTTCAGAGAATGACTTTCTGTTGAAACTGAGGAAGTCTTTAAAGGCTCTCCAGGACATGAGGCCGAACTTTCTCCAGCTTCAATGTCCCCCACTGACGAAATACTGGGAATCGAACTTCTGATCAAAGTCCTCTTTCCACTCCAAATAGCTGCTCAATTCAAGTTTCCAAATGTCCTCCTAGGAGGTGGACTGAATTGGGGCAGCATTTTATTCCGAGAAAACCCACAAGCCCAGGTGACTGTGTTCCCTGGCAAATTGCCAAGTCCTAGCACTGTGCTCTCTTCTCAAGAAAAAGACATCAAACATCCGCCTCCTCTTCTCTCCGACTGACCATTCCCGGGCCATCTGATGGACAAGTTGATTTAAATTTTGCCCCCTCGACATGTTCGGCCTCATGCCGATCAATCAATCCTGCTGATTGACGCATTTTGAATAAAATATCAAATAATTCTGCGGTGCTCGTCTGAGGCAAACTTTTCCGCCCCCACTCTCGTGCGAACCGCCACCCAACGCCCATCGCTGACATTGGCACACTCACGTCGTCGTGCGCTCGGACAAAAAATAGACTGAAGGCACCCACAGAACATCTTCAAGTGCACACGTGTGAGAAAATTCCTTCGTTTTGAATTTTGAAAATGAAAATTTGAGATCCCTTTGTGCGTAGCAAGCGGCGGCGTGGAAAGACTGTGAAGTAGGTCGTGGTGGTGGCGTGCATCCACATCCACTTTTGAGTGCCTAATCAAAACTTATCCAAGCAGAGGCACGAGAGAACGAGAGTCAGGGAGGCCCGAGATGACTCCTGGGTGTGCTCAAGCGACGGGGAAAGTTTTGGAAATATCATTAGAGAACAATGAGGAGCAGATACGAGTTAAGTCTCCGAGGAGGGACCGAACTTTTTCCATGGAATCTCGGTCATGTCACTCACATGGAAGTGAAAATCCGAAATGACACTACTTCTGGTCTGTCCCTCTCACCGATTGTTGTCCTTCGGAGAACTGGCACGTGAATGACCAACAAAAGGCCTCTTGACGCAGTCAAACACATCGAAGGCTATTATATCCTCAATGAGCAAACGGACAACAGTTAGAGGCTGTTCGGGGGAAGTTATCGTTCGGTGAACTGTACCAGAGGTGGGTTGAGCCGAGGATTTGCGGACAAGGACCCGTATCATTTGTCTGAGTTACGACGAACTGGATTAGGGCATGATGGAGAACTGTCGGGAGTGTGTGAAAGTCAAGTGGGGTTTGCTTAGTCCACTGAAGGAGGGAGGGGGATGGAGAGGGAGTTCGCATGAGTTTGACGCAAATTTTGATGTGTCTTGATGTGGGCAGACTCAAGTGGAGGAAGGTCTTGCTGCAAAGCCTTTCAGACATCCTCTGGGCTGAGGAGATTTAAGGTCAGACTTTCCAAGGGTCCACATGGAATGTGAGCGGGTGCTTTCTTTTGGTGGGCTGATTCGGACTTTGCTCGATTTCGCGGAGATGGAGGACTGAGCAGTCGAGGGAGGTGTCTCTCTGATGGAAGTCGGTTTTCTGGCAGGAAATGCCTTTTCTTAACAGAAGACGGTCTTCTGACAGGAGCTGGCTGCTCCTTCTTCTTCTTAGGGCGCTACAGTCCGTGGTGAGGTTAGTCCTCATGCCTCTCCAGCCAACACGATCTATACAGTGTCGCACGACGTCGCTTCTCTTTCTTTTGATGGCGCTACAGTCTGGGGTGGACCTAGGCCTCACCCAACATGCCTCTCCAGCCAGCACGATCTCTCGCCAGCTGTCTCCAGTTTCGCACACCAAGCCGGCCGAGGTCCCCCTCGACTTGTGTGCGCCACCTTGTACGTGGACGTCCTCTGTTGCATCTTCCCACAGGCTCAGAGTTTTACTTACAAAAAAGCCCTCCTGACACAAAATGAGTCTGTCGTTAGTGCTTCAGCCTGAAGAGTCTTCGACTCCGCGCCTGTGGGACAACGCAAAGGAGGACGCTTTTGAAACCGATGGCGCACATAAGTGAAGAAGGACCTTAGCCAACTTGGCGTGCGTCATTGGAGGCAGCTGGCTAAAGATGGTGCCTGCTGGAGAGGCATGTGGGTTGAGGCCCAGGTGCCCAGGACCAAAAGATCAAGACTTCTCCCAAAGTTATTGTGTATTCTTGAGCGTTCAACGAGGAGACTCCTAATCAAATGAGACTCAAGTCAGTGGACAAATTCTCATCAAGGAAATCGAATCAATCGCCATGTCGTCCCTTCTTCCGAGTCAGTGACTGTGATTCGCTGCGTGAATCCAAAGTCAATGCCTTCAATAAGCTGCTTAGCGGACCCAAACCTTCACTTCAGCCCGGGGTGGACCTTTATCTCCAAACCTTCAATTTCCTGTGTGAAAAGCTCAAAGCCGCCTTGCCTCGCGGCAATTCTGTCCCATTCTCGAGAAAGTAATCCCCGCCATCTCAAGCAGAACACGATTCAGCTTCCTCCCCAATATTTCCTTTTGAAACACTCGTGAGATTTATTTTCAGATTAGCATATGTGGAAGACTTCCCTGGTCTTTCGCCGCTTCACTTCACTTCACAAATCCCCACCAAAATCCGCCGCACCTGAGCGCCCCCATCGCATCCCCGACCGCCCACATACCCCTAACTATATCCCGAGTTATTTTTACCCATCAGAGGGTGCCTTGACTTGGGAATCATTACCGCTCTCTCTGGGTGAGGGATGAGCCCAATCAAAGCGCATTAATCCGACCGAGGGTGCCCCAAAAGTCAGTCGTTCTTATTTTTCTGCACAACACCTGCATGGTGTTCTTGCAAAATTCAATTGCAGAGCGCTCATCAAAGCGTGACGCTCTCTTCTTCCAACGGATCGTGTGTGTGTGGGCTTCAGGGTGAGCTATTAATTAGGCACCACCCGCCACCCACCAGGTGTCGACTTTCCCTTCATCCGTTTCTTTTTGGGAAGTGGGTGTTGCCTGGAGTGAACTTTTGTTTGCAGTCGTGATCCTTTTCATGTCAAAAATCGATAAAACGAAACACAAGAATATCTCAAGAGTCTACAGAGCACTCGAGAGGTGTACGAGCACTTGATGGAGAGCGACTCCCGTATGAGGCGGTTGTGTAAACTTCACTTGTGGGCCAATTAACTCTCGTTGAGGTACGAACTGTGGTGTGCATTGGACGCTAGACTTCTTGACTGTGGTCTGTGAACGTTGGAGGTTTATAGTGAGGCCTTGGCAGCGAAGGCGGGTGAATGGTTGGTATAAGATAGTGGGTCTTATCATGAAAAGCGAACAAGAGGGAGCCTTGTCTAATGATATCTACGATTACAAGGTCAGTTTTAGAAGTTTGAAGAAGTGGAGGAGGACAAGTGGACTTTGGGAGTGCAGTTGACACAGAAAATATGTCGTTCGAGGACAAGACACCTCATCAAATTAACACTCTTAAGGCGACTGGATGGCGCAGTTGGTTAAGTGCCTGACCTAAGTTAGAGGGGTCCCAGGTTCGAATCCCAGTGAAAGCTAAGTTAATACGCTGTTATCCTGTTTTTCAAATCTGGTCCAGCCACCATTTGCCGATGGGATCAAATTAACGGCACTATCACTGGAGCGTGGCGTTGTGGGTAGGTGCTTCAACCCCTACGCTCGAGGTCTCAGGTTCGAATCTCCAAAATAAAACACCCAACATTTTTTCACGGCTTCACCTCTTTCGTGTCACTGACAATGCTCAAAGTGTACAACTGTCTAGACAAAGCTTCTCAAAATCGCCGTTTGGAGTCGGCACTAAACTGTAGGTCGCCTCCACTCGTGACAGTGGAGCACGCACAACACGAGTGGTTGCTGAGAAGCTAGGCCCAGGTCCACCTTGGACTGTAGTGAGTTCATTATTTTTTCTTTATGTTGTCACTGGAGCGGTCGACCAGTGGTAGTGGTCTGACTGTGGGTATGACAAGGGACCAACATGGTCTAAGTGTGCTTGTGAATTCACTAGCAGCATCCTAACCTAACACTCTTCACGTTTTCTTTACGTAAAGGAAAGCGTTCAGAAGTTCTCCGCAGATTGCTTTGTGTCATCGTGTCACAACGTTGCATTCGAATATACGACGCGAATACGTAAGAGACTCCCTGTTTATTATTGTTGAGGGTATATTGCACCGCGACCTTTAAAATCTACTGTGCCTAAGCCACTACCGCAAAAATCACAAATCAGTCCAACCTTCTTTTTGACGTCTTTCATTTCCTCTGAATGTTTTAAAACCAACCTCATAACAAACACAAACATTTCCCATCCAAACATCATACCTGGCAACACCCCAGTTTGACAGAGAACCAACCCACGTTCAATTTCATTGAAAAACAGTTAAATTCTTCAGTTTTCCTGCACAAAAACACACCAAAAAATTGTACAAACATTCCCCACACACATTCCACAACATTTTCCTTCGATTTCCTTCTCATTTTCCCTCCTAATGACGAAAAATTATTTCCTCACACACTCCACTCAACTGTCATCCAATGCAGGCATTGCCAGAGAAGCAACAATTCTTGTATTTCCGCGCATTTCTCTGAATTCAACTGTGACGTCATGAAAAATGAAAACTTCAATTTTCTCAAAATTTCCATGTTTTCCAACCAAATTTTGAATTGAATTCTCTTAATTTATCACCTCCTCACTCAGCCCCACTTATTTGATGTGAAAATTCGGTTCGAATGCAGAGAAAATCGAGTTTTGAAAAAATGGCACGTTTCACACGAAAAAATGGAGTTAAGTGATAAATGAAGGAGGTCGCATTTTTTTGCTGAAAATTAACGAGTTTTTGTCGGAGTCGATTTGAGGATCAGAAGGATTTGTGAAACGAATTTCTCAGGATCTAGGAGGAGTTGGAAGATGATGGATACCAGGATGGATAGGAAATTGAATGTAGAAGGGGATTGAGGTATGATTTTGTAACGGGAGTAACTTGGTTGGTTATTTTGAAGCGACTTTCTGGATAACCCCATTTAAGCAGTGATCTTGGACGACTTAGTGTTTTCTGAAACGATTTTCTCGAAAATAAGGGCGAATTGAAGGATGTGGGGTATAAGGATGGATAGGAAGTTAAATATAGAAGGGCATTGAGGTGAGATTTTGCAACGGAAGTGACTGGGTTGGATAGTTGAAGGCGACACTTGTGAAATGGTGTTTTCAGCGCATAAAAATGGGATTTTGGAAGACATGATGGTTTTGTGAGTTAATTTTCTCCGGGACTAGGACGAATTGAAGGACGAGAGACATCAGAATGGATAGGGGATGGATGGAAAAAGCGTAATAAGGTGTGATTTTGTAGCGGGAGTGACTTGGTTGATTGTTTAGAAGCAAAATTCTCGACATCCTACTTTGTCCCTTAAAATTCAGGAATTGGAGAGGATTGTGGGAGCATTTGGTCATGAAATGTTTTGAAATTATGGCAGAAATGTCTGTCAGTGTTCAGCAAACACGAATATGGAGAAATGGTTGCAGGGAGATCGGCTTAAATGTGTTTATTTGCAACACTTGTGCAGCCCAGTTGTGATCTTGAAGGACATGATGTTTTCTGAAAAAATTTTCGGACGAAGTTTGGGCTGAGGGATATCAGAATGAATAGATACCCAAACAGAGAAGCGCAATAAGTTGACATTTTGTAAGGGGGTTGAATTGTTTGGTAGTTTGGAGGCGAGATTTGCGATATCCTCCTGTGGGACAGAAGCAAGGAAAACTGTTTAGGTTTCATTGTGTTTCGCACGGTATTCTTGGAAATTGAGTCGAAGTCGCCGAGGATGGTCAATTTTGGTCAAGAGGCTGCGACCACAGTTCCCATCCTGGCCTTCGAAGCTGCTTTGTTGAAGGCAACCGATTAGAAGCCATTTATCAGATTTTTTGATCTCGACGCCGAAAGTTTCTCCCTGTCTCCAGCCTTAGTTTTAAGTTCTTTTCAGAAGAGTGATTCAGATCCACTGTTCCATTAGAAAAAGACTTAAAATCACACGAATTTATCTGCTGAATGGAGTCCCACATGGTTTCACCGTGTGACCCAAGCTTTTCATGCATCCCTATGGTTTTCTGTGTAGCATATTTTAACTCATTCTCAAAAACTTTCTGTTGCCCATTGGATAAGCAGACGCTGCCATTCAATCATCAACCCATCACCACAAAAAACTCAAATTCAGTGAAAATCACTCGTTAACAGAGAATGGATAAAACCAACCACCTGGCCACTGTGTACCTTCCGGCTACCTTCATGACGAATGACTTTTTCGTCGTCCAGCTAATCACGAATTCAACCTTTTTCCACTGAACCACATTTTTCCTCTCTGGCATAACAAGTTCAACTGAATATTCATGAGGCCCATATTTATGAAAAGTTTTTAGTGCGTCCCCTCTCTTCGTTTGGGGAATCACAATTTTCACTGAAGAACCAACAGTCGGTCAACCAGAAATGCTTGACTGCCACGCCCTCGCCAGCAGAGGGTCATCAATTCCCAGACATTCATTCAGTACAGAGCGCTGATGTATCTCCGTCTATCTGTGCCATGGAAACGTATTCAATCGCGGCTAATGACCACAGAGATACAAATGACCTGCGCCCCAGATTGACTGCTGGCCCACTGGAAGATGTGTTAAATCCGACACAGATTACTTAGCCACAGTCAGGGTGTGCACCACACTCGCACGCACCGGACACAGATGCCAAGTGGCAGGATTAAGTCCCCTCCGCCCACAGTCCTTCAGTCGGGTGTAATGTGTTCATGCTGCAAGGACTTACGGCCCCGCACACTCGAGTAATTTGCATTTTTGCGCAAATAGCGGAATGAATTCAGCTCATGCCATGGATAGTGCCGCCACCTCCACCGTTGCCGGACCGAATATGCACAATTAACCTAAATTCTACCGGAACACAATCATCTCATGCACATGGGGTGCAGAGGATGTGCATAATTTAGCAGCACATATGCGGGGTTTCATCACCAGAACGGATCTGCGTTCAATAAACGGCTGTCCTGAGAGTTCTTTACTGGGTCCTCTCCTCGGTCTGTCTAGCGTCCCCTCCTCGATTCTGTCCTGCGTCCACTGCTCGGTCCTGTCCTGCGTCCTGTCCTTGGTCCTGTCCTCGGTCCTGTCCTGCGTCCTGTCCTCGGTCCTGTCCTGCGTCCTGTCTTCGGTCCTGTCCTGCGTCCTGTCCTCGGTCCAGTCCTGCGTCCTGTCCTTGGTCCTGCCCTCGGTCCTGTACTGCGTCCTCTCCTCGGTCCTGTACTGCGTCCTCTCCTCGGTCCTGTCCTGAGAGTTCTTTACTGGGTCTGTCCACGGTTTTTTCTTGTGTCCTCTCCTCGGTCCTGTCCTGTGTCCTCTCCTCGGTTCTGTCCTGCGTCCTCTCCTCGACCCTGTCCTGCGTCCTCTCCTCGGTCCAGTCCTGCGTCCTGTCCTTGGTCCTGTCCTCGGTCCAGTCCTGCGTCCTGTCCTTGTTCCTGTCCTCGGTCCTGTCCTGCGTCCTGTCTTCGGTCCTGTCCTGCGTTCTGTCCTCGGTCCTGTCCTGCGTCCTGTCCTCGGTCCTGTTCTGCGTCCTGTCCTCGGTCCTGTTCTGCGTCCTGTCCTTGGTCCTGTTCTGCGTTCTGTCCTCGATTCTGTCCTGCGTCCACTGCTTGGTCCTGTCCTGCGTCCTGTCCTCGGTCCTGTCCTGCGCCCTGTCCTCGGTCCTGTCCTGCGTCCCCTTCTCGATTCTGTCCTGCGTCCACTGCTCGGTCCTGTTCTGCGTCCTCTCCTCGACCCTGTCCTGCGTCCTGTCCTCGGTCCTGTACTGCGTCGTGTCCTCGGTCCTGTTCTGCGTCCTCTCCTCGATCCTGTCCTGCGTCCTGTCCTCGGTCCTGTCCTCGGTCCTGTTCTGCGTCCTCTCCTCGATCCTGTTCTGCGTCCTGTCCTCGGGCCTGTCCTGCGTCCTCTCCTCGGTCCTGTTCTGCGTCCTCTCCTCGGTCCTGTCCTGCGTCCTGTCCTCGGTCCTCTCCTCGATCCTGTCCTGCGTCCTCTCCTCGATCCTGTCCTGCGTCCTCTCCTCGATCCTGTCTAGGGAGGGCGGTTTAAAATGATATTTGCTTGACGTGCGCTCGACAGTGTCGTGAGATAATGCCGGCAGGACGATGGGGAATTGTCATAATGCAACGGCGTTGGAAGTGCCGAGTTAATGAGGGGCAGGCTTGGGACTTTGGTTGGGCGCCAGGAATGGTTCAAATTTCTTTGACTCTTAGGACGCGGAATCCGAGGTACGAAATGGCATTTGAAGTGGGGATCAAGGCAGACTAGTGGACAGCATCCCTGTCGTCGTTTACTGATTCTGTGACACGAACTTCTGGCTGGTAGCTGATGTGGAGGTCTCCGAAGAAATTCGGAAAGTTGTGGCCACTTTTCGGAGCACTGGCTGGTCTAGGGACATCCAGACTCTCTGGTAAGCATCGCATCAGTTTCTAGATGAACTCTGGATCAGTTTCAAACAGTTGCTAGACATAATCCCTGTTAAAACAGCACCATCTAGTGTGGCACTTCAGCATCACAGCATGTTTCTGAGCCAAAACCCAACATTTCTTCTCCACAATGACCCTGCATCTTTTCCCACGCCATCCCATCATTCTCTCCCTCCCACCTCCTTCAAAACCAAAGACAAGGACATTGGGTCATTCGCTCTACCCATCCTGCCGACCTCAACCAGTCCATCCCATTCACATGTGCCAGTGCTAACTAACCATCAGTTGGGTCTCTGAAACGGCTGCCTCCTTGCCAGCAGCCTCATGCTGGCGATAGTGATGATGGCAATTGAAATCCTGGAATTGTCTATTGGTATCGTTATCTTAACCATCATCATCACCATAACCAGGAGAATGGTAACCGCCCGATGATTACAAGGAGTATCTAGGAGAACTGTTTCCTTAACCATTTCAATCCGTAATCACCATCTCTCTGATGACTGCTTTGCATTGGTTGCTGACCTGGATTCGTTGGCCACACCCTCTCCCTCCCGTCAATCGAATGAATCGATGGAGAGAAACTGTGAAATCCTCTTCACAGTTGAATACCAGATTTGATATGAATCCGTATCCGTTGAAGATTTATGGATAAGGAATCCTTGATGTGCGGATAACCAAATAAAGAAAGTCCTCTCTGCAGGTCCCGTCTTGTGAAGGAGATCCTGGTTTTTTTTCCAATATCCTAATGGGCTGTCGAATGCTGTTACAGGACGATGATGAAGTGCCCAGGAGATGCTTTGTATCGTCTTGTTGAATTACATTCTCTCGGCGCCGCTGGTTTTGTTAATATCCTGGTCCACTACGCGCAGGTATTGCGAACAATGGAACCCTAGGTATTCCCGTCACATAAAGGCGTTCTCTCAACCTGGCATGTCATAGAAAAATTTCAACGCTCTGTGCGTGGGAGTGAAGGAATTGAATAATTGAAGCGGAGTGGGCGTGAAGGAACTGGATGAAATTTGATGCCTATTGTGAGCCACACAGGAGGGGAGTGCACCTAAGAGTCCTGTCAATGGTCTTCCTTTCATCACATTATCTTTGTTGACGTGAATGTTGGGCAGCAGAGAGGAGGATTTCCTGGGAAAAAAGAGAGAATAAATTGGACTTGGAGTTCCACAGGGGACGCTGGGTGGTCCCATTCTAGGGACTTCTTTTACAGTGAATTCAATTTGCACTGATTTTCAATCTCACTGTGCAGAGGTAGGGGGGAAAGTGAGAAGGCGAGGAGGGAAGAGTTCTGGGAAATATGCAACTCACACTTGGAGGGGTTTTTATGGAAGTTCACATCCGGAAAGGCCTTTGGTCTTTTGTAGGATTCGGTGGATGAAGACTTATGAGAGAATTCTAGACAAGCCGTGGTGCTTCGGAGATGAGGGATCCTTGTAAAGTGGCACAAGGGCGAAGCCAACGATAGGAAAGAGGAATGGTTCGCATAGACCAGGGGAAACGTGGAGAATATGGTCGGCATTAGGGCCTGTTGCCTGCTTGATTGAGCTTCAACTTGGAATTTATTTCAGATGATCGTCAAGGTCTTCATCAAGAGGACGCCCACGTCTTAGGTGTCGCTCTCAATTGGAGATGCACCTCAGCCAACTTAATAATAATAATAATAATAATGGCGGCGCTACAGTCCGAGGTGGACCTGGGCCTAGCTTTTCAGCAACCACTCGTGTTGTGCGTGCTCCACTGTCACGAGTGGAGGCGACCTACAGTTTAGTGCCGACTCCAAACGGCGATTTTGAGAAGCTTTTTCTAGACAGTTATACTCTTTGAGCAATGTCAGTGCCTCGAAAGAGGTGGAGCCGTGAAAAAATGTTTGATGTTTTTTTCAAGATTCGAACCTGAGACCTTGAGCGTAGGAGTCGACGCACCTACCCACTACGCCACGGCGCCACCTCAGCCAACTTGGCGTGCTTAATTAGAGGCAACTGGCTAAAGGTCATGCCAGCTGGGGAGGCTTGTTGGTTGAGGCCTGGACCGTAGCCCCATGAGAAGAAGAAGATGATTGATCTGGAGGAAAGTCCTTTTTTGTGAAGCTAGACTTCCTTGATTTTTTTTAAGTTTCATAAGCCCCTGCTTCTGCTCTCAATGATTACAGCCTCTTTTCCACTGATCCCTCTCTCTGACAGGACCTAACTTGCCCAAAAACCTAGTTTTTCTATCGAGTATCGTCCTTGAACCAAATTTTCGGTTAAAAATAAAAAATTGGGACCCTGTGGGCAAGACTCAATTAAATCATTTTACCGTCACTTCAGTTTTCGAATGAAATTCAATTCAAATTTACCCACATACTCGGCGCCAGACACACGACCCTCTTGTTAACGAATAAACAAGAGCGCTCCCTAAATTTCAAAACCACGACAGGGTTGAAAACAATTTATTTCAATCCACCCCCTAGCTCAGCACTCGTTAGTTTTGGGTCGTGCTCATTCACCGACCTCTCAATAAGTGATTTACGACCGTCTGCCCCTAAACTGTCCACTCCGCAGGGACCCGCCATCACTCCCCACTCAAATCCCTGCTCAAATCCACTTCAACCCTCTATCAAAACCCATCCGTTACGCTCATAAACTGCACACACACTCAGCCAGCGACGACAACAAATCAATTTCACTAGTTCAAACATAAAATTTCAAGGCAATAAATTCAAAGTCCCAACTACTCTATCCAACACCCAGCTCGGCGGCCATAAATGTGTCGTGCTCACCTGTCTGATGGCGCAGTCACCCCCTCAGCCAGTATCTGGTCGCAGTCGATCTGACACCCGAGACAACCGATAACCGAGGCCCCAAATTCCACCGGTCGTAGCCAATTTGGAGCAGAGTGCGTAAGGGTGCCGATGGCAACGAATCGGGACCAAAATCCATTTAGTTTCCCATTATTCTTAAGGAAATCGTTACCCTCGGGTATTTCATTAATTTTGCGATAAACCCCGACAGCGTCATCGATTGCATGCGTGTGGTTGGCCTTCGCCTGTGTGCGTGTGAGTGGCGTACCCGCCGCACGCATCCGCCAAAGCCATCGTCACTGACACCGCCACCATCGATAGGTGCTGCCGGTGGTTGTGCGTAATGAATTTAGTAACTAGCATTATCACTCAATTAGTTCGGGGCGATGCGAGAGTGCTGCTAACGATGTTACAGCCGTGAACGGGGGGACGGGGGACGGAGGACGGGCGTGTGTGGTGCGTCACCGGTTCTAATCAAAATTAATTAAGTTTCGAAGGCTTATGTCGGTTTTTTTGCGTTTGTCGGCTCAAGTGGATTGCAGATTCACGGTAAATATTAATTCCATCCGTCGCTTGGACGAGAGTGGGGCTTTGCTGATGGAAGCGAACGTAATTGAAAAACTATTGTGATTCCAATGCGATTTCAATTTTCACAGAACTTCAAAAAAATCCGAGTTTAATCCGCAAAACAACCAGGGGGAGGGTGGCTGCAGGCTGCAGGCTGCAGGTGCCTCGGGTACCGTCTGTGGTGTCGAAAGATGATGGATTTGGGGAAATGAAAAATCAATATTTTCAGTTGACTGTGATGGGGATGGAATTTCATGGGAACCGGGAGCTGTGTGCGTGATGGGCGATAAGCTGAGCGGGAGTGGTGCACTTGGAGGCTGCTTATTAAGCACTTTAATTGGGTATTAGATGCAATCGTGTTGGTGGTGCTTATGGAGGTCGTTGTGGGAGGGAGTGAGAGCAGTGGGATGGCCTGGGGGGAAACTTCTGAAAAGGGATTGCATTTCCACTTAAGAGCATCACAAAGGTGGTGGCGAGGAGGCTGTGAGTGGTTAATATCAGGTATCTGCCGATAGATGAACGTTTACTCGTTTAAGTGGCTTATAGTCGACTTATTATGGATCCTATTCAACCTCTGTTTACACAGTTTCTCTCTGTCATCACTGGCCCTGGACAATGACGCGTCGTCTCATAAGGGGCAAGCAATCTCTGGTGATGCCCGAAGTCCTACAAAAACTGTCCAGAGGTTCGATGAGGTATTTGACGATTTCTGGTGAAGGATACTGATGTTTGCTCTTGATGTGAGTCAGTCCGTTTCTGTCAATGGCTAAAAATGGCTTATAATTGTAGTTGACAACCCCTTGATCAGCAGACGTCATGAATGAGAATGCATGAAAAAGCACTTCGCTTCTGCTGACGTTGGCTTCTGAGGCTGACGGTGCTTAATGCTGTCTGATGAAGCCTCGTTGTGACTGGAGACAGGTGATAATGTCTGGCGGACGCTGCAGATGACTGATAGCGCTTGATGATGACTGAGAGATACTCTGCTGAGAAACTCTGAGTACGAAAAATGGTTATTTTGTATTTCGTTCAAGATCTTAAGTCTCTGAAAAGCCCTCATCGATAGCATTTAAATTGTGACACAACATTGCCTTCGAATACACGAAACAAATACTTGAGATAATCCCTATTTATTATTGTTGAGGGTATATTGCCCCGCGGTGAGCGCCGTGGCGTAGTGGGTAGGTGCGTCGACTCCTACGCTCGAACTCGTCTGTTCGAATCTCGAACAAAACATCAAACATTTTTTCACGGCTCCACCTCTTTCGAGTCACTGACAATGCTCAAAGAGTAGAACTGTCCAGAAGAAGCTTCTCAATCTCGCCGTTCGGAGTCGGCACTAAACTGCAAGTTCCCTCCACTCGTGGGAGAATAATAGCACGAACAACACGAGTGGTTGCTGAGAAGCTAGGCCCAGGTCCACCTCGGACTGTAGTGAGTTCATTATTTTTTTTATTATGTTGTCACTGGAGCGGTCGACCAGTGGTAGTGGTCTGACTGTGGGTATCACAAGGGACCAACATGGTCTAAGTGTGCTTGTGAATTCACTAGCAGCCCCCTAACCTAACACTCTTCACGTTTTCTTTACATAAATATAAACGCTCAGAAGTTCTCCGCAGATTGCTTTGAAATCGTGTCACAACGTTGCATTCGAATATACGACGCGAATACTTAAGATACTCCCTGTTTATCATTGTTGAGGGTATATTGCAACGTGACCTTTAAGATCAATTGTACCTTAGCCACCACAGCAAAAATCACAAATCACTCCGTGTAATTTGACGATTCTTACTGCCTCTGAATGTTTAAAAACCAAACCTTATAACAAACACAATTTTCCCATCCAAACTCCACACCTGGCAACACCGTGGTTTGACAGAGAACAACCACGGCTTGACAGAGAGCCA
Organism: Myathropa florea; assembly: GCA_930367185.1. Classification (NCBI taxonomy): domain Eukaryota; kingdom Metazoa; phylum Arthropoda; class Insecta; order Diptera; family Syrphidae; genus Myathropa; species Myathropa florea. The sequence continues at coordinate 40,897,070 of OV884005.1, read as the reverse complement.
ACCCACGTTCAATTTCATCGAAAAACTGTTAAATTCTTCATTTTTCCTGCACAAAAACACACCAAAAAATTGTTTAATCGTTCCCCACACACATTCCACAACATTTTCCTTCGATTTCCTTCATATTTTCCCTCCAAATGACGGAAAACCCTTTCCTCACACACTCCACTCAACTGTCATCCAAAGCAGGCATTGCCAGAGAAGCAACAATTCTTGTGTTTCCGCGCATTTCTCTGAGCCCAACTCTGACGTCATGAAAAATGAAAAATTCAATTTTCTCAAAATTTCCATGTTTTCCAACCAAATTTTGGATTGAATTCTCTTAATTTATCATTTCCACACTCAGCCCCACTCATTTGATGTGAAAATTCGGTTCGATTGCAGAGAAAATCGAGTTTTGAAAAAATGGCACGTTTCACACGAAAAAATGGAGTTAAGTGATAAATGAAGGAGGTCCCATTTTTTTGCTGAAAATGAACGAGTTTTTGTCGGAGTCGATTTGAGGATCAGAAGGATTTGTGAAACGAATTTCTCAGGATGGATAGGAAATTGAATGTAGAAGGGGATTGAGGCGAGATTTTGTAACGGGAGTCACTTGGTTGGTTATTTTGAAGCGACTTTCTGGATAACCCCTTTTAAGCAGTGATCTTGGACGACTTGGTGTTTTCTGAAACGATTTTCTCGAAAATAAGGGCGAATGGAAGGATGTTGAATAAGGATGGACAGGAAATTGAATATAGAAGGGGATTGAGGTGAGATTCTGTAACGAAAGTGAGAGGGTTGGATAGTTGGAGACGACATTAGTGAAATGGTGTTTTCAGCGCATAAAAATGGGATTTTGGAAGACACGATGTTTTGTGAGTTAATTTTCTCGGAGACTAGGATGAATTGGAGGGCGAGAGATATCAGAATGGGTGGGAAATTGATTGGAGAAGCGAAATGAGGTGTGATTTTGTAGCGGGAATGACTTGGTTGGTTTTATTTTAGAAGCAAAATTCTCGACATCCTACTTTGTCCCTTGAAATTGAGGAATTGGAGGGGATTGTGGAAGCATTTGGTCATGAAATGTCTTGAAATCGCAGAAATATCTGTCAGTGTTCGGCAAACACAAACATGAACAAAGAATTGCAGAGAGATATGTTTTTTTGCGTTTATTTCTAACATTTGTGCGGCCCAGCTGTGATCTTGAAGTTGTGGTGTTTTTAAAACCGATTTTCGCAATATTTCGGACGAAGTTTGAGCTGAGGGATATGAGGAAATGAATAGATAATCAAACAGAGAAGCGTAGTAAGTTGAGATTTTGTAAGGGGAGTGACTTGGTCGGTTGTTTGGAGGTGAGATGTGTGACATCCTCTTTTGGCATATAAGCAATGGAAACTTTTCACGTGTTTTGCACGCTATTCTTAGAAATTGAGTCGGAATAAGATGCTTAACTCAGTTCATCATCAAAAACTCTTAGAATAAGTTGCACTACTCATCTCATCACCAAAAATCCTTAGAATTTAAAGAAAACTTTGGCACACAGCGCCAAACCGTTTAAAAGGCTTTTACTTGAGTGAGGAAGGAATCAGTTTAAAGACCGATCCCAACCTAACGACCATCGTCGTGACCGTACTACCTTTTCTCCGCTTCTATGTAGCCGCTTACAATCCAATCTGGGTCTCTCCTTCTAACGTCAGCCTCTTTTCCTCTGATTCCACAGATAAAATTACACTTTCCCACCATTCCCTCAGGCTTGATGATGTGTAAAGTGCGTCATGAAATTTAGACATCCCTCTAGACCCCCTCATCAAACCCAAATTCGAAGTCACTTCTACCCACAAACTTTCATTGACAGATGGCGACACTTAAAACTTCATTCACAAACTAGATGGCACAACACGTCAATGAATTTCCCTCATAAAATGTAAATCACAATATCACATGCAAAGCACTCTCTGCCTCTCTCTCCCTCTGTCTCTCCTGTTTCACTTCAATTTAATATATTCCATCCATTCGAGCTTAAACTGTCATCATCAACAACAGACGGGCGGACGGAAATAAAATCGAAATTCCCGATTTATGACTCTGCACGAAACTATATCGTTTTCCCGGAAAGGGTACAATTTCAATTTACACTTTTCCCCATTCGCCCATAAACTCACCCCCTCCACACCCACACAGAGAGACAGGCACACCCTTTGTGGCTCCACCACGTGTGTCGTATGCGAAAACTAAGAGATATCGAATTCACTTGCAAAGTCACAGAAGTGTGCCCGAAACGAGTCGAAACTTTCCCACGCGGCGGGGCTATCTTCTCCGCTCCGATGCGTATCTAACCGAATGAAAAATGTATTAAATGCGTGAAGCAGCGCCGCGTCGCCGGGACGCGAGAAAGAGATGGGTTCAGTGGAGTCCTTGAAATAATTTACGACCCCACTTCAACTTTTTTTTGAAATTTATTCGATCGACTGTGGCATGAGATTGAGCCGACACACAGGGGATGGCAGCTGCTATCTGAAGTTGTTGTCCGCCATCACCCGTCAGACTGGGGGGTGAATTTTTATTTCGACATCAATTCATCATTTCACAGGATGAAACACTGTTTTCGTCTTCCGCTTGCCGAGGGGGGCTCCGTCTGCGCCGGTGGTTGCCCAAAAGTGACAGCTCCCTGGCACGACGACATCATCACCCAATTACGAGCGGGATTGTGCGATTTTTCACAGAATCTGTGGACAGGCAGTGGCGACAACGAATTTGTTTTCATTTTGAAAACATAACATCTTCGAGTCAATAAATGTCCTCCAAGTTAACGATGCGACGCGATGGAATCAATGAGGGCGCTGTCCACTGGGCGTTGATAAAAAAATATTTGCTCACGAATGACGAGCGAAATAATAAATTAACAAAGATTCGAAGGACGCCGGGCGGGAGGAGGAGGAGCTGGGGGTTGATGGGAATTATCTGATTTTGCCCAAAATCCCGGTTTCACTCGGTTCTCTATGATAGTGGTTTATCGTGGGCCTTTGTCCAGGCCCGGGCGCCACGGTGATGGGTGGATTATAATTTTGATTAATTAATTTTTAATTTTTTCCCTATTAAGCGGATGACGGGTGAAATGGAGGGTGATTTTCAGGGGGGCTTTGGGAAGGCTTTGGGGCCAATGACAAGGCAATTAATGGTTGGATGTGAATAATGGGGAATTGTATTGTAATTTATTTCTGAAACGTGCTTAGGAAGGTCTTAAGGGACTAAACGACGGGACTGTGAAAATGAGCAGGAATTGGGTGGGGAATGTGTGGTAAGTAAGCTTTTGTTGCGACAAGGCTGTATGTCTCAGGCTCTGGAAGGAGCTATGGAGACTTCAAGGAGCTTAGTCGCAGGTTGCATGCGTGCCACAGAAGACCACGCACTTCGCTGCCTTCCGCTCCACTTTTACGTTGTGACACATTCCACGAAAGTCTACAAATCTGTTCGTGTGCGGGGTTATACAGATGACATCGAGACTGTCGCATGTTCTCAGCGAACCGAAGGATCTCCTGGGTCACGCAGTTGACAACGAGACTGTGGCGCGCTCTCAGCGAGCCGCAAGAGAAGCAGTCACTGTGATTGGGGAACGGGCGAAACAAGCGGGTCTACAAATCGTTCCAGCTGCTGGGTAACGCAGAAAGTATCGAAATTGACGCACGTTCCCAGCGAGCCGTAGGAGCTCCTGGGTTACGCAGTTGACATCGCTGTCGAGTGTTCTCAGCGAACCGTAGAAGGTCCTGGGTTACGCATTTGACATGTCGCGTGTTCTCAGAGAGTCATTGGAGAAGCAGTGATTGAAGAACGGGTGAAACAAGCGAGTCTACAAATCGCTTTAGCTGCTGGGTAACGCGGAAAGTGTCGACATTGACGCGCGTTCCCAGCGAGCCGCAGGAGAAGACTTGACGGTGGTTGAAGAACAAGCGAAACAAGCGGTTCTTAGGATAAATGAGGAGAAGACAAAGGGGTGCTTGTAAAGTAGAAATACATGAGGAGAAGACAAGATACCTGCCGTAGAGTAAAAATCTATCCGTCGCTCAGCAGTTAGGACAAAACGTCACAATGGACCGCTACACTTTTGAGGTAGCTAAGGAGCTTGTCTACCTTGTGGCAAACTGCACGGCAAACTCCTCAAAGGACATCTTGACGGAGATCCGACACAGAATCGTCTTTGGCAAACGCTGCTATCTCGGTTTGTCGAAGAAAATTCGGCTCGAAGGACCAAAACATCACAATCAACAGCTACTCTTTCGAGGCAGTCTACCTCGGGGCAAACGTCCACTCCTCAGACAACGTCTTGGTGGAGATCCGACGTAGAATCACCCCCGGCAACCGCTGCTATCACGGTTTGTCGAAGAAAATCCGGCTCGAAGGACCAAAATTATTGTATAAAGTTGAAAACTGGACGATAAACTTGCCTGCAGGTCTGATTCTTGGTGCCATCGAAGTAAGAATTCTACGTCGGATATGCAAGGAATGCAAGTGGAGGAGAGGACACCACCGTCACCACCATCATTTATTACAAAACATCACAATCGACAGCTACACTTTTGAGGCAGCCTCGAGACAAACGTGCACTCGTCAAACGTCCTCCCGGTGGAGATCCGACGTAGAATCACCCCCGGCAACCGTTGCTATCACGGTTTGTTGAAGAAAATCTGACTCGAAGGACCAAAATTATCGTATGAAGCCGAAAACTGGACGATAAGCAGGACCATCGGAAGAAGAATTCTGCGTCGGATATGCGGGGAAAGCGAATGGAGGAGAGGATACCGCCGCGAACTCTCTGAGCTGAACAAGGACGTGAACATAGTCCGGAAGGCAAAAATCCATCGTCATTCGAATGAACACCAATGCTCTAGCCAAGAAAGACTTCAAACCCAAGCCTCCTGCTTCCGGCCGACCGAACCTACGCTACAAGAGTTCTCCTGAATTTGAAACTATGTCGTCCTTCGAATGAACAACTCCCATGCTCCAGCCAAGGGAGTATTTGAATCAAAGCCTCCTGCTTCGAGAACGAGAGGCCGACAGAATTTGTTTTGAAACTCCGTCGTCATTCGAATGAACGCCTCGCTCGATACTCCAAACCTCCTACTTCGAGAGCGAGATGCAGACCGAACCTCCGCTACAAGAGTTCTCCTGAATTTGTCTTGAAACTCCGTCTTCATTCGAATGAACACCTCCTATGCTCCAGCCAAGAAAATCTTCGAATCCAAGCCCCCTGCTTTGAGAACGAAAGAAAGACCCAACCTCCTCCGAGTTCTCCTGAATTTCTTTTAAAACACCCCCTGGCATCTCCACAAAACTCCTCAGCCACCAGACAGACACGGACAATGTCATACATCCTGTGTCACTAACCACTTTAGGCAAAATAGCTCCTGCCCCGATTTAAACGATCTCACATCAACCAAACTCCGCCGTGACACTCTCGCAAGCCACACCGCGAACAAGCAGACATTCATCTTCGAGTGGTTACACAAGTTTTCCCACCATCCATCCCGACGGCACGAATAAAGCGTTCAGCAGACACGCCAAGGAAACTAGTTGAACCTGAACAGTGATCCATCATCATCGTGACTATTATCCGCTTGGCAAACGCAGGTTCCGTGAGCATTATGCTCCCGTAATCAGTCACGGTTATAAAATTGAACTGGTTTCCTTCGCTTAAACTCGTCCATGACCAGCCAGAGCTGCTTTTTAATTCATATCTCCCACCCGTCCACCCCCGGGCGGCGTATCCATCTCTGTGCGGCAATCCACCAGACCGCAGCGATGGAGGATGACGAGAAAGTTTCTCGCGGAATCCTTTTTTTTGCGCTTCTGCTCCACCGCTCAGAATGGGAGTCCCTTTTTGCGGATGGGAGAGATGGTGCGTGGCCGATGGATGGGGTGGAAGGAGAACATATATCAAATGTCCAGCGGCGGTTGGAAAATGATTTCATTACACGCTCGTGGGTGCGCTCGCCATTGAACGGATGTGCGAGTACACGGAGTGTGTGTGCTGCAGAAAGGGAGACAGGGTGGCGGTTTCATTGAGCCATTTTTTAGTTAAGAGACAGGGTGTCGTTCCCGTTAAGACATTCTTTCGTCAAGAGACAGGGTGTCGGCTCCATTGATACATTCTTTCGTCAAGAGACAGGGTGTCGGTTCCATTAAGACATTCTTTCGTCAAGAGACAGGGTGTCGGCTCCATTGATACATTCTTTCGTCAAGAGACAGGGTGTCGGTTCCATTAAGATATTTTTTCGTTAAAAGACAGGGTGTCGTCAAAGGATTAATGGCCTGGAAAGAGGCTTGATGGAGACTTGATGGAAAACGAAGGACCAACAAGGGAGATTGGAGATTTTTGTAAGACAGCCGTTGGAGCCAACTAGGGTCTAGGAGACTTTTTTGACAACTCGATGGTGGCCAGTGAGAGTTAAGGCCTCCGGCTTGACTTTCATCAAGCAGACAGTGGCTGTGGTTCTGGTAGGATGCGGTGCAACTTCTTGTGACGCAATTTGATCAACAACTTCCACCAGAAAGGCAAAAGAAAACCCCAGGAGCAGCAGATTTAAGCGACAATCGGAACGAATTCTGACGAATCCACGTCTGCAACACCATCCTTGACCATCGATGCCTCGCCGAAACCCACGTTCGCTTCAAAATCCGCTCTTGTTCAGCGGAATCACGTCCAAGGCACGTCCCACATGACCACCGTTTATGTCCTCCAGAGTTTATGTCGGCCACATCCTTGAATTTCTCACTGAATGTCGCTCGGGTTTTATGTGCGGTCTCATGCTTAAAACTCAACGTCGCTCCCATTTTTTAGGATACCTCAACACAGATGGACCCCGAACCCACTTCCTGTCGCAGACACTGTGCCCTCGATTGTGCGGGTCAAATTGCAACAATCGTCCCGCAGCAAAGATGTTTTTCCCTTGCATCACGTGACAGACCACAGCTTCCGTCTTGTGTCGTGGCGGTGCAGATAGGGACAACGAAGTATCTATCGACCGAGAGACTGGGTCGTTGCCAGCAGCAACATGCGAAGTCAGAGCACTCCACTGGGACGGGGTTCAGCACAATTTTCTCCGCCACAATGTGGTTTTGTTTTCCTTCACCCACTCACCCTCTGCACCTCCCTCCCCCGCACCCTGCTTCGGGGCAACTTACCCGTTATTTATTTATTTTGTTTTTATGTTTTCGTTTCCTTGTTCGTGAAATGAAACCCTGCTAAGCATTCCGCTCGCATCCTTGATGGGTATTTGTCAGCTTTCCCTCCGCCGGTTCATCGTCCACCCCGCCGCTCGAAGGAGCTGCACGAATCTCCTGCCAGACTCATAATGGTTCAATTACATTTTACTTATTTTGGGAGAGAAAAACGAAATTACGAAAACAATCCCGTGCCGGGCGGGACTGTAAACGAAATTGAATGCTCATCTATTGCCCCGGCGGCGATGTTTGCCTTTTTTCTGCTCCCGGTTGCTGTGCTCCGCTGTGTATGTGGGATTTGTCCCGCAGGAAGCTAATGACTTTTCAAATAGGATTTGCTATTGACTCAATTGCTGTGAGTGGGTGGGATCACGTTTTCTTCAGCACGCGCGCGCGCTCCACTTTCGATTAAGGGTCACGAATGATTTACAACCGAATTCCTTGCGATATCCTTCGCGTCCTTTTTTTTTTGTTGCCGTATCGGTTTAAGAACTTAATTGGGGCATTCATTACGGCCAAGGGTAGGGCTCGCACGCTCGCTCTCTCTTTGCAAGGTAACAGCTCGCTCGCTGTTTTCATGAAAATTTAATTTGCACGAGCCAAGTGCATTCGGATCGTTTCTTCAGTTGGGTCGGGACGATGCCCCGTCCTTTCAGCGAGAGAGAGAGAGGGGTGGGGTATTTTATTCGAACGCTCTTCGCCTGTAAACTCAATTAAGGGATATTATTATATTCAATTTCTTGGGACTCAAGGACTCTTTATTCGCCGTCGACGTCGGCGTCCTCAACCTTTCCGTTGTACTCGTCGTCATTGTCGGCGTCGTCGTTGGTTGGATCGAGCAAACAAATTTGCATTTTAAATGTTCATCTTAGGGGCGGGGTGTGGGGTGGTTTGTTGCGTCGTCAGTGAACGGAGGGACGGTTGCCGCCGTTTGGCTTTTGGTGGCGGAAGTTGCTGCCAGAATTAAAGGATTGTTTATGTAGGCACTAATTGGGTGGTTCGGTGCTTTAAGAGGAGCTTAATGGAAATTGAGACACTTGGACAATGAATGGGACGCTCGAAAGGGATCAGTCTTTAGCACAAAATGATTCAGTGATACACTGAGAGGGGATGGCAGGATGTGGGACGGCCTTGATGAGCTATAATTGGGTCGGATTTTGTGAGAGGCTTTTAAGGGAATTCCCTGGAGATACACAGATTGAAGGCAGGCCTGTGTATGAGATTTTTTCAGGGTTTTCGCGGGACATGAGCAGCGGAATTCGATTCTGATCAAATCTTGGCTTAAGTCATGTGGCTGCATAAGAGATTTTTGTTTAAATCGGATCCTGCCGGGGCTTAGGGGATTGATGAGGAAGAAAATTTAAGTAGGAGCTAAGCAAAGGTCGAGTGATGGTGGCGGGCATCAGTCCAGCTTCGATTTGAGCTCGCAAAGCGTCTTAGGTCAAAACTCTGGTGGCGTATTGGCACCATAAGCTCGTTGGAGTCCGCTTTTGAGCAGCAATTTTGGATCATAAGCTGATTATAGCTCTCGCTCTGAAAGCAAATATGCGATCATTTTCTGTTTAAGCTTGTGGACCGGCTTAGCCTCGGGTTTTTCTGGCGTATGTGCAACAAATGTTGACCCTGAGCTTGCTAGAGTCGGGATCTGGCGACAAATTTGGATCATAAACCGATCCTAGCTTTTGCCATGGACGCGAATATCGAACATTTTCGGCTTAAGCCTGAGGACCGGGTTAGCCTCTGGCTCTGGTGGCGCATCTGAAACAAATTGGCACCCTGAGCTTGGGGTCTGGCGATTACGAGCAACAAATTTGGATCTTAAACCGGTCCTAGCTTTCGCCATGGAGGCCATTTTCAGTTTAAGCTCATGGACCAGCTTAGCCTCGGTTTCTGGTGGCGTATGAGCAACAAATTGGCACCGTGGGCTCGGAGGAGTTGGTCTTGGCCCATAAACCGATTGTAGCTCTCGCCAGGAAGCGCATATGCTATCGTTGTCGGTTTAAGCTCGTCGATCAGCTTAGCCTCGGGCTCTGGCGGTGTATGTGCAACAAATTTGGACCAGAGTCGAGCTCTGGTGATGCATGAGCAACACATTTGGAATTTAAGCCGATCCTAGCTTTTGCCATGGACTCGAATATCAAGCATTTTCGGTTTAAGCCTGTGGACTGGCTTAGACTCGGGTTCTGGTGGCGCATATGCAACGAATTTGCACTCTCAGCTCGTTGGAGTCGGGCTCTGGCGATGCATGAGCAACAAATTCGGACCTTAAATCCATCCCAGCTCTCGCTATGGCGATCATTGTCGGTTTAAGCTCATGGACCAGCTTAGCCTCCGTCTTTGGTGGCGTATGTGCAAAAAATTTGCATCTCGAGCTCATTGAAGTCAGGCTCTGGTGATGCGTGAGCAACATATTTGGACCATAAACTGGTGCTAGCTCTTGCCGTGGTGGCAAATATCGACCATTTTCTGTTTAAGCCTGTGAACCAGCTTAGCCTCTGATTTTGGTGGCGTGTGGGCAGCAAATTATCACCCTGAACTGGTTGAAGTCAGGCTTTATTGATGCATGAGCAACTAATTTAGTCCTTAAACCGAGTCATGAAAGCGACTCTTCGATATTTTTGGCTTAAGCCTGTGCAACAGCTCAGCCTCGGGTTCTGGTGGCAGATGTATAACAAATCGACAATCGGAGGTCATTGGAGTCGGGCTCTGGCGTTGCGTGAGCAATAAATTTCGACTTTGAACCGCCATGGAAACCATTTTCGGTTCAAGCTCGTAAACCAGCTTAACTTCGGTTCTGGTGGCGTTCCGAGCTCACTGGAGTCGGGCTCTGACAACAAAATTAGACCATAAAACAATGCTTGCTCTTGTCACCGTATCGAATATGTGATCATTTTCGGTTTAAGCTCGTAGACTGGCTTAGCATTTGTTTCTAATGTCGTATGTGACACAAACTCCCTGCTCGAGCTACTGGAGCGACACATCATTTCTCCAAGTCATTCGCAAAACGTCGCCAATTACCCAACACCCATTCACCTTGAAGCCACGCCTATCTCCTCTCAATTTCATTCCCGCCTGCGGATGGGTAAAACCAATCACTTCAAGCAACCTGCCATCATTACCGGTCAATTAAGACTTGACACGCTCAAACGCCACCCAATCGAATCGCATAATCGATTCGTTTCGTGTCGTTTCTGAGTCCTGCCGGAAGCAGTCCTTTCTGAGTCCCCCCGGAAGCCACCGCAATTTGCATGCCACCACCGAGACTGTCTGCGTTTTCAAATAAAGCCTCTCCCCGACAGTTCATGGTCAGTGCCTCTGACCCCATCGACTGTTGTTTATGCACTCGCTCCTCCCTCGCTCTATGTCCTTCAAACGACAACATCCTTCCCCCGCACACCGGCCAGGATGTGCCGTTTCTCTATTGACACTCATTTGACATTGATGCCCAGTCCGGCCCTAATTATTTTTTAAATGGAAAAACGTGAACAAATATTCACGCTTTCAGTTTGCAACAAACGAACGTGTACACTCGTCCAAAGGAGCGGCGGTGGCAGTGCGAAGCTGGTCCTCTCTCGTGTTTGCACGGCGTAAATACAATCAAGCAAGAGGGACTGCCGGAGTTCGAGTGCGATGGAGAATTTTAAATTAATTCCGCACCCAAACAACTGCACGAAGGGATCACAATATCCTGCGGGCCAGTAGCACAATGTCAAATGCAAGGGGGGATGCTCTTTTCCACTCGCCTTGTCGGGGAGCACAGACGAAAAAGTTTCGCTCACCACAAACACAAACGGGCTGTGGAGGGAGAGCGGGGAGGTCCTCTTAACAGCGCATAAAGTTTTATCGTTTGATTTTGATTCGGGCAAAACGAACGCTCAATTGGTTTGATCTCGTTCGGCAAAATGATAATCATAATCGAAACGACCCATCCGAGGACCTGCACGGACACTTACGAGGGGCATGAGGCGGTAGGGGGGGGGGGGGGGGACTGTATCCTTTTAACCTTTTCTGGTCTGTACTTGCGCCGGGGTAAGACCCATCGGGAGGAAACTTGTTATTGAGTTTAAAAAATAATTTCCCAGCCAAACGAAGTGCGACTGATTGGTGAACCTGAAAGGATTTGTGTTATGTCCAGGGGAAGGATCCTAGGGGTGGTCTACTCGTTATTGATTCGCTTGAGGGGGCGGCTTGGATACGAAACATTTATGAGTTCATTGGCTCTGCAAGGCAGACGAAAAAAAAGGAAGAAGAAAGGTATTCGTTGCACGCACGAGGGGAACAGGATGTGCTCGTTGGGATTGAGGGTTCCCCGAGCGGAATGTTTTGGGTTTTCCTTTGGATTTGGCATTTAACTCGAGGATGTGCCGGATATATGGTGGATTTTTTATGTGAACCGTTGATGGTGTCGTTAAGTTGAAAGGGAATTTTGCAATTTTGTCGAGACGTGGTCAATGAAAGCGACGCAGCTCCATCGTTATGGTTGATTTCACAATTTTGTATGGTTTTACATATGTCAACGACCTTAAGAGTGTTTTCTGTTTTTTGTGGAGATCCCTCGAGTGGGTGTCAGTCGGTTTGTGTTGGTGGCAAGTCATGAAGCGAGTGTCACTGGCGCGTCATTTGCCGCCACGAAACGACAGGGTGATGGGAAGCAGCTGGGATTGTTGGGAGGGCCTATCTGGAGTAAGCCGTCTCCATCCAGATTTCTTAGAACAAGCGATTGTGGTACGGGAGAAGATTTGTGAAGGCTGTGCCATAACTTTTTTGAATTTTTGGGGGCATGCTGAACAAGATTGCGCCTTAAATCTGGTGATGGTTTGTATCCAGACTTAAGTCAGAGCTCAAGGGAGATAGCAGACAGACGCTCGATAAAGAATACTGCAGGGCAAAGATTACCCCAGGTCGAAGAATACTGCGGGAGGAGGGATACTGCAGGGCGAAGGATCCTGCAGGACGAAGGACACTGCAGGGCGAAGGGTACATCAGGAAGAGGGATACTGCCAGACGAAGGATCCTGCAGGACGAAAGATACTGCAGGAAAAGGGATATTGCAGGACGACGGATAATGCAAGACGACGGATAATGCAGGACGAAGGATACTGCAGGACAAAGGATGCAGGAGTGCGTAGACTAAATTCTTCTTCTTTTTTTGATGGCGCTACAGTCCGGGATGGACCTGGTCCTCCACCAACATGCCTCTCCAGCGGGCACAGGCGGCGCTACAGACCGGCGTGGACCTGGTCCTCGACCAACAAGCCTCTCCAGCTGGCACAGGCGGCGCTACAGACCGGCGTGGACCTGGTCCTCAACCAACAAGCCTCTCCAGCTGGCACAGGCGGCGCTACAGACCGGCGTGGACCTGGTCATCAACCAACAAGCCTCTCCAGCTGGCACAGGCTGCACTACAGATCGGCGTGGACCTGGTCCTCAACCAGCAAGCCTCTCCTGCTGGCACAGGCGGCGCTGCAGACCGGCGTGGACCTGGTCCTCAACCAACAAGCCTCTCCAGCTGGCAAAGGCAGCGCTGCAGACCGGCGTGACCTGGTCCTCGACCAACAAGCCTCTCCAGCTGGTAGAGGCTGCACTACAGATCGGCGTGGACCTGGTCCTCAACCAGCAAGCCTCTCCTGCTGGCACAGGCGGCGCTGCAGACCGGCGTGGACCTGGTTCTCAACCAACAAACCTCTCCGTCGGGCATGATTTTTAGCCAGCTGCCTCCACTTACGGACGACAAGTTGGCTGAGGTCCTTTTCCACTTTCATGTGCCATCGGTTTCGTGGGGTCCTCTACTGCGTTGTTCCACGGGCCCGGGATCGAAGACTCTTCGGGCTGGGGTGGTGTTATCCATGCCCAAATACTGCTTTCAATTGCCACAAGGACCATCCTTTGATTGCAGCGTTAACATTGACGTAGACCTGGTAATCCATTTCAACCGCAAGCGATAAATGGCTGCCTCATGTCCTGCCACATGTTCGCCATTTCACGAGCCAGTTATTTCGTGAATTCTGACAAGTGTTTTCCCATGAATAGAGCAGCATTCCCGACCACATTTCTCTGGCGCATGTTGTGCAACGCATTCTCCTCCATCAGCTAACAGACTTCATTCCGCACTTCAACCAGAATTCATCGAGATGTGCACGTCCAAAACATGAGCTAAACTGAAAACATTCCAAAGATCCATTACGCAACCAAACTTCCGAAGAGTTTCCTCCATTTTCCGAGTTAACGCTCCACCGTATCGCCAACACGTCCCAGAGCCTCACTCTGTTGTGCACATAACCACTCATTATTCCTGGGCTCTGAGTCTGTCCGCTGCAGCCGACGTCAAGTTTTGAACAGAATTCCCGCGTGCATCAGCAAGAATGTGCTCATAACCAAAAGCCCCCCATTCGCGTACGTCGAGCAGTGAATTCCATTTAAATTTCACTTCGTCGCCATCACCCACCTCCCCACACACATCAACTCGATGATGCCGATCTAATGGCTTCCGGGCGGGTTCCGCCAAAAAAAAAGAGAACCCTCACCACAAAGCCACAGTTCTCTGCTCCCATCAAAGGGATGCCAGCGTAAGGAGCCCCGGTGCCGGTTGGAGAGCTCAAGAAACAGCTCCATGCACTTCCATCGATTTAGCATCCATCCGACCATCGCATGCTAATGGGGATTTGTTTTCGACACCTTCAGCGTTGTCTTTTGTGCGCCCTCGAGCCGTTCCTCCTCCGCTCGGTGCGTTATCCTTGCCATGCAGCTTGTGTGCGCCATCGGGTGGAAGCAATTTCATGGATCATCTGCCGAACAAGACCACGATGTGGTCACAAAGCATAGCTCCAAAGTCCATCGAGGACGACCAACATAATTTCCATTTAATTGAGGATAAAGGAATCGATTTAATGCAGATTTTTCGAGTCCTTTGATGTGACTGCGCACAACCGTGCAAACAACAGGGACTCTGAACGCCGCTGGGCAGATTCACTCTAGGGACGATGTGTTTTCTCAATCGTCAGTCAAACGGAACCTAAATTGTAATTAATGAGATATCCCGTGGGTGTGTGCGGTGCCGGCGTAAAGACGACGATGGACGGGGCTGTTTTTCATACGGCCACGATGGGTGTTCAGTTGTTTACCCGTGACGGAGGAGAGGGCGGCCCACCGACACGACGCTATAATGAGCAGGACTTCGTTGAATGACATTTGTTTGACTGGCGTAATTGAGGCTTAGGATGGCAGTGATGTCGAGGACTTTATTATGATTCCCGGGGGGTCGAGGAATAAACTGCACGAAGGACGAGAGAGAAACGTGCCAAAGGGACACGGGCACACGGGAGCACGAAGACACAGGATACGGGAGCAAATTGAAGGCAACGATGCTCGTCTTGCGTGCAAAGCAATTTACTTTAATCGGATTTCGAGAAATTCCGCACGAATCGGGAGCAGATGAAGCTACCAAACGGAATTAGAGTGGAAATCGTCGTCGCCATGACAGCATCAAGGACGTCGTCTTTGAGATGCTTAAAGTTTTCAAATTGGTCCAGGATTCGGTAATGGTATTGATTTTTTTCTTTCGGTCGTGCTGTGTCTTGGATTTGGATTGGAGGTCAGAAGCGGCGGTGACGGCGGCTTATTCCATGCGGGGGTAATGGATGTGCTTCATTGGTGTTGACGCCTTTCACGGGGTTTCACGGATGAACAGAGATTCCACTCAAGCCATTTTATCGGTGGGTGGAGACATTCATCGGGAATGGGGTGGAGTGATGTTTTTGGGGGGAACGTGGTGGAATGATATCTTTGGGGGGAACGTGGTGGAATGAGGTCGTTGAATTAGACACAGTTTGAGTGGGGAGCGGTCGGGGTTCATGTTTGTGGCTTTATCCGACTGCCAGAAGGAGGATCTTTGATTTCTTTGAACAGGGCTCTTGTTGGCGCTGGAAGTTTCGTAGAAATGAGTCCGACTTGCAAGCATCCAACTCCTTGAGCCGTCCAAATGATAGCAACGATAGGAGGAGAAGAAGAAGCAGGAGGAGGAGGAGGAGGAGGAGGAGGAGGAGGAGGAGGAGGAGGAGGAGGAGGAGGAGGAGGAGGAGGAGGAGGAGGAGAAGAAGGTGGAGGAGAAGTAGAAGGACGAGGATGAGGAGGAGGAGGAGGATGAGGATGAGGATGAGGATGAGGATGAGGATGAGGATGAGGATGAGGATGAGGATGAGGATGAGGATGAGGATGAGGATGAGGATGAGGATGAGGATGAGGATGAGGATGAGGATGAGGATGAGGATGAGGATGAGGATGAGGATGAGGATGAGGATGAGGATGAGGATGAGGATGAGGATGAGGATGAGGATGAGGATGAGGATGAGGATGAGGATGAGGATGAGGATGAGGATGAGGATGAGGATGAGGATGAGGATGAGGATGAGGATGAGGATGAGGATGAGGATGAGGATGAGGATGAGGATGAGGATGAGGATGAGGATGAGGATGAGGATGAGGATGAGGATGAGGATGAGGATGAGGATGAGGATGAGGATGAGGATGAGGATGAGGATGAGGATGAGGATGAGGATGAGGATGAGGATGAGGATGAGGATGAGGATGAGGATGAGGATGAGGATGAGGATGAGGATGAGGATGAGGATGAGGATGAGGATGAGGATGAGGATGAGGATGAGGATGAGGATG
Organism: Myathropa florea; assembly: GCA_930367185.1. Classification (NCBI taxonomy): domain Eukaryota; kingdom Metazoa; phylum Arthropoda; class Insecta; order Diptera; family Syrphidae; genus Myathropa; species Myathropa florea. The sequence goes on along the minus strand of OV884005.1, from coordinate 40,881,200 downwards.
AGGATGAGGATGAGGATGAGGATGAGGATGATGATGAGGATGAGGATGAGGAGGGGGAGGAGGAGGACGAGATTCAAGCCACGCCCAGGACTAAAGACAATATGAATGTCGGAAACAGACATCATCACTCGCTGCCGCAGTGAATTAATGCAAAAAAATGTTCAAAAATTTCCCGTCATCAAGGATCCTTTGTCAATTATTCAGGACATCCCATATTTCAGGTCCCTCCCCACTCACAGGCAAACAAAACAAAAGAAGAGTGGACTTATTGCACTGCAAGTGTAAATAAGCCCGGACAAAGGATCAGCACGAAACCTGGTTCTGCTAATGACACTCTCACATAAAATTCACTTGTCGCTCGTGTGCAGAGGACCCGAAAAAAAGGATTTTCATGGATATGCACCGTAAAGCACTTAACCTTTTGTCGTGCATGCACATGCACTCCCCTCCCCCCGCCCGCAGACAGAGAAACAGTGAGTATCCTTTTGCAAGCGAGTGATGTGCACAACGAACAACGTTGCAGTACACTTATCTGTAATTGGGAGTACATTTGGTGGGATTATCCTGAGAGGTCCTTGTTAGTTGTACACTTCTCTCAGTTAACTTCTACTTCAGGTATAATTCCATTCAAATGGGAATCGAGGTTGCGCAGGGGGAGAGTGTGCAATAAAAGAGCACAAGGACTTGACACAGATCCTTGTTTAGAAATAATTAAAAACCAACAAAGTTTGATGGGATGATGATGGCTTGGGCGAGGGGATAACAATTACTTTTTGGTACCGTTTTGATCCATTTCCATGGCGGTGGCTGAATTTACTTCGCACACGAGTCTCTTACTGCTCCGTCATGTCCTTTTTGCATGTTTGTTGTGAATTCATAAGTCGTTTAGTTGGGAGGGAGGACAAAAAACGTCCTGCTATCGAGGGCGTCCTACTTAAGGGACTCTCGTTTTTGTTTATCCCTTCCCCAAGTGCCCATCGCCAACGGGGGGAGTGTTTAATCCATGGAGCACATTGTTTGCCATGCTAAGTGCCGTTGGAGGGTCATTGTTTGCGATTGTTATCGATTCAAGTTGGTCACCTTTTTTCTTGCAGGGGGTGGGGCGAGATGGTGGGGCTTTTTGCGGTCGTAACTCATAACGCCTTGAGTGGCGTGGACCGGGAGTTATCGAACCGCAAAAGGGACTTTCATCAATCTTCGAAACTAATGGTATGCAGGGTTCTTTGGGTCATTAGTTTGAGAGGGATTTTCGTCCTGAAAAAGCAGCATCTTTAGAAATCAGAGAAAGCTTAAAAAGCGACACCACTGGCGTGGTTAAGATGTTTCCTGCGGCTGTCACTTCATTCCTTAGACTTTTCGATTAACCATTTCATCAACAGCCGCACTCTAACCACTCACCATTTTCTTTTCACTTTCAGAGAACAATGTCACCGACCGTAAAGACGCCCTCAACGTGACGATAAATCACTGAAGATGACAACAAGACAAGAAACCGCCAGCGGACGTGGTCCATTGACCAGCGCCGTCTTCACGGGAGTGCTCCTCCTCACCACACTCGTGGGATCAATCACAATGACCATCACCGAAGAGACCACCATGCCCGCAACATATCCAACCACAACATCGTTTGGTCTCTCGTCCTCCCTGCTCATCGACGAGTTCGCTGCCAATCCGTTCGTCCAGGGAAGCCTGACCTCATATCCGGACCTGTTCAATCTGTCGTCCGTCTACGGGCCCAACACGACCTCGACCAACATATCCTCAGTCAACGGCGATCAGTTCGATGAGGACGACATGGTCTGCTCGTCCAGCCAGAACGCCATCGGGAACTTCATCACCATGATCCTGTACGCCGTCGTGTGCATCGTGGGACTGTTCGGCAACACCCTGGTCATCTACGTGGTCCTGAGGTTCTCCAAAATGCAGACAGTCACGAACATCTACATCCTGAACCTGGCCATAGCCGACGAGTGCTTCCTCATCGGCATCCCCTTCCTGCTGTTCACCATGCAGATCGGCAGCTGGAAGTTCGGCGAGTACATGTGCAAGGCGTACATGGTCAGCACGTCGATCACCCAGTTCACGTCGTCCATCTTCCTTTTGATCATGTCAGCCGATCGGTACATCGCCGTCTGTCATCCGATCTCGTCGCCGCGGTACCGAACGCCGATGGTCTCGAAGATCGTCTCGGGCATTGCCTGGCTCGCCTCCGCCGTGCTCATGCTGCCCGTCATCCTCTTCGCGAACACAGTGGTCATCTACGAGGATCACCTGTCGTGCAACATCAAATGGCCCGAGAGTCACAATACACAATCGGGTACCACATTTATACTGTACACACTGATCCTGGGCTTTGCCACGCCGCTTTCCTTTATCTTGTGCTTCTACTATCTGGTCATACGGAAGCTACACACCGTTGGGCCGAAGAACAAGTCCAAGGAAAAGAAGCGGTCCCATCGCAAGGTCACCAAATTGGTCCTGACAGTGATTACAGTATATGTGTTGTGTTGGCTACCCTATTGGATATCGCAAGTGGCCCTGATTAACTCCAAGCCTGACTCGTGTGCGTCGCGCTTGGAAATCACGGTATTCTTGTTGGCCGGCTGCTTGGGCTACTCGAACTCGGCCATGAATCCGATCCTGTACGCGTTCCTCAGTGATAACTTCAAGAAGAGCTTCATGAAGGCGTGCACCTGCGCCAACGGCAAGGACATCAACGCCCAGCTTCAGCTGGAGAACAGTTTCTTCCCGAAATTCGGAAAGAATCGCCAGACCGAGCGGTTGCTCAGCTCAAAGGCGAAACAGAAAGCCGCCAGGAACAACAACATGACCACGACCGCCACCTCCGCCACGGTCATTGGGGTGCCGGGTACAACGATCGCCTACGCAGGACGCCTGAGTGCCACGGTAGTGAACACATGTCCCAACTCCACAACGACCAACACAACTGGCTTGACCGGAAATGAGTCCACAACGATCACCACGGTGGTGAGCAAGAGCGAGAAGCCGCCCGTCTTGCACACTGACTTGTAAGCAGCCTGCTGCTCTGGATGGACTTTCAAGGGGAGTCCCAAACGCTCTCCCCATCCCCAACTCGTTCACAAGATGAACGTTGAAAAATAGAGAAAAATAAGCAAAAATTATGAAAAATATTTAAACAATTTTTTTACTTAAAATTTTTAAGAAAATATTTAAAACATTTTGAGTGTATAACTGTACATTGTAACTACAGGAGACTATTTATTAAGCAGAGAATCAACTTGTAGATAGAAATCAGAGCCGCCCGCGGTCGAGCGAAAGTAAATTTAAGTGTTTAAGCAGAACTAAAAACAATTCAATTGCCTCTTGTCTAGCAGATAAGGATGTCGCTGTTCATAAGTGTGTTTGTTTTCCGTTCCTTTCTGTCATTTTTTGTTCTAATAGACCTAAGGACTACCGTGCTATGAAATAAACTTTCAAAAGAAACCCCTTCAAAGGCGTAGATGTATAATTTTCAAATAAAAAAAATTCCAACACGATTGAAAGTATGAATTTAAAAATTAAAATAAATAAATAAACAAATAAAAATGTACCAGAAAATGATCGTTGTTTTTAGTTAAACCCTTGAAAGGCCTTCGGCCGCAATGGTTCGTCAAAGTTGAGGGGTCAGGGCTTTGAAATCGCATCGAAATTGCAGTGGTTAGCCTTGGATTTTTTCGAGGAAAAAATCGAAGTTTCTCGGAATGCGATAAAATGCACATGGATCGAAAATTCAGGTCAACAGCACACCAGAAATGGCGCATTTATGTCCGGGCGACGCCTGGTTTAGAAACTGTGGCTTGTCAAAGTTGGGGGGTCGGCGCTTTGAAATCCCATCGAAATTGCAGTGGTTAGCCTTTGATTTTTTTCGAGGAAAAAATCGAAGGTTCTCGGAATGCGATAAAATGCACATGGATCGAAAATTCAGGTCAACAGCACACCAGAAATGGCGCATTTATGTCCGGGCGACGCCTGGTTTAGAAACTGTGGCTTGTCAAAGTTGGGGGGTCAGCGCTTTGAAATCCCATCGAAATTGCAGTGGTTAGCCTTGGATTTTTTTCGAGGAAAAAATCGAAGTTCGTAGGATTCTGTTGAAATGCACATGGATCGAAAATTCAGGTCAACAGCACACCAGAAATGGCGCATTTATGTCCGGGCGACGCCTGGCTTAGAAACTGTGGCTTGTCAAAGTTGGGGGGTCAGCGCTTTGAAATCCCATCGAAATTGCAGTGGTTAGCCTTGGATTTTTTTCGAGGAAAAAATCGAAGGTCGTCGGATTCTGTTGAAATGCACATGGATCGAAAATTCAGGTCAACAGCACACCAGAAATGGCGCATTTATGTCCGGGCGACGCCTGGTTTAGAAACTGTGGCTTGTCAAAGTTGGGGGGTCAGCGCTTTGAAATCCCATCGAAATTGCAGTGGTTAGCCTTGGATTTTTTTCGAGGAAAAAATCGAAGTTCGTAGGATTCTGTTGAAATGCACATGGATCGAAAATTCAGGTCAACAGCACACCAGAAATGGCGCATTTATGTCCGGGCGACGCCTGGTTTAGAAACTGTGGCTTGTCAAAGTTGGGGGGTCAGCGCTTTGAAATCCCATCGAAATTGCAGTGGTTAGCCTTGGATTTTTTTCGAGGAAAAAATCGAAGGTTCTCGGAATGCGATAAAATGCACATGGATCGAAAATTCAGGTCAACAGCACACCAGAAATGGCGCATTTATGTCCGGGCGACGCCTGGTTTAGAAACTGTGGCTTGTCAAAGTTGGGGGGTCAGCGCTTTGAAATCCCATCGAAATTGCAGTGGTTAGCCTTGGATTTTTTTCGAGGAAAAAATCGAAGGTTCTCGGAATGCGATAAAATGCACATGGATCGAAAATTCAGGTCAACAGCACACCAGAAATGGCGCATTTATGTCCGGGCGACGCCTGGCTTAGAAACTGTGGCTTGTCAAAGTTGGGAATCGGGGTTAAAATCTCAATCAAAATTACAGTGGTTAGCCTTTGATTTTTTTCGAGGAAAAAATCGAAGATTCTCGGAATGCGATAAAATGCACATGGATCGAAAATTCAGGTCAACAGCACACCAGAAATGGCGCATTTATGTCCGGGCGACGCCTGGCTTAGAAACTGTGGCTTGTCAAAGTTGGGAATCGGGGTTAAAATCTCAATCAAAATTACAGTGGTTAGCCTTTGATTTTTTTCGAGGAAAAAATCGAAGATTCTCGGAATGCGATAAAATGCACATGGATCGAAAATTCAGGTCAACAGCACACCAGAAATGGCGCATTTATGTCCGGGCGACGCCTGGTTTAGAAACTGTGGCTTGTCAAAGTTGGGGGGTCAGCGCTTTGAAATCCCATCGAAATTGCAGTGGTTAGCCTTGGATTTTTTTCGAGGAAAAAATCGAAGTTCGTAGGATTCTGTTGAAATGCACATGGATCGAAAATTCAGGTCAACAGCACACCAGAAATGGCGCATTTATGTCCGGGCGACGCCTGGTTTAGAAACTGTGGCTTGTCAAAGTTGGGGGGTCAGCGCTTTGAAATCCCATCGAAATTGCAGTGGTTAGCCTTGGATTTTTTTCGAGGAAAAAATCGAAGGTTCTCGGAATGCGATAAAATGCACATGGATCGAAAATTCAGGTCAACAGCACACCAGAAATGGCGCATTTATGTCCGGGCGACGCCTGGCTTAGAAACTGTGGCTTGTCAAAGTTGGGAATCGGGGTTAAAATCTCAATCAAAATTACAGTGGTTAGCCTTTGATTTTTTTCGAGGAAAAAATCGAAGATTCTCGGAATGCGATAAAATGCACATGGATCGAAAATTCAGGTCAACAGCACACCAGAAATGGCGCATTTATGTCCGGGCGACGCCTGGTTTAGAAACTGTGGCTTGTCAAAGTTGGGGGGTCGGCGCTTTGAAATCCCATCGAAATTGCAGTGGTTAGCCTTGGATTTTTTCGAGGAAAAAATCGAAGGTTCTCGGAATGCGATAAAATGCACATGGATCGAAAATTCAGGTCAACAGCACACCAGAAATGGCGCATTTATGTCCGGGCGACGCCTGGCTTAGAAACTGTGGCTTGTCAAAGTTGGGAATCGGGGTTAAAATCTCAATCAAAATTACAGTGGTTAGCCTTTGATTTTTTTCGAGGAAAAAATCGAAGATTCTCGGAATGCGATAAAATGCACATGGATCGAAAATTCAGGTCAACAGCACACCAGAAATGGCGCATTTATGTCCGGGCGACGCCTGGTTTAGAAACTGTGGCTTGTCAAAGTTGGGGGGTCAGCGCTTTGAAATCCCATCGAAATTGCAGTGGTTAGCCTTGGATTTTTTCGAGGAAAAATTTCATCAAAAAACAAGATACCAGGCCATCAGGATTCCTTAAAAATCAGGAGGTATCCTGCTAAAGTACCCCCTGCGTATGCAGCAAATAAAGTTACTGCATGCATCTAGGTGTTACTGCGTCAGTCACTGTATATGCAACAGATTCTTATCATGCTTTGGGACAGGAATTGTTGCATGTACCTGAGGAGTGTTTAGTCCTGAAACCAACTTTTTGAGTGTGATTTACGTGGGAGTTGACTTTGAATGTTGGGGGATGCTGGGATCTGCTGAGTCAGACATGCATAACTGCCGCCCAGCAGATCAACCTCCGTTTGTTGAATTTTTATACAACACAAATGTACACAAATTTGTCAGTTTTGAAGCGATTTTAAAGCATTTTCATGCCAAACCACTGCCTCCTATGCCTCACCTCATGGCACTGTCAAATCCCGATTGATTCAAATACAACAACACAGCAGCCATTCTTTCATGGCCTGGTGGCAAAATGGCAAAATGTATGCGTGGGAAAATATATGAAAATATTTAGCAAAACAATTTCCGAGGAGTTCTTCAATTGAATACCGACTGGAAACTTAATTAAACTCGATTTTGTTCGTGGAAAAATGTCGCTTGGTTGCACATGCGAAAAGATTTTTTTTTCGAAATTTAAATTGACACATGGATTCATTGAATTCGATGGAAATGAAAAAGGATACAGATGCGGAAATATTTAAAGGATATTTGGGGGGGATTTTTCCAAGGATTGACTTTCAGATTTATTGGAAATTTGAGTTTTGCATCGAGAGATGTTTCCACTCGTTGATCAACTTTGAAAAGGTTTTCAGGGAAATGGTGGGAGTGCAGTGCTGCCAATCCCATTTGTGCATGACGTCACTTCAGTTCTTCTAACAGGAAAAGGCCTGGGGGCACTCATTGTTTTGCGTAAGTTCCGAATCTGCTCTGAAATCGTTTTTAAGAGGATTATAGTTTTGAAAACCTCCATCAAATCAGAGTTCATTCAGTCGGTTTGACTGCACACAGGTAATAACCGAAGGCAGCACACGCTGGGAACGACCGTAAGAATGCGGATTACCTCAAAACTTTTGGAAATTCAAAATCGATTTAAGTTCTCCTGATGTTTTAATCGAACTTCAACTCGTTTAAAAACTCCGTTTCTGTCCATCGTGCGCTTTGAATCGCTGCATCACCTGCCAGCTCCTCAAAAGTGATTTCCATCGGATGGTTGCATTTTGAATTTGCCAACGTTTCGTCTCATCGTCATCGACATCGATGCACAGCACTTGGGCTGGTTCGACTGTCTGTCCATCGTTGCAAATCGAGCCCATCCGACGAGCCATCTCACAGGGATTAATGAATAAATGGCATGCCCTAAAGGATGCAATAACAAACCGACCCCCTCCTCCGTTCAAAATGAATTCGATTTCGGTCGTGTGGATGTGTGGTCTGGCCCGGCCATGGGACGGAGCAACGGAGCGAGTAAAGTGTTGATTAGCAAACAAGAATGGCTCGTAAGGAGATAAAGATTAGTGTGTATCGGTCGGTCCTTTGATCCTGATTTGCTATAACTCCTGGTAATTAAGATTAAAGGTCCTGGGCTTGTGGTGCCATAGACCGAATGCATTCGGGAGGAGGCTCTTCAGACATCAGACGTCGGTGCCTGATGTGTTTATGTTCATTGTAAGCCTTTACGATGACATGTGTTTGAACTGGAGACAGGGCAGGGACGACAGCGATAGTTCAGTGTCACATTGAATGGATTTGGGAAGCATGTGTCTCGAGGACGGAGACGCATCGAAGCAGAATATTCCACTTGACGGAGCATTCACACTGCACTCTGGACTGGGGGAGGGGGAGACGTTCTTAATTAATTATGGCGCACATGTGAAGTCATCTGTTGCCGATTTTGGAAAGGGGCAGACAAAGGATGATGCTAAGCGAAATGGAGTTTTTCCTCTCGATGAGATTGAGCAGATGTCAGTCATCATCTCTGTCACTCTTGTCGAGACTAGTTGCTTGAGTTCACTGTCGATGCTCATTGTGTCACCTTTCCTTGATCCTGGATGTGGACTTCAAGGCAAGGCACGTCTTGAGGCTGTCAACATCTTGATTACCCTCCACCTCCAACTGAAGCGTAGCAAAACCTGATGCTGGACTAAGCCCTCCTACATTGCGAAGGGATTACTTTGACTGGTGAGCATTGGAGTTGTCCACAAAATTAAAAACAAACACAAAAATCTCCTGTAAACCTCTTGAGCTCCCTCTGAGGCAACATTGCCACATGTCCCTCCTAATCCCCCCCAACCACCCTCTCACCTCTCTCCAAGGTCAGACATGGACTTTCCAATCCCTGCCCACCTCCACACGCACACCCCATTTACGGCTTATCACCACGTGTAAACACTGTAAAGTTATAAAAATAAACCCCACGGGTTGTGCGCCTTACCGCACACATGGCCAAAGTTACAAAGCCCGTACACGGACTGATGCGGAACAGCAACAACAGACCATTTATTTAACATTAATTATCCTGACATGGGTCACGGCAATAATCCCTTCGGCCTTGTCGACAAAATCCATCTCTCTGCATCAGCAGCTCCTCTTTCCACATGACGTCCCCCTTTCACATCCGCTATAAATCCTTATCGTCATTCATTGCGGGCCCGCCGCTGCTGCTGGGGTTTCTTCCCATCAAAGAGCACATTTAATGAATTCCGATGGGGTAATTTCATTTCTGTGGCGAAAGCAATTATCGAGACAAATTTTAGACGCAAACGTCTGGCCTGGACCTTTAGTGGAATTTTTTTTTGATTGTTTTAATCCACCCACCCGCACATGCAGGCTCAAACCAACCGAAAATCAATTTAAAAGGTTCAATTAAGCCGAGCAGATGTTGCAGCGAGAAACTTTCAACAAATTAACTGAGTGGTTTGACATGTTTCGCCGCCGTACGTCACAGATGGATTCAATCAATTTTCGGTTCCGCAAAACCGCCTGCTCGCCCCTGTCGGTGGGATGGGGGGGGAAAGCCGATTGAAAGCTTATAACTCTTTTGAAAGTTTTTTTTTTTTTTTAAATTTGGTTGAATCAAAAAAAGGCGAATTGTGGCAGCGAACGAACAGCGAATTTGAATGCACAGGAGCGGATTTTGAAAGATCCTGCAAGACTGTGAAATGGCGGATGAGAGAAGAGGTCTAAGGATGTGATTTTTAGACTAGGGTCTCTGGTTGAGTGGGGAGTTCGTGGTCTTGTCCTCATTAACCATCGATTTAGACTGCTTTTGACGACTGGATGGAGCAGTTGGTTAAGGGCCTGCCCTAAGTTAGGGGGGGTCCCAGGTTCGAATCCCAGTGAAAGCAAAGTTAATACGCTCTTAACCAGTTTTTCAATCTGTGACAAGTGCAAGGCTTCACGGGAGTTCATTGGGTTCCTTTTCCGAAGCAACATTTTTGATTCGTTAATTCTTCGTTAAGCCTTCCACGGGCTAGTCCTGGCTTTTAAAAGTACTGATCTGCAAAGGATTCGATTCTGTGGCGATCAGAAGGAATTCTCTCCTAAGCTTTCTGCAGCCTATGACGACTGGATGGCGTAGTTGGTTAAGTTCCTGCCCTCAGTTAGAGGGGTCCCAGGTTCGAATCCCAGTGAAGTCGGATCTGATCCAGACTTCATTTGACGTTGGAATCAAATTAACGGCTGGAGCGGTCGATCAGTGGTAGTAGTCTGACTGTGGGTATCGCAATGGACCAACATGGTCTTAATGTGCTGGTGAATTCACTAGCAGCCGCCTAAACGAACCTAGGCTGGTTTCATTTCCATTCTAGCAGGCGCCTTCCAAATGACTTGCTCTGTGTCCATTTCCGGCGACTTCTTTCCAGTATTCTTTGATTTCAAAGGACTTTTTGGGAAGAGATGAGTCATGTAATTTAATTCAACTGCATTTCCAAGGATACCGTACTAAACACAATGAAATTCAAACAGTCTCCACTGATATATGCTAATAGAGGACATCACAAATGTCCGCTCCAAACAACCACTCATGTCGCTCCCTTTACAAAATCTGAATTTATTACGCTTCTTCAATCCATCTCCTATCCATTCTGATATCCCACATCCTTAAATTCGTCCTTGCCATCGGGAAAATCCTTTCAAAAGACCTCATGTCTTCCAAGATGCAAATTTCATGCGACAAAGTAGGATCCTCTGAATTTCTCCCCCAGAAAATCAACCAGGTCACTTCCGTTGCAAAATCTCACCTCATTCCCCATCTACATTTAATTTCCTATCCATTCTGATATCTCACATCCTTCAATTCATCCCAGTTATCGAGAAAATCGTTCCAGAAAACATCATGTCCTCCAAGATTCCTGCTTGATAAAGGATATCACAGAAGTCACTTCTAACTGACCAACCAAATCTTTTCCTTTGCAAAATCGTGTCTCATTTCGATTCTACATTAAATTTCCAATCCATTCCGATATCAGACCTCCTTTAATTCGTCCTAGTTATCGAGAAATTCGTTTTAGAAAACAATATGTCTTCCAAGTCCACTGCAAAAAAAGATATCGCAGGATGTCGCCTCGAGATGATCAACCATGGCACTCCCGTTACAAGATCTTACATTATTTCGCTTCTACAATCAATTCCCTGTCCAGTCTGATATCCCACGTCCTTCAATTCGTCCTAATTGTCGAGACAATCGTTTCAGAAAACTTTGCAAATTCACCACTTGACGAAAATTCACTTTCGGCAAAAAAATGCGAAGCAGTTGTGTTGCCAATTGACTGCATTTTTTCGTGCGAAACTTGCCATTTTTTCGAAACTCGATTTTCTGTGTGAAATTGCAAATCAAATATGTGGGGCTGAGTGTGAAAATGATAACTGTTGTTAATTCAGTCAAAAATTTCATTCAGAATTCGAGAAATTTGTCGAAAATAGAATTTGTCATTTTTTTATGACGTTAAAGGTTAATACAGAAATCATTGCTTATCTGGCAACGCTTGCTTTCCATGACAGTTGAGTGAATTTTTTAAGAAAGTGTCATGATTTGAGGAGATGTTTGACTTGTCCACCTCCTGACATTTTTCAGAAAATTCATTGAATTTCCTGTTCGAAAGTTGACGTCTGTCAAAAATTCAAAAACCTTGACATAATCTTCGAAATTCGTTCTCGAAAAGCTTTGACGTCTGTCAGAAATTCGATACCTAGCCTTGAAGCCCACATCCAGGATCAAGGACAGATTCTCTTCCAGAAGACACCGAATCAATGAAGGTCAATGAGTCAATGAGCATCGATACCGATTTGATTCGCAAGTATCAAACGACCTTCAACTCATTATCTTCGATTTTGAGTTGAAAATATTGTTTTCGCGATGACATCTCCCGTGAGGTCGTCCCTAAGTAATCTAAATTCAGTTCCCATGTAGCTCCTCCAGGACTCCTCCCCCTTTGCAATTGAATACCCATTAGAACTCGTTTCCAAATCAATGCGGCCCTGAACACTCACAACGACGTTATCAAACTCTGCAACAATGTGAATTTGAACCACTGACGGGTTTCGGTTTGTGGGGGAAATTTCTCTATCACTCGATGCCGATGAAAGTCTAATGGGAAATCAGGGAGAAAGAGGGAAGAGGAAAAAAATTGAAACAAAATTTAATCGATTTTGAGGTTTGAAGGTGAGTGGGGCTGGGTGGGCCATAAAATGAAGAGCAGCCTCTCTTCCAATCAACTGAGTTTTTTTTTCTAATATCACTCGAAGGCACGAGTAGTCACCTGTTCCCGGAGGTCATTAAAATGATTGACGATGGCAGTGTTGCATTTTTATTGCTCAATCCGCTTAAATTAAAAATCGAAAAGTGCTTCAATAATGTGATTTTCTGAAACTCACTGTGTTGGGGGGTTGAGGGGGTTTTTTCTCCCGTTTTTTTTTGCAGATCACTTGGGTTTTCTAAACGGGAAAGCGGGCATTGAGGGGGAAGTTGGTGTAGAGAGACGGGGGTTTTTAGAAAGTGGAAGGGATTCGTGTTCAACTTGCTCTGAGAGTTTTGCTTTATGAAGTTCCTTAAGGTTGTAACTACAGTACTCTACTTTTAGACCATTTGTGAAAACACTTTAAGAAAATTTTGTTGTCAAGTGCCTTAAGGATGCCTACTCTTCTTGTAGGCAATGTGATCTCCATAAAGTGCCTTGAGGTTGTATCTAGACTACTCTTCTTTACAGTATTAGGTCTCGTGTTGAATTCATTCTGAGAAGGTTTCTTTATGAAGTGCCTTAAGGTTGCCACTAGACTACTCTTCTTTCACACCAGTAGGATTCGTTTTGAAGTCTTTCTGAAAATTTTCTTTATGGAGTGCCTCAAGGGTGCATTTAGACTACTCTTTCTTTCGACTTTTGGACTATATAATAATAATAATAATGGCGGCCGACCTTCTCGTGGTGGGGGCAATTGTAAGCCACAAGCCTGGTTAACGAAGCGCAACCCCCTCTCTCGACAAAGACATCAACAACAGCCTCGGATACCGCCTACTCTGGTGTGCCAGAGCCCCATTTGGAGCTAGGCCTGAATGGTGGCAGTATGCGAGCGTCTTGTGGCTGGCCTGTCCCACGCACTAAACAGTGCGTGCGTGCAACATGCGGATCACTGAAGATGATGATGATGATGATGGCGGCGCTACAGTCTGAGTTGGGTTAACTTCTCAGCAACCACTCGTGTTGTGCGTGCTATTGTTCTCTTACGATTTTGAGAAGCTTCTTCTAGACAGTTTTACTCTTTGAACATTTGTCAGTGACTCGAAAGAGGTGGGGCCGTGAAAAAATGTTAGGCGTTTTTTCGAGATTCGAACCTTAGACCTCGAGCATGGGAGTCTACGCACCTACCCACTACGCCACGGTGCCCACAGACTTTTGGACTATATCTTCTTCAATTTCGAAGCGATTGCTTTGGAGTGCCAAAAGGTTGTACAAAGACTACTCTACTTTTATGTGACTATTGAATACCTGACCAATTTCTGTTGGGCAAAGCCTTCGAGGGGTCGATTTCTGTCAAAGAGCATTCCTAGCTTCTTTCAAGACGGCCCAAACTTCAGCCGCATCGTAGACTAACACAATTGACCATTTAATCTTCTGCCTCTTCAGTGCTCCACTTGTTGGTCATGACCCAGGTCCTCTCCGGACAAGCTAGACACTGAAGCAATGTGTGCCTCCCAACAAAACCCAATCATCGTCTATTACGAGTCGTCTCTTCCAACTAGAGCGAGGTCAATGCCTTCTTTATGTCCCGCCTCGACTGGAGTCCTTGTCTGCTTCGTAATTTTTTAATGTTCAGCCAAGAATCATCCCCGCAGAGCAATGGCTTGTCGTTAAACGCGATTTTTGTAGACTTGACGTCAATCGTGTTGCCGTTAAACTACTGAAGATAGTTCATGAGGCTACATAAAAAAGGAACTTCAATTTACGACCATCCACACAATTCGGTGACGGCTCATGTCATGCTTAGTCACGCATTGGACTCATCATTCACACATTCAGCGCCGAAGAAGAAGAAATGTGCTCCCCTGAGAAAGCACTCGTCAAACACACTCTCCTGCTCCGACATCTTGCTTGCCATCCCCGCAAATGTGTCAAGTCACATCCTCCATCCACTCCAGCTCAAAATGCTGAGAAACTTTCCGCAACTTTCGACCCAAGGCTGCCGAAAACCACCTGCCTCGTGTGTCTCCAGACCACTCGTCAGCCTTCGAAACTTTAATTAATGTTGTTCCTTCCCGCAAACTTATTGCATGCACAGCGTAATTAGGTCAATCGTTTCGCTCCTTCGTGCGCTCAGCGGGAGTCGGCGCCACGTGCAGCTGCTGTTGTGCGGAAGCGAGTTTATGTCGAAAAGCTTCTTATACACCTCACTTCCTGGCAAAATTAAATGGCTCACCGCATCCTTCTTCATTGCACCGGCAGCAGCGTCTCAAAGTTTCCGCAAGAAATCAACATCTCGGAACAGTATCCGTGAAATTAATTTCGCCACCTCGGGAGTGTGGCACCCTCGTGGAGGCCATAACCTCCAGGAGGAGGAGGTTCTCATTTTTAATCAAATGAGGAGTCCTTTGCATGCAGGATGTGCGGTTCTGTTGCTCCGTCAGAGTCGGTGGCTTGCTCTTTAGCCCGTCATGCAGGCGACTGCATATCTTCTCTGATATCCTTCTCTTGATCGACACTCCGTGACCAAGGACGCCCTCAACGAGCGGTCTCTTGTCACCTCCACACATCGTTCACAAGCTGTCGGCACTCGTGACAAGAGACTGCATCGAATAAACGTCGACTTCTCTCAGAGCAGCCACAAGTCAGGGATATGAGCTGAATATTGATGCCTGCGGCACCTCTCGAGCATTAACTCCGGCAATTTGTCAAATTAATGCGTCGAATCAATCTCCTCCCACGGAAGCGTGCAGACAATCTCTCATGTTCACACACGCATATCCTGCGCCCCCGGAGATGGCGTCACAGCCGAGCTGCGCCATCCTGCCGGAGAACTCATCAAATTTGCTGATGTGTTTTCCTTGTTTGTGCTTGTTTCAGTGACGCCGCAGGAAGCAGGTGGACATCGTTGAGTACTGTCGGCTAATTGAGTGGATGGATGTTTATCCAGCGATAGACAGGCCGACGAGCGGCCTGTTTACTGTGGAAAAAGTAGTTCCAAGTGGCGCATTATTAGGGGATTTCGTGGGAGAGGCTGGGCGGAAACCCCGGGAGACGGCATCTGTGCGCCGAGGAGAAATTGTCTGTGGGATTAAGGGATTTTCTGTGTCAATGCAAAGTAGGTTGGTGGCTTGTGATGAAAGTTGAGCGCTTAATGGCGACGTGGCGATGTTGGATGTTCTTTTTTTATGACTCGCAGATGAGTGCGGTGAGTTTAACGAGGGATTACCAAGCGAGCGCTCTTGACAGAGGAAGGACTCGAGCTGAAAGGACGGAAATGTGACCCAAATGCGGTCGCTCAGAATGGTGATCACTCAGACCACCAATCGGTTGATTGAAGCAACGGCTTATTTGCATCATTGGCTACGAACTGACGGTCTTGAACCAGACTACCTCCAGACGGGGAGTTCGAATCACCCGTCAACAGCCATCAGCCTCCATCTCCCATCGCCCAATCTGTGTGCGTGCTTCCTCTGCTGGAATCTGAAGGATCGCACTCCTCAGTGAAGCCGAAGAGATGCCCTCATCAATATTTCAGGCTTCCGATTGCCTGCCTGACAATTGATTGAAGATCTTCCGAGTGGCTACGCTAAATTTACCGCCCAGCAATCATCCTTGACCCTCCCGCCCGATCCACTCATTGACTTCCACTTACGAATTGGACGCACTCAACCTCGAAATTTTATCATAATTCCGAAATAGCTTCTCTCTCCGCTTTCCGCACGACTGCCAGTTCGACTCTCGAATCAATCTCCCGACAGAGCTCATCGTTCATCACCCCCGCCGCCGCTGCTGCTGCCACTCCCATCGCAACACCACCAAACCGAAAGTAATGTCAATCACTCAGACCTGACACGAGCGCCTGTACCAAGGCATCCTGCAATATTTCCGAGCTATTGACCTGAATTTCCTTCGGCAAATATCTCAAAACGTTCGCCATACACGAAGACAGATGGGATTATTATTGCCTGAGGTCATCCTCCAATCCTCCACTCGCACACAGCCAAGTGCGTGCCCATGACCAATTCCTCAACAGTTCCCCCCGTTCCGTTCCAATTTTTTATATCCTCTCAGCGGAAGGACATAACGAGGAAATCGAGTTATGAGGGGTCACCGGCGGACCAGTGCTCGTGCAAAAAAATATGTCGACTCTGGAATTCCCTTCAATAATCATAAAAACCGCGTGCAGGAAGCAGCCAGCTGGACGGAGGCGGTGGAGCAGTGGAGCAGTGGAGCAGTGGAGGAGGATGTGGCTGGTCGCTTATGTCCTGCACGCGGCACTGAATTAATGGGAATCCCATGAAAAACATACCCACGCCCGGAGAGTTATGCGATCGACTTCAAGTTTATCGGAACTTTACTGCATTAGCTTCCTGAATGGACGACATGCCAGAAGGACGTTCAATGCCACTTCGACTGAAAGCGATGACATAACACGGAACAGAGTGGACACCCCCCCGCCCGGGGATGTGTCCATTGATGTCATAAACGTCAAACATGATTACCGATGAGTCCGTTCATGCATTCCCCAGTGCATCCTGTACCGGGAGTGGACCGAACTCGACCCATATCGTCCCCTGATTGATTGGGCCGAGGAGGGAAAATCTCATCAGACCGAATTTGATTACTCGGTACCGACTGTGTCCCTGGACGGACGGATAATCGACTGAAAGTTATCTTAATTGACGATTTAGGATTCAAATCGGTTGAGCTTAACCCGAGCCGAGTTAATGGTCCGGGGGTCTAATGGCAGTTGGAAACGCATTAATCTGCCGGAGTCGACTTTAATTGATTTGCCCTGAGTGCGGACCTTAAACTTCGGATTTACGACAGTTCTCTGGGTGAAATTGAATTGAGAGACTGCAGAGATAATTGCGGGGAGGTATCAGTTTCGAATTGGTTGCGGCTAAGTGGTGAGGGTGGGAGGTAAGTGACTAAAAATTCCATGAGACAACCATTTAATTTGTAATCCACTTCAACTATGAGTCCAGAGCTAAGGCTACGAACTGCGGGGTGCGAGAAAAATGACAAGAACTGTGAGTGACGAGTGACACTGGGCGAAGCTATGAGCCAAGAGTCTAGAGCCACGAACCACGAGTCTAGAGCCACGAGCCACGAGCCACGAGCCACGAGCCACGAGTTTAGAGCTACGCAACACGAGTCTAGAACCACGAACCATCAGTCTTGAACAACGGACCACGAGTCTAGAGGCACGAGCCGCGTGTCTAGAGCCACGGACCATGAGACTAAGGCCACGAATAACGAGCCACGAGTCTAGAGCCACGAGCTATGAGCTACGAGTGTGGAGCCACGGACCACGAGTCGAGAGGCACGAGTTGCGAGCTGCGAGTGTAGAGCCACGAGCCACGAGTTTAGAGCAACGAACCATGAGCCACGAGCCACGAGTTTAGAACTACGCAACACGAGTCTAGAGCCACGAACAGCGAGCCACGAGCCACAAGCCATGAGCCACGAGCCACTAGCCACGAGCCACGAGTTAAGAGCTACGCAACACGAGTCTAGAGCCACGAACAGCGAGCCACGAGTCTAGAGCCACGGACCACGAGTCTAAGGCCACGAGCCAAGAGTCTGGAGTCTTTAACCACGAGTCTAGAGCCACGGACCACGAGTCTAGAGCCACGAACCATGAGCCACGAGCTACGAGCCAAGAGTCTAGAGCCAAGAGCCCAGAGTTTAGAGCCACGAACCACGAGCTACGAGCCACAAGCCATGAGCCACGAGCCACTAGCCACGAGCCACGAGTTTAGAGCTACGCAACACGAGTCTAGAACCCCGAACCATCAATCTTGAGCCACGGACCACAAGTCTAGAGCCACGGGCCATGAGTCTAGAGCCACGAGCCACGAGTCTAGAGCCACAAGCTATGAGCAACGAGTCGAAAGCCACGAGGCACGAGCCGAGAGTCTGGAGCCACGGACCACGAGTCTAGAGCCACGAATCACGAGTCTAGAACCACTAGCCAAGAGTCTGGAGCCACGTACCATGAGCCACGAGCAACGAGTCTAAAGCCACGAGGCACGAGCCAAGAGACTGGAGCCACGGACCACGACTCTAGAGCCAAGAGTTTAGAGCCCCGAGCCAACAACCTAGAGCCACGAGCCAAAAGCCTAGAGTCACGAATCACGAGTTTCGAGAAAAATTCCAGGAGCTGTGAGTGAAGAGTGACTAGATAAGAATAAGAAGCCTTGAGCCAGTCTAGAGGCAAGAACTACAAGTTGCGAGCAGAGAGCATCGCGCAAAGTGTTACCACTTATCACGGACATCGAGCAAAGACAACTACCACCAAGCTACGAGCCAAAGATTAGGAGTCGCATACCACTGACCACAAGACTCGATCAACGCTTCCCAAGCGATGCTGGGCGAAACAGGAGCAATGGGCTTCGGCCTCGGGTTGCGTCGCCACGAGCTAAAGGACAACAGCCACTGTCTAATCAACAGTCAACCAGTTGGCAGTAGAAATCTCGAACCATGAAAGCATCAGCCACCGGCCATGAGCTTGGAGGCACGATCTACGATTCACGAGCTATGAGCCGTAAGCCCATTTGTCAACCACGATTTATCAAAAAGAGACTCACCATTTGCCTGTTGGAGTTTCACGTAATCCTCTAACTCCAAGCATTCCCCTCCCTCTGCGGCGTTTTGAAACAGAAGAAGACGTTATTGTTTTTGAACTCCCCTGTCAACTTCGATTTCGTTTAGAGACCGTATCGATTTTGAATCCCTCCTCAACTACGCACCAGTTCCAAGTTCAAAGCGATTTCAGGACTCCCCACCCCATCCTGCTGAAAAGACCCCATCACGACACGGTCTCCAGAGAATCACAAAGTTGCTCCCATCCGTTCCCCCCGGCAGAGATTTGAAAAATCTCCATCTCAATCGGATTACAAACGATTCCACTCGCTCCATCTGAACGAAGCAACTCCCAGGAGTGCCGCCGCCGCTTAGGGAGCATCGCTTTCCACGAGCACGTCCCGTATCTGAAATCAGCACAAGCCTATCCCCTCCACAATCGTCGAGGTGAGTCCCCAGATATCGCCTTCGGGTGTCACCTGCAGTCAAGTGTGCGCCGTCGACAAAGAACCAGTTCAAGGGCGTCCGCCACTACGACGACGACGTGCTTCTCCCCACCGACTACTGTGTAAACACGGTGTTGCTTGTAATGGGAAACAATCTCTCCCCCGACTTCCGCGTTCACCTTGTGCTTGCCACGCCCGCCGACGCGATAAGGAGCTCGCTCCATCTGCTCCGCGGAAGTGCGTTCAGTCGGCGGGCGACCGGGGGTTTGGATTTACAACTTGCACTCGTGTTTAGTTTGTAATTCCCCAGATGATTGAATGAAAAATATACAGAACCGAATTGAATCGAATCGAAGGAGTCCCCATCCCCCGGTCCTCGGCGAACAACTTCAGAGCTCCGTGTAAACAGGTCGTAAAGATACTTGAGGCAAACCTATCGCACGAATATTTGCACGTATTTGTGCAAAAATATGAGCGGAGATGAGTTTGCGTTGCTAATTGAAACGAAAATGAATGCCCGACGCTGGGACGGCTGTTGTTGTTGTTGTGGAACGCGGTTCTGGCGAGTGGAGAGGAGGGCAGGAGGTTGTTAAATGTGCGGTTTTACGATGACGGTGCGTATAAATCTAGTGGATTTGGATAAATATCCGAAATGAACGCAGAACGACCTCGTAGATGTGGCGGACAGATACTTATGGACTTCATAAGACGCTTGGGTGGGATGTAATCGGGGGGCCGGGACGGGGCGGTGATCGTGATTAGGATACATTTGATGGGAGCCATATCGACGAAATCGATTTTGTGTTGTGTTTATTTTCCGAAATGCGGTATCCAACTG
The DNA here is from genome assembly GCA_930367185.1 of Myathropa florea. Classification (NCBI taxonomy): domain Eukaryota; kingdom Metazoa; phylum Arthropoda; class Insecta; order Diptera; family Syrphidae; genus Myathropa; species Myathropa florea. The sequence goes on along the minus strand of OV884005.1, from coordinate 40,861,269 downwards.
GGAAATGTATCGGGATGGGACGGTAATCGTGGAAAATTGTAAGCAGCTCGTGGATCTGAATGAATGAGGGGATTTCGATGGGGGAGTTCATGAGGGGGATGGTTTGTTGGTGGCGGGTGGAGAGACGTTTGCTTGGGAAAGATCTGTTTGAAGTCCAGGAGCTCGGGTGGTTCTAAGGGCTTCAAAGGAGTTGTGGACTCACTAACGCACGAGGGGTCACATAAGACTCACATGAGACTCAAAAAAGAGTCCAATTCAAGGCGGAACTAAGCTTGAGTGTGCCTTTTTGTGAAAGTTCAGGACGATGACCAAGAAGCCACTTGCCACGAGCCACAAACAATGAGTCAAGCGCCGAAAACTACATCCACCACGGAATAGCTTTCTCCAAGACCTGAGAAGCCCGACTTAGCACCCTTCCGCCACCGGCTTCTGCCACTAAACAGCCGTGACAACAATCAAGACTGTTCCGGAGCCCGTACAGACCTCATCTTCCTCGTTGAGCAAGAGCACAGAGAAGCGACTGGATGGCGCAGTTGGTTAAGTGCCTGCCCCACGTTACAGGGGTCCCAGGTTCGAATCATAGTAAAGTCGAACCTGGTGCAGTCACCATTTGTCGTTGGGATCAAATTAACGGCACTGGAGTAGGCAGCTACCTGGCAGTACAATGGACCAGTTTTTGAGTCTGAGCGCTCCAATGTAGTATTTCAAAAAAAATCAGTGTACCTTAGACCTCGAGCGTAGGAGTCGACGCACCTACCCACAACGCCAAGGCGCCCACAAAAAAAATCAGTGTTCCAAGCTCCGTATCTAGACCACATCTTCCTCGTTGTGCAAGAGCGCAGACTGCCCTCTTCCATCCGCCGCCTGAAGACGCATTCCATTCGTAAATCCACGCATCAACGAGTGCGAAGTAAACTCGAGGCTGACGCAAGACCACCTAACTCGTGGTCTCCTAAATCTCCCATCTGTTTCGGTCGAAATCCCTCGTCTAAATCACTCACTGCATCGCAGGCGCACATTCCACACGCCAATTAACTGGTTCAGCTAAACAGTCCATCGCTCAGTGGCTTGCGCAAGAGCCAGAGGTCTCCTTAAATTAAAAAGTCCATTCATTAAGGCCTCATCAGAGCGTATTTCATTCGTCGCCTTCCACACCCGCATCATCGGCATGCACCCCATCACCTTGACTGTCCAACCACCCCCCACCCACCGACCCACTGGAGCGTTGTTTATTTGGCTCTGTTTTGTGTGCCAGCAGCATTCCTCCCGTCCTTTTATTTATCGCTAGAATACACAACAGTCTGCGTCTCTGCGGAAGGCTCGCCTGCATCGTTGGGGGCGATTGATTTTCAGCCCGCCACTCGCACCACTCCCACCGACGAACTCAGACAATTAAACGGAAAATGCTGATGTGGAAAATTTAAAATATTTTCGCAATTTTCTTTCGACGGTCGTACATCCACGACACCGTCCGGATGCGCCACGAAAGGAAGGGACCAAAAAGATGAGGACAGTCCAGCCTCCCACCTCTCGCCTTTCTCCTGCCATCTTATTTTAGCCGAGGCAAAGAGGACGAAAAGGAGGAGGAAGAGGGGGAGGAGGTCCCACACCACCTAGCCCTGGGAAAGGCAACGAAGAGGAGAAGCAGGAGGAGGAGAAGACGGAGGAGGAGGGCGACGAGGAGGAGGATGAGGAGGAGAAGGTGGATGAGGAGGAGAAGGAGGATGAGGAGGAGAAGGAGGATGAGGAGGTGAAGGAGGAGGAGAAGGAGGAGGAGGAGGAGGAGGAGGAGGAGGAGAAGTAGGAGGAGGAGGAGAAGTAGGACGAGGACGAGGATGAGGAGGATGAGGAGGAGGGGGAGAAGAAGAAGAAGAAGGAGGAGGAGGGGGAGGAGGACGAGCAGGAGGAACAGGAGGTCCAACACCACCTCGTCCTGCAGGAGACGACGAAGAGGAGCAGCAGGAAGAGAAGAAGAAGAAGGAGGAGGAGCAGGAGGGCGAGCAGAAGGAGGACAAGTAATTAATAATTTTCCACCTCGCTGCCTGTGTGTTTGATTTTTATTTCAGCAATCAGCAAACTCCGAGTCCAGCAAGGAATCGCTTGTCGCGGAGAGTTCATTACGTTCGTCGATTATTTGCGCGACGTTGCGGAAGGCGTTTACATTGTTCCTTGAGGCAGTCGGTGTGGAATAATTGACATTTCATTATTTACTCTCAGTAAAAGTTGTCCTCTTCGTGTGACCGGGAGGAGGTCCTTACTCCTGGACTTCATCGGTGGAGTCTCGTCAGTCAGGTGTTTTCGGTTTAATTGATGCGATGTCATTGAACGGCAGCTGTGGCAGAGGAGATGATTTGGTTTTCCAGGAGATCAACATCAACGAGTTAGTGGCTTTAATTAAACTTTACGAGGAGTGCGGAGAGAGGAGGAGGGACTGCGGGTTTTATGCGATTCTGATGAGGTTTCTGGTGATCGCTGGTTTATTGTCGAAATGATGGAGTAGTTGTCAGTGTTATCCGTGAACTGAAGCTGGCAGCTTTAAGGGTGTGGTTCATTAGACAGAAGAAGGTGGGTCGTGCTGGGAAACTTGGAGTTGTGAAGGACAAGAGAAGTGACAGTTGGGCTGCCTTGAGGAAGAATGGGGGCTAGGGTTTAATGGTGTTCTTGATGGAAATGGGATTCTACGATTCTTGGAGCTGAAGTGATTCAATCCTAGTGTTGACAGAGTGGATGAGGAGCCCCTTTGTCTTTTCGAGAGAAAAGTTCTGCGTGAGATCTTTGGCAGGAGATGCTTTACCTGAAAATGGTGATGGTGAAGAAGCCCCTACAGTTCTGACTACGGAACGGGATGCTTTAACCTCAGTACAGCTGACTGATTGCTCCAATTTACAAGAGATCAATCCACAATCTGTCCTGGTCTTGTTTGCGTTGATAGCTTTTGGAGAAGGAGATTCAACCACGACCACAGAATGTGCTGTACAGAGTGGGCCATCTAGTGGTTGTTTTTTAAATCATTTGTTGTTTTGGCACTGACAGCTGTTTCCCACTCAAAATCTTGACAGAAAGTCAGTATCATACCTCCGCGGAACGAAATGAGTCGCCTTACGCCTGGACAACCTTGGCAAATATTGAAAACTTATTTCCAAATTGAGTGCCCAAACAGTGCGTTTTTTGAAAAGAAGTTTTGCCCGAAATGAAGTACCCACCGCGACTGCTTTTCGCAAGTTTGTGCAAAAAGTTCGTGAGCTAGTGGACGACACTCGTGGTCCCCGTCGTGCGCATAGACGAGAATTTGGCCGAGAGTGTGGCTCAGTTCACGAATATCAGCTCGCCATCGATCTCAACAGCTCAACATTTCACGACTGATTGCTAGCCTGAGGAGAATTCTGCACAAAGATCTCGGATTCTGCGCTTACAAGGTCCAGGTGACTCAGCAATTGAAGGCGCACGACCATCCACTTCGCAGTTTGGGCCTTAGAGCAGCTTAGCTTGAATTAGACAACGATTTTGGGCGAAAAATCATCTTTTCTGACGCGAGGCGCATTTTCATCTCGGCATTTCGGCATGGGCAGCGTAGATCCGGCCCAGAGAATCTTTGACTCTGAACCGGTGGGACAACACTGGGGGACGTCCACGTCTAAGGTGGGGCACGCAAGTGAAGAGGGACGGACCTCAACCAACTTGGCGGGCGTAATTTGAGACAGATGGCTAAGGATCAAGCCAGTTGAAGAGGCTTATTGGTTGAGATCCAAGTCCACCACGGCGATTGCAGCGCCGGATACTTGGCCGGAGCCAACTTCATCCAAGCAGATGGATATCCCGAATCGTCCCTCACGTCCTACAACCAATGGGAGATAAAGAAAAAGAAGAGAAGAAGATGAAGGAGAGGAGAAATAAGAGGAAGAAGAAAAAGGGCGCCGTGCCGTGGCGTAGTAGGGGCGTCGAGTCCTACGTTCGAGGTCTACGGTTCGAATTTCGAGTCGTTGACAATGTTCAAAGAGTATAGCTGTCTAGAAGAAGCTTCTCAATCTCTCCGTTCGGAGTCGGAATTGAACTGCAGGTCCCTCCACTGTGAGTGAATAATAGCACGCACAATACGAGTGGTTGCTGAGATACTAGGCCCGGGTCCACCTCGGACTGTAGCGCCGCCATTGTTATTTTTATTAGAAGAAGAAGGAAAAGAAGGAGAAGGAGAAGAAAAAGAAGAAGAAGACGAATATCCGAAAGCAAACCTTCAGCGTAGACTGGGTAAAGGAGGTAGAGCTTGGGCAAAATTATTGATTGCCCCTATCCTGGCGGTATGCCAGCAACGTTCCCTGTAAATGCTCAGACTCAAGTTAACATACAACCTCCACGCAGCGCCCCTGAATAGCCTCCTGCATTAGTGGTCATACGGTGCCTGTGGTCATACGCTCGCTCTATTCATGAAGTTCAGCGGCAGCAAATCTGCAACTCAAGGACTCACAGACACTCTCTGGGCAGTATATCCCGTCTCAGCGAAGCACCATCACCCACTTTGAAGCGGAAAAAAACTTCATTCCGTCACGAGGCACTCAGTAAGTCCTCTGATTGAACTCGCGAGACACCCAATTCCATTCCAACGCCCCTAATTATCTGTCATTGTTTCATTCAAAAGCAACAAACATGACTAACCACTCGTCCTTACTTCCACTGTCTTTAGCCACGCGCTGAACACACCATCACCTTAAGGACACAACCAAAGCCCTTATACCAAAAAACATCCCTGACTGATGGTGCCACCAAGCAAGAGCAAAAAAAAGTTGAAAAATTAAATCACATGACAGCTGAGTGACAAGACGACAAATTAACACACAAAATTAAATCCCGTTATGCTGTGCGTTTTGTCATTCAAGGGCCGTTGACATTCCGCGAGAGATTCCACAGATTTTTGTACGTGCCGCGCGGACAGCGGCGTGCGGATGAGGCGTATTTTTAGCCCACGACGACGTGGCGGTGGTCGGTCAATGTTGTCTCTGGCACACCGAGATGAGAGATGCCTCATTTTTGCACGGATCCATCCCTCAGATTTGAGGTCGAATTTTATTTATTCACTTTTCCTTTTGAAATTAAATTTAATTAGTTAAGATGTCATTTTGGTGAGTGACAGACCATTGAATTGGTTGTGACGCTCGGTGCGTGGCCGGGATGTAGGGCGTGCTGGAATTTCAATTTGAGAGGAGTCTGGAGGGAGGGCCACATTCAGTGAAAGTAAACTGATTACCCCCGGACATGTTCAATTCTTAATGAGACGCCACAGATCTCGGGGAAGCCAGAGGTATCCATTGCCTGTCATGAGTAATTGCCCCTCTCTATCGCCTGTCCTCCATCTCGACGTCAAGCTCAAGGATTGAGTTTGAATTCCTCGGGCGTATTTCAACAGATTTTCAGATCGAAATCCCAAGGAATCGCTTATCAGAAGTCAGGTGGCTGGTCGTGCGACTGGAAGGACACACGGAGTGTGTTCCGCTGCAGTCGCTGGCTGGAGATGTAATCAATATTTCCCCCATTCCGCAGCCCGTTCCGATGCGGCATCGAGCGCATGGAAACCGAGAGAAACAACGAGGCGAAACGTATTTACGATTTTATTCGCAATAAGTGTCGCGTTACCGTTTCGTAATCACGGAGCTGCCACAACAAAAGCCAGCGGAAAGGACAACCGACCGGGGATGGGATTGGGTGGATGACTGGCGGCGTTCGGTTGGGTTATTAAGATGACAGCAATACCCGGTGGTGTATGAGAAATTCTTTTGTCCAACATTCCGATGTAATGGATTCCTTTTGTACCCCAACGCTGGTGGGATGCACCATTAACAAGAAAAATACTGGCTGTTCGGGGGAGTTGCTTTGACATAAGCAACTCGAAGCCCACGCTGGATGTGAAGGCCCTCCGACGGCAGGAAGGATAACACAAACAATTAATTTGTAAGGTTGCACACGTGCCATGTGTAATTCGAGCAGGTCCTTGGAGCCATTCGTCTGAAGTAATTTAAATGGAACACAACGGCAGGAGGCTACCAGACGTTTGTAACCGCACACAGAGCACGATTGTGGGTTCGCTTTTTGCGTCATACGTGGGGTTTGTGTGGTTTTAATCAGCCTTGACTTTTGAAGATTCTGTCTCAGGGGAGAACTCTTTCTTGGTACTCCAACGGATAAGAATCTGACTGACTGGCGGTCTGATACTGATTCCTAGAGGAGGGCTGCTGCCTGAAAGTGCAAGTGGCTGTAACCGCCGACAAGAGTGAATTTATAGACGACGATAACCTCCACAATGAACTTACCCAGTCAATTAGACCAAAACAGCACAAGAGCCTTTGATTCCCCTGACTTCTCGGTGCCATCGTGACAACCGCTTTCAAACATTTCCTGGAAAATGACAAACCACCTTTCTGTGCTTTCCCCCAAACGTCAAGCGATGGAGGCTTACTGAAGAACTGACAACAACCCAGCAGAACTGATGCCATCGATGATCGGATTCTGACAAAGTCCCCACAGGAAAACAATCGGGCAGGCAGCTCTGCTTTGCTGCCTGTTCACTGCAAGTGGAACTGCAGACACACAGACAGTCTGTTAAGGAGCTCTTTACGAATTAAAAAAGGAAAGCACACCAGCGTCCCAGAAAATTCCATTAGACACGCTTGCCAAACAGAAATGACAACAATTCCCGGAAGACCACCTCTTCTGTTCCATAAACTAGAACCCGCAGCACAAAGCTGCTTGCCACAGCACATTGGCGCTGCCGTGGATTGTTATGATTTTGAATCACTGGAGCATCCGCAGTTGTGCTCAAGGAGGTAGTTTTGCAACAGATCCTCAACCAGTCCAGCTGCGGAGAGCTGTGAAAAGAAGCATATCGCCAGAAGGCAAACAAAGGGAATTCGACGGGGAGAATAAATACATTTAAGTGCGCTCCAGTTGGGGAATTAACTGCTAAGAGGATTTCACAAATCGAAGAGCTTACAGGGACTTAAGGAACAAGCAAATCTTACGTACTCGTGTCTGTGGACGTCAGAGTTAAAGAACAAACCAGACGCTCCCAAGAAAAATACGGGAAACTTTCGTAAGCCCTAAACAATCTGCGAAACACATCCCCTCTGTATCAATGAGGATTAACACTTACAAGGGAGTTTTCACGCCTGCCAACGATAAAAGTACACATCAGAAAACACGCCCATAAGTCTGGTCACTGTGGCGCTTGAACATTCAGCGGGGAAGTCCTTAAAATCGCTTCAAAATTAAAGTGACAAAATTCCGTACATTTGTGATATGAAAAAAATACATTAAACGGAGGTTGATCTGCTGGGCAGCAGTTATGTATGTCTGAGTCAGCAGATCCTAGAATCCCCCGACATTCAAAGTCAACCCCCAAGTAAATCACACTCAAAAAGTCCTTTTCAGGACTACCCACTCCTCAGATATATGCAGCAGTTCTTGTCACAAACCATGAAAAGAAACTGTTGCATATACAGTGACTGACGCGGTAACACCTAGATGCATGCAGTAACTTTATTTGCTGCATACGCAAGGGGTACTTTAGCAGGACACCTCTTGATTTTTAAGGAATCCTGGTGGCCTGGTATCTTGTTTGTTGATGAAAAATTTGAATTGACGGAAATAAAAACAAAAAAAATCCAAGGCTAACCACTGCAATTTCGATGCGATTTCAAAGCGCCGACCCCCCAACTTTGACAAGCCACAGTTTCTAAGCCAGGCGTCGCCCGGACATAAATGCGCCATTTCTGGTGTGCTGTTGACCTGAATTTTCGATCCATGTGCATTTTATCGCATTCCGAGAACCTTCGATTTTTTCCTCGAAAAAAATCAAAGGCTAACCACTGTAATTTTGATTGAGATTTTAACCCCGATTCCCAACTTTGACAAGCCACAGTTTCTAAGCCAGGCGTCGCCCGGACATAAATGCGCCATTTCTGGTGTGCTGTTGACCTGAATTTTCGATCCATGTGCATTTTATCGCATTCCGAGAACCTTCGATTTTTTCCTCGAAAAAAATCAAAGGCTAACCACTGTAATTTTGATTGAGATTTTAACCCCGATTCCCAACTTTGACAAGCCACAGTTTCTAAGCCAGGCGTCGCCCGGACATAAATGCGCCATTTCTGGTGTGCTGTTGACCTGAATTTTCGATCCATGTGCATTTTATCGCATTCCGAGAACCTTCGATTTTTTCCTCGAAAAAAATCAAAGGCTAACCACTGTAATTTTGATTGAGATTTTAACCCCGATTCCCAACTTTGACAAGCCACAGTTTCTAAGCCAGGCGTCGCCCGGACATAAATGCGCCATTTCTGGTGTGCTGTTGACCTGAATTTTCGATCCATGTGCATTTTATCGCATTCCGAGAACCTTCGATTTTTTCCTCGAAAAAAATCAAAGGCTAACCACTGTAATTTTGATTGAGATTTTAACCCCGATTCCCAACTTTGACAAGCCACAGTTTCTAAGCCAGGCGTCGCCCGGACATAAATGCCCCATTTCTGGTGTGCTATTGACCTGAATTTTCGATCCATGTGCATTTTATCGCATTCCGAGAACCTTCGATTTTTTCCTCGAAAAAAATCAAAGGCTAACCACTGTAATTTTGATTGAGATTTTAACCCCGATTCCCAACTTTGACAAGCCACAGTTTCTAAGCCAGGCGTCGCCCGGACATAAATGCGCCATTTCTGGTGTGCTGTTGACCTGAATTTTCGATCCATGTGCATTTTATCGCATTCCGAGAACCTTCGATTTTTTCCTCGAAAAAAATCAAAGGCTAACCACTGTAATTTTGATTGAGATTTTAACCCCGATTCCCAACTTTGACAAGCCACAGTTTCTAAGCCAGGCGTCGCCCGGACATAAATGCCCCATTTCTGGTGTGCTGTTGACCTGAATTTTCGATCCATGTGCATTTTATCGCATTCCGAGAACCTTCGATTTTTTCCTCGAAAAAAATCAAAGGCTAACCACTGTAATTTTGATTGAGATTTTAACCCCGATTCCCAACTTTGACAAGCCACAGTTTCTAAGCCAGGCGTCGCCCGGACATAAATGCGCCATTTCTGGTGTGCTGTTGACCTGAATTTTCGATCCATGTGCATTTTATCGCATTCCGAGAACCTTCGATTTTTTCCTCGAAAAAAATCAAAGGCTAACCACTGTAATTTTGATTGAGATTTTAACCCCGATTCCCAACTTTGACAAGCCACAGTTTCTAAGCCAGGCGTCGCCCGGACATAAATGCGCCATTTCTGGTGTGCTGTTGACCTGAATTTTCGATCCATGTGCATTTTATCGCATTCCGAGAACCTTCGATTTTTTCCTCGAAAAAAATCAAAGGCTAACCACTGTAATTTTGATTGAGATTTTAACCCCGATTCCCAACTTTGACAAGCCACAGTTTCTAAGCCAGGCGTCGCCCGGACATAAATGCGCCATTTCTGGTGTGCTGTTGACCTGAATTTTCGATCCATGTGCATTTTATCGCATTCCGAGAACCTTCGATTTTTTCCTCGAAAAAAATCAAAGGCTAACCACTGTAATTTTGATTGAGATTTTAACCCCGATTCCCAACTTTGACAAGCCACAGTTTCTAAGCCAGGCGTCGCCCGGACATAAATGCCCCATTTCTGGTGTGCTGTTGACCTGAATTTTCGATCCATGTGCATTTTATCGCATTCCGAGAACCTTCGATTTTTTCCTCGAAAAAAATCAAAGGCTAACCACTGTAATTTTGATTGAGATTTTAACCCCGATTCCCAACTTTGACAAGCCACAGTTTCTAAGCCAGGCGTCGCCCGGACATAAATGCGCCATTTCTGGTGTGCTGTTGACCTGAATTTTCGATCCATGTGCATTTTATCGCATTCCGAGAACCTTCGATTTTTTCCTCGAAAAAAATCAAAGGCTAACCACTGTAATTTTGATTGAGATTTTAACCCCGATTCCCAACTTTGACAAGCCACAGTTGCTAAGCCAGGCGTCGCCCGGACATAAATGCGCCATTTCTGGTGTGCTGTTGACCTGAATTTTCGATCCATGTGCATTTTATCGCATTCCGAGAACCTTCGATTTTTTCCTCGAAAAAAATCAAAGGCTAACCACTGTAATTTTGATTGAGATTTTAACCCCGATTCCCAACTTTGACAAGCCACAGTTTCTAAGCCAGGCGTCGCCCGGACATAAATGCGCCATTTCTGGTGTGCTGTTGACCTGAATTTTCGATCCATGTGCATTTTATCGCATTCCGAGAACCTTCGATTTTTTCCTCGAAAAAAATCAAAGGCTAACCACTGTAATTTTGATTGAGATTTTAACCCCGATTCCCAACTTTGACAAGCCACAGTTTCTAAGCCAGGCGTCGCCCGGACATAAATGCCCCATTTCTGGTGTGCTGTTGACCTGAATTTTCGATCCATGTGCATTTTATCGCATTCCGAGAACCTTCGATTTTTTCCTCGAAAAAAATCAAAGGCTAACCACTGTAATTTTGATTGAGATTTTAACCCCGATTCCCAACTTTGACAAGCCACAGTTTCTAAGCCAGGCGTCGCCCGGACATAAATGCGCCATTTCTGGTGTGCTGTTGACCTGAATTTTCGATCCATGTGCATTTTATCGCATTCCGAGAACCTTCGATTTTTTCCTCGAAAAAAATCAAAGGCTAACCACTGTAATTTTGATTGAGATTTTAACCCCGATTCCCAACTTTGACAAGCCACAGTTTCTAAGCCAGGCGTCGCCCGGACATAAATGCGCCATTTCTGGTGTGCTGTTGACCTGAATTTTCGATCCATGTGCATTTCATCGCATTCCGAGAACCTTCGATTTTTTCCTCGAAAAAAATCAAAGGCTAACCACTGTAATTTTGATTGAGATTTTAACCCCGATTCCCAACTTTGACAAGCCACAGTTTCTAAGCCAGGCGTCGCCCGGACATAAATGCGCCATTTCTGGTGTGCTGTTGACCTGAATTTTCGATCCATGTGCATTTTATCGCATTCCGAGAACCTTCGATTTTTTCCTCGAAAAAAATCAAAGGCTAACCACTGTAATTTTGATTGAGATTTTAACCCCGATTCCCAACTTTGACAAGCCACAGTTTCTAAGCCAGGCGTCGCCCGGACATAAATGCGCCATTTCTGGTGTGCTGTTGACCTGAATTTTCGATCCATGTGCATTTTATCGCATTCCGAGAACCTTCGATTTTTTCCTCGAAAAAAATCAAAGGCTAACCACTGTAATTTTGATTGAGATTTTAACCCCGATTCCCAACTTTGACAAGCCACAGTTTCTAAGCCAGGCGTCGCCCGGACATAAATGCGCCATTTCTGGTGTGCTGTTGACCTGAATTTTCGATCCATGTGCATTTTATCGCATTCCGAGAACCTTCGATTTTTTCCTCGAAAAAAATCAAAGGCTAACCACTGTAATTTTGATTGAGATTTTAACCCCGATTCCCAACTTTGACAAGCCACAGTTTCTAAGCCAGGCGTCGCCCGGACATAAATGCGCCATTTCTGGTGTGCTGTTGACCTGAATTTTCGATCCATGTGCATTTTATCGCATTCCGAGAACCTTCGATTTTTTCCTCGAAAAAAATCAAAGGCTAACCACTGTAATTTTGATTGAGATTTTAACCCCGATTCCCAACTTTGACAAGCCACAGTTTCTAAGCCAGGCGTCGCCCGGACATAAATGCCCCATTTCTGGTGTGCTATTGACCTGAATTTTCGATCCATGTGCATTTTATCGCATTCCGAGAACCTTCGATTTTTTCCTCGAAAAAAATCAAAGGCTAACCACTGTAATTTTGATTGAGATTTTAACCCCGATTCCCAACTTTGACAAGCCACAGTTTCTAAGCCAGGCGTCGCCCGGACATAAATGCCCCATTTCTGGTGTGCTATTGACCTGAATTTTCGATCCATGTGCATTTTATCGCATTCCGAGAACCTTCGATTTTTTCCTCGAAAAAAATCAAAGGCTAACCACTGTAATTTTGATTGAGATTTTAACCCCGATTCCCAACTTTGACAAGCCACAGTTTCTAAGCCAGGCGTCGCCCGGACATAAATGCGCCATTTCTGGTGTGCTGTTGACCTGAATTTTCGATCCATGTGCATTTTATCGCATTCCGAGAACCTTCGATTTTTTCCTCGAAAAAAATCAAAGGCTAACCACTGTAATTTTGATTGAGATTTTAACCCCGATTCCCAACTTTGACAAGCCACAGTTTCTAAGCCAGGCGTCGCCCGGACATAAATGCGCCATTTCTGGTGTGCTGTTGACCTGAATTTTCGATCCATGTGCATTTTATCGCATTCCGAGAACCTTCGATTTTTTCCTCGAAAAAAATCAAAGGCTAACCACTGTAATTTTGATTGAGATTTTAACCCCGATTCCCAACTTTGACAAGCCACAGTTTCTAAGCCAGGCGTCGCCCGGACATAAATGCGCCATTTCTGGTGTGCTGTTGACCTGAATTTTCGATCCATGTGCATTTTATCGCATTCCGAGAACCTTCGATTTTTTCCTCGAAAAAAATCAAAGGCTAACCACTGTAATTTTGATTGAGATTTTAACCCCGATTCCCAACTTTGACAAGCCACAGTTTCTAAGCCAGGCGTCGCCCGGACATAAATGCGCCATTTCTGGTGTGCTGTTGACCTGAATTTTCGATCCATGTGCATTTTATCGCATTCCGAGAACCTTCGATTTTTTCCTCGAAAAAAATCAAAGGCTAACCACTGTAATTTTGATTGAGATTTTAACCCCGATTCCCAACTTTGACAAGCCACAGTTTCTAAGCCAGGCGTCGCCCGGACATAAATGCGCCATTTCTGGTGTGCTGTTGACCTGAATTTTCGATCCATGTGCATTTTATCGCATTCCGAGAACCTTCGATTTTTTCCTCGAAAAAAATCAAAGGCTAACCACTGTAATTTTGATTGAGATTTTAACCCCGATTCCCAACTTTGACAAGCCACAGTTTCTAAGCCAGGCGTCGCCCGGACATAAATGCCCCATTTCTGGTGTGCTATTGACCTGAATTTTCGATCCATGTGCATTTTATCGCATTCCGAGAACCTTCGATTTTTTCCTCGAAAAAAATCAAAGGCTAACCACTGTAATTTTGATTGAGATTTTAACCCCGATTCCCAACTTTGACAAGCCACAGTTTCTAAGCCAGGCGTCGCCCGGACATAAATGCCCCATTTCTGGTGTGCTATTGACCTGAATTTTCGATCCATGTGCATTTTATCGCATTCCGAGAACCTTCGATTTTTTCCTCGAAAAAAATCAAAGGCTAACCACTGTAATTTTGATTGAGATTTTAACCCCGATTCCCAACTTTGACAAGCCACAGTTTCTAAGCCAGGCGTCGCCCGGACATAAATGCGCCATTTCTGGTGTGCTGTTGACCTGAATTTTCGATCCATGTGCATTTTATCGCATTCCGAGAACCTTCGATTTTTTCCTCGAAAAAAATCAAAGGCTAACCACTGTAATTTTGATTGAGATTTTAACCCCGATTCCCAACTTTGACAAGCCACAGTTTCTAAGCCAGGCGTCGCCCGGACATAAATGCGCCATTTCTGGTGTGCTGTTGACCTGAATTTTCGATCCATGTGCATTTTATCGCATTCCGAGAACCTTCGATTTTTTCCTCGAAAAAAATCAAAGGCTAACCACTGTAATTTTGATTGAGATTTTAACCCCGATTCCCAACTTTGACAAGCCACAGTTTCTAAGCCAGGCGTCGCCCGGACATAAATGCGCCATTTCTGGTGTGCTGTTGACCTGAATTTTCGATCCATGTGCATTTTATCGCATTCCGAGAACCTTCGATTTTTTCCTCGAAAAAAATCAAAGGCTAACCACTGTAGTTTTGATTGAGATTTTAACCCCGATTCCCAACTTTGACAAGCCACAGTTTCTAAGCCAGGCGTCGCCCGGACATAAATGCCCCATTTCTGGTGTGCTATTGACCTGAATTTTCGATCCATGTGCATTTTATCGCATTCCGAGAACCTTCGATTTTTTCCTCGAAAAAAATCAAAGGCTAACCACTGTAATTTTGATTGAGATTTTAACCCCGATTCCCAACTTTGACAAGCCACAGTTTCTAAGCCAGGCGTCGCCCGGACATAAATGCGCCATTTCTGGTGTGCTGTTGACCTGAATTTTCGATCCATGTGCATTTTATCGCATTCCGAGAACCTTCGATTTTTTCCTCGAAAAAAATCAAAGGCTAACCACTGTAATTTTGATTGAGATTTTAACCCCGATTCCCAACTTTGACAAGCCACAGTTTCTAAGCCAGGCGTCGCCCGTACATAAATGCCCCATTTCTGGTGTGCTGTTGACCTGAATTTTCGATCCATGTGCATTTTATCGCATTCCGAGAACCTTCGATTTTTTCCTCGAAAAAAATCAAAGGCTAACCACTGTAATTTTGATTGAGATTTTAACCCCGATTCCCAACTTTGACAAGCCACAGTTTCTAAGCCAGGCGTCGCCCGGACATAAATGCCCCATTTCTGGTGTGCTGTTGACCTGAATTTTCGATCCATGTGCATTTTATCGCATTCCGAGAACCTTCGATTTTTTCCTCGAAAAAAATCAAAGGCTAACCACTGTAATTTTGATTGAGATTTTAACCCCGATTCCCAACTTTGACAAGCCACAGTTTCTAAGCCAGGCGTCGCCCGGACATAAATGCCCCATTTCTGGTGTGCTGTTGACCTGAATTTTCGATCCATGTGCATTTTATCGCATTCCGAGAACCTTCGATTTTTTCCTCGAAAAAAATCAAAGGCTAACCACTGTAATTTTGATTGAGATTTTAACCCCGATTCCCAACTTTGACAAGCCACAGTTTCTAAGCCAGGCGTCGCCCGGACATAAATGCGCCATTTCTGGTGTGCTGTTGACCTGAATTTTCGATCCATGTGCATTTTATCGCATTCCGAGAACCTTCGATTTTTTCCTCGAAAAAAATCAAAGGCTAACCACTGTAATTTTGATTGAGATTTTAACCCCGATTCCCAACTTTGACAAGCCACAGTTTCTAAGCCAGGCGTCGCCCGGACATAAATGCGCCATTTCTGGTGTGCTGTTGACCTGAATTTTCGATCCATGTGCATTTTATCGCATTCCGAGAACCTTCGATTTTTTCCTCGAAAAAAATCAAAGGCTAACCACTGTAATTTTGATTGAGATTTTAACCCCGATTCCCAACTTTGACAAGCCACAGTTTCTAAGCCAGGCGTCGCCCGGACATAAATGCGCCATTTCTGGTGTGCTGTTGACCTGAATTTTCGATCCATGTGCATTTTATCGCATTCCGAGAACCTTCGATTTTTTCCTCGAAAAAAATCAAAGGCTAACCACTGTAATTTTGATTGAGATTTTAACCCCGATTCCCAACTTTGACAAGCCACAGTTTCTAAGCCAGGCGTCGCCCGGACATAAATGCCCCATTTCTGGTGTGCTATTGACCTGAATTTTCGATCCATGTGCATTTTATCGCATTCCGAGAACCTTCGATTTTTTCCTCGAAAAAAATCAAAGGCTAACCACTGTAATTTTGATTGAGATTTTAACCCCGATTCCCAACTTTGACAAGCCACAGTTTCTAAGCCAGGCGTCGCCCGGACATAAATGCGCCATTTCTGGTGTGCTGTTGACCTGAATTTTCGATCCATGTGCATTTTATCGCATTCCGAGAACCTTCGATTTTTTCCTCGAAAAAAATCAAAGGCTAACCACTGTAATTTTGATTGAGATTTTAACCCCGATTCCCAACTTTGACAAGCCACAGTTTCTAAGCCAGGCGTCGCCCGGACATAAATGCCCCATTTCTGGTGTGCTGTTGACCTGAATTTTCGATCCATGTGCATTTTATCGCATTCCGAGAACCTTCGATTTTTTCCTCGAAAAAAATCAAAGGCTAACCACTGTAATTTTGATTGAGATTTTAACCCCGATTCCCAACTTTGACAAGCCACAGTTTCTAAGCCAGGCGTCGCCCGGACATAAATGCGCCATTTCTGGTGTGCTGTTGACCTGAATTTTCGATCCATGTGCATTTTATCGCATTCCGAGAACCTTCGATTTTTTCCTCGAAAAAAATCAAAGGCTAACCACTGTAATTTTGATTGAGATTTTAACCCCGATTCCCAACTTTGACAAGCCACAGTTTCTAAGCCAGGCGTCGCCCGGACATAAATGCGCCATTTCTGGTGTGCTGTTGACCTGAATTTTCGATCCATGTGCATTTTATCGCATTCCGAGAACCTTCGATTTTTTCCTCGAAAAAAATCAAAGGCTAACCACTGTAATTTTGATTGAGATTTTAACCCCGATTCCCAACTTTGACAAGCCACAGTTTCTAAGCCAGGCGTCGCCCGGACATAAATGCCCCATTTCTGGTGTGCTGTTGACCTGAATTTTCGATCCATGTGCATTTTATCGCATTCCGAGAACCTTCGATTTTTTCCTCGAAAAAAATCAAAGGCTAACCACTGTAATTTTGATTGAGATTTTAACCCCGATTCCCAACTTTGACAAGCCACAGTTTCTAAGCCAGGCGTCGCCCGGACATAAATGCGCCATTTCTGGTGTGCTGTTGACCTGAATTTTCGATCCATGTGCATTTTATCGCATTCCGAGAACCTTCGATTTTTTCCTCGAAAAAAATCAAAGGCTAACCACTGTAATTTTGATTGAGATTTTAACCCCGATTCCCAACTTTGACAAGCCACAGTTTCTAAGCCAGGCGTCGCCCGGACATAAATGCGCCATTTCTGGTGTGCTGTTGACCCGAATTTTCGATCCATGTGCATTTTATCGCATTCCGAGAACCTTCGATTTTTTCCTCGAAAAAAATCAAAGGCTAACCACTGTAATTTTGATTGAGATTTTAACCCCGATTCCCAACTTTGACAAGCCACAGTTTCTAAGCCAGGCGTCGCCCGGACATAAATGCGCCATTTCTGGTGTGCTGTTGACCTGAATTTTCGATCCATGTGCATTTCATCGCATTCCGAGAACCTTCGATTTTTTCCTCGAAAAAAATCAAAGGCAATTTCGATGGGATTTCAAAGCGCTGACCCCCCAACTTTGACAAGCCACAGTTTTTAAGCCAGGCGTCGCCCGGACATAAATGCGCCATTTCTGGTGTGCTGTTGACCTGAATTTTCGATCCATGTGCATTTTATCGCATTCCGAGAACCTTCGATTTTTTCCTCGAAAAAAATCAAAGGCTAACCACTGTAATTTTGATTGAGATTTTAACCCCGATTCCCAACTTTGACAAGCCACAGTTTCTAAGCCAGGCGTCGCCCGGACATAAATGCGCCATTTCTGGTGTGCTGTTGACCTGAATTTTCGATCCATGTGCATTTTATCGCATTCCGAGAACCTTCGATTTTTTCCTCGAAAAAAATCAAAGGCTAACCACTGTAATTTTGATTGAGATTTTAACCCCGATTCCCAACTTTGACAAGCCACAGTTTCTAAGCCAGGCGTCGCCCGGACATAAATGCGCCATTTCTGGTGTGCTGTTGACCTGAATTTTCGATCCATGTGCATTTTATCGCATTCCGAGAACCTTCGATTTTTTCCTCGAAAAAAATCAAAGGCTAACCACTGTAATTTTGATTGAGATTTTAACCCCGATTCCCAACTTTGACAAGCCACAGTTTCTAAGCCAGGCGTCGCCCGGACATAAATGCGCCATTTCTGGTGTGCTGTTGACCTGAATTTTCGATCCATGTGCATTTTATCGCATTCCGAGAACCTTCGATTTTTTCCTCGAAAAAAATCAAAGGCTAACCACTGTAATTTTGATTGAGATTTTAACCCCGATTCCCAACTTTGACAAGCCACAGTTTCTAAGCCAGGCGTCGCCCGGACATAAATGCGCCATTTCTGGTGTGCTGTTGACCTGAATTTTCGATCCATGTGCATTTTATCGCATTCCGAGAACCTTCGATTTTTTCCTCGAAAAAAATCAAAGGCTAACCACTGTAATTTTGATTGAGATTTTAACCCCGATTCCCAACTTTGACAAGCCACAGTTTCTAAGCCAGGCGTCGCCCGGACATAAATGCCCCATTTCTGGTGTGCTGTTGACCTGAATTTTCGATCCATGTGCATTTTATCGCATTCCGAGAACCTTCGATTTTTTCCTCGAAAAAAATCAAAGGCTAACCACTGTAATTTTGATTGAGATTTTAACCCCGATTCCCAACTTTGACAAGCCACAGTTTCTAAGCCAGGCGTCGCCCGGACATAAATGCGCCATTTCTGGTGTGCTGTTGACCTGAATTTTCGATCCATGTGCATTTTATCGCATTCCGAGAACCTTCGATTTTTTCCTCGAAAAAAATCAAAGGCTAACCACTGTAATTTTGATTGAGATTTTAACCCCGATTCCCAACTTTGACAAGCCACAGTTTCTAAGCCAGGCGTCGCCCGGACATAAATGCGCCATTTCTGGTGTGCTGTTGACCTGAATTTTCGATCCATGTGCATTTCATCGCATTCCGAGAACCTTCGATTTTTTCCTCGAAAAAAATCAAAGGCAATTTCGATGGGATTTCAAAGCGCTGACCCCCCAACTTTGACAAGCCACAGTTTTTAAGCCAGGCGTCGCCCGGACATAAATGCGCCATTTCTGGTGTGCTGTTGACCTGAATTTTCGATCCATGTGCATTTTATCGCATTCCGAGAACCTTCGATTTTTTCCTCGAAAAAAATCAAAGGCTAACCACTGTAATTTTGATTGAGATTTTAACCCCGATTCCCAACTTTGACAAGCCACAGTTTCTAAGCCAGGCGTCGCCCGGACATAAATGCGCCATTTCTGGTGTGCTGTTGACCTGAATTTTCGATCCATGTGCATTTTATCGCATTCCGAGAACCTTCGATTTTTTCCTCGAAAAAAATCAAAGGCTAACCACTGTAATTTTGATTGAGATTTTACCCCCGATTCCCAACTTTGACAAGCCACAGTTTCTAAGCCAGGCGTCGCCCGGACATAAATGCCCCATTTCTGGTGTGCTGTTGACCTGAATTTTCGATCCATGTGCATTTTATCGCATTCCGAGAACCTTCGATTTTTTCCTCGAAAAAAATCAAAGGCTAACCACTGTAATTTTGATTGAGATTTTAACCCCGATTCCCAACTTTGACAAGCCACAGTTTCTAAGCCAGGCGTCGCCCGGACATAAATGCGCCATTTCTGGTGTGCTGTTGACCTGAATTTTCGATCCATGTGCATTTTATCGCATTCCGAGAACCTTCGATTTTTTCCTCGAAAAAAATCAAAGGCTAACCACTGTAATTTTGATTGAGATTTTAACCCCGATTCCCAACTTTGACAAGCCACAGTTTCTAAGCCAGGCGTCGCCCGGACATAAATGCGCCATTTCTGGTGTGCTGTTGACCTGAATTTTCGATCCATGTGCATTTCATCGCATTCCGAGAACCTTCGATTTTTTCCTCGAAAAAAATCAAAGGCAATTTCGATGGGATTTCAAAGCGCTGACCCCCCAACTTTGACAAGCCACAGTTTTTAAGCCAGGCGTCGCCCGGACATAAATGCGCCATTTCTGGTGTGCTGTTGACCTGAATTTTCGATCCATGTGCATTTTATCGCATTCCGAGAACCTTCGATTTTTTCCTCGAAAAAAATCAAAGGCTAACCACTGTAATTTTGATTGAGATTTTAACCCCGATTCCCAACTTTGACAAGCCACAGTTTCTAAGCCAGGCGTCGCCCGGACATAAATGCGCCATTTCTGGTGTGCTGTTGACCTGAATTTTCGATCCATGTGCATTTTATCGCATTCCGAGAACCTTCGATTTTTTCCTCGAAAAAAATCAAAGGCTAACCACTGTAATTTTGATTGAGATTTTAACCCCGATTCCCAACTTTGACAAGCCACAGTTTCTAAGCCAGGCGTCGCCCGGACATAAATGCGCCATTTCTGGTGTGCTGTTGACCTGAATTTTCGATCCATGTGCATTTTATCGCATTCCGAGAATTTTATCGATTTTTTCCTCGAAAAAAATCAAAGGCTAACCACTGTAATTTTGATTGAGATTTTAACCCCGATTCCCAACTTTGACAAGCCACAGTTTCTAAGCCAGGCGTCGCCCGGACATAAATGCGCCATTTCTGGTGTGCTGTTGACCTGAATTTTCGATCCATGTGCATTTTATCGCATTCCGAGAACCTTCGATTTTTTCCTCGAAAAAAATCAAAGGCTAACCACTGTAATTTTGATTGAGATTTTAACCCCGATTCCCAACTTTGACAAGCCACAGTTTCTAAGCCAGGCGTCGCCCGGACATAAATGCGCCATTTCTGGTGTGCTGTTGACCTGAATTTTCGATCCATGTGCATTTTATCGCATTCCGAGAACCTTCGATTTTTTCCTCGAAAAAAATCAAAGGCTAACCACTGTAATTTTGATTGAGATTTTAACCCCGATTCCCAACTTTGACAAGCCACAGTTTCTAAGCCAGGCGTCGCCCGGACATAAATGCGCCATTTCTGGTGTGCTGTTGACCTGAATTTTCGATCCATGTGCATTTTATCGCATTCCGAGAACCTTCGATTTTTTCCTCGAAAAAAATCAAAGGCTAACCACTGTAATTTTGATTGAGATTTTAACCCCGATTCCCAACTTTGACAAGCCACAGTTTCTAAGCCAGGCGTCGCCCGGACATAAATGCGCCATTTCTGGTGTGCTGTTGACCTGAATTTTCGATCCATGTGCATTTTATCGCATTCCGAGAACCTTCGATTTTTTCCTCGAAAAAAATCAAAGGCTAACCACTGTAATTTTGATTGAGATTTTAACCCCGATTCCCAACTTTGACAAGCCACAGTTTCTAAGCCAGGCGTCGCCCGGACATAAATGCGCCATTTCTGGTGTGCTGTTGACCTGAATTTTCGATCCATGTGCATTTTATCGCATTCCGAGAATTTTATCGATTTTTTCCTCGAAAAAAATCAAAGGCTAACCACTGTAATTTTGATTGAGATTTTAACCCCGATTCCCAACTTTGACAAGCCACAGTTTCTAAGCCAGGCGTCGCCCGGACATAAATGCGCCATTTCTGGTGTGCTGTTGACCTGAATTTTCGATCCATGTGCATTTTATCGCATTCCGAGAACCTTCGATTTTTTCCCCGCAAAAAAATCAAAGGCTAACCACTGTAATTTTGATTGAGATTTTAACCCCGATTCCCAACTTTGACAAGCCACAGTTTCTAAGCCAGGCGTCGCCCGGACATAAATGCGCCATTTCTGGTGTGCTGTTGACCTGAATTTTCGATCCATGTGCATTTTATCGCATTCCGAGAACCTTCGATTTTTTCCTCGAAAAAAATCAAAGGCTAACCACTGTAATTTTGATTGAGATTTTAACCCCGATTCCCAACTTTGACAAGCCACAGTTTCTAAGCCAGGCGTCGCCCGGACATAAATGCGCCATTTCTGGTGTGCTGTTGACCTGAATTTTCGATCCATGTGCATTTTATCGCATTCCGAGAACCTTCGATTTTTTCCTCGAAAAAAATCAAAGGCTAACCACTGTAATTTTGATTGAGATTTTAACCCCGATTCCCAACTTTGACAAGCCACAGTTTCTAAGCCAGGCGTCGCCCGGACATAAATGCGCCATTTCTGGTGTGCTGTTGACCTGAATTTTCGATCCATGTGCATTTTATCGCATTCCGAGAACCTTCGATTTTTTCCTCGAAAAAAATCAAAGGCTAACCACTGTAATTTTGATTGAGATTTTAACCCCGATTCCCAACTTTGACAAGCCACAGTTTCTAAGCCAGGCGTCGCCCGGACATAAATGCGCCATTTCTGGTGTGCTGTTGACCTGAATTTTCGATCCATGTGCATTTCATCGCATTCCGAGAACCTTCGATTTTTTCCTCGAAAAAAATCAAAGGCAATTTCGATGGGATTTCAAAGCGCTGACCCCCCAACTTTGACAAGCCACAGTTTTTAAGCCAGGCGTCGCCCGGACATAAATGCGCCATTTCTGGTGTGCTGTTGACCTGAATTTTCGATCCATGTGCATTTTATCGCATTCCGAGAACCTTCGATTTTTTCCTCGAAAAAAATCAAAGGCTAACCACTGTAATTTTGATTGAGATTTTAACCCCGATTCCCAACTTTGACAAGCCACAGTTTCTAAGCCAGGCGTCGCCCGGACATAAATGCGCCATTTCTGGTGTGCTGTTGACCTGAATTTTCGATCCATGTGCATTTTATCGCATTCCGAGAACCTTCGATTTTTTCCTCGAAAAAAATCAAAGGCTAACCACTGTAATTTTGATTGAGATTTTAACCCCGATTCCCAACTTTGACAAGCCACAGTTTCTAAGCCAGGCGTCGCCCGGACATAAATGCGCCATTTCTGGTGTGCTGTTGACCTGAATTTTCGATCCATGTGCATTTTATCGCATTCCGAGAACCTTCGATTTTTTCCCCGCAAAAAAATCAAAGGCTAACCACTGTAATTTTGATTGAGATTTTAACCCCGATTCCCAACTTTGACAAGCCACAGTTTCTAAGCCAGGCGTCGCCCGGACATAAATGCGCCATTTCTGGTGTGCTGTTGACCTGAATTTTCGATCCATGTGCATTTTATCGCATTCCGAGAACCTTCGATTTTTTCCTCGAAAAAAATCAAAGGCTAACCACTGTCATTTTGATTGAGATTTTAACCCCGATTCCCAACTTTGACAAGCCACAGTTTCTAAGCCAGGCGTCGCCCGGACATAAATGCGCCATTTCTGGTGTGCTGTTGACCTGAATTTTCGATCCATGTGCATTTCATCGCATTCCGAGAACCTTCGATTTTTTCCTCGAAAAAAATCAAAGGCAATTTCGATGGGATTTCAAAGCGCTGACCCCCCAACTTTGACAAGCCACAGTTTTTAAGCCAGGCGTCGCCCGGACATAAATGCGCCATTTCTGGTGTGCTGTTGACCTGAATTTTCGATCCATGTGCATTTTATCGCATTCCGAGAACCTTCGATTTTTTCCTCGAAAAAAATCAAAGGCTAACCACTGTAATTTTGATTGAGATTTTAACCCCGATTCCCAACTTTGACAAGCCACAGTTTCTAAGCCAGGCGTCGCCCGGACATAAATGCGCCATTTCTGGTGTGCTGTTGACCTGAATTTTCGATCCATGTGCATTTTATCGCATTCCGAGAACCTTCGATTTTTTCCTCGAAAAAAATCAAAGGCTAACCACTGTAATTTTGATTGAGATTTTAACCCCGATTCCCAACTTTGACAAGCCACAGTTTCTAAGCCAGGCGTCGCCCGGACATAAATGCGCCATTTCTGGTGTGCTGTTGACCTGAATTTTCGATCCATGTGCATTTTATCGCATTCCGAGAATTTTATCGATTTTTTCCTCGAAAAAAATCAAAGGCTAACCACTGTAATTTTGATTGAGATTTTAACCCCGATTCCCAACTTTGACAAGCCACAGTTTCTAAGCCAGGCGTCGCCCGGACATAAATGCGCCATTTCTGGTGTGCTGTTGACCTGAATTTTCGATCCATGTGCATTTTATCGCATTCCGAGAACCTTCGATTTTTTCCCCGCAAAAAAATCAAAGGCTAACCACTGTAATTTTGATTGAGATTTTAACCCCGATTCCCAACTTTGACAAGCCACAGTTTCTAAGCCAGGCGTCGCCCGGACATAAATGCGCCATTTCTGGTGTGCTGTTGACCTGAATTTTCGATCCATGTGCATTTTATCGCATTCCGAGAACCTTCGATTTTTTCCCCGCAAAAAAATCCAAGGCTAACCACTGTCATTTTGATTGAGATTTTAACCCCGATTCCCAACTTTGACAAGCCACAGTTTCTAAGCCAGGCGTCGCCCGGACATAAATGCGCCATTTCTGGTGTGCTGTTGGCCTGAACTTTCGATTGACGTTTCAATTGATTCCGACAACCCTCGATTTTTTCCCCCAAAAAAATCAGGGGCTGGAGTCCTGAAGCAGGAAAAGGGAGGGAGTGGAAGGGTTGAGAGTGATTTTTTTGATGAATGCGATGATTATGTGAAAAATCCGTATGAATTATAATTTACGGTGAATTCGATAAAAAAAATATTTCTTTTCGTGGGGCATTCGGGAAAATTAATGAATGGTGGTGTTGTTTTCTGTGAAAGCGGTGAACTTTTTGTGGCATTCATCATCGAGTCTTGTTTCATTCTTCTGTAATTGGTTGCCTCTGGCTTCTGCGGACATTATCCTTTATGAAATATTCGCTGAATAATCACCAGATTTCCCTTTAATTTGTGCGTAATTAAAACCAAGTGGTCAGTGGTCATATCTCATGACGAATTGGTTCTCGCTCAGCCTCTCTCTCTCTCCCTCGTTCTCTGTTGCATCGTGTCCCTTCTGTGGATGAGGGGCAATATTTAAAGTAAGTCCTGTACAGGATTTTAAAGACTTCCTTGGCCTGTGTTCGTTGTGAATTTATTATTCCGTTTTGTTAGGAGGAGGAGAGCTCTTAGACCTGCCTGAGTGGTCTGCTTGTTCCAAAATGTAATTTGCGACTGCTTTTAAACGCGAATGAATGTGAAAGAGGAGTTGTTTTTTGTCTTAAAGCCTCTTATCATCACAAGGGAATATGGATTTTTCCTGATTTCAATGATTTCAGTGAAGAACCGAAGGGGAGCAGTCGTTGTCCGTTGCTTTTTCATGAAAACTGCGAAAGTCTCCCCCGTCTAATCCGCCCCATTCCCTAATTTTGCGAGTTCAATAACGTCCCTTGCGAGTGCTCAAAAGTGGAGGAGCTCAAAGACATTTCCAAGTTAATCATCTTAACAGTAACCAAACGCAAAAGGATCAACAGCAACCAACCAAATGGGGCACCCACTCTCACTCAAGGTCTATTCACTTGGAAGCATACAAGATGTCGTATCCTTTGCAGGAGCAAATGTATCATAGTCCTCCATTCATGTCATTCCTAGAATCCTCTTCGCAGCATAATGACGCTGATGTCACCGCTGTGGCACAGGAACACATCACGATGTTTCATGCGACTCTGCCTTCAAGGCTATTGTCTGTTTCGGTACACAACACTTGAATGCTTCATGTCAACCTCATAAAGACCCCCTTAGCATTTTACGACTTGTCGTTCATTCATTCGTTCGCTCGTTTTTTTTGCGGGCGGTGGTGTTCTTTTCGAAGGACATTGTCCACGAGCTCAGTGTAACTCTATTCAGGTAAACAGTCGGGGGTTATGAATTAATTTTTGGCATTTCTGTGAACACAAAAGGGTCTTGTCACATCCCTTGTGGCTGTTGTTTTGGGGTAAGTTGCTTTTTTTTGATGAAACTTCTCCGAGGGAAAACATCCATGAGATGCTTTGTCTTTGTCCGAATTGTGCTTGCAATTGTGGGGGGGGAATAAATTTCCTGGAACGTCTTAACTTTTACCTCGTTTCGTAAAGCAGTGGTCAGGTGCGCCTTTGCTGGACCCTTTTGTGGGAAACTTTTAAGATGTCAAAGGACAGGGGCGATTTAAGGGCGGTACACTCGTGAATGAGAGGGAGTCGAATTCTTCCTTTGATTGAAGGGAAATCCTCGATCCGAATGGACGTTCACAAGTAATTCTGTTTCGAAAAACTTTCCTTAAGTTGACAGGGATTTCTGAACCCCAACTGAACATCTAAGGCACGGCTTATCTGCCAAGTCAGGATGCAGCACAATTTCGAACAAGATGGCGTCTATCCAAGCTGAGAAACAAGATGACATCCATCAAAACCGAGAAACAAGATGGACCAAAGCCGAGTAATCCACAAGTTGTTTTTTTCTTTTTCCGGAGGATTTGTGAAACGCTGCTGGAGCACTCAGGCTCAAAACTGGTCCATTCTACTGCCAGGTAGCAACCTACCCCAGTGCCGTTAATTTGATCCCAACCGCAAATAGTGACTGGACCAGATTCGATTTCACTGGGATTCGAACCTGGGACCCCTCGAACTTGGAGCAGGCACTTAACCAACTGCGCCATCCAGTCGTATAAGTTGTTACCTTTACTCAACCTAATCCCAGATTTCAACCTACTTTCCGACTCCAAACTCCAAGCAAACTACTTACCGACTCCGAGATCCAAGTAACCCACTTATCGACCTCAAAATCACAAACTACTTACAGGGTTGGCCATCTAGTGGTGTCTTTTTAAATCATAGGCTTAGTTTGACACCGACAGCTGTTTCCCGCTCGAAATCTTAACAGAAAGTCACCATCGTACCTCCGCGGAACGAAATGAGTCACTTTACGTCTGAACAACGTTGGGAAATATTGAAAATGTATTTCCAAAGTGAGTCCTGTGCAGCCCAAAACAGAGCGTTTTTTGAAAAGAAGCTTTGGCCGAAATGAAGTACCCGCAGCGACTGCTGTACGCAAGTTTCTGCAAAAAGTTCGTGAGACTGGCATGCTAGGGGACAACACTCACGGTCCCCGTCGTCGTACGGTGCGCACAGATGAGAGTGTGGCTGCTGTGGCCGAGAGTGTGAGACTCGATTCACGAACATCAACTGGCCATCGATCTCCACAACTCAGCATTTCGCGCACTAGCCTGAGGAGAATTCTGCACAAGGATCTCAAATTCATCGCTTACAAGGTCCAACTGACTCAGCAATTGAAGGCGTGCGACCATCCGCTTCCCAGATTGGGCCAGCTGCAGCAGCTTGAATTGGATAACGATTTTGGACGAATAAACATCTTTTCCGTCAGAAAAGGCGCTTTTTCATCTCGGCGGCTACGTTAGCAAACAAATATGCCGCATCTGTGGCTCGGAAAACCTGCACGTTGTTGTCAAGAAGCCAATGCATCCACAGAGAGTGGCAATTTGGTGCGGATTGTGGAGTGGTGGCATCATTGGACCATTTTTCTTCGAAAATGAGGCTGGGAACAACGTTTCGGTCAACGGTGGGCGTGACAGAGCCAAGTTAACCGACTTTATTTTGCTGAAATTGAAGACAAGGATTTGGACGACCTCTAGTTCATGCAGGATGACTCGCCATGCCACACGGCCCATGGCACAATCGATCTTTTGTGCACCAAATTCCCAAATCGTGTTATCAGCCGTCTTGGCGATGTCAATTGGCCGCCCCGAAGTTGCAATGATGACTCCTTTGGATTTTTTTTGTAGGGAACCGTGAAGGACCGATATCATACCAACAATCCGGAAACGATTCAAGCACTTAAGACTCTTATCATCCAAGCAGTCCGTGAGCTATAGCCCGAAACCATCAACAAGGTCTTGAAAAATTGGGGTGACAGAATGCGGTAGTGCGAAGCCAGCCGAAGCAGCCACTTGAACGACGTTTTATTTCAGAATTAATGGGAATGATTGTTCTTACTAATAAAGTCACAATACATGGAAAAAAAATTTAATTTTGGTAATTTTATTGCATTTTTAAAATGAAACTTGTATTTGGCCCGCCATGTACTTTCCTCAAATTGACAGGCATTGTTGCACCCCAAGTGAACACCTAAAGCCCGGCTTATTTGTCTAGTCAGGATCCAGGGGAATTTCTTCACAATTTGAATAAGATGGCGTCTATCCAAGCCGAGAAACATTATGGCGTTTTTCAGCGCCGAGCAATCCGCAAGTTGCCACCTTGACTCAACCAAATCCCGGCTTTCAACCTACTTACCGACTCCAAACACAAAACAACCTACTTATCGACCTCAAAATCCCTACTATTTCCTACCGACTCCAAACTCAAAGTAAAGCCCCAAAGTGCCGCCTATTCCTTCCCCCTCGCGACTACCTACTTACCGCCTCCAACCTCAAATCAAAAGCCTTAAAATGGCGTCTGTCCTGTCCCCCTCGCGACCAAAATAAAAGTGTCTACGTGCCCATTGCAGCCTAAATGATGACACCTTGCAAGTACCCTCGTAAATTATCATAAACGATCCATAATTCACTCGAGCAAAACCAGACTTTGCGCACGTAATAAATAAAAATATTCTTGTTGCTTCGCTTTATCGTCGTTCTCTTAATCTCTGAATAAATTTCACGCCAACCGCAGCCACCCCAGCCCACTCGGTTCAAGAGCTAATTTGGGCCTCTAGTGTTCTGCGTTCATAATTAGAGCCATTATGTCAAAGGTTAACGCGGGGACACAGCAGCGCCGCTGATGAGCAAACATCAATGCATCCATTGTGCTCCCATTTATGCGCGGCAATCGCTGATGAGATGCTAAGCCAAACCCGAGATCACTCGCGAACAAAAGGCTGGCTTGAGTGACGTTCCTCCGCCCGCTTGGGGATTAACATAATTTCTCTGTTCACACAAATTGACGTGCTAAAGGATTGTGACATTTTTGACATTTGTTTTCGTTCGTCATTCTGTCGCACACGTTGTGACAGGGTTGACATCCATTTTGAATACACATTTTTTCTTGTCTCACGGATGATGTGGGAACGGCGGGGGCTGGGGGACTGGCGCTCACACGACGTTGGGCTCGTTTTGTATCGATTTTGCGGCGAGAAAAGTCGAGAATTTTGAATTTCAAATAAGCGCCGCGCATGGGACACGGGTTTTCCGAGTCTCGGCTGAGTGCAAACAACGAAAACACCAAGTCGGGGATCTCGGCGAATGGCTTCACCAGGTGCTCTCGAATGAGGGCGGTTGTTTGTGTTTGTGTTTGAATGATGCCTACACACGGCGAGCGTAGGCTCTTGAGGAGGAACGTGAGGTGTGAGGAGACAACCACATGCGATTGGAATTTTGTGGTTCGTTGTGCCAGAAGTGACATGTAGCCTTGGTGCAGAGCGTACCAAGGTCTTGCATAGACGTCTGGCTTTGATGGAAACCCAATATCCAAATGGGACACATTGAGACACGTGAACTTTTATGGGAAACTCTTGCGATTGTCTCGATGGGGGTGTGCTCTTTTCGCGGAGTAGCTCATCTCATTCACTTGTCAGGAGCTTACAGATGCAATCAAGGAGGTCGGTGGAGCAGATGTGGATGTCTGGGGAGTGGGTGAGCCTGTTTAATGGGTTCGAGTCGCGACGCGCAGTATGCCACAGGCGTGGAGTTGGAAACGTGTGCGGGCTATAAAAATCGGTCCCCTATGATAGACCAGGGAACAGGAGAAGGATCAATTGCCTGATAGAATAATTTGAATTGAAGACTCTGAGGATGGTCAGGGGGAGGTGTCAGAATCTAGTGCTGGACCTAATATCCAAGCAAGAATATCCAGCCTCACTCCTTGCTCCTTCCACTCCTTGTGGTCCGGAGTGGACCACTTCTTGTCCATCCTTCCACCTTCGATCCGTTTAAGTTTTCCATCATCCACCTCAAATTTCCCACTTCGGTGACCCCATAAAACTTCTTCCATTTCCAGACAATCCGCTCTTCTTCTCAATTCATCATCAAACTGCGGACTAAACCAATTTCATGCTTTCAATCCCAGGTAAACCGCTCAAGGACCTCTTGCACTTCCTAGGACTCTGCATCGAATCACTCCTGTCGAACACAAACCAGCCTGAGGTTTTAGTCAGTCAGTCAATTCCCCACTCCACTCCAATCAGTCGCCATTTCGACGGAATTAATCGCCTCTTCCGCTCATCAACTTCGAATTCCTCAAAAAATGAAACTTTCCCCAAGCAAGCAGCAGCCCCATGGTATTGTCGTTTCACTGGAAACAAGGATGTCTTGAGATGGAGTCCTTCCTCGACTGACTGAATAAAGAATGCATATTGCTGTTCCGGAAACTTTGTCTGCCATTCTTTGCCTCTTCAGGAATTCACATTTTTTTCTCTCTGAGCGTAGGACATCCTTTCACATGAGAGAGAGAGAACCCTTTGAAAAATTAATCAATTTCATCGGCTCACTTTCATATCTGTGCTTTGAATACACAACTAAACAAAAACGCTGCCACTTGGATGAAAGGATCCTGTGCAAGGGCTTCAGACAAGGCGCAGAGAAAGGGTTCAAAGTTTGCTGCAACTCATACTGACTAAATTCCAAACAACGGAGGACTTCGTGAACTTCGTCGCCTCGGACCAGCGTTCCGCTTTCCAAATATTTCAACGAAAATATTTTATTTGCTGGGGAGGGACAATATTTGCATTTTGTTTTTGCACATCTGGACGGGGGTCCTGGACTGGAATCCATGGGGAGGACAAGCGTTGGCCATTCATCAAGGGATTGACGTATCGATGACGGAGGGTGGTCGCTGAATCATCGCATGTTGACGGAGGGCTTCTTATTTAGATAGGATTACATTTTGTTAGATGTCCTGTGTGTGTTTTGATAGGGAGAGCAGGGTCCTTTTTGGGGGTGTTCAGCCATGTCATGCTGGAGTAGGTCAAGACAGTAAAAAACCGGGGAAATCGATGAAGGGCATGGGTGTGGGGAGGCTTGGGAATGCGTAAGTCTTAGAGGAACATCATATTTTGTGGTGGTAGAGGTGGTGGCTGGTTGGAGGTACACTGAAAGAATTTTAATGAGTTTCGAAATTGAGAAGAAGTCATGCATTTTCTTCTCCTTCTTCTTCCTCTTCTTCTTCTTCTTTTTCTTATTCTTTTTCTTCTTCTACTTCTTCTTCTTCTTCTTCTTCTTTTTCTTATTCTTTTTCTTCTTCTACTTCTTCTTCTTCTTCTTCTTCTTCTGCTTCGGCTTCCGCTTCCGCTTCTGCTTCTGCTTCTGCTTCTGCTTCTGCTTCTGCTTCTGCTTCTGCTTCTGCTTCTGTTTCTGCTTCTGCTTCGGCGCTGGGAAGGGTTTGGGATATCTTCTTCAATGAACTTGGTTCCGAACAGGATTTTGCCATGTCCTGAGACATCTTTTTGCCAGCAGCTTCTAGTCCTCCAATCTCAAGAGGCTTACTAATTCTTCTTCCTCCATTCTCATAGAGCAAATATTCGCGCTTTCAGCCTCCAGTCCCAAGCCCCAAGTCCCAAGTCTCCAGTCTCGTGCCCTTCAGTTTCTAGCCCCCAGTCTCTGGCATCCAATCTCTAGGCTTCAGTCTCTAGCCTCTAGTCTCCTATCTTAAGCCTTTAGCCTTCCATCTCAAGTCTCTAGCGTTCGGTCTCTAGCTTCTAGCCTCTAGCCTCCAGTCCCTGGCATCCAGTCCCTAGGCTTCAATTTCTAGCCACTAGCCTCCAGTCTCTAGCCTCTGGCCTCTAGCTTACAGTTTCAAGCCTCCAGCCTCTAGCCTCAAATTTTCAGCGTCTAGACTTTTGTCTTTATCCTCCAGCCTCTAGCAACCTTCTGTCTCTAGCCTCTGGCCTCCAGTCTCTAGCCTCCAGTCTCTAGCCTCCACCGTCTCGTGCCTCCAATTTACAGCCTCCAGCTTCCCGCCTCCAGCCTCCCGCCTCCAGTCTCTAGCCTCCAGTCCCCGGCCTCCAGCCTCTAGCCTCCAGCCTCTAGCTTCCAGCCTCTAGCCTCCAGTCTCGTCTCCCAGTCTATACCGTCCAGTCTCAAGCACCTAGCCCTTAGTCTCTGGCCTCCACTCTTCATCCGCCAGCCTCTAACCTCCAGCCTCAAGCATCCAGTCTTGAGCCTTCAGTCAAGACTACAGTCTTTAGCACCAAGTCTTCAGCCGGCAGCCTGTAGCCTCGTGCCTCCAGCCTCTATCTTTGAGTATCCAGCCTCTACCCTTCAGTGTCCGTCTTGAGTCTCTAGGCCGCAGTCTTTAGCCTCCAGTCTCTAGCCTCCAGCTTCCCGCCTCCAGTCTCTAGCCTCCAGCTTCCCGCCTCCAGTCTCTAACCTCCATTCTCTGGCCTCCAGCTATATGCCGCAGTCTCTAGCCTCCAGTCTCTGGCCTCCAGCCTCTAGCTTCCAGCCTCTAGACTCCAGCCTTTAGCCTCCAGTCTCGTCTTCAAGTCTTTAGCGTCCAGTCGCAAGCCTCCAGTCTCGTGCCTCCAGCTTCTCACCTCCAGTCTCAAGCCTCCAACTTCTAGCCTGCAGGCTCTTGCCTCCAGGCTCCTGCCTCCAGTCTCGTGCTCCCAGCCTCTAGCCTGCAGTCTCGTCTTCCAGTCTGTAGCGTCCAGTCTCAAGCCTCTCGTCTCGTGCCTTCAGTCTCTAGCCTTGAGTCTCTAGCCTTCACTGTCCGGCTTAAGTCTCTAGGCTCCAGTCTCTAGGCGGCGGTCATTCTCTTTTCAAAGACCGTCGTCATAATTTCGCTGCAAAGAGCCTCATTTGGAGTGACGTTCTCTATTCCACCCGCTCGTTAAGCCTAATCCACCAGACATGAGAATATCCCACGCGAAGTTATGCCCAATCGGCATCGCGCCCTTCCTCTGCCTCCATAAAATCCCAAAGACCAAAACAAACTAATTCAAGAACCACTATAATCCGCCAAATCATCCCTTTCAGTGTATTCCCCGACACACGCCGAACTCCAGAGCGAAGCAGAAAAAAGAACAGCGACAATCGGTCACGCCAAAGCACAACAAAACAAAATGAATTATCGTCGCCCCCTTCGATTGAATCCCTCTCAACCCTTCCTCCGCCACCACCCGCGCGGCGCTGATCGATTACACTCGTCCCAGGGTCCGCCTAATGGCGTCACCACCGACAAACACCACTGCACACATGGCATCGGAAGCCTCCAGATCCCCTTTTGATGACCCCCGCAGGAGCTGGCGGCGCGACATAAATCAAATTACTTCACAGCCCGTGCGGGGACCGGACGACTCCAATCGGATTGAGGCGAATGACCGATGCGTAGTTCGAACCCAACCGTCACCCGGTTAATCCACGGATAACCATCAATGAACAGACTATCCCCTGGGCCGGCACCCGAGCCACGGGAGGCTGGTGAGGCTGGTGAGGCAGGTTAGGTTCCGCAGGCAGGACGAATTTGTTTTCGCTTTTATGGCCATTTTATGAGCCCTATCGAACGGGCGGAGGGTGGATGCGGTGGGTGTGTATGTTTATGACGGGACTTCGGTTTATAGTCGATCCCAGACACGAGACCCGTTGCGCAGTCGAAGTTCTGTGATGGATCGGCAGGTGGTCGGGACTCCGCCTGGATACACGGACCATGGCCCCGAATCGTGCTGACGACGGAGGAGCTAATCAACTGCAAGCGCGCGCTTTTATGTGCCGGATGATGGATCGGAAAAGTTCCTCCGCCCAGAACTGCTGACTGGGTTCGGCTGCGCCCCCGAAGGGATTTGATGAGTCATCAAAGCGGGTGCGACTCCGCACGCATAATGAACCGATTGTGTGCGAGTGTGACGGCGCTCGGAGGTCACTTTAAATCCATTTGTCATCCGGGATTGCGAAAAGAATACGCCGGCGAACATGTGTAAAGTGATTTTTCATCCCGAAGCGGAAGCATTCATCATCTCCAATTGACAGTGGCTCAGAGGGTGTGGGACGGGGGGGATGAGCAAACACAACCGACAGAAGGATGTGCACACTCACCTGTCACCGGGATTTAGGTGTCATCACACACTCGTCCTTGCGTGTGCTCCCGCCCGGAGTGGCACTCATCAGACTCGCATTAGCCGTCACTGGGCTGGGTGTTGACAAATGACATCATTCTGGAGCGCAATCGAAAAACCCAGGATTTACTCGCCCGCCCCGGCTGCGCTATTTGTCACGGAGCCAGACACGATTACATGATTACCTCTGGTCGGGCTTAATGGGCCGCGGATGTCCTGTGTTTGCGGTCGACGGGCGCGTGGAGCCTTGTTATTAATTCGCGTCCGCGTGCGGCAGCCTGCTTGTCATCCAATTGGGTCGGAGGCGGGAATCATTTGCGTGTTTTTGTGTGAGCACCAAGGACGACGTGAGGTGAGTCCTTTGATGTGCAAATGTGACCGGGGCGGTGGTGAGGGTGGGGGATGTGATGATTTCAATCAAACGGCGGCTGCAATCGATTGGAAAACGAGGAGGGTGGCGTGAACTTTTTTTTGGTTTTTGAGCGTGATGAGAGGGGGGCAGCGATTTTTCTATGAGTTCACTCACAGGTCGGACTGATGACAATCGGGGAATGTATATGATGGGGAACACAAAGGATCTCCCGACGAGGAGTGGGAGAAATGTTTTTCAAAAGAATTCCCATTCACGTCAGGAATGAGCTGTGATAGCTCTGCTGTCGTCAGCAGCGATGAGGATGTTACTTAACCTCAGGCGAGCCGGAGCGAAGTCATCGGGGAGCACACGTGTGAGGAGGCGATGGGAAGGGGATGACATGTTGGCAGCTTCTTGGAATCCTTGTCGGAGTGCAGTGATAATTCAAATCGAGGGCGCATACCTCGGGTGTGGTCTGAGCGATAGACTCCAGCTGGGAAGTGAACTTCCGACGAAACAGAGATGCTTTCATTGTCTATGTAGCTGTTGATTGCTTCCGGAGGGGGATTCTCTTGGCAAATCAGTGCAATCGGTTGGAATTGAACAGATCACGCAATTTGCAATCATCTCTGATTGGCTGAGGACGTAGAGGAATGTCTGCGTTTCTGAAAATTGTCGACTCTCATTGATGAGGACGGCCTAAAAATAACTACGCTCTTGTCTGAGGATGTCCTCGATCGTACTTGTGCCCAAAAAAAGACCACGCTCTTGGCTGAGGACGTCCTCGTGCCCAAAAAATTACCACTCTCTTGGCTGAGGACGTCCTCGTGCCCAAAGAATGACCACGCTCTTGGCTGAGGACGTCCTCGCGCCTAAAAAGTGACCACGCTCTTGGCTGACGACGTCCTCGTGCCCAAAGAATGACCACGTTCTTGGCTGAGGACATCCTCGTGCCCAAAGAATGACCACGCTCTTGGCTGAGGACGTCCTCGATCCTAAAAAGTGACCACGCTCTTGGCTGAGGACGTCCTCGCGCCTAAAAAGTGACCACGCTCTTGGCTGAGGACGTCCTCGTGCCCAAAGAATGACCACGTTCTTGGCTGAGGACGTCCTCGATCCTAAAGAGTGACCACGCTCTTGGCTGAGGACGTCCTCGATCCTAAAGAGTGACCACGCTCTTGGCTGAGGACGTCCTCGTGCCCAAAAAATGATCACGCTCCTGGCTGAGGACGTCCTCGATCGTGCTCGTGCCCAAAAAATGATCACGCTCCTTCCTGAGGACCTCCTCGTGCCCAAAACTTGTTCCAGTTCTTGTCTTGGCTGATGATCAACCGAAGTCAAGATCAATTCCGCTGTCGATTCTGTTCGAATACGCTTCCTCTCGCAAGGACTTTGTTGTAAATCTCGCACAAGGTCCCTTCCCAAGCCTAATACCCTATTCCTCGGCTTCGTTCCCCGTCCCCCCACTGACGCCTAACGCCTTTTCAGTCGACCCTTTGCAAGAATTGAAGAAGATTAAGGAGAATTCTCGAAAATGCCTAAAGCCCTCATAACAAAATCCTGATGCATTCCACAACCAGCCCCCTCGGTTGCCTGGGGATCAACTCCATCCCCATCAAAAGTGTGTTCAAACCACCTCCAGGAGCAGATTTTTTTCCAACCACTGCCTTTTTTTTCAAGGCTCCCCTTCGAGGACACTCCCTCCATCACTCGGCATCCTTTCCCAGAAATGCTCAGCAATTTCATAAGTCCTCCCCCGCCCATCAATCGCCCGTCAATTATGAAAAGACTCAACAAGGCCTCTGACTTTTCGATCGCTCTCGACATTCAGGGGAATGCCAATAAGCCCTTGTTATGAGTTTCATTCGTACACGCGTCCTTAACAAGGTAATCGTTAGGCAGCCCCCCCCCCCCCCCCCCCCACGTCCCGTCTCGATACCTGTCGAATTTGCGAAACACAAGCGCTCCAAATGTTCATCATCAGTTGTATCCCGGAATTGCTGCAAATTATTCGCTACACTGGCTGAGATACACCGGTTGGGTGGGTTGCTGTTTGTCTGGCGAGTGTGTGCTTGATTGAGGACGACAGAGAGAGTTGTACAAACGTAATGAAGCACATAATCATCGTAATGAGACGTGAATGGTGGATGGGGGTGATGCAGTTGGGATTTGTTCGAGCCGATTAGGCTCCTAGATGGTGTTTGGGTGGTTTCGCTAAGCGAAGGGAGGGTCTGTGCCGCTTTAATGAAGATAAATGTCAAGTGACTGGCAGGGAACTGGAGGGATATGTGTCAGGGGCATGAAAACCCACTCGACTCACTCAAGCAAGGATGTCAATCGCGAAACTTTCTCCCGCCAACCACTCGGCATCAACCGAAGCACAATGTAAACAAATCAAGGACGCCAGTCGAACATTGTGACGAGAGTCCTCCTCCCCATCGCGCATCCTTGATCCTCTTCGCCAGCCAAGTGCATGATAATTTAAATCCTTCAAATTCAGAAAAAGGAAAACATCCGAAACTTTGAATGGGTTAACGGGTGGGGGTGGGACGATGACAAAGACGTAAGGATTCGCTTGGGAATGTGCAGCCAGCCATGCACACCAGCAACAATACATCTCAGTAACTGGATCACCAACAAAGGAGGACGCCATAAATTCGTTTGCTTCCTGAAATATGACGGTAATTCCGCCTCGCCTCGCACAACAGCAGCAAAAAATGGCAGGACCTCCTCGTGTATTCACCCCTCGATTGGCGTGAGTTATCGTGTTCCATGCGTTGGCCCTGAAAAAGGGACGAACTCAATTTGAGTCCCTGCGATGGGACACATGAGGACAATAGCTTCCGTCGCCGCTCACAGGACATTCGTCAGATTAAACCGGATTTAATGACACAATCGCCGAGCAGACGGACAGCTGACATATTTCTCTCCCTCTCATCTTGCTGTTGATTGGCAATCTCGCGCCCCTGGCACGGTGCGTATCACAGATCCTCATCATCATCGGTTTGATGAGCGCGGCATTGCGTGATGCGATGGAGGGAAATCAGACAATTCCACGGGCGTGTGTATCCTCGGGAAAACAACGCACAGGATACGACGAGGCATCTTTCAAAAAATGAGTTAATTATGTTCGGCGTGTGTGGGTTATGAGAATTTAATTTTCACGCCACGGAGCGGCTGCAGGCGACTCCTCTCCCGATGGCTGTTGTTCATGATAATTGGTGGCGTGGGGATGGGAATTTAATCAGAACAAGGACAACAGTGTGTACACGTTCTCGGATTCGGAATATTCATCGATTCCCTCAGCTATTCATGGCGATGTGTGTGACAGTCGGCCTTGATGGCATACGCTCATGAGCGGGCATGCCATCGGCCCGGGGGGCTGATAGTTGGAGAAGCGATCAAGGGTCCGGATAGTGAAACATAAATTAAATGGAATTGTCTACCCAGGAGCTGTTGTAATGCCGTAATCTGTACTTAATATGCGCCCCTTAGGGGAGCGACTCCCGTCTGGATGATGTGGTCGTTCTGTTTGTCGGTCGATGGGGGTGGGGGGGTGTAATTTGGTTGAGCCTCTTCACGTCATCCAATCAACATTTCGGAGGGAATGTAGAGCGTAGCATAAAAGTGCCAGTGAAATGAACTGAAATCGTTATAAATTCACAACGTAAAGACCGTTGTGGCAGATAGACCGCAGGGGGTGAGTTTATGGAATGGGGGGGAGGGCTGTTTATGGTAAGCACACTGACGCCGAAGATGGTGCACTTCATTATCTGTTTATGGGCGAAACTGGGCGTTGTGGGGGATTAATGAGGCTATTTGAGCGTTTCAATTTGTCACCTACAAGGGTGCCGATGGATAAGCGAAGTACCCCCAGAGGGGGGTTGGATTTATGAAAGCCCTTTGAACACAGGGCTTAGCTGGATGTTTTCATTGGCGGCTGTGATTCTTTAGATTCATTAACTGATTGCCAGACGTGTTGGAAATGTCAGATAAGAAGGGTTCTTTTGTTGCCCTTGAAATTTGTCTGAAGTTTGAAGGAATATGCTTGGACTTTAAAGGGAACCTTGGAGCACTTTTGTTTTCCTTTCGCCTTTTAGGGACAATAGAGCCCTTTAAGGACATCGTTCCTAAGCCTCAGACGGAAGGCAGCACTTTCACGCCGCTGCAATCCACTTATTCAATCGATCGAATGTTTTGCCTATCCTACGGCGCTCACCAAAATACAATGTGGGCCAAATACAAGTTTCTTTTTAAAAATGCAATAAAATCAACAAAATTAAATGTACGAGTATGTCCATGTTCTATGGCTTTATTAGTAAGAACAAACATTCCCATTAATTATGAAATACAACGTCGTTCAAGTGGCTGCCTCGGCTGGCTTCGCGCAGTACCCCATTCTGTCACTCCCATTTTCCCAAAACTTGTTGATGATTTCGGGCTGTAGCTCACGTATTGCTTGGATGATATTGGCCTTAAGCTTAAATTGTTTCCGGATTGTTGGCATAACATCGCTCCTTCACGGTTCCTCACCAAAAAAAAGTCCAAAGGGGTCAAATCGCAGCTCCGAGACGGCCAATTGACATCGCCGAGACGGCTGATAACACGATTTGGGAATTTCGTGAACAAAAGATCGATTGTAGCATGGGTTGTGTGGCATGGCGCGTCATCCTGCCTGAGGCACAGTTCGTCCAAATCCAGGTCTTAAATTTCAGTATAAAAAAGTCGGTTAACGTGGCTCTGTAACGTCCACCGTTGACCAAAACGTTGTTCCCAGACTCATTTTCAAAGAAAAATGGTCCAATGATGCCACCACTCCACAATCCGCACCAAACTGTCACTCTCTGTGGAACCTCGACAATAACATGAGGGTTTCCGACCCCAGATGCGGCAATTTTGTTTGTCAACGCAGCCGGCGAGATAAAATTGCATCTCGGCAGAAAAGTTGATTTTTCGCCCAAATTCGTTGTCTAATTCCGCTGGCACAAACTGCGAAGTAGATGGTCGCGCCCCTTCAATTGCTGAGTCAATTGGAGCCTGTAAGCGAATAATCCGAGGTCCTTGTGCAGAATTCTCCTCAGGCTAGTGCGTAAAATGCTGAGCTGTTGAGCTGTTGAGATCGATGGCGAGTTGATGTTCGTGAACTGAGTCTCACACTCTCGGCCACATCCTTATCTGTGCGCGCCGTACGACGACGGGGACCATAAGTGTTGTCCACCAGCATACCAGTCTCACGAACTTTTTGCACTAGTTGCAGCTTGCTATGGTTGCAGCAGTCGCGGTGGGTGGTTCATTTCGGCCAAAATTTCGATTTAAAAAAACCGCATTGTTTGGGTTACACAGCACTCACTTTGGAAATAAGTTTTCAGTATTTTCCAACGTTATTCAGACGTAGAGCGACTCATTTCGTTTCGCGGATTTATGCTACTGACTTTCTGTCAAGATTTCGAATCGGAAACAGCTGTCAGTGTCAAAATAACTTATGATTTAAAAAACAACCACTAGATGGCCCACTCTGTATAGTCTGCACCCCTCAAGACAGCAGCCGCCATCATCCTCCAACGTCAGATAAGGCGGTTTACTGTTGCTGTTGAATTTTGAAGGAATTTTCGTGGACTTTACGGAGAACTAGGGCCTTCAAGCACATTTGTGGCGTTTTAGGCGACGATTTCCTTTAAAATTTGAGGGAGAACACAGCCCTTTAAGGTCTTTACGGGGAATAGGCCCGTAGCCTCAGACGGATGGCACTACTTTCATGTCGCTACAATCCACTAAACTCAATCGAGCGAAAGTTTTGCATATCCTAGGGCGCTCACCGAAATACAGAGTGGGCCAAGTACAAGTTTCTTTTTAAAAATGCAACAAAATGAACAAAATCATTTTTTTACCATACATTATTGCTTTATTACTGAGAACAAACATTTGCATTAATTATGAACTAGAACGTTGTTCAAAAAATGTTGTCCACACCCCTTAAGGCAGCAGCCCTTCATCAACCCCCGCCATCTGCCCCCAGGATATCCTTTTTACGAAATCCTTGATTGTCCACCAATTAAATCGAAGGAACGGTTGAATCCTGCAGCACTGTTGGGACGCTCAAGTGCCGCATACCGTCCCCAGTTAATTTCATTCTTCAACCGGCATTAAGTCTGCCGTTCGTCGGAAAATATTTGCATTATTTTTTTCGAGATAATTTATCCTTTCGTTCATCCGCTCTCGTCCTTTGAGACGAGCGAGGGCCGAGGAATCCGAAACGAATTTGTCTTGAATTGACTCAAGCAGGTGTCGACTGGGAATTTGAATATCCTTAGGTTTTTGCAGGGAAATCCTTTGAACCGGCACGGAACGAATGACGAAGCAAATGGTATGGATACATTCCCCAGTGGTTTCAGCCATCGTTTCCTGAAATGCTGGGCGGAATATCAATGAGGACTTCGCTGGAAGGAAGTGAT
The DNA here is from genome assembly GCA_930367185.1 of Myathropa florea. NCBI lineage: Eukaryota > Metazoa > Arthropoda > Insecta > Diptera > Syrphidae > Myathropa > Myathropa florea. The sequence continues at coordinate 40,820,963 of OV884005.1, read as the reverse complement.
CGGAGAGGAGGAGAGTCCTGGGATCTGATGCGGCAGTGGGTCAAGCTTAGAGTCGATTCTGACCAAAATGAGGTTCAGTCCCTTGACCTCCTTAATTTGCCTCGAACTCAAAAAGTCTCTGATTTCACCACGGGAGGGGGATGAATGACAAGGAGGAGGACGAAGACCAGATCCATACCAACCCCATTTCATTGATTTTCCTTCTCACAAGGACCTCCAAAAACGCCAAAGTCCTTGGCAACATCTTCAAGTTCATTCACCCCAAACTCAACCAAAAGCCCATAACAGTTTCCGCCATCAACTTCTTGTGAAACTGTCAGTTAAATCGTAATTAGTGGCATCCGTCGACCAACCCGCCATTATCCTTGAAACGGTCATTTCAGCCTAAAAGGCATTTCCTGACGACTTTTCGTTTGTCTCCATCTGTACCAACACAACACAAAGTCCCCCCTTCGGTTGTCGACGGCAACATGTTGCCGCAAAGTACTTACACGTCTCCCTCGCAGCTCCACAACCCCCTCGCAGCTTCACACCCCCTCGCGTCGAGATCTAGGCACAACCACATCAAGCAGCCATTTCGCACTTCACAAGCGAATCTCACTTCTGACATCCACCGGAGCAAACAGCACGCGCCGTGGTTTGTTTAATTCGGTGGGCGACCCCCCGGGGGAATATTTTATTTGCGGTATCAATTGATTTTTAATCCTTGAAACGGCATTTAATTACGAGGACATCCCGGCCGCTGGAGTCTTTTCCAGGAAAAGCCCACCACCACCGGATGTGCTAATGGCCGAGAGGAGTGTCGCTCAATGCGCAATTACGCCCCAGCAGCATCAACAGACGAATGCCCTGCAGATCCCGGAAGGATACCCCCTCCCGCCCGCCCCACCACTCATCCGTCGTCTTTGAAAGTTAACAGTTTGCCGGCATTGTCTTGTTGCAAAATTCGTTGGCAAATAGAGTGTCCTCGGCGGCTTTTGTGAAGTCCTCCTCGTGCAGGATATTTTCGGTAAACACTGTTCTGTACTTGTCGTCACTCCAGCTCTAAGTGATTGAAACTTGAGCATCCCTCCCCGGAGGGCTGGGCAAACAGATGCGAGGGGAAGCCATTGACGGTGGCAACATTCTTTCATTCCTCTTCGACTGTCAGTGGGGTGGGGGAGGAGGGTGAAGAAGAAGATGATGTTTCAAGGCCGTCTTTGAGAATGGGAATGCTCTTTGGTTAGCACAAGCCGGAGCAGCTTAATTGATTGCGGTTCGATACCCAAATGGAGTTGTCTCGGCGCGGCGCTGTGGGGGCAGTGGTGGAATTCCTGATTTAATAAAATCTAATGGAACCCGAGTGGTAAACTGCTGCATTATGCCCGAGTTAGGGGGCACGTATTTTTTTCTGTCTGGTTGCGTCTTCTTGTCTTCTGAATAAGGAATATAAATTGCGTAAGTGGATTGATGTGTCGGAGGGAGTGTGGGCCGACGAAGACGCCGCATCTGCCGTGAGGTGGTGGATTATTAAGTGGGGGAGATTGGAGAGATGTTCGCAAACATCAAATATGTCAAAAGCCAGGATTCGGTTTCAGTTGAGCAGGTGGTGGTGGAGTGAGTTTTTCCCAGATCGTAAATGAGACGTGGGAATGGGGGGAAAATCTCACAAGCAAATCTTCCTCTGAATTTGCGGGTATTTGGAACATTCGAGGGTGGTCCGGTAAGTACTTAGCCTCACCGCCCGAAGGCGCCACAGTCGCAAGAGAAATTTACTATCGTGTAGTACATTCTCGTAGACGGCTACTGTCAGAATTTCAGCCGAATCGGACTCGTAGTTTTGTTTTGACCGCGTGTGGAAGCGGGCGTGTCCCATTTGCCGAAGAAAAAAGTGCTCTTCCACCCCACGGCCAAATAGGTCGAATTAGACTACCAACTGCCACCCCATTCACCATATTCCCAAGTTTTGGACCGTTGCGACTTCTTTTTATTTCCAAACTTGAAAAAGTCACTCGCCGGGCAGAAATTTGAGTCGAATGATGGGGCTATCGCCACCACTGAGGCCTACTTTGCCTCATATTTTTCAGATGGGTTAAAGAGGTTGGAGCATGCCTGGGTCAACTTTATCGAGCTAAAAGGAGTCTATGTTGCGAAGTAAAACTGCACATTTCCAAAGTTTTCGTTTTTCTTTTGCAGGTTAAGTACTTATTGGACCACCCGCGTAAGTCTCTTCCTGTTTTTGTTGGCACTTCTGTAAAAGTTGTCGTGTTGAAGGATTTCTCACTCTTCTCTATGACTGGCTTCATCGAGCTGCTTGAAGGTGGCCAGGGGCTACTCTTCGGGTCTTAGGTAGTTAGGTAAGGTGGCTTCCCTCACAGGTGAAGGATTCACTTAGACCCAAAGGATCCATTGTGACACCACTGAGCCGGCGTCTTCTCTTGAAACCGTCTTGTTTTCCGGATGAAGATCCAGATTTTCTTGACTTAGAATCGCCATGGCGTAGTGGGTAGGTGCGTCGACTCTTACGCTCGAGGTCGTCGGTTCGAATCTCGAAAAAAACATCAAACATTCTTTTCACGGCCTCACCTCTTTCGAGTCAGTGACAATGCTCAAAGAGTATAACTGTCTAGAAAAAGCTTCTCAATCTCGCCGTTCGGAGTCGGCATTAAACTGTAGGTCCCTTCCGCTCGTGACAGAACAATAGCACGCACAACACGAGTGATTGCTGAGAAGCTAGGCCCAGGTCCACCTCGGAATGTAGCGCCGCCATTATTATTATTATTAGTAGCGCCATCTTTGATTTCATGATTTCATGACTGTCTCAAGAGCTGGGAAACTTCATCAATTATCAAGCCCGGCTTAAGAATGTGACTCCCTTATAACGACTTCTGCAGAAGCTGCAGCGACGAGGAAGAAGAGGAAAGCATAACGCATCTCCTCTGCACCTGTAGCGCTCTATCCTTCTGCAGGAGGAATCACCTTGGAGCCTATTTCTTTAGCAACTTGAGCGAACTGCAGAAAGTTGGCATCCATAAAATAAGAAGCTTCGTGGCAAGCACCAAATGATTTTCTGGATAGGAGACATCCGATCCGCGCGGTATCGCAATGGGCTTACGTTGGTCTCAGTGTGTGGTGAATACGTGCTGCTAGTGAATTCACCAGCACACCTAGACCATGTTGGTCCATCGTGATACCCACAGTCAGACTACTATCACTGATTGAGCGCTCCAGTGATAGCGTCGTTAATTTGGTCCCAGCAGCAAATGATGAATGGAACTGGACTGGAACAGCAACAAATTATGACTATGAAACTATGGACTTATGGAAATTATGGAACCGGATAAAAGCGTATAAACTTTGCTTTCACTAGGTTTCGAACCTGGGACCTCTCTTCCTCAGGGCAGGCACTTAACGGTGCCGTGAAAGAATGAAATAAAATGAAAGCAAAATAACGGCGAATTTCCATTTTCGGTCTTAGCAAAGTGAAATAAGTGAAGTGAAAGTGAAATAATTCCAAAAGTCGGCGTTATTTCACTCGGCGTTATTTCACGGCACCGCACTTAACCAACTGCGCCATCCAGTCGGTCTTATTGTGACTGCTATCTACAGTCAGCCACCTAAACCTAACCTAACCTAAGCAAGTTTGAGTATGTCGTCGTTGAAGTCACTAACCATTCCTAACAAGTTGCCTTAGGAACCGACTCCACAGGTCGTATGTGACAGCTTTTCAAGCAGAAATCTTTTCCTAGTGCAACGATTGATTTTTCTCGGGTGATGCTTTCGTCAAAATAATGCTTTGTGGACTCTGTTCAGAAGCTATTGGAAAGCTTCTGAGGAGACCATCGAAAAGTTTCTAAGGAGTCCAGAAAGCCATTGGGATGCTTCTGAACAGGGTCTACAAAGCTTTAAGAGCTTTTTACCATGCTAAAGCAGCGAGTTGGTTGATATCTCAGGTCCTCCCCGGACTGTAGCGTGGTAAAAGTAGAGAATTTCGCGGTCTTTTGTGGCAAGAAGCAGGCTGTAGCCTGTCTGTAGCGCCGTAAGAAGAAAGACAAAGAAATCAGCGGAGAACAGAACTCCAAAAGCTCTTAAAGCTGTCACTTACAACATTTTTTGGGTTTACATGTTTCCGCAGAGCTGGTGGGGTTCTTGTCTTCGAGTAAAGAAATTTGTAGGGAAGGTGTCCTTAATAGCACTTGCGTTGCCAACCTTCTTTTCGTCATTCAGACACAAGGTTTTCAGAAAAAAATTAACAGGTTAAGTAGTGGGATTTTCAGTAGTGCATCAAGAGCAGAGTCAGGCTTACTAGGCAAGGCCCCCAAGCAGCCGTGACAGACCGTTCTTTGAATTTTATAGAATTAAAACAGACTGCAAGTCTGAAACAGTCTCTTGAAGTTTCACGACAATGACTTTTCCTGATCGTTGCAAGTAACTAAAGAAGCCTGTCACAAGAGTACCTCAAGTCAGTCGTTGCAACATTCACTAGTTGAGCGAGAAGACTTGTTATTTGTCTGTCTTCTAGAAGAGCCCAAGAAATAATTTCCACTCAAGTGGTAACCTCCTCCTGTCTACAAATTCATTTGCGAATAAGATACAGTCCAGGAATCCAAATTCATTGCAGAGCGTCGATATCAAAGCCGTCAGTTCGGGGAGCTATTGCCTTCCTTCGTTTATCAAACGCTTTCCATTCAAAAAGCTGTTTCAAACCTCATGACTTGAGATCTAAGGATGATAAAAGGGAATTCATCTTAATTTACAGGCTGTACGGAGTCATGACTCCGCCTTTCGCTGGAAGTCAGTAAGTGAAATGCTTAGCAGATGCAGCTACGGAAATGAAAGATCTTCTACCAGAAACATGCTCTTAAATTGCAAACTTTTGAAAGCAAGTCCGAATCGATAGAATGGGAAGCTTGGATGTCAGGAGGATTCTTAGTCCGCTGTGCACTTTAATGCTTACCGCAGACCATGTCCCAGTTTGACTACAAGAGCTAAAGCACACTCGTGAGAGGACAATAGCACGCACAGCACGAACTGTTGATGTACGAGTAGATGGAATGTCACGTCTTATTTTCAGTACAATATTAGTCAGCTACAGCAGAGCATCGTCTCGAAAATGTATGACACCGATTCGTAGAAAATTAATTTCGACGTCATCTCCACTGGCTCGCGTCCACAATTCCGCATTGCACTGAACTCACATATCCTTCATGTAAAATAATGGTCTCCTTTCAAGGATTCAGTTGTCAAACTCAACCCACTTAATCAAATTTGAAGTAGAGTATCAGAGGCCATAAACCACACCGCCTGCTGCTCGTAAGCACCTCAGGTTCAACTCCCCAAAGAAAAACTCACATTTTTCCATTTTGAAATCGAAATTAAAATTCTTTACTTCATTTTGATCTCATCTGTACATGTGTCTGTGTGTGTGTGTGTGTGCTCTTAGCTCATAGATACACATACGTATACATAAACTTACATCTGCTCTAACATAACTCCTCTTCCTCGGTATCGCTATGGTTTAGTTTTAAATTTAATGAAAAATATAAATTTTATTAGTTACACAGCTTCTTGCCTCTTTGCACATAAAAATGTTGCTCTCTATCGCACTTAAGCTGCACTCTCAAGTCCTTAGTGCATTCAATCATTTTGTATGGAGATCCCTTCAGAGGATTAGAACAGTTTTCTAGATAAACAGATACATGTCTACAGTTCGGCGTGGCAAAGATTAACTTTTGTTCTTGTTTAGGTTAAAAAATATGTTTTATTCTTAACTTAGTTCAGGGATCTCCCTTATTTTTGCTTAAATTCATATATAAACAGCTAAAGGTGTTTGTTTTTTTGGGTGGTTTGCCATGCTGATTAGTACAGTAATTTAATTGTTTTAAAAATATTTAATTTGTTCTCTAATTCATTACGACTACACATCGATAGATAAATTGTTTGCTTAAGAGTTTATTTTTGTTTTTAACTTATTTTTTCAAAAAGTGGTGTTTTTTCTTCTTTTGATAATTTATTCATAGTTTTTGGGTAGAATGATATTATTTTTTATTTGCTCTGGTTACCAATACTCTCTTCCAATCGTGGTTGGAAAGGGGGTTAAGTACATCTTGTGGGTGCATTTTTTTTTCACTAAATTGTCTAGGCTTAGATTTATTTACACTAACACTGATACGATAGGTCTTAAGTTTGAAATTGATAAAATGGAAGCATGGTTAGTTACTTCACTCTTATTGGGGGAAGGGGATTGGCATTCTCTTTCTAATTTGTTGGGAGAGGCGATTGTTGAGATGGCTTGAGATTTGCTTTCGAAAAGGCTTTCAAGTCACAGACTTTGCTGCGCTGTGTCTTGCTTACATTCTGATGACTGATTTCAAGTTATAATACTTGTATTAGGCACCCTTTAAAATACGCTATACCTTCAAAAAGCAAAAAAAATAATGAAATGAGAGGAAAAAATAAGAACCGTTTACAACCTCAGACAGTGTTGCCGAAAACCATAAATTTCAAACTTATTACTTCCGATAAGTGATTTGGCAGCAAAGACAACAAGATAAGGGTCCCTAATATATTTGGCCAAGGCTGCATATAATGGCGGCGCTACAGTCCGAGATGGACTTGGGCCTAGCTTCTCAGCAACCACTCGTGTTGTGCGTGCTATTGTTCTCTCACGAGTGGAGGTATCGATGGTTCAGTGCCGACTCCGAACGGCGAGATTGAGTAGCTTCTTCTAGACAGTTTACTCTTTGAGTATTGTCAGTGACTCGAAGGTGGTGGAGCCATGAACAAATTTTAGATGTTTTTCGAGTTTCGAACCTTAGACCTCGAGCGTGGGAACCGACGCACCTACCCACTACGCCACGGCGCCCAAATTAAGTGCGTCATTTGGTTGAAAGAGAGTCATAAGTAAGCCTTTAAAAAAGGCCTGGAGGAAGATGCGACCACGCTGGAGTGACAATCGACGTCGAAAATACTTTCAAGTCGATTCGTCATTTAAAACATGATCTTTGTTGGAAATAATCAAGTACCACGTTTGCATTAAGGTAGGTAGGTGATAGGGTGCCCTTGCGGCTGTGTCGCTGCTCACTGAGACCAACAGTTTGGTCCATTGGGCCCACGTTTGCACTAAGAGCCTTTGACTCAATTGAGGACGTCTACGAAACCAATGGCGCACACAAGTGGAGAAGGACCTAAGCCAACTTGGCGTGTGTGATTGGAGGCAGCTGCCTGAAGGTCGTGCCAGCTGGGGACGCTTGTTGGTTAAGGATCAGGTCCATCCCGGTCTGCAGACTACCATCCGAAGGCAAACGAGATGGTAAAAGTAGAGAATTTAGTGGTCTTTTGTGACATGAAACAGGTCTATTCCGGTCTGTAGCGCCGCCTGTGCCAGCTGGGGAGGCTTGTTGGTGGAGGACCAGGTCCGTGCCGGTCAGTGCCAGCTGGAGAGGCTTTTTGGTTGAGGCCTAGGTCCACTCCGGACTGTAGCGCAGCCTGTGCGGTCTGGAGACGCTTGTTGGTTGAGGCCCAGGTCCACCCCGGTCTGTAGCGCCGCTTGTGCCAGCTGGAGAGGCTTGTTGATTGAGGACCAGGTCCATCGTGGTCTACAGACCATCATCAGAAGAAGATGAAGGCGAAGCCTAAATGTGGTGGTGAAATTAGAAAATGTTGTGGTCTTTTGTGACATGAGCCAGGTCCATCCCGGTCTGCAGCGACCCCCATGCCAGCTGGGGAGGCTTTTTGGTTAAGGACTAGGTCCATCCCGATCTCTAGCGTCGCCTGCGCCAGCTAAGGAAGCTTATTGGATGAGGCCCAGGTCCACACCGGACTGTTGCGGCATCAGAAGAAGAAGGAGAAGTTGCACAAAGAGCTGGCAGAAGAATGACTTCGACGACTGCGCTGATTTGATGGGGCATTCAGAAAACTTCCACTTTTGTGCTGATTTGATGGAAAATTAGGTCAAATTGTGATCTTAAAATGTTGAGGTTGCAATCCTCTCAGTTGTAGACACACTCAAGACTTCATTAAGACAATCAGCTTCGGATCTGGAACTTCTTTGTCTTCTTAGCTAGCGTTGGGTAAAACTTGAATGAATCTAAACCTCAATCAGATCTAGTCCCGTGCTGTGTCGAGGTACTGGTCGTACGAAGACTTGGGATGGAGTTCTTTAAAAATCCTGCTGGATTTTCTCCATTTCAAAAACAAAATAAATTAGATCTCCCTTTCAACGAAATCCTCTGCCAAAAATCAACAGTCAACCAGTCCCCGACAAGACAAATTCCCAGTCATTTCTCCTACACACGATTCTATGTCTAATTGAGTCAAAAACTCAAGCTCCGCCTCTGAATTTCCCGAAAACCATGAATGACTTTTGTCAACAAATACCTTGCCATCATCAACTCACATCGAAACCATCCCCATCCCCTCCCAACGAAGACTGCATTCGCTTGCGATTAAAAAACCTTAGACACCTTCCATCCCAACCCCATGGAGGCCATTTGTGAATTGGGACTTCCTCTCGATGTCTAAGGCCTTTCAATTCCGTTCTCCATAATGCCGAAGAGGCGCTGGGTTCCTTTTGATAAGCCCCCTAATCTTATGTGTCTAATTTTGTATCTACCGTTTAAACCGCTACGTCTAGGAATCGTAAAAAAAGTTCCAGGAAGGAGAAGACAAAACTCATAAATCTTGACATAAATTGCGTCTAGCTTCTAGCTGATATTGCGTCCATGCCTATGGCTTGGCTTGGAATTGGATTCTGTCTAGGGTGCGGAGAGAAACCTTCAAAGTTGAATGGACATTTAAGAACTGTTCGCACTCGCTAGCGGGTGCGCTGCTGTGAAAACCTTTTGAAACTTGTTTTTTTTTTAGATTACCCGTGAGATTGATTTGAAGACACAAAATCGTGTATTTCTTTGGAATAAATTAGAAACCAAACTTTGTCAACGTTCCCTATTAAGTTACAGTACATCACTCTCTGCTCCTCTCGTCTCGTCTCATCTCGTCTCTGTCCTCGTTCTCTGTCGCTTTGGTTACGTCTTGACGATTCTATTAAGAAATACTGCACGAGTTGCGTTTGCCGCCCAGACTGCGCTCCTGGATCCTCTGCAGATGCTGCAGCTGTGCCGGCGATGGGACATGAGCGCCTGGTATGACTGGCGCGCTGCTTGGTGTGCTGTGGTGGCCGTTGTTGCCCATTTGATTCGGTGGCAAGGATTGCCTTCTGCGGCGTCTCAGAGCGGGACTTAGGTTGTAGGTGATTTTTGCTTGTGACAAGAGCTCCTTGAAAATCTGAAAAAGAGAGGAGGGGATGGTTAGCTGCTGAGGGGAGAGTACTGGTGCTTGCACTCACCTGGGTGACATTTTCGTTTTTACTTGCGGAGGCCTCAACGAATCCATTCTCCCAGTCCACAGTCACCACGGATTCTGTTGTTTCGTAATCTATCTGCAAAGAGGAAGGATTCAGGACGTGAATGCTTGTCCACTTCAGGGAAGATCGATGCAGGATCCCAATGAACTCCCTTCTTTTCAACGAGAGTCCTAAGCAAATTTCAACGCCGCCGCCTCACTTATGGGTTTCCCCGTTAAAACGAAACGAAACGGCATCACTTAGCTGTTTCCACAGAATCTCCGTCACACTTCCCCAAGAAGGTCTCATGAATTTGCTCATTTTTTTCCACGTAACCGCACGCTTTGTCCACCCCTGAATGGGAGCATATCCTTTGTTGTTCACTTTCCCATGACCTATGTAAATTTGTCATTTCCCTCTGTGGCATCAACCGCCAGGAGTCCGCTTGCATCCCCAGCACCGACGGGGGTGAGATTTCGCTCTCCCCGAGAGGGTTGTCCTAAAATTTTATGTAAACAGTTTGTCTTCGCCCCGATTCGATAACCGGTTGAATGACTCGACGGGGAGTAAATCCTGCCGCCCACGCGGGTGTGGTGCCCTCTGCAGCGGGCCATTTCGATTCGGAAAGTGGGCTCGAAATTGAAAGAAATATGCCTCGAATGACGAAGACAAATGGAGGGTTGATGGCCGTAAATCGGGATGTTGTATGTCAAGACCGAAACGACACGAGACGGAATCATTGAGATTCAAATGAGGGTCGTTGGGGCGTAGAAGTTATCCCATAATGCGGAGGATACGGAGGATTTATGAAGGTCCACGACGGGTTGTGATGAACTGAGTCGTAGAAACGGAATCGTCGTAAGACCGTGACCAGTTGGATGCAATAAGTGATGGTCGTTTACAATTATGAGCCAGCAGTCCAACTGTCTGGGGGGGAATTTGCATTTATTGACCAGATATTGGAAGTCTGGTGGGATTAGATGGGTCGGCACATGCCATTCCCATCAAATGGTCGCTCTGTGAGAAATGACAACCAAAATGAGGGATCATAGGGAGATGTAGTCGAGTTTAGAAACAAATTCCTCGCTTCTGCAGTGAAAGTCTATCCCTATGGGTGCCTGATTTCACAGGGAAGTGCCTTACGTCAGTAACAGGAGGGTCATCCTTGTGGGTGCCTGATTTCATGGAAAAGAACGAGTACCTTACGTCTGTAACAAGACGGGGATTCAGAAAGTAGAAGACTTCTTGATTTAAACCCCGATGGTAATCTACTAATGGCCAGGTCATGTAGAGCGAAGGGAAACCAACGTTCTGGCCGAGAAAGTCTTCGAATCCATCCCCGAGGGACGGGGCAGTAGAGGAAGACCCCGATTCAGGTGGAGCATGCCAGTGGAAAGGGATCTCAACCAACTATGCGTGGGAAACTGATGGCAGCTACCTAGCTGACTGAAGACGCTTGTTGTTTGAAGCCCAGATCCACCCCGCACTATAGCGCCGCCTGTGCCGGCTGAAGACGCTTGATGGTTGAAGCCCAGGTTCACACCGGACTGTAGGGCCACCTTAAGTAAGTGATCTACTAAAACCCTCCCTACCAACGAAGCTGGCGACTTCTTGAGAAGATCATCTATCTTCAAGAGTCCCCGACTAGAAATGCATCATCTTCGATCCTTTTCTTCACTTACCTCTCTCAGTTCACTATTGTCCTCCACCAAATCGATTTTATTACCCACCACGACAATCGGTACCGCACTTGTGCACTTGGTCTCGTGAATTTGATCTCGAATCGTTCGCACCTCGTCGAATGTACTCGAATCGGTGACGTCGTACACTAAAATGAATGCATCCGCTGAGGATATGGATAAAGCACGCATCGCTGGAAACTGTAATGAAAAAAAAAAAAAAAAAAAAGAAACATAGAAACATAGAATCATAGAGTCATAGAAACATTGAAACATAGAAAAAGTTTGTTTTGAACTGAAGGAGGTAAATCCTCAATCATCCTTGTGGTGGATCTTAGAAACACAGAGTCATAGAAACATAGAAACATTGAAACATAGAAACACACAAACATGGAAACATAGAAACATAAAAAAAAAAATTGTTTTGAAGTCAACTAGGTAAACCCTCAAGCATCATTGTGGTGGATCTTAGAAACATAGAATCATAGAAACATAGAAACATAGAAACATAGAAACATAGAAACATAGAAACATAGAAAAAGTTTGAAACATTAAACGACTGGATGGCGCAATTGGTTAAGTGGCTGCCCCAAGTTTGAGGGGTCCCAGGTTCGAATCCCAGTGAAATCGAATCTGGTCCAGACACCATTTGCCGTTGGGATCAAATCAACGGAACTGGAGTAGGTTGCTACCTGGCAGTACAATGGACCATCTTTAAGTCTGAGTGCTCTAGTAGTGTTTCAGAAATCCTCCGAAAAAAAATCATAGAAACATAGAATCATACAACCATAGAAACATAGAAACACAGAAAAAGTTTGTTTTGAACTGAAGGAGGTAAACCCTCAAGCAGCTTTGTGGTAGAGTCATAGAATCATAGAAACATAGAAACATAGAAACATAGAATCATAGAAACATAGAAATATAGAAATATAGAAAAAGTTTGTTTTAAACTGAAGGAGGTAAACCCCCAAGCATCCTTGTGGCGGATCTTACTTTCTGCGTGTCTGTGTGGGGGAGAGGAGGGTAATTAATGAAAGGAAAAACTTCGTTAGTATCCTCTCAGAGACTGCGAATGGGATGAGTAATTGAAAGTACATGTCAGCTTGGGTGCGGTGGAGGGAGGAGGGGGAATAGAATTCATTAGGTTGACAAGTGATAATGTCATTTGGAGTGACATATCCCAGTTTGAAAATGTTTGCCACACACGTTGCATCATTGCAAGGAATCCCCCTCGAAGGATGAGATAATAGCTGAAGTGGTGGATAGGAAGGTTATTAATGGATGTGCAGAAGCGAAGCGAGTTTGTCTGTGTCTTTTGACGTGGTCTATGATTAAGCTGTTTCTTGAACATTCTCCACTGACATTCAGAGGTTAGTCCTGTCGTGTCGCACAATGAATTTTTTTCTCTCTCTCTCTCTCTCTGTGTCATTTCTTTGTGCCCTCCTTTTGAAATGGGAGTCCCAGAGCGTGAAAAATCAACCTCATGCAGGATCATGAATGGCAAGCGAACTGGGACAGCTGCAAGGAACGACGCCTGATATGACGTTAATCGCGTTACTGAGTCTTGAAAGTTTCCACCTCTGGGAATTGATGCGGCTGTAGATGATGAATGACGGTGTGGTGTGCCAGGATATGTGAGGATACACTTCACAGTCTCCCTAGTGGCATTTAATGGTGGTTTTGTATGCTTTTGTTGAACGCAGATAGTTGGAGTTTTAATTAAAGCCCCTCATGGTGGTGGAGTATTGAAAGGATTTAAGGCGTTTCATTCTCATGTGACGGGATTTTGCTTGATGCGTGGAATGGGGGGAACAGGTGCTGAAGGAGAAAAGTTGAATTAGTTGCGAGAGAAGCGAGAGAATTGAATTAGAACGGAGGTGCAGGGTTTTGGTGGCGTATGTGGAACTTTTTTTCTCTGAGAACGTTTGGACTGGATTTCTGAGTTCCGGGGCGTATGTGGAATATTTCTGTGGTCGTTTTTTTTGGGGCGTATGTGGAACATTTCTGCGGTCGATTTTCTGGGGCGTATGTGGAATATTTGTTCTTCAAAAAATTGTGTCAAAATTTGGTTGCGTCTATGAATTCTACAAATTCCACACAGAAGGCGACTATGGCTTAGTTTGTTCGACTACGTAATTGTGGGGCAACGCAACAGAGGCCAACTCCAGACCATAATTCTCCACAATTCTGCTAAAAAATGCCAACGAATTATTTGCTTTTCTATACCAACAGTCCTCCACTGACCCCTAATCACAGCTCTCTCTTCCAAAGTCCCTTAAAAAAAACTGAAGCACACTCTCGAGCATGGTCATTTCTCTTCATTTCATTCCCTGACCACCACAAGGGTCATCCTGTTGGCATAAGCAGCAAAATAATGCTCGGTGACCTTTCCGCATCCCAAAGGCCCAACCTAATTTCTCTGTCCACAGATTGTTTTCCTGCAATGCTAATGAGTCTCTGCTGTCCTCAACTTTTATTGGAAAGGCATGTGTTACGGAACGATCGTTCTGGGAAGTCTCCACTTCCTCCCCGAATGCAGACCACTCATCTCAACTGAATGCAGTGTTTCCCGGACACGTATTTCCTGCATAAATATATGACCACTGGCTCCTTAAATCCCGCAGCCTGGACACTCAAATTGTCTAGGTCATGTACGTGCCACCGTTTCTCACCAAAATCCAATTATCACAACAAAGCCACCACCGACCAACTTTATGTGACACTTCCTGGACAGCAAAGTTTTTTGTGTCCTCATTTTTTTGTTGATAAATAAAACCGCAGTCAGTGTCATAATTTATATGTCTTTGCGCGTTAAAATTTGTTACTTCCCTGGGAGTCTCCAACACACACGCACATTAATGAATGACTGTCTCCATGCGAGTTACGTGATGTCGTTACTTTCACCGTGATGTCTGATGAAATTGCTCGTCATTATCACACTTGGTCCATAGCCTGCGTGAGGCGTAGGGACAAACAACGCACTGCCTAAGTGTAAACGTTTATGAACTTCATTTTGACAATGATCGTAAAAGACTCAAGCAATTGCTTGGTGAAAATTAATGACTCTGTAATCGGTATGGTTTTGTTCGCATCTAAAGCTCATAACAAGAGAATGAGATTGTTTTTCTGTTTGCTGAAGGAAAATGTGAAAACGAATGAAAACTTGATGGAGGAAGGAGGACATTTTTGTGTCACTGCACACTCAGGAGCGAAAAGACGGCTATTTCATGGTGCATATGTTCATTAAATATAATGATTTCATGGCTCCAGCATTATCGTTTCAAGAGTATTGAATTTTGTCAAGATTCTATGTTTAACATAGAAAACATAGAATGTGTGAAAGTCAGCGATTCGTCATATTTAACAGATATAATGTTGTGTCTAACTTATCTTCACACAAGTTTGCATGATCGATTCATGGAAAAAAAACATAGAAATTTACTAAATTTGTGGCAGATCTATTTTAAAGCTGCAAAAGATCAACAGGCCTTTGAACAAAATCAGTCTTAAAGCCATCTAATGGCCATACCACCTCTTTTCATCTAATTTCCCAGCATCCCCATAGAATGTCACATTTTCAGTCCATAATTGGCATCAGCTGATGCTACACTCACACCCCCCCACCCGCCCACTCCCTCGAGTCTAATCTTCACTGCATGCACTCACCCATCGACGAGCAGATAATGAGATTTATGAGTGCACAAGCAACTGGCCTCAAATGAGGCACTAACCTCATCCACTCTCACGCACACCTATACACGTGCATGCATGTTTGTTCATTTTCCCCGAGAAACAGCGAAAAGGTCACAGAAAGAAAAGCAAGAAGGACACTCATGGATATCCGGAAGGCCGATTGAAAATGTGTTCAAGTTCAATTGAACACCATTTTTCTTCCGCCCACCAGCCATCATCATCCTCGGTGCACTGTGATGCGGTCTGACGGGGTGAGAAGGTGCAAAAACACGGAAATTGCAAGCTCTGATTCAATTACAACGACTGACATGCCGACGACGGACCACACTGCATGACCACCACTCGCTTAATGCACTCAGTCAGCAGTCGAGTGTGAAACTGGAAAAGTTACCTGCTCCTCTCCTAACTCTATCTGCCGACCAGCGAGGTGTGTAACTGAGTTGGGAACGGTGGGCGTTTTGAAAAGTTATCAACGTGGCTAGGACTGACTGGTGAAACGGTTCACTGGTGTTTGGGTGGGGGAAAATCGAGTTTTTCGGAGGCGAAATTGAGTGTATGGCTGTGGCTGTGAAGTTTCGAAGTGGATTGATGAAGTCGTTGAACTGTTAAGCTTCACTTTAGGGGAAATTTATTCGATTGCTCGCTTCTACGGAACATGGAGAGGTACTTAGAGATTGACGACGCGTATAGAGGTTCACAGAAGGATGTCAGTCACAGGAATGAAGGGCAGTTAAGTGGATCCTTTTTGCCTTGAAATTGGAGCAGACCTGTCAGAGGTGAGCTGGAAATCAGTCTTAAGAGTAGGTAACTGGGAGCAGGGACTAGAGGTTCGCAAGCCTGACAGTCGACTCTAGGGACATTGCCCTCAAATCGGCGCGTCAAACAGCAAAAAACTAAGTCCGGATCTGCTGCTGCTGGTGACAACCTTGAGTTCCCTTCCTCACACGTCGTTTCTCCATCCTTCGAGCGTGAAAAGCTGAATCCCCTCAAATCATTGTCCCAGCATCCCCGACACGACACGACGGCTGCAAAAAACCTCCACCAGTGTTCCACCAGTCATCCGGACGACGAGAGAAACGATGAATAATTCAAGACAAAATAAGTGTCTATCATCGTCCTAAAAACAACTAATCCCCCCAGAAGCACTGCTCCCCCACCTGGGATTTCATCTATCATCAGAGTAGGTCACTACGCTTCACAGCGCCTAAGCATCCCTTAAAACTTTACGGTGCTTTGCTCATCCAAACACAGCGTCTGTACAGACTAATCTCCTGTCTGCTGTTCGACATACCCCCCCCCCCCCCCCCCCCCCACAACTAATCCGTGAAGTCTATGAATCCTAAATGGGTCTCGCCACCGAACAAGGGATGCCGCCCGCTGAATCGACGCCTAATCACGTTTTAATTGAAATGAATTGTGCGGCTTCGTCCCTCAAACGCCAATGTGTTCACTTTAAAAAGAGAAAATTAATAAATCAACCTACAAGATCCATTAATCAACAGATTTTTTGTGCCCCAAATCATGAGACCACTCCACATTCCTCGCCCATGCCCTAATCTCTGGGTCTTCCCTGCGAAAGTCCTCCAAATCCTATTGTCAAACACAATAATCCCAACGATGGTGGTGGCATGTGGCTCAAGTCGACGCACAGCAGAGGAAAGTGAACAATTCCAAGTGTTTAGGGTCCTCGGAGGGATCGTTTCCTTTTATTTTTATGTAGAACGCCATGAAACACTTGCTCGGCTCCCGTCTCCCAGCCCGAAATGCGAATCAGCCAAAGGTGTTGGAATCTCAATCACTCACCTCACCCACATTCGCTCCGCTTGAAATGTTCTTTGCCTGTTTTTCTCGTTAAATGCTTCTCGTGAGTTCTGTTTGTTTTTGGGGATTTCATCTCTCTGTTGCGAGGGGGAGCAGATTGAAAAATAACATTCGGAGGGGTGTTGCCCTTAAAATCGAATCAATCCTGGCCATCCCCTACTTTTGCAAAGTGAATCTTATCTTGACCTACAGCTTAGTCGACGGGATAATTAATCCCATGGGGATGTCGGCTGCCAAACGTGTGGTGGGCGGATGGCACTTCTCCATCGTTATGTATTCATGCGGCGAGTTTAAATCATTTTATCTGACGGGGAAAATGTTCGTTAGGCGATTCAAATTAATTCCGAAAAAGTAAAAGTGGGTCAGAGGGACGGAGCTGAGATTGGGGAGAATGCTTTTGATTGGATGTGCTTCATTCTCGTTCATCTTTTGTGGCAAAAATTAAATTCCTTTTGATCAGTGTGGCATACTTTAAATGGTCAATTTGGAAAGTTTTATGAAATTCTATGTTTTTAAGTGGAGTTTTGTGAGTTCTCATGAAATACTGGGATGGTTTTTGCAGTTTATGAATTTAAGTAGGTTCTTTCGCTAAGATACGATCTGAAATCGCAGCTAAAAAAAATTCTATGTTTTTTCTTGTTCTATGTTTTTTCGTGTTCTACGATTTTTCTTAACTTTCCTCGATGTTCTTCAATTTCGCTAAGAAATGATCAAAAATCGCAGCTTAAAAAAAAATCTACATATGTTTTTCCAGCTCAACGTTTTTTCTTAGTTTTCTTCAATGTTTTAGAAAAATTCATCACTGCAGACATGGATCCAATCCATTTCCCATTGAAAATTGTATCCTTTCTATTGGCTTTCAAGAAATTTCCTCTACCAAAAACATAGAAAATTAGTAATTTGTGTCTTTTGCTCTGCAACTTGACTGTATTCCCTATCAATCGCAGTTCTAAAAGAATTCCATGTTTTTTCTTGTTCTATGTTTTTTCCTGTTCTACGTTTTTTCGCAATTTTCTTCAATGTTTTTCAAAATCTTGTCAATGTAGATATATCTACTTCCAATTGAAAATGTTGCCCTTTCAATATATTTTCAAGAGATTACCTCTGCAAAAACATAGAAAATTATAATTTGTGTCTTTTGCTCTGAAACTTGACTGTATTCCCTATCAAAATTTCACGGATTGTTTTCCTTGAATGCTAAACAATCCTTCCCTTTCGGGCCTCTCCCACTCCTCCCAATCACGTAGTAATTACCCGCCCTCATTCCTCCAGTTCCATTGTGATTTACAAATTCGTAACGCGCTGTATCAACATCATCCATGTCACATTTTGTGAAGATTCCCATCTCTGTCGTTCGACATTTATCGTCGCCACGCACTTTCATTTCAGTCTTCATTTGCTTTTGAATAAAATTATATTAACTCCGCCGCAATCAAACCCTACAGCGTCTCCACACACGCCCTTCGACGCACAATGGCGTTACCATCGCTTCCTGTGTAAGTCGCATCCCCATCCCATTTCGCTTCGGAAACTTCTAATTAAAAAAAACAATCCGAATTTGTGCAGAAACTCATTAGAACAGCATATGCGCCCACATTCACGGTGCGGAACAACAATACAAATCATCCTTCAGGTGAAGACAAAGCTGGTTGTCTATACAATTTTCGCACACGAACAGCTGGAGGGGGTCGGGTTCTGACTGAGCGGAAACAAGCTTTGCGTGGTGGCACATACCCTTAAGCAAATATCTCGTTTTTTTCCCTTTCCCAACTCTCTGCAGGGCTTACAATGCGAAAGGGTGACCTTTTTGAAATCAAAGCAAAATGGAAGAACGAAGATTTTTTGGTGATGCGGAATAAAATGAATCCTGGGGTCTTATTGAATACGACAGCTGAGCTAGAGAGGACAGGTCTTATTTTATTGTGCGATTCAATTGCTGGAGAAAATGCGTTGCAAGTTTTGCTTTGTATTCCGGGACAATGGCGGGGTGTGTTCACAGAGTGCTGAAGGAAAAAATGCGTTGCAAGTCTTGCTTTGTATTCCGGGACAATGACGGGGTATGTCGGCAGATTGCTGGAAAAAATGCGTTGCAAGTTCTACTTTGTATTCTAGGAAGATGTTGGGGTATGTTCACAGAGCAAAATTCCGGATAACAGCCCGTCAGAGATCAGACCTCAAAAGCAGATAAATTTAACTGGATAAACTTTTTTTAGCACTCTTCTTGAGAAATTCTGGTCAAAGACTGAGGTTGCTTCTTCTCCTTCTTTGGCTGGCGCTACAGTCCGGGGTGGACCTGGGACTCACGCAACATGCCTCTTAATCTAGCACGGTCTTGGGCTATGCGCTTCCAGCTACACACGTTCAGCTGATTGAGGTCCCTTTCCAGCTGCGTAAGCCACCGGCGGCGTGCTCTTTCTTGACCGCGTTGTCCCAGTTACCGCGTTGTCGCAGTTGCCTCGTTATCCCAGTTACCGCGTTGTCGCAGTTGCCTCGTTATCCCAGTTACCACGTTGTCCCAGTTACTGCGTTGTCCCAGTTACCGCCTTATCCCAGTTACCGCGCTGTCCCAGTTACCGAATTGTCCCAGTTACCGCTTTGTCCCAGTTACCGCGTTGTTCCAGTTACCGCGTTGTCCCAGTTACCGCGTTGTCCCTCCTGAGTCGACGACATTTCGGGCCGGAGGATTGGTATCCCTTCGCTCTACAGGACCTAGCCATCTGAGACGAGAGACTCGAAGTCGCTTGACCAGATCGATGT
Organism: Myathropa florea; assembly: GCA_930367185.1. NCBI lineage: Eukaryota > Metazoa > Arthropoda > Insecta > Diptera > Syrphidae > Myathropa > Myathropa florea. The sequence goes on along the minus strand of OV884005.1, from coordinate 40,801,691 downwards.
CGCTGCACACCCCGTGCAGTTAGTCGTTCAGTCTCCTCCTCCAAACACCATCGGTACACACAGGACCAAAGCTAAGGTTGAGAGGTTGCTTCCGCCACAAAAAACCCCGTCGCCGTACTGCCTTATCGACACTCTGAAAGACTGGGTCTTTACGAGCGAAAGAACTTTCAAAACCCTCACAAAAAGAATCCAGATAAAAGCAGAACTTTAAATTATGCCAACGTCAAGGCCAAATTCAGGACTCGTTTCTCTGACCACCAATCGTTTAGGAACCGCCACAAGGACTCCACTATCTCCCTCATTTCATCGACCTCCTCCCGTAGACTGAGTCACAAACTTCTTATAGAAGTTGAGGGCTCTCTTTCGAACTTCCATCCTCTTTCAAGGACATTCAAAATAAATCGCTTTCACTCACCTCATATGATCCAGCTGTATCGAGGATATCCAATGTAAGACTGACACCAGCTATTGAAAAGTTCCCCTGATGCATCTCCTCGATCGTCCTTTTGTACTTCGTCGAGAATGTGTTGTACAGAAACTGTGTGATGATTGAGGTCTTGCCAACCTTAGCCGAACCCATGACGACGATTTTGTGCCGGGCATCCGATGGGCCGATACTGTCATCGACGGCATTGTGACGGCCAACTCTGTGAAAACGAACAATCAAAACGGAAGCGTTATTGTGAAGGGTGTTCAAAAACAAAATCGATGGGAATATCCTGTGACTCACAAAGGATACATTTGTGTCGGGAGGGGAACACTCTCAAATTAAAGACAATCATTCTTTTGTCCTTGAAAACTGATCAAATAGCTTCTCTCTCTCAAAGGACACACATGGAAAGTCTGTCTGTCAAGTCTGTCAGTGAGGGAGTGAGAGAAATTTGATGAAAGTCTTGTCATTACTTTGCTCGTTCTACGTTTTCGTTCCGCTTTCAGTTCCTGTGTGTGCGCGCTTCTCTGTCAGAAGGATGTCTGTTGTGTTTTGAAAGGAACAATAAACACGTCCGTTTGTGTTTATTTGGGTTACTCTTTGGGGAAGGTGGGGAGTGTATGTTTGTGTTACTTACTTGTCTCGCTTTTGCTTATCCTCGCTGTCATCCTTCATAAACGAGGGCTGTAGACTGAAACGTCGCCGTAGATGTCTTCCCTTCATGCTGTCTCAATAGAAATTGGGCCGGTCCTTGGGATGGTTGATGGGGGCGAAGTTGGATGGAAAGGGATGTCCTTGAAGAAGAAAATCAGTCACTTTCTGGATTTTTACTAGCCGGCGGATTGATGGTGATGGCGGCGGCGGTTGTTATTTCTTCTGTCCGGCTCCCCAGAGGCGATTAGAAACGATTGAATGTTGTTTATTGATTCGATGGCGAAGCAAGGGCCGTTGAATGACTTCTGCTGTGGTTTAAGTGAGCTGTAAGAGGATGAAATGTGGGTTAGGATATTTTTGGAAAGACATGACTAAGGGATTTCTAATGAGATCAATCGAGGGACTAAATTGATTCTAAATTGATAAACTGTCTGATGGGGGAGAGACGAAGGTGACGGGGCTCCCCTTGACAATTCGTAACATATTTTGAGGGGTAACAAGCTGGAATGAGAAAAGAAAACAGATGAAATCCAAGCGCCTGCCAGACTGCTAATTTTTCCGTAAAATCTCTGAGGGCTAACTAACGGTGCAGAGACTTTGACAAATCACAGCATATTTTGAGGGGTAACAAGGTGGACTGAATAATAGACTCCTGTCGCGTTCTGGTTACAGTTTCTGAAGGCTGTCAACAAGTCTGTCAAGAAAGGGATGCCAAGAACATCCTCAGTTCGTTATCCTCAGGGTTTTCAAGGTAAACTCCATCTAGGTTCTTCTTCTTAGGGCGCTACAGCCAACACGACCTTTCGCCAGCTGTCTCCAGTTTCGCACACCAAGCCGGCCGAGGTCCCCCTCGACTTGTGTGCGCCACCTTGTTCGTAGACGTCCTCTGTTGCGTTGTTCCACAGGCGTTTCAAAAAATACTCCGAAAAAAAGAAAAACAACTGGGTTAAGGACACCTTTCGATTTGTCAATTGGAGTGCAAAACTGCTCTCAAATTCAAAGAAGTTTCACCAAGACTGCAACTGTCTGTAAATTAAAAGGAGGACGGCTCCTTAAATCGAGGTCCAGCCTGTTGACAGATACAACGGCAAACAAGTGGTTTCATCTGTTTCAACTTGCTACGACATGACAAGTGTTTCTTGTCTCCAGAGCGCTGGTCTATTCTTCATTTCACCTCCCCAACCACCCACCCCATCAGTCTAATCCTCTTTAGTTCCTCTGCTTTTTTCCCGCCCTTAATTAAGAGCAAACAAGTCCAAGTCCAAGTCCATGCCCCAAACCGACATCCGCCGGCAATCATTAAACGTGTCCTTATCAAGAAGGGACCAGCTCCCTGAGGCTAATTTATTCTTCTTCTTCTTCTTAGGGCGCTACAGTCCGAGGTGGACCTGGGCCTCACTCAACATGCCTCTCCAGCCAGCACGATCTTTCGCCAGCTGTCTCCAGTTTCGCACACCAAGCCGGCAGAGGTCCCCCTCGACTTGTGTGCGCCACCTTATTCGTGGACGTCCTCTGTTGCGTTGTCCCACAGGCTCAGAGTCGAAGACTCTTCGGGCCGGAGCTAAGTTGTCCATACGCTCTACATGGCCTAGCCATCTTAGGCGTTGGATCCGTAGACGCCTGGCTAGACTCATGTCGCTGTACAGCCCATACAGTTCGTGGTTGAATCTTCTCCTCCAAATGCCATCAACGCAAACAGGACCAAAGATCGCGCGCAGAACTTTTCTCTCGAAAAGACCAAGAGACTGTTCATCCGCTTGGGATATTGTCCATGCCTCTGCACCGTAAAGCAGGACTGGGATGATCAAGGTCTTATACAAAGTCAACTTGATCTTCCGAGAGAGGGCTCTACTACTCAATTGCCTTTTGAGCCCATAAAAACAGCGGTTGGCAAGAGTAATTCTGCGTTTGATCTCGGTACTGATGTTGTTTGTACTGTTAACCGCGGAGCCAAGGTAGACGAAGTCCTTTACTACCTCAAAGTTATAGCTGCCTATGGTGACGTTCTGGCCAAGTCGTCGATGTTGTGCGTCCTTTCTCGATGACAGCATATACTTTGTTTTGCCCTCGTTTACCGCCAGACCCATTTTAGCCGCTTCCGTTTCAATGCCAGCAAACGCATCATTGACGGCTCGCTGTGTTCTCCCAATCACGTCAATGTCATCCGCGTAAGCTAGCAGTTGAACGGACTTTTGGAAGATCGTGCCTCTTGTGTTGGCCAGTGAGTTTTGCACGATCTTCTCAAGAACGATGTTAAAGAAATCACATGACAGCGCGTCGCCTTGTCTAAAACCTTTTTTGACATTGAAGGTCTCGGTGAGTTCGTTACCGACCTTGATGGAGCAGCGAGAGTTCTCCATCGTCATCCTGCTCAGTCTGACGAGTTTAGCAGGAATGTCAAAACTAGACATGGCGCTGTATAGCTCGTCTCTATGCACGCTGTCATATGCGGCCTTGAAATCGACAAATAGATGGTGTGTGTCGATCTGCATTTCCTGGGTCTTCTCCAGGATCTGCCGCAGTGTGAAGATTTGATCGATGGTGGACTTCCCGGGCCTGAAACCACACTGATAAGGACCTATCAGTTTGTTCACGAATGGTTTCAGGCGTTCACACAAAACGGCAGAGAAGACCTTATAGGCGATGTTAAGGAGACTTATCCCTCGATAGTTGGCGCAGTCAAAGGGGTCTCCTTTCTTGTGGATCGGGCAAACGATACTGAGATTCCACTCATCGGGCATGCTTTCCTCCGACCATATCTTACAGATGAGCTGGTGCATGCGCCCTACCAGATCACCTCCAGCTGCTTTAAACATTTCGGCGGGCAGACTATCTGCACCAGCAGCTTTATTAGACTTCAGTCTCGATATCGCTATCTTGACTTCGTCTAGGTCGGGGGGACGGTATTCTCTTCTATCATCGTCCGTTGTGTTGAGTGGAACATTCTGCCTGACAGCGGTATTTGTGTCCTCATCGCCGTTCAACAGTCTGCAGAAATGATTTTTCCAAATTCTCAGTATCGACTGCGAATCTACTACTAGCTGTCCATTTTCGTCCCGGCAAGCTTCTGTCCGAACTTTATATCCATTCGATAAAAGTTTTACCCTTTGGTAAAACTTTCGGACATCATTCCTGCCATAACACCTCTCCATCTCCTCGATCGCGCGCTTCTCGTGCTCTTTCTTTTTCTTCCTGAGAAGCCGGTTCTCTTCCCTTCTTCTCTGTTCGTAGAGCTCACGAACAGCTCTCGTGGTTCGATGCAGCGTTGCCCGGTAGGCTTCTTGCTTTGCTGCATGTGCCTGCCTGCACTCGTTGTCAAACCAGGGGTTTTTTCTTGTTGGCGTTTTAAAACCCAGCACATCAGTAGCGGCTTCTCTGATGGCTCTTTGACAACGTTTCCATTCTTCGTCTATTGTTAGTGCAGGCGACGTCGAACTTTCGGAGAGTTTCAGGGAGACTCGATCGGCAAAGTTCCTGGCAGTCTGTTGCGATTGTAGCTTTTCGACGTCAAACCGTGGTTGGCTTCCTCGACTCCGTTCTTCTCTCGATATCCGTGTCCTTACCTTGGCTACAACAAGGAAATGGTCCGAGTCGATGTTGGCGCCTCGGAACGTTCGGACATCAAGAATACTGGAGGAGTGTCTGACGTCGATCGCAACGTGATCAATCTGGTTGACGGTTGAATGATCAGGGGACCGCCAGGTCCCTTTATGGATGTTGAGGTGTGGGAACCGCGTGCTAGCTACAGAGAGGTTACGCCCCGTAACAAAGTCCACCAGCCTGAGTCCGTTTTCGGACGTGGTGTCGTGCAGGCTGTGTTTACCGATGACTCTAGCAAAGATGTCCTCTTTACCCAGCTTAGCGTTGAAATCTCCTAGAACGATCTTGGTGTCGTAGCTGGGGCATTGATCGTACGTTCTTTCTAGGAGATCATAGAAGTCATCCTTACTATCGTCATCTTTGTCCTCCGTTGGGGCGTGGGCGCAGATTAGGCTGATGTTGCCGAATTTAGCCTTGATGCGGATTGTTATGAGGCGCTCGCTTATGTACTTAAAGCTTAAGACTTTTTGCCTAAGTCTGCCTCGAACAACAAATCCACATCCAAATAATCGCTGCCTTCGCTCTCTGTAACAGTCGCCGTAGTAGATATCGCAGTTTTTCATCCTCTTTTTGCCCGGCCCATCCCATCGCACTTCCTGGATTGCGGTAACGTCTGCTTTATAGCAGTCTAGGGCCTCCGCGAGTTCATCGGCTGCACGTGGTCTGTTCAGGGACCTCACATTCCACGTGCAAAACCGAAAGTCATTGTCCTTATTCCGTTTGCTGGGGTCGTCAACAGTAAATCCGTCCGTATCCGAGGCATATTGTTGCTTCTCAACTCCTTACTTTTTTACGTGGTGAGGAAGTTAACCCCACGCACAACCTCCAACTGGGAGGACAGGTCCATTTGTTTAGCCCCCGGACAAAGGGGTCCGGAGGGATCCGGTGTCGGTAGCCTCTTGCAGGCTGTGAGCGCCGCCGTTGGCCCTAAAAGGGCTCATCCGCCGCCATCTCTATTCCAAGGTCCCGACCTTACCATGGAAACCAGGTAGCTCCTGCTGACTGAAGTTGTGGATGCCGCCGTTGGCCAATCAGTTGACCAGCTCCTCCGCCGCCATCCTAAAAAGAGTGATGAGCCCTGGTAGACTCACACTCCCCCCTCTCTCGTTTGCAGCCGCCCAGACGTCCCACGAGGGTTGGTTACCCCATCTTCTGTCGAGGGTACTCGGCTCCCGGATTTCACCACGGGGAGGTGAGAGTAGGAGTTCGTTAATAGAGGCTAGGTGCAGACGCTTGTGTCTGCATGGTTCGCGTATTAACGCTTCGAAATTCCGAGGCTAATTTATTACCATGTCAAGATAAATCCTTTGCCCTCTCGCTGTTCGGGTCATAAAAGCCCAAGTCCAGGGTGACATTTAATGAGTTCAGAGATTTAGAGTTCCTCGCAATGACATGATCCTTCCGAAAGCATCCCCCCGATGATTTTTCTCCTGCTTGTCACAAAATGAATTTGACATTTCGGGGCAAACGATGACAATTGACAATCAGCAGATGGATATGCAAACAATGTCCCATCCCCGTCGCCGGCGCCTCAGGCACCCAGGGTAATGACAATCGAATTGAGTAAGAGATATATGCCGGAATCGGATGCTTGCGGATTGTGTCAATTTGTCTAGAGAACGTCGTCCCAGCAGCCTCGTCCCTGCAGTCTCAGAACCGAAGGTATAAAAATAGAAAGCAACGTCATGCTGACTTCTTAGTATCCTGCCGCACGAAATTGATCGCCCTGGATGTGTCCTGGACGGAGTTCTGCCTCCCTCCACATTTGTGGGTATCCATTTACGAGCCCATTACCTATTGTACACATGTTATGAGGTGCGTCCTGTCAGCCACAGTTCGTGGCTTCACGGAAGAAGTCATAAGAAGTTTTCGGGGTCAATTAGAGGCGTATTGACTTTTGTGATCCCAAAGCACATCCATCCATTTGCGTGCGCTGCGAGTAAACAGGAAACTTGTGCGTATTCTCCGCCAGACGACCCTCGCCTGCGTTGATGGTTCGACGACGTCTGGTTCAATTATCTGTTCTGGATAAGGATGTGTTAGATAACAGGTGCTTGGTATTGGATGTTCAAAAAATCGAGATATTTCGGGATTAGATTGCGCCAATTAGGCTGCTTGATTGGCAATTAACTGTGGGCGCTGCTGTGCGGAATCTCTTGTTCGTTTTTTTTCTCTCTCTCTCTCTGTTCTCCACCACAAATGACGGGAGATACAGCAAAAGGATTAGATGGGAACTGATTTATGAGGGATAATGGATTTGTTGCGCATTTTGGACGTGCGTCTAAGTGCTGTGGCCATGGCGTCTGACAGGTCATCTGTCTAAATAAGTAGGCTTTTGTTGAGTCAGGGATGTTATGTGTGGTGGGGGGAGGGTGTGAGATGGGGAGTTGGATACGTCTGGAGGGAATTTGGTGCTTTCCTTCACAACATTGAGTCGTTCATGAAATTTAACGAATTTTCAAAGCAAACTCCTTTTAGGTTTAGATATGGCTGGAGTGTGCACTTAAACCAGTATTGATCCATTGTGCTGCAAACCCTTCTAAAAAACGAGACAAATTCCCAACCATCTCTGTAAGCCTTTAACAGACTACTGGATGGCGCAGTTGCTTAAGTGCCTGCCCCAAGTTCGAGAGGTCCCAGGTTCGAATCCCAGTGAAATCGAATCTGGTCCAGTCACCATTTACCGTTGGGGTCAAATTAACGGCACTGGAGTAGGTTGCTACCTGGCAGTACAATGGACCAGTTTTGAGTCTGAGTGCTCCAGTAGAGTCTCAAAAATCCTCCGAAAAAAAAGTCTTTGACAACAGAATTTCTTGAACCATCGTCGGTAATGCAGACTGTTACGGACATCATTAAAGATTCAAAACCCATTGGCAAAACCCAAGATTTCTATAACTAGACACACTAACCCTTCAACCAAAATTACCGTCGGTAGTGCAGATCACACCTTCTCCGTTGAGGGTACCATTAATGACTCAAAACCCATGGACAAAACCCAAGATTTCTATAATTAAACGCATGAACATTTCAAATATAAGTACCATCGGTAATGCAGACGACACATCTTCCGTTGGAGACACCACTAATGGCCCAAAACTCGTGAGAAAACCCCAAGGTTGGACGTAAGTCTTTCAGGTCTGCGATTAAATTCTATTTTGGATCTGGACTTGGTCTAAGCTTAACTAAGGCTCTGCTTTTAGGTTTGTCTCCAGCTACAGCTCATATTCTGACTGCTTCTTCTGATGGCGCTACAGTCCGGCCTAAACCAACCATCCTGATGCGATCCAGCCAGATGCCTCCGAATGTGCACGTCAAGTTGGCTTATCCTCCATTAGAGACACCATTAATGACCCAAAACTCATCAGAAAAACCCCAAGATTCCTGTAGCTAGACACACGAACCCCTCAACCAGAATTTCCGTCGGTAGTGCAGATCCCATCTCTCCCTTGGAAACACGATGAATGACTCAAAAATCATAGAAAAACTCGCGAATCTTTTAAGCACCACTAATTGCCCAAAACGCATGAGAAAAACGTCTGTAACTAGACACACGAATGCTGTCGGTAATGCAGATCACACCTTCTCCGTTGGAAACACAAAAAATTATTCAAAAATCATGAAAAACACAAGACTTCTGTAATTGAACACACGAATCCTTTGGGCCAAGGTCCACCTCGGCCAGTAGACCCTTCAGAAGAAGATGAAGAAGAAGAAGAAGAAGAAATAGAAAAAGAAAAAGAAAAAGAAAAAGAAGAAGAAGAAGTAGAAGAAAAAGAAGAATCCATTAAGCACACATTCTCGACTTTAAAGCGGTTCATCCATCCTCCATCGTGTTCCCACGAACGACGAAGGAGTTAACAAAACTTTTACCTGTCTTTCCAAAGACGACAGAAAACTCTGTTGACAGAATGTGTGTGTGCACTTGTCTTCGTTTGCGCCAACTTTTGGTATCTTCCTTGACTGCACATCCTCTGGCGAAACAGGATCTATCTGCCTCTGGTATTGTATTTCAAAGTTCTGTGTGCCCAAAGTATTGTACTTCACCTGAATGCATTTAATTTCCTTGTCGCATCCGTTGTATCGCATCTCGACCTTCTTGTGCAGTGAATCCCTCATTCAGGGCAAACAGTGAATAATGTTAAAATCCGATAAGAGGATTATTGCCCGTCCCATCTCTCAGCTCAGTCTTCTGAATTCAATTCCAAGCGTGATTTTCCATCTCAATGAAAAGTTGCACGGCACTGCAAACAACTTGAGCGCGCCGTCTCATCCTGGACACTTTTGTTATTCCACTCGCATAGTGCCCCTCCCGAAGGATACAATTAAGTGATATCGCATCTCTGTGTACATCCACCGACCGCTTTGTGCCTCGGGCTTGTGTACCACAGGCGCCTCTTGATTTGACACCAGCCCAGTCTCAGATTAATCTCCGAGTGAACACCTCACACAGTTCATCCTGCCAGCCCGTACACAATGCATTCGAATGAAAAGGATGTGCAGAGCAACCCGAGCATTTATGATGCGAATCACGAAATCCCTGCAAGAATCATTACACGACACGATGTATCATCATTCACCACGACGGCAACAAAGGCCACGAGGAGCAGGAAGGACGTGTGTACAAGATACCACACATTGCCTGTGTCGGAGAGATGGAGATGGATTCGCATTCGTACATCTCGCTGTCAAGGTTAAGAAGTCAACAAGTAGTGTGCCGAGAACGTCTTGAGTTTATCCCTTCACCCGTGCACATGACACCGGGGCGGAAGAACAACTATAGCCCACGGCCTGCCTCCAGGGGTGTGTGTAATTTCCTTTCGTGTTATTGTACCACTTCCCGAGGATGATCTACGGAGAGACTGAACGAGAAGGTGGGCCTATGCTGGATGGGATTCAGTGGTGCCCTTGGGTGTGTGATTTATTCGACTTTTCATACATTGCCATGAAGCTGCTCGGAGGAGACAGTTTTCTGGCGTCCTCTGGCACCCTCTGACGTCCTCTGGTGGCGGCTTTTCAAAAATTGCCATTCGATGCCGTGGATTGACTAAAACTCCACGGAGAAGACCGTGAATTCATCAGAAGTTCTTCACCAAACAGATGCCAAGAGCCAAGAGCTTGTGACAGCGTCGAGTGTGAGTCAGCAGGCCGAACACCGAAACGGTTTAATTAATTTCATTTATTTACTTGTTTAGTCACTTTATCGGCTGATAGCTGCACTACTCGTCGGCGGTTGTTTCGCGCCTCGGCTCCTCGCGGAACTCGCGCGATAACACAGGATGGGAGCGCGCTGGAATGCATTTGCGCCCTAAAAGCAACAATCGATTATAATTGACAAAACACTCATCGGGTTTAATTTCGGTGCGATAACATTTTATTGGTTGAGGCTCGTGCAGATTTACTGTTTGCTGATTTATAGATACGCGTGTGGAGGAGATAAGGCGCCGGTAAGGGTTGCTCGCTCCTCGTTCTTTTCGTGGAAAGTTACACGTTGCGTACATCTGGGGAGGGTTTTTGGCGGAAGTTTTCCACTCTAAGGGCTCTAAAGGCAATGGGAGACAAGTGGAGGTAAGGTAGTGTTTGGACGTAAGTCTTTCAAGACTGCGACTGAATTCGATTTTGGATCGGGGCTCGGTCTAAGCTTAACTAAGGCTCTGGTTTTAACTTTGTCTCCAGCTACAGCTCATATTCTGACTGCTTCTTCTGATGGCGCTACAGTCCGGCCTCAGCCAACAATCCTGGCGCAATCCAACCAGCTGCCTCCGAGTACGCACGCCAAGTTGGCTGAGGTCCTTCTCCACTTGTGTGCGCCATCAGTTTCGAGGGCGTCCTTTATTGCTATCCTCTGATGACTTTTGGCATCCTCTGACGTTCTCAGGCGTCCTCTGGCATCCTCTGGCGTCCTCTGGTATCCTCTAGCATTCCCCGGCATCCTCTGGCGCCTTTTGATGTCCATCTGGCGTCCTATGATGTCCATCTGGCATCCTCTGACGTACTCTATTGCTATTCTCTGACTTCCTCTAGCTTCCTCTGGCAGCATCTAGCGTCCTCTGACATCCTCTCTCGTCCTCTTGCATTCTCTGGCATCCTCTGGCGTCCTCTGGCATTCTCTGGCATCACCTGGCGTCCTCTGGCGTACTCTGGCGCCCTCTGATGTCCTCTGGCTATCTCCTGACTTTCTCTGGCGCACCCTGGTGCCTTCTGGCATCCTCTGCCATCCTCTGGCGTCCTCTGGTGCCCTCTGATGTCCTCTAGCGTCCCCTGGCTATCCCCTGACTTTCTCTGACATCCTTTGGTGTCCTCTGGCGTCCGCTGGCATCCTCTGATGTCCTCTGGCGTCCCCTGGCTATCCCCTGACTTTCTCTGACATCCTTTGGTTTCCTCTGGCGTCCTCTAGCGTCCTCTGGCATCAACTGGCGTCCTCTGGCATCAACTGACGTCCTCTGGCGTCCATCTGGAATCCTCTGGCATCATCTGGCATCCTCTGGGGTCCTCTGGCATCCTCTGACATCCTCTGGCGTCTTCTGGCATCCTCTAGTATCCTCTAACCTCCCCTGGCATCCTCTGGCGTTCTCTGGCTATAATCTTCACCCAACTCTGACGTCCAGCTTGTCGTTTGCAGTTCTCTCCTCCACGCTGCTTAAGAAAAAAAGCCGCTTCCGTGTGTCGCCTTAACCAATCCTCATTACCGATGACACTTTGAGGACCTTTCCGCCCTCAGGAACCGACTCAAACAGTCTAAAGCAAGTGCGTACGTGTATTTCAAGCAAATTGAACCTGTTTGCATCTTTTCGCAAAACCCTGTCCAACCCTTTTGCTGTTCTCTCTCACGCCTCGCCCGCTCCAACGAGCACCATAAACAACATCGAAGCCTTATCCCGTCCCACTCCCGAACCACCAACAACCCTTGGGGCATAATTTTTGTTTTTCATTTTATTCGAAATCCCTGCCACAGGTACACCCCGCCTGGGAATCCTTTTTTTTCCACTTTGACTCCGACAAAGCTAATTATCCGTTCGCACCTTAGCAGGGTTTATCCTTTGACATGGGCACAAATTCCCTCTCCCTCTCTCTCTCTCTCTCTCTCTCTCTCGAAAAAACAACAACAATGTCCCGGATACAAGCCATTAAAACCCGCTTCGTGTTGTGTATTTTCAATTCGATGTCCTTGCGTCGCCTTTCAGCCGCACAACATCATTATCCCTTTTTCCCGTGTGCGCTCCCTCTGTGTGAGCCGGAGCTGCTTTCTTTCTGGCGAATTAAGTCACAAAAGGACGGACGGGGGGAGACAGAAAAAACAAAAGTCCTGGTGCCCTCAAGGCTGCAGTAATAAAACTCTTAAAAAGGATACAAATGCGAATTTTGTTTTTCTCTTCGCCATTATTTTACGATTTCACGGAGGAGACCATGCCGTCGCCGTCGCCGTCGCCGCCGCCAGGATTCAACGATAAGACAGCAAAACATGCTCCAAATCCGGTGTTTGAGTCTTGGCACAATCTGTGCCAAATAAATCGCAAGCGGATGCAATGAACCGCGAGGAGGGGAAAGTTGCTCTGGCTTCGATTTGGCAAATGTCCTTTGGCACCGCAAACGGATGGAGACATCGAACTCTTCTGGCGGCTTTTGTCCTTTTGTCGTGACTCTCATAAATGTGTGGGAGCGTGTGTGTGATGAATCTTAATCTGCACTTGCAGGCCATTCATCATGTCCTTTCGGTCGACCAATGGAATGTGTCGTCTCTTTTTTTTGCGCCTGAGTTGAAACAGATGGATGCCATTAATTATCATAATTGCTCATCCTTTGTCTGTCCTGATACAATGATTCGTTGTGCTGGGGATAAGCTGGGTTTTATTTCTCGACTCCCTCGTAAAAAGGCTTTCTCAAGCCCATTAAACGAATGCATTTCGGTAGCGAGGGCGAAAAGATGTCCTTGTTAGAGACATCTGCTGTGGATCCTTCGGTGGCAATCGAAGACCATCAGCGACTGCGGAATTTATTGTTAACCTTCATTTTGGGGGGATTCATGTAAATTGAGGACGAACATTGGGGGTTATTGGGAACAGTAATCGATGAACCGAACCAATTATGAGTCGACAAAAGCCCACGATGCTTTAGGAAGAAGCAATAAATATTGAAAAGGTCGAATAGGTTTCTCAGAATTGCTCGGAAAATTACACAGAAACCTTTCGCTCCCCTGACTCGAACTTGAAATTGATCGGAAGCATCAAATTTGACCTTTCTGGTGTTTTTTTCGGTTCGTTTTCTTTTAATTACAGGAATTTTCAGGTTTCTTGTGGTTAAAAAAATCGTTTAACTCCGTAACCAGACGAGGAAAGTCTAAGTTTTCAACTCTCAGGCGTATTCGCTGTCAACTTGCACTGCATTGCCGACAGTTTCTAGAACGAGCGATCTTCAGCTTCATTCTGTTGAACATTTTCATGTGGTATTGGTCTCATTCAATTCTCCTCATCCTTGTGCCCTTTTAAGACTGTCCCTCCATTCCAGCTTGTAAAAGATCAGCTCTAAAGACTGTCCCTTCACTCCAACTCGTGTAAAATCAGCTCCAAAGACTGTCCTTTCACTCCAGGGCAAGATCAGCTCCAAAGACAGTCCTCCTCCTTCAGCTTGTGTAAGATCAGCTCCAAAGACTGTCCTTCTCCTCCAGCTTGTGCAAGATCAGCTCCAAAGACTGTCCTCCCTCTCCAGCTTGTATAAGACTGTCCTTCTCCTCCAGCTTGTGTAAGATCAGCCTCAAAGACTGTCCTTCTCCTCCACCTTGTGTAAGATTAGCTGCAACTCGCAAGTTCTCGCCATTTTAGGTCCGCATTGGAATCTTAAAGAATTTCTTCTTCCTTCTCTCCCTAGACCCCTTCTTCCTCTTACTCCTTCTTCTTAGGGCACTACAGTCCGAGGTGGACCTGGGCCTCCCCCAACATGCCTCTCCAGCCCGCACGATCTCTCACCAGTTGTCTCCAGTTTTGCACACCAAGCCGAGGTCCCCCACGACTTGTGTACACCATCTTCTACGTGGACTCTTAACTCTCACTTAAACCAGTTCTAGGCCAAGTCCCAACGCCGCATTAAACCCTTGCATGCTCTCAACCACCAGAAGTAGCCTGTCACATGCTCCTCTGACATCATTGCTCGTTCACGTGTCTCAAAGCCGCTTTGAAGGCACTTCTCCTCGCCTGAATTCCTCCCCACTCATCACCCCCATTAACTGCAACAACAACTATCTCGACAGCATATGTGTGGAAATTGGGCGCAAAGTCGCATCGCCACCCAGTCACGGTGGCAAACGATGAAGTGGTAAATAGGTGCGATAAGCGAAGCTCCCTTAAGCCAACCTCAAATGGTTATTAGAAGATAAAAATGTATAAAAAGACAGGCACTGCCGTGCCCAAAGTCCGTGACGCGCAGCCCCTACCTGAGAGGGCGTGCTCCAGTTGCACAGGGTTTACGACTAGATAATGCACAGGGGAAATGTGTTATGTGTGCTTGTTGTAGCTCGCACACTCTGTGGATCTCCGTAAGCCTATTGAGGCCAACAACACACTTTGCAATGCAAATTCAATTCAGGAAGGGGGGCTGCTGCAGCGCCGATACCATCGCAAGCGGTGGTCGGAGGCGCGCATTTCGAACTGAATTCGTAATGGGAATTGGTTGTAAAATGTTCATGGCTACGGAGGTGCTCGTGGGAGCAAATTTTAATGGGAACTCGCAGTCGTGCTTTGATGAGCGAAAAACAGAACTGGAAAATCTATTTGGAGATAGTTCAGGGCTAGGAGGAGGAGGAGGAGGTGGGGGAGCACGCGTGTGGAACTGTGTTAATAGCTGGAAAATGGTTTAACAGCAAACACAAATCGTCAGCCGGTTGCATGAGGTGACAGAGATTTCAGGGGATTTGATGTGATTTGATGTGCTCTGTGAAGTCATGAACTGGAACTGACTGCCGCTGATCACACGGGCGGACGACGCAAACATATGGGATGAAGCGCGCAATTCACGGGGGAAAACTCGCATCGGAAATGGGCTGAAAGGAGGAGTGTTTGACAGGGATGTTTGGTGGCATAACCTGAAAACAGATTCGAGGGCGATGATATGTGACAGCGACCGTGAAACCTTTATTGGCATCATTTATTCCACATGAAGTCGTAACGGGAATTATGTTGCTTTCCTGTAAATTGACACTTTAATTCAGTTAACCGCTGCAATTTTGAAGGGATTTTAAAGCTATAACCTCTCAACTTTCACAAGCCATTGTTTCCAAACCAGAAGTCTCTCAGACTCCAAGTCCACTTTTTGCGAGGTGAACTTATCCCCCATTCGAGGTTGGCACTAACTCCACTTTTTCCGAGGTGGACTTATTTCCCAGGCGAGGTGGGCACTAACTCCACTTTTTCCAAAGTGGACTTATTTCCCATGCGAGGTGGGCACTAACTCCAATTTTTGCGAGGTGGACTTATTTCCCATTCGAGGTGGGCACTAACTCCACTTTTTGCGAGGTGGACTTAGTTCCCATGCGAGGTGGGCACTAACTCCACTTTTTCCAAAGTGGACTTATTTCCCATGCGAGGTGGGCACTAACTCCACTTTTTGCGAGGTGGACTTATTTCCCATTCGAGGTGGGCACTAACTCCACTTTTTGCGAGGTGGACTTAGTTCCCATGCGAGGTGGGCACTAACTCCACTTTTTCCAAAGTGGACTTATTTCCTATGCGAGGTGGGCACTAACTCCACTTTTTTCCAAAGTGGACTTATTTCCCATGCGAGGTGGGCACTAACTCCACTTTTTTCCAAAGTGGACTTATTTCCCATGCGAGGTGGGCACTAACTCCACTTTTTGCAAGGTGGACTTATTTCCCATGCGAGGTGGGCACTAACTCCACTTTTTGCGAGGTGGACTTAGTTCCCATGCGAGGTGGGCACTAACCCCACTTTTTGCAAGGTGGACTTATTTCCCATGCGAGGTGGGCACTAACTCCACTTTTTTCCAAAGTGGACTTATTTCCCATGCGAGGTGGGCACTAACTCCACTTTTTGCAAGGTGGACTTATTTCCCAGGCGAGGTGGGCACTAACTCCACTTTTTCCAAAGTGGACTTATTTCCCATTCGAGGTGGGCACTAACTCCACTTTTTGCGAGGTGGACTTAGTTCCCATGCGAGGTGGGCACTAACTCCACTTTTTTCAAAGTGGACTTATTTCCCATGCGAGGTGGGCACTAACTCCACTTTTTGCGAGGTGGACTTAGTTCCCATGCGAGGTGGGCACTAACTCCACTTTTTTCAAAGTGGACTTATTTCCCATGCGAGGTGGGCACTAACTCCACTTTTTGCGAGGTGGACTTAGTTCCCATGCGAGGTGGGCACTAACTCCACTTTTTCCAAAGTGGACTTATTTCCCATGCGAGGTGGGCACTAACTCCACTTTTTGCGAGGTGGACTTATTTCCCATTCGAGGTGGGCACTAACTCCACTTTTTGCGAGGTGGACTTAGTTCCCATGCGAGGTGGGCACTAACTCCACTTTTTTCAAAGTGGACTTATTTCCCATGCGAGGTGGGCACTAACTCCACTTTTTGCGAGGTGGACTTAGTTCCCATGCGAGGTGGGCACTAACTCCACTTTTTCCGAGGTATACTTATTTCCCAGGCGAGGTGGGCTAACTCCACTTTTTGCGGGGTGGACTTATTTCCCATGCGAGGTGGGCACTCCACTTTTTCCAAAGTGGACTTAGTTCCCATGCGAGGTGGGCACTAACTCCACTTTTTCCAAAGTGGACTTATTTCCCATTCGAGGTGGGCACTAACTTCACTTTTTGCGAGGTGGACTGATTTCCCATGCAAGGTGGGCATTAACTCCACTTTTTGCACCTCTCAATCGAAAATTCAGGAGAAAAACACCAGAAATAGCGCCTTTAAGTCTGAGAGACGTCTGGTTTAGAAACTGTTGCTTGTGAAAGTTGACTGGTTAGGACCTTTAAATCGCATCGAAATTGCAGTGATTAGCCCATGAGTTTTTCAAAGGAAAAAAGTGTGTGGATCTTAATCCACACTCTCCTTCCCAATCCACGAAATGTCGCTTTCCTCAATCGCCACATTTTAGTTCCCCACCAAAGACCTACCCCTTGCCACTCTACTACTCAAATTGCAATCCCCACTTTCACACTAACATGCTTACACGTGTTTAAAAATTAACTTCACCCGTAAATGGTTACAATTGTCCACCTGAACGCGCCCACTCATTTGCCCATTTAAAGTTGCCAGACTCATTTAGGACCCGTTTTCTTTTTTTTTTCTCTCTTTTTTCTCTGCCTTGCAACCTACATTTGAGGTGGGAAAAAAAAGGTGAAAACTTAACTCTCATAAATGCACGCACACCCCCACTAGCACTCGCTGACACCCTGTGGTTCATAAATAATCAGACAGTGTGGAGGAAAGCAAATAAGTTCACGCTGAATAAACAGCCGCAATTGCTCCATGGGTACGCCCGTGAATGTCCTCTGGAGACCCACAGCGCTTCTCACCTCGCCTGTGAAAGGGAAACCGCACTTTGTGTGTGTATTGTCCTTTCATTCATGAAAAATTTAAATTTTATATTTTTTTCCTTTAGACTCTCCTTTAGTTGAAATGTTTCTTTGTGAAGGGAGAAGAATTGCTTTGGTTTTGAGGATGAAAGGAGGTTCCTTTCATATCCTGCACAGCGTGAGGAATGGGATGCATGATGGATTCAGAAATGAGCAAGCGCCCAGTGAGACTGGCTGTTGTTTTTTCGTGAATAATTTGAAAGAAACCGGAGGACACCAAGGACACATTGGGCAATGAATGTTATGTAAAAGTTGAATGTAAGAGGTCCTGTCATGATTTTTGCGAAAGTCATTTAAAATAGGTGAACATTTGAAACTGTTGAGTTATTCTATGTTCTTTGGAATTGTAAGGACGCCTACGAATACGTCTCCTTAACATCGCGTATAGATCTTTTTCGCCGTTTTGTATGAACCCCTGAAACCATTTGTGAACAACCTGATAGGTCCTTACCAGAGTGGTTTCAGGCCAGGGAAGATCCTGGAGAAGACCCAAGAAATGCAGATCGACACACACCACCTATTCGTGGATTTCAAGGCCGTACATGACAGCGTGCATAGAGACGAGCTATACAGCGCCATGCCTAGTTTTGACATTCCTGCCAAACTCGTCAGACTGAGCAGGATGACGATGGGAACTCTTGCTGCTCCATCAAGGTCGGTAACGAACTCACCGAGACCTTCAATGTCAAAAAAGGTTTTAGACAAGGCGACGCGCTGTTATGTGATTTCGTTAACATCGTTCTTGAGAATATCGTGCAAACCTCACTGGCCAACACCAGAGGCACGATCTTCCAAAAGTCTGTTCAACTGCGGATGAGATTGACGTGATTAAGCGAACACAGTGAACCGTCAATGAGCCAGTTTGCTGGCATTGAAGTGGAAGCGGCTAAAATGGGTCTGGGGTAAATAAGGGCAAAACAGAGTATCATGCTGTCATCGAGAAAGGACACACAACAACGACGCCTCGGAAAGAGTGTCACACTTGGCAGTAAAAAATTTGAGGTAGTTAAGGACTTCGTCTACCTCGGCTCTGCAGAAAATAGTGACAACAACATCAGTACCGAAATAAAACGTAGAATTATCCTCGCTGTTTTTTTGGGCTCAAGACTCAATTAATTAATAGAGCCATCTCTCGAAGGACCAAGTTGACCTTATATAACACTTTGATCATCCTAGTCCTGCTCTATGGTGCAGCGGCGTTATTAAAAGCGGATGAAGATGCACTTGGTCTTTTCGAGAGAAAAGTTCTGCGTGCGATTTTCGCTCCTGTTTGCGTTGATGGCATTTGGAGGAGACGATTCAACAAGGAACTGTACGGGTTGTACCCCAGCATGCGTCTACGGATAACATGCTTAAGATGACTAGGCCATGTAGAGCGTATGGACAACACAGTTCCGGCCAGAAGAGTCTTCGAATCCGAGCCATTGGGACAGCACAACAGAGGACGTCCGCGTTATAGATGACGGACACAAGTAGAGAAGGACCTGAACCAACTTGGTGTGCGGAATGGGATGCAGCTAGCGAGAGACAGTGCTAGCTGGAGAGGTTTGTTGGTTGAGGCCAAGGTCCACCCCGGACTGTAGCTCCACACAAAATTATAAGGAAAATCAATCACCCTTATTACGAGTGGCGTTGAACGCCTTGTCGAAAAACGACTGTACGAAATCAGGATTATAGCTGGCGTTACGCAAGTCGTTTTACAAAAAATTACGTTTTATGTTTGTGGAACGTAACTCTTGCTTGACTGTTTGAATTTAAATGAGTTTATCGGTATTCTGGTTGTCGTTATAGTGTAGCGAAACGCCTACTTAAACGCCTATTTTTGTCGTGAAGAAATTTGCTAACGCTATTTAAACAACTTCGCTGAAAACTGCGTGGGAAGAGGTAGCTACTATATCAAATAGCTTAGGACCACCAATACGAGACAAAAAAAAAGAACGACACTCAAGGCGTTTCACTTCCGTAATACCGAAACTAAAACGCCACTTAACCGCCTCGACTCAAAAAACGACAGAAGTCGATCAACTTAAACGCCAGTCGTAATAAGGGTGAATGTCTCTTCTCGAATAGGACAAAGGATTTATTGAATCGTTACCAAAACAAGACAAATTACCACCAAGCAGAAGGATGTCGTATGAACTTCAGCCAATGGAACCTTGGTCAAAGACCAAAGATGGTTTTTGAAAATCCAATCATTTGCTAGTCTAACAGAAGTGTCTCAGGTTTGGGAATTCTTAAGAATGAATACCAAGCAGTTGCAGCCTTTGCCAAATTTCGCTAGCAGCTACTCATCTGGCGCTTACTTCTCTTCTCGAATGTCTGATGGAACTCCAGACTATTTTCCAGTATTGGATCGATGATTTTAAGGGATGAAATCTGAAACTACATTGACTCTCCACTGTGCTTCCGCAAAATCAGCACATATTCTTTTGGTAGGATGTAACCATTTGGGATCTGCATTTAGACGGGCTCGAAACCAACATTCGAGACGCTTTTGCGGAACGACATCACACATACAAAACAGAGTCATCTTTTCATTGAACCCACCGCCGGAATCACTGTCATGGAATCCGACGCGGTCATTTAAATGACGTGCTATTCCACCCATTAAGTGATAATGAGAATAGAAATGGTGGCGCTAAAGCAGGAGGTGGACTTGGGTCTAGCCTCTAAGTCGACGTAAAAAATCGTTAGGAACATTCTAGACAGAGGCCTTCTTCAGATAACCCTAGTTTCCTTAGGTGCTCCCTGAGTCTATAATACCCTGTCAGGAAGGGACTTAATTGGACGTTCAGAATTGATTCCGATTTTGGAACTGTCGGGGGCTACAAAAAACTAGCTCTTCATGAAGTTAAGCGAGGACTTGAATTCCTAGATTTGATACATTTCGAAAACACGGTCGTGTCGTGTCTTCGAAAATGTACCAAATCTTGGAATTCAAGGCCGTTTCAAGGCTTTGCACAGCTTCTTGAAGATGTAATGTTTTGGTGACCTCTTAAACGAGTTTGAATTTCCAAATTCGATACATTTTTGAAGACACGACAGGTTTTTAAATTATTTTCGAAATTATTTTGTGTTGCCTTCTGACTCTTTATCAAGTTGAATCTTAGTCAGTTGTTGGTGGTCACTTGAAATAAAAGTCTTCGACTCTGAACCTGTGGGTCAACGCGACAGAGGCGCACAAATCGAGGGTCGGGGAAATTTAAAGAAGAAAGTCGAATGATGATTGAATATGGACAACTAAGCTCCGGCCCGAAGAGGGGGATGGCGCTCAGATCAGAGCTGAGATTAGAGTCATGGCCAGACCTGAAGCAAGCGCTCATGCAGGAGCTGAAGCAAGAGAAAAAGTGTACAGGTTCAACCACGGCCTAGGCAGGGAAAGGAAAGGGAAAACAAAACATGCACGGCTGGCTTGGTGTGCGAGACTGGAGACAGTTGGCGAGAGATCGTGCTGGCTGGAGAGGCATGTTGGGTGAGGCTCAGGTCCACCTCGGACTGTAACGCCATAAGAAGAAGAAGAAGAAGAAGAAGAAGGATTCAAACAACGATAACTGCACGATGGCGGAAGCCTCCTATTCGTTAAGAATGCTCCGGTTTTCAAAAATTCGAAAATTCTTCAGTTTTCAGCTGAAAATTGATGGAGCTTGATAAGAATAGAATCCCGCTCTTGGTTGGTTTGGCCTTTTTTCGTAGTATTTTTCAAATTCTACTGGAGCGCTTACTACTGCCAGGTAGCAACCTACTCCAGTGCCGTTAATTTGATCCAAACGGCAAATGGTGACTGGACCAGATTCGATTTCACTGAAATTCGAACCTGAGACCCCTCTAACTTGGGGCAGACACTTAACCAACTGCGCCATCCAGTTGACCTTTAGATTGCATTGCAAAAATGTTTGAAATTCTGGCCTTGGAAGTTTCCTTGATTTTGTAGCGACTGTCTTGCAACAGGAACTGAAGGTTGCCTGAGCAAATTCTATTCAATTTTTTGTGAAGAGAGAACGTTTTTTCTCACATTTTCAACAAGAAACATCCAAGCAGAGATTCCTGAGGCTAATTGACTTGACCCCTGGCTCACATTGGCTCTCATGTTTTAACACTGAAAGCAGTCGAGGACAGGATGTTCCTCTGGTTGTAAATCTAGCTTCAGTGTGGTCAAGGTCAATTCATTCGAAAATGTGTTTGACTCAAAACGACTCATCAAGTGATCCCCACAATCAATTTCAAAGCTAATTCCACCGCCCTCTTGCTGTCCCTTCAAGAAATTAAATCGTGTTCCCCCTCAATGGTCAGGAATTCGAAACCAATTGAACTACAAAGCCCAACACAATTTCACACAAGACTGCCTGCCCCAACAAAATGAGCAAAAAAAAAAACTTAGCCTTAAGCTAAAAGTTTCCCAGAACAGAAAATATAAATTCGAATCCTCTAGAGAATTCAACGAGCTCATTTCCCCCCACCCACGGCGATGGTAGGAAAAAATATTCAATTATCTAGAACCATCACTGAATGTTTTTGTTTAAGAATTAATGAAAAACACAGCTGCCGACCGCCACCCGCATTCCCTCGGCCGTGCGAGGCAAATTATCCTTGCGAACACGGTATAAATTATTCCCAGATCAAATTCCAGCACCTGCACAGTTCTCGACTGCATGCAGTCCGCACGTATCCGCCACCAGTTGAGCACGCACAACACACACCCACACCCACACCCACACCCCAGCACCACCCCCACATCAAATGAAGGAAACAGATTAAGCAGGGAAATCCATTAGGGACTGCAATTTTCCCATTCACTCGCATGAAAACCCCCCAAAAGAATGCAGAGCCTGCCTGTTGCACGAGCAAAAAATGGAATATCCTTGTCGAAAGTTTTGTCTGCTTTCCGTGAAAAGAAAAGATTTCCTAGAACACATCGAGCACAAGACTATTTTTTGGCGTACCTTGTGTGCTGTTTCTATTCAAGGACTTCTCTCATGTTTGCTCTCGATCTAAAAGAGGATCCCTTCACTTCACTGTTCACTGCTCTACGCAACGTTCCGCACAAAAATTCACAAATTCTTTGAAAGAAATCACTTAATTCTGTGAGAGATCCTTTTTGAGGACTTTTCTCTGTTTTTACACACAAAATATCAACACAGTCACGTCGGGCACGATGTGGTGCAGCAGATAGACGACCAATTCGCTTCGAGTTCCCGGGAAAACTGTTGAGGGAGTCGCATAAAAAAACGGGATTCCCAATGCCAGTCACTGTGTGGTGGGAGAGCGCCGAGAGCTTTCTGTTGGGATATCCAGAAATCGGCGAGCTTTAATGTGTGTGTTGAGAGGGGGCGAAAGCTTACCTACGGCTGAATACGGCGAATTGGCAACTGAGGCTGGGGAAAGCCCCACAGCGAATTGAGTTCGCGTCTGAAAACTAATTAAACGGCTCGTTGCGAAAGTGCAACATCCTTCGTCCTGCCCCCATCCTTCAGTCTTCCCGTCTGCTGCGCTTAAGCTCATCAGCGCGTGCATTTTTCTGGCACAAAAATAGCCCACCATCCTCGGCGGGGAGTCTATTTGCATGAAATGGTGTGGGGTTTTTGACCTTTTCGACGGTTTTTCGGTTTCGGTCAATTTCCGGTGACGCCGAAGGGGATGCCCTTACCTCGGCCAGCAAGGATCTCGTGTACAGCCGATTGTGTGCGTGATGCGAATTCCCAATGGAGATGTGGGGATTTAGAGTGAATGTGTGTGTGTGTGTGGCTAATGAAAAGCGGCGAGGAGTTTCGACTTGTGCCTGCCCTTAATTACACCCGGGCGGTTGTGTGTGCGTGGAGGCATGAAAGAGGGATCAAGCGGAATAGGTATTTCCCTTCAAGGACTCTCGACTGGATTGAGGCGAATTTTTGATTCGACTACGATGGCGGACCATGGAGCATGAAATGCTTTTCGGTCGCACGCATGCAGGACCTTTATCAATTTCTCAGAGAAAATAAACGCTTCCAATGATTCATGGAACACCGGTGGACTTTAAGTGGCAAGAACGGAATGGCCGTATGAATCTGGAGTTCAGGTGGATTTCAGTTAGTGGACGAAGACCTAAGGACTAAGCATTGTGCCTCTGGAGACCTAGGGATGTTTTTCCCTTGAATTGGATGCAATTTCCTTACATAAATGGCGGATGAAGCCCTAAGGACTATTCTCAAATTTATTGGAACAAGAATTGGAGTGACACGGAAGAATTGAAGACCAATTTGTGGTTTCAATTCTTAAGAGTGGGTCAAGTTTGATACGTGCATAGGATTAACAATGAGGAGCCGGAAATTTGGAGGGAAACTGTTAAAATCATGGGATGGAAATTGGAAGGCGATGGAGTTGCTAATGTTGCCCCCAACTCTCAAGAATGGAAACCACAAATTTGGTATTCAATTCTTCCGCGAAACAGATTAAGCAGGCAAATCCATTAGGGACTGCAATTTTCCCATTCACTCGCATGAAAACCCCCCAAAAGTCCTTAGGGCTGTAAGAAAATTGCATCCAAATCAAGGGAAAAACCTCCCTAGGTCTCCAGAGCCACAATGCTTCCCGTAAACTTCAGATTCCAGGTCAACAAAACCCTGCGAATCAAAAAATGTCGTGGAGATGTTCAAAAATAATGACAGAGAAACAAACATTAGAAGCAGTCTCCATTTCGAGGAAGAAGAATCCTTCTGCGACGAATGATGTATGAAAGTTTTAACAAGCGATGAATCCCAGAAATGAAAAGTTCCGACAGAAGTTTGCCGTAACAATCAAAAACAGCTCAAAGAGCAGTCGGTGGAGAAGATATGGAAGGAAATCATTTCAGACTGTTAAACAGCGATGAAGACCTATGATTCTCTGCAAAGAATACCTCAAGGATAGAGGAGAATTTCATCTCCTTGAAGTAGATCAGGGGTGCAATTGCGATTCTGAAAGCAAACAAAACTTCTGCAGCAAATTAAGGTCCTTAAAACTACTGGAAGTGCCTTGGCTTTGCATGGATATAGGAATTTCTTGAGTTACCTCCCACGATCCTGAATGTTTGTGGGTGCTTCTGTGTCGTTAAACTGTTTCACAAGACAATTTTTGGTTTCCTGCTGCAACTACTCACGGTCTGAACGAACAAAAAAGAAGCAGCTCATCTTGATCAAGTTTTGGGTGAGTAAAAAAAAAAACCTACGCAAAAGTACCAAAGAATACATTTTTTCATTCAAAAATTCCCACTTTCATAGGAAAATCGACCAAACTATAGTCAAAACAAAAAAAAATCTTCCAGAGACTGACGAATTTGGTCGTTATAAGTGGTTTTGGCTATACCTTCTTCTTCTTAGGGCGCTACAGTCCGAGGTGGACCTGGGCGCCACCCAAGTAAAATCCTTCACTACCTCAAAGTTATACTCGTAGCTGCCTATGGTGACGTTTTGGCCAAGTCGTCGATGTTCTACGTTTCTCAATGACACCCTATACTTGGTTTTGCCCTTATCTACCGCCAGACCCATTTTAGCCGCCTCCACTTCAATGCCAGCAAACGCCTCATTGACAGCTCACTGTGTTCGCCCAATTCTATACTTATCCCTCAATAGTTGGCGCAGTCAAAGGGGTCTCCTTTCTTGTGGATCGGTCAAACGATACTGAGATTCCACTCATTGGAACCTCCTCCGACCATATCCTACAGATGAGCTGCATGCTTGCGCCCTACCAGATCATCTCCAGTTGCTTTAAACATTTCAGCGGGCAGACTATCTGCACCAGCAGCTTTGTTAGACTTCAGTCTCGATAATATCGAGTCGATATCGCCATCTTCACTTCGTCTAGATCGGGGAAATGGTATTCTGTTCTATTATCCGTCCGTTGTGTTGAGTGGAACATTCTGCCTGCGGTATTTGTGTCCTCATCGCCGTTTAACAGTCTGCAGAAATGATTTTTTCAAAGTCTCAGTATCGACTGCGAATCTACTTACTATCTGTCCATTCTTGTTGTGCTCGTTGTGGTGCTTCAGTGTCATTAATTCCGAGCAGCCAACCAAATTTGTCTTGTGAAATAAATTTTCATTCAAAAAATTTTCCCTTTTCATACAAAAATCGATCAAACTATCACTCCACCAGGAAGTCAGAGAAATTAGTAGGTATTCCATTCAACACCACTTCCACAAGTATGCAACAAATTCGAACTGAGCACGATCAGCAAGGAAAAGGTGAGAAAGAATATTGCATATCAACTAGGTGTCATTTAGTCTACCACAACCAACTCCAATCGAGAATTAAGAGAAAAAAAGGTTACAAAAAGTGTTGCATGCTATCTAGGTGTTACTTAGTCTAACACAACAATCAAGCGTAATGAGAAAAAAAAAGATGGTAAAAAGTGTTGCATCCCAACAAGGTGTCACTAAGCCTAAACTAGCAATAGTGCAATATGTGAAAAAATGTGACAAAAAGCGTTGCATGCCAACTAGGTGTCACTCAGTCTAAACCAAGAATGGAGCGTTATGAGAAAAAATGTGACAAAAAACGTTGCATACTATCTAGCAGGAGCAGCAGGTGGCCTTGTCTTGGCTGAAATTCACTGAATTTGGTGCGATGACAAAAGTCTTGCATATTTCTGGCAGTAACACCAGATGGCCTGTTATTTCAAAGCAGTTTTGCACTGAAATGGTTTGAATTTGGTGGAAAGACAAAAGTGTTGCCTACTATCTGGCAATAACCACAAGTGGCCTGGTGTTTCAAAGCATTTTTGCACTGAAATGCACTGAATTTGGTGCGATGACAGAAAGCGCTGCCTAATATCTGGCGGTAACCGCAGGTGGCGTGGTATTTTTTGCACTGAATTTGGTGTGATCACGGGTGTGAATTGGATTTTGTTGATGTTTCTTCGTTGGCATGACGTCATGATTTTTTTGAATACTTGACGGTTTTTTCTAGGATTGTGTTTGCCTCAGTTGGATGAATTTTTGTGTGGAAATCGGAGTTTGGATTGTCTTGTGTTCGCTTTACTAAAGAGGAACGAACACAAGACGCCTGCTTTGATGCAGGCGTTCAAAACGAAAGCGTTACACCATCATTTTTCGTCCTAGGTCCAAATGCTTGCACGATACAGCCTTGAATTGAGATCAGAAAGGTCGAAATCATCATCCTCGAGTGGCTACTCCCACTATCGACAATCTGCCTATTTATTCAAAAGCTAACTTACCCTAGATCTAATCAGCACTTCAACAAAGATAAGCACTTCCCTTCAAACATACATCATCCGTTCAGACGCCGACAATCAGAGACCCCATCCCGAGCGTCTGCTCCTACACACATTTGTGCACCATTGGTGTTCTCTAGATAATTGCTTAAAAGCCTATTCATTTCACGAAACAGCCCGTCAGGGTATTCCGTCTGAGAAGACCCTTCACTGCAGACACTGACAACATCAACCACAAAGACCCCAGCGAACAACAAATTTTACTGCGAACTCAGCAAAATGCTACGATAATACACAATCACATTAAGGACCTCCTCCGTCTTGCTCCACATCGTGCTCATCGTCCTCATCGCCTTTTAGCTGCCATCGCCCGATCGTGTATCTCATTCAGAGCGGTAAAAGGACTCATAAATTTGTTCTTCCTCGTAAAGCAAAATACAAAATGTTATATTCTTTCGGGTTTTTTTTTCAATTTCTTCAGCTCCCAATCCTTTCGCACAAACAGACACACAATTCCCCCAAGCGGGAGAGCAGTCCCACAAAAAAAAGGACGGTAAGGACGTCGTCTGTGGTTAAGTTATGGCTCTGCAGACGTGGGTTCCTTCTCACCCCCTCCCTGGCAAGCAAAAAGGGACAACGTACCTAATAAGGAGAATTACATTTTCATGAGGCAGACTCATTCACTCACACACACACACACGAGCACCCACACCCGGCCGGGAACATGATTATCAAGCAGGGCCCGAGCGAAGGGCTCTTTGTGTGCAGAATCAATTCAAATAAATTCTATAACGAATAAATAATAACCACGACCACAACCAGTTGCATGCTTCCCCCCGAACGGGGATCTTCCAGTCACGAAGGGTGCGAAGGTAATAAGGACCTGCAGGCTTCGGTGAGATAAACTGTCAAAAAAGGGTCCTCCTGTGTGTACCGCCGGTGCGAGGGGGTGGGGAAAAAGTTTACGAATTCATTTCCATGACAAGCGGAGACATGACTTTGTGTCGGGAATTGGGTGGCACAGGCGGACCGCAGTGGGACACGATGGTTGCCCTCATTTCGTTTGTTTACAAAGCGTTGATTGGCACACTCTGGGTGGGAGTTTGTGGATGCTCGACAGGAGGATAATTAAATATTCAAGGGGAAAACACTGTCGGTCTTCCAACAGTTTTTTTTTTGGTCGGTAGCCAGAGTCAAAGTTTCGGTCGGTCGGAGGGGGTGAAATGTCACACGTGCATGCACACGTCGAGATGAGGTCTTGATTGAATTTGCATCTTTTATAAGTCAAGCTTAAGGTTCCGGGTGCGAGTGGACACCTAAATCCCTTGGGGAAGCAACATTCTCTATGAATCCTCTTGACGGATGGCAGCTGGACGCAGTCGGGTGAGAGAAACCAAGTTTGCGACCTCTCCATTCTCTTCAGCTGCACTCTGGATGGGGTGCCTCCTCTTATTCCTTCGCCTTCAAGCAGGAGTATCAAGGAATCAGTCAATTAGCTGGACGCACTAGGACCAAGTTTGCGACCTTCACTCTGCACGTTGTGCTTCCTCTTATTCCTTTCCCCTTCAAGCAGGATTCAAGGCCAGACTTTATACCAGAAATCAGTCAGTCAGCTGGACGCACTAGAACCAGAGAAACCGAGTTTGCGACCTTACCATTCTCCTCAGCTGCACTCTGGCTGTGTGCTTCTTCTTATTCCTTTCGCCTTCAAGCTGGATTCAGGCACAGTTTTTATACACAATTCAGCTCGAGAGTCATATTCCACTGAAGCACGTGTTAGTCTCTTTCCCTGTTGAGGAGACTGACGTTTTTCTTCGCTCAAAAATCACTGATTTCCCTTCCAAGCACTTAAGGTTCCCCTTGCATCAACAAACCGTGCCCACAAATCCCATCACCTTCTGTCAAAGCACTCCGATGACCCCTCATCATTTTATCGATTCCTCAACCGCTTCAAATGACCATTCCACTTTTGGCACAACGTGCATATATCCTCCAATCTCCTCGCAGTTAAACTTGTTATCTCAAAAACCCGCACACGACCTCATCAAGAATCAGACCGAACGGTAAATTACAAAATTCTCAATCGATAAGCTCTTCCGCAGCTCAGAAAAGTCGGCCAACTCTTCCCCGGAGGATATGCTTCCCGCATATGTGCCATATATTTCCTCTCCCTCTCTCTCTCTCTGTTATCTCGAAAAGATATGAAACCTTATGATCCTGAGTGTAGCAATATCCCCAAAGGGGATCCGACCGTCCAACATGTCGGATGTTTGTGTAGTAAAAAATTACTTCCATGACCTTGAACCGACTCGCACAGGGCTCGTTATGATTACCCACACTCTTCACGCATTGAACGGCAAAATCAATTCCCAAAGTGATGATGCCCCGAAGTGCTGTATCATGATGAACCCAAAAATGGATTTTATCACATCTGTGCGTCTGGTGGAGTGTAATTTCGCGGACAAGACAGTTTCCGAGAGGTCTTTGATGAGATTCGAGGAAGGATCTGGGTGAAGGGAGAGAGGAGGCGGTGTTTGTGTCCAGGGAAGTGGATTATTTTTTAAAGAAGTGGGTCCAACTGCTCCCTTAACACTCAATTCCACTCCCATTTAGGCATTCCCTCAACACTCCTGCAAATAGTTCCTTTGTCACTCCACGAGAAGGCCCTCTTTGTCCTCTTCTCCAACCACCTCACCAGACACTTGTTACTACCTCAGCCAAATCAACCAACACACAGTCTCCTCGTAATGAACTTCGTTATTCATCCAACGTGCTCCTCAAGAAAGCAGAATAAAAAAAAACAGCACGAAAGTCAAATGAAAAACCTCATGAAACCCCATGAAACCTCATGAAAGTGAAGAGCCAGGGAAGTGCCAGGGAAGCAAACAAATGAAGAATCCTCTTCAAATAAATCGTGCGCCATTAATGTGTGTACTTCAGCATAAAGCGGTTTTGTTGCTCCCTCCACGGAAGCAGCAAAGAATTTGATCAGTCGCTGGATTATATGTGGGAATCAGTGGAGCCTCGGAAGGAGGCTTGCTTAGCACAAAAAACAATAAACGATGTCCTTGCTGTGCTCACAGCCTGCATGAGGACGGGAGACGTTTCCCAAAAGTTATTCCAGGAAATGAAGAGCACCAAGGGAGTGGGTGGGAAAGCAGAACGAAAACAATTGACGAACATCCATCCATACTAAAGTTTCATTTATTTCGAAGCGGGTGTGGAGTGGGTGGGGAGGTGTTTTGATGGCGCAGGACGAATTGCTGGGATTTGTACTTTCTGGTTGACTTCAATACATTTAGAGATTATGTCTGAGCTGGATTGATGAGATAAAGTGTTCAAATGCTTTGTCGTGCCGTTTTGGAGTTTATGGGTGGGTTTCTTCAGCGATTAAGGGCGTGACAAGGATTGCTCTCAGTGAATGCAACAGATGGAGGAGTTTTCCACTTCTGCATCAGAGATTGAGCGTGTATATCGTCCTCTTCATCCACAAACCCATCGACACCCAAATAGTTCACATGAGTGGCCACATTGTTCCTGAAATGAATTGCCCACGTATCCACTTGCCAGCCAGCATTTAAAGTGCCAATTTCAGTGACCAACACACAACCAGTGCTGTGGTCACCTTTTTATTTATTCAGGATACGTAGCCCCGCACCGGATTAACGAGGAAACGATTACGGATGTAAATGTTTCCCAGGAAAAAACTTCTGAATCGAATGGGCTGCGACAATTATTCGTAACGACCAACTCGAGCTGAAATTTATGGAAGGCAATAACAAGTTAATGGAGCACTAATCTCTCTGAATGGACAATGAACTACTCCCAGAGAAAAACACCCACTCGTTTGGGGAAGAAGTTTAACCATCCCCCCATGAGGATGACGACTGGATGGCACAACTGCCTGCCACAAGTTAGAGGAGCCCTAGGTTCGAATCTGGTCCAGTCGCTATTTGGGATCAAATTGAAGGCTCTGGAGTAGGTTTTGTCGCATGGGCTCCCCTCATGGAGAATTTTTTGAGACACTACTGGAGCACTCGGACTCAAAACTGGTCCATGGTACTGCCAGGTCTGTTTTGAGTCTGAGTGCTCCAGAAGTGTCTCAAAAAATCCTCCATGAGGGGAGCCCATGCGACAAAACCCACGTCCCTCTTACAAAATGCTGCAACCAGACACTTCTTTCTTTACATCGACGTTATGGTCCTGAATAAAAGAATCATAGCCCTCCCACTTTACTGCATCCCTACTGCTCCGCTTGTGGGGTTTGCCGGTTTGCCAAAAACATCATTTTTTAAGAAAAAAACACCCAGTGTCTCTTACTTTTCTACATTTATTCACATTTAACAAACTAAACGATAAGAGATATATCTTCCAGCAGTCTCCGACGACCGAATAATCTTCACAACCTGTCCACGTTTCAGTCCAAAGTACCGCGCCACTGGATCGCCCGCTTGAATCCTCATCAACATGTTCTCCTTCAGTTTGTAACGCTGCAACAACTCCTGCTTCTCCTCGGGTGTCATGACCACATGTTCAGGCACCAACTCGTGTTCAGTGATGTTGATCAAAAGTTCCGACTCCAGAAACTGTTCCAGAATATACTTCGGTGCCATATCAACCAGAGACTGCTTGGCAGATGGTGTCATTCCACCCTGAACAACCACAATCGCTCGATGAATGTTCTCCTCTTGCATACGCGTGCAGTAAGTCTTGATTGTTTTGATGCCGATTTTCGGCTCCTCGGGGAAGAATACGAACATTTGGTCTGTGGGATCATCGTTGTGGGCAACGAGAACCACTAAATCACTTCGTGCCGGTCGTTTCTCACTCGGTTTGTCGCCAAACATCTCCTTAAACTGCTCCAGCGTCTGATCCAATTCATCTTGTGTCACCAAATAACCACGGTCGTGGCTGAGTTGCATGATCGTTTTGCGGATACGCCAAAGTTTGTAGGTTTCTGCTTCATCATCCATTATGGAATTTGTTAAGTATTAATCTATGAACAATTTGATACAAAAATTAAGCGAAATTAGAGAGTATTTGCAATTATTTTAAGGAAAATTCACTCCAGACCACATTAATTTCAAGAATCACACAATTGTTGAATGAACTGTCAAAATGAAAGTGTGCATGATTCACTACATTGCCGACGCGACGACATTTGTAGGGTGTACATTAGTGTGTTTGGTTGATGATTCAATTTTGTTCAAGAAAATTACATTTTTTTCTATTTTCTTGAAAGACTTTGGGTGAAAATTCGTTGGACCACACCTACATGTGCAAAGTTCCTCTGTTGAGGCTCCAAATTATCCCACACACCGGACTCACTAATTGATTTTGGAAATTCTACGCTAAAGTTTCAATTTCTAAATCAAACCGGATGCACAAATGCTGGGCGCCGCCAAGGCTGCAGTGTAACTGGAAACTTTCTTGTGTAAACTTCTGCTCCACCATAAATTAGTCCACAGCAATACACCCACACACACAAAAACACGAAGATGTAGTTTTACGTTGTGTCGGTAACTACCTTCAGGTGGATTAGGGTTGCTCACGGGTACTTCGTCGTTGATTCCCTTTCGTCCCCCACTTCAACTGAAGGATAGATAACAATTTATGGTGTCGCCAAGAAGAGGATTCCCTTGACATTCCCCTCGTCGTCCCTTTGAAGATGGATACCCAGAGTTAAACATGAAAATCTTTTGAGAAAGTTGATTCCAATGCAACGTGCAATGCAATGAAAAGCGAGAAAAAAGAGAATTTTCCTCTCAGGAACTTGACCACATTGCGTCGTCATTTGTTTCGAAGCAGGGCACTGCTAAGGGACGACGAAGGGGTTGACAGGATGAGTCAGAGATTATTTCCGTTTAGAAGGAGGAATTTGCGGTTTGGTACTGAGGGCGAGATAAGTTTCTCCACCGTTGTTGAGCCCTGTTTTGTTGTTCGGTGTCTTTCGTTAATTGGATGCAATTATCAGGAGGGATAATGAAAAAGGAAACTAACTTGTAAGAGGGAACTCTGTTAGCATCGTGCAAGACGGAAGAGGACCCCAATTAAACTGGGAAATGAAGTTGTAATGAGAGTTGCTGTGCTGTGACTTTGGATTGAAGGGAACAGGAATAGAATTTCAACTCGGTTCGGTTGGCAAAGGTAAGGCAGTGAGAGAGAGATCTTTCGTTTGGTTCTTGTTTACATTTGTGTCCCTTAAGGGAGTTTGCATTGAGCGTGGGATATGTTCAGTAGGAGGAGGCTTCAAGGCCGACTAGACCTCGGAGATACCTGGGCCGCAGGGAGGAATGAGGCGAAGCCTTCAAGGACGACTAGACTTCAAGGACACCTGGGCCACAGGGGGAATGAGACGAAGCCTTCAAGGACGACCAGACTTCGGAGACACCTGGACCCAGAGGAGGAATGAGGCGAAGCCTCAAGGACGACCAGACTTCGAGGACACCTGGGCCACAGGGAGGAATGAGGCGAAGCCTTGAACGACGACTAGACATCGGAGACAAGAGAAATCAGGCGCGATGACGATTAGGACTCAAGGACGACTTGATTTCAGTGCAAATTTAGGCAGAAAGGGATGACGACGTGCGTTTACATTTCAAAGACGATCCCATGAGTTATTTCAGCTCGTTTCAGCTCCGGAAAGGCTTGAACTGAGGGAGGTCGTCAGGTCCTCAGAGATCCTCAAACATGACTCTGATTATAGCTCTCACAGCCGAATCGGCACTAGAAACGTTCAGGCACTAAGGTGACAAGAGGACTGAGTCCAGAGTTAGTCGTTAAGTACGCAACAAACGCAGCAAATAAATCCACCGAGTGGGTAAATAGAATGGGTACTATTCATCTTTTATAGTCATCCACTCTCCGGACTCATGAAGCTGCTGAATCCCTTTTAGAGTGCAATATTTTTCAGCTTTACGCCGTCACCCACTCGCGACACCTTATGACACGTGAAACCACACCGAATCAATGGAAAGCCATGAAGCCTCCTTGAGTGGTTTCCATTCACTTCCCACTGACGAACCAAAATATGGTCACAAACTGATATTTACGCTCCTCATTCGAGGGTTATTGTGCGAGAGTCAGTCCTCCCAAGGACACCAGTCAACAATTTGAAACAATTTCACGGAGAGAAGTACAACAATTTGCACCCCTCCAATTCTCCAGCTCAAGGCGTCATCTTTGCCGTCACAGCTTCGGCGTGGATGGTCCCGCACAAGGAGCATCGAAACAAATTGAGTTCCTTTATTGCTACTAAACACCGATTATAGGCTGAACGTTTTGTTCTCAAGTTGATTGCTTCAAACTCCTCGCTGCTCCAGTCGTCATCTGGCCTCCTCCCAGGAGGGAAGGGAAGGGAAAGGGACACACAAACAACGGAATAAATTCTATGCAGAGGAGCAACACCCAGTCGATTCAAATCGATTACAAATTTTTTTCAATTTTCCTAAGAAAAATGGAAAAATGATCGATTTTACGAGAGAAAGCAGAGGAGTCTCATCCTTTCGAGGGGAACCCATGGATGAGCGGGTGGATGGATGGCGGTTGTTACGATTGACGTGACACCGGTTGAGGATTTTCGATTCGTCCTGGAATTGAAAGCAGTCTTGACATCTCACGTAGGCGGTGGATTTTGTCATTTGATTTGTGCGCCATTGGTGATTCAATCGGGTGTTAAGTGGGCAGATAGCAGAGCTAACTGTGGTGGATATTGACTGTCTAGGGGGAGGGGGGATGGAAAGGGACTTCATTCGAGCACTTTTGATGGTTCAACTGAGTGTGGAGAGGTGGTAAATCTCGGCAAAGGATCCCGAATTTGAGGGTTTTAATCGTGAGCTTATACAGAAAGTGGGGAGGTTTGAGTGTTTTTTTACGTGGTGAGGAAGTTAACCCCACGCACGAGTTCCAACTGGGAGGACAGGTCCATTTGTTTAACCCACGGACAAAGGGGTATGTCGGTAGCCTCTTGCTGGCTGTGTCTCTAAGAGAAGGGCAGATCCGCCTTCACCTCTATTCCAGTGTCTCGACCTTACCATGGAAACCAGGTAGCTCCTGCTGAAGGATCCGGTGTCGGTAGTCTCTTGCAGGCTGTGAGCGCCGCCGTTGGCCCTAAGAGAAGGGCTCATCCGCCTTCATCTCTATTCCAGGGTTCCGACTTTACCATGGAAACCAGGTAGCTCCCGCTGACTGGAGTTGTGGAAGCCGCCCTTGGGCAATCAGTTGATCAGCTCCTCCGCTGCCTTCCTAAAAAGAATGATGAGCCCTGGTAGACTTAAACTCCCCCCTCTCTCGTTTGCAGCCACCCAGACGTCCCACGAGCTTTGGTTACCCCATCTTCTGTCGAGGGTACTCGGCTCACGGATTTCACCACGGCGGAGGTGAGAGTAGGAGTTCGTTAATAGAGACAAGGTGCAGACGGTGCCGTGAAATAACGCCGATTGAAATAGTGAAATAACACTGAAAATGGAAATTTGGCGTTATTTCGCTGTCACAAAGTGAAATGACGCCGAATTCCAAAATTCGTCATTAGCAAAGTGAAATAAAACCGAAAATGGATATTCGGTGTTATTTCGCTTTCACAGATCCGGCGCTTTCACAAATCCAAAATTTGGCGTTATTTCACGCCACCGGTGCAGACGCTTGTGTCTGCATGGTTCGCCTGTTATAATAATAGTAATAATGGCGGCGCTACAGTCCGAGGTGGACCTGGGCCTAGCCTCTCAGCAACCACTCGTGTTGTGCGTGCTATTGTTCTCTCACGAGTGAAGGGGAGCTACAGTTTAATGCCGACTCCGAACGGTGGGATTGAGAAGCTTTTTCTAGACAGTTGTACTCTTTGAGCATTGTCAGTGCCCCCAGTTCGCCTGTTAACGCTTCGAAATCAAATTACCGCCACCTAAAGGAATCCAACTCTGAAGACGACAAACGTGAACGAAGGAGAAGAGGCAATGGACAGTTAAGATCTGAAAGAAAATGGATGACAGCAAAAGGGAAACGCACAGAATTCCACGACGGAAGACATAAATATTTCAAGAGGCAGGCACAAATTTGAGTAGGAACAGTAGAGCTCCTCTGGAATAAGCAACTGCTCTCACCCTCCAACACCCGATACACACCTCTCATCATTATCCTCCACTCATTTCGTCTTCCTGTCCACACTTCCCATCGTCATCCTCCACTCCCAAGGTGGCCATATACTTAATTACCCCCCAAAAAAACAACAACAACAACAACCATCAGCAACAACAGCAATTATAGTGTAATTTTAGTAATTAATTCCGAAACAGGAGGGAGCACGTAAATCAAAACCAAAAAACCCCCCCTCCCACCAGACCGCACATTAAAATTTCACCAAATGCGCATCACCACCCACCACCATGATGTACGAGGAGCATCGCATCACACACCAGCTGTCATGTGCCCGCGTGTACGTGTGGTTCCTTCGTGGTTTGGCTTACACACGGCTCCGAACAATGCCGTCAAAAATTACACATGCGGTATTCATAACTCGCCTCAATGCGAATTGTAAAATTCACTGAATTCGCCCAGCGCCCATGCTTCATTTATTCCAAAATGCCGGCCCCAGAAACAATGGGCACGTTCAGCGCGAGAAGCGTTAATTTAATTTGCCGACCATTAAAATGCAATGAGTTTCGAAATTGGATTATTCCAAGCCACTAAGTCGGAACGTTAATTTGGGAACAGATTCATCTTCCGGGAATGTCAAGGGTCATCCGAAGGGGGCGGCGGCGGCGGGGCGACGACGTTCGAAGAGTCATCGAACAGTGTTCGTGGCAAATTCAAAGCACTTCTGGGAGTTGTTTTCGCTTGTGCCCGGTTTAATTTGCTAAGGATCGCAAATAATTGAGTGAATTTGTTGAAGTTCCTCTGATTGCACTGCTGTCGAGGGAGGGATGGGGGCGGTTGTGTCTGGAAAGTTAACTGGAGTAGGGGCGGAGGATGGACGGTGATTTTAATTCGAGTTTTATTGGGTTAATTGGGTTGCTTTTTAGGTTTTACGAGTGTTTTCGGTGATGGAGTGAGTCCGGGCGATGGGGTGAGTTTGGGCGGTCCTTTTGTTTTTACAAGGGTAAGGTAGTGTTGGGATATTCAACTGTGGCCGGAGGATGGAGATGTGATTGGTTTCCTGGTGTTTTGACAGGGAATTGAAGGTTTTTTTTCGGAGGTTTTTTGAAACACTACAGGACCACTCAGAATCAAAACTGGTCCATTATACCGCCAGGTAGCAACCTACTCCAGTGCCGTTAATTTGATCCCAACGGGGAATGGTGACTGAACCAGTTTCGATTTCACTGGGAATCGAACCTGTGACCGCTCTTGCTTGGGGCTGGCACTTAACCAACTGCGCCATCCAGGCGTGAATTGAAGGATGCTCAAGCACTGGATCTGGACTGTGAATTTTGAAGGAATTTGTCTCCCAAGGTTTAAGACAAAAGCCTAGTTGAAAATCCAGTTCTCAGTTGATGTCTACACACAGAAAGAAGGGCGGGATTTACACTAGCAACTCGGTTGCTGTAATCAGGAAGGCCGAGCTTGGTGTCAAAGCCAAGTTAAGGGTTTTTAACGCAATATTTGTTCCAACTCTCACCTATGGTCATGCAATTTGGGTAATGACCGAAAGAATATGATCGCGAATACAAGCTGCCGAGATGAGATTTCTTCGTGCTTCGGCAATCTCCTTCCATTCTCAACGGAACCACTTCGAACGCCTTTCAATTGAATCGTTCCCCTCGTACGTGTGACATTTCAAATCCGAATCAACTGCATCTCGCCTAGTTGCGCTTAGGCATAGCTCCTGATGCGTCAGAGTCGATGGCGGAGGATCGAGTGGCCTTGAGATCTCTCGTACACCCGCATGCACCCACTAAAAATGAAATGAAATGAGATCAACAGCATCTGCAGCAAACCATTAATTCGTTTCGATGATAAAATGATTCTCTATGCATTCACAATCAAACTTCCAAGCGATAAATTTTGATTGCAGGACACGAACATCATTCGGCGTCGTTCGAGCTTCCAAGTTCGAGCTCTGGAAGGAGGATGCATAATCAAATGATGGCTACGATACTCATGACTACACTGTTCACCGAGGTGGAACTGTGTACCCATGAAAACCGCTTCGAATAATTGTATTTTTTTACACCCAGTCCCTGTCGCCTGTCGGTTTGCGTGTTCTTTCTCATTTAAATGAACATCGTAGCAGGACACAATAGCAGATGCAATCCTTTATCCACCAACCCACACCGTGGAGGGTACGTCATTCAATAAATATCATCCTCCTCTGTTTGCACAGGACCTCTCCTGTTCTTCATTCCAAAGGACACCACCGCACCGCCATATTGAGAGGACGACAATGAACCGCATCCACGGCGATATTTCAAAACCAACAGATGCAACGGCGGCGCCATCAAGGACGATGCGAGACAGAACGGAGAATATTTTTCAAATCCCCCTTTAAGTGAACAAAGATCGGGCGGAGGGAGGGGATGGAATTTTTAAATTATGAAGAATCCTAGGAAGGAAATCCAATCCTTTGCCTTTTTTTGTCTGATCTTTTTGCGAGGGCGAGGAAATCCTTTTCCTAATTTACATTTGGGAGTTGATTTGTCGAGGGACTTTGGCCACCGCAAAAGGACCATAAGTCGGCCCCTTTTTCCCTCAGTTCTCAGGAAGTTGAGTACGAAAACGAGGAGAATGAGTCCCACATGAATCCTTTCTTTGCATCACTCTTCCCCCGGTGGTCGGGATGTGTGTGTGGGGGGGAAGCAAATTCCATAAGTAAGCCAAAGTAAAGTTTGATTACATGATTATCAAACGGCTAACAGATGAAACGTAAATCCTGTCAAATTAATTCAAACGTTATGGGGATTTGGCAAGTCAAGCTGGCTTCGAGATTGCCTGTCCTTTTGGTTATGAGATTACAAGGAATTGGAAAACGAACGGGACAGGATGTGAGGATGAATGAGTGGATTGACAGAGGGGATCTGATGCATTACGGAAAGACACATGTCTTTTGAATGAATTTGGGGATTTTGGTGAATGGATGGGGGCAGATATTGGGGATTTTAAGGACAAGCTGAGCGAATGGATTGGACAAGAAGTTACGCTCCAGTAAACGTGAGATATGGGCTCCCTTTGACAAGCTTGGTTTCCGGTCTAGTAGAGAATTTGCTTCAGTTGTTTCACAATTGTTCTTGAAGCTTGAACACTAAGTGTAGACTCTGGGAAGACAAACCAAATGATCTCGTACGAAAAATAGAGAAAAGAACAAAAGAACACATCAGAAAGCACGCTCATAAGCCTGGGAGACGTCTGGTTTAGAAACTGTGGAAACACTACACTGAAGCACTCAGACTCATTCCAATCTAGTACTACCAAGTAGCAACCTACGTTTACAGAAAATTCATGATCTTGCGACGAAAGACCAACAGGCGCTTCTGTGATGAGGAGCCTACATCATCAGCTCTCCCCTCATCAGCACCGAATAACTGCCACCTGATCCGAGCAAAGGCGGGACAATGGCAGAGGAAGTGCTCTGCAGTGTCATCGTCTTCTCCACAGGCGTCGCAGAGGGTTTCATCGCTTAGGCCAAGCAGATTTAGGTGTTTGGCGAGGGTGTGGTGCCCCGGTAAGTTGTCTGCAATCATTTCTGTTAAGAGATAACAAAAAAGCCGCGGATTTCTTACAGACGTTGGGGAGCATGCACTCCTCAGCATGCTACCCCTCAAACTTTGGGCAGGCACTTAACCAACTGCGCCATCCAGTCGTTGACCATGCGCTTGGTCTGTCTACATCCTGGAGAATCATGCCACCTGCAGTTGTGCTTTCGAGAGGTCCAACCATCGATGGAAGCCCTAACCAAGGACGCAGGCAGTCACAGCGTAGGTTCAGGTCCTGAGAGTGCTTCATCTGATCCTCGCCTAGCAAGTTCATCGGCGATCTCATTTCCTGTCATCCCGTGGTCCCCCGGGACCCAGAAAAGTCTTTAAGCTACTGATAAATTTTAGAGAAGACTTGCATTCCTATCCTGGAAGTGGTTAAAGGGTTGAACAAGGCCTTAAGCACAGCTCGGCAGTGGCTACAGACGCAAATACTTCGTCCCTTCCACCTATTCTTCATAAAACAGTTCGTGGCCATTAGGAGCGCATACGTTTGCGCTTGGAAAACGACGCAAATTTACGTAACCAGGTGTGCAGTCGAATGTTGTCTCTCTCCACGAAGGAACAAGCACAAGGTCGTGAAGATTCGACAACATTCCTTTCCTGGCTCAGATTCTGGCCAGAGCCAGTCCTGAGTACAGGGATGTCGACTTTGGTGTCCATGCGTCAGACGGCATATCCATAAGACTGGGGTCAAAGGAAATGCAAGGTCATTGTATTTCTTTTTAAACAGAAGATGGTCTTGAGAGTGCGTCCCATGATGTGGATATCTAGGGGAGATTCAGCAGTGCATCAAGAGCAGAGTCAGGCGTGCTACAGAAGGCCTAAATGGAAATAAAAGGTTGTCACCCACGGAAGGTTAGACACTTCTTGTGCTTCCAACAATAAAAGCTTCCATTTTCAAAGTTCCGTCTACAAAAACAGAACTTTTAGAATTTCCAAATCTTTTTAATTATCCAAATCCTGGCGAACAATTGTGCACTTAAAGCAAGTCGAGACCCAATGACAGTTAAGTGGATGGACAC
The DNA here is from genome assembly GCA_930367185.1 of Myathropa florea. Classification (NCBI taxonomy): domain Eukaryota; kingdom Metazoa; phylum Arthropoda; class Insecta; order Diptera; family Syrphidae; genus Myathropa; species Myathropa florea. Next base: position 40,761,536 of record OV884005.1, on the reverse strand, counting down.
AAATGGGCCGCACATGATTTTGACTCAATTGAGACGAGAAAGGGGATATCAGGAGGAACTGGAGGAGGGTAATGAAGCAGAGATTGTTTGCGGAATGGGAGCATTCTCAAATTTAAGTGCTTCTGATTTGTGGAATCGAATGGCTTATAGGAGAAGGACCTGCTGACAGTGGCATTAAAATAAACTGATTGGAGGAGTTCTTGGATGCAATTCCTTCTCTTAAGACCGCAGGGGACTGCGTCCTTTGATATACGCCACCAGAACATGTATTCAAAGACGCATTTTCCAGGTAATTTCCATAAGGTCAACTGTTGAACTTTTAACGCATCCCCGAGTCTGTCTGAAGTCTGAAATGCCAAACGATAATTTCCCACGTACGTGCTTGAACAAAGCCGTTTTTAATTACTTCCAGTCACTACCTGCTACCCACTACCCACTCAAAGTGAAAGCGCTGACGTGACCAAAAGGCCAAAAGGAAGTACTCATCTTCAAGAGAGGCTGCCTCCTAAAGTGCGTTCCAAACCGTTGTAAGTATCATTCCCTAATGCGCAATTGCCCATGTAAATTCTACAATTCCACCCCTAAATTGGCAGTTTTTTCTCCTGCTCCTCCTCCTCAAACCCCCACTTTATCTTCCTGGTTTCTCATCAAAAACACTTAACCAACATTCACTCGCCATCCTCCATTTGGACATACAACTTGTAACGATATCATGGCCATTTGTTCGACTACCGAGGGTGAAACTTTTCTAGTGGTCTTCTTCAAGTTTGTGGACGTCTTTCTTTTTTTTTTTTTGCTGTTCTTGCTTAACGGTGTTCCGTGGTGCACAAAAGAGAACACAGTGCGAGTTGGTTGAATGCTTTGTGTTCTCCTCCTTCGGGACAGTGTACGACGAAGGATTTGAAAATGGAAAATGGATGAAGTCCTAGACGAAACGTTTAAGACAACCTCCCATCATTCAGGGGTTTTTTTTCTCCTCTCTCTCGGATGGGTAGTGAGAGCGTAAAAAGGAACTCCTACGAAAACATCCTTCTTTTTGTGTGAATAATTGCATTTTTCTGCAGTCGCTGGAGGGGTGAGGGTTTCTTTTTTTCGAAACGGAAGGACATTTTTGTTTTTTGTGGGTAAGGAAAACACTCATTATCCCTTGGTAATTGAAGATCACGTACAGAAACAGGGAGTCGGTAAGGAAGGACAGTGAGGGAAGGGACAAGTTCCCTTCTTGTCTGCAGGTTTTTTGGGACTCTGCACGCCAGAGTGTAATTAATTTATGGGAATGACTTCAATTGAAGATGTGGTAATTATAAAGTTTCAAATTAAACTTCGAGAGGGATAAATGAACAACAAGTTTGGAGTTGACTTCGGGAAATTGATGTGAAATCATGGAAAATGCGTCGTTGAATACATGCTCTGGTGGCGTATATCAATGGACGCAGTCCCCTGTGGGATAAAGAGAAGTACTTGCATCCAAGAACTCCTCCAATCAGTTTGTTTTGCTGCCACTGTCTGTAGGTCTTTCTCCTTTAAGCCATTCGATTCCACAAATCAGAAGCACTTAAATTTGAGACTGCTCCCATTCTGCAAACAATCTCTGCTTCATTACCCTCCTCCAGTTCTTCCTGATATCCCCTTTCTCGTCTCAATTGAGTCAAAATCATGTGCGGCCCATTTGTGTCCATCCACTTAACTGTCATTGGGTCTCGACTTGCTTTAAGTGCACAATTGTTCCTCAGGATTTGGATTTCCCCCCCACAAGAAGGATAAACCGAAATTGCAATATCATCATCAACGCAAACATTGCCTCGGTTTAATGTGTCAAGGAGAGGAGAAGGAAACTTTTCAAATTCCACATCAAGGAACTGCACACACACACACACACACACACACATAGGGGCAGAGTTTGTGTAGCAAAAAATTAAATTACTATTCCGAGAAAGTTTTTGGTTAGTGGTTGCTGCAGCGAATGCAAAGTACTCTGGGGCATGTCTAACTCTTGAAATATGCAATTGGAAATAATGTCCTCAAGGATCTGTTTATCATGCCGGTTTTTTTTTCTTGTTTTGAGATGGTTGCAGTGTGGAAGTTTGGGGAGACAGAATTGTGCGGGTCATGAATATGAATTCCAGATGCAATTAGACTGAAAATTCATTAGGAAAATCGAATTTCGAGAATTGGAACGTGTTTGGAATGAAAAGGATTTTTAGACATGTCCTCCGATGGCGGAATTCAGTCCTGTTTGGAGAAAGAACACGGCTAAGACCAGGGGACAATTATTCTAAAAGACCGATACCACCTTACCGACATGATGACAGAAAGCAAATCTCCATTTCAATAAAACAATAAAACCCTCACTCATTTGAATATCCAGCATTGATTTCAAAGACTTTCCTTCATTTCTCGACCCTTTTCCCCCCTTCAAACAAGTCAATCTGTCTGATGGATTCCTCAATATACATAAATCTGCATTGCCCATCAAACAACTGTCTGCACGAAGTAATTCCTCTCCATAACCACGCAAAACTTTCCCATACAAGAGATAAACCAAACAAAAGCAACAACAGAACCAAAGAACAAGAATAAAAATCGAAAAAGTTTTTAAAGAACCTTCAAAATCCTCCGTCGATACGTTTTAAGGGCGTTCCATAGAATCCCCAACCATTGGGTTGATTAAAAGTTTCGTCCTGCTGAAGACATTTCAATTTAACGATTCAAGTGCTGAGTACATAAACTTGAAAGGATCGCACATAAAAAACCGTCTTAATGATGGAAGAGTCTCGTATTTAAAGTTGTACGAGTTATCACGTAGTTAAAGCAAAGTTTTCGGGGATACCATAACACAAGTGACTGAGCATGGGATTCGTCGCTAGTTCGAGAGACTTTCAAACACAGACAGGACATTGAGAGCGAGAGAGTAGTAAATAAACTTTGATAGCACCTAATGACTCCAGGAAAACTTGAGAAAGTTTGAGCGAAGGGCGTGTGAGATGGATTAATGAGGCAGAGACAGATGCCGGACTGATGGGAAGCTTTCTAAGGTAATTGAAACGACTTTTTACTCGCAAGACAACAAGTTAGTCTTCTGGCAGAAAGGTCGCGTGCTGCCAAGCACCAGCTGTGTGTGCCGAGCCGATAAAATGCGATTTTGCACTCGCAAAACACCAGGCCGCCAGATTCGTCAATGAGAAGTGGAGAGAAGTAGAGAGATGCTTTTAAGCCACAAAATCCTCGATATCTCCGCAGATCCTGACTGGATTTTGGCAAAAAGACACTCATCGCAAAACACCAGGCAACCAGAGTCTTCAGTAAGAAGTGGAGGGAAGTGGAGAGAAGTGGAGAGATGCTTCTAAACCACAAAATCATCGATATCTCCGAAGATCCTGACCAGATTTTGGCAAAAATCCGACACTCGTCGGAAAGCTCATGCTCAGAACTAGGAGATCAATGCATATCCTTGACTTTTCAGCTCACGGTAAAGGACTCATCAGGAAGCATCTCGAATCAGAAGTGGTCACTCATCCGAAGGCTCATGCTGTAAGATTTGGAGAGAGTCTGCTGCCATATAAATGGATCTTGGGATTTATTGCTGAATACATTTACCAGGCTAATTCATAAATCAACAAGAAAGCCCCTAGGCAAAGAGTTCTTCGTTTTCAAACAGACCCGAGTTCACTGACCTATCACGAGGAATTCAAAATATTCCCCCGACACAGCATCTCTCTCTGCAAACAGTCGTCTGTCAACTCTCATTCCCCCTGTGACATTTTGCAAAAGGTTACCATCGACATTCATCCGGTTAAAGGGTACCTTACCAAATATTTGCTTTAAAACACCCCCAAGGGTAATCACTTGCAAACCTCTAACCTTCCGGATAACGCACAGGACATCGCCAACGTCGTGTTTCCCTGTTGAATGCTTCCAGTCTAATTACAAAATATTCACAAACAGCAACAGGATTTGCATGCACCAAACGAGAATTCCATGTCGAGAGGACATGGGCCCAGGGACAAGGAAGAAGGACGTCTTTGCATGGTTTCCTCGTATCCAACGATGAATAATTCATAAACGAAATTTGAATCATTCTTCAATTTTCAAATTCAATCAAATGGAATTTTTCAATTTTCTCATTTTTCACACACGCATGTGTGTGTGGAAAAGAAAATTGATTTCCCATCGTCGATGGCTGGAGGCGGAAATGGAGTTCATATAAATAAATATCCTTCCCTTCTAGTCCGACTCGAAGCGCACACAAACACGCACCCAAGCAAGGATATCCCACCCATTGACTGTCGAACCATGTTAACTGTTAAAGGATGTTATGACGATAACGTCGTTTCATCCCCCTCCCCTCCCGGCTGGTGCACAGACCAGCCCAAGTCCTTCAGAGTTTGTGACAACTGCTGACAACCACATGGATGATGTTCCAAATCGTTTAGGAGAGATGTTGAACATTACAGAAACGTGTCGACGTATCCTTTTTACTGCCACAGAACAGGGAACAACATCAAAAACAAAAAGGAAAAAGGAACAAAAAAAAAAACGGAAAGGCAAACAGAAGCACTTTCGATTGTGTGCTTTATCGTTGGCTCACAACAACTGTTGTGTTGCCATTTTTGTAATTAAAAATTCTCCAATCGGAAATGAAAAAACATCCCTCCTTCCGGTGGGGACTGTGTGTCGGGGGACTGTCAAAGACTGTCGAAACATTTGAACGTGTAAACAAATATTTTTTTTAATGGATTTGTCATAGCAACGGGCAAAGGGGCTCCCTGCCACGGGTGGTAACTGAATTTTTGTTGACGAATTGATGGTGGAAAAGGATTCTCTATGCGAGGGGTTTGTGTTAGGCAAAAAAGAAAATGTGGTTGGGACTGATTGAGTTGTGTTGTGGTGAATATCTCCTTCAAAGGGCGTTTCTTTTGCATTTTTCATTTAAAAGCTGTGCCGTGTGGAATGTATGTGGAACGTATTTGGATCGTGTGTGAACTATACAGGCAATCAGAGAGAGATCATTGTTTTCGGCTTTCGTTGACTGTCTTAAAATTACGAACCAATGGAAAAAAAAGAAGGATGAGATGGATCGATGGAACCGATCGTTGAAACCGATCGATAGATCGGATCAATGGAAACGACCAATGGAACTGATAACTGAAACCGATCAAGAAATTAGTCGATAGGCCGATGAATTGGTTGACTGATGGAACGATGGACAAAAATTACTTGGTGCTAAATGATTTTTGAACGTGGCATTTTCAGAGAGTTTTTGCACTCAGACTCAAAACTGGTCCATTGTACTGCCAGGTAGCAACCTACTCCAGTGCCGTTAATTTGATCCCAACGGCAAATGGTGACTGGACCAGATTCGATTTCACTGGGACTCAAACCTGGGACCCCTCGAACTTGGGGCAGGCACTTAACCAACTGCGCCATCCAGTCGTACCAAAGGATTCACAAGAAAGGATACCCCCTTGACTGCACCAACTATCGAGGGATAAGTCTCCTTAACATCGCCTATAAGATCTTTTCTGCCACTCTGTGTGAACGGCTGAAAGCTTTCGTCACCAATCTGATAGGTCCGTATCAGTGTGGTTTCAGGCCAGGGAAGTCCACCGTCGATCAAATCTCCACACTGAGGCAGATCCTGGAGAAGACCCAAGAAATGCAAACCGACACTCACAACCTATTCGTCGATTTCAAGGCCGCAGCGTGACAGCGTGCATAGAGACGAGCTATACAGCGCCATGTCTAGTTTTGACATTCCTGCCAAACTCGTCAGACTGAGCAGGATGACGATGGGAAACTCTCGTCGTTCCATCAAGATCGGTAACGAACTCACCGAGACCTTCAATGTCAAAAAAGGGACCTCGACCGGCTTTGGGTGCAAAACTGGAGACAGCTGGTGAGAGATCGTGTTGGCCAAGAGCATCCTCAGGTCGCTGTCCTCAGAACATAACCTAACCCAACATAGAAGCAATCGGCTTCATGGCACCAATTCACTCCTTCGGCTTCTTCCTTCCTTCCTGTTGTTGTGTCATTTCAACAGCACGGACATTCCCAAACAGCGTCTTCGAACTAATGTCCCTGTTCTTGTTCGCCCAAATCACACGCCGAATTACGAACACATCCTCCGTTCGTCCATAATGTCTGCCTAATTCGACCTTATCGAGAGCTCTTCAATTACAAACGTTCGATGGACCCTTAGCATCTCACGTTCTGTCTCGCCACCTATCAATCCTCCCCCGCAGGTAATTACATATTTCTTCCCCCGAAAATCAGAAAAAAAGGACCCATTCACTTTTACAGCGAGAAACGTGACATTTGAAAAATTACTCTTTAATGCAATGAATTACATTTAAGCACCCAAACGGCGAGGGTGACAACGTGTGCCCTTTTCCCCCGAATGACAACGTGTGCCTTTTTCACGGAATGCCCCCAGACCGGGTGCTGAATGGGATCCCTCTGCAGAAACAATTAGTACGGAGTGCCGAGGTGGAAGATGAATCCTACGTGATTTGCTTGTAATTTAGTCAATTAGACACCGAAGCACCAGGCTGCAACAGAAACGAACCGAGATCTTTAATTTTAAGCACACTCTCCATGGCGACCAGTGTTTACTGGTAAACAGCACAGCTTCCATGTGTCGGATTCCTGCTCAGTGCCTACGTACGAGTGCATCTCCGGAGGGTGCATGTTCCACACTCAGTTCGGTTTTCAGAAAAAAAACAAAAGGATGCCACAGAGTGCAGGGAACATGGAGATAAGCTCCAGAGTTGTAGGTGCAAGGTTGTGCTTGCTCCACGGGAGAGTGTGTTTGGTACACATTTCAAGGGACGTTCAGTTGGTTTTTATGTGGAATTCAGATATATCTGTACTCTAGGGATGCACACCTCAACGGAGGAAATGCTGATGATGTTGGGGACCAGAAACTCCTGCACAAGGATGTGTTCCTGGAATCAGAACATTCAAGCGGAGAAATTGTTTAGGGATTTTGAATTTTTGGCCTTAAGTGGTTGGAATGAGGGTAATGTAAGTGGAGGGCGTAGGGGGAAATTCAGGCAAAAGTGTTGATGTGCATATTGACGGCGGACACAGTTTCAATCATCATTTCCTACACCTTCTTGTGGGACTTAGATGAGGTTAGGTTAGGGGGTTGCTAGTTTTTTTTTTTAAGAAGTTATGGTGAATGTCTGGCTTTTCTTGCACCCAACGTCAACTCTCTCGTCTAGGATTCAACTTTGTCTCCAATTCCCTTTCAATTCTCAATTGCGTGAGTGGACGGAGATTCCCATTTTTGGGTTTGTCTGATATTCTCAATATTCTTGCACTGATTGTGGAATTCTCCTTCTTCTTGTGGCGGTACAGTCCACGGTGGATCTGAGCCTCAGCAGCTAACAAACCTCTCCAGCTAGCTGTCGCCATTTGCCACCGTCAAGTTGGTTAAGGTACCTCCCCACTTGGATGCACCACCTTAGACGTCGAAATTCTCTGTTGCCTTGTCCAACAGGCTCATAGTCGAAGATTCTCCGAGCCAGGTTGTCTATGAGCTCATGGACATGGCCTAGTCATCGTAGGCGTTAAATCCGTAGACGCCTGGCAAGACTCATGTACTCGGTATATAGCCCAGCATTTTCATGGCCCCACAGCCCCACAGTTCGCGATTAAATCATCTTTTCCAAATGCCATCAACGCAACCAGGACCAAGCAGGACTAGGACAAATTGTGGAGTGATCCTCTGTAAACTGAAGCATCCTGCCTTCACTTCAGTCAGCTACACTGACGCTAAAGTTCTAGTCACGTCCCTTGGCAGACCCTAGTCAAAACTGTCCCAGGGGCTTCCTCGTCGCATCGACTCCAAGCCAGCATTTTCAGATAAGGCATCTCCTGTTGATGAAAATACTCGTATGTTGACAGTGAAGGTCCTTAAATTAGGTGAGGTTAGGAGGCTGCTAGTAGCATCAATTCACCCTCACACTTAGACCATGTTGGTCCATTGTGATACCCACAGTCAGACTACTACCACTGATCGACCGATCAAGTGATAGTGTCGTTAATTTGATACCAACGGCAAATGGTGACTGGACCAGATTTGAAAAACCGAATAAAAGCGTATTAACTTTGCTTTTCACTGGGATTCGAACCCCTCTAACAGGGAACAGGGACTGGCACTTAACCAACTGCGTTATCCAGTCGTGGGACTTACTCCCAAGTCTCATCGTTTTCGACTGCCAGCCTCAGTTCTCCTGAACACACAAACGAAAGATCGTCTTCGCTTTAGTCCAAAATGAATGCTTAACTCACCAAACTCCTCCCCTTTTCTTAAGATTACAACGCCCAGTTTCCAGTCATTCCTTCCGATCTAGGTTAATGTCCACAATAATTTAAAAAATTCATAAAACTTTCCTCCTCCAATCTCATAACTCAACTCTCTGCCTAACACAAGGAAACGCATTAATTCAACATATTTATGATTCCCTCTCTCGCAGCTCCTCCCCAAGCTCAGCTGCTTACCAGAGGGAACGTCAAGGTGCTGATGTTATCGATAATTACCTAGGAAAACTTTACTTTTTCTCACGAACCAACGTTCCCGTCGGAGAAGGTGGGGGATGTCTTCAACTTTACTTTTAATTACCGAAGTTTTCCTTTGCGAATGTTTGCGCCTGTACTTTATTTCACTGAAAGGATATCGATTTTTCATCCCCACTTAAATTTACTCAACGGCAGCGAATTTGCAGACACTTTAGGGTCGCCCTTTGGGATGCTGAAGCGATTTGGTCCTTAAAATACCGCTATTTCAATAGAAGTCGCAGAACAGAAGTTTCAACTGAACTGCGACACCCGCGGGGGTGGTGGTAGTTTGGGAATCCTTTTCTTTTGGAGGGGGTTGTTTGGGTTTGTTTTTGCGTCTGTCTATGGAAGCTAATTGCGGTGAACAACCGACTGGGGATTAGAGGGCGTTGCAAATGAGGTCAAATGGCGGTGGACAATGACTTCTAACAGCTCCACATCCGCCACACCCTAGACTCCATTAAGGACACCGAAAAGTTTATCCCCACGCAACTTAAAATCAAACAACCAAAGTGGGGACTAAGAACCTCCTCCTGTGTTAGAACAACACAGATGATTGCGCTGAGTCCCCCTCACCTCCCCTTCATTCATAACTTCTTTCAAACTCTAAAATGAGGTTAGAAACACATCCAAACGCCCACACAACATCCTGCTCAATACAACGCCTCCACACTAGTTCCTGGTGATTTTCCATTCAATTACGGCAGTTTCATTGAAGAACTCCCTCGTCGAGGCACTCGCTCACCAAGTGAGCGAAGACAAGTCACACTCCCACGGAACAGGATAAGAAGGAGGATGGCCGCAAGCCTTAAATTGATTATGACTTGATTGATTTTGAGGTTAGGAGTCTGTTTGCGAGGAGTAACTTAGTCAGAAATGGGTTGTTGCTGCGGCTGGTTTGTGTGATGGATGAGGCATGAATAGATTGGACAAATCGTCAGAAGGAACCTCGCCCACAAAGCAGACGGGACAAGGACATTTAACCGCCAACACGTCACGGCGACACAGCCAATCAATCAGATTGCATTTCATCTTGTCATCGATATCCTTTCTCTCGTCGAGTCTGGTTAGTATCGGCGAGTTTTTTCTGCTGCTTCTCCTCCTCTGCAGAGACCATCTGTTCATGTGAACCGACCACACAGACTTAGTATTTCAAATCCTTTTCCATTCATTTGGCTGTGCTCTAGTCTCACCCACTGCGTGCATGTTTCGCCTTTATCCTTGCTGAGGGGATTTTGCCAAAAAAGTACAGATTAGATGTTCGTCCTTTTTCTCCGTTGCTTGTGTTCTCCTCCGATTATTCGGTAAGACAACTGCACACTGAAGGATTTATGAGGATCAATTGGAATCTGTCTCTGGGGAGAGCGAAACGAACAGAGAGATAAATTAACGAGGAATTGAAAGGACATTCTGAAGGGATTTCCTTTCAATTTGCCTGTTGCCTGTTGCTATTGGGATCCTATTCTATGAAAAGGATAAAAACCGATGCTGTGTCCTTTGGTGATAATGAATGATTATGTGAAGCTTGGGAAACATATTAAATGCTTAATCCTCCGTGGGAAGCTTGTGAAACTTTTTTTTTTGCGACAGGAGTTCATTAGGTTCTCATTGGCAGGATCTCAGGGGATTAAGGATGAACGCAGGATAACGATGTGGGGCTCAATCAAGGGAAGGAGATACGTCGGATTTGATGCGAGTTAAATGAATTTAAAGACTTTTTCTGTAAGAAACGCGCTTGTTGTGGGCTTTCATGATGAGTCCTTTACCGTAAACCCAATTTGAATCACCAGGATATGCATGGATCTTCTAGTGCTAAGTGTGGGCTTTCCGATGAGTGTCTTTTCATCAAAATCTGTTCAGGATTCTCGGAGATATCGAGGATTTTGTGGCTTAAAAAGATATCTCCACTTTTTGGGTTGCCTCCTGAAAATTCCAGTGGCCTGGTGCTTTGCGAGTGCAAAATTGCATTTTATCGGCTTAGCATACTCAGCAGGTGCATGAACACAGGATAATGATGTGGTGCTCAATCAAGGGAAGCAGATACGTCGGATTTGATGCGAGTTAAATGAACTTAAAGACCTTTTCTGCAGGAAATGCGCTTGTTGCGGAGTTTCCTGATGAGTCCTTTGCCGTAAACTGAATCTGTGGCTCAAGGATATGCAGTGCTGAACGTGAGCTTTCAAATGAGTGCCTTTTTATCAAAATCCGGTCAGGATTCTCGGAGATATCGAGGATTTTGTGATTTAAAAGCATCTCTCCACTTCTCTCCACTTTTTACTGAAGATTTTAGTGGCCTGGTGTTTGGCGAGCGAATAATCGCATTTTATCGGCTCAGCACACTCAGCAGGTGCATCGGACTTGAGGCGAATTGGGTGAATTTAAAGGCGGTATCCCCTGGGATGAGGCCCAGGTCCACCTCGGACTGTTCCGCCCTAAGAAGATGATGAAGATGAAGAAGAAGATCCCCGACGATTGAAACGTCCACCTCGGACTGTAGTGCCCTAAGAAGGAGAAGAAGAGAATGAAACGTGCTCTAAGTCCTCGCCGTAAGGATTTATGAGTGGGGTGACTTAAAACTTTTCAAGGCAAGGTTCAAGGTCGAACATCTCCTTAACAAGAACTTTCAAGGACCTCGGGGAATTCGAATTTTAAAGGCATTCAAGGATGTCTAAAAGCAGTTTAAAAGAAAGGCAAGGGTACACAACGATTTCGGCGATGCAGAGGTACGGGAATGGCAGCGGAGAACTAAAGTGAGGGGTCCGCTATCATTGCCTTACCTCTATATCGCCGAAATGGTTGTGTCCTTGCTTCACAGGATGACAGCTGCTTCGCAACTTTTTTTTTCGGAGTTTTTTTAAAACCCTACTGGAGCACTCAGACTCAAAACTGGTCCATTGTACTGGCAGGTAGCAGCCTACTCCTTCTTCTTCTTCTTAGAGCGCTACAGTCCGAGGTGGACCTGGGCCCCGCTCAACATGCCTTTCCAGCCAGCACGATCTTTCGCCAGCTGTCTCCAGTTTCGCACACCCAGCCGGCCGAGGTGCCCCTCGACTTGTGTGCGCCACCTTGTTCGTGGACGTTCTCTGTTGCGTTGTCCCACAGATTCAGAGTGGAAGCCTATTTCAGTGCAGTTAATTTGATCCCAACGGCAAATGGTGACTGGACCAGATTCGATTTCACTGGAATTCGAACCTGGGACCCCTCGAACTTGGGCCAGGCACGTAACCAACTGCGCCATCCAGTCGTGCATGATTCGCCGCTTAATCTTCAATCAAAATGTCGACTGAGTCTAAACGTAGCAACTATGACTCAGCTACAAAACCAATTATCTTTCTATAATCCCCAATCAAAGGATAATGCATCCCGCTAAGCGCCTTTCATTATCCTCATCTGCGCAGAAGTCCACTTTTGTCTTCGTCTTATCTCATCCTCATACCTCATTAGCACATCCTGACGCACACACACACACACTCATCCCCATGATGCCTCCAAGCAGTCGCTTCCTCCCATCCGGACAAGGATGAGAGGACGAAAAGAAAACAAAAACATCTCTCCGAGAGGAGAATAATGAAATGAACGTAAGGATCCAAAAATAAGAGCATCGTTTAATGAAGCAAAAATGATGCTGATGCAAAATAAAAAGGATGTCATGAATAAACGAACGGTTCTTTGTTGTAAACGACGACGTACAACAACAGCGAAGACCGAGGAGAGCACGAACGAGCGACGGATGACTTAGTTAAGCAGCAGCGCGTACACACGCAGAACGAAATCAATTCTTCTAAGTACTCCAGGAGGCATAAACGACATAAAGGATCCACCATCAGGCGCAACTGCTTAAGGCTTTCTACATCCTTCACGAAAACAACAGCAGGACGCGTATGCACGAGAAGGGAGGGGCGGAAAAGGGACGAATGTAGTTTTGTGCCTCGCACAGACGCACAGGAGGTGGAAAATTGAAAAATGTTCTGTAAAGTAATTGTGTCGTGGCAGGTTAGAGGATTCAACCGAACACACACGAGGACGCACTCTTCAATCAAGCAAAATGAATCGTTCCGTGCCGTGGGATGTCCTTTCTATGACCTTCCATCGCTGAAAAGCTCCCTCGTGGAATTTTGCATCCCCCGCCCGCCTTCGTTTGTATTCGAAAAAGATTCATAAAATCCCTGCCCATGGGTTTCATTTAATTCCCAGACTTCGTCGGAGGATTTAGCGCTCCTCATGAACCGGATTACGGTGGCGAAGAGACACACACCCGGGCCACATTCATCGCGAGGGGAGCTTCGCCTAATTGCCTTGAATTATTGCCCAGGACAATGACGATCGAAATAATCCTTTTGATTGGAGTGTTAAATCATTTCTCCCTCGTCTACACTCACAGAGACAGAGAGACAAAGGGAATGTCTAAGCAGCAGCGGAGCAGATAGCAGAGCGATGAGCCCCACAATCGTCCTGACAAATGGGTCCTAGCACCGTGTCGATGGAGGGGGAGTTGTTAATTATGGAAACTGTCACAAATTGCACGAATAAATCAGTGTATTTGAGAGGGGATTATCAAGGAAATTATTGTGTTTACGGGCTTAAGATGGATGAGAGTTAACGCTGGGGAACGACACGAAGGCACGGAGGACGTGGTTTTGTAGGACATGATGGAGGTAAACATTGGGGGGGGTGTTTGTGTTTGGAGCTCTTCAGCAGGCGGTTAAGGACTTCTAGGGCTTGATGAGTTGAGGATTTATCCTGGGCATCAGATAGACAGGAGGATCATAGCACTCGAAGCAGCTCAAAGAGCAGTCTCAAGCGAAAAAATGTCACAAATTCGTATTTTATCGTCCACTTTGCTGTCTGCCTTCTAAAAGATCTGATGGACTGATGGAGGATCGTATTTCCTCTCTAAAAGACCCTCCCAATTCAAGAATTCCAAAAATATTGCACAGCAGGCATTGGCAACTAGAGATAATTGAATGCACAGTCAAGTCTGTTTTCTAAGCCACTGCACACTACCTTACCTACACATGTTTCGCCATTGCTTCCATTGCTCTTCTTTTGATGATTCCCTCAGCACCTGCTGGCATACAACGTTCAAGTGAACAAATAACTGCCAAAAAACGGCGTTAAATGAAAGGAGTTACAATTAAAAACCTCGTTTAAGCTTCCTGTCCTAAAACGTGACACCGACACACACCTTTCATTGTTCTCTTCTCAATTTCAATCCCTAATGCTGCCAATTCACTTCACCTGCTTCCCTCAAATCCCGTCTGATCTCCAGCAAGCATTTCCCGAATGTAACCCCTTTAATGGATGCAGCATATGTTCGCCCAATAAATTTGAAGCAGCGTCACTTCCAGACATACCTCCCCCAGTAATGGGTATTAATTGAAACAATTTAAGAGTGCTACCCACTTCAGCCCTTCAGCCCGTTTGGATGGAGGCAGTAATCATATTACCCCGTGGGGCATACTTCGACACTTCGACTTCGAAATATAACCCGCACAGAGCACATACCTCGCCGTGACTCATGTACCATGAAAAATTGATTGGTTTTGAATACTGGATGGCATCTCAGACGTGTCCTGCCACTGGAGAGCATTGCATCCATTAAAGGATTATATCAAAGACCTCATTGTCTGCAAACTCTTTAAAGTGGATATTCATTTCTTGGTTTGGGGTCCATTCTTGGCTATGCGAAGAAAGGAATGAATGGCATATCGAATACCCATTTCTTCCGCCCCGAGGACATCAGGCGATGAGTTGAGTAGTTTGTCGATGAAGCCGATAGCATAGGCAATTTAACACGTGTCCTTCAATGGTGAACGGCCTTGGAATTGAACAGACGACCTCAATCTAGGCGATTATTGTCTATTCCCTTCCACAACATTCACACCTAGATGTACGCAATAGTTTCGCAGCTTCCATTGCTCACAATGCAAAAATTGAAACTTGTTGCATACGCATAAGAACACCAGCTGTTCTTCATGGGATACCTACTGAATTTTTATGGATTCTGGTGGCCTAATATTTGAATTTTTGGTGAAAAACCAGAACTGCTGGAAAGAAAAAGATTTTTTCCCCAAAAAAAATCCAAGGCTAACCACTGTCATTTTGATTGAGATTTTAACCCCGACCTCCCAACTTTGACAAGCCACAGTTTCTAAACCAGGCGTCGCCCGCACATAAAACCGCCATTTCTGGTGTGCTGTTGACCTGAATTTTCGATCCATGTGCATTTTATCGCATTCCGAGAACCTTCGATTTTTTCCTCGAGAAAAATCCAAGGCTAACCACTGTCATTTTGATTGAGATTTTAACCCCGACCTCTCAACTTTGACAAGCCACAGTTTCTAAACCAGGCGTCGCCCGGACATAAAACCGCCATTTCTGGTGTGCTGTTGACCTGAATTTTCGATCCATGTGCATTTTATCGCATTCCGAGAACATTCGATTTTTTCTCACAAAAAAATCCAAGGCTAACCACTGTCATTTTGATTGAGATTTTAACCCCGACCTCCCAACTTTGACAAGCCACAGTTTCTAAACCAGGCGTCGCCCGGACATAAAACCGCCATTTCTGGTGTGCTGTTGACCTGAATTTTCGATCCATGTGCATTTTATCGCATTCCGAGAACCTTCGATTTTTTCTCACAAAAAAATCCAAGGCTAACCACTGTCATTTTGATTGAGATTTTAACCCCGACCTCCCAACTTTGACAAGCCACAGTTTCTAAACCAGGCGTCGCCCGCACATAAAACCGCCATTTCTGGTGTGCTGTTGACCTGAATTTTCGATCCATGTGCATTTTATCGCATTCCGAGAACCTTCGATTTTTTCCTCGAGAAAAATCCAAGGCTAACCACTGTCATTTTGATTGAGATTTTAACCCCGACCTCTCAACTTTGACAAGCCACAGTTTCTAAACCAGGCGTCGCCCGGACATAAAACCGCCATTTCTGGTGTGCTGTTGACCTGAATTTTCGATCCATGTGCATTTTATCGCATTCCGAGAACATTCGATTTTTTCTCACAAAAAAATCCAAGGCTAACCACTGTCATTTTGATTGAGATTTTAACCCCGACCTCCCAACTTTGACAAGCCACAGTTTCTAAACCAGGCGTCGCCCGGACATAAAACCGCCATTTCTGGTGTGCTGTTGACCTGAATTTTCGATCCATGTGCATTTTATCGCATTCCGAGAACCTTCGATTTTTTCTCACAAAAAAATCCAAGGCTAACCACTGTCATTTTGATTGAGATTTTAACCCCGACCTCCCAACTTTGACAAGCCACAGTTTCTAAACCAGGCGTCGCCCGCACATAAAACCGCCATTTCTGGTGTGCTGTTGACCTGAATTTTCGATCCATGTGCATTTTATCGCATTCCGAGAACCTTCGATTTTTTCTCACAAAAAAATCCAAGGCTAACCACTGTCATTTTGATTGAGATTTTAACCCCGACCTCCCAACTTTGACAAGCCACAGTTTCTAAACCAGGCGTCGCCCGCACATAAAACCGCCATTTCTGGTGTGCTGTTGACCTGAATTTTCGATCCATGTGCATTTTATCGCATTCCGAGAACCTTCGATTTTTTCTCACAAAAAAATCCAAGGCTAACCACTGTCATTTTGATTGAGATTTTAACCCCGACCTCCCAACTTTGACAAGCCACAGTTTCTAAACCAGGCGTCGCCCGCACATAAAACCGCCATTTCTGGTGTGCTGTTGACCTGAATTTTCGATCCATGTGCATTTTATCGCATTCCGAGAACCTTCGATTTTTTCTCACAAAAAAATCCAAGGCTAACCACTGTCATTTTGATTGAGATTTTAACCCCGACCTCTCAACTTTGACAAGCCACAGTTTCTAAACCAGGCGTCGCCCGCACATAAAACCGCCATTTCTGGTGTGCTGTTGACCTGAATTTTCGATCCATGTGCATTTTATCGCATTCCGAGAACCTTCGAGTTTTTCTCACAAAAAAATCCAAGGCTAACCACTGTCATTTTGATTGAGATTTTAACCCCGACCTCCCAACTTTGACAAGCCACAGTTTCTAAACCAGGCGTCGCCCGGACATAAAACCGCCATTTCTGGTGTGCTGTTGACCTGAATTTTCGATCCATGTGCATTTTATCGCATTCCGAGAACCTTCGATTTTTTCCTCGAGAAAAATCCAAGGCTAACCACTGTCATTTTGATTGAGATTTTAACCCCGACCTCTCAACTTTGACAAGCCACAGTTTCTAAACCAGGCGTCGCCCGGACATAAAACCGCCATTTCTGGTGTGCTGTTGACCTGAATTTTCGATCCATGTGCATTTTATCGCATTCCGAGAACATTCGATTTTTTCTCACAAAAAAATCCAAGGCTAACCACTGTCATTTTGATTGAGATTTTAACCCCGACCTCCCAACTTTGACAAGCCACAGTTTCTAAACCAGGCGTCGCCCGGACATAAAACCGCCATTTCTGGTGTGCTGTTGACCTGAATTTTCGATCCATGTGCATTTTATCGCATTCCGAGAACCTTCGATTTTTTCTCACAAAAAAATCCAAGGCTAACCACTGTCATTTTGATTGAGATTTTAACCCCGACCTCCCAACTTTGACAAGCCACAGTTTCTAAACCAGGCGTCGCCCGCACATAAAACCGCCATTTCTGGTGTGCTGTTGACCTGAATTTTCGATCCATGTGCATTTTATCGCATTCCGAGAACCTTCGATTTTTTCTCACAAAAAAATCCAAGGCTAACCACTGTCATTTTGATTGAGATTTTAACCCCGACCTCCCAACTTTGACAAGCCACAGTTTCTAAACCAGGCGTCGCCCGCACATAAAACCGCCATTTCTGGTGTGCTGTTGACCTGAATTTTCGATCCATGTGCATTTTATCGCATTCCGAGAACCTTCGATTTTTTCTCACAAAAAAATCCAAGGCTAACCACTGTCATTTTGATTGAGATTTTAACCCCGACCTCCCAACTTTGACAAGCCACAGTTTCTAAACCAGGCGTCGCCCGCACATAAAACCGCCATTTCTGGTGTGCTGTTGACCTGAATTTTCGATCCATGTGCATTTTATCGCATTCCGAGAACCTTCGATTTTTTCTCACAAAAAAATCCAAGGCTAACCACTGTCATTTTGATTGAGATTTTAACCCCGACCTCCCAACTTTGACAAGCCACAGTTTCTAAACCAGGCGTCGCCCGCACATAAAACCGCCATTTCTGGTGTGCTGTTGACCTGAATTTTCGATCCATGTGCATTTTATCGCATTCCGAGAACCTTCGATTTTTTCTCACAAAAAAATCCAAGGCTAACCACTGTCATTTTGATTGAGATTTTAACCCCGACCTCCCAACTTTGACAAGCCACAGTTTCTAAACCAGGCGTCGCCCGCACATAAAACCGCCATTTCTGGTGTGCTGTTGACCTGAATTTTCGATCCATGTGCATTTTATCGCATTCCGAGAACCTTCGATTTTTTCTCACAAAAAAATCCAAGGCTAACCACTGTCATTTTGATTGAGATTTTAACCCCGACCTCCCAACTTTGACAAGCCACAGTTTCTAAACCAGGCGTCGCCCGCACATAAAACCGCCATTTCTGGTGTGCTGTTGACCTGAATTTTCGATCCATGTGCATTTTATCGCATTCCGAGAACCTTCGATTTTTTCTCACAAAAAAATCCAAGGCTAACCACTGTCATTTTGATTGAGATTTTAACCCCGACCTCCCAACTTTGACAAGCCACAGTTTCTAAACCAGGCGTCGCCCGCACATAAAACCGCCATTTCTGGTGTGCTGTTGACCTGAATTTTCGATCCATGTGCATTTTATCGCATTCCGAGAACCTTCGATTTTTTCTCACAAAAAAATCCAAGGCTAACCACTGTCATTTTGATTGAGATTTTAACCCCGACCTCCCAACTTTGACAAGCCACAGTTTCTAAACCAGGCGTCGCCCGCACATAAAACCGCCATTTCTGGTGTGCTGTTGACCTGAATTTTCGATCCATGTGCATTTTATCGCATTCCGAGAACCTTCGATTTTTTCTCACAAAAAAATCCAAGGCTAACCACTGTCATTTTGATTGAGATTTTAACCCCGACCTCCCAACTTTGACAAGCCACAGTTTCTAAACCAGGCGTCGCCCGCACATAAAACCGCCATTTCTGGTGTGCTGTTGACCTGAATTTTCGATCCATGTGCATTTTATCGCATTCCGAGAACCTTCGATTTTTTCTCACAAAAAAATCCAAGGCTAACCACTGTCATTTTGATTGAGATTTTAACCCCGACCTCCCAACTTTGACAAGCCACAGTTTCTAAACCAGGCGTCGCCCGCACATAAAACCGCCATTTCTGGTGTGCTGTTGACCTGAATTTTCGATCCATGTGCATTTTATCGCATTCCGAGAACCTTCGATTTTTTCTCACAAAAAAATCCAAGGCTAACCACTATCATTTTGATTGAGATTTTAATCCCGACCTCCCAACTTTGACAAGCCACAGTTTCTAAACCAGGCGTCGCCCGCACATAAAACCGCCATTTCTGGTGTGCTGTTGACCTGAATTTTCGATCCATGTGCATTTTATCGCATTCCGAGAACCTTCGATTTTTTCTCACAAAAAAATCCAAGGCTAACCACTGTCATTTTGATTGAGATTTTAACCCCGACCTCCCAACTTTGACAAGCCACAGTTTCTAAACCAGGCGTCGCCCGCACATAAAACCGCCATTTCTGGTGTGCTGTTGACCTGAATTTTCGATCCATGTGCATTTTATCGCATTCCGAGAACCTTCGATTTTTTCTCACAAAAAAATCCAAGGCTAACCACTGTCATTTTGATTGAGATTTTAACCCCGACCTCCCAACTTTGACAAGCCACAGTTTCTAAACCAGGCGTCGCCCGCACATAAAACCGCCATTTCTGGTGTGCTGTTGACCTGAATTTTCGATCCATGTGCATTTTATCGCATTCCGAGAACCTTCGATTTTTTCTCACAAAAAAATCCAAGGCTAACCACTGTCATTTTGATTGAGATTTTAACCCCGACCTCCCAACTTTGACAAGCCACAGTTTCTAAACCAGGCGTCGCCCGCACATAAAACCGCCATTTCTGGTGTGCTGTTGACCTGAATTTTCGATCCATGTGCATTTTATCGCATTCCGAGAACCTTCGATTTTTTCTCACAAAAAAATCCAAGGCTAACCACTGTCATTTTGATTGAGATTTTAACCCCGACCTCCCAACTTTGACAAGCCACAGTTTCTAAACCAGGCGTCGCCCGCACATAAAACCGCCATTTCTGGTGTGCTGTTGACCTGAATTTTCGATCCATGTGCATTTTATCGCATTCCGAGAACCTTCGATTTTTTCTCACAAAAAAATCCAAGGCTAACCACTGTCATTTTGATTGAGATTTTAACCCCGACCTCCCAACTTTGACAAGCCACAGTTTCTAAACCAGGCGTCGCCCGGACATAAAACCGCCATTTCTGGTGTGCTGTTGACCTGAATTTTCGATCCATGTGCATTTTATCGCATTCCGAGAACCTTCGATTTTTTCCTCGAGAAAAATCCAAGGCTAACCACTGTCATTTTGATTGAGATTTTAACCCCGACCTCTCAACTTTGACAAGCCACAGTTTCTAAACCAGGCGTCGCCCGCACATAAAACCGCCATTTCTGGTGTGCTGTTGACCTGAATTTTCGATCCATGTGCATTTTATCGCATTCCGAGAACCTTCGAGTTTTTCTCACAAAAAAATCCAAGGCTAACCACTGTCATTTTGATTGAGATTTTAACCCCGACCTCCCAACTTTGACAAGCCACAGTTTCTAAACCAGGCGTCGCCCGGACATAAAACCGCCATTTCTGGTGTGCTGTTGACCTGAATTTTCGATCCATGTGCATTTTATCGCATTCCGAGAACCTTCGATTTTTTCCTCGAGAAAAATCCAAGGCTAACCACTGTCATTTTGATTGAGATTTTAACCCCGACCTCTCAACTTTGACAAGCCACAGTTTCTAAACCAGGCGTCGCCCGGACATAAAACCGCCATTTCTGGTGTGCTGTTGACCTGAATTTTCGATCCATGTGCATTTTATCGCATTCCGAGAACATTCGATTTTTTCTCACAAAAAAATCCAAGGCTAACCACTGTCATTTTGATTGAGATTTTAACCCCGACCTCCCAACTTTGACAAGCCACAGTTTCTAAACCAGGCGTCGCCCGGACATAAAACCGCCATTTCTGGTGTGCTGTTGACCTGAATTTTCGATCCATGTGCATTTTATCGCATTCCGAGAACCTTCGATTTTTTCTCACAAAAAAATCCAAGGCTAACCACTGTCATTTTGATTGAGATTTTAACCCCGACCTCCCAACTTTGACAAGCCACAGTTTCTAAACCAGGCGTCGCCCGCACATAAAACCGCCATTTCTGGTGTGCTGTTGACCTGAATTTTCGATCCATGTGCATTTTATCGCATTCCGAGAACCTTCGATTTTTTCTCACAAAAAAATCCAAGGCTAACCACTGTCATTTTGATTGAGATTTTAACCCCGACCTCCCAACTTTGACAAGCCACAGTTTCTAAACCAGGCGTCGCCCGCACATAAAACCGCCATTTCTGGTGTGCTGTTGACCTGAATTTTCGATCCATGTGCATTTTATCGCATTCCGAGAACCTTCGATTTTTTCTCACAAAAAAATCCAAGGCTAACCACTGTCATTTTGATTGAGATTTTAACCCCGACCTCCCAACTTTGACAAGCCACAGTTTCTAAACCAGGCGTCGCCCGCACATAAAACCGCCATTTCTGGTGTGCTGTTGACCTGAATTTTCGATCCATGTGCATTTTATCGCATTCCGAGAACCTTCGATTTTTTCTCACAAAAAAATCCAAGGCTAACCACTGTCATTTTGATTGAGATTTTAACCCCGACCTCCCAACTTTGACAAGCCACAGTTTCTAAACCAGGCGTCGCCCGCACATAAAACCGCCATTTCTGGTGTGCTGTTGACCTGAATTTTCGATCCATGTGCATTTTATCGCATTCCGAGAACCTTCGATTTTTTCTCACAAAAAAATCCAAGGCTAACCACTGTCATTTTGATTGAGATTTTAACCCCGACCTCCCAACTTTGACAAGCCACAGTTTCTAAACCAGGCGTCGCCCGCACATAAAACCGCCATTTCTGGTGTGCTGTTGACCTGAATTTTCGATCCATGTGCATTTTATCGCATTCCGAGAACCTTCGATTTTTTCTCACAAAAAAATCCAAGGCTAACCACTGTCATTTTGATTGAGATTTTAACCCCGACCTCCCAACTTTGACAAGCCACAGTTTCTAAACCAGGCGTCGCCCGCACATAAAACCGCCATTTCTGGTGTGCTGTTGACCTGAATTTTCGATCCATGTGCATTTTATCGCATTCCGAGAACCTTCGATTTTTTCTCACAAAAAAATCCAAGGCTAACCACTGTCATTTTGATTGAGATTTTAACCCCGACCTCCCAACTTTGACAAGCCACAGTTTCTAAACCAGGCGTCGCCCGCACATAAAACCGCCATTTCTGGTGTGCTGTTGACCTGAATTTTCGATCCATGTGCATTTTATCGCATTCCGAGAACCTTCGATTTTTTCTCACAAAAAAATCCAAGGCTAACCACTGTCATTTTGATTGAGATTTTAACCCCGACCTCCCAACTTTGACAAGCCACAGTTTCTAAACCAGGCGTCGCCCGCACATAAAACCGCCATTTCTGGTGTGCTGTTGACCTGAATTTTCGATCCATGTGCATTTTATCGCATTCCGAGAACCTTCGATTTTTTCTCACAAAAAAATCCAAGGCTAACCACTGTCATTTTGATTGAGATTTTAACCCCGACCTCCCAACTTTGACAAGCCACAGTTTCTAAACCAGGCGTCGCCCGCACATAAAACCGCCATTTCTGGTGTGCTGTTGACCTGAATTTTCGATCCATGTGCATTTTATCGCATTCCGAGAACCTTCGATTTTTTCTCACAAAAAAATCCAAGGCTAACCACTGTCATTTTGATTGAGATTTTAACCCCGACCTCCCAACTTTGACAAGCCACAGTTTCTAAACCAGGCGTCGCCCGCACATAAAACCGCCATTTCTGGTGTGCTGTTGACCTGAATTTTCGATCCATGTGCATTTTATCGCATTCCGAGAACCTTCGATTTTTTCTCACAAAAAAATCCAAGGCTAACCACTATCATTTTGATTGAGATTTTAATCCCGACCTCCCAACTTTGACAAGCCACAGTTTCTAAACCAGGCGTCGCCCGCACATAAAACCGCCATTTCTGGTGTGCTGTTGACCTGAATTTTCGATCCATGTGCATTTTATCGCATTCCGAGAACCTTCGATTTTTTCTCACAAAAAAATCCAAGGCTAACCACTGTCATTTTGATTGAGATTTTAACCCCGACCTCCCAACTTTGACAAGCCACAGTTTCTAAACCAGGCGTCGCCCGCACATAAAACCGCCATTTCTGGTGTGCTGTTGACCTGAATTTTCGATCCATGTGCATTTTATCGCATTCCGAGAACCTTCGATTTTTTCTCACAAAAAAATCCAAGGCTAACCACTGTCATTTTGATTGAGATTTTAACCCCGACCTCCCAACTTTGACAAGCCACAGTTTCTAAACCAGGCGTCGCCCGCACATAAAACCGCCATTTCTGGTGTGCTGTTGACCTGAATTTTCGATCCATGTGCATTTTATCGCATTCCGAGAACCTTCGATTTTTTCTCACAAAAAAATCCAAGGCTAACCACTGTCATTTTGATTGAGATTTTAACCCCGACCTCCCAACTTTGACAAGCCACAGTTTCTAAACCAGGCGTCGCCCGCACATAAAACCGCCATTTCTGGTGTGCTGTTGACCTGAATTTTCGATCCATGTGCATTTTATCGCATTCCGAGAACCTTCGATTTTTTCTCACAAAAAAATCCAAGGCTAACCACTGTCATTTTGATTGAGATTTTAACCCCGACCTCCCAACTTTGACAAGCCACAGTTTCTAAACCAGGCGTCGCCCGCACATAAAACCGCCATTTCTGGTGTGCTGTTGACCTGAATTTTCGATCCATGTGCATTTTATCGCATTCCGAGAACCTTCGATTTTTTCTCACAAAAAAATCCAAGGCTAACCACTGTCATTTTGATTGAGATTTTAACCCCGACCTCCCAACTTTGACAAGCCACAGTTTCTAAACCAGGCGTCGCCCGCACATAAAACCGCCATTTCTGGTGTGCTGTTGACCTGAATTTTCGATCCATGTGCATTTTATCGCATTCCGAGAACCTTCGATTTTTTCTCACAAAAAAATCCAAGGCTAACCACTGTCATTTTGATTGAGATTTTAACCCCGACCTCCCAACTTTGACAAGCCACAGTTTCTAAACCAGGCGTCGCCCGCACATAAAACCGCCATTTCTGGTGTGCTGTTGACCTGAATTTTCGATCCATGTGCATTTTATCGCATTCCGAGAACCTTCGATTTTTTCTCACAAAAAAATCCAAGGCTAACCACTGTCATTTTGATTGAGATTTTAACCCCGACCTCCCAACTTTGACAAGCCACAGTTTCTAAACCAGGCGTCGCCCGCACATAAAACCGCCATTTCTGGTGTGCTGTTGACCTGAATTTTCGATCCATGTGCATTTTATCGCATTCCGAGAACCTTCGATTTTTTCTCACAAAAAAATCCAAGGCTAACCACTGTCATTTTGATTGAGATTTTAACCCCGACCTCCCAACTTTGACAAGCCACAGTTTCTAAACCAGGCGTCGCCCGCACATAAAACCGCCATTTCTGGTGTGCTGTTGACCTGAATTTTCGATCCATGTGCATTTTATCGCATTCCGAGAACCTTCGATTTTTTCTCACAAAAAAATCCAAGGCTAACCACTGTCATTTTGATTGAGATTTTAACCCCGACCTCCCAACTTTGACAAGCCACAGTTTCTAAACCAGGCGTCGCCCGCACATAAAACCGCCATTTCTGGTGTGCTGTTGACCTGAATTTTCGATCCATGTGCATTTTATCGCATTCCGAGAACCTTCGATTTTTTCTCACAAAAAAATCCAAGGCTAACCACTGTCATTTTGATTGAGATTTTAACCCCGACCTCCCAACTTTGACAAGCCACAGTTTCTAAACCAGGCGTCGCCCGCACATAAAACCGCCATTTCTGGTGTGCTGTTGACCTGAATTTTCGATCCATGTGCATTTTATCGCATTCCGAGAACCTTCGATTTTTTCTCACAAAAAAATCCAAGGCTAACCACTGTCATTTTGATTGAGATTTTAACCCCGACCTCCCAACTTTGACAAGCCACAGTTTCTAAACCAGGCGTCGCCCGCACATAAAACCGCCATTTCTGGTGTGCTGTTGACCTGAATTTTCGATCCATGTGCATTTTATCGCATTCCGAGAACCTTCGATTTTTTCTCACAAAAAAATCCATGGCTAACCACTGTCATTTTGATTGAGATTTTAACCCCGACCTCCCAACTTTGACAAGCCACAGTTTCTAAACCAGGCGTCGCCCGCACATAAAACCGCCATTTCTGGTGTGCTGTTGACCTGAATTTTCGATCCATGTGCATTTTATCGCATTCCGAGAACCTTCGATTTTTTCTCACAAAAAAATCCAAGGCTAACCACTGTCATTTTGATTGAGATTTTAACCCCGACCTCCCAACTTTGACAAGCCACAGTTTCTAAACCAGGCTTCGCCCGCACATAAAACCGCCATTTCTGGTGTGCTGTTGACCTGAATTTTCGATCCATGTGCATTTTATCGCATTCCGAGAACCTTCGATTTTTTCTCACAAAAAAATCCAAGGCTAACCACTGTCATTTTGATTGAGATTTTAACCCCGACCTCCCAACTTTGACAAGCCACAGTTTCTAAACCAGGCGTCGCCCGCACATAAAACCGCCATTTCTGGTGTGCTGTTGACCTGAATTTTCGATCCATGTGCATTTTATCGCATTCCGAGAACCTTCGATTTTTTCTCACAAAAAAATCCAAGGCTAACCACTGTCATTTTGATTGAGATTTTAACCCCGACCTCCCAACTTTGACAAGCCACAGTTTCTAAACCAGGCGTCGCCCGCACATAAAACCGCCATTTCTGGTGTGCTGTTGACCTGAATTTTCGATCCATGTGCATTTTATCGCATTCCGAGAACCTTCGATTTTTTCTCACAAAAAAATCCAAGGCTAACCACTGTCATTTTGATTGAGATTTTAACCCCGACCTCCCAACTTTGACAAGCCACAGTTTCTAAACCAGGCGTCGCCCGCACATAAAACCGCCATTTCTGGTGTGCTGTTGACCTGAATTTTCGATCCATGTGCATTTTATCGCATTCCGAGAACCTTCGATTTTTTCTCACAAAAAAATCCAAGGCTAACCACTGTCATTTTGATTGAGATTTTAACCCCGACCTCCCAACTTTGACAAGCCACAGTTTCTAAACCAGGCTTCGCCCGCACATAAAACCGCCATTTCTGGTGTGCTGTTGACCTGAATTTTCGATCCATGTGCATTTTATCGCATTCCGAGAACCTTCGATTTTTTCTCACAAAAAAATCCAAGGCTAACCACTGTCATTTTGATTGAGATTTTAACCCCGACCTCCCAACTTTGACAAGCCACAGTTTCTAAACCAGGCGTCGCCCGCACATAAAACCGCCATTTCTGGTGTGCTGTTGACCTGAATTTTCGATCCATGTGCATTTTATCGCATTCCGAGAACCTTCGATTTTTTCTCACAAAAAAATCCAAGGCTAACCACTGTCATTTTGATTGAGATTTTAACCCCGACCTCCCAACTTTGACAAGCCACAGTTTCTAAACCAGGCGTCGCCCGCACATAAAACCGCCATTTCTGGTGTGCTGTTGACCTGAATTTTCGATCCATGTGCATTTTATCGCATTCCGAGAACCTTCGATTTTTTCTCACAAAAAAATCCAAGGCTAACCACTGTCATTTTGATTGAGATTTTAACCCCGACCTCCCAACTTTGACAAGCCACAGTTTCTAAACCAGGCGTCGCCCGCACATAAAACCGCCATTTCTGGTGTGCTGTTGACCTGAATTTTCGATCCATGTGCATTTTATCGCATTCCGAGAACCTTCGATTTTTTCTCACAAAAAAATCCAAGGCTAACCACTGTCATTTTGATTGAGATTTTAACCCCGACCTCCCAACTTTGACAAGCCACAGTTTCTAAACCAGGCGTCGCCCGCACATAAAACCGCCATTTCTGGTGTGCTGTTGACCTGAATTTTCGATCCATGTGCATTTTATCGCATTCCGAGAACCTTCGATTTTTTCTCACAAAAAAATCCAAGGCTAACCACTGTCATTTTGATTGAGATTTTAACCCCGACCTCCCAACTTTGACAAGCCACAGTTTCTAAACCAGGCGTCGCCCGCACATAAAACCGCCATTTCTGGTGTGCTGTGGACCTGAATTTTCGATCCATGTGCATTTTATCGCATTCCGAGAACCTTCGATTTTTTCTCACAAAAAAATCCAAGGCTAACCACTGTCATTTTGATTGAGATTTTAACCCCGACCTCCCAACTTTGACAAGCCACAGTTTCTAAACCAGGCGTCGCCCGCACATAAAACCGCCATTTCTGGTGTGCTGTTGACCTGAATTTTCGATCCATGTGCATTTTATCGCATTCCGAGAACCTTCGATTTTTTCTCACAAAAAAATCCAAGGCTAACCACTGTCATTTTGATTGAGATTTTAACCCCGACCTCCCAACTTTGACAAGCCACAGTTTCTAAACCAGGCGTCGCCCGCACATAAAACCGCCATTTCTGGTGTGCTGTTGACCTGAATTTTCGATCCATGTGCATTTTATCGCATTCCGAGAACCTTCGATTTTTTCTCACAAAAAAATCCATGGCTAACCACTGTCATTTTGATTGAGATTTTAACCCCGACCTCCCAACTTTGACAAGCCACAGTTTCTAAACCAGGCGTCGCCCGCACATAAAACCGCCATTTCTGGTGTGCTGTTGACCTGAATTTTCGATCCATGTGCATTTTATCGCATTCCGAGAACCTTCGATTTTTTCTCACAAAAAAATCCAAGGCTAACCACTGTCATTTTGATTGAGATTTTAACCCCGACCTCCCAACTTTGACAAGCCACAGTTTCTAAACCAGGCGTCGCCCGCACATAAAACCGCCATTTCTGGTGTGCTGTTGACCTGAATTTTCGATCCATGTGCATTTTATCGCATTCCGAGAACCTTCGATTTTTTCTCACAAAAAAATCCATGGCTAACCACTGTCATTTTGATTGAGATTTTAACCCCGACCTCCCAACTTTGACAAGCCACAGTTTCTAAACCAGGCGTCGCCCGCACATAAAACCGCCATTTCTGGTGTGCTGTTGACCTGAATTTTCGATCCATGTGCATTTTATCGCATTCCGAGAACCTTCGATTTTTTCTCACAAAAAAATCCATGGCTAACCACTGTCATTTTGATTGAGATTTTAACCCCGACCTCCCAACTTTGACAAGCCACAGTTTCTAAACCAGGCGTCGCCCGCACATAAAACCGCCATTTCTGGTGTGCTGTTGACCTGAATTTTCGATCCATGTGCATTTTATCGCATTCCGAGAACCTTCGATTTTTTCTCACAAAAAAATCCAAGGCTAACCACTGTCATTTTGATTGAGATTTTAACCCCGACCTCCCAACTTTGACAAGCCACAGTTTCTAAACCAGGCGTCGCCCGCACATAAAACCGCCATTTCTGGTGTGCTGTTGACCTGAATTTTCGATCCATGTGCATTTTATCGCATTCCGAGAACCTTCGATTTTTTCTCACAAAAAAATCCAAGGCTAACCACTGTCATTTTGATTGAGATTTTAACCCCGACCTCCCAATTTTGACAAGCCACAGTTTCTAAACCAGGCGTCGCCCGCACATAAAACCGCCATTTCTGGTGTGCTGTTGACCTGAATTTTCGATCCATGTGCATTTTATCGCATTCCGAGAACCTTCGATTTTTTCTCACAAAAAAATCCAAGGCTAACCACTGTCATTTTGATTGAGATTTTAACCCCGACCTCCCAACTTTGACAAGCCACAGTTTCTAAACCAGGCGTCGCCCGCACATAAAACCGCCATTTCTGGTGTGCTGTTGACCTGAATTTTCGATCCATGTGCATTTTATCGCATTCCGAGAACCTTCGATTTTTTCTCACAAAAAAATCCAAGGCTAACCACTGTCATTTTGATTGAGATTTTAACCCCGACCTCCCAACTTTGACAAGCCACAGTTTCTAAACCAGGCGTCGCCCGCACATAAAACCGCCATTTCTGGTGTGCTGTTGACCTGAATTTTCGATCCATGTGCATTTTATCGCATTCCGATATAAGGCCACTTTCTGTGAGGTGGACTTGATTCCCATGCAAGGTGGGAAATAACTCCACTTTCTGCGAAGTGGACTTGATTCCCATGCAAGGTGGGAAATAACTCCACTTTCTGCGAGGTGGACTTGATTCCCATGCAAGGTGGGAAATAACTCCACTTTCTGCGAGGTGGACTTGATTCCCATGCAAGGTGGGAAATAACTCCACTTTCTGCGAGGTGGACTTGATTCCCATGCAAGGTAGGAGCTAAGGCCACTTTCTGCGAGGTGGACTTGATTCCCATGCAAGGTGGGAAATAACTCCACTTTCTGCGAAGTGGACTTGATTCCCATGCAAGGTGGGAAATAACTCCACTTTCTGCGAAGTGGACTTGATTCCCATGCAAGGTGGGAAATAACTCCACTTTCTGCGAAGTGGACTTGATTCCCATGCAAGGTGGGAAATAACTCCACTTTCTGCGAGGTGGACTTGATTCCCATGCAAGGTGGGAAATAACTCCACTTTCTGCGAAGTGGACTTGATTCCCATGCAAGGTGGGAAATAACTCCACTTTCTGCGAAGTGGACTTGATTCCCATGCAAGGTGGGAAATAACTCCACTTTCTGCGAGGTGGACTTGATTCCCATGCAAGGTGGGAAATAACTCCACTTTCTGCGAAGTGGACTTGATTCCCATGCAAGGTGGGAAATAACTCCACTTTCTGCGAAGTGGACTTGATTCCCATGCAAGGTGGGAAATAACTCCACTTTCTGCGAGGTGGACTTGATTCCCATGCAAGGTGGGAAATAACTCCACTTTCTGCGAAGTGGACTTGATTCCCATGCAAGGTGGGAAATAACTCCACTTTCTGCGAAGTGGACTTGATTCCCATGCAAGGTGGGAAATAACTCCACTTTCTGCGAGGTGGACTTGATTCCCATGCAAGGTGGGAGCTAAGGACACTTTGTGCGAAGTGGACTTGATTCCCATGCAAGGTGGGAAATAACTCCACTTTCTGCGAGGTGGACTTGATTCCCATGCAAGGTGGGAAATATTTCCACTTTCTGCGAGGTGGACTTGATTCCCATGCAAGGTGGGAAATAACTCCACTTTCTGCGAGGTGGACTTGATTCCCATGCAAGGTGGGAAATAACTCCACTTTCTGCGAGGTGGACTTGATTCCCATGCAAGGTAGGAGCTAAGGCCACTTTCTGCGAGGTGGACTTGATTCCCATGCAAGGTGGGAAATAACTCCACTTTCTGCGAAGTGGACTTGATTCCCATGCAAGGTGGGAAATAACTCCACTTTCTGCGAAGTGGACTTGATTCCCATGCAAGGTGGGAAATAACTCCACTTTCTGCGAAGTGGACTTGATTCCCATGCATGGTGGGAAATAACTCCACTTTCTGCGAGGTGGACTTGATTCCCATGCAAGGTGGGAAATAACTCCACTTTCTGCGAAGTGGACTTGATTCCCATGCAAGGTGGGAAATAACTCCACTTTCTGCGAAGTGGACTTGATTCCCATGCAAGGTGGGAAATAACTCCACTTTCTGCGAGGTGGACTTGATTCCCATGCAAGGTGGGAAATAACTCCACTTTCTGCGAAGTGGACTTGATTCCCATGCAAGGTGGGAAATAACTCCACTTTCTGCGAAGTGGACTTGATTCCCATGCAAGGTGGGAAATAACTCCACTTTCTGCGAGGTGGACTTGATTCCCATGCAAGGTGGGAAATAACTCCACTTTCTGCGAAGTGGACTTGATTCCCATGCAAGGTGGGAAATAACTCCACTTTCTGCGAAGTGGACTTGATTCCCATGCAAGGTGGGAAATAACTCCACTTTCTGCGAGGTGGACTTGATTCCCATGCAAGGTGGGAGCTAAGGACACTTTGTGCGAAGTGGACTTGATTCCCATGCAAGGTGGGAAATAACTCCACTTTCTGCGAGGTGGACTTGATTCCCATGCAAGGTGGGAAATATTTCCACTTTCTGCGAGGTGGACTTGATTCCCATGCAAGGTGGGAAATAACTCCACTTTCTGCGAGGTGGACTTGATTCCCATGCAAGGTAGGAGCTAAGGCCACTTTCTGCGAGGTGGACTTGATTCCCATGCAAGGTGGGAAATAACTCCACTTTCTGCGAGGTGGACTTGATTCCCATGCAAGGTGGGAGCTAAGGCCACTTTTTGCGAAGTGGACTTGATTCCCATGCAAGGTGGGAAATAACTCCACTTTCTGCGAAGTGGACTTGATTCCTATGCAAGGTGGGAGCTAAGGCCACTTTCTGCGAAGTGGACTTGATTCCCATGCAAGGTGGGAAATAACTCCACTTTCTGCGAGGTGGACTTGATTCCCATGCAAGGTGGGAAATAACTCCACTTTCTGCGAAGTGGACTTGATTCCCATGCAAGGTGGGAAATAACTCCACTTTCTGCGAGGTGGACTTGATTCCCATGCAAGGTGGGAGCTAAGGACACTTTGTGCGAAGTGGACTTGATTCCCATGCAAGGTGGGAAATAACTCCACTTTCTGCGAGGTGGACTTGATTCCCATGCAAGGTGGGAAATATTTCCACT
The DNA here is from genome assembly GCA_930367185.1 of Myathropa florea. Lineage (NCBI taxonomy): Eukaryota > Metazoa > Arthropoda > Insecta > Diptera > Syrphidae > Myathropa > Myathropa florea. Next base: position 40,729,922 of record OV884005.1, on the reverse strand, counting down.
TTCTGCGAGGTGGACTTGATTCCCATGCAAGGTGGGAAATAACTCCACTTGTTGCGAAGTGGACTTGATTCCCATGCAAGGTGGGAGCTAAGGCCACTTTTTGCGAGGTGGACTTGATTCCCATGCAAGGTGGGAAATAACTCCACTTTCTGCGAGGTGGACTTGATTCCCATGCAAGGTGGGAAATAACTCCACTTTCTGCGAGGTGGACTTGATTCCCATGCAAGGTGGGAAATAACTCCACTTTCTGCGAAGTGGACTTGATTCCCATGCAAGGTGGGAAATAACTCCACTTTCTGCGAGGTGGACTTGATTCCCATGCAAGGTGGGAAATAACTCCACTTTCTGCGAGGTGGACTTGATTCCCATGCAAGGTGGGAAATAACTCCACTTTCTGCGAAGTGGACTTGATTCCCATGCAAGGTGGGAAATAACTCCACTTTCTGCGAAGTGGACTTGATTCCCATGGAAGGTGGGAAATAACTCCACTTTCTGCGAAGTGGACTTGATTCCCATGCAAGGTGGGAAATAACTCCACTTTCTGCGAGGTGGACTTGATTCCCATGCAAGGTGGGAGCTAAGGACACTTTGTGCGAAGTGGACTTGATTCCCATGCAAGGTGGGAAATAACTCCACTTTCTGCGAGGTGGACTTGATTCCCATGCAAGGTGGGAAATAACTCCACTTTCTGCGAAGTGGACTTGATTCCCATGCAAGGTGGGAGCTAAGGCCACTTTCTGCGAGGTGGACTTGATTCCCATGCAAGGTGGGAGCTAAGGCCACTTTTTGCGAAGTGGACTTGATTCCCATGCAAGGTGGGAAATAACTCCACTTTCTGCGAAGTGGACTTGATTCCCATGCAAGGTGGGAAATAACTCCACTTTCTGCGAGGTGGACTTGATTCCCATGCAAGGTGGGAAATAACTCCACTTTCTGCGAGGTGGACTTGATTCCCATGCAAGGTAGGAGCTAAGGCCACTTTCTGCGAGGTGGACTTGATTCCCATGCAAGGTGGGAAATAACTCCACTTTCTGCGAAGTGGACTTGATTCCCATGCAAGGTGGGAAATAACTCCACTTTCTGCGAGGCGGACTTGATTCCCATGCAAGGTGGGAGCTAAGGCCACTTTCTGCGAGGTGGACTTGATTCCCATGCAAGGTGGGAAATAACTCCACTTTCTGCGAAGTGGACTTGATTCCCATGCAAGGTGGGAAATAACTCCACTTTCTGCGAGGCGGACTTGATTCCCATGCAAGGTGGGAAATAACTCCACTTTCTGCGAAGTGGACTTGATTCCCATGCAAGGTGGGAAATAACTCCACTTTCTGCGAGGCGGACTTGATTCCCATGCAAGGTGGGAAATAACTCCACTTTCTGCGAGGTGGACTTGATTCCCATGCAAGGTGGGAAATAACTCCACTTTCTGTGAGGTGGACTTGATTCCCATGCAAGGTGGGAGCTAAGGCCACTTTTTGCGAAGTGGACTTGATTCCCATGCAAGGTGGGAAATAACTCCACTTTCTGCGAGGTGGACTTGATTCCCATGCAAGGTGGGAAATAACTCCACTTTCTGTGAGGTGGACTTGATTCCCATGCAAGGTGGGAAATAACTCCACTTTCTGCGAAGTGGACTTGATTCCCATGCAAGGTGGGAAATAACTCCACTTTCTGCGAGGTGGACTTGATTCCCATGCAAGGTGGGAAATAACTCCACTTTCTGCGAGGTGGACTTGATTCCCATGCAAGGTGGGAAATAACTCCACTTTCTGCAAGGTGGACTTGATTCCCATGCAAGGTGGGAAATAACTCCACTTTCTGTGAGGTGGACTTGATTCCCATGCAAGGTGGGAGCTAAGGCCACTTTTTGCGAAGTGGACTTGATTCCCATGCAAGGTGGGAAATAACTCCACTTTCTGCGAGGTGGACTTGATTCCCATGCAAGGTGGGAAATAACTCCACTTTCTGTGAGGTGGACTTGATTCCCATGCAAGGTGGGAAATAACTCCACTTTCTGCGAAGTGGACTTGATTCCCATGCAAGGTGGGAAATAACTCCACTTTCTGCGAGGTGGACTTGATTCCCATGCAAGGTGGGAAATAACTCCACTTTCTGCGAGGTGGACTTGATTCCCATGCAAGGTGGGAAATAACTCCACTTTCTGCGAAGTGGACTTGATTCCCATGCAAGGTGGGAAATAACTCCACTTTCTGCGAAGTGGACTTGATTCCCATGCAAGGTGGGAAATAACTCCACTTTCTGCGAGGTGGACTTGATTCCCATGCAAGGTGGGAAATAACTCCACTTTCTGCGAGGTGGACTTGATTCCCATGCAAGGTGGGAAATAACTCCACTTTCTGCGAGGTGGACTTGATTCCCATGCAAGGTGGGAAATAACTCCACTTTCTGCGAAGTGGACTTGATTCCCATGCAAGGTGGGAAATAACTCCACTTTCTGCGAGGTGGACTTGATTCCCATGCAAGGTGGGAAATAACTCCACTTTCTGTGAGGTGGACTTGATTCCCATGCAAGGTGGGAGCTAAGGCCACTTTTTGCGAAGTGGACTTGATTCCCATGCAAGGTGGGAAATAACTCCACTTTCTGCGAGGTGGACTTGATTCCCATGCAAGGTGGGAAATAACTCCACTTTCTGTGAGGTGGACTTGATTCCCATGCAAGGTGGGAAATAACTCCACTTTCTGCGAAGTGGACTTGATTCCCATGCAAGGTGGGAAATAACTCCACTTTCTGCGAGGTGGACTTGATTCCCATGCAAGGTGGGAAATAACTCCACTTTCTGCGAGGTGGACTTGATTCCCATGCAAGGTGGGAAATAACTCCACTTTCTGCAAGGTGGACTTGATTCCCATGCAAGGTGGGAAATAACTCCACTTTCTGTGAGGTGGACTTGATTCCCATGCAAGGTGGGAGCTAAGGCCACTTTTTGCGAAGTGGACTTGATTCCCATGCAAGGTGGGAAATAACTCCACTTTCTGCGAGGTGGACTTGATTCCCATGCAAGGTGGGAAATAACTCCACTTTCTGTGAGGTGGACTTGATTCCCATGCAAGGTGGGAAATAACTCCACTTTCTGCGAAGTGGACTTGATTCCCATGCAAGGTGGGAAATAACTCCACTTTCTGCGAGGTGGACTTGATTCCCATGCAAGGTGGGAAATAACTCCACTTTCTGCGAGGTGGACTTGATTCCCATGCAAGGTGGGAAATAACTCCACTTTCTGCGAAGTGGACTTGATTCCCATGCAAGGTGGGAAATAACTCCACTTTCTGCGAAGTGGACTTGATTCCCATGCAAGGTGGGAAATAACTCCACTTTCTGCGAGGTGGACTTGATTCCCATGCAAGGTGGGAAATAACTCCACTTTCTGCGAGGTGGACTTGATTCCCATGCAAGGTGGGAAATAACTCCACTTTCTGCGAGGTGGACTTGATTCCCATGCAAGGTGGGAAATAACTCCACTTTCTGTGAGGTGGACTTGATTCCCATGCAAAGTGGGAGCTAAGGCCACTTTTTGCGAAGTGGACTTGATTCCCATGCAAGGTGGGAAATAACTCCACTTTCTGCGAGGTGGACTTGATTCCCATGCAAGGTGGGAAATAACTCCACTTTCTGCGAGGTGGACTTGATTCCCATGCAAGGTGGGAAATAACTCCACTTTCTGCGAGGTGGACTTGATTCCCATGCAAGGTGGGAAATAACTCCACTTTCTGCGAGGTGGACTTGATTCCCATGCAAGGTGGGAAATAACTCCACTTTCTGCGAGGTGGACTTGATTCCCATGCAAGGTGGGAAATAACTCCACTTTCTGTGAGGTGGACTTGATTCCCATGCAAGGTGGGAGCTAAGGCCACTTTTTGCGAAGTGGACTTGATTCCCATGCAAGGTGGGAAATAACTCCACTTTCTGCGAGGTGGACTTGATTCCCATGCAAGGTGGGAAATAACTCCACTTTCTGCGAGGTGGACTTGATTCCCATGCAAGGTGGGAAATAACTCCACTTTCTGCGAAGTGGACTTGATTCCCATGCAAGGTGGGAAATAACTCCACTTTCTGCGAAGTGGACTTGATTCCCATGCAAGGTGGGAAATAACTCCACTTTCTGCGAGGTGGACTTGATTCCCATGCAAGGTGGGAAATAACTCCACTTTCTGCGAGGTGGACTTGATTCCCATGCAAGGTGGGAAATAACTCCACTTTCTGCGAGGTGGACTTGATTCCCATGCAAGGTGGGAAATAACTCCACTTTCTGTGAGGTGGACTTGATTCCCATGCAAGGTGGGAGCTAAGGCCACTTTTTGCGAAGTGGACTTGATTCCCATGCAAGGTGGGAAATAACTCCACTTTCTGCGAAGTGGACTTGATTCTCATGCAAGGTGGGAAATAACTCCACTTTCTGTGAGGTGGACTTGATTCCCATGCAAGGTGGGAGCTGAGGCCACTTTTTGCGAAGTGGACTTGATTCCCATGCAAGGTGGGAAATAACTCCACTTTCTGCGAAGTGGACTTGATTCTCATGCAAGGTGGGAAATAACTCCACTTTCTGCGAGGTGGACTTGATTCCCATGCAAGGTGGGAAATAACTCCACTTTCTGCGAAGTGGACTTGATTCTCATGCAAGGTGGGAAATAACTCCACTTTCTGCGAGGTGGACTTGATTCCCATGCAAGGTGATAAATAACTCCACTTTCTGCGAGGTGGACTTGATTCCCATGCAAGGTGGGAAATAACTCCACTTTCTGTGAGGTGGACTTGATTCCCATGCAAGGTGGGAAATAACTCCACTTTTTGCGAAGTGGACTTGATTCCCATGCAAGGTGGGAAATAACTCCACTTTCTGCGAGGTGGACTTGATTCCCATGCAAGGTGGGAAATAACTCCACTTTCTGTGAGGTGGACTTGATTCCCATGCAAGGTGGGAAATAACTCCACTTTTTGCGAAGTGGACTTGATTCCCATGCAAGGTGGGAAATAACTCCACTTTCTGCGAAGTGGACTTGATTCCCATGCAAGGTGGGAAATAACTCTACTTTCTGCGAGGTGGACTTGATTCCCATGCAAGGTGGGAAATAACTCCACTTTCTGCGAGGTGGACTTGATTCCCATGCAAGGTGGGAAATAACTCCACTTTCTGCGAAGTGGACTTGATTCCCATGCAAGGTGGGAAATAACTCCACTTTCTGCGAAGTGGACTTGATTCCCATGCAAGGTGGGAAATAACTCCACTTTCTGCGAGGTGGACTTGATTCCCATGCAAGGTGGGAAATAACTCCACTTTCTGCGAAGTGGACTTGATTCCCATGCAAGGTGGGAGCTAAGGCCACTTTCTGCGAGGTGGACTTGATTCCCATGCAAGGTGGAAAATAACTCCACTTTCTGCGAAGTGGACTTGATTCCCATGCAAGGTGGGAAATAACTCCACTTTCTGCGAAGTGGACTTGATTCCCATGCAAGGTGGGAGCTAAGGCCACTTTCTGCGAGGTGGACTTGATTCCCATGCAAGGTGGGAAATAACTCCACTTTCTGCGAGGTGGACTTGATTCCCATGCAAGGTGGGAAATAACTCCACTTTCTGCGAGGTGGACTTGATTCCCATGCAAGGTGGGAAATAACTCCACTTTCTGCGAGGTGGACTTGATTCCCATGCAAGGTGGGAAATAACTCCACTTTCTGCGAGGTGGACTTGATTCCCATGCAAGGTGGGAAATAACTCCACTTTTTGCGAAGTGGACTTGATTCCCATGCAAGGTGGGAAATAACTCCACTTTCTGCGAGGTGGACTTGATTCCCATGCAAGGTGGGAAATAACTCCACTTTCTGCGAAGTGGACTTGATTCCCATGCAAGGTGGGAAATAACTCCACTTTCTGCGAAGTGGACTTGATTCCCATGCAAGGTGGGAAATAACTCCACTTTCTGCGAAGTGGACTTGATTCCCATGCAAGGTGGGAAATAACTCCACTTTTTGCGAAGTGGACTTGATTCCCATGCAAGGTGGGAAATAACTCCACTTTCTGCGAGGTGGACTTGATTCCCATGCAAGGTGGGAGCTGAGGCCACTTTTTGCGAAGTGGACTTGATTCCCATGCAAGGTGGGAAATAACTCCACTTTCTGCGAAGTGGACTTGATTCTCATGCAAGGTGGGAAATAACTCCACTTTCTGCGAGGTGGACTTGATTCCCATGCAAGGTGGGAAATAACTCCACTTTCTGCGAGGTGGACTTGATTCCCATGCAAGGTGGGAAATAACTCCACTTTCTGTGAGGTGGACTTGATTCCCATGCAAGGTGGGAAATAACTCCACTTTCTGCGAGGTGGACTTGATTCCCATGCAAGGTGGGAAATAACTCCACTTTCTGCGAGGTGGACTTGATTCCCATGCAAGGTAGGAGCTAAGGCCACTTTCTGCGAGGTGGACTTGATTCCCATGCAAGGTGGGAAATAACTCCACTTTCTGCGAAGTGGACTTGATTCCCATGCAAGGTGGGAAATAACTCCACTTTCTGCGAGGTGGACTTGATTCCCATGCAAGGTGGGAAATAACTCCACTTTCTGTGAGGTGGACTTGATTCCCATGCAAGGTGGGAAATAACTCCACTTTCTGCGAGGTGGACTTGATTCCCATGCAAGGTGGGAAATAACTCCACTTTCTGCGAAGTGGACTTGATTCCCATGCAAGGTGGGAGCTAAGGCCACTTTCTGCGAAGTGGACTTGATTCCCATGCAAGGTGGGAAATAACTCCACTTTTTGCGAAGTGGACTTGATTCCCATGCAAGGTGGGAAATAACTCCACTTTCTGCGAGGTGGACTTGATTCCCATGCAAGGTGGGAAATAACTCCACTTTCTGCGAGGTGGACTTGATTCCCATGCAAGGTGGGAAATAACTCCACTTTCTGCGAAGTGGACTTGATTCCCATGCAAGGTGGGAAATAACTCCACTTTCTACGAAGTGGACTTGATTCCCATGCAAGGTGGGAAATAACTCCACTTTCTGCGAAGTGGACTTGATTCCCATGCAAGGTGGGAAATAACTCCACTTTCTGCGAGGTGGACTTGATTCCCATGCAAGGTGGGAAATAACTCCACTTTCTGCGAGGTGGACTTGATTCCCATGCAAGGTGGGAAATAACTCCACTTTCTGCGAAGTGGACTTGATTCCCATGCAAGGTGGGAAATAACTCCACTTTCTACGAAGTGGACTTGATTCCCATGCAAGGTGGGAAATAACTCCACTTTCTGCGAAGTGGACTTGATTCCCATGCAAGGTGGGAAATAACTCCACTTTCTGCGAGGTGGACTTGATTCCCATGCAAGGTGGGAGCTAAGGCCACTTTCTGCGAAGTGGACTTGATTCCCATGCAAGGTGGGAAATAACTCCACTTTTTGCGAAGTGGACTTGATTCCCATGCAAGGTGGGAAATAACTCCACTTTCTGCGAGGTGGACTTGATTCCCATGCAAGGTGGGAAATAACTCCACTTTCTGCGAGGTGGACTTGATTCCCATGCAAGGTGGGAAATAACTCCACTTTCTGCGAAGTGGACTTGATTCCCATGCAAGGTGGGAAATAACTCCACTTTTTGCGAAGTGGACTTGATTCCCATGCAAGGTGGGAAATAACTCCACTTTCTGCGAGGTGGACTTGATTCCCATGCAAGGTGGGAAATAACTCCACTTTCTGCGAGGTGGACTTGATTCCCATGCAAGGTGGGAAATAACTCCACTTTCTGCGAAGTGGACTTGATTCCCATGCAAGGTGAGAAATAACTCCACTTTTTGCGAAGTGGACTTGATTCCCATGCAAGGTGGGAAATAACTCCACTTTCTGCGAGGTGGACTTGATTCCCATGCAAGGTGGGAAATAACTCCACTTTCTGCGAAGTGGACTTGATTCCCATGCAAGGTGGGAAATAACTCCACTTTCTGCGAAGTGGACTTGATTCCCATGCAAGGTGGGAAATAACTCCACTTTTTGCGAAGTGGACTTGATTCCCATGCAAGGTGGGAAATAACTCCACTTTCTGCGAGGTGGACTTGATTCCCATGCAAGGTAGAAGCTAAGGCCACTTTCTGCGAGGTGGACTTGATTCCCATGCAAGGTGGGAAATAACTCCACTTTCTGCGAAGTGGACTTGATTCCCATGCAAGGTGGGAAATAACTCCACTTTCTGCGAGGTGGACTTGATTCCCATGCAAGGTGGGAGCTAAGGCCACTTTCTGCGAGGTGGACTTGATTCCCATGCAAGGTGGGAAATAACTCCACTTTCTGCGAGGTGGACTTGATTCCCATGCAAGGTAGAAGCTAAGGCCACTTTCTGCGAGGTGGACTTGATTCCCATGCAAGGTGGGAAATAACTCCACTTTCTGCGAGGTGGACTTGATTCCCATGCAAGGTGGGAAATAACTCCACTTTCTGCGAGGTGGACTTGATTCCCATGCAATGTGGGAAATAACTCCACTTTCTGTGAGGTGGACTTGATTCCCATGCAAGGTGGGAGCTAAGGCCACTTTTTGCGAAGTGGACTTGATTCCCATGCAAGGTGGGAAATAACTCCACTTTCTGCGAGGTGGACTTGATTCCCATGCAAGGTGGGAAATAACTCCACTTTCTGCGAAGTGGACTTGATTCCCATGCAAGGTGGGAAATAACTCCACTTTCTGCGAGGTGGACTTGATTCCCATGCAAGGTGGGAAATAACTCCACTTTCTGCGAGGTGGACTTGATTCCCATGCAAGGTGGGAAATAACTCCACTTTCTGCGAGGTGGACTTGATTCCCATGCAATGTGGGAAATAACTCCACTTTCTGTGAGGTGGACTTGATTCCCATGCAAGGTGGGAGCTAAGGCCACTTTCTGCGAGGTGGACTTGATTCCCATGCAAGGTGGGAAATAACTCCACTTTCTGCGAAGTGGACTTGATTCCCATGCAAGGTGGGAAATAACTCCACTTTCTGCGAGGTGGACTTGATTCCCATGCAAGGTGGGAAATAACTCCACTTTCTGCGAGGTGGACTTGATTCCCATGCAATGTGGGAAATAACTCCACTTTCTGTGAGGTGGACTTGATTCCCATGCAAGGTGGGAGCTAAGGCCACTTTTTGCGAGGTGGACTTGATTCCCATGCAAGGTGGGAAATAACTCCACTTTCTGCGAGGTGGACTTGATTCCCATGCAAGGTGGGAAATAACTCCACTTTCTGCGAGGTGGACTTGATTCCCATGCAAGGTGGGAAATAACTCCACTTTCTGCGAGGTGGACTTGATTCCCATGCAATGTGGGAAATAACTCCACTTTCTGTGAGGTGGACTTGATTCCCATGCAAGGTGGGAGCTAAGGCCACTTTTTGCGAAGTGGACTTGATTCCCATGCAAGGTGGGAAATAACTCCACTTTCTGCGAGGTGGACTTGATTCCCATGCAAGGTGGGAAATAACTCCACTTTCTGCGAAGTGGACTTGATTCCCATGCAAGGTGGGAAATAACTCCACTTTCTGCGAGGTGGACTTGATTCCCATGCAAGGTGGGAGCTGAGGCCACTTTTTGCGAAGTGGACTTGATTCCCATGCAAGGTGGGAAATAACTCCACTTTCTGCGAAGTGGACTTGATTCTCATGCAAGGTGGGAGCTAAGGCCACTTTCTGCAAAGTGGACTTGATTCCCATGCAAGGTGGGAAATAACTCCACTTTCTGCGAGGTGGACTTGATTCCCATGCAAGGTGGGAAATAACTCCACTTTCTGCGAGGTGGACTTGATTCCCATGCAAGGTGGGAGCTAAGGCCACTTTTTGCGAAGTGGACTTGATTCCCATGCAAGGTGGGAAATAACTCCACTTTCTGCGAGGTGGACTTGATTCCCATGCAAGGTGGGAAATAACTCCACTTTCTGCGAGGTGGACTTGATTCCCATGCAAGGTGGGAAATAACTCCACTTTCTGCGAAGTGGACTTGATTCCCATGCAAGGTGGGAAATAACTCCACTTTCTGCGAAGTGGACTTGATTCTCATGCAAGGTGGGAAATAACTCCACTTTCTGCGAGGTGGACTTGATTCCCATGCAAGGTGGGAAATAACTCCACTTTCTGCGAGGTGGACTTGATTCCCATGCAAGGTGGGAAATAACTCCACTTTCTGCGAAGTGGACTTGATTCCCATGCAAGGTGGGCAATAACTCCACTTTCTGCGAAGTGGACTTGATTCCCATGCAAGGTGGGAAATAACTCCACTTTCTGCGAAGTGGACTTGATTCCCATGCAAGGTGGGAAATAACTCCACTTTCTGCGAAGTGGACTTGATTCCCATGCAAGGTGGGAAATAACTCCACTTTCTGCGAAGTGGACTTGATTCTCATGCAAGGTGGGAAATAACTCCACTTTCTGCGAGGTGGACTTGATTCCCATGCAAGGTGGGAAATAACTCCACTTTCTGCGAAGTGGACTTGATTCCCATGCAAGGTGGGAGCTAAGGCCACTTTCTGCAAAGTGGACTTGATTCCCATGCAAGGTAGGAGCTAAGGCCACTTTCTGCGAGGTGGACTTGATTCCCATGCAAGGTGGGAAATAACTCCACTTTCTGCGAAGTGGACTTGATTCCCATGCAAGGTGGGAAATAACTCCACTTTCTGCGAAGTGGACTTGATTCTCATGCAAGGTGGGAAATAACTCCACTTTCTGTGAGGTGGACTTGATTCCCATGCAAGGTGGGAAATAACTCCACTTTCTGCGAGGTGGACTTGATTCCCATGCAATGTGGGAAATAACTCCACTTTCTGTGAGGTGGACTTGATTCCCATGCAAGGTGGGAGCTAAGGCCACTTTTTGCGAAGTGGACTTGATTCCCATGCAAGGTGGGAAATAACTCCACTTTCTGCGAAGTGGACTTGATTCCCATGCAAGGTGGGAGCTAAGGCCACTTTCTGCAAAGTGGACTTGATTCCCATGCAAGGTAGGAGCTAAGGCCACTTTCTGCGAGGTGGACTTGATTCCCATGCAAGGTGGGAAATAACTCCACTTTCTGCGAAGTGGACTTGATTCCCATGCAAGGTGGGAAATAACTCCACTTTCTGCGAAGTGGACTTGATTCTCATGCAAGGTGGGAAATAACTCCACTTTCTGTGAGGTGGACTTGATTCCCATGCAAGGTGGGAAATAACTCCACTTTCTGCGAGGTGGACTTGATTCCCATGCAATGTGGGAAATAACTCCACTTTCTGTGAGGTGGACTTGATTCCCATGCAAGGTGGGAGCTAAGGCCACTTTTTGCGAAGTGGACTTGATTCCCATGCAAGGTGGGAAATAACTCCACTTTCTGCGAGGTGGACTTGATTCCCATGCAAGTTGGGAAATAACTCCACTTTCTGTGAGGTGGACTTGATTCCCATGCAAGGTGGGAAATAACTCCACTTTCTGCGAAGTGGACTTGATTCCCATGCAAGGTGGGAAATAACTCCACTTTCTGCGAGGTGGACTTGATTCCCATGCAAGGTGGGAAATAACTCCACTTTCTGCGAGGTGGACTTGATTCCCATGCAAGGTGGGAAATAACTCCACTTTCTGTGAGGTGGACTTGATTCCCATGCAAGGTGGGAGCTAAGGCCACTTTTTGCGAAGTGGACTTGATTCCCATGCAAGGTGGGAAATAACTCCACTTTCTGCGAGGTGGACTTGATTCCCATGCAAGGTGGGAAATAACTCCACTTTCTGCGAAGTGGACTTGATTCCCATGCAAGGTGGGAAATAACTCCACTTTCTGCGAAGTGGACTTGATTCCCATGCAAGGTGGGAAATAACTCCACTTTCTGCGAAGTGGACTTGATTCCCATGCAAGGTGGGAAATAACTCCACTTTTTGCGAAGTGGACTTGATTCCCATGCAAGGTGGGAAATAACTCCACTTTCTGCGAGGTGGACTTGATTCCCATGCAAGGTGGGAGCTGAGGCCACTTTTTGCGAAGTGGACTTGATTCCCATGCAAGGTGGGAAATAACTCCACTTTCTGCGAAGTGGACTTGATTCCCATGCAAGGTGGGAAATAACTCCACTTTCTGCGAGGTGGACTTGATTCCCATGCAAGGTGGGAAATAACTCCACTTTCTGTGAGGTGGACTTGATTCCCATGCAAGGTGGGAAATAACTCCACTTTCTGCGAGGTGGACTTGATTCCCATGCAAGGTGGGAGCTAAGGCCACTTTTTGCGAAGTGGACTTGATTCCCATGCAAGGTGGGAAATAACTCCACTTTCTGCGAGGTGGACTTGATTCCCATGCAAGGTGGGAAATAACTCCACTTTCTGTGAGGTGGACTTGATTCCCATGCAAGGTGGGAAATAACTCCACTTTCTGCGAGGTGGACTTGATTCCCATGCAAGGTGGGAAATAACTCCACTTTCTGCGAGGTGGACTTGATTCCCATGCAAGGTGGGAAATAACTCCACTTTCTGTGAGGTGGACTTGATTCCCATGCAAGGTGGGAGCTAAGGCCACTTTTTGCGAAGTGGACTTGATTCCCATGCAAGGTGGGAAATAACTCCACTTTCTGCGAGGTGGACTTGATTCCCATGCAAGGTGGGAAATAACTCCACTTTCTGCGAAGTGGACTTGATTCCCATGCAAGGTGGGAAATAACTCCACTTTCTGCGAAGTGGACTTGATTCCCATGCAAGGTGGGAAATAACTCCACTTTCTGCGAAGTGGACTTGATTCCCATGCAAGGTGGGAAATAACTCCACTTTCTGCGAAGTGGACTTGATTCCCATGCAAGGTGGGAAATAACTCCACTTTCTGCGAAGTGGACTTGATTCCCATGCAAGGTGGGAAATAACTCCACTTTCTGCGAGGTGGACTTGATTCCCATGCAAGGTGGGAGCTAAGGCCACTTTTTGCGAAGTGGACTTGATTCCCATGCAAGGTGGGAAATAACTCCACTTTCTGCGAGGTGGACTTGATTCCCATGCAAGGTGGGAAATAACTCCACTTTCTGCGAAGTGGACTTGATTCCCATGCAAGGTGGGAAATAACTCCACTTTCTGCGAAGTGGACTTGATTCCCATGCAAGGTGGGAAATAACTCCACTTTCTGCGAAGTGGACTTGATTCCCATGCAAGGTGGGAAATAACTCCACTTTCTGCGAAGTGGACTTGATTCCCATGCAAGGTGGGAAATAACTCCACTTTCTGCGAAGTGGACTTGATTCCCATGCAAGGTGGGAAATAACTCCACTTTCTGCGAGGTGGACTTGATTCCCATGCAAGGTGGGAGCTAAGGCCACTTTTTGCGAAGTGGACTTGATTCCCATGCAAGGTGGGAAATAACTCCACTTTCTGTGAGGTGGACTTGATTCCCATGCAAGGTGGGAAATAACTCCACTTTCTGCGAGGTGGACTTGATTCCCATGCAAGGTGGGAGCTGAGGCCACTTTTTGCGAAGTGGACTTGATTCCCATGCAAGGTGGGAAATAACTCCACTTTCTGCGAAGTGGACTTGATTCCCATGCAAGGTGGGAAATAACTCCACTTTCTGCGAGGTGGACTTGATTCCCATGCAAGGTGGGAAATAACTCCACTTTCTGTGAGGTGGACTTGATTCCCATGCAAGGTGGGAAATAACTCCACTTTCTGCGAGGTGGACTTGATTCCCATGCAAGGTGGGAGCTAAGGCCACTTTTTGCGAAGTGGACTTGATTCCCATGCAAGGTGGGAAATAACTCCACTTTCTGCGAGGTGGACTTGATTCCCATGCAAGGTGGGAAATAACTCCACTTTCTGCGAGGTGGACTTGATTCCCATGCAAGGTGGGAGCTAAGGCCACTTTTTGCGAAGTGGACTTGATTCCCATGCAAGGTGGGAAATAACTCCACTTTCTGCGAGGTGGACTTGATTCCCATGCAAGGTGGGAAATAACTCCACTTTCTGCGAAGTGGACTTGATTCCCATGCAAGGTGGGAAATAACTCCACTTTCTGCGAGGTGGACTTGATTCCCATGCAAGGTGGGAGCTAAGGCCACTTTTTGCGAAGTGGACTTGATTCCCATGCAAGGTGGGAAATAACTCCACTTTCTGCGAGGTGGACTTGATTCCCATGCAAGGTGGGAAATAACTCCACTTTCTGCGAAGTGGACTTGATTCCCATGCAAGGTGGGAAATAACTCCACTTTCTGCGAAGTGGACTTGATTCCCATGCAAGGTGGGAAATAACTCCACTTTCTGCGAAGTGGACTTGATTCCCATGCAAGGTGGGAAATAACTCCACTTTCTGCGAAGTGGACTTGATTCCCATGCAAGGTGGGAAATAACTCCACTTTCTGCGAGGTGGACTTGATTCCCATGCAAGGTGGGAAATAACTCCACTTTCTGCGAGGTGGACTTGATTCCCATGCAAGGTGGGAAATAACTCCACTTTCTGTGAGGTGGACTTGATTCCCATGCAAGGTGGGAAATAACTCCACTTTCTGCGAGGTGGACTTGATTCCCATGCAAGGTGGGAAATAACTCCACTTTCTGTGAGGTGGACTTGATTCCCATGCAAGGTGGGAAATAACTCCACTTTCTGCGAGGTGGACTTGATTCCCATGCAAGGTGGGAAATAACTCCACTTTCTGCGAGGTGGACTTGATTCCCATGCAAGGTGGGAAATAACTCCACTTTCTGCGAGGTGGACTTGATTCCCATGCAAGGTAGGAGCTAAGGCCACTTTCTGCGAGGTGGACTTGATTCCCATGCAAGGTGGGAAATAACTCCACTTTCTGCGAGGTGGACTTGATTCCCATGCAAGGTGGGAAATAACTCCACTTTCTGTGAGGTGGACTTGATTCCCATGCAAGGTGGGAAATAACTCCACTTTCTGCGAGGTGGACTTGATTCCCATGCAAGGTGGGAAATAACTCCACTTTCTGTGAGGTGGACTTGATTCCCATGCAAGGTGGGAAATAACTCCACTTTCTGCGAGGTGGACTTGATTCCCATGCAAGGTGGGAAATAACTCCACTTTCTGCGAGGTGGACTTGATTCCCATGCAAGGTGGGAAATAACTCCACTTTCTGTGAGGTGGACTTGATTCCCATGCAAGGTGGGAGCTAAGGCCACTTTTTGCGAAGTGGACTTGATTCCCATGCAAGGTGGGAAATAACTCCACTTTCTGCGAGGTGGACTTGATTCCCATTTTATCGCATTCCGAGAACCTTCGATTTTTTCTCACAAAAAAATCCAAGGTCATTTTGATTGAGATTTTAACCCCGACCTCCCAACTTTGACAAGCCACAGTTTCTAAACCAGGCGTCGCCCGCACATAAAACCGCCATTTCTGGTGTGCTGTTAACCTGAATTCTCAATCCATGTGCATTTCATAGGAATCCAACAACATTCGAGTCATGCGGCGAATTAATTAAATTTTACAGCAGTTACTAATTTTTTGCTGCAAAAAGTCTACGATGCGACAGGATATCACTCCCTCGGTGGTGTAATTATAACTAAGCCTCTCTGGAGAGAATTTCAATTCACGGTGCACAATGGGCCACGAATAGGTGAAGAGGAAGCTACTCCACGAGCCCCTGGAGGTGGTGTGCCTCTGTGTGGTGCATGGACCCGCTTACTTTTGTTACTTGTGACCTACTTCGGCGGCACGGTGGATCCTCTTCCGGCAACTGACTGTCAGTAGTTCCTTGACAGGGAATTAAATGCCAACCTTTCAGGGGGAGAGTTTCAATGAATAGAGCGAGCTCTCCCTGAATGGAGCTGTATACGGGGTGTGGATATTTTCCCCCCATCCCTAGGCAATGAATCAGTGGAAAAGCGTACAATCGAAACAAACGCAAGTGGGTGTCAGAAACCAGATAAATGCTGCGATGTCGATTTTAGCACAACAATTTGACACCACTTCGAATTCTTTCGAGTTCGAAAATGTCATCACAAAACAAACCGCGGGAAACTTTTGTGATATTTAACAAAATTAACTCGAGGCAGGACAGAAAAGTTTTCACGACACGACTGCACAACCGACCGCCGCGCCGCCGGCTGGTTGTGTGTACTCTCGAATAAGTGTCAAACTCATTATGTGCAGAGAACAGCTTAAAAAGTGTCATTAAACTGCCAACTGCCGCGTGGAGAATGTTCGACGCACGGCACTGGGTACATGCACATCCTCTAAATGTCACGACGACGCTGAATTTTATGGGAAAAAACTTTTATTTATGACGGATATTTGGATAAACGAAGCCAACCAGTGTCCGCAGCGCGAGACGTGACGGGAATTTTTGTAGCTGCAGGCGTCAATGGCGGCTTGGGTGTGTTCACAAAATGTGCAGCTGTTTGGGAGGACTTGTTTGGTGAACGGAGCTGCGGGGGATTTCCCTTAAAAGTCTCCTCACAAAATGTGCAGTCATTGGAGAGGACTTGTTTGGTGAACGGAGTTGTGGAGAATTTGTCTTGAAAGTCTCCAATGGCCCCCTCGAATCGGATTCAAAAAACTCCCTTAACCAGAGCCTTGATGTGTTGAAAAATGCCAATCATCACCTCATCTCCCGCCTGTTGCCCCTCAACAGCTTCTGGCTGCAGCCCACTCTCCAAAAAATTTAAATCAAAACCACTTTACCTTTTTTGATAACCTTTTTGAAGTGATTCCTCGTTCAGTCTCAACCTTTTCACAGTCAATCATCTACGCAGCGTCTCTAAAGCAACCCGAAAGTGATTCGCCTACACACGCCGCATGGAAGTCTTAGGAAAGGCAAAAGAAAGAGTCCAATTGAGGGGGATTACTCAAGAAACACACGCAAAGCAATGCATTACCCTCAAGCGAGAGAGCGAGAGAGAGAGAGAGAGGTGCCATCACTTACAAAATGAAATATTATTGATTCCAATCACGAATCCTTGCAAAAATCATTTCACGGCGCCATTTGTCAGAAGCACAGCATATGCACTCCTTCGGTGACACACGAGACGCAGATAATGTCAGGTACGAGTGTCCTGTGAAAGCCAACAAGTGCTCCCCAGCCCGGCCGTGTGAGAAGATTCATGTTCCTAGGAGCTGTGATATGTATCTCCTGGTGATTGCTTGACTTACCCACACCCCCTTCTGGCATTGGCTGGAGACAGAGTTGCTACATCGAGTCTCTGAAGGTTTTCTTGGAAACGAACGAACGGTTGGAATGTGACTCGTGTGCGCGTGAACACCCGAAAATGTACGAGTGCCACGACACGAGTGTCTGGGGATCAGGGCGGAGGATGAATGGATTTGTAGTTTCAATTGCTGTCTTATCTGCTTGCGATTCGATTTCGAGATGAGTTTGTTGACTCACCGAATTCGATTTGTCAATCGATCCATCCTTTTGAAGGCATAACTGAGTCCAGAATGAAGTCAACTTTCAAATTTTTCAACCAAAAGGGTTGCTGCATCTGCATCTTCCCCCTCGGAGAGCAGTTGACTTTTTTAACTCAATTTCCGTTGACAGGATACGAAATTGCATTGCCTCAGTGGGTAACACAGTTTGTGTTCCGTTCTGATGGGGGAGAGGGTACCCGATTCACGAACACACCCATTTGAAGGGAAATGTCACGAAAAACTTTTAAGTTCACACCAGTTCACCGCCACCACGAAAGGATAAAAGTTCAAGGACTCATTCAAACGATGCAAATGGCATCATCGTTCCTTTGACACGAGGTTCGCTTGAAATCCTTTGCGACAAACGACAGATGACAGACGAAAGAGCAATCAAGTGGAAATGACAAGATTACAGTCCTTTGTGATTAATTTATCACATAGATTGGTTGAGAGGTTTGACACAGCTGAGGTTTATGTGTGTTGTCATTTGACAGACAGGAGGCAGCGGGAATGGGAAAAGGCCACAGAAATAGGTCGTTTATAAATAAATTTCCCCTTCAAAAGGAGATGAGTGGATCTGGCAACGCTGGAAAAAAGAAGTAAAAGAACAATCTTCTTGGGTGGAAGTGAAGCTGATCCTCAATAAATCAGCCTTTCAAGTTTGCTGGTTGAGATTCCCCTCAGCTCGTGTAATAATAATAATAATAATGGCGGCTCTACAGTCCGAGGTGGACCTGGGCCTAGCTTCTCAGCAACCACTCGTGTTGTGCGGCGCTATTGTTCTGTCACGAGCGGATGGGACCTACGGTTTAATGCCGACTCCGAACGGCTAGATTGAGAAGCTTTTTCTAGACAGTTATACTCTTTGAGCATTGTCAGTGACTCGAAAGAGGTGGAGCCGTGAAAAAATGTTTGATGTTTTTTTTCGAGATTCGAACCGACGACCTCGAGCGTAGGAGTCGACGCACCTACCCACTACGACACGGCGCCCACTCAGCCCTCAGCTCGTGTATGTCACCTTAATTGTGGTCGACCTCTTTTTGGGTTGTCCGCTGATCTCGAAGACAACGATTTTTCGGGCAGGAGCCTAGTCCTTGTAGCCACCATAGATACGAGACAGGCTTAACTAAGCTCATGTCGCTGTAAAGCTTGTGAAATGATAAATAAAAGTGAACTTATGCAATTGCCTTGAGGGACGCTACAGTGCCTAGGAAAAGAAGGCGATTTGAGCCGACATTATCAACTTCTCTGCCGTTTTACGCTTCAAATCGTCAAGTAGACGCGGTGGAATCGAGACCAAAGCTACTGTATTTCGATTGCCGCCAAAAAGAGATTTATGCCTGAAACACAATGATGCGTTGATACTACCGTCGAGTGACGTTTAACTTTCAGCAGAAGCAATACAGTGGTGCAGCGTGAAATACTGCGTCGTGCTAGTAATCTTACGTTTGCCATTTTGCCAGCAAAAATCGTGTCAAATCTTCTGTGTCAGACGGGCATTAATCAGATTCCTCAGACACAACAAAGATGACAGTCTCTCTATCACGCGAACTCCCTTGCCAAGGTTCCAGTCGTTAAGGCAACCATTCAGACACAATTTTCGCCTAGAACTCCAGAGGAACACTTCATTCCAACACATTTAATCAATGTCTCAATAAAAGACTCATCTCTCAAACCCCCAGAGGAGTGCTCAGTGAAAGACTCGTCCCTCAAACTCCCAGACGAGTGCTCATTGGCTTCATATCGATCGAAATTCGCACAAAACTTCCCTCGCACACCCAAGGACCTGACACTCCCTTCCCCTTGGGAAGACATCCCCTTCACTAGAACCCGACAGTTCCTTCCCCAGCACCCGACATTCCCTTTCCAAGCACCCGACAGTTCTTTCCCAAGCACCCGACTCTCCCTTCCCAAGCCAGCCCCACATTCCCTCCACATATGTTAATCAGAATCGCAGCCAAAGTTGGGAGCTCCTCCCCCAATTTTTTTGTTTTGTTCTTCTGAGTGGGCAAACAAATCCCAAAGAAAAGTAACATGACTCCGCATCTAATTCCGCTTCGCATTGTAATTTGTTTCTTTCACAGCCCAATGGAGCAGCGATAACAAGACCAAACCAAACCGTCCCGCCTTCATTCACAGCCAATAAACTAAAATCAATTGACCTCAAGGACATCTCCCCACCAGAGAGCAAAGGAAAATCAATAGAATCCCCGTCCAACCGAGACACAGATAAACAGGATAGACGAGTCCTTTTGATGAACACACTCGTACCGCTAACAATCGAGCGACATCGACGATGCTAAACAAAAGCGGAATAATCGAGTGTCCTTATTGCAGCCCACATGCTCGTGCAAAACAAAAGCGAAAATATTTTTGTTTTTGGTGTCTCCCCCGCCCTTCCCTGCCGACAGTGGTGAGATGCCACGACACAGCGAGTGTTGACAGGATAAATAAATGCCAGAAGGGTATTTTGGAAGGAAATATCATTTTATTTGGACAACATAATGAAGGCACGTCTGCGTGGCTTGGTAGCAGCTCGAAATACTGGGTGAATGTGTAAACTTGACGACGATGCGGAAGCCGATCAACAAGAGAGTCTTCATTTTTGAATGTTTTCTTCTCGTTAATTTAGGGATGAATACGAGCGCATTTCCTCCGCACGTTTGGCGGGGAGACGTGGGAACGTTTTAATTTCCACTTTGACTTTTAAGCTCCTGCGAGGGAATGGATAATGGCTGTGGAGCGATGGAATTCATTTGTTCTGAAATGAAATTGCTTTTGAAATGGTTAAGCAGTTAATTGGGGGAAAACATTTGAGTTGAGAATGGGCTCTGAACAACTGAACAGTCTCAAGAAACCATGTTCTGTCGACAAAACCTCTGTTTGACAAAATGTATAGGGTGCGCCAAAATGTATGTCGGTGTGTTAACGGTTGAATAACTTTGAAATTTATCAACCGATTGACTTAAATAAACGCTTTTTTGAAACGTCAATTTAAACCGTGACTCTGTAGATTCAATGATGTTTCCTTTGACTGCGCCAACTATCGAGAGATAAGTCTCCTTAACACCGCCTATAAGATCTTCTCCGTCGTTTTGTGTGAACGCCTGAAACCATTTGTGAACAAACTGATAGGTCCTTATCAGTGTGGTTTCAGGCCAGGGAAGTCCATCATCGATCAAATTTCCACACTGCAGCAGATCCTGGAGAAGACCCAAGAAATGCAAATCGACACCCACTACCTATTCATCGATTTCAAGGCCGCAGCGTGACAGGCTGCATAGAGACAGACCATGTCTAGTTTTGGCATTCCTGCCAAACTCGTCAGACTGAGCAGGATGACGATGGAGAACTCTCGCTGCTCCATCAAGGTCGGTAACGGACTCACCGAGACCTTCAATTTCAAAAAAAGGTTTTAGACAAGGCGACGCCCTGTCATGTGACTTCTTTAACATCGTTCTTGAGAAGTTCGCGCAAGACTAACTGGCCAACACAAGAGGAACGATGTTCCAAAAGTCCGTTCAACTGCTAGTTTACGCAGATGACATTGACGTGATTGGGCGAACATAGCGACCCGTCAATGTTGCGTTCGCTAGCATTGAAACGGAAGCTGCTAAAGTGGGTCTGGCGGTAAACGAGGCACAACCAAGTTTATGCTGTCATCGAGAGAGGACGCACAACATCGACGACTTGGTCAGAACGTAGCCAGCCATAGCCATAGCCAGCTATAGCTTTGAGGTAGTTAAGGACTTCGTCTACCTCAGCTCCGCGGTAAATAGTACAAACAACATCAGAACCGACATCAAGCGCAGAGTTACCCTTGCCAACCGCTATTTTTTGGGCTCAAAAGGCAATTAAGTAGTAAAGCGCTCTCTCGGAAAACCAAGTTGTCTCTGTATAACCCCTTGATCATCCCAGTCCAGCTTTACGGCGCAAAGGCATAGATAATATCCCAAGCGGATGAAGAGTCTCTTGGTCTTTTCGAGAGTTTTCGAGGTCCGGTTTGCGTTGATAGCATTTGGAGGAAAAGGTTCAACCACGAACTATATGGACTGTACAGCGACATGAGTCTAGCCAGGCGTCTTCGGATCCAACGCCTAAGATGGCTAGGCCATGTAGAGCGTATGGACAACTTAGTTCCAGCCCGAGGAGTCTTCGACTCTGAGCCTGTGGGACAACGCAACACAGGACGTCCACGTACAAGGTGGCGCACACAAGTCTAGGGGGACTTCGGCCGGTTTGGTGTGCGAAACTGGAGACAGCTGGCGAGAGATTGTGCTGGCATTTTCGGTGAGGCACAGGTCCACCTCGGACTGCAGAAGAAGAAGAAGAAAAAGAAGATGAAAAAGAAGAAGTAGAAGAAGAAGAAGAAGAAGACGAAATTAGCAAAAGAGCAGAACATCCCTGTCAAGTTGTTGGATGTAGTCAACTTGGTCCGGAGACATGGACAATCTTAGGAGAGCCCTCAGTCTTTTCGCGAAAAAAGTTCTGCGTTGAAATGTTCACCCTGTTTGATGAATAAGATGATGCAGGCAAACGACAGACACCTCACCCAATTTGGCGTACATTCGAGGAAATTTTGTGGAGATCATGTGACATGGAGCAGCTTCTAGGTGAAAGCCTGGATCCGCCTAGAATTGCAGTGCTTCCTAGAAAGAATCTTTTCTAATGAAAAGTCAGAGTCTTAAGGCAGGCTACTAAAGGTCTTGTTTTCATGGACCACTAAGGGATTTGAGAGAGATAAGGAGTGTAGGAGTGTAAGGAATGTGTCCTTCATCACGACTTTCGAAGCGTGCCTTGAATGCAATTCAATCAGGTAGGCGACCGCTTCGCTTGGCAGACCCAGGACGAGATGGTTGGACCAAGTCCAAGCAGTATCATCGCCGTTCGGAGTCGGCATTAAACTGTCGGTCCCCTCCACTCGTGAGAGAACAATAGCACGCACAACACGAGTGGTTGCTGAGAAGCTAGGCCCACGTTCATCTCGGACTGTAGAGCCGCCATTATTATTATTACTATTATATTATTATTTAGTGGAACAAGCGGCCCATTGAAGATGAGATGAGATGCGAAGGAGTGTAGCCTGCGTCAAGGGATTGACTTGCCATGCTCTTCGGTTGAGTTTACTTAAGGTTTTTGTTGTTTCATCGAAATAAAACAACAGCCTTCCAAAAGTTCACTGTCTAATTAATTTCCTCTCCCAAGTCTTTGCCAATTTTATCGATTGACTTCTGTTTTTCTTTGGCCAAGTTTTTAGCTGATTTCCTCTCCTCATTTTAAAGTTGAACTTCCACTTCCGGTTTTTTGTTCGAAACATCCATCCTCCATCGACGCCCGACTGTATTTCGAATCCCCTTGATATTCGCATCATTATCAACCACCCTCCCCCATGGGGACTGTAAATGTTTACGCCGTCACATCCTTTGTGTTTCACAGTCGCATCCCTCATTCGACCGTCCCGCCCACGGGCGGTATTCCATAATTCCCTTATCTCCCTTCCGCCAGTCGATGAACTGGGAATGCGAACGTTAACAGTTACAAATTAATTTCATCACTTAATTGCAAAGGTAGTCGAAGGTGATGCTCCATGAAATACCCCGGACTTATGACGTCCATTGGAATGGTGTGTGGACCACGTCTGTCCACCCGCAATAACTTTCAGATAAATCCATTAAGCGGAAAATATTTAAATACCACCCATCCACCGGCCGAAGGGCGTGCGCGGTGTTCATTTGCAGCCGATGATTTATGCATTTAAGTCAACAAAAAAACAGAAGTAAACGAATTCAATTAACAATCGAAATGAGAATTAATTATGCCGCTTGTCAATGCACTCTGGACGCACTGTTGAAGTGTATCTGTTTGGATAAATTAATAATTCCATTCAATGGGCGTATCGGCGGAGGTAATTGGAAAATAGGTGAACCGTAATCCGCCGCTGGGTGAAATATAAACCGCAGAGATGTGAAGGCGGAAAATTATGGCTCACGGTGGATGAGAGTGGAACTAGGTGAGAGGTTTTTTTTGCAATTTCCGTACGGGGAATTGACTGTGGATGACAGTGGTGGTGATAAATTGGAATCTTCAGCCGGGGCGTAGTCCAGTTTTCCTGTGAAATTTCCAACTGCACGGTGGATTTTAGTCTGAGCTCCTGCTGGGGATGTCTGAGTGGATTTAACTAACTTTAGTTATGCCCTGTATCCATCCCCTAGGGCCTCTACTATGCCTACGCGCCATCGACTGCGGTTTCTGGAAGTGTGCCTCAGCTCTCTCCAACTTTTTCCCAGTTTTAAGTGGATTTAAGTGGGCAAGCGTATGCTAGCTGGAGAGGCTTGTTAGTTGAGGCCCAGCTTCACCCCGAACTGCAGTACCGACTAAGTAAATAAGTAAGCATCTGAGGAGGCGAACTGTTTTTAAGCAGCCTTCTGGCATCCGCTTTGACTTCGTCTTCCCAACTAAGGCTCCTTTTTACTCTACTTTTGAGCAGCCTTCGGGCATCAACGGTGACTTCGTCTTCCCAACTGAGGCTCCTTCTTGCTCTACTTTTGAGCAGAATTCTTGCATCCGCCTTGACTTCGTTTTCCCCACTCTTCTTCTCGGACATAGAACTCGAATGCGCGAGGCACAGCACCCTTAATCATTCCATATCCTTCCCAACATCTAATATCCTTCGATTTGACATATCTCCCCTCAATCTCACTCAGGTTCACTGTAAATTTGAATTTACAACCGACTGCCATTCTCCGGCAAGAATCTCGACTTCACTCCTTCTCAAGAACATACCTTCGCAGCCGCGAGGACGTTCCGCAAACTAGTGTAGCTGCAGGAACACTTTCTTCCATCCAATTCCAACTGAGATTATCTGTCTCCCTGCACCACACAGAAGAGCCAAGGGTATTAATGGAGTTTTATGATGATTCCAACGCATAAATCCTCGACTGAGGGGACATAAAATGCTCCACATCACCCGATGGTGTCCGTGCATCGATTATCCTTGTGTTACGATGCGCGTATTTCATTAAAAGGAGAGAGGACATTATGTCTGTTATCTCCCGGTGGCATATGTTCAAGGGACTTTCGCGAAAAAAATCAAATTAACCCCCAGACCTCTCAACAGGTTCTCCGACGTTGATTCCCACCCCCAATCCTCAACCAGTTGCTTCAACAGTGTCGATTCCATCTTCAGGATGCCTCCAAATCACCCTTGTCATAGAGCGCTTGACGAAGGGATGACAACGGAAATAAACTCTTGCCTGTTGCACTATGATAACAGAGCCCTCGTCATGGTCATTCGTTTTTCAGTCTCAATCGTGGTCTCGAGGTCAAACTTGTTCGATTCTTCTTCCCTGACAAGGAATTGATCCTTCGGGTTCAGATGAAAACATTTATCTCTCTCTCCCATCAACTCGTTCCCGGGGAAAATTCATGGATGAACCACGGAGAGACGAGAAGGACGAAGAAGGATGCCTGCGTGGAGAAATAAAAAGCTTTTCGTGAGCAGAAGAGAACGGAAGCTTTGCGGCGAAATCGATGCCAGCTGAATCCGGCGAAATGATGGCCGAGGATGCTCAGTCTCAATCTCCCCCGCAACCCATCTGAAGTTGAGGTAGGGACAACACAAAACACACAATTTCTTGTGGAGAGACAAACACCCCTTTTTACCTATGCAGATTGAGAAGGAATGACAGTTTGTTTCTTGATGCTTCCCACCAAAAAATGCATAATTGCATCCAGTCCTTTTAGCTGAAGAAGTCATTTTGCATTTAATCTGCTTATGGAACGTGATGGTGTCCTTTCAACGGATGGATGTAATGAACCTCGTTTGGAGGATTATTCAGGCAACGGAGGGAGAGGCCTTGGGGCAAGAAAATTCCTTCTAAATGAATCCATCACCTCACGACGGCTGCTCTCTTGCGATCTTTTCTTGAAAAAGAACGCAAAAGTGTGTAAATTCTTTCCAGTCTCTCAGCTTACTCTGTACATCCAGCAACCATCTGCTTCTTAACCATCACAGAATTATTTCAATTCCTGAAAGCACGCCAGCAATGATTACCTTTCAAATTACAGTCCACCAGGAGACAGTAGACAGTTTCCAACCTCCGGAGCGAAGTGGAACTAAAAGAAGAGCAGCCACTGAAATTACTCACCGTTGTGTGCGTGACTTCGAAGCAAATCCTCAGCAACGTGATACCAGCCACTGTCCTAAAAACTACCCACCAACAGACTCACAAACACCCACTTAAGTTTGTACGTTTTTATTAAAATCTATCTTAGACTACCCCCTTCACATCCCCTCAACACACCAATCGATAAGAGATGTACCGTCCAGCAGTCTCCGACGACCGAATAATCTTCACGACTTGTCCGCGCTTCAGTCCAAAGTACCGAGCCACTGGATCACCCGCTTGAATCCTCATCAACATGTTCTCCTTCAGCTTGTAAC
Source organism: Myathropa florea (assembly GCA_930367185.1). Lineage (NCBI taxonomy): Eukaryota > Metazoa > Arthropoda > Insecta > Diptera > Syrphidae > Myathropa > Myathropa florea. The sequence goes on along the minus strand of OV884005.1, from coordinate 40,704,158 downwards.
GCTGCAACAGCTCCAATTTCTCCTCGGGTGTCATCACAACATGCTCGGGCACCAACTCGTGCTCGGTGATGTTGATCAACAGTTCCGACTCCAGAAACTGTTCCAAAATATACTTCGGTGCCATATCAACCAACGACTGCTTAGCAGATGGAGTCATTCCCCCCTGGACAACAACAATTGCCCGATGAATGTTCTCCTCCTGCATACGGGTGCAGTAAGTCTTGATTGTTTTGATGCCGATTTTCGGCTCCTCGGGGAAGAATACGAACATCTGGTCTGTCGGATCGTCATTATGGGCAACGAGAACCACTAAATCACTTCGTGCCGGTCGTTTCTCACTCGGTTTGTCGCCAAACATGTCCTTGAACTGCTCCAGCGTCTGGTCCAACTCATCCTGTGTGACCAAGTAGCCACGGTCGTGGCTGAGTTGCATGATGGTCTTGCGGATCCGCCAAAGTTTGTAAGTTTCTGCCTCGTCATCCATTTCGGACTAGATGTTCACTCACAATTTGTCAAGTTCAACACACAAAATTGTTTGGATTTTTCAAAAAGTATCCGAAGAGAATATTTCACCAAAACAAACGCTACAAATACTTGCCAATCTGTCAGACGCTCTGTTGTTGACATGCGCAGAGCATACACTGCCTTATCGACGCCCAAACAGGGTGAAATAGATTCAGAGACAAAGGGTTGGTTGTGAAATGAAGGCTAGCTATTCAAGGACAACAAAATCACTTAGATAGTTAATGCATACGTACATATGCATGTATATATATATTTCTCTGTAACAATATCCTTACAGACTAAGACTCATCATATTGCAACATCGTTCGTAAACATTATGAGGTTACCTTCGCTGTTGCTGCTGGGAACGCTGGGGCGAGTGTGCTCGCTGGACAGCGATGTGAACAAACGGGCAGAAGTTGGTCCTGATGCGGGAGTAGCAGGCGTCGGAGGTTCTGACTTAGAACACAGCAGCGGACGAAAAGAAGGATTTGAGGGCACGATTCTCACCGTACCCGGCAGAATTCGTACGTTGTCACAGAACTCGCATTTATTAAGCAACGGATGATTCCGAAATGTACACATGCTGCATTCCCACGGTTGTTCTCCACAACTCGGATCGGTGGCATCGTTCTCATCGATTACCTTCGGCTGCAGCTGGGGCTGCTCCGGCGACGGCGCTTGACTCGCTGGCGAAGGTGTTTGGCTGTGCTGACTTGCAGGACTGTGAGGACTGAGTGGAGATCTCGGAGATGGAATTGGCAGACCTCCAAATAGATTAAATGGTCTCGCACGTGGCGGAGCTTGAGGTGGTGGTGGTGGTGCCGGCCGCACTGGCTGTCTTTGTTCTGCTGTGATTGCATTTCCGCGATTGCCGCTGTCAATTTCGTTCAACCTGTTCGCCATGTCGTGGCAGTAGCGTCGGAGCTTGTCGATTTCATCGTCCAAATCCTTCATTTCCGCCACAAAGTCAGTGTTGAAGGGTTGCGTGAGGATCCTAAGGTCTTTCAGCACCTGAGCGACTTTCGCTTTGTTCTTGCACAGCGCCTTGGAGAGCTCGTCTTTCTTGTTGCGCTGCCGCAGCACAACCTCAGATATGTCATTCTGTGGCAGATACATCCTCAATGAAACCAACTGAGGTGTGGAATGTTGAAGTTGGATGGAAATTCTGAACTCGCGTTGGGGTGGCAGGGTTACGGTTGATTTTTATCTCTCACCTCGAATGTCAAATGTTTCTTCACTCCCCTCCCAAGTGATTCAGAACGCGGCGAAACTGTGGGCGTCAAAGCAAACAAAACACTTTCGTCTTCTTCCCCAAACAGTCATGGGATTCCCTTGAAAATTCTGAAGAAAAAAAAGAAAATGATTGCACGGTGAACCAAAATTTGTCTGCGATCTTACCTTTCTCAAGAGAGAAGAGCTATGCACTAGCATCGATCGTATATCAACAGCTGCTGTGTGCAAACCCCTTGGAATGTGATAATTTCGAAGATCGTTTTCAGAAACTGCGCAGTAAATGAAGAGAAGGACACTCGGCGAATTAGGTTTGCGAAGAATCTCTTTGGCCAGGCGCACACTTTTTGTTGATAATCAATCACAGCAGTTGCAGGAAAAAAAAATTACGTGACACTTGTTTTGAAATGAATAATCTGTGTTTTCGATTTTTTCTCCCCTCCTCGTTTGACTTTCATCACACTGCAGGGTGATTGTGGTGCATTTTTGAAGCGCCGAATTATTGACTAATTTACTTGCGAATAGTTGGATAATTTCGGGTGAACTCTCGACAGTTGATTTATTGTTATCACAGTTTATCTCGATTTATCTTTTCGAACAATGTAGTCTTTTTTTTGGCTGCTCTATGCGTGTATGTAATTCGCTTCCGTACTGAGAAAACACAGCGACAGCTGGCAAATGTCAGTCTGGGGTTATGTTCGGTATGAGTAAATGAGTGTGTTCAGTGGGGGATTTTATTTCTTTGCACGATCGCTGGGATTTTGGTGTGTTTTAGTTGAGGATATATGTGCTTAAGATTAAGAAGGATTAAAGTGAATGAGAGAACGTTTTCCTATTGATTTTCTGCCTATAACCCTCAATCCATCGCTCAATCTCTCATCTGCAGTCATCTGTCTTCTGGTGTAATCGATTTTCAACCAAGTTTGGATCGGGAATCGCATTAATTACTTATTCGCCTGCCAAAAGCTCATTAATCCATGTATTGCAGTCTACTTATTCCACCCACACGTGGTAGTTCTTCCAGCACTCGCTCTCTCTTCATATTTCACTGAGTAAACTCAATCAATCAAGTGCTTCTTTTTTTTTGCCACAGTCATGCACGTCTCTTCGTTTTGCCATGATTCTGGGTCTCCGCCATCAGGAGCAATGAAAATCAGTTAAATGATTGATGAAGCAGGGCTGAGCAGTTATCTAATTACAAAGTAATGATTACAAATTTCGTTTTGAGAGAGCTTACAAAGAAACTTAAGGAGTTTATTTGACAGTGATAGCGACAGCGACATCGGTTGAATTGTTGACTGGATTTTTGACAGGTGTTTGAGTGGAATGTTGAGGGATGTGTTCGTTGCTTGAAGAGATGATATGTCGGCGTGGAATGTGGTAACTATCAATAATGCGCTACAGTTCGAGGTAGACTTGGGACTAGCTCCTCAGCAACCACTCGAGTTGTGCGTGCTATTGTTCTCTCACGAGTAGAGATGACCTACAGTTTAATGCCGACTCCGAACGGCGAGATTGAGAAGCTATTTCTAGAGAGTTTTACTTTTTGGACACTGTCACTGTCGATGTTATTGTGAAATTCGAACCTTAGACCTCCAGCCTACCCACAACGCCATGGCGCCCACAGATTCCATCTACGGATCTTGAAAAAGAGACTTATTTAAAGCCAACGTGCCTCAACTAGATTGAGGGCCAGGTCTACTCCGGACTGTAGAGCCTTGAGAAGAAGAAGAAGTCCAAAGGGCCAACCATAATGGCCGTACTCTGAGAATCTAAGGACAGATAGAAATTGGTGTGACAAAAAGGACCTTTTTTTTGGAAAATAGTGCCATCGACTCTTTGATGGGACACAGATACATTTCTAAAGGATTCGCAGTCAAGTTTGGCCTCCTTGTTGGCATCTTTGTCATAAATCAATTAACCCACAACAAAACCATAATGGCCGTACAGAAACTTAAGAGAACTGAGGCAATCAAGCGAAAACCCAAAAATGATACAATGCGACCACAGTTTTTCGGTAAGTTTCGGTAAGTTCGTTGACTTTTGCCTACTTACGCGGGAGCGAAATGAATCGCTCTCAACGTTAGTTGACAGCTGAATTCTCCTTAAGTTCCTGTAAGAAATTATGGACACCTTTGAAATTGGACGACGTTTCTGGTTAGTTTTCGTTTGATTGTTAAGTTAGGTTAGGTTAGGGGGCTACTAGTGGCATCAATTCACCAGCACACTTAGACCATGTTGGTCCATTGTGATACCCACAGTCAGACTACTACCACTGATCGACCGCTCCAGTGATAGTGCCGTTAATTTGATCGCAACGGCAAATGGTCACTGGACCAGATTTTGAAAAACCCGATAAAAGCCCATTAACTTTGCTTTCACTGGGATTCGACCCTGGGACCCCTCTAACTTAGGGCAGGCACTTAACCAACTGCGCCACCCAGTCGTTATTTAAAGCCAACGTGTCTCAATTCTCAACAACGGACTGTAGCGCCATCAGGTAGGTAAGCAAAAGGGTGTCCTTGCGTCTAATGTCGCGGCTCACTTAGACCAACTGATTCGGCCCATTGTGTCATCAGAGGAGAAGAAAGCGTCTCAACTCGATCGTAGCTTTAAAATCCTTCAAGCAGCTTCTTTCTTAAATCCCATTTGTGAATAAATTCATGTTCAATTGAACCGCCTATTCAGCTTCAATTTAAACAACTCACCTCTTCTTTGCTTCCATTAAATACCGTTACAGAGAATTTCATTAAACAAAACTTTCCACCAGACACCCCCTCCCCTCATCATCCTTGTTCTCCACGTCCATCCTTTGTTCCACTGTTGCAAGGATGAACGAAGACGACGCGCACGACAATGGCTCATAACACTTAACTTATTCATCAGAATGAATGTTTTCTTGTAGCAAAATGAGTTTCTGTTCGTGGAATATCCTGGACACAACGGAATTTATTTCCGTCTTTTCTTTAAATTCCATTGCCCAGCAATCCTTTGTGCTGCAGCCATGGGCATTGTTTGCTTTGTTTCCTGAAGCATGGAAGTTAATTGAGAATGATTTCAAATATTCACTCAATCGGAAGTTTTTGCAGGATTTATTATCCTTGTTGTCGTCTGCTGCTGTTTGTTCGATGGTGACAGGGGGAGGGGAGATTGGGAGATGCTTGACTCTGTGAGGATGCATGAGTCCCCTGTCTGGTGACAGTTTGGGGGAGATTTTGAATCATTTTTGATAAATTATTCTTGGAGTAGGTGTGGGTGAAAGGGGAGACAGGTGGTATGGCAAAGCAGGGAGCCATGCCTGGGGCATCCATGCGTCCGGAGTTGCAACTGCACAGAGCAGGAATCAAGGCGAGGGTAAGGATTAGTTGCTGTCAGGACAGGAGGCAACAATTTACGAAAATTTGTTAAAAGATTTATGAGAGGCTCCTAAGTGAACAGCAAACAGTGTTCAGCAGTGCACGCGAGAGTTAAACTCAGTCCCCATTGTCTTCAGTTCAATTCAACGAGGCTATCACAGAGACACGACGGCGCTACAGTCCGAGGTGGACGTGGGCCTAGCTTCTCAGCAACCACTCGTGTTGTGCGTGCTATTGTTCTCTCACGAGTGGAGGGGACCTACAGTTTAATGCCGACTCCGAACGGCGATTTTGAGAAGCTTTTTCTAGGCAGTTATTCTCTTTGAGCATTGTTAGTGACTCGAAAGTGTTTTTTCGAGATTGTAACCTTAGACCTCGAGCGTAGGAGTCGACGAACCCACTACGCCTCGGCGCCCCCAGAGACACGCCTCGGGTTCGTCAAAAAATCAGTTAAAATTGTAGCTAGATACGTAAACATCCAATCCCCCTCCATGAACAGAAAAGTCAACACTTCAAAGTCATAAAACTTCAGTCTTTACTCAGATCACAAATAATCACTTAACAATCATCGGGGAGGGCCCGCATCAAAATCCGTCAGCGAATATCAATAAACCATGCCACGGTTGTGTTCAACTTAAGAAAATCATCAAGAGTTCAAATTAAATGCCAACACTGCAAGAAATCTTAAAGATAAACACAAAAAGGTCAAGTGGCACGGCGTATTTCACTGCCAAAAATTTCGACATTCATAGGCCATCAAGAGCGGAAACAATCGTTAAACACTTCTCCACCCGATTGCGCGGAGAAAAGCAATTAAATGCCGAGCTAATGGCAGAGAGTAGCAGCGAACCCAATCCTCCAAATCTTCTCCATCCCCCCCCCCAAAAAATAGACTTAAATGCGAGTATAACCTCTAAATGAATCCAATTTAATTCCGAACACACACACACATACACCGGGAGACGCAGTCAGGATGCCATCGTTCACAGAATCGGCAACGTGGGGGCAGTGCGCGAGGGTGCGGCGGGTGCTCAAGTGTTCAAGTAGTTGAAATTGAAATTTTTATTGCTCCTCAGCGATTCGATAGCTTAAGGCTCAACAGCATGGCCTCGAAATGGTTTTTATTTCCTATGGCGGACTTCGATTCGCTTTTCCGGCCACGGAACGGGAATAAGTAAATACGAACGGTTGAGGATTGAGAAGTGAGCACAAAGTCTGCCACTTGGAACTTCATTGCCAATGTCAAATGGAAAATTTTTCAATTTCACTCACGCCCTACACAGGGCAAGGGGTGAAAAGTTTTGAAGGAGACTAATCGATAGAAATTGAATGTGGGCTTTTTTGCGAATTCAGCGGAGGAAGCTTGGAGGGGGGATGTTTTGACGTATTTCGTAGTCACTTTTTGAAGCTGTCACATGGGTTCTGTGACAAGTGCAAGGAGTGCCAAAGTGCCAAAGAAGAACTCATATAACGGTCATCTATGAAAATCTGACTCCGTCTGTACAAGACACAAGTTTTAGGACCCAACTGTTTTCATATCCTGACGTTAGGAGGGGTAGGTACTTTACCAAATGCCAAAGAAAGACTCATATAACGGTCTTCTACGGAAATCTGACTGCTTCTGTGTAGGACACAAGTTTTAGGGCCTAACTGATATCCTGACGTCAAGTTCCGCAATTTGATGCACAACCCTGATTAAAGCCGAAATCTAATCAAATTCCGAGTGCAGCATGTAATTTCCACAGCCTGTCGTATCACATTTCCTACATTTCCGCATCCTGACAGCTCTTCAAATCCTCCGTCATTTCCTCAAATCCTCCTCCATCTCATAAAATCTCCTCCATCTCCTCAAATCCTCCACAATCCTTGGCACATCAGCATTAATTCGATCATCGATTCGTCATGTGCATCTCTCAATCGTCAACCACCAGAAATTGATTGCAACTCCTTACCCTTACAACGAAAATTATGTCATATCCTTGCAGCGTTAAGTGGATGATGATGTATCGCATCCTCCTCCAATCAATATCCCCCTTGTCACAGAGAGAGAGAAAGAGAGAGGGAAAACGATCCCAAAACCAAGAGTCCAGAGTTCAACTTTGTTAACTTTCAATAAATCCTCCGAGGGTCCTTTCATTCAATCCTCCCAAAATGTATCCTTGGTGAGAGTAAATAATTAAAAAAGGACTCTGAGAATCTGAGGAAAGATAGAGATTGATGTGACAAAAAGGACCTTTTTTTTCTCTCAAACCCCTTCGTGGAAAGAAGTGCCATCGACTCTTTGATGGGACACAGATCCATTTCGAAAGGATTCGCAGTCAAGTTTGGCCTCCTTGTTGGCATCTTTGTCATAAATCAATTAACCCGCAACAACGCCGGTGTCCTTTTTTTAATTTGAAATTTGAAACTTTTCGCAGGTGTGTACGTACCCACAAAAAGTTTTGATTACTTACCCCCAAGGTCACCCCCGATGGGAGGGACGAATTTGCCCGCCTCCCTTTCACACGAGTGGTTCACACGTGATCCCCGCATGCAAATGGCATTAAAATAAATGAGCCTGTTGTGTGTTGTTTACTTGCGGTGTAGGGAGTGCTCTGCAATAAACCCTCATCATGAATGACTTATCCTGACAGACTTGACAGGTGAACACACGAGTGTACATAATCGAATTCCATTTTTAGCACAGGTTTAGAATTGAACACGAAAAAAGGATTCTCACGTCCGTACACATGCAGCCTCTGTCTCTCATGTAATCGAAGGAAGCAACTTAAAAGGATGTTCACTTTTTTTTCGCTCCTGTCCGTAGTCCTTTCTCTGGCAACGTGAAAGTTAAGTGGGAACGTGTTCGCTTTTTTCATCCGTTCGACTCGATCGTGTGGTAAACCCCAGTCCTTTTTCACCCAAGTGAATATTCAGTTTGGATGCAGAGTAGGAGCAGCCTTTTTCAGATTAAGTGGGGGTCGTTTATCAAAAATTCCTTCCCCGCTTGGTCTGTTTGAAGAAGAGGTCCTGCCGGAATATTCACTGCACTCCAGGGTGCATTTTGTTTCGCAATTTGTATTCGATTTGGTGGAGGAGGAGCGAGGAGCTTTCCTTGCTTGTCGTCTTAAAAATTCCCTTTTATCCTGGAATCTGTTAACGATCTTTCATATTCCAGTTGAGGGGACTTTGAGGGTGCACATGTGCACACAGCAAGCATGTGCGGGTGCAGTCCTCTTTTTGTCCTTCGTCAGAACTCTCGCTTTGGTTTGAGGTTATGTATGAGCATGTGAATGTCCTCTCTGTGCACTGGGATGTCGGAGACTTTCTTTTTTTCTGTTTAATCTGATTTTGAGAGGAATTTCAACCCTCATCCTGCTGAAGTCAGGAAAGCAGAGACACAAAGAACCTTTGCGAAGCCACCGAGTGTGGTGTTCTGCTGGCTGACGCATTGACCTTGAGGTTGAATTGTAAATTTTCTACACGAGATGTGTGTCGCTCAAGGCAGTCAACAAGGATTAATCAGACGTTCATGTGGGTACAACGAGAGACACATTTGCAAGTGAAAATTGTCTGCTTCTGTGCAACTGTCTGTGCCCATTTCGTTTGTGCGTTCATTTACCTCTGCGGCAGTCGACGGAGGAGGGGTTTGTGGTTTGAAAATCCTCAGGGATTTGTGGAGCTTTGTGAGGTGCCAATTCAAAACAACCAGAAGACCATGAAATTTCAGAACTGCTACCAATTCAGAACTTGTGCCATTCCAGAAAATCAGAAATGCGGCTTTATTTCAGGAAATTCTGAGCAAAATAACGCCAATTTTCAGAATTTTAGAACTTCAGAAATTCCGAATTTTTGGCGTTGTTTCTGAAATTCAGCGTTATTTCAGAAAATTCGGAATTTCTAAGCGAAAAAAGCCAAAATATCCGACATTTTGACGTTGTTTCGCTAGAAAATTCATAACTTAATCGTTATCTCTGGAAATTCTGTATTTCTGAGCGAAATAATGCCAAATGTCAGAATTCCAAAAATTTAAAATTTTCAGAATTTTTGAAATTCAAAATTTTTGGCATTTTTTCGCCCAGAAATTCAGAAATTTGGCATTATTTCAGCCTCCGTTCCGTGAAGCGGTAAAATGTTGACACCGAGCGAAATTTTTTACGCCAAATTTCAGAATTTTGGATTTTCGGAAATACCGAATTTTTGTCATTTTTTCTGATATTCGGCGTTATTTCAGAAAACTCGAAGTTTCTGAGCAAAATAATGGCAAATGTTAGAATTTTTTACGTTATTTCGCTTGGAAATTCAGAAATTAATCGTTATCTCAGGAAATTCTGAATTTCTAAGCGAAATTCCAATTTCAGAATTCCAAAATTTTGAAATTTCAGAATTTTTGAAACTTAAAACTCAACGCCCAGAAATTCAGAAATTCGGCATTCTTTCAGTTTCCGTTCCTTAACAATGTGAAGCGATGAAATTCTGACACTGAGCGAAATAACGCTGAATTTCAGAATTTCAGATTATTCGCCGTTATTTCGCTCGGCATTACTTCACGGCACAGGTCTCAGATGAGCCATGGGGATGGAGGAGTTGATACTTTGCCACGTTTCGTCTCCATATCGAAGAAGACTTACACTTTTAGTCCAGGTCTTAAAGCAAAATCGCATCAACTTACGAGAAATAATGCCGAGCGAAATATGGCCGAATTTCCGAATATCCGAGATTCTGACTATAAGAAGGTGAAGAGATGAAAAAGTGACGCCGAGCGAAATAATGCCGAATAATCTGAAATTTTTGAGCCACGAAAGTCGAAATAACGCCAAATGATCTGAAATTCTGAAATTTGGCGTTTTTTCTCTCGGCCTCGTTTCTTGACGCCGGTGCGAGATTATGGAGGGATGGAGGAGTTGATATTTTTTCACGTTTCGTCTCAATTTTGAAGAAGACTGTCCAGATCTGTCTAGACTTCCTTGTAGGAAATCGATCGGCAGCTCGAAAAGGAGGATTTTCCGATCATCTTTGAAAAAACAACACGAATCCTTGCTGTGAACCTTGTTCCCTTCCCTTCCCACACAATCCCCAGTCTTCGATGTCTAAACTTCGACTTTTCGGAAAATTTGTCGTGTCACCGAACCGACGAAAGTAGCTCCATCAAAAACTATTGAATCCCAATTAGTCCCCGAAACATTTCCCCATTTATCACGTAAACACAAATCCGGCCGATAAAAGTCCTTAACCATTTCCCTTTGGCCTTTTGCGCCGTCAACACGAACATTTGTCCTTTCCGCACGTTCAATTTGCATACATCTTTCTTTAATTTCCTTAACATCCTTCCAAAGCGATTCAACCATCTAATCCATCACACACGTAGCTCACCCGAGGGGTGGCGTGCTGAATGATTTATGTCCTTTTCGGCCTTGAGTTGGTATTTGTGCTTTCATTTTCATCAAGAAGAAGACCATTTTTTTACGCATCTCCCGCTGGCATCTTTCACTGATTTATGAACATCCCCCATGCCACTGCTGCTGGCTGGCTGGTGTATCACTTACGTATTCATCAGAGCCATTGCTGAGGATATTTCGTATTAAAATGTCCTTTTCATCAACGTCCCGCCACCTCGTAAAACCGAACATTTGCTTGCACAATATTAAATTTCTCTTCTCTCACTCTCTCCCCCGCCATCGTCATCCTCGCAGGATTTGGGATAATTAACAGGCACTAATTAGGTTCCAAGGGACATCAGCACCGCAAAGCGGAGTCCAAACACCCTCGCAACACACCCGCAACACCCCCGCAGCACACCCGCAGCACCCTTAAAGCGAAACCAAATGCCGTTGAGCTAATTTAATAAAACGATATCCTCGCCGGGGAGCGATCCACTCCATTATCTCCGTCCCGCCTGCATGCTCTGCCAGGCGATGAGTAAGCTCGTTCGCAAGGATATTCTTCACGTTCCTGTCGTCGTCTTATTGAGGGGGGACTGAACATCTAAATCGACACCAAAATCCAAGGAATCCACAGATGAACGCAGAGCCAGCGGATGCACATGAACTGCAAAATATCCTTAACATAATCGCGCACAGCGTATGCCAGCTGAATTGTGAAGACATCGTGCGGAAGAGGATGCACGGAGAAGGACGAGGACACGGGATGTGGGCAAATCAGTATTCTGGGGGAGTTTTTGGGTGACGTTGCCGAGAGTTGCAGAGTGCATTGCGAATGCGAATGCAAATGAAATCCTTAAGTCGATACTTTGTGTTGGTCGACAAGGATTGCTGAGTTGGTTCCAATTTGGAAGTTAGAGATAGTTTCTTAACCGCTGATTGTGACTCAGCCGAATGGAGTTGAAGGGATGTCTTACTGAATTAGGAGTGCAGTGAAGTGAGTAATTTATGTCCGAATGCAACAAAGTTGATGCAAAGTGGCAACGAGGAAACATGGGGAAAGAGGGGTTTTTGGGGGGTTTTTCTTGAAGGAAAGCGCTACGGGGTTGGGTTCTAGGAGACTACTTAAGCATCAAGCAATTGACAACATTTTTGCTCATTCACAACTGCATTTCTAGGGAAATTTGGAAACCGTTAGGTAAATTGTTTGGCCTGAAACGATGACACTATTTTTAGAGCTTTAAGAGCTTTAAGACGTAGAATTGGGCCACGCTTGACTGTTGACAATGACATGCTTGACTGTTGTCCAGCCTCGATATTCACTTGATGGGTGTGAATGAGGTAAATTTGTTGGTCTGACACGATGACAAGATTTTTAGAGCTTTAAGAGCTTTAACGCGTAGAATTGGTCCACGCTTGACTGTTGTCCAGTCTCGATATTGACGTAATGGGTCTGAATGGGGTACAGTTTTTGGTCCGAAATGACGACGTTATTTTTAGAGCTTTCAAAGCTTTTAGACGTAGAATTGGACCACGCTTGACTGTTGAAAATCACACGCTTAACTGTTGTTCAGTTTCGATATTGACGTGATGGGTCTGAATGAGGTACATTTTTTTGGTCTGAAACGATGATATTTCTTTAAGAGCCTTAAGAGCCTTTAGACATAAACTTGGGCCTTATACTAGTCTTGACTTTTGACAATGCGCATGATTGTCCATCCTGATCTTGATTCTAACTCCCGTCCAGCCTCGCTGTTGACGTGATGAGTCTGAAACTAGGTTAACTTGAAGTAAATGACAGATGCCAAGACTGAAGAGCTTTAAGACGTAAGCTTATATCACGCTTGATTGTTGACAATGTACACGAACTTCTATTCTGATCGATCGATCTTGATTTTGACGTGACTGCTATTCACTTTGTGTTCCCTCAATCTCTGATCTTTGTACCATTTGTCCAACGAATCTCAGTCCAAGGATCTTGCCTCCACAGCACCCACTGAATATCTTCCACCTCCTTCCTCCTTAACCCTCCGCCCTCACAGACCGTCACCACAAAAAGGATGCTTGCATTTGTTATGACAAGGACTATCCCGCCGCAACAAGAGCCGACGAAGAAAACCCGTACATCCAACCATGAACAATCCCAGAAACAGATGTCCTTTGTCTGCAGTGTCCTTTCATCCATTATTTCTGAATAATTGCATTGCATCCATCAATGTTGGGTTTGGCTGGAGAAGGATGGAGCAGCGACCCGTCCAAGGACGAGGTGTAGAATGCTGATTCCTCATTAACTTCTTTTGGTCTTGCCAAACGCAGTGGGATGGGAGAACAACACAAGAAACACAGTCATCAGCAGCAGTGGCAGCAGAAGCAGAAGCAGAAGCAGAAGCCTCCCCTGATGCAGCAGGACTGGGGCTGTTGTGGTAATTAATCCCCACGTCCTAAGGATAGCGAAATGAAATGTCCTTCTCATTCCCATTATCTGTATTTCTTTGTATTCAGATTCACGAGGATGTCTTCATTTATTCTGCGGGATATTTCCGATAACAACTATTCCATACACTGCCGGACGTCTGCCCTCGGGACACTGACAGAGGAACGGAAAGGGACAGAGAGTGAGCAGAATGAATGGCAAAATAGAATATTACCAAGTTTACGATGTACAATAACTTCTCGTCGAAGCAATAAAACGAAAACAATGAAAACTCGTGAATCGTAAAATCCATAGAAACAGGGGAACCAACTGCCCCCCCCGGCATGGGACGGGGGTAAGAGGATCGATTTGAAATTACGAATGGCATATGCTGCTCCAAGGAAATTGCAATCAGTTAGGAAAAGTTCAGAGGTGAAGAGCTTTTGGGTGCTTAGTTTTTCGAAATTTATGTGAACACTGTTGGCATTTTGTAAGGATGTCCTTTGAGAGAGGATGAAACAAGTTTGCTTTCTCTTTTGTTATGAGGAAGTTGAATGTACCTGGAGGAACCTAAATTACATATTTGACACTGAATAAAACGTCCGCATTCTATTTTGAACAATTTAGTGGTGAGCCCGAGGGATAACAACTTTTAAGGACAAATATTGAGATGGGAATCGCTAATAAAAGGTGAGACTCATGAGGCAGTCTCATAGAGCAGCAGAAGAGACATGTTCCTTTACAAAGTGAAGCCATGAAAATGAAGCGAAATAAAGTTGAATTTCAGAATTTCAGATTATTTGGCGTTAATTCGCTCGGCGTTTTCTCTCACAAAGTGAAGCGATGGTCGCGATGGTTCGGCGTTATGTCGCACGGTGTCAGATTTTTAACGCTTCCCTTTCTTAAGACCCAGGACTCCCAGGTGCCCCTCGTCGCTTCAAAACTTCAGATTATTCCGCATATTTTCGCTCGGCGTCAGAATTGCATCGCCTTGTTAAGGTCAGAATTTCAGACATTCCGAAATTCTGCGTTAATCTCGGAAGGTGAAGCGATTGTCATTTAAGACCTGGAATAAAGGTAGGTGTCTTGGGTCTGCGATCGCTCAATGCCTTCCGTCCACGATCGCTCGCTGCCTTTCGTCCACGATCGCTCGCTGCCTTTCGTCCACGATCGCTCGCTGCCTTTCGTCCACGATCGCTCGCTGCCTTGCGTCCACGATCGCTCGCTGCCTTGCGTCCACGATCGCTCGCTGCCTTGCGTCCACGATCGCTCGCTGCCTTGCGTCCACGATCGCTCGCTGCCTTGCGCCCACGATCGCTCGCTGCCTTGCGTCCACGATCGCTCGCTGCCTTTCGTCCACGATCGCTCGCTGCCTTCCGTCCTCGATCGCTCGGTGCTTTGCGTCCACGATCGCTCGCTGCCTTCCGTCCACTTTCGCCTAGGTTTATACCGGACTGTAGCGGCATCAGAAGAAGAAGAAGAACTTACTGTCAAGATGGCACCTCTTCGGATCTCGTAAAAGCGAAATGACGTCCTTCTTCTGACGTCCTGCTGTTCATTCAACAAGCATCCAGTTCTCAGTCAGAATCATTGCTTCCCCCACTCAGTTGATTTTCCCAAGATATGATGAATCAATTTACACCTCAATAGAGTGTGCAGGCAGGCAATCAACACCTGAGTATCGCTGTCGCTTAGCCAATCAAGCAGCTGAAGTGAAAGAAATCGCATTATGCCGCCCAAAGGGAGACTCAAATGCGAGCAGGATTTGTTGTTCCTCCTCCAGCTGCCGAAGGAAGCAGGATTCATCGAGGATACCTTTTCCTATTCCCCTCCCAGCCAAAGTTCTCTTAAAGTTTTTAAAAAATTCCAAGGATACCGCAGCACACAGCATCGATTATTTCCCCTCCCTTCTTTCTTTGCTTTGATTTTGATTGAACGTGTGATGAAATCAAGTGTCAAAGGACATCTGTCGCTCCTTTTGTAAACCGAATTCGAAGCGATTCCCAAATCGAGTTTGTAATTCATTTTGAGGGTAAAATCAGATTTTCATCGTTGACGCTTGTCAGGGGTCATTTGAACACACGTCCTCGCAAAACGAGCGAAGAGAGAGAAAAAAAAATACAAACACCCAAACATAACCTCAGTCGATAAATAGTCCTGCAAACGTCCTCGTTCACAAGTCATTTACAATTCCCTAAATGGCACTGGTCCCGGCTCTAAATGGGTGGCAAGGCTCCACGCAGAGCACAGAAAAAAGAAGAACAATTTTGAGAGGACACTTTCGGTCGTTTCCACATGTGTGCGTAGCTGGGGATCTGGGAATAGGCCGGCTCTGGCCGGCTTTGGTGAATCCATAAAACGAATGCGACACACGGGGTAGTTAACGCTTACAGGGTATGAGTGCTCAGTCCTGAGGTTGTTAGTTAGCAAATTGTTTGCCAGAGATGTCCTTTTTTCGAGAGGAAATGATTGTGTAAATGGGCGTTGAGGGGGAGGGCGTTTGCATGAGGGACACACCACAGGAGATGAGGGGAAACTGAACAAATGAATTTTTATTGTGGTTTAAATGGAATGGTGGGGACAAATCAATCAGTCGGAGTCTGTGGTAGTTCTGGGCTTCTGCAACAGAGAACAGGTCTGCCAAAAGCAACCACATGCCAAGCAGACATTTTGGGTCGAAAAAAACAGGATTTCCCAGTCCAATCGCAGGCACAATCGACTGCGGTTCTTTGCCATCAGGTCGAGTGGCTTATGTGTAATTTTGGGCCACAATTATTTCCATCTCTTCCATTTATTACGAGACTAAAGCAGCGAGCGATCGTGGACGGAAGGCAGCGAGCGACCATGGACGGAAGGCAGCGAGCGCTCGTGGACGAAAGCCAGCGAGCGATCGTGGGCGCAAGGCAGCGAGCGATCGTGGACGCAAGGCAGCGAGCGATCGTGGACGAAAGGCAGCGAGCGATCGTGGACGAAAGGCAGCGAGCGATCGTGGACGAAAGGCAGCGAGCGATCGTGGACGCAAGGCAGCGAGCGATCGTGGACGAAAGGCAGCGAGCGATCGTGGACGAAAGGCAGCGAGCGATCGTGGACGAAAGGCAGCGAGCAATCGTGGACGAAAGGCAGCGAGCAATCGTGGACGAAAGGCAGCGAGCGATCGTGGACGAAAGGCAGCGAGCGATCGTGGACGAAAGGCAGCGAGCGATCGTGGACGCAAGGCAGCGAGCGATCGTGGACGAAAGGCAGCGAGCGATCGTGGACGAAAGGCAGCGAGCGATCGTGGACGGAAGGCAGCGAGCAATCGTGGACGTAAGGCAGCGAGCGATCGTGGACGCAAGGCAGCGAGCGATCGTGGACGCAAGGCAGCGAGCGATCGTGGACGAAAGGCAGCGAGCAATCGTGGACGAAAGGCAGCGAGCAATCGTGGACGTAAGGCAGCGAGCGATCGTGGACGGAAGGCAGCGAGCAATCGTGGACGTAAGGCAGCGAGCGATCGTGGATGCAAGGGAGGGAGTGATTGTGGACGCAAGAGAGGGAGTGATCGTGGACGCAAGACAATTTGGCAGCCTGCCCGGGAAAAGTTGCTCAGGCTCAGAGTTCGCCGTAAGTAAGTACCAGAGCTGTGATCTGTGTTGAAATGGCAGGTCTCTCTGCTTAAAACCTGCCTGCTTCTGCGTACAACCCGGCATATGCTGTCAAAATGAATTATAAACCACAGGGACTGCTCTCAAGTCCTGCATCTGCAACAGCAAACTTTCCTTCTCCCCACATGACAAAAACTGCTCAAAATTAATCAAGACAAAACATTCAATGCAAAGTGAAATGACCTCACATTCTCCCACAGACAGTTGAACACACTTCGTGACGAACTTCTAATTTATTGCCGCCACACAAACATCCACCCACATCCATTAAGCATTGATTTCAGCACACCGCACAAGTCCCCCCCGGCTCTCATGGCATACCGTGGGAATTCGAAATTCTCCGAATGCCTGCAACTCAACAAATCAACGACAAAACGGAATGTTTTTCCAGCCGTCAAGCCGAAGCCAGCCAGACATTCCCTGCGAAAGCCCACACGCATCTGACAAGGATCGAGAGGGAATCATAAAATCTGTCATAGATCCCTGGGAGACAATTTTCTGCCCCGCAAGACGGAGTACACGCGTTCCGATGAAGTGAATTACAAGCACATCGCCTTGAGTCTCTGTCAATGCGAGCCCGCTTACAGCTCCGGTTGTGTACCGTTGCCCCTCCCGGGCTGGCTGGGAGTTCCTGAATAATTCATTGTATTTAAATCATATTCAATTTTCACAACTCAATCAAATGGAATTTCCACTCTGTGTCGACGAAAATTGATTTTCACGGAATGCGATTAGATGCGGGGGCGAGCGGGGCGAGGAATGCATGGAATGTCCTTCGTGTTGGCGTTGATTTGACAACTGTGCGCTGGGACTGGTACGCACCCACATCTGAAGTATTTCTGTCAATCTGCTAACAGCCGATGATGCCGATGGTAATCAGCGATCCGGAGCAACTGGGACACACTGTGAATCTGCTTGGGGAGAGGGGTGACTTTATCTACTCCATCAAAAAGGAGTAGGGATTGCTTGAGGAGGGGGACGTTTGAATGATGATTTGTTAATGAGACTGGTGGATGACTCTGCAACCGCAAGAAGTTTGGAAAATCGTCTGGGACTTATGCGGAGTCAGCACCGTCATTTATTTTACTCACGAAAGCTGCTTAAGTGTCAAAGCACTCGGGTTTACGAGTTTATTCCCATCAAAAGCGGTGTTTTATGAGGTAAGCAAGTGGTCCATGCAAGCACACCTTAAGACGGTTCCCACGGTCTGTCTGGGAGTGAATTGGAATGAGTGCAGACATCAGTGAGGAGTGAATGTATGCAAAGCAGTGTTTTGACGTCGAAATGAATATTCAGAAGATGGCATTTTTAGATTTTTAAGTAGTTGCTGTGATTAAACCAATTTTCGAGGCGATCGTAGGCGTATGCGTAACCTTTTTTCAAAATTTTCACATGAGATCTAGACGAAGAGGCGACACCACAAGGGATTGAATGCGTTGCTCCTTCATCTCTTAAATTTGACTTGCTTCTGACGAAAACTCGAGGTGTAAAGCGACTTCCTAACGATCGAAAGAATGCACAGAGACTGGACGAATGGCGGCTGATTGGAGTCGAGCTTAAAGGCGACTTGCAATCGACCGAGAGGCCGAAGGAATAGCGTCGATTTGAGTCAAGCTTCAAGGCGACTTGCAGTCGACCGAGAGAATGCAGAGAGACTGGTCGAATGGTGGCCGCTGTTGGCGTCAATTTGAGTCGAGCTTCAAGGCGACTTGCAACCGACCGAGAAAATGGGCAGAGACTGGACGAATGGCGGCTGCTTTTGGCGTCCATTTGAGTCGAGCTTCAAGGCGATTTGGCGTCGATTTGAGTCGGGGGAATGATGCCCGCTGTTGGCGTCGGTTTGAGTCAAACTTCAAGGCGACTTGCATTCGACCGAGAAAATGCGCAGAGACTGGACGAATGGCGGCTGCTGTTGGCGTCGATTTGAGCTGAGCTTCAAGGCGACTAGCAATCGACCGAGAGGTTGGACGAATGATGGCTGCTATTGACGTCGAGAACTGTCACAGAAGCCCGAGCAATTGATAAGGTCTTTACCGAACAGTGAATCCATGTTTGTCGCCTGTTCTATGTCACGACGTGCAGGCAGACGCTTCTCCAAGATCACTTTCTGTTGAATTTAGATCACCCAAGGGTAGCCTCCTGCCCGGTCCGCCACATTTCTCACTGAAGCACCAAGCCCGTACCAGTCCGTGTCGCAAAGGCGCCTCCAAAGTCGATCGATTAAACAAATTCTCATCGTAACCATACGCGAATATGCGATGCATTTGCATTGATGACCACCGCACCTTCGACTCATCCAATAAATCGCAGCGCTGATGACTTGATGTGGCTGCAATCATTGCATTTCTCAATCTGCGAGCAATTACCACAAATTCCTCAAGAAGAATGTTCGTCTTTTGAAATTCAAGACTCCCCCCTTTGACACTCCACACACATCGGCCGTCTAATCATCTAATTACGTCCCCCACTTAAGGCATTTTTCAAATTCCAACTTTCAATCCGAGGCGACTCTGAATCCGTTTTCAATTCGCAACTCATCTGTAATTCAATTACATCGATCCCGGGGATAAATGTTATCGCAATAATTTTGAGCCTCTTATTGGATTAATATTTCAGACGATGCCTTCGCTTCCCGGGGGAGTTTTTCGCCGAAAATTCATCACACAACGATGGCGAGGGCGGGATATTTTTGGTGAGCGCTTTCTCAGCCACTGGGTGCTAATAATGTATTCGGCAATGAATTCCTTTTGTCGTCAGTGGATTCTTTCATCAGGCACATCGTTTTGGTGATGTAATGTGCTGTCGACATTCCATTAGAGTGGCTAGGGGGGGTAAATGGTGGTTTCAGATTGAATTTCCTTTAGAATTTTAAATGAATTTTGATATTCTTGGTATCGTTCAGTTATCGCTTTGGTCTGGAAGTTTTGGTGGTTATCGCAAACGGATTTTAGGTGGTAGGAGATACATTTTGCGTTCAGAGTGGTAACGTGGTACATCTTGATGAGCCCTGGAAGGGTGCTTTGATAGTAAGGACAAGAGGCAGGAACTAGAAGTCTTCTGATTGCATCCACGAACATTAGCTTTGCTTCCAAGCCATCTCACAGATTTTTTCCTGCAGATTTCGATTACAAATCAGTAAAAAAAGCGGGGGATACCACAAACTGAAAGAGTTTCCAGATTTCTTCATACAATCCAAGTCCGCTTTGTTCACCTGTGAGAGCATGAGAAGGCCCACAGAATCCCCTACACATTGACTGGAGCCATATCGCTTTTTGAAGCAAGGTTTTGTTATTTTTGCAAGCCCATGTCCCGTAGCGCGACAGGTGGCCGCAGTGGCGTAGTGGCGCAGTGGCGTAGTGGCGCAGTGGCGTAGTGCCGCAGTGGCGTAGTACCGCAGTGGCGTAGTGGCGCAGTGACGTGGTGGCGCAGTGCCGTAGTGACGCAGTTGGTCGACTCCTATGACTCCTAGACTTTGAGTCTACGTTCACTTTCCAGCACCAAAAAAAATTAAATTTCAGGACTCTGCCTCTTTCGAGTCATTGGCAGTGCTCAAAAAGGAAAACTGTCTAGAAAAAGCTTCTCAATCCCGCCGTTAAACTGAGTGGACATTAAACTGAAGGTCCCCTACACTCGTGAGAGAAAGATATCACGAACAACACGAGTAGTTGCTGTAGACGGTAGGCCCAAGTCCACCACCTACAGTAGAGCCCCCTAGACCTCTATTTGATCTTAAATTGAGTCTATATCCTTCCCAAAAATAATACAAGTTAACTTCTGCACCAATTCTTGAATATTTTATTTATTCCCCAGATGGGGAGTTATTTATTTCCCAGATGGGGAGTTATGTATTTAACAGATTTCAATTGCCAACTGTTTACAAAAATATATCCTCATAAGGGAAATGATTAGTGAATGATTCCAAGATCTTGATAATGACAAGCAAGACGTCCTCCGAGAGTTGTGGTGATACTTCGTCCCACAGGACCTCCCAGTTGTCGTTGATCACCTTGAGGGTGCTCTCTGCGAGTGCATTAGTCTGACCATGATGATGACCGTGTTGCTTTGGCTCAGCTTGGAGTCTACACAAAAATCGGTCAGATTCATTCTTTCACTCATAAGTCCATTACTCACCTATCGGC
The DNA here is from genome assembly GCA_930367185.1 of Myathropa florea. Taxonomy (NCBI): domain Eukaryota; kingdom Metazoa; phylum Arthropoda; class Insecta; order Diptera; family Syrphidae; genus Myathropa; species Myathropa florea. The sequence goes on along the minus strand of OV884005.1, from coordinate 40,683,512 downwards.
CTTAACTTGAATGGTTGGATTTTCAAACCTGAGGTATGTCTTACCACCCCTCACTTGAGTGACTGGCTTCATTTGGGTCCTGATCTGAAGATTCTTCACGGAAACGTTGAGGTCACCTTCGCCGTTGATTGGAACCACTAGGAGTTTGCCGGATGACTTGTATTTACCCTGAACGGTCAGGAGTGGGATAACACCCTCGCCGTTGAACTCCTTCATATCCTTCGGGTCCCTGGTGAAACCCCTTCAAATTGAGATCCATTAGACCTGAAATGCTTACTCAAATTTGCAGATACGTACTCAAACCTGGTGACGGTCAGATTGGATAGACCGCCAATGTACAGATCGGTCAAGGTGAGGTCCAAGTTCACTGGGTTGTTGGGGTTTCCAGCGAAGCGAAGGGAGTTCACGTTCAAAGGGTCGATTTTCTCCAGATGGAGCTCTTGGAATCCCTGCGGATAGGAGCGAAGAACGTCGTTGACACGGCGCACGATACACTCCTCGTCCTCGACCTTACATTTCTCGAAGTCCTTTGCTGAAAAGAGATCAGAAAATTGGCATCCTGAAGTGAGAATAGTGTCCAAGTTCTACTCACGCAGCTGGTGTGCAGCAGCCAGGCACAGAGATGCAGCAAAAAGCAGTACTCCACAAATTGACTTCATTGCAAAAGAACGTTGGGAACGATTGATAGAACACAAGTTCAAGAAAGGCGACTGAGTCTAATGTCTTGACTGATCTGATGGGTCTGCCATTTATAGTGCTCTCTTCGGCTGAGCGTTGAGAAAAATGCAAATCGTCCCTGGTGGTGTGACCGGGCCGATAAAGCTATCGTTTGTGGAAGTCTCTCGCATCGGATAGTGGGAAAAAATGATAATTCCGTTCGAATCTGAAATTGATTGCAAATATTTGAATAAGTTACGGAGACTGACTGCATTTCCCCATATCGCAAAGTGCGCTCATCTGAACAGTGACGCTAATGAGTTTGATTGCAGGTGACGAGCGCACTCTCAATTGCAAATTTTGTTGGAAAAAATCATGAATCACAACACACATGGAGGCGCGGTTGCATTTCATCACTTGTCGAGGATTTTTATCAGCAATTAGGTCAGGGAGGGAAGAGCATTCACAATATGAAGTCAGTTTGTGAATGACAGACAAGGTCTAGTTCATTTTTAGACAAGAAAACGCTGTGAAAGTGTGGTTAGAATGAATCAGTTGGAATCAGTTTGTGAATTGTAGATAATGTCTTAGTTCACAATCATTTTTAGTCAAGAAAGGCCACGAAAGTGTGGTTAAAATGAATCAGTTGAATAAATTTATGGCTCCTTTTTTAGGCGACGGAAACTCTCTATAGCCAAAAAGGGAACCTTGCGGTCACTTCCCATTAAAATCGCTGAACTGGACGTTTTGTTGATATCCACACTTTCTGACGATCCCATCATTTCCTCGTTGCCATCAAAGAAATGACAAGGATTTCGAGAGAACAGGGATGTCGAGAGAACAGGGATCTCTAGAGAACAGGGATCTCGAGAGAACGGGGATCTCGAGAGAACAGGATCTCGAGAGAACAGGATCTCGACAGAACAGGGATCCCAAGAGAACAGGGATCTCGAGAGAACAGGGATCTCAAGAGAACACTGAAGTCGCGTAAGAAAAACATGCTCTGGCGTTGAATATGTTCCAAGTGAATAGATCACTTGGCCTTTCAGATCCAGTCTACCAAAAGCTCTTAGCAAATCCGTGTGTCAAAAGGACATCAAATCAAAGGATCCTTGTCAAAACACCATCAGGAGCTAGCAATGATGGTTCGACACCAGAAGTATGTGGTTGCTTCCCGCAGAGCAAACAACTCACAGAGCAACGTTGCATCGACGTGATATTCAGGAAGGACATCAATATTCATTCAGACAGCCAAGAACAAATCCCTTAGTTCAGTCACTTTCCACTCTAAGACGTCCTTAAATTGTCACCGATCTCTTGACGAGGGGACTAGGGACTATGGGGTCACAAGAAAAAGAGGAAAAAGAAGAAAAAGAAGAAGAGGAAGAAGAAGACGAAGAAGAAGAAGAAGCAGTAGAAAGAGATGAAAAGTCATCCAGATCAAGTTTCCTTGCCTTCCGAAGAGACCCTTTTTGTTGGGTCCTAAAATTTAGGCAAGAATCAGTTCGGCTTAGAAACCCTCATCATCTACGTTCTCCTTTTGCGAACATGCATATATTGTCTTCGTTGTCTTCCTTGTCTTCCACGTCTTCCTTGTCTTCCTTGCAGTTCTTGTCTTCCTTGCAGTCCTTGTCTTCCTCGTCTTCCTTGTCTTCCTTCTCATCCTTGTCTTCCTTGTCTTCCTTGTCTTCCTTGTCTTCGTTGTCTTCGTTGTCTTCCTTGTCTTCCACGTCTTCCTTGTCTTCCTTGCAGTTCTTGTCTTCCTTGCAGTCCTTGTCTTTCTCGTCTTCCTTGTCTTCCTCGCCTTCCTCGCCTTCCTCGTCTTCCTCGTCTTCCTTGTCTTCCTTGTCTTTCTTGTCGTTCTTGTCGTCCTTGTCGTCCTTGTCTTCCTTGTCTTCCTCGTCTTCCTTGTCTTCCTTCTCATCCTTGTCTTCCTTGTCTTCCTTGTCTTCCTCGTCTTCCTTGTCTTCCTTCTCATCCTTGTCTTCCTTGTCTTCCTCGTCTTCCTTGCCTTCCTTGTCATCCTTGTCTTCCTTGCCTTCCTTCTCGCCTTGTCTTCCTCGTCTTCGTCGTCATTCTCGTCGTCCTTGTCTTTCTCGTCTCTGCGTTCTCTGCAAAGTCATCAAAACGAGCTCCCATTCTACTGGCATAGGTATCGGTAAGGTAGTGTCCAGTAATGACATCCGTTGCAGTCCTCAAATCTCTGAACAGAAAAAAGTCTCCTGGTCCTATGCCCGGGAAATCTTCTCCAATCTTTCTCGAAAATCATTTCAAAAGTCCCCACTGTTCAAAACCTCTCTGCCACTCACATCTGCCTCTTATCAGATGATTTCCAACTCAGATGATTCATTGATCAAGACGGGCGAACTTACACAATTAATTTGCATCTCTGCACAAATTTATGTGGCACCTTAAGTGCTATACTATTATCTTTAGTGGTACGGTGCCGATACTCATTAGAACTTTTTATGGATCGGTGCGACAAGGTAAGCAACCTCATCTCATCCCTGCACCAATTTATGAGCCCTATACTTTTTTTCACTGAATATTCATGAGAACTTTCTATAAATTTGATGTGTGCCCTTAAAGCAAGTCCACTGCGTGTGTGGTCAGGGGATACCCGTGATTAGATGAATTCTAAATCATGTCTGGAGAGGTTTGTTTGTTTCTAAAATAATGCATTCAAAACCAGTTCTTGTGCCCCGCACGACTGCAGCGATAAGTTAGTTCGGCAAACAATTACACTGAAGCTTGAGAATATTCATACGAATTGGAATTATTTATGAAGAATTATAGTGATTAGTGCGATGAGTTTTAGAAGTAATGAGGGAAAAATTATAATTCTGGTTTAATTATGAGCAAAATCATCGCATGGCGATATATGACATGAGGTGTTGCAAATGACTGCATTAAGACGCGTGACATTTGACTGACGTGAGGCTGTGATTATGTGTGAAAATTGACAAGGTAAAGAGAATCTATACAGCTCTCAATGAGATTCAGCGTACGGATGAATGGAACATGCGTCCAGATGGAGGTCTTTTTCAATTCAATTGGAATTTAATCAAATTTAGGCTTACTGGGTAGTTGACGAAATGGGCATGGGGCTTGTAGAATCACCAGAGATCTCCATGGCACACTGCCTCCCAGACCACTGCAGAGTTTTTTCAGGCGGAGATTTAAGCTGTTCATGGGGCAACTCGCTTACTTTTCATGCCCTCGTTAGAGACTATGTCTGTTTTTCTTTGAAGAGAGCGTCAGGGGGCCATGAAGACTCAGGATAGATAATAAAATCAAGAATGGTAAAGGATTGCTGCGAGTCTCTAAAGGTGATTGCGGACAGATGCAATCTTATCCTTTTCTGGGTCTCAGGATACCGGGGAATCGCAGCCAACGAACTGAGCGATGAGCTTGCTGAATCGGGTGTGGAAATGAAAATAACATCAAACCTTTAAAACAAACGACCAAGTCGCAACTTAACGCAGAAGACCTTGAACCATAGCCTCTAGATGGAGAAACGTGGGATTATGCCAAACATCCAGGCTGCTATGGCCAGAACTACACGAACATAGGACCAGCAGCCTTCTTTCCATCCAGAGATTTGAGGACTGCAGTGGGTGTCATTACAGGGCACTACCTTACCGATTACCGAGCCCCTTTAGATGATTTTGCAGAGGACTTTGAGACTAGGAAGACAGAGAAGACAAGTAAGACAAGGACAACAAGGGAGACAAGGACGACAAGGAAGACAAGGAAGAAAAGCAAGACGAGGAAGACAAGGAACACAAGGAAGACGTGGAAGACAAGGACGACGAGGAAGACAAGGAAGACAAGGAACACGAAAATGTCGAGGCTGTCGAGAATGTCCAGGATGTCTAGGATGGCGAGGAACACGAGGATGACGAGGATGTCGAGAATGGCGAGGTTGGCGAGGATGACGATGAACATGAGGACGACAAGGAAAAACAGAAGACTCTCCTTGACTTTCGGAATAACATTTGCATATCGCCACTTTCAAAACATAACGTCGTTCGCCTTGTCGCTTATTGTTCCCATTTTCCCCATCCAATCTCGAAACTATTCCGCTCCACCAAGGACACTTCTCTACCCCATCTCAGCACTCAATCTTGTCGATTTATTTTTCAATTAGCCACCACCACTTCACATCGCTGCTACCCTATCTCCGATCGTTAATTCCCCCGCAGCATCTGGTGAACACATCCCGACTCAGAAAGAGAATATCCTCTTAACTCTCCAGCGAATTTAATTTCGACTGAACATCCAGATGCTATCGAAATGTAGTTTGTTGGCCATAAAATGACACTCGAGACGCCTCGAATTTTATTCTTTTTTCACCCCCACCCACACTGGCGTTGTCTTTAGTGTTTAGTTACTCGCTTGTGTCACAAAAAGTGGTTCAATAGAATGCAAATCACGTAGAGACCGTATTCATTGTCATCACCTTAAGCATACGTGTGTGCAAGGACCTCAGAGTGTGTATAAAACTGTTGCGCCATGTAATTTGTTAAAGGACACCTAGTCACGTAGCACACGAGTGCAGGAGTGGAATTCATTTAAAGTGCGCCGCCCAAGCGAGAAGGACGAATTAATAATGCGGAAAGGATTACCTTACTGGCGATAAACACTAATGAATGTACAAGACTGAGATAGTGGCAGTAAAGGGGATTTACTTTCCGTGCGAGAATAAACGAGCACACTGTGTCCACACCGAGTGCTAAGTGGAGAAACAAGAACTGAGTGCTTATCCTTTGCAGTTTTATAGGTCCTTTCCGGAATGGGGAGAAACCATGTTTCTGCACATAAAGCGAATGCTTTAATCCAATGACTCGTATCACAGAACGATGGAGAAAGTGAAATGGATGGCATTTAACTCAGCTCAAGTTTTACCTGCCGCCTGCCTTCTGCTCAGGGGAGAAAAATGTTCACCATTCCATGGGAAGCAGCCACAAAAGGGTGCTTTCTGGAATTTCCCACAAGCCGGTTGTAAATTCTTCCCCACACATTCCGGGTAATCAACATTCCTCGCGCTTTTGACGAGACGAAGAAAAATTGAGATCCTTGTGACATCATTTTTCTTGAACAACAGCAAATTTACTTCCCTGAGGGTACGTCCCTGAGTCGTCATCGCATTCAACACCAAATGTCATCGAAATATAGGCGTGGGTTCCTTCCATTTCCCTGTTTGTTCCCCAAGAAAACTCATTTCCTTTTGTTTGTTCCTGCATCCACCTCTGCCTTCACCTGAAACTTCTGTGGGGCAGAAAGCGGCAGCCCGCCAAGAGAAGGATATGATGTACAAATCAAACAGTTGTCCTTACGAGGAATGTTCAAAGAATTTCAAAACTTCCTTTCGAAAGGAAATCAAAATTGATTGCTTTGAAAAGGGGGTGGCTGAATGGAGCTGAATGGAGCTGAATAGAACTGAATGGGGCCAAATGGGGCCGAATGGGGTTGAATGAGGTCGAATGAGGCTCAAAATCTATACGCTGGCTTATTGTTCTGGTAATGAAATCGACATTTAACAGCAGGAATAAGGAGCTCAGATTAAATCCATCTCGATTAGAAATCAAAATCTATCACGAAAGATTTTATTTTTTTCGGAGGATTTTTGAAACACTACTGGAGCACTCAGACTCAAAACTGGTCCATTGTACTGCCAGGTAGCAACCTACTCCAGTGCCGTTAATTTAATCCCGATTTCACTGGGATTCGAACCTGGGACACCTCGAACAAGGAGCAGGCACTTAACCAACTGCGCCATCCAGTCGTTTTCATGTTATCAGGAAAGATGGTGGCGATCAATTGTGAGAGTCTTTGATGAAATCTAAGTGTGAACAGTGGATTTGTCTCCTTTTTGACGGTTTTTGAAGCATTTTTGACTTTTTTTCGAGTGGATGGATCGTGAGACCTCTTCTTGAGACTTCCTCGTGTTCAAACACACGATTTGAGAACCGACTTGATGTCCCACAGATGGATTTCTGATCAATTTTGAAATTCCAATGAATTTCCCATCTCAGGACTCTTTTCGAATCCTTGACGTTATGAATTTTGAATTTTCCACCAATTCTTGACTCAAATTGTCCATTTCCCTCCTCAAACTCACAATCTCTGCTGAAATAAACCAAGAATTTAATCCAAATTTTGTTTTTTTAGAAATTCGCACAAATTCAGCGTAAAAGTCGAAACAGAAGTGCAAAATTGACAGCACTCTTTTGGCGAAAAATCGAGATTTTTTTGATTTTCAAAATTTTTTCGTTTTTGGGTCTGATTGGAGATCGTAAGGTTGATGATATTCTTGGGAAATATAAGCAATTTGAGCGGATCAAGTGGAGCAGGACGAAACAGGATACGAGCTGGTCTCTTCAGAATGTTTGAGTTCTGTATTCGAATGAAGGTCAATGAAGACTTCAGTGTGGATGCTCAGACTGAAGATACAGCCATTCTTCCGGCAGATATGTGTGAGAGAGAAGTGGAAATTAACTCCAAAGGATCGATTGCTGGAAGTGTGACTTCTTCTCGTTCAAAAATCGATCGCTGGAAATGTGCTTTTTGAACTAAAAGAAAGCATATTTCCAGCGATCGATCTTGGGTCAATTTTCAGAATGGACTCTGAAACTTAAACAGTTTGTACTAAGTCCACTGCTCCTTGACTTTCAATTGTCACTCACATCGCTCACAAAAGGACTCTACCTTCACAGTAATGACTCTTGACTTCAATCCCTTGTCAGCCATGTTCTCATTGCCAAAGATTTCTGTGACAATCCCTCTTGGATTTCTCAATCGATGCACAACTGCAATCCTTGCCATGATAAAGGGGAGAAAAAATGAATCAAACTCTGTTGTCTGTCTAAGACAACATTTCCTGCTGCGCCCGTGGATCCTTTTGCTTCATTAAACTTCACTGGTGCTGGCAAAAAAAAAATCCTTGCATTGTTGCTTTGCATATCCGTTGTCCCAGTTTCAGGATTTCGCAGTCATTTCATGCAAATGAGAAAGTCTGTGTTTTTTTTCTCTCTCTCTTCGGAGGGGATATTTGCGGGATGTAACAGCAGCTGCGGAGGAAAGAGCTTTAAAAGGTGCTTCTGGAATTTATGAACATGACTTTAAAACAATCTTGTTCGCAATCGAAACTGGATCAGATGTTCCATTTAAGTTTGACGCTGATGAACGTGCATGACAAAGACCATTTCCTTCATGCAAAGGATTGTGCTTAACCCTCTTCAGGGTTATTTTTAGATCTCCCCTTTGGATGTGTGAATAGGGGCCATTTCAGAGCTTGGACTCAGTCAAAAAATAGCATCATTCGACATCACTTTTCGTTGCCTATTAGATGCATGAATGGATGATGATTGCCCTTCTCCCCCGTTCGAGCACTTTCCAAATCCACTCAAGCAACTGACAGCCAGCTTGTGCTCTGATGCCATGCCAATTGATTGAACACAAACAATGGGACCGGTCGGTCTACACTTGAATTCCCGTCGAAGAAGAGATCTTCCATCGACAGGATGAAGGAGGAGCCTTCCATTTTGACCCTATTTTGGGGTCATGTGCTGTCCGAAAGTTTGTGATGCGCAAAACTTTCATGTTTCAAGGCACCCAACTTCACCAAGGCATCACGAGTGCCCTGACCTTTCATTTGATTTATTTAAAAAAAACGGACGACACGTCCCGACCCCAATTGGAGGAGAAATTCGAAGAAAAACTGTGAAGGAGGAGATATTTATGAGCTCACCAATAGTCTCACTCACTCACATTCGCACCTTCCTCCTCGAAACCAATTAAAGATTATCCTTCAGACTGAATGGTCCATTCCGAGACCAAAAAAATAAAAAAAAAGCCATCCATCTAAATGCCATAAGCTTCAAAGGATATTAATACTCTCGGCAGGACAACAAGAACTCAAACAGAAGCCGAAGTAAAAAGTAATCCATGCTACGAATTTAAGGACGACTTCTGGACGAGATGGTGTGCGGTGTGTGGTGTGTGGTGAGCAGATTTGATTTTTCGGATGAATGAATTTCAAATATCTGCGTTGCACAGCGAAGGAATGTCCAGAATCCTTGACGTGGGCGATGGGATTGCTGATTTGAGACAAAAACCGAGAAAAAATTGAACGAGCTTTACGAGTGTGCATGAGTGCGTGTGTGGGCGCGCTGACAATATTTATGATTGATTGTGACTGAAACCGAGACCCCGGCCCTTGAGAGGTGTACTGCAACAAAAAAGGGATTATGTGGTCGCTTGTTTTATGACATTCCCCAGATGGATTTCTCTCCAGTTTATGTAGACGGCACGAATTTAGATTGATTTATGGGATTGTGAAAATGCTGATGATGTTCAATTAAAACTTTTCACCCAGAAATCGTTTCAAGTTTTATTTTGGTTTTTGTTTCAATCTCTGGACTGTTTCTGAGTTTCTGAGAAAGTCATGAAATTGACGAGATGTTGTGTGCAAACTTTTTGACTGCCTTTGGGTCAGACTGTGAAAGTTGTTTGTCGGCTATGCGTGCAGTGGTTACAGAGGAAACCAGGCAGAAAATGGTTTCTGACTGCACTTTACAGCACAAGGTCCTTAAGAATTAGAACTTGAAATAGTTTGAGCTCTCATTGTGAAGAAAACAAAAGGAAACTGCTGAGGAAAGTGCATGAATTTCAAAGTTCTCTGGAGTGAAGTGAGTAATCTTCTGCAGGAGATTTATGGAAGAAGAAGAAGAGCGAGGATAGAAAAATAGCACTGGCCACCACAATATACCACAGATCTTCTTGAGCAGATCTATGGGAGAAGGAAGAAAAGAGGGAGAAGGGAATTCGTGCCTCCCTCTACAGTACATCCCAGAGAATATCAAACTAATCATCGTGGAAGAATGCCAAGATCGGCAGCCAGTAAGAGGTGTCATTTTAAATCTGATGTCAAATAAATTGTGGAACTCTTCCAAATTGTATATCGATGCAGTAAGTGAAGGCAAATGTTCCCATTTTCTTCTTAGCTCGATAACTTAAAAAATATGTCTAACAAGCAAACAAAATTTTGGCGCCAAAAATCAATAAAATCAATCAGTCATTGTGCACAGTTTTTTTTCTTTTAATCGCACTACAGTCCGGGGTCGACCTGGGCCTCAACCAAGAAGCCTCTCCAGCTGTCACGATCTTTAGCCAATTACCTCCAATCCTTCTTTTGCTGGCACTGCAGTCCAGGGTTATCCTCGACATCAACCAAATTAGCTGATGTCATTTTCCATTTGTGTGCACCATCAGTTTCGTAAGCATCCTCTATTGCGTTGCTCCACAATCACAGGATTTAAACACACAATTATTCAAAAAAAGACAATATTTTAAATATCCATTCATTAACTTCAAGATTAAGCTCACATTTTAGCAATTTTTTGAAAATTAATAAAAATGATGATTTTTTGAGATTGTAACCTCCAAATGAACCACACCAGTTTGCCCTCTATGGAGTTGTTCCTCGGACTCAGAGTCAAAGGACATAATAATTCAAACAAATAAAGTATTTTAAATGTCCTTTTATTTACTTCAAGTCAGAAATTACATTTCAGCAACTTTTTAAAAAGCAATAATTTTAAAGATTTTTTGAAATTGTAACCTCTAAATGAGTCACGTCAGTTTGCCCCTCATTGCGTTGCAGCACGGTCTCAGAGTCGAAGCACACAATCATCAAAACAAACAAAGCCATTTCAAATGTCCGTTCATTTGCTTCAAGTCAGGGCTTGTACATACTAATCAATGAATAGACAATTGGTATGTAACGATTTATTTAAATTGTAACCTCTAAATGAGTCACAACAATTTGCACTCTATTGCGTTGTCCCCCAGACTCAGACTCAAAGCACACAATTATTCTATAAAGTAAAACATCTTAAATGTCACTTCATTTAATTGATGTTTGAGCTAACATTTGAACAATTAAAGAAAAAAACATAAATAATTTGATTTATTGAAATTGTAACCTCCAAATGAATCACACCAATTTGCCCTCTATTGAGTTGTCCCACTGGCTCACAGGCGAAGTACACAATTTTGCAAACAAAAACAGAATTTCCAATGTCCGTTCATTGGCATCAAACTAGAGCTGACATTTTAGCAACCAAGGAAAAAGAAATAGTTATTAGGATTTATTGAAATTGTAACCTCCAAACGAATCACCCCAAATTGCCCTACTTTCCACAAGAAGTTCCGTTGACTTCCTGGACCCTTCCACGCCATTTCTTCCAAATTAAACTTATTTGCCTCATAATTAGCTTCCTCCTTTCCTCATTTCTCCATCGATTCATTATTTCTTCCCTCATTTAACCCCTTTTCACAGACTTCAAAGACATTTCCAGCATCTCCCCTCTACACAAGGACCTTTTTGAGGTTCAGTTACGTCTTCGAAACTAATTAACGTCGGGATTCCGTACAACAAACCCGCCGCATTGCGTCCTTCGTACAACAAACCCGTCGCATTCCCTCATCTGTACAACAAACCCGCCGCATCGCCTCCTCCTCGTTGCACCGAATCGTCCGGAAACCACTTAAAAGGACCTCCACAACCAACCTCGGCTGACCAAGTGTCTTCGGATCAAAGTCAACCGCCAAGCCACCACGGGTCCGCCGCACTAAACCCCGAATGAAATTAATTTAAAAATTCCTCGCCCTTCCTCAGCGTAATCCTTTCGATTGGATACTTCTATGTCATCGCGAACGCGCCCACACACAGAACAGCCTCACATCGAGTCTCCTTTAAGGACTTCTGTGATCCTAAGTTGATTACACGACTCCTGATTGATTTTGAGGTTAAGACATCGACTGTGAGTGTGGGGGCATGCCACGTACACTCCCCCTCCGTACACACTCAGCTCTCGTGGAAGCCCAGATGCGTGATGAAGCAGTCAACACCGGGTGAGGGCACAAAGAGCGAGAGCGAGTGAATTCCTGTACGCAAAGTAAATGTAAACAGTTATCGTAGATGGAGATGCAAGGATCAATATTTTATGTAAAGCAGAGAGTCAATATTGGAACAATGAAATGTGTAACACGCTTGCTTACTCGACGTGGGCGGTGGCTGACGGGATGGGCCGCCTCATTTCATGGCATTCAACATGTGAAATTGTCACTGCGGATGCCAACCGACCGAACAGCCACGGAAATGCTCTTTAAAGAGCACCCCCACCGACCAGCCGACATAGTTGTGTTCCCATTAACACGATGAACCGGCAAAAATCACCATCACCAACGCCACCCAATCCAACCGTGCTCCAGTGCGTGGGGATATTCTTTCCCTGTTGGCGGTGCTCGAGCTGTGGGTACATTTTATGTGCGATATTCACGTCGTGGTGTGTTTACGTATGCTCCGGGGGCTTTGCACTAAGTGCCAGATGTATCGTGTGTGACTTGCAAATATGTTGCATCAGGATACAAAGTTCCCTCCCTGCACGCTCCACAAACGGATCTGTGGCACTCACTCCCAACTGCAACTGTTGTCCTCCTGGCTGAGCGGCGGGTTGGGCGGTGCTTTCTGAGGTGGAAAATTCTTGATAAATTGGAGGAATTTCAAACTCGACTCCTTCTCAATGATGTGGTACATTGTTTCCGCTCACAGCTCGGTGTCGAGTCACCACTCACGGAGTACCTCTGTCCCCTGCGGAGGACATGTGTCAAAGATTATTCGGCTTATTGAGCGAATTTCCAGACCGTGGACTCTCGAGTGTTGAAGTGTAACTTAAACAACTGAAATAAAAGTAAATCGGCGGGAGATGAACTCTCGTACGTGACAACTTTTGTAAATTAAATTTCTTTTTCTCTCTCAGAGAGAGAGTGAGAGGGGGACTCTGCCTTCTGCAGCGTCATCGTGTCTTGTTGGAGATCCGAGTAGTTTCCTTTGGTTGTCATCATTTTATGGGAGACATCCTGTGACAGGATAAGTTTTCACAGTTCTTGCGCTGTTGCCTCCATTCCCATTTGGGTTGACAATGTCGGTGAAGTGACGGTTGTCGTTGTTTTCCGGGAACTTCCCCCAGCACGGCATCAAAAGATGACAATTTTCAGATGCAAAAGGAAACATTTTATGGACTCATTTCGTGGAATCGAATGAAGAAGTTTACTTGCGCGCAAGTGACCCTGTGGTTGAGTTTAATTGAAGGGAAATTCAATTAGACACTAGAGAGTGTCTTTTGAAAAATGCAACACTGTGCGGAGGTTTGAAATGCACCCGAGGGAGTGCACGTGGAGAGCTGAAATCTTTGCCAACAATAAATGAAAGTCGGTGCACCATGTCATCGTTGAAAGTCTGGTCGTGGATCCGAGTCAATTTGTTCTTTCATTTCGTGGCGGGTTGTTAGTCCTCTCCACAACCGACAGTTTGGTCGGTCTTTTGCTGAGGACGTTCGCTGTACGACTAGATGGAGATTGTGTCGTGACACGCTAAAAAATACGCGATGCATACTTCCGAACTGTTTGAAATCTACATCCGGTTTGTCGTGAGACTTCTTCAAGCTAGTTCTGGACAAGATAGTTTGGCGCCCAGGTGTAAACACGGAAGGCGAGCGACTGGATGGCGCAGTTGGTTCAGTGCCTGCCCCAAGTTAGAGGGGGTCCCAGGTTCAAATCCCAGTGAAATCAAATCTGGTACAGTCACCATTTGCCGTTGGGATCCAATTAACGGCACTGGAGTAGGTTGCTACCTAGCAGTACAATGGACCAGTTCTTAAGTCTGAGTGCTCCAAAAAAAGGACGTTCGCTGCATACATTGTTTCACCCCCCAACGGTTGCTGCAGAGGCTATCCAGGGGTCTTTCGGGGAGTCTGTATGTCAACTTGTGGTAGGCGTTTACTTCATAGGGTTTTTCGCGTTTTTTTCCAAGCACCACTTGACCTTTTCCGGATAATCCGGACGTTTTGAGTCTGACTGTTCCAGTGTAGAGTTTCAAAAAAACCTCCGAAAAAAAAACACAGAAGGCACAATCTTCTAAAAATCGGTCCATCTGCTGGGTAACGCTGACAACATCGACCTTGGAGACTCTGAAAGGTCGTTGAAAACACAAAAAACGCTTAACTTCTGCCACCAAATCTAATAAGCGACATCTGAAGAATACAAATCTCCCAAAAGACCCTCCAGCCACACCGACTTAATCGTCAATTCCCGATCGCAGATGAAAAAGAAAGCGCCCCCACCACGGAGACTCCCTTTTCTCAAACTCAATTTTCATGGCAAACGACTGACAAAAAAGAAAGAACTACACACTTAACCATCATCGCGTTCACGGGAGAGAATCTTCCTCCCCATCGACACCAGAGAAATTCCTTCTTTCATCGCCCCAAACGATGCCAATTTAACGCAAATTGAATTCCATTCAGTTACCCAGCACTCAATTTGGTCCCTTGCACAGCGCAGAGGGCAGGAGAAAAACGCAAAAAGGACATCGCATCGCTGCACACTATGCAACGTGAAGCTATTTATAGCCAATAGAGGTCCCCCGCCCACCGTTCAAATGCAATCCTTTGCACTTTTGCATTCTGTTGCATGGAACGCGGGAGAACGGCAAGGATAATGGTCGTGCTGATTATTTCAATCACTGATGCACTCGTGAATAGAGGGATGAGCTGGTTGGAGTCACCCACTGGCTCTTCAGTCATTAGTCCCTCTGCCTGTAGGGTGGCGGTGTGTGATTGGTTTTCAAGTCCTTTGTGGACATAAGACAACTCAAAAACCCTGCTGACGAGGCAGTCCTTGTGGGTGGCCGGAGGGGAAGGATGGGGATGGGAGGAGAATTCTTAGGAAAAGCATTTCCAAAAATTACAAAACACCGACATTCCTCGAATGTCCTTCAAGTGGAATTTAAAAGGGCATCCGCTTTTTTAATTTACGACCTCAGCCCAAGTAAAATGGAATTAATTTTGAAATTAAATTTAAATGCCGCCTCAGATCAGATGTAATCACACGGCTTCGGCTGGAGGACGGACGTGGAGGAGACGTGGCTTGACAGGATGCTTTCTAATGAAAACAGTTTATGGCTTCCAAGGAGCGTTTTGGTGTGAAATCGTTTTGCAGGATAAGGCAATAAAGTGTGTTATTTATGATCTCCGAAGGTATACAGGAGTGCGTCTCCTCTGAGGTCCTGGGAGTGGTGAGCTCGTTGTCTTCAGTTTGAGGCGGCGGCGGCGGCGGCGGCGGTGGTGTTCATAGTGAGCATGATTAAAATCTATTAATTTTGGTTTTTGGAATTAAAGCCTGCGGTCTCTCTTCTAATTACTTTGCCCCTTCTTCTTTTGCTGTCAACAGGTTTTCGGATTCAGTGTCAGACGAGTGAGAAATTGTTTTGGTTTTTGGAAACCCTGACAAAGACAACTGAGTGGGCTTTCGGTTGAAACTGTTTTTGATGTAATTTATCGATGAAATAAAACGGGGTTGACATATAGGCAGAAGAGGATTGGAAGTCGTATCCGACAGTCGAGTTCGACTACAGTCGCCGTTTGTCACTAAACAGTAGAATTTGTTGAGCCCGTTCGGCTTAATTTGTCGATGGAATGAAACGAGTTCGACATCTAGGCAGAGGAAGATTAGAAGAGAAATTTATCCAAGTTTTATCCGAGTGTCAAATTCGACCAAAGTCGCATTTTGTTACTAAACAGTCGAATTTGTCGAGTCCGCTCGGTTTAATTTACCGATGAAATAAAACGAGGTCAACATCTAGGCAGAAGAGGATTGGAATAGAAATTCAAGCAAGTCGTATCCGACAGTCGAATTCGACTACAGTCGCATTTTGTTACTAAACAGTCAAATTTTTCGAGCCCATTCATACACAATTTTTGATAGAAGCCGTGCTTAGGGCAACAGTTATACAGTTTGAATTTTCTAAAGCTGCGAAGATTTATGGGGGCCTCTTTAAGAAGTCGAATGGAACGCAGACGAGTGACTGAATAGAGATTTGAGTGCGATACGTCTCCTTATTCGAAAGAAATGCGAAAGACGTATGCGACCTGCGTAATTGAGACGATCTCAAGAATTTGCGAAGTTTTAACTCATAATCGAAGCACTTGTCTCTGACTGCTTGCAGCGATGTCATTTGCTTCGAACTCTCTTGTACCACTGTTTTCGACTGAGGCAATCGAGGAGTCATCGATGAAATTCAATCTTTGGGCCAAGACGTGGAGTTGGCTAGGGTGTCTAGACCATAAAGACGACACTGATTCGGTCACCACCGGTGCCGGCGGTGACGGTTGTGGCGGCGGTGACGGTGGTGGTGGCGGTGACGGCAGTGACGATGGTGACGGCAGTGCCTGCGGTTACGGCGGTGACGGTGGTAACGGTGGTGACGGTGGTGACGGTGGTGACGGTGGTGACGGTGGTGACGGTGGTGACGGTGGTGACGGTGGTGACGGTGGTTGCGGTGACGGTGGTGTCGTCTATGACGGCGGTGATGGTGGTGACGGCGGTGACGGTGGTGACGGCGGTGACGACGGTGACGGCGGTGACGACGGTGACGGCGGTAACGGCGGTGACGGCGGTGGTGGTGGACAGTGGTGATCGTGGTGACGTCGGTAATGGTGATGACGGACGTGATGGCTGTGATGGCGGTGACGGCGGTGACGGCAGTTGACAGCGGCTTCGACAACGATGATGGTGATGGCGCTCGAAATTCAACTTAATATTTCTGAAGTATAAACGCCAAACCCCCAAGAAAATCAATCCTCTCACAAAAGCAAGCCATCATTAGCCATGACAAATGGATGGTCTTCTTCGGCATCAACCGTGACCCACCCGAACCTCATCAAAATTCTGCATCAAACAAATGTCCTCCTGTCAGTTTAGTGAAGCTATCAAGATGCTGCGCATTTAAACTCGATTTCAAGGACGAAACAATAAATTTAAACGCTTCCCGTCAGCAACTAATGAAATTTCGGAACGCAATCAATGAAAAATTACAAGATTTTGTGAATCATAAAAACCGGTATCACGGCGAATTAAGTATTCAAGGCTTTTGGGTTGATCAAAATTTAAGGCTGAGAAACTTCCTCCTTACGGGGGAAATGAGACTGATTAAAATAAGTACACATTCGCCGAAGGAAATTGGTTGCAAAATGGAAGGAGATACGCTCTAAATGAAAGTCAGGGTGGAAAATGGTGATTTAAGCAACTGAAGGAGGTCGGTAGGGCGTATGTGCTGTGGGAGATTGGGGCAGATACGGTTTGGACTGTAGCCCCAGGGTGCTAGAGGTAGGTACACTTCGGACTGAAGACCCAGGGTGCTAGGGGCAGGTACTCTTCAGATTGTAGGCCCAGGGTGCTCGAAGCAGATTCACTTCGGACTGTAGGCCCCCGGATTTTCGAAATTAGTTCCATAAAGAACTACGGCTAGGATCAGGACAAGGAAAGACAAGTGTTTTAGGACCCAAATCTCAACAAATGCAAGTTCATTGTGGGGGAAATTATCAAATTTTCCCTCTCGCCACTACCCTTCACTTTAAAGTGAATCGATTTTGTGGCTTAATAAAGCGCCTTTTCAGAGAAAATCTAAAGCGCACACATCACCCAGCCACCCCTCTCCGGGTAACCTTTCATCAACACCAAAACCACATAACCGCACCTCTGGAAAACATGTACACAACCAGCCCACAACCACTCCCGCACAAAGCCCAAGGATAACCGTAACACTCATTATTGTCAACCGTCGTGGTAGTGTGACAAAATGGAAACAGTATCCATCCGCTGGAGCATATGAAACCCAATACGGGTAACCTTCACCTGCATTAAGTGAAATTCACCCAAAAAAATGGGATGAGTAGCCATGGAGACTGGCACATTTCACACTACAGGCAAGGGTATGTCCTCGTACTCGCATGCGGACCTGCCTATTGAATTTCATATTTTTCCCTAAAAATGTGAGTGTTTTTTTTACGATCTTCTCTTTATGACACAACACCAGCCAGCAGCCTGGAGTCACCTTTAAAATTGAACAGAGATTACATAGAAAAGCTTTCTAGCCCAGGTACGCAATGGTATTCCACTTAAACTGCTCCCACTCTCTCTCTCTGTCTCTCTCTCTGGCGTGGATGTGTCCTGAAGCATCTACTAAATATCAATTATTCCCTGTGGCGGTAGATTGTGTGTGGCTGTGCGTGTAATTCCGATTCATTGCGCACGTGAATTGTCCCCAATTGAGATCTCTATCGCGTCAAACGGGATTATTGCTGACAACCAATGACAGCTGAGGTCGATTATCGTGTTCGAAGATTAGTGAGGCGTGAGAGTTGCCATCAAATTTTCATGGAATTTGATCCAATTAACATTCGTACGCGTCGTGTGTATGATTTGAGCTGAAGGGTGGATGAGTGGGTGATCATCTGTAAAATAGTGGCAATAAATGGACATGTTCAGCTCACAAAACTTCAGCCATTTCAAGCAAATCCTTTCTAATGACTCCACAAATCACAGTCACAGTCCCATTTACCCGATGACTTCACGCATTTAATGAGAGGAGCAGCATTCCCACTTCACCCACTCGTTGAACACATCCCTCTTCAAGTCATTCTCATAAATATAACTCGCTGAACGCATCCCCCTTCAATTCATTCTCATAAAGATAATCTACTCGCTGAACGCATCCCCCTTCAAGTCATTCTCTTAAAGATAATCTACTCGCTGAACGCATCCCCCTTCAATTCATCCTCATAAAGATAATCTACTTCACGCGTCGATCCATCGAATAACTTGCAATCATCACGAAATATAGGACCGTCCTTAGCATCTCGACTCCATCTCGCTTAAGTATCTCCGGGAATTCGCATATTACCCCAACGGAGTGAAGACCAGGCCTCAGGACATACCCTCGCCGTTAAATCGAGTGCGAAAAGAGCCCACCTGTACGCTATGCAATTTTCCAAGTTAATCCCTAATCGTTTCGCTCTTAGCCATCAGAACGGTGCGCGGCAGAGCGTGTGGCATGGTGGCCAACGATGGCGTGTCTCTTCACACCACGAGCTGTTGATGATGTTGGCGTCAATCTAAAATAAAATTACCAGCCGCCCGACCACCTCGAGGCAAAGTCCTGATGATCTATTTTAAAACCTTTTTTATTCACTCCTCCTTCCCGCAGGACTTCACGGGCTGGTTGATGAGTTCCAGGCTTCAGGCTGTCTGGCGGGAGTTTATCTCCCACCTCTCCTTGTTTTTGCAATTAAAACCGAGAGGACATCTGGGTTTCGCTCTCTCGAGCTTTCACGAATTCCCCATCGGAGGGGCCCCTCACGAATTCGCCGCAAAATTCAGCGTCGGTCTTTCGAAAATTCAAACGGTTTAAGGCACACACTCATCCCGGAGCTATCCGCCCTCAATTGAGGCCGATAATAAAACTTTTAAATTAATTCTAAAAACTTGCTTAAAATGGAAAACATTATTAATCTCTCCATTCCCCCCGCGGGGGTGGGAGGACGGTAATGGCGCCAGAACTTGCAAATTATGTCCGCCCCGTGGAATGGGAGGTGTTGACGCTCATTAATTCATGTAAACAGGACCCCTTTGCTCAGTCCTCTCGCCGGTCGTGTTCGTTGTGCCGCCGCGCCGCTTGGAGATCAAATGGGAAATTTTCAATTTTTCGAAATGAAATCGTAAATTTATTCCGTGCCGTTGGGGAGGGTCGAGGTCTTGTTTGGGCAGAGGCTGACGGCTTGACGGGGGTGTTCGTTTGATATTGACAGAGTGACAGAGTGAATTTTGTTGGATGTGGAGAAGGATATGACAAATCGTGGTTGGATCAGAGGAATGACTAGGTCTTCGAGGTCTAGAGAGTACTTCTTAGACGGCGGCGTTTACATGCGTGGAAGAAGGCAGAAATGCTGCGGCCACGCAGTGATCGACGAGCGATTGAGCTGGAGCAGCTGGAGAGGCTTGTTGCTGGAGATTCTTGTTGTTGAAGAGGTTTGTTGCTTGAGGCCCAGGTCCAGGTCCACCCCGGATTGTAGCGCCACAAGAAGAAGAGAAAACGAACAGAGAAAAACACGTGGGACACAGTGAGAGATGAAATTAAGCTCTGGCTCAGGCCAAGAACCTCCAAAAAGTTGCTGTGGATTCAAAAGTGGATCCAGTTGGGTTACTTCGTTTACTAGGTCGAGGTGGCGAACACAAGTCAAGGGAGACTTCAGCCGGCTTGGTGTGCGAAACTGGAGACAGGTGGCGAAAGACCGTGCCGGTTGGAGAGGCATGTTGGACGAAGCCCATGTCCACCTCGGATTGTAGCGCCACAAGAAGAAGAGAAAACGAACAGGGACCAGCATGTGGGACACTGTGAGGGATTAAATGGAGTTCTAGCGGAACTTCTGTGGATTCAGAAGTGAATCCAGTTCTGTCATTTCGTTTCCTAGGTACAAAGGAGCGCACACATTTCCGGGGAGACCTCAGCGAATTTGGTGTGCGAAACTGGAGAGATCGTGCCGGCTGGAAAGGCATGTTGGGTAAGTCCCAGGTCCTCCTCGGACTGTAGTACTCTAAAAGGTATGCGGAAATCAATTTGGCCCTAACTGTCGAAAGAGAGCGATGAATTTCTGTAAGAACTTCCCCCCCACAATGAGTGCTGTCAGCATATACTCCCCACGAGTGCTTCCAGAGCACAAACCCTGTCAAAAAACAAAAACCCCATCTCATCACAAAAATAAAATATATTTCCACATCGAAATCCGACACACAAACAGACACATCTTCACACTTTTCCCTTGAACTTGTGATACTTCTTGTGCTCCTTCACCAGAGTCTCGTAGACCTGTCGCGATGCCTCGTTCGAGCAGCGGAGAATGAATCCACCAACACGATGATCGCAAAGCGCCACCAGATCGTAGCAAATGTTCTCGATGTGGGTTTTGATCTGAAAGGCAAAAGCACATCATTCCCCGAATTGAATCAACAATCAACCCTCGGCTTACCTTTGGATACAACGTTGTCGCTCTCGCATTGGACACCATCAGATTGATGACAAACGTGAGGGTGTATGGGGCCACTCGCTTCAGCTCGACGTTGTGTTTGGCCATCAAGTGCATGAGGCTCTCCAGCTTCATGGCCAGTTCGACGAGGTTGTCCAGCTCCTCACTGGAGAGTGTGGTGTCCTTCTGGCGGTCGCTCTTGTACCAGCAGATCGCCTGCACGAGGTCTTTGAAGATGTGCACGAAGTGGGGAATGCGGTCCATCAGGAGCATGTGGCGGTGCTTGATCAGGACTGTGCAGAGTTCGATCATGCAGAGGTGGGTGCGGTTGAAGAGCTGTATGTTTGTGTCCCCCACTGTGAACTTTTTGATGTTTATGTCCATCAGCAGCGCCAGGATGTCATCCACCGTGTCACTGGACATCGGAATCTGGGAAAAGGAATGCATTGAGCTTCATGTCGAGAGGGAGACGGCCATGGAACTCACCTTTGAATTCTCCACGATTGATTTTTGACACTCCAGCACGGTCAGGACGTTCTCGAAGTCAACCAGTTTCTGCTCCTCGTCCCTCTCCAACCGGAGGACGATGTCTAAGGTGATGAGCTTGAAGTGCTCGTTGAAAATCTGAAATAACAACCGTAAGACCTCCAAAACTGAAACAAATTCCTTGCAACTCACAGCTCCCTTGATAGTGCTGAAAGGGCACTTCGCCATCAGCCCGAGCAGCCGGCAGATGTAGCCAAAGTCCTCCTTGGCGATGTCTTTCCCGATTTTTTTGAGTGTGAAGAGCAGATCCTCGTTGGTCTTGTTGCTGATGATGATCTTGATCACAGACTCGGCTGTCTTCTCGTCCAACTTCGCCGTTTTCAAGTCCTCATTCAGCTGCTTCCAGTAGCTGTTCAGGACAAACTCAATCTCGTCCTGATCAAAGTGCAGCGTGGTTCGGTGTGTGAGCGCCAGCATGATGAGCTTAATTGCGTGGACATTGTGACAGTCCATCTGAAAGAGAGAGAGAACGTCTCAAACCAATGGATCCACGTGGAGTTTCTTGGATTCATACCGAGTAGCCAATGTAAATCTTGCAGACTCTCCTGAAGTTCTCGTCCAAGTCTTTGGCGTCCGTGATCTTTGTCAGCACAGCGGTTGCGTGTACGACAAACCCTCGAAGAGTTTTCTCGACGAAATGCTTGTCCTTCTTCGCTTTTCGACCGTCGGTGGCCTCAAAGAACGCGTTGACGTGCGACTCGAAGATTGTGAGGGTGCCTTCAAGGAATTTCTTCAGCTTCTTGTGCGTGCTCTGATTGAGGGCGTCGATGGTTGTCAGAAGCAGAGTCACATGGTCTTTTGTGAGATCTGATTGATTGGCCTTCAAGGTCTCCTGGACAGACTGCAGAAACCTTTCGGCAGCATCGACGTCGTAACGGAGAGTGGAGAAGATGAACTCATAGAACTCAGCGGCGTTTGCGGGCGGAACTATGGCCACCAGACGATCGAGGGGGAAGTGCTGGAAGACCTGAATCGGCTGTCCAAAGTGGAGAATGTCTGTAAGCAGAGGAAGTTTAACAAAGTCTGGGGTGCAACTGGGCTGCACACTCACCTGTCAAGATGCTGAAGGCGACTGTAGCCAGCTCCTCTTCACCGGCTGCCTGAAGGTCTCTGTACACAGCGAGGTGGAGAGCAACAAACAATCCTTTGTCGGATTTTCGACAACAACCAATCGGCAGCTTGCCCATAACGTCCAGAATGTCTCTAGCTCGTTCCGTTTCGATGGGCTTCACGGTGTACCCGTCCTTTTTGTCCACCACTGCTTTGGCGATCGCCTCCACGCCGGCTTCAAAGTCAATCCCACTCAGGATCGACTTCTTGCTTTCGCCGAAAACCCCACCCAGGCTCTTGTAGAGCTCCAGCACAATTGTGGTCAGGGCATCCATGTCGTCTGTGAAGTTCCTGATCGTCTCATAGTCCAGCTCCTCCACCAGGAGCCTGCACATTTCCTGCTTCTCATTCGCGCTCATATGCCCCAGCAGCCAAGAGCTCTCGCCTCGACTCAGAACCAGCTTCGCCTGCTCCAGATCCGCACCAACTGGGGCCAGGATGAATTTGTGGAGGTGGACCAGCTTCTTGTGGTGGAACAGCATCTTTGCCTTCAGCCGCTGGATGAGCAACCGATTCGCATTGAATTTGCACTCCACACGGCCGAAGTTCACGATTCTCTGCTGGATCAGCACCCACTCATCGTCGGACAAGTAACCATGCAGATGCTTCGAGGACTGATGGAACTCCTCGTCGTCGGCCATGAAATCGGGTCGGTAGTACCAGAGGACAAGGTCGAACAGGCCGGCGTAGTAAGAGCACTCCAAGAAGGCGTTCATGGTTCGGTTGTTGTGCTCCTGAGCGAGCAGGAAGTGACCGAACTGTTGGAGAGTTGCATGCGTGATCTCCCGATTTGCTTCGATTTCCTTCCAGAACTTGTCCGACTGCTCCGGGAGTTTGCTTCCTGCGAAATACTGGCACAGGAGCGACGCGTAGAAGTCAAACAGGAAGAGAGTGTTGTCATCCAACACCGTCGTCGCAGCAAGGAGGTCTTTGAAGGCGTAAATCAACGTTTTCCAGATCACTAATGACGGCTTCGACATGAGACCGGCTATGAGTTTGGAGAAATTCACTCCAGCCGATGGAGCTGGCCAGGCGAAGGTGATGTGTGAGAAGCTGGTGATCTTCGGAGTCACACTTAGGCAGTCTCGTGTGGCGTGGAACTCCTTAAATATCACCGCCAAGTAGAACCGGACGGTGTCTTCCACAGAATTCGAAGTGATTCCATCGCCGTTTTCCAGTTTGAGTCGCTTCCCTCCGACAGTCTCGCCGGGGTCTGTAATGGTTCGCCGTCTCTTCGGCTTCTTCGGCACCTTGTGCGTCTTGAGGAGCTCCCTAATGGCCTTCTGAAGGGAAGCGACAAATTTTTCAGCTCTGCTTAGCTTCCTGAACATTTCCATGAGCAAAAGCAGGTACTCCTCGAAGATTTCCTGTTCTGCGTCGCCCTTCTTGGCCAGCATCATCTTCGCCGTGATGTCGAACACACTCTTCTCTAGGATCAGCGGATTCAGGCGAAGTGTGGCGCACAGGAGCTTCAGCACTTCGAGCAGATGGGCTTCGTGGCATTGCTCCACACACGTGGCCACGTTCTCCCCGAAGAACTGCAACGCAGTCTGATTTGAGGTGACGGAAAAATTCAACAAAATGTCGTGCTTCCTCAGCATCTCGAGAACGCATGCACCAGCGGTTAGGAATAGCTCCGGATTGGGAATGGCTTCACCCTCTGTCAGATCAGCGAAGACGGCGTTGACCAGTTTCTGGAAGAACATCACATCTCCGCGGTAGTTCACAATTGCGCACTCAAAGGTCACGAGTCGCACGTGGATCGGCAACTTCACACATCTCTCCACCAAATTCCGCTCCACATAGTCGAGGAAAAGGATTTTCTCGAGGTCCACCAGATCGTTGAAGAACTTGACTCCTTTGTCTTGGAAGACTATGATCAATTCCACCAGCGATTGTGTTGCGAACTCGGTAAAGTTCTCTTCGAATTCTTCGACACTTCCAGCTTTCTTTGCGCGAGATTTCACAGACTCCATGATCCCTCCGAAGAATTCTGATTCACTTCCGACTAAGATCTCCTCAAACCCTCTCAGGTACTTCTCGTAACTCCTGAACGCCTGACTCATGACTCTGGCGTAGACATCGTACTCCGAACGGAACAAGTCTTGCATCATCTCGAGCTCTGAGATTTTGTACAGAACTTCGACGGGCTTCCGACTGTCAGTGGTTTGCCAATTCTTCGCCCACTTTACGATGCCATTCACAAAGTTTCGCTTGATGTCCAGACTGATGAGACCTGGGCGGCACTTGAGGAGAAGAAATTCATTCATCAGATCATCTTGGAAATCTGCTGAGGATTTGCCGAGGAGCTTGGTCTTCCCACCAAACCATTCGAGGACTTTCTCGTACTTCGTGGACAGAGTGAATTCAGAGGATTTCCATGCTTTCAGGGCAAAACTCAGGTTTTCCTCGAAGGATTTGTCGGGACGATTCAGCCACCGGTTGAATTCTGAAAGAGAACACGAGGGATGATGGATGTGGGTGGGGGAATTCGACGCAGAATGGTACTCACCTTCCTCGTAAGACATCGCTGGAGGAGATTAGGTATAATTTTTGTTATTTTTTGTAGGAAATCTGGAGATAAATTGAAAAGCAGTCCAGGCACGTAAACAAAACTCAAAATCGCACGTGTGTGGTGTGGAAATGTCAAAACGAATGACAGCTGTTCCATATTCCAGCCGTTCTATGGATGTGGATGGTATTGAGGGTGAATGGTGTGGTTTGTGTATTCGATGAGTGGTGGATTTGGGCGAGAGATTTGAAATGTTTTGGCTGTTGAGTCGGTTTTTTGGTGAGAATTCTGTTAAATGACGGGGGGAATGGTGTCTGAGTTTGTGGAGGCATGTCTGGAGGAGAAGAGCCGTAAATCTGACCGTCATGCTGTCGCTGATTCCACTTCAGGTCCCCGTTTTTGTTCTCTCAGGCTGAAGGCGGTAAAACTGGCACGGCTCAGCAACAAACCCTGGATTGGAATCATGCCTGATTCATGTGACAGCCGATCCCACTTTGGACAGCCGATTCAGGTCTTCCAGCACTTCCTCCTCGATCGTCTGATGGCCATAGTTCCGCCCTCGAACGCCGCTGAGTTCTATGAGTTCATCTTCTCCACTCTCCGTTACGATGTCGACGCTGCTGAAAGGTTTCTGCAGTCCATCCAGGAAACCTTGAAGGTCAATCAATCAGATCTCGTTGGTTTTGTCGCTGAACCGTACCGCACCAGTCGCTGATTCCACTCCAGGTTCCTGTCGCTGATTCCACTCCAGGTCCCAGTTCTTGTCTGTAGCTGGGAAATCTGGAACGATTCCTCGAGGAAGGACAGGGACACGTGCTCTCCACCGATTTTTGAAAGCACTTCAAGTTCGCTTGCGTGTCCAGCTGAAAGATCCCTCCAAAAGAAGCACAAAAACAGAAGGATTTCTGATCGTCACGCCCTCCTGACTCGATGGCATGATTCAGTCGTCAAAATTACGCCTTCTCTGCCTCAATTCAATCAGTTCAACGAAATAACAATAAAAATCCAACACAAAAGCAAAGAAAAACATAACAATCGTGTGCTGCTCGAATTCATTTTTATTAGTATCAATTAAAGGCCCATTAGTCCAAATCAACGACGGGACGATAAAAAAAGAGCCCACCTCCTTCACTGCTCTCCTCCTCCACTCCACTCCACACCAACAACAATTCAAATCTCCGTAGATTCACATCGATGTCCCAATTAACGTGCCTCCCAGTGCTCCGCGTCAGAATGACGCGTCTTCCTCGCCCTCTGACGATCATCGGACACGATCACCGGACACACTCATCCGTGTGCTAATTATATCCGTTCGATTCAAAACAGACTCGTTTCTATGCCGCAACGACGGTTGCGATCCATAAATTTCCGAGAAAAAATCAAAACTTTCATCCGATGGGATGCACCCGGGTGCAGTTGATCGTGTGGGCAGCGCAAGATAGACAGATGATCGAATTAGAGGAGCCCCACCTCACCCCGCCACGAGTCACAACACTGCTCCAGCAGAATGAATTTTGTTTAGATCACTCCCTCTGAAGATGGGGAAGGCGGCCGAGGGGCGGTGAGGCGCTGCAAAAAATTTTAATTAGAGATGTGATTTTGTTTGGACAACGCTTGTTAGGTGATAAAGCCACAAACGTTTACTTTGGCCGACTGGAGCTGATTTGTGTTTGCGCTACACTCGAGAGGGGAATACTTGTGGCATGCATCAGATTCAATTGCGCAGATGAGTCGATGGGGAATTTTGTGAAGCGCTTCAGGAGATCATGCATCGATTCAGACATGCTGTTGCAATGATGCACTGGGAGATGTGTTTTGTGTCACGATGAGGGGCGCCTGTTCATGGGTGGTCAGTGCCTGAGATGGGGGAGCTGCCTGCAGCAATGTTTTGGGAGATTCTGCAGAAACCGTTGATGCAAAAGCTCAAGAAGAAGAGGCGACTCCTGTTGAGCATTTTTCAGAAGCATGACAGGCTGCAGAGTCAGTTGATCCAGGAGCTCAAGAAGAAGATTCCACTCCTGTTGAGCCTTGCCAGCGGCACCAGACGCTTCAGTATCTCAAGAAGATTCAACGCTTGTTGGGCTCGCAACTTGTGGTTCGTGCCTCTAGGCTCGTGGTCCGTGGCTCTGGACTCGTGGTTTGCCGCTCTTGGCTCGTGGTCCGTGGCTCTAGGTTCTTGCCTCGTGGCTCGTGGCTCTACACTCGTGGTCCGTGGCTCTAGACTCTTGGCTCGTGGCTCTAGACTCGTGGTTCATGGCTCTGGGCTCGTGGTCCGTGGTTCTAAACTCGTAATCCGTGGCTCTAGACTCGTGCTCCGTGGCTCTAGACTCTTGGATCTTAGCTCCAGGCTCGGGGTTCGTGGCTCAAGACTCGTGGCTCTAGACGCGTGGCACCAGACACTTGCCTCTTGGCTCTAGGTTCGGGGTTCGTGGCTCTGGACTCGTGGCTCGTGGCTCTAGACTTCGTGGCTGTAGACTCGTGGGTCCAGACTCTTGCCTCTTGGCTCTATGCTCGTGGTCCATGGCTCTAGACTCGTGGTCCGTGGCTCTAGGCTCTTGGCTCGTGGCTCTAGGGTCGTGGTTCGTGGCTCTAGACTCTTGGCTCGTGGCTCTGGACTCGTGGTTCGCGACTCCAGACTAGTGGCTCTAGACTCTTCGCTCTTGGTTTGGGGTTCGTGGCTCTAGATCCTGGTCCGTGGCTCTAGACTCGTGGTCCGTTGCTCAAGACTCGTGCTCCGTGGCTCTAGACTCGCAGTACGGTTCGTGGCTCTAGATTCCTGGCTCGTGGCTCTAGACTCGCGGTTCGTGGCTTTGGACTCGCGGTTCGTGGCTTTGGACTCGTGGGTCGCGGCTCTAGACTCGTGGTTGTAGACTCGTGGGTCCAGGCTCTTGCCTCTTGGCTCTATGCTCGGGTTCGTGGCTCTAGACTCGTGGTCCATGGCCCTAGACTTCGTGGCTGTAAACTCGTGTGTCCAGACTCTTGGCTCGTGGCTCTAGACTCGTGGTCCATGGCCCTAGACTCTTGCCTCGTGGCTCTAGACTTCGTGGCTGTAAACTCGTGGGTCCAGACTCTTGGCTCGTGGCTCTAGGCTCGGGGTTCGTGGCTCTAGACTCGTGGCTCTAAACTCGAAGTTCATGGATTATGATTTGCAACGTGTCACTCGTCACAGCTCCTGGCTTTTTTCATGTACCTCTCTGTTCGTCGCCTTGGCCATTGACAAGTGGCTTGCAGCTTAAGTTCCAGAAACACCAGAGGCTGCAGAACCCGCACTAGCTCAAGCAGAAGTTCAACCTTATGTCAGACTCCGTTATGGGCTTCCTTTGAGAAGATCTTGGTTCTCAAACTGACACCCTGGCAGAGGCAAATTGGTGTTTGTTAAGGATGTCCTCTTGCTTATTTACTTTTGGCGTCACTTTGAGGCGATAGGATCCAAACACCGACGAGAATGTAATCCCGTGCCTCCCTAATCTATCAATGCTCCTTGCAAATGACGCCTCAGTCCACTACACGTCCCTCAGCTCCTCCGTTAAACCGAATCGAGAAGAATTCCTTGATAGGTTTCTGTCCACCCCAATGCCTCTATACTCTTCCGTTAAATGGAATCGGTGTCCCTTTCCCTTTATCCTTCCCCTTCTGAGGCTCCACTCTACTCCACATCATTCCGCTCTTCAGTTTAATCGAATCGACTTTCCTCTTCCTTCTGACGCTTCGGTCTTCCCTCTGAATCCTGCTTCGATCTCCTCCTTCCACCGGAGTGGGCGAAACTATGTCCCCACCACCAGCCACCGCTTTCTAAGCCAACATCCGCCCACCCACCTCGTTGATTAATCACTCCCCCAAGGCTTCCCTATCAACGTTCATAATCAGTAATCCATCCATCAACCAACGGTCTCTCTCTCTGATATGAAAACTTCAATTAAATGTCCAATAAAACCTCGAAAGCTCGGTTTTCCGAAATCGTCTCATGCACGAGCGACCGTCCGGCCTATTCATCAAGGAGGACACACTCTTTGCTGATCAACATGTCACTGTCGTGCACTATTGCGCTGAATTTACATCAATTATTTACGGGCACACGTTCGAAATTACACAGCTCTCGCGACGGCATTAGAGGATTACAATCCAAAATGGGCGTAGTGGGCTACTCAAAGCAACCGCCCAGCCACCAGAACACCAGAACACCCATCAACGGCACACAGCACACAGGCCACAGTGAAAGAGATTGTATCTAATGCGCGTATCTCTCGGCAATCAACAACCTCAAAATGCCGGTAAAACATCCCAAGCCGACTCAGCGCAAAAAACACACCGACGACCAAAGTCGTCGGCCAGGAGGCGGGTTGGGACACAATGTTTACGGCTGGGTCCCTCCGCGACAAGATGTACACACACACAAAACGAGGAAAACGAAAATAATCAAAACAAAGCACGAAAGACCATCGAAACCATTGAAACCATTGAAACCATCGAAACCATCCGAAAAAGAACGTGTGTATCCATTGGATACAAGCAAACAAAGCTTTCCCGGTCAGAGTCCGGCAACATGTTGCCAGCGGTGAGCCGGCCTCACACGAATGCAACAAGTGAATGGAGAAGCGAACCATCTCGCCGGATCCGCACTTCGCATTCAGTTTCATTCGAAACGCCGCGCAGAGTAGATACAAAGTCAGATCGAGCCTCTCTCGTTCAAAAAGCGAATCGAATTTGTGTATCTTTTGGTTTTCGGTATACTCGTCGTAGTATTTTGAATCTTTTGCGATAGAATTCTTGTTGTTCCTCTGGTCTTGGATGGAATCCATCAGACACTGTAGGACGTACGCGTAGGACTCTTCTTCGCTTCTCCCGTGTGTTTTGTGAGGACATTTCTTTTTTCGTCGGTGAAAATCAATTCAGCGCCAGGCCGGATGCTGTAAGACGTCGTTGTCGGTTCTTGTTGTGATTGCCTCTGGTGGTGTTCGAATACGAGTATATTCTGTGGAAAGTATCTGAAATTCAATTACCTCGCGTTAAAGAGAATATCGGCTTTTTTTTGCTGTTATTGTTGGTGTTGTTGTTTGTTGTTGGTGTTCCGGAGCGGCTTTTGTTGTTTTCGGGGGGTCTTAGCGTCGCCGCGTTTTGTGTCGAAGAAAAGCGCATTTATTTTCTCTCATTTCTGAGAAGGAGGTGACTGAAAAGAAGACAAACAAGAACTTTGGAAGAACGCAGTTAACCAGAGAAGGTATGTCCATAACTCGAAATTAGGTTAAGTGGGCATAAATCCGAGAATATTGTCAACGGAAATGAGCAAACGAATTTCTTGCTGTAGACACTTGTACTTGTACCTTGACGTGTCGTCGTCGTCGTCGTCGTCGTTGTCGTTGTCGTTGTCGTTACGGAGTTTCTTCGGTCTCCGATGCAATTAGTTTCGCAATTGCGACAAGCTAAGTGGGTAACTGCTTGACAAGAACCAAGACATTTGCTCTGGACACAGACAAAAACCCTCCACTAATTACCCCGAGAGCTGAGGAGTCCATTAAGACGAAGTAAATGCGTGACCAGCAACTATTCTTGGCTGATGACCTTCACTGTTGTGCTCCGAATAGTTTCGAAGGGGGGAGCTATCTCACGTGTCATGGCCAGGGGAACAGCCATAGTTACTGAACACACGCTTCCGAACTGCGTGGTGGTTAATCGATACCGCACCACCGATGAAATCGAAAATTCATTAACCATGTCCCCGTCCTTAAACTTGGACTGGCCTGGGGGGGCACAGTCTCATTAATTTTCTGCATCAACTGCGTCGTATCGCATTTTGTGGGCACACACCAGCAACGGAACGGACTTGTACGTCTTCTGATTTTGATTTATGTCTTGCTTTGGATTCGTCTTGATTTTACTTTATTTTGTGGAGAGGAACAAAAAGGAAAAAAATCGACTTATCGATTAGAATGGGGGTGACGAAATCGTCAGGGAAAAAAGGCGACGAACAACGGTCTCGAGTGTGGGCCTTATCTTGTTTGTTCACTCGAGGGTGATTGGAGTGAATAATAGGACCTGAAAGGAGGACTTTCGAAATACTTACTGTTTTCAATCGGGAGACTGATATGTGAGACATTAGGGGTGGCGAGATGTATTAAGTAAGTTGTTTGGCTTTAAAGAGGAGGAAAAAACCTTAAGGGGCATTTTTTGTTGAATTTGACGTCCTTTCTTTCACTTAAGGATATCCTACAGTTGCCTCTCTCGTAGATGATTTAACAACAATTGTATTTCCCTGAAATTCCTTTACGTAAGACTGACTTTTTTGACCAGCGTCCCACACCAAGATTACCATCGGTTCATCTGAACTGATCCAGAACGGAAGAGAATGGAACAGAACGGAACAAGAAGCTGCCAGCCCACATTTGAAGGCGATTGCTGTGCAAATCCTTGTTAAAAACGTATCGAAACTGATTTCTCTGAACTGTCATCTGAACTGACCCAGAATGGAACAGGACAGAACAGAAACAGAAAAAGCAGTTCCCGGACCATTATTTTCAAAAAATTTAAGGAGATTCCTCTGCAAGTAAATCCTTTTGTAAAAACCTCTTGAAATTGATTTCCATTAAGTCATCTGAACTGTTCCGGAACAAAATAGAACAGAAACGGAACAAACAGTTGCCAGACCACATTTGTAGGTGATTGCTGTGCAAATCCTTGTTAGAAACGTCTCGAAATCGATTTCTCTGAACTGTCATCTGAATTTACCCAGAATGGAACAGAACAGAAACGAAACAAGGAGTTGCCAGACCACAATTTGTTAAAAAAATGTATGTAATAGCTGTTGAGATGAATCCTTGTTAAAAACGTTTCAAAATTGATTTCTCTGAACTGTCTTTGAAATGATGCAGAAGAGAATATTACAGAACGGAATAGAAACGAAACAAACAGTTGCCAGACCAAAATTTTCAAAGAATCGAGGGTGATTGCTGTGAAGAGGAATCCTTCTTAAAACGTCTGGAAATTGGTTTCTAGTATGTCATCTGGACTGACCCGGAACAGAACGAAACAGAAACGGAGCAAACAGCTGCCAGACCAAAATTGAAGGTGATTGCTGTGCAAACCCTTGTTAAAATCGTTATTAAAAACGCCTTAAAAGTGATTTCTCTAAGCTGTCATCTGGACTGTTCCAGAACAGAAGGGAATAGGAACGGACTAAGCAGCTGCCAGACCACATTTGAAGGTGATTGCTGTGCAAACTCTTGTTAAAATCGTTGTTAAAAACGTCTTGAAATTGATTTCTGTTAATTCATCTGAACTAATTTAAAATGGAAAAGAAGAGAACGGAGTCAGAACAGTCAGTTGTCGGCCACAATTTTAAAAAAATACTCCTTGTGCAACTGAATTTTTGCTAAAAACGTCTTGAAATTCGTTTCTATTAAGTCATCTGAACTCATCCAGACCAGAATAGAACAGAAAAGGAACGGAAAAGAAACGGATCAAGAAGTTGGCAAACCACAATTTTCAAAGAATTGGCGAACCACAATTTTCAAAGAATTGAAGGTGATTGCTGTGCAGACGTTAAAAACGTCTTGAAAGTGATTTCTCTGAGCTTTTGTCTGAACTGATCCTGAACAGAACGGAATAGAAACGGAACAAGCAGTTGCCAGACCACAATTTTTTAAGGAATTAAGGGTGATTGTTGTGCAGATGAATCCTTTCTAAAAACGCGTTGAAATTGATTTCCCTGAACATCCAGAAAAGAATGAAACAGAACGGAACAGCACAGAAACGAAACAAGCAGCTACTTTATTTGAAAGTGATTGCTGTGCAAAGTCTTGTCAAAATCCTCGTTAAAATCGTCTTGAAATTGATTTCTATTAAGTCATCCGAACACATCCAGAGCAGAGTAGAACAGAACAGAACGGAATAGAAACGGAACATGCAGTTGGCAAGCCGCGATTTTCAAAGAATTGAAGGTGGTTGCTGTGCAGACGTTAAAAACGTCTTGAAAGTGATTTTTCTAAGCTTTCACCTGAACTGTTCCGGAACAGAACGGAACTGAAACGGAACAAACTGTTGGCTCACCACAATTTTCAAGGAACTGAAAGTAATTCCTGTTCAGACGTTAAAAACGTCTTGAAAGTGATTTCTCTGAGCTGTCATCTGGACTATTCCAGAACAGAAACGGAACAAGCGGTTGGCAAACCTAAATTTTCAAGAAATTGAAGGTGGTTGCTGTGCAAATGACGTCTTAAAACTTGAATTTACAGTCCTTACTTGAAGTAGACTAAATCTTCAGCCATCTGAGACGACATTCTATGTCACTGACTAACCATTTGTTTCGACGTCCACGTCTCTCCTAAGCCTCTCATACTCAACATCCAATTTCTAGCTCTTTCCAACCAACTGTCTTCTTCGAAATCAATATTTTCCCCCAATTTGTTGGTCCTTAAATCTTAAATTCCCACCAACGAAAGCGAATAAACGCAAGAATTGCTTAAAACAACCAAACCCCCTCTTCAGTATCTCTCCAAATTGCCAATCCATCGATGCATTTAACCATGAATTTGGCATGTGCGCCACGTCTCCCTGCAAACCAAATGTGACGACCACCAGATGCTGATGAATTTATGGCTTATAAACCCACGAACATCCCCTCGACTGTCCTTGATCTGAAACGAACACTCAAACATCTGAATACTAATACCCACCGAAAAAGGAAATGATTTCTCCTTTTTATAGACCACCATATCCCTCGTAACCCAGTCCCGTTCGGTCACGATATCCATCTATAAATATCCCTCTGACCACGGCAGCCACTTCACATAAATTCCTCGATGGCGCCCAACGCCAGGCTATCGAATGCTCGGTCTTATTACATTCATCCTTCGGAATTTATGGCATCTCCGAAAGATGATCTCTCTTCCAATCAACTGAACGCCACTTCCAGCAGCTCCTCCCTCCACCAGCCCATCGAGAGATTCGATGTTATTTCGGCGAATCCATCTCGACCGGGGTGCACAGAAATGATGTCAAAAAACCAAACGTTCTCCGCTCTAAATATAGCCACAGGTGAGGGATGGGCAGAGATTGTCACCAGCCATTGACATCTCATAAATACCGCTCGCTGATCCGAGATAGTTTATGCACTCGATAAAAACAGAACTTCAAGTCATCCCCATGTACCGAGGGGTTCTGTAAACAAAAATACGTTTAATATTTATTATCCATCATCAAAGTTTTAAAAATAATTCCCTGTGGCACATGTCGCGCATAATTGCCTGAGGCTTATTTATTTGGCCAATTTGACGGGCTATTTTCGTCCAGCGACTCTGTCTGTCGCTGGTGAGTGCAAACGCAACTGCAATCGTGACATTCCATGGGGGATTGTAAATTTTGTTTGGATTAGATACTTTTTCGAGATTTTCTGCTTGTCGATGTGTGACGGGCGATAGTTGGGCGACTGCTTGGACGGAACGGGTGCGCTTGGGTGTGAGAGCGGCAAGTGTGTGGAGTCGATTATTGTCAGTAGGGATTAGCGGCTCTGGGGACGACCGAGCAAGTAGGTGGTGGTGGAGGTGAGGGGTGTCTCGAAGGCGGCGGGTGTGAAATGAGTGGGCGAGAAGACAGAGTGATTCAGGGAATTGGTCACAGTGTCGAAATAAATTGCTATTAAGATGGCTTAGGAGGTGGCTATCAGACGAGTGATTCAGTGGATGGTCTGCAGGTCGGCGGAGCGTGACTTCCTGGCTTCACAGACGGGGTTGTTTGTATTTAGGGACAGTCAGTTGAATGCTCGACGAAGAGCAGTAGGTTCGACGACCGGTAGAATGCTCGACGAGCAGTAGAATACCCGACAAACAGGAAAACTCTCGACGACCAGGAGAACGCTCGACGACCAGAAGCACGCTCGACAACCAGGAGAACGCGCGACGAACCGGAAAACGCTCGACGACCAGCAGAATGCTCGACGATCAGGAGAATGCTCGACGACCAGGAGAACGCTCGACGACCAGGAGAACGCTCGATGACCAGTAGAATGCTCGATGATCAGTAGCGTGCTCGACGACCAGTAGAGTGCTCGACGACAATCATAATGCTCGGCGAAAAGAAGAACGCTTGACGACCAGTAAAACGCTCGACGACTAGTAGAATGCTTGACGACCAGTAGAATGCTGGACGAGCAGTAGAATGCTGGACGACCAGAAGAACGCTCGACAACCAGGAGAACACGCGACGACCAGGAGAATGCTCGATGATCAGTAGCGTGCTCGACGACCAGTAGAGTGCTTGACGACACTGTAGAATGCTTGACGACCTGCAGAATGCTGGACGAGCAGTAGAATGCTGGACGACCAGGAGAACGCTCGACGACCAGGAAAATGGTCGACGACAAGTAGAAAGCTCAGCGACCAGGAGAATGCTCGACGACCAGTAGAATACTCGACGACCAGTAGAACGCTCGACGACCAGTAGAATACTCGACGACCAGGAGAACGCTCGACGACCAGTAGAATGCTCGACGAGCAGGAGACTGCTCGACGATCAGGAGAACGCTCAACGACCAGTAGAAGGCTCGACGACCAGGAGAACGGTCGACGACCAGGAGAACGGTCGACGACCAGGAGAACGCTCGACGACCAGGAGAACGCTCGACGACCAGGAGAATGGTCGACGACCAGGAGAACGGTCGACGACCAGGAGAACGACGACGAGTAAAGTGCTCGACGCCGTAGAAAATCTCGACGACTAGGAGAATGCTCGATGACCAGGAGAACCCTTGATGCCCGGGAGAATGCTCGACGATCAGTAGAATGGTCAACAACCAGTTGAATGCTGTAGGGATATGTTTCTGTAGAGTCCCAAGTCCACCTCGGACTGAAGCGCCACCATGGGGGTCACAGAAAGACAACGAAGCCGATCACTCGTGGTCACTGTTCTGCTGGTCAGAAATATAATGGTCTACGGGCTGTCACCATCGATATTCAATGCAAAGTTCAATAAAGACCGAGGATAAACGAACAAGTGTCGAGACAACTTCTCAGTTGAAGCACGACGTACTCCACGAGACATTTCTGTTATTGACACACGGTCTGGCGGTACGCTCTTCAAATAGAAAGGAACACCGTTTCGCCCACAAAACCATACGGTTCAATCCAAATACCCACCGCCAAGGAGAAACCGAGCCCATGACACATGACATTGACGCTGCAAGAGACAGTCTCCTCAAGTGTTGCGTAAAACCCCATTCATTCCACACTTTCACTGGCTCCACACAAACATTTCATACCTCCGCCTCATCCATCTTATCTGTTGTTTTAACACCTTTTTTACTGCTGTCTTGCGATTACATGAACTCCCTGCACAAGGTTTGGCAAACATCAACACAAAACCCAAGCAAACACTGCGAACGGCTCTCGATACACGCAGACATGCCCTCGTCTTGAATTTGTTTGCTCGCCGGAATGGCGGCAAATACGAAGGCGACAATTAAAGCATATTCAAGAACATTCCAAGAGCATTTCAAGAACGTTTCGAGAAATGTCAGCAAACGCCCGGTGATTGAATCAACTCGTGGCCCAGTCCAAGGGCGGAGCACACAGAAAAACCAACTTCCTCAACTCGTTTGACATTGAATCGAAATGTCAAACGTCAAGGCAATCTCCCCCCGAAAAAAAACGATTGCCCACCGCCCCATCGGGGACACAAGCCTCAACTGCCCGGCACAGGCCAACGACTGTCTGCGGAGATTGGCCATCCGGCGGTTGACATCACCTAGGAGGCGCATTTGCCGTTGATTAGCATCCTTTGAAAGATCACCTCCGTCGGAGACTGCCGGGATATGTCCGCACAGAGTGTCGTTAGCCGGTGTGGGCGGGGGAGGGGAGTTTTCATAACCACGTTAGGTAAGCTTTTAAGAGAACACACGACAGGCAGGTGGTGCGAAGGCGAGGCAGTGACTGGGGGGGTCATTCCTTCATTTAGGGCCCATTGTGTCTTCGTTGCAGATGTGAAGACAAATCAAATTAAGGCGGCTTTTTGTGCTACGGGCTGATATTCTGGTGCCGCCGCTCCCGACAATGTGCCGCAAAGTTGCTCAAATTAATTGAAATTTAAGACACACGCCACGGAGTGGATGCTGCGCCATTTATTGCTTTCGAATGAACGTGCCTCCGAGGGGTGTTGAGCCCTCCAATTAATTCGTCAAGCGGTTTTCTTGAGTAATTATCACGCGGCTGAAGCAGGCAGGCGGGGGAAGCTTCTAATTGCTGGTCTCCAAGTGAAAGACTCAAGTGCTCTCGGTGCTTGTGTATCGATTTAAGGAATCCAAACGACACGGGGTGTCGTGATTGCCGTATCGATTGAAGGGATGATTAAATATTAAACGGGCTCAAATGCGTGTTCGTTCGGTTGCGTTGCACTTACCGTTCGGTTACGGAGCTTGACTTCAAGGTCGTCCGCGGAGCGCGTGGGGATAAGTGATTGACTGCGAGAGAGCTGGGAATTAATTGATTTCTTGATGGGATTCGTAATGACATATCATTTAGGGTTTTGTACTGAAATAGAACATGTGGCTTTTTATTGTTGACTTATGATTGTCACTCACGGGATTGTTCACAGTCACAACGCGTGTTGGAGCAACGTGCCTGTTGTCGTTCGAGATAGATTCTGGCTGAGCAACAAGTGGTCGACTCTGAGCCACAACTGAGGACGTCCACGACTGACTTCCACTCACGGTCGCAGCAAGAGATAGGTCACAACCAAAAAGGAGTGCGCAAGTGGAGACATCTAGCAGAAGATAGTGCTAGATGGAGAAACTTGTTACTGGAGGCTTGTTGTTAGAGGCTTGTTACGAGTCTGAGTCGCTACAGAGGACGTCCAAAATTGAGGGGCGCACACAAGTAGAGAACGACCTCAGCAAACTTGGTGTGCGCAAGTGGAAACATCTGGAAAGACTTGCTTCTGTAGAGGCTTGTTGTTGGAGAGGTTTTTTGCTCGAGAGGCTTGTTCCTGTAGAGGCTTGTTGCTGTAAAGACTTGTTGCTAAAGAGGCTTAGTGCTTGAGGCCCAGGGCTACACTGAACTGTAGCGGCATCAGAAGAAAAATTTTAGGCAAATGGCTTAATACCGTGCCAGCTAGAGACGCTTGTTGCTGGAGAGGCTTGTTGCCGAAAAGCCTTGCTGCTGTAAAGACTTGTTGCTGTAGAGGCTTGTTGCTAGAGAGGCTTGGTGCTGGACGGGCTTGTTGCTGGAGGATTGTTGCCGGGGCCTTATTACGAGTCTGAGCTGCTACAAAAGACGTCCACGATTGAGTAGCGCACGCAAGTGGAAAAGGACCTCAACCAATTCGTTGTCCGGAAGTGAAGACTCTAGCAAAAGATCGTGCTAAACGGAGAAACTTGTTGTTGAAGAGACTTGTTGCTGGAGAGGCCGGTTGCTTGAGTCCCAGGGCTCCACCGGATTTTAGCGCCAACAGAAGAAGAGTTTGAGGCAGCTGGCTAACGATCCTGCCAGGCGAAGAAGCTTGTTGCTGTAGAAGCTTGTTGCTGGAGAGACTTGTTGTTGGAGAAACTTGTTGTTTGAGGCCCAGGTCCACCCGGACAGTAGCGGCAGAAGATCTTGATGCAGCTGGCTAAATATCATGTCAGCTAGAGAGGCTTGTTGCTGGAGACTTTTTTCGACTCTTAACCGCGACAGAAGATGTCCACGATTGAGGGAGCGCACACAACTGGAGAAGTACCTCGACTAATTTATTATGCGCAAGTGGAGACATCTAGGAAAATATCGTGCTAGCTGGAGAGTCTTGTTACTGTAAAGACTTGTTGCTATAGAGGCTTGTTGCCGGAGCCTTGTTGCTGACCGCTTGCTTCGACTCTGAGCCACCACAGTGGACGTCTACGATTGACAAGTCGTAGAGTGTACCCCCACTCAAGTCGAGAAGGACCTCAACTAATTTGCTGTGCGCAAGTGGAGACATTTAGCAAAGACATCTTTCTAGGTAGAGGAATTTGTTACTGGAGAGACTTGCTGTTAGGGATGCTTGTTTTTGAAGAGGTTTGTTGCTTGAGACCCTGAGCCACACTGGATTCTAGCGCCATCATGAGAAGAGTTCGAGGCAGCTGGCTAAATATCATGTCAGATAGAGAGGCTTGTGGCTCCAGAGGTTTGATGGTTGAAGCTCAAAGCCACGCCGAATTGTAACACATTCAGAAGAAGAATTTGGGGTCGCTGGCTAAATGTCGTGCCAGATAGAGGGGCTTGTTGTTGTAGAGACTAGTTGCTGTAGCGGCTTATTGCTAGGGAGGCTTGTAGTTGAAGAGGTTTGTTGCTGACCCTGGGCCACATCGGACCCTAGCGCCATCAGAAGAAGAGTTTGAGGCATCTAGCTGGAGAGGCTTGTTGTTTATGAGCCCAAGTCCACCCCGGACTGTAGCGCTCTACAAAGAAGAGAGGAGAAGCAACAAGTGTGCTTGTTGGGGTGGAACGTACGCAATTTTGTCAATTTATCTGCTCACCTTTTCAAAAGTTCCCATGTTTAGTTCAGTACTTTGGGATCCCATCATCTCCCCCAGTCAGTTGCCAATTATCTGCTTCCAAAACTTGTCAAAAGTTTGTATCTACAAAATTACCTGAACAGCGCGTCTTACAGCAGCGTCAAATCGACTATAAAGGAACTCTACGTCCTACGATAAATTGCCAACAACTTGCAACAAGTTTCCTCGACTTGGCCTTTTCAAAAGTCTCAGAGAAGGGGTCGAATTTGCTTCCATCTGACCCCTGATCTTTGCATGAGCAATTCTTTCTTAAGAAAAAACAATTCAGTGTTTTCCAAACTAACAAAACCGAGTCAAGGAACTGCTCAACTCCCTGCAGGATACTCTCCACGACGTAAAACTGCACAAAGGTCATACGTGACATCCTTTAAGACATTTCCAAACCTAATGTGCGATAATGAGACCTTTACAGAGATGTAACGAGCCCCATTAACCCCGTTGGTCCTTTTTTCCAGATTTACCTCCTTTGCTGGCCCCCTTTTTCAGCCTTTTATTTACCTCCTTGCTGCCCCCTTTCCCTTTCTGCACACAGTCGCATTCCCTTTATGGTTTTGGGGAGCACAAAATTTATGTCACATCTCAGCCATTATGAGCACACGTCATGGGCCGTTGGTGGTAGTTCGAAGTTTGAATGTAAAATCCTTTACCCCGTTCACTCGACTATTCACGAAATCCTCCCATTTCCCGTCAGATAGGTAGGTCACCCATAAACCCAGGTCACTGCAGGAGTGTGGGGCACACAGAAAGCCCGCGTGATGGCAAAACATCGCTTACGAGGTTAAACCGAAAACGCAACCCAACCGGGTTACATCATCTAGTGAGACAGACCTTTCTATTTCCTCCGCCCATAATGGTGTGCGCCTCGTAAACTGCGTAAACCGCGTTTTATGTCCTCCTTGTTGGTGATGGTGGTGGTGGTGGCGTATCTTATGGCTTACTTTTACGGCTTCCTTCCCTCCGCCGTACGCACTCGATGAAACCATCGCAAAAGAAAAATAATTCGACTCAGCAGTAAGTACCGCCCATTAAACGAATTCAAACCATTCTCGCAACAAAGTCGTCCTCCTCCCAAAAACGACCAGTTTCGGGAACGTGTCACGAAAAAAAAATGAACGCCTCTGTTCAAAGAGCGCCATTTCACGGCTTCTTTTCGACGCTAATTGCCATGATGTGGCACTGCTCATTTCCATCACCACTCAAGCCAGCAGGAACTGCAGACGCTGCTCGGGGCCAGAGAAAACTGGCTCGGAAATCGTCTAAAAATATCCGACTATCGGGAAGCCCTAGCCAATTTCGTTCTCACGACACGAGGTAATATTTCGAGTGTCTCTGCCGTAAATCGTCGTGCGCGAGATTCTTGCCAGTGGGCGGGGGCGTCTGTCAGGAAGTGTATGTCGCACCCATGCACTCGCATGTCATGTCATATCGCATGGCGCTTCGAACACCAAGGGAATGCGAAAAAACCGAACACAATGCTCGTATGTCCTGTCGAACACAATGTTTGACACGGGAAGGGATTGCCTCTAAGCAATTTGTGTAATTGTTGAGCTAACAGTGCACTGGTGGCGGGCCAAAGAAACGACGGTGCAACGGTGCATGGCTCTAATGGACATTGCGGTGTGCTGGGGGAGGAGGTGGTGTCAGACGATATGACGGATTACAGTGTGTCGCGAAGGGGAATGGACAGAAGCCAACGATTTTAGGAAATCTATTTGTCACTTGGCACTCAAGAAGATTGGCTGTGTTCACAGAAGTTCAGGGGCAAAACTGACAGATCGGGTGATGATGGATGTGATGGATCGTGTCAAAGGCAGCGCGGATGTGATGGAAGAGATTTCCTGGAAGAAGACGTCAACTTTGGATTGAACGTGAAATATTTCAACGTGATTTTTCCTTTTGAAGCGCTGACGAAGTCAAAGGCATTTGGTTTTTAATACATTCCCCTTGACTCGGTTTAGTGACTATTTGACCATGAAATCGTTAAACGATTCCAACTTTGAAGTGCGGATGGGCCATGGGATGGTTGTGGTAGTTCTTGTGTCGGTAGCGTTTTATGTTGCCAAGATTTTGTGGACCGGCCAGTCTTAGGTTTGGGCTGAATTTCTCATCTTTTCATTTTCCTAAAGACGGCGCTCGTTTAAATGGTCAGTCTTTTCTCCACCAGGCTTGTCAGGATAATCTCCGATGGGCAAGGAACGTTGCTTTGATGCACTTTCGCTGATTTTAGCTTGAATTTGAAAGCCCTCTACGTGGCACACCGCGCTTGCTATACAGTCTTACCATTCTCCTGCATTTTAATGGATTTCTTGGATGTCAGCTCCCAATCCCTTTCCTACTTCACACTTTCATAACCACAGGAGTGTCTATAGTCCCTCAACGCATTGGTCAAACTCAAGATTCCAGCAAAAAGATGGTCCATGCGAAAAAAACCCAAAGAGCTACCGAATCAATTGGAACTTTACTGCTCTTCCACTGACCAGCCTCAGTCCTTCAAGCGTCTACACATCATCAACTGTTCCTCGAACCACAGTCTCCCATC
Organism: Myathropa florea; assembly: GCA_930367185.1. Lineage (NCBI taxonomy): Eukaryota > Metazoa > Arthropoda > Insecta > Diptera > Syrphidae > Myathropa > Myathropa florea. The sequence continues at coordinate 40,641,708 of OV884005.1, read as the reverse complement.
CAAATCCCTGTTAAAAACCAATTCCGGCCTCAACTTACATCTTTCCGAACAACCATCTCCATTCTCGCCTCTTTTCTGGACCTATTCCACATTTCCTTCAATTCCCCCCACAAAATAACAGTAAATCAGCCTCGTCCTTAACTCCCCTAAAGATCACAGAATTACCTTCAACTTTTTTTATGACAACTTTCCTTATTAAACCCTCCATTCCCGAGATATAGTCCATTAAACGAGATTTCCAGAAATTTTACTGAACGTGTTTTTCTGTCGAAAAAATGCCAAGCGGAAATATTCGATTTTCACCCCACTTTTTGGTGAAATTGAAAACGCGAAATTTCCTCGACAAAAAAGTCGAGGAAATGCAAATATCTCAAAAACGGCTGAATGGATTTGTATGAAACTTGGCACGCGTAAAGCACATGTGGTAGGCTACAAAGGAAAGTAGTCAGAGTCCTCGAAGGACCTTTCGTTCACAGGATATTTGATGGAGACCCACATTTCTTCAGTTTCTATGTGTTATCATAAATATCTCAAGACCAACATAAGATTTCAGATTGAAACTTGCCCCACTGAGAGCCTACATACTGGTCTACAAAATTAATTAAAAAGGATTCTCGAAGGACATTTCGTTCAAAGGATATTTGAGGGGGAAGCACATTTTTGAATGTTCCTCTGTGTTATCATAAATATCTCAAGACAGGCTGAACCGTTTCAGTTGAAACTTGCCATACTGAGAGTCCACATACTGGGCAATAAGAAGACAAAAAGCAGGGTCCTTGAAGGACACTTCGTTTTCAGGATATTTGACGGAGAACCATATTTTTACAAGTTAACCTGTGTTATCACGAGTATCTCAACGGGACCGAAGCATTTCCGATTGAAACTTGGCACGCATAGTCTACATAGTGGTCTACAAAACAAAGTAAAAAGGATGCTTGAAGGACATTTCGTTTTCAGGATATTTCTCGTAGAACCACAATTTTTGGTGTTTCTTCGTGTTCTTCTGAATATCTCAAGACAGGCTGAGAAGTTTTGATTGAAACTTGGCATACTGAGAGTCCACTTACTGGGCTACAAAGTCCACTTACTGGGTCGTAAGCACAGTCCTTGAAGGAGCTTTAGTTTTCAGGATATTTGACTCAGAACCACATTTTGCATGTTTCTGTGTTATCATGAATATCTCAAGACTAGGTGGACAGCTCCGATCTATGCCCCACACTCTAAAAGTACACTTAGCGCACCACAATCGAAGACAAAAAGGATCTTTGAAGGACTTTTTGTTCCCAAGATAGTGAACATTGAACTAAATTTTTGCAAGTCCCGCCTTGAATTATTGCAAATATCTCAGAAACTACTGAACGGATCTAATTGAAACCTGGTACATTAGGAGTCCACATCCTGAGATCCTTGCAAATCTAAACAGGACATTTCAAGGATATTCTGTATCATGGATACAAAGCATTTTAAGTTTCTTTCTCAAAAATATACCTTATGCAACGACCAAATTCAGTTTTGAACAACTGCATTCAATAGAGCTCCTTTTTTACTACAAAATCCGTTATAATCATTTTTTTCGTAGGTGCCACCATTCTTGAGATATTTCAAGTCAAAGCTAAACATGTTCACATCAAACAGTTCAGCCATTCTTCCGCAAAACTCCATCTCCTAACGCAACGGTTCCTTCAAAACTACTGTTATGTTCATCGAAATTATAAGGTATGAGGTGGAGATGGTGAAGGCGTCCTTACGACCAGTCAGCGAGTCCTGAAAGGAGACAAATCTGGCATGTCCGCATGAAGACATGGAAGCCATTTGCAAGACTCAATCTCCTGACGCAACGGTTCCTTCAAACCTACCGTTATGTTCACCGAAATTATGAGGTATGAGGTGGAGGTGGTGAAGACAATCAATCCTTTAAGGATACGCGTCCTTGTGACCACTCAGGGAGTCCTGAAAGGGGACAAATGTGGGTTGTTCGCATGAGGACTTGGAAGCCCTTTGCTTCCATGTCAAGATGCGACCATGTCTTCAGATGAATCTCGTAAAAACTGAACTTCATCTCATCAGCAAGCCTGACAAAATGAAACAAGACCCTTCAGTAAATACCCCACAGCCCTGAGAAGCTACCACGATAAGCCGTCTGTCATAGAGTTGAATGTACCATCTTTACCCGACTGACAAACGTCAGAAAATTGTATCCACTCATCAACTGCATGAATCTCCACACGCATCTGCATCTTCAAGTGCTGTTCACCCCTCAACCAGACTCCCCACTTCGTCTCCACAACAGTTTTGAGTGGTTTCTATTCCCAAAGTGAGAATGAGTTCAGTCGCACACCTTCCCTCCCAAAATCCTTGGAGCGAACCACATGAGAAAGATCGTAGATTCGATTGTCACCGATGTAAACTCAATTAACCATCAGTCTTCCGGTGGTGGCTTGTGGTTTGACCCCTTCAATCACTCCCATCCAACAAAATTCATCACAAAGCCACACGCCACCCCTCGCATCGTCACCCACTTCTTGTTGGGAACACTGTTTAGCACACATCACCTGTCAACAGGATGTCCTATTTCTCACAACCCGCTGTAGTATTTGTTTCTACACGTTGGGATCCATTGTTGTGGCCCATATTCGTTGAGTGAGTGATTGGATCGATGCAAGGATAAACACAATGGCTCCCATGCCGCCCCCCGTGGGCGCCCACTTTCCCCATTTGCTGACACAATTACCCACATTGTGAATAAATGAGTTTAAAATTGATTTTCGCCCCCACCCGCTCTCGTGCCTGAGGTCACCGGCGCAAGGACACACGCCACGCCGCACCGAGCGAAACTAGTTTAAGTGACGTCTATGACTCAATCGAAACAAGGGCCATGCAAGTCAAAAATTGATTCCCTCTATATTTAGCGACTCAATTAAAACCCCATTCTTCTCTCTGTTCACTTGCAGATCCTTCTCAACAGCCAATCAATCATGTCGACAACAACCTGTTCACGTTTGCGTCCGATGATGTCGTCCAGCAGCACCAGCGCCACGTCTAATTCGGACAACTCATTGACACTAGCCGTCCGCTCGATGCACAATGGCAGCAGCACCAGTGGCGGCGGCGGCAGTGGCGGTGGCAGCAGCATAGGGTCTAGTGAGTCTTCAGATCCCCTCGAATCGGATTACAGTGAGGAAGACGCCGAAGTCGAAGAGGAGGTCGTCGAGCACGACGACGAGGAGGAGACCGAAGATGAGGTCGAGGAGGAGGAAGAGGAGGACGACGAGGAGGAGGACGTCGATGATGGCAATGAAACAGATGAAGACAGCAGTGATAGCAATACGGAGAGCAGCAGCGTGGAAACAACCAAAGGCGTTCGACAATATCACTTGGATGATTTTCAAATCATCAAAACAGTGGGTAAGTGAAGGGGGCGGGGGTGGGCCTATATATGTACAAGTAGATACTGTGCAGCCGGGAGGACAGGAGCCTGTGGTGGGCTTCTGGTTGCCATGACCCACTTCGGCAGCGGGTGCTGCGGGAGCTATGAATAGAAATTCGAATTTAGACTCGAGGATTTCACGAAAAGAGCACGTATGGGAGGGGCGGGGAGGGATGGGGTTATTTGAAATTCTCAACAGAAGACATATGTTAGCCGTAATCATGAACGCTCGGATTGGTTTGTTGAAAAACGAGTATATTTCTGGTCCGACGATGTGCGAGACAGTTGCGGTGGATGGGTGGATGTGTGTTGCGTGATTCAGAATGCGATGCGGGAGAAGGGCCACTTAGTGCTGGGAAAGGTTTCGAGAAAATGTCAAAGTCTAGGATACAATGCGTGGGTTTTTGAAATGTCGAAATGTCTGAACGCGAAAGACGTTGTCTTGACTTGAGAGGGCGGATGGATTTAGGAGCTCCGTCATCATTTTTTTCCCTGAAAATGGAGGTTCTTCGTTGTTCCTTGAAAACGGAGGAGTTCCTCGAAAACGGAAGTCCCTCGTTGTTCCCTGAAAACGAGGGTCCTTCGTCGTTCCTTAAATACTGAGGTCCTTCGTTGCTTCTTGAAAACGGAGGTTCTTCGTTGTTCCTCGAAAACAGAGGTGTTTCTTGAAAACGGTGGTCCCTCGTTGTTCCTTGAAAACGGAGGTATTCCATTAAGACTGAGGTCAAACGGAGGTCCTTCGTTGTTCCATGAAAACGGCGGTCCTTCGTTGTTCCTTGTAAACGGGAGTGTTTCTTGAAAACGGACGTGTTCCTTGAAAACGCAGGTTCTTCGTTGCTCCTTGAAAACAGAGGTCTTTCGTAGTTACTTGAAAACTGTGGTTCTTCGTTGTGCTTTGAAAATGGAGGTCCTTCGTTTTTCTTTCGAAACGAAGGTGTTCCTTGAAAACGGAGCTCCTTCGTTGTTTCTTGAAAATGGAAATCCTTCGTTGATCCTTGAAAACGGAGGTCCTTAGTTGATGGATTTAGGAGCTCCGCCATCACTTTCTTGCCGAGAAAACGCAGGTTCTTCGTTGTTCCTTGAAAACGGAGGTCCCTCGTTGTTCCTTCGTAAATGGAGGTCCTTCGTTGTTCCTCGTAAACAGAGGTACTCCTTGAAAACGGAAGTTCTTCGTTGCTCCTTGAAAACAGAGGTCCTTCATTGAAATTTGAAGTCCTGTAGGTTACGGATGGAATATCTAGATTGTGTCGTGAGAATGATTCTATCAAAAATGACCTTTGTTCGAAAATACCGTTTACGACCTGTTTTATTTCTCAAAATGCAGTTGAAACCCGATATTCTCTTCTCCAATTCATCGAATTCACTACAACAGAGGTTAGGGAAGTAATTGACAAACACCCAAACTCTTGCATTCTCAGTTTTGTTGTTCCTTGAAAACAGAGGACCTTCGTTTTTCTTTGAAAACGCAGGTCCTTCGTTATTCCTTGATAACGGAGGTCTTTTGTTGAAACTCGAAGTCCTGTAGGTCACGGATCGAATATCCAGGTTTTGGCGTGAGAATGCTTCTATCAAAATGAGTGTTGTTCGAAAATACCGTTTCCGACCTACTGAACCTCTCAAAATTCAGTAGAAACTCGGAATTCTTTCTTCCAATTCATCGAATTCACTGCCACAGAGGCTAGGGAAACTACTGATCAATCCCCGAATTCACGCATTCCCAGTTTTCAAGCCACTGGAGGATTTCATTTTGATCTGTGTTGTGATTGGGTCTAGAAAAGATACTCTTCAGTTAAAGGAGCAACCATAGCTTCACTTAAGCAACTCCTTTTGGGTGTTTTCTCTAAGTTCCATTCATCAAAAGCCTTACTTGTCCTATTCTCTTTTCATATTCATTCAGTTCAGACCATTTTTTTGAAGAATCAAAGCACCTTCACATACGGCAGAGTTCTTGGGATACGGCAAAGCTCTTGTTTTCCGACAGACTGTTCCAAAGATCTTTTTGACAAAACGGGAGAAGTGTCACCACTCCACCAGTCATTGCTCCACCTCGTTGCTCCACAAGTGATTGGGAAACTTAAACGATGGCAAGGCTAGTTAACCTCTCCCCAGGAGTGTTCAAATTTTCGAGTGTCCTCAAACAACTTTTACACTCAAGTACCCTTGAGGCACTTCCACTTCACTATCCCTCCCTCCCCACTTAAACAAGTCTCTGGCTTCACTCCGCCACAAGGTGCCAATCCAATCACTCCATTGGACATCTCTGGGACATCCACCATCTCACTCCCCTTGACAATCACCCATGCTGATGGAAATAATTGAATCAATTTACCCCCAAAACACAATTGATTAGTTTTCAAAACACAATTACGCACATCGAAGCCACAGGGAATCACATGATGTAATGGCAGAGACGATGATTCCATTGAGACCACCGTCGCCACACCACGTTTGTCCACCGCCCCCCGGGGGCGATGACAACTTGTGTACGTATGTGCCAGTCGATGATGAGGCACTTATGATTAATGATCGGAATAATGATTCCCCATCCTGGTTTCGTTTTTTGCTGCAACAATGTACGCGCTTCGTTTGCATAACGATACGGATCGTCCGTCCATATGGGTCAGCTGCTGCTGGAGTTGACTCTCATCACCTGCCGGTGTCGATAGCCTGGGAAATTGTCAATTCAGCAGAGTCGGCAAACTGCACAAATGGTATGTGCACGTTGGCGGTGGGTTTTCAGAAACAACGTCAAACGATTTCCATTTAATTGCTGCTCCAGTCGATATAAGTGCAGGTATAAGTGCGAGAGTTAATAACGATACTTGAGCTGATCTAATTGGAACGGAGAACGGGAGGTTCAATTAACGATAATTAGGCTTTCATATACAATCTAACCTTTGATGGTGGACATTAGCTTGCTAGTAAATCTTGGGGGGACTTCTTTGGGGGGAGATTGCAAGGTTATGGGAGGCCATTATGTGCAAGGCTGAGGTGTGGAGCGGAGTGACCTTTTCGGTGTGAGTCAGCGCGTTGCAATCTTCTTTCTGTTTTCTACTCACAGGTGAACTCACGAGTGCACCAGATTTCCTTAAAATGATCTGAATGTGTAGACTCTCCGTGTGGCAACATTTTTCCTTCTAACTTCTCTGCTCTTTGCCTCATTGGCTGGAGAGGCATGTTAAGTGATGCCCAGGTCCACCTCACACTGTAGCGCCCTAAGAAGAAGAAGAACCTTCAAAACTGCTGCCAAATTCCCTGGGTAACAACCTGCAAACTGCTGCCATATTCTCCGGGTAACAACTTCCAAAATTCTGCCAAATTCCCCGAACGCCTCTCTTGGGACAAATCTCTTCGCGGCTCTTTCGTTTTCGACCACTCTCTGGTCCAGAATAAAGCATCATCCAGCGTCTTGCAGTGACTTAGTCAGGGAGAGGGCAAAATCTTTGCTTGATTTGGATTAATTTTTGCAAAGTTATGCTTGACGTCTGGCTCTTCTTGCTTACTTAGTCTTTGTACCAGAGGTTCGGTCTTCCTCTCCTTCTCGAACTAGGAGGCTGGGACTCGAAGACCCTTTTAGCTGGAACGTTGTTGTCCATGCGCTCGATGTGGCGGAGTCAGTGCAGTCGATAGATTTTTGCCTTCCGGACTACATCCATATCCTGGCACAGCTCATGGAGTTCGCGGCTTCTTTTGCACCCAAAGTCAACTCTCTCGTCTAGGATTCAACTTAGTCTCCAATTCCCTTTCAAGTCTCAATCGCGTTAGTGGAAGGAGATTCCAATTTTTGAGTCTGTCTGATAGTCTCAATATTCTGGCACTGATTTTGAAATTCTCCTTCTTCTTGTGGCGGTACAGCCCGGGGTGGATCTGGGCCTTAGCAGCCAACAAACCTCTCCAGTTAGCTGTCGCCATTTGCTCACGTCAAGTTGGTTGAGGTGCCTCTCCACTTAGATGCGCCACCTTAGCCGTGGACGTCCTCCGTTGCGTTGTTCCTCAGGCTCATAGTCGAAGATTCTCCGATCCAAGTTGTCCATGAGCTCAGGACCAAGCAGGACCAGGACAGATTGTGGAGTGATCCTCTGTAAACTGAAGCATCCTGCCTTCACTTCAGACAGCTACACTGACGCTAAAGTTCTAGTCACTTCCCTTGGCAGACCCTAGTCAAAACTGTCCCAGAGGCTTCTTCGTCAGATCGACTCCAAGCCAGCATTTCAAGATAAAGCATCTCCTGTTGATGAAAAAATATTGACGGTGAAGACTTTTTTGGTCCTTAGGGGGCTGCTAGTGAATTCAGCAGCCCACTTAGACCATGTTGGTCCATTGTGATACCCACAGTCAGACTACTACCACTGATCGACAGCTCCAGAGTTAATTTGATCCCAACGACAAATGGTGACTGGATCAGATTTGAAAAACCGGATAAAAGCGTATTAACTTTGCTTTCACTGGGATTCGAACCTGGGACCCCTCTAACTTAGGGCAGACACTTAACCAACTGCGCCATCCAGTCGATTTTTTGGTCCTTTATATCCTCGGTTGAGGTAGCCATGGCGTAGTGGGTAGGTGCGTCGACTCTTACGCTCGAGGTATAGGGTTCGAAGCTGAAGGATTTGTTGCGGAAGTCTTAAGAAGTCCAATGATCTACGACTTCTTCTTCTGTAGACCAAGAGGACTATGCCGGGCACCATGACGTAGTAGGTAGGTGTGTTGACTCCTACGCTCAAGGTCTAAGGTTCGAATCTTAGAAAAACCTTTTTTCATGGCTCCATCTCTTTCGAGTCACTGACAAAGCGCAAAGAATATAACTGTCTAGAAAAAGCTTCTCAAACTCGCCGTTCGGAGTCGGCATTAAACTGTAGGTCCCCTCCGCTCGTGACAGAACAATAGCACGCACTCACGAGTGGTTGCTGAGAAGCTAGCTACTGTAGCGCCGCCATTATTATTATTATTATTATCCTCGGTTGAGACTCAGGTCCACCAGGGATACAAAGAAAATAAAAGAAGGCATCCATTTTCCAACGTCCGACGAACTCAAATCATGACATCACTGGATCGGCTCACACATCTCATCGACTTGTTTACGATACGTTCCCGTGCCACATTTGTAGGCCGCTGAGAAGAGTACAATTCAGCTATTAAATTCTTGATGATTTATTACTTGACAATTCTCTTGTTTACCGGACTCCATCACGATTTAAAAAAATACTTCCACGCAACCGGCGGATATTGGCCTTCTCCTTGTGCTGGCGAATTTCTGGTTCACTAACCCCAAGAATCAATGACTGCGGGATTGTCTCTTTATGGCGCTTGACTCAGTGACTCAGTGAACGTGTGCAGGATATTAAAAATTACTTTTTGAGGAAAGGGGGCATAGAAGGGTAAGGGAGCATCTCGTACCCTTTGCTCCTGATGGTCTGTGCCGTGTCTGCTAGGGCAAGCCAATGTTTCTTTTTTTTTCAATCTCGTTAAGTAGACTTCGTTGCATGATGTGGTTTGTTAGGGAGTCATCTGCCTACCCCCTCTCAAGGATAATAAGTATGTGGGTAGACGGGCGGAAGCCACGTCTCACTTAGGTCCTTGAGGACCCATTGTGATCTCAAGGGCAATGATGTCAATTGACTCCTCTTTCGTTGCACCTCACGCAGTAGTGGATTGTCGGTCTGTAGACACAATTGTCTCTACCTTTTTGGAGTCTCTTCTGAGGGCAGGAGTCTGTTATGTCATCCGGCGTAACCGAAACTGGGCACTTCCTAAGAAGTTTTCTCTGAATTCGAACCACCAATGCTTTCGAAGCAACTTAACTTGCAGGCGACTGGATGGCGCATTTGGTTAAGTGCCTGCCTCAAGTTAGGGGGGTCCCAGGTTCGAATCCCAGTGAAGTCAAATCTGGTCCAGTCATTTGCCGTTGGGATCAAATTAACGGCACTGGAGTAGGTTGTTACCTGGCAGTACAATGGATCAGTTTTGAGTTTGAGTGCTCCAGTGCAGTGTTTCAAAAACATCCGTAAAAAAACAAAGCTTCACTTGTAACCACTGTTCCTTTCTGTTCAGAAGAGACTGCAGATCGTTTTTATGTCATCCAGCGTTAGGAAAACCAAGCATTTCCTAGGAAGTTTGCTCTGAATTCGAACCACCAATAGATTTGCGATGTAACTTCAACAGCAACCGCTATCCAGAAGAGGCTGCAGAAAGATATTTGTCATCCAGAAGAGGCTGCAGAAAGGTGTTATGTCATCCAGCGTTAGGAAAACTAAGCATTTCCTAAGAAGTTTGCTCTGAATATGATCCACCAGAAGTTGTTACGTCATCCAGAGTAAGCGAAACTGGGCGTTTCCTAGGAGATTTTCTTTGAATTCTACCCACCAACAGATTCCCGAAATGACCTCATTTGCCACCGCTATTTCCGAGTCTTCAAGAATAGGCTTAAAAGACTGATCCCTGCCAAAGGACTTAACTGACGTCATTTCGAGACGAAGCTCATGTGACAGCATCCACCAATTGGCTAGCAACGTTGTCGCTGCTGTCTTGAGACTCATTTTCGTACCAAAACTCTTTCAAAAACATACAAAAACTATCAATATTCTTCCGAATTCTGTCTCAAACTTCAAGATCTTTGCCGTCACAGGAAGAGGTAGTTTCTGATTAAGAGGGCTACACAATTTTGACCTTCTGTCTCGTAAGAAGGAACTGCTCTCTGATGGGAAAGATTTCAGCTTTGTTTTCATCTGAAGCCATCCTCGAGGTGCACTCGAAACACTGCTTGGGAACGACGCTGCTTTTGGCATGATTTCGTCCTGATTTCTGGGCGGTATTTCCTCCTTCAAGACGATTCGAAGCCTTCCCTGTTTCACATCGGAACCATTTTCCTTGAGGATCACAACGAGAGTCTGTCATCACCGACTCTTTTTAAAAAAAAAGCATAGGTCCTCATTTCGGAGCCATTGCCATTGCATCCTCATTCCGGAGTAAGCCCTGAGCCATTGCAACAACGCGATTCTGGCAATGGAGAACGAATTTCCCGTTTAAAGACCAAGTCATCACAGACGCAAGACAGTTTGGTCTGGACAACTGGAAGCAGCGTGTCCGGGACCGTCAAGGATGGAGGACAGCTATTGCTCAGGCCCAGTCCCTCCATGGGACGCAGGCCTGATAAGTTAATAAGTAAGAGTCTGGCATCAATTAACTAGCTCTTCCAAAAAAAAACATCGGTCCTCATTTTGGGGTAAACCCTGAGAACGTCAATCCGGCATCTTCCCGAAAAGCACCGGTCCTAATTTCGGTGTAAACCCTGAGAACGTCAATCCGGCATCTTCCCAAAAAGCATCGGTCCTCATTTCGGGGTAAACCCTGAGGACGTCAATCAGGCGTCTTCCAAAAAAGCATCGGTCCTCATTCCGGAGTAAACCCTGAGCCATTGCAACAAAGTGAACCCGGAATCACTTAACTAGCTCTTCCAAAAAATAAAAAAACATCGGTCCTCATTTCGAAACAAAGCCCTGAGCCAGTGCCAAGAAAGCGTGTTGAAACATATCCGGCCCTTCCTTCATCGCATCATTACGTAACATTCAGTCTCTCGCATCCACTGGCATCCTCCCGCCACTATTTTAACGCAAAACCACAAAAAAAATCGCGCAACAAAATTGCTTAGACTCCTGTTTACACTGCACGCTGCTGCTGCTGTTGCAGTACACATCACTTCCTTGGTAACGTTCCTATTTATAATCAATTGAATAAACCGCCCTCATGCCACCGCTCTGGCGGCTACATTCGCTTTGATGTTCACCCCAAAAGACAGACACACAGACACATGACAGTGCCGAGTGCCTCGCCGCTGCCTTTCGCCTCCATGCACAGATACATCTCTGCATCTGTCGAATTGGGTTACATTCATATTTTCTGGTCCCATGTCACGAAGTCATCACCTCCTTCGGGTCTTTCCTTGTCCCCAATATCGAAGCCTCCATCCACCGCACCGCTCCACCGTCAGAAGACATTTATAGCGCGTTCCGCCCGTCACAGCGTCTGCCATAGTTTCGAGATTTTCGCTTGGGGAAAAACCCACGCACACACACTCTCTGGCGGATGGTGTATATTTTCGGTTTTTAATTTTATTTAAACTTTATTGAGTGCAAAGCCAAATAATTCATCACTCTCTCTCGTTCGTCCGGCTCGGGTCGGTTCGGTTCGGTTCGCTTCGGCGGGGTGCTTCCTGGTATGCGGGTGTGGGTAGCCCTAGATCTCAACATGCCTTCGCACAGTTTGACTGAACGTCTGAAATGAATGACGTCAGCGGTCAGTTGGGATCGAGATGGAACGCATGTTGCATCAGAGACGATGTTATGATGACCAGCAGCGACTCGGGGGAGCGACGAGGAGGAGGAGGAGTTACAAGTCTTTGCCCAGAGGAATTGTGTTGTCTCACTGGATGGATGCAAGCAGGGATCTGGTGGAATTATTTTCTTTAGTTTTGGCACGACATGCGATTTATTTTGTGCTGCGACTGGGTAGGGTTTGTTTTTGGAGCAGGGAAGTACTCGAATCTGTTGTAATAGATGCTGATGGGGATTGGAGTGGGGTGGGGTATTTTTGGAAAACGGGATGCAGGGTGGGCTTTTGGATACACCAACAAACTTGACATTTGTCTGCTCTGGACTTGAATTGAAGTCGAAACAGAGGGCGGAAGGCTTAAGGAACAAGATTCACTTGCAAGCACGTGGACTTAAGACTTTGTTTTCGTTCGAAAACATCCACACGATGTACCACCTCAAGCAACAGTCCATATACAACGATAGTAAGCGAAGCTAGGCAATTCCAAAGAAGTTTTCTCTGAAATCGAACCACCAAGGATTTGTGAAGTAACTTCATTTGCAACCGCTGTTCCTTTCTATCCAGAAGAGACTGCAGAAAGGTGTTACGTCTTCCAGAAGAGACTGCAGAAAGGTGTTACGTCTTCCAGAAGAGGCTGCAGAAAGCTGTTACGTCATCCAGCGTAAGCGAAACTGGGCATTTCCAACGAAGTTTGCTCTGAAATCGAACCACCAACAGGTTCGCGAAGTAACTTCTTTTGCTGCAGCTACTCTTGAGTCCTGAGAATAGGCCCAACAGACTGATCCTTGCCAAAGGACTTAACTGACGTCATGTTGAGACGATGTTCATGTGACAGCATCCACCAATTAGCTGGCAACATGGTCGCTGCTGCCTGGAGACTCATTTTTGGACTAAAACTCTTTCAAAAACTTTCAAAAACTATCAACATTCTTCCGAATTCTGCTGCAAACTTCAACACTTTTCCGCCACAGAAAGAGATAGTCTCTGATCTTCCGTCTAGAAGGAAGAAACCCTTCTCTGATGGGACAGATCTCAGCTTTGTTTTAATCTGAAGCCATCCAGATGAAGCGCCAGAAACAGACGGTCTCTGACAAAGGAGGCGCCGCAGTCTTGACCTTCTTCTTCTGTCTTGTAAGAAGAACCCGCTTTCCGATGGGACAGATCTCAGCTTTGTTTTCCTCTGAAGCCATCCAGATGAAGCCCCAGAAACAGACGATCTCTGACAAACGATGCTCCGGAGTCTTGACCCTCTGTCTGTTAAGAAAGAACCGCTCTCTGATGAGCCAGATTTCAGCTTTGTTTTCATCTGAAGCCATCCCCAATTTGTCCTCGAAACACTGCTTAGGAATGACGCTGCCTTTGGCATGATTTCGGTCTGGTTTCTGGACGGCACCTCCCACTCTAAGACGAGAAGTATCGTACTCCATTCTCAACATTCTCGATAGTCTCAAAATGGACGTAACGAGAAGACTGCGGGAAGAGACTTTCCTTTTCTCTCCTGCCTTCAAATTTTCACTGACCTGCCCACATCTCGAATGAACGACAAGAAAGCGTTCCCACTAAAGAACTGTCCAGAGCTCCACTAAAATCTAGATCAAGACGCTTTGCGATCCCTCCACTCAAGACTATCCCCAACAAAAACGACTGGGTGGCGGAGTTGGTTAAGTGCCTGCCCCAAGTAAGAGGGATCCCAGGTTCGAATCACAGTGAAATCGAATCTGGTCCAGTCACCATTTGCCGTTGGGATCAAATTAACGGCACTGGAGTAGGTTGCTACCTGGCAGTACAATGGATCAGTTTCGAGTCCAAGTGCTCCAGTAGAGTCTCAAAAAACCTCCGAAAAAAAAGAAAAAAATCCCCACCAAAACCCCGGTATCGGCTGTTGCTTGTCAATAAATTGGATTCCATCAGACGATGACCACCCGGAATCGTTAGTCAATCCGACTCCGATCCCATCCGACTCATCTCTCTGTGCGCCTGCAAAAACTCAAATTATTGCCCCCGAATCAGCCATAAGTCTCCTCCGCCCGAGACCTCAACCCGATTCATTCAGTCAGCCGTTGCACAAATAAACTCAACGTCGAGAGCGAAACTTTCATTTCAAAATAAATACCCACATCGGACATGAATGTCTGTTGACTTTCGGCCGATTGTGCACGGCATCTGTGGTTCCTCCGACAATGGCCATAAATTTCGTTTTCCTCTCTCGCCCTGAGGGTCATTGTGTGTTCGGTCGTTTGTCTTACACTCACACTCGCACACACACACGTAGGCTCACTCTGGCCAATGTTTACATAACTGCAGGTTGTAATCTAGGTGCAGTGCAACCGGGATCTGGTTTGTTACTCACACCGGCAGCAACTCTAACAAGGTCGTCTACATTTTCTTCCTCTCTTCTGCTTCCATTCACCCTCGAGCGGCAAGTGGCCGCTTGTGATTTGAATGTGCTGCCCCCCGGGTGACTTGCTGGTCTCTAGTGGGTTCACCATTTTTGGACCTGACTCTCGATCACGACTCTTGTGTTCGCGCTGGATATTGGGTTCATTGATTCAATTCGGTTGTAATCTGAGCTGGGCTTTTCTTGGGGGGCGCACTCATATGCAACTGAATGGACATGTGCAACCAGCAGGTAACACCGGGAAATGGTGGTAACTATTTCGGAATGAATGCGCTGACCTTGCCGGGAGATTGTCTTGAATTGTTGTCTTGAATCTTGTGTGCGAGCTTGCAGCGGATTCGATTGTCCAGTTTTCGATTGGTAATTCGATGGAATGCTGAGCAGCAAGTGAACTTTTCAACTGAAAAGTTACACTGAAGTGTAACTGAAGCGGGTCGATGGCAGATTGTTTGGACTGAGAGAGGGGCATTCAATAGTGGACAGTCGAGTGTCGAGGAAATTGTCCACTTTTTGGAGTCTCTTCTGATGGCACCAGTCTGCTATGTCATCCAGCGTTAGCGAAACTCGGCATTTCTTAAAAAGTTCGCTCTGAATTTGATCCACCGAAACTTTCGAAGTAACTTCATTTGCAACCACTGTTCCTTTCTGTTCAGAAGAGACTGCAGATCGATTCTGTGTCATCCAGCGTTAGCGAAACTGGATACTTCCTAAGGAGTTTGCTCTGAATTTGAGCCACCAACAGATTCGTGAAACAAATTCAGTTGCAACCCCTATTCCTTTCTATCCAGAAGAGGCTGCAGAAAGGTGTTATGTCATCCAGAAGAGGCTGCAGAAAGGTCTTACGTCATCCAGAACAGGCTCCAGAAAGGTGTTATGTCATCCAGAAGAGGCTGCAGAAAGGTGTCATCCAGCAGAGTCTGCAGAAAGGTGTTATGTCATCCAGAAGAGGCTGCAGAAAGGTCTTACGTCATCCAGCAGACGCTGCAGAAAGGTGTTATGTCATCCAGAAGAGGCTGCAGAAAGGTCTTACGTCATCCAGCAGAGGCTGCAGAAAGGTCTTACGTCATCCAGATGAGGCTCCAGAAAGGTGTTATGTCATCCAGAAGAGGCTGCAAAAAGGTGTTATGTCATCCAGCGTTAGCGAAACTGGGCACTTCCCTGGAAGTTTGCTTTGAGTTCGAACTACCAAAAGTTCTTACATCACCCAGAGTAAGCGAAACTGGACACTTCCTAAGAAGTTGGCGTGAATTCGAACCAGTAACAGATTCCCGAAATGACCTCATTTGCGACCGCTATTTCCGAGTCTTCAAAAACAGGCCTAACAGACTGATCCCTGCCAAAGGACTCAACTGACGTCAAGTTTCGAAGAAGTTCATGTGACAGCACCGACCAATCGGTGCCTAGATAAACTCATTTTCGCACCAAAAATTCAAATAAAACCCCGGTCATTCTGCCACTTATTCGTTTGTTTTTGAGGAATGCCGAGGATTGTTTGCACAGATGAAGCGTTTGTTGTTCTAAACTTATCATCTCTTCGCTGCCAACATCTGGAGGCATCTCTCACAGCGTCTATCCAGCTCCTAGCAGCTCATCACTGCTCCATTAGCCCGGCCAACAGTTGGAGGCAGATGTTCTCAATAACTTATTCTCTACATTCTCCAGAAATTCCTTCGCCTAAAAAGCATTTCCGCCGATAGCTGCTAGCTGATGGCCGATCAACTGAAACCCTGACTCAAGTCATGGCCACTGCCCACAGCCTACGGCCTGCGACTATCACTGCGACTTATCTGAATCCCATTAGCAGATGTGTGTGTCCAATGTCAGCGCTTTTCCGCTATCCAATTAGACGTGGCTATTTTTAGCCACCCCGTGGTGGTGTGTGCCTCGTCAACCGATATCTGTTGCCAATGGAACTTAAATTCTTTTTACGGCTCCCATATCTTTCTTCTGTTTATTTGATTAATAATTCGCACAAATGCCTAATTGAATCGCTTGACTGTCTGCCACGCCCGCCGCACGGAGAGGAAATTGGCTTCCACCCTTGGGCCACGATAACAAAAAAAATGCGGACTCATAAATCCCCCCAAAAGATTAACAGATGAACATTATCCAAGCGATGATGGTCTTCGGCTGAGTGAACTGCTCTCAGTGTGTATCCCCAAGTGGCAGTGGGTGTCTTGGCATACGCCCCTCTCCTTTGTCTGGATCTGGAATTCGGATGAAATATCTAAACGATGATGGACTTGACCATGATGGAGCGAGCATTACACTAGCGAGAGAGATGCACACGTGCCCCGCTCGCACAAATATCCTCTTTGAAATACGAGGTGTTTAACACCTCAGATGTTTACCCCAAAAAGCCAACAAAATTTGCCACATTCTATGAAAGATATTTGAAATATCCTCCTCGCTGCAGCACACTCTGGCACATTCTAACCGCATGGTCGTGAGCCACAATCGAACGGGGGGATACTTGACCGGATTATCGTGGGCAAAATGGGGTCCGCAGGCGAATGCACTTTTGATTGTACAAATGCGTGCCAATTGGAGGGAATCGACAACAAAGAATTCAATTCAATTTAAAATGTCAAAGGGAGAGGGTATTTTTGGAAGCAATCCAAAACGACAAGGGAAGGCGATGAGGGAGGGAAATAGAGGGACACTGCCAAGACACGGGGTGGGGATAGTCGAGGGACACTGCCATGGGCCGTTGAACTGGAACTAAATATACAAATAAAACGGGGATTCAGGCGATGACAAGGGGTTCGAGCAAATGACGGTCAAACGGAGATGATTCATGCTCGTAGACTGGGCGTCGGATTTGCAATTCACACGCGTAATGATGGACAACGAGTGGAGTTCAGTCATTTGTGCGACGGAAATCTGGGGATTGGATGGAGGAGCACGTTCCTTGCTTAATGGTCGATCGATCAGCTCTGAAAGGGTATTGACCCAGAATTACGACTGTTTACAATATGTGCTCGGGATTAGC
The DNA here is from genome assembly GCA_930367185.1 of Myathropa florea. NCBI lineage: Eukaryota > Metazoa > Arthropoda > Insecta > Diptera > Syrphidae > Myathropa > Myathropa florea. The sequence goes on along the minus strand of OV884005.1, from coordinate 40,624,563 downwards.
GTCACAGGCTTCCATCTGAGGCGAGGTCGATGATCGACTGGTGCTAGTGACTCCCTCAATTTGTTTGTTGAACTTGCTGCGAAAAAAAAACCGCTAGAAACACGGCGCGAGGAACTCAATGTTGGGCAGCTGCTTCTTTGTACGGAAAGGGCTGTACTTCGATGGTTTGGTCACGAATGCCTTCTTCATCTCTACTTCTGAGGCGAGCATTGAATGCGATTTCATCAGATAGGCGACCGCTTGGCACATCCAGCACGAGATGGTTGGGCCAAGTCCAAAAACTCGCCTTGTTGCGCTTGGGCATAGCTCCTGATGAGTTAGAGTCGATGGCGGAGGATCGAGTGGCCTGGAGAGGTGCCATGACGTAACGCCAAGCGACATAAGGCCAAATTTCAAAACTTGGCCTTATGCCGCTTTATCAAAGTGACATAAGACCAAATGTTTGCTTTGGCATGAATGCTAAAATTTGTCCTTACTCACTTACTTAAGGTGGCGCTACAGTCCAGGGTGGACCTGGGCCTCAACCAACAAGCGTCTCCAGCCAGCTCGATCTTTAGCTAGCTGCCTCCAGTTTCGCACGCACAGTTGGTTGAGGTCCCTTTCCATTTGCGTGCGCCACCTGAGTCGCGGTCTTCCTCTACTGCGCCGTCCCTCGAGGGTGGATTTCTGGGCCGGAGCATTGGTTTCCATTCGTTCTATATGACCTAGCCATCTCAATCGTTGGATCTTCACCCTTCTGGCTAAGTGGGTGGGCTAAAATTTGTCCTTATGTCCCTTTAAAAACGATATAAGCCCAAATGCTAGAATCTGGCTTTATATCGCTTGGCGTTATGTCCGGGTCCCGCCTTGTGATCTCTCACGTGTGCTTTGCCACCGCGACCCCTTAAGTGGAACATGCGGGCCGCTGAAGATGAGATGAGAGATGAGGAAGGGCTGTATGGAAGTTGCGAAAATCGAGTGCCAGGAACCCGGCACCCATTTGCTGTTGCCACTGTTGTCCATGAGCGGGGCAAGAAACGCCGCACCCGTTTGCTGTTGCCACTGTTGTCCATGAGCGGGACCAGGAACACGGCACCCGTTTGCTGTTGCCACTGTTGTCCACGAGCGGGAAGGTCTGTTGAACTGAAATAGAACTGGTTTATTGGGCCTGGCTACAATTTTTAGCGACATCTGCCGTGGTTAGGGGATCCGTCCGAGTTTGTTGCTACCGTTCGTTGGAGTTTCTTGCAAGGATTGGGAGGATGAACTTGCTGTTTGATAAGAAAACATTGCTGCAGTCAAGTCGCTCCTTTGGCAACCACCTAAGTCCCATCCTGATTGAAGCCTTCAGTGGATTTCTCAATTTTGGCAACCACCTAAGTCCCATCCAGATTCAAGTGAAAACATTACGGAGATTTTCTCAAAATGTTGGCAACCACCTGCATCCCATCCTCATTCAAGTCGAAACCTTTGGGGGATTTTCTCAAAACTTCAGCAACCACCTTAATCCCATCGTCACTCGCAAAGACAATGACCTCCTCCATCCACCTTGCACTCAACACCAATTAACAAGCAACACAAACAGTGATCCGAGACATAAACACACAGTCACTGGTGCGAAGTGAATTATGAACTTACAAATGTTAACATTCAACCGCCGCCGCACATTCGTTCTGCGAAAATCAGAGCACAGATAGTTTCACGACGTACATGCGTTCCGTACATCGTCATGTGCTCATCAGAGAGCCTGCACTCGGTTGACATTTCAAGGGTAGACGCGGCGATGTCTGAAATCGCTCGTCGTTTCATTTTTGCGTAACTCGTTCGTCTGTTTATTTGTTCACACAACAAATGTAATGTTTATCGTTTGAAGGCGAGATAAGGTGTACTTCAGATACAATAAATGTTGAATTTACAATTCAAAAAAGTGATCCAAAGAAGATGAGGTTGAAATGATGGAGCAGCTGAAACCATGGCGAAGTGCCTTGTTGACATTGGGGTGAAGTGAGGAGAGATGGGGAAGTACACAAATGTGAACATCTGTGGAGTTGGGGGGTTAGAGCTGAGGAATACACTCGAACACTCATTCAGCCGCTGTGCTCTGAAGTGACTGGACATTCATTTGCTTACGTAGAAATCAATCTTTCGGCGAATGTTTGAACTTGGTCCCACCATCTTGTCCTGGGTATGTCAAGCGGTCGCCTACTGACGGAGTCGCATTCCATCCATTCAATTCCCTTTTAGTTCTTTTGAATTAAATTATCTTAAAATATTTTACCACCATTTCATTGCACCCACAATTTCCCCATCAAAACACCATCTCTGGCAACACCCTCCTTTGACAGCTAAACAACCCACTCTTCATTTCAACGAAAAACATTTAAATTCTTCACTTCTCCATCACAAAAATGCTCCAATCACATGTCCAAACACTCCATACACTTATTCCACCCCATTTCCCTTCAGCTTCCCCCCTCCAATGCCGATAAACATTTCCTCACAAAATCCAATTATTATTATTCCCAATTATTCCCTCTCCTTCATCAATTTCAATGAATTCACCTCTGACGTCATGAAAAATGAAAAATTCATTTTTCTCAAATTTCCCAAGATTTCCAATCAAATTTTTGATTGAATTCCCTTCACTGATCATTTTCACACTCAGCCCCACACATTTGAGGTGAAATTTCGGATGAAAAACAAAGAAAATCGACTTTTCAAAAAATTACACATTTCACACGAAAAAATGCAGTCAATTCATAACACAACTGGGTCGCATTTTTTTGCCGAAAATTAACCAACTTTTGACGAAGTCGATTTGATGATTAGAAAAGTTTCTGAGACAAATTTCTCGGGATCTAGGACGAATTGGAGGATGGGGGATATCAGAATGGAAAGGAAATTGATTGGAGAAGGGGAATGAGGTAAGATTTTATAACGAGAGTGCCGTGGTTGGATGTTGGGAAGGAATGTTCGGAGGATCCTCCTTATTTGCATGAAATTTATGACTTTGGAAGACATGATGTTTTGTGAATCGAATTTCTCAATAACTAGACTGAATTAAAAGGAGTTGGATATCAAAATGGATAGGAAATTGAATGTAGAAGGGGAATAATGCACGATTTTGTTACGGGAGTTCCTTAGTTGATCATCTCCAGGCGACATCTGCAACACCCTCTCTTGGCAGTGGTCATGGAAGACATGTTGTTTTCAAAAAAGAGTATCGATAACTAGGACGAATTGAAGGACGTGTGATATCAGAATGGAAAGAAAATTGAATTTAGAAGTGGATTGAGGTATGATTTAGCAACGGAAGTGAATTGGTTGGTCATTTAGAAGCGACTTTTGTGAAATCCTCTTTTAAGCAGCGATCTTGGAGGACACGATGTTTTCTGAAACGATTTTCTCGGCAATTAGGACGAAATACAGGACGTGGGATATCAGAATGAATAGGAAATTGATTATAGAAGCGACATAAGGGGCGATATTGCAACGGGTGTGAAAGTTCGGGGGGTTCTACTTTGTTGCATGAAATGTGCATTTTGGAAAACATGACGTTTTCTGAAACGATTTTCTCGATAACTGGGACGAAGTAAAGGACGTGGGATATCAGAATGTATAGAGAATTGTTTGGAGAAGCGTAGAGGCGAGTTTTTGTAACGGGAGTGACTTGATTGGTTGGCGAGGATCCCCCTTTTTTCGAATGAAATTATGACTTTGGAAGACGTGATATTTTCTAAAACGACTTTCTTTATAGATAAGACAAATTAAAGGACGCGCGGTATCGGAATGGATTGGAAATTGAATGTAGAAGCGAAATAAGGTCAGATTTTGCAACGGAAGTGCTGTGGTCGGTTATTTGTGGTCGGTTATCCTCTTTTGGCACATAACCATTGAAAACTGTTTGAATTTCCATGTGTTTCGCAAGATATGCTTAGGGATTACATTGGAATCTGTTAATTGACTAATCATCACCTCATTAGAATTCATAGCATGCTTGGAAGAAGCCACAGTAAGGGTCAGAGCAAGCCGTTTAGAAGTCGCTTGCTGGACTCAGTCTTATGAGGCAGTAAATGCGAACAGCACGAGCATGTCCGCACTCAAGGGAAGACTTGGTCTCAACCTCACTAAGATCAGTTCATGCATTGACGTGGTCAAAGGCTTGGTTTGTTGACTGAGCACGAATTGATGTCCATGCAAGGCTCCTTAGCCTGATAAACGACTGGATGGCGCAGTTGGTTGTTTGATTCGTGTACTTAACAAGTGGAAAAGAACAACCGCTTTGTGTTGGGTGTGCTCAAGACTGCCGCAACCGTTCATTCTGCATGCCCTCGCAAACTCTAATCGTACTTTCTGTTCTGGGTCAACCTCGTAATCGAGCTGCCTTCGTTAAGTGCCTGCCCCAAGTTAGGGGGGTCCCAGGTTAAAATCCCAGTGAAATTGAATCTGGTCCAGTCACCATTTGCCGTTGGGATCAAATTAACGGCACTGGAGTAGGTTGCTACCTGGCAGTAAAATGGACCAGTTCTGAGTGCTCCAGTGCAGTGTTTCAAAAACCTCCGAAAAAAAGGCTGCTTAGCCAATGCACTCCAGAAGTGTATTTTCAAAAAAAAGAAGAATAAGCAAACGAGTCCAATATACCCAAAAATTGCTCCAAATAAACAAAATCAGCAATCCCTCTTCCTTTGCTTATGATTTCCATCATGTGATCGTCATCCTCCCCATAGGACTATGACTATGATGAGAACTATGATCCCCGTTCAGACTCTCCAATGACCTATTTCTTGAGAATTCTAAATCCAAAACCAGCTCTCCCACGAGGGGGAAAACCGATTGGATCCAACCAACTGAAAGTTCAAAAATGCATACGCAATCATCAACGCATCAGCGATGGATTAATTGATGCACATACCATTTCCAGATACTTTCAAGTTGAGCTGAAATATTCACCAGATGCCTTTAATTGCGGCATGACCCAAAAACAGTAAACGACTGCAAGTCCATATCATTATGGCGTGAGCCAAATGTGCACTGGACAGCAGACGCTTTGGAAACGCTGAAAATCATCTTCAATGAACGCTGGCATTACAGAAACGTGAATAATTATCGTTGTTTTTCCTTTTCTTTTCGCTTTCTTCTTGGTTTGGAGGTTGTTTTTGTTGTTGTTGTTGTTGCTGTTTGGCCGTGAAAGGGAATGCAATGTTTCTGGCGGGCGACTGTGACCGATGATAATGTGACTACTTGACTGGAAACAATTAACGAAAAAAGATGGTGTTCGTGTTTACTTGCTTCATTTGAGAAGGGGAGGGAATGGTCCTTAACGTCCCTGGCTCCCTGAGAAGGGGAGGGAGAGGGGGGAAAGAGAGAGAATGGTCCTTAATGTCCCTGGCTCCCTGAGAAGGGGTGGGAGAGGGGGGAAAGAGAGAGAATGGTCCTCAATGTCTTGGGCTCGTTTCAGTACAAATGTCAGGAGATTCATTATTCAGAGCATCATTGAATGACACTCCGTGAGCGGTGAATGGGACTGTGACGATGGGGCCAATGATCTCTCACGGGGTTCATAGAGGAGTCATGATGACTTGGTTGCTTTTGTGCCAACACTAACGTTTTAATGATGTCTGCATTTGGGGACAAAGGAAAATGTCAAGCACTTTGCTGATGTCTTCTTCGTAGCGGCCTTGACAATAAACTGTGACCTTCAAAGAATTCGAAGGAGAAATGCATTTTTTTAGGAGTTTCAGAGAGGGAGAGGTCGTGAGACGGGTGCTCTTATTGGAGGGAGGATGATTTGTTGCTTAAAATGTTGAAAGAACCATTTCTGTAAAAACAGGGCGTATGTGGAACATTATTTGCTTTCCAATTTTAGTCCATTTAATGACCCTGCAGGCGCCACTCCGCTTGCCACAGTCAATAGTCTGAACAGTGGCTGATGAAATGCTTGTCCTCAGTTGGGTGATTTCAAATAGTTCCAGAATTCATGCGAAAGGAGTTCTCCCTTCTCCTCCCTTATTCTCCGTTCCCTTGCCCTCCTCCTAAGCGTGTACATGCTAAGACCTTGATTATTTAACGACACTGAGTATGAGAAGAGATACACCCACACCTCCAGCACTTTTTGTAGCTCGTTTCATTCTTAAGAACTGCCTCGTGACTGCTTTACATCCATCAACTCTCTGCTCTCCAAGGTTGTCTCAGTTCTTCAATAAATCAGAACTATTTTTAGAAACCTTTTGTCTATGTGTATCTTATCACTCCTGCCGCCGCAAGTTATATCTGACAGGCTGAAGAAGAAGAAGAATTTAACAACAAACACGTGCGGCCTAATGCGTCCGCTGACAGCTAATTCAATTAATGCCATCGCTAGACAAATTGAGGTACCTGTCAAGAATCTTCGAGTCTTCGGCCATTAAAATTGCTCCAGATACGGAACAGATGGACGGGAGATCACTTAATTTGAAGAACCAACGAGGGCAATGTATCCGAACCATTAATTCGCCGGTTAAATTGATTTATTTTCCCCGAGTCATCCACCTCTCGGTTATCTAACCACTCTCCACTCGTCGGCCACTTACAATAAGACCTCGTGGCCATTACTCTGCCGAGATTTTGAATTATGAGATGCCAAAGAGGATATTAATTATCATCATCCCTCGGCGATGATTAGACATCTGTATCCGCACGCAGGTATCTGCGGAATGTAATCGCTTATCCCCGATCCCATTCTCGCGGAGATAATTCGAGGGAATCAGCAGTGATTCACACAAATGAACACATTCACCAGGTATCCACTGAATCCCTATCGATTCGAGACCGCGCCGCCCTTCGCTGCGTCTCGCCATCCGGCAACTGGTTTGCGAGACTTTCTTCTTCGGCGTCGAGCGATATGGCGAAAAATTCCCCATTAAACGTTCATTCGTAACCCGTCACTCGTGTTATCTCCCGTCTTCGGGAAAGTTATATAAATCGACTTTAGATACTCACTCACTCGCTCACTCGCTCACTGAGCGTACAGATACATCGTGATTTTGCTTTGCATCATTATCTCGTTGGTCTTGGTCGGTTTTCACTTTTTCTCCCGCAGATACAGATGCTTGTCTTTCAATTTAACCGGCCAAACTTATTTATGTTCGCGAGTGTATCTTCTGACTGCGCTTTTCAGCCTCCGGGGGCAAAAAAAAAAGAACGATTTATCGATTCAGATGCGTGGCAACACTTTCTTCGGCGAAATGACGCACTCAAGTCCCTTAACTGTGACCAAGATGCACAAGATCTCGTCCATCCGTCTGAGAGGCACTCTTTTGTGCGAAAGTGGGCCAATTTGAGGCTCGGCTTAAGGCAGGCTGACTTAAGTGACTAATTGGATGGGGTGTGATGGGAGATAAATCGTTTTTAATTAGCCGCCGCCTTCGTTGGTGACATAATCTTGCCAGTGTAACGAAAGTGATCGTAAACTCATTGAAGCGACAGTCGGGGGAACTAGCCAGCCGTTGCGGGCTTGTGAAACGATTTAATTGGGCCAAGCGATGGGTGATTAATGGAGTTGATAGCTCGAGAAATGACATAATTACTGGGGTTTTCACGCCTTTGAGATGCTGAAGATGGGCTCTGCAGTGGAGGGCATGCAGTGGCTGAGTCATCGAACGGGTGGTTGTTCCGTGGGAATCTTGACCTTATTTCTTTCAGTCTCTGTCTCGATTTTTTCTGGAATAAGCCCTTCATTGTCGCACTGAGCTGATGCAGTAGACGGTAAAGAGAATTGTTTGCTTAGGAAGGTCTTAACGTAGAGAGTGGAGGCAGATAGTAAATCAGAGAGAAAATTCAGAGATGACTAGACGAATCCACGACGAATGAGATGGTGTTTACTGAATCCTTATCAGAGGCTTACGGAAGTGAAAGCATCCGGTTTAAAACACAGGACCTTTTTTTCGGAGGATTTTTGAGACTCTACTGGAGCACTTAGACTCGAAACTGATCCATTGCACTGCCAGGTAGCAAGCTACTCCACTGGACCAGATTCGATTTCACTGGGATTCGAACCTGGGACCCTTCTAACTTGGGGCAGGCACTTAACCAACTGCGCCATCCAGTCGTCAAAAAGGTCAACTTACATCATTGACAGCATTTTTGAGTTCCGCATTCACTTGACTCGAAAATACCCACAAGGGAACAAGAGTCCCCTCGGCAAATCAATCTCGAAGCATCCATCACCCCAAAACACCGGGAATATTCCTGCAATCATCTATCAATCACGTGCCACATCTCCGAACTCATGAATAAACAATAAATCACTCATGTATGAACCATCAGCCCCCCAGAGGATTACTCAATACTGCCCAAACCGAAGAAATGTTTAACATAAACAAAAGAACTAAAAATACCCGACATCCATGTGTAACGCATGTCCGGTCTAGTGGTGGCACCACGCTTTACGATGAAGACACAACTTTTACTGCTCCCATTTCGGCATCACTGGCAGACGCAAACGCTGCTGCTGGATTTCACTTTGACAGTTGTTCGAACCAAACACGGCGATCCGTTGCAATGGGCTCCACAGTTAAAGTGACAACGCCAAATGACAAAATTAGTGCAATTAACTTTCCATAAATGCGTCTATCATCGAATCGGATTGCCGTTGAATCGGAATCTTGAAGTCTCTCGACTCGACGCTGCTTTGTGAGTTGCGCCGGGTATTTATGGTGCTGCGGCTGCGGCTGCGACTGTGATTTTTTCAATTGAACTCGACACGCACACTGGCAGACGTAGTGAGTGCTAGGCGGCCAACCATAAACGGTTAAAAGCGATTAATTGTGGTCGGTTTTAATTAAGTAGAGGCTTTGTTGTTGTTGTTGTTGTCAGCTGCGGTTGCGATCTAGAGATGCGGCTTAAATGGAGCCTGTTGTATGCAAATTTTGAGGTGTGGAGTGTTGGTTGGGATGTGGGAGTTGACGGTAGGATTTTTCTGTAGAGGGTGTGCATTCTTTTGAGGTGCTGAAGTGTTGTTTAGAGCTGTGCAATGTAAGCATGCTTCATGAAGTGCGAGTCTTCAAACCAGAAAACTGGAGCCTTGAATGGATCATTGAATTTCAAATTTAAGAAACGTAAGCAGAGAACTGGGCGTCGTGGCGTAGTGAGTACGTGCGTCGACTCCTACGCTCGAGGTCTAGGGTTCAAAGTTGAAGGATTTGTTGCGGAAGTCTTAAGGAGTCCAACGATCTATGACTTCTTCTTCTATAGACCAAGAGGGCCACGCCGGGTTCCATGGCGTTGTAGGTAGGTCCGCCGACTCCTACGCTCGAGGTCTAAGGTTCAATTCCCAAAAAAAACATTTTTTTCACGCCTCCATCTCTTTCGAGTTACTGAGAATGCTCGAAGAGAGAGAAACCATCTCAATCTCGCCGTTCGAAGTCGGCATTAAACTGTAGGTGCCCTCCACTCGTGAGAGAAGAATAGCACGCACAATACGGGTGATTCCTGAGAAGCTAGGCTAGTCCACCGCGGAATGTAGCGCCGCCAGAACTTTGTCAACCAGCCTGCTTCTTTGTATGAGTAACCAGAAAGGCATCTTGGCGGTCGCAGTCGTAGGAAATGGTCACGAAAAAGATCAAAGTCGTGACTTTTTCCTGGTGATTCTAAGGGGATTTGTCTACACCTCCTCATGCATCCCTCATCATTCAGATTCAATAGTTTCATGCACCCAACTTCTGTGCTTTCTATTGATTTAGTTGGACAGTCATCACATCGTCATCTGGGCATTGGGAGGACGTGAAAAAATGTACAGAATGCGCCATCTTTTATGTCGGTATGCGACTGTTTCGCCATATTCCAAGCGACGTGGACGGTCTGTCGGCAATATTCCTTGAGTAAATAGCTCTTTATACGGCAACAAATGCAAATCATCCTTCAAAACGCACCGCAAAGTGGCTCCACTGGCGCCAGAATGCTGACGGTGCGACACATGTGGGCTCTCGGCAATACTCTCCCTTACCGCTTCCAACAGTTCATTGGAACCTTTTGGGCGTTGATGAACGGCTTGTCGTCGATCTGATACTGTCCCGCGGTCAACAAAATTTGTCTCCAAACGACGGATAGTATTGTCAGATGATGCTTATTGGCCACGATATTTTCGACGAGAACTGGACGACTATTTTCAATGCTCAGCGACACAATTTCGGAGCGCTATTTTGGTATAAAGCGATTCAATGTTGAAATTGTACTGAATTGACGTTTCAAAAAAGTGTCTTCACAAGTCAATCGGCTTCTAAATGTCAAAGTTATTCAATGTTTTCATTCCGATAAAAAAAATGGCGCACCTTTTATAGAAGAGTCTTCGACTCTGAGTCTGTGGGACAACGCAACAGAGGACGTCCGCGCACACAAGTCGAGACAGAGGATGTCTGCATACAAGTTGGCGCACACAAGTCGAGGGGGACTTTGGCCGGCTTGGGGTGCGTAACTGGAGACAGCTGGAGAGAGATCGTGCCGACTGGAGAGGCATTTTGGGTGAGGCCCAGGTCCACCTCAGATTGCAGCGCCCTAAGAAGAAAAAGAAGAAAAAGAAGAAGCATAAGAAGAAGAATAATGAGAGGAAGAAGAAGAAGAAGTAGTAGAAAAAGAAGTAGTAGAAGAAGAAGAAGAAGAAGAAGAGCAAGAAGTAGAAGAAGAAGAAGAAGAAGAATCTGCTGCGTGGTGGCCCAGGTGGCCCAGGTCCACCTCGGACTGTGGCCCCCAAGACAAAAGAAGAAGAAGAAGAAGAAAAAGAAGAAGCAGAAGAAGAAGAGGAAAGCCCTGTATAGTAAAAGGTCTATTACAAGTTTTGCTGCCGTTTTGAGGAAACTCCCCCCAGGAAATCCACCGCATTTCCACTTCCCTTAAACTCTTGTTTACAATCCCCACGAACGCGCAAGTAATCAGTGTCTTGTTTCACTCTGAAGTATCCACCGAATCGTCTGAACGTTTTCGTGTTTCCCTCACTCGAATCGAGTCGATTTCCCAGAATTTGTATCACTTATCGATTTGAATCGATGCGCTTCGAGAATAAAGCAAACAACGAAGAAGAAGAAGACAAAAAAAACACTCTAAATTGCATCTACAAGGTTATCTAATGTTCCATTGTATGCGCTCTCCGTCTCCGTTCCCTCTTTCCACTCAACCGTCTCTCGTGCTGGGGTGAACGCAAACGTATGCGAATTGATTTATCTCAGCTAGTTGACTAGCCACTTGGTCAACTACAAACGCTTGCCGTCATCGCAGTCGCCTGTCGTTTGTCTGCTATTCTATTACACAGCGCCATGAGGTTCGTGTATTATTATCGTCACGCGCGGCGACGTGCGTCTGAAAACGAAGTACTCACACGAGGTAAAAGTTTTCCTTCTATTTCTTTGCAATTTTCCCTCGTTTTTCCGTCCAAAAAAATATAAAATAAAAATACAAACACACATAAAAAAAGAAAAGAAAATGGAAAACAATAAAAACCGCGCACTTGCCGGCTGAAGCCGCTGGCGTCTTGCTTCGTCTCGCTCACATTTGATTCAAATTGAAAATCACTCGAGATTAAGGAAGCCCACCACCGCCGCCGTGCCGGCCGAGAGTGTTTTTCAATTAAACTTCGCAATGGTTCGAGATACTTTCGATTGGAAAATTTTTATCAATTGGAGCACACATTCGTAACGTCATATGAGGAAAGAGGGTAGTACGTAACACTCGAGATTCATTGACCTGACATAAAAGACGAGAGGCGGGCGTGGGAAGGGAGGGAAATGGAGGAAAGCTCGTAAAAGTGAAGGAAATACTGGGCTGCATCAAGTGGAGAGTGTCGTAAAGGAACCCATTCAATTGAAGGATGTGATGCTTGACATCGAATTGATTTTTTTGAATTGAGATTGAGACGCGTTTGTCGGCTAGTGGGTGATGGGAAATGGTGGATGGGAGTGGAGACGGGGATAGAAGCGCAAAGGAAGCCGCCGAGGCTAAGACTGGGACTGAGACTGAGTCTGAGACTGAGACTGAGACGGAGACGGAGACGGAGTCGTAGACTGAGACTGAGACTGAGACTGAGCCTGAGACTGAGACTGAGACTGAAACTGAGACTGAGACTGAGACTGAGACTGAGACTGAGACTGAGACTGAGACTGAGACGAAGGCTGAGACTGGGACAGAGACTGAGACTGAGACTGAGACTGCGACTGAGGCTGAGACTGAGAATGAGACTGCGACTGAGACTGAGACTGAGACTGAGACTGAGACTGAGACTGAGACTGAGACTGCGACTGAGGCTGAGACTGAGACTGAGGCTGAGACTGAGACTGAGTCCTAATCCTTAACCAAAACTGTTATCTAGACCAAGACGGCCAATGCCTTCAATGGACACCCCGGTAAATGTTTAATTTTTTTTTTGAAATTCTTTAAAAAAATGTTCACAAGACTGACTTCCTGCCAAACTTTTATGAGGCACCCCTTTGAGATTTATCTCCACAGACAGGAAGATCCACCGCGTTGCTAGAGGATGTTTGCATAAATATTTTCATTCAATTTTCGATCTTCTTCTTACAATTTTCAAAATCGTTTACGCACATCTCTAATCACCCCATGGATTGAGGCAATATCGTAAAACACTGAAGCACCCCAAGCACGTTAGATAACAAAAAAAAAAAACGTCTTAATTCTCGTCCACAGAATGTATCTCTTCTCGATTATGAAACGTCTCACATAAATCACCCAGCGGGTTGAAGCAATTTTTATTGTTTTCTCATCTCAAAAAAAAAGAAGAAAAACTTTCCGAACACATCCCGAAATAGTCTATTGTTTCAAAACTGTTTACGCGCTGCACGGCTAAATGGCTGAATGGTTGCCTAGGCCATAATTTCCACTTAAACTTGTGATAAAATACGTTTTTTTTTTTATATAAAAAGCCAGAACGTAGTGGGATCTCGTAGAAATACAAGTTTTCGTCTAGATGATTTTTGAGCACTCGGGCCTGACCGCACCTACAGAAGTTCGGGGACACATCAGTGGCTATTCATTGATACGTTTCGTGCGGAAAAATGAAATACAAGTGGGCGTCTCGGGGCGAGTGAGTGTGTGGTCTTCTTTTTGGATTTTCTGATTTTACAAAACATGTTTTCGAGAATTGCAATATTTATTAAATCACACAGAGGGAAAAAAATGGGATAGTCAACAAGCGTAAGGAGGAAGCGACAACGATGTGATAGGAGTCTCAAGGTTAGGAGTGAGACGTGGATGGTGGTGGGCGATCGTTATTCACCTGAAAGACTGGTTATATGTGGGCAACGATTCATGGTGTATTTGTCCTTTGCAGGATGTTGACATTATGTTTTGTGTGATCACGCAGAATTTTCGAAGAGGGAGCTTCCCTCTTCTTGAGTGGAAAATTTATGAAAGGCCATTTGATTGGGTAGATTGGGAAGGAAGGCAGACCGGAGATGCAGTGGACTTATGTAAGGAGTTAATCCTAGCAGTTGGCGATGGGGAACCAAGTCTTTCACTACGTCAATATGCGAGCTGACCTTGGTGATCTTCAAGTCTCCAGTTGAGTGCAGACATTCTCCCCCTTTTCTCATTTATCGTCTATTTATACTAATTTCGATCCAGAAAACTGCATATGTGGCAAAAGAGGATATCACAAATGGTGTCTCCAAATAACCACCCGAGGCATTCCACTTACGAAACCTCATATTATTTCGCTTCTATAATCAATTTCCTATCCATTCTGACATCACACGTCCTCCAATTCGTCCGATTTATCGAGAAATTCGATTCACAAAACATCAAGTCTTCCAAAGTCATAACTTTCATGTGGAAAAGGAGGATCCTCTGAACTTTTCCTTCAAAAAACCAACCACGGCACTCCGTTATAAAATCTCTCCTTATTCCTTTTCTCCAATCAATTTCCTTTCCATTCTGATATCTCCCATCATCCAATTCGTCCTAGATCCCGAGAAATCCCTTTGACAAGATTTAGCAATCATCAAATCGACTTCGGCAAAAGTTGGTTCATTTTCAGCAAAAAAATGCGACCCGGTTGTGTTATGAGTTAACTGCATTTTTTCGCGTGAAATGTGTCATTTTTTGAAAAGTCGATTTTCTACGTTTTTCGGCCGAAATTTCACCTCAAATGTGTGGGGCTGAGTGTGAAAATGATCAGTGAAGGGAACTCAATCAACAATTTGATTGGAAATTTTGGAAATTATTTGATGAAGTTGGCTTGAGTCACAAGAATTCTTGCTTCTCTGGCAATGCTTGCTTTGCATGGAAGTTGGAAACTGTTTAAGAAAGTGAACGAGTTATAAAGAAGAATTTCCGGTACTTCCCAGAAACAGTCACGCCTTATGAAACATCTCTCAAAAATGTCTTCCAATCACAAGTTGCCGAGTTCTCCAAATGAATCACTATGCTTCCCACAGTCGAAAACTCTTGTGTTCACATGTTTCTTCATTTCCACAGAACTTCCACCTGAATTCCAGCGACTCATATGCAAAAGCAATCCCACTTCGTTCGTAAAAATCAGTTTGTTTTCAAATTTTGTCGATTTACGATCGACTTTTCCCGCGAAAATGACTTTGCAATTTTTTTCAAAAACAACATCTTGTGTGTTTTTGTGTATCCCAACCACTCAACAAAAAACCCACAAACCACCAATTGACTGAAAATTCAATACGCGCTAGGGAAATTCACGCCACACCAAAACATCGTGCGGCAGATTGTGTTACAAAATGTTTACACATGTCGAAAACGGTCAAGAAAGAACCATTCAATTCTCCCTCCACCAACTGCCCCATTGAATTCGAAACACAATCTTGTTCTTGACTCACATTTCATTGAAAGCCCCACGCGCGATCATAAACAAACGAAATCTCGTTGCCTTTGATTTCAAAACATACGCGTATTTCGAAAACATTTGAAAAAAAAACCGAAGCAATTCCCCGAAAAACTGTTTGAAATGACTGTTGAATTGTTTTAATTGTGAAGCGTGTTTGGCCTTTTCGAAAAGGCAGCAGAGAAAATTGCACAAAGTTTTCGAAACTTGATGCATCGAATTTTGAGTTTTCGAATGAAATAAAGAACGCATTTATGAGGCACGATTAAGAAATCAAAAATGGGATACAGCCGTGGAGGTTTTTAGACTGCAGTGGAAACGTTTTTGTG
Organism: Myathropa florea; assembly: GCA_930367185.1. Classification (NCBI taxonomy): domain Eukaryota; kingdom Metazoa; phylum Arthropoda; class Insecta; order Diptera; family Syrphidae; genus Myathropa; species Myathropa florea. The sequence goes on along the minus strand of OV884005.1, from coordinate 40,609,425 downwards.
TGAATATTCATTTTGGCATCAGTGCTCGAGGATGTGGCATGAGGTGGGTGGGTGGTTGGTTTTGAAATTGTTCAATAAATCAGCCAAAGAATGTTTGAGTTTAGTTGAGTTTTTTTTTTTGCTGTTTTAATGTTAATGGACTGCGTTATGTCTGGTAGACAATTGAAGGAGCTCATTAATTGGATGCTACCACATGCTCTTTAGGTGGGTCGTTATTTTTCAGTTTATCTTAGAATATTGGCAGTGGGTGCCAGAGAGTGAATGACAGCAATTCATTTGGAAGACTTTAAAAATAAATTGATTCATTAAGGGGATGTGTTCACAAAACAACTGAATTGAGTTATTCAAAGTAGCAACTTTGCCCTTCAGCAGGGCTGTCTGGGGACTGCCTCAAAATTATCTGAAAAGTGTGTTGAAACCACAACTCCTCAGCTGACAACAGCATCCCTACATTAAGGGGATATGTTCACAGATCAACAATACAATTCTATTATTCGACGTAGCAGCTTTGCCGTTCAGTAGGGCTCTCTGTAGACTTCCTCAAAAATATCTGAAAAGTATGTTGAAACTGCAACACATTACTTGACAACAGCATCCCTACATTTAGAGGATGTGTTCACAAACCAACTGAATCGATTTGTCCAAGGAAGTAGCTTTGTTGTTCGCCAGATCTCTCGGTGACCTCTCCAGAATGATCTGAATTGTATGTTGAAGCCACAACACATTAAATGACAGCATTCCCACATTTACGGGATGTGTTCACAGACCAGCTGAATGGAATTATTCAAAATAGGAGCTGGTTGTTCGTCAGGGCTCTTGGTGACTTCCTCAGAATGGCCTAAGCACAACATTTTTTTTGCCGCCTACATCCGAGGGACGAAACATCAAAAACCACCCCGCAAGTGCTTCTCTTCAACCTGACAACTTGGCAACCATACGCACCACTTGATTGAGGAAAAAGGAAATTCCCAAGACGACTTACGGAAGTCCCAGATTGTTTCCATCACTCTCTGCCGAATCTGTCATGACGCACAAGCCTACATTCATTCACACCTTCTTCTATCGTCTTCCAAACAAAGCACCCTCCCCCCGGACGCACGAATTTCCTCCTTTTTCTCAATCCCAATCGGCATGATTCACACGCTTCTTCTTGTCGGGAGAGAGAAATAAAACAAAACCCTGACCTCGTTAAAAAGCCGTCCATTTGTCAGACAGACAAGCAAACTCACACAGCACAACTGCACCCGAAGAAAATCGCCAAAAATAAATACCCCGTCCATAAATCAATAAATTTTTGAACAAGAACACAAATTGCACGCTCCCGAAAGTCGCTCTAGACGCATTCGCTTTTACATGACAACTGACAGATGGGAAATAAACGATGTTTTCTTTTGTTGACAGCCCCCTCGACCGGAAATGATTAATCAAACATTTTTCGTCTTTGTTTCTCCAACAGGAACCGGCACATTTGGACGAGTCTGCCTCTGTAAGGACAAACAAACCGACACATACTGCGCAATGAAAGTCCTGGCGATGGCCGATGTGATACGCCTCAAGCAGATCGATCACGTGAAGAATGAGAAGAACATTCTATCCGAGATCAATCATCCGTTCGTTATAAGTTTGTGAGTATTTTCGTTCAAGTTTCTGTTTGAAATTCGAAACCATTCGAAGAGAATTAATTGGAAAATGTGTCATTTTGGGGTATGTTTTGACGATCTTTCAGACAGTGGTCAACAAAGGACGATTGCTGTTTGTATATGTTGTTCGAGTATGTTTGTGGTGGAGAGTTGTTTTCATATTTAAGAAATGCTGGAAGATTTAGTAGTCAGTCGGGTAAGTACACGTTTTTTGGCTTTGGGTTTTTGAATTTTTTTTTAGAAAATGGGACGTGTACGCTTTAAATTTTTTTTGAAATCTAGCATGTGTCAGTGAGGCAAGTCGAAGCATTGACCACAGGTTCGTCAATGAATTTAGGAGTCACTGCTGAGTGCTGGCTTTGCCAGTGCTTGAAAGTGGTGAATGCGTCATGGGAGAGGCGTGCAGTGTAAATTTCTAAACCTGACATTTTTGTAATGGTCTTGAGATATTCCAAAGAAAGTAAAGGGTGGACCATTTAGTGGTTTTTAAATCATAGGTTATTTTGACACTGACAGCTGTTTGCCGCTCGAAATCCTGACAGAAAGTCAGTATCATACCTCCGCGAGGGGGAAATGAGTCGCTTTATGCTTGAACAACGTTGGGAATAATTGGAAACTTATTTCCAAAGTGAGCCAACTTGGCGAGCGTAATTGGAGGGACATGGCTACAGACCGTGCCTGCTGGAGAGACTTGTTGTTTAAAGTCAGGTCCACCCCGGATTGTAGTACCATTGTGGTGTAAGGTGCCGACCCATTTCAATACGCAGACAAACACATCGCTTGCATTTGCTCGTCGTGAGAACTTTGCAAGTCAACACCATCAGAAGAAGAAAAAGTGTCCACCCATTCAAACAGAATCGCTGTTCAGCCCTCGGACTTTTAAAGGACCTCCTCGAGAAGCTAATTCGATTCATTCCTTCGTTGGTAATAGACTCTCAGCTGTTCATGCTCGTTTCAAAGTCTTATGCCTCAGCTCCTCGACCGTAGTACTGATGTGGCCTGCCTGCTCGTCAATTGGCTTCTTTGTCATTCCAGCCCAAACAGTGCGTTTTTTGAAAAGACGTTTTCGCTGAAATGAAGCACCCACCGCGACTACTCTACGTTAGTTTGTGAAAAAAGTTCGTGAGACTGGTGTGCTAGTGGACAACAATCATGGTCCCCGTCGTCGTATGGTGCGCACAGATGACAGCGTGGCTGCTGTGGCCGAGAGGGTGAGACTCAATTCACGAACATCAACTCGCCATTGATCTCAACAGCTCAACATTTCACGCCTGACTGCTAGCCTGAGGAGAATTCTGCACAAAGATCTCGGGTTATTCGCTTTCCAATTGACTCAGCAATTGAAGGCGCGATACCATCCGCTTCGCCGTTTGGGCCTTAGAGCAGCTTGACTTGGACTACGATGTTGGGCGACAAATCATCTTTTCTGACGAGGCGCATTTTCATCTCGGCGGCTACGTTAACAAACAAAATTTCCGCTTCCGGGGCTCGGCCCAGAACCCGCACGTTATTGTCGAGAAGCCAATGCATCCACAGAAAGTGACAGTTTGGTGCGGGTTGTGGAGTGGTGGCATCATTGGACCATTTTTCTTCTAAAATGAGGCTGGGAACAACGCTTTGGTCAACTGTGGGCGTTACAGAGCCATGGTAACCGACTTTTTTCGTGCGAGAAAATCCACAATTTCACACACCAAGTCCTGGAAAACTCCAGGATAAGCAGACCACCTACTGGTTAGACTGAGCAGGTTGACGATGGAGAATTAGCGCTGCTCCATCAAGGTTGGTAATGCAATCTTTGGTCCTGTTTGCGTGATGGCATTTGGAGAAGAAGATTCAAACACGAATTCAATGGGCTGTGTCTTCGTCTCTGAGCCTGTGGGACAATGCAACAAGTCGAGGGGGACCTTGGCCGGCTTGGTGTGTGAAACTAGAGACAGATGGCGAAAGATCGTGCCGGCTGGAGAGGCATGTTGGGTGAGGCTCAGATCCACCTTAGAATGTAGAAGGAGTACAGCGACATGAGGCTACCCAGGCGTCTGCGGACTCTACGCCTAAAAGGGAAAGGTCATGTAGGTGGCGTGGATAACATTCCTCCAACCCAAAGAGCCGTCGACGCCGCGCCCATGGGACAATTCAAAAGCAGATGCCCGTGAAGCTGAAGGACCTCAGCCAACTTGACATTCCTAGCTGGAGGCACACGGCTAAAGATCGTGCCTGTTAGAGAGACTTGTTGGTTGAAATCAGGTCCATTCCGGACTGTAGTGCCATAAGAAGAAGAAGAAGAAGTGTCCACCCATTCAAGCAAAATCGCTGTTCAGTCGCCGGACTCCTTAAGGACCTCCTCTAGAAGCTAATTTGATTCAGTTTTTCGTCGGTCATGATAGACGACTGGATGGCACAGTTGGTTAAGTGGCTACACTAACTTAGAGGGGTCCCAGGTTCGAATCCCAGTGAAAGCAAAGTTAATACGCTTTTACACGTATTTTCAAATCTGGTCCAATCACCATTTGCTGTTGGGGTCACTGGAGCGGTCGATCAGTGGAAGTAGTCTGACTGTGCGTGTCGCAATGGACCAACATGGTCTAAGTGTGCCGGTGAATTAATGCCGCTAGCAGCCCCCAAATTTAACCTACCCTAAAGACCTGCACGAGAAGCTAATTAGATTCATTCCTTCGTCGCTAATAGACTCTCAGCTGTTCATGCTCGTTTCAAGGCCTTATGCCCCAGCTCCTTGCCCGTAGCACTGATGTGGCCTGCCTGCTCGTCCACTGGCTTTTTTCCCACTCCCGACCTATACATTCCCATCGGACTATGTCTCAGCATCTTAAGTGAAGAGCGGCGGGTGTAAGAAGCCTGAAGAGATGTTGCTTAGGAAAGGATTTAATTGTCACTGCTCCACAGAGGTTCTGCAGCTAAAGTGAGTCAACTCTGTGCTCTAAACTAAACCTACCAGACCATAGCTTGCGTTGGGAGTTCGCGGTGAAGTTTGAATTTGACCCGAAAAGTCGAGAAAACGTGTGAGGACTTCAGTCAGCTGGAGTAAGGCAATTTCCCATACAACCACACTGTTTGGTCTTCACCCTTTCGGCGTAATAATAATAATGGCGGCGCTAAAGTCCGAGTTGGACCCGCGCCACACTTCTCAGCAACCACTCCTGTTGTGCGTGCTATTGTTCTCTCACGAGTAGAGGGGACCTACAGTTCAATGCCGACTCCGAATAGCGAGTTTGTCAGTCCCACCGGTCCTTATGACTTAAAAATGGGGGCACAAAGTATGTATGACAGTTAAGGGCAATCTGTCCTTTGAAGCCTAAAAGAAATTCCTACGTCTCCTTCTCTGCTGTTGCCACTTCAACAAGTCAAACAAAGACTTTTCCCAGCATCCCAATCTCATCCATTTCCGATCCTATCTGACACAATGCATAATTCCCACGGAGATAAACAATAAATCCCGCAAAATGATCCTCAATTACCCCTCTCCAGGTGGCCTTCCCTTATGTGCATCGGAAATTACAGCAATACACCGAAAATCGCTCAAATATACGAGCAAACATAAACCTAATCCTCCACGAAGGCCCGTAAGTACTCCCAGAGGAAATGTGAAATAAAATTCCGTTTAATTATTTTTGCAATAATTCTCAGTTCGGCGGAAGTACTTGACTTCTCTGTTTACGTGCTCATTGAATTTATTTTGAGTTTTTGCACGGGAGCCACGAGCAGATTGGCCACTTGAACTTAATCGGTTCGAGTTAAATCGCTCAGCATGCCCCCCGATTTTGTGTGTGGCCAGAAGAGGATTCACTTCAGTTGGCTTTCAAATCAATCGTGACAAAATGGTTTTGAAGGCAATTAGTCTTTTGATTTTGCTCCTGATGCATGGTCAATTGATTTTTTGGGTAATGAGTGGAACGGGCAGCAGTTGAATTGATGTTTGTTTGGGGGATTGTTCGTGAGCAGGCTCCCTCTTCCGTCTTAGACAGAGATTTCGGGCGGCTTCTTCTTCTGATGACGCTACAGTCTAGACCTCAACTAACGAGTCTCTCCAGCGGGCACAATCCTTATCCAGCTGCATTCGATTAGGCACGCCAAGTTGGCTGATAATCCCTGAACCATCGGTTTTGTGGACGATTTCTGCCTCAAACCACAAGCTTCTCCAGTGTGCACAAGCTTTAGGCAGCTGCCGGCGATTAGGCACGTCAAGTTGGCTGATGATTCCTAACCCATCAGTTTCGGGGACGGGTTCTGCCTCAAACAACAAGCTTCTCCAGCGGGCACGATGCTTTAGCCAGCTGCCTCCGGCTACGAATGCTAAGTTGGCTGAGGTCCTTCTCCACTTGTGTCCACCATCGGTTTCCAGCTCTTTTTCTGGAAATACTCGCTTGATTCTTTCTGATGATTTTTTCCAACCAATTGTTCGATCCACTGTCCAGTTTCAGAGTGCTATGCCATGTGGGATCAAGGCTTCAGGCAGTCAGGTCTCATTTTGGAACCATCACAATCTCTTCCAGATTTTTAACAAAATCATCTCTGCCTGCGAATGATGGCCCTTGACTGTAACACACACTTTGGCCTCATTTGTAAGGCACAAGGACCGGTTAAGCCGAAAGAGTGAAGACCAATGATTGTGGTTGTATGTTTAATTGCTTCATCCCATCTGACTGAAGTCCATCAAACCACAGTGTGCATCATGACCTCACACAATTTCTCGATTTTTCGTGTCAACTTCAAACTGCACCAAAGTCCAAACCGCAAACTCCCAACACAGGCTATGGTCACATAGCTTCAATTCAGAGCACATTGACTGTACAGCAAAACTGACAATTCCTGATTTGCTGCCACACTTTCACTCGCAGCGACTTCTGTTTCTTCTGTTCACACATTTCGTCGGTCGTTGCCTCTGCCGCATGGAGAGCGCCTTTGCTCTTTATCCACACCACAGCATAAAGTGAGGTCAGTTTGTCGGTTACGAGGATCATTAAAATCATGCAACGATTCACAAATATAAGGCTGGCTTTCCAAAACAAGTTTAAATGTGACAGAAGCGCTCGTCTGTTCGTGATAAATTGTCAAACGGGGATGAAAATAAAGATCAAAAATGGTTTGACTGAAGTACAGGGTGTCCAGATAAAAATGATAGGAAAAGGAATTCAAAATAAAACAACAACGGTGTGAGATATAGAATTTATTTTAACGGTATTTTGAAGCTACATTCATGCCATTTTTTTATGAAATATCTCATCTTTAAGTTGAGCGACTTTGCTGGCATTGATGCCATTTTTTTATGAAATACCTCATCTTTTAGATGAGCGCCTCAACTTTGCTGGCAATGCATCGAGTGATCAGTCCAATTTCTGATTTTTGGACCGAATATAGGCGGCGTTATTCCGGCAATGATAATAATGATAATGGCGTCGCTGCAGTCCGAGGTGGACCTGGACCTAGCTTCTCAGCAATCACTCGTGTTGTGCGTGCTATTGTTCTCTCACGAGTGGAGGGGACCCACAGCTTAATGCCGACTCCGAACAACGAGATTGAGAAGTTATTTCCAGACAGTCATACTCTTTGAGCGTTGTCAGTGACGCGAAGAAGGTGGAGCCGTGAAAAAATGTTAGGTGTTTTTTCGAGACTCGAACCGACGACCTCGGGCGTAGAAATCGAGGCACCTACAAACTACGCCACGGCGTATTCCGGCAATAGCGTCTCGAATATTGGTCTCAAACTCGTCTAAAGTGGTTGACTTGCTAGCGTAGATGTAGCTCCAGAGAGAATAATCGAATTGTGTCAAGTCGTGGTCAATTTATGAACCCCCGCCGTGAGATGATCCAGTCGCCAAAATTTTCCTTCACAACTTAAAGCCTTGCGTCGCTTGTATGACATGTAGAGCCCTCTTGTTGGAACCACAGCACGGATATATCGATGCTTTCGAGCTCTGGCCACATGAAGTCGGTTAGCTTCGGTCTATACCTGAGACCATTGACGCTAACGGTGTCTCTTTCCTCATTTCGATGTTGCCCATCCAGTTTCCCATCATTTAACCACATTCTCCAACTTGTTCTTGTCCAACCAAGGTTCCTGTCAAACCAAGTTTCGTATCCAACCAAGGTTCCTGTTGACCCAAGGTTCCTGTCCCACCAAGGTTCCTGTCGAACAAAGGTTCCTGTTGAACCGAGGTTCCTGTCCAACCAAGGTTCCTGTCCCACCAAGATTCCTGTCCAACCAAGGCTCCTGTTGGCCCAAGGTTCCTGTCCCACCAAGGTTCCTGTCGAACCAAGGTTCCTGTCGAACCAAGGTTCCCGCCGAACCAAGATTCCCGCCGAACCAAGATTCCTGTCGAACCAAAGTTCCTATCGAACCAAGATTCCTGTCCAGCAAAGGTTCCGGTCCAAGCAGGGTTCCTCTTGTGGGGCATTGGGCCTATAATATACTTCCGCGCCATCGCGTTTCTGGAGATGTCCCTTAGTTCTCCCCAACTCTAACTACCGCCGTTTACTCTCCACTGTTCCACGCCAAGTTTTCTCCTGGTTCGACAAGAAGAGGAAGACCAAACCTCCACTAAGACTTACTTGCCCACAAACGTCATCCCTCTTGCTCCCATTTCGTCAAGACGGATCAAAGCAAATTCGCCAAAAAAAAACACTACGTGACCCAATTGCCGTCACTCCCTCGGCTTTTATTGATCGCACACAACACGAAAAACTGCGTGGGAACTTTTGATTTCCTTGAAAAACTCTCAGAGAAGCCATCAACAGTCGGACTTTCTTGTTTATTGAAAAACTCATAAAAAACAAATTGACAACCAAAAATACATCTCATCGCCGTCACTCGTAAAGCAGTACTTACCCAGGGTTGCTGCTGGCCCCTCATCGCAGTCCGTCTTGATCTGGATTTCCGAAACGACTTGTAGACTAAGTGGCATCCATCAAAACTAGGTCACTGACACACATCTTGCCGTAGGGACTCGTAAAAATCCTCCCACAAGGGCGTATACGTAACATTTTTCTGTTTCATTTTTATTGAGTCATATTTCATCTTTTATTTTCCCGTCTTTCTCTCTTGCAGCGAACTTCTATGCCGCCGAAATAATCTTAGCCTTAGAGTATTTACATTCGCTTTCAATTGTATACCGTGACCTGAAACCAGAGAATCTGCTCATCAACCGCGATGGGCACTTGAAGATCACAGATTTTGGTTTTGCCAAAAAGCTGCGCGATCGCACATGGACCCTGTGTGGTACTCCAGAGTATTTGGCTCCAGAAATCATTCAATCCAAAGGACACAATCGTGCCGTCGACTGGTGGGCACTGGGTGAGTCAAGAATTTTAATTAAATTTTTCGCGTTGGACGCTGCACAACGCCTACGTTTGCACGGTTTTATTTTTAATCATCTGACCGATGACTGCATGGCACATCCTTGCTTTTGAATCAAATTTTTCAGATGACTTTTTTTTTTGTTGCGGGGAAAATCCAATTTGATTTATTCGAACCAATTAACGCCGGGATCTAAGATAATCAGATGGTGTGCCGTTTTAATGCTGACAGATCTTCATTTTTTTATCGGCGCGATAAACATTCTTGTCATTCTTTGAGTTATTGTGCGCTTTATGGTCCCAGAAGTTGTAAAACCGAACAACAACACCGCCAGTCTCTTAGATGTGCGGGAATGACAAAGGATCCAGGGACGATGACTGTGAAATGAATTTGGAGCACATCCAAATACGGGTGCGGGCGCGAAGCAATTGAAATCTTTTTTCGAACAGCGCTCATAATCTGTTCCGTGTACACAACGCTCCGTCTATGGATTCGTGGAAAGCAACACGTTTGCAGTCATGCTTGTCTGGGGAATGTTTTGTGAAAGGGGATTGCTTCGGGGAATTTTTTGATGTACCCAGACTAGCACTCTCGGTGGTCTAGTTAAGTCGGGAGGGAACAAAGGGTGAATTTAAATGGTTTTGGCTTCGAATGGAAATGTTGTCCCCATCATCACGACTTCCGAGGCGTACCTTGAATGCGATTCCATCAGGAAGGCGACCACTTGGCAGACCCAGGATGAGATGGTTGAACCAAGTCCTTGGACATAGCTCCTGATGCGTTAGAATCGATGGCGGAGGATCGAGTGGCCTGGAGATCTATCGTGAGTGCATTGCCCCCATGGTCGCTTTAGTGGAACATGCGGGCCACTGAAGATGAATGAAATGTTGTAAGGAATGAAAGGATATTGACGGGTCTGCTGATAGCGGGGAATCTTCCTTGTCTTCATGGTCCTTTTGGTCTACAGAAGTCGTAGATAATTGGACTTCTTAAGGCTTCCGCAACAAATCGTACAGATCGCCTAGGCTCCTCTTGGTCTACAGAAGAAGAAGCCATGGATCGTTGGACTTTCTAAGGCTTCCGCAAATCCTCTCGATCATTGCGACCAAAAGCACGTAGGCTCCTCTTTTTTCTTGGGAGGATTTTTGAAACACTTCTGGAGCTCTCAGACTCAAAACTGGTCCATTGTACTGCCAGATAGCAACCTACACAAGTGCCGTTAATTTGATCCCAACGGCAAATGGTGACTGGACCAGATTCGATTTCACTGTGTTTCGAACCTGCGACCAGATAGATAGAGGGGCAGGCACTTAACCAACTGCGCCATCCAGTCGTTTTTGGCTCCTCCTGTTGGTCTGCAGAAGAAGAAGTCGTAGACCGTTGGACTTCCTAAGGCTTCCGCAACAAATCCTCCAGATCACATAGGCTCCTCTTGATCTACAGAAGAAGTCATAGATCGTTGGACTTCCTAAGGCTTTCGCAACAAATCCCCGAGCTCACGTAGGCTCCTCTTGGTCTACAGAAGAAGAAGTCGCAGATCGTTGGACTTCCTAAAGCTTCCGCAACTAATCCCCCCGATCATACCGACCAACTGCACGTAGGTTAGGTTAGATTTTGGAACGGGAGTATGATGGTTAAAGCATCACTTCCTCTCGGAGGCCATGGAGCCCATAGTGAATCCCTTCAGTTCCGGAGTACACAATCTATTAACCTATCCCGTCACGTGAAGGCTGAAACCACCCCATGCTCCCTATGAATTTTAGAAAATCCGATATATCTGCATTCGCTGAGTCCGCAGTCTCTGTGAAGAATCTTTGGCCCAGCGAAGCTAGGCGCCGATTCTGGATAGCTGGACAGTGGCAAAGCAGATTTTGGATCGCCTCGGTCTCTTCCTCATCTCCGCATCTCCGGCAGCGATCGCACGTAGTCTCCACTTGTGTGCCAAAGAATTCACTCCAAATCCGTTGCACAACAGACCAAAAAACAGAAAAGCAGCACCCTGCCAACATGATGCCGTTGGGATACAATAAAAAGTATTTAATTAGCATTCCATCCCCGCATTGTCTTATATAATTCTTCTGGAAATCCCAAAGGGGATCAACAAAGCTCTTCTACGCCTACCCACAATCGTGTGGCAAGTCCAATGACGCCTTTCAAACTCGTTCATCTTGTCTTTTCGCCATCAAAACTGCCGCGTTTCTATCTGTTTATCTGTATCTTTGCTCCTGTTCATCTGAATCATACTGCATATCTGTCTATGAAACATTGTCGCCCACAGCTAATCATCGGCCTCATCATCGTCACCATTATCGCAGGCATCGACGTCAAATTGTATCGTGCGCGTCTAAAGGTTTCTGCTCCTCGAGTCTGCTTGCGTCAGGAACAAAAAGATATAATCCCCATCTGACAAAGAATGTAATCATTTTTTTTTTAGTTCACCGATAAATATATTCACCATTACTCAGGATATGCTGCTGCTGGTGTAGCTTTCACATCACATCGCAGCCGCAGCTCGTGTCGTCTTGTGGATTTATTGAAACATAGCTCAGCGGGAAAATATTTTAAATCATATTAATGAGGCGATAAATTACCGCGGTCTATTAATAATTATGACAAGTTCACCCATTCGCTCCGCTTCCCATTCGGATTTCGCAGATTCATCCGCGGAGGGATGGAGATCTATTGTCTTGCCGTGGCGGCTAGCACTTGCGTCAGCATAACAACCAAGACTTTTCCACTGCAAACTCTCGTTTTTTTCCCCGTTTCCTTGCACGGTCAAATACTGTCCGATGTAAGTATCGTTGAGATTGTTTACGCACGAAATTCTATTGTTAAACAAAAATATCTTTGAGGTTATTTTTAGCCGCCTAAATTATCACTAATGATTAAATCTATTTCTGTATCGAACTGTATCTCATACGAACAAAAAAAAAACTGATCTCTTAGACTGGAGTACAGATACCCGTACTCGGAGCAATCTTTTGGTACTTATCGTTGAGGAAATGAGTGGATACACAAGTACAGACGATTGAGTTTATTGTTAACGATCTGTGAAATTATGAAAATGGCTATCTCGGCAAACTCAAGGCAAACAGTTGAACCTAACCGATGAATCATCGTCTCAACAGGAGATTGCTGGAAGAATGACTTCCCAAAGGGGGATGACGTATCTCTTGGGGCTGTTGATGGAAACATCCCGAAGTGAGAGAGAAGGAAATTGCTTATTTTCTATTAAATCTATTCACAAACAGTGCCGCCCTGTACACCAGATGGAAAAGATACGATAGTTGGCGGTGAGGTAATTGAAATTGAGGTCATAACGAGATGGGGCTGATGGAGTCAAGTCAATAAAAGGTCTTCCATCCCGTTAAAGGATTCTCTTTTCTTTCTCATTCACCTCCCACACTCGGCGTTCGTTTCGAGGGTATAAATAGAAAGGACTGCAGCCCCGCTCGGTGCCTATTAAGGCAAATTGAGCGGTTTACCTAATTTAGTCTTGTCCATCGTTCAGACACCACACCTCTAGAAATGGAGCATTCAAAAGGTGAAATTGTTGTTGAAAGTGATTAGCGCCGAAGGGTATCCGTTCTTCATCAACAGGATTTCTAATTGAATGTGCTAGATTGTGGACGCTGTCGGGTGATGATGGAAACACCTTTTGTTGGCGCGGAAAGCATAACCCATTTTATCAAATAGCTTTGGGACATGTTTCCTTCTTGGAACAGTTATTGAGTTACATCCTCGAGGAGGAGATGAGATTATATTTCAAATTTGCACTTTCGTTCAAGTTCTTGTACCCAACGGCTGCTTGTGTCATTTGTGGATACGTATATGTTTCTCAGCTTTATATTTCTCGTATTTGAACCTCATACGACGAATTTTTGAACATCCCCCAAACTTATCAATCCTATTCGTCCGTTTCTATGTTTTTCGACACTTTTTATACAGGATTTCGCCCTTTTCTATGTTTTCTATGTTTTTTAACACTTCTTATATATGATTTTGCAAACGGAGGGTATATAGCTTTGCATTTCTCGTATGAATTCTTGAACATCCTCCAAACTTATCAGCCCTAATCCCTTTCTATGTTTTCCATATTTTTCGACGCCATTTATATCGGATTTTGCAAACGGAAAGTAGTTAACTTTGCATTTCTCGAATGAATTCTTGAACATCCTACAAACTTATCAATCCTATTCGTCCGTTTCTATGTTTTTCGACACTTTTTATACAGGATTTCGCCCTTTTCTATGTTTTCTATGTTTTTTAACACTTCTTATATATGATTTTGCAAACGGAGGGTATATAGCTTTGCATTTCTCGTATGAGTTCTTGAACATCCTTCATACATCCTCCATACCCTTCAATCCTTTTCGCCCGTTTCTATGTTTTCTATGTCGTTCCACACTTTTTTACGAAGGATTTTGCAAGCTGAAAGTATAAAACTTTGAATTTCTCGAATCAATTCTTGAACATCCTACAAACTTATCAATCCTATTCGCCCGTTTCTATGTTTTCTATGTTTTTCGACACTTTTTATATGGAATTTTGCAAACGAAAGGTATATAACTTTTCATTTCTCGTATGCATTATGGAGCATCTTCCATAACATCCTCCATACCCACTGTATTCGACATTTTCTATGTTTTCTATGTATTTCCACGCTGTTTTTACATATGATTGTGCAAACTGAAGGTATATAGCTTTGTATTTCTCCAACAATTTCCTGAACATCCTCCAAACTAATCAGTCCTATTTGCCAGTTTCTATGTTTTCTATGTTTTTCGACACTTTCCATATGGGATTTTGCAAACGAAAGGTACATAGATTTGTTTTTCTGGAATGAATTCCTGAATATCCCTCAAAGCCACCAATACTATGGCCTTTTCTATGTTTTCTATGTTTTTCCACACTGTTTTTACATAGGGTTTGCAAACTGAAGGTAGGTAGGGTAAAGTCGCTTATTAGTCCCTAAGACCAAACGCATTTTTAACACATTCTATGTTATTTTTATGTTCTCATTATGTCACTGCTCCCTTTTCATCCTCATTCCAGGTGTCCTTATCTATGAGATGCTAGTCGGCTATCCGCCCTTCTATGATGACAACCCCTTCGGCATTTACGAGAAAATTCTCGGTGGAAAAATCGAATGGCCCCGTCACATGGATCCCATTGCCAAAGACTTAGTGAAGAAACTGCTCGTCCAGGACAGAACCAAGCGACTGGGCAACATGAAGGTAGGAAGGCGATACGTATGTACATACATCATATGAAATCTCCAATTTATTACCCGCCCACTGCGCCACATTTAGATGACAGGTGGATCGGTTAACTCGATGCCACACGCAACACAACGGTGCACAACGAATTTTCTTTTCTGTCTGTTTTCTTTTTCTCTCTAACCCCTCGTCACGAGGTGGCTGAAAATACATAGAAACTCAAAACAAACACATGAACAACAACAAAAAATAGAAACATTGAAAATTTGTTGCTATTTTATTTTTAATTTCCTGCGACATTAAGTTCTCGATATCAATTCAGTGGCTCTTGTGGTGGCGTGGCAAAACAAATTTCGACGGACACAGAGAGTGTGTGCAGAGTGTAACATCGGCGACAGGTTCATGCCCATGCCACTTAATCGTGACAAATGCCAACCAAATGATGTTGGCAGTCGAGCGGGGAAAAACAAAAGAAACGACATGTGGCTAGAGGAACCCGATCCGATTATTTACAATCCGCCGGAGTCTCATAATGATGAGGATAATTAAAAAAATAAATCTTCCTTCCCAGCCAACGAGGTGGAATTCATTTTTAATCGGTTTTACGTTTTGTTCTCTTCTCGGTCTCCGCTCACAGAATGGCGCTGAAGATGTGAAACGACATCGATGGTTTAAACATTTAAATTGGAGTGATGTGCTGAATAAGAAATTAACGGTAAGTTCAGAAAATTATTGTTTGTTTGTTTTTTTTGTTCGTCTTTTATGATTGCATTCTACTGAGAGTGTAGACCGAGTAACCTTGTGACGATATTTATTTTAAAGAGAACGTGTAGCATTTTATTGCATTTTGATAGAGACCACATCTTAGATCTTTATGAGTGCTGTCTGCGATGTCAGTGAGACACACGCGTATGGCAGGTGTCTCTCTGTTTTCTTGGGATAAATCAAACGCGCTCGTAATGAGATGTTTTGATTTGCTGGGGGTGTAGGAGTCAGAAACTAGTTCACCAGACTGGCCTCATTCAAGGCACTCATCTGATGATGGGAGCGATCAGGGAATTCCATGAAAAAGGAGCGGACTGACCCCATTCAAGGCACGATCAGGGTTTCCCTGAAAAGATAGCAGACTGACCCCATTCAAGCACTCATCTGATGTTGGAAGCGACCAGGGACTTCCATGAAAAAGTAGCAATCTGCAAGGACACCATTAGCTCCGATTCTTGGAGTTTTCTGGATCGAAAGTGAAGACTGTTCGATTAAAAACCATTGTCCACAAGTGAGATGCCACAATGTGCCAAGTTAGTCCATAGGTTAGGTTAGGTTAGGGGGCTGCTAGTGAATTCACCAGCACACTTAGGCCATGTTGGTCCATTGTGGTACCCTCAGTCAGACTACTACCACTGATCGACCGCTCCAGCCATTAATTTGATCCCAACGGCAAATGGTGACTGGACCAGATTTGAAAAACCGGAAAAAAACTTATTAACTTTGCTTTTCAATGGGGTTCGAACCTGAGACCCCTCTATCTTAGGGCGGGCACTTAATCAACTGGCCGATACAGTCGTTTTTGGGCCTCAATCAACATGCCCCCGCAGCCGGCACGATCTCTCGCCAGCTGTCTCAAGTTTCGCACACCAAGCCGCCTGAGGTACCCCTCGACTTGTGTGCGCCACCTCTGTTGCTATGTCCCACAGGCTCAGAGTCGAAGACTCTTCGGGACGGAGCTACATGATCATGTTAGGCGTTGGATCCATAGACGCTTGGCTAGACTCATTTCGCCGTACAGCCCATATAATTCGTGGTTGAACTTTCTCCTCCAAATTCCATCAAAGCAAACAGGACCAAAGATCGCGCCCAGAACTTTTCTCTCGAAAAGACCAGGAGACTCTTCATCCGCTTAGGATATTGTCCGTGCCTCTGCGCCGTAAAGCAGAACTGGGATAATCAAGATCTTATCCAAAGTCAACTTGGTCTTCCGAGGGAGGGCTTTAATAGAGCCTTTTGAGCCCAAACCCCCAATCTGCCTCGAAGTTGTAGCTGTCGACGTTTTATCCTAGCTGATGGGCGACGGATGGATTTTTACTCGACAGCATTTACTTCATCTTAGGCCCAGATCCACCCTGGACTGTAGTGCCATCAGAAGAAGAAGACGAGTATTCTTCATCTTCTTCTCATTTACCCCAGGATTAGGTTAGGTTAGGTTGGGGGGCTTCTGATGGTGGCGAATGGTGATTGGATCAGATTTGAAAAACCAAATAAAAGGATTCGAACCTGGAACCCCTATAACTTAGGGCAGGCACTTAACAAACTGCGCCGTCCTGTCTACTTACACGGAAGTTCTTTGGTATCCAGGGACTTTGCTAAGGATCAGCGTAATGTACCGACAAATGCCCACGAGCCTTAGGACTAAAAGTTGACTGAATCGATTGGGTAGTTATTTAGCTATTCTCCAAAATGACTGATTGGTCTAAGTGGTGAAACGGAGCTGCTCGCATAACTATTCAGCGGTTTGAAGAAATTTGCAATTGCCCTTAACGAAGACTCATCACGGATTCTCTAAAAATTTGGCAAATAGGAGTAACTACTCTTCAGTCTAGCAGGCCTGTGCCTGTGCCCAAACGGCGTACAGCTGCAACTGACCTGGACCAATTTGGATACATTTAATCCTTCCAAAGGAAGCCAAGGATTGACTTCAAATTCGTAATCGGGTGCATCAATGGACTGTCTCATCTCATCGTCAGTGACCCGCATGTTCCACTAAAGGGGTGGTGAGGGCAACGCACGCACGAGAGATCTCCAGGCCACTCGATCCCCCGCTATCGACTCTAACTCATTAGGAGCTATGCTCAAGCGCAACCAGGCGAGTGTTTGGACTTGGTCCAGCCATCTCGTCCTGGATCTGTCAAGCGGAAGTCACGCCTCGGAAGTCGTGATGATGGGGCTGTTATGATGGTCTGGCCACGTAGCACGAATGTCCCCATCATCAATGGACTATGCACTGTGGAATTGTACACCAGCTGAAGAGCATGTTGCCAGCATTTGGACGGCGCGAGACTGTCGAAAAACGAACCCTAATCTCGGACTCTGTAGCGACAAATTCTGCTTAGCTGTCAGAAAGAAGCATAAATTTGTGGTTTTAATCCTTGCCCTTTTTGAAATCCCTGAGATCACACAGACCTTTGAGAATCAAGGATGACCTTACTGGCATCTGAAGCTCAAAGGTTTCCTGACTTCCCAATCAATCGCCATTCGTTTCTCTCCCTCTTTTCAGGAACTTCAAAAACTTTGCCAACTCGTTCCCCCTTCAAAATTGCGTTTCTCACTCACACGCCCCCACAAAAAACTTGTTTTCCCTGACTCCCTGCGAGGCGAGACGCCAAAGGAGATTTCCCATGATTGATGGAAGTAAACACACCATTTCCCAGAATTCAATTATGCCGTGTCCTTTCCCCAGCCACATGAACTTGAATTCGTTCTCGATGTCAAAAGAGATTTCTGATTCCAACCAATGTGTGGACTTTGAGCAACGGCGTTTTACCAAAACTAGACAGCGCAGCAGATCGAAAAAAAAACAAAAACAAAATATGTTCCTTGATGAATTGTATTCTTTCATGTTTTTCCTTCCCAAGCAAAAGTCATAAATTCACCCCCGGTGGACTGGCGAGGGAAATAATTCATTCAAAAAAATTCTCTCTGTCAATTCGGTTCATCAACGGGGTGGTCCAAACAACCGTCGGATTCTAATAAATTTCCCCCAAAAAAAGAAAATCCGAAACCACCTGACTTCGAAAAATGAAAAAAGAAACCTGAAATCTCAAAATTTCAAATTTTTCCGAAATTTATCTAAAAACTTAAGAAAATTTTTCAACTTTTGTGTTTATTTGCACAGTAAAAATGGAATTTCTTCTTTTTTTTGAAGAAATATCTCCCTCACGGCGTTTGAAAGGGGAAAAGTAAAGTAATGCATCTCGATTCCGGTACCACGGCCCACACTTGCCGCAGAACAATGGTCGAGGTTAGCGGTGATTTCGCGGTTGGATAGGAAAAGCCCCATAGGTTTGGAATGTTTTCAGCTCTTCTCGTTTTTTTTTCTGTTTTGAAAAATAGCCGGTGTTAAGAGATAGAAATAAATTTTTGAAAATGTTTTTTTTTGGCTTTCCCTCTGTCCATTGAATTATTTTATTTTATAAACATTTCTGAATGAAAAGGAAGAGAAGATTTAGTGGGGTCCATGAGGGTGTTGCCTATGGTTTCTGGTGATGGGTTGTGTGATAAATGACCAGCGAATAATTGTTCTAATAATAAGGCGGTGAACTCAGTGATGGACTGAAGAGAATCGAGAGGCAAAGGCTAATGGGAAGAGACTGGTTGATGGGGAGTGAGAGACAGAGAGGAAATGGTGCAAAAATCAAGCGTTGTTATGTCAGAAAGGGGACGTTTTAAGATTTTCCAGAGATGTGTTGACATTTGGGACGACCGCACGATTTTGCAGTCGAACCAAGGACTAACTAACTAACAGTCAGTCATTTTGGAGAATAGCTAAATGACTACTCAATCGATTCAGTCAACTTTTAGTCCTAAGGCTCGTGGGCATTTGTCGGTACATATTTTTTTCGGAGGTCTTTGAAACACTACACTGGAGCACTCAGACTCAAAACTGGTCCATTATACTGCCAGTTAGCAACCTACTCCAGTGCCGTTAATTTGATTTCAACGCAAATAGTGACCGGAACAGATTCGATTTCACTGGGACTCGAACCTGGGACCCCTCTAACTTGGGGCAGGCCCTTAACCAACTGCGCCATCCAGTCATATCGCCCCGTATTAGTCAAACCCCTTCTTCCTAGGGCGCTACAGTCACCCAACATTCGTCTCCAACCACACGATTATGTATCCAGTTTCGCACACCAAGCCGGCCAAGGTCTCCCTCGACTTGTGTGCGCCACCTTGTACCTAGAAAACGAAATAACCCAACCGGATCCACTTCTGAAATCACATCAACTTCTTGAAGTTTCTAAGCCTGAGCTGGAACTTCATTTTACCTCTCATAGTGTCCCACGTGCTCTTCTCTGTTCGTTTTTTCTTCTTGTGCGGCTACAATCCGAGGTGGACCTGAGCCTCAACTACGGATCCTCTCCATCAACAAGCCTATCAGGCAACAATCCTCTCAGGCAACAAGCCTCTCCAGCAACAAGCCCCTCCACGATCTTTTGCTAGCTGTTGCCAATTGCGCACGCCAAGTCGGTGGGGGTCCCTCTCAACTTTGGTGCGCCACCACGTAGACTTTCTCCGTTGCGTTGTCCCAAAGATTTTGAGTTTGTTTCGTCTGTTCTTCTTCCCACTCATCATTGCTTCCGTTCTGTCCCAATTTCATCATCTGCGAAACTCTCTCAGCCCCAAAATGTCATCATAGGTGATATTTGTGAATTTCCCCAAAACTGTTGCTGACAGATGTCATTGCTTTCGATTTCACAATCACCCCTTCATTAGTGAGGCTTCAATAAAAATCCACTGATGTCCCCAAAGAGCTGCCAATTAAAATCCATCCTCACACGCCAACCGGCACCGAATTCACGCTTTCTCAACTGCAAAGAATTGCCGTCCGCCATCCGGGGTGACATCAAACAGCGCCTCAACTCCCACCAAAAAAAGTCACCTGTCAATCTTCGGTCTCGTAAAAGTCACCATAAATTTGCACATATGTCAATCAAACCTGCTTACACTCACCTCTGCTCGGTGACATTCAACTGGCACTGGCACTGGCACTCGACCGCCAACAGCCAACGAGGCGAATATGATCCACATAAATGTCCTTCTCACCTCAACTGTCGCTCTGACACATGAAACAGTTTAGAATTAAGACCATGGTCACTCTCCCTCTCTCTCTGTCTCTCTCTCTCTGTCTCTGATTCTTGTGTGTAACGCTTATTTTTGAACTGCAACGAAATGGGAAAATATAGCACACAAAACAAAAAAAAAACCCCGAACAACAACAAAACTATTAATTGCAAATTAAATGGCAGACAGAGTGTCTGCCAACAAAACAGCAACAAATCATCTGTCTCACCGAGTAACTAATTGTTTGGCCTTCACCACACCAATACTCGATATTTCATTTTTCTTTCGATCGAAAAATGCCACCAATTCGCTTTGGTTTTGATTTTGAAAAACGAAAAACGAAAAAAAGAGTATATATCATTTTTGAAGAGAAAATTAATAAATTAAAGCATAATTATATTTATTTTGATACTTGCAGCCGCCCATAATGCCCGAAGTCGCATTCGATGGGGACACAAGCAACTTTGACGAATATCCCGAAACGGATTGGAAGCCGGCCAGGGCTCTAGACCAAAGCGACATGCAGCTGTTTAATGATTTTTAAAATAAATTAAATAATGGAAGCAGAACTAAAACAAAGCAGCAGATGAAAAATGAAAAAAGATTTCTGAATTTCTGAATTTCTGAATTTCTGAATTTCTTGTGATCGAACACACCCGACCGACGCGACATCGGTCTGTTTGTTTTTCCGTTTCGTTTTTTTTTTCCTCTTTTTCCCGATTTTGTTAAACATTTTGTGTCCGGAAGGGGGCGATGGCGTGTGTGCTGTACCTTGCTACTGCGGGGGAGAATATCCCGCCGACACGGCCCGACTACCGTACGAGATATGCTAAGTTGTTTTAAGTTCGTTATTTATTGTCCCTGCACGAGAGAGAATTTTCCAAGAGCAGTTTGTGCAATTTATATCCATACCTACGTACATAATTGTTGTTAAGTTAATTTATTACGATATAAGCTTTTGTGGATTGTATCTTTAGCTGGTAAAATTCAATTGTGAAAAATTATTATTTATGAAGTAGTTTTTGTAGCTGTAGATGAATCTGCCGACACCTGCTGGGGTGGGCGCACACGTTGGAATAATTTAAATTTGAAAATCTGTTGGTTTAGACTACTGACTAGAGGTTTACGTGTAAACTAGAGAGTATCTCATTGGATTTTGTCACTCAGAATTTATTTATTGTAAGCAGTTGCTGATGCTTAGAGTCTAAGTTTAAGATGAGAAATAAAGTTTAAGCAAATCAAAATAAAAGCTTTGGTCTTTCATTACAAAATCCATGCAAAAAAATCTATACTCCTCTCATATCGTCTCGCCAAACGATGGAACAAATTTCTTCTGAAATACCGGATGAGCGTAATCCCAGGAAAAGAGGCAAGTACATCAAAAACTCCGAACTCAGATGAACTTTGTTTCAATTTGTGGCATATCTAGTGGCGAACTTACTAACACCTAAAGCTATGCTAAACTTTTATTTCAATTTGTTGTTTTTTGGATACCTACTGATAATTTCCGCTTGCTGGTGGCCTGGTATTTCAAATTTCGATGAAAAATAAGAACAATTGGAACAAAAGCAGCCCTGACCCCTCAACTTTGACAAGCCACAGTTTCCAAACCAGGCGTCGCCCGGACATAAAACCGCCATTTCTGGTGTGCTGTTGACCTGAATTTTCGATCTATGTGCATTTCAGAGAATCCATTTTTTCCGCAAAAAAAAATCCAAGGCTAACCACTGCAATTTCAATGCGATTTCAAAGCGCTGACCCCTCAACTTTGACAAGCCACAGTTTCCAAACCAGGCGTCGCCCGGACATAAAACCGCCATTTCTGGTGTGCTGTTGACCTGAATTTTCGATCCATGTGCATTTCAAAGAATCGGTATTTCCCTCAAAAAAAAATCCAAGGCTAACCACTGCAATTTCGATGCGATTTCAAAGCGCTGACCCCTCAACTTTGACAAGCCACAGTTTCCAAACCAGGCGTCGCCCGGACATAAAACCGCCATTTCTGGTGTGCTGTTGACCTGAATTTTCGATCTATGTGCATTTCAAAGAATCGGTATTTCCCTCAAAAAAAAATCCAAGGCTAACCACTGCAATTTCGATGCGATTTCAAAGCGCTGACCCCTCAACTTTGACAAGCCACAGTTTCCAAACCAGGCGTCGCCCGGACATAAAACCGCCATTTCTGGTGTGCTGTTGACCTGAATTTTCGATCCATGTGCATTTCAAAGAATCGATATTTCCCTCAAAAAAAAATCCAAGGCTAACCACTGCAATTTCAATGCGATTTCAAAGCGCTGACCCCTCAACTTTGACAAGCCACAGTTTCCAAACCAGGCGTCGCCCGGACATAAAACCGCCATTTCTGGTGTGCTGTTGACCTGAATTTTCGATCCATGTGCATTTCAAAGAATCGGTATTTCCCTCAAAAAAAAATCCAAGGCTAACCACTGCAATTTCGATGCGATTTCAAAGCGCTGACCCCTCAACTTTGACAAGCCACAGTTTCCAAACCAGGCGTCGCCCGGACATAAAACCGCCATTTCTGGTGTGCTGTTGACCTGAATTTTCGATCTATGTGCATTTCAGAGAATCCATTTTTTCCGCAAAAAAAAATCCAAGGCTAACCACTGCAATTTCGATGCGATTTCAAAGCGCTGACCCCTCAACTTTGACAAGCCACAGTTTCCAAACCAGGCGTCGCCCGGACATAAAACCGCCATTTCTGGTGTGCTGTTGACCTGAATTTTCGATCCATGTGCATTTCAAAGAATCGGTATTTCCCTCAAAAAAAAATCCAAGGCTAACCACTGCAATTTCGATGCGATTTCAAAGCGCTGACCCCTCAACTTTGACAAGCCACAGTTTCCAAACCAGGCGTCGTCCGGACATAAAACCGCCATTTCTGGTGTGCTGTTGACCTGAATTTTCGATCTATGTGCATTTCAGAGAATCCATTTTTTCCGCAAAAAAAAATCCAAGGCTAACCACTGCAATTTCGATGCGATTTCAAAGCGCTGACCCCTCAACTTTGACAAGCCACAGTTTCCAAACCAGGCGTCGCCCGGACATAAAACCGCCATTTCTGGTGTGCTGTTGACCTGAATTTTCGATCTATGTGCATTTCAGAGAATCCATTTTTTCCGCAAAAAAAAAATCCAAGGCTAACCACTGCAATTTCGATGCGATTTCAAAGCGCTGACCCCTCAACTTTGACAAGCCACAGTTTCCAAACCAGGCGTCGCCCGGACATAAAACCGCCATTTCTGGTGTGCTGTTGACCTGAATTTTCGATCCATGTGCATTTCAAAGAATCGGTATTTCCCTCAAAAAAAAATCCAAGGCTAACCACTGCAATTTCGATGCGATTTCAAAGCGCTGACCCCTCAACTTTGACAAGCCACAGTTTCCAAACCAGGCGTCGCCCGGACATAAAACCGCCATTTCTGGTGTGCTGTTGACCTGAATTTTCGATCCATGTGCATTTCAGAGAATCCATTTTTGCCGCAAAAAAAAATCCAAGGCTAACCACTGCAATTTCGATGGGATTTCAAAGCGCTGACCCCTCAACTTTGACAAGCCACAGTTTCCAAACCAGGCGTCGCCCGGACATAAAACCGCCATTTCTGGTGTGCTGTTGACCTGAATTTTCGATCCATGTGCATTTCAAAGAATCGATAATTCCCTCAAAAAAAATCCAAGGCTAACCACTGCAATTTCGATGCGATTTCAAAGCGCTGACCCCTCAACTTTGACAAGCCACAGTTTCCAAACCAGGCGTCGCCCGGACATAAAACCGCCATTTCTGGTGTGCTGTTGACCTGAATTTTCGATCTATGTGCATTTCAGAGAATCCATTTTTTCCGCAAAAAAAAATCCAAGGCTAACCACTGCAATTTCGATGCGATTTCAAAGCGCTGACCCCTCAACTTTGACAAGCCACAGTTTCCAAACCAGGCGTCGCCCGGACATAAAACCGCCATTTCTGGTGTGCTGTTGACCTGAATTTTCGATCCATGTGCATTTCAAAGAATCGATATTTCCCTCAAAAAAAAAATCCAAGGCTAACCACTGCAATTTCGATGCGATTTCAAAGCGCTGACCCCTCAACTTTGACAAGCCACAGTTTCCAAACCAGGCGTCGCCCGGACATAAAACCGCCATTTCTGGTGTGCTGTTGACCTGAATTTTCGATCCATGTGCATTTCAAAGAATCGATATTTCCCTCAAAAAAAAATCCAAGGCTAACCACTGCAATTTCGATGCGATTTCAAAGCGCTGACCCCTCAACTTTGACAAGCCACAGTTTCCAAACCAGGCGTCGCCCGGACATAAAACCGCCATTTCTGGTGTGCTGTTGACCTGAATTTTCGATCCATGTGCATTTCAAAGAATCGATATTTCCCTCAAAAAAAAAATCCAAGGCTAACCACTGCAATTTCGATGCGATTTCAAAGCGCTGACCCCTCAACTTTGACAAGCCACAGTTTCCAAACCAGGCGTCGCCCGGACATAAAACCGCCATTTCTGGTGTGCTGTTGACCTGAATTTTCGATCCATGTGCATTTCAAAGAATCGATATTTCCCTCAAAAAAAAATCCAAGGCTAACCACTGCAATTTCGATGCGATTTCAAAGCGCTGACCCCTCAACTTTGACAAGCCACAGTTTCCAAACCAGGCGTCGCCCGGACATAAAACCGCCATTTCTGGTGTGCTGTTGACCTGAATTTTCGATCCATGTGCATTTCAAAGAATCGATATTTCCCTCAAAAAAAAATCCAAGGCTAACCACTGCAATTTCAATGCGATTTCAAAGCGCTGACCCCTCAACTTTGACAAGCCACAGTTTCCAAACCAGGCGTCGCCCGGACATAAAACCGCCATTTCTGGTGTGCTGTTGACCTGAATTTTCGATCCATGTGCATTTCAAAGAATCGATATTTCCCTCAAAAAAAAATCCAAGGCTAACCACTGCAATTTCGATGCGATTTCAAAGCGCTGACCCCTCAACTTTGACAAGCCACAGTTTCCAAACCAGGCGTCGCCCGGACATAAAACCGCCATTTCTGGTGTGCTGTTGACCTGAATTTTCGATCCATGTGCATTTCAAAGAATCGATATTTCCCTCAAAAAAAAATCCAAGGCTAACCACTGCAATTTCAATGCGATTTCAAAGCGCTGACCCCTCAACTTTGACAAGCCACAGTTTCCAAACCAGGCGTCGCCCGGACATAAAACCGCCATTTCTGGTGTGCTGTTGACCTGAATTTTCGATCCATGTGCATTTCAAAGAATCGATATTTCCCTCAAAAAAAAATCCAAGGCTAACCACTGCAATTTCAATGCGATTTCAAAGCGCTGACCCCTCAACTTTGACAAGCCACAGTTTCCAAACCAGGCGTCGCCCGGACATAAAACCGCCATTTCTGGTGTGCTGTTGACCTGAATTTTCGATCCATGTGCATTTCAAAGAATCGATATTTCCCTCAAAAAAAAAATCCAAGGCTAACCACTGCAATTTCGATGCGATTTCAAAGCGCTGACCCCTCAACTTTGACAAGCCACAGTTTCCAAACCAGGCGTCGCCCGGACATAAAACCGCCATTTCTGGTGTGCTGTTGACCTGAATTTTCGATCTATGTGCATTTCAGAGAATCCATTTTTTCCGCAAAAAAAAATCCAAGGCTAACCACTGCAATTTCGATGCGATTTCAAAGCGCTGACCCCTCAACTTTGACAAGCCACAGTTTCCAAACCAGGCGTCGCCCGGACATAAAACCGCCATTTCTGGTGTGCTGTTGACCTGAATTTTCGATCCATGTGCATTTCAAAGAATCGATATTTCCCTCAAAAAAAAATCCAAGGCTAACCACTGCAATTTCAATGCGATTTCAAAGCGCTGATCCCTCAACTTTGACAAGCCACAGTTTCCAAACCAGGCGTCGCCCGGACATAAAACCGCCATTTCTGGTGTGCTGTTGACCTGAATTTTCGATCCATGTGCATTTCAGAGAATCCATTTTTGCCGCAAAAAAAAATCCAAGGCTAACCACTGCAATTTCGATGGGATTTCAAAGCGCTGACCCCTCAACTTTGACAAGCCACAGTTTCCAAACCAGGCGTCGCCCGGACATAAAACCGCCATTTCTGGTGTGCTGTTGACCTGAATTTTCGATCCATGTGCATTTCAAAGAATCGATATTTCCCTCAAAAAAAAATCCAAGGCTAACCACTGCAATTTCGATGCGATTTCAAAGCGCTGACCCCTCAACTTTGACAAGCCACAGTTTCCAAACCAGGCGTCGCCCGGACATAAAACCGCCATTTCTGGTGTGCTGTTGACCTGAATTTTCGATCCATGTGCATTTCAAAGAATCGATATTTCCCTCAAAAAAAAATCCAAGGCTAACCACTGCAATTTCAATGCGATTTCAAAGCGCTGACCCCTCAACTTTGACAAGCCACAGTTTCCAAACCAGGCGTCGCCCGGACATAAAACCGCCATTTCTGGTGTGCTGTTGACCTGAATTTTCGATCCATGTGCATTTCAAAGAATCGATATTTCCCTCAAAAAAAAATCCAAGGCTAACCACTGCAATTTCGATGCGATTTCAAAGCGCTGACCCCTCAACTTTGACAAGCCACAGTTTCCAAACCAGGCGTCGCCCGGACATAAAACCGCCATTTCTGGTGTGCTGTTGACCTGAATTTTCGATCCATGTGCATTTCAAAGAATCGGTATTTCCCTCAAAAAAAAATCCAAGGCTAACCACTGCAATTTCAATGCGATTTCAAAGCGCTGACCCCTCAACTTTGACAAGCCACAGTTTCCAAACCAGGCGTCGCCCGGACATAAAACCGCCATTTCTGGTGTGCTGTTGACCTGAATTTTCGATCCATGTGCATTTCAAAGAATCGATATTTCCCTCAAAAAAAAATCCAAGGCTAACCACTGCAATTTCAATGCGATTTCAAAGCGCTGACCCCTCAACTTTGACAAGCCACAGTTTCCAAACCAGGCGTCGCCCGGACATAAAACCGCCATTTCTGGTGTGCTGTTGACCTGAATTTTCGATCCATGTGCATTTCAAAGAATCGATATTTCCCTCAAAAAAAAAATCCAAGGCTAACCACTGCAATTTCGATGCGATTTCAAAGCGCTGACCCCTCAACTTTGACAAGCCACAGTTTCCAAACCAGGCGTCGCCCGGACATAAAACCGCCATTTCTGGTGTGCTGTTGACCTGAATTTTCGATCTATGTGCATTTCAGAGAATCCATTTTTTCCGCAAAAAAAAATCCAAGGCTAACCACTGCAATTTCGATGCGATTTCAAAGCGCTGACCCCTCAACTTTGACAAGCCACAGTTTCCAAACCAGGCGTCGCCCGGACATAAAACCGCCATTTCTGGTGTGCTGTTGACCTGAATTTTCGATCCATGTGCATTTCAAAGAATCGATATTTCCCTCAAAAAAAAATCCAAGGCTAACCACTGCAATTTCAATGCGATTTCAAAGCGCTGATCCCTCAACTTTGACAAGCCACAGTTTCCAAACCAGGCGTCGCCCGGACATAAAACCGCCATTTCTGGTGTGCTGTTGACCTGAATTTTCGATCCATGTGCATTTCAGAGAATCCATTTTTGCCGCAAAAAAAAATCCAAGGCTAACCACTGCAATTTCGATGGGATTTCAAAGCGCTGACCCCTCAACTTTGACAAGCCACAGTTTCCAAACCAGGCGTCGCCCGGACATAAAACCGCCATTTCTGGTGTGCTGTTGACCTGAATTTTCGATCCATGTGCATTTCAAAGAATCGATATTTCCCTCAAAAAAAAATCCAAGGCTAACCACTGCAATTTCGATGCGATTTCAAAGCGCTGACCCCTCAACTTTGACAAGCCACAGTTTCCAAACCAGGCGTCGTCCGGACATAAAACCGCCATTTCTGGTGTGCTGTTGACCTGAATTTTCGATCTATGTGCATTTCAGAGAATCCATTTTTTCCGCAAAAAAAAATCCAAGGCTAACCACTGCAATTTCGATGCGATTTCAAAGCGCTGACCCCTCAACTTTGACAAGCCACAGTTTCCAAACCAGGCGTCGCCCGGACATAAAACCGCCATTTCTGGTGTGCTGTTGACCTGAATTTTCGATCTATGTGCATTTCAGAGAATCCATTTTTTCCGCAAAAAAAAATCCAAGGCTAACCACTGCAATTTCGATGCGATTTCAAAGCGCTGACCCCTCAACTTTGACAAGCCACAGTTTCCAAACCAGGCGTCGCCCGGACATAAAACCGCCATTTCTGGTGTGCTGTTGACCTGAATTTTCGATCTATGTGCATTTCAGAGAATCCATTTTTTCCGCAAAAAAAAATCCAAGGCTAACCACTGCAATTTCGATGCGATTTCAAAGCGCTGACCCCTCAACTTTGACAAGCCACAGTTTCCAAACCAGGCGTCGCCCGGACATAAAACCGCCATTTCTGGTGTGCTGTTGACCTGAATTTTCGATCCATGTGCATTTCAAAGAATCGGTATTTCCCTCAAAAAAAAATCCAAGGCTAACCACTGCAATTTCGATGCGATTTCAAAGCGCTGACCCCTCAACTTTGACAAGCCACAGTTTCCAAACCAGGCGTCGTCCGGACATAAAACCGCCATTTCTGGTGTGCTGTTGACCTGAATTTTCGATCTATGTGCATTTCAGAGAATCCATTTTTTCCGCAAAAAAAAATCCAAGGCTAACCACTGCAATTTCGATGCGATTTCAAAGCGCTGACCCCTCAACTTTGACAAGCCACAGTTTCCAAACCAGGCGTCGCCCGGACATAAAACCGCCATTTCTGGTGTGCTGTTGACCTGAATTTTCGATCTATGTGCATTTCAGAGAATCCATTTTTTCCGCAAAAAAAAATCCAAGGCTAACCACTGCAATTTCGATGCGATTTCAAAGCGCTGACCCCTCAACTTTGACAAGCCACAGTTTCCAAACCAGGCGTCGTCCGGACATAAAACCGCCATTTCTGGTGTGCTGTTGACCTGAATTTTCGATCTATGTGCATTTCAGAGAATCCATTTTTTCCGCAAAAAAAAATCCAAGGCTAACCACTGCAATTTCGATGCGATTTCAAAGCGCTGACCCCTCAACTTTGACAAGCCACAGTTTCCAAACCAGGCGTCGCCCGGACATAAAACCGCCATTTCTGGTGTGCTGTTGACCTGAATTTTCGATCCATGTGCATTTCAAAGAATCGGTATTTCCCTCAAAAAAAAATCCAAGGCTAACCACTGCAATTTCGATGCGATTTCAAAGCGCTGACCCCTCAACTTTGACAAGCCACAGTTTCCAAACCAGGCGTCGTCCGGACATAAAACCGCCATTTCTGGTGTGCTGTTGACCTGAATTTTCGATCTATGTGCATTTCAGAGAATCCATTTTTTCCGCAAAAAAAAATCCAAGGCTAACCACTGCAATTTCGATGCGATTTCAAAGCGCTGACCCCTCAACTTTGACAAGCCACAGTTTCCAAACCAGGCGTCGCCCGGACATAAAACCGCCATTTCTGGTGTGCTGTTGACCTGAATTTTCGATCCATGTGCATTTCAAAGAATCGATATTTCCCTCAAAAAAAAATCCAAGGCTAACCACTGCAATTTCGATGCGATTTCAAAGCGCTGACCCCTCAACTTTGACAAGCCACAGTTTCCAAACCAGGCGTCGCCCGGACATAAAACCGCCATTTCTGGTGTGCTGTTGACCTGAATTTTCGATCCATGTGCATTTCAAAGAATCGGTATTTCCCTCAAAAAAAAATCCAAGGCTAACCACTGCAATTTCGATGCGATTTCAAAGCGCTGACCCCTCAACTTTGACAAGCCACAGTTTCCAAACCAGGCGTCGTCCGGACATAAAACCGCCATTTCTGGTGTGCTGTTGACCTGAATTTTCGATCTATGTGCATTTCAGAGAATCCATTTTTTCCGCAAAAAAAAATCCAAGGCTAACCACTGCAATTTCGATGCGATTTCAAAGCGCTGACCCCTCAACTTTGACAAGCCACAGTTTCCAAACCAGGCGTCGCCCGGACATAAAACCGCCATTTCTGGTGTGCTGTTGACCTGAATTTTCGATCCATGTGCATTTCAAAGAATCGATAATTCCCTCAAAAAAAATCCAAGGCTAACCACTGCAATTTCGATGCGATTTCAAAGCGCTGACCCCTCAACTTTGACAAGCCACAGTTTCCAAACCAGGCGTCGGCCGGACATAAAACCGCCATTTCTGGTGTGCTGTTGACCTGAATTTTCGATCTATGTGCATTTCAGAGAATCCATTTTTTCCGCAAAAAAAAATCCAAGGCTAACCACTGCAATTTCGATGCGATTTCAAAGCGCTGACCCCTCAACTTTGACAAGCCACAGTTTCCAAACCAGGCGTCGCCCGGACATAAAACCGCCATTTCTGGTGTGCTGTTGACCTGAATTTTCGATCCATGTGCATTTCAAAGAATCGATATTTCCCTCAAAAAAAAATCCAAGGCTAACCACTGCAATTTCGATGCGATTTCAAAGCGCTGACCCCTCAACTTTGACAAGCCACAGTTTCCAAACCAGGCGTCGCCCGGACATAAAACCGCCATTTCTGGTGTGCTGTTGACCTGAATTTTCGATCCATGTGCATTTCAAAGAATCGATATTTCCCTCAAAAAAAAATCCAAGGCTAACCACTGCAATTTCAATGCGATTTCAAAGCGCTGACCCCTCAACTTTGACAAGCCACAGTTTCCAAACCAGGCGTCGCCCGGACATAAAACCGCCATTTCTGGTGTGCTGTTGACCTGAATTTTCGATCCATGTGCATTTCAAAGAATCGATATTTCCCTCAAAAAAAAATCCAAGGCTAACCACTGCAATTTCAATGCGATTTCAAAGCGCTGACCCCTCAACTTTGACAAGCCACAGTTTCCAAACCAGGCGTCGCCCGGACATAAAACCGCCATTTCTGGTGTGCTGTTGACCTGAATTTTCGATCCATGTGCATTTCAAAGAATCGATATTTCCCTCAAAAAAAAAATCCAAGGCTAACCACTGCAATTTCGATGCGATTTCAAAGCGCTGACCCCTCAACTTTGACAAGCCACAGTTTCCAAACCAGGCGTCGCCCGGACATAAAACCGCCATTTCTGGTGTGCTGTTGACCTGAATTTTCGATCCATGTGCATTTCAGAGAATCCATTTTTGCCGCAAAAAAAAATCCAAGGCTAACCACTGCAATTTCGATGGGATTTCAAAGCGCTGACCCCTCAACTTTGACAAGCCACAGTTTCCAAACCAGGCGTCGCCCGGACATAAAACCGCCATTTCTGGTGTGCTGTTGACCTGAATTTTCGATCCATGTGCATTTCAAAGAATCGGTATTTCCCTCAAAAAAAAATCCAAGGCTAACCACTGCAATTTCGATGCGATTTCAAAGCGCTGACCCCTCAACTTTGACAAGCCACAGTTTCCAAACCAGGCGTCGTCCGGACATAAAACCGCCATTTCTGGTGTGCTGTTGACCTGAATTTTCGATCTATGTGCATTTCAGAGAATCCATTTTTTCCGCAAAAAAAAATCCAAGGCTAACCACTGCAATTTCAATGCGATTTCAAAGCGCTGACCCCTCAACTTTGACAAGCCACAGTTTCCAAACCAGGCGTCGCCCGGACATAAAACCGCCATTTCTGGTGTGCTGTTGACCTGAATTTTCGATCCATGTGCATTTCAAAGAATCGATATTTCCCTCAAAAAAAAATCCAAGGCTAACCACTGCAATTTCAATGCGATTTCAAAGCGCTGACCCCTCAACTTTGACAAGCCACAGTTTCCAAACCAGGCGTCGCCCGGACATAAAACCGCCATTTCTGGTGTGCTGTTGACCTGAATTTTCGATCCATGTGCATTTCAAAGAATCGATATTTCCCTCAAAAAAAATCCAAGGCTAACCACTGCAATTTCGATGCGATTTCAAAGCGCTGACCCCTCAACTTTGACAAGCCACAGTTTCCAAACCAGGCGTCGTCCGGACATAAAACCGCCATTTCTGGTGTGCTGTTGACCTGAATTTTCGATCTATGTGCATTTCAGAGAATCCATTTTTGCCGCAAAAAAAAATCCAAGGCTAACCACTGCAATTTCGATGGGATTTCAAAGCGCTGACCCCTCAACTTTGACAAGCCACAGTTTCCAAACCAGGCGTCGCCCGGACATAAAACCGCCATTTCTGGTGTGCTGTTGACCTGAATTTTCGATCCATGTGCATTTCAAAGAATCGATATTTCCCTCAAAAAAAAATCCAAGGCTAACCACTGCAATTTCGATGCGATTTCAAAGCGCTGACCCCTCAACTTTGACAAGCCACAGTTTCCAAACCAGGCGTCGCCCGGACATAAAACCGCCATTTCTGGTGTGCTGTTGACCTGAATTTTCGATCCATGTGCATTTCAAAGAATCGATATTTCCCTCAAAAAAAAATCCAAGGCTAACCACTGCAATTTCGATGCGATTTCAAAGCGCTGACCCCTCAACTTTGACAAGCCACAGTTTCCAAACCAGGCGTCGCCCGGACATAAAACCGCCATTTCTGGTGTGCTGTTGACCTGAATTTTCGATCCATGTGCATTTCAAAGAATCGATATTTCCCTCAAAAAAAAATCCAAGGCTAACCACTGCAATTTCAATGCGATTTCAAAGCGCTGACCCCTCAACTTTGACAAGCCACAGTTTCCAAACCAGGCGTCGCCCGGACATAAAACCGCCATTTCTGGTGTGCTGTTGACCTGAATTTTCGATCCATGTGCATTTCAAAGAATCGATATTTCCCTCAAAAAAAAATCCAAGGCTAACCACTGCAATTTCGATGCGATTTCAAAGCGCTGACCCCTCAACTTTGACAAGCCACAGTTTCCAAACCAGGCGTCGCCCGGACATAAAACCGCCATTTCTGGTGTGCTGTTGACCTGAATTTTCGATCCATGTGCATTTCAAAGAATCGATATTTCCCTCAAAAAAAAAATCCAAGGCTAACCACTGCAATTTCGATGCGATTTCAAAGCGCTGACCCCTCAACTTTGACAAGCCACAGTTTCCAAACCAGGCGTCGCCCGGACATAAAACCGCCATTTCTGGTGTGCTGTTGACCTGAATTTTCGATCCATGTGCATTTCAGAGAATCCATTTTTGCCGCAAAAAAAAATCCAAGGCTAACCACTGCAATTTCGATGGGATTTCAAAGCGCTGACCCCTCAACTTTGACAAGCCACAGTTTCCAAACCAGGCGTCGCCCGGACATAAAACCGCCATTTCTGGTGTGCTGTTGACCTGAATTTTCGATCTATGTGCATTTCAGAGAATCCATTTTTGCCGCAAAAAAAAATCCAAGGCTAACCACTGCAATTTCGATGGGATTTCAAAGCGCTGACCCCTCAACTTTGACAAGCCACAGTTTCCAAACCAGGCGTCGCCCGGACATAAAACCGCCATTTCTGGTGTGCTGTTGACCTGAATTTTCGATCCATGTGCATTTCAAAGAATCGATATTTCCCTCAAAAAAAAATCCAAGGCTAACCACTGCAATTTCAATGCGATTTCAAAGCGCTGACCCCTCAACTTTGACAAGCCACAGTTTCCAAACCAGGCGTCGCCCGGACATAAAACCGCCATTTCTGGTGTGCTGTTGACCTGAATTTTCGATCCATGTGCATTTCAAAGAATCGATATTTCCCTCAAAAAAAAATCCAAGGCTAACCACTGCAATTTCAATGCGATTTCAAAGCGCTGACCCCTCAACTTTGACAAGCCACAGTTTCCAAACCAGGCGTCGCCCGGACATAAAACCGCCATTTCTGGTGTGCTGTTGACCTGAATTTTCGATCCATGTGCATTTCAAAGAATCGATATTTCCCTCAAAAAAAAATCCAAGGCTAACCACTGCAATTTCGATGCGATTTCAAAGCGCTGACCCCTCAACTTTGACAAGCCACAGTTTCCAAACCAGGCGTCGCCCGGACATAAAACCGCCATTTCTGGTGTGCTGTTGACCTGAATTTTCGATCCATGTGCATTTCAAAGAATCGATATTTCCCTCAAAAAAAAAATCCAAGGCTAACCACTGCAATTTCGATGCGATTTCAAAGCGCTGACCCCTCAACTTTGACAAGCCACAGTTTCCAAACCAGGCGTCGCCCGGACATAAAACCGCCATTTCTGGTGTGCTGTTGACCTGAATTTTCGATCCATGTGCATTTCAAAGAATCGATATTTCCCTCAAAAAAAAATCCAAGGCTAACCACTGCAATTTCGATGCGATTTCAAAGCGCTGACCCCTCAACTTTGACAAGCCACAGTTTCCAAACCAGGCGTCGCCCGGACATAAAACCGCCATTTCTGGTGTGCTGTTGACCTGAATTTTCGATCCATGTGCATTTCAAAGAATCGATATTTCCCTCAAAAAAAAATCCAAGGCTAACCACTGCAATTTCAATGCGATTTCAAAGCGCTGACCCCTCAACTTTGACAAGCCACAGTTTCCAAACCAGGCGTCGCCCGGACATAAAACCGCCATTTCTGGTGTGCTGTTGACCTGAATTTTCGATCCATGTGCATTTCAAAGAATCGATATTTCCCTCAAAAAAAAATCCAAGGCTAACCACTGCAATTTCAATGCGATTTCAAAGCGCTGACCCCTCAACTTTGACAAGCCACAGTTTCCAAACCAGGCGTCGCCCGGACATAAAACCGCCATTTCTGGTGTGCTGTTGACCTGAATTTTCGATCCATGTGCATTTCAGAGAATCCATTTTTGCCGCAAAAAAAAATCCAAGGCTAACCACTGCAATTTCGATGGGATTTCAAAGCGCTGACCCCTCAACTTTGACAAGCCACAGTTTCCAAACCAGGCGTCGCCCGGACATAAAACCGCCATTTCTGGTGTGCTGTTGACCTGAATTTTCGATCCATGTGCATTTCAAAGAATCGATATTTCCCTCAAAAAAAAATCCAAGGCTAACCACTGCAATTTCAATGCGATTTCAAAGCGCTGACCCCTCAACTTTGACAAGCCACAGTTTCCAAACCAGGCGTCGCCCGGACATAAAACCGCCATTTCTGGTGTGCTGTTGACCTGAATTTTCGATCCATGTGCATTTCAGAGAATCCATTTTTGCCGCAAAAAAAAATCCAAGGCTAACCACTGCAATTTCGATGGGATTTCAAAGCGCTGACCCCTCAACTTTGACAAGCCACAGTTTCCAAACCAGGCGTCGCCCGGACATAAAACCGCCATTTCTGGTGTGCTGTTGACCTGAATTTTCGATCCATGTGCATTTCAAAGAATCGATATTTCCCTCAAAAAAAAATCCAAGGCTAACCACTGCAATTTCGATGCGATTTCAAAGCGCTGACCCCTCAACTTTGACAAGCCACAGTTTCCAAACCAGGCGTCGCCCGGACATAAAACCGCCATTTCTGGTGTGCTGTTGACCTGAATTTTCGATCCATGTGCATTTCAAAGAATCGATATTTCCCTCAAAAAAAAATCCAAGGCTAACCACTGCAATTTCGATGCGATTTCAAAGCGCTGACCCCTCAACTTTGACAAGCCACAGTTTCCAAACCAGGCGTCGCCCGGACATAAAACCGCCATTTCTGGTGTGCTGTTGACCTGAATTTTCGATCCATGTGCATTTCAAAGAATCGATAATTCCCTCAAAAAAAATCCAAGGCTAACCACTGCAATTTCGATGCGATTTCAAAGCGCTGACCCCTCAACTTTGACAAGCCACAGTTTCCAAACCAGGCGTCGCCCGGACATAAAACCGCCATTTCTGGTGTGCTGTTGACCTGAATTTTCGATCCATGTGCATTTCAAAGAATCGATATTTCCCTCAAAAAAAAATCCAAGGCTAACCACTGCAATTTCGATGCGATTTCAAAGCGCTGACCCCTCAACTTTGACAAGCCACAGTTTCCAAACCAGGCGTCGCCCGGACATAAAACCGCCATTTCTGGTGTGCTGTTGACCTGAATTTTCGATCCATGTGCATTTCAAAGAATCGATAATTCCCTCAAAAAAAATCCAAGGCTAACCACTGCAATTTCGATGCGATTTCAAAGCGCTGACCCCTCAACTTTGACAAGCCACAGTTTCCAAACCAGGCGTCGCCCGGACATAAAACCGCCATTTCTGGTGTGCTGTTGACCTGAATTTTCGATCCATGTGCATTTCAAAGAATCGATATTTCCCTCAAAAAAAAATCCAAGGCTAACCACTGCAATTTCGATGCGATTTCAAAGCGCTGACCCCTCAACTTTGACAAGCCACAGTTTCCAAACCAGGCGTCGCCCGGACATAAAACCGCCATTTCTGGTGTGCTGTTGACCTGAATTTTCGATCCATGTGCATTTCAAAGAATCGATAATTCCCTCAAAAAAAATCCAAGGCTAACCACTGCAATTTCGATGCGATTTCAAAGCGCTGACCCCTCAACTTTGACAAGCCACAGTTTCCAAACCAGGCGTCGGCCGGACATAAAACCGCCATTTCTGGTGTGCTGTTGACCTGAATTTTCGATCCATGTGCATTTCAAAGAATCGATATTTCCCTCAAAAAAAAAATCCAAGGCTAACCACTGCAATTTCGATGCGATTTCAAAGCGCTGACCCCTCAACTTTGACAAGCCACAGTTTCCAAACCAGGCGTCGCCCGGACATAAAACCGCCATTTCTGGTGTGCTGTTGACCTGAATTTTCGATCCATGTG
The DNA here is from genome assembly GCA_930367185.1 of Myathropa florea. NCBI lineage: Eukaryota > Metazoa > Arthropoda > Insecta > Diptera > Syrphidae > Myathropa > Myathropa florea. Next base: position 40,572,619 of record OV884005.1, on the reverse strand, counting down.
CATTTCAAAGAATCGATATTTCCCTCAAAAAAAAAATCCAAGGCTAACCACTGCAATTTCGATGCGATTTCAAAGCGCTGACCCCTCAACTTTGACAAGCCACAGTTTCCAAACCAGGCGTCGCCCGGCCATTTCTGGTGTGCTGTTGACCTGAATTTTCGATCCATGTGCATTTCAAAGAATCGATATTTCCCTCAAAAAAAAATCCAAGGCTAACCACTGCAATTTCGATGCGATTTCAAAGCGCTGACCCCTCAACTTTGACAAGCCACAGTTTCCAAACCAGGCGTCGCCCGGACATAAAACCGCCATTTCTGGTGTGCTGTTGACCTGAATTTTCGATCCATGTGCATTTCAAAGAATCGATAATTCCCTCAAAAAAAATCCAAGGCTAACCACTGCAATTTCGATGCGATTTCAAAGCGCTGACCCCTCAACTTTGACAAGCCACAGTTTCCAAACCAGGCGTCGCCCGGCCATTTCTGGTGTGCTGTTGACCTGAATTTTCGATCCATGTGCATTTCAAAGAATCGATATTTCCCTCAAAAAAAAAATCCAAGGCTAACCACTGCAATTTCGATGCGATTTCAAAGCGCTGACCCCTCAACTTTGACAAGCCACAGTTTCCAAACCAGGCGTCGCCCGGACATAAAACCGCCATTTCTGGTGTGCTGTTGACCTGAATTTTCGATCCATGTGCATTTCAAAGAATCGATAATTCCCTCAAAAAAAATCCAAGGCTAACCACTGCAATTTCGATGCGATTTCAAAGCGCTGACCCCTCAACTTTGACAAGCCACAGTTTCCAAACCAGGCGTCGCCCGGCCATTTCTGGTGTGCTGTTGACCTGAATTTTCGATCCATGTGCATTTCAAAGAATCGATATTTCCCTCAAAAAAAAATCCAAGGCTAACCACTGCAATTTCGATGCGATTTCAAAGCGCTGACCCCTCAACTTTGACAAGCCACAGTTTCCAAACCAGGCGTCGCCCGGACATAAAACCGCCATTTCTGGTGTGCTGTTGACCTGAATTTTCGATCCATGTGCATTTCAAAGAATCGATATTTCCCTCAAAAAAAAAATCCAAGGCTAACCACTGCAATTTCGATGCGATTTCAAAGCGCTGACCCCTCAACTTTGACAAGCCACAGTTTCCAAACCAGGCGTCGCCCGGACATAAAACCGCCATTTCTGGTGTGCTGTTGACCTGAATTTTCGATCCATGTGCATTTCAAAGAATCGATAATTCCCTCAAAAAAAATCCAAGGCTAACCACTGCAATTTCGATGCGATTTCAAAGCGCTGACCCCTCAACTTTGACAAGCCACAGTTTCCAAACCAGGCGTCGGCCGGACATAAAACCGCCATTTCTGGTGTGCTGTTGACCTGAATTTTCGATCCATGTGCATATCAAAGAATCGATAATTCCCTCAAAAAAAAAATCCACTGCAATTTCGATGCGATTTCAAAGCGCTGACCCCTCAACTTTGACAAGCCACAGTTTCCAAACCAGGCGTCGCCCGGACATAAAACCGCCATTTCTGGTGTGCTGTTGACCTGAATTTTCGATCCATGTGCATTTCAAAGAATCGATATTTCCCTCAAAAAAAAATCCAAGGCTAACCACTGCAATTTCGATGCGATTTCAAAGCGCTGACCCCTCAACTTTGACAAGCCACAGTTTCCAAACCAGGCGTCGCCCGGACATAAAACCGCCATTTCTGGTGTGCTGTTGACCTGAATTTTCGATCCATGTGCATTTCAAAGAATCGATATTTCCCTCAAAAAAAAATCCAAGGCTAACCACTGCAATTTCGATGCGATTTCAAAGCGCTGACCCCTCAACTTTGACAAGCCACAGTTTCCAAACCAGGCGTCGCCCGGACATAAAACTGCCATTTCTGGTGTGCTGTTGACCTGAATTTTCGATCTATGTGCATTTCAGAGAATCCATTTTTTCCGCAAAAAAAAATCCAAGGCTAACCACTGCAATTTCGATGCGATTTCAAAGCGCTGACCCCTCAACTTTGACAAGCCACAGTTTCCAAACCAGGCGTCGCCCGGACATAAAACCGCCATTTCTGGTGTGCTGTTGACCTGAATTTTCGATCTATGTGCATTTCAGAGAATCCATTTTTTCCGCAAAAAAAAATCCAAGGCTAACCACTGCAATTTCGATGCGATTTCAAAGCGCTGACCCCTCAACTTTGACAAGCCACAGTTTCCAAACCAGGCGTCGCCCGGACATAAAACCGCCATTTCTGGTGTGCTGTTGACCTGAATTTTCGATCTATGTGCATTTCAGAGAATCCATTTTTTCCGCAAAAAAAAATCCAAGGCTAACCACTGCAATTTCGATGCGATTTCAAAGCGCTGACCCCTCAACTTTGACAAGCCACAGTTTCCAAACCAGGCGTCGCCCGGACATAAAACCGCCATTTCTGGTGTGCTGTTGACCTGAATTTTCGATCTATGTGCATTTCAGAGAATCCATTTTTTCCGCAAAAAAAAATCCAAGGCTAACCACTGCAATTTCGATGCGATTTCAAAGCGCTGACCCCTCAACTTTGACAAGCCACAGTTTCCAAACCAGGCGTCGCCCGGACATAAAACCGCCATTTCTGGTGTGCTGTTGACCTGAATTTTCGATCTATGTGCATTTCAGAGAATCCATTTTTTCCGCAAAAAAAAATCCAAGGCTAACCACTGCAATTTCGATGCGATTTCAAAGCGCTGACCCCTCAACTTTGACAAGCCACAGTTTCCAAACCAGGCGTCGCCCGGACATAAAACCGCCATTTCTGGTGTGCTGTTGACCTGAATTTTCGATCCATGTGCATTTCAAAGAATCGATATTGCCCTCAAAAAAAAATCCAAGGCTAACCACTGCAATTTCGATGCGTTTTCAAAGCGCTGACCCCTCAACTTTGACAAGCCACAGTTTCCAAACCAGGCGTCGCCCGGACATAAAACCGCCATTTCTGGTGTGCTGTTGACCTGAATTTTCGATCTATGTGCATTTCAGAGAATCCATTTTTTCCGCAAAAAAAAATCCAAGGCTAACCACTGCAATTTCGATGCGATTTCAAAGCGCTGACCCCTCAACTTTGACAAGCCACAGTTTCCAAACCAGGCGTCGCCCGGACATAAAACCGCCATTTCTGGTGTGCTGTTGACCTGAATTTTCGATCCATGTGCATTTCAAAGAATCGATATTTCCCTCAAAAAAAAATCCAAGGCTAACCACTGCAATGTCGATGCGATTGTGAAGGTCTCGACCCTCAACTTTCACAAGGATGTCTTACTCCCCGTAAAAAATCGATGATCCTTAGGAGAAATTCTGCACTTCACAGCCAACTGCTGTCCAACTCTCGTTTCCCACCATAAACGCCAAGCAGTGCCCATAAACCACTTCAAAGTTGCGACCGTTTCTGATGCCGTATGATGTATTCGTTTGATGGCCGAAACGTGTACCAAATAAACCACCAACTGCCCTGGTGTTTACACACGAAATTAAGGCCAATTAATCCCTCTGGGCTGCGAATTGCGATGCTATTTGCTTAATTAGATCTCGTAAATCTCGGCGTCACCTCCTCCCGGGAGGGGCGTCAAAGTGAGGGGATCTGTTTAAATTTCAATAAAAAATCCGATTTGCCTTTCATCTGCATCCAACCAGAATCTTCTTATTTTCTTATGTCAGCGTCATCTTCACGGAACGGGTGCGGCATTACACGCTCTTCCCCCAGTCCACAGGCGCCCTCTGCAAGAGTGTGCTCCCCAGGTAACTCGACACCTCATTACAACGTGTGAGGAGGCATTTGTGTACAAACACCGTGTGATGATGTAACGATTAACGGACTCGCCTACGATCCCATCGACTCGGATCCATCTGCGGTGGCGATGGCGGTGGGGGAGATCGTTTATCGGAGGAAATTAACCCATTTACCAGCTCTTATGTGAGCTGGCTGACTGTCATTGACCTTGCGTCGGCTGCATCGCGATGCTGCGACGCTGCTATGGTGCACTCGGAGGGCGAAGTGAAGACGCCAACTGAGCAGCAACGATCATCTGTGAGTGCTCTGTAAACACTGGCGCGCCAGGGTGTGCTTGATGGTGTTTATGAATTCTTTTTAACACTTTTACGATGTAATTGGATTTTTTCTCCCGGGCAAATTCTGATCAGATAATCAAAGTTCGGGGATTAAGGTGCAGACACTGGGTGACCTTCGGATCGTCTTCAGTCAAACGAAGCTGAGCGCATATCGCCGGCATAAACAATTTTACGATCCAGAAGGCGGAACGGCGTGGCGCGACGTTTAGATCTTTGCCACAAAATTAAAATTTATTTATGAGATTCAATATAAATGGGCGATTGAACAGGCCCCGGAGATTGATGATGTGTTTTGATGAAACAGTAGATGTGTACACAAATATGCGGACAGGAATTCATTGAACTGCGGAGAAGCGACTGTTGGAAGCGATAATGGATGAGGGAATGTCGATCACCCTCGTAGAGAAGATTTGAGGTCACTCAAGATCAGTGCTGGTGAATGTCACCACAGTAGGCACTTTGAGATGCAAGTTGCTTCGACGAAGTATCTTCAAAAATGTTCACAAAGTGAGCCGCTGCCTAGGATAGACTAGGCTGGGGTGACTGTCAACGTCTGTAAGGACCTTGCCTCACTTCGATCCTTATCGGATCCTTTGTGTTGTCACTCTCCGGCGTTTTATATGACCGATCTCCTCGTTGACCCCATGAGCGAAAAACTATCTAACACCTCATTTATAGGACCCTCCCTAACTCGCCATTCTCTTCGTCTGACAGACTTGACCGTTGATGGAATCGATTTCTTCTTCTTCTTCTTCTTAGGGCGCTACAGTCCGAGGTGGACCTGGGCCTCACTCAACATGCCTCTCCAGCCAGCACGATCTTTCGCCAGCTGTCTCCAGTTTCCCACACCAAGCCGGTTGAGGTCCCCCTCGACTTGTATGCGCCACCTTGTACGTGGACGTCCTCTGTTTCGTTGTCCCACAGGCTCAGAGTCGAAGACTGATGGAATCGGTTTAACTCTGGAAAATCAAGAGAAAAACTGTCTGCTGGAGCTTCTCAGAATTGCCGACTGTCTGAAGTGCTTGAATTCCAGAGACTGCACAAATTTACAAGAAGTGGAGTACGCACAGTTGAGTCGATCTTTCCAACCAGACTCGGATTTCTTGAATCTCTGCCAAGCAACCAGCAGCAGGTCTGAACTACAGTCAACACACACCACACTCATCTCATCTCTTCTCATCTCATTTTCAGTGACCCGTATGTTCCACTAAAGGGCTCGCGGGGCCAATGCATGCACGAGAGATCTCCAGGCCAGTCGATCCTCCGCCATCGACTCTAACTCATCAGGAGCTATGCCCAAGCGCAACCAGGCGAGTGCTTCGACTTGGTCCAACCATCTCGTCCTGGGTCTGCCAAGCGGTCGACTGCCTGATGGAATCGCATTCAAGGCACGCCTCAATCACGCAGGTCGTGATGATGGGGACATTCGTGTCACGTGACCAAACCATCGAAGTACAGCCCTTCCCCACACACCATTGACGAAGCCTTCTGCAAATCAACGACAACATGGCTCCTGTTGAAGATAAGCAGATCGGCAGCTATCAGCTTGCCGCTGATTCGTACTCTTCCCGGCGATTAGCAGAAGAGCCTTGTTGCGTGTTCATGGGAATTAAGATCCAAAGCGATTCGGCAAATCAGTGGCAACGCAGCAAATCAACAGTGGAAACAAGGGCTTTTCGCGAACTGTCCTCTGTTTCTTTAAATTAACTGATTCTTCTGTTTGAAGAATTGTATTTATGTTTGAGGATAAGGTACTCAAGATCCTCTGCAGAATGTCTTAAAAATTGTAAAATGTTTGCCACAATCTGTGTCTGCATATAAAATGTATTCTGTGTTCATTGAAGAACCAATTCAATAAAGAGAAAATCAAAAAATACAACAACAATGTCTTTCATTCAAAAAAAAACTCTCGATTTTCATCCAAAAAACGCTCAAATTACCAGGACACCAGAAATTCAGTACGTATTCCATTCAAAACACCCACTAGTATGCAACCTAATCAAATCAGACATGATCGGCCAAAAAGCAACAAAAAATATTGCATATAAACTAGGTGTCACTTAATCCATCACTCGAGGTACCTCAAATAGAGCATTATGAGGGAAAAAAAAACATGACAAAAAGTGTTGCATATTATCTGCCGGTAACACCAGGTATTTCAAAGCAATTTTGCACTGAATTTGGTCCGATGACAAAAAGCGTTGCATACTATCTGGCACTAACACCAAATGGCCTGGTATTTCAAAGCAATTTTGCACTGAATTTGGTACGATGACAAAAAGTGTTGCATACTATCTGGCACTCACAGCAGGTAGGTAGCAGTAGACAGCTTTTGCAGGGATAATGATGACCTGGCGATTCAAGGGGAAAATTAAAGATTCAAAGGCTGATTTGAGTCAATATTGAAAAAAAGACCACATCAGAAATTGTACACAATCGTCCTTTTGAGGACGACAATAAAAATCCTTAAGAGGATTGACATTATTTCAATTACTTTACATTTTTCTGAAAACAAAATCAAATGTCAGTTGTCGTCCTGAAAAGGACTTCCTGAGTTTGGACTTTCCAAGCTTGGGATTGACTTTGAATGTTGGAAGCTACTAGGACCTGATGAGCCAGACAGATTTGGCAGCTGCTCCCGCAGATCAACCTCCGTTTAATGTGTTTTTTGTAACGAAATTTGACAATCATTTTGTAAAATGCACCATATCTCGAAAACGATGCAGTTGGCTTCGATTTCGTTTTGGTTAAGCTTACAGGCTTCGATACAGGCGTTCAAAAGGAACGTTTTGATCCATCATTTGCTCCCATACAGTCGCCTCCCTCCAACTCGAACTAATTTTGATATCCCGTGTAAATTCGACTTAGAGGGAGTCGACAGTACTTACTTACTCGACTGTACTTACTTACATAGCGGGCTCCCGCCTTGTGAAGAGATTCTGCCTGAGACCTATTGGTTCAAAGGCACTCTTTAGCCATGAATTGTCATCAGAAAGAGACGATAGATGAAGGTCTTGTCTAAATGATTCTTAAAACAGAATCCCTGAAGACCAACGGATTCTTGAAACAGAATCCCTGAGGACCAGACAAAGTCTCTCCGGTTTGAAACAACTCTCCTGGTCAACTTAAACGTCAATTAATAAGGACACGTATGATCCAAGGGCCAATTAATGTGTGGCACAACCAGTAGCGGCTTCCAGAGATCTCATAAATGACCAGAATCTCTGGAAAGCGATGATGTTCGAACAGAACAACACTTGCCGTGGATTCTCCATCGCTGTCGATAGCATTGCTGGGTGTATGACTACAGCGGTGAAATCTGCTTTCCGAGCAAAAGAAACAAAAGATCTCCACAGACACGTTAGCCTTTATTTCATTTTTTTCTTCTAACTCAAATCAAAAATAGAAAAGAACAACACACATATTCGCATTCGAAGATTACACAACTTCTATCGCTCCCATCAGCTACTTATCCTTCTTCCCCCACTCCCCATTGATGGCGCTGTACATCCGGTTCAGTTCGACAGCCACCAAATTGTCCAGCACAATTCCGTTTGCGTCGATGAAGTTTGCGCAAGATTTGGACAGAGTTCCCTCCTTGTGTGCCACAGAATCCTTGACCGACAACGTGAGAGTATACTCGTCATCGTACTTCTTCATGTCCGAGCTGGCTTCCCAGACCTTCATCGAACCACTGCTATCCTTCTGCACGGCGACCGCAAAGGTTCCCTTCTCTTTGTACGTGGTGTGGAGTGTGAGGACTCCCATCAGGACGAAATACGACAAAACACTGAACGTGAGAACAGGTTTCGACTCGGGGAATGGATGTGCGTAGTCCCAGCCGTGGGCGAGCAATGCTACAGCGACTGCCAGGCCAGAGATCAAGAGCCGAGTATTGATCAGACCGAACTGCTCCTTCATGTTGGGACGATCCAAGAGGGCATTCTTCACTGAATCATCGAGAGCATGCTTCACCGCGGATCCGTCCCATTTGTTGATTTTCACAACCTGCAAGAAGTTGAGATGGCATCAGTGGATCTGACGTGTCCCGTAAGGGGTTTGTGAAACGGGCACAGGCCTTCTGCGGCTGTGTGCAGGGGTTTCTTGATTTTTACGTACCTCTTCGAACTTTGGTTTCTCCTCCTTCTTGCCTTTCGAGGACATTTTCAGTGAATTTCTTTGAGGATTTTTTTTTTTTGAAGTGACAACTCGACAAATACCAAATTGTTTGAGCAGGAAAATGTCGGCACTGTGATGAGTTTGACAGTTTCTATTTCCAGCTTGGTTCGGTATGGATGCCGTTTTCAGGTGTTCCATTTCTGTGTGATTCCTTCAGTCCACACGAGTGAGTTAGGTGGGCTGGTGGATAGATGGCTCTGATTGGTTTTTTGGGGAACACGTTGAAATGTAATTATGACTGTGGGAGGGTCAGGGAAATTTAAAGAAGAAAGTCGAATGATGCCGGGGTCTAGAGTAAGAATTTTAGGAGCTGACTGTGAACCATTCGAGGGCAGGAATGTGGAGACAAGAATGTGACGGCACTCCAGACTCATTTGCAGCCATCGTGGGATTCTGTTGGAGTTGCTAGGTTTCAGAAACTGCCAGGATTTGACTCTGAGCTTGTGGGACACCGCAACAGAGGACGTCTACGTACAAGGTGGCGCATCCAAAGCATCCAACGCTTGAGATGGCAGCAAACGCAACAGAGGACGTCCACGTAAAAGCTGGCGCATCCAACGCCTAAGATGGCTAGGCCATAAAGAGCGTATGGACAGCTTAGCTCCGGCCCGAAGACGGCGCTCAGGTCAGAGCTAAGATTAGAGTCAAAGCCAGACCTGAAGCAAGCGCTGACGCAGGAGCTGACGCAAGAGAAAAAGTGTAGAGGTTCAACCACGGCTTTGGCAGAGAAAGGAAAGAGAAGAAAACATGCACGGCTGGCTTGGTGTGCGAGACTGGAGATAGCTGGCGAGAGATCGTGTCGGATGGAGAGGCATGTTGGGTGAGGCCTGGACTTAGCGTCCGAAGAAGAAGAAGATGATTCTTCTTAGGTTCACCTCCACCATGTTGGGTGAGCCCCAGGTCCACCTCGGACTGTAGTGCCCTAAGAAGAAGAATAAGAAGATGAAGGATTGCAGTTCAAATGGATACATCAGATTGACGGTCATGAGACAGCTTAGATGGCTTAAGAGTCCCTGCACTGAATGCCTCCATTTAGGGGCACCTCAGACGATCTGTTTATAAGCAAAATCGTATGGGACCAAGCGTCTTTCAAAGAGAAACCTCGCGGAAACCCTCTGGCCAGCTCTTCATGTACAACATGCCCTCGTCCACTTCAAATTCACTTGATTAGCTCGAAGCCCATTCATCACGCTTGATCGCCGCTCAAGTGGATCGGCAAAAGCGTAAAGTGCGCATTTATTAGCCATGCGACCGCCCAGGGCTCGCCCCACGTCCCGACTCAAGCTCAGTCGTCTTTGTCACTCAAAAGGAGTTACGAAACCACGCTGAATGTTGCGATGATGAACCAAGACCACTACGCACTCGAGGTTATCTCGGCGACAGAATTCTGATCAGAACTCCCCGCCCCAACCTTCCTTTGCGAGGTAGCCCCTAAACGACTAAACTCATTTCCTTAAGTGAAACTCACCCAGATCAAGACAAATCCATACATTTCCATAATTCACAAGCGACCAATCCATCAAAACTTTGCCTCAGACCTCCGAACCGGTCGCGGACACTTAATTACTCCCAAATGACACAATCTCTGGTAAACGCAAGCCGATAAGGTTGCCATCCATCCGTCGACGGCCCTCGCCCATGATGCCGAACAGTGCTCCAAAAAAAGAACAACACCGTTGATTGATTCACTCTCGATTTCAGTTAAGAGCTCTCAAGACCCCCACAGAAATGCAAAAATGTTCGGTCATGTGTATGATCTCCGTCCAGTCCGGTTGGTGAATGCTGAGACCTTTCTAAAAGCCACTTCGGACACGATTTGACACGAAATAAACTTGAATTCGGACCCAGCACAGTTGTTGGTGGCTTCTGATCGACAAGCAGACACATAATCAGAGACCATTTCACCGATCCGAGGGTCCGGCGAGGTAGGCTTTTCCTCCTCTTGACCAAAACCGATGGCGATCTCTTTCCGCGAGGCATTATGCAGATGCGATGATGGTGTCTTGACGGAGTGCGAGCAACAACAAGTTGGGTCTTGAATTGGAAATGAGTTGTTGTTTCATTTTCGGTCTGTTCTTTTTGCACTTTTTTTCGTGTTTTTTGTTCGACTTTGTGTTCGGATGACACTTAATGTTGGCCTGGGAGGTGTTTGAATGCGAAATGGTTGACTATTTTTAGAGATGTGTGTCAAGCTATGAAGTGGAGATGACTTAAGGAACCCGATCTGACGCAAGGGCGTTTCCGAAGACTTCTGCGTTTGAAGGTTTCTATGCGCGTCACACGGGGAATGTGAAAGGTCGGCGAATCGGAGTGATAGTTTGGCCTTTGATGCGCATGACAGCTTTTCCTGACGGCTCATCCACAGTGCAGGTGTTCTAAAAAAAACCTGATCAGTGCACACGATCAGTGTCCGAGAAATACACGAACGACCTAGTGGGGGCTTAGATTCACTCTCGATCGAGCTCGATTGGAAAGAAGGAGGGACCAGGGATAAATTCGCTTTCCAAGCCACAGCTTGCGAAGGAGAAAACTCCTGATCAGTGCAGTGGATGCCCAAGAAGCAGACGAGCGACCTAGTGGGGGTGTAGATTCACACACGGAGGGCACAATCGGAAAGAAGGAGGGATCAGGGATAACATTGCATTCCAAGCCACAGATTGTGAAAGAGATTGCCTGGAGAAATGAGCCACCACGCTCTTAGAACATCCTCCGAGATCTTGATGAATGGAAGCAGCGTGTCCAGGACCGCCAACTACAAAAAGCAGCGATATCTCAGGCTCGGACCGTCCATGGGTCGTAGGCCTGTTAAGTAAGTAAGGAGGTGATGCGAGATGCCCCAAGTTCGAGGGGTCTCAGGTTCGAATCCCAGTGAAATCAAATGTGGTCCAGTCACCATTTGCCATTGGGATCAAATTAACGGCACTGGAGTAGATTGCTGCCTGGCAGTACAATGGACCAGTTTTGAGTCTGAGTGCTCTAGTGTAGCGTGGCAAAAATCCTTCGAAAAAAGGAGGCTTCTTGGAGGATGTTCTAAGAGCGTGGTGGCTCATTTCTTCAAGACAGTTCCTTCGTAATCTTTGGCTTGGAATGCAATTTTATCCCTGATCCCTCCTTCTGCAGAACTGCAGGATGCATCGCGTGCGACACAACCGGATCAGTTTTCCCGGGATCCCGAATTCAGCCATCGCTTCGAATAGTTCCTTTCATCCTTCCTTTCATTTCATCACCTCCAGCTGCTCCAAAACTTCGACCAAACACATCTAAGACCCACGCAGGTATTTGGGTCTGTCAACATGTGAAACATGAGTCAACACAACCCCTTCAGAATTAGATCTCAACTGAGCACACACGTCCGTGTGTCTGTTTCCTCGATCCGGAGCCCGCAGCATAATCCCGACCACCTCTGTAAACGGTTTCCAGTTTATTCGGGTGCTCCTCCTCAACGCCCTCCTTTTTGGGCGCGAGAATAAAAAATCAATTAAACACATCACAAGACAATTCTCGATTTTTCCGTTCGACTTCAACAGAAAACGAGAACAGCAGTCGGAGAGGCAACACCTGATCACACAAGACCCAAAAAAAGGCAGCCAGGCGGTGCATGTGCGAGAGCGTTGAGCTTTTTCCTTCTTGTTTTTTGGAACAACAACACAACAGAATGTTGATCTAATAGATACTCGAACAGTACTTCAGTTGGCACCTGAGTTGTTTTAGCCAAACACAGCAGTGGCGCTGAGCGTCGTCGCGTCGAAATGAGTTTCTCAAGAATTCGTTGCTTGGTTATTAATTCCAGACGGACGATGAGCTTGACCACAGGTTCGACTGTTGGTCACTTCTGGGCTGACTGCGAGATGCAGTCGGTGAGGTGCGTGTGTGAAGTGCGATTCGGCGCTTGGAATAAATTACACCCGACCGAGGGATGGGATGGCGAGTGTGTTGCGAGTGAAATGCGACTGTCGCGACAGCCAATCAAGGTTGGGCGGGGGATAGATACGTGATTCGGTGAGCTTCTGTGATTAACGGAAGTTTGCATTTGGGGTCTGTTCGGCGATTTGAAGGTGAACGGGGACGAGGACTCTCTATCAACTCACGGAGATCTGGGGACCAGCGAGAGAAGTGGAGTCAACGCTGGAAACTGCTCGAAAATGATGAATGCCATGGCGTAGCAGCTCTTGGACAGTCTCAGGGAGTGTTGAAAAGTTGTGTCAGCGGAGAGTTTGGGAGACATTCAAGACTGGGCAGGCTTTTTTTGTCGGAGGGTTTTGAAACACTACACTGGGGCAGGTAGCAACCTACTTTTACTGAAATTTCATGGTCTTCCAAAGGGAGACCAGCTGGCGCTTCTGTGATGAGGAGCCTACATCATCAGCTCTCACCACATCCGCATCAAGGCAAGGCAGGACAATGGCAGAGGAAGTGCTCTGCAGTGTCATCGTCTCCTCCCCAGGCGCCGCCGAGGGTTTCATCGCTTAGACCAAGCAGACTTAGGTGTTTGACGAAGGTCGAGTGCCCCACACCGCCGGTCAGTTGTCTGCAGTCTTTTCTGTCAAGAGATAACAAGAAAGCCGATAGACGTTGGGGAGCATGCACTTGGTCTGTCTACATCCTGGAAAGTCTTTTTTTTCCGGAGCATTTTTTGATACACTACTGGAGCACTCAGTCTCAAAACTGATCCATTGCACTGCCACGTAGCAACCTACTCCAGTGCCGTTAATTTGATCCCAATGGCAAATGGTGACTGGACCACATTCGATTTCACTGTGATTCGAACCTGGGACCCCTCGAACTTGGGACAGGTACTTAACCAACTGCGCCATCCAGTCGTTTCGGAGAGGATTTAAGAAGCATTTTATGATTGTCTTCTTCTTTGGCTGGCGCTACAGTCCCGGGTGAACCTGGGTCGCAGTCAACATGCCTCTCTATCTAGCACGATCTTGTCCTAGTTGCTTCCAGCTACGCATGTTCAGCTGATTGAGGTTGCTTTCCAGCTGCGTACTCCTTTCATTTTTGTCCCCTAGAGTGTCTGACCCTGAGCTGTGTAGGCATTCACTCGCTATCTCGTGTTCACGATCATTCGCCGTCCTGCGTCCACGATCGCTCGCTGCCCTGGGTCCACGATCGCTCGCTGCCCTGGGTCCACGATCGCTCGCTGCCCTGGGTCCACGATCGCTCGCTGCCCTGGGTCCACGATCGCTCGCTGCCCTGGGTCCACGATCGCTCGCTGCCCTGGGTCCACGATCGCTCGCTGCCCTGGGTCCACGATCGCTCGCTGCCCTGGGTCCACGAGCGCTCGCTGTCCTTCGTCCACGATCGCTCGCTGCCCTGGATCCACGATCGTTCGCTGCCCTGGATCCACGATCGTTCGCTGCCCTGGGTCCACGATCGCTAGCTGCCCTGGGTCCACGAGCGCTCGCTGTCCTTCGTCCACGATCGCTCGCTGTCCTTCCTTCTTTCTTTACCGCGTTGTCCCTCGGTGTTGAGCTATAGCAGCTTTTACAGAATGGGCGGACCTTAGCCTCAGGCAACATTCCTCTCTATCCAGCACGGTATTGTCCTAATTCCTTACAGCGACGCACCTTCAGCTGATTGAGGTCCTCCGTCAAGTCAAAGAAGTCAAAGACTTTTCGGGCCGGAGCATTGGCGTCCATTCGCTCATGACATGACCTAGCCATCTGAGACGAGAGACTCGAATTCGTTTGACCAGATCGATGTCGCTGTACGGCCCGGACAGTTCGTCGTTCCGTCTCCTCCTCCAAACACCATCAGTACATACGTGACCAAAGATAATACGAAGGACGGAAGGCATTTTATGATCTAACGTCCCTGAAAATAACAGAAATATCTCCCATTGCTGAGGAAATACAAATATGAAGAGCAAATAGCACAAAAATGTGTTTAAATGCGTTTGTTTCTGTCATACAGTCCAGCCCATTTATGGTCTTCGGGGACATGATGTTTCCTGAAACGATTTCCTCGATAGCTGGGAATGCTTTCAATTTGGGCGACACCGGATTGGAAAGGGATTTAATTCCAAAACAGAAATAAAACGAATTTTATGTTTTTGTGCCATTTAGCGAGTCTCCTCTAGTGCATCAATAAATTACATCAAAACCTCGCTCAGTTCCACGAATCGATTTCATCACTTAACTTCAGAAAACCAGATCGGCCGGCTATAGGCTGAGTCGGCTGAGTCGGCTGAGTCCCGTGAGTCCTGTTTAGCGTGTCGATTCCAAGTTTTCCCCGTTTTCGAGGGCCATCACCACCACGCAGCAAAGCAACCAATCCAATAACCTGTGCAATTTATTTATGATCTTCTTCCCCGCTCATCGCCGCCCGACGGATTAAGCATCGACCTTTCGCTTGTTCACGTCCAAATGGCTTTTAAATTGATCCAGGCAGAGGAGAGAGAGAGAGGCAGGAAGAAAACGAAGAGGACAACTTTTACCGTGAACCACCTCGGAAGGAGGCAAACAAGTTGACCCGACCGACCGAGACGTAACCGTCGACGACTTTCATTAGTCAAACACAAGCCGATGACATTCCGCAGCACAATTGGTGGCTGCCACTCTGACAGATACATTATCTCGGTTGGCGCTGTGTGCCGAGATTTGATGGAGACTGAAGCAGCCGCAGCAACCGTCACGATGACACGAACTACCTGTTCGCTGTGTTAGGAGTCTCGATATCCAGGTAGCAATTGAAAGTAGATGAACGCGTGATTATGCGCCCGGTAGCTGGTTATACGAGGGCTCATTAAGTCATTCCGCTAAATTATCTAATAACGAGAGATAAATCGGCCCCGCAGTCGAATGAATTCTGCGGCATCTTCTCTTCCGTGTCTCCGATTTGCCAGAGCATTTGGCACGAGCCGGAGACAAGAGGATTACACAAATCGGTTTCGGATCAGACGACAGGAGCGATCGCTTTGTCGAGAGCTAATTGGTTTGTTCGTTTTGTTTGCAAAACAAAATGACACCCGGTTCGAAAATGCAAATTACGACGAACAAGCGAGAGGACAATGGGTTTCGCGAAATGATGAATGGATTAAGGGTCTGCGACTCTGGGGGAATCTTTGTGTCTTCGGAAGCAGGTGGCTAATTGATTGTTAAGCGGTCGGCGTGTGCGATTCGCAACAGTTTTCTTAACGAGTCGTGGATTCTAGTTGAAGGATCTTCGGCGTTTGTGGCTGTATCCTTTGGTTGATGAGAACTTAAGGATGTCTGCTGCTTTCAACGACTGTCGCTCGTTGACTTAGACGCTTCGTTGGTTAAAGGGAACTCAAGAGTGTCTGCTGCTTTCAGCGACTGTCGCTCGTTGACGTAGATGCTTCGCCTGTGGCTGCATCGTTTGCTTGATGAGAACTGAACGATATCTGCTACTTTCAGCGACTGTCCCTAGTTGACGTAGACGCTTCTTTCGTGTTTTGATCTCACTTTCTTTCGGAAGGGCATTCATTTGAGGCTTCAGTAAATGATGCAGTCTCTTGCTAGTCTCAATTTGCGCAGGCTGGTCAACGAACAGGGAGGTTTTCCATGAGCCAGCACCACGCCCGTCTTTCGATTTAAGGCGAGAGAAAGCCTGCCTGCCTGATATGCCGTCTGACACACGGACACCAGTACTCCAGCTGCGATGGACCTAAAAGTAGACTTTCCTTGCACTCAGGACTGGCTCTGGCCAGAATCTGAGGCAGGAAAGGAATGTAGTAGAATCTTCACGGACGTCTCCAAGACCAAGCATCTGGTGCTAGTGCTGGTGCTCCAAGTGTCTGGTGCTGGTGCCTTCGTGGAGATCGACAACTTTAGATTACACACCTCGTTGGGTAAATTTGCGTCGGTTTTCCTAGCGGAATCCTATGCGATCCTAATGGCTGCTAACTATCTGGTGGAAGGGCCGAAGTATTTGCGTCTGTAGCGACAGTCAAGCTGAGCTTAAGCTCTTCCTCAACCCGTTAACCACTCCCAGGAATGCAAGTCTTCTCTGAATTTGATCGCTAAGACTTGTCTGGGTCCCGGGGCACCACGGAGTCACAGGAACAACGCGGTAAAGGAAGGACGAAAGACAGCAAGCGATCGTGGACGCAGGACAGCGAGCGATCGTGGACGCAGGACAGCGAGCGATCGTGGACGGAGGACAGCGAGCGATCGTGGACGGAGGACAGCGAGCGATCGTGGACGGAGGACAGCGAGCGATCGTGGACGGAGGACAGCGAGCGATCGTGGACGGAGGACAGCGAGCGATCGTGGACGGAGGACAGCGAGCGATCGTGGACGGAGGACAGCGAGCGATCGTGGACGGAGGACAGCGAGCGATCGTGGACGGAGGACAGCGAGCGATCGTGGACGGAGGACAGCGAGCGATCGTGGACGGAGGACAGCGAGCGATCGTGGACGGAGGACAGCGAGCGATCGTGGACGGAGGACAGCGAGCGATCGTGGACGGAGGACAGCGAGCGATCGTGGACGGAGGACAGTGAGCGATCGTGAACGCAGGACAGTGAGCGATCGCGAACGCAGGACAGTGAGCGATCGCGAACGCAAGGCAGCGAGCGATTGTGGACGGAGGATAGCGAGCGATCGTGGACTAAGGACAGCGAGCGAATGGACGCATAGCTCAGGCTCAGACACTCTAGAGGACAAAAAGTAAAATTGTAGCTATGACAGAAACTTAACTCAGAAATCACCAAACTTTCTGAAGAGAAATCTATCACAAAAGAACAGGGCACGCTAAGCCATAAGGCATCAAATTACAAGGTTGCTTCTCAAAAAATTTCGAATTTATAATTAAACAGAAGGCTTCTGAAAATATTCTAAATTCCGCTGTGTAGCTTCAGCTTTCTTGCGCACGGCTTTATTTCACGGCAGCCTAACTCCCTGTTTCAATTCGCTAACAGCTACACTTTTTGAACAAACTTTTGATCATACCGCTAAATTTACCCCAAACATTCCCAGAATAAGCTTGCGCTCAACTGCTAACGCCAAACCATGTTCACCATTTTGTCATGTCAACCTTGGCCTATTGTCATTTAAATGGCATCCTTATACGAATGTTTACGGCATGCGTTCGAATTTAATGGCTTACTGTGCCGAAAAGAAGCGATCAAAAAACACAATCCCCCCCATTTGCATATTCCCAACACACCCGGGCGTGATCAAGAACACACACTTGCGATTAAACTGGCCTCCATCAAGCCGACGGCCCCCTAATGCCGGCTAGCATCCAATTAAATTCAAACTAATCCACCAAAGATGGCAATCATTATGCGCATTCCACCCTGACCACCATCGGATCTCGTGTAAGTTCATATCCCCACTGTCATAAAGGATCTCAAAAGTTCAACTAAACCACTCTCAAGAGCTCACATACCAGATAAAATCTTCAACTTACACGGGAGATGACAACAAGAATAACAACAAAAACAACAACAACAACAGAACCAAAAATAACGAAAACCCATCAACGAATTTGTTTAAACAAGAAAAACCAGTCGCCGGGCTCTTAGCAACTCTTTCCACCGGCGGCGGTGGCGGCAGAGCACGGCTTCAACGGTGTGTGGCGGTGGAGGCGACGACGGTGAACTTCTCTCTCCGTCTCTTGAGAAAATCCCCCAAAGCATCCCATCAATGATACATCAGAATGCCCAAAGTGATTCTTTAGAGACACTCTCGAAGCCGGCAAGCACAAGACACGGTCAGAATGTAAGACTCACACTCGATAACGGCCCTCAGGGGAACCAAGGTGAGTGAGCGAAGTGCCAACAGGTTCGGTTCGGTTCTGTTTTTTTTTCTCTCATTTGTTTCGCAAATATCAACAAAAAATCGTTGTTGTTGTCGTTGTTTGGTATTTGGAACGGATTTTGGGAAGATTTGTGTATGGGTCTCTATTTCGGGGGATAGAGGAAGTCAAGTGTAGGCTGAGTGAGAGGGTCTCGGCGAAGACAAAGGGAAATACACCGAAGATCATGTCATTCCGAAAAAAGACAGGAGATCGTTTTAGTCCGAAAGCAGACGGGAGACCATTTCAGTCCGAAAACAGTCAGGAGACCGCTTCAGTCCGGAAGCACATTGACTTCTGCCAACACCCTGCATTCAATAACTCGTCCATTCAGAGATGTGCACTCTTCCTTATGGCCTGCGAAATTTCATTCTTGTCCGTGACGCACGAGCATATCACACTTCACGCCAACACTCAGCTCCTAAGCGACGCGACGATGGCTTGAAAGTCATAATGCAGCGACGAATGGGAGGGTGACGAGTCTTCAATAACGCGCTGGAATTCGTGAATTTGTCACTGGTTCGTCAAGAAATGAGTAAGATAACGCTTTCGATGAGCGCCAGTTTTTTTTTAAGCGAATTTATGTTGCCTTGCTGCTCGTTAACCTTTCGGACGACGGCAAGAGATTGGTTTATTTCTTGTTTTTGTTTGTAGAACGACCACCAAAAGGCTGATGACTTTATGATGCCGTCGAAGTGATAAAGAATACTGATCGAATGCATGCGAAAACAATTTGGTGGGGTGACATAATGCTTGTCAACTTAATAAATTGATGGGTGACATTCTGTGCGGTGGATGTGTGGTCGCCTTAAGACAAGGTAGGAAAAGATGTAGCATTGCCACAATGATGATGCCGCGCCATGATGAAAGCTGTCCAGCGGGGAAGTGACAGATGGATGCCAGAAGTGACAGATGGATGACAGCTGTCAGTTTGTTTTTTCGAATCTAAAGTAGATCACTTTCCAGTGACCTCATTGATGACCACAGTGATCTCCGGCTGATGAATCTGCTTGCTGACAATCTGTCAATGTCGTCTGTGAATTTCAGCACCCCTCCGTCTGTCTGCTGTCAGTCAGATCTGTCAAACTCCCCGCCAAACTCAATTCATTTCGAGCCGCTCAAGACAAAGTGACACCAGACAACGCTTATCCCAAGCTCACACCTTCAACAAACAAGACTGGAATTAAAATTGATGTTACCGTGATGACATATGACATATTCGACAGACTCGCCAACCGGATGAGCAAGGCTGCAAAGTCTACCGTTTCGTGAGGTGTCACAACCGCTGTACAACAATTGAGATTCCCGTTCAGACAATCCGGATGCAGACTCTCAATGAAAATCAGAGATCTCAAGCGAAATCACTTCTGATTAAGGATATTTCAAGCAACTTCACAATTCGAAACGCAAACTTATGTAACACCTGCCCGCTTCGGATTGGACTGTTGCCAAGCTGGTTATGATATGCAATTAACATTGAAATGCAAAAGATGAATAAATTCCAGAAACCAGTTGGTCGTAGCTGGAGCAATCGACAAAACGACGCGACAACCACCAGCGCGGCGCAGGCAATTAAAATCAATTTAGTAGATGGTCTCAGTCTAGTGGATAACAAGAATTCGATCATCGAACAGAGTTATTCATGAGAATTTTTGGTGTTTGTTGAACCTGAATGTGTGTGGAGTTTGAATTTCGAATCGCTATTATCGATTGTGAATTCAGGACTGGTCTTGAGAGTTAGCTGTACCTGTTGTTCACTTCTTCATTTCGTTTCGAGACACCGTCAATCAAAAGGAATTCGATGCTCGTGTTGGCTATCACTGGGTAATCTTGACGCTTTCTGACGTCAGTCGTTCTAGGCGTCTCATGTCATGACGGTAGACGTTATAGTCGAGGAATGAAATTAGACAAGCGGCAAGATTTTGACATAAATTTTGACATCTCCGATGACGGTGTTCAGCAATAAAATTTCTTGAAAAACTAGATGAGCACCAGGAAGCTGTCATAATCGAAATTTGAAGATCTTTACGATGTCTGCGGTTGTTTTTTAGTCTGAGGTCAGTGCTTGAACAAGAAATCGATCAGAGTTGTGCTCTCTGACTGTCACTGTGAGTCGAACAACTGTCTGCAGCCATTTTGAATACGATTTTGGACCAAAATGTTGCCCGGACAATTGTCTGCAACCGTTTTGAATATAATTTTTGAACAAAATGTTGTCCGGACAATTGTCTGCAGCCATTTTGAATGCAATTTTGGAACAAAATGTTGTCTGCAGTCGTTTTGAATGCAATTTTGGACCAAAATGTTCCACGAACAATTGTCTGCAGCGGTTTTGAATGCAATTTTGGAACAAAATGCTGCACGAACAATTGTCTGCAACCGTTTTGAATATAATTTTTGAACAAAATGTTGTCCGGACAAATGTCTGCAGCCATTTTGAATGCAATTTTGGAACAAAATGTTGTCTGCAGTCGTTTTGAATGCAATTTTGGACCAAAATGCTGCACTAACACCTGTCTGCAGTCGTTTTGAATACAATTTTGGAACAAAATGCTGCAGGAAAAATTGTCTGCAGCCGTTTTGAATACAATTTTGGAACAAATTGCTGCACTAACACCTGTCTGCAGTCGTTTTGAATGCAATTTTGTAACAAAATGCTGCACGAACAACTGTCTGCAGCCGTTTTGAATGCAATTTTGGAACAAAATGTTCTACGAACAACTGTCGGCAGCCATTTGAAGAACAACTTTGGAACAAAATGCTGCACCATTTGTAAGTCCCTGATAGTTAACTCTACTCTCCCAGAAAATTGTTTACAAACACGCCCCACAACCTGCTCATTGTTTCCATTTCAATCGTATTCATTCAACAAAACCGTTGACACCTAAAAATGTGCTCAAAAAACCCCCCAAAGTTCAGCCGAAAAAAAAAAACAGTCCAAAAATATTATTAAGTGTACAATAAATATGCATAACGGTATACCGATTCATTTCTGTTTTTATTTAACATTTCATCTAAATTAGCGGCAATTAAAATTCAATAATTCGTTCGCTCACCGATCGCGGATAAGGTGAAGGCGAACGCGCCACCAAACAGATCGATCCATAACTCGCGTCTCCCTCTCTCGCTCTCCCTCTCCCTCATTCACTCTCCCTCTTCGGCGTCTTCTTCAACCTTTTTGTGTATTTATTTTGAGTTTTTTGTTTTCTCTTGTTCCTTTTTGGCCAAAAGAATCTATGAACCTCTCAAAACGAAATAGAATACAAAAGTATCTCACTGGCATCGTGGTGATTTATTAGGAAATAGATACACGACTTGAAATTCCAAAACGCAAAGGGTTCAATGACTTCACGAAATTGCGGCATGTGAAAAACAGTAAATTTATTCGGGTTTTTCTAATTGTCATGCACGGGAGAGAGTGTATTCAAACTTTTTTAGCACACTGTCGGTGAAAATGAACACACAAAATTTCCCACACACTTGAAGGTTTGCTCTTAAGCCGTCGAAGAGATGAACACCGGTGTGCTCTTTCAGCTCGACGAGAGAGAGGAAAATTCGATTTATCGTTGATTTTTACGATTTTTACCGGCTCTGGCCGACGACAAGAATTGATGACCACCGCCGCACTGCACAAGGTTATCCGATGGATAGATGGTTATTCTTTCGAATAAAAAGTGACGCGGGGATACAGCGTGGTGTCTCGGTGGGAGGTGGAGGTGGGGAGGTGAAAGAAAAAAAACCGTAAATCGGCGAAATATGTCGACGCCGAGGAGGAAAACAAAAAGTGAAGAAAAACCGTGTATCTTTGGCGGAGGGGAATGAATTTTTATTTTATTGTGCGCGCTGCGATGGGGGGCATGCTTAGCACGGTGGTTTTTCAGTTGAATGAACGACATTTCGTGGTTGTTGGGAAATTTTACGGTTTCAAGCGGGCTGAGCTGAGCGTGGCCGAGGGGTGGGAATGGTTATGGTTTTGAAATTGCTACGGAGTCTGTTCTGTTTACCCATTTTTGGTTGGAAAAAACTTGGAAGTGATGGAATTTTTATTGGACAGGCTTGGTGGCTTGCACTGAATGCTGAGAATTCGATGTGTGGATTTCAGCGCGGAATGAAGAGTGTCTCCCAAAAGGTTTCAGCTAAGGAGTCACGTGCGGAATTTATGACTTGATTAGCAACGCACTTTCAACAAGGATCCCACGGTTTGTCAGTTTCTGTTGTTAAGGTCTTTAGCGTGACTGTGTTTGGAATACAGACTGAAAAAGGGATTAATGATAAGCGTGTGAAGACGCGAAGGGAAAGTACTTCACTTAATGGCTCTAACGACGTCGTTGACATGCAGATCCACTTGATGCATGTGAAAAAGTCATAGGTCCACTGATTTACGACCGTCTGTGGGTACTTTACTAATGGCTTCTGGAATTGCCCGATCGATTGGGAATCACACTGATGGGCAGTTGCTTGGAAATCTGTAGGGAATTTTAAGTTTTGTCGCAGCTCGAGGGTTCGGCATTCAATCAGCCATAAAACCAACTTTCGAATCGTTGGAATCTTTTCAAATTTCGCAGTATTTTAAGGTCTTCTTGACTGTAGCGCCATAAGAAAAAGAAGAAGATTCCTCTTTCGAACTGTAGCGCCCTAAGAAGAAGATCCTTTTTACGTCCACCTCCACCTTCTTCTTCTTCTTAGGGCGCTACAGTCCGCGGGGGACCTGGGCCTCACCCAACATGGTGGAGGTGGATCATAGAGGGATCATCTTCTTCTTCTTATGGCGCTACAGTCCGAAGGGTGGACCCACATGCCTCCCCATCCGGCACGATCTCTCGTCAGCTGTCTCCAGTTTCGAACACCAAGCCGGCCGAGGTCCCCCTCGACTTGTGTGCGCCACCTTGTGCGTAGTAAACGAAGTTACCCAACTGGATCCACTTCTGAAACCACAACAACTTTTTGAAGGTTCCAAGCCTGAGCTAGGAGTTCATTTCACCTCTAACAGTGTTCCACGCGTTGTTCTCTGTTCATTTGCTCTTCTTCTTATGGCGCTACAGTCCGGGGTGGACCTGGACCTGGGCCTCAACTAACAAACCTCTTCAACAAGAAGTCTCCAACAACAAGCCTCTCCAGCCTCTCTCAGCCTCTCGTTGAGGACCCTCTCCAATAGGGTGCGACTCCACTTGGACCTCCTGAGGTGTGGAGGTCCTCCGTTGCTTTGTCCCACTGGTTCAGAGTCAAGGACTATTGAAAAGTTTGAAGATGTAGGTTCTAGACGACAGACTGTGACTCAAATGTCAAGCCTGATGGATGCACAGACTAACCCGAGCTTCATATCTTGAAAATGCTCAAAATGTTGGTTCAATTTCGACTTGATTCGGATTTGATAAGAAAGCAAGCTTGGTCGTGGCAACTCCTAGCAACTCCCTCAAAACTTCCTTAGCACTGGCAACTCTCTCAAAACTTCCTTAGCACTGGCAATTCCCTCAGAACTCCCTCAGCACTGGCAACTCCCTCCAAACTCCCTCAGCACTGGCAGCTCCCTCAAAACTCCCTTAGCACTGGTAACTCCCTCAAAACTCCCTCAACACTGGCAACTCCCTCAAAACTCCCTTAGCACTGGCAACTCCCTCAGAATTCCCTCATCACTGGCAACTCCCTCGAGACTCCCGTTGCACTGGCAACTCCCTCAAATTCCCTAGTTATCCTAGCCCCCTGCTAGATCCATCTAGTCCCCAACTCAGTCCCAGCCTGTTGAACGGTCAAAGAGAAAATGTGTTACACTCCTCGTCGTCGCGGTCGTGCTCTCTTTCGTTTTCTTTTCCTTCCACTCACTGTCTAGGGAAATTTTCTCTGATGTAACAAGTTGTTCTGTCTAATTTAACGGAACGCACACAGCACACAGCACACACCCTTCTCGATTCTTTTAAATCAAAATCCACCCCCGACCAGAAGGTCCATTCAAAATCATGTCATGTGCGCGCGATTTCAATATCTCTTTCTCTCTCTCTCTCTCCTGTCCGTCATATTTCTTTTCTGTCCTCCTTGTCCATCTCTTCTCACGACATTTCCCTCTTTTCTTCACCGTTTTTTTTTTTGTTTTTTTGCGTTTGCCATTCACTTGCGTGTGTATACACCCGCCCGATGCCCAAGTGTGCGTTAGTGCGTGCAACTTGTTGAGTCGTTCACCTATCTCACAGTCACAGATACTTTTCTTCACTCCCAACCACTTGTTACTTGGTTTTCCTTCTCCTCCCACTTCTTTCACTCTCTACCTCTTCCACAAAAGAAACGAAACAACAACAAAAAAAAACCCGGCGCATTCTTGTGGAGAAACAAAAACGAACACAACAAAACGAAACTCGTAAAGTTCAAAGAGAAAGAGAGTAACTTAACCAACCGGATTCTCCACACAGCCCCAACACACACTCACACCAAATAAAATCCCATTCACTTTGTCGTAACCAAAACCAATCTCTCAAAAGCCAAACCCGAATCAACCAAACCACCTTTCGAAACTACGAAAACGGGAAACAAAAAGGAATCCACCAACCAACCAACGCACACACACGCACACACACACACCGGCCAGTCTCTCTAGAATGAGAGAGAGAGAGGAACAGGAATAAGAGAATGGAATGCCGTGTGGATGGAGTGCAGAAAATTGTCGGCAGTATCAACAGCGTCCATTTCACCGAGAGCGTACGTACCACCAACATCGTTTACCGTCGTCGTCGTCGTTGTCGTCGTCGTAGTCGTAGTCGTAGTCGAGGCCAGTCCATTCCAGGCGCAATCCACACATTCAGATACTTTTACTCGTAGTTTGCTTCT
This sequence comes from Myathropa florea, assembly GCA_930367185.1. Classification (NCBI taxonomy): domain Eukaryota; kingdom Metazoa; phylum Arthropoda; class Insecta; order Diptera; family Syrphidae; genus Myathropa; species Myathropa florea. The sequence goes on along the minus strand of OV884005.1, from coordinate 40,547,744 downwards.
ACTCCACTGCTGTACTTGCGTTCGTTACTCTATCGCTGGCTTCAACACAGCAAATTCTCGTTTCATTTTCCGCAAACGAAACATTTCAAATTAAGTCGACTTTTCGACAGACTGTTGGACGCATCTAACCAGCCTCCACCTCTTGCATCTCATCGAACGTGAATCGTGCCTTTTTGCTCAAGAAGATCGGTAAATATCAGCTCCAATTGGAAGAGACTACCCGAAACAACAAGTGTTTGTGCAACAAGTGAATTTCGTTTTTGTCAGTCACCCCTCCTTCCGCGTGCAATCCAAGCAGAAGCAGACCAACCAACTATGGATACAGTTTCCTCAAAGACAGACTAGACCAGATGTTGATGAAACATTACCGCTAGCCAAGCGTGTCCTTGCCTTTGAACACGACTCGTATCAGAATAACCTGTTGCAGGCGCAAGATTTTGTGTCTTACACTTTGACTTGACAGACCCTCCATCGGATTGTGATCGGCCGAACCCCCCACTTGGATCGAAAACACTTTGCAAGTGACCTTTAGTTGTGTGAAGTGACTAGTGGCTCATCACTCTTGACCGCAATTTATTTTATTTTCCTTCTTTTTTTGTGACATAATTATTTACTCAGCGAGAGAAAAAAATCATATCGTTATATCGCAGCAGAGTTCAGAGGAGCAGTGCTGCAGATACAGAAGAAGATATAGTTCAGTGGGCTTTGCGTAGTACATATATCTCCTTTTTTTGTTTTTTTTTATCGGTGTTTTGATTGTTAAGTGAAAATTGTGTTGTTGAAAGTGATTCACTGCGTCGTTGCGTGGGGAGATTACAGAGTTTATCGTGCGCGCGGGAATATTTGCTAGCGTATTTCAGCACTTATTTTTGGCAACAAGCGACAAGCGTTTAATAACACAGCCTTCACGCTGGATATCATCAGCATGGAGTCGTTTTACGAGGGAGACCTTAAGGATATATGGGATTCCGACTTAGATCCGGTAAGTGAATGTTTTTTAAAATTGTTCTCTTTTTTTTTTATATTTCCGAGAGGTTGAGAGGAGTTTCATTCCTTATTCTACTGAGAGTTTGTGGTTTAACTTGCATTTCCTCTGTGAAAGTACTCAAGATTGCTTCTTTGCAACAGTCTGTCAGCGCCAGAGTACCAAACTGTCAGACAGTCTTTGCAGCACAAGACAAATACAAGTCTTGCAGAAGGAATGACAATTGGTTTCAAAGGCTCTTCTTCTACTATTTTCTGAAGTTTTTTAAGTCTTTAAGAGGCCAACATTAAACTTTTCAAACCTAAAAAGTCAAAGGACATGTCAGCCAAAGGACTGTAAGGTGAAGTAAAGGGGTACCATGAAATAACGCCAAATCGTTTTCCAAATTCCAAAATTCGGCGTTATTTCACTCGGTGTTATTTCACGGCATCAAGTAAAGGCTGTTCCTTCACCTGTTCCGTGTTCTGTTGTTCCGACAAACAGCTTTCGAATTAAAGACCACCTAATTTAGACCTTGCTGCACACAACTAAGCCTAACACCTGGACCAAATGTCCAGCAGTACTGCATACATTGATACACAACAAAACAGATGTGCAGCAAATTTTGACATCTCGTCACATTTCTGCAGTAATGCATTCATGCATGCATTTGCTGTCAATGTGCATTCAATTTTGACAACTCGCCCCATTCGTTTGCCGTCAGTCCGCAGTAAATTTTGGCAACTCATCGCATGCATTTGCCGTCAATGTGCACTAAATTTTTACATCCCGTCGCATGCGTTTGCCGTCAATATGCATTAAATTATTGCATCTCGTCGCATTCGTGCAGTAAATTTTAACATCTCGTCGCATGCGTCTGCTGTCAGTGTGCAGCAAATTTTGACAACTCATCTCATTCGTTTGCCGTCAATTTTGACAAATCGTTGCATTCGTGCAGCAAATTTTAACAACTCGTCGCATGCGAATGCTTTCAATGTGCAGTGAATTTAAACTTATCGTCGCATACATTTGTCGTCAATGTGCAGTAAATTTTGACAACTCGTCCCATTCGTTTGCCATCAATTTTGACATCTCGTTGCTGTCAATGTGCAGCGAATTTTAACATCTCGTCCCATTCGTGCAGTAAATTTTGACATCTCATCGCTTGCTTTTGCCGTCAATTTGCAGTAAATTTTGACATCTCGTTGTATTCGTGCAGTAAATTATGATCAATGTCAATGTGCAGCAAATTTTGACACATCGTCCCATCCGTTTCTCGTCAATCGCATGTGTTCGCTGTCAATGTTCAGTAAATTTTGACATCTCATCGCATTCCTGAAAATTTTTCAGTAAATTTTGACATCTCATCGCTTGCTTTTGCCGTCAATTGGCTGTACATTTTGACATCTCATCGCATTCGTGCAGTAAATTATGTCCTCCCGACGCATGCATTTGAAGTAAACTTTGACATATCGTCGCATGCGTTTGCTGTCAATGTGCAGTAAATTTTAACAATTCGCTGCATGCGTATACTTTCAATGTGCAGTCAATTAAATTTATCGTCGCATTCGTGCAGTAAATTTTGACATCTCATCGCATGCGTTCGCTGCCAATTTGCAGTGAATTTTGACATGTTGTCGCATTCGTGCAGTAAATGTTGAGATCTCGTCCCATTCATTCGCCGTCATTGTGCAGTTTTGACATCTCGTCGCATGCCTCATCAAGGCAAGCTTTCATCCTCCATTTCTGCCCAACAAGAAACTGGATGCTCCTTCCACCATCTTCTTTCCAACAAAATTCCTGTTGTGATTGTGTCAAGCCCCAAAATCTCTCGTAGCTTACTCAGAAGTCGAAGCTCTCTGCAGAGGAGGAATCATTCGATAAAATTTTCATGGACAGTCATGCCGGTCATTCCATCCAGTCACATCCCATGAGCAATATTTTGATGTGTCAGAAATGTCCGAATTTCAAATTCCTCTTGAAACTGTCATGGCGTCTTCACATTTGTAACCATTTCTGTCAAAAAAATGCGCAGATATCCGCTCAAGACCTCTCAAACGTTAGGACTGTTTAAAAAATCAATTAAAATCCACGAGATAAGTGAACTAAAGTCTATCGAGAATCTGCATCAAAGAGCTTCCGCCTGTACGTTTGCCCTTAAGATTGATAAACAGAAATCCATAAAAAACCACTTGATTTAAGAGCACACCTTTCCAATCCGATCGCAGTTCGACCTTAACTCGTGTAAACAGCTCAGATATTCAATCTTAATTTTGAATGCTTCTTCAGTTAAGTTATCGATCCAGTGGCAGTGAATGGTTGATGATGGTTGTGCAGAGAAAGTTTGTGGCGTGATGGGAAGATGCTAGCGATGAGAATCACAGATCACATATTAAATTGATAACAAGCTTCTTCAGGTAAGAAGATTTTTTACTGAGCAGTTGAGGAATATTCCCAGGCTCTTTTCCAGCAAGATCTCTCTGCGATCACAAACAGTGTCCCCTTTCGTTCATCGTAACATCCTTTTGATGTTACATCAAAATTCAGCGCGATTATGTGATGATTTTGATTAAAACTCGACGAGCACCTGTTTAACAAGCTCGTCTCTCCATCTCCAAAGAAATAAAGCACAGACAGTGGAAACCGGTAACCGCCGGATAATCTGATTAGTCCAGCATGTCTGTCTGCTAAATATCCAAATTAATTCTCAATTGCTGACGTAAATCGTAAATAAGGCAGCGTCCATATCGTTTGATTGCATCTCCATGAAAACACGTTTTTCGAAATAGAAACCTTGACATACGATCTGATTCACAGCGCATACCGGCTTTGAAATCCGAATTTAAATAAATCTCTGCCGATAGATATCGGCAACAAAAACATGAATTAGTCAAAAACTTAAGCGGAAATAACACGAATGAGTCTATTTTTAAATCGACTCACTAGCTCTAGTTCTCATTCTCTCGGTTTTCGAAAATGTGCTGGTCAATCGAACAACCCTTTTCTAGCGGGTCGAGTCTATCCGGCGCAAGGCAGCAAGCGTGCGTATTTCTTCGACCGACTTATCGCCAGACACAGCGAGCGTGCTTTGACGCAAAGCCATACACAATCTTACACATAAAACGAGTTTTATGCTTTTTTTTTTTTCAAAATGATTTACATCACAATCAAGCGAATTCGTGGAAACGCTAGTTATGAAAATGTTTTCTTCAAACACGCTCGCTCCTTGAGCGAACTGCGGCTGGTTGTCACCGTCATTTGACGTTAATCATTTGTTGCTTAATAGATTTTATAAAACACACACACGAGATGAAAGCAGACTCCGGCGAGATTCGACATTCGGCATTCGAATGGATGCATGATAAGCCGCCGCACGACAATGGTCCGGTCCAGAATGGCGGCGATCGCTGTGCCCACTGGCCTCAGGAAGATCGTAGGAGAATTTGTTCGTTTCAAAAAACGGATTTCGTTTTGTGCTCCAGCGGGGTTTTTGTCACTGGGGTGTTTCGAAAACACTGATATTCTGTGTGCTCTCTGTGAAAATGTATTCCTCGTCGTTCGGCGTTCGTTATCGGCGATAAGGGAAATTTGTTTATTATATATATAGTATTTTTTTCGAGCACGATTCTCCCCTCTTATCATAAGGTCACCCTGTGCGAGAGTGTTTATAGAATATTCAGCGTCCGATGCACAAACACAAAACAAAAAAAACAGCACAAATTGCAAGTGAAGCGCTGTGACGCTGAAACGCTAAAAAACGTTGAAAAACGTTGAAGAATTTTGCAAAATCAACCACGACAAGGATATCGACTAATTTATCGTGATGTCTTGCAGCGAGTATTCGAAATTTAGCTTAAAATTGAGTGTTTTTTTTTTTTTGGAAAAGGAAATCTATCTGCTGACTAGTCAGCTGAACGCTGAATGAATTTAAATCGCCAATCAATGCAAATTTCTTGTTCATTTCAAAATGAAAACCAACAAAATGGACTCGAATTAACTAAAAACAAAGCACAAAAACTGGGAAGAAGCACAACAAAACCTGAAATAAAATAGAAAGTGCTTAGCAACAGACACGGTTGGGGGTTTTATGTCTGCATACATATTTATTTCATTTAATTTTAGTTAAATTCGATTAGAAGATGTGGCTTGGCGGAGGTGAAACAGGTGACCGACGGAGAGATGTTATTTTTTTCAGATTGTGTGTGCTCCATTTTGAGCAGTGCTGCGCTTCTGAGTGGGGCACCGGTTCGTGTTATCGTTGGGGAGGGTAAATTAGGTGGTAAATTACTTAAAATTGATTTACAATAGCGTCGAGCGATAATGTTGTGAACGAAACAAATGTTTTTCTTTTTTCTTAAGATTCCATGCAGAATTATTTATGACCTTGATGTTATCAGGTGGTGTCTTCGAGGGGGTTTTTACTATTTGTCGCATTAAGTCGATGGATTGTAAAAGCTCTCTGCTTGTTTCGTGTGAAATGTGATATCTTTTGAGCACAAATGGATTCTTATCGAGTCAATGACTTACATAAATGTGGACTGTTTCCTATTCAGCTGGTAATTTTTTACAACTTGACCTAAACTCTCATGGAATCATGTATAAAACGTCCTTGTTTTCAAAATTTAGCTAGCTGAATTCCAAAAAGTGCACTTCATGATCAATTCAGCTGATGAATTCTACAGAATTGAGTCATAACCTTTGAATTGCATCCAGTTTTTCACAAAAACAACAAAATCAAAGTTGCTGAATTAACCTATAGTTCATTTCACGAGATTCTCCTTTCAAATTTGTCGTTTATTGCATACAATTTTCTTAGGATTCTAATCGCGATAAGGAGCTAAGCGTGGTGCATCTGTAGAAACGTATTTTCTACAACACAAGATCACAGAAATTACGAACATGTTGTTAAAGCAGCTGAATAGCAGTTCCGATTTTTTTTCAGATCGGATAGAAGCGGCTGAATTGCAATTCAGACCATTTGTGGAATGAGTAAAAACATTCAGAGCCTCAGTCGTAAATTTGTATCGAATTCAGCAACTTCATCCTTGTTGAAGCAGCTGAATAGCAGTTCAGACTATTTTCAGATCGGATAGACGCCGCTGAATTGCAATTCGGACCATTTTTGGACTGAGTAAAAACATTCAGAGCTTCAGTCGTATACTTTTATCGAATTCAGCAACTTCATCTTTGTGGAAGCAGCTGAATGAAAAATCAAATGAATTCACTTAAATTTCACACGAACTAAAGTTAATGATTAATCATCATTTCACCGCGTTTAGGTCTTTCCCGACTCATCGAGCTGCCAGTCATGCAAATTGCTAACCTCCCCTCAAATGCACTCACCATCACGTCTTCATCCTGTGAACAACATGATGTACGTATCTCTGGTGAATCACTCACCCAATGCGTTCTGTTACGCCCCTATATCAACAGCACGTGGTCGAGTGCGTCATTCAATTGCTTCCTCGCCAAAGAAACCTTCACTGGGTCAGATAGTTTACTAGACAGACTGAAGAAAATATGTCCAAATGCTGGTTTCTCTCATCATCATAGGGGTTGAGGGTAACTCACGCTCCTTCCGAACACACTTCATTATCAACAGAATATCTATAAATAACGATCTCCGTTCATATGTCACCGACGACGGCACGCAATCATCCTCCTTTCAGTTTTCCCGGGGGTGCCAATGATCACATAGTCTCGCACTCGTATCAGAATCTCGAAGAAGATACACGTTTGAATTCCATTCCGAAGCTGATAACGAGGCTTCGATACAAGAGGAACATCGAAAAGTCTTATCACCGCCCGCCTTCAATCTTCGGAAAGTGAAACTCATTACAAGTGCACGAAAATTTCGAAAAAAAACACATCTACAGCTCAGTGAACAGAGAAATGAAAGGAAATTAATCGTTTTGACAATTTTTATTTTCCCTCCGCCTCGATAACATAGTCTACTTTTGTGTATCTGTTCTGGAGAATTGCTTTGCCTCTTATCAACTGCTCGGCGTTTTGGGTTGATAACGTGTTTGGTATCTGCGAACCAGCAAATAAAGGGAACACAATAAAATGGGAAACTATGTGTTTGGTTAGGGCTTCCCAAAAACGATTAAAATTCGCGTACATGTGAGTAATCGAGTATTCGATTCTATTGTTTGTCTTGAAAATTTATTCGAAAATGCTGTTCGATGACAGACCTAAAGAAAGGAGTAATTATGAAACTGTCAGGAGTGGTTCAAGGGATTTCGTTCAAATGAAGACGGATTATCACCGAGGTGGGGATGGAAATAGAACATGAGTAAAAGGGGGGTAGTTAAATGGTGTTTACAGGGACAAAAATAGAGAAAATGTCAATGGGGAAGATAAGGGATTAGTAATCGGTTTGTCATGAGCTAGGAGGCGACCTTGATAACAGGGGGAATCAGTGGTCGACTTTGGAATTCATTACTCAGTCGATGGGTGCTTTTTTTTTTGCATAGTTTTTGGTTCTTGTCACCCTCATCAGCGACGCCACAACTGGAGACTGTGCTTGGGCCAGGAGCTCTCTTGAACCTCCCAAGACATTGCGTAGTTTAACTGTTTTCTTCAAGTTTCCATCAATAGTCTCTTTCCTCACCCTTTCAAAAATTGGGAAAAAAAATATTTTTATCTTCTCCGCATAAACAAGTTAAAGATACACGTCGTTAAAGTCGTATCTTCCACCGAATGAATTGCGACTCACATTGATGTTGTTGATTATTTGCTTTTGTTGTCTTGGCGTTTTTTTTGGATAAGTAAAACCGTCCCGATATCAATCTGGGTTAACGTGTGAAAGAATTACGAATATATTCGCAAAGTAAATAGAAATAAGAGAATAAAATAAATAAAATTCCAGGAACAGAAGAGAACAACAGCCAACAGGAAACATCATTAACACCTACATTCTAAATGAGGCCAATAAGGCGGGTGTTTCTTTTCTTTTTCATCGCATTTCTTTTTCCATTTTGCTACTACTACTACTGCTAGTGAACACCAATCAATGACATAGTCTTCAATAGATGCGAATTTCTTGACACTTGGTCATCAATTCAAACACCATCCATCGGGTGTACATATCGGACATGGGGTGGGATCTATGGAAAATTCGAAGGAAATTGCTTAGGTGAATGAGTAACATCTTTAGAGACAAATATTTACTTAATTGAAGCGCTAATTTTTGCTTGTATCTCTCAACTGTCGATGGAGATCTTTTGGCATCTATTTGTGAACAGTGATTTTTTTTTTGTCGAATATGACGTTTTCTTGAAAAGTATTTACTTCAGAATCAAGTCAGCTTTTGACTATGAAACGGATTCGCTCCTTGACAACTTTTGCTTAATTCTATGTTCTATGTGCTATATTCTATGTTCTATGTTACATGTTCCCATTTCTATGTTATATGTTCAATGTTTTATGTTTAACTTCTATGTTTAAAGTTTAATTTCTGTTTTCTATGTTATGCCTAAGTTGATATCGCCTCCATTATCCTTCTCCCATACAAAACCATCAAATTGCCATACACTACGTTGCATAATCTTCAACCTAAAAAATGACTGTATTCTCTCCTTGACAATTTTGGCCTAATTCTATGTTCTATCTTATATGTTCTATGTTCTATGTTCTATGTTACGTTGAAGTTGGTATCACCTTCCACACAAAAGCACCACCTTGTCTTCTACCCCAAAATTACCGGATTCCTTCATTGACAGCTTTGGCCCAATTCAATGTTCTATGTTTTATCTTCTATGTTCTATGTTAAATTTCTATGTTCTTATGTTCTATCTTTTGTATTCTATGTTCTAGGTTTAATTTCTATGTTATATATTCTATGTTATGTCGAAGTTGATATCGCCCCTATGCTACTTCTCTTCCACAATACCATCACAAATTACAGGATTCTCTCCCTCCCTCTCGCCCAAGTCTATGTTCTATGTTTAATTTCCATGTTCGACGTTGCATAATCTGAGATTGAAGATTGCCGGTGAAGATCCCCTTCTTGACTATTTTGGCCCAATTCTTTGTTCTATATTCTATGTTCTATGTCTAGTTTCTATGTTCTATGTTATATCGAAGCTAATATCGCTTCCATTATCCTCCTTCAATACAAAAGCACCACCTAGCTATACCTTACGTTACATAATCTTCAACCTCAAAATTACCAGATTCCCTACTTGACTGGTCGATTTCTAAGTTCTATATTCTATGTTCTATGTTTAATTTCTATGATCTATGTTTTATATTCTATACTCTATCTTCTGTATTCCATATTTTATGTTCTATGTCTAATTTCTATGTTCTATGTTCTATGTCATGATGAAGTTAATATTGCCTCCGTGCTCCTTCTCCTTCCGTGCTCCTTCTCCCACCCTTGTCATACCTCACGTTACATAACCCCCAACTCAAAACATTACCCTTTACAAATCCTTTCACCAAACTATGCGCTCTCTGTTTGCCTTGTCAGTTGATTACACTTAAACACCTCAAATCGACGTCAACACGTTCCGTCCCATATGTGCACACACACACACCTCCCAAAATTCAAGACAAATTACATCGCATACTTGCCGTCAGTTCGAAAAGTGGCGCCAAACTCAGATTAGTTCCATTTCACCGCCCATGAACTAAGAGATATGAATGCCATACCCACCCATACCGCCACCTTTCATCATGTAAGCAGAGCACTCCAATCGCATTAAATTTCATCGCCGTCACCACCACCGTCCACAGTCACACACCACCCGACCCCCACCAGCATCTGCTCTCGAAAATAGAACTCAATTTGCATTTATCGGGCAAAAAAACTGCAAAAAAAAACTAGAAACAAGAAATTAAAAGATACAACAAGTATTTCCCAGCCACCACACCATGACCCCATGGGTGGTGGGTGGGTGCAAAACGCTGTTAAGGAGGAGGCACATGCGAAACCCTTGAGAGTTTATTGTTTTGTCGTCGTGCACATCGATTTTGCCTCGTTTCTCTGTTCGATGAATAAGTAGCTAGATACACGAGTTACGACATCTCTCATACATGGCGACTTAGAGTGCACAATTTCAGGAGGAAAGCGAAAAACTACAACAACTGAGAGACCGAGAAGAAGAAGAAGAAGAAAATCTCATTTAGAAAGTATAGGTGGTGAGTGAATTGTGTGTTATTTCTTTTTTATGATTTTAAGTAGCGGTTAAGTTACAAGCGATAATCCACACCACCAAGAGAGCTTCAGCGCCGCACCGCCACCGTCCACACGACGAGCAAGGGGGTTGTGAGCGAAGTTGAATGCTTAGTGATATCCAAAAGATTTGAGATTAACAATAGAAGCCAGTTGGACTTGTCTTTAAGTTGTTGCCAGGCAAATGAAAGGTGGACGCGAGGCGACGACGAGAGAATTTGAAAGTCACGAAAGGCTTTAAGTGGCTTTTGCATGTTTTCCTCGAAAGAAACTGAAAGAAAACACCCGCCGATCGAAGGGGGGTTTCAGTGAAACGATTTGTTAACTCGGATTCGAAGAATTTCTGTTCACTAAGCACTTGTAGATGCTTATGATTGGGAAATTAACCGCTGAATTGAGTGGATGAAATCACTCAATTAATTTGTGGGCTTGTCGAGAGTCGTGGTTGATGTTGGCGCCTGTAAGTGCGACTGACGTTCGGTTCAATTAACTGGAAGGAAATGTGAAAACGCCAGTAAACTCCTTCGCAAACAGAGAGATAGATTAATCCATCGGGGGATTAATTTAAATTCTGGAAACCCCACGAACATGAAAATGAACTGCTGAGGTGGTGAGTGAGTGACCTTTCGAAAGTTCACTGCCATTTCGGGTTGACATTTGAATCATCCACCAGCAGCACGGCCTACGCAGGGGCCTGGATGGAGGATAATTGAATTCATCACAGTCTCCTTGGCTCACCCTTTTGAGCAGGCAGGACGGAATAAGGCATTTAGAGTGAAGTTCGGGTAGTTTTCGTTGTGTCCTGGGGGAGATTTGTCAGCTCATCCAACACCTAGTCATGCTGGTTCCTCTGAGGCGACAAAATACAAGATTTTCATGAAATTTCCGCTCTAAAGTCAATGATCCAAAGAGACTTTGCCCAACTTTCGTCACCACATCACCACTTCTCATCATTTCTCAGAAAACCCCCAGAAACTCTCCCCGAGATCATCGCATCCTTAATGAGTACAGCCTCAGCTGAAACATGCCTCTGTCGCAACTTGAATTCATTATCCACTCCCACATCTTTCCCCCAGTCGGCCCGCCAATTCCACGCCGACTTTAGGTGAAGGACGCATCCACTCCGCCGTCAAATTCGTCAAAAAAACCTAAAGATCTTCCCATCTGTCTGGCGCAACCGAGACAAACTTCATTCATGACAAGCGATCCTCGTCAGCGTTATCGACGATGCCTGTGCTGCGCCATCGGCTCCGGCCGCCACAATAATCGTGCCAATTGTGTTGCCTTGCGTGATGCGATGTGATGATCTCCATCACAGTGCTCGCGCATTGCCAAACAATGAGTGATGTTGATGCTAGATACATTTATTCTGTTCCTTCTTCACTGATAGTCGTACCTCCTCCTCCATGTAGGTGGAGGTTTGCATTTGCTCGATACATTAGATTGAATATCCATCGGATCCCATCCAATTAACCTAAAAATGTCAAATGCATGCGGTTAATGCATAAATCCGGCGATTTCATTGTCTGCAGATACACACGTTTCAAATGTGTGCGCATAGATACGAGTCACTTTTTAGTTTTCAAGTTTTTGTGTCATTTTTTGTTGCGCCGCGGAATTCCAGTGATATGTCGGGGGGTGTTCGACACTATCTTCAACAGAATATACCAGATATGGCGGAGGAGAGACACAAACGAGTGCGCGAACCTCTCGCTCCATATATGAGTATGACGGTGTGCGGGTTGTGTGAAAACGGGTCATCTGTCATCGTTGTAAAGTTGACGGCGTCGCTTGGTATGGCCGTATGGCTTCCGCCGGCTTTGGAAAGGGAAGTCTTTTTGGTTTTTATTTCTTTCATTATGTTCACGTTTGTCTCGAAAGGCCACCTACATCTTTTTTTTTTTGTTTTGTTCCTCTGCTGTTTTTGTCGTCATCGGCGTGGGTTCAGGCGATGTGTGCTGTGGGGGATATTACCGGCGTTGTGACTGCTACCGGCATTGGGACTGTTATGGGAAACATGAATTAAATGATAAATCTAGCATACAGGCTGGGTCCTTTATTTTCCTTTCAGTATGTCCCATGGGCGAGGAAATAATGATGGATGACGAGTCTGACAATGAATTGTTTCCTTTTTTAGTATTTGCTTTATGTTTCAGTTGAACCAATTGGAAATGATTAAGCGTTTTCTTTGCCAATTTACTTCTAGACTTTGAATTGCATCACGAGAAAGAAATTCCAACAGGTTTTCCCTAATTCAGCTCAATTCAGATGAATTCACCTCACTTTTTCGAGATCAAATGACTTCTATTCACTAGAATGAGAGTGCTGCTAACCATTGATAAGAGATTCCAAAAGTCTTTCCCTAATTCAGCTCAATTCAGCTAAATTCAGCTAAATTCGGTTCAATTTTTCGAGATTGAATGACTTCTATTCAGCAGAATGATGGTGAAGCTAACCATTTATTTAAGCTGCATCACTAGTAAGAGATTCCAACAGCTTTTCTCTAGTTCAGCCCAATTCAGCTACATTCAGCTAAATTCAGCTCACTTTTTCGAGATCAAATGACTTATATTCACTAGAATGAGGTTGCAGCTAATCACTGGTAAGAGATTTCAAAAAGTTTTTCCTGATTCAGCTAAATTCAGCTCACTTTTTCGAAATCATATGATTTCTATTCGGTGTAATGATACTGCAGCTAACCAGTCGTAAGAGATTCCAACAAGTTTCCATTAATCCAGCTCAATTCAGCAACATTCAGCTAAATTCAGCTCATAATTTCAAAGTTGTACGAGTTCTACCCAACAGAATGAAACTGTGGCTAATCTTTTATTCAAGCTGAATTGATTATTTAAAAAACGATGATCAAAAAATAATGACAAACCTTTCAAAACTCATCCGCCAAATTGAAGAGTGTCAACCAATTCTCTCAAGTTTCAGCTGGCTTAACACAAAACACCATCTCCATAGCACCAAAGCCAATCGAGTGTGCAACAAGGCCATCAATGCATATCATTGAAATCTAATACCCGTCACACATTGTTTGCTTACCTGTCAAGGTCCCCCCTCTGTCATCATAACACAACAAAGTCAAAGTTCACTTTTTGTTCGACGATCAATCCAAGCCGCTCCATTTCAGCCCCCAAAGATCTCTCCAACGAATACGAAGCAAAACAAAAATGCAAATCCAAAGTGAAGAGCAGCAAAAAAGCGAACGAATCTGAGTCTTTCCTCACCGTGCACCGTTGACAATATGTCTTCTATCGGTCAGAGCGTTTTGAAGGCCATCAAACCCTGCTGACAATTGTGAGAAAAAAAGAAACGTTTCGGGAGTAGCTGCAAGATGTTCACATAAATAGTCGGACGACAAGACAATGTCTTCCCCCGAGCAGAAGGGGTGTATCTAACTGGATGCTTGTTCCGTTTCAGCGATTTGCTTCTCCATTCACGACTGAAAAGAAGAATGATGGATGCACTCGGGAGCCGGCAGTAAATATGAAGAGAAACCAACCCAGAAGGAACAGCGGAAGAACGAGCGAACGAGCAGAAGAAAGACTCCAATTTCTTATTGGCCAATAGTCATCATATTTATGTATTTCTTCCACCTCGTCTTCGGCTTCCCTCGCACTTGTTTGTTTGACGGACTTCTCACATTATCGGTCAGTGACTTGAGAGTGCTGTTAGAACCAGTCTCGGAGCGGAGAGAGGTCTTAAAACCCACCTCGCAGTGATGGTTTCACAAAAAAGGAGGCAGCATACTCTCAAATGTGTAGCTCATCAGAATGTATCGATGCGATACGCGAAATGAGATTAGATTCTTTTATCCCTAACGATGACATGCCACAAAGAAAGCGAAGACGAAGAGGAATCAAGCGAAGGAGGGGAGGCAGACGAAAGGCGGTGAAAGAATGAATTGATCACCTGTTACGTAGGGAGATACTTTTTTCACCTTCATTATGGGTTTCTTGTCGCTGACATATCGTTTGTCAATCCGGATGTGAAGGTTTTGTTCCGTTTTTGGGAGATTCTTTTTTTTTGAATCGTGAATGGAATTCATTATCAGCGTTCTTTTGGGCTGATAGTTGAGAGATTTATTGGTAAAGATACGTAATCAAGGCTTCCGGGTAGACTAAGTGAGTGATGGACATGAGGAATGAAGAAGAAATGGTCGATTTGGAGCAATAGGGTCACTGTTAGATCGTTACGATGAATCGAATTGATCCTCTTTCTTGTACATGTGTGAGAGTGTGAGTCGAGAAGCAACGCTGACTTGGATTTGTCCTCTAGGAGGGATCACTTTGTGGATGGATTGTGCCTATTTTCTTCTCAGGCTGTCTCGAGTTGGTTTCCCATCCTCCAAAAATTCCCCAGATTAGGCCTTTCATGACCAATTTCAATTCTTTGCCGTGAGAAATTTGTAGTTAGTCAATTCAGCTTGAATATGTGGTTAGCTACGCCATCATTCTGTTAAGCAGAATTCATACAACTTTAAAATTATCAGCTGAATTTAGCTGAATGTAGCTGAATTGAGCTGAATTAGAGCAAACCTGTTGGAATCTCTTACCAGTGATGCAGCTTGAATAAATGGTTAGCTACACCATCATTCTACTGAATAAAAGTAATTTGATCTCGAAAAAGTGAGCTGAATTTAGCTGAATTAAGCTGAATTAGGGAAAATCTATTGGAATCTTGCACGAGTGATTAACTGCACTCTCATTCTACTGAATAGAAGTCATTCAATCTTCAGAAAGTAAGCTGAATTAAGCTGAATTGAGCTGAATTAGGAAAAACCTGTTGGAATCTCTTACCAATGATTAGCTGTACTCTCATTCTACTGATTAGATCCCATTTGGTCTCGAAAAAGTAAGCTGAATTTAGCTGAATTGAGCTGAGTTAGGGTAAACCTGTTGGAATCTCTTTCTCGTAATGCAATAAAAACTCTGGGAGTAAATTGACTAAGAAAACGCTTAATCATTTCCAATTGATGCCACTGAAACATAAGGCAAATATTAATAAAAAAGGAAACCATTCATTGCCAGAGTCGTCATCCATCATTATTCCCTCACCCATGGGACATACTGAAAAGAAAATAAGGGACCCAGTCTGCTTGAAGGCAAGAGATTCGTAGATCCTTAACATCGACAGAAAGTTTCATCTCTCTGTCAAGACGATGTCTTTTTTTTCTTTCTGAGCTTTCTGAGCTGCCATGAACTACCGGTACCACGGTTGAATCATTTATGAGAGCGCCCTTACTGCTCGATACAAAATCAACCAAAATCATATTCAGGTTGCTCAACAGACGAAGGCCCTGTTAGCTAATTAAAATTTCAACTTACCATCCATTGGAAATTCATATCTTCATGCGCGGTCTTTTTTTTTGTTTCTTTTTGAGATCTTTTATATTCCCTTCCTTCATGGCTGTGATTTGCAGAATACTTAAAACAATTTTCACTTCAAATGCATGAACACTCCGTATGTCGGTCTGTTCGTCGAGACTGAAGAGACTATTTCCCACGTTTGCTAGAGTCACGTTTCTTTTTCCTATCTTCCTCCGCCGCTCTCTCTCTCACTCTCGCTGTCTCTCCGCCCGTCTTCCTGTTAATGTAAGCTCTTGTTTTTTTTGTTTTTGTAGCACTTTTTTGAGTATTATTTAAATTATGTGTTTTTATTTTCTCCAACTGTCGTTTCGGGGGTTTTATGTGGCCGCCTTGGTGCTCTCTCGATATCAAGCCGTGCCGATCAATTGAAGTTTTTCTTTCGGCTTATTCCCCCGTGGACGGTTTGTTTTTTTTGTCTTTGTCTTCTAGTTTGTCGCTTGTATCCGAAGAAGTGATTGTCAGCTTGAAAATCATCGCCTAAAAGGAGAGACTGCATTTTGACTTTCTATTTATTTATTACCAGGGGATTGTCGATTGATTTGTTACGCGGGTTGAGATGATATTGATATTTATTTATTGATTTTTTATCAAAATTGATGGCGGAGCTTTATGGTGGACAAGTTTTTTGGTTTGTCCATCTTTTGTGAAAATGGATTAGGACGATGGTTTGTCTACTCATGACCATGCGAAAACATCTATGAACTAAGGACCTGTGTGTGGGCGCCGTGGCGTAGTGGGTAGGTGCGTTGACTCCTACGCTCGAGGTCTAAGGTTCGAATCTCGAAAAAACATCTTACATTCGAACCTTAGACCTCGAGTGTAGGAGTCGATGCATCTACCCATTACGCCACGGCGCCCACTCCAGTGATAGTGCCGTTAATTTAATCCCCACGACAAATGGTGACTGAACCAGATTTGACAAAACCGGATAAAAGCGTATTAACTTTGCTTTCACTGGGATTCGAACCTGGGTCCCGTCTAACTTAGGGCAGGCACTTAACCAACATCGCCATCCAGTCGCCAAATCATGAGAAATTAGGAGGTGAATGTTGGAATGTTTGAGCTTGCACCCTAAAGGAATTACATTGAACAACGTTTTGGTTCGAATGCCTCGGCTTGATGTATTGGCGATTTAGGCCGATAACTCATGGTAGTCGGAGGGCATGGGCTAGCACAAGATCGTGCGGCTCAGGTCCATCCCGGACTGTAGTGCCACAAGAAGAAGATGAAAAACTCGTGAAAGCCAAAATGATTGTTAGGAAAAAGATTTAATTGGGACTTACTCTTGTTCCTTGAGGAACCTCAACGAAATTCAATGATGACTAGTTGTGAAGGGGCTAGGAAATCTCCTATAGCCTATAATTTCCTTCTTTTGAAAGGCATCCCATGTTCTTCGGATGATTAGAGTGAAGTGCATAAAGCGAATGGGCAGTTATAAGATGATGGTGTACCACCCGATTCCTTTCCATTTCTCTTTAGGAAACAGCTTTCTTCAGGTCAAAATGCAGAAGGAGTCAGTGAGAGGTAGTGAAAGCCTCGACAGTGTGGCTTCTACTTAATTGGTCAAGAATCGAATGGAGGACACAGACGCTATGGTCCTCCGGAACATCTAGACAAATAGATAAACTTGCCTTTAAATTTACAGGAATTGTATGAAAGTAACTCTCGAAGCAAAGATACTGCCATTTGAACTTTCACACACCCTAGCTCCCATTTAAGCACTCACATCCAGATGATGAGGAAAACAGAGAATCACTTCCGCACTCTCTTCTTATTTAGCTCGTTAATTTGGCAAATAAGTGAATTTATTCCTCCTCGCTTTTATATTATTCCCAAAAGTCATGCAGACAGTAACGAGGATGGGAGACGGCGAGATAGAAGCACACACTCTACTCATCATCTATTACGAATAATTTCAGTTCCTGTGTAAACACATTACCAAAAATTCACTAGAGCGTAGTTAATTTTACGACGTATCCATATATCGTTACATTCTCTGTGAGATACCACCCCACCACTCTGCTCTGTATACACATGCTCGTTGTTATGTGGTATCTCATATCTCCTGTGTTTTGCTTTGCAGTTTTCATTTTGTTTTCCCTTCCAGTACTACCGTGGGTAATGTTCAATTAACTTTGATAATCAGTTCTGATTTAATACAATTGAACATTTTTAAGCGTTGGATATGTGAATTTGATGAATTGGAGTACGAAAGGTGAAGATGCTGATGTCTAAAGTGCTTAAACCGTGAATTTAATTATACGCATTCGGATGTGTAGACGGCGTTGAAGAGGGAATCTGATGAAATCTATTCCAAGGTTGAATCGCATACCCTCTTGAATATTCAATTGAATTGTGAATGAATATGAATTCAATAGTTCGGTTTCGATTGGATCTCTCGTTGTACTCTTTGTATTGTAACCTGTTGTAGGTCAATCTGATGCTGGTGTTCAATTCATCTGATGTGCAAATGACAGTACGCACGAGTTTTCCAAGTAATGCTGTGAAGATGCACATAACCTTGTCTAAGAGTTTTGTTCACGTATTTTGAGAGGGGCATGTGTTTTTTTCAATTCAGCTTAATTCAGCGGATTTAAACATATTTTTTGGGAAACATTTTATCATAATTTCATTAGCCCACGCTACGAAAGAATGTTTGATTTAGCTGAATACAATTATCTTGCTGACGTTTGCCTTATATCATATCCTGAAAGGTCACATTTTTGTCTCCCACATAATATTACCATAATAATAATAGTGACGCTACAGTCCGAGGTGGTCATGGTCTTAGACCAGTTGCCTCTGTCAAATCTCAACAATGTTCTTCATCAACTGATATTTCAGATCAATTCAGCACAATTTTTTTGGAGAAAATGTACGAATCTTCTCAAATACTATCAACTTATGATTCAGTTGAATGGAATATCTTTCTTTTGAAGGAAATTTTTATACTCACATGCAATTCAGCTTGATTCAGCACTTTTTTTAAAATGAAACTTTGTTTTATTTGCACCGTTTTACAAATTTTTACTACTGAATATATTTAAGACCTAGAATTGAATTTCTATGAATGTAGTATATATCTTCATTTACATTCATATACAATTCAGCTCAATTCAGCACTTTTTTAAGTTAAAAACTCGGCTGATTGTGACATATTTTTCTGCTATTTACCTGGTGTAAATTGCATACTTTTTCAGCTGAATATGTGCAAGATCAAGAATTGATTACCTATGAGACTAATATCTATCTTCATTACTTTAATTTTCACATTCATATACAATTCAGCTTGATTCAGCACGTTTTTTTCCTCAAAATCTTGGCGGATGGTGTCATATTTGTCTTTTATTTACACCAGTTTGCATACTTTCGGAGCTGAATATGTTTAAGATCAAAAATTACCAATGTATTCATCTGCAAAAGATAATCTTCTCTACGGAACTGACTTATAGATCTTCACTCAACTTGTCAGAATATCTTTGAATGTAATATACATATATTTTCTTTAGAAAAGTTTCACATTCATATACAATTCAGCTCGATTCAGCACTTTTTTCCACACGAAAACTTGGCTGATGGTGACGTACTTTTCTTCTATTTACACCATTTTGCATAATTTCTCAGCTGAATATGTGTAGGGCCAAGAATTACCAAACTATTTATCTGCTGAATGATCATCTTTTCTACGAAACTGACTTATAGATCTTCAGTCAACTTGTCAAAATGTCTTTGAATGGAATATCTATCTTCATTAGGAAACTTTCACATTCATATACAATTCAGCTCAATTCAGCACTTTTTTTAACTCAAAAACTTTGCAGATTGTGTCATATTTGTCTTTTATTTACACGATTTTGCATAATTTCCCAGCTGAATATGTGTAGGACCAAGAATTACCAAATTATTCATCTGCAAATGATAATTTTCTCTACGAAACTGATCTTCAGACAACTTGTCAGCTCACAACTTCCGATGTTGTCACTGATCCAAACTGCATTTCAGACGAAATATCGCCTCGTTGTCTCTGCTACGTTATGTCTGCCATTTAAGGTCGTTCCAAAATGGTCACAACTCACACCTCCAACTTCAAATTGTGAAGGTCATAGTCTACATTTCGTGCTCCATAACCATTTGAAAGAATGACAATTACTTGGAAAAATACTTTTGACACCTCTGAAGAGAGGCAGCAAAACACACACCTAGACACCCCAAATTTCGTTTTTTTGCACATGGCGAGGTCACAAAATAGAAGCGTACACATGACTCAGCAACCACATAAAAACGCCCCATTCAGTGACAGCAACAAAACAAAAACACAGCGGTATGCAGAAAATGTCGCTTGCATTTTGACTGAAAGACCAAACGACAGAAATTCCTTTTGAAGAAAAAAAATGCTGAAAGATACACTTCACTTGTGCAATGCGAATATGGCACATGTTTCAGACTACAAAAGCTTCGAATGCGAAACAAAAAGGTAAACGCAATTGCGTACTTTGGCCTTTTTAAAAATTGAAACTGTACACCCAGCAGAATGCGGTCTTCATACGCGGATGATGACAGTGTGCGGGGTGTGTGCTTTGCTGTGTAGTGTGATAGGGGTTCAAACGGGTGTTATTTACCTCTGCAATTATTCCAAATTGGTTGCAAAGGCAATATTTTCTTTTTTTGGGGAATATTTTCATGCATCATGAGAGAGAGAGAGAGGAGGTCGAATGCGGGTTATTCCCTGCAAAATTCCGAGAACGCGCAAAACAACGAAACAAACTTCAAACGCCATTCCCCAGGCAAGCATGCTCACGCTTATGGGTTATCAAATTGACATTAAAATTGTAGCGCGCGATCACGCATCAGATCGGATCTCATTGTTTACCATCCGCACTTCATGATTCACTCACTGATTGTCCACCATGAGCTCATAGATAGACAGATACAAAAGCATTTATCTAGACTGCCTGCAGTGTCACACAGAGAGTATCTCATCTGCTTTTTTTCATTCTTCCAGTGCACTCTAGTCATTATCTTAATTGTTGTTTGCAACATTTTACAGTGTTATCAATGAATTATGACAACAACAAAAATTTGTTTGTGTAAGAGGAGGTGATAGAGTGCGCAGGGGGAGGAAAAATTCCCCGGACAAACGACAATGACATGTATTCGAATCAAGATCATGCAAAGTTTATGGATGATCGCGTCTAGTTAGAGTACGTTTAGGTGTGCGGGTGAGAGTGTCTGTGATGAAATCAGTATCTGAGGGATTTACTTTTATGAAATTGTTGACACTCGAATGGGTATTCCCGGTGCAGATCACGGAAGTCGTCATGGTAGGTGTAGTTTTTTTTTTTTTTTTGCGGGAATCCGGGGAGTTTTGCAATGATAATGAAATGAAAAATTGTATTCAATTGGGAATAACCACGATCACGACCCTAGAAGTCAGCAAATTGAGACGTTCGTCTGAGTTTTAGATGAAAATTCACGCTGAGTGTGAAGGTGTGAAATGACGCGTCAAGAAGCGAAACGGGTTTTGGGATTTCGGACGTCAATCAGTTGGAGGTTGGGGTCTCTGGATATTTCTTGGGAATTCAATTTAATGCGGTGTCGAGAGCTGATCGTCGTGCTTATTGCATTGGATGCGGTTGGTTAGGAGTTACGACGTTTACGTGCGTCAGTAGTCGTTGGGAGAGGGACTTTTTTTTCCCCATCATCAGGTAGCATCGTCGTTTCCTTCATACTCCCGATACGACAACTTAAGACAATCAAATAGATTTCTTTGAAAGTGGTTCAGATGGTATACACATATAGTCGCCTCCCTCTAAGTCGAACTCCATCTAACTCGAACTAATTTTAGAGGGAGTCAACTGTAATTTGAGTCCCCTGTTGGGCGCCATACAACAGCGAACTGTACGAGCTGTTCAGCGACATTGACTTAGCCAGAAGGATGAAGATCCAACGATTGAGATGGCTAGGTCATATAGAGCGAATTGAAACCAATGCTCCGGCCCGGAAAGTCTTCGAATCCACCCCCGAGGGATGGCGCAGTAGAGGAAGACCGCGACTCAGGTGGCGCACGCAAGTGGAAAGGGAACTCAACCAACTGTGCGTGCGAAACTGGAGGCAGTTAGCTAAAGATCGAGCTGGCTGGAGACACTTGTTGGTTGAGGCCCAGGTCCACCCCGGACTGTAGCGCCACCTTAAGTAAGTAAGTAAGTTGGGCGCCATTTTCCAAAAGTGTTTCTCACCCTATCCCGGCGAGTAATTCCCACAACAGCACGAAGAAATCTCATTTCGACAGCTTGTATTCGCGATCTTATTCTTTTGGTCATTACCCAGTCAAATCGGTGACGAAAATCTTCTTCTTCTTAGGGCAGTGGACTTGGGCCTCACTCAATATGCCTTACCATCTGACAAAATCTCTCGCCAGCGGCTTCATGTGCGAAACTGGAGTCGCACATGAAGCCGACTGAGGTCCTCTTCGACTTGTGTGCGCCTCCCTGTATCTAATAAACGAAATAACCCAACTGGATCCACTTCTGATGTCACAGCAACTTCTTGAACGTTCTAAGCCTGAGCTAGAACTTAATTTCACCTCTCACAGCGTCCAACGTGTTGTTCTCTCTTCTTGTGGCTCTACAGTCCGAGGTGAACCTGGGCCTTAATCAAAAAGGCTCTTCAACAACAAGCCTCTCCAGCAATGAGCCTCTCCAGCAACAAGCCTCTCCACGATCTTTGTTAGCTGTCGCCAACTGCGTACGCCAAGTTGGTTGAGGTCTCTCTCCACTTGGGTGCGCCACCTTAGACGTGGACGTCCTTTGTTGGGTTTTCCTACAAAAATTAGACTCCAAAAATGTCTGACCAAAATTCTGACGTAGAGCTCTCGCTTAGGTTTAAGATAATCAAATAGATTCGATCTACTCTTGTACGTTTTTGCACGTGATTCGGATGGTATTTGCATCCCCTGTTGGGCGCCATTTTCCAAAAGTTACTGAAATGATCAGAAAATGTTACATTTTTACAAGAACTGGACGAAACATATTTTCGGACACAATTTTAGAAGATTTTCTGAAGGTTTTTAAAGCCTGTCGGTTGTAGTGAAATCGGTGACAAAAATTAAACCCCAAAAATGTCTGTTTTGAAAAATTTTTCGTCTGAATTGGGATTTGAACCTAAACCTTCAGGGTCTTATTCGTCTGAACTAGGATTCAACCTACTCCCTGAAACTCTAGTGCATATGGGTGGACACACAAACCCACACGGCCCTGGCGTCCACCACATTTCGCATGGATTTGATGAAAAAGTGTTCGGAAATACTTTTCGAAGGTTTTGAAGGCCTGTCGTTTACACCAGAAGGCCTGTCGTTTACACCAGATACCATAGTTCCTTTTGAAATACACACCAATTTGCTAAATATCTCCCCAACAAAACCAATTACAACCGCCTAACTATTAAATAATTTGAGTGATTACAAGTGTGTATTTCTTAGGAAGATCCTTATCATCATTATGAGCATGTGAGGTGTACAAAACAACAAACAACCTCACATGTACCTCAAGAGCAGACCTTGTTGCCAGATAATTCACTATCTAATCACACTCACACTGGCGACTGGTGTTTTCCTCCGCCCATTTTGCCATTAAGATTCTTTCATAATTTTCTGTTTTTTTTTTGTTGCTGTTTCTAACGTTGTCAACAAGCAAAACCAAAAACGAACATCCAGTCGCGTTAAACTCGATCCAACTAATTCTCCACCTGTTAAGTAATCACACCACTCAACAACCACTCCATTTATACCATCGATCGATCGCTGAGACAGGTAGCGCTGGCTGCTGGCTACCTAATACTCTAGACTCTGCAACTGCAACTGGTTCAAGTTTTAACTATGGTCTCGTTTTTTTTGTATCTGTGATAAATGCCATAGCAACGGGGCAAACAGACACGCAAGATACGCAAATATTTCTCCTTTCACGCAATCATCAGCTAACGGTGTGGTATTTAAAATTGCAACGACTTTAATATCTTTTTTTCCCATTTATTGCAGTTTTATATAAAAAATGTGCCTCCAAATGTATCTGTGTATCTTTTGCGCCCATAAAATCCGGTTCAATTACAATTGCCAGACAGACAGGCGCAGCTCAGACAAAGTGAAAGTAGCAGATAAGTCAATCACTCATTGGCTCTGGTTGTGTATCTTTGAAAACCTTTTACTTTGTCCCCAAATCGACTTCAGAAAACTGTAACACCACATTTTGATGTCCAAAGGGAGGCGCCCCGCACAAATTTGTTAAGCTTTCAGATTTTGTTGCAAAACAAGTGATTTTCATGAATTTGTTACCGATTAAACTAAAATACCGCGCTCCAGAGAGTGTGCCTGAGTGTGCGCACAACCGATGGGATATTGGTTGCAGGGGATTTCGCAAACGAACCTATTGAGATACACGAGGTTGCGATTTTTATTTTATTTCATTTTTTTCGTTTCGTTTTGTTTCTTTGTTCGGTTTCTTTTTGTTTTCAAACCGCCTATGGGGATTCAAATTTCATACGAGGTACGAACAGATATACTTTTTCATAAATTGCACATGCAGGCATGGGGTTGAATGAAACTGAAAGCGTTTTTCCGTTTTATAACATCGCGGGGATTTGGATTTGGATTTGGATGAGGTTTTTACTTTCATTGATGATTTATTGAATTACGGTTGCAATTGTGTAACAAAAAAATGAACACAAAGCTGAAGGATTTTTGTCGTAATTTTTCGCAGGGGAGTTTATTGACTTTTGAGCGCTTGATTTTTTGAAATGGTGGACAAATTATTCGGGCTATGAACCAATGCAACAGATGACGTCCACAACTTGGGCGGCGCAGTCAAGTGGTGAGGGACCTCTTGCAACTTGACGCCCACAATTGGCGGCAGTTACCAAAAGATCATGCTAACTGGAGAAGCTTGTTGGTCCACCACCCCGAACTGTAGCGCCACAAGGAAAAGTTTGTTGTTTCGTTAACTAAATGCTTGACTGTCACACGACAAGATCAACGTGGCCAGAGCTTGATAGCGGCAAAACAAAGAAGCTTCTGGCGTTCGACCATAACTCGATCCGTGTGCTCGTCCGAGTCGAATCACAGGACGCTGCATCATCGGAACAATGCCCCGGAAATGGGATGCGGATTCCAGCGATCTCTGCATGAGCTGCGGCGCTGAGGAAGAGACCGAGACGATCCAACATCTGCCACTGCCCAAAATCCAACACCTCCTTAACCCAGCTCTTCAGAATCGGCGCCTAGCTTCGTTGGTCCAAAGATTCTTCATAAACTGCGGACTTAGCGAATGATGATATATCGGATCTAATTCTAAAATTCATAAAGAGCACAGAGTGGTTTCAGCCACCACGTAACAGGATAGTTTAACAGATTATGTACTCCACAAATGAAGGGATTCACAATGCGCCCTATCCTTTCAAAACCTAACCTAACCTAACTAAATTCTATCTTCCGGCGAAATTTTTCAATAGCCGACGCCTACTGTTCATCCTTTTAGAAAACATGTTGGGCGCCATTTTCCAAAAGTTGCTAAAATGATCAGAAAATGTTAAATTTGTACAAGATTTGGATGGAAAAAGTGTTTGAACACACTTTTCGAAGGTTTTTAAGGCCTGTCGTTTACAGCGAAGTCGGTGAAGAAAAGTGGACTAAAACTACAATTTCTACTCGAACAAATTTCTGACCACAATTCTCTCACGTAGAGCTCTCGTTTCCTGAGAAAATCCCATCCAAAGTTTGTTAGCTTCGTAATCCACTGAATGCCACAGAAAAAGCCAATTCCATCTAATCTTCACCAAAAAAAAAGTAGCTTCTTCACTTTAAAACTCATCTAATTTGTTAATCATGTGAGTGAATGAGATTCCGATCTCACTTACCGTCAGATAAAACACACACAATTCCCCAGCAGAGTACATTGTATGGCTCAGAGCCCCCAACATGTATCCAATTACGACCCAGACTAACTGACGCACATACTAAATTCACACCACTTACTGCTGCCTCTCAAAGTGTGACCATACCACAAAACTCAAAACTCAAAACAGCAACAACAACAATTCACAAAATAAAAGAACGAAACCATAAAAATGACACAAACTACACCCGAATAATGGCGCAATGCGTACTTAAGCAGGTCACGCATGCGTTTCAAACCGACAAAACGCATAAAAGTACGAAGAATACGAGCAGTCCAACAACAACTCGAGTCTTCTTCTCCACGAAGTATCTCTACCATGCGCAGTCGGTTTATTTCCTTTTTTTTTTCGTTCGAATTTTCTATCGAATTGCTCGAATTAAATGTCATGAATTCCAATTTGGTTTAACTTCACACACCGGTGTCGGTCGGTCGAATCGGTTATGCGCAGAGAATCACAAATGAAGTATCAAAACCATTAAAATGTATCTGAAAGAAACGAAGATACATGCGCATATATAAATAAATGCCGGTGCCAGTTTGTAAGCACAACCACATAGATACTGTAACTAACTGTATCTAAATTGTATCTAAATGTTGAGTATGAAAAGAAGAAGAAAAAAGTATAGGTACTTAAGAGTCAACTTTAGTTTTGGTTCTCTATCTCGGCGGTTTTTCTTCAAAACTCACTTGATATACATAAACGGTCTTCGTACAGTCCATAGAGATACACAGGTTAACGGTGAGCCGTGAGCCAAGAGAAGGTGATTACCCACTACCACATGGTAGACACCTGAGGCCGGCTTTAGTTGTTATTGTACTCGTATTTTCTCAGCTTCAAATGTTTTTTTTTTTGTTTTTCCTTCTTCTCATTCTTCCTCTACATACAGACATCTCTTCTGCTTCTTCTTCTTTTCCTATTAATGATGAGCTCATGATAAGTCAAAAAAAAAAAGAAGAAATGTATCTACAGTGTGTATCTAAGCGGAGAGCGAAAATTCAATAAAACTGGTTACTGCGGCAAAGGAAACCAAATTCAATTCAATCAAAAATAGAAATAAGAAATTATTATATAAATATGTTTAATGAAACCGATGAAATAGCCCCGCAGAGAGAGGGGGGGAGATAATGATGAGAAAGGTCTTATGCCTGAGAGAGAGAGAGGAGAGGGAGAAGCTGAAAGAAACCAACGGCCCTGGTTGGAATTTCTTGCACGAAATAACCTGCTTTTTTCTTCGCTTCGAAGCGAAATGAAGAAGATCCAAGAAGCGTATAGGATTTGCATTTATTTGTAAAGCATTTTCTTTTGCACACACACACACACAGACATTCACAGCCGGAGATTGTATCGATGAATAGAGGAGGAATTCAAGTATTAGTTTGGTTTGTAATAAATTCTTTGTACGGGCATGTGCATGAGTAATTGCACGTTTGTGACTGACTTCACCATCAAGCTTGCGGTTGGGATGTGCAAAACAGATACGAGTATACTCGAACTATGTAGATAAGTAGGATTCGGGTTTTTTTTATTTCAGTCTTCCACTCGATTTGCATAAGTATGGGAGGTTAAGGAGCTCCGGTGAGAGCAGAATATCAAATCAAGTTGACAGAGCTGCTGACTGTCATTTGTCTGGAATGTGTGAAAGGGTAGATAAATCTGATCCGAAGATTGGGAATAAATGGAGTGTCGCAGGATTCCATTCACATACCTATACGTCTTCTTTTGGGTTTTTGTTGTGTACAGAGGAGATCAGGGAGGATGTTTAGAGGTGCTTCGGTCATTTGAACCTTGATTTTATTGCCTCGTATTTAAAGGTTGAGATTCTAGACTCTGAGCCTGGGGGCGAACCCGACAGAGAACGCCCACGCACGAGGTTTTGAGGGGGACCACGGCCGTTTTGCTGTGCGAAACTGGAGACAGCTGGCGAGAGATCGTGCCGGATGGAAGGACGTGTTGGGTGAGGCCTAGGTCCACCTCGGACTGTAGCGCCCTGAAAAGGAGAAGAAGAGATTCCAGCTCTCAGTTCTAGCTTGAGGTTCCAGTCCTGGAATGCTACACCTGGATTCCGGTCTTGAGAGCCAAACTCTAGATTCAAACCCTAGATTTTAACGCTCTAGATCCTACTCTAGATTTTCGCGCCCAAGCTTCTAGCCTTAAAGTCTAGCTGTGGTTTCCAGCGCTCTAGATTCTAGTCTTAGATTCTAGCCCTAGATTCTGGTGCTCTATGTGCTAGCCTTAAACTGTTGTTCTAGACTCCAGCCATATATTCTAACTCTAGATTCTAGCCTTAGGCTCTAGCTCTAGATTGTAATGCCCTAGATTCTAGCCTTGGACACTAGTCCTGAATTCTAGCGCCCTAGATTCTATCCTTATACTCTGGCTCTGGACTTAGACTCTAGCCGTGGTTTCTAGCGCCACAGATTCTAGCCTTTAAATATAGCCCCAGATTCTAACGCTATAGATTCCAGCCTTTGACTCTAGCTGTAGTCGACCTAGATTCTTGCCTTAGATTCCATCCCTAGATTCCAGTCTTGGAATTCTGGATCTCAATTCCGGTCTTGAGAGTCAAACTCTAGATTCTAGCCTAGACTCTAGCCTTAGATTCTTATCTTTGGCTCTAGCTCTAGATTCTCGTGCCCTAGCTTCTAGACTTAAAGTCTAGTTCTTGTTTCTAGGGCTCTACATTCTAGTCTTAGAATCTAGCCATAGATTCTAGCGCTCTAGACTCTAGCTCTAAATTCAAGCGCCCTAAGGCCCTGCCTTAGACTTAAGCTCTAGATTCTAGTGCCCTAAGTCCCTGAATTAGACTCTAGCTCTAGACTCTATCGCTCTTGATTCTAGCCTCAGACTATAGCACCAGATTCTAGCGCCATAGATTCTAGCGTCCTATTTTCCAGCCTTAGACTCTAGCTCTAGATTTTAACGCCCGAATTCTAGTTTTGGACTCTGGCTCTAGATTTTGGCGCTCTAGACTCTAGCCTTAGGCTCTATCCCCAGATTCTAGCCTTTGACTCTAGCCCTAGATTGCTGCCTTACACTCTAGCCCCTGATTCTAGCCTTAGACTATAGCTCTGACGCTCTTGACTCTAGCCTTAAGCTCTAGCCCCAGATTCTTGCTTTTGACCTAGCCATAGATTCTAGTTTAAGACTCTAGCCCCAAATTCTAGCCTTGAACTATAGCCCAAGATTCTAAGGCTCTAGATTCTAGCCCAAGGTTATAGCGCCCTGGATTCTAACCTTAAAATCTCTAGCCCTAGTATCTCTAGCCCTAGCAGCTCTAGCCATAGCATTTCTCGCCCTAAAATCAATGTCGCCAGAATTTAAGGCGTTCGAATCTAAGACTAGAACTTAAAGCTGGGCTCTAAACCCCTGAATCTGAGGCTTGAATCTCAAAATAAGAATCTGGGGCTAGAACTTAAAACAAGACTCCAAGCCCCCGGATCTGAGGGTTGAAACTCAAAATTATAATCTGGCCAGAATCTCAAGAACGAATATTACCCGGTAACTGCTGCTAGACCCTAGAGCTGGGCGTCAAGCTCCCTAATCAGAGACTAGAAACTCACACTTAGAATAAGGGCTAGGCTAGGCTAGGCGAATCCCGAAAGCGAGGTCTAGAACCTCGTCCTCAATCATAAATCTAGAACCTCCATTCAGAAATCTTTGCAACCAGTTGTTCGATGACAAAACTACTTCAACTGAAAGTACAAAAACATCATTCAGCCGGAACTGACAGTCTCTTCAAAATTCTGATCGCTCACTCGAATAATTATTTCGTGTTAATTGGACAAGACACTCTCGTTCAAAAGAGAGCGAAAAAATTACTTTAAAACACTCATTTCAGCGTGTTCTTCATCGTCAATCACGCGATAAGATACCGCTTCAAAAGTGTTTCTTGTCATGTTTGACATTTTTTTCTGTTTTTTTTTTACTTTCACCTCGCCGCCCAGCACTGCCGACGAATGGAAAAAAAAGTGAACAACTGCAATCACAATTTACGAAATGAACAAACAAACAATGCCACTGGCAAAATGTATCTGCAAATCTTGATAACTCAACCTTTTGTCTCTCCCAAATGGGGGAAAGACACAAGAGCTGGACGGGGACGGGGAGAGTTAAGGAGACGTGATGTGACGTTTTGCAAACAAAACACAACAAAAAACCAACAAAAACAGCAGCAAACACATCTGGAGATAAAAGTCATGTATCTCATTCGGTTTTTGGGCCAATTCAGGATTTGTCTTGCATTTCATTGTAATCCCACACGAGTTCGGTTAAGTAAATTAGGTGAAAGGTTATAAATCAAAACGACGACGAGAAAAAAAACGACCACAACATCCAGTTGTGAATGGTCGGCATCAAGTCGTTTCACCTCAAAAAGACTAAAGATCAATGACTCTTTTGGTCTACAACCACAGGCCAGGGTGGCTTCTAATTGATTTTTTTTTCTGTTGGCCAGGCCAGAGACTAGACCGAGGAATGGTTGAGGCGCAAAGAAGGAACACCACGGAAGACAGAGAGAACGGAGAAGAGAAAGATACACACAAGTGAAGTGTAAAATGGTTCAAACGATTTCAGAGAGTCGGTAATTGCACTATTAATTGGAATTTCTACGAATTAACTTGGATTTTGATGGGAGAACTACTTAAAAGATCATTTATTCGGTGTTGTGTTGATGGGGGGAAGTGGGAAGAGGGCGAAGAAAACAAACTCGTTTCTGGTCACAGGAGGTTTTGCCCTTTGGCTGTCAATAAGAGTATTTTCCTCAGAGTGATTACTAAGCAATTTTCTGGGCGATCAAAAGAGACCCAAATGTCTTTCAGATATTCAATCGGGAACCAGAGAGAGGTGGACAGAGGGAGAGGGAGATGAATAGGCGAGGAAATGATGAAGAAGAGGAAATTAAAACCTTAAGGTATGCTACAGTTTTTGATAGAGCAAGTTTCCTGTTTTTGGAGCTACAAACCTGGTTAATGGACTCATTTGTTGAAGGGACTTAGTGAAAGTATCGTTTACAAGCAACAAAGACGGATGACGGTTAAGATTCCAGAAGCAAATTGCCCAAAATTCCCAAAAGATGCCCCAGACTTTTACCTTCTCATGTAGAATTTGACTCTGAGGGAGTGTCGCTGTTTAAAATGCTGCTGCTCTCTTGTTCCCCTTCTTTACCAAGACTTCATCTCTGCCTTAAGCTGTTCGCACATTCCATTGAATTGAACCGCTTAGTAAACCTGTTCCACTGACCCACAAACATCACTTCAAACCAAAGGGCCTTCTCTATCACTCTCAAAGATGTCTTTATCTTATCTCCCCAAAACAAAAAATTCATAATCACTTGAATCTCACTTCCCTGATTGGCAATAAACTTAATTTCCTTCCACTTACCTCTTCTCTGCCGAATCAAGAATGCAATCTCCTTCAAATCACACTTACACAAGACAGGAAGTGATGAAGATAGTAAAACGTCAAAAGGCGAACCTAAGATTCTTTTGAGCACGCCTTGTTTGTACTTCTAATTGATTCGCAATCATATCTATTCATAAATTTCAATTATTTACCACTCGAACTTGAATCTGTTTCGATTTTGGTTCAAAGAAAACCCCTAGCAGGTGGGTTTTTCTTCATTCTTTTCTTATTAAAAACTCATATCTTATCACCGACAGACATTCAATCACACGCTATCAGGAATATCTGCTTCCCTCCTATCACACTCAAGTTGAGATACATTTCTCGTGAAAGAAAAATTAAGAAATAAATGAAAAAAGTCGTTGGTAAACATGATGAAAGTCTTAATTTTATGAAGGCACAATACCAGTCGAATGCAGAGAAGATAAGTAGTCGCACTCATTTAGCTTACGTTACGTTATCTTGATTTTATTTGAGGGCGAGCTTGGGTCTTGTGCAGATATCAGGTTAATAGATACGGGGGTTTATGAGAAGTTTAGGTAATGTCCCCTTCAAATCACAGACAGTTTCAAGTGGCAGTTGCCACAAAGTACGCTTCGAACAATGCTCGCTGGCAACACGCCTTTTGTTCGTTGGTAAAACCCTTAAGATGCAAAATGAAAGTCACTTGAAGTTGAAAGTGATCTATTTTTTTTTTCTGACGGAAGTTGAGACTGATTTTCTTTCTTTTTGACTCATATGACGTCTGCTGTTCAAAATGACAGCTGACAGCTAATTGGTTCGCAATTCTCAGGAAGATTGAGAATAAATGGAATACCACAGGATTCCATTCACAGACAGAGATATTTTCTTTTTTTTTTGTACAAGGGAGATCATGGAGGAAGTTTAGATGTTCTTTTGCCGTTCTCCAGATCTACTTTCAATTCAAGGCATACCAGCAGATGCCTTGAGCAGAGCGTTCAAAAAGGTGTTCAAAATTACATCTGGCAGTTGATCTGTCCTCTAATTAGTTCGCCATTCTCATTTAGATTGAGAATAAATGGAATGCCACAGGATTCCATTCACAGTCCTATACATTTTCTTCTTTTTTTGTATAAGGGAGATCATGGAGGAAGTTAAGAGGTTCTTTGACCATTCACAAGACCTCTTTTCAATTTAAGGCATACAAGCACCTGCCTTGACTTGAGCAAAGCCTTCAAAATGTGTTCAAAAAGCTGTTCAAAATGACACCCGGCGGCTGATTTGTGCTCCGATTGGTTCGCCGTGATCATTAAAATTGAGAATAAATGGAATACCACAGGATTCCATTCACAGACCTACAAATTTTCTTCTTCTTTTGTTCAGGGAAGATCAATGGAGAAAGTTGAGAGGTTCTTTTGCCATTCGCAAGATCTATAAATGGAATGCCACAGGATTATATTAACGGACCTATACATTTTCTTTTTTTTTTTTTTTGTACGGGGGAGATCATGGAGGAAGTTGAGAGGTTCTTTGGCCATTCACAACATCTAGTTTCAATTCCAGGTAGGTGCTTGTGACTTGAGGAACAGCAGTTATATTCCAAGCTAAGAGCTGTCAGGTGATTTGTGATCAGATTGGTTCGTCATTCCCTTTGTGCCGCCATTTTGAGCTTCGTTCTGTCAATGGGCCCAAAAGAGTTTGCTGCTGATCTTAATTTCGACCACGATCGTGTTGTTGATCATAGGGAATAATGTTCAAATATGTACATTTGAAGCTGTTTCAAAATGACAGCTGACAGGTGATTTCCATTGTGCCGCCATTTTGAGCTTCGTTCTGTCAATGGGGCCGAAAGAGGTCGCTCTTGATCTTCATTTAAAACCACAAAATATGTGAAATAATCTCGCCACGATCGTCTTACTGATCATAGAGCATAGAGTTTAAAGTTTTTCCATTTGAGGCTGCTCAAAATGGCAGCTGACAGGTGATCTGCGATCAGGATAGTTTGCCAATTCCATTGTGCGGCAGGTTTGAGCTTCTTTTTCTCAATATTCTCTTGCTGTTGATCTTAATTTTGACCACAAAATAACTGAAATGACCACCGATCTCACCACGATCACTTTACTGATCACAGAGCATAGTTCATAGACAACTGACAGCTCATTTCAGCTTCATTCTGGCAATGGGCTGAAAAGAGAGCCTGAGAGAGATGTTGATCTTAATAACCATAGTTCATGGACAGCTGACAGCTCATTTGAGCTTCGTTCTGTCAACTGGCCGAAAAAAGATCCTGGGAGAGACGTTGATCTTATTTATTTTGGCCACAAAATAAAGGAAATGTTCACCGATCTTGCCTCGATCATCTTACTGTTCATAGAGATCGACTGATCAGAGAGATGGCCTTACTGATCGTAGAGCATAGTTCATAGACAACTGACAGCTCATTTCACTTCCACTTTGGAAGCGGCTTCAGAGAGCCTGAGAGAGATGTTGATCTTAATCACCGATCTTGCATCGATCAAAATTGATCTCCTCTAAAATTGTTGCCTAAATTTTGCCACTTCCAAATGATCTCCACTCCCGCACTGACACTTCGACCCACATTCCGCGCCCACCCAAGCACTGAATATTCGTACCTAATCAACCGAAGCCGGTACCTCTCTGGGTCAAATGTTCAGACACAAACTGTTACTCGTACTCGTATCTGCAACATGACGTCCCAACAGCCCATACCCGCATTTTTCTTCCACATTATCTACGACACTAATTGAATTATGACGACCTTCCTGTGCGAAATACACTCGTCTCTGTGTTATCTCTTCGCCCAAAAAACAAAAAGTCAACCTAATGACTCAGAAATTCCCCACCTAGTCCAATCCAGCAGAGGGCATGGCAGGCAATACTCGTATGTGTGTGGTTCATTTGTTTCGTCCAAATTTAGACCAAACCACTGCTCTACCGCCACCGCATGAATCCGTAATTACATTTTCTTTTCGCCTCCGTCACTCTGCTTCGCACACATTTTCACATTTCTAGGAACGGAACGAAAGACACTAAAGAAATATGCAACCAGTGCTGTCTTTGGCTTCCATTGATTTAAGGCCACCACCACCACAGCCACCACCATCGTCGTCATCAGCCAACAGTAGTTGGTCGTCGTCGTGGTTGTTGTTACCAAACCGACAGCAACGACGACAAAAACGGTTATTTGCCAATAGGATAGATGGTTAGATACTCACTCCTCGTCATCAGGTTGCAATGCACTGCTGCAACTGTTGTATGTCTGCACGAGTGCCTCCGAGTGACCAATCCATTCACACCGAGGGGGAGAAAGGGGGAGAGAAACAGACATTTCTCAGTGACACGGGCACTGGCACATTCTCCGGAGCTATTCGATTCTTGTGCCCCGCCGCATATGTCATTTAAATGTCTGGGTTGTGTATGAGTGTCTCATTTGCAATTGCTGCCATTGAATATTACCGTTAGGC
The DNA here is from genome assembly GCA_930367185.1 of Myathropa florea. Lineage (NCBI taxonomy): Eukaryota > Metazoa > Arthropoda > Insecta > Diptera > Syrphidae > Myathropa > Myathropa florea. The sequence goes on along the minus strand of OV884005.1, from coordinate 40,513,433 downwards.
ATTTAGTGTGAGCTCTATCAATTTGTATCTAAAGGTTGATGTCAGCGGCATGACAGTCAATGTGATCATTTAGCAGCGACTCCGGCTGTCACCCAGCAAACCATTCACGCAGCCGATCGAGCCAGTCCGAGCGAGGGTTGCGAATTTGAGATTGTTTGTCGAAGTTGTTTGCAACTCTTTTTTTTAGCTCGCTGTCATCTGGCGGCTGGCGTGGGGGCGGAGTGCTTGATGGGATACTCAAAGCAACTTTCATTCTGCCATTTGTCATGCCATGAATCATCGGCTGAGAATTGCTTTTGATTTAACGGTGTAGCTGGTGTCCCACTTCTGATTGCCATCGAAAGAGGATTGAAAAATGGCTTTGTGATGGAAGATAGATACATTTCTCTCCCCCTCCTCCTCCACTGCTGTCCAGTCAATGCTCTAACCATGAATTGACATGCAACTAATCATGGATACAATTAAAAAAAAAATCTGCTGTTTGATTTAATTACAACGTGTTGCGTTGGAACACGAAAAAAATGAATAAAGTTGTAACCAAGGGCTTCCATTGCGAAACGCAATCATTATGGCCTCCGGGCACGAACAGCGTTTATTTTCCGTTCGCGCCCTCTTCTCGCGCCATTCAATTGGAAACTATTTAGCCATTCACGACCAGATGATTCATGGATTCGAAAACTTTCTTCGATTCCTCGAAAAATAATTAGACACAGACGAAACCAAAAACAAAAAAAAAAAAAGCCAAGCAAAAGAAGGAAAAAAAATCGCATAACGTGTGGATGGATGGATGAATTGTGCCCACAACTCTTGGTGGTGGTGCTTTCCTTTCTCTTCCACAATTATACCACAAACACCGGGTCGGTCGGTCGGGCAGCTAGACGGCAAAAGGCAACACGGCACCGTCTTGCCACGCTGTGTGCATATTAAAAAGTTCAAAATGTTCAAAGACCACTCTGGGCTGCTGCTGCTGGTGGTGCTGCTTCTGCTGGTGGTGATCGCTGCTAACGATGATGGCTGATCATTTTCATAGTCTCAGGGGAGAGTGTGTATCGTCTGCAGAACCTCTTGCTTTGACCTTATAATTAAGTTAGCTGCATCGTGTGCGTCTGTGAGTGTCTGTGTTTTTTGTTGAAATTCAAAACCCATAAGCAATGAACTTCCTTCCTCTTTGACTGGACTTGGTGTGGCATTTGCATACGAAGACGAAGACGACGGCTACGATGGCGGCCGTGGTGGGTACCTGTCACTTATTTGGACTGACACCCGGGAAGGGGACTGATCTAGTTGCATAATTTGTGTGAAGCAATGAATGGAGAAGAACTGCGCTGTGGGTAAATAGATTTCACCAAAGAAAGTGAGAGACACACAGGAAACACGTGAGAAATGGCGCTTCTGGCTTCAACATATTCGCATGCAATGACTCTGTTTTGTGATTGCACTCATACGATCAGCTGGGAAGAAAGACGCAAATTTGTTATGATTTCTTTGGGGGAAGAAAGTTTAAGTCAGAATCTTTAATCTCCGAAAGTTCTTGCTGCGCTTCTCCAATTAATTCCCTGCTCAATCTGGTGGCCATCGATTTCCAATTCTTCTTGATTCTCGAAAAAATCCCTTCAGAAAACATGACGTCGTCCAGGACCACAAATGGACTGCACTGAATGATCCAAAGAAACCCATTTAAACTCATCTTTCTAAAATTCATCCACTCATCTTCATACTTGTGTTTTCCAAACAATGACAGATATTTCTGCTCTATTTTTAAGACATTTCTTTAAGAAATGCTTCCTAAATCCTCCCCAATTCTTCAAATTCTTGCAATAATCGTTTACTTTGATATTTTTACACTTGACACCGATTTACTTTCATTTCGTGTGACATTGATGTCGGTGTCGTCTATCACAGCCTTCGTTGAGACCATAGTTTTGCAGAGAATATGCTAAATATGTCTGGATAAATCCCCAAAAGCCCTCCATCCATTGTCCAACCTTAAACATTCCAAATCAATTCACTTCATTCTCACTTCTCATGATTTATATTTTCTTAAAATGTTTTACCATAATTTCATTGCAACCACAATTTCCCACATCTCTGGCAACACCCTAGTTTGACAGCTAAACAACCCACTCTTCATTTCAACGAAAAACAGTAAAATTCTTCAGATTTCCCCCAGAAAAATGCTCCAATCACATGTCTAAACACTCCATACACTCATTCAACACCATTTCCCTTCAATTTTCCTCGCCAAATGATGAAAAACATTTCCTCACATTATCCACTCAACTCGCATTCAAAGACAGCATGGCCAGAGAAGCAAAAATTCTTTCTCTTTCATCGATTTCGATGAGTTCAACTGTGACGTCATTAAAACTGAAAAATTCAGTTTTCTCTAAATTTCCCTGATTTCCAATGAAATTTTTGATTGAATTCACTTCAATTTTCATTTCCACACTCAGCCCCATACATTTGAGGTGAAATTTCGGTTCAAAAACAGAGAAAATCGAGTTTTGAAAAAATGACACATTTCACACGAAAAAATGCAGTCAACTCATAACACAACCGGGTCGCATTTTTTTGCCAAAAATGAACCAACTTTTGCCGAAGTCAATTTGATGATTGGAAAATCTTGTGAAACGAATTTCTCGGGATTTAGGACGAGTTGGAGGATGTGAGATATCAGAATGGAAAGGAAATTAAATGTAGAAGGGGAATAAGGTGAGATTTCATAACGGGAGTGATGCGGTTGGTTGTTTGAAAGGAAAGTTCGGTGGATCCTCCTTTTTCGCATGAAATTTGTGAGTTTGAAGGACATGATGTTTTGTGAAACGAATTTCTCGATAACTAGACTGAATTGAAGGATGTGGGATGTCAGAATGGATAGGAAATTTAACATAGAAACGGAATAAAGTAGGATTTTGTAACGAGAGTTCCCTGGTTGATCATTTGGAGGTGACATCTGCGATAGCCCCGTTTGTAGGCGATTTTGGATGACGTGATGTTTTTTAAATCGAATTTCTCGATGACCAGGACGAATTGAAAACTGAGGGATATCAGAATGGAAAGGAAATTGATCACAGAAGCGTAATAAGATGAGATTTTGTAAGGAGAGCGACTTGGTTGGTTGTTTGCAAGCGAAGTTCAGAGGATCCTACTTTGTCCCAAGAAGTTGAAGAAGCGGAGAGGATTTAGGAAGCATTTCTTGATGAAATGTCTTAAAAAAAAGAGCAGAAATATCTGTCATTGCTTGGAAAACACAAGTATGGAGAAAAAAGTGTCGAAGGATGTGTTTAAATGAGTTTCTTTGGATCATTTAGTGCAGCCCATTTGTGGTCCTGGAAGACATCATGTTTTCTGAGGCGATTTTTTCGAGAATCAAGAAGAATGGAAAAATGGGGGACACCAGATTGGGTAGGAAATTGATTGAAGAAGCGTAATAAGACGGGGACTCCTTTGGGTGGTTGTTTGTAGGCGAAGTTTGTAACATCCTGTTTTGGCCCATCATGATGAAGTTACCAAAAGTCCTAGACGACTGGATAGCGCAGTTGGTTAAGTGCCTGCCCCAAGTTAGAGGGGTCCCAGGTTTGAATCCCAGTTCCGGTTTTTCAAATCTGGTCCAGTCACCATTTGCCGTTGGGATCAAATTAACGGCACTGTCAATGGAGCGGTCGATCAGTGGTAGTAGTCTGACTGTGGGTATCACAATGGACCAACATGGTCTAAGTATGCTGGTGAATTCACTAGCAGCCCCCTAACCTAACCTAAAGTCCTTAAAATTCAAAGCACCCTCGGAAGAATTCTCCCTAAATGGATACACGGAATAACACACTTTCTTTTAAGAGTCTTAGCTTCCTCTACAAAACTCAAAATTTTACGTAAGTAACAACATTCGCATAGCAACCACTTACTGTGTCAGCTCTTTTCTGTTACCATGTCGCACAAACCTCCAGCAAGTCACCCATTCCTCCCCCCTCCCCCTCGCCCCCTCTCAACACCACCCCAACAACAACATTTAATCCGACGAGAAAGTGACATAATCGAGACAAGTTAATTTCTTACATTCACTTCACTTGCGAGTGATTTAAAAGCCAAGTGAATTCGATTAGTTTTCAAACGACCTTTCTACAAACCCAACCTGACCGCCTTGCATACACTCACACACACACACGCAGCGACACACACTCAAATCGATCTTCTCACCACGTGGTCTTAAATTGAAACTAAACTATTTAAACGAACAAATCCCATAGATACATGAAATGAAAGCAAGAGAAAAAAACAAAAGATGGATTTCAAGTTTTCGAACCGAGAGAAAGAGGCAAAACGGCGAGATGCAGATAAATGTATCTGTGTTGCAGCGTGTGTTTCAATCTCAATAAAATCAAAAAGCCGGTTCTGCATGATTTTTGTTTCGTATTTAATCTTTTTTATCCGCTGGTTATTTCCCGGTTTCTTTCTCTTTTTCTTGTTCCTTTTTTGAAAATGTCAGTCATTCGGTGTGGAAAGTACACTTATTTTTTTACGTGCGACCTATAAAGGGCAAAGGATCGAGATGGATGGATGGGAGCTTTGCAGAGATTCTCTAGGGTTTCCCTCGGAATGAGAGGAGAGGTGGGTGAACCACCAAAACGATCAAATCGAAACTCAAAGAACCTGCAGCCGAGGTGTGTCTGGCTTTGTGTGCAATTTTAATCGTTCTCTGGTTTGATTTGATTGCAGTTTCGCGCCTGACTGTATCTGGATACAGACTAAGGCTAAGTCTGTAGAACGGCCTTAAGAGCTATGCGGAACTAAATAATTGCGATCTTGTGTATCTGTACATGTGAATTGCCATAGGCTTTGTTTCGAAAAGGTTTGCGGATGTGTATAGACGTTGTCGTCGTGTGGGTTGCTGGATTCTTGGGTGAGGCCGGAAAAAAATACAGAAACTGGGTTGAGTGTGGAGACAAAACGAGTATCTGCGGATCCGGTATTTAAATCTACTAATTGATTGTGAATAATGATTCTTGTGACAAATTGTGCAGCCTTAGGGGGTGTCTATGAAGCCATCAATCAGATGACAGATAGACTGTGAAAGTGAGAGTGACAAAACTGGACCAGTTCGAGGTGATTTCGATTCAGATGAAGAAAGGGGTGTGGCAGGACAGAATAATAAATGAGACTCCGGAATTCAATTATGTACACCCATTCCCTTTGTTCACATTCAACCTTTTAATGCCCTTTAATGAACCCCCCTCCACAGCATCATCAAGTGTGTGTGGGTGACCAGAAATCCATCGCCCCTTCGGTAATCTCATCGTTCGCATTCAAAACACACCCCAGATGATGACAAATTTATCGATGATCTCTGAAAATCCACCGATTTCTCAATTCTCTTCCTTCCGCCTCCCCGAATTGTGCTTTTCTATTAACACATTGTCTGCGAACGCCTACGAACTACACCCAACAACTGACTGTCTCTGTCTCTCTGTGTGTGGGTCTCTAAGAATAGATAAAGAGACACCCCCATGGAGGGTTTTTCAGTTTATTAAATCCTGTTTTATCAGCTACCACCTCGCGGGAATTATCTCATCAAAAAAATAAAACGTAACATACTCTTAGTGAAGGTTGACAAATACTCGCAAAAAAAAACAGAACAAATCCCCACCGTCAGAGCCAAAAAAACGCAATCAGTTATGGGTTCAGCACTCCCACCGGATCACCAACCCCCAACCCCCCCTGTACCTGACTACAATTGTGTGGGCAGCAGCAACAGCAGCACAGAATACCATCCCACAAAAATTTGATTTAGCACTTCTGCTTGCTCCTCTACGCCATAAAAGGGTCTATGATGGAGTCTGTGACGCAAGTCTACGCCGACTACATCCCCACAGCTTATGATAACGCACTAACGGAAACATCTGGAAAGGCACATTTGACGTAATACTACGTATCCTCCTCTTGTCTACCAGTCCCGTACTACGCAAACATCAAAGTTTACCCACCCCTCCCCAGACGCAACTGATGAATGGCTGTGAATAAAAGGGTTCCCATCTATTTGACGCAACAAGTGTTGCAAAAAAAATGCAAAAAAAAAACGAAAATGGACTGAAATTTATTGATCAGCCAGCATATTGAAGTCGTTTTCACGTTGGTGGTGTCAATTTGACGCCTCATTGGATCCTTTTTACACCGCGCTCCTGTCTGCAGAGAGAGTAGCCTTACAAAGAATACTTATTTTTATCTCAGAAAACGAAGTAAATCTCAAGGTTATGACGTAGCTCGATAAAAAGTGTGACGCAGATCCTAACGTGTTGCTTTAAGTTGTGGGGGAAAAGACACAAGAAAGCACGTGCCATTGAATGGGGGTTGCTGTTGCTTCTTCCCCTATGAATGCATGTATTGGTGGCCTCTGAGGAGAAGAGAAAATTTCCCTTACACAAGGGATGACGAAGAGAGAGAGAGAGAGAGTGAGAGAGTACTCCATCAAGAGAACTGAGACACAGAGAAGGAGAGCGGAAAATCACTCATGTGGGTGGCTTATCAGTGTTTGACATAATTTCTTCTTCTTCCTCTTGTACGTTGGTGTGTGTTTTTTTTCTTCAAGAATATGGGTCAAATTTTTCTTCTCTCGCTGAGCTACCATATGGTTGCATAAATTTTAAAGATAAGACTAGAAAAACTGTTTAAAATTCCATCGAAAGTGATTGATGAAAGCGCCCGAGGGTGTTTTTGTCAATTTTTCCCTCGATTGGTCACAATTCAATCGATAATATGTTGAGGACACTAACGGCACTTAAAAACTTCATAAAATTCAAGTGGAAATGACTTAAAATAGTCTAGCAACATTTTGAGTTGTCTAGCAACATTTCACATTTACGACTCGAATTGCAAACGTTTTTTTTTTTTTTTTTTTCCACAAACTCCTCACGGCTGGGCAGTGCATCATCAACAACTCATTTCATACGATTTTGTAAGGCCTGTCTTGAACCCCGAGTGAAGGTTAAATGTTGTCAACCTCTCTAGCTTACGTCAGCATTTTGTTGCAATGACGAAAGATTTCATTTAAATCTTGTCACAAAAAACTCTTCGAAAAGGTTAAATGAATTCATTCTCGAAATCTGTTCATTCGTTTTTTCCCATCGCCCAAACATATGTTTCGCAACATTTGATAGACAAACTCTGGTTTCGAGTGTCATATGCACCCGGACTTGATGTGATTGCGAAACCAAATCCCAAAGAAACCTGCTTAACTTTCTCAACAATTTAAAGGCGTTTTTGAAAAAAAAAATATCCAACAGGCTACGCGAGGGGGTCTGGCAATAAACTTTCCTCACGACACAATTCGCTTTTGTTGGTTATTCGAAATTGTTTCTCACCTAATTTAATTGTAATCGTTATCTAGCAATGAAACAAAGGTGAGGTTTTCAAATGCAATAAACGTTTCGATAGACTGAATGAGTGACTGACTGTTTCGTTGAGGTTCATGCGAGATAAGTATTCGGGTAACTGAAAAGGGTCAACGGTCTGGTAAATAGATGATAAAAAATGTTTGTTGCCTGTTAATTCAATGCAAATGTAGGTGGGCTGTCAACTCAATTGCTGTACCTTCACTCCTTGTTTTTTGACAAAAGTTAATATTAGCGTAACACTCTTGGGTGGTTCTGATAAAATTGAGTTGAATGACATCGGGATTAGATAGGCACCTCTGTGGGAAACGAGAAGTGTGAAAATGGATTAGGAAAATTACGCTAACGTGTGGTGTTTTGTTAAGACTTGGAATAATTTAATTTTGTTCGTTCTTCGTTCACTTCATTCAAAATCGATCGTCTTCGTTCATCTGTCATCTTTCATCTATCAGCTGTCATCTGTCATGTGTCATCTTTCGTCTGTCATCTGTCATCTCTCATCTGTCTTCTTTCTCCTGTCATCAGTCTTCTCTTTCCTCTCTTCTCTCTTCTGTCTTCTGTCTCTTGTCATTTGTCATCTGTCCTCTGTCCTCTGTCCTCTGTCCTCTGTCCTCTGTCTTCTGTCTTCTGTCTTCTGTCATTTGTCATCTGTCATCTGTCATCTGCCTTCTGACATTAGACTTCTTTCTCCTGTCTTCTGCCTCCTGTCTTCTGTCTTCTGTCTTCTGTCTTCTGTCCTCTGTCTTCTGTCCTCTGTCCTCTGTCTTCTCTAATCTGTCATCTGTCATCTGCCTTCTGACGTTAGTCTTCTGTCTTTTCTCTTCTGTCTTCTGCCTCCTGTCCTCTATCTTCTGTCTCCTCTCTTCTGTCCTCTGTCTTCTGTCATCTGTCAGCAGTCATCTAGCAGCTGTCATCTAGCAGCGGTCATCTGTCATCAGCCTTCCCTGCCCAGTTTTCTACCCTCTGTCTTCCACTCCGTTGCAAAATTTTAGGCTTCTCCTAGATCTAGAAGAAAGACCTTGGATTCCTCTCCGCGCGAGGTCCGAGCAGCACGTCAAAGGGTTTAAGTTTAAAGGCCAGAAACATACACATGACGACTTCAATGAACCACTCTCTGCAGGTTGAACATATCCTTCATCAACGCCCCAAATCTCCCAGTATCTTCGTTCAATTTGAAGACCCCTCCATTTCCCTCAATCTCACAAACCCTCACCCAACAGAAGTCGTGAACAAATCTCCCACCAGCGAGAAGCATCAAGTAGCTCCCACCACCTTGACACGCCATGATCGATCATCTATTCTCCGGTATCCCACAGTCTCAGAGTACATCTCACAAACGTCTAAAGCATCTTCTCAAGCACCACTAAATAGCGCTTTCAAAGAATTCTCAAACAGCCATAAATCGTGACGTCTGTTAATGTCATATGCTCCCTCTCCACCTGGCCTCGCATGATTAATGCCTCACAGAACCACCCACGCACGAACGCCGGGTATAGCCAGTTTTGTTCTAAATTTCCCAAACAGGTGTTAATTAACCGCAAATCAAATGATTCAAAGAACGAGCGCAATCCTTTCTTTTATTCTCTCGAAAGTCACAAACCGGAATAAAGCGCAGATTTTGTATTCAAAATGACGGATAAATCGTCCAAAAAACTTGCACTCAACCTCAACCCTCGGTCGTTTCTTGTTTATGTATCTGTTTTCTATCTAATTTCATGGATTTTAATTTTTTATTTTCTCTCTTTTCAGGTAAGTTACCCTGATGGTCATTAAAGTCAGTACACCGTAAAGAACCAGGGAGGACACGAAGGACATCGGAATGAAAAAAAACCCCGAAGCCATTAACAATTAAGATTCATCCATTAATTTCCCTTCTTTCCGTCTGATGATCTTCAGATTAGAATGCACCCCAAATACATAAACTGCAAGAGTGCGGGCCTAACAAGTCAAACCTGTGGCACTCCATTTCCGTGCGGAGTAATGGCGCTCATCAACGACGGATTCATTTGAATTTGAAATGTTCACCGAATTTGCATAACTCCGCCGCGGTTTAGGAAAAGCCTCGACTGTGGATCGAATGAGACAAAGAGCGAGTTGGTTTATGTAACGCACTCACTCGTCGTAATCTCTGCTCGCTTGTCCCTAAAGACACATCCTCTTCAGAGCCTCAAAGCCTCGGCACGTCTTATCAACTTGAAGTGCCCAGATTCGACACAGTCACTTCGCATCTCATCTGGCGGGCAATCGAAATCTTAATGAGCCATTTTCTATTTATCTTAAGACATTTCCTCTCCCATCGCACCACTCATTTCTAATCCACTCCGCCGCGAAGCTCAGTCACACTTGAGGCGGATGAGGAGAACAACAGAAAAAAGCGCTGTTGCCTCCTCTTCAAACAATCAAAAGTGAGATAAAGTACTCGTATCTTTTGAATTCGAAAGGCCACGGCAAGAGGAACACACAAAAAAAGCCCCGCGCTTGTGTGTGCAATTGAATTTGAAAATCAATTTGAATGCAAACTAATAAGCCGCCTTGCTAAGTGAAGCTTAAGAAGCTAACAAACCCAGAGCACCGAAAAGAAAGAAAAGAAAGGTTTGCTCCAGTTTCTTTTTCCTTTTCTGTTCGACTCGACTATTCCCCCGGTCGGCGCGGTGCGGCGGTGGGCAATTGAAAACATTTGTATCCATTCAGCCTCGGCTATCGGCGGCTATCGATCTCGGCTTTGGTGTAACTGAACTACTTCAGTACACGCATTAAGGTGACTTTCCGTCTATCTGTTCAATTGGCGTTGTATACGAGTGTACATAAGTTGCTGCTGGCTCCTCTGTTGCCGATGACTGCGACTGACTGTTGGCGGCGGCGGTGGCTGTGGCTGCTGTTGCGCCGCTGCCCATTTGCTTGTGCTGTCGATTGCAAAACAAGTGAAAGGCAAATTTCAATAGAAAATAAGAAGAAAACCAAAGTAAAAAGTAAAAATGTTCACGGCAGAGCGAGACGCAGACGCGGAATGAAAAGATTCCAAATTAAAGTCATCAGTCAATCAAAGAGTGTGCTCCGATGGACATAAGTGGGTTTTCAGATGGATTTGCTTTTTTTTTCGGAATTTTATCGAGGAGATTTTTAGTACCTTGGCATGGGCTATTAGCATTTGCAGGGGATTATCTTATTCAATCGCGAGAGGTGTTGGTGAGAGTCTTGCTCTTGGTCTTGGGGGAGAAATGAATGTGTTGCATCACGGCAGACAGGCACACACTGATCTTGGGTGTCAGATCGTTTCTCTGAAGTGTATCCTAAATGACAGACCATCTTGTTCCGGATACATTCCATGGAGTTGCATAAAGCAGAGAGAAAGTTAGAATGAAATAACCAGAGCAACATTTGCAATTCAAAAACAAATTGCATTCGATCAGGATTTTGCTCCGATATTACGCTTGGGATGAGGCAAGATCGGAATCAGTTATTCAATGCAAGAGACGGAGTTGGCCACTGGATCACGTAATTGAGGAGGAAAGGATTGAAGGTTGGTGGAGATTCACAGTGAAAGCTGATTCTGGAGACTCGGCTCAAAAGTTTCTTGAAAGATCTTCAAGAGAACTAGGGTTCCCAAACGTTCTCCTTTTGGAACAGCCCTCCTTTTCTGAAAACAGTCCTCCTTATCTGAAGACAGTCCTCTTCTTCTGAGGACAGTCCGTCATCTCTGAGGACAGTCCTCCATCTCTGAGGACAGTCCTCCATCTCTGAGGACAGTCCAGCATCTCTGAGGACAGTCCTCCTTTTTCTGAGGACAGTCCTCCTCTAAGAACAGCCCTCCATCTCTGAGGACAGTGCTCCATCTCTGAGGACAGTCCTCCATCTCTGAGAACAGTCCTCCATCTCTGAGGACAGCCCTCCATCTCTGAGGACAGCCCTTCTTCTCTGAGGACAGTCCTCCTTCTCTGAGGACAGTCCTCCATCTCTGAGGACAGTCCAGCATCTCTGAGGACAGTCCTCCTCTAAGAACAGCCCTCCATCTCTGAGGACAGTGCTCCATCTCTGAGGACAGTCCGCCTTCTCTGTGGGCAGTCCTCAATTTCAACTATTTTTCCTTCCGTCCCTTTTTAGATACCGAATGTCTTCCTTTTCTGAATTTCACTCAACTATTAATTTTCCTGCTACTCGTGCATTATTTGATGCATCGCACATGTTCTCTTTCAAAGACTGAGCTGCGTCGCTTGCCATAGCCTTCATTAAGACCGTCGTTTTAAAGAGAACAAGTCAAAGATTTCTGGATAAATCCCCAAGAGTCCTCCATCCATTGTCCAACCCTAAACATTCAAAATCAATTCACTTCTCCCTCACTTCTCATGATTTACATTTTCTTAAAATGTCTTACCATCAATTTATTGCAACCACAATTTCCCCATCAAAACACCATGTCTGGCAACACCCTAGTTTGACAGCTAAACAACCCACTCTTCATTTCAACGAAAAACAGTTAAATTCTTCACTTTTCCATCAGAAAAATGCTCCAATCACATGTCCATACACTCCTTCAACTCCATTTCCCTTCAATTTTCCTCCTCAAATGATGAAAAACATTTCCTCCCAATATCCACTCAACTCGCATTCAACGACAGCATTGCCAGAGAAGCAATAATTCGTTCTCTTTCATCGATTTCGATGAGTTCAACTCTGACGTCATGAAAAATGAAAAATTCAGTTTTCTCTAAATTTCTCGGATTTCCAATCAAATTTTTGATTGAATTCACTTCCATTTTCATTTTCACACTCAGCCCCACACATTTGAGGTGAAATTTCGATCCAAAAACAGAGAAAATCTAATTTTGAAAATATGGCACATTTCACACGAAAAAATGCAGTAAACTCATAACACAACCGGGTCGCATTTTTTTGCTGAAAATGAACGAGTTTTTGTTGATGTCGATTTGATGATTGGAAAATCTTGTGAAACGAATTTCTCGGGATCTAGGACGAGTTGGAGGATGTGAGAAATCAGAATGGAAAGGAAATTAAATGTAGAAGGAGAATGAGGTGAGATTTTATAACGGGAGTGCCGTGGTTGGTTGTTTGAAAGGAAAGTTCGGAGGATCCTCCGTTTTCGCATGAAATTTGTGACTTTGGAAGACATGATGTTTTGCGAAACGAATTTCTCGACGAATACGACGAATTGAAGGAATGTGGAATGTCAGAATGAATAGGAAATTAAACATGGAAACGGAATAAAGTAGGATTTTGTAAAGAGAGTGCCCCGGTTGATCATTTCGAGGCGACATCTGAGATACCCTCTTTTGTCAGTGGTCTTGAAAAATGTGATGTTTTCTAAATCGAATTTCTCGGTGACTAGGACGAATTGAAGAACGCAAGATATCAGAATGGATAGGAAATTAAACGTAGAAGTGGTTTGAGGCAAGATTTTGTAACGACAGTTCCCAGGTTGATCATTTGGAGGTGATATCTGCGATAGCCTCTTTTAGCAGAGGTCTGTAAGGAGATATTATTTTCTAAACTAATTTCTCGATAATTAGGATGAATCAAAGGAAGTGTGATGTCAAAATGGATAGGAAATTGATTGGAGAAGCGTAATAAGATAAGTTTTTGTAAGGGGATTACCCCTTGTCGGTTGTTTGGAAGGAATACTTGGAGGATCCTCTATTTTCGCATGAAATTTATGATTTTGGAAGACTTGATATTTTATGAGACGAATTTCTCGATAACTAGGACGACTTGAAAACTGAGGGGTAGCAGAATAGAAAGAAAATTAATCACAGAAGCGTAATAAAAGGAGATTTTGTAAGGAGAGCCACATGGTTGGTTGTTTGAAAGCGAAGTTCGGATGACCCTATTTTGTCCCAAGAAGTTGAAGAATTGGAGAGGATTTGGGAAGCATTTCTTGATGAAATGTCTTGAAAAAAGAGCAGAAATATCTGTCATTGCTTGGAAAACACAAGTGTGAAGAACAAATTATAGAAAGAGGTGTTTAGGTGGGTTTGTTTGGATCATTTAATGCAGCCCATTTATGGTTGTGGAAGCCATCACGTTTCCTGAAGCGATTTTTTCGAGAATCAAGAAGAACTGGAAATTAAGAGATACCACATTGGGCAGGGAATTAATTGGAGAATCGCAATAAGACGGGATTTTGTAAAGGAACTGCCGTGGGTGGTTGTTTGGAGGCGATGTTTGCGACATCCTGTTTTGGCACACACGCAAAGAAAGGTGTTTGAGTTTCCATGGGTTTCGGACGATATTCTCAGAAATTGAGTTGGAAAACGTTGCTTGCCCTCAGCCCACTTGGCGTGCTTAGTTGGAGCCAGATGGCTAAGGCTTGTTCCACCTGAAGAGGCTTGTTGGTGAGGCTTGTTGTGTGAGGCCCAAGTCCATTTGCTTGGCAATTCATTAATCAAAAGTCCTTATTTCATAGCATAATGGACAGTTCCAAGCTTTGAAATTGTAAAGGGCTTCCTCTGCCAGCATTCCGCAGTCGGAAGAGGCGATTAAAGAGTAAGTCCTCTTTCGCATCACAATGGGTCCTCAAGTGAGACGCCTCTGACTAAAGGGATGTCTAAGACGAATAAGAACCTCGATCACATGAGAACCATTCAAGTCACAAGCATCCCTTTCTGTCTCCTCGTTTTCCAAGGCCGAAAGAGACCCAGTACTCAAATTTAATATTGAATCATACAAAAATTAATTAAATTGTGCATTAAATCAGTGCACCTCTATAAATAGAAACCACACGGAAGTGTGATCCTCTTTAACAGCCAACAAATCTCAGCTTAACAACTGGAAGGCTCCGTTTCAACCGAGTTACGAAAACAACTTCTGCACACCACCCCAATGACTCGAGGATCTCAAATCAAAACTTTAAAAAGTTCATTCATCCAGCAGCGTCTCATAAAAACGATCCTCCTTCCTGTCTTGTCTTGCTTTTGTTTGTCAGAGCAGCAGTTCAGTTCATGTCCCAAAAAGATAATTATCAAAATCTTCTGCTTTGTATCTTTACGATGTCAGAGTCGACAGAGGGAAAGGGAAGGAATTTCAATCATAACTGCGACAATGTTTGACAAATTTCTTCTCTTTTTTTGAAAGAACAGATATAATTACATCATTCCGATGGATTACCTGTATCTCCTGCCCTGCGCCGGCGACTGCTCAGCCGTGTAATGGCAGCGAATAAACAGAACGACCACAAAAGGCGATAACCGAATAAACAAACAAACCCGAGAGACACACACGAGAGATACAACAAAAATTTACATAAAAAATACAAATAATTTATAAGAACATTTCCGAAGAACTTCGCCAGAGGAAAAAGATATTTTTGTTTTGGCTGCTTGCAATAACTGACGGCGGTGGACAGTTGAACGCGATTATCTCATCGCTGAGTGCGTCTTCCTCATCACAAAATGGTGGCTGTGGGTTGGGGGGACTGGGTCTGGACCAATTTACACATTTAATTATTTCCTAGAGGTACGCGGGCCCGAAGGCTTCGAAATTAAACGAATCAAACATGAATTTTCTGCTTTTCGAAATCGAGAGACGCGAAGATGTGTGATGTAAGAGCCGAGGGGGCATTAAAATTCATTGAGACTAGAAGCTGCTGCTGCACGGGGAAAGAGGCAAATGAGACAAGATATGGTTAATCTCAAGAAGTCATTGACTCCGGGGAGTTAATATATACCAGACACACACACACACGCAACAGACATTTCGTGTCGTTTTTGTTGGTTCTTTTCGATGGACAGGGCGTGTAGCCCGGGGAAAATTAATTTATTAATCAGATGTCTATTGAGGTAGATGAGTTGTGTATCTCTGATAAGCGAATCCTATTAATTTCGGTTGTGCGCCGTAGGAGGTTGGGTTCAAGGATGAACACAAGTCGTTTGAGATCTGCTTTAAATTCATGCCAATCTTCCGAATCTAACCGAAAGATTCTTTGGAACTCACGCCAATTGATGGGGTTTCAAGGGGTTGCTGGAAGGACAGCTTGGTCTTGATGACTGGAAGCAGCGTGCCCAGGACCGCCAACGATGGAAGGCTGCAATATCTCTGTCTCGGACCCTCCATGGGTCGTCGGCCTGTGTTAAGTAAGTAAGTAAGGATGTGATGCGACTGAATGGCGCAGTTGGTTGAGGGCTTGCCCCAAGTTAGACGGGTCCCAGGTTCGAATCCCAGTGAATGGAATCTAGTCCAGTCGCCATTTGCCGTTGGGATCAAATTAACGGCACTGGAGTAGGTTGCTACCTGGCGGTACAATGAACCAGTTTTGAGTCTGAGTGCTCCAGTAGTTTTTCAAAAAATCTACGAAAAAAAAGAGGAGCCTACGTGCTGTTGGTCGCAAAAATCTGAAGGGTTCCTTGCGAAAGCCTTAGGAAGTCTAACGATCGTAGACCAAGAGGCGCCTACGTGCTGTTGGTCGCAAAGATTGAAGGGTTCGTTGCGAAAGCCTTA
Organism: Myathropa florea; assembly: GCA_930367185.1. NCBI lineage: Eukaryota > Metazoa > Arthropoda > Insecta > Diptera > Syrphidae > Myathropa > Myathropa florea. The sequence goes on along the minus strand of OV884005.1, from coordinate 40,497,603 downwards.
GGAAGTCCAATGATCTACGACTTAGTGTAGTGTTTCAAAAGCTCCGAAAAAAGAAGTGAAAAGACGCTGTGAAGGATTGCATCATGTTCCCGCATGCAACACGTGCGGTCTTATGTAAATGGTCAGATAATCAGATTCATAATTTGCGTTACCGATCGCCATTATTGCGCGCAAATGGTTACAAGGCATGCCATGTTAGTTCCACGAGGTGACATGAGCTCATACGAAAGTCTGTTCCCTCGCATGACTCGGCAATCAATTCTCTGGTCAAAAAATCACACAAAAATTCCCCATATCATCATTCAATCTCAACTCATTTTGCATCTCATTTATTCAACGAACTGAAACATATCCGAATGGACACATTCACTTAAGCGACTGCCCAAAGTGAATGCCTTTCCAGTGAACAGTCAAAAGAACGACCAAAAAAAAGTCTTAATCAACGTCGAACAAGAAAGAAATCTTGTTCGCGTCACAAAAAGCCGACAACGCATCGCATCGCATATAGAACCTTTCACTTTAGCGATTTTCGGCATGCATCAAAAAGGAGCAACAAGCGAACAGGGAAAAAAAAGGGCACGATGCAGTAGATCCCGTTTCGGTGATCTCTCTCTCTCTCCGTCCCCCCATCCGAGTGTAGTTGCAGCACTTAAGTGGTGCGTGCAGTCACTTAACTTTGATCTCACGTTCTAGTTATATAATTTGACTGGTTTCAGGTTTTCTCTCAAATTTTCCAGAAAGATCAATCGGATTACATGTCAACGATGTGAGCGCACAAGTCAAGAGAGTGGGAGCAGCGCATAATGCAACAAAAAACAAAAAACGAAGATGTGCCTCAGGAGATTGTTCTTGGGCCAGTTCTTGTTTTTGGTGGACATTATTTTTTGCTCGTATACACTTCGCTGTACAGAGCGGAGAAGGAAGAGATACAAATGTATCTAATGGTCAATGAACTTTTTAAGCAGCAGGTAAAGAAGACCAGAAATTCACAAAAAGTGTTGTTGTTTTGGCATTTGTTTAGTGTCTTTAATTTTGTTTCCCTCTCTCTGTCTCTCTCCTGATTCTCTTCATTCCCCTTAAGCTGCTGTATCTTTCGTCAGTCGTCTTTTTGAGCAAAATTTTGTTTTGATGGCCCACTGTGGAGTATGTTATTATTTTTATTCTTCTTCGGAAGGGACATGGCGAAATAAGAGAGAATGATTATCACGCGTGTGGTGCTCACATGTGGTGAAAGGAAATGAACAGACCAAAAGACGAACTCGGACTATAAGAGCATTATATGGACTAGACTTAACACAAATTTTTCGCACACTCACCATGAGGTCACTGTCTATTTCATCGTTAATTGCATAGCATAGACATTTTATGTCTACTTTCGGATTGTAAATGTCTTCTCGAGTGTCTTCCCCCGGTGGTCTGTCGGAGAGGAGAGAATTTGCCAACAGATTAAATTAAAATAAATGATTGATACAAAACAAATAATAATTTATTTGCAAGCGTTGCGAATTGAAAATGAGAAAGACAAATTCAAATGAGGCGCAAGCCAAACAAATGGAATTACATAAGATCGCCTTTGAATGGGACGAGATACGATTGATTGATGGTCGGTAAATATGATTTGTGAAATTTTCACCAGACAAAAATGACCTAAATTGAATGGCTTTTGGACAAGAAGAGAGGAGAAGCAAGAAGATCTTGCCGAAACAGCTGGAGTAGTTTTGATTGAGTGAAAGAAGAAATCTGCTTTTGGAGAGATACTGTTAAATCGGTTGGGGGGAGCGTTGGAATATTGAAAGTTGATTGGTTCTCTGTGAAAGAATCGTAATTAACCTAGAATTGTGGTTGTTCCCGGTTGGGGTTAGATGCTATTAGAGACGTTAGATGGAGTGATAAAGTGACAGCCGTGGAGAAGTGGGTGAGTCCGTCGAGTACCACGCACTACACTAGGTTTAACTCCCAGCCCAGGCAAAGATTTTCAAAGAAAACTTGTCCACGGCTCACCTTTTTCGAGTCACTGACAATATTCGGAGAGTATAGGTTAGGTTAGAATTCACCAGCGCACTTAGACCATGTTGGTCCATGTTGGTGATACCCACTGTCAGACTCCTACCGCTGATCGACCGCTCCAGTGATAGTACAGTCAATTTGATCCCAACGGCAAATGGTGACTGGACCAGATTTGAAAAACCGGATAAAAGCGTATTAACTTTGCTTTCACTGGGATTTGAACCTGGGACCCCTCTAACTTAGGGCACTTAACCAACATCGCCATGCAGTCGTTTTCGGAGAGCATAGCTGTCAAGAGAAAAGCTTCTCAATCTGGCCGTTCGGAGTCGCTGTAGATCGGTTTCACTCGTGAAAGAAAAATAAGGCGCACAACGCGAGTGGTTGCTATACGCCAAAGTCCACCTCAGACTCTAGCGCCACAATTACAAAACAAAGATGAAGCGAATTATTTTGAATTTAGAAGATAATTCACTCTAAAAGACTGTCTAAAATCGAGGCGAAGGACACGTCTTTAATTTCCCTAAGCTGCCATAAAGAAAAGACAAAAAGAAACAGGTGTCAAGATGGAACCTTAAGTGACCTCAAAACAAAATGAGTAATTTCTTCTACTTAGACTATGTCTGAGGAACTGAGGTTGCTGAAGTCATAATTCTCAGGTTCACAAGTATCTCAAGAGGTGGACGACTGACTTTTGGATCTACCTCAAGTCACTGACAATATTTAGAGAGGAGAGCTTCTCAATTTTGCCGTTCGTAGTTGCCACTCGTGAGAGAACAATAGCGCGCACTACATGAGTGGTTAGGTGAGGTAGATGGGTGTCCTTGTTGACATGAAGAACATGTCAACGGCTCACTTAGACCACTATGAGCCCATTGTGCCCAAAACACGAGTGATTGCTGTAGAAGCAAGTCCGTCTTAGATTCTAGCCCCAAGAAGAGAACTTGGTTTGAATGAAGATAAGACCGCGACTCATATGACGCACGCAAGTGGAAAGATACCTCAACTAACTGTGTGTGCGAAACTGGAGGCAGCTAGCTAAAGATTGAGCTGGCTGGAGACAGTTGTTGGTTGAGGCCCAGGTCCACACCGGACTGTAGCGCCACCTCAAGTAAACAAGACGAGTAGGCCTCTTTTTGTATTGTGTCGCTTAAGATCCGGTATAATGCACTGATCGGTGGTCGCAGTGACGTGTCCGCTTCGCTGATGTCCATTTCAGACCTTTGTCAGGCCAATTCGTCCGCTCTCTCGTTCCCTGCGATTGAGCTGTGGCCCGGGACCCAGCAGAGTTTGACCTTATGGTGAATGGATTTACCTCAGTGAGTCGCGGCAGTTCATAACAGCCTTTGATCTCAGTGTACAGGATCGACTTCAGTGCAGCATGGCTGTCTGCAAAGAGGGTGAGGGTGTACAAAGAGTGAGAATACTTGTCTATCTGAATCATGCGACAGTCTAAATCTAGGTAGGTTGAAAGGTGCCCTTGCGACTAGTCGCGGCTCACTTAGACCAACAGTTTGGATCCATTGTGCCCTGGGTATGGGATATTTCCCGTGAGACCTACATTTCCACAGCTGATTAGAACCACCTAGATAATTGAATGTATCTCAGGAGGCGCCTTAGCTCTATTTCATTCAGATCCTCCAACTCGTCGAAAAAGATACCGTCCAGTATTACTAGTTCAAACCTCCGTTTCAAGGACCAAGCTATAGTGGATGCCATAACGCTTGGTCTGGATAACTAGAAGCAGCGTGCCCGGGACCGTAGGCCATGGAAGGCTGCCGTGTCTCAGGCAGAGACCCATTAAGAGACGCGAGCCCGCTAAAAAAGAATTACTAGCCTCTTTCTCCGTTGAGCTGGACAATCGCATAGCAGGTGACGGATGGGCTCCATTTCCTCCTCGTCCATGCAGCTTCATAAGTTTTAGTCTAAGTCTCCAGAAAAAATCCCATCAATTCGTTAAATTTCTCAAAAATCTCAAAGTTAGCATCTACGAAGAACCATTTTTTGTTCACAAAGTAACCCCTGTCAAGAATTATGTACTATTCTCGAAAAAACACACATTTCTTTGATTATTTCTAGATATTTCGCCCAATTAATTACAGCGACATTAGTCATATCTTGTTGACAAAGCTAATTAACTTAACTACAGGGTTCATGGTCAGTTTTTATTATCAATCTGCTTTTTTTTACGCTGCATTTTTTGCATCACATTTTTATATATGCCTTCCAAGTCCATCAGCGTATCGAAAATACCACCTTTATTACCATCAATTATCATAAAAGGCGAATACAATGGCCCTACCATCAGTCCTCGGCTCTCTTTCCTCTCTCTCTCCCTCTCTCTCTATCCCCTTGCCTCAAATTAACACTCAGATAATAAAATGCTCAAATTTAGTCTGGCAAAGAGGAAGAATACACTCATGCCTTGTCTTGTCTTTGGTGTAATTAAAAACAATTCTCATCACGTAAACTTTAGCATTTATTTGCAACATTCAAAACGAGTCGCTTCTGCAGGAGTCTTTCAAGTTCCGCCACTCCACCGGTTAGATGCAGTCCATCGGGAGAATTTATGAGATCACGCGAAAGTCAAAGTCACACCGGAAGTTTTAAAAGAGTCCTTTTTACGTGCATCAACATGTTGCAGATACATTATTCATTTGACTAGATACATGGCATTAGGATTTTCTGCACATATCGGCCCAACAATTGAATTTGTTTTCTGTTTGTTTTGCTGCGAAACACATCTCCGGAACATGCTTAGCTTCGTGTTCTTGTTCTCTTCTTTTCGGTGTTGTTCTTTTTTCGTGCTGCCTCCGTATCGGCATCGAAGTGTCAATGACACCTCACACCTTTTTGAAAGACGAGAAAAAAGCAGCACACCACACATTTTTTTCGTGGTTTGATGGAGGATTATGGTATTTGGAATGCCTACCGAGGAGCGAGAGGGCGTGGCGTAAAGGGGGTGTGAATATTTTGACAACTTAGTCATCTGGAGATGCGCAATTCAGACACACGCGAGTTGAAAATCCGCATAAAAAGTTGAATTCCACTAAAAAGGGATTTTCATAAATATCGTCCTCAAAAACTGTGGATTTTTGTAGATTATTTCCAGCAAAACAAAGCCATAAATTCTGGGGAATGAGATAATGACAAAATTTAACTGTTTATGGACTGCTTTGTGGTTTGTGTTTAATTGATCGTCAACTGAAACCTGATTGCATTCGACCGATTAATTCGCGGGAAAAGGTGACTGATGCCAGACAAATTGGATACGGTTTTTTGAATCATCAATCTAACGCCTGAATTCTTGATTTGTTTCCAGCATCTCCATCCATCAACTTCAAATTGAATTTAGACATCAAATCAAGTTTTTTTTTTGACGCAATGTACCGTTTTGTGACGTCTTTCAACTTGACTGCTACAAGTCACTAAACTCTCATCTTCAAGGGCAAATTTCATGGGCTGCCACAAGGATGACACTTCAGGCCACCACTTTTGAGCATTCTCAGCTGACTTTTGAGTTAAAGCTGCCACAAGAATGACACATCAGACCACCACTCTTAACCATTCTCCACCTCTTCTCTCAAAGGCCAAATTTCATGGACTGCCACAAGGGTGACACATCAGACCACCACTCTTAAGCATTCTCAGCTGACCTTTTGAATCGAACTACGAGTCACTGACTTCTACTCTTCAAGGCTGCCACAAGGATGACACATCAGTCCACCACTCTTAACCATTCTCTACTCCTCCTTTTTAAGGCCAAATTTCAGGGGCTGCCACAAGGGTGACACATCAGGCCACCACTTTTAACCATTCTCAGCTGACTTTTGAATCGAACTACGAGTCACTGCGCTCTCCTCTCCAAGGCCCAATTTCGTGGACTGCCACAAGGATGACACATCAGACCACCACTTTTAACCATTCTCAGCTGTTTCAAGAAATCCATCAAACTCATCCCTTAAAAATTCCAAATCCCCCACAAATCACCCAGAGATTGGATTCCAAAGTAGCTGAAGAAGCAAATTCCAAGAACTAACCCACTAAGTGGTTTCATTCACTTGCTTCAGCGGAACTATTAAAGGCTGCTGTTTGAAAGAAGGAAATAATCACTCCTGCTTAGCTCATTAAAATCTCCCTCTCTCTCTCTCTCTCTGCTCACTCTCATCACATCCGTTTAAGTATCTGAATCCATTTGAAACAACTGCTGGCGTCTTTATTAATAGAATCTCATTTGATTTACCACGAGAAGTATCTTGTACTTCCACGAATTGACTAAATCGTGTATCTATCATCAGTAAGGTGCGTAGTAATCACTCTCGGCCGTGAACTTGAAAGTGAAGATGGATCCAATCAAAAAATCAAATTGGGTTAAGGCAAGGAGCCCTTGGCAAGGATGTAGGTTAGATGGAATTTTTTTTTGTCGAAATACCTCCAGCAAAGGGAACGGGTGAATAACCCGAAATAGACCGCAGCCAGTGATGAGAGGAAATCCAATATCACGCCACAATCACAGCCATCCACAGGCACAACCTTCATTTGTGTACGGTGCTGGGGAAGAGTTAAATAATCGTGCCAAGGATTTTTAATTAGAAACAAAGAGATTGATAAAAAAGAAGAAGAACACAAACCGAATTGAGAAGAAGCCTGTTTTCACGAAGGATGGATACTCGTTCGTTGAAAAAAGGGGCGTGTGTAAATTACTCGTTAATAGTCATAAACTACGGGGGTTCCGCAGCTAGACGGACATACAGACAAGTCGCTTGGCGTGTAAATACACTCCAGACGCAGAATACAACACAACACAAGACAACACTCCAACTCGACCTAGGCCCTTTACATTCCCTCCATTATCGTGAAGACCCTCTCAAGGTTTTGGTTGTTATTGATTTTATTTTATTCCCCCTCTCGGACCTTAATCGAACATTTTTTGTTTAATTTATCGATTTGCCTTTGAAGGATAAAAACAAATGAGTCTAGGGCCTCAGAACTGGTTCCATTTAGATGAATACTCACTGGAGATGGGTGTGTGTGTGACAATAGCAAAATCGAAGGGATAACCAACCAATAAATTATGACACCTTGTGAGAGGACACCGAATGACGGCGGTGCTGGTCAGTGCCCGAGAGGGGGGAGGGTGACTTCAGATAGATATTAAATTTATGAAGACGCGTTTGATTTCTCTGATTTGTTTTGTTCGAAAAGTATCTATCTTATCGGCAGGTGGATGAAATGAAAAAAATATGGCGAGAGTTAATTGTAAAATATTTTCCGTTTTTATTTGGTGATCGAAACGATAAACCCAGATACTGACTAGATACTGTGACTTAATTTTGTGAATTGAAATTAATGCTGAGCGAGATATTAATTTCAGATACTTCTCGTTGTTTTTTTTTTCGATTGTGTGGCTTTAATTGGTAGGATACTTCGAGGTATCACGTATCGGAGATGGGTAATCGAGTCTATTCTTACATAAGATTTTGAAATCTTTCCCCGAGCGAGGGGAGATTAGAATTCAAGGAATTTCATTAGATATTGCTTCTGGAACCTTCTGGTTGATCTTGAGCTACAAATTGTGTTTGGCAAGGGAAGAGTGGTCAAAGCATTTCCTGACTCCTTAGCAAGCACCCGCGTTGTGCGTATTCTCACACGAATGGTGACTGTTCTCAAATTGATGGAGGCGATATGAGACTATTTTTTGACAGTGATTAGCAACTCTCAGAATGTCTTGAATATACCGGTGTTGAGGTTAAATGGAGAGCGACTTTTGTCCTGCTCGAAAATGTTAACAAATCTTGAATTTAGTACAGTAGTACTAAAAATAATCGACAAAAATGTGACCAAAAGCGTTGACACAAATGCAAACATTCAGTAAAGACGATTTACTAAATGTAAGCCTTGGAATCGATGGTTTTTGGTCAGTTTTGTGTAGATTAATTTTTAGTACTTTTGTACTAAATGTACATTTCGAGCAGAAAAACTGTCTTTCCCGGTTTGTTTTGATGAAATCTAAAGTAAACTCCAATGACTTTGATATCCACACTCAAATTGATGCATTTGAACTGTAGTACATCTGCCCAGACACCGTAAAGTTTATTCCCTACCCAAATTTAATCTTCGGAGCATTACCAGCGACTCTCGCGAGAGGTAGGCCGCTCAATAAGAAACTCAGAGTAACAACGCTTCTTCTTTGGCTGGCGCTACAGTCCCGGGTGGACGTGGGCCTTAGCCAACATGCCTCTCCATGAATAGCATTTTACTTGGAATGCCGCAAGGTTCAAAATTGACACCCTTGCTTTTATTTTCCTACGAAATGTTTGCAAAATTGATTTCAGTTACAAAATCGAATTCCTTGTTGCACCTGAGTGACAAAGAATAGCCATGGACTGCCACAAGGTTAAGAATTGACACCGTTGCTTTTAGTTTTCCTACAAAATGTTTGCAAAGTTTATTTGAGTAAACAAATCACTGTCGCACCAGAGGGACAACGAATAGATAGCCATGAGGTGCCACAAGGTTGGGCATTGACACCGTTGCTTTAGAGTCCATATCTGTGTTGATGGTCTCTTCATTCATTCCTTTTTTGTTCCAACCCCAAAAAGAGAATTCAATGCATTTTGAGGTGAATAGGGAATCGTCTAAGAAAGTCTCAGAAATAAATTTCCATCAAGAAAAAATTATAAAAAATTTCATGCTCACCACATCCTCGCAGCACTTAAAAGAACCCTCATCTCAACCAACTGGCTGTGGACATCGCAGCACCTTCCATCCACTGGTGCTAATAATAAACCCAAGCTATCATCATCGTAGAACACGCAAATCTGTAAAGCAAAATACGCGCGCTCCCCCTTTGCTTACCTTGCTCAAATTATGTTGCGTGTGCTTCGTATTTACGTCTAGATAACCACAATATCCTCCTTGTCTCATCTAACCATCTCTCAGACGACACAGCAAAACCACCTCTCATATAACACATCTAATTTGCAAAGAAAACCTATCTCCACCGTGCCTGTGCTCGCACATTCGAGTAGATTGAAGCCGGAAAATACATTTTCACAGTCTACAAAGCGCGCACCCAGAGACTGCAACAGTCTCGTGCATCTGTTGTGCTGTTCGCTGTGATGGTGGTGCCTGCAATGCGGCGATGTCTGCGAAACAACGTTTGCCTTGTGGTTATGACGTTTTTCCGTTGCCGATGATGATGATGACGCTATAGCGTACCGACCGTCTGATGAGAAGTCGCTCGAACTCGCGACTAGCTCGCCGCTTGTGTGTATAGTTTTCAGTCAAAGTGACGCTAACTATGACGCTACCGCTTCTCTATTTCTATTGGTTATCCGAGAGGAATCACATCGCAATTCATTCACTAAGAGTGAAGAACGTTTCGCATAGATTTGCTTGGCTAGCTTAGATACAGTCCGTGTGTATCGTATCTCATAGGTAGGTCGTTGCAAGTGATTTCATTGTTGTTGTTGTTGTACTATTATATTCACTGTCGTACATCATGTCGCGTGTTTACAATTGCGTTCGTTCACATCAACAACCGGTGAGCGAAAAAGGGAGCGCAGCGGTTAAGCGATGGATAGAAACGTTTAAAGGCATGTACACATGTAACAACGCGCTTCTTATTAGTTACTCGGTCATTCACATTGACAAGATCGTCTCTCGATATATTTATTTACTCATTCATTTTTTTTGTCTTTGCTTTCGTCGCATAAACCAGAAGGGAAGATAGTGCGGGTATATAAGCACAGCTCGTCCGTCTTGGTCAGGTAAATATGACGGTGAGGTGAGAAGAAGACCTCAACAATAATAACAATATTATACGATATTCGATAATAAATATGCACAGTTAATGTGTACAAGTAGCATAGAGACGGAGAAATGAAAAAGGCGAGAGGCAATGGAATCTCATGTACTAAAAGTGACCATAATTATGAATAATGTCTGCCGTATTTGTCATCTGATGGTTGTTGTTTACGAACATAAATTCTATAAGATACAACAACTCGGATACATTTGCTTTTGCTTTGTGATCTTGCGCAATGTGACGGTTGTTAGTACTTAACTGTTGTCGCAAATTGATGGTGGTGATATGAGACTTTGTTTTGACAGGGATTAGCAGGTCTCAGAATGGATTGGATAGAGCGTGAATGAGGTGAAATGAATACAAAGTAGATGTACTTAATGTTAGCCTTTGAATTTGTGGTTTTTCGGGACGATTTTTGTAAATTCTTTTTTAGTACTTTTGTACTAAATGTACATTTCGAGCAGGAAAACTGTCGCTCTTGGTTTATTTTGATGAAATCTAAAGTAGACTAAAATTACTTTGATAACCACACTCAAATTGATGCATTCAAACTTTAGTACATCTACCCAGAGACCGTAAAACTTATCCTCTACAAAAAATGTTTGTTAAAAAACTCAATCATGTGAAAGTAACGTTACACAAATTTATGTTAAAACCTCTGTCATGTGAAAGCAACAAGGTTTTATTTTGTTTTAAATAATTTTTGGTCAGATTTTTGTTGATTATTTTTAGTACTTTTGTACTAAATTGAAGATTTGTCAACAATTTCAAGCAAAAATGCCTTATTTTGCTGAAATTCAATGTAAACTCCAATGACTATGATGCTCCCACTCAAATTGATGCATTTAAACTTTAGTACACCTGCTCAGACACCGTAAAACTTATCCCCTACACGATATTTATGTTAAAAAACTCAGTCATGTGACTAATTTAGATCCCGGATACCATGTTAGATATCATCACTGTTGCTAGGTCTTTATCATCTTCCGGATATACGTCCACACAACATGATTTAATTCTGAACTGTACTAAAACACGTATCTTTGACTTCGTGTGACTTCAAAATTAGCTACCAATGAGTTTCACTCTGAAACACTAAAAATGTGTACCGTACACTTAAAATGCACAGTGACAAGATAATTATTCCATTTCTGTGTGCCCCACAAGCTAAAGCATTTGATATAACCTAATTAGTACGCTTCACACTCATTGCACCCAATTACTTTGCGACCATAATGAGTTTTAAGAAATCAACCTAAACTGATACACACACTCTGCCTTGCATGCATTAACACCTTTTTGCTTTAAGGTTTTGTGTTGTGTTTATTTTTTTGGAAGCATTTCGATTGCTATTGTGTGATGGTACGGTGTTAACCGTTCCAAGAATCTTTATCCCGATACCAAATCGGCCTTAATCAAATTGCTCGCATCGAGTCTCATGAGTTAGTCTCGTACACGATGAGACTGAACTTTCAGTAGATGTGCCTTGAATGACTAAATCAAAGAGGTGGTACTAGGATCGTGTTTAGCGTTGATCAGTCCATTTTAAGACCCGGTAACGAGGTGGAATCCCGTATCTATGTGTTGTTATGCAATCAAAGGAAAACTAATAAAACGAATGAGACTAAAGAAAATCACTTAACGCAGAAACATCGCCGTCGAACGAAATAAAGATCGACAAACACGAGACACATGAACCGAGGCAATTATACGAGTATATCTGAGAGTATTTTACGAGTAGGCTTTTAAGTGTTTCGTGTGCGCATTGATATTCGTTTTGTGGCAACTGCCAGCCAATGCATGCTAAACACTTGTTCTATTCCCAAGGAACATCATTTGAATGAATAACTGAAATAGTTTTGTTTTATTGTTCCGTCGCCGTCGTCTGTTGCATCTGCTTTCGGAGTGTTCCTTCGAAAAATTTGAAATCATTTTGCTCGTTATCGTCGGAGTTCAAAAAATTCTTCAAGGTAACCATTCATAAGTCGCAAAGATAATCAGCACTTCTTCGAGCTCACATCGTATACAGGAGAACCATAAAAATTGAAATTCAATCAACTGATAAGGAAACTTGTAGTGAATATATTGCGCAATCAATGAGATTTGATATTAAGTAATTGGTAAGCACCCTTCAGCAGATAATAGTTTTATCTTTGCGGGTATTACCGACTGTTGTGTCTGAATAAGATTTTGCAGAGATTTCTTTTCTTTATTTATTTTATATGCTCACGCGCCACTGCGATGGGCAACGGGAGATTGGAGACATTTTTTGATGATTGTCGAATTTCAATTTTATGGAAAAATGCTGAGGTAATGTTGCAGACGATACCATAATTTTTTTTGGAATTTTCTGAAAACAATCAGAAGTCATGAAGCGTGGTTAAACGGTGACTTTCATTTCACTCTTTGTGGAGCGATAAGTGTCTAGGAGAGAGTACCCACTTATTAGAGTACTTTGATAAGGTCAATTTGATTCAAAAATGACATGAGATACACGATACATTGTTGTGAGGGGTTTACAAAATGCTAACAAATCATTCCCGTTTGTTTATCTGACACTTCAGCTGTAATTTAAAATCATTTGTGGAGTAAATGTGTCAAAAACCACGTTCTGGACACGATAAGTCCATCAAATTAAGTTCAGGAAACGAAAAATATTTATTTATTTGTTTCTTTATTTATTTATTTTTTTATTTTTTTATTTATTTATTTATTTATTTATTTACTTATGCAGAAGGAGCCAAATACAAGTTTCTTTTTAAAAATTCAATAAAATGGAAAAAAATTAATTTTTTTCAATGTACTATGCCTCTATTAGTAAGAACAAACAGTCCCATTAATTATGAAAAAAAACGTCGTTCAATTGGCTGCTTCGGCTGGCTTCGCAGTAGCGCATTCTGTCACCCCAATTTTCTAAGACCATGCTGATAGTTTCGGGCTGTAGCTCAGGGATTGCTTGGAAGATATTGGCCTCAAGTGCTTGAATTTCTTCCATATTGTTGCCATAACATCAGTCCTCCACGGTTGCTCACAAAAAAAAACCTCGAAAGGCATCAAATCGTAGCTCCGAGGCGGCCAATTGACATCGCCAAGACGGCTGATAACACGATTTGGGAATTTGGTGCGCAAAAGACTGATTGTCGTGGGATAGACTGTGTGACATGGCGCGTCATCCTGCATGAACTAGAGGTCGTCCAAGAAACGTCCAACTCATGTCTTCAATTTCAGTAAAAAAAAAAAAAGTCTGTTAACATGGCTCTATAACGTCCACCGTTCACTGAAACGTTGTTCCCAGCCTCATTTTCGAAGAGAAATGGTCTAATGATGCCATCACTCTACAATCCACACCAAACTGTCACTCTCTGTGGGTGCATTGGCTTCTTGGCAATAAAGTGCGGGTTTTTGCGAGCCCTAGATTGCAACAAGTGGGCCGTGGCGTAGTGGGTAGGTGCGTCGACTCCTACGCTCGGGATCCAACATTTTTTCCCAGCTCCACATCGAGTCCACCACGTAGGCACCGTGGCCGTGTGGACTTGTGCGTCGACACATGCGCACTAGACTTTCACCGTCTAGGTTCAAATCCCAACACAAGCAACAACTTTTCAAAAAAAAAAAAAAAACAAAATTGTTCGCAGCTCTACCTTTTTCGGGTCACTGACAAAGCTCAAAGAGTATAACTGTCTAGAAAAAGCTTCTCAAAATCGCCGCTTGGAGTCGGCATTGAACTGTAGGTCCCCTCCACTCGTGAGAGAACAACATCACGCACAAAACGAGTGATTGCTGAGAAGGTAGGACCAGGTCCACCTGGGACTATAGCGCCACCATTATTATTAGTATTATTATTAGATGCATCAATTTCGTTTGTTAACGTAGCCGCAAAGATGAAAATGCGCCTCGTCACGTCAGAAAAGATGATTTTTTGCCCAAGATCGTTGTCCAACTCAAGCCGAGCTGCTCTAAGGCCCAAACTGAGAAGCGACACCGAAGCGGATGGTCTCGCGCCTTCAATTGCTGAGTCAATAAGACCTTGTAAGCGAATAATCCGAGATCTTTGTGCAGAATTCTCCTCAGGCAAGTGCGTGACATGTTGAGCTGTTGAGATCGATGACGAGTAGATGTTCACGAAATGAGTTTCACACTCTCGGCCACAGCAGTCACATTCTCATCTGTGCGCCCCGTACGACGATGGAGACCATGAGTGTTGTCCACTAGCACTCCAGTCTATTTTATTATTTTATTTTTTTTTTTTTACCGATTTATTTCTTTATTTTTTAATTTATCTCACTTCAAGAACCGCAGCTGTGTTCTGCTCTTAATTAAATTCTTTACCTTTTCCTTGCTTCCTCTCTGAAGCATACTTGCGCGCGTCTCTTCCTTAACCCCATTCTCTTCTCTAAACTCAAGGCAGTTGCCAAAGAAGCTCAAGCCTGCTTCATTTCCCTTCAATTTTCCACAAACAAATATGAATGGAAACAAGAAAGGAACAAAAACGAGTACAACTCAAAAATGATCCCGACCTCAGAATCATTGCGCCATTCACCTTTCAATTTTGTAAAAAATAGCAACAAATCAGCCAGACTAAGAAATCTGAAATAATCCCCAGAGTAGAACTGCGCTGAGGACGATTATAGTAATTACCTTTAAATATTTGTGTTAGTAGGCTCTCAATCATCGCACGCTTCAACTGTTACTTCGTCACAATTGTGTCGCAAGTGAGGCACAAAAAAAGACTCAAATTGCACGGCTCTACATCGGCAATTAATAAGATTACAGTCATTATTTGTTTTGAACACTCATCCCCCTCGCTCTCTCTCTCTCTCTCTCTGTGTGCCCGATAGAAAGATTCCATCAAGTGTTCAAACAATCACATCGGCGGTGAGCTGAACTGAGGTACAGAGAGATAGACTAACAAAACAAAAACTTTATGAATGAATCTTTTTTTTGTTTTCTGTGTTTTGCCGCATCCTTACCGGAAAATAGTTAGAGATAGTTACGTTCTCCATAGAGCAGACCCCAAATGGAACAGCAATTCAAGTAGAACATGCAATTGTCTATCTTGTAGTTGAGTTTTGCCTCTTTCTTTATCGTTTTATGGTCTTCCATTCGTGGTGGAGAGACAGGCGTTCTAGGCAGGCACTCTTGAAAGATTAGAATGATGTTTTTGTTTGCGGTGACACTTTTGACGGAAAGAATGATGCAATGGGTTGGGTGTTTTAATTTTTTTGATACATTCCAGGAAATTGAATTATAATCTCTGTCTATGCTCTCACTTCTTTCATGGTCAACCACAGGGTTCCATTATTGCAGCCCAACTTTTTTCCGATTTCTATTATTCGTTATCAAATGGTTGACTATCTCAACCATAAGGTTCAATTTTTGTGCCCCACCTTTTTTTTCGATTTCTATTATTCGTCACCAAATAACTTTTGTTCATGGTCAGCCACAGGGTTTAATTTTGTGCCCTAACTTTTTTTTGATACTTGATAAAATGTTTCATGGTCAACCACAGGGCTCCATTTTTGCGCCCTAACTTTCTTTCGACTTCTATTTTTCGTCACTAACTGACTTTTTTCATGGTCAACCACAGGGTTCCATGTTTGTGCTTCAATTTTTTTTCGATTTCTATTCTTCGTCACTAAATTACGTTTGTTTCATGGTTAAACACAGGGTTCTATATTTGCGCCCCAACTCTTTTCTTCAATTTTCATGATCAACCACAGGGTTCCATTTTTGCACCTCAACTTTTTTTCGATTTATATTTTTCGTCATTAAATGGTTGACAACAGGGTTCCATTTTTGCGCCCCATCTTTTTTTCTGTTTCTATTCTTCGTCATCAAATGACTTTTGTTCATGGTCTACCACAGGGTTTCGTTTTGTGTCCTAACTTTTTTTTGATTCGTCATCAAATAACTTTTTTTAAGGTCAACCACAAGGTTCCATTTTTGCACCCCAACTCTTTTTTTCGATTTCTCTTTCGACCACATTTCTCTCCCTTTTTCGAAAGTAATTGGATCTGATGGATCTCTTTCACTGGGTTCATTCAAAAAGCATGACCAACCGCTAATTTCATCGATCCAAATCGCAAAAAACAACGCGCGGTCAGGTGCATCTCATCATTGTCCACAGATGCGATGCAACCGGCTGCATTTTTATATCATTTCACGCCTGCTAGCCTGAAAAGAGGAGCATAAAAGAAAACTAAACTCGACTAACGAGGGAATGAACACAAAAAAAAGCACACACAATATCACAGCTATGTATCTATGCATGGGGTGTGGAGGAGGGGGAGGGTGTCAGGCAGAGAGAGAGAGAGCGCCCTCACACAAGTCTGAGGGGTTTCCCATTCATAAAAATTGGCGTCAATATGCTGGCGCCTTGTCGAGCAAGAAATGACACTGCTGATGCCTAGTGGCATTAATTACATTTAGGCACAAGAGAATGGGTGCATGGCTTGCGAATTACGATGGTTTTTTTTCTCTGTCTATGGCGTTTGTGTTTTTTTTTTCGTGACGATGATGGAACTATGGAAGCGTGAGAGGTTAAAAATATCTGAAGAGAAACTGATGACAGATAACTTACACGAAAGGATTGACACTTGAGCGTTTAATGTCATGTACCGAGTTGACATTGTGATTTGAGCTTTGACATTTCGCTCGTGTGAAAGGTGTTGTAGACGATTTGTTGGTTTTTTTCTCCCTCTCTCTCTCTCTCTGTGTTCATCTGACAGTCGAGTGAAATGACTTTCACTTGAATTGCCTCGCAGAAGTGACTTAAGATGGAGAAGGAGGAAGAGGAAAAAAAACATGACCGCTGGTTACGATCATTCATGCAAATGTCAAGTCACTTGGGGGATCTGTTGAAAGAGTAATTTGTAAAACAGACTACGAGTGATGTCCGTGGGTGGTCGTGATTTGAAGATGGTAACCACCATCTCTCTAGCTCTGCGGAAACTCTCATCAGGCAGGTAGACGTATTGGCGAGCACCGTTTTTTTATGCAAACAGGCGCGTGTTTAAAGCGATGGAGAGAAGACTTCGGCAAACGATTTTGAACTCTCTAGTCACGTTGAGACTTGAAAAATAAATAGTAATTGCCAACAGGAACTCGAATCAATCGCTTCTTGACTTCTGCCCCTTGACTTCCAGCCTCTGTCAGACTGTCAACATCGTTACGCGACGTGGACCGCTTCACATCAATCCACTCTCAATGGCAGCCTTAAGGTTATTCATAAAGTATTCCCCACCATCTATCATTCATAAAGGTTGTTTGTCTAACCCAGTGCCTTAAAAAAACCCAAAAGACTCCCTTCCACTTGAGTTGCATTTGAGTAATTTTGTCCTTCTATTTGTTCATCAAACACCGGAACACCCTCTTCGCCCTCCCCAGCCTCCCTCGGAGCAGGCGGAAGACAAGCACAAAGGCGAACCCCACCTGAGGTTGTAAATCAAATTTATAAACTCCAACCCAACCACCTTGTAAACTTCTCCGCCGTGTGCGCCGGGGATGTTGACTTGACAGGGTGGTAAACACGCACACACACACACCCACATCAAACTGTCAACTGGTTTCTGGTTTGAAAACTGTCACTTAATATCTGCGTTTCGATGTGCATACATTTTGCCTTAAAGGCCTCTTGAAATCCTTCCGCTTTTGACTTCTCTCTCTCTGTTTGCGTATCACCCCCGCCTGCAAGATGACGCACGACTGTGTCTGAACTAATTTTCCACTCCGTCAGTGATTTGTTCGGTTCCCTCTCCAATCATCCCATTCATTCGCTCGCTCTCTCTATCTTTGCATCTAAGCGAATGTTTTGCCGTAGGAGGTGGTGACAAACAGATTGTCGTTACGCGATGGTGACTTTTAAAGAAAAAAAAAGTGTAGCTCCCCACGCACATGAACACCATCCAAATGGCAAACTGAGAGGGATCGTTCTCGAATGAGTTTTCATTACAAGTGACACCCCAGAGTGGCTTTTGTGTGTGGCGTGGGGGTGTCAAAGTCCCACATGCAACAGGATGGCAACAGAAATGTTTAACACTTCACTGACACTCTGATAAGGACAATCGATAATTGTGTAGCGGATGACAACCGACGAAAATATGAACTGTGTCGTGTTGACTTAGAAATGAGAGTTGTGTTTGCCAGCAGGAAACCGGGCCAAGGCCACGGTTTTCAAGGAAGGGATGATTTTAAATTGTGTCTTATTTTCCTCCTGGTTCTGTGTACAGTCACTTAAACGGCGTTGACAACAGAGGAAGAAGTCACAAATGTGGGAGAGGGGGCGTATGATTTTCCAAACAGTTGGAAAGGGATGTATTTTCGGGGATTCAACCCATCTTTTGGAAAATCATACGACATTTCTGCTTCCTTCCGCCGTTGTAAACGTTGTCTTAGATGAATTGCTTTGATTTTTACAACTGGACTAACCATTGATTTTCTTCTTTTTCTTCTTCCAGGTGAGTACTTGCGATGAATGGACTTTGAAGGATTTGTGAGTAGTAAAGACGACTTCGCTTCAACAGAAACAAGGAAGTGTAACTGAAAACTTATATTAGACTGGATGGCGCAGTTGGTTAAGTGGCTGCCCTAAGGTAGGGGGGTCCCAGGTTCGAATCCCAGTGAAAGCAAAGTTAATGCACTTTTATCCGGTTTTTGATCGGTGGTAGTAGTCTGACTGTGGGTATCACAATGTTTGTGATATAGTAGTAGCCCCCTAACCTAACTAAAAACTTCGCTTAACTGAAACACATTTTTGTGTTTTTGTTATGGACCTTCCTTCAATGGCTCATGGAGTTTCTTTTAAACCGTTCATTTGAAGTGGACTCAATATGCTTCCAAGAGCGATTCGTTCCTGTTTGCGGCTAAGATTTTCTGCGTCTTTTCGAATTTCTTGCACTTCCTACAAACTGAATGCAACTTGGGCGTGCTCACGACCAAGACATGTCTTAATACCTTCTGAAACAATCATTTAAAAAATAATAATTTATGCAGACCCTGTGTATGTATACATTTGACAGTTGTTACCTTTCGCTTCTAAATGATTCTCAAGGAAGTAGAAGTGGAGTTTCGATGAACTTGCGCATCGCATTTCCTTTGACCCCAGTCTTATGGATATGGCGTCTGACACATGGACAACTCTACTCCAGCTGCGACGAACATACAAAGTCCCTGCACTCAGGACTGGCTCTGGCCAAATACTGAGACTGGAAAGGAAGGTAATCGAATCTTAACGGACGACTTTAAGACCGATGAAGGATCTGGTGCTGGTGCCTTTGTGGAGAGCGACAACTTTAGACCTTAGGTAAATTTGCATTGGTTTTCCAAGCGGAAACCTTTGCGATTGTAATGGCCACGAACATATTATGAAGAACAGGTGAAAGGGGCGAAGTATTTGTGCCAAGCTGCTTAAGTTCTTGCTCAATCCATTAACCACTTCCATGACAGCTCAGGACTGCAAGTCTTTTCTGAATTCGATCGACAGTTTAATAATAATAATAATAATAATAATGGCGGCGCTACAGTCCGAGGTGGACCTAGGCCTAGCTTCTCACCAACCAACTCGTGTTGTGCGTGCTATTGTTCTCTCACGAGTGGAGGGGACCTACAGTTTAATGCCGACTCCTAACGGCGAGATTGAGAAGCTTTTTCTAGACAGTTATACTCTTTGAGCATTGTCAGTGACTCGAAAGAGGTGGAGCCGTGAAAAAATGACGCACCTACCCACTACGCGCCGTGGCCCACATCGATCGACAGTTTAAATTCGCTAAAACTTGTCTGGGTCCCGGGTCACAATCGGATCGCAGAAAATGAGATAACAGATGCACTTGCTAGGCGAGGATCAGAGAAGGTATTCTCAGGACCTAAACCTGGGACTGCCTACGTCCTTAGTTAGGGCTTCCATCTATGGTTGGACCTCTCGAGAGCACAACCGCAGGTTACATGTCTCTCCAGGATGTAGACAGACCAAGCGCATGCTCCCCAACGTCTGTAAGAAATCCGCGGCTTTCTTGTTATCTCTTAACAGAAAGACTGCAGACTACTTGCCGGCGCACTAATGCCTAAATGAGCTTGGCCTAAGCGACGTCTGTGTAGGACACTGTAGAGCACTTCCTCCGCCACTGTCCCTTTGCTCGTATCAGGTGGCAGTTATTCGGTGCTGATGAGGTGAGAGCTGATGATGAAAAGCCCACATCACAGAGGCGCCTGCTGCTCTTCCTTGGAAGACCATGAAATTTCAGCAAATGCAGCCTAGCAGTACAATGGACCAGTTTTTGAGTCTGAGTGCTCAGTCTAGAGTTTTGAAAACCTCCGACAAAAAAGAAAATGATTTTCCCTTTTGTCTGACCTGCATTCATTTCTGATTAATTTCAACTGCAAATTATGCCCAGACACATCTCGAGACACTCCATTTTCTTTTCACAAAAAATCCTCATCGTTAGTCGTTGCAGATTGAGGAACAATTTTTCACACAATAAGCGGCATTCATTTGACGGAAAACGTAAGGACAACTGTCTCTAAAAGATCAGAGTTCATGTCGTTGCTACCCCACAATGAGGATATCACTCTCAAGGGGCCTAAATTTTATGACCAAAATGATAGCTAACAACCTGGTTTAGATATCAAAAATTTGATCTAAATCACTTTACGACTCTAACGATACGATTACCGAAATGTTTAGGATACATAGATATGAACTACTTTACCAGCCCAACCTTGAGATAAATATCAGAGCAAAATGTAGTTCACTTGATCTCCGTGTGACATTTAAGACAAACCCAAAAATTTGTTGACACCATTTCCCACTTTGTCGCTCAATTTCGAACCAAAAAAATAGCAGAAAAAATGAAAGACAAACAAAATGAAGACACAATAAAAAATCAGACTAAGAGAGAAAACAAATGATTCATTTTGTTGAGAAAGTAAGAGTCTTAGGGAATTTCATTGAGCCACAGTGTTTCGCATCACTCTGCTTTTGTTTACTGATGCTATAAAACAATTCGTGTGTAGTTAGATACAAATTAAAAAAGCAGAAAACGAGACGCACACTCGTGTAGTTGCAATAAACCACAGTTTGTGATAATTGTTTTCTTGTTTTCGTTTTTTTTTTTCTCGCTTTTTTCTCCTTTTTTTTAGTGAACCGTTCCTAAGTGAATAATTTTGTTTTTTTTTATTGTTATTAGCTTTAATGCTGAGTCGTTGAACCGTGAATTGCGTTGTAAGTCTCAGGTGTAATTTCAGTGTACTTGAGATTGAATAGATGAGCTTAAGGGGGACACAGCAGAGCCGTAAGTTTATCGCGAACAATACAGATTTGTGATTCAAATAGGTTCACTCTTTTGTTCTCTCACTCAATTTCTTTCTCTGTAATTGCCTCGGAATGAATGCTTATTACAAACAGGCGATGCATTGCATTATTTTGTATCCAAATCCTTGGGGGAAACTTAACAAATTGAATTGGATTTAAATAAAATAAATAAAAAATATTTTTTCATGGAAAGGCCCATACACTCACTTAAGTCAATTCCAATTCCGGTTTACGCTACGTTTGAAGGTTGAACAACTTGGATTCTATTCTTAGATCCAAGGAAATCTAGTCTGAATTTGCATAATCAGAGGGCAGTGATCCCAGTGGAAGTATTTCTTTAAACAGTTTCAAGCAGGTCTCAGACAGTGAGACAATCCCACACTGAAGTAACAAATCTTCCCACTAATATGTCATGCTCCTAACTCTCTTCAGTGTCCCACACTAATGCCTGGAAAAGAGGTGCAGTAATACTGCATGCATTGATGCGTGCAGCAAAAATGTATGCACAACGAAACAGATGTGCAGTAAATGTTGTCATTTCGTCGCATTAGTTTATTTTTTGACATTATCTCGCGTTCCTTTGCCTTCAATATGCACTAAATTTTGACATTTCGTCGCATTAGGTCACTGTCCAGTGATAACTGACAGTCTAACATGGTCGAACTGATCGAGACTGAATGAATTTAACGAAACTGAAGGAAGCAGTTGCTATGATCTTGTATGTTGTTTATTGTAGTTGTCAGTTGCTTCTGTTTACTTAAGTTTCCGACGGAAGTGAACGAGCTTGTTGAAACTGAACGAACTTAACGAAACTGAACGATGCAGTGACTATGATCAGAGTTTATTGTTTTTGTCGGTTGCTTCAGTTTACTCAAGTTTCCGACGGAAGTGGACGAGCTTATTGAAACTGAACGAACTTAACGAAACTGAACGAACTTAACGAAACTGAACGAAGCAGTTGCTATCATCTGTGTTTGTTGTTTTTGTCGGTTGCTTCAGTTTACTTAACTTTCCGACGGAAGTGGACGAGCTTATTGAAACTGAACGAACTTAACGAAACTGAAGGAAGCGGCAGCGACACTGCGACCTATTCGCCAGGGTTGTACAAGAAAAAAAAAGAAAAAAATCAAGCAGTCATTTGGTTTGAATCGTTCCAATTCCCAAAGAATTTCGAAACTCCCCTCTAAGTCCTTGAGAGCTTTATGGGACCACAGCCCACTTGATTGACTTGATGTCACAAGTGTCTGCAAAGAAAATAGAACAGTCGTCAGTCAGGAAGTTGTCTAGATCCTCCGCCAGTGTGGCTCCAAGATTCGACTCGGCAATCACCATTTACCGTGTAAAACATCAAACAGAACCTTGAAAGTGGATAGTATCTCTCACCCTGCACTTCATGTTCTTCATTTCTGTTCTGTTCTTATCTTCATTCTTAGTTTCACATGACATTTCCTAATTTACGGAAAATATTTCATTTCGCACTCTTGAATCTCTTATCGATACTCTGCGCCGTCGTTCATTTCGCAAACAAGGAAACGAAATCAATCATCGTGCAGCCAACTCTTCAATCACCGTTACTCGTAGTGGTTTGTTGTGTTTTGTTTTGAGAAGCAAAAAAATGAATGGAATTCGATGTGCACTCAAGTTTGCAGTCAGATGACTACCCCACTCGTGTGACACTGGCTAAGGGATGTGTTCGATGTTCCGTGTTCGATAAGGGGCACACGTTCAAGGTGAACGCTGCACGTGGATCTCGTAACTTCACGGTAATCTAACGGTTTTCGAACGAGACGAATTAGGTTAACCGTTTCCAAGTGAATTTTTGGATAATTCAATTAGAGGGTGTCGCGAACAAATCGAATACCTGTTTCTGACCATGACACCCGATATTGCCAGCGCCACCACTAACGGAATGGTCAACATTTGACCAGACTGGTCATGGTCATTATGAATTTAATTACAATTACTTTGTTCCAATCCGGGCGTCTTGTCTATGTCGGTGTGGGGCAAGAGCAACCTCTTAAATCACAACGCGCCCAACAACTTTTCCTTTCGTTCGCCTGCGCCTGAAGACTGAAGTTTTGCATTCGAGAACCAGTCTCAGTTCCAGGCCAGTGTATCTATGAAATTCCTTGATAATTATTACGTTATCAATTGCTGTTGCTGGCGGTGGTGGCGATGGCGATGGCGCGATGGTGGTGGTGGTGGTGGTGTTTGTAGTCTGTGCTCCCACAAAAAGAGGTTACGTGGTGTTACAGCACAGTTGTGGTTGCTGTTTGCGTTGTTGTGGCGCCTAAAGGCGTTAACCCGTTTCAAAAAGTACGCGCCTTAATTTCACGTTTCTTTTTTTTTTGTTTTATGCCTCTAATCTCTGCACATGTGAACACACACATGAACTAAATTTTACTTTCGTTCTTTTTTTTTGTTCTGATTTAATATTCGAATCAGAAGTTTCAAGGAAACCACTCTGGAAATACCCAGACTGAGTAGTCAGAGCTTTGAATTGTTGGTTCTCTGGCCTTAATTAGTTCACCAGAGACAAGGCGGGGGGAGGGGGAGGGTGAGCTAGTGAAGAAGGAACAAAAACAAAAAAAAAGAACACGTTGGTTGCATTTATGACGGTAATTTGCATTATTAGCGTTGGTTAAGTGATAAAATGGACGAGCGAGCGGACGCGCACCGCCAAAGAGAAGAAGGAATAAAACAAAATCAGAAAATAAAACTGCATTCGGTGCGAAAGGGGGACGCGAAATGAGTAAAATACAACAAAAAAAAGAAAAGTGGAGACTCAGGGTCCACCACCACCGCCGTGGTTGTCGTGTTTCCAAGTGAAGGTGCAATTAATTGTCCTGTATCTTTTCTCTTATTTTTGTTCGTACTCTCCCGATGTGGGGCTTTGCATGGAAGCTCTATGATTGCAATCGAGAAATGAGAGGATGAAGTGGAGAGGATGTGGTGTAATGAGTTGGTGAAGAATAATGACAGAGGATTGTGACATAACTGCTTAATTACATTGTTGCACGCGGGTAATTAATTAGTTTATATACACATTTTGAAAAAAAAAAATGCTTATTTATGTGTAAAGATGACAGGTCAAGGGATCATTGCAGAAGCTGGTTGCAGTAGCTGCATGGAAAACATTACTTGCGGACAGACCTCTGACAGGAGCACTTTATCAGGGATGTGTTCAGTGAGTGAGGAGAATGAAATATGAGAAGGAACGATTCTTGTCTTGTCCATGAGGGGCTTACATTGCCTATAAACAGTTCCTTCAGCTTTGTCTGTGGGAAGGTCATCAATATGTCATGTTGACGTATTAAATTGATTGAAATCCCCTTGAAATTATTTCACTTATTCGCAGCGACATCTACCAAGGTTAGGTTAGAGGGCTGCTAATGAATTCACCAGCATACTTAGACCATGTTGGTCCATTGTGATACCCACTGTCAGACTCCTACCGCTGATCGACCGCTCCAGTGATGGTGCGGTCAATTTGATCCCAACGGCACATGGTGACTGGACCAGATTTGAAAAACTGGATAAAAGCATATTAACTCTGCTTTCACTGGGATTCGAACCTGGGACTCCTCTAACTTAGGGCAGGCACTTAACCTATTGCTCCATCCAGTCGTCTTAACTCCTCCCAAAATCCCTTGAGATCTTTATGAGACCACAGGGTGAACTTTCAATGTTCTGTTTGATGTTTTACAAGGAGAATAGTGATTGACTTCGAGTCTTGGAGTCAGACTGGCAGAGACCTAGACAACTTCCTGTGACACCAAGTCAATCAAGTAGGCTGTGGTCTCATAAAGCTCTCAAGGACTTAGAGGGGAGTTTCAAAATTCTGTGGGAATTGGAACGATTCAAACCAACTGACTGATTGATTTTTTTTTTCTTGTTGAACAACCCTGCCGTATAAGTCGCAATGTCGCTGCCGCTTCGTTCAGTTTCGTTAAGTTTGTTCAGTTTCAATAAGCTCGTCCACATCCGTCGGAAACTTGAGTAAACTGAAGCAAGCGACAACTACAATAGTCTCAAATCATAGCAATCGCTTCGTTCAGTTTCGTTAAGTTCGTTCAGTCTGGATAAGCTCGTCCACTTCCGTTGGAAAAATAAGTAAACTGAAGCAACCGGCAAAAACAATAAAGTCTGATCATAGTAATTGCTTCGTTGAGTTTCGTAAGGTCACAGTGTGTCTGCAGCCTCGTTCAGTTTCGTTAAGTTTGTTCAGTTTCAATAAGCTCGTTCACTTCCGTCGGAAACTTAAGTAAACTGAAGCAACCGACAACTACAATAGTCTCAAATCATAGCAAACGCATCGTTCAGTTTCGTTAAGTTCGTTCAGTCTGGATAAGTTCGTTTACTTCCGTCGGAAACATACGTAAACTGAAGCAACCGGCAAAAACAATAAAGTCTGATCATAGTAACTGCTTCGTTGAGTTTCGTCAAGTTCGTTAACTTTTACCTACTAGCGCGGAAGCAAAGTGAGTCGCTCTCTTCACGTGCAAATATCAGTTAACAGCAGAGTTGACAATAAGTGGTAACTAATTGTGGACACTTTGAAATTTGGCGATGGTTCTGGCTACATTTCGTTTGGTCAGTCAAGTCGATCAGTCAGTTGGTTCTCATCGTTCATGATGCCACCTTCAATTCTCACAGAATTTCGAAACTCCCCTAGATCTCCTGAGAGCTTTATGAGACCACTGTCCCACAGAATTTCGAAACTCCCCCCTAAATCTCTAGGGATCTTTATGAGACCACAGTCCACGCCCACCTTTCAAAACTTCTCAATGACCACCCTAAACCACAAATAATTGGATTGACCCAAACTCGTGCCAATGAAGTCATTCATTAACCAATAAACTAGATCAAATCACGACCTGCTTACGAATCTCACTCGTATTTCTGCAACCTCCTCCATCGCCAATTCGAAGTGAATTCGAAAAACCGTTCGGAAGACTCTCCCACTGCGATCTGTGGCAACGAGTCGAGTCTTGCGCAACCGATCGTGCCTGCAAACAATCGTAAATCATTAAAAATTCAAAAATTTGTTAACACCACAAGGATGCAACAGTCTCGTTGCTCCACACAAGAAAAAGCATATTTCCTACCAGTCACCATCTCGGCGCGCACACCAGCAGCATGTGTGTGTGTACTTGACTTTTATCGATAACAGTTAGTTCCTTGTTGGTTTCTTGTGTTCAATCGATTTTTTTCCCGCTCACTTTTCCGCACAACACACCACCGCCATATTCACGGTGAAGTTTGGTGTAGTCGAGAGAGAATAGTCGTTTTTTTTTTGTTGTGCCAACTTCCTGCGCGCATGCGCATGCACGACTGGTCACATACCAAAGAAGCCGGTTTCTCCTCTAGATGCAATTGCACACACAGCTGAACTATATGACTAGCTGGCGGACTAACGACGAATGGATTTCATTTTGAGGTGCGACGGCGGCTGCAATAAAGTTGGTCATGGGTCATGGACAAAGTTGAGGTTAGATTGCAATTTTTTTGTGGGTTTGGAATTTCTCGTGATGATGAAGGAAATACCGGTGGTTTTTGTTGGAAATCCCTCCTGTGAGGTGGTCATTCGTTGGGCGCCAGTCCAACTCGAAGGCCATCATTTCGCGGGCAGACTGTACAGAATATCGACGTCGTAATAAAGCTTAGGGATGTGATGAGGGAATGAAAAGAAAATAAACCAATCAATCAATTATTCCAAACTGCGGTCAGTGACTTGAATTTTTTAACACCCACCTGCTAAATGATCTCCGGTGTTCGCAGGCGTGCGTGTGTGTCTGTGTGTGATTCACACCAACCGATTAATGCTTCAGATACGTTCCACCCTGTCTATTCAACTTTTACTCTTCTTTCTTATCCAACACCTTCCTTTCTTCTTCAAAATGGAATAGAATTTCGTTCGTTCGTTCGTTCGTTTGCGCGATCGTTTTAATTTGCGTCGAGGAGGGAAGAGAAAACGAAGAAAACAGTTTGTTTGCCAAAAATTGTGTTTTGTTTTGAAAGTCTGCCCGGTGTGACATCAGCTCAAAGAGAACAGGTACTCGTAAAGATGGCGCAGAGACACGCCAAAGCAAAATACGGTATCCACCTGCCTAAAAGCTTCACACAAAGTGATCCCCTCCCGCCCATACACACAGACAGACGCAGACGCTGTTCGATCGCGTCTTGGTGTACATACATACACCAGGTACGTTTGTGGGATTTGCTGTAGCTTAACATCTTTTCGGTCAAAGTCAAGGTCATTGTTGTCAATAACACATGCGATACAGCCCGTACTATTGCCTTCAAGTGAATTTTGTTTTCTTCCAAGAATTCATCTCTTCACGCTAATTGTCTGTCCCAAATTTGTTGAGACAGAGAGAGGCAGAGAGAGGGGGATGGCTTGCTGTCACTTAGATTTATAGGCTGTCATCAAACGGATTTGTCTTCTTTGGGTTACGCTCGTTATTTTGTTTATCCAAACGATCGGTTCTGATCGGATGAATGAACCCACAAATCTCTAGCCAAGATCGTTGATCTTCGATACGAGAAACTATTTGTCTAATGACGAATGATGTAGCTATCAAATGAGAGGGGGGGGGGGGAGAGGGGGGAACTCGCTAAAAGGAGTTCCACGCCAAATTTTACGCATGCCTTACGCATAAATTGTGCGGCTCTTCTTCTTCTTCTGGTTTGTTTGCTGTTGTCTGTCTGTTTACACACGAATTTATGCATGAATGCGGAGGTTCATTGAACATTGAATGGATTGTTCGGCTATCTCTGTGTGCCTAACTGTTTGTTCCACCGATCGTGTGATGGCTTAGTCATCTCAGAAAAGTCGTGATACAAGTGACTTGCTTCTAACCGGACTTTCTTGTGGTTTTTTCCCCCTCGCAAAGCCAATCGAATTAGATCCTTTCAAATCCTACGCCACAGATCCAATTAGAGCCCAACCAAAGCGATCCACGATCAGTGACTGATTCGTGATCGTGTCACCAAGTGGTTGGTGTCATGAGGGAATGAATTTGTTTTCACACCCCGTCACATTGCTCCGTCACATGGCGCAGTGGCTTTGGTTAGACAAAATTTGGTGATCGAAATTCTGATGAAACTCGATGATCGCAAGATCTTCGACGATCAGTGAAAGTCGTCGCAAGCATGATAAGAATTTCCTGTTTGATCTTCCATTCAGTTCATGATCACTGATCTCAATCGTCTTTATGTTCAAAAATCAAACAAGATCGACAACCTCCACACGGTATTTCAAAGCATATCAAGGCACGATCACTGCTGGTTTCGTGTGAGGCGCTCTGCAAGGTATTCCGAAGCATATCAAGCCACGATCACTGCTGGTTTTTTGTGAGGTGCTCTGCAAGGTATTTCAAAGCATATCAAGGCACGATCACTGCTGGTTTCATGTGAGGCGAGTATTTCGAAGCATATTCAGCCACGATCATTGTTGGGTCGCCAAACCCGAACGTGTGCCGCCTATAATTTAGCACTTGCAACAAAACTCGTTTCTTTGCAATCAATTGACCATATTGCGTGCAGCAACTATCTGAAAAACCGCTATTCATTTAACTGCTCAAATACTCCCTGTATTGCAGGTGTTCTATCAAAGAATTTTCAATTTTTGTTTAACAGGTAGCGTCCAAGGTTATATACCGCGAATATCTAATCACCTCCACCTTCACTTGTCATATCTGTAGATACGATTTTTTTCAATTTACCAGATACAACCGTGTATCTACGAGGGACATGCCCATACTTCCTCAACTGGTTTCAGAAATACAAAAAAAACTCTTCAGTTGACAAAAATCAAAGAAAGAGTTGGGACCAAACTTGAAATTTTCATTCTGCTCTTGTTCGTTGCATATCTCTTCAATGATCAAAAAGACTTTCAAATCATCGTGAAACCGAAATGAAGCAAACAAAAAATTGGTAAAGATACAGCAAGTCGGTGTGTTACCACAATTATTTCACCATGGATGGCGGTATAATTGCCTGTGATCATTTGTGCCAACCACACCTCAATAAGAAATTACTTGTGCGCCCCGATACGTAGAGCAGCACACAACGCCTGAAACAACAACACAGACATGGGAAGATAAAAATAGGTGCCGCAATAGACTTTAGCTAAAACAAGAAAAGAGTGAGAAACGGTAACACGGGGGTAACGTTAGATAGGAAGTGGCATGGGCGTTACGAATAAATTTCTTCGTTCTTTTTTCTTTTTTTTGCAACAAGTTTTTGCTTGTCTTTTGTTGCAATATGAACGGGAAGTTCGAATGTATCTTATGTGTGATTGTGGCAAAAATTATTGTTGAAATGTTGGTCTTGAATTGGTTTTGAATGAGGGAGAGGGTGGGAAGGCATATACTTGATGGCATCCACTTACCAGGATACCGTGGCGTAGTGGGTAGGTGCGTCGACTCATACACTCGAGGTCTAAGGTTCGAATCTTGAAAAAAACATTTTCTCACGACTCCACCTGACAATGCTCAAAGAGTATCACTGTCTAGAAAAAGCTTCTCAATCTCGCCGCTCGGAGTCGTCAATAAACTGTAGGTCCCGTCCACTCGTGAGAGAACAGTAGCACGCACAACACGAGTGGTTGCTGAGAAGCTAGGCCCAAGTCCACCTCGGACTATAGCGCCGCCATTATTATTACATTATCCACTTACAAGGTCCTCAAACTAAGGGGACGACCATAGCAGCCATACGAAAACTTAAGTTTGTGTCAAAAGCAAACGAAAATTAACCAAAACATAGTCAAATGCCAAAGTGTCTATAATTTGTTACCAATTAAGGTCTGCTGTCAAATGACATTTGCATACGCAGAGAGCGATTCACTTTCCTCCCGCGCTAGTAGGCAAAAGTTAACGAATTTAACGAAACTGAATGAACTTAACGAAACTAAACGAAGCGGTTGCTACGATCAGAGTGTATTTCTTTTGTCAGTTGTTTCAGTTTGCTTAAGTTTCCGACAGAAGTGAACGGACTTATTGAAACTGAACGAACTTAACTAAACTAAGCGAAGCGGTTACTATGATCAGTGCGTATTGTTTTTGTCTATTGCTTCTGTTTACTTAAGTTTCCGACGGAAGTGGACGAACTTATTGAAACTGTACGAACTTATCGAAATTGAACGAAACGGTTACTATGATTCGATTGCTTCAGTTGTCTTAAGTTTCCGATGGAAGTAAACGAACTTATCGAGACTGAACGAACTTAACGAAACTAAACGAAGCGGTTACTATGATCAGAGTGTATTGTTTTTGTCGGTTGCTTCAGTTTTCTTAAGTTTTCGATGCCCATTCTATTATAGTTTGCCCTTAAGACTTTCTTGTTTCAAATGTATCCGCAACAATGTTGCTAAAAAAATCGCCTTTTGATCATAAATTCTAAATTCGCAAAGGACTTCAAAGGCCGTTTGTTTTCTTCTTAGCCTCTATGCCAGTCATATATATGACATATGGCATAAAACTGAACTAAGAGTTTCTTGTTTTGAACGTTTCCGCAACAATGTTGTCAAGCAAATTCCTTTGTGAGTCTAGAATTTATGATCAAAATGGAGTGAAAAGGAGTTCCAAAGGGAATTCAAAGGTTAAATGTCCTCGTCTCAACCTCTATGTCAGTCACATTCATGACACGGTACTGAACTAAGATCTTCTTGAATATATCCGCAGCAAATGTTGCTAAACAAGAATTTCCTTCTGATCATAAATTCCAAACTCGCGAAAGGAAAATTCAAAGGTCGTTGGTTCTGGTCTCAACCCTTATGCACCGCATTCACATCCACAACATAGAACTGAACTCTATAAACATGCAACAATGTTGTCCAAGCAGCTTGTTGTGTCACTGGCAAGACAATCAACAGTGACACCACTCCCAGGTGCACCTTGAAATTTATTTTGATTTATAGCACACACACACACACATGCTCTTGGATGCCGCCACAAAGCAGCAAACAGTTCACCCATGAACAAATTCCTTAAAAGCAACAAAACGAAAAAGTGGGTCAATGCGCCAGTCTCTCGCAGAATAGGAAATAATGTTTTTTTTCGCTTTTTGCAAACATTTTTTTTTATTACCGAACGATGAAGAGTGGAAAAAAATACCACCAAAACCAGTTAAGGTCAATTATAAGAGATTTATTCTTTTCCCTTGATAAATTATGGTTTTTTTGTTGCATTTTTTTCTTCGACACGGTGAAAGTTTGGTTAGTTTTTCTGTTAAGTCTTGAGAAAATTGATGGTTTCTGACATTGCGGAGGATCGTGGAAAATGACTGAGCAACAAAATGAATGGGTGTTATGTGTGTTATGGAATGATTTATGGTTTAGTATTAAACACTTTTTGCAAGGTAACAGTTTTTTGTGCTTTTTTTTGGTTTTGAATTTGCTAATCTTCTGACATTTACGTGGTCTTTGATTTACAGCAGAGTTTGTGTGCGGATGGGATTTTGCTCATAATTAGTAGACAGACGTTCGTCAACGGTTTGGTAATGAGTTCTGCTTGCATTTTTGTTTGCTGTGAAAGTTTGCAGTCAACAATGTAGACAAAATTAAATTGAATTCCCAACCAGCAAGTGATCCTTTCAATTTCAAGACAATTCACCACGGCAACACCTCTAAAAATTCTCACTCCCGAGTCCCACCAATGGATGACACAAAAAAAACTGTCCCCTATCACAACAACTAATCGTCAAATTTACGATCGATACATCATCCCTTTGAACAAGAAATCAAACCTGAAGTCAAAAACGTAACCCAAGTCCCACAGGGAGAAACCAAAAACACTCTGACATCACATCATCGATTGTGTAATCGATGGATCCTAACCTAATTCTCCTGTTCTTCACCATCTCCTCCACATAGAGGTACACAGAGAACAGGGTCAGATGATAATCAAGTGCATCCTTCCATTCCATGAAACAGAGTTTATTGATCCGCCTTGTGGGACCCCAAAACAAGTAAACACGCACACACACCTCCACCGTCCACTGAACCCTTCGGTGACGTCGATTTTTAATTTGAAAATCTACCTGCGGTCAGCTCACAAATGTGAGAACAAGCCCTTTCGTCCCGCAGAGCAAAAGAGAGACCACCGAAGCAAATCAAACAAAACAGGCCCCTTCTTTTGGTGGGTTCTTCACCAAATTACAGGTGTGCATCTTAGGCATGGTTGACTGAGGAAGGGGGGTTAAGAGCAGCATAAAACAAAAACACACAACAGTTAATTGAAGAATATGACAGCGGATAACACACACGTACATGGTCGATTGGTTGAATGATTAATGGATGGGATGCCATTGGGTTCCTTTTCGGTGCCGATACTTGTTCATAATTGAGACTCTCTGTGGTTTTCCTTGACTCAATCCCTCGAATGTCATCGATGGACAATTAATTAAATCATCAGGAGAGAATTTCACGATGATGCTATTAGAAGTCATCACACGGAACTGCATAGATGGTCGGCACGTGAGTGAATTGTCTGCAGTGACTCATCGAGATGGACACAAGGTTAGTTGGAGTGTGATGAAGTCATTTGTATCCGTTTTCTACGAGACTTTGTCATTTTATGTGCACTCGTGTGCTTAATTTTCGATCTTGTATGTGGACAGGTTTGAGGACCACCATAAATTCGATGCTGGGGCGTGAATTGGTAGCCTTGAATTTCCACGCGAATCAGAATTGGTAATCGCGGCTGAATTGCAATTAAATTGATTTAAAGATCGTTAATTTTTTTGTGTAGCTAATCAATCACCGGTCTTTCGATAACCCCTTTTCGAAAAAGGTTTTTGATCGACTCGTCGACATCAGGAACCGAAGATAGGCCAACGGGGCTATCAAAATTCAATATCTGATGCTAATGTGTTTCGTAATTCGCATCAAAGCCGTGCATTTATGGGACAGAGGACAGCGATATCTATCGGATTTAATTTGATGCCTCCTTCTTCAGTGGACTTTCAGAAAATTCATAAACCTTGAAAGTCTCCGCATAGCAAATCATTTGAAAGGTTCCCGTCTCATCGGCTTTCATCTTTATTCGGTTTTGGTTAACTTTCACAATCCGCTGGTGTCATCAGAACGGTGTTGGCCTTGTTTTAGCGCACGAGACTAGTCGATCAGGGGGTCATCATAAATCATCTTTTTACCCCTTCCTCGCAGCCACCGGTGCTGATCACATCGCATCTGGTTCATCTTTTCACTGCCTGTCCTTTTAGTACGTATCGCTCCCTCGAAGGCAATCGATTCGTCAAAGGAGTGGTAGCTGCAAGCAAGAAAAAAACTCCATATCACTTAAAAATATCTCTGAACACACCCCGAATCGATTCAATGACCACAATTACAACTCCTAAGCTTTCTATTGAACGGCACCGTATCTTTAGAAAATCACACAAGTTTTTGGATGAATCCGAACTGAGACTCTTCAGCTTCAGATGGCTCTTCAGAAAAAATCGAATATATGCTCACTGTATCCAAGCAACAATGGACAAATATCTCTGCAGGCAGCAACAACTTGAAACGAAACTCCACTTGTACTTGTACACCAATCTCTCACTCCCTCCATCGTCGCCCATCATGATCATCGCCTGTGCGCGCGAGCGTATCTATTGGATTCTCCTCGAAACTCTGTGGCCTGAGTCATGGCCTATTACATAAGCCCAGAGTCAGAGATCTCATCATCATCAAATGAGAGAGCAGCCCAAATGAGCAGTGATTGTGTGTTGTGCGGCTAACTTCATGTCTCATTGAGGTCTCGAGAGCATCGCGTATCTGTGTGATCGCTGAAAACTCGAAACACTCTCATACACACACGCAGGCCACAAAGAAAAACAAGAAAAAAAGCAGAAAAGACGCTGGACTCGAAGCACAACGCGAAAGAATTCACTGGTTAACGGTGAAATCCGGGATTGTGTTTTGTAACCGTAAAGAGTCACAGCGAGTGGCAACGTCGATCAACGCCGGCAAGATGTGGGCCTTTAAAGAATGCACATTCTTTGGGTGAAGGGAAGCAGTCTGCCTCTAAGCGGTTTCTCTTCTTCAGCGAAAGGAAACGAACGAAACGAAACTGCCCCACAAAAGGGACTGAGAGACCATTTTCACCGTTTTTCTCTGCAATCGTAGTTGGCCCAACGCTAAAAGGAAAGGGAACAGGTAACATCAATCGATTTGAATATCTCTTTCTGCGCAGCGTTGGATCTCATTCATGCTGACACTGACATTGGTCCGGTCTTGCACTCCATAGTCCCGACATGAAAAAATGGCCGCCACAGCCCAAAGGCAGAGAGAGAGGGGGAGTGAGAGAAAAACTCGATTTGATAATTTATTGACACACGAAATTAATTTCTTTTTCAAGGCGTTTTCTGCATTCGAAACTAAGTACATACCCGCGACCAGAAAATGAAAAGAGAAAGGCCTGCTTGGGCCCCCGAAAATCGAATCGCAATTCACAGACATTCCGCTGCGGAATGCTGTTCAATGGGCGGCAGTCGGGTGGTCGGGACGGGACGGGTTAAAGGATATTTATGCTGCACACGTGTGAAGGGAATACCAAAGTGGTGTGCCTCGATGACCTACATTTTCGTCGGGGCGTTAAATAAGTGAATACCAGGATCGGGCTTTTAGTAGGCACTTAATTTAGTTGAGGTCTTGTAGGTGGAATTTTAATTTTGTTTTGCTTGGACTTTTTTTTTGGGCTTTTCACCCAAAAAGTCTGAGCCGGATGAAATCTGTTTGCAGCGAGCGTGCTGCTGAGGCTTAATTGAGTCTTAACGCAGGCGTTTATTCGCTCGAAATTGGGCAACATACTTTGTATCTAGATGAGTTTGCTTTCGTTGGGCGTGAGAGGTGCAGATTGGTGCAGGAAATTTTGGTCAATTCAGACATCAGTATGAAAGGGAATGGATGACGAGGGGTTTTCAGATGAATCATGCGAGGAAATGACTGCAGCTTTCGGGCGAAATTTTGACACTGGAGACGTTAATGATGTTCTTGGATGATCTGCAAAGAAAACTTGAAGTTTTCGTTCAGTTTTCTCCTCAGAACTACTGATTCTGACAGAGAGCACTTGGATGCCCAACAACTGGCTAGGTACCTGTTGCTTCATGTTCAGAAATCCAAAAGCCGACTATTTTACCTCACAAAAGTCCTCAGACCGACTAGTTCTGACAGACGGCTAAATACTGGCTGAATTCTGTCTGAATACTAGCTAGAAACTGGCGAATACTGGCTAAATACTAGCTGAATACTGACTGAATTCTGTCTGAAAACTAGCTAAATAATGCCTGAATACTGAATAAGTACTGCCTAAATACTGGCTAAATACTGGCTGAATACAGGCTGAATACTGACTGAATACTGCCTAAATTCTGGCTAAATACTTACTGAAAACAGGCTAAATACCTGTTCCTCTCCCGTCACACCACAGCTGCCCAGTCACAAACGGCAAATCGACCGCAATAACCGTATCCCAAGATGGCACCAACTTGTCAAGCTTGAAATTGTAATTTTCTGCTCTAAATTTACACTCCTTATGTCATCTCCACCATCTCACCGCACGAGCAAAGCTCCAACTCAATAGATTGCAACAAATTGTTAATCATGTCAAGATACGAGTCGCCGCAACTATGTAGTTCAATCTTATCAAATGAATCTGATATAGCCTGTCTAATTTTGTAAAGAGCCGAAAGTTGTGTAACACTCACACACGAAAATAAAAACCCCATCAATGGACGGGTGGTACTTTATGCTTCGCCTCCAGATCTAGCGTGTGCACATTCTTGATTTTCTACTCCACATTCACGTATTTGCTACCTCCTTTCTACGAGGTCGTTATCGCTTCAAATTGCGAAAGCAAAACAAACAGAAAGATGGACAAAAAAGAAAAAGAAATAAATAATAATTATAAGTGCATGTCGATTGGCACGTGTAGCTCTGACAAAAAAAAAATCAGTTTTTTAATCATTTCATGGAGACTTTTGATGGAATTTTTTGTTTCGATACAGTTTTTTGTTTTCCCCTCTCTCTCTGTCCCCCTCTTTCACCTGTTATCTTGCAGTGAAGCGAACGTGCGTCCCTCTTGTTTGTGGTCGATGATTTATGAAGTTTGTGTCTATCTCTGCATTTAACGGTAATGAAATCAGATTTTCCTTTTAATAGAGCAGAAATTTTAGAATTCCTCAAATAGCCACATGCATACGGTGTGTATATTTAAATTCAACGAATCCATCCGCTCATTAACTGACTCAACCGGACTAACACCTCGACTCGAACCCCCCCACCACACACCAATGTACTAGATCAATTATACTTTGTTTCAAAGATCAACAATTTGATGGAAAAATTCAGTTCCTATGTGGTTCAAAAAGAGAAATTCTCCATTGATTTGTGTTTTTTTTTTTTCAGCTGAAAAACATAAACTGACACGAACAAGAGAAAAAAAAATGAAATTATTTTCGATACGGTTCGATGGAATTTGTGGCCGAAAAAATTGTCTGCATGATTGTTTATTATTTTTAAATGGTAATTTCTCTGAGGAGCCACGGTGAAATGAAAAACACTGGAAAAGCTCATAAAAAATTTAATCAATTGCGCAATCTGCTCACAGACAAGGCAACGAAAATCAAGAAACAAACGAAAAAAAACAACGTACAAAAAAAGCG
The DNA here is from genome assembly GCA_930367185.1 of Myathropa florea. Classification (NCBI taxonomy): domain Eukaryota; kingdom Metazoa; phylum Arthropoda; class Insecta; order Diptera; family Syrphidae; genus Myathropa; species Myathropa florea. Next base: position 40,460,818 of record OV884005.1, on the reverse strand, counting down.
AAAACAATTTCCGCAATGAATTCCTGGATGGCGATTATCTAACAGATACTCGTCGATAGTGTTGTGTCAGATGGACATTTTACATGCCAAAAAAAAAGAAAACAAAACACCTCTCGATTGTTGGGCGCTTCTGCTAAAAACTGAATGAGGTTAATTAAGCACCCCCCATGTGTTCGCATTACACGAAGGGCGGTGAGTTTGCAGTCTTTAGTTTGAGTGTAACAAGTTTTAGTCGCTTCAGTCGAGTTGTTTTTACAGGTTATATAAATCCGGGTAATCGTTGTGAATTACCCTTGACAAATGCGCCTATCTGTAGATAGGGCTTATGTGAATCTTTTACAATCGTGATTGTCATTTGTTTGGGAAGGGAATTGAGTGTTGACACAAAATGAAATGACTGCCATTGAATCATCCCTTGTTTTGAGTTCCTAAGTGACCATTTTTTTGATGCGCAAACTAAAAGGTCTGAGCAAATACCCCCTCTACTTTAAAAAAATGCAATATTTTGTAGGAGAAGACTCAACGACGAACAGCGACATCGTCCTGGTCAAAGGAGTTCGAGTCTCTCGTCGGGTCTGAGGGGTTTTCAGACGAAACACTTAAGTAATTGACTAACACGGGGCCGTATATGATGTTCTCAGATGATCTGCAAAGAAACTTAAAGTTTTCATTCAGTTTTGCCCCACAAAAGTCGTCAGTACTACTGGTTCTGACAGACAGCTGAATACTGCCAAAATGATGGCTGAATATCTACTGACTAAATACCAGCTGAGTGCTGGCTGACTACCTGCTACTCGCCCGGCACATCACAGACGCCCAGTCGCAGTTCTCGTTCAGTTTTGCCACACAGAAGTCCTCAGAGTTACAGCTTCTGACAGCCAGACGTGGATGTCCTGGCCTGATACCTGTTGCTACTTGTTCAGAAATCCAAAAGCCGACTGTTTTTTTTGAGCCGACTGTCCTCAGAGCTACTATTTCTGGCAGACAGCTGAATACTGGATAAATACTAGCAGACTACTGGCCAAATACTGGCTGAATATTGGCCAAACGAGTTCGAGTCTCTCGTCTCAGATGTCTAGGTCACGTAGAGCGAATAGACAGACATTAACGATCCGGCCCGGAAAGTCTTCGACTCAAGAATCTCGAGGAACATCGCGGTAAAGGAAGACCACGCTTCCTGTGGCGTACACAACTGGAAGTGGACTTCAATCTGCTGAAAGCGCGTAGCTGGAAGCAACTAGCAAAAGACAGTTACGAATGGAGAGGATACTGACGGAGGCTCAGGTTCTTTCTGGACTGTAGCGCCATCTGAAGAAGAATCTCTGAAGACATAAATGAAAGACAAGGCGCAACTGAATGAGAGAAATGACAACAAAACCTCAAACTTCCAGACACGATCCATGTCTTTCTAAGGCACGTAGCTTCATCTTAATCCAATCTCTGAAGAGGGCACAACGGAATGGAGGCGAAAACCCTCAACTTCCAGACACCCTCCACGACCTTCTACAGCACGTAGCTTCCAGATTACATCCACTTCTTTCAACGAGGTAGTCTAAAAGCCATAAAACCCAAGACTAGGATAGGCAAATATTAGCCACCGGATTCGAAAAGAAGAGGAAGCCCAAACCTCTGTTATCGGAGACCGACGGAGTTGTTGCAGGTGCAATGGGTTTTGGTCTGGATAACTAGAACCAGCGTGCCCAGGACTGTCAGTGCCTGAGGTTACCCTTAATTCAGTCTTAGACTTCGCTTGGATTGTTGGCCTAACAAAGAGTTGCCGATGAGACAATTTCTTGGGCATGGAGAGACTGCGGGAGGAGTGTGATACCTTATCTCTTCGAAGAGTCTTTTGGACGGATCCAAAACGGATGCGAGGGAAGAGTTAGGTCTCAACATAAAAATTTTCATCCATCTTCCGGAATATTGTAGCATCTTCCAGGCAATTAATGAGACTCTGTCATGCCTTAAGAACAGTATTATATCTAGGAAAGACATCTTCATATGTTCGACAGCGAAGCTGTATTTAAATACGTGCCTGAGCTCAGTCACCTCCCTCAAAAGGTAATTGAGTAATAGAACCCTCTCTCGAAAGACCAAGTTGACTCTGTATACTTGATCATCCAAGTCCTACTTTACGGCGCAGAAGCATGGACAATATCCCAAACGGTTGAAGAGTCTCTTGGTCTTTTCGAGAGAAAAGTTCTGCGTGCGATCTTTGGTCCCGTTTACTGTTGATGGCATTTGGAGGAGAAGGTTCAATCACGAACTGTACAACATACGCATACGAAAACGACATGAGTCTAGCCAGGCGTCTACGGATCCAACACCTAAGATGGCTAGCCTATGTAGAGCGTATGGAAAACTTAGTTCCGGCCCGAAGAGTCTTCGACTCTGAGCCTGTGGGACAACGCAACAGAGGCCGTCCACGTGGTGGCGCACACAAGTCGACACAAGGGACCTCGGCCAGCTTGATGTGCAAAAATGGATACAGCTGGCGAGAGATCGTCCCGGCTGGAGAGGGATGTTGGGTGATACCCATGTCCACCTCGGACTGTAGCACTCTAAGAAGAAGCAGAAGGAACGATCTCATCACCCTTTTCCAATTTTTTTGTACAGCCTTTGCTCACTGATCTGTTAATTATTTGTCCCAAAAATGTACTGAGCTATTCTTAAGCAAAGATTTTAAATTTAAAATTAAGATTATGTTTTGATACAAATTTTAAAAAATTCTTATACTCATAATTTTTTTCTATTTCTTTCCTTACAGTCGGATACCCTAAAACTATCAACAGATTCAGAAATGTCAGATTGGTTTCTGGATCGTGATGTCAAAATACCCGCTGTCATACTCAACGACAAATTGATATCGGACGCATTACTTGGCACACTTCCCATCAAATCCGAACATTCCTACAGTCTAAATTCAGATGGCGATTCAATGCCAGACTCACCCAAGAGTCTACACACAAAAATGGACGGTAAGTACATATTCTTGACACTTAATAAAAATCCTCTTTATGACATGACAACTGTCAATCCTCAAGGATGTTTAATCGCAACACGTTCGTTCTATCGAATGCGATCATAAAACAAATAAAATTCAGATCATAAAAATTCAATTGTCGCGCACATGTGTGTGGATGCTAATGACGGATGATAATAACCTTACGCAAGACGTCAATAATCAACAGCAATCCTATTGAATCAACTGTCAGCGCAAACTTCGACTTTTATCTCATGCAAACATGTTTGGTACCGATACACTTTTTATTCCTTCAATTTAGTGATGAAATAAAATTAAAAAAGAAACAAACAGTGATATGTACACATGCTGGTATGCAGGGTGTTCTTGCATGGGAGTGCTTACGTCAAGTTGACAGTTACAATGATGGCGGATCGTAAATTAAGAAAAAAATGCATGCTACTGCTACTGCCTTAACCTGGTTTCTGTATTATTTGAGAGTTTTTATGAGTATTTACCGTACAGCGTTCCAGAAATTGAAGAAATTTCAAAACACCGCGCTATTGTTCTCGTTTTCGAAACATGATATGAAATGCAAACAGAGGCAGTGACGTACGTCACTTAATTCGAGGTTAGATCAAACAAATGTCAAAACATGTAGTTTTGTTTGACTTTGAAACCTCGATCTGTTTCATTGACTGACGTCGTGTAACGTCATGCGAGCATGAAAGTGCAGAAACATTTGTTTCAATATTTGTGG